>OW121850.1:7991772-10491772 GCA_933228895.1 Platycnemis pennipes | reverse complement strand
AATCTACATCTACATAATACCCTGCAAGCCACCATAAAGGTGTGTGGCAGGGGGTGAACTCTCACCAAACATGCACTACATATCATGCATGACATTTGTAATTAAATATTAAAATAACAAAGCATGCATGCAAAAACATGCTGTTAGTTGGGTTAGCTTTAAGTCCTTATACCAAAATGCAGCTACCAATGTTATCAAATGCTACACTCGTACTAAATACCTTTACCGTTATTCTAATCTCTAATAGTACGAGGAAAAAGGACATTTTGAATCCGTCAGTTCGGCAATCAATTTCTCTAATTTTGTGATTATGGTCCAGTCTACCATCGTAAGGTGGGGTCCGCAAAATATTTTTAACATCATCTCTGAACATATGGTCTTGGTATTTATTGGAGAGATTAAGTCTAAATTTCAACCTGCGATCTGACAATGGTTCCCAATTTAATTCATTTAATAGACTGGTTACGCTAATAAGGTTATCATACCGTCCCTTTACAAATCTTGCCGATCTTCGCTGCACACGTTCAAGTTCGTTATTTATATACCGATTTCGTAGGGATCCCATACACAAATGGGTGGTACTACGCGTTTCAGCCGCTAAGCCATCATCAGGTACAAAGAACATTCGGTCGAAAACCCCACCCAACCCATCCATTCCCTCCCCCAACCCCCCCCACCCCCACCCAACACCCCCCTCTCCTCTTCCAACACCTCCCTCCCCCGCCCTTTCCTAGTTGTACATATATGACCGAATATTCTTTGTGCCTGATGATAGCTCAGCGGCTGAAACGCGTAATACCACCATAAAAAATGTGGAATAAGAGCTATCTCCTGTGTTTTTTCATCATGATATCATTCCACTACTCTCGCCGGGAACAGTTACCTTTATGTATATAGTTCTCTCTAAGTATCGCTGAAAACAAAGATCGGAAATGCGCACGTAAAGTTAAGTGGGCTAGTTACTTTGGGGAGCATGTCGAAAAATATGGTCATCACTCCTTTTCGGATAGCTAGACAGATTTTATTATTATTGTTCTTGGGCACTCCCTATAAGAACAAGTACATTTAAGCATGGGACACCTCGGACTTTTGCATCTTTATTACTCATATTCAACACAGCAATTTAAAATGGAAAATACTTATCGATTCTCAGTGATCATCAGGTACAACGATCAAAATACCAAAATGATTTTCCTATTTGGTATCAGTTAACAGTAATTTGAACTTATATTTGCTAACATATCCCATTCCAAGCACAATAGCAGCTCAATATTTACATTAGTATATTATAATGTAGTATATAGTAATATATTTCCTGCTCCTATGTAACCCACGCATATTATTACATAGTTTTTACATTGAGGACTAATATTTATTTATGCGGATTAAATTTTCTAACTTTGACTAATCTGCATTCATCATCACCATTGGTCAACAATCCTAGGATTGGTTTGACGCAGCTTTCCACTCGATTCTTCTATCGGCCAACGTTTTCATTGTGATGTAATTCTTCTCTTTTACATCCTTCACAACCTGTTCCATGTATCTCATACGAGACCTGCTATTTCTCCAATCTTCCCGTTCACTTTTCCCTCGACAATAGTCTTCATCAGGCCATCGTGTCTCAAGATATGGCCGATTAAGTTGTCCCTTCTTCTTTTTAGAGTTGTCAGCAGACTTCTCTTTTCTCCTACTCTTCTTAGGACTTCCTCGTTACTTACTCGGTCGATCCATTTTATGTTCATCATTCTTCTGTAGCACCACATTTCAAATGCTTCAACCCTTTTTTTCTCCGCTGCTGTCATCGTCCATGCCTCACTGCCGTAAAGAAACATACTCCAGATGTATGCTCTGATGAACTGTTTGCTTACTTCTATGCTTGTATTTCCTGCTGTAAGTGGATTCTTCTTTTGAAAGAATGCCCTCTTTGCCTGGGCTATTCTACTCACTATTTCTTTCTTGCTTCGTCCATCGTTGGTTACTCGGCTTCTAAGGTAACAGAACTCTTTCACCTCTCCAATTTTTTGTTTTCCTAGTTTGACATTGGTTTTGGGCTCTTCTTTCTTGCTGTACACCAATATCTTAGTCTTGTTCTTATTTATCTTAAGCTGATATCTGACCATTGTCCTTTTCATGATTACTAGAGTCTTGTTCAGATCCCTCTCTGTCTCTGCTACAAGTGCTATGTCATCGGCGATTCGCAGTAAGCTTATTTTTTCTCCGTGGTTTAGTCACTCCATAAGACTTCTCTTTGATTTCATTGATGGCTCTCTCGATGTAAACATTAAAAAATACGGGAGACAGTTCACTTGAAATTCTGAATTTCTATTATGCATTCTTTTCTGCATTTCAAATCAAAATTCGTACATTTTTTTTTTAAGTGGATAGGCGTCGGAATTGGGAAAGGATGAAGTTTCTCGGTGAGATTCAATTGTAATCTGCTCCAAGCGAGAGGCGCTTAGAGTTGCCCCTCAGTTCAAAGTCCCATCCAATATACGGAGCACTGAACTCTGGATGTGCTCTCCTAGTGGGTGCAGAAGTAATCTATCCTACTGCCGGGACTCAAACCCAATCCATACAGGTGCGAAGCCACTCCACTCTAATCAGCTCTTATTATCCTCCGTTGCCTTCAGCGATGGGAGTTACCAACCTATATTTTTGAATAGCTTATATTTTGGAATCTATAGTAGGAATTTCCAACACTCTCCTTTCTTCGGTTTCATCGAAGCTCAAAATCGTATTTTTTGCATAGAAATTATTAAAAACTTAAGCATGAAAGGATAAAAAGGAGAACATTTATTTTGCTAAATTACACGACCGTTGCCTGAGAATGATGTTGTTCGCTCTAATGAAAGATTGCAATTGTCGTCAAAGTGGTCACTAAGCACCTGTGGGTATTGTAGCCATCGAGGACTTCATTTTTAAATAGGATACAAAAATATTCCTGATAAGTAACGAATTCAGACGGCTTTGTTCCACCTCCTCCTTTTCTCCGGCAAGTTTCTTTCTTCGCAACAATGCCCAGCGTCTCCTCATTGTAACCCTAATGCCCAGTTACCTTAATGTAACCGTCGTCCATCTAACTCAATTATCCCTTACTTTCCACACACACTCTTACACTTAAATCACATGAATATGCCTATACACATAAATCATTGGCAATAGATAAGAATCAGTTGATAAAAGATTAAGAAAAGACTACTTAGATTATTCATGCATAACAGATATTTTTGATTCTTTCAAATAAAGGATTGGGCCTAATCTACAGGATTTTTACAAATACACTTATATTATTCAATAAAAAAATTCTTGGATAATATTATGAGGTGGGCTTTAGTTCTTTGGGTAGATGTGTGCTTAAGGGTCACGAACTTCGAATATTTATCCTGCGAAAACGGTGTTCATTAGCACATACATTCTAACTGTTTTTGGCATAGGAAGGATGGAGATTTATTATTACATGACTTTCATTGCTCTAATGCCATTATTTAATGAGATATAACACTCCGAAAATCACCAATTTTCTCATGAAAATCGATGTTTTTCAACGCCAATTTGGGTTGTTCCCGAGACCAACGCTATAGGGTTCCGCTACATTTCACCTCTTCCCTATGTTCTGCGCAGAGTAACGGTGGGTTTAAGCTTCTTAAGGGCATTGTTTAAAGATTGGGCATTGTTCGAATATGCGATGTCGTGAGACGTTGGGTTTTAGCTTCTGAAGGGCATTGCTTTAAACGCGAACTTGTTTATTCGATCGTCTATTGTCGTCCGCTATGGCTGCCGAAGGAGACGAGGTCCTTTCGTCCTCACCTAGTTTTGTTTAGAATGCGAAGTAAGTGATAAATCCTAATTTTGGTGATTATCCGGCAAAAACTGGCGATTCAATTGCAGTTTCATCGGTTGTGAGGTGTCTCAAAACCCCCATCCTGTTCATGTTTTTGTGTTTCATCGGTTATGAGGTGACTCAATAACCCCATCCCGTTCGTGTTTTTGTGCAGTTTCATCAGTTGTGAGGTGCATCAAAACCCCCATCCCGTTCAAGTTTTTTCTCATTTTCAACGATTGTGAGGAGTCTCGTAACACACTTTCCGCTGCTTCCCTGTTCCCCGCCTTCTCCCGCCAGCCATTATACTGCAGAAAATGCCCTCACACATAGACCGTGACACTTAGTGCCGAAGCCGGGAAACACCATTATGGCGGTGCTGCGAACACCCACCTCATGGGTTTAAATCGCTGAAAATTCGTGAGTTTTTACTTTTTTCGAAATATTTTTTCTTGAGTGTAAATTACTATTATAGCATATTAGAATAAAATATAGGTGCACTTTTCCACAACTAATTAGTTGTGGAAAAGTGCACCTATATTTTATTCTAATATGTCAAACTTCCACTACATCTCGCCTGAATCAGTTGACTATTATAGCAGGTTGTGTTCTGAAACTTTTTCATTGAAAAATGACGATTTTTAGTGGTTGAAAAAAAATTTTGAAGTTTGTGATCCTTAAGGTCACATTTACCGTTCTTTGAATAAATTTTTTTTAAAATATCGCGGTTCCTTTTCACTTATCGTAATTGGCGTGACTGGACCTCCCTCCGTGTAGTCAGACCGGATTCCTCCTTTCCGTATAAGCCTCCCTCCGACGCCTCGTCGGTTCACCCGTACAGCCTCGCCTCGTCAATCTCCTTCCCTCGGCTTCGCTTCTTAATCTTCCCGATGTCCTACTCTCGGGACGCCCGTCTTAATATCAACCTTACTCCTCTGACGAGTCCTTTCCAGTGGGTTATCGGGCCTGCTCTCCCCGATACGTCCGTCCCCCTCGGGTGCTCACTCCTAAAGGTGCGTTTACGCGTAGCAGTTGACTGCTATGACAGTCATCTGCTAACAACTATTAAGCCCCATTCGCATGTGTAAATAGGAACTGAGATGCGAGTTCAGGTCGATACTGGACACATGTCGAACGCTATCGATCCCAGTTCGAGCTATTAGCAAAGTTGAAGTCCGTCTACTTTCCAGCGGAAATGTATCCAACACAATCGTAACAATCGCCAATGGAAAGAAATACACGACGGAATTTGGATATAATAACAAGGATATCCCTCCCCGAAGGAAAGATTCTACTCTTTAAAGAATGGGAACAAAAGATAATCGTCAATTGCATTTATTTCTTCATGAATTTAATAAAAATTTAAGCATCAATCAGTAGTGCAATAAAACTTTTTATTTGTTGTGGCAACGCGTAAATAGCGGCTTTAAGCTGCATAAAAGTTGGACGCATCATATCAGTAGCGATATAGATACATCGCGCATCTCGCGACTGTCATAGCAGTCAACTGCTACGTGTAAACGCTGCTTAACTCTCCCTCCACGTCCTCGTAACTACCCACGCTCTCGTCTTCCGCATACTTGTACATTCTAGTGATCGTGTGCATAACTCATTGTTTGGCTGAGTGTAATGCCAACACCCAGCGTTTAATATGTAACTCCTATTGTTGGCCGCGCGTAATGCCAACCCGATGGTGTTTAACGGTGTCAAACGGTGTTTACCCCGTAGGTTTACATCATATACCTTCCGTTCCATCCATTGTCCATTGTTCATCCTCCTCATCAGAAACACAGGCAATTCCAAGGTTCATTAGTAACTTTTACAAAACCGCAGATTTTAAAAAAAGAACACGACCCGGGTTTCAGCGAAAGATCGCCACACCTGAAGATGGCGATCGCTCGCTGAAACCCTGGTCGTGTTCTCTTTTTAAAATATGTGGTTTTGTAAAAGTTACTAATGAACCTTGGTGCAATGGAATACCACAAAGTTACCTCCGAACCTATTTTATTTATACCAGCAATCCCTTCCTGCCGTCCTTCCTTAAGGGCCATACCTCACAACCATATTACGCCACGCTCCGATTTCCCATTTTATTCTCAGATTTTTTATTGAAATATTATAAAGGGATATTTTTATCTCCTATTAGTAAATACATATTCCACTAACGCAGGTATATCATTTATGTCTATGTCCTCATCGGTTGTAAAAGCTACCATAATAGGCGATACATTGTTCCTGCTTCAGTCTATGTCACCATACTTTGACCAGGTCATTAAATCTACTTTCCCTGGAATTTTTTGTTATTTTAGCTTTATTTCACTTCAGAAATGCATGGTATTTACTAAGGGGTTTGGTAGGCATGGAGGAATGTTTCAAATTATAACCCGTAATGAACTCCAACGGCTAGCAAATGTACAATTTAAAAAATTAACAAAAAAATACGAAATCACATGGAATTTACATGGCAAAAACTAAATTTCAAAAAATAATTTTGAAATTCACTTTCCACTTTCATTTGTTGATAGAATTAACATCGTCTTTGATACCATTTGCGGCTTTCATTAATTTCAATTGCTCTGTAATCAGTATAATTATTGATTTCAATACTTGTTGGTTGATTACCGCCAGCTGTTCGTGATTAAATGTGGTCTGTCTTTCCGTGAGCCCTAGCGGTCCATTAAGGATGGTAACGAGAGGGAAAAAAGAGCTACAAGGAAGGTCCAAACGTTTTTCCGCTGTGTGTGGTATGCAATGCAATAATGCTTGTTGTTGTTTTTTGCACAGTATATACATAGTTATATATGTATAGTTTTTTCTCTTTTCCCTTGTTACAGATAATGTTTTCCTACGAATATTTATTTTTTAATATTGCTTATATTCGTATATACTCTGATGTAACATGGTCGAACAGATGGTAGCCCCACAACAGGTGCACCTTTGGGGCTATCAAATTGCTTCATTTTTTCTAATGTTATACGTTTGTAATGATTTACTTTGGAAGCAATTCAATTTATCATTAATTTATTATTTAATTCATTATAATTTATTATTATATCAGCCTTTTTGATGAGTACTAAATTCCGTACTTTTGAAGGAGCATGCCAAGAGAATAGAAGCTAAAACAGAAAAAATTAATATCCTACTGGAGATTACGACTGGAAATGCCTGATGCAAATCTTGGTGAGATTGCGAAGGAGTAGGAAGTACTCAAAAGAAATGGTAGAAGTAACATATACCTATGCATTACATAAAATTGTCATCATAATGATATCTTGGTGGTAGAGGTTTATTAGGTTGTGTGATGATGAGTTGTAGTAATTGAATTTTCTGAAGAGATGAAAAATATTACACGAAGCATCTGGTGCATAAATTCATAGATTGCTGGTTAATGCGCATTGCTTATCATGATTAATCACGTAAATGTTACTCATGCTCTCAAATAGCCTAAAATGTAAGAAAACCATTTTTGCTCTTGACAATGTGCTAGAAACTAGAGTTATGGATCCACCTCGTGTAACTACGCAGCAAATGAGGAAATTGGGTTAGGAACAGAGTTTCTGAAATTTTCCGTACGACAGTCGCATTTTTTTCCTTCATTAACAAGGGTGGCAATTGAATGAAAGTCCTAGCGAAGATGTGTAGCATCATGTTGACTCTCAAGTAGTAAATACTTCCACTATTGGTTCATCACCAACTTCAGTATTTCGCAGACTGACGTATTACCCGAAATAAATGGGAAATATTTAGTACTCGAGTTTCTTGTTCATTAAGAGTTAAAGAGAATAATAATGACGCTAAAAATCTCAAAACTGATACTTTTGAAAATGAGTCGATTAGCATGAATGATGTAAACGAGTCAAAATAAAATATAATATTTAAAGATGATAATATTTTCGTAAGATAACATCTTTTGATATTTTTACGATCAATCTGACTCATGCATATCAATATTTTAATGGAGTATTTTCCATCGTCGTGCAATCACAATATGCTTCCACCAGATAAGATAAAAATCAGTCCGCGTAATTCAAATACAAACAACCAGTAAACATATTATTTTCCACGCCGGTGAATTCGCCCATAAATCAAGAGGAAAGCGGTATTGATCCGCAAATATTGAAATAATCAGGGCACTATTTGAGTGAATAACTCAATTAGCAGCACGCAAAGAGCGAAATGAACGTGACAATCACTCATGGATAATTGAAATCTCGCTCGAATATGCTTAAAATATAATGCAGACTGACATTTACGAATATGACTTCTATTTTCCGTCACTAACGTCCGTTTATTTTCGGAAAAGCACGACATTATAAAACATGCAGTTATCGAAGCGAGATTCTCACACATTGGGTTTTACGTGGCACTCCTTAATTAAAATAAATTGTTCGATTATATTACCCCTCAAAACAACATTATTTGGTTTCAACAGCATAATTTACAACACATTTTTTTAAAATAAATGGGATGAAAATCGGCTTCCGCAGGATGTAAACTGAAAAAAGAGGAATGTATATTGAGTCAATCACTCTGTGGTAACCATATCTGCCCGCTTGGTGGATAAAGGAGAGTTTAGGTAGGAAATGGACGGACCTGATTTACATGGGAATTATGTTAACAGTCTTTATCAATTTCCAGAATATTCTCTGGCGTAGACATAAGTATGAAGGATTCATGCTTGGAGAATCTCCCGCTGGGAAATCACTCGGGCAAAACAGGCGTTGTAGCTACCACCAGAGGTAACTATCTTAACCTCATAGAGACAGGTTAGGGGTAACTTCGAGGTGTTGCACTGACCTTTATCAAGCAGAAAGCGGCACAAACCATGGCAAAAACAGAGTGAACGACCTGAGATTTGGGCAAGGAGAAGCTGAGGAAGGTGTGAAGAACGAACAATGTCAGCTGGCGATCCAACACTTTACAGACGCTTCCTCATTTCGCTACCGTTACTCACTGGATCATAATCATCATCATCAGGAAAAGTAAGGGTACAAGAGAAGCAATATAAGCTCTTAGGCTGCATAAAGAGAAGAGAATGGAGAAGAACAAACCGACCTTCATTGCATTTGTGGATTTAGAGAAGACTTTTACAACGTGGATTGGAATGTAATGCTTTGAATTCTGAAAGGAATTGGGGTGTCGTTCAATGACCGGAGAATTATCCACAGTTTGTATGAAAACCATGTAGCGGTGATAAAATCTGGACCCACCTGTGAAGAAGCAAGAATAAGGAAAGGAGTGAGACAAGGCTGTGCACTGTCTCCCGTAATATTTAATGTTTACATCGAGAGAGCCATCAATGAAGTCAGGGAGAAGTGTTCTGGAGTGAACATCCACGGAGAAACAATCAGCATGCTACGATTCGCTGATGACATAGCTCTCATAGCAGAGACAGAGAAGGAGCTGAATAAGATGCTAACTACCATGGAAAGGACAATGGCCAGACATCAGCTGAAGATCAATTAGAAGAAAACTAAGATATTGGTGTGCAGCAAAAGAGAAGAGGCCAAAACCAACGTCATACTAGGAAAACAGAAACTGGAAGAGGTGAAATAGTTTTGTTACCTGGGAAGCAGACTAACCAACGAATGACGAAGCAAGAAAGAAATAGTGAGTAGAATATCCCAGGCAAAGAGGGCGTTCTATCAAAAGAATAATCTACTTACAGCTGGAAATACAAGCTTGGAAGCAAGGAAGCAATTCATCAAAACATATATCTGGAGCATGTTTCTTTACGGCAGTGAGGCTTGGACGATGACAGCAGCGGAGAAGAAAAGGGTGGAAGCATTCGAAATATGATGCTATCGAAGAATGATGACGATAAAATGGATCGACCGAGTGACAAACGAAGAAGTCCTAAGAAGGATGGGAGAAAAAAGAAATCCGCTGAAAACTATAAAAAGAAGACGGGACAAATTAATCGGCCACGGCTTAAGACACGATGGCCTGATGAAGACAATCGTCGAAGGAAAAGTGAACGGGAAGAATGGAAAAGGCAGGCCTCGTATGAGTTACATTGAACAGGTCGTAAAGGACGTGAAAGAGAGGAACTATGTACGTTAATATGAAGAGGTCGGCCGTTAGAAGAATCGAGTGGAGGGCTGCGTCAAACCTATCCTAGGATTGTTGACCCATGATGATGATGAATAGAATATAAATTAAATAACGTAAACAAATATAGATAAAGTCTTGAAATGTCGTATGAATCACAAGAAGTACTAATACTCGTATTTTGTCAAAATTTCTCTTCATATGTGCATTTCATTATGCTATTACAAACCACCAAATTATCGCTCCTCGCCATGACAAAATGCATTTATGTTAATTGTTATGGCAAAAACATGCCTCTTACTTATTATAAAAATTAATATATCATAGTTCAAAAATTAATACATCATGGGTATAAATTATCTACATGCTGATATACATAGCATGAAAGTTGCTTCATCCACTTTTGAGATATAAAGCCTTACACTCTGGTATGGTCGTGGTACGACCACAATACACAAAATTGGAACGCTCATTTTTAGTTGGACTACGAGTATGCTGGAGAAATTGGATGGCACTATAAACTACGATAGAAGAGGAAATGGAGCGAATATCACACAAATATGGCTCTAGTCGTTCCTTGTAGGTGCCAGATCAATAAATAATTCAGTACAGTCCACTCCACACTCCACTTTTCGTGCCTACGTTACCATCTGCATAATGAACTTTCGTTAAAATTTAGACTAGTTTCACCGCCAACATTCTATTTGTACAATCACTCGTGGCTTTTTTGCTTGGGGTCTCAACATGGACCCCTGCTCTTCAAAGTATTTCATAAAAGACCGAACCGATCAGTGAAAATATTAGAATTTATATTTCATTCATACAGTAGTTTGACATATTGCTGCATTTATACGACACAAAAGCCATTTTTTTATGCCAGAGAAGATTATTATAAAAAAATTAGCATGTCAAATTAGTAGACCGAATACAATTTCATAGGATTAGATTTTCTGTAATCACAAAACTGCGGTGAACAACGTTTGGTAATATACATGATAAATTGAGAGGTGTGTTTATATTAAACACGATTTGTCCGAGTGGAATAATAATAATTTGTTGAGTTTACCTGCCATTATGAATTAAATTACTTACCTATTTTAAGAAAGCTTTTCAATTTTTACAAAAGAATGCATTCGTTTGTATCAGTTTTCATAGTCGATAATTTCAATATCTTGAGTTACTTCGTAAGTTAATCTTAACCTCGTATTTGGAATTCTATCGCTATTGTTTGATGTGTACCGAAAATTTATAATTTGATTGAATTTAAAATAGGGTTTGAGCAGGACGAAGGGTTTTATAACCTATTCCCAGGCCCTCGACGTCAAAAAGCAGCGGAATCCCTAATGTTGCTCGCCATTTGGCTGTTTCTCACCGCAATCAGATGAATTCAGGAATACTCAATAGAAGGAGGCAGATGGAAAACAGGAATCGCATCGATGTTGAGGAATTAAGTGCAAAACGCGATACCTAACCTGCGATCATCCAATGCTGGGAGTGAATGAAGGCAGAGGTTGGAAAAGGGTCCAGAATACCCCTCTCCGTTCTTCACTCCGGAACCGGGAAAGGGTCCGAAAGGCCCCCTGATGCTCTCGGCACTTAATCGACAAATCGTGTACCGAGAGCTCCGGGCTTTGTTTCACGTGTCCCGAGCCTAAAATTTGAACAACAGGGAAAAGGTTTCCTTTCGATTAAGTTTTACCCGGAGCCATGTCCAAGGGATCGAGTGTGTAATGGATGGTCTTATTGCCATCCGTAGTGCTGAACTTGGAAGCAAAAAACTACTACCTTGGACCAAATGCACCTTGTACTCGTACGCGCTTTGTGCTCCTCCAGTTCCATCGAAGATTATGAATTAAATAGCGACGAATATCCTGAATCCTTAATCTAAAGAAACATCATCATCATCAAGGGTCAACAATCCTAGGATTGGTTTGACGCAGACCTCCACTCGATTCTTCAATCGGCCAACCTCTTCATATTAACATAATTCCTCTCCTTCACGTCCTCTACAACGTGTTCTATGTAACTCATACGAGGCCTGCCTTTTCCATTCTTCCCGTTCACTTTTCCCTCGACGATTGTCTTCATCAGGCCATCGTGTCTCATGATGTGGCAGTCCCGTCATAAGTAGTCCTGTCTTCTTTTTATAGTTTTCAGCAGACTTCTCTTTTCTCCCACTCTTCTTAGGACTTCTTCATTTGTCACTCGGTCGATCCATTTTATCTTCATCATTCTTTGATAGCACCATATTTCGAATGCTTCCACCCTTTTTTCTCCGCTGCTGTCATCGTCCATGCCTCACTGCTGTAAAGAAACATGCTCCAGATATACGTATTGATGAATTGCTTCCTTACTTCCAAGCTTGTATTTCCAGCTTTAAGTAGATTTAAAGGAACATGTGACGCCTAAAGTGAAGAGCATGGAACATTTTCGGGATCATATATATATTTTCTGGATTTCAGGATGCATTCGACTGTCCTATCAGGGCAAAGTTAATAGAATCATCTCAGAACTTAAGTCTAACCAAGACTTAAGACTTGACGAAAGGAGTATGCGTCTCAATGGAAATTAATTTATGGCTCAGATAGCACAAATAGTGGATTAGAAAATAGGATAGGCATCGATAGTTAGATGAGTGGGAAGGACTGTCTGTTATCACCAGCGTCATTTGTCCTTTTGCGGGGAAGAAGTTAGGCTTAAGAGGAATTGATGACAGCAAGCAGGCGGGTGGAGAGACTACTGATTTCCCACTTCACGACGCTTCACAAGGTTTTATCTTTTTGAAGTAGGTCAAACCTCCTCGTGTCAAAGCTGAAACTATAAGGCGGACAAGCTTAATACTTAACTGCGTTAGTCACAAATTGTGACCGCTATATAGCGTATTGAGCCACTAACCGCTTCTTCAGCTTGAACGTCCTGAAGAAAAGGGAAACGAAGAGAGGGAGTGGTCATTCAATGAGGGACTGGATTTCCCCCTCCCCAAATATCTTCGTTTAATTTCGCGAGTCGTGTCAATGACTCATAGATGATCAATCACTGATCGGTTTGTCCCCGGTCTACTAATAGCTGCAGCCCACATTCCGTTAAGACCCAGAAATTGATTTCCTTCCGGGGAGGGGCGTAAAGCCACGTGTTGCTCGGACGTGAAGCCGGAGCTGATGGTTCTAATTTCCCGGGAAACCGAGAGCGACGACGCCTGTAACCCTATCTGAGGGAGCGAATCCTTTACACCCTGGGGGACACATAGCTTTAACCGTAAGGCCACAGCTCCTCAAAAAAAAACTAATCCAACGGAGGCAGGTTGCCTTTCAGGAGAGAGGGAGGGGATGGTTAAAGATTTACGAGAGAGCAGCGAGGGGGGGGGGGGGATTATCCCGGCTCGAATCTCTCGGATGGTAGGTCACAGCAAAGCGGGAAGGGGTCGCTCTCCAGGCAGGGCCAATTTCTCCATCCTGGCCGCTAGGGTTGCGCTCTCAGATTACGGAGCCATGCTTAAGTCTATCTCCCTCAAAATTCCAGCCGTTGAAAGCATGGGGTTCACTCGCACTTGCGAAATGATGGCGCAATACTATCCCTTCAAAGCCTCTGCGATGAACCCTTGAGCGCTTCGATAAAAATTCTCTGCAAATCTTGAGACTTCCTGAAAAAATTATTTGAAACGAAACTGCTCTGCTTCCATGAATTCAGTAAAATCTATTCTAGTTCTGAGCACAAAGGGTTTAATACAATGGTGGAAAAAATAATGCATGCCTAGAAAGTGTTGATCATACCTTCATCCGTTCTTTCTCCCGAGTTCCTCTTTCCTTAACCCTTGTAACCCTTTCATCCTTTTGAGTTCCGGTTACCTTACCTCGTTAATCGTCCGACTAGTTCAGTTCTGCTTTTCCTCCCACACACACACACTCTTATATAGGTACATATATTACACACATACATCAATACACTTCATTCAATGGTCAGTTGAGGACAAATTAAACAAAACACTGTTTATATTATTCACGCATAAAAATATTATGATATTTGATTCCTTTGAATTGAAAGATTGGGCCCAATTTACAAAGTTCATATGTATACTTATCATATCCAATAGTCTAAAAGAAATAGTTGGATTTTATAAGGCAATGGGCTTAGTTTCCATAAATAAATTCTGAAAATGTTCCAATTGATTCCCACTTATCGTTGCTAACGCGTCTCGTCCTCCCTCCGTGACACTGGGCTGGAGTGCGCCTTCCCGTGTGATATTCTCGCCGACGCCTCCTCGATCCCGCTCCTTACTCTGCTGAAGTCCTATTCTCGGGCGCCTGCCGTAGGATCAGCACTGATGGGTCCTTCTCGAGGGTTCCCGGGCCTATTCTCCTTCGTGTTCGTCTCGTTCACTTCCGATTCTCCTCGCCTCCTTTTCACTACCGTTCCGTGTCGCGTCCTCCTGACTATTGCCCCGTGTCGTGTCCTCGTTACCACTCACGCTCTTGTCACTTCTATTCTTGCCCATTCTTACGCTCGTTTTTCCTAACCTATTACTTGGCCGAGTGTACTGCCAACCCCCCAGCGTTTAACCGATAACCCCTATTGTTATCCGCGCCGAGTGTACTGCCAACCCGTGGTGTTTACCCTGTATGTTTACACCCTGTTAACGGAAACTGACACCCGCTGAATGTCTTTCTAATCAAATTCGTGGTTTCAGGCGTTACACGGTGGAATATATTCAGAAGGAAATACAATGACTTCGCGTTTCCACCAATAAAATCATTAAGAGAATCCGGGTTTTGACGTAAAGGCATGATATTCAGGTGACGCCTGAAGATGGCACCGTGACGTCGAAACCAGGGTCATCTTAACAAAAATATTTTGTGGAAGCACGGAATAATTGTATTTCACTCACAACCTGCTGCTGTCATTGTGATGGTTTCTGACGTAACATCCATTGACGATTATGTCGACGAATGTTTTCATGATAAAAATAGAACGCTACATGCTTAGAGCACTGCATCATCACTAACAATTCATCTTTTGTCATAACCATTTCCCGCATAAGCTGCAAAAATAAATCCCCTCTTAATCAAGATTAAATCAATTTATATCCAAATTCATATCATATGATTAATTACCATTCATCATCATCATTGGTCAACAATCCTAGGATTGGTTTGACGCAGCTTTTACTGGATTCTTCTATCGGCCAACCTTTTCATTGTGACGTAATTCTTCTCTTTTACACTCTTCACATCCTGTTCCATGTATCTCATACGAGGCCTGCCTTTTCCAATCTTCCCGTTCACTTTTACCTCGACGATAGTCTTCATCAGGCCATCGTCTCAAGATATGGCCGATTAAGTTTTCCCTTCTTCTTTTTAGAATTGTCAGCAGACTTCTCTTTTCTCCTACTCTTCTTAGCACTTCCTCGTTACTAACTCGGTCGATCCATTTAATCTTCAGCATTCTTCTGTAGTACCACATTTCAAATGCTTCTACACTTTTCTTCTCCGCTGCTGTCATCGTCCATGATTCACTGCCGTTATTACCATTATCGTAATTACCATTACGGTAAAATAACCAAACTTTGAAAAACTACAATTTACGACCTCAAGGTCATTATGATTTAAGCTGATTTATTTTCTGACGTTAACGAACGAATGTAATGCCCACCGTATGTGATTCATTCAAATAATTAATATACTGGGCAATATTAGAATACCGAAAAAGTTTGAACTGACGATGTTCCAGAAGCCATGATACTTCATTCCAAATTATTCTCAGATTACGGGGCCATGCTTAAGTCTATCTCCCTCAAAATGCCAGCCGTCGAAAGCATGGGAAAGCATATCGAAGCAATTATCCTGATTCCAAAGGATATAAGAATGATAAATTGCGGAAAGAGAAAAAAATACAGTAATTTTCATGAAAAGTAGACCTAAAAATTGCGCTTCTGATCGGGAGGGGAGGGGATGGGAAGAGAAGGGGTAAGGAGGAAGTCAGATTTCACAATTAACTGTAAGTTACACGTTACTATAACACAGAAGCAGGTTGCAACTAAGTGAAAAAGCATCAATATTTCGCAAAAGACAGAAGAATCTTAATCTTTCGCCAGGTAAATTACGCTTATTTGGTTATTTTAGGGGAGGCGACCGACAGCTGAGGTCATTTGCGCCATATAGGATAGGTGGATAATTGGGTCATGGTAGAAGTTTTTATGGAACAGAGGAAGGGTGGATAGAAACCCGGCGTCGGCATTAGCCTACTCTTAACGAAAGGTGCCAAGGGGACCACGGCTTAACGTCCCATCCGACGGACGGAGTACTGAACTTGAAAGCCCTCCACTAGGCACTCATGTGGGGACCGGTTTTCCACTGAAAAATCCGCCACTGCCGGGAATCGAACCCGGACCCTCGGGATGGGAGGCCAGTACTCTAGCCACCACACCAACCCGTTCTCCGTAAATTACGCAAAAAAAACACAATATTACATAATAAAATTCACAAACCATATAATATACTTTTATACCTGTGATTCAAGACCAGTTTTCATACTAGTAACGTTTTTTTTTTGCTGCTTATTCACTGCCAGTCATATATTTCGGAACGAAATTGTCACTTGCTAGAATTTCCATACTACTTTATGAAACAGTTTTCTGCCACCTAAATGGTTATAACGGTCGTCTTTCACTTAGAAAGTGACAGTATGGACCTGAATGCCATCACATACGTGCAGGAATTGTGGGCGGGCGAATAGAGGGAGAGGAGAGTCGTGAGAATTGGAGATGAGAAATTCAAGGGCAAGATTGAGTAGCATCCACCCAGGAGCACATATGATGGTCATCCGCCTAAGATGACTCAGGACATGAGATAATTGTAGGCATATAGGAAGCCCTTCTAGGCATATGTTTCCCCTTCATTTACCTTTTTTGCTTAACAAATACTCTATTTGTACGATATCTCAAGCCTGCCGCGTGAGCGGTGAAATTCACAATAAATGCCACGCCTCACCTGGACCGGGAATCGAACCACGGATCTTTGGCTTTACGGCCACTGCGCAGACCACTACGCTACCCAGGATCCCTAATTAGAATGGCAATTTTACCGAGGTTTAAGGTACTAGATGTTGAGCCCTCGAGGTCCATCAAGAGTGGCAACGCAAGGGAGAAAAGAGCTTCAAGGAAGCCACGACCAAATGGTGAACCCCAACCCGAAAAAAATTATTTTCGCATTAATTTAAAAAAAATTATTTTCGCAAAAAAGGAATTTCACCACCGTTTACACGCAGGCTTGGAATATCCTACATTTACTGGTCAAGCGTGGCACTTAGCGCTAGTTTGGGGTTCACCTTTGGGAAAAATCGGAAAAACGTGAGGACCTTCATTGCAGCTCTTGTTTCCCTTGCGGTACCATCCTTGATGGTAATGCAAGGGCTCACGGGAAGAAAGACCACATTTAATCACGAACAGCTGGCGGTAATCAACCAACAAGTATTGAAATCAATAATTATACTGATTACAGAGCAATTGAAATTAATGAAAACCGCAAATGGTATCAAAGACGATTTTAATTCTATCAAAAGATGAAAGTGGAAAGTGAATTTCAAAATAATATTTGGAAATTTAGTTTTTGCCATGTTAATTCCATTTGATTTCGTATTTTTTATTCATTTTTTTAATTATACATTTGCTAGCCTTTGAAGTTCATTACGGGTTATAATTTGAAACATTCCTCCATGCCTACCTAATCCCTTACCATGAACTCCTTATGTAAAATAAAGATAAAATAATTAAAAATTCCAGGGAAAGTAAATTTAACGACCTGGTTACAGTCTGGTGACAAACTGAAGCAGGAACAATGTATCGCCTATTTTGGTAGCATTTACGACGGATGAGGACATAGAAATTGAAATAGCTGCGTTTGTGAAATATGTAATTTACTAATGGACCATTGTCGTATTAAGAAAGTTATTCCTTGAGCCCTGAAGAAGCCTTAATAAAAAGGCGAAACGTTGGTAAAAAAAGGAAATTGAAATTTTTAGAAAAATGCGACCAAACCTCCATAAATAACCCATATATTATTATAGTGGTCAATAACCATCCAAATAAAGGTATATGAGGAGACGCTGGGCATCGTTGCAAAGGAAGGAAACTTGCCGGAGAAAAGGAGGAGGTGGAATAAAGTCGTCTGAATTTCCTACTTATTAGGAATTTTTTGCATTCTATTTACAATCGAATTCCTCAATGGCTACAATACCCACTGGTGGTTAGTGATCACTTTGACGACAACTGCAATCTTTCATTACAGCGAACAACATCATTCTCAGGCAACGGTCGTGTAATTTAGGAAAACAAATGTTCTCCTTTATATCCTTTCATGATTAGGTTTTTAGTAATTTCTATGCAAAAAATACGATCTTGCGCTTTGATGAAACCGGAGAAAGGAGAGTGTTGGGAATTCCTACTATAGATTCCAAAATACAACGGGGGATAATAAGAGCTGATTAGAGTGGAGTGGCTTCGCACCTGAATGGATTAGGTTTGAGTCCCGGCAGTAGGATAGATTATTTTTGCACCCACTAGGTTGGTGTGAGAAGAGCACATCCAGAGTTCAGTGCTCCGTGTATTGGATGGGACTCTGAACCTTATTTTCAACTCTAAGCGCCTCTCGCTTGGAGCAGATTACAATTGAATCTCACCGAGAAACTTCATCCTTTCCCAATTCCGACGCCTATCCACTTGAAAACAAAAATGTACGAATTTTGATTTGAACTGCAGATTAGTTAAAGTTAGAAAATTAAATCCGCATTAATACATATTAGTCCTCAATGTAAAAAACTATGCAATTATATGTGTGAGTTACATAGGAGCAAGAAATATATTACTATATACTACATTATTTTATATTTATGCAGATATTGAGCTGTTATTGTACTTGGAGTGACATATGTTATATAATACGCCTTTGTTTACATATACATACATACACATACATATTGCGTCTTATATACATAATACAATTCACATACATCCATGAATGTATCTAATTATGTATCATAATATAGTCATGTTTTCAATCAAAATAATCAAAATACGTAAACAAATTAGATATTTAGATATGTTTTTTCATTTAGCATAATACTGACTACATGAAGATTACTGAATAAATATTCAATGTCACATATGATTAATAACCAATTCTTTACCTCTAGCAAAAGTTTTATGATGTTTTTTCTTTTTTTATAACATCGGGGATAAAATTAAATATTTTTGGCTGAATGTAATGAAAATGTCTTTGATGTAGTGCTGTGCTCGCTTTAGGTATTATTAATTCATTCTTTCTGCGTAAATAAAAAAAATATTTTTTTGGAAAAAACTTGCATTATTACCACTTCTTATTGTAAAAGTTTTTCAAGACTTAGTAAAAATACAAGTAACGAATTGGTAGTAATTTTATCTCAATAAATAAAGGGGAGCGTGTGGTAGAATCTGGTTTTCCGCATAATTGTTCGCAAAATTCTCTTTTTTGTAAGTAAAATAATGGATATATAATGTTTTTATACGCACCGCCCCAACGTTGTATGCCGTAGGCCAGATATAAGCAATGAATGGGAGTGCATTTTTGGTGCAGTGGTGCTTGAGGTGCTCTCTCCGGTCAAGGTCAAGAGGTGCAGAAGAGGCGAGGTCATTGGGTGGGCAGGTGACGCCGGAGTTGCATGTAGCCTTGGTCCAGATCCTTGGGCAGAAATATTGGATCTCGCCCGTGGGTGATGGAAGATGAAATTGCTTAGAGCCCGCATTCGCTTAGCTTCAAACATTGGCCGTCATGAACGTAATGCTAATGGGTTGATTACTGACCGCTCGGTTTATTTTAAGCAAATCAGAGTATTGGTTAGTTGACGTGTCAGTAATGGCCATGCCGACCAAATAACGTTTCTGTAGTGGCTCTTGGTATACAGGTGTATACAGGTATACAGTGTATACAGGTATACAGAGTATACAGGTTTTCTTTTAGTATTAACAAACCAGTGTTAACTAAGTGACGGAGTGCAATGAAGAATAGAGAAATAAGAGGGTAAAATTACTTGTTTTTAATTTTTCCTCTGTTTCAACATTATGCTCTACAACTTCAACCGCTGCAGGCTCTACGTAGTGGAATGATGGCATAATGGGAGAAATAATTCCCTTAGTACTTATTCAAAAAATTCGTTTTAAACTTAACCGGCTTCGATGTTATCACGTCATTTTTAAAGGGTACATCCTCCGAACTTTCTGGGAGCGCAAGTCGCATATATACCAAAATTCTTGAGGGATGGGGGTTAGGTGAAAAGTGATTGAGGGAGGAAATTGCCACAGAATCACCAATGTGGAGCCAAAAGGGGTTGACGTTGGACAGTGGTTTAGGGGGGGGGGGGGTGGGGAGGAAGAAGATGCCACTGAATCACCAATGCCATTCAGTGGTATTTTCCTCCCTCAACCACTTTTCCCCTAACACCCACCCCCCTTCCCCTAATATTCTGGCACATATGTGAATTGTTCCCATTTAATGACGTGCTGACGTCGGAACCGTTTGGGGCTTAAAATAAATTTGTGGAATAAGTCCTAAGTGCATAATTTATCCCATTATATTCTTCATTGTTTTCAAGGCGGAAGACACATCGTGGGGAAGATACATCCGGGAAATATGCGGCCGAGCGAAGAAAAAGCTAGGATTTATAAAAAGAGTACTTGGGAAATGTGATGAGAAGACAAAAGAGCGATGTTACTTTTCACTAGTTAGGCCCCACATTGAGTATGCTGCCAGTGTATGGGATTCTAATGAATTAGGTTTGATCAGAGAACTAGATAGTGTGCAGCGTAGAGCAGCTAGGTTCGTCAAAAGGTGTTACGATAGGTTGGGTAGCGTTACAGAATTAATACAAGAATTAGGGTGGGAATCATTATCAGAGCGTAGGTTAAAGTAGAGATTAAATCTAATAGAGAAATTTCAATCGGATAGCTTTACTGAAGATGTTAGGCACATATTGAAAAAAACAGCGTAGTATGCTAGATTCGACCAGATAAACAAAATTAGAGAGATAGATTGTCGTACTGATAGATTCAAAATGGCATTTTCCCCCGTACTATAAGAGAACAGAATAGGCAGCATAGCAAAGGGATAGGTAGGGAAAATATTTTAGAGTATTCTGTAGTGTATGATGCATGGATTAACCCCTTAAATACTATATGATACTAACAATCTAGTTGCATGAGACCCTATAGTTGCTTGTTTGCATGTCGGTAGTGCATGCTTGGCGATCTTCACCCTCTGCCACACACCCTCACGGTGAATAGCAGGGTATCGTGTAGATTTAATGCTATTTAAGAAGCAAGGTTCATAATCTGGGAAAAATTCTTTTTTAGTAATGGTCAATTTGTTTGTCTTTCACTAATCATTTTACGTTACCAACGACATCTCAAATCAATTTTATTTACGGAGAGCAAACCATGTCACATATGTAGAAGTAGCCGTAATTTTTCAGTTGTTTCGCGTTATTCCTTTTCGGTGTATTTCTGGTATCTTATTTTCTATGCTTCTTTAATGTTCTTTTGGAAACTGCAGTGTCTCGGAAAAAGCATTTGATGAGCTCGCATCTTTTCTTCGCATCCGTCTGAGCCTGGCTTATCTCCTCATCGCCTCTGCGGGAAAGGCTTTCCAAGTGAGTCATCAGTCACTCGGGCTGTCCCATCATATCACCCTGCAGAACCACATTCAGATGCCCTTGATCTCCGTTCCTCCGTTGATCTCATCAGCCTTATCTCATTTTTGAGAGAGGTAAACCCTATTTCACTGTCATTCAGGCCCATTACATACCCCACAGTATGAATTATGTTATCCAAATCTCTCATTTGAAGATGATAGTCAATCTGTTATTAAATTTAAAGTTTTTCGAAACTGGTTCCTCTTAATATTAACTTATCTCTTCTTCCTTCTTATAATTTTTAGCCTCCGAAAGAATGAAATTTTTAATTATATTTTAAGCTTCGCTCACATCGCCTCTAACTTCTAAACTATTTCTACTCACACCACAAATGATCATCTACTCTCTTTATGCCAGTTTTATTATTTTATGATGTAAAGCTCACATACATATGTTGACTTTGAAAGATTTTGTGTGATAGCGTGATTTTCTAATACCCATCATCATCATCATCGATCAACAATCCTAGGGTTAGTTCGACGCAGCCCTCCACTCGATTCTTCTATTGGCCAACCTCTCCATATTGACGTAATTTCTCTCTTTCACTTCCTTAATGAGCTGTACCATGTACCTCATGCGAGGCCTGCCTTTTCCATTCTTCCCGTTCAATTTTCCCTCGACGATTGTCTTCATCAGGCCATCGTGTCTTAAGATATGGCCGATTAGGTTGTCCCGTCTTCTTTTTACAGTTTTCAGCAGACTTCTCTTTTCTCCCACTCTTTTTAAGACTTCTTCGTTTGTCGCTCGGTTGATCCATTTTATCTTCATCATGCTTCTGTAGTAACACATTTCTAATGCTTCCACCCTTTGATGTTCCCTTGATTTCACTTTCCATGCCTCACTGCCGTAAAGAAACATGCTCCAGGTGCCTAATACTGCTTTACTATTCCCTACTCTTATGAATATCATGGAAATATCATTATATATATTTCCATCTGAGTCTGCTGGTAAAAATATATGTTTACTAAATTTCTAATGTCGAATGTTTATCACAGTATACAGTTATCCGTATTTACCGCCATTGTTTCCGTGAAAGCTTGTACGTGGTGTAAAGTGTGTACAAATGTGATTCCAGCAGTCTTTACGGTTGTGATGACCGCTGGAAATTTGCGTATTGGTAGGAGCTATATCAAGCAAAAAAACATGCCATATTGAAAATACATAAATTAATGCTACGAACACTTTGAATTAATTAATAATTCGGTGTTGTATTTTGCAGTAATTACAGCCTCCTGGTACATATTGAAACCTTCAGTTATACCGGTATTTTCTGTATCAATATCAATACGGTCAAAGTTGGGATGATTTGTCGCAAACAAATGTATTTGTGTGCTGAAAATGCGTTATTTAGGTTCTTTATCAACAGAAACCCGTAGGTGAATTTACTGTCCGATTTGGTAAATCATCATTTCAAAAGAAGGAAGAGAATATGTTTTTAATGACTTAGAGGAAAAATTATGCATAATTTTGGTGTTCCTCTTGAGTTTCTTACGTAAGCAACAGGTTCCTGGAGAAGCTTGCGTATCTTGGATCTTGATATCTGAGGTTACTGAAGTGTTCGCAAGTCATAAACCTTCTCTCATAAGTTACTTTTCTTGGGGTGGGGAATGGGGGCGTTTACTCGGAACTGAAATCGCAATTTTGTACGCGAAATTGTTAGATGGAGACAAAAAAAGAAATAAAGTGAAAAAATTAATCTTCTAAACATAACCATTCTCTCATAAATCAAAAATTAAAATAAGCAAAAGGTGACGCCCACCGAAAATGCTGCTGTGATAACATTGACGTCACTTTCCTCCCGTTCTTGACTGCTAGTATGGGAAGGGATGGGAGTGGAGGGGAATTCTATGAAGGTCTGCTCACACAGATACTGTCGCAGCTCCTCCTATTGGCAGAGTCAGCTGTGTCCCCCCATTTGCGATAAGGCGAAGTAGCTTCGCGGGCTAAGTTGTGATTGGACGAAGTCGTTATACGTCAGAGGTCGCACCACACCCACTTTTCCGAAAGGGTTAAAAACATTAGTTTTCGCCACTTACAACTCGATAAATAATTGACGGATCAAAAAACGGAAACATGCGGGTCTTTTTATTTAAAAACTCTATCATATTCGTCAATAAAAAATATGGTAAACGACCCCATTCTCTTGGTTCAGACCGCAAACTTTGAGGTGAAACCAATTAATAAATGCGGCAGTTTAGTCGGGCTACAAAAGTATGTGACGTGATTCTACATCCCCGTCAGCGGGCTTTTTATTCTTTCTGCGTAAATATTTAAGAGTGAATCGGATCAAAATATTATGAGAAGTCTATATTTTATAATAGATTAGAATAAAATAACTTTTATTTAGAACCTGGGATCCCATGTTCCCGTAGGTTCAGGTGGATACATAATACATGAATTTAATTGCAAAAATACAAATACAAACACAAATAATGATAAAGGCCTCGAAGGGCATCTAAACAAATACTGAAAACAAAAATAAACCAAAAACACATCAAACGACAAAATATCAGTTGAAAACGGGTGTAAACGTTAACAACTACATACAGTGAAATGCTTCATTTCTCAAATCGAATAATTAAAGGTAAAATACATGTTTCACAAAATAAAACTCGACACGATGACAGATCATTATTTAAATTTTTATGATTTTTTATTAAAAATACCATTGATCGTCTTACTAGAGCTAAATCCTGCAGGGGTGAGTTTCTCCCGCTAGCGAATATTCAGTGACGACATAAAATGCCAAGTCTCTGAAATGCGGATTTTTTTAAAGGGTTTTACTTGTTTTATTCTCGTCCAACTCATTTCCAAGCCAAGCTCTGCTTCGGCAAGCTATTAGTATTCCGGGCAGAAAGCTCTTAAAGAGCGGTAAACTTTCGAGTGTGCTAATGGCTTAAGAAAATGAGATTAAAAACAGAGAGAGAGCTAGGATCTAGGACGCTGGGCCTGAAGATCCTTTATTTCCCTTATTTACGTTCCAGCAATCCATTTAACGTTTTGCGTCACCATCACAAAAGAACTTATGCCGACGGCATGCTTCGTTCGCGACTTGGTAAAATGGGCATTAACAAAAAAATAAACTTAAAAATCGTCCAGACGTATTCGGCTATATTTGAGTAACTTGTGTTTACAATGATATCATCATCAACATTCGTCTATTCGTATAGCTATAAGATTGTTTTCGATGGAGCTCCCGAATAGATTGAGTCTAATCTTTTATCGGCTGACTCCTTCACTTTGACACAGTTCTCTCACTACTTCTTTTACTTATTTTCTACTAGTTTCCTACACAGTCTCAAAAGTCTTTTAAATCCTTTGCTAAATGTTCCATTTATTTCAAACTTGGCTTTTCCTTGCCATTCTTCTCCTTACTTCTACCTCTTTAACAGTCTTTATAAAACCAACATGTTACAAGATGTGGTAGACATAAATATGAGACGAACTACCGGGTGGTATGGGATACGTTGTGTTGAATAGATGACGCATCATACTAAGTGACATGTAGGCAATTATCCACTGCGTGAAATCTCCTAAAGTGTATTTTACTTTTCCAGATCTCTGAGTTAACCGATTGAGCAGGAGGGCCTAATTTTCCACCCAAAAATTCCAGTTTTTGAAATAATATTTGATTAATAATTTGTGAAGCATCATTGCGTTGGCCTAAGATATATAATCAATAGGCAGCTGCCTTTGAAAATGCATGTATATGCGTAGTGAATTTTAGGAAATAGAGTGTGTGGAGAATAGTAGATGTACCTAGTTCTGATATTTTGAGCTGAGGGGATAAGGAGTAGATTGGAAGGACCAAAAGATGTTTTAAGTGGAATAGGTTAAAGAGAGAAGACTGGCTGAATGATGAACTATGTTCACCATGGCTTCGAAACGAAGTAAGTCACTAGAGTGAATTTTAAGAAAGTAGAATATTTTGTTGGAATAAAGATCGAAGATATCTAACACCGTTTCGTTTAGCAGGGAAGAGGAAGGAAAACGATTGGCTTTTTGAACCGTATATGGAGATGAAATGTGTTTTCGTAGTTCTAATATGATATCAAGTGAAAGCAATAAGTGCTTGGAAGTTGCACTGTTTTAATTTATTTCATGAAACTGGACCTGTGGCTGGATTATAATTAGTTATAATTTAAAAACCTCGACTCATTGGCGAAAACTTAAATCTGTGAGACCAACATGAAGCCAACTCTATTACGAGTTTCTAAATTGCCTGTCTTCTTTTATACTGTCAAGAACCTCTTAATTTTCTTTGTCATAGTCAATCTATCGTTTAGAGACTTTCTAAGGACTCCTAGATGCTCTTCCGTATTTTTCAATACCCTGAGACGACATTTTCGTGGGAGTATTTTTATGTGGGGCAGGGTGCAGTATCAGTAAATAAAATAGTTTCATGCGTGATTCTGTAGAATTTCATTCATCATCATCGGTCAATAATCCTAAGATTGGTTTGACGCAGCCCTCCACTCGATTCTTCTATCGGCCCACCTCTCCATACCAACGTAGTTCCTCTCTTTCACGTCCTTTACGACCTGCTTCATGTAACTCATACGAGGCCTGCCTTTTCCATTCTTCCCGTTCACTTTTCCTTCGACGATTGTCTTCATCAGGCCATTGTGTCTTAAGATGTGGCCCATTAATTGTCCCGTCTTCTTTTTATAGTTTTCAGCAGACTTCTCTTTTCTCCCACTCTTCTTAGGACTTCTTCATTTGTCACTCGGTCGATCCATTTTATCTTCTTCATTCTTCGATAGCACCATATTTTGAATGCTTCCACCCTTTTATTCTCCTCTGTTGTCATCGTCCATGCCTCACTTCCGTAAAGAAACATGCTCCAGATATACGTTTTGATGAATTGCTTCCTTACGCAAATATTCCTTCTCCGACGCAAATATTTCCTAATGAACATCAATTCAATCACGAACACAAACGAGGTCTAGAATAATAGGAGCAACGGCAACAAGTTAGCGGATCCTTTTTCTTCACCGGTCTCCATTATTTCTAACTTGTAGCATTTGGGCGATGGGACGTGCCAAGCTATGCCGCTGAACGCCAAACGGAATGATTCAAGCCACCGAACTGTCTACGATAACTCATCATCATGGGTCAACAATCCTAGGATTAGTTTGACGAAGCCCTACACTCGATTCTTCTATCGGCCAACCTCTTCATATTAACGTAGTTTCTCTCTTTCACGTCCTTCACCCGACCCTCGTCACGCTGCATTCACTGTCCGGCTTCACTCTATAACTCATACGAGGCCTGTCTTTTCCTTTCTTCCCGTTCACTTTTCCCTCTACGAGTGTCTTCATCAGGCCATCGTGTCTTAAGATGTGGCCTATTAAGTTGTCCCATCTTCTTTTTAAGGTTTTCAATATACATCTCTTTTCTCCCACTCTTCTTAGCACTTCTTCGTATCTCACTCAATCGATCCATTTTATCTTCTGGAATTTCATTATGCAGTGAGAAAAAATGTTGTAACCTCCACAGTTAAAAATTTATTACACTACCAGATTTCATGGAATAGTCGACTATTTGATGATGTCAACTATTAGATAATGTAATTAGATGTAGATGATTATTTTCTGGGTCCAGTGGCGAAATTATGGCCGCAAACGCGGAAGCAAACCCAAGAGATCTGAACTGGAAGACTCAGGTAGCCCCTACTTCAATCTTCCGTTATGTTTTGGATCGGTTAGATTTTTTTAAGCACAAAGATAGACTCGGTTGGTAGGGGTATGAATTTGGTTGTCGAGCTCCCGTACACTGACTCGAAAAGGTGTTCGTTTAGTCGAAACCCCCTTCACTTCGACTCGAGTCTACGACGACGTTGCCACGAAACGTGACCTGCGCCTCACGAGTGAAGCGACCCTCGCTGCGTTCACTGTCCGGGTTCACGTCGCCGCTCTGCCGTGAATTCGCGGCCCTCTTCAGCGCACACAGAGGACTATCTCTCGAAACCCCTCCCCGATTGCACTGACCCTGCGGTTTCTGCTCTAGGGGGTTATTTTGGAATCTCACTTTAGTGAGAATAGGTCATAAAATGTCACTTTTTCGTAGTTAGACTCCGCCACCCAGGCGGCGTGACCATCTTCGGATCTCAAGCGGTGAACTGTCGGTCATGTGCTGGTCTTTTAAACGATTCATCCGCTCTGCTGATCCGTATCTTTCGACTCTTGATCCGTTTCAACATCTCCGCCTGCCATTAGTTCCCATCTCATCTTCATAAATAACGTGAAATGGATCCACCATCGTTTCCACTTGAAGCTTGAGTTGGAAAAAAAGCAAGAGCGAGAAAGATAAAAAACGATTTTAAATTGTATTTTTTGAATTTGCACAACGTGAAGAACTTCAGCACACCGAGATCGGCAACAGATAGCGATACCGACAGAAGCTTCGACAATTCACAAACAGTTCGTGAGCCGATCATTAAGAGAGCGAAACGGATCTCCCGCCTTCCCGCAAAGAGTCATTAAAAAGGTGAGATTACAAAGTAACCATCCTGGAGAGAGAAAGGAGGGGAGATTTCAAGGGGGACGGAGAGGACCAGGCTAACTTGGGCCTCGATTATGGATCTTCTTAAGGCGTGCGCTAGCATTATCTTTATTTTTTTATTTATGTCGGAGTGAACGTATGTCAGGGAGAACGTGATATCCGTTCTTCATTTGTCACGCAGCACTTCAAATCGCTTATCACAATCAGTGGAGCGAATTTTATAGACGGTTATCGTTATCCTTGCGCTACTCTAGGGGTTAAGCGTTAACGATAAAGATTGAGAAAACACGAAAAATAGATCCGTGATTCCACGCCTGGATTCCGCAATTTGGCGGCATCATGTCCCCACTGGCATATTTGTTCAGCCAGAGGTTAATTTTTAAATCATTGCTCTTGATGCGGGTACATTACTTCAGGAAATACGTAATTAAAGAATTATATCTACTTCTCGAGAGTTTGAATTTATTATTGATCGAAAAATAATCAAGATCAATCGTAAATTACTATTGGAAGTGAAAATTCTTTGAAAGATCTGGAAAAGTATCCTACCACGACCCTAGCACCGACGATCAGGAACGGATTTATCGTAGAAGAGAGCTGAAATCAGGTCTACTACTCTATAAATATATCTTTGGTCGAATAAGCTTAATACTGCATTCTGAATTTTTTGATCTGGGATGTTCTCGATCTGCGTGGGAATAATGGATAAAAATAAAATCACACTTTATCCAGTCATTTTTTTGCGAATCTATACTGATTCTTTTCCACATAACGAGTGTGAAGAATCTTTATACGTGATTCTGCAGTGGTCTATGGTTTGAGAAATACTTCGTATTCAAGACCTCATTCTCCCACTTGTGATGTGGTCGTGCCGCGGATGTACGTGATGTTCCAGAACCTGGCATTCCAGGGTCGAAAGCAAGGGAGGAGTGGTCGTGGGAAGGGGGGGGTGGAAAACCGCTTAACGTTGTGGGATCCATCCCCTCCCCCTTACCCCCCTCGACATCCCACTCACGACGTCCGAACCACGCGCAACAATGCCACTCCATCATGCGGGCTCACACACCCCCGAATATCGGGCGCTCTCGGGTTCCGTGATGAGTGCGTGAAACTGGTCCATTCTCGTCCCCTCGGGTGAAAAGTCAATCTGGGGGGTTATTTTGCAATCTCACTTTAGTGAGAATACATCATAAAATGTCACTTTTTCGTAGTTAAACTCCGCCACCATACGGCATGACCATCTTCGGATCTCAAGAGGTGAACTGCCGGTCATGTGCTGGTCTTTTAGACGATTCATCCGCTCTGATCCGTATCTTTCGACTCTTGATCCGTTTCATTATCTCCGCCTGCCATTAGTTCCCATCTCATCTTCATAAAGAACGTGAAATGGAGCCACCATCGTTTCCACTTGAAGCTTGAGTTGGAAAAAAAAAGCAAGAGCGAGAATGGTACAAACGATTTTAAATTGTATTTATGGAATTTGCACAACGTGAAGAACTTAAACGTTCTTAAATCACGAATTGTATATTATCAACAAATGATTTCTAAAAACACTATTAACATAAAGTGTACCGAGAAACAAATGCAAATTCCCATATTGGTATAAAGGACATGAATTATCTTGACAGGTCATCGGAATAATTAAAATGACAGGGACAAACAATTTTTCACTCACCTTCACCGTATTCCTCCATTTTTGAAGAAAGTGGTCGCCGTTGCCAGGCACTCGTTTGTTTATTCAAAGTAGACGAGATCGGCAACAGATAGCGCTACCGACAGAAGCTTCGACAATTCACGAACCGTTCGTGAGCCGATCATTAAGAGAGCGAAACGGATCTCCCGCCCTCTCGTAAAGAGTCTTTTAAAAGGTGAGATTACAAATACAACCACAATCGAGCCGGCTGCTGCAATAACTCCTCGCCCATCCTCTCTTTCACCCCTCTCTCGCTACACTCCATCTCCGCTGGAATTACCGCCGTCACACTCCCGTTCCTTCACGCCACCATTTCGCTGAAAAATGATGCAAAAATATTTATTTCCAGCTTCGAGTGAGAAAAGTGGACACCTGCCCAGCACAAACGATTTTAGTCGCGTAGATCTCACGTGTTCATACCTCGGATTTGAGAGGGATTTTGAAGCTGTTTTCGATTATTCGGGAACAACCGGTCTGCGCCTATCAGATGCTCACCATTTCCGGAAATTCACCATTTCCGGTTTCACCCATTCATTTTGCAAGGCTCTGAGGAGGGAAGTCACAAGAGGGAGCTCACGCTTACTAACCAATGGATGGCAATGAAGCCATTAAAAGTGTGAGTGCTGCAGAGAGACCAAGTCCCACCTCTTCGAATAAAATACTGTTTTCTGTGGTATTTTCATTGAGATTTCGTGCTCATAAAATATGAGTAAACATGGAAACGAAGATGAGTTTACCGTGGTAGATGGAAAACCTTTCACAAAGAGGGTCTAGTTTAAATCCAAATGTAACGGATATTTTTCAGTGGTTAACCGGTCCCTATTTATTGCCACCTATGTGGAATGATCTTCAAGTTCAGTACTTCGGCTTCCGAATGTGTCGTTAGACTTTTTTATGCGTTTCGTTATAAGGAAGCTAACGTCAATTCCAGGTTTGAGTGAAGTGGGTGAGTCTGTGTGTGAGAAAAGTGGACACCTACTGGACCCTCAAGAGGTCCAATATGTCCACTTATGATCCACTCCATCCTCCTTCATTACATTTCATTCAATGACCAACAGATATTCCCATAGAAATTGTCCACGTCGTATTTCGCTTTTTCTAATTGCAATGGGGAACATGCACTATTTTTTGTAACTCTTTGAATATGAAGTTTATTAGCTAAAATGTGCTTGGCGAAATTTTGGCTGAAGAATTAGGTTGTGTTGCAAAGATATTACTCTTTGAAAATTGTACTTTTTCGGCAGCTTAAAAACACAGCGTCATCGCTTGACGTCACGGCACGGTATCACTATGGGCGTTGTTTATCTATTTGTGCGTGGAGGTAAGTTGTTAAATAAATACTTGGCTATAACGTATGTATTTATCTCATTTGTTTAATGCAATAAACGATTGTATTTCGATTTTTTATATACGTAGTATGGATGGTAACGAGCAAATCGTCCATAAATTATATAATTACTGTTTAGTGCCCAAGAATTGCTACTACGTCTATGGTTTTTTTTAGAAGAACGCCGCCATTAGGGAATCAACCAAAGGAAATTGTCGGAATGTGCTTTTTTAAGTATTTTTCCAGTCATCGTTTCTTTCGAGAAACGGCTATAAACCTCAAAGCAATATATTCACTTCGTTTTCTTTTAAATATAAATGTCTATCTCCGCAGCAATATGGAACCTATACCGTGCAGTGGCGTCAGAAGGCGTTTCAGGTCACGTGACTTTCGTCGATTTCCGGGAACATTTTAATATCATTTAATAATCTTTGTGTTGGGCGTAGAAAAATTTGGCTTATATATTTAAATTGGTGAGAAAATTTCGCATCAAGTACATCATTAATCTTAGAGAAACAAATTTCATGCATATTCCCCACTGCCTCAGAGGTCTCTAGTTTCCACATCTTCTATCTAGGTTCTTTAAATATTCTGTTCTTTGTATGTATCTGAATATTCACTTAGCCCCTCTTCTCCTCTTTATCAAGTATAATTGAAATTAATTCCATCCCATAGAAATTAATTCAATCCCTCTCTGTCATATAGATATTTTCCTACAATATCCCCTTAGGAAATCTGTGTATGGTTAAAGCACTCGTAATAAATAATTACATCTTCGCATTTTAGTTAAACATTGGACTTGATGGTTTCATGCTCAGCTTCGTGAAATTTCATTATGAGGATCAGGATGATGTCGGCTCTTCGACGAAACCGGTCGTGATCATTAACATTTCTGTGAAGTTGTTCCAATGTTGTAATTTTCAGTGTGGAAATATCAAACTCTTGATAAATCCGAGGGAAAATAATTAAGCGCCCTTGTCTATTCCCTGCCAGAACCAATCATACCTATTGCTACGTCAATGGGGATAGCAGAAATTGGAATGTGGGGCTTAGCCCGGCATTCTGAGATCCGGCGAACTACACCAAGTCTTACAATTAGACAGGCCAAACTACACATAGGAGAACCTAGGCCTGGGCTTGCCAAAAGACTCCTGTCACTAAACAGGGGTCAATTACGAACGGTAGTGGGACTCCTCACGGGGAACTACCATATGATGAGGCACCTGCACCTCCTGGGAATTGTAGATTCACCTAGGCGCAGGTGGTGCGAAGAAGGGGATGAAACTACATCCCACATATTATGCGAGTGCCCTGCTGTGATGAGGACTCGAAATAGGTGCCTGGGGTCTCCATTTTTGGAACCCAGGGAGGTAAGGGAAATCCCCATTGGGGACCTGTTGGCCTTCAGCAAGGCAATCGGCCTTTATGGGTGATTTCTTTAGAAGGGTGGTTGGTACAACGGGCCAATAGGTCTGAGTGCCTCAGGGCCTCCTTGGAGGAACTCCACCGAAAAATAGTCTATCTATATTTCAGTCTATTCCCTGTCATGACTTGTCCGTAATTTCCTAACGAGTTTCATTGGACCTTTTTGCCTGATGTGGATGAGTGTAACCTCAGAACTTGGACGTACTTGCAGAGGCCGAGATATTTAATGAAATGAGAGCACTGGGTTGGAGGGAGACGCTCACATTCACCCCCATACCTTCTACTTCAGCCCCTAAGGCTCCGCGACTCCCTCTTGTTGCTGAGATTGAAATTAATTGAAGGGAGCGAGATCCCCACTCGCGCCAAGCAGTCGCTTCCACTCCCAGGAGCGTGGTGGAGACATCTGGCGAGATCTTATTCCACTTTCTGTGGTCCACTCCGCACCCCGTTACTACTTGAGAGGGCCGGAAGAAACATGAAAAGTGTCACCCCGCGAGAGTGTGGATATCCTCCTGGCGCCGCATCTTGCGTACTACCTTTGTCATTTATATACTTCGTTTTCATTTTCTCATTCCCAATATCCTCCCTGGAAACCCAAATAAAACTTAAACACCCACTCATTGATACAAACCGAAGAATTTTTCTCTCCTTCCGCTCTCCCCTAACCTTCCCCTCCGAAACCTTTCTTGCAATAATAATATTGCTTGCAATAATAAGTTGCATAATATAAAATTGATAATCTGCACTATATTTGAAGGGAGCCTCGCCGATGATTACCTTTTTTTTGTTTTTCCTATCACTTATAATAATATTAAGTCCATTATTATATCACTTATATTAATAATAAGTAATTATTGTGTAAGTATTTAATATATATTTATTGTATAAGTATATTATAAGTAACTATTGTATTCTATTCATTGCAAATTGCATAGTTGTATACTGTATATTGCAAAATTGTTATATTTGTCAATAGCACCCTGAACTCATATTCTTGCTTACAATCTATTTTAAATAATATATTTTTAGATGTATTTACAGTTTATTCTGTCATTTGTGTTATACCTAAATTCCTTTGTCATCTAATCTGTATTGTATTGTATTGTATTATTTTTTTTCTGTTCAAATGAGAGCTACTCCTAGAGCAATAAAGTTTATTATTTATTATTATCACTCACATCAGTGAGTGATAAGAAACACATTATAAAGATTATTTAATTTTGGAGCGATTAAAATACACGCGAAAAATTATTATAATTTGATGTTTAAGTTCTTTATATGTTAATTTGTTTTTGTTTAATATTTTTGTATCTATATTAATTCTATAGTTAAGGTATTAATTTTCCTGACTACCGCGGTGAGCACTCTGCTCGGGCGATAGGCAGCAATGGGAAAAAATTCCATTTAAATAGGGTCCCCGATGTCGCTGGGGTGTGCACGCGCGAGGGAAAAGCAAAGATCACTCCAGATTACACTAAAGAATTTTATTTTACATGGAACGCTGGAATGTGCATATATTTGCAAAGAAAAAAAAACATCGCCCATCGAACACACACAACGATAAAGTTGAAAAAAAAACTGGTCTGGACGTTCGGCTCGGGCCGCTGGCGAAAACACAGCGTAAACAAAAAATTATCCCTCTTGAGACACACAAAAGTACTCACTCATGTCGCAATCGTGTCCTAGGACTCTGCACCACACACGAAAAACAAGAACAAAACTGTCATGGTAACATGATCGGTCCCAGTCTGGGACCAGCAAGGCCAGCGCAAAAGGGAGAGAGAGCCCGAGTCTCCTGTGCGCGACCTTATATAAACTCTGCTCACCGGCTCGGCTGGTGGCGCCGCGATTATCAGCAGTCGACTATCGATAATCGCCTCGGCCCCTGCCAGCGGGAATTTAAATATTCCTCAAAGGAGGGACAATTGGGTTACATAGCCCCCCACTGAAAAAAAAAACAAAATCGAGTATCACCGGAGATTTTTTTTCAAAATTTGGTGTATTCTCCCCGTGAGAGAACAACAAAAAAAAGAAAGGGGGCAGGCAGCTGGTCTTCATCTTCAACGGCAGTGGCTCCTGAGTTGTCGGTCCATCGGGATGACGCCACCTCTCAGCAGGCAAAAATGAGGGGGGGACTCTGCTCCGAAGAATAGGATAAATGGAGGGGAGGGCGTCGCTTCGCAGTTGTCGGGGCCACTGTTGTGAAGACGCTCGCTGCTCCGGGGAATAGGGGAAATGGAGGGGAGGGCGTCGCTTCGCCGTTGTCGGGGTCTCCGTGGTGAAAACGCTCGCTGCTCCGGGGAATAGGGGAAATGGAGGGGAGGGCGTCGCTTCGCCGTTGTCGGGGCCACTGTTGTGAAGACGCTCGCTGCTCCGGGGAATAGGGGAAATGGAGAGGAGCACTGGGTTTTGTTTCATCCCGGCGGCACAGCCCCCAATGTTCACTTCAAGGGTACCCATTCACTCCACAAAAGGCTTAAGATTAAAAAAATTGAACTTTCCTATTTCCACATCCTTATCGTCTGCCAAGACACATACATTGGGTTCTAGAACTCTCGCAACGGTGTAGGGACCGGTGTACAAATAAAAAAACTTAGCAAATTCTCCCGAAGTGGCATCGGACACACCTGGTGTCCTTAACAACACCTTGTCCCCCAACTTAAAACTATACCCTTGCGATGGTTTCGCCTTCTTTCTCTTAATAGCGGCGCGTTCTAAATTGCGTGCCACCAATCGCCGAATATTTTTATCCCTTAACGGGGGTACTCTGGGCAGCGGAATCAATTGTTCGAAGTCTCTTTTGGGCTTTACCCCAAAGTGAGCCTCCATAGGGGTCATACGGATGCTTTCATGGTAAGTAACGTTGAACCAATCGTTTATCTTGGGGAGTATCTCCACCCAATCCCTATGGTTTCGACAATACACACGAAGCACTCGACTAATTTCTCGCATCACCCGCTCAGCTGGGTTTGATTGTGGATGCCTTATGGAAGAATACACTGGGTTTATATTTCGTTCCGTGAGGAATTCCACCCATTTTCGCGACACAAATTGCGTGCCATGATCGCTTAAAATACGTTTGGGGAGTCCGCATTTCGAAAGAAACAAGCGGAGGCAACGCAAACAGTTATCGGTATTCGCCTTGTTCATGGGGTACACATTCACATATTTGGAAAATACGTCCATTAGGACCAAAGCAAATCGATTCTTAAGTCTCCCCTTGGGTAGCGGCCCGTAAATATCCACACAATAAAGATCACGAGGTCCATCTGGTATGATATTAGCCATCGGGCCAGCAAAGCTCCTGTTGGGGAACTTTGTCACTTGACATATTTCACACTTCCCTAGGACACTGCGCACAGTCTTACATAGGTTCGGCCAGTAATACCGCTCCTGCACCAATTTTATTATCTTTTGGGAACCGAAATGAGCGAATTTTGTGTGGAAGTATTTAACAATCTTGGTCTGAAGTTCATTAGGTATCCACAATTTCCATTCTGAATTCCCTTGCCGCGCCTTATAAATCACCACGTCTCTGTAAATGTCACATCGCTTTGCTACTCTAGCCACCCTTGCAAAACGTGGATTGTCGTCATCAAGGGAATGATTCAAGTACATATGCACTAAGGAAACGACGGGGTCCTTTTTCTGTAAAGACGCCAAGTTGGAGAGGTCCTCCTCAGGAGATTCCGAAATGTCAGGTTCTATAAAATTTAACATGTACCATTCTTTGGTGGTGGGCATTTGAGATTCACGTTGACTGGGGTGGCTAGAGTAGCAAAGCTACTCTAGCCCGGCTAGCTCAGTCGGTAGAGCATGAGACTCTTAATCTCAGGGTCGTGGGTTCGAGCCCCACGTTGGGCGCCACTGTAACCTGACTACCGCGGTGAGCACTCTGCTCGGGCGATAGGCAGCAATGGGAAAAAATTCCATTTAAATAGGGTCCCCGATGTCGCTGGGGTGTGCACGCGCGAGGGAAAAGCAAAGATCACTCCAGATTACACTAAAGAATTTTATTTTACATGGAACGCTGGAATGTGCATATATTTGCAAAGAAAAAAAAACATCGCCCATCGAACACACACAACGATAAAGTTGAAAAAAAAACTGGTCTGGACGTTCGGCTCGGGCCGCTGGCGAAAACACAGCGTAAACAAAAAATTATCCCTCTTGAGACACACAAAAGTACTCACTCATGTCGCAATCGTGTCCTAGGACTCTGCACCACACACGAAAAACAAGAACAAAACTGTCATGGTAACATGATCGGTCCCAGTCTGGGACCAGCAAGGCCAGCGCAAAAGGGAGAGAGAGCCCGAGTCTCCTGTGCGCGACCTTATATAAACTCTGCTCACCGGCTCGGCTGGTGGCGCCGCGATTATCAGCAGTCGACTATCGATAATCGCCTCGGCCCCTGCCAGCGGGAATTTAAATATTCCTCAAAGGAGGGACAATTGGGTTACAATATTAATTCTATAGTTAAGGTATTAATTTTCCCATCGTCTTGATGGACTGACTAATCAATGCTTGTATTCAGATTTTATAATAACTCTTGTATTTTTCCTTTTTTTAATCCCTCGTATTTATTTCCTACGCCATCGAATGGATGTTTATTATAATGCCACAATAGTGCACTCGCGTCTTCATGTTAGAATGCTCATCATGCGTTCTTCATCATTTGGGACTTGCATAAGTATCAGTTTTCCTCTTCCTCAAAACCGTGTAAAAATTGGAAATCTATTCGGGAAAGATATCTTTGAGCAGATGGCATTATTATTTCGAAGGGAAATGCGTGGGAATCTACTCTCAAATCATGCGATGGCGTCTCATATTTCTGGAAGAGGTCGCTATCGTACGTTCCTCCTTGCAAACAATCGAGCTCAATGCTTTCATCTTAGATCAGAGCAATCAAACAATGTGAGAGAAGGGAACTCTGTCTTATGTAAACTAAAATCCCTTCAGCACCTTTGTTCTGAAGCAATACAATTCGTGCCTCTTGATTGAAGGTGAAATTTGACATTGATTCTTTAGGAAGTTCAGCTCACGCTAACATCGCTGGAAACATTGATTCCGCGGGAATCATTTCACTACTGCGGACAATTTTAAGCAAAAATTAACTGTTCTTGTTTTTACATATTTTTCCATTATTTTACCTTCATTAAAAATTTAGCCACCAGCTTATGGCTGAGTGAATGGCCTAACCTTTGGTGTCAGACTGCACTAACTGAACGGAGATTCATATTTGATTAGGAAGGCTGTATTGACGGCAGTTTATAAAGGGTGATATGATAGCGATAACGGCAATAGTGCAATAGATATTTGGTACTTTTTATACAGTTTTTCTTTATTTTCTTCGTGAATTCCATTGTTTACAAAGGAGATTGATATTTTGCCAGATGATACAAAGGCAGTTGTTTCAGGCTTGATTTGGTGGAATATAATAACGAAAGAAAAAGACACAATATATACACAATTGCAGTGAGGGGAGGAAAAGGTTGATAAAGGGGGTAGGGGGAGGGGAGAAGGGAGGGGCTGGAGAGAACAAGGTTTGGGAATTGAGAGGAGGGTGAAAGGTGGTGGGTGTTAATGGGTAAAACCATGCATGAAGTCCACTGTGGAAGGGGAGAAGCGTAGGCGTTGGCATCCCCCGGAGCGTCGGTTCCTTCGGGTTAAGGAGGATTAGCTCCTTCTCCAGGAGGGTTCCTGGTGTATTTTTCCAAGATATTCTTTAAGGGGTTGGGGGTGGGTAAAGGCGGGTGAGGGGGTGTTGGGTCCGGAGATGCCGACCCTAGGTACTCGTTGAGAAGGGTGAGGGATGGGTCGGGCGATAAGGTCTGTCACCGAGGAAAACGCCGTACTAGGCTATGAGGATGGGTCTTCACAATGGCTGATGAGGGGGGTGGAATGGGGGGGGGGTGGAAGTTAGGGTTGTGAGACGTGCATGGAGCATATAGGGCGAACAGACTTTTAACACCCACCACCTTTCACCCTCCTCTCAATTCCCAATCCTTGTTCTCTCCAACCCCTCCCTTCCCCCCTCCCCCCTCTCAACCTTTCCCTCCCTTCACTGCAATTGTATACATATACAGATGTCTGAGCTATAATTTTCACCTGATGATGGTGTTGTACACCGAAACCGGTCGAATAAATAACCTTATTCTTGTGGAAAATTGCCAGTCTTTTTCTTTCGCCAGATGAAACCTCCTGAACGTTCCGTGACGCCCCTAATCATATGCTGTGGAATGGTGTTTGCCTCTGGAATTCAGCAATTTGAGGGACTTGCAACATGCAGCCTGCTATTTTGGGCGAATAGAGATTGGGCTTCTTCTCTCCAGAACTGGCGGCGAGGGTTGGGTTCATTCGCTGGTTATATGTAATTTCATCTAGTTCCGAGCGCCTGTGTTCATACCAAGGCAGCGGCAAAGGCTTCTTGTCGGAGTTCCGGTTGCTTCTTAGATGAGGTAGATGGGGAGTTTCAAGAATCGATTACTCTGTCAAATTCAGTTGTATTAGGAAAGGCATGATGGAACTCCTTCATGATGATTCGGAAATGAATTTCACTGGCAAGGTTCCATAGATATTTTACTGTGCGCCCGGTTTCGATACAAAGTATCGTCATCAGGCACTTTGGCAGGAGAACGCGATCTTTGCCAATATAAAGAGCTTTACTTTCATCATCACTGGTCAACAATCCTAGGATTGGTTTGACGCAGCTTTCCACTCGATTCTTCTATCGGCCAACAGTTTCATTGTGAAGTAATTCTTCTCTTTTAAATCCTTCACAACCTGTTCCATGAATCTCATACGAGGCCTGCCTTTTTCATTCTTCCCGTTCACTTTTCTCTAGGCGATAGTCTTCATCAGGCCAGTCGTTTGAGGCTTTTTGAGCACTTCATCATCTTCCTCTGAAACATTATCCAGTATGTTTAAACAATACTTTTTCTGAAGTTCTTTCCAGGTTTTTCTAATCACCCTCTCTTCTTAGTATACTTCGTTAGTTTCTCAGCCCTTTTTTATTTCCATCATTCTTTCGTTATGCTGCATGTTAAATTCTTTCAGTCTTGCCTTTTCTGTGGTTATTATTGTCTGCTAACCAGTGCCATAAATGAGAAAACAACAGTGTGTAATAGCGGTGTATTTTCTTACTTCCAAGATTATATTTGTAACTTTAAGTTATTGTCTATATCGCTGTAATTACCTGTTTTTTGTTGTTATTCCTTGGCTGCTTAGATCTTAGTTTACGTCGTCAGTTTAAAATTTAAACGAACTATTAATTGCATGACGTACCAGTCATTTTTTATTACATTCAGTTGCTCAGTTAGTTTAGTTACCTGGAATATCATAAAAAAATTGCAATTTTACCATATTGACGATTTTAGAATGATGATCAACAATAAGTGACGAATCAGACAAATCATATCAATAAAAATTAGTGCCTTAATGTGATTTGACTTTTCTACACCCTTACCGAGATTTTTAAGTATTTATGAAAGCTATTTCCTTGATTATGGTTTGGTGTACATCAAGTGAGGTTGACATGATTAAGACCTTTTTCAGCATTTTTCGCTTGTTGTTCTCATTATATCGCTTCAATTATTTCCTTCTATTATCCCTCAGATGCAATTTGAACCACTCTACTAAAGATCTTCACGTATTTCATTTCATACATGGCGTTTGAGTGCCAGGCATTGAAAATGCAGCGGCACTAAGCTTTAGGACTGTGAAAAGGCAGACAGCAATTAACCCTGCGCGCGAGGGCTTACGAAGGAAATGGATGTGTTTGCGTCATCCTTCACGCTCTAAATATTTCGCGAAATCCATTCTTCCATTAGTCTAAGTGACAATTATTTTCTAACTCACAGTTGTTCTCGCTATCACAAAAGATATAAATTACGCGCTCAGCCGTGGATTGCGTAAATAAGCCTCTTGTCCCCTTTTATTTGACTTTTGACGTAATATCTGAATCGCCTTAGACTTTGAGGGAGTGAAAAAATCAGGACAATTAACGTGTTATGTTTTGTTGATTATTTTCTAAATTCCGCTCCTGTAATGGATATAAAATATTAAATTTCGTGATCAACTTAGCATCTTTTATTTTTTACCACGAAACTTGTAAGATTTGCTAATTAGATAAAACATTTAAATGAATGAATGCCTTTATTTGCATAAAAAACTTGGTCCTTCTAAGCCATAAGGCTTGTCAGAAGGTTCCATTATTAAATTACATATCTACATCTACATAATACCCTGCGAGCCACCATAAAGGTGTGTGGCAGGGGGTGATTTCTCACCAAACATGCACTACATATCATGCATAAAAAAGGAATAGTATTAATATAGTAGTCAGAACTACACTGTTTAAAAAGGATAGAAATTGCAAAGCAAACATGCAAAAACATTCTGTTAGTAGGGTTAGCTTTAAGTACTCATACCAACATGCAGCTACCAATGCTATTCATTGCTACTCTCCGATGGGACATTTTTACCGTTATTCGTATCTCAAATTGTACGAGGGAAAAAGTACATTTTGAATCGGTCAGTTCATATAGTGTAAGACATAGTGGCATATTACAAGCATAACATTTAATAGTCTAAATAAAAATTACCCTACTGGTATATGTTTACATTACATTTATATTACATTATAATTTTAATTTCATAAAAATAATTCAATAACAATAATATAACATTTACATTTATAAGGAACATTGAAACCAAAATAGGAAAATTTATTATTACTTATAAATATCAGGTTGTTATAAGGTATTACATGTTCACAATTTCGCTAATTAACCATTGTTTCACTTTTTTTTAATTTCGGCCAAGGATTTTAGATTATGCAGAGTCTTTGGCATACAATTAAAGGTCTGCTAAAGATGCTAGGAAGCCATCATTTTCATTTGTAATGTCGTTGGAACTATTTACTATGTATATAAACTATGGTAAACTCGGAAACATCTAGACAGCAGACACCACTCTGAAAAGCAAGGGGAGATTTGAGCAAGTATCAGTTTTCACTCTGCAATCTATTTCGCAAGTCTACAATACATAGTAAATCCGAATCTCTGCAGATTTTGTGCAAATAAATTTAATTTATCGCAAATACGTAAAATATAAAATTAATAATCATGAAACATATTGATCCCGGTTTTAGTACTCAGGTTGTTAATTTTCTTGCATTCTAAACCCTGAGTTGGCGGATAGGCCTTAGGCGGATAATACCTAGGAAATGTTCATTGTATCCACCTTTAGGGTAATAACTCATCTAAAAACTTAATTGTTGGCAATTTAAACCACAAAAATTAATACTTCACGGTGAAAAATTGTTTGTATTATAATTCATTACCCGTGTTTGGAGAAATGTTTATTTAGCTATTAAAATCACACAGATTTATAAATATTTGGCCTGATTTATTGAAATCTACGTGTGCGAAAGATACGTCACATTTAGTATGCAAGATAATTTTGTACCTCATTTTAGCATACACCCAGGGGGAGAAAAATTGTGCAGAAAGGGTTTTTACTGTTTCGTTAAAGAAATGTGATTCTCGAATCTCTGTGAAAGCCTGGATTAATTCAGGGAGTAGCTTATATTTCATTGCAAAATCCTGAAATTCACATCTGCTTTCATGTTGGATATTAGAAACGATTAAAGTGTGCAAAACAATTTTGAAACTGGAACTGAAAGGATATGCCACTGTCGTCAAATACTTGGATCCGAATTCACTCGCGTAAACACCGTTTCTAGATGCAGAATCGAACCATGGACCTTTGGCTTTTCAGGCCACTGCGCAGACCACTACGATACACAGGATCCCTAATTCGCATCGTAATTTTACCGAGGTTCAAGGTACTATGTGGTTAGGGTTAGGTAGGCATGGAGGAATGTTTCAAAATATTATTACCCGTAATGAACTTCAACGGCTAGCAAATGTACAATTTAAAAAATGAATAAAAAAATACGAAATGACATGGAATTTACATGGCAAAAACTAAGTTTCCAAAAATTATTTTGAAATTCACTTTCCACTTTCATCTTTTGATAGAATTAAAATCGTCTTTGATGCCATTTGAGGCTTTCGTTAGTTTCAATTGCTCTGTAATCAGTATAATAATTTATTTCAACATATGTTAGTTGATTACCGCCAGCTGTTCGTGATTGATTGTGTTATGTCTTTCCTTAAGCTCTCGCGTTCCATCAAGAATGACAACGCGAGGGAGAAAGGACTGCATAAAAGCCACGATCAAAGGTGAACCCCATCCAGCGCAAAAGCCGCGCTTGGTGGTAAATGTAGCATATTTCAATCCTGCCGTGTGAACGGCGGTGAAAATCATAATAATTGCCATGCGAAAACAATTCACCTGGACCGAGAATCGAATCACGGACCCCTGGATTTCCAGACCACTACGCTACCCAGGATCCCTAATGGGGGCGTTTATTCGGAACCAAAATCGCAATTTTGCACACGAAATCGTTAGATGAAAACAAAAAAAGAATTTTAGTGAAAAAATTAATCTTCTAACCACAACCATTCACTCATAAATCAAAAATTTAATTAAGTAAAAGGTGACGCCCACCGAAAAAACTGCTTTGATAACATTGAGGTCCTTTTCCTCCCGTCCTTGACTGCTTTTAGGGGAAGGGAAGGGAGTGGAGGGGGGTTCTCGGAAGGTCTGCTTGCACAGATGCTGTCCCAACTGCTCCGATTGGCAGAGGCAGCTGTGTCCCCCCATTCCGATAAGGCAAAGTAGCGTCGCGAGCTCAGTTATGAATGGACGAAATCGATGTACGTCAGAGGTTGCACTTTCCCGAAAGGTGCTTCGAAGTCCTATATCAGAGACTTGAATCTTTCATACGCTAGCTAAAACGAGCCAAATTTCTGACTATACTGACATCATTTGTTATAAGTTCTTCGTTTAGGGAGGTTCCACCGTGGCTCCGCGATTCAAAATCCCGTGAAAGAGCTACCTTATTATTTAATGCATAAATACCGATCCGGAAAAACGCCTATATGGAAAACCATCTATAGGGTGATAACGCATGCACATTAATTGTATGAGTATGCTATTATATATCGTGTTGTAGTTGCATTCTATTTTTAACAAGCTCTTTTAACTCATTTTGACTCTGGAACATGACTGACGTGTTGCTACCACGTTTAATTTATAAAGTGAGAATACAAACCCCATCCCGCTAATACGTATTCTAAAATAGGTTAAATATTTTATTACTTAGTTTTAAACTATTCCCTTGCAAATGGAACTCTTTGTTTTGACTTTTATAAATATTCATTTTTTTTTAAATTGTTTGGCAACAATGACGCTGCTACCATTTTGAAGCATTAGTATTAATTACACAATTTTCATAACCAATGAAATATTTAAATTACATAAAAATGTAAGATGGACCTTGGTAAGGTATATTCCTTAATTAAGTTTGTAAATAGGCTTGTAAGCACGTTCCGTCACAAGTACCGTTGCCAATGATTACAACATACTGCAGCGCCACCTTCATGTTACTAAGGCTTTTCTGCTTTTTTTCGAGCAAAAATTTATTAATATCAATTAAACAAGTGTGGTAAGGCGAGCACTTAATCAAAATGCTAAATTCGACAAAAAATTGCGCATCTTATAGTAGTTTTTCGTCAAAACGACATTTCTATTTGCATTATTAATCTGCAAATCTTACTGCAAGAGCCATGCTCTGCCGTATAGCCACGCAATAAATATCTGATTTTTAACGTCTTTTTTCTTCAAATATATTATGGAATGGCCTCATTATATTATAGCCAATCGGTAGAGGGGCCAAAAAATGATTTGTCCTGAAATTTTCACAAAAACGACACATACTTCATAATTCGGTGGAGCCACCTTAAGCACGAGAAGAAAAATTTTCAATGCTAACGAATGTTCGTGACGCAAAACAAAGAGCATTCAATCACTGATGTCCAAAGTCTTTACCTATTCATTTCTTCTTTTAAACAAGTAGTCTTAAATACGGAAAGATGTTTCAAACATCCTGGTATTAATATCTTTTTTTCGCTTTCCTATGTAAACGAAATGTACAAGAGAGCGCTAAATTTTCTTGGTAAAACGTATTGTTGAGTTTGCGTAGTCATTTGTTTTGTATTCGTTTTCATCTCGAAGATCGCCGCAAAACAAGTTCTATGAATGAAACGAAGAATTTTCGGTGCAATGTTAAGGAAAATTTCTCACTCTTAATTCTTTAAGGTAAATTAGTTACGATGCCGGCGAAGTTGCCGTTGGTAACGTCAACGTCAATATTTATTTAGCGCGAAAAAAAATATTGAAGGTACTGGCTCCATACGTATGATTCAACTTCTTTGGCAGTAAGATTCGATAGGTAGGCAATGTAATCGATACACTATCGACCATGAATCGAGATTCCAGGGATATAAATGCGAATGGATTTCTTGCTTCGAAGTGGAGGCGACGGTATCGCACATCATCTGAGGAAAATGGCCACTAGTGGGACAATACGAATTTAAAAATGAAGAAGATTAATACGTCTAGGGAAAGCATGATTAAATCCATAGAAAGCTATAAAAGTAATAAAAAGATTTTGTTATTTTTATTGTTGTCTAGAACATGAAAATAAGACTGGATATTGAATGTTTTTTGTTTGTTGATGTTGTAATGCAATGGAGGAGATTCTCACGTCTAGATCGAAACAGGATTAGGAAAAAAAGTGCTAAGTTATAAAAAGACGTCACTTTATTTCTTAATTAAGTAGTGATTAATCTCTTGACTCATCATAAGAGCGGAAGTGATGTGCAAGCAGCGCGAGTCACAGGTTCCTGTATATCGATACAGGAATATTATGGCAACTGCCGTGATAGCCAACGTCCATGTGTAAAGCAGCGTTTACACGTAGCTGTTGACTGCTATGACAGACGCGAGATGCGCGATACATCTATATCGCTACTGCTATGATGCGTCTGCGGCAACTTCTATGCAGCTTAAGGCCGCTTTTTAGGCGTTGCCACAACAAATACAAAGCGTTTTATTTCAACAGTGAATTTCTCTTAAAATTTCATTAAATTCATCAAGCAATAAAGGCCACTGACGATTATCTTTTGTTCCCATTCTTTAAAGAGTAGAATATCCCCTTTTGGGGAGGGATATCCTTGCTATTATATCCAAATTCCGTCTTGTATTGCTTTCCGTTGACAATTGTTCCGATTGTGTTGGATACATTTCCGCCGGAAAGTAGACGGGCTTCAACTTTGCTAATAGCTCGAACGTGGATCGATAATGTTCGACATGTGTCCAGTATCGACCTGAACTCGCATCGCAGTTGCTATTTACACATGCGAGTGGGGCTTAATAGTTGTTAGCAGTTGACTGTCATAGCAGTCAACTGCTACGTGTAAACGCACCTTAAAGGGGCCTTGAGGGTTCCTGGGGAGGTGAGAGGGTTAGGAGAAGGGAGGGAGAGGCTGCTGTTTGCGCTCGGGTCGGGTTTGAAGTGGGGATGATGAAACATAATTACTGCCGAGAGATGTGACAAGGCCTCGTCTACATTGGCCTATTTTCGACGTAAAATGCTCTCTGGGAAAATACATCCAGGATTCGACGAGCGGCCCTTCTTTTGATGCGGAGGAATCTGGACATTTTAAACTTTCTGTGACTAGGAATGATTCACTTTATCAATTACTTCTCGCCAAAATTGAGGTTCTTCGTACATGCGTTACATGCACACTGTTCAAAGAGGTATATTAAGCACAACTTTCCGGTAAACAGCAGGGAAAACCCAGACGGTATTGTAAAAAAGCATATGGACTACCTCTCCCCACTCATTCACGAAGATTTATTTGAGTTTATGTGACCCGGTGTAAAAGTATATATTAAGCGAACAAGGCTTAGGCACAAATTGCCGATTGAAAGATTAACAGAGAGCGCTAGAAAGGAAACACTTCCAACTATCAGCCATGGTTGAGCATGGCTGTTCAGATTATAATAATAATAATTTTATTTACTCTCACAAAATTGGTACAAACTGGTAACAAACAAAGAGCGGGAGAGCTTTAGGTGGTTTCCAAGGTCATGAGACCAGAATTGAGCCACCGTCAAATTACAAAAAATTCATGCCATTACAATAAAAGCAGTAACTGTTAAATTACTATAGTTTCAATGGAATTATCATTAAAATAAAGGTTCAATATTTTCTTGAGAAAAAAGCGTCTTTGGTCAGTTTTATCATTTTTTTGAGGTTTTAATCACATATTTTAATTTCAGCGGGCAGTATATTCAATACCTTGCCTCATTTACAAAAAGGAACGTTTATATAATGTCAATCTTGCTCTGAATCTAGTAATGATGTCAATCTATGGATATACACGGGAAATTTCAAGAGAAAAATTATATTTTTCCTAGATGTATCCAAGAAGCCGTAAATATTACGAAGAACAGAAAATTTCAACATTTTATTTACCACCAAAAAACGAAAATAGACTTTTCAGTACCTTGAGCAATCAGAGTGAATGATCAAGTTAATAATCAACCCTACATTGAACTATATTCTGGATAATTTATGATGCATATTCTGTAACTTAACATTAGGTGTCGAAGTAGGTGGATTTGGTCCGCATATACACAAGTTGCTGGTATGTTGCAAGTCCGATATCCTGCAACGTATGCAATTTTATTGCCATTTATGTAAACGTATGTCACCTATACCACAGGATAAAAGAGACTATTTCGCGCGTAAGCTAGCATTTAGAATTAATTACATTTGTATTATGTATACATAGTACTACCTCTACTCAAATTCAAAATGAAAAAAATCAAAATTTCCATTACTAATAGACAATGATTTGCAACATATATATTCAAAATCGACTATAAAATGCTCTACAAGAAGTTCTCGAAAAGTATTCCTCTCTCTGTAAGCCATCATCGAAATATATTTTATATCTTTCTTCATATAAGAACCAATAATTGAGGAAAAAAATTTATTGCGATTTGATAAATGGAGTGCATTCAATTGCCAAGTAAATTTTCCATTATGTCGTGCGTTCTAAATTAAGAACATAACGTTCCGGCCTAAACAGCCTTTTTTTCACATTAATATACGAAAAAGAATCTTTAAAAAGTTCCCTTGTTTATCTTCTGATGTTGAAGCAACAAAATGCAGTTTATTGAGTAACCTTGGCCAAAATGCTTTGTGCTGTACCAGAGTAATTCTTGACTTCGGTATTAATGAAGAGTTTTGAATAGCATTTACGACTCATGTTGTAAGCATAGTCTATTGAAAACATTTTTCTTTTCAGTTGATAACACTATCTTCTAAGTTATGTTCTCACACAATCTTCTCATATGTATTAAATGTAAGGTAAAATACAGGAGGGGGTGAATTTCGGGAGTGAATTTCATTGAACGACCACAGTTATCACCGAATACATTTTCACTAACTGTGTATCTGAGCTGGAAAAATAAGTACATCCATTGATGAAGCTTACTGTAAATTATTTAAGGGTCTCTTATCCAAATATAAACCATTTTTTTCGGACAAATAACTTCCTTGGCAATCAAGATCGTTAAAATCATTGCAATGTTAGTTTGATATTGTTTATATGCTTCTATTCCTCGAATATAAATTAACACTTTGAAAGAGTCTATAATACTTGAGGGTAAAAGAAAAATATTTTATTCAAACGTCGATTGTTGGAATGCCGCACGTAACACATTTTATTAACTGCGATTCCTACCCCGCCATGAATGGAATACGCAAATAATTTGGATTTGGGAATCCTATTTTGCTGGAAAATCAAATGCTAATTTTGTTCATTTTAAATATCTCCTAATGGCGGAACTACGCCGCCGTGTTCTGAAAATAGTTTACGTTGCGAGGCATAGGAAATATTCGTCACCTGAATTCACTGGTATATTTCAGAGCCCCTCAGTTATAGTAATCATGTGCTAATAATCGTTTATGAACATTATCAAAGCTCGGGAAGTCTCTTTCGTTGAGCATGGTATTAATAGTTGTGTTATAGATTCCCGCGCTAGTGGAGTCCCCTGTTACTCCACAGCACGGGGTGAAGTTCTCGCTACTATGGGTCAACTTCTCAGTACGCTCCTTAAAATAAAAAATAAATTTTTAAAAAAATAATCTGAATGAATAATTTAAAAATAAATAAATTAAAGTAAATTATAATAAATTAACTGAGTAAATGTACCTCAAATGGTGGTTAATAAGCTTTCACGGTCTGCTTGGAAGCATTCAAAGCACTAACTAGGTGCGAGGGGAGGAAATACCGTACACGTATAATTTACCGGCATGCAAAAGTTGTCCCATCATGTTTTCGTGCCGCTGAATTTTTTCACTTTTTGGGTGATGACGAAAAATACTTGACATCAATTTAAAATTGTAAGGCTTAAAATACGCACTCCAGTGGTTATGAACTTTTGATAAAGACAATGAAAAAATAATAGGAAACTACCCTCATTGCTCATCATCGTAGATTAACATCTTCTGCCTCTTTAGACTGTAAGGCATCAGCAAGGCGAGCGAACGACTGGTATGTACATGGTAACCTCTACTCAAAATCAAAATGAGAAAAATTAGAATTTCCATAACTAATAGAACATGAATTGCAACATAAATGTTAAAAATCGACTAAAGAATGCTCTACATGAAGTTCTTGAAAAGTATTCCTCACCCTGTAAGCCATCTTCGAAATCTATTTTATATCTTATGCATATAATAACCAATAATTGAGGAAACACTTTATTGCGATTTGATAAACGTAGTACATTCAACTGACAAGTAAATTTTCCATTATGTCTCTTCTGATCTTCTGATCTTAAATTTAAGGTCAAATACAGGAGGGGTGAATTTCGGTAGTGAATTTCATTGAACGACCACAGTTATCATCGAATACTTTTTCACTAACTGTGTATCTGAGCTGGAAAAATAAGTACATCCACTGATGAAGCTTACAGTAAATGTTTTCAGGGTCTTCTGCCTCTTTAAACTGTAAGGCATCAGTAAGGCGAGCGAGCGTCTTGCCGCTACCACCTGCTAGTTGAATTATGAAGTATTTCGATCTTCTCTCTGCTGTGGAGGGCAGCGAGGAGCCTAAGGGGTTAAGGGGGTCGGAGGGGTGACAGTTCCTCCCTCTTCTGCTGTATCGCTTGTGGCCACGAGTCCATCTGTTTCTACTCGGGCGTGCGGGGGCGGCCGAGGAGGGTGTAAGGGTGGGAGGTTGGAGGGGGGCGGGGGAGATACGACCAGTGAGCCAGAGGCGAGGAAGGCGGCCGAGCGCAAGGCAGCGCGGTGTGAACGCATGGTGGAGGAGGAAGGCTGTGAGGTTCCTATTACTGTTCTCTTGCGGTGCTGCGGCGATGTCAGTGGATGTCACCTGCATGTGACGATGAACTGTTCCTCTGACCGCTGCCTTGGGTGAGAGGGCGTACAAGGACTTCATAGTGTCCATTAAAATATTCCCTAGGCTTGGTATATAATGTGAATGCGCTCTTCTGGAGTTAGCGTTAGAGCTAACAAACCGATGTTTGATATACTATCCGTAACAAGAACTGTTGGAAAACACGTATTTTTCCTTTTCATGTATATTTAAGTTAATGTTTAACGAAAATCCAGACATTAGTATACGCTCTTCTGGAATTAGCGATTGATCCAACTAATCGTCTGTTTGATATACTATCCGTAACAATAAATGTTGGAAAACACCTGTTTTCAATTTCATGTATATATAAGTCAATGTTTAACGAAAAACCAGACATTAGTAAATTCAGCCTTAATAAATAAAACACCCTACTATCAATAATCCGCTCTAGATGCACTACTATTTGTGCAATTTTTCTACAAGGTTAGTACGATTGAATTCTTTCTAAATAACATCATGGATAGAAACTTACAGTAGCTGGATAGTAATAAATTTATTTTGCATCAACCAGAAAAGAGCATAGATTAAGAGCATAGTCTTATTAATTTATTTTGCATCAACCAGAAAAGAGCATTGATTACAACATAGGAACAGCATTTACGCCGTGACCGTTTAACAAATAACAAATAACCAAAACGTTCAATTGCCTTACAAATGCCCAGGGTGGTGAAAATTCGACCCGGGATTCAAAACAGTGACCATAGGAAAGGTAGGCGGGGACTCTATCCATTCACCATTGATGACGACAAGTGGTCTGTTTTTAATTAATAGTTTTTAATTGTAAAAATGGGTTGGGGAGGAAGGGGTGGAGTTGATGCATCAACTCTGGTGAAAACTTCTTTAATCTCTACTCATCACCACGAGTGGACCGACGTTTGCCATGCTTGAAAATCTCTCGTCCGATGTCACAGACCTAAGATGATACCTCAACACACATATCGCAGAATATATTGAAAAGGCTTACGAACGAAAAAGGGAGTTGCATGTTTTACCTTCAGTGCGATACAAATGCAAACGTACGCAAAAATATTTTATTCTGGTGGAATCTGGAAGCATAATGTAAAAGATAGAGAATAGAAACCAGAAATTATATGACATTATACTTATAGATTGGTAAACATAAATAAGTAACATCAGCATTACACTTTTTATCATCAGTTTGAAACTAACCATTAGGAGGCTCATAGGTTTGGAACATTTATTAATTCGCATTGACATGGGTTGTTAATTTCACAAACCATTGCAGATCAGATTGGTAAAAATGTTGTTTCTAAATTAATAGATTTGTGAACCAGTCTGGATGACGTTGTTGAGTTCCATCCGATTAACGTCTAAATCAGTGCACCGATGCACTATGAATTTATTTGCGAACAAGTAGACATTTTTTAACTGCTTTATTAACTACCCTTCGCTCAAGAGAGCGTATGAGGAGGCTAATATGGAGTACCTACCAGTGCTTTTCGAAATGTGGCCTCTAATAGCCACACTTAGTAGAAAAATTTTGCACGTAGGAAATAGGCGAGGTTAGGTAAGGCGGATTAAGGTTTATTAGGGTGTGTGGCGGGGGGTGATGATCCCCAAACATACACTACTGACATGTAAACAAGCTACTACATGGAAACATGCTACATAATAGGTTCACAAGCTGAGATGGGTTCTGTAACTGAGATGAACGAAGTAAGGTTCACTTTCTGCCTCATGAGAAATACGTTGCTAAGTAAATGTGTTTACGATTTTGGTAAAGGGACAAAAATTGGATTCAAGAAGTTGAAAAAAGTGTAATTAGTATCATCAATCAATTTGGAAGAACGAAAATATAAATTGACGTTTTCGATGTTCAGATAGTGAAAAACAATTTTTGCCTACCTGCCCCGATCTTGTGTATGAAATGTGAATTTCATAGCTAGGCGTTTTGAAGTATCTACTTTTCTAATAGTTGAAATAAGGTTATAAAACGTTTATTTCGTATTAGCGTTAGGGACGTGATTCTGTTGAAAGAAATGGTGATGCCATAAATGTGTGGCCAGTAATTGAGTAAAGTAGTAATAGAAGTGAGGTTTATAGTGAAACAGGCTATTGTGAGATGTTGAGTGGCAAACCCTGGAACCTATGTCTGCTACGAAGCAAGGTTACCTTATGAACGCTGCTATTAGATGAGTCTTTGAAGAAATATAATGACTATGAACCAGAGAATTTATAACGTAAAACGGAAAAAAATGTATAGTCTTGTGTGTGCCAACAGGATTCTTTCATATTATGCTCCTAAAAGTGGTCTAAAAGCGATGTTGTCTGAGAGTGTAGTTAACTTATTTGAACATATTTCGGTAAATTATGTGCTTCAACCAAGGTGAATTGGCATTGAAGAACACCTACCCGGATGTTTTTCTTCTTTTGAAACATAAGAACTGTTTCAGGAGAACAATGACAACTTGGCACGTACCACACGTACACAACGATGTCATTATTAAGGACCTTGATAATGACATCTAACGACTAAACCATGGTCGGTATAAATAAAGTGTGGAACCTATCAAGTTGTAATTTTTTTCCTATGATTGAGTTCCATAAATTTAAGTCTGCAACTTATAATTGTAAAGACTGTATGGCTGCTTCTATCATAAAATACAATAGCTTGAAATGTGTTTTTAAAATGAGAGGTAATTTACTGAATATGGCGATTGGCGGTTTCAATCTCAGTGGATTTTTTCATGACTTATTTGCATTTAATTTTTATGTTATTTATGATTCTTGCTTTTTTTAAGTATTTAGCGTAAACAATAAACAAGCTTGAATACACTGGACTTCCTAAATTTGTGCAACGGTGATTAATTAATATGTACGTTGTTTTTCAGGAATGCCCCACGGGAATGGTGGACGAAGATTCGTTCAAGAATATATTTTCACAGTTCTTCCCTCAGGGTGGTGAGTATTCAAAACTTCACTTAGTTTTCTCCTCATCTTCATTAATAGTGGATTCTAAACTTATTCTTAACTTTCTGAGAAAAAACACTTTCACATCACCAACAAACAATTTAAAAACTTTTCATCGTGCTTGTTCACGTAAAATTCAGTTAAAGAGCAAAGGTGAGTTGTATTTCACGTAGTGTAGAAATGTGAAGGGTGCTGGTGGAAAATAAACTTTTACCCAATGCTTGCTGAGAGTTATGAGAGTGACATTAATTTTAAAAATCATAACTAAGTAAGACATTAAAAATTCCATGAAAATTTAAAGTTATTTATTCTGCAAAGGGTACCGACATGTAACATGTTTTCGATACTATATATGACTACCTATGTTCGTATTACTTTGTTAATTAACTGCAAACGATAGAACTTTCTACTTTTTTCCGTTCCTACAAGTCGATCCATTAATGTATATTTCTATGTATGAACTTGCCAAGACTAAAGCAGGAGCACTTGTGTCTTTCATACTAGGTCTAGACTAGTTTATACTAGAGTATAAGATTATAAAGAGGTTAAAAATGCACTAAGCCACCCTGGTGGGACTTGAACCCCTAACCTTAGAAATGGCCGGTGAGGGATTCACCCCGCCTTCACCAACCACGGAAATCCTAGCGAATACCATCAAACAACTCGCGTGTGCCGTACAACTTGTGATATATGCTGAAGCTCTCATATAATCACCCTTCGCTTAAATATCTTCTTTCGAGAACTCATCGGTATTTTTCATCTGGGTACATCCCTCAGAAAATTTTGAAAAAATTCCAATGATGCCTTTTCCCCTTTAATTTGCATAAGCATGGCTTTATCAATGCTACTATTATGGGAGCCTTCGTCACGTATAATTTCTGAATAATATAATAATCTTAATATACCATCTGTCATCAAGAATAAATATCTACAACTTTGTTTTAAGTTGCTTTGACGTAATCCATGGTATCGCTTCAACCCAGCATCAATTTTCATTTTTACATTTTTACTTTAAACAATGCTGTTTTAGAATCGAAACACTTTCTGCTTTATGTGAACGATATTTTTTCGTCCAGTCCTTCTTCCTTCACTTATTCGCATTCTTGACTCGTCCTCTCCTACCTTTACTGCTGCTTCCACGTTAAGCTCAAAGAGAAAAATAAAGGGAAAATGATCCCTCGACAATTTCCTATCTCTTCTCAACCACATTTTAAATTTGCTGGGCCCTATTGCGCCGATTTCTTTATTTTCTGCAAAAGTTAGGAAATAATACAAGGAACGTTGAACACTGAAGAAACTGAACTGAATAAATTGGCCGCTATCTGGAAACTGATTGGTCAAAGTAAGGCATCTAGTCTGTCCACCTATAACTATAGATTTGAATGCGAAACATCTTCTGGTGGATTTTGCTCCAGTCTCTACAAATACTCCACTTTCATTCGCGTTATTGTTTATGCTGCTGTTCACAACTTTTCAGTGTCTCTTATAACAGAAACTCCCATTTTTCTCATAAATGACATGTGAATCTGAATAACATTGTGAAATTCCCTGAATATTTACAATGAATGAATTGGCTTTTAGAAACCACAGGGTAAGAAATACAATGGCACGAACCAGATGATGCCAATGCGTTGAAATTGGATATTGCTATTGTATTTTTGATCCTGTGGTTTGTAACTAGTCTCTACTAATTTGTTGCTTCAAATACCTACTTTAGAAAATAAAAATGGAAGGTAGGAAGGTTTTCGAGGTAGAAGAATTCTCTGTACAACTGAAAAAACCTTCGAAAAGATTTTGATAATGTTTGGAGAAAGGTAAATTTAATTGGGTTTGAGTACCAGAATGACTTTTCCTTGGGACAAATAATGAAGCAGAATACTATTTTGGAGGAAAGCAAGGAGGTGATGAGATATCATATCAGTTATCAGATAAAATAGTTAATTTAAAATCATTGATCTCACATAAAAGAACATTGCAATCTGACTTACGAACATGAAAGTACTGAAACGTATTAACGTTTTAGACAAAAATCAGTTTAAGAAATTCCAAAAACAATTTCAGGAACAGGAATTTTCAGGTACAAGAAATCTACGGGAACTTCTGTGATTTCCAATGTTTTATGCGTGCACTATGTGCCCTGTTTAACCGCTCAGAAAGGCACTAGGACAGCATTGTGAATTTAGAACGTCAGTTAAAAATTGCTGCTTTAGTGGAAGTTTTCCCGGAAGTGTACGCACTTGTTCATGTGACAATCACCATCCCAGCTCATCTGCTGAGAGGTCATTCTCAGCAGCTTGTGGTTCTTTGATTTGGTGATTCAAATGTTTGTGAACAACAATCGAAGAATGGAACTTCGATACAATAAATATAAGTGGATGGCATCTTATGCCTAAAGTATGTTTTTTAATTCAATTCATGTTTCATACACCATGTCATGGTTTCTGCTAAAACTAACATAGAATAGCAAAATAGCATGTACGGCTGTTTCTACTTACAGTTTAAATGCCTAATGGTGAGATGAGCATATTCCATGAGGTTGCATATATTACAGAGAGAAGCTTCCTCTACTAGTTCAAAAGGCACGCCTCGTCACTGATCAGTTGGATTCCAAAGATTTTCTTCAAACCTGCGTTTAGCACTGTGAAATGGAAGACGAGAAGTTTCACAATATTTTCGTCTCTTGTCTTACATATTGGTGGATTAGATACTTATGATCATGTTGCATATTATACGATTTGTTTATAGCTACTATTTTGTATTCTGCCAGGTTCGGCAGATCTTGATGCAAATTACACATTCATTAGTTCATCTCTTCCCCTTCTGGGAATACCTACCTCTCTGTGGTACACCTATCTATGTAATAGACTGCAAGCCACCATAAAGGTGTGTGGCAGGGAGTGAATTCTCAACAAAATTGTACTACATATCATGCATAAAAAAGGATTAGTATTTATATACCGTTCTAAACTTCACTATTTAAAAAAAAGATAGAAATAGCAAAGCAAACATGCTGTTAGTTGGGTTAGCTTCACGTCCATATACCAACATGCAGCTACCAATGTTGTACATTCCTACACTCGTATTGGATATATTTACCGTTATTTATATGGCTAATTGTACGAGGAAAAAGGGCATTCTGAATCTGCCAGTTCGGCAATCAATTTCTCTTATTTTGTGATTATGGTCCAGTCTACCATAGTAAGTTGGGGTCCGCAAAATATTTTTAACATCATCACTGAAAATATTATCTTGGAATTTGTTTAGGAGATTAAGTCTAAATTTAAACCGGCGATCTGACAATGATTCCCAATTTAATTCATTTAATAGACTGGTTACGCTAACATAGTTATCGTACCGTCCCTTTACAAATCTTGCCGATCTTCGCTGCACACTTTCAAGTTCATTATTTAGACCAATTTCGTAGGGATCCCATACACTGGCAGCATATTCCAAATGAGTTCTAACGAGGGAAAAGTAGCTAATTTCTCGTACATGATCGTCACATTTACCCAGTACTCTTTTGACGAATCCCTGTCTACGATTAGCTTGACCCATTATTTCACGTATGTGTTTACCGCAGGAAAGATCATGTGTCAGTCTTATTCCAAGATATTTAATGGATTCCACATTTGTTTATTCATTATTACCTATTTTTAAGTGCTAGGAGGAGAGCTATTCTTTTTCCAAAAATTAATTGCTGCACATTTTTTCAAGTTTAGTTCTAACTGCCATGTATCACACCAATTTTTGATTTCTTGTAGGTCATCATTTAAATATTTTTTATCGTTTGGGCGTAGAATTTTGCTGTACACTACTGCGTCATCGGCATATAGACGAAGCTTACTTTTTTCCACCTTATCTATATCATTTATGTACAGAAGGAACAGGAGTGGGCCTATCACACTACCTTGTGGGACACCATAAGTTACTTCAATTGCCGGTGAGGTAACGCCGTCCAAAACCACCCTTTGTACCAGATCATGTAGGAAATCATTTCCCCATGATATAATGTTACTGTGTAACCCATTCTGGGAATACCTACCTCTCTGTGGTACCTCACTTTTTGTGTCCTTTCTTGCTTTCGTAGCGATCATCTGGCCATCGTGATCTTTAGAATCCTATATTCCAAGATTACTTTTCCATCTATCTGCCTACTCCTAATTTCTTTCGTCCCTCTATCTATTATCTATTTCTTATCTCCCCCAAACCTACATCTCAAAGATCTCGAGTCTAATGCCATCATCTCTCTTTGGTCTAGATCACGAAAACTTATAAGGTTGCTTCTGTATCAGACTCACTACAAGCCTTCTTTTGACGTATATTCCCAATTATTGGCACTCCAAATGAAGATAGGGAAAATAATGATGTGGAAAAAGAGTAGGAAGAGCTCAAACAATATATTTTACTGACCAAGCGCCTAATAAAGTTATTTAATTGTATAATGGAATATAACGGAGTAAGAAACAAGGAAGGTACTCAACGAAAATGGCGTGCCATGCATTAGATTTGATAAGAAGAGTTGGAGAAAAGAGAAGTCTGAGGATCCATTCGCTTCGGGATTTCTTCCGCGTGTATCCATTCTGGGGTGACAACAGTTTCGCCAACGTTTCAGTTCGCGTCTTCATGTCTGAAGTGTTTCATATCAGATTTTTACCATCTTATATACCATTTACTTCTGGGCTCTGATGTTCAAGTGGACGCATTTTCATTGGCCGCTTGACTAGTTTTTTCAGTTAGGCGCTCCTAAGTATGGGAGAGCTTATAGTTATCCTCTCTGTTGAAATTGTTGGGGTTCTTGACCGTTTCGATCGGCTCGCATATGGGAAAAAGCGTTTTTCAGTCTTGATCAGCTTGGCTCCGTCAAAATTGTGTGCCGGGCCTTCCAAGAAGTGCTCCGCGATGGCTGAAAGGCGTTGTTATCAGTTGTTTGTCTCTCTCCTGTGTTCTTGAATAATAAGAGACTTTAAGACTCTCGAGGTTTGTCCAATGTAGGCCTTCCCACAATCGCATTGGACCTCGTGTACGCCGCTCTCTTCTTCCATCGGCGTAAGGTCTGCACAAAATTTCCCTTGTCTTAGTGACGCAGTTGTATCTGTCCAAGGGGGTTATTTTGTAATCTCACCTTTTTAATGACTCTTTGCGGGAAGGCGGGAGATCCGTTTCGCTCTCTTAATGATCAGCTCACGAACGGTTCGTGAATTGTTGAAGCTTCTGTCGTTGAATAAATAAACGAGTGCCTGACAACGGCGACCGCTTTCTTCAAAAATGGAGGAATACGGTGAAAGTGAGTGAAAAATTGTTTGTCCCTATCATTTTAATTATTCGGATGGCCTGTCAGGATAATTCATGTCCGATAATTTCCTTTATACCAATATTGGAATTTGCATTTGTTTCTCGCTACATTTTACGTTAATAGTGTTTCATCATTTTTCATTTTCTCAATAGTGTTTCATTCAAGAAATCATTTGTTGATAATATACAATTCGTGATTTAAGAAAGTTTAACTTCTTCACGTTGTTCAAATTCCAAAAATACAATAAAAAATCGATTGTATATTTCCCGCTCTTGCTTTTTTTCCAACTCAAGCTTCAAGTGGAAACGATGGTGGCTCCATGTCACGTTTTTTATGTAGATGAGATGGGAACTAATGGCAGGCGGAGATAATGAAACGGATCAAGAGTCGAAAGATACGGATCGAGCGGATGAATCGTCTAAAAGACCAGGGGGCCGATTGTGTAACTCGGCTAACGTTCGATCGTTAGTGACCCGTTCACTCTCGATCGAGCTCACCGTCTTCGAGCGAGGATGAAAAGTGCGATTGTATAAGCTCGATCGTCAGCAGGCAATCGAAAGTTACGGTGTTGTCAGATTTACAGCATATTTCGCACTTGTTTCTCTTGTACGCATGCGCAAAGAGCTTATTTTGAAGTAGTTGCATTTGTTTTGAATATCAAAAATTAATAATAAACATTACAATGCCTGAAAATTTAAGATAACTTCCTCACGAGTATTATACAGTGGCCTCAATGCATTCCCAATTGATAAATTAATTCATAATTACTTGTCATACCCTGACTTTCACAGATAATTATCAAAAACGTCTGCTTAATTCGCAACTCATAATATTTCATTATCACTCAAATTTTGTTCTCTATTGCTGATAATGCATAAAAAATGGTACGTCATGTTGAAATTCTATATTATCACTCCGGATATTCTCGTCATGTAATTTAACTAATGTGCTACGGTTCACTGTAAATATCATTTAGCAAAACTACGCTCAACGTATTGGCACATATATATGCATCTTCAGACAGAAATTAATTAGGTTATTTATAGGTACACAATTAAATACTATCCTCAATCTAGTCCCCAGCATTAAAGCAATAGTCAACCTTTATTACTATTGAAACACTTTCACAGCGTTCTCCATCACATCAAAGATAAATACCTATGAAACTCACTTTTAAAATTCCGTGCCGCCTGTCTCTCTTGTAGCATACCTATTTTCCCATAACCAGATTTCTTGTACGTAGGTACACGATAACCTACCGTGAGATATATAAGGCAGCATTAAATAATTTACACAACTTCTCCAGGCACACACAGCGGCACACAAATAAAGGCACAATCCTATGGCTAATGACATCAAGGCGAGTGAATGAAAAGATTATCTTTTGAGTAGGCAAAATTTAATGAATAAAGCATAACGAGACAGCATGTGTTGCATAAGGCGACAAAAATCATCACCCTTTCACTTGGAAGTAAACAACAACAGTCATAATTTAAAACACTCTCAAACAACACAGTAATCCCTTACGAGGGCAAATCGTAATGCTTATTGATAATTAGACATTACCTACCTTAAACGTAGACGGAATAATTATTTCAACACAATAACATTGGACACCACTATGCAATGAAATAAAAATATGTCACTTGGGGTGGGAAATTTTACTGAATGAAGAATAACAAAGCACTACACTGTTTATCCTTTCACCACTTTCACTGGGACGTAAACAATCACACTTACAAGACAAGAGAAATCCCCCTCACTTCAATTCACATAGATTGCAAATCTTAATTTAAGGCAATAGGTGAAACGACGAAATAATTGCCGACAACAATTTTCTCTGACATCTGTATAGATACTATAATACATGCAATCCATCACAGTTTACTAAAAACATTGTCAATCGCTGAATTGCCACAATGTGTAGTCACAACACACGCTATATCTTCACTATGTATTATTCTCACCGTAAGTGGCATTGCTCAAGTGAAACTGTTGATGCCAATGCTGAAATTAAAAGTTGAAATTATATGTAACAGTCCGATAGCTTGTTTTAAATTGCTATTCATTATATTCACCCACCTAACGTTGCTATAATTATTCTAATTAATTCACTCTGTCACATCATACACAGCTTTTTAAGCAATGTGATACTTCAAATCACATTCTTATTCCGTAATAGTTCAAACAACGTTCCTCACAACGATAATTTATCACTTATACATGAAAATGCAAACAAAAACAAACCTTCCAACGATTGAAAATGGCCGTAACGTCAAGTATATAGCAGTCGACGGGTTTCCTTCGATCGTGAGCCGAAAAACCTTCGAACGTAAAGTTACACAATCGCGCCTTCAATTGTTTTCGAAGAATTACCCACAACACCACGGAATACGGCTCTTTACGTTCGAACGTAAAGTTATACAATCGGCCCCCAGCACATAACCGGTAGTTCACCGTTTGAGATCCGAAGATGGTCACGCCGCCTGGGTGGCGGAGTTTAACTACGAAAAAGTGACATTTTATGACGTATTCTCACTAAAGTGAGATTACAAATTAACCCCCCAGGACGTTATGTTTGACAAGGGACTTGGATATTTTTTCCGTGGTTCCGCCAACGTATGGTATCACGGCGAATTCGAACTCGATGGATTCCTTAAACACCTCAACCAGCAGAGCGAAACCATGGATGGAGGTTGCATAAAACAGGCAACTTCCTTTCCTGGATGTGCGGGTAAAGAGAAATGACGACGGGACCCGAGGTCATTCAATATTTCGGAAGAAAACGCATACCGATCGATATCTGAACGCTGCCTCGCACCACCACCCTCGACAAATGACAGCTGTCATCCGTACTCTTTTCAACCGAGCCCTCTTCATCTGCCACGATTCGTCTACTGGAAACGAAAAACAGTATCTATTTAAGGTTTTTCAAGACATTGGGTGGATTGCAAGAACAAGGTTTAAACCGCGGTTTAGACGGTGGTTAGGGAAAATGGCCGAAACCGCGGTTTTTTGCTTGCATGAACGAGTTTTACGTCAGACGCCGTCTAAACCGCGGTTCAAAAGCCGCCAATTCCTGAACCTCCTGCTGGGTAGGTTTAAGCCGCGGTCTGCGTTCGCGAGAGACACCAAACATGGCCGGCCATTTTTGACGTTCGCGAGGCGGAGGAAATAGAAGAAATTACAGATATTGAGGATGCTGACGTTCCACCGATAAAGATAAACAGATTAATTAGGGACCGAAGTGATCTATTTTTATCATACATCGATTCAGAGTTTGAACAGAGGTAAAGATTTAATAAAGAAGTAACTCATCAGCCATTGGGAGAAACGAACTATCATATTAGACTTTCGACGGACCGCTGGGGATTCCAAGTGCCACCAATTATTCAATTTCTTATGTAATTAAGGTCTTTCGCCACTGCAAGTTTTGTTTTAAGGCTTTAGGGGATCAGATTGGTGTTCATGAATCAACGGCTTTTAGGTGCTTAATGAATGTACGCGAAGCTCATTGTGCTCATTGGACCTAAATATTACCAAATTCCCCTTAATTGCCGCAGAATTACATGATGTGATAGCTGGATTTTCTCTCTTATCAGGGTGGGCATGAATTACATTTTAAATGCGAAGTAACGTTAAGAAAAAATAACGATAAATAGGTTGCGTTTGTACAGTTGATTGATGATTAAAAATCGCGCTCCAAATTTAGTGAAATTACCCATTCTTAGCTGTTAACCTATGGGGAAAACCTCTAAATATTTTCGCTAGTGCTTTTCGGAAAATGCATGGAGTTAACACAGAACTAATCGATTTATTAGATACATAATTTTATTAGGAACAACTTCCCTGACATTGATTCTCTAGACTACACGCATATTAAAATTTCCTGCCCAGACATACGTCAATATAAAAGGATATTATTCAATCTGCGTACAAATAATAGGTTGAAAATAGGGTTATTTATTCATTTTTTTGGCGTTTAATGTTCACTCGACACATACATAATCACAAGACGTACAATCAAAAAATATAACTACAAAAATAAGGAATAAACTGGTTACAGCCACAAAAATAATAACTTAACTGCCTTGATAATTAAGTCACTTCACAAACAAATTCTTCGCTTCTTTTAAAAAGTTTTCTTTCCTTGCATAAAAGTCCAGTTCATTGAAATGAATTACACCTTTGGGTTGTTGGCATTATACTTTCCACAAATATCTTTCAATTCCTCCTTTTCCCTATCCAACGTGGTCGCGTAATACGCCTTACTCTCTAGTATTACATACTCTGATATAATAGAAATCAGGAGCAGCTTCTCTTCCAGCGAAAAGTTTTCGTTTCGTCCACTGCACATTTTCACTAGATACTCACACGCATCCAAACTGAAGTTCACGGTGTTTATTTACGTCGCTAAGGAGCTTACAATTGCTTTTCGGGAAACAAATGACAGTAGTCAGCGTTGCCACATAATCAACAACGACAGGCCACGGTTTTTATAGACCGCGACGAAACCTTGTTTATGCAAGCGGAAGGAAGATCGCGTCCAGGCCGCGGCTCATGAAGACGCCGTCTAAACCACGGTTTGAGTCTCGTTCTTGCAATCCATCCATTGACTTCCACCGACACGCTATCCACCGAGTTGCTCAGAGAGAAGAAGATAAACGAGTTTTGGCCTTGAACAGGACCGACGAGTCTACTACTACGAGGGGAAAGAATGGTATCACTTTCACCGTGATACCATACGTTGGCGGAACCACGGAAGAAATATCCAGGGCCCATGCCAAACATAACGTCCTGACCAGATACACCTGCGTCACTAAGACAAGGGGCATTTTGTGCAGAGGAAAACACCATACGCCGATGGAAGAACAGAGCGGCATATACGAGGTCCGATTGGGCATTTGCCTACATTAGGCAAACCTCGAGAGCCTTAAAGACCCGTATTATTCAAGAACACAGGAGAGCGACAAAAAACCGACAACCGCGCCTTTCAGCCATCGCGGAGACCTTCTGGGAAGGCCCGACACACAACATCAATTTTGACGGAGCCAAGCTGATCAAGACTGAGAAACGCTATTTCCCATATGCGAGGCGATCGAAACGGCCAAGAACCCCAACAATTTCAACAGAGAGGATAACTATAAGCTCTCCCATACTTGGAAGCGCCTAATTGAAAAAACTAGTCAAACGGTCAATGAAAATGCGTCCACTTGAACATCAGAGTGCAGAACTGAATGGTATACAAGACGGTAAAAATCTGCTATAAAACACTTCAGACTTGAAGACGCGAACTGAATCGTTGGCGAAACTGTTGTCACCCCAGAATGGACGCTCGCGGAAGAAATCCCGAAAGGAATGGATCTTCAAATATATATGTTCTTTTGGGACCATAGATTAGCGTACTGTTTTGTTTTTGAAGTAACGCCGAACATGGTATCAAGGCTTTAGAAGATGTAAAACGCAATTTTTGAAATTATAGGTATTTTATGCCTAAGAAACGATCAAGACATGCATGTGATAGTTGAAGTTAAAAATAAATTGCTTTTTCTTAGACTTTTACTTATTTGTTCAACTCCTACAGAATAACAGTATAACTCTCCTACAATCATCCGATCGAATTTCGTTCGTTGTTGAAAAATATGCCCTAGAATTGTACGCTAAAGACTGTACGCTAGTAGATTGTATTTTTTAATATTTTGCAAACATTTAAAATTTACACCTGTCATGCTATAAAGTTTTCGGGGCACTACGGTTGGTAGTAGTTGGCTCAGAGTACTGCAGAGTGCCTGGAAAGGATAATACTATCACCGTGTGAACGTAGAAAATGCCTACAGATTTGGGGAGGAAAATTCCTGATAGTAATTTAGTAGTTCTAAAGACTACATCTGAGTCTCTAATAATTTTATCACTTAAATCCGAATCCTCTACGTTAACACCCTATTTAGCCCATCGTATTTTCTTCCAATCTCCCAGCTTTAATTTCTCTGCTCTTGAGGAGTTAATCTCGTTTGCTTTCATTTATCTTCTTATTTATCTTCATCGCTTGTCCAATATTTTCCCCTTTATCAACATCATAAATATCCCGGTCCCTCCAGAAACATCTTCAAGGATCAGGATGAAGTGGTATCTGGAGTATTGACTTCCCACCCCGAGTAACAAGCTTCGACTCCCAGCAGGTACCTATAAAATTCCTTTAATTAATGAGTAGTCTAATGCCGACAAAGGTGAGGCACCCGTCCTCCCTTCCTAAGCTCCAAGTGTATCCTGTCCATAAATTCCTCTCCTAAAGTATCCTTCACGTCGCAACGGACCTCAGTCCCTGAATTAATACTCGACGTCCTCTATGGCCGCCCGAGATATTCTCCCATCAATTTTATTCACTGACAAAAATATATACAGCGCATTTGTTTGCCGCAATGGAGTCGTTTACCATATTTTTTATTGCTTGAACCTAATAGAGTTTGTAAAACAAAAAGACCCGTAGTTTTCTTCGATCCGTGAGTCATAAGCTAGAGTCTAAGAGTTATAAGCAGCAAAAAACTGATGTTTTTAGCCCTTTCGGAATAGTGGGCGTGCAAAGGACTAGTACGTCATCCACTTCGTCCAATCACAAATCAAATTGCGCAACCTCTTCGACCAATCACAATGGTGGACACACAGCTGACTCTGCCAATGGAAGGGGTTGTCCGACTCCATTCGAATAATTTCGAAAGGCATTCGGCTACATCTTATTTTGTGAACAAGCGAATCAACTTCAGCGCACTTTTACCCGCACCAAAATCTGTACGAAAATATTTTGTTGTTCAATTGTTTTGGATTATTTAAAGGATGTGACAGGATCTCTTCAGGAAGAGACCTCCCCTCCGCTCCCGTTCTTCCTCAACAATGTCAAGGAGGGGAGGTGGATGACGTAATAATCCTTAACGCAGCTCGTTCGTTGGGCGTCACCTTTTGCTCATTTCAATTTTTGATTTACGAGCGAAAGGCTCTGGCTAGAAGATTAATTTTTTCGCTAAAATTCATTTTTCTTTTCCATCTAACGATTTCCTAAACAAAATAGCGATTTCAGTTCTGAGTAAAAGCCCCAATGTCACCCATCTTGATCTCTACATTCTTCTTTACACTCATATCTTTAATTCCTCCGATTCATTCGTCGTTCGTTTTCCGAGAGATCCAGTTTTCTGAACTGTACCATAGACAAGGTCTGAAAATGCTCGGTCGAACAATTCTATTTCTATGAAGAAATGTTTCTCGGGCTTGTCACCGTTTAATAGGCTCAATTACTGCCAACATTTCAAAGAGCGACTCGGTCTTTGAAATGTTGGATGAAACGAGGATGCAATTTATTACTGTCCTCCAGGTGTTACCGAGGTTGAAACCAGTGTCTCTATTAATGTTATTATTTTCCAGACGGATCTCGATGGCCTCCTTAGTGAGTCTATCCCAATATAAATTTGATCCGCAAAGTAAATTTGCCTTATCCCACTGTATTGCGTGGTCTCTTTTTATGCTGTGCTCGGCAACAGCTGATTTCTCCATTTGGGCTAGTCGGAAGTGTCTTCGGTGTTCCTTTAATCTTTGCTCGATGGTACGACCGGTCTCTCCAACATACACCATACCACATTCGCAGGGAATTTTGTATACCCTTGGAGTTATTAACCGGTGCCAAGCCCGAGAAACATTTCTTCGTAGTATTCGCCGGGAAAATACTAGATCTTATAACTCTATTTCTGTTTACCATCCACTATCCTCACTTGCGTGACCGAACTTAGACAATAAGTTGGGAACCATAAGTCTATTTTTTTAAAAGCTTAGCAGCAGTTAATTCTTGAAGAGATAGATAAAACATCTCATGAGAAGTCTTCTAAAACTGGAAAAATGTATCTTTTATTCAGGTGTTGAATGCAAAGACGTACTGATAACGAAGAGAGAGAAAAGTTGAAAGAGGAATATCTGAATACCGCTCACGTCTCCACAGGCACGGTTTGGCACGCCGACCCGTACCGTACTGGGAAAGAAAAAAAATAATATCCTCCACCACAATTTTGGAAAGGTTGAAAGGCAATTAAATTGTCCCCGAGTGGGTTTCGTCCGGACGTTTTTACTTCACGTCAAAGAGTCGGGTTGGTTGGCGGATATTGGAATGCTGTGTCTATATTACACCCGAGCGGTCCACCATGAAGTGAGAGGGGGGCGATCGACTTTAAATCCATTCTTCCGCGAAGCCCGACATCAAAAGAATTGAGCGGACCCCATCGGAGCGCCCTCGCTCGGCCGCTACGCTTGGGGGGGTGGAGGGCGGATTGTGTATCAAGGGAAAGAGGGTCATGTGGGGGAAGGGGAGGGAAGATATCCCAGGGCGACGGTGTACAGAGCGGCGGGGGCCCCCAGGCAACTGATGCTGGATTATCGCGGGCAGCGATACGCCGCCGTTGATGCACGCTATCACGCACGAAAAGGGAAAAGCGGCGAAACTCTCAAAGGCTGGGGGAAGGGAGCAAGATATGATTGGGGTCCATTGGGATGCTGCATTATATTCGACGGGATGAGGCCTTGGTCTATTTCGGCGCATCCGAAGCCGAAGTCTTTGAGTCCATTCCGTTCCTTTGGCAATTTCTTGCCTGCTACTTCCTGGTCTATTACGAAAAGGCTTTGCTTAATTTGAGGTGGGTCCCGCAAGGAATGAAATATTAATTCAACAGTTAATGAGCCAGGAACCACCACGCAGTAAGCCTCCTCAGCGGCTGAATCTGAATAACTACGTGCAAAAGAGTTTGAAGTGTGTTAAAATGTCGTCTTATTCTCTGAGGAAATTGCTTTCATCAAAATCAATTTAATACAGAACATCAGAATAATTTTAACAAGCAATGACTACAACAACCTTGCGTACGCAACAAAATACGTAGATAAAAAAATTCTAAGCTCTTAGTAGCGCAACCAACACAAATTTTAATCAAATATAATTTGACAAATATAATGAATGTCAAACCATTTTCATTACAAAATCCAACAAAATTAACATAATAATATAATGCCTGCACATTTATGCATTGCCGTATAAAAATCAATATTACGGAGATTAAAATTTTAATTTAGCATAAACGCCTATACTATCAATCCATACAACCTCCTTAAGTATGTAACACACATATTAGTACTTCCATGCCTTCGCAATCCCTCTTCACTGCCTATGCTCTTGCCTGAAACTCTTTTCTTGGATTTTTGCACGTTTTTCCATTGGCTTATAATTCAAATTATTCCAATCGCTTTCTCTCTAGCATATTCCAAATAGTTCTAACGAGCATTCAAAGTTTTTTGATATTCCTCGTATCTTATCGTATAGTATCTTATCTGATCATAATCATCATCAGTCAGCATTCCTAAGATCAGTTCGACGCAGCCCTCCACTCGATTCTTCTATCGGCTAACCTCTTCATATTGACATAGCTCCTCTCTTTTACATCTGTCACAACTTGTTCCACATATTTCATACGAGGCATGCCTTTTCCATTCTTCCCTTTCACTTTTCCCTCGACGATTGTCTTCATCAGGTCATCGTGTGTCTCATGATATGGCCAATTAAGTTGCCCCATCTTCTTTATAGAGTTTTCAGGAGACTTCTCTTTTTCTTATTGAGGCTTCCGAGGAGTGTCTGTGTTTGAGGATCCAATCGTTTAGGGATTTCTTCCGCGTGTGTCCATTCTGGGGTGACAACAGTTTCGCCAACGTTTCAGTTCGCATCTTCAGGTCTGAAGTGTTTCATAGCAGATTTTTACCGTCTTATATACCATTTACTTCAGTGCTCTGATGTTCAAGTGGTCGTATTTTCATTGGCCGTTTGACTAGTTTTGTTCAACTAGGCGCTCCCAAGTATGGGAGAGCTTATAGGTATCCTCTCTGTAAAATTTTATGGGTTCTTGGCCGTTTCGATCGCCTCGCATATGGGAAATAGCGTTTCTCAGTCTTGATCAGCTTGGCTCCGTCAAAATTGTGTGCCGGGCCTTCCCAGAAGTGCTCCGCGATAACTGAGAGGCGCGGTTGTCTGTTCTTTGTCGCTCTCCTGTGTTCTTGAATAATACGAGTCTTTAAGGCTCTCGAGGTTTGCCCAATGTAGGCCTTACCACAATCGCATCGGACCTCGTATATGGCGCTCTCGAGGGTTATTTTGTAATCTGACTTTTGTGAGAATACGTCATAAAATTTCACTTTTTTGTAGTTAAACTCCGCCACCCGGGCGGCGTGACCATCTTCGGATCTCATTAGGTTAACTACCGGTCATGTGCTGGTCTTTTAGACGATTCATCCGCTCTGATCCGTATCTTTCGACTCTTGGTCCGTTTCATTATCTCCGCCTCTCATTAGTTCCCATCTTATCTTCATAAAGAACGTGAAATGGAGCCACCATCGTTTCTACTTGAAGCTCGAGTTGGAAAAAAAGCAAGAGCGAGAAAGATACAAACGATTTTAAATTGTATTTTTGGAATTTGCACAGCGTGAAGAATTTCAGCACACCGAGATCGGCAACACAGATAGCGCTACCAATAGAAGCTTCGACAATTCACGAACCGTTCGTGAGCCGATCATTAAGAGAGCAAAACAGATCTCCCTTCTTCCCGCGAAGAGTTATTAAAAAGGTGAGATTACAAAATAACCCCCCTGTTCTTCCATCGGCGTAAGTTCTTTACCTCTGCACAAAATGTCCCTTGTCTTAGTGACGCAGGTGTATCTGGTCAGAACATTTTTGTTTGGCATGGGCCCTGGATATTTCTTCCGTGGTTCCGCCAACGTATGGTATCACGGTGAAAGTGATACCATTCTTTCCCCTCGTAGTATTAGCCTCGTCGGTCCTGTTCAAGGCCAAAACTCGTTTATCTTCTTCTCTCTGAGCAACTCGGTGGATAGCGTGTCGGTGGAAGCCATTGTCTCGAAAAACCTCAAATAGATGCTGTTTCTCGTTTCCAATAGACGAATCGTCGCATATGGACTGTTGTCACCCCAGAATGGACAAACAGGGGAAGAAATCTCAAAACGAACAGATCCTCAAACCAGACACTCCGCGGAAGCCTCAATAAGGAGAACATATCTTTAAGGAGGCTCCACCGAATTATGAAGTAGAACTCATTTTTGTGAAAATTTCAGGACACATCATTTTTTGGCCTTTCTATCGACTGGCAATGAAATAATTAGGCCTTTCCATCATATGAAGAAAAAAGTCATTGAAAATCAGCTCTTTTGTACGTGGCTATACGGCAGAGCATGACTCTTGCAATAAAATTTGTAGATTAATAATGTAAAGAGAAATGTTGTTTTGATGACAAACTAATTTAAAGTACGCAATTTTGCATTGTAAAAAAGTGCTCGCCTAACCACACTTGTTTAATTGATATTGATAAATGTTTGCTCGAAAAAAAGTAGAAAAGCCTTAGTTACGTGAAAGTGGCGCTACAGTATGTTGTTATCGTTGGCCACGGTAGTTGTGAAGGAACGTGCTTACATAACTATTTAGTAACTTAATTAAGCAATATACCTAACCAAGGTCCTTCTTACATTTTTATGTAATTAAAATATTTCATTGGTTATTTAAATGGTTTAATTGATACCAATGCTTCCAAATGGTAGCAGCGTCATTGTTGCCAAACAATTTTCAAAAATATGAATATTAATAAAACTCAAAACAAATAGTTGTATTGTCATGGGAATAGTTTAAAAATGAGTAAGAAAATATTTTACCTATTTTAGAATACGTATTAGCGGGATTGAGCATGTGTTCTCACATTGTAAATTAAACGTGGCAACAACACGTCTGCATGTTCCGAAAAAATGATTTAAACGAGTTTGTAAAAAATAGAATGCAACTACAACGCGCTATATAGTAGCATACTCATACAATAATTGTGTATGCCTTATCACCCTAAAGATGATTTTCCACATAGGGGTTTTTCTGGATCGGTATTTATTCACTAAACAACATAGATATTTTTAGGGGATTTTGAAACGCGGAGTCACGATGGAACCTCCTTATACCAGCATGAATGTCTTATGTTTTAATTCCATGGCAACTGCATAGTTACTGATTGCATTTGCTCATTTTTGAGAATGTGAACTCATGTGAGCAAATAAAATGGCGTCGACGACGCTCGCCACGAAAGGAAAGGACGTGTTCCTGAGGAATTATTTTGTGTCCCTGCGTTCTGCGTCCGTCTTCGGAGTCAAAGGACCCTCCCGTATTCACCCCTTGAGGGTCCCTGCCTCTCGCTTCATTGAAATTCTCCCTTTCGATTCAGCGCATCTGATCACTTCTTTCCATTTCAGTATTGAAATTTTGCTCTTTCAAAAGGGAGTATATTGGGTTCCTTCCACGGGAACATTCGTCCAATACCACTCACCGTTTCCGAAAAATACTTGGCGCGCGGCGGCTGGCGTCAGGGTAAAGGCGACCCTGTTCCCTGCTTCCATCCCCTCGCGATAGCTCGGACATGGACTTGGAGAGCCTATGCTACGAGCCTATCTTTGAAAGCTTCATTTGAAATAGTAATTCCTGCTGCTGTAATAGAATAACCTTTAAACACGGAGTGATTGGCACTCGCAAAATATGTTCTGCAATGACGCATCCGCTTTTAGCGAGAACTGAGCGAATTGGTTAATCCAGATAAGCCCCCTCTGTGTCGGATAAACGGTGGATTCAATGAGCTACGCATAAACTACAAATGTCAGGGTGCCAGAGGTAAATCACAATGCATGCGCAGGGATTGCGGGAGCGTCACTTTGACCTATCAGTAATTCTCGAACATTGGGAACTAGAGTAAAATTTTAACAAATGATCGGTATTGCTTTTATCATCTTCATTGGCCGACAATCCTATGATTGGTTTTACGCAGCCCTCCACTCAATTCTTCTATCGGCCAACCTCTTCATAGACGTAGCTCCTCTCTTTAACATCCTTCACAACTTGCTCCATACGAGGCCTGCCTTTTCCATTCTTCCCGTTCACTTTTCTTTCAACGATTGTCTTCATCAGGCCATCTTGTCTCAAGATGTGGCCTAAGTTGTCCCTTCTGATTTTTAATTTTTTCAGCATACATCTCTTCTCTCCCACTCTCCTTAAGACTTCTTTGTTTGTCACTCGATCGATCCATTTTATCTTCATCATTCTTCGGTAGCACTACATTTCAAATGCTTCCAGCCTGGACTTCTCCGCTGCTGTCATCGTCCATGCTTTGCTGCCATATAGTACAATGCTCCAGATGTATGTTCTAATGAAATGTTTCCTCACTTCCACGCTTTTATTTGCAGCCGTAAGCGGAATCTTCTGGTAAAATGCCTTATTTCCTTGGGCAATTCTACTGGCAATTTCTCTTTTACTTCGTCCATCGCTGGTTACTCGGCTTCCCAGGTAGCAGAACTCTTCCACCTCCTCGATTTTTTGTTTTCATAGTTTCACAGCTAAAATAACATTAAATACAAATCAGTGGAAACAGCATAGTAAATATAGGTGAGTTTAAATATCTGGGCGTCCTCTTGCTTCAATCTGTTTTTGGAGGATTGGTATTTGAAATGTTTGTGGCTCTTTGTTGAAGAGACAAGCATCCAACAAATGGATGTTGAGAATAATCTCTAGCACAATAGAAAAACAGGAGTTATTGCAATACGAAAGATTTATAAGACACAAGATATGCACTTATTCCACAGGTTTTTATTAGTGGTACAACGCGTTTCAGCGGTTAAGCCATCATCAGGTACAAAAATAATGAGTCAAGAAAGGGGTATATATACCCAACTATAGGAGGGGGCGGGGAAGGGAAGTGTTGGGCGAGGGGAGAGAGGTGTTAGGTGGGGAGGGGGGGGGGACACTGTGGGGTTGTTTTGTAATCTCACCTTTTAAATGACTCTTTGCGGGAAGGCGGGAGATCCGTTTCGCTCTCTTAATGATCGGCTCACGAACAAGCTTCTGTTGTTGAAGAAACAAACGAGTGCCTGGCAACGGCGACCGCTTTCTTCAAAAATGGAGGAATACGGTGAGGGTGAGTGAAAAGCTGTTTGTCCCTATCATTTTAATTATTCGGATAGCCTGTCAAGATAATTCATGTCCGATAATTTCCTTTATACCAATATTGGAATTTGCATTTGTTTCTCGCTACATTTTACGTTAATAGTGTTTCATCATTTTTCATTATCTTAATAGTGTTTCATTCAAGAAATCATTTCTTGATAATATACAATTCGTGATTTAAGAAAGTTTAAGTTCTTCACGTTGTGCAAATTCCAAAAATACAATTTAAAATCGTTTTATCTTTCTCGCTCTTGCTTTTTTTCCAACTCAAGCTTCAAGTGGAAACGATGGTGGCTCCATTTCACGTTCTTTATGAAGATGAGATGGGAACTAATGGCAGGCGGAGATAATGAAACGGATCAAGAGTCGAAAGATACGGATCAGAGCGGATGAATCGTCTAAAAGACCAGCACATGACCGGCAGTTCACCGCTTGAGATCCGAAGATGGTCACTCCGCATGGGTGGCGGAGTTTAACTACGAAAAAGTGACATTTTATGAGGTATTCTCACTAAAGTGATATTACAAAATAACCCCCCTGGTGGCGCGTCAATTAGTGATTTAGAGAAAGGAATGGCTAGGAGTGGGGAGTGACACTTGAACAGCTGATCATTTCATGAGGGACTCCTCCCCTTGCTGAACAATTTCAAATTGTTCCAGAGCGTCCAATCTCCGGCCTTTCCTTTCCACATGGAGTATCTCATGGGGCAGTGGTGTGCTGTGTCCAAGAGGTGTTTGGCCACGAGGGAAGATGGGTCCTCTTTCTCCCAACATTTGCGGTGTTCATTCATACGGGTGGCGAAGTTTCTACCCGTCTGCCCAACTTAGCACAATCACCGCACTTAATCTTGTACACTCCCGGCTGGAGGGTGGGGTGAAATCGGTCCTTCGAGTGGCATAAGAGGTAACCCAACGTCACTGGATTGTAGAAAGAGATTTTAAGTTTATCTCCTGGAAATATTTTAAGTATTTTGGAAGAGACATTGCCAATATAAGGCAATCTACACCCCTTCCTAGGTTCTAGTGGGGGCACTGAAGGAGTGTAAATACGAGTACTACCGTATTATCGATGGCCAACTTCTGTCGTTTTTTACGCAGAATGCTCTCGATTGTATGCCCTTGATAAGCCATTCGTAGAAGCAATGTGTCTAATTTACCTCCAACTCTCTGTTAAACTCAGGGGGTTGCAAGGGTAAGGTCACCAGTCTGTGAATCAACGAGTTGAAAGCTGCAAGCTTATGAGACATGGGATGAGAAGAGTCCATTGGAATAACTGCGTCGTTATAGCACTGTTTTCGAAATACCCCGAAACTGTGTCTGCCGTTAACTATAGATATCTCTAAATCTAGAAAGTTCAACCGTCCTTCATCTTTATCTACATAATACCCTGCAAGCCACCATAAAGGTGTGTGGCAGGGGGTGAACTGTCACCAAACATGCACTATATTTCATACATAAAAAAGGATTAGTACTTGTAAGGGTACTGTTCAAAACTACGCTATTTAAAAGAAGATATAAATAGCAAAACATACATGAAAAAACATGCAGTAGGTTGGGTTATCTATAAGTCCTTATACCAACATGCAGCTACCAATGTTATCCATTGCTACCCTAGTACTGGATATATTTACCGTTATTCATATCCCTAATAGTACGAGGAAAAAAGGACATTTTGCATCTATCAGTTCGACTATCAATTTCTCTAATTTTGTGATTATGGTCCAGTCTACCATAGTAAGTTGGGGTCCGCAAAATATTTTTAACATCATCACTGAAAATATGGTCTTGGAATTTATTTAAGATATTAAGTCTAAATTTCAACCTGCTATCTGACAATGATTCCCAATTTAATTCATTAAATAGACTGGTTAAGCTATTATAGTTATCGTACCGTCCCTTTACAAATCTTGCCGATCTTCGCTGCACACGTTCAAGTTCGTTATTTATACCGATTTCGTAGGGATCCCATACACTATCAGCATATTCCAAATGAGGTCTAACAAGGGAAAAGTAGCGTATTTCTCGTACATGATCGTCACATTTACCCAGTACTCTTTTGACGAATCCCAGTTTACGATTCGCTTGACCCATTATTTCACGTGTGTGTTTACCCCAGGAAAGATCATTTGTCAGTCTTATTCCAAGATATTTAATGGATTCCGCGTTTGTTAATTCATTATTACTTATTTTGTATCTCATGTCTATTCTTCAGTGTCCCTCTCCATCTTGAAATTGATACGACGGTGTCTGAAGTAAATCATTCCACTACGTCTCGCCGGGCACAGTTACGTTCATACGAAAGATTGATAGAAAATGAAATTCGTAGAAATTTGCGATGTCCTTACTGTCATGCAGTATCCGCTATTGGAGTGATTTGTTTGTTAGGCTTCAGGGACATGAATGTCAAGCGCTGGATTGATAGAGGAGGCAGGTTCAATTGGAGCTGACACGGAATATCTATTTCTATGAGCAAATTAATTTTCCTCATGCATCATACATAAAATATAGGATGTGCAGGAAGAATTTTATGCCCGTCTCTATCCGCCTTGAGTGTCAGAAAAATTTTAAGAAACCAATGACAGCTTTAGTTCATAAACAGTCCAAAACGTCCGTAAAACATAATCTAGTTTTAATACAGCTCGACTTATTTTTTTCTACTCCACCCCTTGTTTTGACTATTGACCCAACATCTCATTGCACTAACTCTCACCGTGTAGAGTAATACATAAGCGTAATAACAGACCAGTTATCTTTCGCTTGGCATCCGCGAACGAACTTGTTGTAACGAACTTGAACGTGTGCAGCGAAGATCGGCAAGATTTGTAAAGGGATGGTACGATAACCTTATTAGCATAACCAGTCTATTAAATGAATTAAAATGGGAATCATTGTCAGATCGTAGGTTGAAATTTAGCTCTCTTAAACAAATTCCAAGACCATATTTTCAGTGATGATGTTAAAAAAATTCTGCGAACCCTAACTTACTTAGGTAGACTGGACCATGATTACAAAATTAGAGAAATTGATTGCCGAACTGACAGATTCAAAATGTTCTTTTCTCCTCGTATACAATTAGGGATATGAATAACGGTAAATATATCCAGTACGAGTGCAGCAATGGTAGCTGCATGCTGGTATAAGGACTTGAAGCTAACCCAACTAACGGAATGTTTTTGCATGTTTGCTTTGCTATTTTTATCTTTTTTTAAATGGTGAAACAGTAAATAAATACGAATCCTTTTTTATGCATGATATATAGTGCATGTTTGGTGAAAATTCACTCCCTGCCACGCAGGTGTATGGTGGCTTACAGGGTATTATGCAGATGTAGATGTAGATGTGCATATGGAGATTTTCCTATTCCCTTCGTGAAAGTTAGTGACCTTTTAGCCGTTTTTTTATTCTGTAAAGCTTGATGTGAAATAATGAATACCATCGCACGATAGATCATAAAGCTTAATTAGGTTGATCCGAAAAGTGAAAGTCATGTCATTTTTTATATTTACAAAACTTAAAGAAATAAAGTTCCTCTATCTAATAAAGTAAAGATAATTATACCAACCTATACTCCATTTTGCACAAATTGCATTTGAAATTACATGCGATTAACGGCGAGAATGGCCGTCACATGGGAATATAGCGTTTAAAAATACCATAGTGACATGTCATTTTGCAAAAAACTGATATTTTATGCGTAATTTCACAAGGAATAAAATGACACGAAAAAAAGGCATCAACCTGTAGTATTTTTCGCTAAATTCACCAATTTCTGCGCTTATAGCAGTCGAAATGCGTTAGTTGACTTCCAATGGCGCTGCGGTCGCTGTTACCAAAATGCATGGCGTATGAATAATATCATTACTAATGAGATATTAAAGAATATTTCAAGAAGTATTATAACATATCGTTTGATAGTAATATTCTGGTGTTATATATTAGTAAATTCATTGAGTACATGAATTGATTTCTCTAACGTAAATGCTGAATTGACTCCATCGTCGAGCTGATTAAAATTATCATTATAAAGAAATCCTTCGACCTTCCATCGTATTTCTTGTGATACTTATGACTTTCAATAGCTTAGGTAATTTTCTTTGTGAAGCAAGCATCACTTAGGAGGCATATAGTCGTACTTAAATTAATAAGATTCCTTAGACAACTTGACTCAAGCAGTCGTGAGCCAACCTCCTTAAGGGTTGGTAAGGGCCTTGAAAACTTAGGTTTAGACGTTATAGAGATTTGAGGAAGAATTTGCAGTAGTATTGGATAGCCAACAAGTTGGAGCGCAGAAAGTGTCTGTGAAAGTAAGAACCGATATGTTGTCCTCTCATAGGTTCGAAACGCAGCTGCACACAATGGGACTGCTGAATATTTGAATGACTCCGTGAGGTAGCCCATTAGGCAATGGAACTAATCAGAGCGATTAGCTTAATCAAAACGGGCCCCACCAATTAAAGTAACAGCGCTGATCCTGACGGAACATTAGGCATGGAAATGACTTTGTGAAGCCTGGAATTCCTTAATGCTTTTAACTTTGAAGCAAGCTGAAACCATCAAAATGAGAACTTCATTTATTGATGTCCCTAAAATAGCCACAATTCAATCAGATGTCACTAGAAATTATCCGCTGCTTCAAAAGAATTTGGATGCATTCCTGCATTCTAAATCCTTAGAGATTCTCATGAATACGAAGGCGGAGGGGTTTTAGTGTCCATATGTCGCTTGCAATTTATGACAGGTCAGAAATGAAAGGAATCTCATTTGATCATCTCTCCCCTCTTCTTCATTTTCTCACGTCCATCAATTAGTCCATCAATTGAGAGCATTCCATGAGCAAACGACTCACCTCATAACAGATTCACGAAGTGAAACGTGAGTTGTGAACAGCACTAACTGCCAATCACGATATTTTCCAGATTCCCATTGTATTGGCCATGCAACCAATACAATGCCTATTGCCATTTTATTGGTTGCATGTAAGTGTATGTTTTTAGAAAAATTAACAAACAGAAACTAAACTTATCAAGGCTAAAAAAAATAATTCGACTATAGGTGAAATAGTTTAGTAAATTATCGAAATATATTAAAAAACCTTTGGCGAAGACAGAGACGCAATTTGGAGGAAATAATAATCAATTATAGAATTTCAGTATTGTTTTAGAGCACCTGGAACATGGTTTTTTATTAAATAAGTGAATATGTATCTAATTCCGTAAATGTCTTGATTAACGAGAGGCTAGCGTAACCGATGAGATCCTTGATTATAAATATGATAATAATGAAAACGCTTGTAACATTTGCGCAGGAGGTACCTCTTTTGTTTCGAGCGCTTGATGTTAAATTACATAAATGAATTCGTTTCATTGGTGCTGAATGGTCAACAATACGAGAAAGTTTGAGATTATCACAAGTCAATTACGGGTGAGTTTACGAAAAACTAAATGAGATGAGAGTAACGAGATATAATTCATGTGAAGAATTCCACTATCTTCCAGTTTCAACGGCGTATCTAGTGAATAATCAAGTATTAGGATGATCTATTCTTTAATTAAATCAGAGTAGAGGTAAAACTACTACACAATGAAGATAAGATGAGGAACGTTTTGTCACAGGCAGTGAATGGTATGGATGATAAATTTAAGTCATAATTCAAAGATAGCCGAATAAATTGAAAGTTTTTTCATAAAAAGGACACTAGGCTTAGTAAGTTGAAGAATAGAATGCACTTTCTTCTATTTCAGTCTTGAGTGCTTCAGTCTTGTACTATAGACAGCATGGATTGCAATACGTGCATTCGAAAACTTCTCTCGACTCTACCAACGCGTGATAACTGTTCCGTTTCACGCCAAATGCAATAAATAATGCAGAGAATCAATTTAAACGATTGATTTAACCGATTGATGACAAATATATTCCTCCACAGCTACTCGCCATTTAGCTGCCCGTACCCGGTGCATCTCTAAAGGCCGTTGTACACGGTACAATTTCTGGTACAAGAACTTGTACAATGCGCAAATTGTATCGTGTACGAGGTGTTCGTACAATTTCTCGTACAAGAAATTAGATTATGCTCTATATTATTCCAAGATCCACTCCGTAGCTTCTGCGCATGACATGTGACGGTAGTGATGCGTTCATTTAGTATTCGTAAGTTTGGTGTTCTGTTTTCGGTCACTTTTATTCTTATTTGCGTGGCAAAACTTCCATTTTTGTTGTACACATCGTGATATTCTTTGTTGATTCCATATTGTGATATTCGTCTGTCGCGTCGGAAGTGTTCTATTTCTCAAAAGATGAGTTGGACACACTGGGAAACATTAAACCTCAATGAAATTAAGATGAGGTTATTGAACCAAAAATAAATGTATACAACAAGCAAAAACGTGATGCTTGGAGGATAAATGATGGGTTTCATGAGTCGATGAAAGAGTTCAAGTAACCAATCGTATAATTTCATTTTATTAATTCTAGGATTAATGGTAGCAAATCATTGTAACCATGGCAGTATTTTCAAAATACTATCGTGTTCAGATATCGCGATTCAGCTGTTCGACAGAAGACGATATCTGCGCATGTTATTGGTGCACAAATTGCATGAAAATCCTGTACGACCGTCAACCGACTTCTTGTACAATTTCTTGATCAAATCTCACCGTTCAATTTATGGTACAAGATCTTGTACAAAAATTGTACCGTGTACAACGGCCTTAACACCAGTTAGATGTTCTAAAATGGCTCGCAGGGTACTCTGTGGATGCTCATGTATTAATTCAAGAATGGGGAACACACATTTTTTAAAACACACGTCTTTTATTGAGAATTAGACTAGTTAAAATGTGATTGGTGAAAATTTTACTGAAGTATCTAGTTGTGTTGCAAAGATATTACTTTTTAAAATTGTTTAACCTGTCTCTGTTACATTCTGCCCATGTTGGTCTTTCCTAGTTCTCTTCCCCTTCTTTCTTCTCTCTTAATCGTTTTTTTCCCTAGCTATTCTTCCGGCTTATTCAGGGCAGTCGAAATTTTATCCTGAATACTTCTCATCAGCAGGATAACCTGCGTGTGTCCCGTCAGTGAGAAGCTACACAGCATGGAAGGAATCCCGGAGTTAGACCGACTTGACGATTTGATGGCATGATATGCCATATCTTTGACGATTTAGAACAAAGATGATATTTGTTTACTAAATCGTTGCAGTTTACTATACTTCTAGTTTATTTCAGTGGTTATCAGACATTTTCTATCCGAATTCTAGGCCGTAAACCCCGTTAGAAACGCACAATTATGTTCACGAGCGGTCTTTAGCAAAAGGCAATCCCCTTTCTATAACCTCTGGAGTACGTATTTTAAGCCGTTCGATTTTTAAATGACATTAAGTATTTTTTCTCATTATTTAGAAAGTGAAAAACATCAACGGCGCGAAAACGCGACGGCAAACTATTGCAACTAAAGGTAATGCTGCAGACGCTTCCAAGTAGACGCTGCACTCCGTTAAAGCTTATGTTAATAAGCTAGTATAGGAGGTATATTTATTACGTTAATTTATTATAATTAACATTTATTTATTTATTTAATATTACTTATGCAGTTGATTCATTTAAAATCAGTTAGTATTCCTTTCACAAGCATACCGTGTAGTTCGCCCATCGCCGCACGACCTTCACGCCATGCTTCGTCGTAGCAGAAGACACCATGAGCAGGATGTCCTTGAGCCTATAATATAACGACTAATAGTACCATGTTTAACTGAGAAGAATTTTCGCACTTCGATAGTTTTCACAGGCTAATACTAATAAATATTCACTAGAGCTGAGGGACCCTGAAATACAATGGTAAGTTCAGGGGACGAATTGTCCTATGCCTCGCAACGTAAACTACCTACCTGTTACGTCAGCAAGAAGGCAGCGCACCCCGCCATTTCAGAGCTTTTTCAAATGGCCTTAAAATGAACATTTAATTCTCTAGTAAACTGGGATTTCTAAGTCCAAACGTTTTGCGTAAAATAAATACATTTATGGCAGGGCACGAATCGCAATTAATGAAGACTGTTTTCTTTGATGTAGGAAAATGCCCTATTATGCACCGTATAATTTTTAATGTCCCATAGAAAAACCCAGAGTCATATTTCAAAAAAAGGTTGGATGAAGCATGGTGCAAGATACTGGCTGTGAAATTTACATGTTGAGCCATACGTAATCGATGTGCCGACACCATATTTTTTTTACATTTCGGCACAGTCCCTACTAAATGATCGAAGAGAGCGACGAAAAATGATGAGCGCTGGTTAATTACGTTTTCACGCGATCCTATCTCTTATGCATGAAACTCACTTTGGCCTTTGATGTGAAATTTTTGATTTTTCGATTGGATGTTTGAATTATTCACGCGTCGTTGGGACGAAAAAAAAAATGACTTCAATCTCACGCCATAGTTAACGCCCTCCACAGACTTGCGGGTTTCACCACCAGAGGGCGTGGGATCGATGTGATGGCATGGACACCTTGGAACACAACACAGTGTACCGTCAACGATGGAGGGATGTGATTATACGTTTGACGTAGCGAGATATTCACGGAGAAAAAAAAACATCCGCGCTGACCGATATTCAAACCCGGACCGCCCAAATTTCCGGCAAGGTGCTTTTGCCAGGCTCCGCCGAATTATGAAACAGATGCCATTTTTGTGAGAATTTCAGGACACATCATTTTTTGGCCCTTCTATCGATAGGCAATAAAATAATGAGGTCTTTCCATCACATATTTGAAGAAAAAAGACGTTGAATACAGCTACTTTATACGTGGCTATACCTACGGCAGAGTATGACTATTGCAGTAAAATTTGCAGATTAATAATGTAAAGAGAAATGTCGTTTTGACGAAAAACTAGTATGAGATGAGCAATTTTATGTAGAATTTAGCATTGTAAAAAAACCCTCGCCTTACTACACTTGTTTAATTGATATTAATAAATGTTTACTCGAAAAAAATCAGAAAAGCCTTCGTTACATGAAAGTGGCGCTACAGTATGTTGTTATCATTGGCAACGGTACTTGTGACGGAACGTGCTTACATGCTTATTTACTAACTTAATCTAGGAATATACCTTGCCTAGGTCCTTATATTTTTTATGTAATTTATATATTTCATTGGTTATTGACATGGTGTAAATATCAATGCTTACAAATGGTAGCAGCGTCATTGTTGCCAAACAGTATTCAAAAATAGCAACAACAATAAAATTCAAAACAAAGAGTTGTATTTGCAAGGGAATAGTTTAAAACTAAGTAATAAAATATTTAACCTATTTTAGAATAGGTATTAGCGTGATTGAGCTGGTATTCTCGCTTTGTAAATTAAACGTGGCAACAATACGTCAGTCATGTCCCGAAGTCGAAATGAGTTAAAAGAGCTTGTAAAAAATAGAATACAACTACAACGCGCTATATGATAACAGACTCATACAATTATTGTGTATGCGTTATCGCCCTATACATGATTTTCCATGTAGGTGTTTTCCTGGATCGAAATTTATTCATTAAATAACTTAGCTCTTTTAAGGGATTTTGAATCTCGGAGTCACTGTGGAACCGGACAGTACTTGATACTTGAGTTTTATTTTACCTGCGCGGGATAGGACGTCACCGTCCTCTCCACCCCCCGCCCCCCAGGGCATAAAAGATACATGTTTGTCTTATTACATTATTAGTTCAAGTAGGTACAATGTAAAAATGTAGAGTTATCACATTGTAAAATCTAAAAAAAAGAAAAAGTACTAAACATTTTACCTTATGCAAATCAGAAACATTACAGGCGGGATTCATCGAGTTGCACATGTGAATAAAAAAAATATTAATAAAAAAAAGATACATTTGTGAAGAGCGTATCTAGCCTTAAGTACAAAATTGATTCTATTAAAATATTACAAGTATGAAGTCCTATAAAGTGGGTATAAAAATAACAGAAATCCTTATTAAACCTGAATGAAAATAAAACAGCATATCAAAGATGACAACCAATAGAATAAAAACTATGTGGTTATACCATAAATATAACCTGAATTGATCAAAAATATATTAAATAAAACTTAGAAATAAAAAGAATAATAAAAATTAGTAAAATAAAACAATAGGTATGTTTATATGAAAAAAAATTAATAATAATAATAAAAGAAAAAAGTACGTACGGTTGTTGTTATCATTAGCAACGGTACTTGTGACGGAACGTGCTGACAGGCCTATTTAGTGGCTTAATTAAGGAATATACCATACCAAGCTTTACCTTAGCAAGCCTTCTTATATTTTTAATGTAATTTATATATTTCATTGGTTATTGACGTGGTGTAATTAATGCCAACGCTTCCAAACGGTAGCGGCGTCATTGTTGCCAAACAATTTTCAAAAATATGATAATTAATAATATTCCAAACAAAGAACTGCTACCCGTCTCTTACGTTTCACGCACACGGAAAACCAATGAAAAATGTCCCAGGATTTCTAGATATGGAGCCACCTGTGGGGAGTTATAGAAGTTACTCGAGTGGATGCATGCCTCTTATGAACTATTATAATGTTAGTCTCAAATTCTGTCAAACTTATTTCAGTCTTCTGTTTTAGCATAGGGACTTTTTTGCAATGAGGAAATCAATGAATTAATAGTTATTTGAAGCCATTGTGTTTTAGTGAGATTTTAAAATGTAGCTAATGATATGAAAAAGCTTGTTTGCGACTGTTGCCATTGGTTATATCGTGAAAATGTAGTTAGTGTAGTTAGGAAGGATTAAACTCGAATGTCACAAATTAATTGAAATTCCAATGTTTTCTCTCTTCTGTTATCGCCAATCAGTCTCCCTTCATTTGCAGCTCTCAAGAATTCATTGCCTTTCCCTACTTGTCATCTTCAAAGCCTTATACATCCTGCCACATGCCCTAGTGGCGGCTCGTACAGTAATAGCTAGATGTGCTTGCTGTCATTTAATTTCTCCGCCAATATCTTTCCTCGTCTGCAAATTCCCATACTTCTTCGTTCGTTTTGCTCTTTACCCGACTTAACCTCTTCACTCCTCCTCAAAATCAACATCTTTAAATCCTTCATTCGTCCGTTCTCATCGATCAAGTTTCACACCCATTCAACGCCACACTTCGCATTTAGATCATTCCCAGTATTATTCTTCGTGCCATTAATTTGAGTCCCTGTCATCAAGTGAATTCTTTCGAAAAAAAGCCTCGTTTTATGTTGCAGTTGCTAATAAATTGACGGACCACGAACTGACCGCGACCGTGTTACCCGCTGAAATTGCACAATAGCAAAAGTTCCACAGAGAATAAATCATTAACCTTGACCGGGACTCGAGCCCGGATCCCCTGGTTTCCAGCCAGGTGCTTTAACCTACATCTAGTTCCTTTAAGGCATTTCATGTCATGAAAGGTGTTACTTAGGTAACTTAATTGGTTAAAGCACCAGGTCAGAGATTAGGGGATCTAGGTCGAGTCCCGATCAAAGAGAATGATTTTTCCTTTGTGGAACTTCTGCTATTGTGCAGTTGTTGTTTTCTCTTGTATCGTTACGGAACCAAGTTTCGTTCCACATTATTCCCATGTAGTACATAAAATTATCCATCTGAACTGACTTATACCCGTCTATGAAGAGGAGAAACAGAAATTATTATTTTTCCTGTTCAACCATGGAATAAATGTTTCTCACCCTTCCGATATATGTGTTATCATTTCTCTATTTGATGACTGAAAAACTATTGAAAATCATTTTCCTTAGTTGGAAAAGTCGTGAAATATAAAACGTGGCTTTTTTGTTCAATATACTTGCTAGCCCTATCCGAAACGTGTGCTTCTAGCGCTAAGCATACTACAATGCTTGCTTGCAGGTGGAGGGGGGTACCGTCGGAAACACCCGAAGTACGTCCGAACGCGAAGCACTCTGGGGGAAGCATGCCACGAAGCCAAAGTACAGAAGTACGCTTCCATTGTTAAAGGCTTAGAAGCATTGTTGACGAGAATAACAAAATATGGCGGAGCCTTTGGCTACTTATGAATATGTGTAGTATCTATTTTTTTACTTCGTATATTACATTTGCATAATTATTAATATACATATCAATGATAAGATTAATATGCCTACATATAATCGGTCTTTCTCTTCCGATCTAAACATTTGATAGATTTTGCCCCCTATCGTGTTTCACTATGCCTAGTGGTTATTTTTGTTACCACTACTGTTTAACGTCGCTCCTAACCGTTGAGTGTCCGAATACAAAGTATTCTTTCCCAAGCATGTACGTCAGCAACACGACATCACCAAGAATGCTTTGCCGAAGCATACTTGGTTTTTTCGGATACGGTTGCTGTGTTACCTATCTAATGTATTCTCTTTCTTTACAGATGCCAGCCAGTATGCTCATTATGTCTTCAATACTATCAAGCACAATCAGTCCGGGAAGATAAGCTTTGAGGTAAGTCAGAATCTACACTGTATTTGGGCGTATATGATACAAACTCTTGGTATCAATGTAGTTTCATATCACTAATGGGAGATGCATAACCTTTCAAGAGCAAAATTTGGTCTGTTTTCACCTCAACGAAGCAATCTGTTAGAAAATCAGCTTTCGCACTACATACTTTATATCTTCAGTTAGTGTTATTGAAATTGTAGGCGTACATATCGATGTGAGATAACTCCGAAGTTATTTATCTTTTTAATTTTTAAGTCTTTGGGTTGAATGTCATTCAAAACTCGAGGGTCGATTTCACTAAGGAACAATGTGAGGCAATTATTGGGAAGATCTTTAAGGTTTTTAAACGGTATTTTTGGAGGGTTTGGTGTTTTCCTGGCGTATGATGTGGATGAAGTTTTCTCGGGTCGATCAGGACGATGGAAGAGTTATCCATCGAAACGTCGGCAGCAACCGAATACTTGACCTGGTGGAAGACCCGAGAAAACTTCATCCACGGTATTTTTGGAGCATTGCACTATGAGCGTGGTAGGAGTACCTGGGAATTCGCACATTGAAAAATTATCTCTTAATTGCAGTAATTTACTTAACAGATGTGTAGTAGAGATCACTACAGGTAATTTACTTAACAGATGTGTAGTAGAGATCACTACAGATAATAAGAATGCAGGCAAAACTGGAAAGAATTGGTAAATATATAATAGAGGGAGAGGAACAGTTTTAAACTAAGTTTTGGTGGTGAAATCGAAGCGAAGAATATATGGTTCAGTGGTACCGAAAATATGTATGCAAGATTGTTGAGCAATAAAAGTGCACCGTTGTCCTTAAGGGAAGAAGAATAGTTTTACTAAGTACCGTGAAAAATTTTCCCAACCAATTTTTCACTTAATATGTTCCATTTTGAATTTCCGCATTCCGAGCTCACGTTCACTGCTGTTTACTACGCATGATAGGTTAGAAAATTGACGTCCATGAGTGATTAGTAATGACATAAATAGTTGGAACTCATTAAATATTTAACTGTGATGCACGACATTCATTCGTAATCTTAATTGTAATGAATTAAACTCCGCACTTTGGCAGCAAGAACAAAGAGAGGTCATTGGGGATAAAATTGATTTGATGAATATTTCCCGACCAAAAACATGTGATGCGTCAAAAACTCTCCCCCATTTTGGCAATCCGCGCCCACTGAAACCTCTAGTAGTTGCCAATTTAATTCTAACCCTTTCTTGTTCCTCTTCCTGACTTTTTCCCCTTCCCTCCCTCTCCCCAATAGCCATGTTGACAACACATGCCTGGTTTGCGGGTTCGTATCCAGCCGAGGCTGTTGTTAGGCTTTGGATTAAACTTGCTACGCAGTTTGGCCAGATAGGGCGATGGAATCCAAGCTTTTTGTGCACATTTAATATCTAATATTTACTGCTAATCTGCACAGAGTGAGTTCCACCAGGCAGTGTAAGTTTTTTCTATCATTACATCTACATCTACACAATACCCTGAAAGCCACCATTAAGGTGTGTGGCAGGGGGTGAATTCTCACCAAACATCCACTACATATCATGCATAAAAAAGGATTAGTATTTATATACCGTGTTAAACTTCACTATTTAAAAAAAGATAGAAATAGCAAAGTAAGCATGCAAAAACATGCTGTTAGTTGGGTTACCTTCAAGTCCTAATGCCAACATGCAACTACCTATGCTATGGATTGATTCACTCGTATTGGATATATTTACCGCTATTCATATCCCCAATTGTACGAGGAAAGAAGGACATTTTGAATCTGTCAGTTCGGCAATCTATTTCTCTAATTTTGTGATTATGGTCCAGTCTGCCAATGTAAGTTGGGGTTCGCAAAATATTTTTAACATCATCACTGAAAATATGGTCTTGGAATTTGTTTAAGAGATAAAGTCTAAATTTCAACCTGCGATCTGACAATGATTCCCATTTTATTTCATTCAATAGACTGGTTACGCTAATATAATTATCGTATCGTCCCTTTACAAATCTTGCCGAATTTTGCTGCACACGTTCAAGTTCATTATTTAGATGGATTTCGTTGGGATCCCATACACTGGCAGCATATTCCAAATGAGGTATTACAAGGGAAAAGTAGCTGATTTCTCGTACATGATCGTCACAAAACTTTACACATTACTGTCCACCTTGAAAATTGATGGTATTAATCAAAATCGAGGATTGTAATAGAGTGAATGTTTTGTGAGAAGCCTCGCAGTTTTGATGATTGCTTTAAATTTTCAATTAGTGCTCAAGCATTTTTTATGATTAATGAATTCTTTCTGAGAATCATCTGCTCGTCAATAGTTGGCGGTGACCTTTGAAACTATTGAAATAACTCTCCGTAAACACGTTGAAGTCCTCAAAGTGCTTAATATTTTTTTTGCAGTAGGACATTTTAATTAAAAACCTTTTTAATGCAAAAAAAAGAAAATTTAAATTTAAAAAAAATCAAATTGACAAATAGTAGTTGATAGCTGCAATTCAATTTCGGTGAAAGAAGTCTAGTGCAAACGAAATGAAATCCCAGAAAACAAAAGCATCGTATGCATTCCATAACGGTATCTGGAAAATAAAGGCTCATGTCCGGTGAAGTTGGTTATTCATTTCCCTCACTGTACCAACAAAGTGAGAAACATTTCATCGTGTGAGTGAGTGCTCGGTGTATTTTTTTCGTGTTTTCGCGAATTCAGTCATCATCACTCTCATGCGAAAGAAGAGCTATGCAATTTAGTCAGGATTGGGTAAATAACTGAGCCCTCAATTATTACTAAGCGACCCGCTATGGTTACGGTGAAAAAATAAGCGACGATGATGTTGGTGGCTCCGCCTGGAGGGGTGTTGGGAAAACATTTGGTTTGGCACGGGTCCCTGAAATTACTTATCCACTCACGGACGGTTTAGAAAGCTTTATAATTCAGTTTCATCAACCCTTTGTATTGACATGATTTTCGAGGAGAACAGAATGGATTTTGTCAGTGCCCGAAATTTCCCCTTCGCCAGAGTATGTTGCTTCTTGTACGTCAATACTTCATGGCATGCTCAAATTTATTTCCCGGGAATTTTAATGGTACTGCGTTATTTGCACGCTCTTCGACTCATCTGTTGTATCCTTTTAACCTAATTTGTTTAAGTTCAAAACACTATTATATTATCAACGACTGGTAGGTTAGGTTAAAACCTACCAGTCTGCCCAGAGTTGCGTACTAGCGAAATCCCTCAACTCAGTATAGGATGCGTTAAATATAATTAATGTTACTTTTTTAAATTTAAAGGCATAGATCCTTATCATGAAAGGAATTGGAGTGACAATTACCATGACCGTAGAATTATCCTTAGTCTGTATAAAAACCAAATAGCTGTGATTAAATCTGGACACAGATGTGAAGAAGCAAGGATAAGGAATGAATTATGACAAAGCTGTGCACTATCTCAAGTAATTTTTAATGTTTACATCGAGAAGGCCATCAATGAAATCAAGGAGATGTGTTCTGGAGTGAACATCCACGGAGAAACAATCAGCATGCTACGATTCGCTGATGACATAGCTCTCATAGTAGAGACAGAGAAGGAGCTGAATAAGATGCTAACAACCATGGAAAGGACAATGGCCAGTTATCATCTGAATCAATAAGAAAAAACTAAGATATTGGTGTACAGCAAGAAAGAAGAGGCCAAAACCAATGTTAAACTAGGAAAACAAAAACTTGAAGAGGTGAAGTAGTTCTGTTACCTGGGAAGCAGAGTGACTTACGACGGACGAAGCAGGAAATAAATAGTTGGTAGAATAGCCCAGGCAAAGAGGGCATTCCATCAAAAGAAGAATCTACTTACAACTGGAAATACAAGCGCAGAAGTAAGGAAACATTTCATCAGAATATACATCTGGAGCCTGTTCCTTTACGGCAGTGAGGCATGGACGATGAGAGCAGCGGAGAAGAAAAGGGTGGAAGCATTCGAAATATGGTGCTATCGACGAATGATGAAGATAAAATGGATCGACCTAGTGACAAATGAAGAAGTCCTAAGAAGAGTGGGAGAAAAGAGAAGTCTACTGAAAACTATAAAAAGAATACGGGACAACTTAATCGGCCACATCTTAAGACATGATGGCCTGATGAAGACAATCGTCGAGGGAAAAGTGTACGGGAAGAATGGAATAGACAATCCCCGTATGAGTTACATGGAGCAGGTCGTAAAGGACGTGAAAGGGAGGAAGTAAGTTAATATGAAGCTGTTGGCCGATAGAAGAATCGAGTGGAAAGCTGCGTTCAAACCAATCCTAGGATTGTTGGCCCTTGATGATGATGAGATTCTTGTCGCCGAAGCAACGACCCCCAAACATCTCCTGCCATCCTCTTCATTTCAGCATACGAGCAACATCCTAGCTACGAGTTGCATCTAATAGAGATGGGTTGCAACTTTGGTTTCTTCTTTGACTAACTAGCTTTCTAACTCATAGTCACCTGATTTGCTTACTGGAATAATTAATTCCCGATCTACGAATGTATATTAAATATTAGTTGTAATTTTACACTATTATATTTACTGGTTGCCAAATATCTGTCTATTCTTATGAATCATCTGGTATTAACAGTTTTGCAGTCTGGGCCGCAGGAATATAAACCCCTATCTCTCGTGGTTACTCCCACGTACGTCAATACCGTTCCTTTAATTGCTCAATTAATGCTGCCCCTTGCCTCCTCAAATTCAGCCTGTGGTGTCCAGAGTATTTGTGAACACCACAAACCAAATATGCAAAAATATTCTGTTTTTAGTCAACCTTCCTTTCCAAATCTTTAAATCGTTACTGACCTGCCAATCACCTACCCTTCCTCCCTCAGCCCACCACCTTCAAAACTCGATTTTAAAATGTTGACGATATTCAACTGTGGCAAGCATGTCAAAACCTATTTATGCACGTTAATTAGCCATAAAGTGTGAGCGCTTTGCACGTGGATTTGGAGAAGTGTGGAAGAATAATGAAGGGAAAAGAAGATCTACAAAGGCGTAAGTACTTGTCCCGGTGTAAGGAAGTTGCTGTATGAAATGAGAACAACGAGTCATATGATGTGAGGGGATGTGTGTGGGGTGTAATTGTTTTTATTTCGTCATGTTTGATTATTTACTTGTGTCAATTCAATGTTTGGATTCAATGTTTTGGTTACTATGTTTTGCTTGTTTTGGTAACTGTTTGATTAACAATGGGGAAGTGAGTTAGTAATGAGCTATGTGGAAAGGAGTCCAATAAATTGCAAATTACATATTAGAGAATATTCCAGTTATTCGGGTTTATCTTACATGCCAGCAGTAAATTCTCTAAAGCAGCGTTTACACGTAGCAGTTGACTGCTGTGACAGTTGCGAGATGCGCAATATATGTATATCGCTTTTGCTATGATGCGTCTGCACTAACTTGTATGCAGCTCAAAGCCGCTATTTATGCTTGTCAAACAAATAAAAAGAGTTTTATTTCAACAGTGATTGATGTTTAAATTTTCATGATATTCTTCAAGCTATAAATTCCATTGACGATTATATTTTGTTCCCATTATTTAAAGAGCATAATCTCTCTTTTGGGGAGAGATATCCTTGTTATTATATCCAAATTCCCGATATCAGATGTCGTGTATTGCTTTCCGTTAGCGATTGTTGCGATTGTGTTGGATACATTTCCGCTGGAAAGTAGACGGGCTTCAACTTTGCTAATAGCTCGAACGTGGATCGATAGTGTTCGACATGTGTCCAGGTTCGACCTGAACTCGCACCGCAGTTGCTATTTACACATACCAGTAGGGCTTAGTAGTTGTTGGCAGTTTACTATCATAGCAGTCAAATGCTATGCCGCGGTTTTCATCTTCTTACAACGAAAGTGGATCGGATGCAAGTTTCCGAAGAAAAGTTCACCTACCGAAACCTATAGGAGGGGACTTTAAGGTGGTACGTCACATTTCTTATTTCCACATGCTAGTGGGGCTTAACAGTTGTTAGCAGTTGACTGTCATAGCAGTCAACTGCCTCGTGTAAACGCACCTGAAAGGTGTTCGGAGAGTGAGTCTGGCAGGCGGGAAAAGTAGAATGAATGTCTTGGAATGATAATGCCTCTGAGTTGAAGACAGAGACATCGCGGGAGGAGAGAGAGAGAGAAGTTTTTAATGGGGAAACGGCGGCGTCGGAGTGATCCATCGAAACCCGGATAGCTTTACTGAAGATATTAGGCACATATTAAAAACACCAGCGTTTTATGCTAGATTCGACCAGATAAATAAGATTAGAGAGATAGATTGTCGTACCGATAGATTCAAAATGGCATTTTTCCCCTGTACCATAAGAGAACAGAATAGGCAGCATAGCAAAGGGATAGAGGTAGGTGATACATTTTAGAGTATTCTGTAGTGCATGATGCATGTATTAACCCCTTAAATACTATAGATACCAACAATCTATTTGCATGAGATACTATAGTTGCTTGTTTTCATGTTAGTAGTGCATGCTTGGTGAGCTTCACCCCCTGCCACACACCCTCGCGGTGGCTTGCAGGGTATCGTGTAGACGTAGATGTAGAACCCTTCCGTTGATGGGTGGAATCCCAATATTGTCTCCCCCTGACTCGAATGGTTTCAGTGGCTGTCGTCTCATCCACCCCAGAGCTCCGTCCCAGCGAATCCATGCACAGGGGGTGGTATTTTGCCCTCGGGTGGATGCCGGGGGTGGGCGAATGTCGAGTCATCCCTTGGCGCACCCCTCTGGCACTCGCCGCAAGGGGTGGAGGGCGCCTATTAATCAATCTCACCTGGAGACTCGCAGACAGGGGTCAAAGGGCCTTCTGAGAAGCGAACCCTAGGCGCGACATAGCGCCGTGCCCCAGTTCGTATACCCTGGCGAGAACGTGTAGCTGCACATATGTGTTGGTCCCCTTCCTTCAGGGCAAGAAAACGAGCCCTTTACCCGTGAAGCGAAGTGGAGGACTCCCATCCCCATTCGTTTCTGCAACCCCTCCTCCCCACCCTTGTTTACCCCCCCGCCCCCTCCAGGTCGACCCTTAAATCTCGCTCCCCCCCTCCCCTCGTCCCTCTCTCTCCATCCGAATGGTACGATATATCGATCTTGCCGCCGGAGGAGGGAAGGGGTTGGGTGGGGATGACGGGGGTGATGAAGGAGGAGATGGGATTTTGAGGGTGTGGGAGGAGGAAGAGAGATAGGGGGGAGGCACGGAGCAGGGGATGCGGTTATTTTTACGCGTATTTATTCGCGCCTATGCGTGCTTATAGTATGTGCCGAGAGTACTGAATAATAAGAAAGCGCCGGGAGCTAGAGCCAGAAATACACCCCCGAGCAAATTGCACGGGACACGGAGGGGAGGAAGGGGATGAAGTGTACTTCTAGCCGTGAGGTCAAATTTCGAAAAGTATAGAGAATATAAACAAACATCCTTGTTCCTCAGTTTGACATGTTCCTCAATGACCACAAACTACCTAGTTTCTCTGCTATCGTCTCCTGCTAACCGTTGCGTCTATGTTTGTGCGTGAACTGGTAGAGATGGACACCATCACAGTGGACCTATATTTATTTCTTCGGAAATAAGAAATGTGACGCACCACCTTAAAGTCCCCTTCTATAGGTTTCGGTAGGCGAACTTTTCTTCGGGAACTTTCATCCGATCTATTTTCATTTTAAGAAGATGAAAACCGCGGCATAGCACTTGACCGCTATGACAGTCAACTGCTAACAACTGTTAAGCCCCACTCGCATGTGTAAATAGCAACTGCGATGCGAGTTCAGGTCGATGCTGGACACATTTCGAGCACTAACGATCCTAGTTCGAGCTATTAGCAAAGTTGAAGCTCGTCCACTTTCCAGCGGAAATGTATCCAACACAATCGCAACAATCGCCAACGGAAAGCAATACACGACGTCTGATATCGGGAATTTGTATATAATAACAAAGATATCCCTCCCCAAAGGGGAGATTCTACTCTTTAAAGAATGGGAACAAAAGATAATAGTCAGTGGAATTTATTTCTTGATGAATTTCATGAAAATGTAATCGTCAATCACTATTGTAATAAAATTCTTTTCATTTGTTATGACAACGCCTAAATAGGGGCTTTGAGCTGCATAGAAGTTGGTGCAAACGCATCATAGCAGTAGCGATTTAGATATATCGCGCATTTCGCAACTGTCATAGGGTGCTTTTCGTTTAGGTACGGCGAAAGCCGATTATCGAACGCAGGAGCAGTCGATCGCCAGGATGCAAATGAAATGAAACACGGCTGGCACCGGCTTTTCGCACTTGCGCAGTCAGTTTAGTGAATTCGAGGGTAAATAAGAAAGTAGCAACGAAGAGAATCGTCCGGTAAAGTTCGAAACAGCCAACCAATTCACCAATTTTGCTCAGTAAAAGGTACTGTGATTAATTTTAGTAATTATTTTCGTAAATTAGTGGAATGCCATAACAAAATTTTTGGGGTTCTGATTGATAAATGTCGTAGAATACCTACCTTTCCTGTGTCTGCGTGTTTACAAAAAAATTGTTGATACTTTGTTGTTACATTGGTTGACGTGACGTCATATTACGCCAATTGCTTTTCATCTGTTCGGCTCTCCTCAGAGTAGAGAGTCACCGGCAGCCGGCGTTAGACGGCGATCCAGCTAAATCTAAAGCACCGCGGCGTGGCGATCGCCGCGGCTGTAGCCGCAAATCGAAAGCACGCATAGCAGTAGCGATATAGATATATCGCGCATCTCGCAACTGTCATAGCAGTCAACAGCTACGTGTAAACGCTGCTTACAGGTGAAAACTCTTTGTTGACTACTCCTTGGATACGGAGACGTCTCTCAATATAATTCTCCACTGTTGATTTTTGTAATCTTGGCAGATAAATGTGGTAAATTTACGAGGAAAATTAGTGATTTTGGGTGGGTTAAAAACATTACATTATCTGCCGTCCATATCTCTTCAATTTATCAGGCAGTTCGTGCTCATCGCGGCCGATTTGCGGAACGTCGCATTGGTCGGGCATTCCACAGGTTAGGCCCGCATCGACACGGGCTGAGATGGGGGGGGTGGAGTAGGGAGGAGGAGAGAGGGGGGGAGAGAGTGAGGGGGCCTCCACCAATCGACTCCGGGGGTTATTTTGTAATCTCACCCTTTTAATGACTCTTTGCGGGAAGGCGGGAGATCCGTTTCGCTCACTTAATGATCGGCTCACGAACAGTTCGTGAATTGTCGAAGATTCTGTCGGCAGCGCTATCTGTTGCCGATCTCGTCTACTTTGAATAAACAAACGAGTGCCTGGCAACGGCGACCGATTATGGTATAAATAACTGAATTACCTTCTCCATACACTGGCAGATAGGCACACGAAAGCAAAGGTGTCAGAAACATTATTTGGGAAATAGTGATACAAAATATATACACAGATAATTCAAGCTAATAATAAAATTTGCATTTCAAACAATGCATGCCTCAAGTGCCCAATATATTGTAGTTGAAAGTGCTGAAGTTCTTCACGTTGTGCAAATTCCAAAAATACAATTTAAAATCGTTTGTATCTTTCTCGCTCTTGCTTTTTTTTCCAACTCAGGCTTCAAGTGGAAACGATGGTGGCTCCATTTCACGTTCTTTATGAAGATGAGATGGGAACTAATGGCAGCCGGAGATAATGAAACGGATCAAGGGTCGAAAGATACGGATCAGAGCGGATGAATCGTCTAAAAGACCAGCACATGACCGGCAGTTCACCGCTTGAGATCCGAAGATGGTCACGCCGCCTGGGTGGCGGAGTTTAACTACGAAAAAGTGACATTTTATGACGTATTCTCACAAAAGTGAGATAACAAAATAACCCCCCCGGGCGCCATGCTCTCTCACGAAGGAATCCGGCTCTTGTCCGGCGCCCCGTGCGTTGGCTGCCCAGGCGCCTTCTCATCTTTAAAAGGAACGGGGTCAGACTTGGGTAAAAGATTTCCAGTCGCCACGCATCGTGTGAATTCATGGGAAGATTGTTCGTATTGACGAGAGCTCTGGGGGGTTTTGCGTTTTCTAAGGGAGCGCTCTCTTTGTCCTCTCATAAGGCATAACATTGGAGTTCCATCGTTATGAAATTTTAACACAGTAACGAAACATCCTTTCTTAATGTAATGTTAAAATTTCAGGTAATTTCATTCAGCTATAAAAAGGTTGTTATACATTTTATGAAACAACTTTTTCTTGGTAATGAATGGGGTCGTTTACAATATTTTTTATTGCCGGAACTGATAGCGTTTGTAAAATAAAAAGACACGTATTTTTCCGTTTTTTGATCCGTCAATTATACCTCGAGTTGTAAGCGGTGAAAAACTGATGTTTTTAACCCTTTCGGAAAAGTGGGCGTGGTGCAACCTCTGACGTCATTGACATCGTCCAATCACAACTGAGCCCGTGAAGCTACTTCGCCTTCGAAGCTACGAAGAGGGGGGGGGGACACAGCTGACTCTGCCAATAGGAGCAGTTGCGACAGCATCTGTGCGAGCAGACCTTCCGTGAACCCCCCTCCACTCCCTTTTCCTTCCCCTATAAGCAGTCAAGAACGGGAGGAAAATGACGTCAATGTTATCAAAGCAGCTTTTTTGGTGGGCGTCACCTTTTGCATATTTTAATTTTTGATTTATTATTTAATGGTTGCGGTTAGAAGATTAATTTTTTCACCAAAATTTGTTTTTCGTTTCCATCGAACAATTTCGTGTACAAATTTGCGATTTCGGTTCCAAGTAAACCCCCCATTGTCCCGAAAACTCGATCTTGGTCTTTTGAACAAGATCAAGTTCCTTTTAGTAGGATTCTCCATAAGTTTTCTTTACATCTTCGAGCTCTCTGTGTCGTTGAAGTCTTCATTGCAGCCAACCTTATCCCAGCCATGAACGCCATCTACTCTATTCAGAGCAAGTAGCAGCAGCTGTTTTGCGTACGGAGTCCAGGCGATAACTTCTTCACTTCAGCAAGAACATAAATCACGGTCTCATAACTCTCCAAACTTCTTCCCTCTCAATCTCAACCACTTTCCTCTTATCGCCGCCACACAATTTTGGAGCGAGAAGCATAATTTAGCGTCTCCGGCTTAATCTACCGCGAAACAATGCCTCTACGTCGAGAAAACTTGGGCAAAAAATAATGTTTTTGACTTTCTCCGAAATCACTGAATGAACCAATCTCACATCTCGCGCTGCATTACACAAAACATGCGATGGAAATAATAAGTTAATCTCAAACAAAAAAAAAGAAGGTGCGACATCGTCAGTAGTGAAAATTAGTTTAGATTTTTGAGCGAAGGCAGGAGTATTCGGGATACTTCTCACTTTTCTCACTCAGGGACGAACTGCAATGTCCCGAAGAGCGAAGCGAAATATTCACTGGGCTACAGAGGGCATGCAGGAGTCAGTGTTTCCGATTTAGTGGACGATTACAGTCCAGGAAGTGGGTTTAAGAGATACATAAGTATAGAGCGGGGCATGACGGGTGAATTTAAGGAGGCTCCACCGAATTATGAAGTAGATGTCATTTTTGTGAAAATTTCAGGATACATCATTTTTTGGCCCTTCTATCGATTGGCAATAAAATAAATTGGCCTTTCCATAATGTATTTGAAGAAAAAAGACGATTAAAATCAGATATTTTATACGTGGATATACGGCAGAGCATGGCCCTTGCAGTAAAATTTGTAGATTAATAATGTAGATAGAAATGTCGTTTTCACGAAAAACTAATATAAGATGCGCAATTTCATGTAGTATTTAGCATTGTACAAAAGTGTACATTGTAGAGTAAAAAACATTGTACTCGCCTTACCACACTTGTTTACTTGATATTAATAAATGTTTGCTCGAAAAAAATCAGAAAACCCTTAGTTAAATGAAAGTGGCGCTACAGTATGTTGTTGTCATTGGCAACCGTACTTGTGACGGAAATTGCTTGCAAGCCTACTAAGCATATTAAATTAATTTATAAATATGCCTTACCAAGGCCCTTCTTATATTTTTTGTGCAATTTGAATATTTCATTGGTTATTGACATGGCGCAATTAATACCAATGCTTCCAAATGGTAGCAGCGTCATTGTAGCCGAACAATTTTCAAAAATATGAATATCAATAAATTCAAAACCAAGAGTTTTATTTGCAAGGGAATACTTTAAAACTAAGTAAGAAAATATTTAACCTATTTTAGAATACGCATTAGTGGGATTGAGCATGTATTCTCATTTTGTGAATTAAACGTGGCAACAACACGTCAGTCATGTTCCGAAGTCAAAATGAGTTAAAAGAGCTTGTAAAAAATAGAATGCAACTAGAACGCGCTATATAATAGCATACTCATACAATTTATGCGCATGAGTTATCACACTATAGATGAGTTTCCATACAGGAGTTTTTCTGGATCGGTATTTATTCATTAAATAACATAGCTCTTTTACGAGAATTTGAATTGCGAAGTCACGGTGGAAACTCCTTAAGGAGGTTGGCTCGCGACTGCTTGAGATAAAGTTGTCTAAGGAATCTTATTAATTCAAGTACGAGTATATGCCTGCTAAGTGATCCTTTACTTCACAAAGAAAATTACCTAAGCTATTGAAAGTCATAAGTATCACAAGAAATACGATGGAAAGTCGAAGGTTTTATTTTTTATGATAATTTTAATCAGCTCGAAGATGGAGTCAATTCAGCATTTACGTTACAGAAAATTCATGTACTCAATGAATTTGCTAATGTATAACACCAAAATATTACTATCAAACGTTATGCTATAACATTTCTGGAAATATTCTTTAATATCTCATTAGTAATGATATTATTCATACGCCAACCATTTTGACTACAGCGATCGCAGCACCACTTGAAGTCAACTAACGCATTTAGTCTGCTAAAAGCGCAGAAATTGGTGAATATAGCGAAAAATATGGTAGATTGATGCCTTTCTTTCATGTTATTTTATTCCTTGTGAAATTACACATTAAAATGTGTTTTTTTGCAAAAATGGCATGTCACTATGGTATTTTTAAACGTTATATTCCCATGTGATGGCCATTCTCGCCGTTAATCGTATGTAATTTCAAATGTAATTTGTGCAAAAATGAGTGTGGGTTGGTATAATTATCTTCACTTTATTTATTAGATAGAGGAACTTTAGTTCTATAAGTGCTGAACATATAAAAAATGACATGACTTTCACTTAGGAAAACAGAAACTAAAGAGGTGAAAGAGTTCTGTTACCTGGGAAGCAGAGTAACCAATGATGCACGAAGCAACAAAAATAATAGTGAGTAGTATAGCCCAATCTATTCAAGCATTCTATCAAAAGAAGAATCTTCTTACAGCTGGGAATACAAGCTTAGGAGTAAGGAAGCAATTTATCAGAACGTATATCTGGAGCATGTTTCTTTACGGCAGTGAGGCATGGACGATGACAGCAGCAGAGAAGAAAAGGGTGGAAGCATTCGAAATGTGGTACTATCGAAGAATGATCAAAGATAAAATGGATCGACCGAGTGACAAATGAAGAAGTCCTAAGAAGAGTGGGAGAAAAGAGAAGTCTGCTGAAAACTATAAAAAGAAGACGGGACAACCTAATCGGCCACATCTTAAGACACGATGGCCTGATGAAGACAATCGTCCAGGGAAAAGTGAACGGGAAGAATGGAAAAGGCAGGCCTTGTATGAGTCACATAGAACAGGTCGTAAAGGACGTGAAAGAGCGGAACTACCTTAATATGAAGAGGTTGGCCGATAGAAGAATCGAGTGGAGGGCTGCGTCAAACCAATCCTAGGATTGTTGACCCATGATAATGATGATGATCACTTTAAGGATCAACCTCATTAACACTAATGTCAAAACTACGGCAGGACAAAAAGTGACGCTATATCTACTTTCGTATCACTGGTAAAAGCTTATTCATTTTATGCATGCACTTTAGGGGTTTTACTGAGATACCGCAGTGTATTTGAAACGGGCCCGCGGAAAAAATATCTCCCGAGAAAAATGGCTCCGGGGCTCGTCACCGCTCTGGCACGAGAATCCGAATGAAAACTCACGATTGAAACGGACGACGGATTGCTCAACATTGCGATTTGATCGCCCAAAATATAGAGAGAAAAAACCCTTCAGGGCATGTGCCTCCCAAAAGACCATGGAATATACGAAATGGCTCTGGCTCTGAAATTTATATTTCCGGGAAAAGGGAATCGGTAACGAAATGAGAGGCCTTCTCTCGATGGCTACGAGATTGATTTTATGCTCTGGGCCCCAAAAAACCCTCCGGGCATTTGTGAAAAACATCGTGTGGGAAATCAGTGGGTTTGTGATCAGCCGCGGCGAATACCCAGACAGCACACTTTGAGGCGTATACATATATTTTATGTATAAATAGTATATACTGTATATTTATGATACAGTATACATGATTTATACATCATGTTTACAAATTTGTACAGCTATGATACGGTATACAAAAAATATATATACATATATTGTTAATTTACCTTAGACGGTGATTACATACCAAATAAATCACCATAAATTATATACCACAATTAATAAATGAATAAATAAATAAAAATGCGGGCGCAAATTGATACACACAAATCAAAGATATAGTTCTCGAACAGAGTATAAAAACTCCCTTCGTAGTTTGAAAATTGATAACTCTGTACTCCCGCTTAAAAGCATATAGGGAGAGACCGTGACAATTTAGTCGTCTAAAATGGCCGCAATTTGTAATTTGTCGTTCGAAGCGCCACATAGGTGACGAAATAGCGAACTACTTTTGTTTACTTTGCTAGCGTCTTGCCATCAATTTAATCCGAAGTTTCTGCGAGCCGGAATAATTTTTTTTTGTGAATTTATAATATCGTTTGGTGTGGCTGGACGCGGTTGCGGTTGGAGTGGTAGCCCGCATTCAAGAAATAAATCCATGGCTATGTCTGGATCTGGGTAAGTAATTGTGGACTGATCGGTAACTGCTATGTAATCATGAGCCAAGTGATATTTATTAGTGACCCATATAATATTTTAGCCTAGCAGTTCATTATTATTTATAACAGTTTTATTACATAGTTATTGTCCGTCCGCTAACTTTGAACTTTAAAATTTGATGTAATGCCTCGTGATAGGTATAAGACGATAAAAGGCGTGTCAGATAGGCATCGCCGTCGGCTGAGAGCGAATGCCAAGACTATCGTGGTCTTACTAGCGTATACTGTAGAATGTGTGCTGTCTGGGTAGCTTCTCTCAGCAATTGATGCGTAGGTACTATATGTATAATACGTATGGCCGGGTGTTTGCTCATGTTTCTGACCTGGCAACATAGTCTTGACTGCTAATGGGGAATATGCATGGAATATGTTTCTCGAAGATTAATGATGTACTTGATGCGTAATTTTCTCACCAATTTAAATATATAACCCAAATTTTTCTACGTCCACCACAAATATTATTAAATGATATTAAAATGTTCCCGGAAATTGACAAAAGTAACGTGACCTGAAACGCCTTCTGACGTCACTGCATAGTATAGGTTCCATATTGCTACGGATATAGACATTTATATTTATAAGAAAACGAAGTGAATATATTGTTTTGAGGTTTTTAGCCGTTTCTCGAACGAAACGATGACTGAAAAAATACTTTAAAAAAAGCACATTCCGACAAATTCATTTGGTTGACTCCCTTATGGCGGCGATCTTCTTAAAAAAAACAGCGATTGTATAGACGTAGTAAAAATTCTTGGGCACTTAACAAGCATTATAAAAAATCGAAATACAATCGTTTATTGCATTAAACAAATGAGATAAATACATAAGCTATCGCCAAGTATTCATTTAGCAACTTACTTCCTTGCTTAAACAGATAAACAACGCCCATAGTGATACCGTGCCGTGACGTCACGGTATGACGTAGTGTTTTTAAGCTGCCGAAAAATTGCAATTTTCAAAGAGTAATATATCTTTGTAACACAACTTAATTCTTCAGCAACATTTTCGCCAAGCACATTTTAGCTAACAAACTTCACATTCAAAGAGTTATAAAAAATAGTGCATGTTCCCCATTGTATGATATATTGTTGTATATGCATGACATCGTATTTTTTTACTGATTCCCGAACACAAAATAGTGAAAACGTGGCGTACACTCACGTGGACTAGTCTTCTAGGCCGCAAAGGAGACCGCGAGCCAAATGTGAGAACGTTAAAGAGGAATTGCACGAGAAGTCTTAAGAAGACCTTTGATGATTTAAGACTTCTTCACGTGATATTCGACATCAGAATAAGACCCGCGAAAGAGGTCTGACTTGTAGGAAGCGTTACTAAATCTCATTCTCCCCTAATGTTTTATTCAAAAGTATGTTCAAGTAGTTATTGCGCGCAGCATATTCCACGTTTAAAACGAGTTTCATCGTTATAAGAGAATTAATTTATACTTTCTCCTTATTCATTGAATTTCATTGACTTCATTGAATCACATTAAATTTCCACTTGGAGGGAGAGGAGAGGGAACAAACGCATTGGTCATAGGAGAGGGATGTAGGAATGAATTAGGTGGTATGTAAGTATTGGAAGAAAGACTGCAACAAAAGAATTGTTCAAAAGGTGAACATTTCTTTGTTGCATCATCTCCTATTGTTGGAGATCGTTAAGGCGATGTCCTCTCCCTTGACGATGGAGGATCTCAGATTGAAAGTTCCAGCAGGGGGGTTATTTTGTAATCTCACTTTAGTGAGAATACGTCATAAATTGTCACTTTTTCGTAGTTAAACTCCGCCACCCAGGCGGCGTGACCATCTTCGGATCTCAAGCGGTGAACTGCCGGTCATGTGCTGGTCTTTTAGACGATTCATTCGCTCTGATCCGTATCTTTCGACTACTGATCCGTTTCATTATCTCCGCCTGCCATTAGTTCCCATCTCATCTTCATAAAGAACGTGAAATGGGGCCACCTTCGTTTCCACTTGAAGCTTGAGTTGGAAAAAAAGCAATAGCGATAAAATACAAACGATTTTTAATTGTATTTTTTGAATTTGCACAACGTTTGTTTATTCAAAGTAGACGAGATCGGCAACAGATAGCGGTACCGACAAAAGCTTCAACGATTCACGAACCGTTCGTGAGCCGATCATTAAGAGAGCGAAACGGATCTCCCGCCTTCCCGCAAAGAGTCATTAAAAAAATGAGATTACAAAATAACTCCCTTGATCCGTATCTTTCGACTCTTGGTCCGTTTCATTATCTCCGCCTGCCATTAGTTCCCATCTCATCTTCATAAATAACGTGACATGGAGCCACCATCGTTTCCACTTGAAGCTTGAGTTGGGAAAAATGCAAGAGCGAGAAAGTTAGAAACGATTTTTAATTGTTTTTGTTTTGGAATTTGCACAACGTGAAGAACTTCAGCACACCGAGATCGGCAACAGATAGCGGTACCGACAAAAGCTTCAACGATTCACGAACCGTTCGTGAGCCGATCATTAAGAGAGCGAAACGGATCTCCCGCCTTCCCGCAAAGAGTCATTAAAAAGGTGAGATTACAAAACAGCCCCCCAGCAGGTGTTACACCACCAAAGACGTCGAGTTTTCACTGCTCCATCGCCTCCAGATGTTCTGCAACTCTGTCTTTAAATTTTTTTCTGGTCAAAAGTCAATATTGTCGTGTCTAGACATCCACGGGGTGAAATATCTCATCGGTGAAATTGGGGTCGGTTAAATCCTCCCGAAAAAAATTTTGGCTAATTTTGAGGCTTCTTCGACTAGGACTGAGGAGAACGTATTTTCAACATGAAATTAAGCGAGTTTGAACATCCACGAGTGTAGTTACATTTTTAAGTGTGTCTGCATGGTTAATAGAATCCCTTACTCCAAATTTTGGGGCATATTGGTCATGTGTCTGCCCTTATAGAAAGCGCCTAGCTTATGGGCTGGAACCCCCACACTTGTGGTAACTGGTAGAATTAGTTCGTGCACTTGGTTTAATCCGTGAAGACTAGGGGGAAGGTGTTTCATTTGTATCAGTTGAGCATCACCTTGACGCCTTCGAACAGTGGGAGATAGTCTAGCAAAAGAAACAATACGACCCAGTTAACGAAAATACCTTTCTTGGTTGACACTTTCGCGGGTCATTATAGCTGTATATATTTGTTCTTCGGGTGTACCCCGCGTACTATTACCAGGGGGGCTGTGTTTGAAACTGTCTTGATTATCTCGAATAGGTAACCAAGGAGTCACGTGCTACAAACACGAATCGTTTCCAAATTTAGTGTGTCTGAATCGCTCATTACAGTATGATTAATTGCTTTTTTCTTCGGTTTTTCTCATCTGTCTTGACTATAGTGCCACCAGAAGAGAAAAAGCACAAATGTAAACAATGAATGAGGCTGTAATCAGCGTTTAAACGCGACAAATTTTCGACCAATTAGTGTTTATACCACGTGACTCCTTGGTTACCTATTCGAGATAATCCCGACGGTTTCAAACACAACTCCCCAGGTGTGATGCCTGACGTTTCGTGGCCGTTGCTGGTCACTTTATCAAAGGGAATGAGATATCTGTCGAGTTGGTGGAGTTTATATCGGGGTTTCATGGAGGGAAAAGGATGGGAAGGGGAGGAGTGGAAGGAGTAGTCATGGCATTTTTATTAAGGTTCAGAGCAGGGTCCCACGTGTGGCTGATTTGGAGGCCACAGTCCCTGTTGTAATTTTGCTGACATTTTCTTATTTCCAAAGCTTCGCGGATCAGTCGGGGATTGAAGCTTTTCACTTTCGCGATTATCTTTGTTTGTTTGAGGTCAATCGCATGTCCCGAGGCTGCACGCGTGGTACATCCCGAACATCGAATATATACATTGTACCCAAACATCGAATATATACATTGTACCCAAACATCGAATATATACATTGTACCCAAACATCGAATATATACATTGAAAATACCTTTGGCAATGCTTCCCTAATTTACATTAATTTCAATTCTTTTATAACTCCGCCAGAAATATATATTAATTTCCTCATAGTAACGTGAAGTAACTATATATTGTATTATCTTACAATCATGAATTTGAAAGGTATATTCTCTCAGCACCACCCATCACTTTGAGTTGACGTTATATGGCCATAGAGATACACATGCACTCGTGATGGAGTACTCAAAAACTGCTGACGGACAATTTAATGATTAGGTTTAGCAACTGATCTCATTTCAGTGAGCTTAAAACAACATTCGGAATATTGAATCTTCAACTACGTGATGGGACTAGAAAAAAGAAATAATTCTTCCATCACTCTGACGAATTTCCTAATTTCAAGCTCTCCGAGTTCCTTTGTATTTTTGGATTTCAGAGATTATTAATTTTTGCATCCTTATCCCATTGCCATTTAAATAGCTGAATAGGAAGTATTTGGATCGCTAGTCCAAAAGTTTACGACAGCAGTCTATAGAATTACCTCTATTATACTGAAATGCATTAAAATTTCTTTCCGAGTGACATCTGTGATCATTAAATGTAGTTTTTTAGCATTACTTAACTTTTAAATTAGCCGCCTTTTCTCATGAATTGAATACCGTTAAATTCCTGTGAAATAATTTTATACCAGGTACATAATATGTTCGCAAAAAAAACATACATGAATATTAACGAATAAATTAACATTACAATTCTTCACCCAGTCAAAAGATAAAGTCTCAGGCGTATGCCGATCCTTTACGATCTCAGAAAATTACTTCCCTCGCAGTTTTTTTAGTCACTCCCCAATCACTGAAAAAGTAAGGTGAGTCAATACCTTCGTTTATTTATCAATCCTTAACTTCCCTCTACTTTACTTTAGCTTAGCCCTCTTGCTTTTAGTTTTCTCAACTGCCTTTTGATATTTGAATTAGTTTTTAAGGTAATGGGGTCGTTTACCATATTTTTTATTGCCGAATCTGGTGTGGAATCACGGATCTAACTTCATCGTTATCGAAATCTTTATCGTTAATGCTTACCCCTAGAGTAGTGCAGGGTTAACAATAATCCATAAAGAAAAAACACGAGCCAAATCCACAAAAATAAACTTTACTACGACCCGGGTTTCACTGTATTACAGCATCGTCAGGTAGCGTTTATCAAAGATGTTAGATGAAGACAGACAGACCAAATCTTGGGATTCCTGAATTCACAACACCAATCCATCAAATTCACCATGGAATTAGAAACAGATAAAAAGATAAACTTTCTGGACCTTACCATCGACATACGGCGTCTCAAACATAAATTTTGCATTTATAGAAAACCCACATTCACCGACCAAGTGATTCCCGCCGATTCCTGCCATCCCATAGCCCATAAACTGGCTAGCTTCAACTCAATGCTTCACAGATTAGTAAATATTCCCATGTCCAAAATTAATTTTGATAAAGAACTCCATACGATCAAGACCATAGCAGTGAACAACGGTTATAGCATTAAAATAATTGATTCCCTTCTGGCGAAGAAACGGAAGAAAGCGGCAATAAACCGAAACACCTCCCTCCAACCCGAAAGTAGTACGAATTTACGCAAGTGGTGTAAAATACCATTCATGGGCAAACTATCGAACAAAATAGCTAACATAATCCCTAAAGACAAGTTTAAGGTTGCCTTTTATACGCCTACTACTCTGAATAGGCTCGTCTGCAATAACAAGGACCCCATAGATAAGGGTAGGAAAAGTGGCGTTTATGAAGTAATGTGCGAGTGTGGTGCTTCATACATCGGACAGACGGGACGTGATTTTTCCACGCGGATGAAAGAACACCAAAAGTGCACGGAGACAGGCAATATAACTTTCATGGTGGCTAAGCACTTGATAGAGACAAGGCATAAGTGCAACTTTGAAGTGAAAGTTCTCCATTTTGAGAAGAAGGGTAGAAGATTGGACGCTTTGGAGCAGATCGAAATAATCGAGCGAGCCAAGAAAAATAGCCCTCTCCTCAATGAATTTTTATATGACCTTAATTCTCCCCTTCTTTCCATCAACTTTAACCAAAATCAAACTCAGGCCACGACAACCTAATCAGTCCACCAGCACCCCTACCCAATTCTCCTACCCCCCCCCCCCTCACCAACTCATTCACGCTTTTCTCCCTTCCCCTCCTTCCGATGCGCTCAAGGCTCCACTCCTATATCTTCTTCGGACCTCACCAATAGTACCGAAGGTCCTTTTTCACCATTGCTTCCACATGCACCACCAGAGGAAAGGAACCACAGCACTACATCATTCCTTCGAAAGGAAAGGCTTCGCCGTGTCGTCCACTCCCCCCCCCCCCCTCTACTGGCCCTCATCCCCCCCCCCTCACCCTCTCTGAGCCCATTCTTTGCGACTCCTCTACGGGAAATCTGACTGACAAGGCGCTGCACCGAGTTCCACCAGCAGGGGTAGGGGTACCCCACTCGGTTGTTGCTCCCTCACCAAGGGGGCAAACGAAAGGAGGCCTCCATCATCGTCACTGCTTAACCCACAGCGAGGAAGGGAGTCATCGCATTTCACACCCTTTGTAAAAAGGGGGCCCCATCACCCAGGGGTCTGCCCCTCCCACATTTATGACCTCTCAACTGAGCACCCAACGGACGGGGTCCGGTGCTGCAACAAACTTCTAGAGGACTTGTCTCCAATGGAACCTTTTGAGACTTTTGTTTTTATATTTTCCACTCATTTGTGACTACCTCACCCCCTGTTACCCACTTCTGCCCACGTCTCCCACACTCCTTTTTACCCACACTGGTCATTTCTGTTGACCACCAATAACCGTCCACTCCCACGCTCCTCCCCTTTCCTCCCTCCCTTGCCCCCCCCCCCCCATTTCGGTTCTTTCATATATATGTTGGTGCATCTTTGATAAACGCTACCTGACGATGCTGTAATACAGTGAAACCCGGGTCGTAGTAAAGTTTATTTTTGTGGATTTGGCTCGTGTTTTTTCTTTATGTGTTATCATGTTTCGCTTCCACTCCATATCCCCTGAATCTTCAGAATTTGTTAACAATAATCGTCTATAAAATTCGCTCCACTGATTGTGATAAGCGATTTGAAGTGCTGTGCGAAAAATAAAGAATGGAGATCACGTTCTCTGAGTTAAGTTAAATCAAAAAATAATGATAACGCTAGCGCACGCGTTATGAAGATCCATGATCGAGGCAGATATAGTTTGTAGAATAAAAAGACCCGTATTGTTCCGTTCTTCGATCCGTCGAGTCCTTCTCGAGTCATAAGCAGTGAAAGCTGATGTGTTTAACCCTTCCGGAAAAGTGGGCGTGCCAAGGACTCGTACGTCATCCACTTCGTCCAATCACAACTGAGACCGCGAAGCTTATTCGCCCAATCACAATGAGGGACACGCCGCTGACTCTGCCAATGGAGGTTGCTGTTAAGCTCCATTCGGATTATTTCGTAAGGCATTGTATATTTCACTACATTGTAACTTGTGATTAAGGAAATAAACTGCAGTACACTTTGAGCCAAGATGTATACGAAAATATTTTGCTGTTCATTTGTTTCGGGATACTTGCAGGATCTCTTCAGACAGACCTCCCCTCCTCACCTCCCCTCCCTTCCCGTTCTACCTCAACTATGTCAAGGACGGGAGGTGGATGACGTAATAATCCTTAAACGCAGCTCGTTCGGTGGGCGTAACCTTTTGGAATATTTTAATTTTTGATTTACGAGCGAATGGCTCTGGCTAGAAGATAATTTTTTCACTAAAATTCAATTTTCTTTCCCATCTAACGATTTCCTAAACAAAATAGCGATTTCGGTTCTGAGTAAAAGCCCCAATGTCACCCATCTTGATCTCTACAGTTTTCTTCACACTCATATATTTAATTCCTCCGATTCATTCGTCGTTCGTTTTCCGTGAGAACCAGTTTTCTAAACTGTACCATAGACAAGTTCTGAAAATGCTCGGTCGAGCAATACTATTTCTGTATACCATCCACTATCCTCACCTGCGACACCGAACTTAGACAAGACTTGGAAACAATAAGTCTTATTTTTTTTAATGCTTAGTAGCAGTTAATTCATGGGGAGATAGAGAAAATATCTCATGAAAAGTCTTTTAAAACTGGAAAAAAGTATATTTTTCAGGTGTTGAATGCAAAGACGTGCTGAGAACAGAGAAAAATAAATGTTGAAAGCCATTTTTACAAGTGGTAAATTGCGAGCGCTGAAGGATAAAATTTTTCTCGGAAATTTATCTGTTGATAGTTATACGTAAGGCCTAATGGTGTCGTTTACCATATTTTTTACTGCCAAACTTTGTTTAGTTTGTACGAGTAAAAATACCCGTATTTTTCCCTTATTCGATGCGTCAATAAGTTTTAGAGTCATAAGTGGCAAAAAACTGACGATTTTAACCCTTTTGGAAAAGTCGGCGGGAAAAGGATTTGTGCGTCATCCACTTCGTCCAATCACAACTGAGACCGCGAAGCTCCTTCGCCTTATCGCAATGGGGGACACGCAGATGACTCTGTCAATGGAAGTGGTTGCGAAAGGATCTCTTAAAGGCAGGCCTCCCCTCCCCACCTCCACTCCCCACCCCCGTTCTTCCTCAACACAGTCAAGGACGGGAGGTTGATGACGTAGTAATCCTCAACGAAACTTATTTGGTGGGCGTCACCTTTTGCTTATTTTAATTTTTCATTTAGCAGTGCGTGGCTCTGGTTAGAAGATTGATTTTTCACTAAAATTCAATTTACCTTTCCATCCAACGATTTCGTTCTCAAAACAGTCATTTCGGTTCCGAGAAAACGTTGTATGCATGTACAATTCAAATTCAATTCAAATTCAATGGTATTAGGTGTTCTATCACGAAGGATTACTTAAGTAGGTTGATCCGAAAAGTGAAAGTCATGTCATTTTTTATATATTCTCACTTATAGAAATAAAGTTTCTCTATCTAATAAAGTAAAGATAATTATACCAACCCATACTACTTTTTGCACAAATTGCATTTGAAATTACATACGATTAACGGCGAGAATGGCCATCACATGGGAATATAACGTTTAAAAATACCATAGTGACATGCCATTTTTGCAAAAATAGTGATATTTTATGCGTAATGTCACAAGGAGTAAAATGACATAAAAAAAGGTATCAAGGTATTTTTCGCTAAATCCACCAATTTCTGCGCTTATAGCAGACGAAATGCGTTAGTTGACTTCAAGTGGTGCTGCGGTCGCTCTAGCCAAAATGTATGGCGTATGAATAATATCATTACTAGTGAGATATTAAAGAATATTTCAGATACATATTATAACATAACGTTTGGTAGTAATATCCTGGTGTTATACATTAGTAAATTACTTGAGTACATGAATTTATTTCTGTAACGTAAATGCTGAATTGACTCCATCGTCGAGGTGATTAAAATTATCATTAAAAAAATTAAATCCTTCGACTTTCCATCGTATTTCTTGTGATACTTATGACTTTCAATAGCTTAGGCAATTTTCTTTGTGAAGTAAGGATCACTTAGCAGGCATATACTCGTACTTAAATTAATAAGATTCCTTAGACAACTTGACTCAAGCAGTCGCGAGCCAACCTCCTTAAAGTAGGAAAACAAAGGATTGAATACGCAATGAAACGAAATTGCCATCGGATTTTCAAGAGACAGGAAATATCAGCTCTTCGATACAAGAACGAGAAGAGTATTGGCCTTATTGTTAGGAGAAAGGAGTTAGGTGTGCGAGAGATAGCACGAAGAAAGCAACACCTTGGGGGTGAATTGGAGTAGTTAGAGGAAATCACAGACGATTTTTTTTCTTCATCCGTGGACCAAGAATAGGACACGCAGCTGAGGGCAAAGAGGTTCTCCTTGAAACGCACAAGTAACATACGAGTGAATCGTGTGTTACTTATGAGCGAGCCAACCTCCTCAAGCAGCTACCGGGGGCCAGTTCTTCTGATTTATGAATAAGCTCTTAAGGTGAATGCACAATGGTTTTAGCTATTCAATGAAGCATGATTATTAATGGGAACCAGAGTGGAAGTAAAATGTTGATTCAGGGCGTCTTATCTTTTGGAGTTGGCCTGTGGTGTTCGTCGGTAGTGCTTCGAGGGTCGGGAGCCGCCTCTCCCAACGTACTCTCTCCTTAGCTCTGCCTCACGCTCGGGAGAAGGCGGAAATTAAACAGGCCGAAGAATGAGACAAGGCTGTAATGGGACGAGGAGGACGAAATCGAAATGTGTTTCGCTCCTTGGGGGAATGAACGCGTTCTCTTATTTTTGCAATTTTTATTCATTTTCTCACCTCATTCCCTCCACAGAGCTGCGTGCGAAAGCCCTGCTTTCCTCAGAATGTCTTTTTAAAGTCAACCTCGCTTGAAAAACCATGTCTTTTAAGACACTTTCACGCGTTACAGTGAAGAGGTTTGTAAGATCTTTTATTTTTTTCTGATCCCGAGATATCTCTTGATAACATCTACATATACATAATACCCTGAAAGCCACCACAAAGGTGTGTGGCAGGGGGTGAATTTTCACCAAACATGCACTACATATCATGCATAAAAAAGGATTAGTATTTATATACTGTTCCAAACTTTACTTTTTAAAAAAAGATAAAAATAGCAAAGCCAACATGCAAAAACATGCTGTTAGTTGGGTTAGCTTCAAGTCCTTATACCAACATGCAGCTACCAATGTTCTCCATTGCTACACTCGTATTGGATATATTTACCGTTATTCATATCCCTAATAATACGAGGAAAAAAGGACATTTTGAATCTGTCAGTTCGGCATTCAATTTCTCTAATTTTGTGATTATGGTCCAGTCTACCGTAGTAAGTTGGGGTTCGCAAAATATTTTTAACATCATCACTGAAAATATGGTCTTGGAATTTATTTAAGAGATTAAGTCTAAATTTCAACCTGCGATCTGACAATGGTTCCCATTTTAATTCAATTAATAGTCTGGCTACGCTAATATAGTTATCATATCGTCCATTTACAAATCTTCGCTGCCCACGTTCAAAGTGATAGTGGCGGGCTATGGCTGGGGCATCTACTATCCCGCCCTCCTTGGATCCATCCGGGTGGAGAAAGGCAACAATAGACACGGAATGCGGGACCTCTTTCTGCGCTGCGACTGTTTCCTTCTGCGCACCTGCGTCTTCTTTTCTCTTGTTTTCGGTGATCACTCTGCAACGACCAACTCATCATCATCATCAAGGGTCAACAATCCTAGGATTGGTTTGACGCGGCCCTCCACTCGATTCTTCTATCGGCCAACATCTTCATATTAACGTAGTTCCTCTCTTTTATATCCTTTACGACCTGTTCTATGTAACTCATACGAGGCCTGCCTTTTCCATTCTCTGTTCGTAATTTGTTAATTTCCATACTCTGTAATCATCTATTGTTCTATTGAACGCTTAGTTTAAGTTTGGTTTAGGATTTCTTTGCCTATTTTTGTGCTATTCTATTCGGTGCCATAATAAAAGTTCCTTCAATAGGGTAGTTTCCTATTATTTTTTTATTGTCTTAATCGAAAGTTTATAACTTCTGGAGTACGTATTTTAAACCGTTCGATTTTTAATTCACATTATGTATTTTTCCTCATTAATTTAAATGTGAATAAAATCAGTGGCGCGAAAACGTGACGGCAAACTATTGCATGCCGGTTAATCCTACGTGTGACGTCAAACTATTTCCTCTACATGCCCCCAGGTGGTGCTGCGGACGCTTCCAAGTAGACGCTGCACTCCGTTAAAGTTTATTAACTGGTATCGGAGGTGTATTTACTCCGTTAATTTATTATAATTAACTTTTACTTATTAATTAAATATTATTTATGCAGTTGATTCGTTTAAAAACAGTTAGTATTCCATCTACAAGCATATCATGTAGTTCGCCTATCGCCGCACGACCTTCACGCCATGCTTCGTCGTAGCAGAAGACACAGCGAGCAGGACGTCCTTGAGCCTATAAAATGACTAATAATACCATGTTTAACTAAGAAGACTTTTACAACTTTGATAGTTTTCACAGGCTAATACTAATAAATATTCACTAGAGCTGAGGGGCCCTGAAATACAATGGTAAGTTCAGGAGACGAATTTTCCTATGCCCGCAACGTAAACTACCTACCTGTTACGTCAGCAAGATGGTAGCGCACCCCGCCATTTCAGAGCCTTTTCAAACGTGTTTTGGTTGAAACCTTCGCGGGTCATTATCAATGTATATATTTGTTCTTCAGGTGTACCCCGCGTACTATTACCAGATGTGATACCTGACGTTTCGTGGCCGTTGCTGGTCACTTTATCAAAGGAATGAGGTATCTCAGAATCAGATAGATCAAAATTTTCGCAAAAATGGCATTTACTTCATAATTCGTTGGAGCCTCCTTAAGAAGTTGAGTGCAAACAAAAACACCCAACTCAATCGTCAACAACCTATTTAATTGCTAGAATTCCCGTAGCAGTTCGTTGCCGCTACATCTGCACCATCTAGTGAGAGAAATAAACTTCAAACTTGCTCGAACGCATGTATCAGATTAGAACATGTTCTAATTTGCTCACAAGCGTTCGCGCAGTGGCGCTGCTTGTCCTAGCAAGTCGTCGCTTTACACGGCGGAATATTTCTTGCGCAAGTGTTCTCGCAACAGCCTGCGCAGTATCTCAATGACCGTGCAAAACGGCCTGTCGGAAATTTTTCCTGCGGACGACCGCGTGCTTCTGCGCATGCTCCCCACAGCTCTTCTCCCCCTGCTCACAGATGGCTCTGGCGACGGAGGAGGGAGCCTGGGAATCGGCGGGAGGGAGGGATACTACCGCAACGCACACTTGTTGATGCGAATCATTTACATATTTACTCAGACATGTACATACATGCGGCGGTATATAAACGGGTTTATGTGTGTGGGTAGGCCTGCAAGCGCTGGGATGATCAACAGGAGGGACATTAAGGTGGGAGGGGGGGGTCTCCCTCCATCTCTCAGGGATTCCGGGCACGCTTCGCTAGCGGAGGGGTTGTTAGGGGGAAAGAGGGGGTTAGGGGGATGATATTGGGGGCCTGCTGGGGGCCACGTTGGAAGGCTGAGCGCCGGATCTTCGTTTTTTTTCCTCCTCCTTTCCTCCGACTTTCCGTCGGGAAAAAAAATTTTAAGGACTCTTGAATGAGAAATACGTGGAAACGCGAAACTCTGCTCGCTTGTTTCCAGTGGCGGACGCCATCATCCGTCTTCCTCATCACTGTTGTAATTAGCGACGGGACGGAAGAAATTAACTGTTTCAGCGTTATGTTCCGAAAAAAATGGTCGCCGGGATATTGCTTCGCAAACGAATTTGAATTCTATGCTAAATACCTACGTCCGGCAGTGGGAAGTACTTTGAGGTCATCCCAGGACTTGATGTATGTTCAGCGAAACGTATTGATTTAACGGGAAGACAATAACGGACTTGAATGGCAAGCATATTGCTTTACCATTTTTTCTGTGCCTACCCCTAAAATCTATTTTTTCAGATGAAATAGAAATGTATTACAATACTCTGGGTTACAAACCCTCAAGAGCAAAAATACCATGCGTCAAAATATATTATTATAGTAAACACAAAAGGCTGCAGCTGCCGCGAAGGCGCTGCTGCAGCGCGTCTAGCACTCCTATACTTCCCTTTTTTGAATATCGGATGCGCTGCAAACGGGTGTCAGCAGCGTTGCACAAGCACGTCAGGAGCGCTGCACAAGCGTGTCACGAATGTTTCAAACGCATGTCAGAATCGCTGAAAATGCATGCCTGATGCGCCACTAGTGACCCACGTAGCACACTTCCAGGAAAATGTGCCTTGAAAGCGCCTCGGAGGCACCTAAAAAGGCAACTTTTAGGTGTCTTCTTCACTTACCTTTTAAGGCACCTTTTAGGCGCCTTAAAAGGCACCACTTTAAGGCACATTTAAGGTACTACTAAGGCACTTGAAAAACGTGTGACAAACATTAATATATCCTTACTAATCCCATGGCTCCTAAAACATTCAATAGAAAATGTACCCAAATGCATTAAATAATACAATAACAATCATTCTAGTATATACCTTGCATGGGTGACCCTATCACCAAAATTGAAAAAAATAACGGTAAGCAATCGAGATTCTCACTTAATTAATGAATACTAGTTGTTCCTCGCATACCTTAGATACGCCTACTTAACATCCTGCACTTTACTTCTGTCTATCCCATCATCCTTTGATATATGACCTGACACATTTTCCGATTGAGGGCAAGTGACTGAGAGGCCATATATATACAGATGCTGGCTGGCATTAAGACGTTTGTGATTATTAACTTTACTAAAAGATTGACACAAATAATTTGCACCGTAAAAACATTTACCTAATAACCACTTTGTGGTTAAAAATAAGCATGACCATTATAAATATACTTATCTGATATCCTTTCAACTCCAGGAGAGATAAATAAGAGTTTCCTCCATAATGCCGAGAACCTGTTTCCCGGCGAGCGCACCAGTACTTTCTCCAAGTCAGATACCGTCTACGAGGGACTGAGAAAAATCATCCGCGGACCAATGTTCAATTGCTCTTAAAGATCGCGATTAAAACCACATTTCAGATGTACTTTAACTCAGATCTGTTCTCAGATCAGATTAGGAACGCCTTATTCAAAAGACTGCCTGCAGCGCGTCCAAAACTTGCGGATGCAGCGCTTCAAATACGAGCTGCGAATGCGTATTAGATGCGTTTCTCGACAATTCGCTCTATGAGAGCGCTGCTGAGACGCTGCTGACGCGCTTCAGTTGGCATGTGCTGCACTTGCAGCACTGACATTCTTGTGAAGCGCTGCTGCAGCTGTGGATGTGTACTGGGGCACATAAATTATTTTTACACATTATGTAATACAAGAAATATTCTGTTTACAGAGTGATTATCACTTAACATTTATTCATAAAATAGTTTGATGTACCTAATTTTACATAATAACGAGAGATATTATAACTGTCCCATGACTCAGTGATTCAACCGTAATATCATAATTCAATTATATATATGCTAAAGATACAATTGAATATGATACTCATCTGTTGATAAATATTTTAGTTATAATTATCAATAACTATAAATAAAATATTTAAAGCGATGTTATCATATCAATACTACAACAATGCTTGGAAAACACAATGAAGCCGATGAATCCTTATCTTAATAAGAAAAGGCCACTTTCGAGAGGCCGGCAAATCCGTCTTTGTAAGCCAATTGGTTAAGCAATTTCCTAGAAGGAGGCGTGTTCTCTAAATTTTCCCCAGCCCGGAAATGAAAATGCTTGAGTCACTTCATTCCAGAGTTCTTGCATTTCAAATCCAAGGATCAATATTATTTGCAGAAAATGTCCGAACACTAGAAAATCCAAATGCCAAATTAATTATGGAAAACGATATCTCGAAAACCGGTTTTTCGATTGTCAAGGCAATCATCAACGGGGAGACAGCAAGGCAAAACAGGTCAGAACCTGTCGGGAGCCAAGCGGAGAGTTCACTGTCCGCTTGGCTCCCGACAGGTTCTGATCTATTTTGCCTTGTTCTCCACGTTGATGACTGCCTTGACAATCGAAAAACCGGTTTCGGAGATATCGTTATCCATAATTAATTTGGCATTTGAATTTTCTAGTCTTCGGACATTTTCAATTAATCTACATCTATATAATACCCTGCAAGCCACCATAAAGGTGTGTGGCAGGGGGTGAACTCTCACCAAACTACATATCATGCATGAAATTTGTAATTAAAAATTAAAATAACAAAGCATGCATGCGAAAACATGCTGTTAGTTGGGTTAGCTTTAAGTCCTTATACCAACATGCAGCTACCAATGTTATCCATTGCTACACTTGTACTAAATACATTTACCGTTATTCATATCCCTAATAGTACGAGGAAAAAAGGACAATTTGAATCTGTCAGTTCGGCAATCTATTTCTCTAATATTGTGATTATGGTCCAGTCTACCATAGTAAGTTGGGGCCCGCAAAATATTTTTAACATCATCACTGAAAATATGGTCTTGGAATTTGTTTTAGAGATTAAGTGTAAATTTCAACCTGCAATCTGACAATGATGGATAGAACAAGCAATCAGGGTCAATCAGCAATCAGCAATTAAGCCAAATTAGAAGCTCTCATTATTCCATCTAATATTATTTGTAGTTCTACTGTTTAGGATTGGCTTACGAAGACTGCTCCAAATCATTTGTGCACATTTCTTTTCCTCCATTCACAACAGTGCTCACTTTTATTTATATTTCTCTCTTCTGCCTTATCTCCACCCCTTCCGTATACAGATACCCTTCCTCACTTTCTCTGCATTTCCATGATTATCTCCAGAATCCCATTAACCCTGATTGCTTCTTCTATCCACTTAATATGCCTCTCGTTTTAATTTCCTTCTTCCTTCGCGTACCATCTCAAGATATTCCTCGATCGTCTTCCTTCCGGCCCATCTCACTTCCCCAATCCTCCTCCAAACCCTCAGTTCATTAAAAGACGCCCACTCACTTTCCCTCAGGGTCCACATGTAGGAATGATATAACGCTTTCCTCTTTTTCTATCTTTTCTTGCAATTTCAAGTTCCGGTCTCAAATTTCCTTCTGTTGGTGAGCTTATCTTTTGCTAACACAATCCTCAACATATTGCCTTCAATACCACACCCACCTTCATCCAAGAGAACTTATATTAGTAGTACATCTACATCTACATAATACCCTGCAAGCCACCATAAAGGTGTGTGGCAGGGGGTGAATTCTCACCAAACATGCACTGCATATCATGCATAAAATAGGATTAATATTAATATATTAATCTAAACTTACCTATTTAAAAAGATAAAAATAGCAAAGTAAGCATGCGGGTTATCTTCAAGTTCTTATACCAACATACAACTATATGTTATGATACTCTCCTATTGCATAAATTTACCGCTATTCATATCCCTAATTGTACGAGGAAAAAGGACATTTTGAATCTGTCAGTTCGGCTATCAATTTCTCTAATTTTGTAATGATGGTCCAGTCTACCATAGTATGTTGGGGTTCGCAAAATATTTTTAACGTCATCACTGAAAATATAGTCTTGGAATTTGTTCAAGAGATTAAGGCTAAATTTCAACCTGCGATCTGACAATGATTCCCATTTTCATTCATTTAACAGACTGGTTACGCTAATATATCGCTAATATATCGTACCGTCCCTTTACAAATATTGCCGATCTTTGCTGCACACGTTCAAGTTCGTTATTTAGACCGATTTCGTAGGGATCCCGTAAACTGACAGCATATTCCAAATGAGGTCTAACAAGGGAAAAGTATCCTATTTCTCGTACATGTTCATCACATTTACCCAATACTCTTTTGACGAATCCCAGTCTACGATTAGCTTGACCCATTATTTCACGTATGTGTTTACCCTAGGAAAGATTATGTGTCAGTCTTATTCCAAGATATGTAATGGATCATCGTGCCGTATCAACGGCCACACCGTATAGGATGGAACGTTGGCGACTTTTGTTGGGAAAAAATGCTGATGCCGACGCCTTATTTCTCTCTGCCCTTCCTTCTGTCCCTGTCTCTGTCCCCTGTCCTCCGCTCATTCCTGAACAATTCATCCCGCCTATCCTGAAAGAGCGCTAATCTCGAGCTCTCGCTGCTTTCTTTCTGAACCAGGACTTCCTGGGCATCCTGTCCAAGGTGTCCCGCGGGAGTGTCCAGGAGAAACTGCAGTGGGTGTTCGGTCTCTACGACCAGAACGGAGACGGCCTCATCACGCAGAACGAAATGCTGGACGTCGTGTCTTCGATCTACGAGATGCTTGGCCGGTCCACGGATCCAGTCGTCGAGGAGGGGTCTGCGAGGGAACACGTGGAGAAAATCTTTCACGTGAGTTCAAGACATTATCCCACCATATCATAAAGTTGGTGGTGGTTTCCGGCGTGACTTCTTGGAATTTACTGATCATTGTAAATGAAAAAGTAATACTTTGTTTTTCCACATACATTTAATACATGTAATACGACCATGGTTTTCACTTTACGTCATCTTCGGGTACAGATTGAAAAAATGTCCACACTTGTATACATGCCGAGCGAAGGGAGGAAGGGGGGAAGTAGTTAGTGCAGGTGGGAGGGGTGGAAGGAAGCATGGAAAGGGGTGTGGGGGTGGGTATGTCGGGATGGGTGCGGTTGGCTCGAGGGTTTGAGCCTTGGGTCTGGAATGTGGGCGCGTTAAATTGTCACATCTATACTGAGAAAAATAAAAAGAGAATACCCCATGGGGCAAGCTTCAAACAAACGGAGGAAACATCAACGTCATCTGAAGTAAAGATCTGGATTTGCTACGCAGTATTCACTGTCATGCAAGAAAAAGACTGACATTCATTTCATCAAATCAAAGGTTATACTAAAAAAAACTCGTGATATTCATATACAATTTAAACAAAAAATTTTATTTTAAAGTTTAGAAAAAATCAGCGAAGTTAAAAAAACTAGATGAATGCCAAAATCAAGATATAAAGTCTTGAAGCAATAATCATCATCGTCATGAGTAAACAATCCTAAGATTGGTTTGATGCAGCCCTCCACTCCATTCTTCTATCGGCAAACCTCTTCTTATTAATGTAATTCCTCTCTTCCACGTCCTTTACGTCCTGTTCTATATAACTCATACGAGGCCTGCCTTTTCCATTCTTCCCGTTCAATTTTCCTTCGATGATTGTCTTCATCAGGCCATCGTGTCTCAAGATATGGCCGATTAAGTTGTCCCGTCTTCTTTTTATAGTTTTCAGCAGACTTCTCTTTTCTCCCACTCTTCTAAGGACTTCTTCATTTGTCCCTCGTTCGATCCATTTTATCTTCATCATTCTTCGGTAGCACCACATTTAGAATGCTTCCACCCTTTTCTTTTCCGCTGCTGTCATCGTCCATGCCTAACTGCCATAGAGAAACACGCTCCAGATGTAGGTACGTTGTAACCCTTAGCTCTTCTCCGTTCCGGTCACTTTGCCTTGTCTGTCGTCCGACTAGCTCAGTTCTGTTTTACCTCCCACACACACTCTTATATACATACATCAATACACTTCGTTCAATGGTCAGTTAAGGACAAATTGAATGTTATTAGGCAATGGGATTAGTTTCCTCAAATAAATTCTGAAAATGTTCCAATTGATTCCCACTTATCGTGGCTAACGCGTCTCGTCCTCCCTCCGTGACACTGGACTGGAGCGCGCCTTCCCGTGTGATATTCTCGCCGAAGTCTCCTCGGTCCCGCTCCTTACTCTGCTGAAGTCCTTTTCTCGGGCGCCTGCCGTAGGATCAGCACTGATGGGTCCTTCTCAAGGGTTCCCGGGCCTACTCTTCCGACGTGTACGTCTCGTTCACTTCCGATTCTCCCCGCGTCCTTTTCACTACCGTTCCGTGTCGCGTCCTCCTGACTATTCGTGTCCTCGTTACCACTCACGCTCTTGTCACCTCTATTCTTGCCCATTCTTACGCTCGTTTTTCCTAATCTATTATTTGGCCGAGTGTACTGCCAACCCCCCAGCGTTTAACCGATAACCCCTATTGTTGTCCGCGTTGCGGGTGCTGCCAACCCGTGGCGTTTACCCTGTAGGTTTACAACGTTTTGATGAATTGCTTCCTTACTTCTAAGCTTGTATTTTCAGCTGAGTGTAGATTCTTCTTTTGATAGAATGCACTCTTTGCCTGGGCTATTCTACTCACTATTTCTTTCTTGCTTCGTCCATCGTTGGTTACTCTGCTTCCCAGGTAACAGAACTCTTTCACCTCTTCCAGTTTCTGTTTTCCTAGTATAGCGTTGGTTTTGGCCTCTTCTCTCTTGCGGCACGCCAACACCTTAGTTTTCTTCTTATTTATCTTCAGCTGATATCTGGCCATTGTCCTTTCCATGATTGTCAGCATCTTATTCAGATCCTTCTCTGTCTCTGCTATGACAGCTATGTCATCAGTGAATCGTAGCATGCTGATTGCTTCTCCGTGGATGTTCACTCCAGAAGACTTCTCTTTGATTTCATTGATGGCTCTCTCCATGTAAACATTAAAAATTACGCGAGAGAGTGCACAGCCTTGTCTCACTCCTTTCCTTATTCTTGCTTCTTCAGTACTGGGTCCAGATTTTATCACAGCTACTTGGTTTTTAGACAAACTGTGGATAATTCTTCGGTCATTGTGCGACACTCCAATTCCTTTCAGAATTCCAAGCATTAAATTTCAATCTATGTTGTCAAAAGCCTTCAAGTCTAAAGAAATAAAGTGACATAATTCCATTTGGAATCACAGGACAGCATAAGGTTAATCGGCCATATATCAAGGCCTGATGAGGAGAATCATGTAAAGAGGGAAAAAAGGATGGGAAGAATGGCCAATGAAGGTCTTGGATGAGACATATGGAGCAAGTTGTTACCAGCGAGAAGAATCATGATAATATGAAGTATTCTTAGGAAAGTTAACCCATGTAGATGATAATGATTTACTTTTTAAAGCAGTGCACTATCTGACTTTCAGAGCATCATTAATACTTGGTTTTCGTTTGATCAGTGGTCTCTCCTCCTTGAACAAGCAATGTAGACCAATATTGTATAAATGTTTCCCACCATTGGGACATCAAAGTCTTGTGGGTGGGAATCAAGATGATGGAATACTCTCCCCCACTCTCAACTTCTGTGGAGATTTCGTAAATATTTATAAACAATTGAAAAAACTGAACTTCTTTCCTGTACCTTTGAGGGACTTTGTTTTTCTGACTATGGAAAGTAAGATGCAAAAGTAAAAATTTTGGGAGCCCTTGCTGAAAGAAGTCATTTGAATGACTTGCTGAGATTTTAAAGCCTAAAAACATTACTTTTGTATATTTTGATCCCAGTTATGTGGTTAATTGTTTTCTGATAAGCCTTGAGTACACTGGACTATATAAAATGCTTGTTGTCCAATAACCTAAATGTTTGTCCTGAAAATTCATGTTCAAACCTGAGTATGTGAAATGCTGAATGCACGGATAGTGAAAGCTTTGGTCATCTGTCTGAATTTTAACACTTTATTTAAATTTCAGAGATGTTTTAGAATAAAACTTAGCCTTTACTGGAATTCAATGTTATCCATCCACAAAATGATTTATGTATTACAATTTGCTGCTACTAATTCAACATTGTTACTTCAAGCTTTCCTATAATTGTAAATTAACATGTCTTGCTTGTTTTGACATAAGATACAGATAAAGAAATGTTTATTGTTCTTGGATCACTTGGTCCAATAAGAGCATACAAAAAGTATATATTATTATGAGTGCTCAAGTACAGAAAGGTGTATCACACAAGATAGTGGGTACAAGCAATAAGCAAAATAATAATAGCAATCAAGAAAAACAAATAATATGGTCAGCCAAATTGTATTTTTCCTGCAATAGCATGTTATTAAACAATCTGTTCTTGAAAGCCTTCAGCAAATTAGAATTTTAAATTGATTCAGGAGTGCCGTTCGATAACTTTGCCCCAACAACTGAAAAATATTTATTGAAAGTAGTGGTACAATGAAGTGGGACTATTAAACGATCTGGTGACATTCGGGTTTCAATATTTCTGTTTTTCTCCGTAGGCTGGAAAAATTGCATGGTGTATTCAGGCAAAGCTGCTGCTGTAAAGCTGCAAAGCCTGCAAAGAGATTCATAATTTTTATGCTTAATAGTTCCTCCTTTTTATTTACTTTGCAGGTACTTAATAATTGGTTTGTTCCATTATAGTCGAGTGTTGAAGAATGAATATATGTTTCTGAAAAAACCTGAAAAAATTTTCAGGTTGCAAAAGAGATGCATCCGTTTAATCACAAGAAGCAACCCGTGAGAATCATGCAGGCCCTTATTCAAAAAATTGAAAATGTTGACTTTACCCTCATTATATATTTATGAAATAATGAAATATGTTATAGAGCATCAAAATTTATTAATTCAAAATAAAATCGAACATGATCAGAATCAAGGAGAAAGCATCTATATGATATACCACTGCACCGATTGAAAGCTGTTGAAAGCTCCCCCATCACATGGGAGTAAAAATCCACAATTGTATGATGGGAAAACTATATACAAATAACAGGGTACTGACAAAAGATATATTAATAAAAATTAAGTCTATGTTGATTGAAAAAAGTTATTATACTGTGAATGTTTTTCTGAATGAGGGTGGCTAATTTATGTAATGTATGGTTTTGTATTGTTCACTTGTGCTTTTTACATATGACGAGACACCAATTTACATGTAACTGTATATAATGCTATGAACTGTAAATGTAATGTGTCAATAAATTAATAATAATAATAAAATATAATTGAATGAACCAATGGCATTTGGTCGAATGAATTGTTGTGATTGAAGACAACCTAAAAGCAGAAATTTCATGAACTTATTTCTTAAACCTAAAATCCGCTACTGTACCCTTATTTCTTTTTGCAGCAAATCGACACTAACAAGGATGGTGTGGTTACAATAGATGAACTGGTGGAGTGGTGTTCGAGGGATGAGAACATACTCCAATCCTTGGAAACCCTGGACACAGTGTTGTGATCAAGAACAAACAACAGCCTCTCCCTCCTCCGCTCCTTCAATCACCGTGGGATCGAGATGAATGTATCACGCTGGATCCCCAACCTTCGAGATCATCCCTCCTCGGGCTTCTCGTCTTCCTCCACATTCCACGTCTCAGCACGGGAGCCTATCAGAGAAAAAGGAAAAAAATTTTTAATCTATCACTTTCTTAACTCACCTTAGGTGATTTTTTTCTGAAAGTTAAAGCGCTAAGAAAATCTTTTGAGAAAGAAAATATTTTGTAATTCCACACCTTGTATTTTTCTGGTAGTGTTACAGTCATAAATAGCAATATATACATATAATATAAGTAATATGTAGCTTCCCTGTTCACCAAAAAAAGTGAATGAGTAAGCAATTGCAGACCACTCCTCCTTGGGAAGTTATAGTTATACATACTTGGGGGCTTAGTAGCATACATAATGGCATATAAGCATATGTATAAAATAGTTGGTTATATACCTGAGGGGCAATCCTTTCCTTGATGACAGTGTCTTCCTGGAATCCACGCCTACGTCAAACATTGTGCTTTGTCACAACTGGTGGCGTATTTTATTTCATCTTTTGTGCATTGCAAATATTTTCAATGCCTAGTTATCTGTTTGTAATACAGTTATCGAGTTAATTATTCTACCCTTTTTCAATAAACAAAAATGTGATAGAATTTTGTAAAATACTATCGTTGTTAAAGCAAACAATGAATGCAGAAGATATGTGGCACTGAAATAATGAAATTGTTTATATCTTTGTTGAAAAGAAGCCTGTTGCAATTATTTTGCACTGCATAAGACTGCTTGAAAAGACACCACACGCATGACACACTGTTGTGTTTTGCATTTATTAGTGTTCAGGTTAATGCATTGGATGGTTTTGTCCAGAAACACCGATGCCGAGAAGTTTTAAGTTTTAATTGTTGCCTCAGCGCTATGCAGTTAATATTTTGATCTTTTACGTCAACAAATGTACGTTTATCTGCCCTCCTTCAATTACCTCCTGGAAGTAGTCTGGTAGAATGTCAACCATCAGGTAGAACTCCACTAGTTCAAAGGAATGAACATTAAGAATTTGTTTAGAAGTGAAATTGTTACAGGAATGAGATTTCTTCTATCTCTTAACCCCAAAAAGACTGCAACAGCTCATATAATGGAATGAACAAGAGTTCACTTTATGGCATGGAAAGAAATTCATGGCTGGACCAATTACTAATCTTAGAATAAGTATTCATAGTCTCGGATTGTCAACCAGGAGTTATAATATTTCTGTTCACTTATCAGTGCTGATTTATAGCTGTTCATAGTTTATGCTTGTTCATCAGGCAAGTAATAAAATGCGCTTCAGATATGCAACTTTCTAATTTCTTGGATAAGTTTACATCACAAGAAGTGGTTGATAAAGGATAATTGCGAGATAAAATCTGAGCTCTTTTCTGATGGAAAAGTAAGAAATATTTTTCGTTTACCTCATCTATTTGTGAGTAAAATTTATTTAAAGTATTTTTAATGAAATATGCCACCCCTTACTGTCTTGCATATGCATGTAGGATAAATTCAATAGGTATACCGTTAATATCATCTGAGGTAGTTCAAGTTTCTCTATTTTCATTTTTTTCCCTTCAAATGATGAACTTTGACTCAATGTTTTTCCCTCCAAGTTTCATGCATTTCTTGCAAATAAAACAAGAGAAACCTAGGTAGCCAAAAACATCAGTAACCAAGTAAACACTACTAACATAATATGTCATCTCAAAATAAAGAGGAATATAGATAGCTTATGCTATTTATTGAAGAAGTTATGTCTCTAGATTTTAGCATAAAGTTTTAAAATAGGTACAATTTCCAATTTTTGAAACTAGCTAATGATTCTTTGCATTTTCATTCTGAAAAAATGCATGCATGCAATTTCTCTGCCAATAAAATTCAAAGTAAATTATTTTATAATATGTATGATGAGTAAATGAACTTCATGATCTATTCCCTTATCAAAACTTAAACATGAAAACTTGGCACCTCTGATTAGGTAATAATATGATATCATAAAGTAATGTAAGTAAGCTGAAATTATCTTTTTTTTAATTTGTAACTTACAAAGTTTTGTGTGTGCAATGCGTTGGATGAAACTTTAGATGTTTTTGTTATCAATGAGATGGTTTTCATTGGCTTTTTCATAGACAATTCTGTTGTAATTTAACTCCAAATTATTTAATGTATAGCTGTCCTTTCTTTTTTCTCTGCTGATTGCTGAGTGGATAAAGATTGGCATATGCCATTTAATGGTGGGAACTTCATTCACCTCATTCTAAATATGACTCTATACTTAAATAGGCTTACTGTCCAGTAATTTTATAACATATTTATGGTTACCATTCCATACTGTATATACACTTTTTCTAATGATTATTAATGCATATTGGTATAATTTTATGCCTTTTATCCATACTGATAGAATTAATTTACTCAAAAATGACAATATGTAGTCTTAATTCTTAAAAGTTGCTTTCATATCACTTTAGAAGCTAGGTTATTAGGCTTTCCATGATGTGGTTCCAATACTTATAGATGAAATTATCAAATAATTACTTTTGACCAATTTTTTACCTTTGACTGTTATAAGAAAAGTAATTATGTACAAGAAGCCATGACACACGTACTACTTTGAATTGTAATACCCAGGGGAATAAAGAAATCCGAAAAGTTTTGAATAAGATTTATAAGTTTTTCATGGAGATTATCGCTATCGATAATCTGGGGAGAAAGGACATATAAAGATTGGTTGCAACCAGAGTCTTTCACTTTGCACACTCCACAACATCTAAGCTATTGGTAGAGATGGCATCTATGCATCAGCATCGGGTTCTCATCATCCGTATCTAATTTGTGAAAAATCTCAGCATTGTGACTTTTATTTGATTCACATGGTGCCTCTTTGGGTAATCTCAAATTTACATCATTTTGCCTACGTAAAATAATTTCAGTGATTGGGATAGTCTGTTCCTCTCCACTTTTTAGTAAGCACGTAAGAGGAGAAAATTCACTTTCCTTTTTACAATACATCAGCTGAGAATGTTTATGCAGCTGCAGAGTAGAGCAAAGTTAGTATTTTGGGGAGTAATTAACACGAATGTACCTACCTTTCTTGTCTTGCGTTGATAATGCCATGAGATTTTAAGCAGTCCTGTAAATTAATCAGCTGATAATCTGGGCAGGTTAATACTAAAGGAAGAAAACTTTCTGGTACAATTTCTCTTAGCATTCCTGAGTTGAACTACAATGTCACTTATATGTTCATGGTAATTATCATTGCCACAGCTACTAAAGGTTGTGATCATTTTGCCAGTCAGCATTAACACTGTTCACATGCTTTCATTGCTCTAGATAATCTTCTTATGTCTTTTTACTTCCTTTTCCTGATTAGTTATGATTAATAAATTTAATGCAGGGCACCGTACCCCAGTCCCTTTGTACTAGCATTAAAAACAAACATCAGGCAAAGGCAAAGTGAGACAAAAATGTATGATAAGACAGTTATTAACGGGGGACAGTTAGTAGGGGACGCAATTTGTCATTACATTTTATAAACATTTTTTCACTAAATAAGGGCTTTAGTCCAATCTATGTTTTCAAAATCTATGGCACAGTTCGCACATTTCTATTTACCCTCTGGGTGTTATAATTTGCCTCATCATCATCATCAGTCAACAATCCTAGGATTGGTTTGATGCAGCCCTCCACTCGATTCCTCCATCGGCCAACCTCTTCATATTGACGTAATTCCTCTCCTCTACATCCTTCACAACTTGCTCCATATACCTCATAAGAGGCCTGTCTTTTCCATTCTTCCTGTTCACTTCTCCCTCGACGATTGTCTTCATCTGGCCATCATGTCTTAAGATATTGCCGATTAAGTTGTCCCGTCTCCGTTTTAGGGTTTTCAGTAGACATCTCTTTCCTCCATCTCTCCTTAAGACTTCTTCTTTTGTCACTCGGTCGATCCATTTTATCTCCATCATTCTTCGCAAATGCTTCCAACCTTGACTTCTCTGCTACTGCTGAATGGCAGTTACAACTGCAACTGCCATTCTTAACGAGTCTTCAGTTGCTATCCTCTCAGGTCATCCCCAAAGATTTAAAAAATGGATATCTGGTCTTCAAATCTGCACTGTATGGGTGTAAGGTGAAATCTCCCAGACACTATTTGACTATTACACAGCAGAGCGGGCAGTGCATAGTCTAATCATGGTAATTTATGAAAATTACCACGGTAATTTACCAAGTTGCCCATCTCTAAGTCTAGTGTTATCTTGGAGAATGACATGTTGGGGAATGTAACATCATGCAGCACTCAACAAAGCTTCATTGTGGCTCTCCTGAAATTGCTCTGCATTGAGATATTGCTGGTGTATCCAAATTTTAATTACTAGTACAGTATCACATGGCATACAGCATACCATGGATCCCAGGGTGTTTTCGATTTCATATCTTATGATGAATCTGGGAGCTGTCATTTCATGCCTTGGAATTGTTTTAGGATCAGTATAGTTATTCTTAATGGAAAATTACTGCCACATTCCTCGTACCAATGCATCAGCAGCTGAAAAATATTTTGAATTTCATATTTTTGTTCTTTTGTAAGCAAATCTGGGGACCTGTCAAGAAATTTGTTTGCAGCTCAACTTTTCCAACAGTTTTGCCAGAATTATAACCTCCACCAGTCTGAAAAGACAGGGAGCTAATTGTGAACTGTGAGCCAATACTTGTCATCAATTCTATCATCAAATCTCCTTGTCTTCTTTTAAGTTTTTGATTTATGACTTTAGCAGTTTTATAGTTCTGTTAACATACAGGTTTTAAAATGATGCATCCTAAAGCCACCATCAGGTTGATGTCACTCAAGGATGTTGTCCTATGCATGCTTTACAACTCATGGGAAACTGTTGGAATCATAGTGTTCCCTTTTGTAAGAAATTCTTTGATTGTGCAAGGGCCAATAAAATAGAATCTGCAACTGCATCAGCAATTTCTGTATGACTCCTACTGAGTCCAATTTGCTCCAGCTGTATTCCTGATGATATATTCTACACAAGTTAATATAGTTCATAGCTGAAGAACATTCATCACTTTCATAACAACTATCATATTCTAAAGTAACTAATCCTTTGTTCGGAATACCTACATTTTCTTTCTTTTATGGTATTTATATTTCTTCAACCACAGCCATCAAACCATAAGCAATGGTACATGGAAAGTGAATTTCTGTACTTATTTTCCTCTGGTTGATTACCAATCCTCAGGAAACTTTACTAAAGAAAACTTTAAGTTTACTTACTTAAAATTAATTGAAAGATCATCCTAAAGTAAACTTTAAAAAAACTTTAGAATGCATCTATAAGTTTTGAAAATGCTACAGGAAAACTTTAGGATTGGCTCAGAACTTTATAAAAAATATAAGAAAACTTTAAAATGGACTCATGACTAGAAAAACTTTTCAATTTAAAAGTTAACTTTAAATGTTTCAATTCACTTTAGGTAAACTTAAAGTTCTCTTTGGTAAATTTTCCTAGGGGAATAATTTGTGTCCTCCATTATTATTACTAGGGATGGGTCGGTTCCACTTTTTTTCGGTTCCGGTTCGGTTCTTAACTTCGGTTCTCGGTTCCAATTCTCGGTTCCGGTTCTTAATTTACCACTTACTTTGCATTGTTCAATGGTAAGATAAGGTAATGAATAATCATTTTCAGAGACATACTGCTTGGAAAAGAATACTTCATTATATTTTTGTGTATAGTCCTTTTAACAACTGAATTAGAATAATTCGCGGCAACTTGGAAGCATCTAAGTACACTATTTCACCAGGTTTTAATGTGAAGCCTCCACTTTCAGAGTGTGAGCAGGTTTCAAACTGGTTTTCGCGCCAATTATTTCGGTACCGATTATTTTTGGCCTCGGTTCCGGTTCCAAGCTCAATAACCGGTGGAACCGAGAACCGAAGAACCGAACCGACATTAATTATTACATATATTTCCAATCTTTAATTCAGAACTTTACATATTACTTAATCAGGTCTTAAATTTACTAAGAAAAAATATCAGACCAAATTGAATTTCAATAGTTTAAAATATTGAAATTCAATTTGGTCTTATTAAAATAACTATACTGGTAAATAAATTCAAAATCTTTTTCCAAACAGTTTTCCCTAAATTGTGGTGTAGTTTCTCCATTCAATCCTGAACATATCATGAAAAGATGTACTATACTTCGTTTACCATGGTTATTCTAGGTATCTACTGTGAAATTCCTTCAATGGTTGATGATGAAACATGTTTTACATGAGTGATATTTCCAGGCCTTTATAACAAATAGTGTTGTATAGTAAGTAGTTTTGAAATGTAAATAATTCAATGTGGTTTTATCATGACTCTTATAAAGTTATTTCGACTGTCTCTTTTAGGAATGTGCACAATTACTGTAGTAATTTTCTCATCGAATATATTATAGGGAGAATCATCTTGATTATCAACATAGCTCATACATATTTCTTTTACAATAAAATTTTCAATGCATGAAGGTAAATGTAGTCCTCCCATTTTCCTGTTAATGGTGTCAGGTACATCAAATAATTCTCACTTTAATATATAGGTATTATCCTATATTAGAGCATTGATGTTTTACCAAAGTCTAATGATACAACTTATGTTATAATTGTTGCGATTTCATTATGCAAAAGTGAATCGGAGCATATAATTAGGGAAGGGGTGGCCAAGATTTACACTGAAGGGATAGAATGAATAATTGAATGAGGATGAGAGTTATGGAGAAAATGCTTCACAGTGTCGTCTGACCAAACCACCCTCTTTGGCACAATAGTATGGACCAGTGCTATGCATCTAGTGATAAATGTTTTAATAATTGTTAACTACTCTTTAATTAATTCTGTGATAAGATTTGAATGTACTTATTATGTTTGTTATCTCTCTCTTAGAGTAGTTTTCAAATTAGGGTAGACTTATTCATCAAATTTCTAATCCAGTCTCATACTCTTTCATAATGACTTCTAGTGATAATAATCACTTCTTCCAAATCTTTTGAAGACCAAGTATATTTAGTACAAATAGTTTGGAAGTTCTACCATTTCCCTCTAAATTTTACGTTAACATAGTAGGTGTTTACTAATTACAATAGCATATATTTTTAATACATTATTTATAACATGCAGTAGGTAACAAAATATTTTATTTTATCTCGTTATGGTGGGATGTCTGTATATTATGGGATTATACTAAATACTTTGTTGTAGTTGGTAATGATGAATCTGTTATTAACACTTTGTTTTGATCTATCATTGTACATTTTCAGGCTACATTTTATGAAATAAAAGATGAATTATTTCTTCTTCTGATTTATTTCAATGTTCTCAGAAATATTTTGTAACGTAACTGAAAATAATTTCCCCTCAGAGTAAATAAAGCTATTCCTTGGCTAGAAGCACGCTTACTGCTGCATCACTTTAAATGGACCTTTTATATCAGCTTTTTATTCCATTACTTCCCCTTCCTCATTTCTTGGTACCTACCTACATATCATGCTAGTATCACGCACTCATTATCAATCACGGCTTTTCCATTGAAGTGCCCAATGAGGTCTCCTTACTTTAGTGTTGGATTCCCTATACTAACTAGAAAAGGATTAATTTAGACTGGGATTTCTCATGACATTCAATCCAGATTTATAAATCCTTTATTATTCAATTACAAAATATTAGTATCGAAATGTAGACAAGTGAAACAAAGATTTTATCAGGATTAAATATGTACATAACGTAAACGAAGTATGATAATACAAAGTTTCAATTATATGAAGCAAAACGTCCAGTCCTGATGAAAATCCTATAGTAATAACATGGCAATATTCGAAAATACGAATTTTTCGAAATTACGAACTTCGGGCCTGGTCCCCAGAAACAAATAGAATTCGTTTTTACGAACCTCTGCGAAAAACTGCTTCAGCAAAACTATTTTTGACTGCGTAGACATCTAACAAATCCGTGTTGCCGATTTCGGTGCATCAAAAATGAAATGCGTGAATAGTAGTGCATTCTCCTCCCACACATGCCAGTATCGCCCCATCATTTTCCACATGCAACTCCGCGTATCATTTAGACCTTGAGTAATGTGGAAATCGTAGTTATTGCCATTATTTATCCTGGCTATTTTATGTTTTACCTGTTACCAGCATTTTCATAATGTCCACGGTTCTCTTTTAATTAAAGGTTACGTGTGACGAAACATACCGAGCTTTGCTGCCATGCGCCTGGAATTATGGCAGTTCAAATTCTCCGTGGACGCTACCTCATCCTTTAAGGCGAGCAATCCTAGCTCAGCTCTCATGTGAAGGGGATGTTCGCAACAAAATCTTGTAGCATGGACGGGTGGGTGATGCTGTTAGGAAATTTGGGCGTGTTTTGTTGTTGGGGGTAAGGATTATGACGGTCGGGGATTTTGGGTTTATGGTGCGTGGGGGGGGGGGGGAAAGGGATTCGGTTGTGGAGAGGGAAGGTCCCAGTTGAAGGCGTATCCTTTAAGGGGCCTGCGAACGGGCGCCAAATCCGGGAGACCCTCGCCCAACCATGCCCGGCGTCCTCACTAGAGATGGGCAACTCGGTAAATTACCGTGGTATTTTTCGTAAATTACCAACACCTCTGAAAATTACCGCAATAAACGGTAATTTTCAGAAAAGTTCTTTTTCAGAAAATTTCTTCCTCACGAAGAAACCATTGGAATGGGTGATATTATAAATTAAGAAGCTAAAACGATTTTGTTTACATTGTGTCCATGATTAATTCAGCGTAAAATAACAAGTGCACATTGCGCAGAGGTATGTTTTTGGAAGGAAAATTTCTCATAGTGTGACAAAAGAGAGACAAATTGCGTGTTGCTGCCAACTTCGTTTTAATTTTTTTAATGAGTTATAATAGATAAACGTCGTGATATGCTTGATAAAAGGTCGGCATTTGTATCTCAATGCTATATTTGATTTCGTGTTGAGTCCTCTGTTCAGGATTTGCAACTCAAAACTTAAAATTACCGGAAAATTACGGTGATTTTCGAAAATTACCGTTATTTACCACGGTAATTTATCTCAATTGAAAATTACGGTAATTTACCCATCTCTAGTCCTCACCCGTGTTCGCCTCCGCCCGTGTGACGTAGATGCCCGTTCGCCCCGGGTGCCCGGGTTAGGCTTGACCCGGATGGCCGATTTTGATCATCGATTTTCGATGAAAAAATTTCATCGAAATGCTTCGATGACGATGGCTGTCATGAATGTTGTTCGATGTTCGATGACTATCGATGAATATCGATGATCGATGAATGCCGATGATCGATGAACATCGATGAATGTCGATGATCGGTGAATGTCGATCATCGATGACTATCGATCATCGATGACGTTCGATGATCGTTGCAGATGCCTCGGTTGGCAGTTTGGTGTGGCTATTAAGTGAAGACTGAATTGGGTCAAACGTAATTGAAAAGGATGAGGCCTATTTATTAAAGAGCGAAACAAGCACCGAGTTACAAATTAAGCAACAACTCTTTGTTGTGGTATAATACAATTCTCATATCCGCATTTTCATCGGTGAGTACAAGTCGGTCGTCCAACACAACGTTTACTGCATTGTTGAAGAACCGCTCTGATGACGTTGAAGCGGCAGGAATACAGAGGTATTTCCTCGCGTACTTCTGAAGGCGGGGATACACATCCTTCATGCCCCTATGCCAATGTAGGATGTCCGAAGATATGGATAAAGCCGGGACCTCCTCGTACTTGTGGAGCTCCGCCAGGAAGGGATCATCAGCAGAGGTAGCGTTTCTCGTGTCAGCAGCACATCACGACTCATCGACGTCAATGATTCTCATAAGCAGCGTTTACACGTAGCAGTTGACTGCTATGTCAGTCGTGAGATGTGCGATGTATCTATATCGCTACTGCTATGATGCGTCAGCACCAACTTCTATGCAGCTTAAAGCCGCTATTTAGGCGTTGCCACAACAAATAAAAAGAGTTTTATTTCAATATTGAATTTCGCTTAAAATTTCATTAAATTCTTCAATCAATAAATGCAATTGGCGATTATCTTTTGTTCCCAATCTATAAAGAGTAAAATCTACCCTTTTGGGGAGGGATATCCTTGTTATTATATCCAAATTCCGTCGTGTATTTCTTTCCGTTGGCGATTGTTGCGATTGTGTTGGATACATTTCCGCTGGAAAGTAGACGGGCTTCAACTTTGCTAATAGCTCGAACTAGGATCGATAGTGTTCGACATATGTCCATTATCGACCTCAACTCGCATCGCAGTTGCTATTTACACATGCGAGTGGAGCGTAATAGTTGTTAGCAGTTGACTGTCATAGCAGTCAACTGCTACGTGTAAACGCGCCTATCGAGTCATCGACTCATCGCAGTCGATCGTCGATGACTTCGATTAATCGACTCATCGCACAAGCCTAGCCAGGGTCCTAGGTGGATGCCCGGGTTGCTAGCCCAAACTGAGGGGAAGGGTGGTAAAAGAGTGAGCGAAAAATATTGCAAACGGCAAAGACCCTTGAGAAAGATACGCGGCGATGACGATCTTAGGGCGGTCGCCCGCCCAACCGGCTGGTGACCGCCTATAAGTACTCGGCAAGTTCTCCATTAGGTCACATTCGTGACACTTCGGAAAAGTCCGTGAAATGTCTTCGGGTTGAGCCTCTTTCTCTATCTCTCACACAGGCGGGCAACCCTCGTCCTTATTTTGCGCCCGTGTGCAGGCTTCTATAGAAGCCTGTACTAGGTCGCCCGCCTGACCGGCGGGTGACCGCCTATACTCGACAAGTTCTCCGTTAGATCGCATTCGTGACACTTCGGAAAAGTCCGTCAAATGTCTTCGGGTTGAGCCTCTCTCTTTATCCCTCACACAGGCGGGCAACCCTCGTCCTTATTTTGCGCCCGTGTGCAGGCCTCTATAGAAGTCTGTACTGGAGTATCTTTATCTCGCTTGCCTAGCATGAAGGAGGGGAGAGGGTGGGTGGATGGCGTCTTGGAACGTCTTTGACTTTCCTTCTTCTTCTGGGCAGCCATGGGGGGCGCGTGGCGGTGGCTGATTGGAACCGCTCCGGGTGTTGAGTGGATTGGGGAGGGTAAGGGATGCGGCGTCCTTTGTTATCAGGAGGGTCTTCGACCCCTCCTCTCACACTCTGATGCCTCTAGACCATCCCCTTCGCTACCCTCCCTTCCCCCCCGATATTCCTCGAAGATCCACCCGTAACCACCTGCTCGCACCCCCAAGGGTTGCCCGGAAGAAGAGGAAGGAATGTCACAGACGTTCCGCGACGCTATTACCCCACCCACTTCCCCCTTCAAGCTCAGCAAGACAGATAAAGATACACCCGCAACTGGTATATTTCCCCTCCACAACCCACCACGCTCCGTAAACCCAAACTCCCCGGCCGTCATATAATCCTTCAGGAGGCGATGCGGAAAATATGCCGAATCACGCCCTATTTGTCATCAAGGTCTTAGTAGTAGAAAATAAACATTATTACCTCACAAAATCATTTATTCCGTTGACAATAGATGGAAGACGCTACAAGTAATAGCCTGTGAATGATTTTTTTCTGGAAACGTGCTTAGTTCCGTGCTTTTTTATAGCTATGATTGGGCGATAGAAGACAACCAAAGCGCGGTTTGGCCAGCAGCCATCATAACAGCGTAGATGTTTGAAGGTAATGTGTATTATTAGCGTCCACCTTACATTCTCGTCTCTACTGACTGTTCCGAAAATAAAATTCTTATTACAAAATGTTCAACTTTAGTTTTCTATACGTTTTCGTTACTGGGACGAAATTTTGCCAGCACTACGATCGCTGCAACTTAAAAGCATTGACATAGTAGGCACTTATTTTATGATCTTTTAAGACGCGTCTTTTAAGAATGCTTTCACGAACAAGCACAAAAGATACAAAATGTTGCCGAAGAGAACAAAAGTTAGAGAAAACATATTTAAAAATTTTCTCAGACTTTTTTAAAACGTTCGAAATTACGAAATTCGAAATTACGAAAGGTCGATTTTCTGGTCCCGATGACTTCGTATTATCGAGAGTTTACTATAAATATTTTCATACACTTAAGTGCATGGAAACAAATACAAATTAGTACCCCACAAAATATTGCTATGAGTAAAATAATTCCCTCATATAATATTATCGTAAAATAGATTTTTGTACATTCTGTCAGCATTAAAAACAATGGAATATTGTAAAACTATATATTACACAGCAATGTATTGTGTTATTTCATAAAGCCATTTTTAGCTTATGGAACAAGTGGACACTTATTCGATGGATAAGCTTGTATCTCAGATATTGGTGGCATTCACCAGGCATAGTATAGAATGTTAGGAAGAGGACTCCACTCAAGGATAGTGGGGAAAAAAGAGCATAGATATATCACCATACTTCCCGGGGAGAGGGGCAATCCTAATGAACACTGAAGCCTACCCGCTTAAAACTCTGGGGAATTATCTCAGATGAAGTGTACTGACTTCTGCCCAACAACCCTAGTGATGCCATAACCAGGAAGACCATTGCCTTATGAAGGAAGCTGGCCTACCCACTGAGACCATCAGGAAAATCCAGTCTCTGGCACCTGCTACCCCTAGGATGCGCGTAATACCAAACATACTAAGGATGGGACACTCTTACGGCCAATTGTGAAAGCAATTGCTTCACCTACTATTTGGCCCCATGGACTGAATTTCTTTAACTCCTTCCTGGAAAACATGAATAACCAGCATCCGAAGGTGTTTTAAGATGGAGAAGAGGACAAGAGCTCCCCTTCTTGACGAGATGGAAGGCTGAGGCATAGTGTATATTGCAAGCCAACCCACATCAATCTCTATCTCATCAGTAGCAGCCACCACCATTCTGTAACGTCGGAAAATACTACGGGAGAACACAAAATTCAATAAAGAAGACGCTACTTTTCAGACTTCTTTATTTTTCCTTCTGCGCACCAAATCAACCACCAATCAACAAAACAACAATCCCCCGCTTCACTCCCCCAGCAACCCACCAACATCTCTCAAACATACAAAACAAGTCTCATCGGACGTTACAATTCCTTCCCAATGGTGTGCTTTTCTATTATCACTGATTAAGAGGGCATGTCCATAGTGAAAATTGACAAGACAAAATTAAATGCATGAGGAAGTGTAGATTATAAGGAATTGCATTTCAGTTTATAAGTCAATATATTAAATATAAAATTAATAAAATTTATAATGTATTGATGTATAGATATACGGTAAAACCTCATTTATGAAACCTTCAGCAGACAACCAAAAAAAAGTTTCATATGTGAGGAAGATTCATAACAGAGGTTTTATCGTAATTGGGAACATGAAACCTTTTTCAAATGTCCAATTTGGTCTTTTTTGTTTCATGGTTGCAGTTAAATGTTTAGATTCATGATTAGTTTAGATAATTCTATCAACCCAATGACTTTCACTAATACCAAATTTTATTAATTTTATATTTAATATATTGACTTATAAACTGAAATGCAATTCCTTATAATCTACTTTTTTAAATTCCTGCTTGCATTACACTAGAGATACAGCGTGGGCTATATTACCAGGCAGGGTTAAGGAACGAACTTGCGACCGGCAGTACTCGAAATATCATTTTTAACAACTATGCTATCGTTCATGCGAGTCTGTCGAATGTATGCGACCCGCGTGACATTCTGCTTTACTTTTTTCCAACGCCTGCGGGCGTTGAGAAAGGAGCCAAGACATATATTTGTTTATGTTTTTCTAGTGTAAGGAAAAAATTTTCATCTCATTTCCTGACCGAAGAGTTACAATTCCTCTCCTTGTCAGTATCTACCGTACCTATACATTCCATTCTTGGGGTGCTCCGATCGCTAAGCCGCGAAATTTAAAAATCTCCGATCGGGATCCGAATTTAAACTGTCTTTGGATATGATTTCAGTAGGGAATGAAATGAAAGATCCGTGGAACTTTAGATCCGACCCGATCATCCTTAATTTGTTTGATTGATACATTCGTAAATCTATTTCAAACAATATAAGTATAAAAATGTAAGTATTCAGATGTAAAGGTTTCAAATTGAAGAGTAAAATAATCGATAAATGACTGAAAGAAAAAAATTAAACGGCGATCATAGGGATCGAACTTCGCACAGCCCTCGTTGTGCCTAGAGATGGGCAACTTGGTAAATTACCGTGGTAATTTTCGTAAATTACCAACACCCCTGAAAATTACCGTAATAAACGGTAATTTTCAGAAAAGTTTTTTTCAGAAAATTTCTTCCTCACGAAGATACCATTGGAATGGGTAATATTATAAATTAAGAAGCTAAAACGATTTTGTTTACCCTGTGTCCATGATTAATTCCAATTAATTCAGAGTAAAATAACAAATGCACATTGCGCTGAGGTATGTCTTTTGAACGAAAATTTCTCATAGTGTGACAAAAGAGAGGTAAATTGCGTGTTGCTGCAAACTTCGTTTTAATTTTTTTTAATGAGCTTTAATAGATAAACGTCGTGATATGTTTGATATAAGTGTCGGTATTTATATCTCAATGCTATTTGATTTCGTTTGGAGTCCTCTGATAAGGATTTGCAGCTCAAAACTTAAAATTACCGGAAAATGACGGTAATTTTCGAAAATTACCGTAAAATACCACGGTAATTTACCTCAATTGAAAATTACGGTAATTTACCCCTCTCTAGTTGTGCCTGATGCCGGCGAATGTAGGCTACCCGCGTGACATTCTACGAAATTTTTTCTCGCGACACCAGTGTAATGGGGAAAAAAGTCATATTTCTTACAAATAATTGAAATGGTGCATAGATGAAAATACGAGACTGATAATAGTCGCTGACAAAAACTCCAATTCGACGTCTTTCCGTAGGTCAGTCACTGAAAAGTCGTATTAGTGAGGACTTTCCTACCAAAGGACTGGAAAAAAACGGATCATAATTGAGTTCGTCGCATAATTGAAAAGTTTCATAAGGGAGGTTAGAAATATATGGGGTCTTAAGGGGTTATTTACCGGACCAAAAAATAACTAAAATTTATTGTCCCCGAATTTCGTTCCTTAATTTTCCTAATTTTTTAAGTAAACCTCAGCAACTCACCCAAGTAACTGTTCTGGGGAATGAAACTTCGAAATGTTTATGCATAATTTCTTACAGTGAACATTTATACATTCACAAAATAAAGTGAATCTTTAAACATTTTTAATTTGCTTCAATAAAAGCAAAGATTGTGTGCCAAGTTAAAATTTGTAAGATATATTTTTCCTGACCGCATTTTTTTTAGGTATTGTGAATATGTTCTCTAATATCCATTTCTAATACGACCCTGTTTCTTAATGCTAATGTCAAATACTGGGGTAGAGGGAAGGTTCTGCATGATATAGAGCCAACTTCTACCCAGAATTTACCCAAGAAATTCAAGCTGCACATTCCAAGACAGCTGATTGATAATGGTTAGGGACATGACATTTTCGCGAAACGTTTTTTGCGACAGGATTCACGAAATAAGCGACTTTTTGGGTTTAATCGCGAAATAACCGTGTCTTCTTTGAAACGCGATTTTTTTTAACGAAATTTGAGATATTTTGCAAATGCCGAATTTTTGTAGCATGGAATATTTTCTTTAGTGATGACCGGATCGGATCTTTCATTTTTCTCGGTTCCGGATTCGGATCCAAAGACAGGGAGTAAAATCGGATCCGGATCGCAGATTTTAAATTTTCACGGTTTAGCGATCGAAGTGCCCCGTGAATGGAATGTAGGTGCGGTAGATATTGACAAGAAGAGGATGTGTAACTAAGGTCACGTAATTAGATGAAAACTTTCCCGTGCAACTAGAAGCAAAATAAAGATATATGACTTTTTTCCCCCATTACCCCGGTATCGCGGGAAAAAAATACGTAGGATGCCATGCGTGTAGCCTACATTCGCCGGGATCAGGCATATAACGAGAGCCATGAACGAGAGCTAGTGTACTGTGCGAAGTTCGATCCCAATCGCAGTTTAATTTTTTCTTTCAGTCACTGCATCGAAAATTTTATCATATTCAATTTCAAACCATTTTATCTGAATACTCACTTTATTAGACTTTGTTGTTTAAATTAGATTTACAAATGAACCACTCATAAATTAAGGATGGTCGGGTCGGATCCAAAGAACCACGGGTCTTTCATTTCATTCGCTACTGAAATCATATCCAGAGACAGTAAAAATTCAGATCCGGATCGGAGATTTTAACATCTCGCGGCCTCGTGATCGATGCGCCCCGCGAATGGAATGCACGTATGGTAGATACCAACAAGGAGAGTTAAGTAACTCGGGTCACGAAGTGAGAAGAAGGTTTTTTCCGTGCCACAAACGAGGAAAACAAAATAAAAAATACTCGTATTGACTTTTTCTTCATAGGCTCGGATGTGCGAGAAAAAAATTAAGCCGAATGTCATGCGGGTCGCCTACATTCGCCAGATTCCCGTGAACCTATGAGAGCGTAGTTGTTAAAAATGAGGGCTAGTGTACTGCCAGTCGCGAGTTCGATCCTTAACACTACCTAAGAATACAGCCGTGCTGTATTCCTAGGGTAATGCTAGTAGGCTGTTAAAAAAAGTAAGTTATCAGAAATTTCATGCCAAATTATAAGTAAAAATAATAATTAAATTAGGCGAAAGGAAATGATTGGAAAAAATGTATATTACAGAATTAAATCGTGGAATCGTTACGTTTCCTTTACAGTGTATTGTTGAGTGAAGCATTTGTAAATCTAGTTGAAGCGATAGAAGTACAAAAAAGTCAGTATCCACACACAAAGGTTGGAAATGAAGGATGATAAAGTTTTTTATTCAATGGTTGAAAGAAAAATTTTAAAAAGCGTAAGAATCGAACTTTATTACCTGCAGTCCACTACTCCACTCTGTTATTGTTATTACCATTATAACATTAATTTGCGTTTAACTTAATTTTGCCTACTGTGTTTTTTATGTTGCGTAGGGTAGCCATAACTTCTGTATTGGATCTCAAATGTATGTAATTAACTGTTTGTTCACATTGGTATGAAGTATTTATTAATAACATTTTTCAAAAAACCCTTCCTTTAAGACTCCTTTTTCCCAACATCAAACACAGCTTTCACCTTTTTAAAACGATTTTATTTACCGCATTTGTCATTTTAAACACCGCTTTTGATGATTTTTATTCACCATTTTTCGGTGTCCCTAATCATGTTGTGTATGGAAAATAAGAGGTAAAGTTGCTGCGGTTTACATATAAGACCTGTCAATAAAGTGAGATACAGTCATTCATCATTTATACACATCATTTGTCATGAATTCACTTGCTGGATAAGAACAGTTGTCCAGAAAATATTTTAAACTTTAATTTAAAACAGACTAGTCAATGATCATTTTTTATTCCAAGGGTAAATTATTAAATATGTATTATATGTGCATTTGCTGCATAATGAAATTTATTTCTTGTGTGATAATTATACACACCTTGATTGGTCCTCATGTTTAGTTGGTTGGTTGGTTATTCAGGGGAGGCGAGACAGACAGCTGAGGTAATTTGCGCCATATAGTATAGGTGGGTAATTGTAGGTAATGGTGGGAACATTTCAGGGAACGGAGGAGAGAAACCCGGCATCGGCATTAGCCTAATCTTAACGAAAGGCGCCAAGGGGACCACGGCTGAACGTCCCATCCGACGGACGGAGTAATTAACTTGAAATTACTTCCACTAGGCACTCATGTGGGGATCGGTATTCCACTGAAAAATCCGCCACTGCCGGGAATCGAACCCGGGCCCTAGGGATGGGAAGCCAGTACTCTAGCCACCACACCAACCCGACCCCCTCAGGTTTAGTTGTCATTCAAAATTTTTTATAACATATTTGCATGATATATATGCAAACACAGGATAGGGCCATAATACATAATTTTTAAACAGATTTCAACAACTGTCTTGCTGTCTCATTCTGCATATTATTCTGATTACCCACTTCTGAAATTAAAAAATTCGTTCAGATTTAGGGGAATTTTCCCATGCCCCATTTTACTCTGCTATATATGTGTGCATAGTATAAGCTCATGGTTGTGTCCATATTAGTTATTTTGATCATTCTTTGGATCAGGTAACACCTAGAGACTAGTGATGAGGCGAGATAGTCAATGCGAGTGTCCCAACTTCATCATCATGGGTCAACAATTCTAAGATTGGTTTGACGAAGCCCTCCACTCAATTCCTCTGTTGGCCAACCTCTTTATTAACTATTAATATCTAACCTATTAATGTAATTCTTCTCTTTTACATCCTTTACAACTTGCTCTATATACCTCATAGAAGGCCTGCCTTTTCCTTTCTTCCCGTTCACTCTTCCCTCGATGATTGTCTTAATCAGGTCATCTTGTCTTAAGATATGGCTGATTAAGTTGTCTGTCCTCTTTTTAGAGTTTTCAGAAGACTTCTCTTTTCTCTCACTCCTCTTGGACTTCTTTGTTTGTCACTTGCTTTCCATTTTATCTTCATCATTCTTTGGCAGAATCACATTTTGAATGCTTCCACCCTTTTCTTCTCCGCTGCTGTCATCATCCATGCCTCACTGCAGTAAATAAACATGCTCCAAATGCAGGTTCTTATGAATTGTTTCCTTCCTTCTATGCATGTATTTCCAGCTGTAGCTAGATTCTTCTTTTGGTAGAATGCCCTCTTTGCCTGAGCTATTCTACTGACTATTTCTTTCTTGCTTCGTCCATCGTTAGTTATTCGGCTTCCTAGGTAACAGAACTCTTTCACCTCTTCAAGTTTTTGTTTTCCTCTTTTAACGTTGGTTTTGGCCTCTTATCTCCTGCTGCACATTATTAGAGCTGCATTCCATTAATGTCTAATGCAATAAAATGCATCATAACTTTCCTCAATATCCCTTACGAGGTTTATGACACCACTGTGATGAAGTTTTACTCTTTACTACTCAGTTTTTTTAACCTAACTTTCTACTACTCAGTGCTTTTTAACCTATGTAGGTACTCAGTTTCCCACAGGATGAGTAGTTCAGAAAACTGTTCCCGATTTTGTTAAGGCCTGAATTCAGGTACTGGAATCATTTAGGTGTTAAAATGGCATAAATTAGGTTTAGAATAGAATTTGAACTGCGGAGCTCAAAATCAGCTTGGTCCCTATGAAAATGTCGAAACTACTCAATATCATGCGCATTCAGTGGGTTAGCCAGGGTGTTCTCCAGGGAGAGGGGGTGGGGGGCAAAAATAAGTTAACGTTCCATAACTCAAGTTTGTTTTTGCCCCTTCGTGAAAACTGTTAAGTTTTCTTAAAACAATTTGTATTTGTTATATTTCTCCCTCTCGTTGAATGTCAACGGGCACCTTCAGCTAGTTGACCTGTAATTTTTCATTCGACTAATGAGCCAGGGGGGGGCAAGTGCCCCACCCTGCCTATACCCTTGTGTGTATTTCTTTCTCCCATTGAATTTCAACGGACACCTTCAGCTGGTGTATGTAGTATTTTACTGTATCCCCCACCGTCTGGTCTGTGTAGCATTAAGAGTGTTTCCCTCCTATCTTGAGGATCTAGGTCTTTTTCCCATCAGTGGAATATTTTTCAGCGGGACCTATACCAGTTCCAGAGCCTGGTGTAGAGAGATCTTAAAGTTCAGTACTTGATCAGTAGAATGAGACGTCAAATTATGGAACCCTCTGCTCCTTTCGCTATGAGCATACTAATACCAAAGCTGGATATCTCTCCACTGTTCATTCACTCCCTAAATTCCACACAAGCCGCATTATCTACTGTTCCTAAATGACACTGACGACCTTATTTATCATTAGTCTCCTTCAACAACAACCAATCATACAGTACCTTTCGAAGAGACATTCTGTTCTCATGGATCCAAAAATACTTACACACAGACGTGGAGAGATTTTCTAATAGGAATGAAATCTGGTGACCAGGTGGGTTAGTCTAAATTTCTAGTACTGCTTAGGGCAAGGAAATTATTTGTCTCATATCTTCATAGCACAAGTGAAAAAAAGAGCCGTGGAGAAAATATATTCTCTCACCCTATCACTGCAGTTATGGAAAGAAAATTACTTTCACTAATTTTCTGGAAAGAGTTGCAGGAGGAGAAAGGAGAGGATGTTGTTGGGAACATAGTGTAAACTTTTGAACGTCTTCAAAAATTGCTCAGGCTTGAGTTTCCTGGGAACAGAATCCTTCTTATTAGCAGGTCAAATCATGACTAGAGTAATGACGTATGGTGAAGAAAGGGCTATGATGCTTGAAAAATATCTTATTTGAGCAAAAGTATCTTAATAATTAGCTCTCCCCTGATATTTTATCTCATACCCATTTACTTATTTGTTGACAAATTTCAATTGTCTCATAGTACTGTTTACTCACACATACAGTCCAATTAATAATTATATGACACTGTCTCAGGTGAAAGTTTGTAGAAATCCACTATACTGGGAGTAAAAGATCCAATGCTGCAGTTTCCACATATATTTTTATTAGACACAACCATGGTTTTGTAGCAGGGCTACATCATCAGGTGGACCTAGAAACTGTCGTACGTTAAATATAGACACCGTATTATGCTCTTTCCACTTTATTTTCAAATCATCCTAAGGAAAATCATTCCCTCACAAATTCACTCAACAAACTCTGGCTGCCATGAAGAGAAATCAAGTCACCCTGTATTGTACTATCTATACAAGATCAGTTTGTGAAGAGCTCAATTCAAAGACTATTGTGCTATATAATGAATATAGCAGAATAGTCTTTGAAGTTTGGGTAGAAGAAATGATCGTTTTTCACAATTTAATGTTTTATTACAAAAGAAACCTCAACCAAATTACTTTTAGCCATTGAGAGTACTTTATCAATAAATGATGTCTCTTATTTGTCACTAACAATGCTAAAATGAAGTCGGTAACACTCATCGCTCCATCCTCTCCACTTTGTTACTCCTGCCTTGGATGTAGATTGCAACTCAAGATTTTCATCCATCAATTATATTTGACACTGCAACAAGAATTCCTTCAGCAGAGTCTGCTCAAACGTCATGTGCACTAGTAATTTTTCCAGCTGTTGCAGGTTTTTTTGGATAATTTTTTTCTGGGAACATTCCTCAGCAGAGCATCTTAAAGAATTTAGGCGAAGAAATTCATCCAAGACTGATTAGATTATTTCTGGGGGTTCCTAGGCATGGTGAAGTCTTAAGCACTACTTCCGCTACGTAGACGACACATTTATTGTTTGGTCACATGGGCCCAAGGAACTAGAGAACTTCCTTAAACACATGAATGAACAACATCCAAGCATTCAGTTCACGATGGAGGTGGAGAAAAATAATAGCTTACCATTTCTTGATATTTTAATCCAACGGAAGGCGGACGGTACTTTGGGTCACCGAGTGTATCGAAAATCTACACACACGGACTGGTACCTATATGGCCAAAGTCACCACCATCCGTCCCAAAAAAGAGCTTTTGCATTGTGCAGACACTGTAGCAGACAAGGAAAGCCTGCCAATGGAAATAAAACACCTACGGGAAACATTCCGCCAAAATGGGTAAACGGAGAGAGAGATTTCTCTGGGCCTAAAAAGAGCAAGTCGCGATCACAAGAAAAGCCGCGTTGATAGTCTCCTCAGTCCTGAAATGTCTCCCAAAGAGAAAAAACCCACTGCTTGAGCTTGTCTGCCATATGTTTCAACCGTTGCTGGAAAAATCTCTAGGATCCTAGCAAAATGGAACATTGAAACCATTCATAACCCACCGAAAAAACTGTGGGGCGATTTAGTGCGCGTCAAGGACGAAATGGGACTCAAAACACCTGGAGTTTACCGTATCCCATGTCAGTGTGGAAAATATACATCGGAGAGGCAGGGCGCACGGTAGAGACCCGAATAAAAGAGCACAGGAGGTGTATTAGGTTGTTTCACCCCGAAAAATCTGCCTTGGCTGAACATAGCTTATCGGAAGATCACATCATCTTCTTCGATGAGGCTCGCTTGGTGTCCAAAACAAATGGGTATTGAGATCATCTCGTTAAAGAGGCCGCAGAAATCAGGCTGGAAGACAACACATTAAATCGAGATTCTGGGTACATCATCAGCAGAGAATGGAAACCGTTAATTCAAAAAATAACGGAAAAAAGGAGACAACAACGCCCCCCGGATGAGACGGCTATATAAGCACGGGCGGAATGCCCTGCACGCTTTATTGCTCTGAGGACAATGGAGGAGTATTCTGTCGAAACGTCATCAACAAAAACTCTTACTCGGCTAGAAACCCGAGAATGTTTTATGAATATCATTCGCCGAGAAAGAACAAAATCATATAATATTGCTTCTTTCCTACAAAGCTTTATTATCCCAGGTTTTGTTAATTTTCTTTAATTTTTTCAATATTTCGGTAATGAACAAACTAGCAAAAGTATTAGACCATTTTTTCTTACTTGACTATAGCAGAGACGATAGTCGGGTGAGGATTTTTAGACTTGTCTCTAGAATTCATGATTCTCAGCTGAGTTCATACATACAATTGTGCAGCAAGCATCACAAGAGGAAAATGGTTCTCCTGGTGATGTCCTAATACTGTTATGAGTAGCTGCCCCATAAAGCTTGAGATATTGTAGCAAAAAGTTTCAATTTGTGGAACAGTAACTATGTGGCCGAAGTCACCCTACATTACGGTACTTCCACATGGGACAGAAACTACTTATGCTGGACACATTTAAGGATTTTATTCCAACAAGTAGAACAAATGCGATAATGAATAGAAAATCTGAAGCAGCGATAGCATAATTTCTTAGCTCAATAGCCTGAATTTTTTACTTCATCCATGACTTCTACACTAAATAGGTTGCTAACAAGTGTTGCTACATACATCAATGAATTACAGCTGATGTTATATAGTAAATTAATTTATTTTCTCAATATTCTAAAATATGTATAAAAGTGACTCCAGGCCAGATAAACTCAGCTTGCTCTGGAAAAGAAAATTAAGAACTTCAACATAATTTTTATGTTTTTATACAGCCAACTTCCTCTAAAAGTAAAAATACACGTATGTACCACCAACCAATCTCCAATTGATATTCAATGACTGGATGGGAAACTCGGGGACAAATCCAAATGAAATGAAGTACTAAATGAGTCAGCTGGATTCATTATCCTTGGCTCGTATTTCTTCTTCGAGGCGCTTCTTCTCCTCGGCTTGCCTCATACGTCTCAACACAAGACTCTCAAAATCATCCATGGACGATGAATTCCCTCCCTTTAAAGAAAAACAAATAGGCAAATTTTCATGATGTTGAACATGAATTATAAAAATATTGATTTGACCTAATTTTTTTAAAAGTGCGATTTGGACAAGGTCATTAAGCACCTCCGCATGTGCCTAATCCAATGACTTCTGTTCAAACTGTTCCATTAAGTACAGTGGTACTGCGTAGTTTTATACTAATTTTTTGACCAAACGATGTGAAATTGCAAGACAATGGAATTGAAAGACCATCAAATTTCAAGACATTATTTCCACAAGATCATGAAATATAGATAGGTAATTTTTACTACACACATCTCAATCTCTCTAACAGCAGTGAGTCCAGTGACACATAAGACACAGCAAGAAAAATACATACACCAAATAACATCACATAATACCGCATTTGGGCAAATGGAGTTTTGTGCCATAAATTTTACAGTCAAACCTTGGGACCATTGGGTTGCGGGGCATTACTGGTGTTTTACTGGCATATTGACGCTATGAAGGGCTATCAGGACCTCCACTGGGTCAGGAATTCCATGGAATCCCTCATCCAAAGGAGATCTTGAGAACTCTTCATAAAGGCATCACAGTATTACCATAATTCCAGGCCTATAAGATGCACTTATTTTCTTTAAAATGCACCTTAAAAATGGTAAGTGTCCTATGCAGGCGAGGAGAATGCTACATTGTCATGCATTTGATATTGCTCGGTGTTGGAAGTGCCCATCCACATCAAGTTTCACCAGCAGATACTACATTTCAGCTGGGAGCCAGCTTCAGCTCTTCATCTCTCGTTTGTGTTTTTAGAATTCCACAATGGATAACTTTAGTGCAGTGCAATTTTTGGTCATTAGCCATCCCATTGTCTTTGTATTAATCACTTACATTAAGGGATATTGATTATTATTATTTTTCTTCATAACAAAAAGAACATGGTGCATTCTATGGGATATGAAATACACAAATCCCAAAGTTCAAAAGGACACTATAGAACAGCAATATATTTTAATTTTCAATTATGTGGATATATCAGAGTCAGTCCCAAAATTCAATTAACCACAAACCCACAGTTAACCTTTCAATGCCTGGCGTGCCCATCAGGCACGCTAACTTTGATCGGCTCTAACTTAAACGATTTTCAATTTAGCGAATCAAAATTTTTCATGCTTGTTGAAAGATACCTTCGTAACACAGCAGCGTCAAGTTTAAATTTTTTTACACAACATTTTTTTAATTTTGATACTTAAATGATGGTGCGTGGTGCTAATATTTTCAAAACACAACATTGCGCCAAGTCACCTTCGAAGGATCTTCAATCAACTATTTACTTTGCATATTTCAATTTTTACTTCTACCTTTTGTTTTACAAGCAGACGTGATGAAAATTAATATTTTTCATCTTTTTTTTACATAAAATGTTCAAACCTACATTAGCATCGGCGGCGGCTAAAGTGCCGACGGCTCACTGCAACCTTTCATTTTTCTTTCCAAGAAAACACCTTTCCACGGGGGCAGTAATACTATTGTTATCTAGATACTGAGAAGGGTCAGGGTTTTTAGAGGGGAACAGGGCCTTCAAAGGGGAAAGCCCCCAACCCGGGCCGGCTTGGCACCACCCGTGCATATGCAATAAAGGAAGGGACTGCCAAATGCACCACTTCCTAGTTCTGTTATGTTCCTCCACTATATATCGGGTGCACTCAAACTTCATTCCGTCTCAGCTTCCTGGTGAGTGCGCTTTCTTGTCTGTTTGTCTGCTCTGTTGACTAGGAAATGTAGATTTTTTTGAGGAATTGTGGCATTTTTCGTAAGAACTCATTCACTCGTCACTCCGTTCATTTCTCTCATTAGCGCGCTTTTCAAAGACCGGATGATATTCCGGCAGTATATACCGAAAAATCATAAATGTTTAGAAATAAAAAATTATAAACTGTGTGACAAAACTGAATACTCTTGTGACATGAAAGTCTACTTAGGAAAGGATAGACTGACTGTGGCACAAGGTATGTCAGCAACGCATGCGACAGTGAGGGCATTATTATTAACTGCACACTATTATGGTGACAGCAGCACCATGTACGAATGGTGTTAGGGATTTAAACTTAGGCAAGTGCCATAACATGAGAGTGACGGGAATGTGATAAGAACTAAGTTACTATGTATCTATCAACTTACCACAGGGAAAGAAGGGAAGAAAGGAGCTTTGGTGGGGTCAAATGATGGGAAAGATGTCACCACGCTTGGAAAACGGGCTGTCTGCTTTGGAGCCGATTCCTCTTGCCGTTTCTCTTCAGGTTCCACTGGCTCTTTCACATCCTCAGCCTTCCTCCTTACTTGCAGGGATTCAACAGTTAGGGGGCATTCAGGAAAGCCCCTCTCTTTTTTAAGAGCATCTTCTGCTGAAGCAGCATTTTCAAACTCAATTATTCCAGAGCCTGTGATCGTAATGAAAAACAATGATTAGATGGTCAGCGATTCACAACGTCAGCTCAATTCTGAGACTTGAGATTTAAATTTTCTATGGTAATGTGATGCCAATTATTGGTTTGCTCAAACAGAGAAATAAAAAAAACTCATGGATGACTCTTAATTCTCAAGCATTGGCTGTTTGATCTGGCATCCCACACTGTAGCCATAGGGTGTGAAATAATCCTAGACAAAACCTCCAGAATGGGGTCGTTTACCATATTTTTTTTATTGCCGAATCTTATAAGAGTTTGTAAAATAAAAAGACCCGTATTTTTCCGTTTTTTGATCCGTCAATTATTTCTCGAGTTATAAGCGGCGAAAATCTGATGTTTTTAACCCTTTCAGAAAAATGGGCAACCTCTGACGTATATCGACTTTGTCCAATCATAACTGAGCCCGCGAAGCTACTTTGCTTTATCGCAATGGGGGGGACACAGCTGACTCTGCCAATAAGACAGTTGCGATAGCATCTGTGCGAGCAGACCTTCCGAGAACCCCCTTCCACTCCCTCCCCTTCCCATAAGAGCATTAAAGGACGGGAGGAAAATGACGTCAATGTTATCACAGCAGCTTTTTCGGTGGCCGTCACCTTTTGCTTATTTTAATTTTTGATTTATGAGTGAATGGTTGCGGTCAGAAGATTAATTTTTTCACTAAACTTCTTTTTTTTTGTTTTCATCTAACGATCTTGTGTACAAAATTGCGATTTTGGTTCCGAGTAAACGCCCCCATTCCGATGAGTGAAATAAGCAGGAAATCAAATGACCCATAAAAAGCCAAACGAGTTCTTCCAAGCACAAATTAAGAACAGGCATGCCATTCACTTCTGTACAAACTGTTCGGTAGTGAATGTAGAGCAGCAAAAAATATATCTTCATGATTGGACTCAAGCAAATTTTACTCATTTTATAGCACATGATTTACCTTCAAAATGCATACTTCAATTCAGTAAGAGGCAATATGTATGCGTGTTATAGGTTTAATTCTCAACTTTCTTCCAAATCCATACACATAAAAGCATGAGTAGAAGGATATCCTTTTAAGGAAGAATGTATTGCCAAGAGGTAAATTTCCAGATTTCTTTCTGAGGAGTCTGATACCTGCCATTGATATGAAACCCACAGTGAAGCACTTTCCAACTGTCTTCTTTCATTGTCTGTCTGTCAGGGGCCACACAACACTTTTTGGTCAATGATAAGCTTAGGCATAACAGTGTTAGAAGGATGTTGCATTCATTTTATTAATTTCTGTTTACTTGGTAACACATTGTTTTCGTAGTTTGCCTGTTTGTTTGTCCAATTCAGATATACTGGTTTCCATGAGCCCATGAAGTTTTTACCATTTTACTCTCCCTATTAAAGTAACAATAACTGCAATGATAACCGGTAGTTCTCACAAAAAGGAGCATATCCATGCTGAAATTTTAATTTATGAAGAACAGAGCATTCAAACATGAGCAGGAGGAGTTCCTGGAGTTGGAGTTTCTGAATAAGATTTTTATTAAAACGCTTTGATAAGATACCAATGCCAACCACTTTGTAGAATGATTAGACTTGGAATTTATTTGAATTTCTTGGGGAATTTCAAGCCACCAAATTTGAAAAACACAAGGAACTACATATAATGTGTTCTGGAATTTGCACTGGGAATACAAAGTGAGACACAGACATCTATGATGGCCAAATTAAATGTACCACTGCATGGTTAGGCTCCTTCTGTACAAACCTTTCAAAAACAGACAAGGAACATAAGACCATTGACGACCTGAATGAATCATAACTACTTCACTTTCTTCACTCATCCACCAATCCAAACATGGAGAGTTACAAATCAATAAGTATGTTGTTTACGGTTGTTTCTGCAGAAGCCAACCTTAAATGTTACATGAAATATGTTCAGCATTGTATAAAACTGGCTAATAATCTGTAAATGATGAAAATCTCCTGTTTTGAGTTTTTCAGTGGGTCTTTTGGAGTGCAACTGTATGATGATACCTACGTGAACACTCAAAGAGTTATTTTAAGTGGAGGGGGGAAGAGAGTAGGGAACAAACCTTTTTTACCAGGCTTCTTTTTCTGCTTCGATGATATCACAATTGCTGAGATAGGACCATATTTTTCAAAGGTAGTCCTCAGATTTTCCTCATCATATAATGATTTTCCATCATTGATATCCCAGCAAAGCCTTAGACGACAATCATTCGATGCCGTGTCTTCAACTTCACTTGTTACATGAAAGCTTCTATGGAAGTTCTTTTTCATATGCTTCCCCTCTTCCTCAACTTGTTTGTTGACACGTTGTATTTCTTCCTTCAATTCTTGTGAACCTTGCTTACGCAACCTTTCGATTTCGGCCTTAAAGAAATTGACATAAAAGCAAACATGAGAAAGAAGGGTTAAAAAATGAAATGTTCTAAGTAGTCCCTACTTGAGGCAAAACTCCTGGCAAGAGACATGAATTCATTCAAATCAGACACACATGGATGAAAAAAGAATATGCATTCAAAAGGACGTTTAAAGATTAATTTTGAATCATCTAATCCAAAAATGTCAAATATTTTTACATAAAAATGGCATAATAAATTCCAAAATAGTTGATGGAAACACAAGCAATGCACAATTCTCAAGTTTTATTTACTTCATTATCTGTTCAAGACAATGCATTCATGGATCCCTGCTGATCGTGGTGCCTTCCTGGTGTGGAATCCCGTATGCATCTTTCACGTTATTGTAATCCTTATCATTAACGATTACCCCTAGAGTAGCTCAGGATTAACAATAACCATCTATAACATTCGCTCCACTGATTGTGAGAAGAGATTTGAAGTGATGTGCAAAAAATGATGAATGGAGATCACGTACTCTGACATAAGTTAAATAAAAAATAACGATAACGCTAGTGCATGCCTTATGAAGATCCATGATCGAGGCTCTGAGCACAACTGAGTTCCACCACCTTTTTTTTCCAGATAAAAAAAATGCCCTGCTTGTGTTACTGAAGGTGAGGGGAAGGAGGTTGGAGAGGAAGCATAGCATAAAAAAGTAAACAATTTGAGGCACACAGATGCTCTACTAGAAAAAAAGCCTGTATGGGACTAAACAGCAGGTGGAGAAGTAAATTTCATTCTGATACTGTCCAAAGACCAATATTTTATCAAAAACCTAAGATAACAATTATCAAATCAAACCATAAACAGTTGTTTACATACTAATGCAGCCATTCATTTCTATGAAAAGTACTCAAGACAGAGGTTAGTACACTAGTTAAGTAGTTTGTATAAGGCTACAGCAAAGAGGAATCAAGCGCTCTAGCACCCCAGATCAACAATAACATTAGGTAAAAAAACATCAAAAGTATTCTCAAGCCAATAGCATAAAATTAATATCAACATCAAAGCCACCTTGTTCACTTCCCAGACTACTTACAATAGTTATGCTTCTTTCCAATTACAAGTGTCTTTGTTCTTTAAACAAAAATTATGCTAAGTATATAAAAGTAGGATGTTGAAGATTCAATATCTTTACTTTTACAGGTGTAATGACATTTTTATGTAAGGACAAGGAAGAAATAGTTCCTTTTTGCTAATCTTTCACAAACACAAAAAGAGTTGGCAAACATAGAGTTTAGAGATATTCGGACTGAGTCACTTCCATTCAAATCATGACACTGGTCCCAAGCTCGTCATACGTACCATTAATTTTTCTTCATCAGACTTCGTCCTTGTGTGCTCTGCCTCTGCATTCACAACGAACGACCCTTTCATGGACGCTTTTTCTTTGGCTTCTAAGTCCTCTTTCAGTTTCTTTCTTTTGGCATCTAATTTGCTGTGACGAGCTTTGGCTATTTTTCGTGCATTGAAAACTTTATCATAAGCAGCTCTAGCTGAGGAATCTATCAAAATTTCCAAAGCTTTGGAGAGAGTATGAAAACGTTCTGCTGCTCTGGGATCATCAGGATTTTTATCTGGATGGCACGACAATGCCTTCTTACGGTACGCTGTCTTGATCTACCGGTAACAGATTTTATTGAATCAGTTACTAAACGTCCTTATATGTGTATTACTTAAATGGTACTCGCAAGCGTTTGTACTTACTTCTTTCGTGGTACTAGATTGATGAATTCCAATTAGGTCGTATAAATCCATATCTGTCACTTTTATGTCACCCATATTGCTTCCTCGAATCTTCGTCGGCACTAAGAATTAATATAAATATATATACGCACTTAATTAAGGAGTTGTCACGCAATTTTTCTCAAAACATGCCCTGATGAACCTCAGCTTCCCTCACTGTGTTGATTACACAGTTTAGATTCCCTCCCAGGTCCTAGTTCCTCGGCGTTATATCGAAACAGAAATATCGAGCATAATCGAAAGCAACCGTACCGGTCGAATACCGGCATGCCGCCATGCACGCCATGCGCGCGGGGGCGCGGGCGAGACCATCGATATATATCGACCTTGGTTTGACCGTTGTCCCGCGGCAATCGTGGGATTGGAGGGAACATGGGAGGGAATTCAGAAACACGGAACGGAAGGGATTGACGGGATTGGTTGAAAATTCTATTAAACACAAGTGTTTCGCTGGTTTCGCATGTATGAATTGCGGGAGAGCGAGGCACGTGTGTACTGACAAACTCCTCTGTGAAGGGTCAACCTGTAGTTGATAGGTTATTTTCATTTAATTTTATGCCAAAATGAGGCGGAATAGAGATGAAAATGAGTGGGATCCGATGAGGGAAGCTTATTTCGATGAGCATTTCAATCGTTATACGGATGGCCCGGGAGCTCAATTAGATTCTGCTTTGCAGCCTTATTCACGGTTAGTACACGATTTTGGTAATTTTCGACAATACCAGTGCCACTGAGGTTTCTACATTATTTTTTTATTTGTAGGAGGTCACTTAGTGAGAAACCACTATGTAAGCTGTACATCCACAAAATTCCTAACGTTGTCACTGAGGTAATGAAAAGAGAATGACTTTCATAGAATGCTATGCATTTTGACGGACATGTAAACTTGATTCTTTTTTACTCTAGGATGCCTTGAAGTTTATGTTTATGAATTATGGAAAAGTTGTGTCATTTTACATGAAAGACGTGCAAGACCCGAAAAGGTCAAAGGAAAAATGGGCACTAGTGGAATACCAACACTTAAGGTAAATAACATGTCTATGTCTGTTGTTGCTTGTTGATTTGAAATGTTATTAAAATGACGTAATAGTTTATGATGATTCCACATAACCCCATAGTAGCAGAATTACTGCTCACAATATGCTGAGCACATTTTCATAAAATATTTTCAATGTGTTGAAAATGTTTCTATCATATGTCGAGCATGCAAAAATGTTCGGGTAAGCTCATGCTATAAATGTACTGGAAATACTTTATAAAACGTTTTAAGCATGTTTTCAAAACAGGTATGGCATATTTGAGAAGATATGCTAAGCGTATTTCTGCAATGTTTGGTACCATTTTTAATCACTGGTCATGGTCATTTTATCTGAGGAAGATAAGTCCGGAAAGCAAATTAAATGGTAGACATTTGAACTTGGATACCAGTATTTCAGTCAAAAATGTGACTTCACTGCGGTCGCCTTGCTAACTGAAATATCGGTATCGGAGTTCGATTTTCTTACATTTAATTAGCTTTTCAGACTTCTCTTGGTTCTAGTAAAGAAGTAGTTCACACTGTCTTCAACCGATGTGCATGCCTTGAACATGCTATTCAAGATGTTCCAGAATGATAGGTAATTCCAGGTCGTTGATCTGACTTTTCATCTTAAGGTGAGATGCAAGATACTGTCTGCATTGTTGTTAGACTTTTGCTCCCACTTTCTATTGGTGACACTTAAGTGGAGTGTCCATTAATGCAAACACACTGGCTTGCTACGCATATGTAGTCACACTAATTTTCACGACTTTCAGGGAATGATTTTAAAACAAAGTAGCTGTAGATATAAATATTCATTAGCACTCCTTCAGAATTCAGTAATATTATTCACTTGATGATCTGTACCTCATAAAATATACATTTTTAACATTCCAGGTGTCAGCTTGAGAAAACCCAATACAAAATATACCTACCAAGTTCACAGCACAAGGCTTGAAAATATATTCAATTGCGATTGCTTATCCTTGCTGCACAACACAAGTTGAATTTTAGTTGTATTATGTAATTGAGTGAGGATATGACTCAGGATAACTCCCACTTTCGTTTGTCAACACAATTCCCACCGATTATTATTACTCACATTTTCCTTACCACACACCAGCACAATGATTAATATACATAATAGTTAAGACATTTACTATTTATTAATATTAATTTAGGTCTAATTACTAGACAACAATAAGAAAACCATGGACATGAAGGCAAAATTAAGTGTGACGTTCATGGTATTATTGGTATGATGACGTATGATAGTGGATTCTGGTAAACTCAATTCAACACTGGTTGAACGTATGGTTGTATTGCTGTATGGAAACATGTAAATAAACATTACTATCTACAGACAATGAACTATTTCCATTGAAATATCATAGACTGTTGGCAGAGGTTGGAATCCAATGAGAACTCGTCTTACAGGAAAAAGGTTTCAATTGTGTTTAAATAAACGTGAGCAGTGAAAAAGGCAAAGTATACAAGATGAACTCTGCTGAATGAGAACAACAATAACAATATTGACAAACATAAACAGTTGCCTGAGAACGGGGTTACAAACCCATAATTTGGTAATATACAAATACTAACCTAATATTTCAACACTCATCAAATTAAGGGTTTTTATCATCTACAACTCTCCATCCCTATTAATTCCAGCAGCTTCACAAACTGGTCCATACAACCCTTTGGTCAGGATATCTGCCAAACACCCTACAAGTTCCCTGTAAGGTTTTTCCTTTCCTATTTCTTTGGAGCTACTTTCCTCTTCTACACTTTTCATTTTGAAAGGTGTATTTACTGGTTTGCAATTTTTCATGTTGAATCGTTTCATAAGTTGTTCCATGTAATAAGTTTGAGTAAGTTGCAATTTCCAGTTCTTGAAATGGTAATTCCTAAGAAGCAATATGGTTCCCCTAAATCTTTCATATTAAATTCCTTACTTAGAGTTGACTTCAGTTATGACAATTCTTCAGTATCATTTCCAGCCAGTAGACAATCATCCACGTACAATAGAAAGTATAGGTATGAATTTCCTTCTTTAACATACAGGCAAGGATCATTTTGTGATTTGGATAATCCCAGCTTCAGGAGAAAATCATTAATTCTTTTGTTCCATACCCTTGGTGCCTGTTTTAGCCCATAAAGTGATCGCTTTAGTTTTCACACCAGTTTGGGATTGTACCAAAGTCATGCTGGTTGCTTCATATAGATTTCTTCTGTTAGAATTCCATGAAGAAATGCATTCTTCACATCCATGTGGCATGATTTTAGATTCCTTTTATTAATTATTGCAAGTAGAGTCTTAATTGTAGTTATTCTTGCTACAAGTGCATAAGTTTCCATATAGTCAAAGCCTTCCGTTTGTGAACACCCTTTAACTACAAGTCGGGCTTTGTACCTCTCAATTTCTCCATGTTCATTCCGTTTAATTTTAAATACCCATATATGTATTTCCAATTGCCTTCCTACCAGGTGGTAGTTCCATGATTTCCCAAGTATTGTTTTCCTTTAGTGCACACAGTTCTTCATTAATTGCACCGTACCACATTCGGCTGTCCTCTCCAGAAGCTATATCTTCATACTTTTCAGGAATATTCTCAACACGTGACTCTGCACTCAAGGCCCATGCAGTTTCATAGTCTTCCAGATACTTTGGCTGCTTGATGGTCCGTCCACTTCTTGTGGCTTCTCTTTCACATACACTTGATTCATCTTGTGTGTGTTCCTTAGGTTCAGAAGATTCCTTTGGGTTTACTGATTCTTCTATTGCTTCAGAACTACCTTCTCCTGCATTGATGAACTCTAGCTGTATTCCCTTCTCGTATAATCTTTCTTCATCAAATATTACATTTCGACCAATGAGGACTTCGTTCTTCATGGGATACCAAAGTCTGTACCCATTATTTGCATAGCCAACCATGTTACATTTGACTGATCTTGATTCTAGTTTTCTCGTGAGTTTTTCTGATGGCACCTTCAGATATGCTAGACTTCCAAACACTCGAATTTTGAGAAGTTTGACTCTGTCACATACCATAGTTCAGCTGCAAGTTTTGCTTTGAGGGCAGATGTAGGACTTGTGTTTATCAAATATACTGCTGTCCTAACAGCTTCAGACCGCAGGGTCTTATCCATCTTTGAATTCAATAGAAGACATCTTGCCTTCTCTAAGATAGTGCGATTCATCCTTTCTGAGACACCATGTTGCTGTGGAGTGTATGGTGTTGTATATTCCACTTGAATTCCCTTTTTCTCAAAAAGAGTTCATGTCATTGCTGACACATTCCCGACTCATGTCACACCTATATCGACTCATTCTTAAGTTGAAGTGAGCTGTTGCTTGAACTTCATATTCTGTAAAGGCTGAGAATACTTCTGACTTGGATGCTAGTAGGTACACCATTGTAAAATGCGTGTAGTCATCAATGAATTTCAGAATGTACTTCTTTCCCTCATGCGATTCTGGTCTTATTGGACCAAGAATGTCACTGTAAACCAGCTGCAGAGGTCGTTGCGTGTGTGGTCTATGCTCCTTTGGTGTTTTTTTCGCCTGTTTTCCTTTAATACAAATTTCACATCTTCCAGAGAATTTTCTATTTTTAGTGATATCAATGGGGAACATTCACTATTTTTATAACTCTTTGAATGAGAAGTTTATTGGCTAAAATGTACTGGTTGAAAATTTTTCAGTAGAATTAAGTTGTGGTACAAAGATATTACTCTTTAAAAATTGTACGTTTCCTGAAGCTTAAAAACACGACGTCATCGCATGACGTCAAGGCACGGTATCACTTTGGGCGTTGTTTATTTGTTTATACGTGGAGTTAAGTTGTTTAATGAATACTTGGTGAAAACATATGTATTTATCTTACTTGTTTAATGCAATAAACAAATGTATTTAGATTTTTTATTTAAGAAGTATGGATCGTAACGAGAATATCATCAATAAAATGTATAATAACTGTATAGTGTTCTGTTGGCTTTCACCCCGCGAGTCTGTACTACGACAAAGCAATCTTTGTTTTCTTAGAAGAAAGCCAACATAAGGGAGTGAACCAAAGGCAAAGTGTCGGATTCTTTTTTAAATCCCATTTCAATTATGGTTCCGATCAAGAAACGGCTAAAATCCTCAAAACAATATATTAGCTTCGTTTTCTTTCAAAATAAACGTCTGTTTCCGTAGCAATATTGAACCTTTACCGTGCAATGACATCAGAAGCCGTTTCATGTCACGTGACTTTCGTTAATTTTCGGGAACATTTTAAGAGCTTTTAATTATCTTTGTGGTTGGCGTAGAGAATTTTGGCTTATATATTTAAATTTGTGAGAAAAGTTAGTATCAAATACAGCTTCAATATATGAGAAATAAATTTCATGCATATTCCCCATTCCATCTGCGAGTTTCATCAGGTCCTGCAAACGATTATTACTTGTGTGCCCCATGCGTCTGTGCCACAACTGCGCTGTTGCACGTATATGTTTGGCTTCCTTCCCAGTTACCACTGTAATCAATTCATACATTTTCTCTTTTCGGTTTGCTATGGCAAATATAAATCTTTATAAATAGTTGCACAACCTTTCTTGAATTCAATTTTAAGTCCATTCATTTCCAATTTACGCTCCGACATCAAATTGAATTTAAGGGCAGGAACAAGAAGGATGTCATTGACTGTAATACTCTGTCTTCGGCCATCTACTATTGTTGAGACAAACATCTTGCCGTTAAGATGAGCAAATACTGGTTCCCCAGAAGCAGTATTTATCTTGAGTGGTTTGATAAGTTTTTCCACTTGAACCAAGTTGTCCGAATTCCCAACCAAATGTTCTGTAACTCCTTATGTCCAAGTTTCCCACAAGCATCGCATCTAAATTTAAACCTTTCCTTGCGACCTTTGTCGAAATTTCTTCCCGTGTTAGGTTTAGCAACTAAGAATGTAACGGGTGGTTCTTCCATTTTAGTCTTCAGATCTGTTGAGTCATTCCTTTTCATTTCTTCTTCTAAAAGTCTGGTTTTAACAAATGCGAGATTCAGTTTCTCTGGGGTTAGGGTTTCCAGTGCACATACGACGCCTTCAAACTCCGCGGGCATTGTCAGGAAAAGGTGGCACACCACGTCACTCTTCAACTGTCGCTCCGGTTGCCTTCAGTTCTCTTACCAGCTTATCGAATCGTGAAAATTGATCTTCCAGACTTGTTTTAACATTGAATTTCAACATGAGCAATGTCTTCCTCAGTCTCGGTTGCGACAATATTCCTTTCCGTTCGAAGTTAACGTTTGCCAAATTTCATAGTGTGTTTCTTTATCTTTTCCATAATTCCAGGTGACTATCCCCAATTCTCATGACGATTTGATTTTTCCATTGCCTGTCTTTCTTTTGTAGTTCTCTACACTTTCTCATTTTTGAATCTGCACTTCCTTCACCTTCGCGAACTTTTTCCCACAGCAATCCTATTTCCTTTTCCACCAGTTCTTCCAATTCAAATTCTTGAAGAAATATCAGCATACGAAATTTCCAATTATCAAATTCTTTCCCTTCAAACAAAAGCACTCTATAATTCTTTTCTTCTGACATCTTCTGTGTCAATGACAACAGCTTTTCTTGACAAACTACAGTTCCGTATTTCCGTTTAATTATTTTAATGTTCCGTACCTCTTTTATGAACTGGGCCCATAACCTGTTGACAGAGGCTGGAATCCAATGAGAACTTGTCTTGAAGGAAAAAGGTTTTAATTGTGTTTAAATAAACTTGAGCAGTGAAAAAGGCAAAGTATACAAGATGAACCAAGCTGAATGAGAACAACAATAACAATATTGACAAACATAAACAGTTACTTGAGAACGGGGTTACAAACCCATAATTTGGTAATATACAAATACTAACTTAATATTTCAACATGAACATAAACTAGAAATATGTGGATCATATGTTATAAAATGATTGACTCCTAAAATGGCATGAAAATATTTTCAGCATATGCTAACGGTATGATTCAAAAAAGTTCTCATATCTTAATGAAAATTCCCGGAGCAAATGCTCGAGAGTCTTTTGTGCTGCTGGGGCCTTGCTCTGGCACCTTACCCTTCGTCTAGTGATGTTAATTTTTGTACTACATTGCAGTGAAGGACAAATGGCTATCTCTTCCTTAAATGGTCAGCCGCCTCTGTATTTAGCAGTACAATTTGCACTTTCTGATGAAGAGAAGCATCGCCGAAGAAAAGAGAAGGACGATGAAGCTCTTTTTGCAGCGTTAACGGCCACAGGTGAACAGACGCGTAGGGGACCGCTGCTGGAAACCCCCTATCCACGGTAAGACAACGTATCCGGTGTTATTCTTTGTTGGGTAAATTAAGGTTTGTTTATTTAGCTCTATTCTTGCCCTTTTGCCTACATAGTACTCAATGAAGTCTTAGCCATAGGGTCATTTCATGTCAATTCAACCTCAAAAATCAGGTTTTGCTTCTCTCCGACTTGGATTTTGGCTAGGGAATTGCGAATAGCATCTGTGAATACTCGAATGCCTCAAACAGTGGAAAATATTTTATATTTGAGATCCCGAATAATGATGCTAAATAAACGACCTCGAATACTTTTGAATAATGCTCCATATACCATTGGGTGTCCATACTGTACGCATCCATACGATGTCTTTGGTTGTTAACTCTGCGACTACGTAGAGAACTCTGGACCGTAACTGAGTCCTCTGGATATGCAAGTAATAACTATAAAGTGGTCTAGTGGGGGAGTATTGTTGAGTAATATCATGTAGAGGACTCGGGACAATAAAACCATGCAGCACACTGTTTAGCATGTTGACGAATTACAGTAGAACCTCTTTTTTACGAACCTCTACTTTACGAAATGACACCAATTTATGAACCATTTCCCGGTCCCTATAGGAGTGATTGACCTCTGTTATACAAAGTTTTTGAAATGATTTTGTAGCACTGAACTCAGTTCAATGGAATAACGATCGCTGTATAGATGATGATGATCAAACCCAGCGTTGCTGCTTAAACTGTAACAAAAATCCCAGAGACTGATCATCCAAATCGCAATTCAATCCTAATTATATAATCCAAGGAAAAAATGTTCAAAGACGCATGGCACGACGCCTACTTCTCGAAAACAATGCCCCAGTTCATAAAATAATCGGATTAGTGCTTGGTAATTTGTATTCCTTTTCTATCATTTTGTGTATTGCGAAGACCTAACTCGTCATCACAAAAGATCCATATTTTCTATGGAATTATTTAAAATTAGCTTTAAGATAGCCGCCGCAACCCCAAATCAGAACTTTGTTCACCCTTTGACTTGAAACTAGCATTCCCGTAGGAAGTTGTTTGCTGCCGCTGTCGTGGAGCTTAGTTTCGTTAAAAAATACTAATTTTGCAATAATAAATTACTTATATTCAAATCTTGATGCAATTTAATTATTTAATTTTTCATTAGAAGTGTTTTACGTCGTTAGGTAAGAATTTGCGATTGCGACTTATAGCTTTCTGTAGCCGCGAGTAAATAGTTCTCGTAAATCACCGCTAGATGTCAGAACTGTAGAACGCATCTTAAAAAAGAGGGAATTTCAAATTTACTCGAGTGAAATTCTAAAATTGACTTAAATCAGATGCGAAATATTATTAAATGAATTTCAAACGATACGCTTTCTTCAAAAAGGAATTTTCTGGTCTTTTCACTGAAATATACTAGGTCAGTTGGAACTTGGTTTTGAAATTTCCTAGTTAAAATGCATCCCTGGTTTTCCCATGTTAAAATGGCTTCTTTAAACACAAATCGACTAGCACTAAATATACCATTTTCGTTAATTAATGCATAACTGCATATACTTAAAATACTCCGTGGGATGAGTTAATTCTCTTATGTGTTATTCCCCTTATTTTGAGATCTACCAACTGAACAGCTACAAGAACTTAATTCAGTTGCAGCAGCCAAGTTATACAGCAGCAGCCATTATAAATTTGTAGAAAAATATTCACCTGTTTTTTTTTAATTCATGGCTGTTTCATTGTCTTTTACTAAAGTGAGTCTTTAGCCTTAGGAATAACGCCTATGCTATACAGCAAATCAATAAAATTGAGGTGTAATTTTTAAATCCTTTCAATTTGATGTAGATACACTGCACAAAAAGAATTTCAGGTAATATCAGTTGTTTTTTCCCAGAATGAGCAGATGACTATTATTTGTTATATTAATTAGTTTGTTTTCAACCCTAACATAACTATTTGACAAGTTAAGTACAGCATATTGTTTAATTTTATTGAAAGTATACTCGCTTTCTTGTCAGCAGAGTTTTAGTAGATGTACATTTGTCACAGATCAAGCCTCTTATGTGCATGATGTGCCTCCATGGACATTGCTCCATGTTGTGCGAGGTGTTGCCAGAGCATGGGAGTGTCACCGCAAAAACTATTTCCTACTGTTGGAGATCAGCTGGTTTTGGTGACACATCAGTTCCGGAGACAGAGGAGTCAGTGGAAGATAACCTCCAATTTACAAACCCTCTGATTTACAAAGCTCAAATTTTTGGGTCCCTTCAACTTCGTAAAATAGAGGTTCTACTGTACATTAATTTGCAGTGAAGAGGTACCTTTCTGTCTACCATTAAAGAATTGCTTACCATAGCGTCTAGCTTATTTTTATTGTATTGATTCTCTTCCTTAAGGGGCCGTGGGACATAGCTGTTTTTCAGACCTATTTTTCAAGGAAGATTGCTCCAACAGGAAGCTAGATATCGGAATGGGGTTTTCAGTAATTAAAAGAGAAAGTATCAAACTATTACTCTATAATCCTAGATTTTACGTAATAAGCCTTGTTAAAAATATATCTCGATGTAAAAATTGACCTTTTTGTTGCAAATATTGGGAGACAGAGGGGCTATTTTTTTAACTTTCGTTATTATAGAGTACAAGATTCAAGCTTAGTCTGTTGGATCCTTGAAAATTATTGATTTTTATTAAAAGACACGCTGTTGAGATATTCTGAAAGTAATTTATGTTTTTCGCCAACTCCAGCCCAGGGATACGCCTCTAGCAACGTGCAAATCACGAAACAGTTCACACATTCTCCGCCTACTGCGCTACTCAAAAAGTGGCACGGTCCCTCTACCCTATATCCTGAAACGGTAACCTTGAGGTGTTGGAGCTTGGGGGAAGGGAAAGAGAAGGCGGGCGGGAAGCAGAGGCGAGTGAGACGGAGTGTCTGATTTACTGACGGGTTGTTTCTTGAGTCTCAGCTTAGGTTGTCGCTCTCAGGGTGTCTAGTAATAGTCAAACTGACTAATTGTCAAGTCTCGAAATTTCATCGGAAGCGTACCGATATCGGAAAATTAAAGTAGGCAGTCGCTTGACATTTTCGATGGCGAGGAAAAAAAGAAAGGGTGAATTTTTGGCCAAGCGGAGGGAAGAAAAAAGGTAAATATTGTCATTTTTTGTGAAAACACTATCTTAATGTAATGATATATTCATGTGTAAGTATGCAAATTTCTATTATCCGAAACAGGCGTCTCACAATAATGGGAACAGAGTCGCACGTAGGAGGAACTTCTTGCGCTATTGAAGAAATCCCGTCCAATATTGACGATTCAGTAGCTGATGAAACTTTGCATGATTCATTTGACGATATGGCAATTGCCGAAGAAGGGAAAAACGAAGGTTTATCCGGTGGAGTAACGGGAAGAAGAATTATCGACTTAAAATATGCGACAAATCGGTTTCCAATTTACTGAAAAGGTTTAACCTAAATTTCAACCTGCGTTCTGATAGTAATTCCCAGCCTAGTTCTTCTATTAAACTCGTAACACTTATACAATTATCATAGCGACCTTTAACAAATCTAGTGGATCTCCTTTGCACACGCTCTAATTCTTTTATCATACCTTCCTCGTACGGATCCCATATACTAGCGCGTGTTCTTCGAGGGATTTGTTAAATATTACTTTAAGATACGGTGCCATTTCGAGAGCTATTTCTTTATACACACGAGCAGGAATTTCATCACGACCTGAGCTCTTGTTCGGGCTAACATTTTTAGTAAGGATACGATTCCGTTATAAGATACAATTATCGATCGGGGGCATTATTTGCTGAAATCGGTCTGGTATGGTTTCAAGCAAACTGCGCTTAGATTGATTAAAAACGCTCTGGAAAAATAATTCAACAAATTAGCCTTATCTAAATATTTCGCCCCTATACCCTTTCAAGGAATTAACCGTTGAAATTTTAGTTCCCTGTACTTCCCTAACATATGATCAAAATGCTTTCGGATTCCCCTCTAGTTGTTCTCCAAGTACTTTTCTCTTGAAACCACTTTACGCTTTTCTAAGGGCTATTTTTGCGGCTGCTTTATATGTAATGTTCGATAATTTTTTTAGATCGCTATTAGCTACATTTTTCTTAGTTTCGCGTGGATAACTCGTTGTCGTTTTAAACATTTTTTTAACCTCCACGTTGTACCACCCTGGTTCCCTATTCTCACTCTTATACTCACTCACCGTGTAATTTGGAGGAACTCTTTCCATGTCTGTATCACTCTTTTTTCTGATGTTTAGAATTTTTCAAAAGAAGTCTGTAAGTCACGTTAAAATCTGCTTTACTTAAAAGGCAAATCTTTCTTTTTAATTTTACATTTTTGTCAGTATTGAGGGATAATTTAACGTGTACTACCTTGTGGTCACTTATTCCATCGACATTTTTAACTTCAATAACTTTTTCATGGATGTTTGAGGCAAGTAAATCGAGAACATTCTCCCTTCTATTATGCAAATTTACTATTTGATGTACTGCGTATTATGCGAACAGGTTAAAAAATGACGAGCAGATTTCTTTTTCCCTACCCCCAGACTAATGACTACATGTTTTCCAATCTATCGATGTTGTATTGAAATCTCCACCTTTCAATAATCTGTCGTTCGTTGGTATGAGAATTAATGTGCCTGATCTGTTTCTCGAGTTCTAATACTGAGTGTACATCGGAATGGGGTGGTCTGTAGTAGGCACAAACGTATATTACTTTCAAATTACCACATTTAGACATTAACACGTGCAAGCCAAGCTACCAGCTGAGACCACCTCCTATTTGTTGCAGTTCTTACGGCTAAACTGTTGTCACAACAACCAATCAACGCGGCTACCCTGAAAAATGAAGTCTATTCATGACTTGGACCGCGGACGCGTTCTCCTGCAGCTACGAACCCCACTAGGACCAGACCGGCTCGGTTCTTAGAAAAACGTAGCGAACGCATTTCCGCGAATTCCACGTTGCCACATGGTATAATGTGGAGTCTGCAAAACAGTTTGATCCCATCGTATGTTGAAATGGAAACATTGCGTCTAGTGGTCAGCAATGGAAAACTCCGCGGACGGAGGTGTTGAGAGGGAAGGGTCGTTATTGCCTCATCACCTCTGCGCAAAGAATTAAAGCGTAGAGGAGACACTGAACAAAAATATGGCTGGTTGGGTAGGCGCCGACTCTGGTAACTCTACCAGTCGACGGAAAAACTATCTCCATCATCTCAGCACTCGAAAGCGAAAAAATAATCATGTACCACGGCCCCTTAATGAGATATTGCTTATATTACATCATCATCATTCATTGAATTCACTCTGCTAAAATAATCCAGTCTGATAATCGTCAAGCAGGGTGTCCACTGACCGTGAAAACCTGGAAAATCGGGAATTATTCGTGAATTTTCAATGCAGGGAATTGTTCGTGGATTATTCGTGATTTTCTGGTCTGAGTCGGGAATTTTAAAAATTCTTAATTCAAGACCAAAAGTCCTTATTTTATAAATAGGATAAATAACGATGACTTTAAGATATGGATTTGCCGTTGGTATGAATGAATAAATAAACGACGGAAAAGTAGTTAGGCTCAATGTATCGTCAGCGCTGTGTGGATCGGAGACGTTCAACTGTTCGACTGTCGAACGGATGCCTTCAGCGTCACGTCAAGTGCCCTTTGTTCTCATTCATTGCACATCGGACTAAGCCCATGATACGCAAACATATGCCTAACATGTAGTGATGGCCAGGTCGGATCCAAAGATCCACGGATCTTTAATTTTACTCGGTTCCGGATTCGGATCCAAAGACACGGTACCTATAAAATCGGATCCGGATCGTAGATTTTAAATTTTCGCGGCTTAGCGATCGAAGTGCCCCGTGAATGGAATGTAGGTGCGGTGGATATTGACAAGAAGAGGATGCGTAACTCAGGTCACGAAATTAGATGAAAATGTTCCCGTGCAACTAGAAGCAAAATAAAGAAATATGACTTTTATCCATTACCCCGGTATCGCGGGAAAAATTACGTAGGATGTCACGCGGGTAGCCTACATTCGCCGGGATCAGGCGGACCACGAGAGCTAGTTTACTGTGCGAAGTTCGATCCCTATCACAGTTTAATTTTTCTTTCAGTCATTGCATCGAAAATGTTATCATCTTCAATTTCAAACCATTACATCTGAATACTCACTTGATTATACTTTTGTTGTTTAAATTAGATTTACAAATGTACCATTAATAAATAAATGTACCATTAATAAAGGATGGTCGATTAATTTACATTAATAAAGATTGGATCCACGGGTCTTTTATTTCATTCGCTACTGAAATCATATCCGAAGACAGTAAAAATTCAGATCCGGATCGGAGATTTTAAATTTCTCGGCTTAGTGATCGATGCGCCCCGCGAATGGAATGTACGTACGTATGGTAGATACTGACAAGGAGAGGTTGTGTAACTTGATCACGAAATGAGAAGATTTTTTCCGTGCCACAAAAACACAATAACAAAATACTCGTCGTGATTTTTTTCTCCATAGGCCCGGATGCGCGAGAAAAAAAATAAAGCCGAATGCCACGCGGGTCGCCTACATTCGCCAGATTCCCGTGAACCTATTATAGCGTAGTTGTTAAAAATGAGGACTAGTGTACTGCAGGTCGCGAGTTCGATCCTTAACACTGCCTAGGAATACAGGCTATGCTGTATTCTCTAGGCTGTTAAAAAAAGTAGATTATCAGAAATTTCATTTGAATTTACTTATAATTTAAAAAATAATAAAATTTGGCGTTAGTGAAAGGATTGGTAAAATTTTTTATTGCAGAATTAAATCGTGAACGATAACGATAGAAGTACAAAAATGTCAGTATCCACACAAAACGGTTGGAAATGAAGGATGATAAACTTTTTGATTCAATGGCTGAAAGAAAAATTTTAAACAGCGATAAGAATCTTCATTACCTGCAGTCCACAACCCCACTCTGCTATTGTCGGCTTACCTGATTTAGGAGAATACATTCTCCCCACATGTCATTCTACTTATTTCTTGCAAACCCGGGCCAATGGGGAAAAAATCCGAGACTTTTTTTAAATTTTGTTTATAGTGGCATGAAGAAATGCTAATTTAATTTCAAGATCAGAGTTACACAACCTCTTCTTTTCTCAAGAAAATTCTCAAATTTCATTTCAAAGGTTATTGTTAATAAGACATTGCAAAATTACTAGTTTAGCAGCTTGAAATATTCTATAATCATTTTTTCGTCTTAAAAATGGAATCCCCGGATATTCCATAAAAGGGATCTCTTGGCCGCATTAAATTTTTTTTTGTTTCTAAAAAAGAATTTGAAAGCATTCAAGGATTTGATTAATAATTGGAAAATAATTCCTTTATTAATGAAAATGAACTTATAATGTTTCTTTTAACTGCACATTTGATGTGGTCGGATACTTTACTGTAAGTACAATGTAAGTTGGCTTTCTGGTAGGCTTTGCAATATATTTTTTACAAACTTTTCTATAATTGTTTGAGAAATCTAATTGCTGATGTTTGTTAGATATATTCAGGATGCGCTTACTTGAATTAGGATTTTTATTACATTAATTTTTGATAGAAAAAGATGGTGTAGGACACTAAAGACTGTTATGATTTCACTTTTTTCTATATAGTCTACCGGTACAAAAATGTTACATTCTGATTCTGAGTGAACAGAAAATTGAGGCTTTGAGACTTAAAATGGAAAAGCATGGCAAAAAATATTAACGTAGAAAATCATCATTCCAAGAACAGTGGTTGAATGCTGAAGACTTTAGCCAGTGGGTTCTTTAAGTTCCTCTTGTAGAAGAATTTGTAATTTCTCATGAAAATGCTAATTTAGAAAGAGGGTGTTCAATCAAAAAGTAGTTTATCTTTCCTAACCAACAAAGAGAGTCTCTTACTACCAATAAAACTACATATTTAATTACTTTAATTTATCAATTATTTCTTATTTAATTACTTTATCTATATTATGATATGGGTTAAACTACAAGAAATCCATATTCTACATAGAACTTGAAAAACATCACTTTTGACTCGTACAAGAACCGCGATATATTAGCCTGGAAATTTTTATAAATTTAGCCTTGAAAACCTTGAATTATGCTTGAATTTTATATTTTGACTTTAGTGGACACCCTGTCAAGCTACGTTGAAGAAAGGTTGTTCCCAGGTGTTCGAGCATGGTGTTGATGCGCTAAATTTTGCATAATGCTAGGCTTTGCCACAGTAATTATGGTTTAAAGACAACAGTTTCAACAAATGGCATGCCGTCAAAATTGTAGCAGTAAGAATAAATATCTTTTCGACAAAAGTAACAGGAGAAAACCTGTCATGATGCAAAGTTGAAGAACGGTCGTCATTGTATCTATCGTCAATGGTTGCCGCATTATACGAGCTTCGTTTAGAATATCGCTCTGCTTAATCAGGGTTTATAGGAACCTGTAAATCCTGGAAGACCTGGAAAAGTCAGGGAAAATGAAAACGGCCATGGAAAACCTGGAAAAGTCAGGGAATTTAATGTGTGGTCAGGGAAAAATCGCAAAACTTTCAAATTTCAGAATTTATCATCTGAAAATGCCAAGAGATCGAAAACTGCACATAGGTGCGGAGGGCGGGGTGAAGGAGGGGACGACTGGCCTCAGGCCGGCTTCGCTGTGGAGGCAGCCCAGGGGCCCTATTCTGGTTCTTTCTGGCTATAGCCTGCACGATTTGGCGAATAGATTGACGAAAGGTGTGCGCATTCATATTATTACTTTCATTCGTTAGCAATTTCACCAGGAATGCTTCGCTTTGACCCTCTGGCAACGAAAAAGTTATTCTCAGTACTTTACTTTACTAGCTACTTTAATATGACATCAGGTTTGAAGGAAAAGCCAGGTTAGCCGACTTTGCATATATTTTTCTGCAATTAAAACCCTTTCTGAAAGCATATCGATGTAAGTAATGATAATTTTTATTTTGTGGACTTAAAGTTGTTGATCTCTTATTACTGGAAGTTAATATGATTAATATGAAAATAAACCTACAATTTTTCACAATTTTAGACTTCTTTGCTTCCTCACTACCACCTTTATCTTTATAAATGACTGAAATCTTGGAGTTTTTAGGCGCTCAAAAGTTAGGGAAAATCACCAATAATGGTCTGGAAATCCTGGAAAAGTCAGGGAAAATAAAAAGGAAAAATGCCTATAAACCCTGTTAATATATTTTCAACATTGATTTTAAAACTACAACTTTTCTTCCAAATCTAAAATGCAGTAGTAGTTTCTGAATTTTATGTAAGAGTTTCTGAACACAACTCGAAAGTGCACGACACTTGCTGCAATTACCTACTTATAAAAATAAAATTTGAAAGCATTCAATAGTATTTAATTCAAAAGTATTCAATTCAATGTGATAATTAGTAATAAAATTACATTTACTTTTAGTTCACGAGTCACGATGTTAAATAGTTCATGAAGTCTATGGCACCAATTTCAGTTATGAGAAATGAACAACAAATTTGCTGTGATAACCCATTGTGCTTGTAAAATATCGAGGACAGAAAAATCCCATGCAACTTCTCCTTTAATGGCTCATCTTAAGAAAAACATACTAAATTTTAGAAATAGAGAAAACTATTCCTCTTCCAAGTGCAAAGACGAAGCAAGAAGAATTAGGCATGGGAATTGACGATGTAGATGATACTGAAACTGCAAGTTCTCTTCCCAGTCCAATTGCCAATCCCAGATTTTCACATGGCTGATTCTGATGATACTGACAGTGTTTTCTCAGATAATTCATGATTTCAATTTCACCATACCCCTCAAGTTCCCACATGCAATTCAAACTTCCTCCATCAAAAAATTCAATTATTCCCAGTGCTCAACTTACTCCAAAGTGTTTTATTGCTAAAAGACAGAGTTGAACCAAACCAACTAGCTTTAAACCAGCATTGAAAAAACCTTAGAGTAATCTTCTAATCACCGCGGAAGCCTTCGCAGCAACTACAATATTTTCACTTTAGGCGTGCATAAAAATTGTGGAGTCTCATGATGCAACTCACACTGATATAGCAAAACACTTAAGACTACCCTCCAAGAAACATCTAAGTCTCTACAATGGATGGGTGATATGAAAAATCGCTATGTGATTCAGAAACATGCTAGCTAGTGCAGACATTGTACTTAGAGATGGGCAACTTGGTAAATTACCACGGTAATTTTCGTAAATTACCAACACCCCTGAAAATTACCGTAATAAATGATAATTTTCAGAAAAGTTATTTTTCAGAAAATTTCTTCCTCATGAAGAAACCATTGAAATTGGTAATATTATAAATTAAGAAGTTAAAACGATTTTTTTTACATTGTGTCCATGATTAATTCTAATTCAGAGTAAAATAACAAATGCACATAGCGCAGAGGTGTCTTTGGAAGGAAAATTTCTCATAGTGTGACAAAAGAGAGGCAAATTGCATGTTGCTGCCAACTTTGTTTTAATTTTTTAATGAGTTATTATTGATAAACATCGTGATATGTTTGATATAAACGTCGGCATTTATATCTCAATGCTATTTGATTTCGATGGGAGTCCTCTGATAAGGATTTGCAGCTCAAAACTTAAAATTACCGGAAAATAACGGAAATTTTCAAAAATTACCGTAATTTACCATGGTAATTTACCTCAATTGAAAATAACGGTAATTTACCCAATTGTTCAGACATCGAAAAACATAAAAGCCAAGAAATCATGGTATGAAGGAATGCAAACTTAAAAAGCAGTTTTTAAGTTCTAGATCATCTAATATCGCCGTGAATGGCTTCGTCATAAGATAAAAGGTATTGCGAAATGATAAGTATGGGAATTATGGATTTGACACCGTCCCAATGGGTTGGTTGATACATTGGGAGAAATATATATCGTGCGAAAATAAATCAGGACTGCTCTATACTTTAAGGAATAATTAATAATAATATAGCCCTAATTCAGTTTCTGTTTCCTATTTATATATTTACTTCAGTATGTAAAAGTATGCATGTGAAACTAAAAATTGTCCTTTTCCCGCTATTTGCATTTTCCCACAATTTATACTTTTTTCTAGAGGTCCATAGAAAAGCGTAAATAAGGGGTTTTTCTGTATTTTAGTGGGTGTGCATTTAGGGTGGTGAATAGGAGCTTCGTGTTGAAGTTAATTTGTTGTTTCACTGTTGAATTCGAGTGCATAAGAGAAATGCATGTGACTCTGCTTTGTTTATTTTCATGTGGTTATTATTATTTTGTTACAGGTCTCGTGGTAGAGGTCGTGGAATGCCTTTCCAACCCCACCCAGGGGTGGAAGAGATATTTTCTCCAAGATCTCTTTCTCGTATGCAGCAGCCTGTGATGCATGATGGCTACGAACATGTAGTGAATGTGGAGGAAGAAGGCGATTATTTATGTAATAATTCCTTGATCCCTGGATCATATAATCCCTACAAGGGTGGAGGTTGGGATCCACACAATGCGTTCCTCTTTAGCAACATGTTAAGAGTAAATACCTCATCATCTGGCCGCAGGATATCCCTTGGGCGTGGTGTGGTACCTCCCAGGTACAGTGATGTTTCTATATTTTTGGCATTTTTTTTTTTAGTTTAGGTTCATTATGTTAACTTGTTTCTCTCTCTCTCTCTCTGTATGGTGAATTAATTTTATCTAGGGTTTTGCAAGGAGAGAATAAAATGTATTTTAGACACATAATTTTGTGTACTTTGAGTGGAAAGCAATCGTTACTCAATGAGATGGGAAGTGACCAATCTACATACATTCTTTGCATGAATTTTAGACAAACCCAATAGGGTAGTTTCCTTCATCAAAGAAAACAGACTTCATTAATTGCGATTTTTTTTCTTTGCCATAAACGTATTTAATTTACGCAAAAAGTTTGTATTGAGAAATCCCAGTTTACATGAGAATTAAATTTTAATTTTAAGGCCATTTGAAAAGGCTCTGAAATGGCGGGGTTCGCTGCCTTCTTGCTGACGTAACAGGGAGGTAGTTTACGTTGTGAGACATAGGAAAATTTGTCTCCTGAACTTATCATTGTATTTCAGGGCCCCTCAGCTCTAGTGAATATGTATTAGCAATAGCCTGTGAACACTATCAACGCTCGAAAAGACTTCTCTGTTAAACATAGTATTAATAGTCTAATTTAAGGTCGTGCGGGGATGGGTAAACTTCACGGTATGCATGTAAAAGGAATACTAACTGATTTTAAATTAATCAACTGCATAAATAATATTAAATAAATAAAAATTAATTACAATAAATTAACGGAATACGTACACCTCCGATACTAGTTAATAAGCTTTAACGGAGTGCAGCGTCTACTTGGAAGCGTCCGCAGCACCACCTGGTGGCAGGTAGAGGAAATAGTTTGACGTCACACGTAGGATTAACCGGCCGTCGTGTTTTTCCGCCATTGATTTTTTTCACTTTTTAATGAATGAGGAAAAATACTTAACGTCATTTACAAATCGAACGGCTTAAAACACGTACTCCAGAGGTTATAAACTTTCGATCAAGACAATAAGAAAATAATAGGAAACTACCCTATTCTTAGATAATCCCCATTTTTGGAGTCCACATTCCACTAGGGAATACAATTTAATTTGAAGCTTGTAGTTTGTCATTGGTTTGAATTTGAATGGAGGGTGGTTGACAAATGCCCAGGATCGAGCTGAACACACATCACAATACATGTTCACAAATGTGAATTTGCCCTTGACTGCTACGTGTAAAAGCACCTTTCACAATTTTATCTCTAATCAGTGGAAAACTAAGATGTGTTTGTAACATTGCTCTGAATCCATTCCTCCGACTATGTTGTAGTTTATACCACAATGGTGAATCGTAAATGAATGTCTGTAATATGCGAAGATCTCTAGATAAATGCAATACAATTTGTAATACAAACTTACTTTTCAGAAGTCCGGAAAGGAGAAAAAAATACTGTCTAAGTTTCATGCATACATGGCAATTAGCTCTTCTTCCATTGTTTATGAATTTTTGTATCTCATCGAGTATTACATTCATTGCACGATTTTCCAATTGGTTGATTGCATCGAAGGTTCAATAAAGCACATGTAAATAAAAATCACTGCACAACACTCAAGATTTCTCGCCAATTTTGTAGAATTTTATTTCAGTCTCCGAGTTTTCTGTTACCGAGTGATTTCTCCATTTCTATTTACTTAACGAGTACTCCATTCTATTCTCTTTCTGATGCCTTTAGCCAGTTTCACACTATCCAATAAGTGCAGAACAAGAATAGTTGAATTGAGTACAAGTGCCAAACAATGGTGCCTCTTGCAATTTTGCCATGAAAAGGGAAGTACATTTAACACTTTGGTGGGGAGGATGATGATAAATCTGGTGTTATCTCTCTTGAAATAACTGTACCTTATTGAAGTGATTATTGTATTGTTTCTCTTTTTCCTGCATTACAGGGAAGTACCTCCTGTTTCTTCTAGAAGATATCCATATGACCTAAGATACAGTGAATTTGATGAAAGGGTAAGTGATGAAATAGTTTACTCTCTGTGGTAGAATATCTTTTGGGGTGGGTGAATTAATCATTTTTGTATCCGTGAAGCTTTTGTTTTTGTTTTTCTGCTGTGGTTTTTGAAGTTTATCTTCACCCTTATCGTTTGTCAGACATTGTTTCATTCGCCCAGTGTTATTCATCAAATCGTTCTTGGCAAGGCAATATTTGAAACTTAAATCCAACATATGCAAGAAAAAAATATGTAGATGCCCTACATTTTCTACAGTCAGTAAAAAAACTTTTGAATGAAAGGCTAAACATTTGGAAAATCAAGGGCCACTAAAAATAGTCATCTTAGACAACTGCAAGGAAAGAAGACATAAACCTTTGTCGAAAGCTCCAAGTGAAGAAAAAAATTAGTGGAAGGAATTGAGCTCTGACAAATTTGGTTGTAGCTAATCTAGAAATGAAATTGAATGATGCCGTGGAATATTGGAGAAAGAACTAATGTGTTTGTATTTTTTGGGGTGCTTCAACAGCAGTGGTCATTTCACGAGAAAGGCATTGCATTGGTGATGATCTACTGTCAGCTAAGACCCCCCTAGATAAGATAGAGTTTGAGAAGCTATTTCTTCCAAATAAGAAAACAAATTACAGTAAAACCCCTCTTTTACACTTTTGAGGGGAACTAGAGAAAAAAGTGTAAATCGCGGGAAAGTGTAATTTGAGGGTGTGCAATTTTATATGAAAGTTATGCCTGAAAGAATAACTCCTTGCTTCTTGATTTTGCCTGCCTAATTCTTGCTTTCATTGAATGACAAGTTTAAAATTGAAATATAGTTCCAACAAAACCTCTTTAATAATGCCAAAATCTCTTATTTGAAATGCATGGGGACATGGGGAGATATACAGTAGAAGCCCGGTATAGTGAGTACGGCATATTGCGAGAATCGCGGTATAGCGAGTGATTGTCTTTGTACCGCCAAAAGGTCTATGTTTTACATGTAAAATAAATCGGATATAGCGAGGCCAAAAAGTTCCTTCCACGGTATACGCTCGGTATTACGACAGATATCTCTCGAGGGCGATGCTCCGCCTAGCAAAAATAAACTATTGGGTTTTGTATTATCTGCTAATTAAAGTAAAAATACAAGATGTGTGCCATATCTACAACACCTAAAGCCAGTTATGTCCAAACATTAACGATTTACGGCCTTCAGTTCGCTCTGCGCGCTCCCATTTTACGTTCTTCTTTTGTTAGGCACAGTCATTAGTGGGAGTGGGCAGACGACGAGCAAGATGAGAGTAGGAGAGGGAGTTAGGTCTAGGCATGGGCGATATTGATAATTCAATATCGGGATACGATAAATTTAGCTTATCATAAGCGATAACGATAACTCAGCGTGACGATAAACATCGTCTTATCGTGCCCCGATACGTTATCGTGCCCCGATACGTTATCGGGGCACGATAAGATATCGGGGCGCGATAAGATATCGGGGCGCGATAAGATGTCGGGGCGCGATAAGATGTCGGGGCGCGATAAGATGTCGGGGCACGATAAGATGTCGGGGCACGATAAGATGTCGGGGCACGATAAGATGTCGGGGCACGATAAGATGTCGGGGCACGATAAGATATCGGGGTGCGATAAATATCGCTATAAATAGGTATCGCGATAACTATCACGATAAACATCACGATAAATATCGTGACCATGATAAATATCGCGATAAAATATCATGATATCGCGCCCCGATAAAATATCACGTTATCGCGCCCCGATAAAATATCACTATATATTATCACGATAAATATCGCGATAAAAGATCGTGATATTGCGCTCGTTCAACCATAGCGTGTTCGCGCCCGATGAATTATCGTGATATTGCTCCAGTTAATCGAGTCGGAAAAAGACAGCCGTAAGTTGGCCTTCGCTTAAGCTTGAAAAATATCTACGACCCCTGAAACATGCCGTATTTCAGTGAACCTTCAGGCCAATTTTCCCAACTGATGGACGTACTGGTTAACATTCGAAAACTTGACAAAGCTGATATTATCGTCATGACATATTCGCAAAATTATCCAAAAACTTCTACAGTATACCTAATATTTTAATTCCGACTAGTTACGCTGTCTTTACAGCTTTCTTCGGCGATCGAAAAATAGAAGAACTGGAGGAAAAACATCGAAACTAGGGGAATTAATATTTTATATAATGGAAAATGTCCTGTTCCTTTCATGAAATATGTTGATATTCTACCAGATTGTGTCTGAAATGACTTTTTTGCTGTTTACCTTCGTCAAATACCACGGAAACAAAAGAAAAACTAAATACGAACGACTATGAGAATTAGGTGGGTTTTTTCAACACCATCGGATATAACGAGCGCTCGATTTAGCGAGTGATTTCCGAGGGATTATGAGCACTCGTTATACCTGGATTCCACTGTATTAACTAGATGACATATGGTTGGGCCAAGATTTGGAAGAGTGTGAAAAAATTGTACAATTGTAAATTGGAGAGAATATCAGGAATTAGTTTACAGGTGTATGAGGGAAGATGCAGAACAGCAAGCAGTTGAGAAAGGATGCAGGGGGGGGGATGGTGTAGTAGACACTAGAGTGGTCAAGACACTGTTCATTACTGTTAAGTCAGGAGAGCTGCTGATAGAACTTAACAAGATTCAGCATAGGGGTAAGGAAAATGTGAAAAGAACTGCATGGCATTAATGATAGACAAGGGAACTTGGGAGTAGAAGAGGAGAATGACATAGATAAGGATGAACTGAGGCCAGGAGTCTTGATCCAACCATGCTAGTAAGTTAGGGTAAATATTATGAGAAAAGAAGGTGTAGAGACTATAGTGATATTCTATCAAAGCTACTTAAGAATCGAGCTAGAGAAGAATGAGATGATTTTACGGGTGTGTTCGTAGGATATATGAGGATGAAATTTGGCTGGAGGATTTTTAAAAATCTGTATTAATGCCTCCAAAAAAGAAAGACAAGACCGCAAATGCTGAAAAGCATACACTTCTTAAATAAATGAAAAATTTCATCACCAATGCGATAGCATCAGCCATCGCGCGAGTTATGCAACCTGAACAACAATCGCGAGAAAAACGACGTACGTGTACTGAAATCCCTCGCGGCATTACAATTGCACAGATGAGCGAGGTCACGATAAATGGTGGTATATCTGGGCAAATTTTATTTCACTTTCATAGTGGAAACTTACTGCATGAGTTTTTACTTTGTCTTTCACGGAGCGTTAAGTCCAACCACTAGTTATGCAACCAGGACGACAATCACGGCAAAATCGTCTTTTTCTTTGTCTTTCACGGACCGTTGAGTCCAACCACTAGTTATGCAACCAGGACGACAATCACGGCAAAATCGTCTCGTAAAACGTAAATAGCGAACCATTCAAAAATTTGCTAGCGTATATAAAGGGAAGACGTTACATTGCGGATATAAGTACATTATTAGGACTTGAAGAAAAAGTCGTTAATGGCGGGAAAAGGTAAATTGCGGGGACGTAAAAGCGAGGTTTTACTGTATATTACAGTTAGAGAATACTGTTAATTATTATTTGTCTACTTCTCAATGCTCTTCATGCTGAAAAACCTGTGACTGAAATGGTTCCTCTCAGTTTCAGTTAAGTCGCCATTTTCATAGCAGTGTTTACAAATTTCATAATAACTTTTGAATATTTGAAGTGAATAAAAATTCGTCGTTGGATTTTTTTAGTTGAAATTTCAATTCAGTATGAGGACAGCTAACAGAATAAAAAGCACGTAATTCTTCTTAATGGCATTTTAAGTCATATGTACAGTTTTAATCAAAATTAAATTGTAAAAGTTGATCTAAGGTGAGAAAAAATGTATTCACATTAGTTAATGTAAAATAAACATTCTATAAGATAAAGTTTTACTGCATCAAAATTGGTGTCCTATGTAGGAAGATATAGCTTCTGAAACTTAGGGTATCGGTTTATTCTCGATGATGTCTTGACTTAAAATAGTGGCGATAGCTCGTAGTGATGGCAGAGTAAAGGCATCAGTTCTCAGTAAATCTTACGTAAAATTCATTAGCTATTTGCTAAAGTACGATATGGAAGAACACATTTACATATAGACACATTGTATGACCAATTATAAATTATGTAATAATGAATATGTAATGGGAGTAAGTGAAGCTCGTATGGAGCAGCAACCGTCGACGATGTTTAAACAATTTTTTTTGGAAGAAGAGAGAGATTGTGTGATCTCTTAATAATTAATGATGAATGTGTAACAGAGGAAAAGCAAAGTTTTTTTCGAGCAGCACTTAATGGTGATGTGTTCAAACTTTCTTGATTTTGAATTGTCACCAGCAGTGACTAGTTTTGGTGCATTATTTTTGGTGAAAAGGCATTAGTTTTGCCGGAATTCCATTAGTTGAAATTGTTGTATTTCTACTGAAAGTTACACGGCGAAACCCATCAACAGACTCTTATCTCCACCTTCCTCTCATAGTACATATGATGTAGTTCACCAACACGTCGAATATTGTGTAATTAGCATAATTATTTGAGATTTCGGTATCGAAAATTTTCTAGTATTTGAGTATTGGTGGGTAGTATTTGCACATCTCTGATAAACTCTTTCATTAACTGTGTATAATTGTTGAACCTTGAGGAACAGAATTTTCTCGGTGCTCAGAAAATGTGTGACAACCATGCTGCTTTGTGTATTTCGGTTGAAATCTATATTTGTCATTCTCTCCTTTCAAAGGAAAGTACAGCGAATCTCATCTTTCCAAAGAAAATGAGATTCACGAATACTGGAATACCTAGAGTACTGGAAAGTATTCGGTATTCGAGATCTTGAATAGTTATGCTATAGGACAAAATTAGAATACTGTGAATAATGTGCCATATACAATTGGGTGCCCATACAGGACTAAATTTGGCCTGTAAGTAAATTACATGATATGCACTGTGAAAGGATAGAGGTGGTTCAAGTCTATTGATGGGTTTTGCTGCGTACTTTGGTGTAGAAAGGCTACATTGTTAGCAAATAGAATCGTGACGAAACTGTTGTCTTTTCACCATAAAGCATACCATACCGCTGGTAACTGCTCAAAATCTAAGAAAGTTCGTAAACATCATCGACGGTTGATGGTGGCAACCATCAACAAATGATCTGAGCATTAATCTTGATTGCTGTTACTCTGTTATGTATTTATTTATTTAAAGAAGGTGGCACAATGTGTCTCTTGCAAATTGTACTTTCTACGTAAGAGTTACTGAGAACTCATGCCTCTCCTCTGCTATCCTACAATGAGCTATTTTCCGTTGAAGATCATTTACTTTGAGACCCCCGAGTTTGATGAGCTATATCTTCCAAAAGAGCGGAAAGGGTTTTCGTGACTTAAAATCAATGGCTGAGAATTGTGTGCTTATTATTCTGTAAACTGTTGTCACATTGAATTTAAATTTCAATGATGTTTTGGGCAAACAGAAGAAAGTAATTTTCTTGAAGGTATATTAACACTTTCTCCTCAATTATTAACATTTATAAAAGTTTATGTATTTAAAATTTTCAATACATTAAGTAGTCCATGATAGTTAGCTAAGTTATGTTATATGGAAAAAGCCAAAACATTTTTTTACCAAAACAGTGCTTCATATCACCGAGATATTATCCAATTCTTAACGTTAATTTTCCCATTTCGAGAATCACAATAATTTCATCATCATCATTGGTCATCAATCCTCAGATTGGTTTGACTCGGCTCTCCACTGAGTCCTTCTATCGGCTAATCTCTTCATATTTATGTATTTCTTCTCTTTCACATCCTTCATCGCTTGTTCCATATATCTCGCACAAGGCCTTCCTTTGCCATTCTTCCCGTCCACTTGTCTCTCAACTATTGTCTTCATCATACCTTCGTCTCATGATGTGGCATGTGGATGAACGTGATTGACACGTTCACCCTGGTGTGGGCCACCAGTGGGTCACAGCAGTTGTTCATATGTGTGGTTCACACCAGTGTTGGCCTCCCCGGCGGTGTGACTCACTCGTGTGTCACACTCTTCGTAGGTCCGTATAAGATATTTGAGCGCAGCCATTGGGTGGTAATATAAACTAAACTGTCCCCACCAGATAGATCCTTAAAAGTTTTGTTTACATTTCTTAGTTTATGAGTTATGGAATTAATGAACTCGATACTATGAAACAAAAAAGATAATTTTGTTCAGTACATATTGAAGTATTTATTCGGATCTTGTTGAGTAAATAATAATAAAAGAGGAAAATTACATAAAGATTTTTATTTATGTTCCATTAACAATGGAATAAGAACACTAATTATGCATTTTCTTAAAACATTCTAAGCACAATGCTGGTCTATTCTTGCAACCTGAGCAATAAGTTATAACCTTTATGGTTTTTTTCATTGCCGCTTCTCTTTCATCTGTTTCGCATTACTCTGGTTGCACCTTCGTATTTCTTAAGATAATGTCCCCTTTTTTTTGACGTATGTGGTGTAGCAGCAATCGTTGTTGCTACAGCAAGTAATGCGGAAACGTTTTCACGAAATAGTAAAATGCTCAACTTCTTATGGCTATTTAACTTCTTGTGAATGCACCATACATTTACCAGCATGGTGCCACAAATAAGCTCAATTACTATCTTTTTATTCCACTTTATCGTCTTCCTCAAAGATGCATAGTATGAAGACATTTGGTCAGATAAATCGACACCTTTCTTAGCAGCATTGTAACTAATGACGGTATCTGGTTTTCTAACAGATGCGCTGATGTCGACTAAAGTACATTAAGAGTTTTGCACGTTGTCAACATGAGTACAGGCTAAAGAAAAAGACTGGCAATTTTCCACAAGAATAAGGATTTTACTCGACCGGTTTTGGTGTACAACACCATCATCAGGTGAAAATTGTAGCTCAGACATCTGTATATATACACAATTGCAGTGAGGGGAGGGAAAGGTTGAGAGGGGGGGAAGGGGGAGGTGTGAGAGAACAAGGATTGGGAATTGAGAGGAGGGTGAAAGGTGGTGGGTGTTAATGGGTAAAACCTTCTTTCACCCCCCTCCCCTCTCCTCTCCATCACCTTCCCATGAGTCGTACACTCTTCAGAAGGACTGCCGCATCCCTAAGCACCGGACCCCCGCTGCCCCCTTCCTCCCCCCCCCCCCCCCCCCCTCAGACTACCTTGGAAGAATACACCAGGAACCCCAAGGAGCTAATCCTCCTTAACCCGAAGGAAACGACACTCCGGGGGATGCCAACGCCCGGACCGCTTCACCCCTTCCACAGTGGACTTCACTTGGACTCTCCATACGGACTTTCCGTAGACCCTTAACGACGTGGGCCATCCCCAGATCGCCATGCATGGTTTTACTCATTAACACCCACCACCTTTCTTCAACCTCCCCCTTTCCCCTCCCCCCCTCTCAACCTTTCACCCCCCTCACTGCAATTGTGTATATGTACAGATGTCTGAGCTATAATTTTCACCTGATGATGGTGTTGTACACTGAAACCGGTCGAGTAAAATCCTTATTGTTGTGGAAAATTGCCTGTCCTTCTCTTTAGTCATGATATTCCACCAAATCAAGCCTGAAACAACTACCTTTATGAGTACAGGCCTTTTGTCTGTCCACTTCACAAATTAGATTTCATATGAATTTTGTAGGCCTCATATTTCATGTTTCCATGTTATTTTCACTCACTGCGCAATTTCGATACTTTTTAAGTAATAACTTTGTAAATTAAGGAACCGTTTCTTCTGATTATTATTCTTAGTGACTCTTTTTAAAATTGTGTTCATTAAATGGCAATCTAATATATTTTGTAAATAATTGAATCGTTTCAATGAAAACATGCTGGGCGTAAAACATAGACTAGTTGCCATGCATGACCCATAGTCCAGCGAAATCCCTATTCTGATATCACTTTGGGTCCCGACTGTGACAGATTAAAGATTCTCAATTGTATTCCAATTCGAGAAATCTGCCATTCGTCCCATCTCTGAAGGAAGGTATCAAGTTGTGGCAAGCAGTGTGTGGACTCTCTTGCAGTTAAATCTTTCATCGTTCTCATTTAAAGAGTGGAGAAGGGTCATTTTGAGACCTGATTGTCTATCACTCCTCTTACCCTCTTTCCATGAGTAGATTGAGAAATCCATGGGGTAAGAATGTTACAGACACCCTAGTCAAGCTTTCCACGAGCAATTTGATATTGTCACAAAATGAAATTGTTTTAATCTATTTCATTCATATATTTTTATTTCTGTGGTTAAAACGATCTCTCTTTAATTGTACAGGGGTACAAAATCGGGAAGTGCTGTCTCTGCAGTGATCCTTCAACAATGACCTGTGGGGTTTGTGGTGCTTGGTATTGCTCTCCAGAATGCCAGAAAGAAGACTGGCCCAGGCACAAAGGGATTTGTGATTGTTTGTGAGTATGGTTTTCATGAGTACATCCATGACTGCATTGCATACTGTCATGTTTTTCTATTACATTCCAAAAAATGGGTCTATTAGGGATGTGCTTGTTCACACTGTGGAATACAAGGTCTATGACTGCGTAGTTTGGAAAATATCAATTGATGGGTGGAATGAAGACAAAAGAAGGATAGCAGTACTGCAAAGTGAACTCAGAAGTGTGGTGTTGGGTTTAACTCTCTTAGTGCCACTGAATTTTGGTAGTACTAGTGAAAAGTGCCAGCATGATTATGAGAGTTTTGTAACTCCTTTTGAAAATTATAAACAATATGAAGTTACTATTTAGATATGAATGTAATATTATTTTAATTAACAAAAAATGGATTAATTGTTTTTTATGGTATTCTGATACATTGCATAAAGTATTAATGTAGTATTTACAACTAAAATAGCTTAAACATTAATTAGCTCCTAGAGCCGATATATCGGCTCGTGGCACTTTTCGGCCGTGCAGCAAAAGCCGATTTATCGGCCCACGGCACTAAGAGGGTTAAAGAATAAAAAATAACTTGGAGCTGACAAGAGCCATTGAGAAAGGAGTCAGACCTTGAGTCTGGACACTTAATATTCCGCAGCATTTCATTTGAAGTTCATAAGTTTTGGCAATGAGTTTAGAACGAAGACAGAAACACCAAACAATCTAAGCACCGAGCAGGGTAGAGTCTATCAACGGTAGAACTTTAATTTTTTCTGATACTTAAATTGATTTTCCGCTGCACACTGGATGCCACTCACTTTAGGCGAGGGGAGGTCACCACTGCTGGAATCCCGTCTTCCGGATGCAAAAGAAATGGATTGGGGAAGGGGAGGTAACTGGGGGGAAGGATGGGAAAAACACACTCACATGAAGAGTCGCATTCAACCCATAAAATTCTTACCTAGATTTAACACGCAAAATAAGAACGCTCTTCTGTGAACAACTCCATTCACATGTCGCCCCATCCAAACGGGACCGGTTACAATATATATTTATTTTTTGCTATAAAAGCACGCTGAACTGCCCAGAGCATGCCTGGAAGAGAAAGGTAGGGCAAACGTGGAATCTTCTGCTGCAAGCAGCTTGCCTATCGCTGTGAATGAGTCATGAGGACTCGATAATAGCAGAAAAGTATGGTCTTTAAGAATGCAAGTCAGTGTTAGTTTAAGAACTGACGGTATCTTTGGAAACATACCGTCACTATGTCTTCTCACGCAAAGTTTTTGGAGACGAAGTTGAGGATAATTTAAAGTGCAATTTGTTTCTTTTGTTGAGAAGTCGAGAAATGTGGGGACAAAAGCTATCTCACTCATTAACGATTTTATTTTGTTGAATACTGCAACTTATAACTTTTATTCAAGCATAGGCGAGAATATTTTTCCTGTGCATACTAGAGAAATTTTCTCGCGTGGTGTTTGGTGCGCACGGTACCTATGGTGGCTTACAACTTGGCAACCTCGAGCAGCTTATCTCTCCTGGCCGAAAGTCCTATCGTGTGGAGCTCGCTTTCCGAAATAAATACATAAACATTGAAAGCATATCTAATTCTCTCAATTTATTTGAGTCATTTTACACATGCTAACTTTTCAAACACGAAGAATACCGTCAAAATGAAATGTATTTCCCACTTCCGCAAGCTGAGATTGCATGTTTTTAACATTTGTCGTAACGTAATTGTTAACTGAGTAATCTATTTTAAACTTTGTTTGGTCTAAGATAGATGTATGTTCCGTATCTTATGCGAAGAAAAGAGAAGTGGCTTTTCTTGTTTATCTTCAATTGGGCATCAAATTTGAACTTGCTTGCCAGAACTTGAAAAAAATGTGGTCTTTTTATGTCTCCGTCGAAAAATTCATTCATATAACCAACTTCAAAATATATATTTTTGACATTAATAGACATATAAATAAGGAAGCTTTAGTTCGACATACTTTATTTTAAAATCTAAATAGCCATTTTTGAGATATTGGCCTTCAAACTCGGGGGATGGAATTTTACAATGGCCTTGAGATCGAATCTAGTTCCCCTCAAGACTTTTTCCGCAAATATTTAGACCAAAAATGGGGGACTATATTCGGAGGAATACAGTAATTGCCTTTGGCAGTTAATGAAATTGAAAAAGATTCGTTAATTGGTGAAAAAGTAAATCTTTTTCGTCAAAGTATTCATTTTGTCAATACAATGGAAATTTTGTTAGTACCCCCTAGATACCTGAAGTATTGAGGCAAGGGCTGATCCAGGATTTTTTTCTGGGAGGGGCACAAGGGTCAGTCAGGCAAAAAGTCTTCTCATATTTGGGATAAACAAACAACATACAAGAGTTACTGTACGAAATATACTCTTTATTTTAATATAAAGGTTATTAATATGAAAATATTTTTAAGTTACATATATAATAATATTTTCTTTTATGTTTCCTGCAGAAGATGTCCAGTACTTCGTTAACGTTCATTTTTGACACAATTCTTGATAGATATGCATTAAAGCCAGTCCATTCAAACGATCTTCTGTCATTCTGCTGCGAAGATATGTTTTCAATTGGTGTAAGGTGGAGAAAGATCACTCAGCTGTCCAAGTAGTCACAGGGAACATGCACAATAATTGACACAGAGTTCTAATATATGGCAGCACTGTTGCTGTTTTGTAGGAATCTGCTGGTGACTTTGGCATAATAATTTCTCTCATCTCTTGCCAAATTTTTAGGTCTCCCTTCAAAGCTAAAAAGCAAGGAAGGTCCTCTTTATATACTTCAGCACCTTGCAAAACCTCCTCAATATCTTCGTTACTGAAGTTATGGGACATCAGCTTTTGCAACTGTCCGATTTTTTGCAGTTGAGCATTAGTGATCCTGGACGATATTCCCTTTAATAAATAATCTAGTAAAGGAATACATATTGTAAATCAGTAATACTCTTCAATGGACTCCACAAGGGCGTGCACTACGCTCTTGCACCCTTGCGCTCTTTCTTGCACTCTCACCCTTTTCTGCACTTACTTGCTTTGTTCCGACAAGAAAGAATTTTTACGTAGAAAAAAATAAAATATCCTAATAGGGTAACATAGGCAGCAATATAAAAATTAAAAAAACTTACGTGGCTCAAAAGGTAGAAATACTCCTCTTCATAGTTTTTTTTTTAATTCTACAAAAGGAATAGGTCATAATTAAGCAAAACACTAAAAACAGTTAATATATAAGGCAGATTTATTTTTAAAAAATGTGTATTTAACGTAATTACGCATGCAATAAAAGAAAACAGGGATGATGGTAAAGTAAAAATGTAAAGGAGAAAATGGTATATATAAACTAAAATAATACAAGTAACTGATGTATAAATATTGATAAAAAAATAATAACATATACCTACGTGGACTGCAAAATGTGGACGAAAAATACAGGGAGGCTCCCGCAACGTTTCCGTTCAGCCACAGCTATCTATCCACGAACGACGCACACTGTACGAAAGATGGAAGCCTTCTGAAGGTCATATACACGGTCGGAAGACTCGGGCGGGTTTTAAACTCGTACGGAGGCGAAGAATTGGGTTCCCGGCCCGACCGGCGGAGCACGTCAATTGACGTGCTCCGTATCTCAGTTTGGACAGACGTGCTCCGCGCTGAATGTGTTAAGAAAGTTTGTCTGCAACTATGTTGTTTACTTTCATTAGAACTATTCTATTTCGTTAAAGTTTTACTCATGTTCCCGAAATATATGAAGTTCACATGACATACAAACGTCAAATAATAATAGTTTGCATAACAGAAATCTGTTTCATCATCCATTCTTAACAATTTTGTCTCCTGAATCTCCTCTGTTATTATCGTAGTGCGCAAAAGGGAGCATGGACGTACCCTTACGTGCACTAGGGCCTGGTGCTCTTCTTGATGCGCTCTGAAACGGATTGGAACAGCACTACGTGACGTCACATCCGAAAGTTGACAATCGAAAAGAGTGGGTAAGAGTTTGAAGGGTGCATAATGACGAATTGGAACACAGCCTCAGTCTGAATATTAGACCTATTTGTTTGACGGCTGGGGGGGCAAGAAGTGCTCCCTTGCCCCTCCCCCCCTAAATCCGCCTATGTATTAAGGTATCAAGGAATCGAGTGTCCCATCCTTGGTAATACTATCTAAGAAAAGCCATTTGAAGGGGGATGTGTTTCCCTGTTGCAGAGCTTTTGTGATGAAATAATGTGGGTAAAGATAAGTGAGGGTGGCCTCTAATCACTACAACATTTCTATAATCTTTGAAATCATTTTCTTCATATTTTAATAATTCATAATAATTAATGGTTTAAGAATTTTAATGTAGATTTCCTGTAAAGTGTTGCACAAGGAAAGACCTATAACCTTACGTGACTGGAGCCGTGTTACTTATTATTTATAAACAATGTTACATTTGCAGCAAAAAAGCCCTGAGTAATGTCGAGGGAAACAGTCAAGGGCAGGAGACACCACGTAGTGGCAGTGATGCGGAAAAGGGGAGGATGAGGCTGCACTCGGACCGAGAAGAGAACATGGAGAGCCACCCGATGGCATCGGAATCACCGAAGGTGGAGGCTGAGAAATTCCGTGAGGAGAGCAGCAAGGGAAAGGGAGGAGTGAGTCCGAGCCAAAGGGGCCACCAGATTGGCCAGCAGAGCAGCCGAGCGACGCATGACAGAGTCTCGGAGGACTCTCCCTCTGACTCGGGTGGATTCCGAGAGAGCAGAGCAAGCCACGACAGGGTGACGGAAGAGTCTCATGCAGGTTCGAGGATGAGCCACGGTAGGGAGGGGCAGGAGCGTGAGAGGAGCGGAGGAGGCTACTGCAAGGGGGCGAGGGATGAGGGGGACATTGGGGGAGGGGGGGATGGGAGGGGAGGGTGGGGGGGAGGTGGCAGGGGGGAGAGGGGAGGAGGCGGGAGGGGTCGGGGGAGGGGGGGCAGTGGAGAGGGGGGCGATTGGAGCAGGGGGAGGGTGATAGACGGGGGCGGGGACGCCAGGGGGAGGGGAGCGGAAGGGGGAGGCTACAGGGGAGGGGGTGGGGGTGAGTACAGGGGAGGGAGGGGGGGAGAGTACAGGGGAGGGAGAGGGGGAGAGTACAGGGGAGGGAGGGGAGGGGATTACAGGGGGGGAAGGGGTGGTCGGGGGGGCCGAGGCGGCCAGCAGTCGGAAGGCGGCAATTGGGGAAGGGATGGACCTAGGCAGGATCGGATGGGGGCATCTGCACAGGACACAAAGCGAGATGAGGATGAAGAGTGGGGATCTGGCCAGGTGAGGCTATTGATGAAGGTGGAATGCCCAAGGCCTCCTAGTGCATGCTGGGCAGGCACTGGAGAAGTCACTGAAAACTGTAAACTGTATAACTTGCATGAACCTTTAGTTTTGTCTTGTGTTTTCCGTGGTGGCTAGAGTTTCTCAATAGGCTGTAATTAAAGTATTTCTTGAAACACCTATTCAATTTTCTCTAATTTTGGCTGAAAAACGAAATGACGTATATTTAGTGCAACTGGAAAGCCTTGTTTGAAGAAGTTGTAATCAGTATTCAACTCTTTAGTCTAGTTTTGGTGTTAAGTGGCAGATGAATAGATTTTCTGTTGAACTATGCTGTGTTCTGATCTGGTGTTGTGTGGCAGGAGCCTGCTCCATCACCCCAAAAGAGGGTTCCAGAAAGACCCCAGGATGGACCATCCACAAATTCCTCAGGCCTCCTACCAACTCCCTCAGATGCAAGTGACCAAGCCTCGAAGCCAACTTCTTCTCATAAATGTGAAGAGAACATTGATTTACCCCTTGGGAAATACTTGGAGGTATTTGTTGAAATAAATTGTTTAACTACTTTGAGTGTACTTAAGTGCATACTCATTTGATGCTTGCATTGAAATTTTGTTTTAAATTAGTCTTTTACTTTGCTTTAGGTCACAGTGCAATCTATTGTTTCCCATGACACTTACTGGATAACATGTCAGGATTATGAAAAGGAGGCAACTGCTATTTTTGGGCTACTGCATAAGGAACTCAGTAAGCCATTAAATGGTACCTTTGTTCCTCAAGTTGGATCCTTATGCATAGCATCATTTGAAGGTTTGCCGTAAGTATCTTATGAATATTATAAATTCTTTAAATTTATTCTAATTTATGCTGATAACTTGATCTTTCTACTATACTTTCTGGGGTGTAATTTATTTAGATATGTATAGCCTTTGACTTCTTGGCATTGAGATAGTGAAACAATGGGATTTTCTTATATAAGTACTGTTATTAGAGGACTCCCAAAGTTTTTTCTCCAAAGAATTTTGGTACACCTGCAGAATATGTTAGTGATTTTCTGTTTCCTGAATTTCGTCATGGTTATTGGCATATGGTAATCGATCAACCGATCGAGGCATCCCTTGATGAGTTAAAATGTATGCCAATAGTGGTTGACTTTTAATTTTTGTATTTTTTATAATTTTTACACTCTAGATTTCGTGCGAAGGTGAAGTCGATCAAGGGCTCCACAGCAACTGTCTTTTTTATTGATTATGGAAATACTTCAGAATGTGAAGTAGCTGAACTACGCCCACTTCCTGAAGATGTCTTGGAATTGAAGTCTCTGGTAAGGGAATCCTTCTCTATTTCATTCACAGTCTCAATTATATTTAATTTCGTGCACCTTTTCGTGAATTTAAATTATTTACTCTCTGTGCTCTTTGAATCATTGTCATACGTGCACTTGTGTTTCTTGTCTTGTATTTGAGATATTTATGGTGACCTTGGAAAATCCATCTCTTCATTGGAAGTTTGATGAACTACTGATTTTTTAGGAACCTTTTTCTCAGAGCTGCTTTTTAAATCCTAAACCTGTAAATGGCTTTACATAGTCAAATAAAAAGTTCAGAAACTGGAATAAAAAAGTTTAGAAACTTTCATTCCTTGCTAAATTCACCACACATTTTGCTCTCGAATGGTCAATGTTTATGAAGTGCATCAAGCTGTGTAAATATTTATCTAGGTAGAGTATTTCCTGGGTTCAGTAGTGCAACATTTTGCTGTACATTTAAGTTTACTGGACTATGATCCTCAACTCTTATCAGGTTTTGATGCAAGGAACTGCAATTGCACAGCGTGCTTTGAATTTTTGTGCATAGTTGTCTACTTTCTCTTGAAACATGGAAAAGCAGCTGATGCAAAAGCCTGTATTAGCATGATATTGGCGTTAAAATTGGCCCTGGTAATATTTACGAAAACATTGAAAAATATGCACAAATGAACAAATGTACCAGAATACAGAAGTATTTCCTTAACTTCTGCTATCAGGAAAAAATAATCGAAACCAGGATATATGAATTGTAAAATTATAAGGAAATAAATAATTCTTTGGCAATGAAAACTTTGATGACTTTGTCACGAGAATAAAAATCATAACAAAACAAACGCCGGACCTTTAGTCACACAGAAGACAGGTGGACTGAACTCTTCCCCTTACCCACACCACTGTTCCCCACTGTCGTGTGATTGGCTAGATGCTTTTCCGCTTGTCCTTCTTCCACCCATTCCGCTCCTACTTAACAAAAGATAAACTAAAAAGTAGACTTGGACTGATACCAAACCGATACCTCGATACCAGCGGCCGATACCGATAGTATTATTTGCCGATATCTTACTTATTTTTCCCAAAAAATTTAATATGTGCTTTCTTTCTCGTGAACTAAGCTCAGTAATCCAAAGTGTGATATAAGAGCAATTAATGAGAGAAATGACATTGTGATAACTCTTTCATTTTGCAACTCTTACAATTAATCACTGGGATTAAATTTCAGACTCTAAGCCCTCTTGCATTTGTAAATACTGGAAATTCTTTTTAAGGAATATGAGCTGCTGAACATGCTCAGCAGTTAAGAGGGTTCTTCTATCAGAAACCATTGCACCAGTCTCTGAAAAAATTTGCTCAGAAAACACTGAACCTGCAGGTACACCCAAAAAGCATGAAGCAAGTTGCCTTAAATTTCTAAATCTAGTTTCATGATGCCAATAGGTCAGAGGATCACATAGGAGGGACTGAGTGGCTTCAGATAAATACAGTTCAATTTCTTTTCCCAAGCCATCTTCTGTCAAAAGTTGAGGAGTTTGACGCCTAATAAGAGTTTCAGTAACCTGCAAAAAAGAAAAATTCATCCTGTAAAACAGGTAAACAAAATAGAGGCACATGAATTTAGCACACTGTACATTTTCAGTTACTAATATGCTAAAATAACTGTGGTATGTGCACCAAAATACAGTTTTTTTATGCATAAAAAAACTAAACACAGTTCTCAACCCGAAGGTTGGTTTGAGATAGTTGGTGATAGAGACCACTCAGGACTTGGCCCAATGGCATGTGAAATTATAATCTTTACTTTGATCTACTTTAATCAAATTTACCTGGAAAAGTGTCATTGTTTTTATATCCACCTCAGACTTGGAGCCAGATGAATCATGTTCTTTTCTGATTAATTTGAAATGTCCAACATCTTTACTTTTTGCTTTATTTTTGACATCTTTCTTAAACACTTCCACTGCTTCATCACCAAAAAATTTCATTTTGTATCTTGGATCAAGCCCAGTTGCCAACAGATGTTTCTTTGTTTTCCAAGGTTGTCCAGTCATACCGCCTTTCCAGTTCTCCTAAAATATCTTTTGCCATACCCTTCACATCCTGCATTTCTGCAAAACTCCTCATTAGAGTTTTTAAACTTTCAATTAGAGGCCAAATGTCAGACAAGCATGTGTTTTGGGAGCTTATTGTTTTTGTTGCCTGTTCAAAATGCGTAAGAACTTCCAGTATCTTACTCGCTGAAGCCCAGTCCTTCTGGTTCATCATTTCTTTGAAGTTCAGCTTTGAAGATGCAACTGAAAAAAAAATTGTAATCCTTATCTTTTAGTTTTCTGAAATTGACATACTTCTCAACATATCCCTAAGCTACCCTTTATTATTCTTTCTATCTCACTTTTGCTACTACATACCTGAAATAGCATTCTGCTGCTCAAGTAGTCTCTTTAGCATCCTTTGAGATGAATCCCACCTAGTAGGTTCATCTTGAATGAGAACTTTCTTTTTCATGTTCAGGCTTCCTTGGGCTTCATGGAGAGTTTTCATGGCATAACAAGAATGTTTGAAGTGTCCAACAACGGCCCGAGCTTTACCAAGTAAATCTCGAATTGATGGCAGATGTAAACAGCCCTTATTTACCACCTGTAGAAAGATATTTTATAGTACGACCCACAGATTATTGAACGACTAAAAATGATATTCCTAAATAGTTCAATCTTCTAGAAAGTTAATATTTTGACCAGCCCTGACTTACTTGCTGCAGGGTATGAGCTGTGCATGGTATATGGGTAACAGATTTTAACTGGCGCACTGGGGATACCATATTCTTTGCATTATCAGTGATAACAAGTTTAATTTTGTCGTTTATTTCCCATTTCGCAAAGGCATTTTCCAAATTTTTTGCAATTAGGTGACCACTATGCCTCTCCCCATCAAAACCCATTACTTCCAGAAGCACATGATTCCTCTTGAAATCTACATCAATAAAGTGTGCGGTAACACTAATATAATCATGCCCTCCTCCAGATGTCCAAATATCAGATGTGATAGTTATTCCTTCATTTGGTCTATCATTGAGGATACGTTTCACAGTTTCTTGTACTTTCAAATACACTTTAGGTATTAGATTGTCAGAAAAATATTTCCGGCTAGGTACCTTGTACCTAGGACAGACACTGCTCATTAGCTCCTTAAAACCCACAGATTCAACAAAGTTAAATGGCATCGAGTTAAGGCACAGCATCTTGCAAATTGCCTTGTGTATTTTTCGTGCTCGCTCATCATTAATGTCATAAAGTCTTTTAGATTCAACAAAAAGTGGCAGTGTAGCCTGTTTCATAGTGCAAGACCAGCTTGCAGTAGACTCATCATCAGGTGCAAGGTCTTCATCAACAATCTCATCCGTAATATCCAACATGTGTTCTGAAACGCAAGGACTGGAGCAATGGAGACCATGTGAGTCGGAATCTTTTGGCTCCTCCCGCAACAGTTTATCTGTAAGCAAACGGGAAAACTTGAAGGGCTCTCACAGATCGACTGCTACCATTTTAGCAGAAAACATCTATCACTAGGTCACTTCAAGTGAGGTACATTAATTAGGATTTGCATCAATGTAGGAAATCAAATTAAAAACTATGTCATTCTGTGCCTTATTGCACCTATTAAAAAAAATAAGGTTGCGTAAGTCACAAGGAAACTCGATAGTGTATGAATTTATACATACGTACCTGGATTTTTTCTTCTGAAGTTTAAATAACTCCTGCACACATTAATATGTTTAAACAAATTTGATGTATTAAACGATTTCTTGTCAACACCACCACGTCTGTACGACTTCTTACAGTATTTACAAATTGCCGAATTGTCCAATGATTTCGTGAAATGCTTCCACACAGATGACCGCGACATTTTTCGTTGTACAGTCACTTGCAAAAAAAGTTGACAGTTCAGAGCCGATGTTTTTCTAAGTCCCGAGTTACGGTGATTTGACAACGCTGCGTAATGGCTGCGTCAGGACGGGGGAAGAGAGAAGGGGGTTTGTTTTCGGTTAGAACTTCGCGAGGCTCCGCCAGAGGTAAGCCGTGACGCAGCGTTGTCAAATCACAGTCAACTCGGGACTTAGAAAAATATCGGCTCTGAAGTGTTAATTTTTTTTGGAAGTGACTGTACTTCAAAACTTGGGTTGCAGTAGATAACTCCTCAATTGCCCTGGAATACTCAATAGTAAAATACCTTCGAATACTCGCTGAACCAGTCACATGGATACAAGAGTCATGCAGATATTTGAGGGCAGCAGTGTCGCAGCAATGAAAACAAATACACAACGCGTTGCGCAGTCAGTTGAAGAAGGTGGGATTTTAAAATTCGATGGTTTTAGACGTTTTTCTAAAAACTAATACTTGCGAATAAAAGTATCCAAAAAAACGGATACTAGAAAGTATGGGTAATATGGCCGATACCCGCTATCGGTATCGTCCCAAGTCTACTAAAAAGTTAAAGTGTCCGCTAGGTATGCCAGGGCGTAAATCGTCAGTGCGTAGACTTAATTGGATTTTAAATTATGTAGAGATGGCAAAAATCTTGTATTAAGTTGTAGTCATAGTTGGGATTAACGATTAAAAAAAATAACAATTAAAATTAATCGTTAAAAATATGGATAACTATTTAATTTAATTGTTACTTAAATGAGTTAACTTTAAACTTTTAATCATTAACATTATGCATTAACTGATACAAAATGAACTTCAGTTAATTTTTTTCGTTAATTTTTGGTGAATGTCCGAACATGTCTGAATTTGGGTGCAAAGGTTGCCCAACAGACAAATGGGAAAAATAAAACGGTGTCTAAGAATGCAAGGGTAGTTGTGCAAGAATGCAGTGAATATATCCAGACGAATACATGCAAACAAAAGTGGGGCTGAGGGGAGTGACTGCCAAAGTTTAGGAATGCACCCTCAGATGAGAAAACACGAAACCACGCAAAGACAATGTCCTGGAGGGCTCGTATGCCTTATTCGGTGACATCATGTCGTCAATACTAAATAGTTGAAGCCGAGAAAGAAGGGTTGCCTAAAAGCCTATGATAAATAACGAGAAGGAGGGGTTCATTCAAACTAATTACGTATCTGTTACAATGCGCCAGTCTACGTATGCCTTATTCGGCGACATTGTGTCGTCAATACATCAGAGCCCCCCAGTGAATCGCAAGAGAGGGTGCGCAGGCACTAACTATAGGTAACTAAGCTGTTTCAAATGCAGTTTTACAATTGTGAAGGGATACTCATCATTGCAAAGTGGGGATTGATATCAAAAACTAATCTTAAAGCACTTTCTGCTGCTCAGAACAATCTTTTGTGGCAAATTACAGATGCACCATGGTTCGTCAGAGTCTTACATTCATGACAACTTAAAAATACCAGAATTGGAGCCCCACCTCAGAAAAATCACCGAATGCTTTCAGCAGACACTGGGAAAACTGACCAACAACACTCTGAACACTAAATGGAATTACAACGAAAATCCTAATTCAAATATTTTCAAACAAATTGATACGGATGGAAGAAACCACAGACACAATTTTCAGTGTTTGCATTGTATGTCAGAACAAAAAACCATCAAGGCCTCTATTATCACAGCATCCAATTTATCAATGTAACAGAAAAAGTAACTTTTAAAGTCAAAGTTACTTTTTTAACTTTAACTTTAATCTGTTACTTTTTCAGAAAAGTAACTTGAACTAGTTACTTCTTACAAAGATTAACTTTAATCAGTTAATTTTTTTGGTAACTTTCCCAAATACGGTTGTAGTTGACTAATAGTGCTACTACGAATAAATATGTACCATGCATTAATTTGTACTTTGCTGTGCATCGCCCTCAAGTACTGGTATTGGCTTGTAATACTGAGCCAATACCATGGCAGGAGCTTCTTGGCCTCGCTATATCAGTTTTATTTTTACGTGTTAATCATGGGCCTTTTGGTGGTACAATATCAATCACTCGTTATTGCTAGATTATCGCTATATGCCGTAAACACTATAACGGGCTTCTACTGCATATATGGTGTTTGTTTGCGCCAGTAATTTTGATTGGCCGGGAGCCTCACAGGGAGCGAGGGTGTCGCTCGCCTTTTGTTTGTGTTTTGTTTTTTTCTGTTGCTCACGCGGCCGAGTGGTGCGCTGGTGTTGTGTACGTGTGTGTGTCGTTTGAATGGTTGTGTATTGTAGCAGTCCTAAGGTGTGTGTCGAGGCGTCAAGTACGCTGGACGGAGAGTTTTGTTCGAGCCGCCGTGGTCTGGTGGAGGGGCCAACACTACACGAGGTGAGTGATAACTTTCGCTCGTGAGGCTCCCATAATAGGTAAACGGATTAAAGTTGGCATAATACAGTCCACTAAAAAATTGGTTAATCACCATCGATTCGGACTCGTACAAAGTTTGGTCCTTCGGGCCGGATCCTATGGATTTCGGAAGAGTTTGTCGTTAGTTTAGTATGGCTCCGATCGATGAGTTGTTGGTAAAAGAGGAGTTGACGTCGCAAAAAATTATTCGTATCGAAGAAGTATCTCGCGCAGTTGAAAGCGATCCCAGTGATGTGAAACAAGTAGCTTTATTCCAGGCGATGACGGAAGGATTGGATGAATTATGTGAGCGCTATTATGAGATTGTGTCGAAAATTTTATTGCAGCTGAAGAAACAAAATGTTGACCAAGCTGAGGAGTTTAAAGCCAAGATCGCGCAGTTTGAAGTTAGATATTATTACATTAAAACGATAATGGCTATGGTGTTTCACTCTGACGGTTTAGGATCAAATAAGTCTGGTGTCACTGCGTCGACTCACGCAGCCCCCGCCGGTATGTCGAGAATTGCCCTTCCAAAGTTGAACTTGGTCGAGTTTAATGGGGATTTAAAGTCATGGCCGAGCTTTTACGATGTGTTTGAAGCGGTGATTCATAATTCGTTAGAATTATCGGATGTCGAAAAATTCATGTACTTGCGCTCATGTCTGAAGGGGGAAGCATTGTCGTTGGTGTCGTCTTTGCCCCTCGCTGGGGCCAATTATTCGGTGGCTTGGGATTCGCTAAAGTCACGCTATAATGAGCCCTCATTGTTGACAAACGCCTATTTGGAGGCATTGTTGAGCTTGAAGAATGTGGATCGCATTTCGGAACAATTACGGACCTTCTCCACATTGTTAATTGAATATACGGGCGCGTTAACGGCGTTGGGGCATCATGTCGAAGATTGGGCAGTACTGCTGTTATTTCTTTTGAGGAAGAAGTTAAGTCTGGATTTGAGAGAAAAGTGGGAGAAAGAAGGGTCGGTGACCGTGAAATGTTTTATTTCATTTCTAGAGCGAGAGGCTCGAGTGCTGGAGGCGGCCAAATGCGGCCCCGCAAAGGGAGGGTTTCCTGGCCAAAAAATATCGGGGATGCAAAGTGAAAAAAAATCAAAGTCGTTTTTGGTCGGAACGAGTTCTTTGGTGACTAGCACAGACGTGGCTCGTGGTCCCGCTTTATTGAAATGCGTATTATGCGAATCTAATCACCCACTATATTCATGTGAGAAATTTAATGGCTTGTCTGCCAATGAGAGGTTTCGCGTAGCGAAAGAAAACCGTCTTTGCTTAGGTTGTTTGCAATGTGGGCACACCATTAAATTCTGTCGACGCCGAAATCCTTGTCGCCATTGCTCGTTTAAACATCATTCTTTGTTGCACTTCACGCCGCGAGAGAAGGATTCGACTGGTAAGACAGGCGCCGTGCACGATGAAGGGGGAGCTATCGTAGAAAGTGACCGCGGGGAGAAGGGGAATAATATGGGTGCTTCCATAACTTTGACTACTCCTGTCGACTCGGTTACTAATTCCTCCAAGGCTGTTGTGGGAAGTACGAGATGCATTGTACTGTTATCAACCGCAGTTGGTAGGGTGCGAGACCAACACGGCATATATCAACGCGTAAAGATTTTGATCGACAGCGCGAGTCAGGGCTCATTTATAACCAAGGCTTGCGCTCAGCATTTGGGATTGCCTATTGAAAGTGCGGTTACATCCATTTTCGGTTTGGCCCAAACAGCAGTTGGCGTCGCTCACGGAAAATTGACTGTCGCATTTGAACCGACTCCGAAGGGTGAGTTATTAGAAGTTGAAGCTTTAGTAATCGAGAACATAGCGCGTTGCCCTAAGATGGAGGTAAAAATGACGCAGTGGCCGCATATACGTAATCTTCCACTGGCGGATCCGCAATATTTTCGACCTGAGGCTATTGACATTCTTTTGGGTGCCGAATGGTTGGGCACTGTAATGATTGGGAATACGGTCACAGGTCCGAAGGGTACTCCGAGTGCGATAGAGACGCTCTGGGGATATTGTTTAGTGGGAAAGGTGCAGCAACCGGTTGATGGTATTGACTCATTTTGTTTGCATATGGAGCCCCAGTTGGATTACATTATTAAGAAATTTTGGGAAATGGAGGAACCACCCGCCGTTCATTACCTGAGTGAGGACGATAAGAAATGCGAAGCTCATTTTCAATCCACTGTTAGTAGATTAGAATCGGGTCGTTATGTAGTTGAGCTTCCTTTTCGGAGTGATGCGCCGATCCTAGGGAATAGTCGAAATAGCGCATTACGTCGGTTTCTCCAACTTGAACGGCGTTTGGATAAACGGCCGAAATTAAGGCAATGCTATAATGCGTTCATGGCAGATTACGAATTGCAAGGTCATATGATTCGGGCATCGGAGCCACCTAAAATTCCCATACCCTTTTATATTCCTCATCATTGTATTTATCGTGGAGAGGACAACCTTGAAAAATTTCGTGTAGTCTTCGATGCCTCTATGACCACGGAAAATGGTCCTTCATTAAATCAAATTTTGCATACTGGACCAAAGCTTCAATTAAATATTGTAGATATTTTGTTGCTATTTCGAATGTACAATATTGTCGTTATCACAGATATTCGCCAAATGTACCGAAATATTAGTATTAGTGAGAGGAATTATGAGTTCCAACGAATATTTTGGAGGTCAAGTTCTGACACACCACTTGGCGAGTATAATCTTACGACCGTTACATACGGTGTTGCATCCGCCCCATACTTGGCAATCAGAACGTTAGGAAAATTAGTTGAGGATGAAGGGGCGGTTTACCCTATGGCATCACATGCGCTTACCAGATCAACCTATATGGATGACATCGTGTTATCTATGAAAGCCACAGAGGAGGCGGTGAAGTTAAGAGACGAATTGATAAAATTATTGTCTCTAGGGGGATTTTCATTGCGAAAATGGGTTAGCAACTGTTCTGCAGTGCTGAATGGCATTCCGTTGGAACACCAGGCCAAAAATTCTGATTCCTACTCATTCGAAGAAAATTCCGATGGTTATGTTGGAAAAATATTGGGGTTGATTTGGCATACTATATCGGATGACTTCTCGTTTAACATTCAATATGTTCCGGGACCTATTACAAAAAGATCCATTTTATCGGAGATAGCACGATTATATGACCCGCTGGGCTTTATCACGCCTGTTTCGTTCGTGGGAAAATGTATCCTTCAGGAACTGTGGCAATTAGGGATAGGATGGGATGACATTCTTCCGGCTGACGTGATAAAAACATGGGAAATATTTCGTCGAGACTTGCCAACGATAAGTAAGTTTTCCCTCCCCAGAGAATTAAGGTTCGATTTTGCATTGAATATTCAAATTCATGGCTTTGCAGATAGCTCCGAGAAAGGGTATGCCGGAGTTGTGTACTCAAGAGTGATGTTAAATAATGGGGAAGTTGTAGTTAACTTACTTATGGCGAAGTCAAGGGTGGCACCACTGAAAAGAGTGACGCTACCACGTCTTGAACTGTGCGGTGCTTTATTGACCGCGAGATTATTGGATCACGTCACCAAAGTTTTTGCCTTGCCAGGTTTGAAAGATTCTGTCACTTATGATTCCACTGTCGCTATTAGTTGGATTCGATCGTCACCACACAAATGGAAAACCTTTGTCGCCAACAGAGTTAGTGAAATTCAGGGTTTGATTTCGCCGGCAAATGTTAGGCATGTGCCGTCCGAATTTAACCCAGCTGACTGCGCCTCGAGGGGTCTGTTGCTGTTCGAATTTTTGAACCACAGTCTGTGGCTGAAAGGCCCCCCATGGTTGTCAAGCTTAGAATCGAGTTGGCCGTCAAGGGGTGGAATTTGTGACCAGGAACGTCACTATTTGGGATTAGATGAGGTAGTAGTATGTAATGCGCAGGTCATCAAACCTGAAAATGAGGACGAGATATTAAGTAAATACTCGTCATTTTCTAAGCTTAAGAGGATAACAGCCTTATGTTTAAGGTTTGCCTTTAATTGTCGTAATCCTCAAAATCGGGTCAGTGGTGCCATTTCCTCCCAAGAATTGCAAAATGCAATGGTGACATGGATTAAAAGGATCCAGAATCAGGAATTCTCGTCGGAGCTGAAGGCACTTCGACTGGGAAGTGTCTCTTCCGCCCGCTTAAGAAAATTAAGCCCATTTATAGACTCGAACGGGATTTTGAGGGTGGGCGGAAGGCTAACACATTCCTCTTTGCCATATGAGCAAAGGCATCCGATATTGTTGCCTGGCCGTCACCAGTTTTCAAAATTACTCATAGATTATTTGCATGAAGTTTATCTTCACCCAGGGCCGTTGAACCTGCACGCTATTATTCAGCGTCAGTTTTGGCTTTTATCCGCGAGGAATGTGATCCATCAAAGGGTGAGAAAGTGCGTGAAGTGTTTTCGCGCACATCCCACAACAGTGCAGCCTAAAATGGGAAATTTGCCATCTGTAAGATTTAAACAGATTAAACCATTTAATGCTTGCGGAGTGGATTACGCAGGGCCTTATAATATAACTCTAGGAAGACTGCGTAACGCTCGCAAGTACAAGGCGTACATTTGCTTATTTGTTTGTCTGTCAACCAAAGCTATTCACTTGGAATTGGTGTCTGAACTCACGACGGAAGCCTTTCTCGCGGCATTTCGCCGGTTTATCTCGCGTAGAGGACATGTTAGTGAAATATTTAGCGACTGTGGAACAAATTTCGTCGGAGCAAAACGTTGGTTAGAGGAAGGACAGAGTTTTATTCAATCGCGGGAGTACCGCACTAAGCTAGCAGGTTGGCTTAGTGAGAAGGAAATTAAATGGACTTTAATTCCGCCTGCTACACCGAATTTTGGGGGACTTTGGGAAGCAGGAATTAAAAGTGTGAAAAGGCTGCTCACGGCTGCTATAGGCACCCAAGTGTTGACGTATGAAGAATTTTATACGGTACTTACTCAAATAGAAGCTACTTTAAATTCTCGACCCCTAACGCCAATTAGCTCTAGTCCTGACGATTTGGAGGCATTGACTCCTGGGCATTTCCTTTTTCAAGGACAACCGGAATTATTCACAGAAATGGACTCGTTAGGAAAACCAATAAATAAAGTAGCCCGATGGAAACTCTTACAGCAAATTATGATTTCATTCTGGAAAAGATGGCAGAATGAATATATCGGGACACCCCAGCAGCGGGAAAAATGGTTTAAAACGCCCCCGAATATGGTCGAGGGTCGCCTAGTAATAGTGAAAGATGAAAACCTACCGCCCCTACGTTGGAGGCTAGGTCGCGTAGTGAAGGTACATCCTGGGAAGGATGGCATTATACGAGTTGTAGATTTAAAAACAGTGCACGGGATCATTACGAGAGGCGTGAGGAACCTTTGCCTGTTACCGATAGATTAATTTAATGTTTGTGTGCACCAGGTAGGTTAGATTGTTATTCCTTTTCCGAGGGCTTCCTTTCCCTTTGTTTAAGTCTTCCCAATAGCCCCTGGGGAGTGAAGATTTAATATTTTTTCCTTTATGTTGATCACCTTTCCTGATCCTTGGTAGGTAAATATATTTTCTTTGTTGTTGACGTAAGGTGCACACAAGGTATGTTAGGTTAATTAGGACTATAGTTTAGGCGCACATTTCAAATTAGATAGTTTGTTGGACTAGCGTGCCAAGGTGGGCGGGTTGTTTGCGCCAGTAATTTTGATTGGCCGGGAGCCTCACAGGGAGCGAGGGTGTCGCTCGCCTTTTGTTTGTGTTTTGTTTTTTTCTGTTGCTCACGCGGCCGAGTGGTGCGCTGGTGTTGTGTACGTGTGTGTGTCGTTTGAATGGTTGTGTATTGTAGCAGTCCTAAGGTGTGTGTCGAGGCGTCAAGTACGCTGGACGGAGAGTTTTGTTCGAGCCGCCGTGGTCTGGTGGAGGGGCCAACACTACACGAGGTGAGTGATAACTTTCGCTCGTGAGGCTCCCATAATAGGTAAACGGATTAAAATTGGCATAATACAGTCCACTAAAAAATTGGTTAATCACCATCGATTCGGACTCGTACAGTGTTACAGCCACTGAACTCTTAAGTGGACATACAATTTTTGTATACCAATTGAATACAACTCTCTTGGACAGTGTGGCATGGTGAAATTGTACCCAAATGGATTTTGGTGCAAAATTTGGTGTACAAATTTTTGCACCACGCATTATACTTACTTTAAATTTCCATCAAAATGCATGAAACCATCCAATCACAGACTTCCAAAAAAGTGAGCATTTGACTCCGCTTTTTTAGAGTTATTTGATTGGAGCTCTTTGGAGTGGTCTGTTACAATCTCGGAACAGATGGAACTCACATATTTCTGAAGCTCTGATGCAATTATTGTACTAATTGAGTACATACATACAGGAAAAAGATGAATTTATACATGATAGGAAATGTATAGGAAATAGATGAATTTATATACGATAAAAGATGAATTTATGTACGTAACCATGTATTGTTTGCACGAACTTAATTCAATTTATGCACGACTTCTTAGCTAAAGTTACAATTGCCGTGGTTTATTTGCATCACTCGAATGCCTTGAATGCTAGAAAGCATTCTATATTCAAGATGTCAGATTCTAAAAGATTAGGTTTGAATACCTTGAAAATTATGCCATACATCATTAAGTGTCTATACAGCACTATATTTGGTGTGTTTATGATCTACATAATATGTGCAATGGAAAGACTGCGGTATTATAAGTCATTTGATTGCTTTCACCATTTAATTTATCTTGTTAAGACAACAGTTAAAACAAATGTAATTATGGTGAAACTGTTGTCTTTTCTCCACAAATAATGTGCTGAAATTAGTCAGTTTGTCACTATTCAAAATTAAAGAAAGTTTGTAAACATCATCAAGGGTTGTTAACTAGTTACCACTTGCCACAATTCAAAATTGGAGAAAGTTTGTTAGCATTGTCGAAAGCAGCTTGATTGTTCTCTTATTAATTTAATCGCTAAGTAAAATTGGCTGATATTTTCATTTTGATTAGGATATCACTGAGGAGTCAATAAATTCATGACTTGAAATTATCAAAATAAAGGTAGCTCACTGTTTTTGTTTTGGGGTTGTATTTGTTGCTTCTGAAGTTATAGAAGTGAAAAGCACGATAAGAAACACTGAGGAAGATGGAGCAATATTTTATATGTATTTAAGTAATTGGAGAGTCGAAGAAAAGTGAAAAAATGTTAAGCTGCAAATTGGAAATTCCAAAGGTTACCATGATGACAAAGTGATAATAACAAACCAAATGTTTAATAGTTATTACATTTGTGCTAGGCTGACATACATTTTTCTATCTACTTATGTTGATATTCATTATATTTGATGTTTAAATTACAGGCCGTCCAAATGGTTTTGTCTCCTGATGCATCAGCCTCCTCCAAGAATTTGCCTTTAGAGTCAACCCTGACTGTTAAAGTGATTAGTAAGGTAAGGAATGTGGATTTGGTCCAGGACTGGAATAATGGGAGTTTGCTGCATTTTACTTTCTTTGATCTGGTAATTCATTTCTTGTGATTAAAGTTTTTAAGTGAGGGATTTGATGGGAAATGTTTGCACATCTATTGTGGACCTGTGTGTCACAAGACAAAGATAATCAACTTAACATACATGTGTTCTTGCACAACTCCAATCTCTTTATGAAAAGAATTTGGTTTGTTGTGCATTTTCTCTTGTACTTGTACCTTGAATTGTTTACATCATAAACTTCAGGTATTTTCTTTATTATTTCATGAATTTTTAGTACATTATGCTTGCTCATGTGAGCCAAAATTGCTGATGACAATTAAGGTTAAAAGAGGTGATTGATAGCATGAGGATGAAATTCCCTTGGCCTCTTCTCTCTTCCCTTTGGATGGAGCATATGGTTTTTGCCGTCTTCTTGTCTCTTTTATTTCCCTTTTCCCCTTTTTGTCTCTCTCTCACTTTCAAAATTTTATCGTACAGTTCTTTGACACAAGAATATTTTTTGATCTTCAGCATGCAAAACATACCATTTTGGAAATGACCCACTGACTGTTGAATGTGATTAGATTGTCCATTTCACTTGTAAATACTTTGTTAGTGATGGTTTGATCTCTAATGTTACAATTCAAGAGCAAAATTTCCTTGGGTTGTTCTTCCAAGAAATCATATAACCTCTGCGGTGGTATCTTGAGAAGCATTCACAGAATAATGAAAAATGATTATTTCTGGTTTGCAATTGATTTTTCTTTGCTTTCAGAAAAACTGTGAAGTATTGCATTTCATTTTTTAATGAACTGTAATGATGTGTTGAGATTTAAAACATTTATTTTTTATGTTATGCTCACGTTGCTCCTGAGGAAATGCCTTTGAAATTTGTGGAAAAGTGATCCATTGTGACCTTTGTCCGCGTGTTTTTCATGGTAAATGCATGTCTCTTAACTAGAGATGACAAAAATTACCAGCATCCCTGAAAATTACCGTAATAAACTGTAATTTTCAGAAAAGTTCTTTTTCAGAAAATTTCTTCCTCTCGAAGAAATCATTAGAATGGGTGACATTATAAATAAGTAACTAAAACGATTATGTTTACATTGTGTCCGTGGTTAATTCAGAGTAAAATGACAAATGCACCTTGCGCGGAGGGATGTCTTTGGAATGAAAATTTCTCATGGTGTGACAAATGAGAGGCAAATTGCGTGTTGCTGCCAACTTTGTTATAATTTTTTTAATGAGTTATAATAGATAAACGTCATGATATGTTTGATATAAGCATTGGCATTTATACCTCAATGCTATTTTATTTCGTTTTGAGTCCTCTGATAAGGATTTGCACCTAAAAACTTTAAGTTACCGAAATTACCGGAAAACTAAAATTACCGTAATTTACCACAGTAATTTACTTCAATTGAAAATTATGGTAATTTAGCCATCTCTACTCTTAACAAAATACAGCAAAAAGCTCTGAGTGCAAAGACTATTTCTGGAAGTGTTTTTCCTGTCGGACACCGAACTTCTCAATATCTAGAACGGCGGCTGACATCGAGACTGAAACAACATATCTTGAAGTTCAAATGTTCCCGTGAACCTGATGTCGCAGGCAATAAGAAAGTATCATTTGAGGAATCAGTGAAAGCTGCAAGAGATGTTTAAATGATGATAATCGTGATCAGGGAGGAAACTCTTTTACGACCAAAGAAAATTCTTCTTCAGCTTCAGTTCCTGATGCAAGTGGAGTCAAAAGAGCTGTGGGTATGATAAGGCGTGATTACAAACCTTCCTCAAATCCATGTGATTTGCCCTTGGAAAAAGAACCGACATTGGGAAAGTGCAAGGGGATCTGGTTGGTGTGGTGGCTAGAGGGCTGGCCTCCCATCCCGAGGGCCCGGGTTCAATTCCCGTGGCAGTGGCAGATTTTTCAGTGGAAAACCGGTCTCCACTTGAGTGCCTAGTGGAGGGCATTTCAAGTTCAGTACTCCGTCCGTCGGATGGGACGTTAAGCCGTGGTCCCCTTGGCGCCTTTCGTTAAGAGTAGGCTAATGCCGACGCCGGGTTTCTCTCCACCCTTCCTCCGTTTCCAGACAACTCCTACCATTACCCAGTTACCTGCCTATCCTAAATGGCGCAAATGACCTCAGCTGTCGGCCGCCTCCCCTGAGTAACCAACCTGGGAAAGTGCAAGGGTGTCCTTCTTTGCCATTTCATTCCACTTTAAATGCACAGAGCGTATGAAGAAATCTCTATAGAGTCAGAAAGTACCGTATTTACCCGATTCTAAGACGACCCTGAATATAAGACGACCCCTCATTTTGAGCTCCCAATTGAAAATAAAATGACAAATCACCTATTATTATGCTATTTGTCTTATATATCAGTCCTCTACTTTACTTGCATTAATTTTGGAAAATAAAACATATACTCATTTCAAATTCCTACAGAAAACATAACTTAACCAGAAAACACATGATTTAAATAAACTTTGTCCTGAGCAACAGAATTTTAGATACTTTCCTTACATATTTTTTGCCTTTTAGCATACCATAGGATAACTTTTGTAATAGAACTGTTTTAACCCTATTAATCAATTAGTCACACATTCTTACATTCATAGCATAGCGCCGCGTAAACACACAGTTCTAAGTTGTACTCGAATCTAAGACGAGTCTAGGTATCTTTAGCTGAAAATTAGTCAAAAAAGGTCGTCTTAGAATCGGGTAAATACGGTAAATGGTTAGAAATTACATTCTCAAGGAGTGTTAGCCTCTATTATTTAATACTAAAACACTTATCACATAAACAAACCAGTTTCAGGTGAGATGTGGTGGAACCGTTCCATATTAAAGGAAAGATAATGCAATTTTCCACAAGTAAACAATTATTATTCCGACTAGTCTAGGTGTACTACACCATTGTCAAGTGACAATGGTGACTTGACAATGGTGTAGTATGCCGAAACTAGTCGGAACAAAAATTGTTTACTTGTGTAAAATTGCATTATCTTTCCTTTAATACTTATCACATAATTGTCACGTGCTATGATTTCTTTCATCGCCTGCATATCATGTACAGCATAAACTTTTGAGTTAACTATATGAGCAACTTGAATTAGTAAAATTAATTAATATTTTTTGTGTTTTCTAAAATGGCCTGCGTATTTGTCCTTGGTATTTCTAGAGTCAAAATGGAGCTGTGCTGGTTTTACCCAAAGGTGATGAAAGCAGTTCAAAGAGTCCACAGATTGACCTGAGTAATGTCGTCTCACGTTCAAAGGAGACCACCAAAAGGTTTGAAAAAATATTTTTTTCATTATTACTTATTCAACTTTAAATGAAATAAAGTCCAGAGTTAAAATAATTTTTCCTTATGCCTCTTATTCAATTTTAAATGAAATAAAGACTTTTGATATGGTTTCGTACTAGCCTATGCCATGAATTCTGGGGGATTATTTTGTAATCTCACTTCAGTGAGAATACGTCATGTCACTTTTTCCTAGTTATACTCCGCCACCCAGGCGGCGTGACCATCTTTGGATCTCAAGCGGTGAACTGCCGGTCATGTGCTGGTCTTTTAGACGATTCATCTGCTCTGATCCGTATCTTTCGACTCTTGATCCGTTTCATTATCTACGCCTGCCATTAGTTCCCATCTCATCTTCATATGGAACATGAAATAGAGCCACCGTCGTTTCCACTTGAAGCTTGAGTTGGGAAAAATGCAAGAGCCAGAAAGATACAAACAATTTTAAATTGTATTGTTGGAATATGCACAACGTGAAGAACTTAAACGTTCTTAAATCATGAATCGTATAAAATCAACAAATGATTTCTAAAAACACTATTAACATAAAATGTAGCGAGAAACAAATGCAAATTCCAATATTGGTAAAAAGGACATGAATTATCTTGACAGGTCATCCGAATAATTAAAATGATAGGGACGAACAATTTTTCACTCACCTTCATCGTATTCCTCCATTTTTGAAGAAAGCATTCACCGTTGCCAGGCACTTGTTTGTTTATTCAAAGTAGACTAGATCAGCAACAGATAGCACTACCGACAGAAGCTTCGACAATTCATGAACTGTTCGTGAGCCGATCATTAAGAGAACAAAATGGATCTCCCGCCTTGCCGCAAAGTCATTAAAAAGGTGAGATTACAAAATAACCCCTCAGATTCAGAGGTACATATTTTCTTATCATCAGTTGTCTTTTATTAATACAGTAGAAATTTCTATCTTTGTAGGGCACTTAAGTGCTGAAAAGGTATATTGATGATGTGTTCCTGTGGAATGTAGTAACTCTGTCTGCCTCTTCTGAAGGGATGATAGCGTCTGATGTGTCTTTGGGTGTAGTCCAGTACACGCTCCCAACGCTCCAGAGCGCTCCCGCTCCAAACGCTACAAATTCGTGGTCCACTTAAGCTCCTATTGCTCCCAGCGCTACCGGTGCTCCACCTACTGGACCACGGCTGGAGCGATCTTAGCATTCCGTTAGTCATTTGTTTTCCTTTCACGGTTGAACACCATCGTTTCGACAGATTCCTGGCTTCGCATTTCCGAAGATAAAGTAGTTTCAGTAAATTTATTATTATTATTATTATTAGGTGCTGTTATGGAGCCCACATTCCTCAGCAATTTATAAGAATAGAGAACAAACTTCCTCAACCGCATGATAATGATGGTTAATCGCAATGTAGCACACAATTCCCTACGCATATAGATAATCTATGTGGAGCATATTAATTATTCAAATTAATCGTTTGGATTGAGTAAGGGCATGGAAAATGATCTCCACATTCCAAAATGTAAAATAATTATACAAGCAATCAGTGGCGTACTGACGGGGGGTTTTAACATTCCCGTAATATTTATATTTATTACTATCCCTTTCAATATATTTTGCGCTATCGTTTAGAATTTTGCTTATTGTACCGAAAAATATAGGTAGTTGATTTGTCTTTACGAAAAGATAATGTAAATTTAAGTGTTGTTATAGTGAATAATAATCTAAATATTTTATGGTGAGGCACATAAATAAATGAAACCCCCAGAAGGAACTATCCTGCGTATGCCACTGCAAACAATATTGAGTAGTCGTCATTAAAAGACATGCGTCGCATTTGAGGAATGACGTACATATAAGAATAGAAAACGGGCCTTGTCAATCACACTTCTTTAATATCTTATAATATAATGAAATTTTATAGTGAAACCGGAATCAGTTCACTCCTACTGATGTTCTTTGCTACGAGCCATTAATTAATTGCAACCGCATGAATATGTATGATGCTTCTCGAATGCAGCACTAGACTTGAACCCCTCTTATTAACAACAGGCCTTAGTGTATTTGTCATCCCAATGCCAGCTTGTCCTTAAGCAATGACTAAAATAAACCCCGAACGTCAAATTTGAAGATTAGAGGGAGTACCATATCCCACATCGTTTAACGTAGGAGATTTAATCTTCATCGAGAAAGGTTGGAAAGATTCAAGAATACATTACTCTCAAATTGTAACGTTTAATGACAATCAAAACAAAACATTTAACAACAGACATGACAATGCATGACTCAATTCCAGCTTAAATAATTAATAATAAATCATCACATGAAATGTAAAAAGATAACTTGCGCTTGCCGCTCTACCTCCTCCTCGACCAACTCTGTGGCAAACATCAGATCTGAAACGTAAAAACATTGAGTTACAAACATTCGCCTCACAGTAGTTTCTCCAGAATAATTCTCAGATCAATTAAATAAACTATTTTTTTAATACTTACCATCCCTGGCCCTCTTCGCCACTTCCTCCGTCACCTCCAAATAGTAGGGTTGGTTGTCAGCATAGTCAACCAACGTTATCAGCTTCATTTTTGTAGGCGTCCTCCATCTTCAAAATCGCGCCAGAGAACGGTTCGCTACACCTCACCCACGTTTCTCGCTGGAGTGTTTGGAGCGAGAGAGAGGTGAATATAGTGACGTCATGCGTGACGATGTGAAAGCACTCCGGAGCGCTTGGAGCTTCAAGTGGATCACTCAAGAACTCGCTCCAAACGCTCTGGAGCGCTGGGAGCGTGTACTGGACTACACCCTTTGAGGGAAATAAGAAACCGGGCACTAATCAGGGAATCCTTCCCTATCAGTGCCCCAGCTGTGAGGGTTGACTTTCTGATGGATGACTTTCGTCCCCTCCCAAGAGTTGTAAACATGGTGTGGAGTGTGGAGGATTTGGTGCTGGTGGGGATGGGCCTACAGTGGAAGAAATCATTCCAATGAGTTATCCGCGGCATCGTGTGCTAAAGGACGTGATAACGTGCTCAACCCAGTTAAGACTGTGATCTTAATAGTGAAACATCTTAAATGGTTGTTAATTGCACGGGTAGATGTCTTCTTTCATCTGTAGCTGAAATGAATATAGTTGTCTTTCAAGGCTTCATACACGACCTCAGAAAAAGTGTAAAAAATGGAAATTTTTTATTAAAAATTGCCCCATGAGAAAAATATTCTACTTAACAGTAAAGCAATACTTACCCATGAATAGAAATTGCAAGGTTCCTGCTGTAATGACAAAGCTATTATTGGGAATATCATAAGCATGGCCTTTTGATGCCAGATGTGGAAAAACTGATTATTCCCACAATAATAATAGATATTTTGATATTTATTGTTGTTAATATTTTACGTCGGCATCTTGTGAAATGAATTATTATGAATTACTTAATCATGCATGATATATTTGCTGTATGGCATTGCGCTAACAACTAGGTATACTTCACATTAGATTTCAAGATGCGTCGTGATATTTTCAGTTCAATTTTGTCAAAAAGGTGGTCTTAGACTTGGATGAATGTGGTGATTTATGAATTGGGGTTAGCTTAATGTGCAGATCTTTATATATCTCTCTTTGGGGTTTTCATATTATTCTCAGGAATCTTCATTGCATTTTTTTTACCATGATATAATCAATCCTAGGTTGTAAAAGCCTTGAAATTAATTTCTCCTTGGTTTAGTTTGTCAAATAAAATTTGCCTTTGCTATATGAATCCTTATGTAGTAAAAGATCGTTAATCTATAATTCTAAACAATAGAAGTATGTAAATAATGGAATTTTTTCCAGAATTATGAGAAGTGTCACTTTTTATTTTTATTTATTTAAAAAAGTCCCCAAAAACAGCTTTAAGGCTGATTAAATTGGCGGACACATAACAACAAATAAAATAAACAATAAATACATAGGAAGATTAAAATAGAAAGTAACAGATTCGTCATATAAACAAAATGTACAACATGGAGAGCGACGTAGTGAGGTGTAGACAGAGAAGAGGGGGTGTTTGCGACCAATAGATTAGTAATTATGGATTTGAATACGGAGGGCGAGGAGCAGAGGTCCAGTGAGGGTGAATGCGAGGCTAGGGAGTTGAAAATGTTCGGGATACGGTGGAATAGGGAACGCTGAGATATTGAGAGACGAAATTTGGTGATCTTAAGGAGACAACTATTGCAAGTGGAACGAGGAGGAACATGAAGTGGGAAGAGAGGAAGAAGGTCATTGGTGCGGAGAGTACCACTCCGGACACTGCGGAGTAACTTCATGTCGCAAAGAGCATGGTGGAGGGAGAGGTGGGGGGGATAGCGAGGGAGGAAAGGATAGATTCTCTCGTAGAATCTCTGAGGGAAGGGATGCGATGACGGGCAATGGCAAGAAAGAAATTGATAGGTCAGGTTGGCGATCGTCAGGGAAAACCGGGAAAACCTGGAATTGTCAGGGAATTTTGGAAATCTGGAAAAGTCAGGGAATAGTCAGGGAATTCCCGTAACAGTCAGGGAGAAACTGGGGTAGGAAATTCTCGTTATATTTCTACCATTACGTTTACCAGGCTGTCTTTCCCGCCCTTTATTTCACCAAAACAGTGACCCACTAAAACTAATGTCCATCGCCGAAGTGCATAGAATAAGCCACGTCAATTCGTTGAACATTAAGTTGTGAATCAGTCGTACAATGTATCCCTTGTGTATATCCTTAGTGCGATATTTGCCAGGTAGTGTTAAAATTCATGATCACTGTGTATTCTGCTCTAACTAGGAATCCGAGGCTATGTTTTTCGGAAGATTTACCTCGGGTTTTTTAACTTCCGAGACTCAGGTCAAGAGGTAGTTTTAGCACCCTAGCTTGCAGTAAATACGTGCTTGCAGCTCTAAACATACGAGACGATGATTATTAAAACGGTAATACAAGTACGATCACGCGTGTAAACAAAATCTTACGTGAGATCATCTTCGATTTCCACACCCCCCTTTGCGAGACCATAAGAAGAGTACTCCTCCCCTCCCCACCTTTCACGCTCGACGTAATTATTGAATGGCCCCCTTAGCTCCCTCTCGAAGCAAATTAATCAGGTCATAAACCACCTCAAATATGACATTCCTAAATATGACGCTGCCGTTGCTAATTGCCTCCTGTTTTCGCTCGCAGTGGCGCGATAAAGTTTAGTTTGTTTATACAAATATTTTAACATTTTTGGTTCCCTCTTACAATCAAGGGCTTATGACCACCTTAATCAAAATGTTATTCGCTTCTAAAAGTCACTCGTGCCATCGGATGTTGATCCAGTCCAAGAATTTGGCTTTGGTTTGTATTTTTCGCGTAGATACTTGTGCGGGAGTCCTCCAGTAAATTGGCCATTAACTTTCCCTTCGATGGCGTTTCAGTAATCTTCAACTTCCCAGAACTACCACGACTCGCCTCCTCTCCCTTGAAGAATTAGACATTGTCAATTTGTAATTTTACCGAAGGAAACATACACGGCCACGGAAATACGATACATGGCGAAAAATTAATTAAAAGTGTGTACAATTAGGCTTAACTTGTGAAGGTATAATATATTTTTTCATTAGGGCGGAGGTTTCATATATTTTTTCATTCTTATAGCTTTTACTGTATTGATTTTAGCTTCTAACATTTTCTGAGTTTCGATGAAAATTTAATTCAGCAGAAATAAAATAATCCGATAATAGGCGACCTTTTGGCGATCGGTCAGGGAAATTGGTAAAGCCATCAGGGAAAAATCAGGGAAAAGTCAGGGAATTTGAAAATTGGTTATCAGTAGCCACCCTGTAGGTCGATTAAGCTGTTTCAAGGTTGTGGGACAGGCGGTCGACCAAATTGGCGCACAGTACTATAATATAGGGAGGACACGTCTAAAAAATATTGTTACGCATTGTGTCAACCTCACGGGTGCCAGATAATGAAATCACACTGTAACGTACTCAAATCAAGGCAGGATCGCGCGAGGGCCTTTATGTGCATTTTATTTTGGGCCCGGCAACCAAATCATACAGGGGGTGGCGCGGACTGTGCCAGTGTTGATGTTTCGTGGTAGGAACACCAGCATTTTAATTTCACATCCATTTATTTGTATTTGAAGTTTCGGAATATTGCGCTTTTGTCCATGTTAGACACCACACGACGAATTCCAACAATCAGTAAAGACTGGAAGCATGCTAAATTTCAGAACGATCAAGAAAACCGGAAGGTGTGACAATATCTAAGCTTCTAGAAGGACAACAATACCTCAGCAAATCGCTATATCAGCCGGCGCGCAACGAGCGTGATGGCAGTCTAAAAATCCCAAGTTCTGCAGGTCGTAATGCTGGAGAGCAGACTCAACAAAGACGAAGTTTATCTTGCCCAGTGTCGCGTAGAATAGAAAGGCGACGTGATTAGTTAAACAGTGCATCTTCAACCACCTCCAGCGAAGCGGGTTAGCAGGGAGCAGCGAATAAATCACCGCTAGGCAGTTGAGACAGTGAGACAACGAGCGTGGGGGCATAATGCAGGAATTTGACGACGCTTGATAAACCATATGACACCTAAAAGGAGGTATTTTGAAGGGGGCTATTCTCCCAATATTGTGACTTTTTCTGTAATTAGTGTGGTATCATACCGTATTGAATGTCATTACTTGTCGGAGCAAGTGACTTAAGTGAAGGGTATATTATTTTGTTAATGAGTTGCATAATATGTATATGTTATAAGTGAAGGGTATTTGTTTGGTTGTGGATACATCGAGTGCAATCACCTGTGCAGTAGGGATGGTGACGAATAAATAGTTTGTTAAATAGAACCACGATCGCTCTGATTTATATTTAATAGTGTTACCCAGAATCTCCTGTGTAGAGCAAATAAATATTCTTCTAGGGACTAGGGTTACAACACTTTCTCTCAAAAGAAGCACCATTGTATTTCTTATATGTGAATGATTTTGTTGCATTGATCCTTTTTTTTGCAGCTTGCAGTTACCATCCAGTATTATTGAGTTGCTTGAGGATGGAGAATCTGCCGTGTGTGAGGTGCAGCACGTGACGTGTAAGGAGGTGAAGAGGGCCAGAGTGGTGGTGTTGCTGGCCTTTGAGGCGGCGAGGGAACACATGATAAGTGCCTTCGAGACCCTGCCTGCCGAATGCGACACGATGAGGAAAGACGTGAATTTCAAGTGGGTGACCTTCTACTCGGCTTGTGGTGACTTCAATGAGAAGGAATTCTGTTCTAGTGCCGTTATTTAATTTCTTCCAGGCCATCTTATGGTGACTTAGTCGTTGCTAATGTTGAATTTCTGAGCTGGAGAAGAGGTGTCATCCTTGGGAAGGAACCTGAGGGATGGAGTGTGATGATCTGTGATGAAGGCATTGTGGAAACTGTGAAGGAGGTCCAGCCTATTCCAGAGAGATTCAGAACAACTCCCTGTATTTCTGCAGAATGCCGTATGATTAAGTCTTTTGTGGAGAATGATGAGCTGATGTCTGAATTAATCACGGTGTGTATCTCCATCAAACAGCCTGATAATGCATTTTTCTTTTTTATCATTCTGGGACTTAGGTAATCAACCAATTTTTACAACAATTTTAGTATAGTAGTGGTAACTATTTATTTTCTTTCATCACAAACTCCACTGAGAAATTTTAATGTCCGAGAGTTATGAATGCAGATTGCATCAGAATTGCACCATTGGGCATTATTATGTTTAGAAACGCAATACAGTGGAACTTGGTTAGTACGTTCCTCCTTAGCACGTTTTCCTCCTTTGTACGCCGATTTCGCTCCGTCCTGGTACCATCAGTACAAAATACAGGTAAAATAATTTAGTTAGTACGTTTTTAAAAATGGCGCTTTACTGGTTAGTACGTTCAATTATTTGCTATAAAGCAACCCGCACGACCTTTTCTGTATATTTTTAAGTTGTGTATGCCACCGAATTTACATGTTAGTTTATTATTATCAATCCTTGACCATCTAACGTTCATCCATATGCATTTCTCATGTGGGATGGAAAATAACGCAGTCTGACAAATTAATCAATAACAAAAATTGTGATGAACGTAATAGTATGAAACTTCGTATGACTATTAACAAGGCCCTTAGCTACAACATGTGAAAAGGAAAGTTGGATATCTCGATCTGTGTTGTTCTTACGATGCCCCAAATTCAATGGATATATCCGGTACACAAAAAAGTTTGCTAAAATCCATTCTTAAACACGTACTTCAGTAAAAACAATTGTAAAAATATTTTAATACCACCAGTAAACGTAGAAATAAACAAGCTTTAATTTGATATACTTTAATTTAAAATCGCATTAGCCATCTTGGAGATATTGGTCTTCAAAATTGCGAGTGATGGAAATTTTGCAACGGATAGTAGGCATCCTTTAAGGGGATTACAGACGATATATGGCATAAAACTTATAAGTTTTACTAATCCATTGTTCTATTTCCTATTCAGGATTAATAATTACGTCATTAATTGGCAAGTTCCTAGACACAGCTTATCTATAATAAATTTTTGATCAAATATTTTTCCTTAGAAATGGAAAACTTTAATACACAGGACTCTGTACAAAATTCATACACCTGCGCGCATTCATCATCAAATAAAAATGAATTGTTCAAACTTTATTAACTTGTGTTAATGGATATCGGAAGTAACCTGTGCTGATTCTGGGTGTTCATGCAATGCTCAATGGTGGTGATTGACCCTGGTTCTTTTTACGATCCCAAGTTCTACCATGTTTAGGCATTAATCCATCGATTTTGAAGAGATGATGTCACTAATTGGAACAGGGAGAAAAGTATTGTTTAACGGAAATAGCAGACATTGGGTCTATTTTTCTCGATGAAATGCATCTCGAAATATTATTCGGCCCCCAATACAAATAATAGAAGATGGGTCATTCCATACCATTTCACCAGATTTTTAACCACTAACCTGCAAATTTGGCTTGTTCTCCCAAGCAACCGATTTTTCACCATGAAGTGTTTTGTCAGCAGATTATTCTTTCCTCATACACTATTTTTTTCTGATAAAACACTGTGTAACATTATTTGACCTCAGTGTGTTCAATAAACTAGTTTCATGTGGGTCATTCCATACCATTTCACCAGATTTTAAAAATAGTTGTTGCAGCACCATTTCAGAAAAAATTCAAATTTAGCACACTTACTACTACATGTCTGTAAGGCTCAAAACCAATTTTTGTTAATTTTTTTTCCATGACCTCAAGGACTTACAGGGCCGCGAAGGTCACAGCGCACTGTAAAAATGACACTTTCAGCGAGTATCGGTAATTAGAGTAACTCGGAAACTACAGATTCTAGTAGAATGGTTTGAATACCATTTTGATTGTCATAAATTGAGCTTTCATTTGAAGTATTTTTTAATAACCTTACTATGTAACATATATGAGAATGACGAGTACAAAGTTTTGATACAAAATGCTGTTTTTTTACAACTTTTGCTATTTATTTTTTTATAGAAGGGTTGTGATCACAAGGTCTATATTTTTGTTATAGTATATTTGGGTACCATAGTAAATGTGGACAAGAAAAAAGTTGTGTGTTTGTTAAGCCTTTAGCTGTTACAAGCTTCCGCAAAAAGGAAAAATTGAAAATTTACCATTTTCGGGCCCCTGTATCTCTGGTGGGGGACTTATTAAAAATTTGAAATTTTCAGTACAATAAGCTATGATCCTATTAAGAATGCACTAAAAATTTGGAGTATGTGTTTTGGCTCGTTTGGAAGTTACACCAAACTGAATTTTCAAAAAATTTTCTCTCGCTCACCTTGTAGAAGCAATGTATAGATTGTTACATATAATTAAATGTTGCCAGAAATAAATTCAAGTAATAGTTATAACAATACTATCAAACTAGAGCCTTGAAAGTTGTATATTTCAGTTCCAATAAGAAGTAGGCACTCATTTAGCCTTTATTATGTGAACAACCTAAATAGTGATATTGTAATAATGGTAGCATGCTGATAGCAATTGTACAGCAAGTCCAGTGAAAAAACAATTGAAAATAAATAGTTTGCCTACGTTTCAATGTCCGCTTACATATTTTGTTCTTAGCAGGCACATAGCCTGGCGCTGGGGAGTGGAGGGGGGGTGGGGGGTGTTGGGGGGCGGGGGGAAGGATCTGTGGCTTCAGCCCTCCCCCGAAATTTTTTCCCAATAATTTTGTTGTTCTAATTTTAAGTGGCCATGGTAATCTGGATAACACTGCGAAAATTCAAGTGTTAAGTGTCTTGAAATGTGATCACTAGTTTGATGCATGTGTGTGGTTAATACAGTCAAGGCCATTTATAACTAATTTGAGGGGTCTGAATATTTACTTTGTAATAACTGAACTTCGTTATATGTGGATCAGTTTTTCCGAGCTTCTCTTTGATGGGGAATAGCCTTCACTTCGTTATAACTGGACCTTCGTTATGAACAGGTTTGATATAAGTGGGCTTCACTGTAGTTGTTCTTTTCAATTTGATATGTTTGAACTATGTTCTGTGGCCGGTCAAATTAATGCTTCATAACAGGGTAAACAGTGAACTTTACCAGTGAGAAAAGATAGGAATAGCCACTGTGAAAGTAAATACAAAGCACTGAAAATTGAGGGAAGAGATTTTTAACATGTTGGCACCGAACGGGCAAAGTTGATTTGTTTCAAGTTATGCAACACTAGATTTGGCCCCCCCCCCCCACCCCCCACCCCCAAGAAAATTTCTGGCTACGTGCCTACTTCTTATTGGAACTGAAATATACAACTTTCAAGGCTCTAGTTTGATAGTATTGTTATAACTATTACTTGCATTTATTTCTGGCAACATTTAATTATATGTAACAATCTATACATTGCTTCTACAAGGTGAGCGAGAGAAAATTTTTTGAAAATTCAGTTTGGTGTAACTTCCAAACGAGCCAAAACACATACTCCAAATTTTTAGTGCATTCTTAATAGGATCATAGCTTATTGTACTGAAAATTTCAAATTTTTAATAAGTCCCCCACCAGAGATACAGGGGCCCGAAAATGGTAAATTTTCAATTTTTCCTTTTTGCGGAAGCTTGTAACAGCTAAAGGCTTAACAAACACACAACTTTTTTCTTGTCCACATTTACTATGGTACCCAAATATACTATAACAAAAATATAGACCTTGTGATCACAACCCTTCTATAAAAAAATAAATAGCAAAAGTTGTAAAAAAACAGCATTTTGTATCAAAACTTTGTACTCGTCATTCTCATATATGTTACATAGTAAGGTTATTAAAAAATACTTCAAATGAAAGCTCAATTTATGACAATCAAAATGGTATTCAAACCATTCTACTACAACCTGTAGTTTCCGAGTTACTCTAATTACCGATACTCGCTGAAAGTGTCATTTTTACAGTGCGCTGTGACCTTCGCGGCCCTGTAAGTCCTTGAGGTCATGGAAAAAAAATTAACAAAAATTGGTTTTGGGCCCTACAGACATGTAGTAGTAAGTGTGTTAAATTTGAATTTTTTCTGGAATGGTGCTGCAACAAGTATTCGGTGAATTGGCATGGAATGACCCAGATACAAATAAAATAATCAGAACTAAACAAATACCATTCCGAGTGGAGAAGGTATAGTAAAAGTATGAAATATTTGGTAAATGGACCCATGAACACTTGTGAAGATTAAATCTCTTACTGCTGCCTAATATGTACTTTTGGACAATGCTATTATGTGATTACTTAAGCAAATGTAGCTTCTCTTTTTAAAAAACTACCCACAGTGAAAAGCAAAACTCAACAAAGAAGATAGAGATTTAGGAATTTGTATCCTTTAATTATAACGTCATTCCTTTTTAAAATAATCCTTCACTGCGATCTCAGTAACCTTGATTCCTTGCAACCAACTACAGAGGGCGGTATTTTAAATGTTAAAAATTCGTTCGCCATGATTCCCAATGCACATAAGTAGAGATCCGTGAAATTCGCGAGACGCGATATCGCGAAATATCGCAAAATCGGAAAATCGGGAAATAAAATGAAATTTCGCCTTTTTTGCGATTTTTACGTGAATTAGCGAAAAAATCACATGTAAAGAGTCATAATCGATTAAAGTCTAAACCTTCATTGTTTAACGCGAAATAACCCGAAATATCGCGAAATCGGGAAATGAAACGAAATTTTGTCTTTTTCGCGATTTTTACGTGAATTAGCGAAAAAATCACATTTAAAGAGTCATAATCGATTAAAGTCTAAGCCTTCATTGTTTAACGCTGATGACGTTCATTCGCTCTATCTCGTTACGATTCAAAGGTCAATTGGCTTCTTTTGTCTCGCGTATATGGCATTCGCGTAATATCGTGCACTGTAGAGATGTCTCCGCCAGAATTTGCAGTTAAATTAATCACTGCCTCTCTCTTCGATTCACATTTATCAATCGTGAAATTCTCGGAAATATCTAGAATGATGCGCTTTCTCTCCTGAAGAATGAGATATTCTGAATCAATAATGTGCTGAAAGAAATTAAACACGGCCGCGGAAGAACGGAAATATAAGCTCAAGCGCCCGCACGCACGCGTCAATGCCGATCAGTCATTCCGGTGACTCACCGTGACGCAGTAGACAGCGTAATTGGATAACTTGTTGCAGGAAAACCTTTAGTGTGGGCCTAATGTAACAATTTTGTAGACTTAAACACGGCCGCTGGCCCGGAACGGAAGCGCTAGCAGTAGAGGCAAGGGGGGAAGTAACAGAGGAGATAGAAGGAGAGGGGGTGCTACTTATTAGCGGTTGATCGTCGGATATTCGGCGCTCCACTGAGCTTCAATGCAAAAAAAAATCATTTCGACACACCCCCAGTTCATGTTTCCTTGTTTCCGATTGTGTCTAGTTATGCGTGCTTCTTTCATTGCCTTTCTTGTTATTTAAAATGCTTAATAAAAGTATAAGCATTCACAAAATGTGTACCAAAAATAATAAAACGCCTAGAAATGCCCAAAAATTGTAACATTATAATAACACCGCCAAGATTTTCTATAACACCGAAATCACATAGTTTTAAAACGAATTTTAGCAAAAAATAAAACCACTTTCACAGACCTCTACACATAAGGCAGTGCTTACTCTTCAAAATAGCTCACTAGCTAGTCAACTTAAATATGTGAAATAATTTGAGTATTTTTGTACATACCGTATTTACTCGTGTAAGCCGCGCCCTCGTGTATCCCGCGCACCCCTATTTTCGGGAAGGCTTGTGAGGAAAAAAATTATTTGTCAGAAAATTATTTTTTTTTGCTCTTGAATCTGCATCATTTTGTCATAACATGAATGCACGTTCTTGAAGAGAAATGCTGTGCCTATATTACATGAACGTCTTCCTCATTAATTGATTTAATTACGTGTTAATATCGTCACGATTGTCATCGCGTCGTGCATCGATGCACGGCCTCTTTTACTATGCATCTTTTTCTCTTAGCATCTCACAGTAATCACAGTTACATACGACCACATCATCCAACTATAAAAATGGCATCTTTTCAAAATAACATCTAACTGGAATAATTGCAGAAATATGTACAATTTCAACCCGTGATTATACTTTATTATTACGGAAATCCGTTGGCATATCAACAAATAAAAGCAGAACGCCATCCGTACCATAGCGGTGGTCTCGTCTGCTCTCTGCGCAGTAGCTGTGGACTTGGACGATTTAACAACACCGGAAAGTCTTGGGAACACACGGAAACAACTAAGCTCAATTTAATAACAATTATAATAGGGTAGTTTCCTATTATTTTTTTATTGTCTTGATCGAAAGTTTATAACCTCTGGAGTACGTGTTTTAAGCCGTTCGATTTTTAAATGACGTTAAGTATTTTTCCTCATTAATTAAAAAGTGAAAAAAATCAATGGCGCGAAAACGCGACGGCAAACTATTGCATGCCGGTTAATCCTACGTGTGACGTTAAACTATTTCCTCCACCTGCCACCAGGTGGTGCTGCGGACGCTTCCAAATAGACGCCGCACTCCGTTAAGGCTTATGAACAAGTATTGGAGGCATATTTATTCCGTTAATTAATTATAATTAACTTTTATTTATTTATTTAACATGACTTATTGAGTTGATTCATTTAAAATCAGTCAGTATTCCTTTCACAAGCATATCATGTAGTTCGCCTATCGCCGCACGACCTTCACGCCATGCTTCGTCGTAGCAGAAGACACAGCGAGCAGGACGTCCTTGAGCCTATAAAATGACTAATAATACCATGTTTAACTGAGAATTCTTTTCCAACATTGATAGTTTTTACAGGTTAATACTAATACATATTCACTAGAGCTGAGGGGCCCTGAAATACAACGGTAAGTTCAGGAGACGAATTTTCCTATGCTTCGCAACGTAAACTACCTTCCTGTTACGTCAGCATGAAGGCAGCGCACCCCGCCATTTCAGAGCCTTTTCAAATGGCCTTAAAATTAACATTTAATTCTCTAGTAAACTGGGATTTCTCAATACAAACTTTTTGCGTAAATTAAATACATTTATGGCAGGTCACAAATCGCAATTAATGAAGTCCGTTTTCTTTGATGAAGGAAACTACCCTATTCTTGTAAAACTAAAGAAAAACATATTCGCGGATATAGAATCGTAAATCACTAATTAACATTCATATCATAATAGTTCCCATTTTTAGTTTTCGTCACTGCTAGATTCAGATACACCATATTTCCTTCCTGCAGCTCGATTTTCTACTTTTTCGGCATCGCTTATAATATGTTGTTTTGTACTCACGGGAAACGATCGCAATTTTTCATGAGAATTCATTTTTAGGGTGATAATTGCAAATTATTTTATAATGCTAAATGATCGATTCGAACTCGTTTACTACACTCACGCACGGATAGTAAGAAGGTATAATCTCTCAGCATATGACTCTTGCCACTATGTAACAAATTCTTTGTCGTGTCTTTGCAATGTAGCTTTAATGTGTACACAAAAGAAGCTATCTATCGCGTAAAAATGTTGCTACAGATACGTGATACTGAAACAAACTCCGCTTACGACTTTGAAAAGACAAAGATGGCACCCCCCTTGTGGCAGCTTACAGGATACAATGTAGATTTAAATACATATCAGTGCTACAAAGTGTTGTCCTAAGTACGATCTGTACACGATAAATCTACTAATTTGTCAAGTAGTGTTTCGGATCTAGCGTTTTCAAGTACCGTCGTACGCTCAGACTTTTGGATTTTTATTACAAATTACTTCGAAATTTCAGAATACTTTACATTGTACGATTTACTACTGGATCATACTTACCAATTAACGTCGATATGTTTACAGAATGCGAAACTTAGGAGAAAAAAACAGGAATTTGAGGAAAAATAGTGCGCGGTTTACACGAAAATCTGGATGATTTGTGTAAGCCGCGCACCCCTATTTTTTCACCGGTGTTTCGGGAAAAAAGGTGCGCGGGTTACACGAGTAAATACGGTATATATATTAACTTGATACTCCATATTAATAACTGAAACAATGGAAAGTTGTTCCTCTAGGTGCTCAAGTTGTTAACCTGAGAAAATGATGTGCAGGTCCTGCTTTGCATTAAAAAAAATTCCAAAACTGAACTTCAAAAATTGGGGGGGGGAGGACTATATTTGGTGGAATATGGTACATAAGTACATATCAAGAAATGACAACAGATTAAAAAAATGCATACATGTTTGCATTTCCTTGCATTCCATTTATAGGCCGGTGGAACAAATAATTGGTCCAATAATTATGAAAAAAGGAAAGTTAAACAATTGCTGGTGCTGTATGAAGGGGCATGGTAGTTTAGTGATGATGTAAGGTAAGGGTAATTTATACTGTTTATTATCATATCAAGAAAAAATGTATCAGAAACGTCTCTATCTTTTTCCACAGTAACCAATTTTAATTCAACTAACACTCCATGAAAGCCATAATGGTCCCTTGGAATTTGTAGTTTATAGTTAGCATGGAGTAAAAACATGCATTGAATATGCTCGGCCGCATAAATATCATTTTCATTATGTGGGGACCATACGTTAGAACAATATACCACTTTACTCCTGACCAGAGAAAAATATAGCGATTTAATTACAAACTAGGTAGTATAATGTGGTCGTTTACCATATTTTTTTCATTGCCAAATCTGATAGAGTTTGTAAAATAAAAAGACCCTTATTTTTCCATTTTTTGATCTATCAATTTTTTCTCGAGTTATAAGCGGCGAAAAACTGATGTTTTTAACACTTTCGGAAAAGTGGGTGTGGTGCAACCTCTGACGTATATCCACTTCGTCCAATCACAACTGAGCCTATGAAGCTACGTTGCCTTATCGCAATGGGGGACACAGCTGACTGCCAAAAGGAGCAGTTGCGACAGAATCTGTGCGAGCAGACCTTCCGAGAACCCCCCCTCCACTCCCTTCCATTCTACGAAAAGCAGTCAAGGACGGGAGGAAAATGACGTCAATGTTATCAAGGCAGATTTTTCGTAGGGTGTCACCTTTTGCTTATTTTAATTCGTGATTCATGAGTGAATGGTTGTGGTTAGAAGATTAATTTTTTCGCTAAAATTCATTCTTTGGTTTCCATCTAACGATTTAGTGTACAAAATTGTGATATTGGTTCCGAGTAAATGCCCCCATTATAATTAGTATTGCACACTAACTGCAAATTATGCCAAACTAAGTGTTAGGTTTCCTCTATTTTTTGACGCAGTTTTTCTAGGATGACCCTCAAACCCCCATGCTTGTTTTTAATCTTGAAACACAATCTTTTCGCTTCAGGTGGGGTCTAAGCTCAAATTGATAGTACTCTCTAAAAGGACGGTTGGTGGGAAAACTGACGTGATGTGCAACGTCATGAGCCGGAAGAATACCCTGCTGTGCTCTATGCAATTGTTGCCATGGAATCCCTCAGTTAAGGATTCAACTCCTGATTCCGGAAATGCTGAAAGAAATGCAGATTCTTCTGTGAATCCAGTTTCCAACGCAGTTGAGAAGAGGCCAGAATCTCCACCGAAGAATGTGATTTTGAAAAATGGTGCTGCGGTGAAGATAGTTCATTTGTTTAATTTGTCTGCCATTTATGTGCAACTTTGTGATCCCAAAAGTGAGATGGAGATAAAGAAGTTAAATAATGCAGTGGCTGAAGCATGCAGGCCTGTGGGTAAGTGACGATGAATTACCTTACGTTATCATTTCAGATTGGCCCACAGATGGTTGCAAGGGACCAAGTTCCCTTATAGTGTAGAAATAAGATTCACTTCTGGTGTAAAAGTTTAGTGCATTTCAATTGATGGGTAATTAAATGTTGAACATGGTAAAAGTGAAAATATAGTTTGTAATTAGTACTGGCAAAAGTAAAAATTTTGCCCATTATAAGGTGCTCTTGTTATAACCAACATGGATTTTCTTCATCCGTATTGTCATGAATCACCTTGAACTGTTAGGGAAAAAATAAACTTTTGGTATTTAAAACGATCCATTGGAAAATGCATTGAAAATCATTAGTCCACGAAGTAATAATGCATAAAATTTTGTCATGCTACTGGGATATCAGTCACAGCAAAATCAATGATGTACCTAATATGTATCTTGATGCATTACAATGTACAGGGTGGCGATCGTCAGGAAAAACCAGGAAAACCTGGAATTGTGAGGGAATTTTGGAAATCTGGAAAAGTCAGGGAATAGTCAGGGAATTCTCATAACAGTCAGGGAGAAATGGGGATAGATTATTCTCGTTACATTTCTACCATTACGTTTACCAGGCAGTCTTTCCCGCCCTCTATTTCACCTAAACATTTCGCCAACTAAAACTAATGTCCGTTGCAGAAGTGCATACAGGGTGTTAATCGTCAGGGAATGCCGGGAAAACCTGGAATTGTGGGGGAATTTTGGAAATCTGGAAAAGTCAGGGAATAATTAGGGAATTCTCGTAACAGTCAGGGAGAAATTGGGATAGGAAATTCTTGTTATTTTCTACCATTACATTTACCGGGCAGTCTTTCCCGCCCTTTATTTCACCAACTAAAACTAATGTCTGTCGCCGCATAGAAGTGCATTGAATATGCCCCGTAAACTCGCTGAACATTCAGTTGTGAATCTTATTGTTAATGATACCTGTGCCGGAGTCCGCCAGTAAATTGGCCATTAACTTTCCCTTCGATGAATTTTCAGTAATCTTCAACTTCCCAGAACTATCACGATCCGCCACCTCTTCCTTGAAGAATTAGACATTGTCAATTTGTAATGTTACCGAAGAAAACATACACGGCCACAGAAATACGTTAACCGACTGCGGATACGCGGCCACGAAAAATGTATTAAAAGTGTGTACAATTCGTGTGAGGGCTGAAGTTGTGAAGGTTTAATATATTTTTCATTAGGGCGGAGGTTCCATATATTTTTCATACTTATAACTTTAAATGCAGTGATTTCAGCTTTTAACATTTTCTGAGTTTTGACGAAAATTTAATTCAGCTGAAATAAAATATTCCGATAATAGGAAACCTTTTGGAGATCGGTCAGGGAAATTGGTAAAGCCATCAGGGAAAAGTCAGGGAATTTGAAAATTGGTTATCAGTAGCCACCCTGTGCATAGAATAAACCCTGTCAATTCGTTAAACATTCAGTTGTGAATCTTAGTTATTAAGTTTTGAATCAATCATACAATGTATCCCTTTTGTAAATCCTTTATGCGATATTTGCCTAGTACTGTTAAAATTCATGATCACCGCGTATTCTGCTCATCACAAGGAATCCGAGGCTATGTTTTTCGGAAGATTTTACCTCGCGTTTTTTTAACTCTCGAGACTCAGGTTGAGAGGTAGTTGTTTGCAGTTCTAAAAATACGAGACGTTGGTTATTAAAACGGTAATACAAGTACGATCACATGTGTAAACCAAATCTTACGTGAGATCGTCTTCGATTTCCAAACCCCCTTCGGGAGACCATAAGAAGAGTTCTCCTCCCCTCCCCACCTTTCTTACTTGACGTAATTATTGAATGGCCCCCTTAGCTCCCTCTTGAAGCAATTTAGTCAGGTCACAAACCACCTCAAATATGGCATTCCTAAATATGACTCTGCCATTGCTAATTGCCTCCTGTTTTCGCTCGCAGTGACGCAATTACGTTTTGTTTGTTTAAAAAATATTTTTACATTTTTTGTTCCTTCTTAAAATCAAGGGGTGACGACCACGGTAATCAAATTGTTATTCGCTTCTGAAACTCGTGCCATCCGATTTTGATCCAGTCCAAGAACTTGGCTTTGGCTTGTATCTTTCTCGTAACTTAGTGATACCTGTACCAGTAAATTGGCCATTAACTTTCCCTTCGATGACTTTTCAGTAATCTTCAACTTCCCAGAACTACCATGACACGCCACCTCTTCCTTGAAGAATTAGACATTGTCAATTTGTAATTTTACCGAAGGAAACATACGCGGCTACGGAAATAAGATGCACGGCAGTGAAAAATGAATTAAAAGTGTGTACAATTTGTGTGAGGGCTTAACTTGTCAAGGTTTAATATATATTGTTCGTTACGGCGGAGGTTCCATCTATTTTTTCATTCCTATAGCTTTTAAAAAATTATTTTCAGCTTTTAACATTTTCTGAGTTTTGGCGAAAATTTAATTCAGCAGAAAAAAAATATTCTGATAGTTGGAGACCTTTTGGCGATTCGTCAGGGAAATTTGTAAAGCCATCAGGGAAAAATCAGGGTAAAAACAGGGAATTTGAAAATTGGTTATCAGTAGCCACCCTAAATGTAACATATGGCCAAGGTGATGATAACTTTTAGTGGATCAGAGCAAATGCATTCTACTTTCATTGCGGTAACTTTGTTTTAAAGTTTGTATGACTTAAGTCTTTTTTGAGGCATTGAGTCACAATTTTATTCAACCAGGATGACAACCATGGCAAAATCAACTCCTTTTGGCCGTATGACAGAAATGAACTCCCGTTTATACTGTTGCAGCTCCATATGCTTTTTGACTCGGACCAACGATGGCAAAAATCACTCCCCGTGGTTATATTTTCTCTACATTAGAAGTTCCATTTAATGAGAAGCTCAGAATGCTTAGCATTGACATGGGGACCATTTATTACCCGAAGATTTGCACTTAAAATAATGCAGCAATGATTAGAGTAACAATTTTCTTTCACTGTGGTCATTCAATATTACGAATAAAATACAGCACACTCCGAATGCACAAGCTTGTACTCATGATGTCTTCATATTTGCATTAAAATGAAAATAATTTTTCCACCTAATGTGTTTCACTCATTGGTCAAATGTTGATATGCAACTTTCCGAGCATACCTGTATGTGCACTTTTTGACGTAATGATACTTGGTATGCTTTTCGTTTCTATTTGGTTATTCTCCTGCTTCTGTTACCATTTCACTCTTGGCTAGGAAACATGTCATAAAATCTGAAAAAAAACTTTGTTTAATTTAGACTTGTACCGATACCACTTTTTCCGATACCAAACCAATACCAGTGGCCGCTACCAATAGTATTATTTTCTGATACCTTACTTATTTTTCTAAAAAGATTTGATACACATGCTTTACTTCTCGTTTATAAAGTGCTTTACTTCTCATGAAGTCAATTCAGTAATCAAAAGTGTTACTATAAAAGAGTACCTAGTTATTGAGAGAAATGACATTGTGAGAACTCTTTTATTATGATACTCTTACTATTATCACTGGAATTAGATTTCAAGCTCTAAGCCGTCTTGCATTTCTAAATACTGAAAACTCTTTTTAAGAAATGAGAGCTTCTGAACATGCTCAGCAGCTCTTATTTCTTAATTGGACATGGACAACAGGTGTCATCTATGTAGTAGATAATTAACTATGTGTAGACTTATGCGTGAAGGTCAAACTACACTGAAAAAAGATGTTGATGACTGATCACTAGAGATCCGTGAAATTCGCGAGACGCGATATCGTGAAATAACACGAAATAATGCGAAATCGGAAAATAAAACTAAATTTCGCCTTTTTCGCGAATTTTACGTGAATTGGCGAAAAAATCACATGTAAAGGGTCATAATCGATTAAAGCCTAAGCCTTTATTTGGTAACGCTGCTGACGTTCATTCTCTCTATCTCATTACGATCCAAAGGTAAATTGGCTTGTTTTGTCTCGCGCATATCGCATTCGCGTCATATCGCGCACTGTAGTGATGTCTCCGCCGGAATTTGCCGTTAAATTAATCACCGCCTCTCTTCGATTCACATTTATCAATCCTGAAATTCTCAGAAATATCTAGAATGGCGCGCTTTCTCTCCTAAAGAATTAGATATTCTGAATCAATAATGTGCTGAAAGAAATTTAACATGGCCGCGGAAGAGCGGAAATATAAGCTCGCACGCACGCGTCAATGCCGAGCAGTAATTCCGGTGACTCACCGCGACGCAGTAGACAGCATAATTGGATAACTTGTTGCAGGAAAACCTTTAGTGTGGGCCTAATGTAACAATTTTGTAGACTTAAACACGGCCACTGGCTGGGAATGGAAGCGCTAGCAGTTGAGGGAAGGGGGGGAAAGAAAAGAAAGGATAGGAGGTGCTACTTATTAGGGGATGGATCGTCGGATATTCGGCGCTCCACCGAGCTTCAATGAAAAAAAAAATCATTTCGACACAAGAAGGTCCTCCTTGGACACAAGGACACCACCTTGTTTCGACATACCCCCAGTTCAAGTTTCTTTGTTTTCGATTGTGTGTAGTTATGCGTGCTTCTTTCACTGCCTTTCTTGTTATGTAAAATGCTTAATAAAAGTATAAGCATTCACAAAATGTGCACCAAAATAATAAAACGCCTAGAAAAGCGCAAAAATGGTAACATTATAATAACACCGCCAAGATTTTCTGTAACACCGAAATCACATAGTTTTAAAACGAATTTTAGCAAAAAATAAAACCACTTTCACGGACCTCTACTGATCACATCAGACTTTTTCACCATCATGATGATCAAATATCACCTTTCGAATTATGTAATGTCGTAAACTAGAGTTGCCGTTCCGAAAACCCATAGTTTGGCATCATCTCTTATGCGCTTGGCAATGAGTCCCGGGTTGCCACGCAGTTGAATCTGTCATGGCAACACTGGCCTAACTGAAAATCTGCATTACTCCGGATCCATGTAATTTGGATCCGCGTAAGTCGAGGACTTACTGTAGTTCTCCATCACTGGTACTTAAAATCCGCATGACTGTTATTCCGATCTTTAATGCATTGATTCGATTGAATCTTTGGATCTGATCGAATCTTTTAACCTTGGATTCATTCGAATCTTGAATCCATGGATTCATTCGAATCTTGAATCCATGGACTTGATAGGATTCGGCCCAATCTTCAAATCCCTGCTTCAGCCCTACTTCTAACCCTTAAGGGTTTGCACTACAGGAGAGGTCCCACACGGTATAAAACAGTGTGTGTGCTAAAGTAGGCAATGTACGTTCTTTTGATTCAAATTAAAGAATACTTTAAATGTAATAATATGTAATAATCTATTAATATACATTTAATAATGTATAAAAAACTAATTCGAGATATTTTTGGTTTATTTTTATTTACAAAATAAATGTGAGTGATAAAGCTACCAAAACTTAAGGAGTGCATTTGTAACTTATATAAAATAAAATGTCTGTTTAAATTACCTAACATCAATTATAAAATTTGTATAGATTTTTATTGTCACTACTATGCGACAATATGAAATTGTGTAGTAGCGATCCCTCTGCAAAAGGTTACCCGGCAACATATCATGCCAAGGGAAATGACACAGTAGCGACACCTCCCAGTCACAACTCTAAAGCAACCTGTAAAGAAAATATTAACTACTCCTCATTTCAATAGAAAACAGTCCTAATATTTTGTCAAATGGTAAAAAAAAGTTTAAAAATAAGGTTTTGAAAAAAAGAGACAGACGATGATGACCAAAGTTGGATTATTGCAGTCAAAACAATCAACCTCTCGACTGTGCATGACCTCTTAAGGTGTAGTTACCTTGTTGTATCCTTGTACCTAATGGCGTGAGAACTGTGCATATTTGTGGTTTATTGGTCTTTTTTTCTCTGTTGCACAATTTGTGTGATTTGGTGTTTAATGTGTTTATCCTTGTCAGGCTTTGATATTTTCACAATTCTCTTACCGTGACCATTTCCTATCCTCAGGTGGATTCAAATCACTCAGCCAAATTCCAGCCAAAGGGTCACTAGTGGGATGTCTGTTTGAGGAGGATAACAACATTTATCGGGCTCTAGTTGTTGGCGTGAACAGCGGAGACAACATTCGGGTTTCTTATATAGATTTTGGAAATCCTGATATCGTGAAGTTGCGACAGATGTGTGACCTGCCCGAGAACTTGAAAACGGTAAATAAATAACTTCCATTATTTGCTTGCTCACTGTGTAGAGTATTTCTCAAATACATTGCCAAGTCTTTTAGTGGCTCTCTTTTTAGTCTTTCATTTTATTTAGTATCCATCCACTTGATAAATTTTGGTTTAAAGGTATCGATTTTGTCAAGTTAATATTTGAAGTTTTGCTAATTGGTTACAAAGGAAATTATTTTTTACCAAGCTTTTCTAATGGAGTTTGTGTTTGGAGAACTGAATAACTGAAATGGTGTGTAAAAATGGCGACTGACTCTTTGTCTAGATGTGATGAAGTCCACTCTAAGGGTATTGTTATGTTGTAAAATGTTAATTGGAGGGGTGGGCAGCACTTACAAGGGGAGTGTCTGAGTTTCGGGTCTGGGATTTTGACGAAATTTGCCAGGCAGGTAGTCCTTGACTAGTTATTTACGAATCGGGTTGGATGTTCGGGTGGGAGAGAGTTTCGAACCAGGGACGTCGCTTGGAAATTGATAAAAAACCAGCGGTAACAAATAATTTTGAAGAATTAATGTATTGCACATTTTCAGGAGCATGTTAGAATCACCCGAACATTTTGGTAGATACTTACAATTATATGATTGCAGAGCTTAAGTTCTTTTTTCTCTTGCGATTAGTTTTTCCAAAAAAGCACAGTGCTGGAAAATACGGCACCAGGCAAATTAGAACAAATCTTGTAAGTCCATTGGGACTGCGTGGCCAAAGATACGGAAATTAAAAATCACGATCACACTTCATGCTCTTTCGTTAATTTCATACACAAAAAACGACAGGGTGTGCGGAAGTATTTCCGCCACGTACTAATTACGTGATGTAGGTAAATATCGTAATTAACTATTTTACGTACTAATTACCTAATTTTAGCAAATTTAGAAAATTACGTTATTAGTACATAGAATAGTTAAAATGCATCTTGGGTAAACATTAAAAATATGTAAAACCAGGGAAAGTCGTACGACGAAATTGCGATGAAAAAAAAATTGGACATGAAGAGGCTCGAACTTGGGACGTTGACATTTTGAAGTGAGTACTTTACCCCTAACCCAAACTGCACTGCACATGGCTAATTATTAGCTTTATATTTGCAATCAAATATTTCAAACTCGTTTTTTACGAAGTTTCTGGATATATAACCCTATATGGGGGGTGATTCGTAAATAACTAATCAAGGACTACCTGCCTGGCAAATTTCGTCAAAATACTGGACCCGAAACTCGGACACTCCCATTGTTAGACCTCTCATTAGATCCATTGTGCCAAACCACATTTAGTCTGCCCACTACTCGCAGACGGGACAAGAGCACCGTGGTAAAATTATGGTGGAGGTCACCCATTCAACCTCTGTCTGAGCCCAACATTGCTTAACTTCAGTGATCTCATGGGAACCGGTGTGTCAACATGGCTAGGTCCTTGCCCTGACTATGGTTATGTTAATTTATTGAGCATCATCATCAAAAGTGTTCTGTAAGCAATGATAAATTGTGGAGATTCTGCTATATCCAGCCAATGTACCCTTCATAACCAATCCATTTTCCCTGCATTGAATCTCTAAGGATCGTCATATATTCTGTCCGCCAACATGTCTTCAAGAGCAATTGTTCCTCTCTTCTACCTTAACATATCAAACTTTCCTTAAGCAATTTCAGCGCTTGATTTCAAAATGGCCTTCATTCACATTTTATGCCTCATTCTAAATTCCTTACCCTACTTCCTTTCCTCTCGTACCATGTTTAACACTTCATTATTTATGCTTCACTTCCTCCAGCTCCGTATGCCCCTTGCTAATCGAGATAGTTTTACGCATCTATGGATTGTTTATGCTTGAACAAAATGGTTTTGCTTGGTACTCTGTTGGATTGAATGTTATACTGTGGACCCCGAGATGAATTCACCAATAGCAGGCTAATGCCAACGCCTAGTTTCACGCCATCATTGCTGAAAATCCTACCTATACCCAGTTACTCACCCATGTTGCTGGCCTCGATGGCGGTGGGGTAAACTCCGTGCTTTACAGGCCCAAGGTCACAGGTTCATATCCCACCCAGGTGGCATTTTTCATCTCCTGGGGTATGGATGTTTGTTTTGTTACTTCTGCAATATAATTCATATAACATAAATGACATTCCCATCCCGCAGGCATCCTTGATGGTATATAGAGAATTAGACTTGTACCGATACCACTTTTTCCGATACCAAATCGATACCTCGATACCAGTGGCCGATACTGATAGTATTATTTACGATATACTTACCTTACTTATTTTTCTAAAGAAATTTCATAAGTGCTTTCTTTCTCTGACTGAATCTTCGAATCCCTTCCCCCAACCGTACTGATGACGCTAGCAAAAGGTGCTATGTGAGCATTAAGGGCATATGCAGTTGTGTTATGGTGGGAAATTTGGTCATGCTAACTGAAAGAAGTCTTAGGGGACTAATTGTGTTGTAGCAAATATCATGTTAAGCGAGGGATTCCTGTATTTATCTTGCTTCAATTGCTTCAGATGTGGATTTTTTTTATACTTCTTGGAGGTTCGGCTTTAAAATCCTTGATATGTGTTTTCAGAACAGGCTTTTCCTTGGCTAATTCTAAGCACTTGTCTCACTTTCAATGCCTTGAAGTGCTGGCGCTCATGCGTTTTGTCCAGACCACATGTATATGTATGTATAAGCAACTAACATCGCATTTAAATGTGCAGCTTGTGGGTTCCTTGCCAAACATAGAAGATCATTCATATGTTTGTATTTTCCAACTTTTTACTTCTTCATAAACATGTTTTACCATAATTTATCTATCAAAATATTATTGTAAGCAATTACAATCCTTTTAATGGAAGATTAAACCCCTCAATCGATATCCATTGTAAAGTTAACCAATAGGGAGGTTATTTTCCTGGAACAATTTGACTACTTAATTACACAATATCCATTTGCTCATTAGAGAATCTTCTGAAGATTTGTTTCATAATTGCTATCCTGTATTTATCAACCTGCTTATAAATTGAATGAATTAACAAAACCCGTATTAGCATTTATGTGACTAAAATTTAAATTTCAAGTGATTACTTTTACTTTTAGAGATTATGAAGCATTTAAAAGTCAGGTACATTGGTTATGCCATATATTTTCTTAACTTTCCCTGAAGGTACCTGCGCAAGCTGTTAGAATTGCTCTGAAAGGGCCATTTGGGGATCAGATGAACAAGGAGATAACCATATTCATGGCTGAGCTTGTCAAAAGGGAGGAAGAACTGAAATTTGTAAGTATTAATGTTTATTACATCCATCTTGTTCATAATTTATGGTGTTGTATTCATTTTGGGTTGCTCCTGCCGCCCAAATCATGGGTTGCAAACTAAAAGCAAATCATGGGTGAATTTGGCTCACTTATTTGACTTTGAACAGACATTTCAACATCCCAATTCAGTGAATAATTGTGTATTTATTTAATATGTGTAATAATTTTCTGTGTAATAAATTCCCCTTTTTGATTACGGTAAAACCCCTTAATTACACTTTTTTAGGGACCGCTAGAAAAAAGTGTAAATTGCGGGAAAATGCAAATAGTGGGAAAAGGACAATTTTCAGTTTCACATGCATACTTTTACATAATAAAGTAAATATATAAATAAGAACACCGATACACTGAATTAGATAAATATTATTATTTATTTCTTAAAGTATAGAGCTGTCCTGATTTTTTTTGCACAGTATATTTCTACCAATGTTTCAACCAACCCAACCAAGCATTGGACGTTGTCAAGTCCATAATTCCCAAACTTATACTTTGTGCAATGTCTTTTATGTTATGACGAAGCCATTCACGGCGATATTTGACGATATAGAAATTACAAACCTCTCTTTAAGTTGGTATTCCATCATACGATAATTTCTTTGCATTTAATTTTTTTGACCGATGCATGTACTGGTTATAGTGTTTCTGAATCTCATAGTGATTTTTCATAACTGTATCCATTGTAGAGACTGGTAATCTTACAAGGGAAGTGTCCGAGTATCGGGTCTAGGATTTTGATGAAATTTGCCAGGCAGGTAGTCCTTGATTAGTTATTTACGAATCACCCCACATATAGGGTTATATATCCAGTAACTTCGTCAAAAAACGAGTTTGAAATATTTTATTGCCAATATAAAGCTAATAATTAGCCATGTTTAATCAGTGCAGTTTGGGTTAGGGGTAAAGTACTCGCTTCACAATGTCTACGTCCCTGGTTCGAGTCTCTCTGTCCATAAATTTTTTTTCATCGCAGTTTCGTTGTACGACTGTCCCTGGTTTTAAATATTTTTAATCTGTTTACCCGGGATGCATTTTAACTTTTTTACGTACTAATTACGTAATTTAAGCAAATTACGTAATTAGTACGTAAAATAGTTAATTAAGTTATTTACCTAAATCACGTAATTAGTACGTGGCGGAAATACTTCCGCACGTCCTGTCGTTTTTTGTGTACAAAATTAACGGAAGAGCGTGAATTGTAAGTATCTACCGATATGTTCGGGTGATTCTAACACGCTCCTGAAAATGTGCAATATATTAATTCTTCAAAATTATTTGTTACCGCTGGTATTTTATCAGTTTCCAAGCGACGTCCCCGGTTCGAAACTCTCTCCCACCCGAACATTTCGCCCGATCACCCGAACATTTCGGTTACAAGTATATGATTGCAGAGCTTAAGTTCTTTTTTCTCTTGCGATTAGTTGTTCCAAAAAAGCACAGCGCTGGAAAATCACGGTACCAGGCAAATTAGAACAAATGTTGTACGTACGTCAGGACTGCGTTGCCAAAGATACGGAAATTAAAAATCACGATCACACTTCATGCTCTTCCGTTAATTTCGTACACAAAAACAACAGGACGTGCGGAAGTATTTCCGCCACGTACTAATTACGTGATTTAGGTAAATAACGTAATTAACTATTTTACGTACTAATTACGTAATTTGCCTAAATTACGTAATTAGTATGTAATTTGCCTAAATAACGTAATTAGTACGTAAAAAAGTTAAAATGCATCCCGGGTAAACAGATTAAAAATATTTAAAACCAGGGACAGTCGTACAACGAAACTGCGATGAAAAAAAATTTATGGACAGAGAGACTCGAACCAGGGACGTAGACATTGTGAAGCGAGTACTTTACCCCTAACCCAAACTGCACTGATTAAACATGGCTAATTATTAGCTTTATATTGGCAATAAAATATTTCAAACTCGTTTTTTGACGAAGTTACTGGATATATAACCCTATATGTGGGGTGATTCGTAAATAACTAATCAAGGACTACCTGCCTGGCAAATTTCGTCAAAATCCTAGACCCGATACTGGGACACTCCCCTTGTTAGATGTTTCACTATATCAGTGCGGGTTGCATGATGAGAATCCACAATTTTTATTTATGCCTAAATTGGAAATATTATAGTTTCTGCGAATGTTTCCGCGGTGATTAGAAGATGACTCGAGGGTTTCCGGTTTTTTCCCCATTGGTTCATCCTACTGGACGACAGTTATGCCAGCATCCCAGATGGCATCATCAGGTCTGAAGTATAGGAAATTTGACATAGGAAATATATAGAACGAAGATGCAGGAAATTTGACGGGGCGTGATCTTCGGACCTAATGATGGCATCTGGAATGTCAACGAAACTGTCGTCTAGAGGGATGAACCAGTGTGGAAGGAACCACCTGAAAACCTTCCAGTCTTCTGAAAATGTTGCAATTGGCACCCAAGTGAAATAAAAGTCACGGAGTGATTAAGGATAACATAAACAACACATGAGAATATTGAGGTACCTATCTGGTCAGCCAGTGCAAGCAGTTATCCAACTTCAAAAGTTTCTCAACAAAATGATTTTATTTATTCAGTGCAGTTTTCAAGCGGTAAAGCAAGTTTCAATAAGATTTGTGTAACCTTTAGTGAAACTGTTGAATCAATGCAGTGAGACGGTCTGACGAATAATCCCCAGTTATCATCCACCAGTTCTGTTCATGTATTTTTTAACATTTCATAATGTCTGGGTAAAAATTCATTTTCATTCTTCACAAAATGAACTTCAGTCGAGTTTAAATATACTCCCGCAGCAGGTGTTCCTAAATTATAAATTGCGCCCTGTACGCATTCATTTCACAGCACAAAACTTTTCCCGGTAAAAGGATCATGTTGTGTATGAACCTAGCACGCAGGACTAGGGAATTAAGAAGTAATAAGCGGGTAATACTTAATAACTTGAGTCATTGCAATCCATTTCTATTCTTGTGCATACACTAACAACGGACTGTTTATTTACATATCCATAGTAACATTACACTCCTCCTTCCTTAATCTTGAACCCAATTAACTCTTCATAAAAATTATACAAAATATAACTTTTACATGCACTGAATATTATGACATGTAATGAAAAGTAAATGAGGTAATTATAACAAGTCAATATTCCAATAACACCAAAATTCAAATTAACAAACAACTAAAAATATAAATCATTTTATAAATTATGGATCACAAGTCAGAGAGCATTTTGTAGATACCAATTTAATTTAATCACAGGTTTCTTAATCCGGGTAGGATATCGTCTGTGATTATCCGCTGTAGCTGTAGGTGATACAGCTTTTGGAGTGTGTGAATTCTGTGTATCGGAACTATTAGGAATACTGCTATCAGGCCGGTCAACTGTAGGTTTTGGAATTGGTATGACTTCTAGCGCTAAAGCAGCTGATTTCAATCCAATTAACTGGTCTATGTGCCGCTTCCAGTTGATTCCTGATTCTAATTGCACTATATAGGTTACCGGTCCTAGCCGCTTTACAATTTTGGCTGCAATCCAATTATTCCTCCCCCTATAATCTCCCCCTATAAACTCCACCTATAGAAATGGATTGCAATGACTCAAGTTATTAAGTATTACCTGCTTATTACTTCTTAATTCCCTAGTCCTGCGTGCTAGGTTCATACACAACCGATCGGGAGTGTAAATATATCATCTTTCCATCACTAGTGGTGCTGTGTACTGCCCCGCTATGCCACTAAGTTCGAATTCTTCCGTAAAACGGAGCACATTACTGCTCTCTCTTGTGTTTTTGAAGTGTTTTATTCCACTTTTATAGCGTACTAGCGGAAGCTGCCCGTTGAAATTCAATGGATGTGAAAAACATTGAACTAATTTTGTAAGAAAACCACTGTCTGAAGAATACAGTGTTCTCCGATATACATGCAGTGCCCCAATGAGAGGAATACATATTGAAGAGTATACTTGTTGTAAATATGAATTGGATTTATCGAAAAAATTAGAAATAATGATGTAGTTCTATTTGTACGGAAGGGAATCTTGATTTCTTATCTTTGATTTTATTTACGAAGAGCCCTTGCGAATTGCTCGTTTAGCAGCTGAAAATATTTTCTGATTTTTTCTATTTTTAAACAGATAGCAGGATTGCAACAGGTCCGAAAAACCTGGAGAACCGGGAAAAGTTAAGGAATATGAAAAGGGTCATGTAAAACATGAAAATATCTAGAGAATATGAAAGACAACCTGGAACGTTTTTAAGGTTCACCTTGAATGTTTCGTTTTTAAAACCTAATGCTTTAGTTTTCGATTTTTCAAAACTTTCAAGTGATCCATCAAAGGTTTTACAATGATTGCGTACCAAACTTAAATTATGGTGTTATCCCCTTTAATTAAAGAACGGGTTAGTGAACTCGCATTGCCGAACAGCTCATGATAGATAGAACTACATTATTCTCTACTTATCGTGAGATCAATGTTTAGCTATTTTCATATCACCCTAATCTGCCAACTCAAATCACGTTTAGGTGCACCAACCAAACGGTCATGCAACATGATATATAAATGCTAAAGGCTTGAATGTCCTTTGAAAATCAAAGGACATTCATACCGATCTCTCGTTGTCAAGGAAATATGCTATTGTTGATATCAGAGAAAAATGTGAGAATTTTCAGCTAAAAATATGATTTTAACACATATACTAAGCGTAATAGAAAATTGATTGAAAGAATTAGAAACTTCATTCATTCAGCCATCCGATATAAAAATTCCAGCCCTCTGTCTTGAATGGAAGTACTTTAAATAAGCAAAAAATGAGACCACTGCACCGAACTCAATGCCAGGGACCACCAGGATCCATCTAGGGGCCCATTCAGGGGCTTTTGGGGACCCTGAGGGTATTTTAACATAGACTATGTTCTGCCCAGACACATTTCCCATCTGCATACCAAATTTCTGCTCAATCCATCTAGTAGTTTTTGCGTGATTGAGCAACAGACACGACAGACAGACAGACACCATTACATTTTTATGTATTAGTATGGATTATATCCAAAGACGCTCAGAATGGGTAAGTTTTATGATGTACAAGATGACAGAATCAACGTTTCTGAAAGTTTAGGTGTCTTGTTAACACGAATACACCTAGGTTGTTTCTTTCATTAGATGTTCTGCCATTGCTGTTTGAAAGTTGCCTGAGTTTTGTTTGTAAATTCACTATCAGGAACATCTTTTAAATAAAAGTTGGCACATGGACCAGGGGCATCATGACTCTGTGCTGCAATTCAAGCATAACCAACTTGTTTAGCTGGAATGCATTGAATGTGCTAACAGCATTGTTTTTTGTTTTTGTTTAGGTTTGCCCTGATGGCAACTTGAAGGCGTGTGAGCTGCTCATGAAGAACGGTTCCAGTGTGAATGAGAAACTGAAGGAGAAGTGGGAGAGGAAGTCGCCTCCAAAGGTCCACGCTCTTGCAGGTGAAGCATCCTCCGCCTCTTTTTGCATCACTGTTCATCTGCAAACTGACGTTCTCTTATTCCTGACATACCCCTGTCGTTAGCTAGTTCTGTCATGATTCACATAGTTCAGGGTGTCTACCAGTCGGGAAAAGTCGGGAATCCGGGAAAAAGTCGGGAATTTATTAACGTCGGGAAAAAATCTGGAAAAGGTCGGGAATTCGATGTAAAATAATAAAAAAATCGGGAAAAAATGGTTGCTTGCAAATCGTCAGGATAAAAATTGGAACGGCAGGCATAGAATTACGAAATGAGATATTGCTTCCCTTTTTCTTTATTTGTCATTATCAAAGAGGTTGTTATTTTAAACCACTCTGGTCAGTATTTGTGAGTTCGTGACTTTCGTCGTTCAATTGCACTAGACATGTGCACCGTTTCCTGCATGCCGCCGCGTGAAAAATCGGCTCGGTCGGTTGCAGGTTGAAGATCGTATACTTCCCTCCTGCCCATGAATGCTATTTTGAAAGAATGACCTTGACCGTGGTTATTACAACGCTCCCAAAGATTCAGGCGATCCATAGATCGTACCCTAGTACGATTGTCACATTTTGCTTTTTGCCATGCCTCTGAGGGTGTAACTTGATTAAATTCCACTAGAAATATTATAAATAAAACCATCGCATCCTAAGTTGCTATGCTGCGCATCATCATAATCGGGTGGGATTAATTAACTTTACTGTGGAATTGGAATGTTTTCTTTCTCTCATCCAAACAGTAAAGATTACCATTTGCCATTTTGTTATTAGTATTTCCCATTGAATTGTGTTCCTTTTATACGAAAGAATAGCGTGTTCGTGAAAGAACAGAGATCAGCCCCTGGAAAGTAAAAACATTATATTACGTTTTGGTGTTTTCCCGGCAGATTAGATGAGTGAAAGTTTCTCGGGTCTTCCACCGGGTCAAAGGCTCCATCTCTGCCGACGTTTCCGAAAACGACTAGTTTTCCATCTTTAGGGCTGTGAGCCAGGGACATATTCACAGCCCTGAAGATGGAAAACTAGTCGTTTTCGGAAACGTCGGCAGAGATGGAGCCTTTGTCCCGAGAAACTTTCACTCATCATATTACGTTGTCGCCGACGACACCATACGTGCCGCCGCCGACGAATTTGTCGTTGGCTCCTGGATGATATACTACTGGAGAACTCGCCATTTGCCAGCTAGTGCGGTGGAATGTCTTTGTTATTCATCTGATGGCAAGCTCACTAGCTCGAAAGCCGCGGGAATGTCTAGTTCATCTGTCGGCATGCGCGAGTTTGCAACAAAATCGTTCGTTTTTACTGGAGAACTCGGCATTCACCAGCTCGAGTTGAGTTGGTTCGTCAGTCTTCGAGTTGGTGTGTGCTCAAGAGGTGCATTTGTTTGGACTGGCGAAGGACATCATTTCATTCAAAGGCTCCTTTCACACGGAACGGCGCGAACCTGTTTTATGAGTCTAGAAAAACTTTCTATATAGGTTTTTTGTTCATATACGTTGGATACACCGATTGACGAATTCAAAACCATCTTAAGTAAGGAAATATCGTTGTTGCTACTCCTCTAGTAGATAGGAATAAATGTTGAACTGATAACAAGTACATCATAAGAAAAGGAGCAGGCACAGCTTCACCTTCAATTCTCTCTAATATAACATGTATTGCCCCGATTCTTATTCTGAAAAATGGGTTTCGTAGAAACTGAAGGAATGTGCTATTTGACTGTTTATTAATATATTGCAAATAATTTGAAAAATTATATTTTTACATAATTTCCTTCAAAAATAAAGAAAATATATTTGAAATTCACTTTTATATTTTTGCAAAATAATTAATTTGTGAAAATATTAACATCGAATTTGTGTTCAGAGATCGCGAAAACCTTCGTGGTATAATTTTGAATGAAACGAGAATTTTGAGTTTGTGTACCGTAAGTTGGGGTGAGTTCGGACACGTGGGGCGAGTTCGGACGATCGCGCCGACTGGTACTTACATTATGTTTTCTCCCGAAGCTCACATTGTTATACAAGTTAATCATGTCTTCGAGACAAAGAATGATACAATGTATCATATTCCGTATAAAAGCAGTGGATCTCGTGCTTTTCGTCGTAGTCAATCCGATTAGTTTGCGGCGCAACAGTTGGGTGAAATTTTGTATCGCCGGAAAGAAACTACTGTGCTTTTTGGTAAGTGCTTCTGAAATTTATGAGATTAATTTCTTTTTAAAGCTGCTTCATTTCTCATAACATGTGGAAATTTACTTTCAAATAACATGAATATTCTATCCATTACAACGCATTAATCGATTTCATGTAGCTCCGCGGGCGGAATGGTGAGAAAGTACGCGAGGGTCATTGGAGGCCGGCGCTCACACGGGCACGATGAGCAGAACATCGATAAGGCCGTTGAGGCTGTGAAATGTGGAAGAATGACACTTCGGGCTGCGTGTAAGGAGTTTGAAGTGCCTAAATGGTTCATGATAAACTGAAGGGAAAGCACCCGAAAAAATCTGGGGGACAAACTGTTCTCTCCAACCAAGAAGAAAGCCAGCTAAGTCGAGGAATTCTTAAGTGCGCAGAATGGGGGATTCCCTTACGAGCAATAGATCTGCAGTTAGTCGTAAAGGAATTTTTGAATAGGATGGGACGACAAGAGAAAACATTTAAAGATAACTGCCCGGGAATGGAATGGGTGCGGGGATTTATGACGAGACGACCAGAACTCACAGTGCGTTTGGGGGAAAACGTTAAAAGGGCCCGTGCAGCAGTGACTAGAGAGGTTTTAGAACAATATTTTAAAAATTTACAACTGGCTTTGGATGGTGTTCCTCCACAGAATATAGTAAACTATGACGAGACCAATTTTTGTGACGATCCCGGAAAATCTCGGGTGATTGTTAAGAGGGGCGAGAAACATCCATCAGTTGTTAAGGACACCAGCAAAACGAGTGTGTCTGTGATGATCGCAGCAGCTGCAAGCGGGGAATTGCTTCCACCGTACACAGTGTACAAAGCTGTGCACTTGTATCCTACGTGGGTAGAAGGTGGCATTGAGGGTGCAAGATTCAACAGGAACACCAGTGGATGGTTTGAAATTGCTTGCTTCGAAGACTGGTTTAAAACAACATGTGTGCCATTTTTCAAAAACAGGCAAGGGCCTAAACTTTTAATAGGAGATAATCTTTCGAGTCACCTCTCAATAGAAGTGATTAGGTTGTGCCAAGAAATGGGAATAAATTTTGTAATGCTTCCTCCTAACGCGACACATTTATGCCAGCCTCTCGATCTTGCTTTTTTTAGACCCCTTAAGATCGCATGGCGAAAATGTCTTGATGAATGGAAACGCAAAAATCGCGGGGATCTTCCAAAAAGTGAGTTTCCCAGATTACTGAAATGTGCTTTTGATTCCATTGGATCTCACCTATCAGGCAATGTTTGTGCAGGGTTTAAAGCTGCGGGAATTTTCCCTTTCGACAAAAGTCGAGTTATTAACAAAGTTCCTTCTTTAAATCCTGAGGAAAATTCGGAAAATGCCGCCGGGGGATCTGCATGGTCAGATGCATTTCTGCAATGGTTAGCATCATCCCGTGTAGAATCACCTGTGCTTAAAAAATCTAGGGGGAAAAAACTTCAAGTTCAGCCAGGGAAAAGTGTGAGTGCTGAATGCATGACTAAATCGTGCGTTGAGGGAGTGGGAGACGTTTCCTCGGAGAATAATGCACCGATTGACGAGATCAATAATTTGGCATCGCAGAATAACAATGCTGCTGATGAGAGTAATTTTGAAATTCCCGCCTCTTTCCCTGTAAATGCATTCATTTTATTAAAGTTCGAGACAAATAAACGCGACAGGCTCTTCGTGGGGAAAGTTATGGAAGTCTGTTCTAACAACAGATTCCGCGTTCAGTGTCTCCGGAAAAAAGCCACAGTCAAGGAGACTTATTTCAGATTTCCCGATGTTGCTGATGAGTGCCTAGTGCACAGAACGCAAATTGTTCGTCAGCTGGCTCCGCCAAGGGACTTACGAAGGGGCCGCTTCATTTTTAGTGGTTTAACGAACATTAATGATGTTGATTAATTGATTTTGTCATGAATAGTATTGTTTGTCATTGCAATGATTTATTTTGATGCGTATGTGTATTTTTTTATTTTGCTAAGTTAAGTTCCCACTTCATCGAAGCGTGTCAAAGCTTTTGGTTGCATCCATCGGGGAGATTTTTTGTTTTAATAGTGAACAATAAATGAGAAGACCATTTCATTGTACATTTGTTAAATTCATCATTAAATATGTGATCCAAAGTTGATATATTTGGTTTATTTCATTTCAATACATTCCCGTCTTCATCATGAATTTTTTCAAACCTGCGAGATTTTACGCTCTTGTCGGTCGCTCTTGACGTAGAGGTTTAAATAAAAGAAATATTAACCACTCAACAAATTTCTTTGGTTTTTAACAATGAAGCAAATTCACTTTCTCAATTTTATCTATAGAATTACTATGTTAAATAACTAAATGCCTGGTCACAACCATCAATGCGACGATCATATAAATTTTTCGAATTTTTTTTACAGTTCAATGATTCGCTAATAAAAACATGTAACTAAAAGCCTCTTACAGTCTTTTAACACATTGAAAATATTTATAAATTATTATTTTTAATATAAGAACATATTTAAATAAATATATGTTCTTCCTATCGCCACGAAAGTGATTACTTTGAACGAAAACGTAAATATTTTGCGCGTGTCCGAACTCGCCCCACTCCGTGAGGCGTGTTCGAATGGTGTCATTGAATATTTTTCGTAGTTTACAATAAAGCAACATCAGTTTATTTCTTTTCGCGATGTTTCTAAAGGTTTATAGATTTTTAATTTCGATTTTCGCGCAAATCGGCAAATACGTCGTTGCGCAAATAATGATTATATACAAAAAAGTGTCAGAACTCGCCCCAACTTACGGTATATCCAAGTAATAAAATACTGCAAATACTTTTGCGAAAAAAGTAATTAGCAAAAATATGAACATCAAATTAGAATTCAGCGACTGAGAAAACGTATATTTGTTCCCATTAATCGTGATGTTTTAAATAAGAGTTAATTTAAGTAAAAAAATTGCAAAACTTTTTGAGAAAAAATTAGTTTACAAAAGTTTTGAATCTAAATTCATATTCAGCAACCTCGAAAACCTATATAGACCTAATTTCATATAAATTGGACATTTTTTAATCCAAAATACCAATTATTAGGGATCCTGCACCGCTGTTCGGCGTGCCGCCGTGCATTCCTCAAAAACAGCCGTGAATTTCACGGTACAGTCCATTTCGAGTATACGGCATTTTATTTTCTAGTAGGAGTTTAACCATGAATGAAGTCGATAAGGGGCTGTGCTTGTACTTTTTTTATAATGTGGCTATAATAAGATGCCCAATACCAAGTGAAAAATTGGACAGGACTGGGCATTGAACTATTGACCGTCACGATGACACATTAAGCAGTTAGCCTTTTTGGTCTGGAATTTTAAAATCTTTGTCTTGAAAAGTCTTGAAAAAGTCTTGAATTTCTCTTTCGTATATTAGTAGACACCATGATAGTTGAACCTTGACAAATTGGGTTTTATGTGACCGTTTTGGAAAATGTTCACATACTAACTTAAAGGCCACTGTACACTAGAGTTCTGCAAACAGGCGCGAAATCCGGGCGACCCTTGCCCGCCTGTGCCAGGCGCCTTCACCCGTGTTCGCCTCCGTGTGACGTAGACGCCCAACCGTACCCGTTCGCCCCGGGTTACTGCATCCTATGCGGGTGCCCGGGTTGCTCGCCCAAACTGAGGGGAGGGGTGGTAAAAGAGTGAGCAAAAAATATTGTAAATGGCAAAGACCCTTGAGAAAGATACGTGGTGATGGTCTTATGACCATGGTACTAACACATTGTATTAATACTATGCTTAGGACGGTCGCCTGACCTGGAGGTGGGTGCCCGCTCAGTCGACGGGTGACTGCCTTTTCTCGGCAAGTTCTCAGCTAGGCCATATTCGTAACACTTCGGAAAAGTCCGTCAAATGTCTTCGGGTTGTGCCTCTCTCTTTATCTCTCGCACAAGGGCGGGCGACCCTCGCCTGTATTTTGTGACCGTGTGCAGGCCTCTACTGTACACGGCAAATTACCATGTGTATGATCATTTGCTGTGCAAATGAATTTAATAACCTGAAACAGCTTCCACTTGACGGTGTTTTACGCAGCGAATGAACATTCGAATTCCTTGAATTTTCTGTGCTTCCTTAAATTTTTTCTGTAATTCCTAGAATTTTCTGTGCTGAAAGGATGTGGAGTAGTAGACCTGTTGATAGTACATGTCAATTCACGGTAAATGTCCGAACAACGCAGGTTTTTCGATAGTCAGAGTGGTTTCTGTACGTGGTCTGATATACGTGATTGATGAAATGAAGCTTGGTATATATATAGTAATGATAGTATTACTGAAGTTAAGCTTTGTAGAGACTGAGGTTTAAGTTAATCTGAAGTGAATTAGAGCCAATAATGCTAAATCACTGCTAAAAACTAATTTGCCAAGGGAGCATAGTGACTTAATGTGAAGTACAACTAGCATCATTGTGGATGGATACTGCACAAATGTTTATATTATCAGGGTTTATAGGAACCTGGAAAAATCAGGGAAAATGAAAACGGCCATGGAAATCCTGGAAAAGTCAGGGAATTTAACGTGTGGTCAGGGAAAAATTGCAAAACGTTCAAATTTCGGAATTTATCACCTGAAAATGCCAAGAGATCAAAAACTGAGCATAGGAGCGGAGGGCGGGGTGAAGGAGGGGACGACTGGCCTCAGGCTGGCTTCTCTGTGGAGGCAGCTATTCTGGTTCTTTCTGGCTATAGCCTGCACAATTTGGTGAAAAGGTGGGCGAAAGGTGTGCACATCTCATTTTCATTCGCTAGCGATTTTACCAGGAATGTTTCGCTTTGTCCCTCTGGTGACAAAAAAGCTATTCTCAGTCAAATTTGATTTCACTTAGCCAAATTTGTAGAAGGTTGCGAGGAAGAAAAAATCTAGATTGATTCAAAGAGCTACTTTAACATGACATCAGGTTTGATGGAAAAGCCAGGTTAGCCCCCTTTGCATATATTTTTCTGCAATTAAAACCCTTTCTGAAGGGTTATCAATGTAAGTAATCATAATTTTTATTTTGTGGACTTAAAGTTGTTGATCTCTTATTACTGGAAGTTCATATGATTAATATGAAAATAAACCTACAATTTTTCATAAGTTTAGTCTTCCCTACTTCCTCACTACCACTTATATCTCTATAAATGACTGAAATCTTGGAGTTTTCACGCGCTCAAAAGTCAGGGAAAATCACTAATAATGGTCTGGAAATCCTGGAAAAGTCAGGGAAAATGAAAATGAAAACCCATATAAACCCTGATTATGTCCCAACATATTATAACATGCTTGGATATCCCTTTATCAATTACTCATGTCTTAAATTTAAGAATTTCATGCATGCATGCAAAAAAGCCTACTTTCTACATTACTTCTCCTAATTAATTTCGTGGTAACTTAAATTCAATCTACTACTATTTTTAACTGTATAAAAGGTCAACTCATAATGTGTGACCCAGCTGAAAGATGCTTGAAGTCATTGTGAGAATCGTAGTTTTTTTCTTCTTCTATCAAGAAGCGTGTCTTACATACAGTAGAACCTCTTTTTTACGAACCTCTAATTTACGAAATGACACCAATTTACGAACCATTCCACCGGTCCCGATCTTTGTATATAGGAAAACCATGTAAAATGACCTCTATTTTACGAAACCTCGATTTTATTGATTTACGAAGTGAGAGGCCGGTCCCTAGGAGTGGTTGACCTCTGTTTTACGAAGTTTTTGAAATGATTTTGTAGCACTGAACTCTGTACAATGGAATAACGATCGCTCTATACCGCGAGAGGAGCAGCTGAAGCCAAATAGGTCATGCTGAGAGGGCCCTCGGTCCATGTATTTCATATGGGAAAATGTGGAAAAATCGATTAAGCATAGTGCTTTTTGAAGTGCTTAAACTGTAGCAAAAATCCCAGAGATTAATCATCCAAATCGCAATTCAATCCTAATTACATGATCCAAGGAAAAAATGTTCAAAGACACATGGCACGACGACTACCTACTTCTCGAAAACAATGCCCCAGTTCATAAAATAATCGGATTAGTGCTTGGTAATTTCTATTCCTTTTCTATCATTTTGTGTATTGTGAATACCTAACTAGTCGTCACAAAGGATCCATATTTTCTCTGGAATTATTTAAAATTAGCTTTAAGGTAGCCGCCGCAACACCAATTCAGAGCTTACTTCAGCCTAGGCTTTCACTTGAAAATAGCATTCCCGTAGGAAGTTCGTTGCTGCAGCTGTCGTGGAGTTTAGTTTCATTAAAAAATACTAATTTTGCAATAATAAATTACTTATATTCAAATATTGATGCAATTTGATTATTTAATTTTTCATTTGAAGTGTTTTACGTCGTTAGGTAAGAATTCGCGATCGCTTTCTGTAGCCGCAAGTAAATAGTTCTCGCAAATCACCGCTAGATGTCAACACTGTAGAATGCATATTATAAAAGAGGGAATTTCAAATTTACTCGAGTGAAATTCTAAAATTGACTTAAATCAGCTGCGAAATATTATTAAATGTATTTCAAACAATACGCTTTCTTCAAAAAAGCCATTTTCTGGTCTTTCCATGGAAATATACTGGGTTAGTTGGAACTTTGTTTTGAAATTTCCTAGTTAAAATGTATCCCTGGCTTTCCATGTTAAAATGGCTTCTTTAAACAAAAATCGACTACCACTAAATATACCCCTTTCGTTAATTAATGCATAACTGCATATGCTTAAAATACACTGCGGGATGAGTTAATTCTCTTATTCCCCTTATTTTGAGATTTACCAACCAGCTACAAGAACTTAATTCAGTTGCAGCAGCCAAGTTCATACCATTATAAATTTATTGAAAAATATCCATCTGTTTTTTTTTAATTCATGGCTCTTTCATTCTCTTTTACTAAAGTGAGTGTCCTAGCCTTAGGAGTAACGCCTATGCTACCTATACAGTGAATCAATAGCGAGGTGTAATTTTTAAATCCTTTCAATTTATTGCAAATACACTGCACACAGAGAATTTCACGTAATATTTGTTGTTTTTCCCTGAATGAGCAGATGACTATTATTTGTTATAGTAATTAGTTTGATTTCAACCCTAACATAACTATTTGACAAGTTAAGTGCAGCATAGTGTTTAATTGCATTGAAAGTATACTCGCATTCTTGTCAGCAGAGTTTTAGTAGTTTTAGCAGATCAAGCCTCTTATGTGCATGATGTGCCTCCATGGACATTGCTCCATGCTGTGCGAGGTGTTGCCAGAGCATGGGACAGTGTCACCCCAAAAACTATTTCCAACTGTTGGAGATCAGCTGGTTTTGGTGAAACATAGTTCCGGAGGCAGAGGAGTTAATGGAAGATAACCTCCAATTTACAAACCCTCTGATTTACAAAGCTCAAATTTTTGGGTCCCTTCAACTTCGTAAAATAGAGGTTCTACTGTATTTCTAATAACATAATTGCCTCAAGTGGGTTTCGCTCTTTGTTGTGGATAACCAAACTACGGATTCTTGAATTGATCCTGTGTTTAAGGTGTCATTGGATGGTATGAAGAATACCTATTCAATCCCACCTCATAATTTGCCTCTGTATGTTCATGTGCAATCGATATTTCTTCCCCTTTTGGTGAAACTAGTGGAGAAAGTGTTCCAGCTCGCAGATCTCGATGATGATGTACTTCCTGTGCCATCGGCTGGGGAGAGTTATGTGGAGAAGAAGTTGGTGGCCCTGAGTACACCTGGAAAGGCTAAGTTGGTTGTTTGCCGCAGTGACCATCCCCTGCTTCGAGTCGTCTATGTAGACTTTCAGAACAAGATTAATCAGTACTGTGATGGGCTACCTAATGCTCCGTATGTGCCCAGGAGTAAGGAAATGTGCTTTGCAAAGTTTTCAGGTGTGTATACTTCGTTATATGTTTTGTTGTTTGTTATACAATTTGATGAATTTTAATGTTATACTTCCATGTGAGTGTTTCAATGTGGCAAAATTAGATAAAATGTAATTACAACGTATGCGTTGAGCAGAACGAACTTGAGTCAACGGCAGAACGAAGGTGCACTCAATGACAATTTTTCTCCACTAAGATTTTTTCCCTTCAGTTCTATGTACTTAGGATGTCAGCCGAAACTTGATGCCTGCATCCAACCATGCGTTGTCTTTTGCAGCTGCATCAGTATTTTCACCAGAGTTTCAATTGGGGGTTTGGCATTACTGTGGTGTAGAGGAAAAAATACAAATGGCTTTAAATCCAGCTCTTATATTGTGGGACAAAGATGCTCCTTGTGACTTGAACACAAAGTTTTAAAAATTTAGGGAACTCACTGTTGTTGAAGAACTCCTAAACTTTTTCACTTCCATTCATTTGATCTTCTTTACCATGAATTCTTGAATGTCCTAAAAAGGCAATGTTAAGTGGTGGGCATAAATGAGTCGCATTAGGAGGAAGTAATATGAAGTGAATGCTCATTTTATTGCACTGCTCAATCACTTCAATGGAGAGGTGACTTGAAAGGTTATTCTTTAGAAAAAGGCATGCAAATTGTCATGAACCAGTCTTCAAAAGTTGTACTGTCAAACCATCCATGTATGTTCCTATTTTACCTTGAACCTTCAATTCTGCCTTCCATCCTGGTTGGGCGCAAATGCACCACTTTATACACAGTGTATGGTGGGAGCAACTCGCCACTCGCTGTTGTAGCTATCATCACAGGGTGCTAGTTTTGCTAGTGTCCTTCATGACTGTTTGGTGTTTGATCCCCCCCCCCCCTCATTACAATAACTTGCTGGGATCTCACTGAAGTTTGTCCCATCATAATAAATTATGTTATTAGGAGGGATACCATTCAAAACTTCATCTCCAAGTTAATAAAATAGTTATTAAAAGCCTGCATCATCTCTGTAGTTCAAATAGTTCTCGGGTGTTGGCTTTTTAATTAGTCAGACAGTGGTTGCAGGTACGGCCTTACATGTTGCTCAAAGAGTTATTCTTCCTCATTTTACTGCCTCTACAGTTTTTCAAGTTGAGCTGCATCGTACTTGCGCAAGTGCCGACCTATGGTCACCTGATAGCACCGTTGTGATTTCACCCAGGGGAACTACGAAAAATCACATTATGCATTATGTTACCTGATGTTAAGACCTAATTTCAAAGAAATTTCCCAAAAATAATAATAAGAAATGAATCCTTTGAGAGGGAAAGCATTCCCAACCTGTTCACATACACTAACCCAATAGCACAGCAGTTTCTTTCGAGCAGTAAGATTCGTTATACAACTGCAGAGTCGCAAACAGACCAATAAAACTCCAGCGAGAAGGCACGAACACATCGTATTGAAAGGGAATGCAATACTCATTGTATCATTTCTCAGGCTGGATGCATCGTTAAATTGTAGCACAATACGGGACTGAGAAATAATGACAGTGTAAAATCCTGCCATCACAATGAGCTGATGATTGAGTTAATCCTTTTCTCATCCTCCCTCTTGATCACAATTTTCTGTCTAAATTTATTGTATGATGATGAAAATAATTTCTGTTCACAGGTGATGGCGTGTGGTACAGGGCCCATAGTGTGGAAGCTAAGTCACAGATGTCCACGATATTTTTTGTGGATTTTGGAAACTGGGAAGATGTGAAACATTCAGACATCAGGAAAATGACCCAGGAGTTTATGGATGTCCCTTTATTGGCCATAATGTGTAATTATAAAGGTTTGTATTGTTTATTTTTTTACCCTAACTTTCCTCTTTAAATTACATATCTGGTTATCCTGCTCCGAAAAAATAGAAAACCTGTATATTCTAGTTTCTATTTAATGGAGAGAAAAAAGCTGTCTAAATTATAGAAGAAAACTATTCTTAATTGTTTGTAGTTTCCATTTAATGTGCAATGGTTTGATTATAGGACTGTAAAAACTGTGTAAAAGGTTTTTTGTTATAATGGAATGGATGTGCTGAGACTGGATTCCATTAATGCATTAAATGAAAAAAGGCAGGTGTGAATTATTGTCAGCCCTTGAGTTTGAACAATTATTAATTGGAACATGTTTCTGAATTATCTAAAAAGGTTAACTTCAAGTACAATTGAGTTCATGACAATAAAACCGAAAGGTCTCTATGCCGTGCTTACAATTTGCTCGTTATTTCAATGAGGACATTGTACATCTAGTTTAATCTGAGGAAGAATGCTTGACAGTATTTAGGGATACACTTCATTAACAGCAATTATTAACAGATGATGGACCATAAGCATTATTTCAATCCACTTTTAATAGAAATATTGCACCAAAGCATAAATGAATATGACATATTCTTATATAAGTATTAGACACCTTCTTACAGCCATCTTGCTGAGAAACAGATGCTGTGACTAAGTACGTGGACTACTTTTTGTCTGGCTCCTACCCTCTGACCTATCAGGTATGGGTGAGCCTACCAAGAACAGCGACATTCATTGTTCCCAGAAGTGCAGCTCTAAAGGCCGTTTTACACGGTCATTGATACTGCGCAGGCTCTTGCGAGAACACTTGCGCAAGAAATCTTGCACCGTGTAAAGCAACAACTTGCAAGGACAGGCAGCGCCACTGCGCGAACGCTTGCGAGCAAATTAGAACATGTTCTAATCTGATACATGCGTTCGCGCAAGTTTGAAGTTAATTTCTCTCACTAGATGGTGCAGATGTAGTGGCAACGAACGGCCTGGGGAATTCTAACAATTAAATAGGTTGTTGATGATTGAGTTGGGTGTTTTTGTTTGCACTCAACTCCTTAGGTAGTGAATAAAGTGCAGCAATGATGAGCTGGGCGATTAATCACGTGGAAGCTTAAATTTCGTGCGTAAAGGAAGAACCTGTTACCTTGGCCCACATCCGTTCGTTCGTGGTGCAAATTTTGGGCTAAGTATACGGGACTAGGGTCTCCACTATTATGTTTAGACTATGGCTTAAAACATATTTTAAAGTGGTGGTAATTTATCGCATCTTTCACGTCCAATTAATTGCTACTTCACAGATCTTGACGTTATGCGATATATTGACGGTATTACCGCTACTGAACGGTATATTGTCACTGACATCATGCACCGACGATTGCACCGTGTAAAGCTGTCAAGCAAGCGTCCTCGCAATTCTCTACGTCACGGACTTTCACAGACGACTGCTCAAGCCCAATCAACATCAACTTGCACAGTTTCAAATGACCGTGTAAAACGGCCTTAAGGGTCATGGGAACACACAAGCCCCAATCCTACCATGACGAAGCATAGTCCATGAGGAAGGGTTCACATGATATATTGCACCTCAAAGCCTCACGAAATGTCAGTGCGTAACACGGTTCTGCTGGAATGGCATTTATTAAAACTATTATCTTTCTACCATAAGTTATGTGGTGATATCAGTCAACAGACTCAAATATCCTCTGTCCTCTCATGGCATTAATGTGATGCAGTTCTTCAACACTCCAAATACAGTATGGATGCTCAAAGGTGTATGGTGCGATATTTGAGGCATTCATATTTTGCCTTTTAGCATAATTATTTGAGGTCTCGATTAGAGAACACTTTCTAGTGTTGAAGGTGTTTGCGAGTAGTATTTGCACATCACTAATTATATTACATTTTTATGCTATTTTCAAATGGAAATTTTCAAAAGATTTTGGTCATAGTGGGCCCTGTAATAACTGTGTTCTTCAGTACTTCGTTTGCCCGTACTTTGCAATGATGTTTTAAAAACATTGTAAAAGTAATGTGACAATTGAAAACTTATTTTTCCAAAGATAGTTTTTGACAATGTAGATTGGAATTTATTGCTTGGAATTCTGAATGGAATTGGAGTGTTGTACAATGGCCAAAGAATTAAAGTCGAAAGAAAGAATTATCCACAGTTTGTATAAAAACCCAGCAGCTTTAATAAAATCTGGACCCAGCTGTGAAGAAGCAAGAATAAGGAAAGGAGTGAGACAAGCCTGTGCACTCTCTCCCATAATTTATAATGATTACATCAATAGAGCCATTAATGAAATCAAAGAGAAGTCTTCTGGATTCTTCTGGAAAGAGAGGGATCTGAGTAAGATTATGATATCCTTGGAAAGGACAATGTCCAGATATCAGATGAAGATAAATAAGAAGAAGACTAAGATATTGGTGTGCAGCAAGAAAGAAGAGGCCAAAACCAACGCTAAACTAGGGAAACAAAAACTGGAAGAGGTGAAAAGAGTTCTCTTACCTGGGAAGTCAAGTAACCAATGATGGACGAAGCAAGAAGGAAATAGTCAGTAGAACAGCCCAGGCAAAGAGGCCATTCTATCAAAAGAAGAATCTATTTACAGCTGGAAATACAAGCTTAGAAGTAAGGAATCAATTCTTTAGAACGTATATCTGGAGCATGTTTCTTTACAGCAGTGAGGCATGGACAACGGCTGCAGCAGAGAAGAAAAGGGTGGAAGCATTCAAAATGTGGTGCTACAGAAGAATGATGAATGGACTGACCATGTGACAAACGAAGAAGTCTTAAGAAGAATGGAAGAGAAGAGATATCTACTGAAAACCTTAAAAAGAAGAAGGGAAAACTTAATCTGCCATATCCTAAGATACGATGGCCTGATGAAGACAATTGTCTAGGGAAAAGTGAACGGGAGAATGGAAAAGGCAGGCCTCATATGAGTCATGTAGAACAGGTCGTGAGTGATTTGAAAGAGAGGAATAACGCCAATTTGCAGAGGTTATAGGGATAGAAGAATTGAGTGGATGTCTGCATCAAACCAATCCTAGGATTGTTGACCCATGATGATGATGATGATGATTGTTCGTAACTTCAGATGGTCATTAGTTGGAGGCCGCCATTACTTGGTTGGCTATTTTGGGACAGGATCGACCACTTATGTAGGAGGCACTATTTAGGATAGTTGGGTAATTAGGTAGAGGGATTAAGGATTTTTCAGGGTGTGGAGGAAGGGTGGACAGAAACCTGTCTTAGGCATTAGACTGCTGTTAATGAATGGTGACAAGAGGTATAATGTCTCATGTGATGGATGGAGTACCTTTTGAATTTGAAGTGCTCTCCAAATAAAACTCACATAGGGACCTGAATGTTAATGACCAACCTCTTCCACAGTCAGCGCTCATGCCCAGTTGGAGAAAAAAGATGTGGTGGGGTATTTTGAAAGAATGGTTGACATTTGAATCATCCTTTGTTATGCATGTATGTTGGTAAACTTTATCCTTGGGAGCCGTTAGTGGGGTGGCTCATAGCTGACTGTGAAGTCCCAGTATATCTCTAGAGAATTTTAATGAGTTTTGAAAATATGGATGTGATTAGTATTGGAAGTAAAGAGAAATAGGGTTGTTTGCCATTAATCTGTGAATTTGCCTGGTATCATATCTTGCAATATGCTTTTTTATTACTGATTTTTAAACTGAATAGAATTGAGTCACCTTGTGTAAAGTCAGTGGACTGGAACAATCTAGGAGATTCTCAGATTTCATGTGTTGGGATGTGTTTCTCACTCACTGTCCATTTTCTCCTCCCTTTGGCAGGTTTTGTGGATGAGACAATAAGTGAGAAGGCTGAGAACAGACTGAAGGAACTCGTAGAGCCAATGAGTGAGTACAAGGCTCGGGTGTGGAAGAGAAGTGAGAGTGATTTTGTTGTGGATATACCGGAGATAACGGAGAAGTTGATTGCAGAGGGACACTTGGATGCGTCCTTGTTTAGGGACTGAAGACAAGAAATGTCTCAGGTTTTGGAGGAAAGGACATTCTTAATGTTTAGCTACAGGACATGTGGTTGTATAGTGATTTTGAAAAGCATCACAGATTTATAATTTTTTAATTTTCCACAGTCACAGTGGCTACCCGTAAAATGTGTCTTGAATCCATTTTTGTGTTCTTATTAATGTTGTGCTGTTATGATTAGTTTTTAATAAGTGACTTAATTATCATAAGTTCACTCAATATTTTGAGGCAATGAAATGTTAATTTCTGCCATTGCAAAATACTTGCAAGACTCCCTTCAGTTTAAATCGGGAGTGAAGCAGGTGTGTTATGGAGTCTGACGTATCTTTTGTAATAAAAGACTTTCTTATATAAACATTAATGCCTGATGCTTTTTTGAGGCATTTATTGAAACTATGAACTTTCCAGGTATCATCCACCTCTGTGGCTTTGTTTCGTAATTTTCCCTTTTTGTTAGATTTGTAATGGATAGGAAGAGAGGTTCTGAATAGGTGCTCTACTGTTTAATTAGATGGATACAAGCTGGGAAGAAATTGGTAACTGATAAAAGGCAGGGAAATTATTTTGATCCAGAAGAATTTATTGTAATAATTATATAATAATTAAGATTGGTGTTCACATGCCATGTCATCAACACTCTCATGTACTGTTGTCTCATCTTTGTGGCAAACATGACGAACGCAAGATGCAGAGCGTGCCAAGGCCAGCTGGAGACGTTAGATCCTCTACTATCTGGCTGCAGCTTTTATGCGAAGAACGCATGTTTAAACCAGCACAACTCAGCTCTGCGGGTGTTTTATTACCACCTCAGATACCGTTACGGCATAGACATGGATCCTGTGTGCCCTTGGAGACATCGTGTGAAAGATAAAGTGTAAGACTTGGTGGAATTATTCCTTTCCCACCACCAGGCAGTGGGTGGTGACGAAGCCCGATATCGTTCACCTGCCATTGCCGAAAACTTGATCACGAACATGGCAGCGAAGAAGATGGGTAAAAAGACCAAATACCAAGGTCTACTGTGTGGACTCTGGCAAATGTATGTGAGCTACTCTGTGAAACTGGTTGTCCTCAATGTGGACCTGTGTAGTTTCTGCCCATTATGATGGCAATGAAACCCTATGCTAGCTAGACTCTTGGAGGAGGATGTTAACGAATGGTAACTATCATATATTATAGATAATAATAATTTTCAGGGTGGAGTTTGCTCACTGGTGGGTAACATCTAGGTGGGCAAAACTGCTATTTCCTAGTACAGGGTGGCGATTGCCAGGGAAAACCTGGAATTGTGAGGGAAATTTGAAATCTGGAAAAGTCAGGGAATTCTCGTAACAGTCGGGGAGAAATTCTCATTATTTTTCTACCATTACGTTTACTGGGCAGTCTTTCCTGCCCTTTATTTCACCAAAACATTTCACCAACTAAAACTAATGTCCGTCGCCGAATAGAAGTGAATAGAATAAGACCTGTCAATTCCTTGAACATTCAGTTGTGAATCTTAGTTATTTAATAGTGAATCAGTCGTACATTGTATCCCTTTTGTATATCCGTAATGCGATATTTGCCCAGTAGTGTTAAAATTCATGATCACCATGTATTCTGCTCTTCACAAGGAATCCGAGGCTATGTTTTTCGGAAGATTTTCCCTCACGTTTTTTTTTTACCTTCCGAGACTCAGGTCGAGACGTAGTTGTAGCACACTAACTGGTAGTAAATACGTGCTTACAGTTCTAAAAATACGAGATGATGATTATTAAAACGGTAAAACAAGTATGATCACACGCGTAAACAAAATCTTACGTGAGATCATCTTCGATTTCCATACCCCCCTTCGCGAGACCATAAGAAGAGTTCTCCTCCCCTCCCCACCTTTCACTCTTGACATAATTATTGAATGGTTCCCTTAGCTCCCTCTCGAAGCAATTTAGTCAGGTCACAAACCACCTCAAATATGACATACCTAAAAATGATGCTGCCATTGCTAATTGCCTCCTCTTTTCGCTCGCAGTGGCGCGATTACGTTTTGTTTGTTTATAGAAATATTTTAACAATTTTGGTTCCCTCTTACACTCAAAGGGTTATGACCAGGTTAATCAAGTTGTTGTTCGCTTTTAAAACTCGTGTCATCCGATTTTGATCGAGTGCAAGAACTTAGCTTTGGTTTGTATTTTTCGCGTAGCTTAGAGATACCTGTGCCGGAGTCTGTCAGTAAATTGGCCATTAACTTTCCCTTCGATGCCTTTTCAGTAATATTCAACTTCCCAGAAGTACCACGACACGCCACCTCTTCCTTGAAGAATTAGACATTGTCAATCCGTAATTTTACCAAAGGAAACATACACGGCCATGGAAATACGATACACAACCGCAAAAAATGCATTAAAAGTGTGTACAATTTGTGCGAGGGCTTAACTTGTGAAGGTTATTATATTTCTTCATTAGGGCGGAGGTTCCATATATTTTTTCATTCTTATAGTTTTTAGTGTATTGTTTTCAGCTTTTAACATTTTCTGAGTTTTGACAAAAATTTAATTCAGCAGATATAAAATATTCCGATAATAGGAAACCTTTTGGAGATCTGTCAGAGAAATTGGTAAAGCCATCAGAGAAAAATCAGGGAAAAGTCAGGGAATTTGAACATTGGTTATCAGTAGCCACCCTGTAGTAGCAGTTGCTAACAGCTACTGCTAACCTGAATTAGCTGTTGGCATAGCAGTTAATTTTAGCAACTGCTAATTGTAACATGGGAAAACTATTATTTTTTGCGTGCTGATGGACTAGACTCCATTAGCAATTCTGGTGAACTTTAGTGTAAAAAAATTTGTTTACTCAACAATGGCAAGTGAAAATACTTTCCTGAATAGAAAAAAATGCTGATTTGACATGATAGTCTATAATTGAGCTAGTTAATAATAAATATAGTTCCATTACCTCTTATTTGCGTATAATTTTCAATGCCATGAAATCATTTTTGAAAAAGTTTTTTTTGAAAACAATCGTGGTAGCCTTTGGGATTGTCTTACGACCTTTCTAAGGGTTAGGCATTCCTTGAATAGACCTAGGTGAGGAATCCTTGAAACTCTAAGAAGAAGACTGGACAATTTAATCGGCCGTATCTTAAGAGTCAATCGTTGAGGGAAAAGTGAACGGAAAGAACAGCAAAGAAAGGCTTCGTATGAGATATATGGAACAGGTCTTGAAGGATGTGAAAGAGAGGAATTACGTTAATATATGAAGAGGTTGGCCGAGAGGAGAATTGAGTGTAGGGCTGTGTACTTACTCATGGGGAAGGAGTGGAGAGTTGTATCAAACCAATTTTAGGATTGTTGACCGATGATGGTGACCCCATATCCTCTTCTCCAATTAATTCTGTCCTACTCCTTGGGTCTTCCCTTGGCTTTCATGCCCAGGAAATTAAAGTGCCACAATTTTTCTGGTTAATCTTAAAAGGATTTTATTTGCACTAACATTCATATATATACAGAGTAATGGGTAAACTATGTACAGGGTAATGGGATAGTGAAGAACGGTGGTGAAATTTTTTGAGGTTGGAATTTGACATTTTCTTCCTTAAACATCTTCACTTCCCTGTTGATATTTTGATGTGTCAACATTTTATTATAAATAATGATTGTCTTTATTGAGTACTGTTCGATTAAATATCTCTGCCTCCTTGTGGGCAAGGAATGTAATCAAGAAATCACATGATGGCTTTGTTTCATTCCTGCAATAAATTTTGCAGTGATAAATGCTCAAAACAGCATGGTTAATTCGCAGCTTCCACTGATCACGTGAAAACCTCGGCAAAGGAAATGTGGGAAATATATACTTCACATAAATACTGCTGGGTAACATTGGTGGAGAAGTTCCAATGGACTTGCACTCATTTTGAAACCACTGATGAAGAACTCGCTAGCTTCCTTATGAAAAAACACTCGCACGATTGGAGCAAGTGCTCCTCTTCCCTCCTTGCTGATCCAGTCCATTGCAATCACATCACTGTGCAAATATTCCCCCCAAACGGTGGTGCTACGTTGAAGCTATTAGCTCTGGATGGGGAGTGAAATTTTGCTTCCCCCCTCATCAATCCTCTGTTCCTGTGTCCGGCACACGTTCTGTACGAAACATTTCTCGTGTGAAGGAAGAGCAGTTTCTTTCTTGGCCACTGCCAGTGCTGTCGACAGCCACTCTTCCCCTCCACAAGGAAACTTGTTCACCGTGCAAAGCTAATCGTCCAAATGGGTTCCTCTTGGGCTGCACTAGAGCCTGCTGATTTCCAAGGTGTCGATTGGGATGTGCGGGCGGTGGCCGTTGATTTGCTCAATGGTCGCCAGCGTATTGTCATAGGCAGCGTGCTCCAAATCATGCTTTGGCTTTGGCGTTGGTGGCTCCATGAGGAACATGGTGAACAGGAACATGACTGAACCTAAGTAACAAGTAGGTATGATAAGTTAAATGCCCTTACGTTTGTTGATATCTAAATTCTACTGCTCAGCGAAATAAAGTTACAAATTATTAACCCTCTTAGTACCATGGTCCGATATGTCTGCTCTTGCTCCACGGGGGAAAAGTACCTCGAACCAGTATATCGGCTTCTGTATATACTTCATAATTACATTTATCCTTTATGCAATGCATCAGAATACCATAAACAACAATCCATTTCAAGTTAAATAAAAAAAGTTACATTCATATCTTAAAAGTAACTTCATATTGTAGGATAATTCAAGCCTACCGCGTGAACGGCGATTAAATTCACATTAATTGCCTTGCGAAAAAATTCACCTGGACCGGGAATGGAACCACAGACCTTTGGCTTTGCGGGTCACTGTGCAGACCACTACACTACCCAGGATCCCTAATTTGCATGGCAATTTTACCAAGGTCCAGGTAATAGATGTAATCTACTAGACTACATCTAGTACCTTGAACCTTGGTAAAATTGCCATGCGAATTAGGGATCCTGGATAGTGTAGTGGTCTGCACAAGGGCCCAGAAAGCCAAAGGTCCGTGGTTCGATTCCCAGTCCAGGTGAATGTTTTCGCATGGCAATTAATGTTAACTTCATATTGTTTATATGCTTCACAAGGATTTACAAAACTTTCAAATTCATGCTGGCACTTTTCTCTAGTACCACCAAAATTCGGTGGCACGAAGAGGTTTAATCAGAAGCCCTTCTTATGGTTTGAGGTCGAGTTTTCAATAAAATGAGTGAGATTAAATGTTGTTGCTCTCAATGGTTTTATAAATTAATCATAATAATGGACAGTTTGCAAAAGTGGGACAAACAATGTTTGTGAGATTTTGAGATGGTTTTTATGATCGCTAATGACGCATTTGTTTGGAGCAGTTTGAGGGAGTTACACTTTCAACTTAATGAGTAGGTACTTACTGAGTAGGTATGCACCGACATAGAAGATCCAGAGAGATTCCCTGTAGCCGATTGCCTTGGACACAGGCTCAACGAGGATTGGCAAGTTCCCTCCAATGTTGTTCATGATGAAAAGGAACACACCAACAGCTGTGGATCTCACAGAGAGCGGCACAACTTCAACCAGGATAGCAAACAGGATTCCGAACCACATTTCAGCTGTTGGCAGAGAAAGGTAATTAGACTCTTTGAAATGTATACACAAATCAAATGCACTCTCCCATTTTGTAATAAGACTGAGGGAGATGCATTTGTTTTAACTTGGCTTTGTCTTTTGCCAAATAGAAGTTGGAGGAATTATCATTCTTGTGTAATTATGATCAGAAATATTTAATCTGAATACTTACCGAAGAAATATGAGATCCCGAGGGTAACCATGGCTCCGACTGGGTCACAGTATACGCTTCCAAAGGCCAATGGCGTTGCAATCAGCTGTGTAAAAACAAAATGCATAATAAGCCTTCATTTATTTTCAAATTATGTAGATTTTTGAGGGGTGGATTTCTTTGATTTAGGTTCCAGATAATCCACATGCAAAATAGTATTTTTTGTGTGCAGAGGATCATAGTGGTTGGCTGCTACTTTTAATTTTCTTAATTTGTTATGTTAATTTAAAACCACTTTCTCTTCATAACTATGCCTATATCATGTGTATCACTGGACTGAATTCTTACTGCAGAATAATTACATAAATTGATAACAATTTTTCCAGTGGTTAATATGTTGGCACAACTCCTTTTCAACTCACCTGGCTGATGGCTAGAATGGCCACTCTTGACCTGATGCCCATTTTTTCGACAAATTTGTCGGAAACCACTCCTCCAACCACAACTCCAATACTGCCGATGACAATCGTGACCGCAAACAACCACCATCCAAGATCGTACTCTGGGTAGTACATCAAGTAGTACAAATCACAATTGTAAGCAAAGCAGAGACCACCTGGAAAATATTGACACAAAAAGATCTGTTCGTGAAATCCATTTTTGTGTGTGTGTAGGTATGTATTAAGCATGTATCTACTATTGTACAGTTAGATTTATTTTATGATTGAAAATTGTATTTTTATAAATATGTAATTGCAAAACTTAACACTATCTGGTGTGCTTTATTGGGTTCTTGAGGCACAGTGTCACCGTTGTAGGCCAAATGGAAAATTCCTGTTCACTGTGCACAGTAATTCTAAACACACACTAGGAAACATTTAAGATTGGTAATTTATGTGAGGAGCTATTGCATATACACTACTTGCAGCATTGGAACAAAAGAAAGTTGAGTTTAAAATTTACATTATGCAGGTCTACAATTTCGTCACAACTCTTGGGTAAAGTTGAAAATCTCAGTAGTGGAAATATTTGTGGTCATTTCCCAAGTGAAGGTCCCTGTGTGGCCTCTGTTGTAATTTGGTGTATTTTTTGGCTCTACCCTTGGGGATTAGCTCCTGCGAGTTGATCAAATGAATACTCATATGCAGGGCTTTTTTTCTGGTGGAATGCAGTGGAACTGTATTTCGGCACATTTTTTACTTGAATTTCCAAAACCTGCACAAATCAATTACGAGCTTAATAGAACTCATTAATCAACTAGCTCTCTGATTTGACATGGGAATTGCGGATCCAGTTTATCTTCAGTCAGCCGTCACTTTGCCTATCGTGGCACTTCAGTATCTTAATATATATCGATTGTGATAGGCAAAATACAATAGCCACATCCTATGGTGAGAGTGAGAGGGGAGTTTCCCTAATTAACCTAAGGGGGTCATTTACTCTGATCCGAAATCGCAATTTTGTACACGAAATCGTTAGATGGTAACGAAAAAAGAATTTTAGGGAAAAAATTAATCTTCTAACCACAACCATTCACTCATAAAAATTAAAATAACCGAAAGGTGACGCCGACCGAAAAAGCTGCTGTGATAACATTGACGTCATTTTTCTCCCGTCCTTGACTGCTTTTAGGGGAAGGGAGTGGAGGGGGGGTTCTCGGAAGATCTGCTCGCACAGATCCTGTTGAAATCGCACCCATTGGGAGAGCCAGCTGTGTCCCCCCCTTTGCGATAAGACAAAGTAGCTTCGTGGGCTCAGCTGTGATTGGAACAAGTCGATATACATCATAGGTTGCACCACGCCCACTTTTCCTAAAGGGTTAAAAAACATCAGTTTTTCACCGCCTATAACACGAGAAATTATTGATGGATCAAAAAATGGAAAAATAAGGGTCATTTTATTTTACCAACTATCATATTTGGCAATTAAAAAAATGTGGTAAACGACCCCATTTTGACTCCAGAATCCGTGCTTAAAAGTGCAATACTTCTGGAAGCTTACCACCTACGCACAACTGAGTTCCTTTTATGCCAGAGAAAAATGCCTTGCTTAACTGTAGTATCTACTCATAAAATCCCCTGTCAAATTATGTTCTGTGTGTGAATGAATCGACCGTATGCATTGTGATTTTTGGCTTCATGGTGGTGCCTCCGTGATCATCCGTGGCTCACCTGTGTGCCGGATGGAGGCAGCCAGGCAGAGGAGGATGATCCGTGGTTGGATGAGCACCCTCCATGCGCTCTCCTCCTCTTTCTTCTGATCGGCGGCGCTCACGACGTTTCCGTTGATGTTTCCGGCCTGGATCTCCTTCTGCTTGGCTTCCTCTTCTCCTATGTTCTGTCGCTCCGGCTCCCTGAGCGTGAATGCGGTCAGGGCAGCAATGATCAGACCCACAATGCCTCCTCCATAATAGGTCACTCTCCATCCCTTCAGAGAAGAGGAAAAACAATTTGACACTGTAGCCTTCTCCCGGTCATGTTTTTCATTCTTATTTAAAACTAATTCAATAAACCTTCGCTATTACACAAACACTTAATGAGCTTACCTCCTTGCTGAAGGGATTAATGGTTATTATTTTACAAAACATTTAAAAAAACACTTTGTTCAATCATTTAAATAGTTTAACACTTTCTTTTAATGAGAAATTAACTTTTGTGTAAGCAACACCAATATTTAGAGCTTTGTAAAGATATATTTGGCCCAATTTACAATGGTAATCTTTATGCTCCAATCTCAATACATTTACATTATTTTTCAGACAGCAACAATTTTAGTTATGGAGTGTTTCTTTCTTTTATTATCCTTAAAGGCTACACTTATCGGTCACAGGGGATATCTGCCTTCACCCCTACAAGTATGGGTTCGCGGTCTGTCTCCTTCCTAATCTTCAGATTTCTAGGTCGTGTGGTTTATCTCTTGGGTCTCCTGCCCGATTCCTTCCTAGCCTCTCTATAAATTTCTGGTTCCTCTTTCGTCACCGCCTAGTCTCCGCTTCCTACCGTCTTTATTCCCCGACTTTTGTACTTGTTCTTTCCTCCTTCGTTTCGATCTTAACTCCTCCCCTGACTCCCCACTGTTAACTCTCTCTCCGTGTCCCCCGTTACCTATTGTTACTTGTTTATTATTTTTCGTCGTCCTGAACTCCCCTGATGTAAATATTAATTAATTTTAGGCGTCCTTAGTTACCTATTGTTATATGCTATTTTATTATGATTTATCTACTATTAATTTGAATTGCGATTTTATTGTCGATTTTATTATTTTATTTTATTGCGATATGGTGGTTTGGTTACAACACTTTTAACCATGAATTTTGTTTTGGCATGATATACCGTTCTTTGCTTTCATTTCCAGAATCAATATACCTACTTTTATGTGCTATGAAAATTTATTCACATCATTGATTTTAGCGTGCTTGAATAGTATGTACCCTAATGAGTCTGCATACTTTTTTCCTGACATCATTATTTCATGTAATTATTTCTATATGCCGTAGTTTATAAAGGTTCAGAACTAATTTCTGTGCTAAAAATTAGTGCAACATATAAAAACAAATTTCTCACCAGTCCCCAAGCATCCAGCTTTGGTACGTAGCGACCAATAGGAAAAGCCACTCCGTAACCACCATATATTCCCCAATTGAAGATGGACAGCGCCAAGGCACGATTTTCCTGCAGAAAAAGAAGGGTACGCCTTTGTCATACATATTTACTTATAGGCAGGCTCAATATAAAGCTGTGTTCAACATATCTCTCCCTGAGATTTGTAAGAATCAGTTCTAACATCATTTCTGGAATTATCTATTGCTTGTTTGAAGTCGAGAGTGAAAATTCATATATTTAAACTGAGATAACCCAATAAGCATGCAATCAAAACCTTAAAAGTCATTGCCTGAACTTAGAAGTCAGGAAGAAAATGTTAGAAGTCATTTCCCGTTAAACAAACTTCACAATATAGTAGTTGGTTCATCTATGAGTCCTGCATTTGAAATTATTTTGGTTAGGCCAAAATTATAACCATATTTAATTCTGTAACCGACATACAAATGGAAATGTATCAGTTTAAAATGAAGTCATCTAATTTTTTTTAGCAAAATTTCCCATGAAATTATGGATAGGTTTTATTCTGCTTCATAGTGCTTTACTGAGTGAAAGGAGAATTATGTGGAACATGTAATGGTTTCTTTCAAGAAAATAAAATTCAATACTCACAGCTGTGAATATATCTGAGAGAATTCCTGCTGACATTGGGTTGCAGCCTGCTTCCCTGCAAATGAAAAGAAATGATTATCCTCAGTTGATAATATCCACCAAAGAATTACCAGTGTATGGCTATTTTTTTTATAAAAAGGAAGCTTCAGCATTTAAAGCATACTCTAATATTGAAACTCTTAAATTCACTGCTTATGAGACCTTTCTAACAGGATTCAAAAAGTCTGTCATTCAAATCAATAATTAAGACAAATTAGTATTGTGAGTCTGAAAATTTTTATTTAAAAATAGTTTTATCACTCTATTTCTACAATGGACGGGAATAAATAATATAGCTTACCCAGCTGCAAGTAACATCCGAAGTATAACTAACTGCCAATATTCATTCACAGCACCCATTAGAATTATAGCAATACTGAAAATTGTTGTGCAAATGGAAAGTAGAAATACCCTGAAAAGGAGAAAAGAGAATTGTTATTAGATAAAAGAAGACAATGATACTTATTCGCATGTCCAAATTGACTAAATTAAGAATAAGGAAGTAGGGTCATACCTGTTACCAAGAACACTATATATATTATATAGTGTTCTTGCCTGTTACCATGAAAAAATTTATACCATGTAGAAAATAGGTATGTTTTCCTTTGTTTATTTATGTGGTGATTATCTTTACCAAAAACTCCCCATTGCAATCAATGGTGTTCCAATAATCTCAGTTTATGATTATTCTGTTCAGTAAGCTTTGGAAACAATTTAATATGTTTTGAAACGTTACGTTAGAAGCCATTGCCTGTTCAACAAACTTCACAATATAGTAGTGAGCCCATCTATGAGTCCAAGCGTAAGAAATTACGCGTGTAGACAGCAGGTCGTTGCAACTATATCCAGTGGCACGCTGTTTACATCGCGATCAACCGGAAACCACTCAAAATTCGATAGAGCGAGCATGCTGTATTCCACGTGCCGTGGTCATTGGTGTACAGTTCAAAGTTTGAGGCTTTACTTTGTGGAACCACTCGATTGGAAATGAAAATCCACTTTGTACGTTCCACACAAAGGTTTTATTGGTTTCCACCATGGTTTCGACAATATGTCATTATCAAGATCTTGATAATGACATACATTGTCGAAATCTTGATAATGAAATACATTGTCGAAACCATGGTAGAAACCAATAAAACCTTTGTGTGGAACATACAAAGTGGTTTTTCTTTTCCAGTCATTGGTGTAGTTGGGGCATTCTCAGTGAAGAAATCAACCGGGATCAAGCGGTATCGACTTTGCTGGACCGGAAAGCCTTCTCAGTAAGAGAGTATCGATTTTCTGCGTATCGAACGACGAAAAAAGTAGGATGATGCCGCGAAAATGGGGCGTCGACTTTTAATTCCAGCGTAGCCAATATAATAGCTAAGCACGGCCATCCGTGAGAACATTAGATTCGAGTCCATTGGGACAGATCGCTATAAAATATTTCATTTGACTGGATGTCTAAAATTTTTGTCATCGATAGATTTGGTTTTATAAGTTTCTGTTGCATCACGTCCATTTTCTTTGACTATCGAACTCAAGAGCCCCCAGTTTCCGTAATGTAAAGTAAACTGCACGCACCTAGCGATTCTCTCTTTTTTTACACTTTCGACTGGATTTAATACTGTCGGTAAAAATGACGTCTTATTCACAGAATCGTAGTAAGTCGAAACGAAGAAGTATTTCATTCTACCGAGACATTTTCATTCCGATACTCTATCGGAAAAAACACAACAACACCGAAATCCCTTTCTTGTCAACAGTCAATAGACAACGGAATAGTCAACCAAAGCATTGAAACAAACAAACGAATGTATTACGGTTCCATTTGAAAAAGAGATATTCTCCGAATTTGTTTTTCTAATAATAGTATGCCTTATAGTATCTGCTTATGAAATGCTGAACTACGTACATTTGCAATTGTGTTTACTTACAGAGTATAAATCTAACTGCTATAATATGTCCAAACTGGAGCATAATTTCGAGATGGTCAGAAATCACGAGAAACTACGAGTTTGTCGTTGAGCGAGCCTATTTTTTCTTTTGGTTCGCCAAGCCTTTTCGGAAGGACGAATGAGATCTCTAGGGGCACTCACCTGTTGTATCTGTCGGCGCATATCCCTAGGATAACCCCGACGACCGTGTACACGGCGATGAAACTGGGTCCGGCTAGGATCTGGTAGTCCAATCCGAGACCATTGTAGTCCCACTCGCAGTAAGCCGTGCCGTTGAGGGTCAGCTCCGCGCAACTGCAAAAGAATGAATCATTAAGGAGGATCCACCGAATTATGAAGCAGATGTCATTTTCGTGAACATTTCGGGGCACATCATTTTTTGGCAATAAAATAATGAGGCATTTCCATCATATAATTGAAGAAAAAAGACGTTGAAAATCAGCTATTTTATACGTGGTTATACGGCAGAGCATGGCTCTTGCAGTAAAATTTTCAGATTAATCATGTAAAGAGAAATGTCGTTTTGACAAAAAACTAATATAAGATGCACAATTTTATGTGGAATTTAGCATTGTACAAAAGTGCTCGCCTTACCACACTTGTTTAATTGACATTAATAAATGTTTGCTCGAAAAAAAAGGAGAAAAGCCTTAATTACATGAAAGTGGCGCTACAGTATGTTGTTATCATTGGCAACGGTACTTGGGACGGAAAGTGCTTACAAGCTTATTTACCCACTTAATTTAGGAATATACCTTACCAAGGTACTTCTTATATTTTTTATGCAATTGAAATATTTAATTGGTTATTGACACGGTGTAATTAATACCAATGCTTCCAAATAGTAGCAGCGTCATTGTTGCCAAACAATTAAAAAAAATACGAATATTAATAAAATTCAAAACAAGGAGTTGTATTTGCAAGGGAGTAGTTTAAAACTAAGTAAGAAAATATTTAACCTATTTTATAATACGTATTGGCGGGATTGACCATGTATTCTCACATTATAAAATAAAACTGGCAACAACACATCAGTCATGTTTCGAAGTAAAAGGAGTTAAAAGAGCTTGTAAATAATAGAATGCAACTACAACGCGCTATATAATAGCATACTCATACAAATATTGTGTATGCGTTTTCACCCTATGGATGATTTTCAATAAAGATGTTTTTCTGGATCGGTATTTATTCATTATATAACATAGCTCTTTTACGGGATTTTGAATGCCGGAGTCACGGTGGAACCTTCTTAATTAAACTGAAATCCCAGCTCCCTCCCTTACTCGTGAAAGGACTCGGTGTCGCTCGATTGGGTTTCCTAGAAGACAGCTCCGAAGGTATTGGTGTTTGTCTCGGAGGACCGGAGGGCAAACATTGGGAAAGTATTGCTGGGTGAATTACGACTGCGAAAATCATGGCTACTATATTGCTGGACAGAGCTTGAAAGAGGTGATGTTTATTTTACTCAGATTTCTGGGGAAATACATAAATTCGTGAAAGTCAGTGACGATTCCTTCAATTATTTTTAAAAACATATACTTTCGCGCATTCAAACAGCGAAATTGTAGGTTGAAGGATGGTAAATTGGTTTATTGGTCGAGCCATGGGATTTCCAAAATTATATAATGGCGGTGTCAGGTCATGAGACTTTATTGCAGAGTAGATTTGATTGACTTTTATTATCAGAGCGCAACTTCCTCAAGACGCGGAAAGGAATAATTCATTGATGGAGAAATATCGAAACGGAAGGGGAAAAGGAAGGTGCAGAAAATGATAGGAGCGCTGAGAATTATTATTAAGAATGGGGGCTTTTACTCGGAACCGAAATCGCTATTTGTACACGATGTCGTTAGATTGAAACGAAAAATGAGTTTTAGTGAAAAAAGTAATCTTCTAACCTGAGCCATTCGCTCATAAATAAAAAATTAAAATAACCAAAAGGTGACGCCCACCGAACAAGCTGCGTTAAGGATTATTACGTCATCCACCTCCCCTCCTTGACATTGTTCAGGAAGAACGGGAGGGGAGCGGAGATGGGGAGGGGAGGTCTGCCTGGACAGATTCTCTCGCAACCACTTCCATTGGCAGAGTCAGCTGTGTGTCCCCTATTGTGATTGGGCGAAGGAGCTCCGCGGTCTCAGTTGTGATTGGACGAAGTGGATGACGTACTAGTCCTTTGAACGCCCACTTTTCCGAAAGGGTTAAAAATATCAGTATTTCCGCACTTATAACTAGAGAACTAATTGACAGATCGAAGTACGGAAAAATACAGGTCTTTTTATTTTACAAACTCTATCAGATTCTGCAATAAAAATTTAAAACGACCCCATTATTCGAAAAACAATGGTGAAATATTCATGTCTCTATTAATCTACGTACACTCTACATTAAGTGGGAGATCGAGTCTCGTTCACGCAGAAATCATGTGGAAGTATTTAAGGGGTGACAATCTTAAACTTGAAACTTTTTGTACGATACTTATTATACTGCCATCTAAAATAACGAAAGCTCAGTCCCAATACAGTGCCTCTAACGTAGATCACGATCGACGACAGATTGGAAACACTGCCGTTTTCCAATATGGCGGCGCTGCGAACAGTCACCTCTTGGGTTCGAATTGGTGTAAAACCGTAATTTTTTACCATTTTCCAAAACTTTTCAAGCGTGAGTGAATTGTGAACACAGCAGGTTGTGTTGAGAAACTTTCATCGAAAAAGGACGATTTTCATTGGTCGAAAAAAGGTTTTTGAAAAGTGTCACCCTCATCCGAGCGTTTACCCCCACTTGATTTTCAAGTCACTCGTGATTGGCTGACGGAAACCAACGAGACGGGAAAGTAGACCTTGACAAGCTTTCCTCAACGTCCGTCGGCAGCTCTGTCGCCATCGTAATTAGCTTCATTGCGTTCCCGTTGTTCTAGCTTCATCAATGCCACCGTCCGTTTCCGTCACGTCAGAAAACGTTCATCGTAATCCCGGCCTTATTCAGGGGATATAGTGAACGCTACTTACGTTTCTGTTGTGTTGGCCGAGTCGCAGGGGAATGGTATTTCCCCATGCCCGAAGCCAGCCGAGGCGTTCAACTGACAGCTGTGGTCACCGTAGTCCAAATCCTTGGCTGTCGCCTTGCTCGTGACCCCGATCAGGAAGTGACCCAACTCGGCCACGACGTAGCCCAGGGTGACGATGCATAAGACGTACGGGTTGTACAGGAAGGCCAATTTCTTCAGAACCGGAAGCATGGCGAAGGCTGTTGTCTGCTATCAGTCCCCAAATTGAATTGACCTGTTGGAGTGAGAACGTATAAATGAAAAGATGTGCTTCAGTAATTTTATGACATGTGGATACCAGATTCAAAATGTCCTTTTTTCCTCGTACTATTAGGGATATGAATAACGGCAAATATATCCAGTACGAGTGTAGCAACGAATGACATTGGTAGCTGCATGTTGGTATAAGGGCTTAAAGCTAACCCAACTAACAACATGCTTTTGCATGCATGCTTTGCTATTTTTATCTTTTTTTAAATAGCGTAGTTATGAACAGTACGTATACAAGTACTAATCCTTTTTTATGCATGATATGTAGTGCATGTTTGGTGAGAGTTCACCCCCTGCCACACACCTTTATGGTGGCTTGCAGGGTATTATGTAAATGTAGATGTACCACTGAAAATTATACTTATAAGTGCAAGGAAGTCCTAATTTGTCCATGATTCTTCCCGTCGGATCGGGAACTAATTTCTATAGTAGTGACTAAACCACGATATAGTCTGGCCCATAGTTCGCTGGCCTCATAACGAATGGATCGTGAGTTTGAATCTCGCCTCCAGCATGGATAGGGTATTGTGTTTGTCTTATTGTCTTATTTAATTTAATATTAGACCCAGGATTAAATCAGCCCCGACGATGCGACAAAACTTAAGCTGTTGGAGCACCGAAACATCAAATTCTACTGCTACTAGAATTAGGTGCATAAATAAATGTAATTTGAAATGTTTCCGAAATGGAAAGACCAAATCTACTACATACGGATAAGTTTTAAGTTCAAAAGGGGAATCTGATTCAATGAATAGGTACATGCTTTGGATCGTGGTTGCTATGTAAACAGGAACAAAGATGTATGTTGGATGAAAAGCCTTTATTCATTGTAACCTCTGATCAAGTACGTAGTATATGTTAACTGTGGTGGTGAAAACTCGCCCCTTCCACACCCACCCTCGAGAGGTGGATTGCAGGGCTGTCAGTAGACATAGGAATGGATATCAATGCATTAATCGTAGCGCCCAGTCATTAGGCCAAAGCCTGCCGAATACTTAAACCTAAACTACATGCGATATCGATCTATTCGTTCTGCTGTATAACTCTTAAACTTTTTGCTGATGCTATCCGACATTTCTCCGCAATGGAGAACATGCACTATATTTATAACTCTTTGAATGTGAAGGTTATTAGCTAAAATGTGCTTGGCGAAAATGTTGCTGAAGAATTAAGTTGTGTAACAAAGATATTACTCTTTGAAAATTGTACCTTTTCGGAAGCTTAAAAACACGACGTCATCGCATGACGTCACGGCACGGTATCACTATGGGCGTTGTTTTCCTGTTTATGCGTGGAGGTAAGTTGTTAAATGAATACTTGGCGATAGCTTATGTATTTATTTCATTTGTTTAATGTAATAAACGATTGTATTTCGATTTTTTTGTTTACGTAGTATGGATGGTAACGAGCTAATCGTCCATTAATTATCTTATGTCTGTTTAGTGCCCAAGAATTTCAACTACGTCTATGTAATCGCTGGTTTTTTTTAAGAAGAATGCCGCCATAAGGGAATTAACCAAAGGAAATTGTCGGAATGTATTTATTTAAGTATTTTTTCAGTCATCATTTCGTTCGAGAAACGGCTAAAAACCTCAAAACAATACATTCACTTCGTTTTCTTTCAAAAATAAATGTCTATCTCCGTAGCAATATGGAACCTATACCGTGCAGTGACGGCAGAAGGCGTTTCAGGTCACGTGACTTTCGTCAATTTTTCGGGAACATTTTAATATCATTTAATAATCTTTGTGGTGGGCGTGGAAAAATTTGGCTCGTATATTTAAATTGGTGAGAAAATTTCGCATCAAGTACATCATTAATCTTCGAGAAACTAAAATTCATGCATATTCCCCATTGGTATGCAGTTTCGTCGCCGTTTCGGGCGTCCGCCATTTTCGCCGAGAAGCAGGTTCTGGAATGAGGGCTTGCTTCGATCAGCGTTTCCGCATCGCTTGGTTGAGTGGGGAAAAAACCCCTAGGGGAAAGAAGAGCAAGGAGAAAGAAATAAATGAGCGTCGAGGCGGCGAAATTGAGGTGAGAAGGGGGGAGGTGAGAGAGAGATCAGTGATTTGACGCATTGCATTTCGGGAAGTCCCGGTTTATACACTTCCCCTTTTTAGGCTGCCGGGTGTTTTTTTCGAGAGGCAGGGAGGAAGTCTCCCTATTTCCCGACATCCTCACTCCTTTACCCGCGAATTACAGGCTAAGCACGCCGGGAAATATGTTCATTAAAGTTTTGATAGCTAAGCTGGCGAACTTTTCGGTTGCTTGAGGCCAGGAATTGCCGTGAAACTTTGGATGCGGTTTACCGCGAATAATGTGAGCTGTTTCGGAATAAAGGATCATCCTGAATTGATGCTCTCAACAAAGATATTAGGCGGAATTGAAGGTTGTTTAGTTTCCATGGCATTACTTGGAAGGCGGTTTTTCCCAGAACCTTTTTGCTGGAGGCACAGGGTCCGAAAACGGATCTACCCTCTGCGTTGTGGGGAATGGAGTCGTTTACCATATTTGTTACTGACAAATCTGATCGAGTTTGTAAAATTATAAGACCCGTGTTTTTCCGTTTTCTGATCCGTCAATTATTTCTCGAGTTATAAGCTCGAATATCTCGAATTTCGAATGCCTCTAATACTAGCATTGAAATTGGTATTCTAATTGCTATTCTGTGAATTGATTTGTTGCCTGTTGAAGTAAAACGTTACGAGTTCAAAAAAATTAAAAAAAATTAATTCTGGTTTAAAAATGTCAAGTATAAAATAAAATTATTCTTCCAATGGGGTCGTTTTCCATATTTTTTTATTGCCGAATCTGATAGAGTTTGCGAAATAAAAAGACACGTATTTTTTCGTTTTTGATCCGTCAATTATTTCTCGAGTTATAAGCGGCGAAAAACTGAAGTTTTTAACCCTTTCGGAAAAGTGGGCGTGGTGCAACCTCTGACGTATTTGACTTCGTCCAATCACAGCTGAGCCCGCGAACCTACTTCGCCTTATCGCTATGGGGGGGGGGGGCACTTCTGACTCTGCCAATAGGAGCGGTTACGACAGGATATGTGCGAGCAGACCTTCCGAGAACCCTCCTCCACTCCCTTCCTTTCCCCTAAAAGCAGTCAAAGACGGGAGGAAAATGACGTCAATGTTATCACAGCAGCTTTTTCGGTCGGCGTCACCTTTTGGTTATTTTAATTTTTGAATTATGAGTGAATGGTTGTGGTTAGAAGATTAATTTTTTCCCTAAAATTCTTTTTTCGTGTTTATCTAACGATTTCGTGTGCAAAATTGCGATTTCGGTTCCGAGGTTCGACTCAGGTATCGATGACTGACGTTTTTCGACCGTTAACGATTATCGTATCGGAAATATTGGTACGTGACAGTTCAGTGGATGGAGTGTTGGACTCCAGACTGGAAGCCCCGACGTTTTTGAGGGTGGAGGTGTTTTTTTTTAGATGAACAAGTTGCTCTGAATCGAAGCAGTGTGTTTTTCCGTGAACCAGATCTTTCCGGAAACCCAAGGACAAAGGAACCTGCTTCCCCCATGACGCTGGCGTTTGAATTTCACACGCCACTGGGCTTTCCAAGTTTTCGGCGAGCTTTCCCTCCACGAGGAAGGATCTTTGGGCTGTACGTTCTGATTGATTGACGTGGGCTCGGCAGATAATGTAACATTTTCGGTTAAAATTATCACTTTTCGTGCTGTGAATTCGGGAAATCGTTCTTGATCGTATTTCTCAAACTATTTGGAAACCATGGCAACGCTCTCAGCGCACGTATCGTTTTTCTTGCGATACTTCGCTTCGTATCTCACACTCGCTGCCAATGGGACGCGTCCATCTCGGGTGCTTGAAGCGGATTATATTTTTTCTCTTCCACATCCAGAAGGCGCTGACGGAGGAAGACCGGAATCATTCCACAAATCGTTTTATGGAGCCGGGTTTTGCGGGAGGCTGACTGCGAGAGACCACGATTTCGCGAAATGAGCGCATTTGCAAATGGCCTAATAGGAGGTCTGCTCGGGAGGCATATTAATCTTTTCCTTCGCTTTTCCCAGCTTCCCCCCTCTATTCCTTACTTCGGGTGGGGGTGGAGGGGAAGGCGAGTGAGAGAGGTCAATGGCAAGGTGTCTCTCCTTCCTTCTGGCGGAGAAAGGCGAGAGAAGAAGGACATTCTTTCCCTCCCTCGCGGTTGAACGAAGGCAGCGGATGCTGCCGTAGTGGGACCAAATGCCTAATATATGGCCATAAGTCCCTAAAATAAGCTTTCAAATCTAGGTCTTTTATACACTGTGTTGTCTTCTGTGATAATGGCGCCACCAGGAAATTCAATTTACAGGTATATAAATAGGAAAATTCGCGCAAAGATCATTGCTAAAGTGACTAGGGCGTAGCTCACTTGTGTGTTTTAAGCAAACCCGCAATTATAAGGTGTATTTTAAAGTTGAATTGTAATTCACCAACTCAATTGATTGTCATCATCATCATCAAGGGTCAACAATCCTATAGGATTGGTTTGACGCAGCCCTCCACTCGATTCTTCAATCGGCCAACCTCTTCATATTGACGTAGCTCCTCTCTTTCACATCGTTTACGACCTGTTCTACGTAATTCATACGAGGCCTGCCTTTTCCATTCTTCCCGTTCACTTTTCCTTCGACGATTGTCTTCATCAGGCCATCGTGTCTCAAGATATGGCCGATTAAGTTGTCCCGTCTTCTTTTTAATGTTTTCAGCCGACATCTCTTCTCACCCACTTTTCTTAACACTTCTTCGTTTTCCACTCGATGGATTCATTTCATCTTCATCATTCTTCGGTAACAATCTATTGTAATTTGGTAAAAAGAAAAACCTTCCTCATAGTAAGTAGGTATTATGCGTACAAGTGAAAAGTTTATCAAGATTTTTTTATGAACGCTATCTTCATTTTTTGCAGTAAGTATTTTTCAACTTTATTCGCGATATTTTTGAATAAAAATTCAAAAAGTTGTATCGCCAGGCATTTCATCACCAAATAAGTTACATGAATTTGTAGCCAAAGATCTTAGCTATCCCTACCCTACCGGCTTCGATACAATGACACGAAGGCGTCGATGAGTACGAGATGCCATACGATGAGCTTCGTTAATTAATTTCCTCAAAAACACACCTTATCTTGAATACAGACATTTCGTGCACGGGGATATTCAAATTTTCTCTAATTTCTCGTAACAATATGGCTCTTTGTAGTATATCAAATGTTTAGGCTTAACTTGATGGAACCACGTTGTGATAGTTTGGAAATAACTTCGCTTTCTGATATTCCACACAAATTTTATCTCTTCTAGCCCAGGGTTTCGACTATTACTCAAGCCCTGAGTTGGAAGAGATGAAACTTTCTGTGGAAAATATTACAAAGTAAAATTATTTCCAAACTATCGATATGGGCTATTCTCGTGGAATCATTTAAAGTCCCGTCTGACAAAATTGTCAGTAGAACTGTTTAAAGGTTGCTCTCGCCAAGTGCCTACATTTACATCTACATCTACATAATACCCTGCAAGCCATTATAAAGGAGTGTGGCAGGAGGTGAATTCTCACCAATCATGCACTACATATCATGCATAAAAAAGGATTCGTATTTATATGCTGTTCGAAACTACTCTGTTTAAAAAAAGATAAAAATAGCAAAGCAAGCATGCAAAAACATGCTGTTAGTTAGGTTACCTTCAAGTCCTTATACCAACATGCAGCCACCAATGTTATCCATTGCTACCCTCGTATTGGATATATTTACCGTTATTCATATCCGTAATTGTTCGAGGAAAAAAGGATATTTCGAATCTGTCAGTTCGGCAATTAATTTCTCTAATTTTGTGATCATGGTCCAGACTACCATAGTAAGTTGGGGTTCGCAAAATATTTTCAACATCGTCACTTAAAATATGGTCTTGGAATTTGTTTAAGGGATTAAGTCTAAATTTAAACCAGCAATCTGACAATGATTCCAAATTTAATTCATTTAATAGACTGGTTACGCTAAAAAGGTTATCGTACTGTCCCTTTACAAATCTTGCCGATCTTCGCTGCACACGTTCAAGTTCGTTATTTCGACCGACTTTGTATAGAGATACCATACACTGGCAGCGTATCCCAAATGAGGTCTGCTGACCGATAGATAGCAGCACTTGGGCGTGACTGAAATCCATCGAGTTGTCTTTCAAGGAGACCTTGATCGGGCACATTCGAGCAATCGCGAACCCCTTTTAATTCCTTTCCCTCGCTAAACCAAGCCTTGCTAAACTTCTGGTTGACTGCCAATCAGCGGTCACGTTTTCGAAAGTCGTCTGAACGAACTTAAAGTGATATGCATTCAATTGTCTCGAATATTTAAAAAAAAATTGTCTGCCCTGGAATGGCGTACATGCTTAAAAATGGATGGAGATCAAGATCTGCACTTCGCCTGGATCGTTCTCAGTTGTGTTCCGTATATATAAAGGTATCGCCTGCATATACCCACGCGAATATTCCAGCACCAAGAAGTGGTGGGCGCGCTAAACCTTTATGGTCAGGTGTTGCGTCAGTATCCGGCGAATCATTGTTATTCAGTCAGGAACTAGGAGAGCGGGTCAGGCTCATTATTTATACTCGAGGTGGGACGAACAGCGGATCTCTCGAATCCGAATATAGAATTCACGACTCGAATATCTCGAATTTCGAATGCCTCTAATACTAGAATTGAAATTGATACTCTAATTGCTATTCTGTGAATTGATTCGTTGCCTGTTGAAGTAAAACTTTACGAGTTGATTAAATAAAAAAAAATTGATTTTGGTTTTAAAAATGTGAAATATAAAATGAAATAATTCTTCCAATGGGGTCGTTAATCACATTTTCTTATTGCCGAATCTGATAGAGTTTGTAAAATAAAAATACACGTATTTTTCCGTTTTTTGATCCGTCAATTGTTTCTCGAGTTATAAGCGGCGAAAAACTGACGTTTTTAACCCTTTCGGAAAAGTGGGCGTGGTGCAACCTCTGACGTATAACGATTTCGTCCAATCACAACTGAGCCCGCGAAGCTACTTTGCCTTATCGCAATGAGGGGGACACAGCTGACTCTGCCAATAGGAGCAGTTGCGACAGGATCTGTGCGAGCAGACCTTCCGAGAACCCCCCTCCACTTCCTTCCCTTCCCCTAAAAGCAGTTAAAGGACGGGAGGAAAATGACGTCAATGTTATCAAGGCAGCTTCTTCGGTGGGCGTCACCTTATGCTTATTTTAATTTTCGATTTGTGAGTGAATGATTGTGGTTAGAAGATTAATTTTTTCACTGAAATTTTTTTTTTCGTTTCCATCTAACGATTTTGTGTACGACGTTGCGATTTCGGTTCCGAGTAAACCGGAACCGAGTAAACATTATGGACTGTTGAATACATTAACTTTTATAATCCTCAAGAAATGAGCAGAAAGTGATAATGCAACCTTGTTCTGTCCAGTTTTGAATTAACATGATGTAGTTCATCAACACGACAATTATAATGAGCGTAATTAACATAATCATTCAAGATTTAGAATATCGAATACTTTCTAGTATTCGAGTATTAATCCTGCTTGCACAATGTGACCGTTAGTGCTGCATCAGAATAGTTCCCCGTTTCAATGTTTCCACATTTCCATTATTATTAATTTAAATGAACAGCGAGTTCTGTCTCCTTGCTGGGATGTTAATTGTGTCGTTGATCGATAATTCTCAAGTAATTAATTTACGGCCTTGTGGTGATGCCCAGTGAGTTGCTTTTCACTTTTTTAATGAATATACATAATGTGAATTATTCAAAATAACCACTGTACTGTGATATATGAATCCACTGCTCGTAATATATGTTCCTTTATTGAGATGAGCTAATTATGAGAGTGAAAGGAACAAAGAATTGATAATCCGCTCGTAATGACCGCTGGCGGACGGACTGCGAAACCACGACCTCCACCGAGGTTAGAGGCTTGAACGAGTTCTGTAAGTCAACACTCAAGCGTTTCTTTTTCTTAAGAATGCCAGCCACCGGCTTCACAGCTCGGGAATCATTCAAGGCTGAGGAGGAACATGAGGGTATTGTTATGTTGATTGAGATTATTATGATGGGAGAAAATTTCTTCACAATATATGCGCGAGGATGAGACTATAAAAAAATGAGAACTGCGGTGCGCGTCGGAAGGACGCGGCGATTATAAATCGGTTATTAATACCATCGATTCGATCTTTTTCATTCCCGTTTTATATAGATTGAGTTAATTATATATCGTTAGAAGTTTCACACAGAGAGATGATCGTCACAAGGTGAAGGGAATGAAATATAGGTCCTAATTTATTGCACCTGAAGAAACCTAACTGTAACTTTGGACCAAGGGTTGGTCAATTGCTTGCTATAAAATAGTTCTGGTCATCATCATCGACTTCATTCACCAATCCTAAGACTGATTTGATGCAGCTCTTAACTCGATTCTCCTATGTGTTAACCTCTCATTTGTTTACATTTAAGATTTTAATCTAATACACCCATCAAAACTTATATATTTCATACGAGGAGTTTCGGCCAACCGGGGGTTGTGTTTGAAACCATCGGAATTATCTCGAATGGGTAACCAAGGAGTCACGTGGCACAAACACGAATTGATTACAAATTTAGAGCTTCAGAATCACTCGTTACAACATCATTAATTGTTTTCACTTGCGTTTTTCTCATATGTCTCGACTATAGAGCATCCAGATGAGATGAAAGATAAGTGTAAACAATGAAGTAGGTTGTAATTGAGCGGTTTCATCACACCACATTTGCGAAATATTCATGTTTATATCACGTGACTCCTTGGTTACCTATTCGAGATAATCCCAACGGTTTCAAACACAATAAGTTTTGTGTCCAATATCGTAAATATCAATAGCGTCGATGTTTGCACCGTCCATTGATATCTAGTTTGCGATGTGACGAGTCGTGGTCGTTGGAATCGCGTGCTCGACAAGGTCAGCCGGCATCTTGGAAGATGCTTCCATTGAAATTTGCCGTCAAATAATTAGGTATTGCTTCTTGTGGTGGCTGAGCGGGCTGGGCATTGAGGTACAAACGGAAGGTCTCGGGTTTGTTTCCGGGAGAGGCCTATTCGGACACGCCCAACGAAACACAAGCTGTGCGGTTTTGTAGGCGCCTCATCTTCCAGGGAAACCGTTGGTCGCACAGGGAAAGGAACTGCCTACCATGCCCTGATGTGCGAGTTATTTGGTGATCTCATCTAATGTAATTGCGAGTCTGTTTCTGCTATTGATAGACACTTCATACCGGGAGGTAAGGTATAAGGATGGGAGTGTTCAGAGAAAGTACATCTACATAATACCCTGCAAGCCACCATAAAAGTGTGTGGCAGGGGGTGAATTATCACAGAACATGCACTACATATTATGCATAAAAAAGGATTAGTATTTATACACTCTTCTAAACTAAACTATTTAGAAAAGATAAAAATAGCATAGCAAACATGCTGTTAGTTGGGTTAGCTTTAAGTCCTTATACCAACATGCAGCTACCAATGTTATCCATTTCTACACTCGTACACTGGATATATTTACCGTTATTCATATCCCTAATAGTACGAGGAAAAAGGACATTCTTTATCTGACAGTTCGGTAATGAATTTCTCTAATTTTGTGATTATGGTCCAGTCTACCATGGTAAGTTGGGGTTCGCAATATATTTTTGATATCATCACTGAAATTATGGTCTTGGAATTTGTTTAAGAGATTAAGTCTAAATTTCAACCTGCGATCTGACAATGATTCCCAATTTAATTCATCTAATAGACTGGTTACGCTACTATAGTTATCGTACCGTCCCTTTACAAATCTTGCCGATCTTCGCTGCACACGTTCAAGTTCATTATTTAGACCGATTTCGTAGGGATGCCATATACTGGCAGCATATTCCAAATGAGGTCTAACAAGGGAAAAGTAGCTGATTTCTCGTACGTGATACGTAGTAGAAAGGGTGGAGAGAAACCCGGCGTCGGCATCATCATGGTCTTTAATGAAAAGGTGCCTAGGTGACCACGGCTTAACGTCCCATCCGACGGACGGATTATCGAAGTACAATGTTCTCCTCATGTTCAAGAATCAGTATAGTATAGGCCGGTTAAACAATGAAAAGTATCTTCCTCGGCCGGAATTCGAACCTGGGAACTCCAGGTGAGAGGCCAGTTTTCTAACGGCGACACCGACTTTTTGCTCTTTGCTTTAGCTCCACACTTTTCACCGACCAGACTGACCTTCGGGTTGAGCACTGCGGTTTCGTGTGGTGTTTAGAAATGGCGCTTGATTCGTCGCATGGCAACCGGGGCAAGAGTTTAAATGAATAAACAAGCGATTGATTGATGGAAGCTGCTTTTTGTTTTGCATTAGTTTCCCCACTTGCTGCCCCTGAGTGTGGGCGAGTGAAAGGGATGTGTTTTTTTCTCTTCTTCTCGTTGGGCAAGTGGCCGGAGCGCCTCTAGGAGATGGGAGGGGGGGAAGTGAGGTAAGAGGCGGTGTTGCGAGGCGCGTCGGCGGCGCGGGCGGGGTCAAGGCGAGCCACAGGGCGGATGGTCAGTGATTCCTTGCCGGGACTCGCCGCTCTCCGTTTCATTCCTGCCGCAAGGAAGCGTTCCTTCGACTGAAAGCGAAAATGGATTCCCTTCCCCTCTCCAAGTCAGGGTTGTAATCAATGGTAAAACGAAAAAAAAGTATCTGGAACGAGCCCGGCAAGCTTAGTGTTCGAGATGGTAGAGATGGTGGATAGTTTAGCGTTTTTTTGCATTCTAGGACGACAGTAGTTGTGAGAAATCACCACCAAAGTCCGCTACGCACCAAGGATGTAAACCAAGCCATTAATAATTCAATGGAATACTCGGGTCTTTATCTTATTATTCACAGAAAATAGTCATCAAAAAAGGAACACATCTCAAAATTAACAATCCAACCTCTGTTGCTTACAATTTATTTACAAACAACCCGTTTCTAAGCAGGTTGCCAAAGTAACACCCGGCCATGGTCTACAATAACTTTTAAAATGTAACGAAGAAAGTTGTTTTCATCAATGCAACGTGATTGTTACACTGGCATGCCGCATCGCTGATGAACCTAATCACTAAGGATTTATCGTGGGGAAGACATATCCGGGAAATATGCGGCCGAGCGAAGAGAAAGCTAGGATTTATAAAAAGAGTATTTGGGAAATGTGATGAGAAGACAAAAGAGTGATGTTACTTTCCACTAGTTAGGCCCCACCTTGAGTATGCAGACAGTGTATGGGATCCGAATGAATTAGGTTTGATCAGAGAACTAGACAGTGTGCTGCGTAGAGCAGCTAGGTTCGTTAAAAGGTGTTACGATAGGCTGAGTAGCGTTTCATAATTAATAAAAGAATTAGGGTGGGAGTCATTATCAGAGCGTAGGTTAAAGTACAGATTAAATCTATTCGAGACATTTCTATCGGATAGCTTTACTTAAGACGTTAGGAACATATTAAAAACACCAGCGTAATAAGCTAGATTCGACTACATAAACAAGATTAGAGAGATAGATTGTCGTAATGATAGATTCAAAATGGCATTTTTCCCCCGTACTATAAGAGAACAGAATAGGCATCATAGCAAAGGGATAGGTAGGGGAAATATTTTAGAGTAGTCTGTAGTGCATGATGCATGTATTAACCCCTAAAATACTAAAGATACTAACAATCTAGTTGCACAAGCCCTATAGTTCCTTGTTTACATGTCAGTAGTGCATGCTTGGTGATCTTCACCCCCTGCCACACACCCTCGCGGTGGCTTTCAGGGTATCACGTAGACGTAGAATGATCCCTAATATATATTCATGCATGATCTCAAAGAGTTTAACTTTCGGTTTCAAATTGTTTTGCATCACGAAAAACTAGTTAATAGTCGATGTGAAAATAAACGCATGCACGTGCGCGAGTTCAGAAACGATGGCAACCAGGAACTGTGATTGTGTGGAAGCATCGGAGTAAGGAGGGCAAGTTTGGGGAAGGATGGTCACTTACCGGAAGGTGAAGAGGTGACGAACCCTTCGTCGGCGACAGCGAATCACGACTGAGGGACTTCACGAAGTGAGCGGTTAGGGGTCGGCGGCGTTGAAGGGGTTTGTCGGGGTGTGAGGGAAATTAGAATGGGGTTTGTTTATCTCTCTCTCTCGCTATGGAGATCGTCGAGGGGAGGTTTCAGCTTCAGGGGGATGGGGGGAGGGGGTCAAGGGCTTCAAGCACTGCTTCAAGCATTTCTTCCCCGTTTCCACCCGACCAGTCGGAGCTAAGTTTAGTCAGTGGAAATACGCTCGGTGAATTCGAAATGTAAGTGGAAATTTAAGGCTTGGTTTCATCGCCTATTTACCAAAAAAAGGAAAAAAGGACATTTTCAATCTGTCAGTTCGGCAATCAATTTCTCTAATTTTGTGATTATGGTCCAGTCTACCATAGTAAGTTGGGGTCCGCAAAATATTTTTAACATCATCACTGAAAATATGGCCTTGGAATTTATTTAAGAGATTAAGTCTAAATTTCAACCTGCGATCTGACAATGATTCCCAATTTAATTCATTTAATAGACTAGTTACGCTTGTATGGTTATCGTACCGTCCCTTTACAAATCTTGCTGATCTTCGTTGCACTTTCAAGTTCGTTATTTAGACCGATTTCGTAGGGATCCCATACACTGGCAGCATATTCCAAATGAGGTGTAACAAGGGAAAAGTAGCTGATTTCTCGTACATGATCGTCACATTTACCCAGTACTATTTTGACGAATCCCAGCTTACGATTCGCTTGACCCATTATTTCACTTATGTGTTTGCCCCAGGAAAGATCATTTGTCAATCTTATTCCAAGATATTTAATGGATTCATTATTACTTATTTTGTAAGTGCTAGGAGGAGAGCTATTCTTTTTCCAAAAATTCATTACAAGACATTTTTTAAAGTTTAATTCTAACTGCCATGTATCACACCAAGTTTCAATTGCTTGTAGGTCAATATTTAAACATTTTTTATCATTTGGACACAGAATTTCCCTGTACACTACTGCGTCATCGGCAAACAGACGAAGCTTACTTTTGACCGCCTTATGGATATCATTTATGTACAAAAGGAATAGGAGTGGACCTATCACACTACCTTGTGGGACACCCGAAGTGACTTTAATTGCCGGTGAGGTAACACCGTCCAAAACAACCCTTTGCACCCGATCATGCAGAAAATCATTAATCCATGATATAATGTTACTGTCAAACCCATAAGATTTTAATTTCAAAATTAGTTTGCTATGAGACACCTTGTCAAAAGCTTTCTTGAAGTCGAGAAATATAGCATCCACTGGAATAATATCGTGGGAAATGAGAGTAAGTTGAGTTTCACACGATCTGCTCTTTCGGAAGCCATGCTGAACATTGGGCATTAAATTCTGGTTATCTAGGTCTCCCATGACTGAACTGACAATTATATGTTCTAGAATCTTGCATGAAATGGATGTGAGGGATATAGATCTGTAATTAGATGGCTGCTCCCTATCACCACTTTTAAAAATGGGTGTTACATCGGCTGCTTTCCAGTCCATTGGTACGACGCGTTCGGTCAGGGATTTATTAAATACTATTTCAAGGTAGAACTTCAAGAATTTCCAGATACGGTCGCTGGAAATATCCCGGCTCGAAAATACTGAGAAAGATGCCCTCGATATACTGCGTGGATTATAAATAATTATTTTATGGCATGATAATTTCTCTAAGAGCATTCTTTCGGGATTGAATATAATCTGATAAATTACTTGAATCTGAGTTAAGAAGGGGATTGAAAGAATCTTTCACAATTACTGCACTCCAAGAAAGATAATGATGAAAACCCCAATTGAAACATCAAGTTAATCTGCGGCAATATATCGCTTCCTGGAAATCGCGATTCTCCTGAACGTGGCTGGTAGCGGTCTCTAAATTTGGTGACCTTGAAAACGCTGAAATGACTTTGCTTACTTCTTAAAGCAAATTTTGAAGGATTTGACTTTTAAATTATTATCTTATCTGAAATTCTGATTCCGCAACACTACCCTGATTGAAATCACGACTCAGCAATTGTCTTTTTTGAGGAACGATTTATTTTTTAATGATGATTTTAATCAGCTCGACGATGGAGTCAATTCAGCATTTACGCTACAGAAATAAATTCACGTACTCAATGAATTTACAAATGTATACCACCAGAATATTACTATCAAACGTTATGTTATAATATTTTCTGAAATATGCTTTAATATCTTTGATAACATTTTAAATTTAAATTGATGTTTATTGATAGAGTTAACTAAGTTATCGGGAATATTGTTCCATATTCTTAGGCCACTGTTGAAAGATATATTAGTTAATTTTATTACTGTACTCTTCTTGAATACATGTATTTGTTAGTTTTAGTAAGTGAATACCTCCTTTTTTTGTTACTTCCGTTCCTTAATTATCTCTGTTAACTACCATTGCAACCTGTCAATATTTTCTTCTATTTTCATTTATAAGGTCTGAGAAAGTGCTTCCTTAAGGAGGTTGGCTCGTAACTGCTTGAGTCAAGTTGTCTGAGGAATCTTATTAATTTAAGTACGAGTATATGCCTGCTAAGTGATCCTTACTTTACAAATAAAATTACATAAGCAATTGAAAGTCATAAGTATCACAAGAAATACGATGTTAAGTCGAAGGATTTATTTTTTACGATAATTTTAATCAGCTCGACGATGGAGTCAATTCAGCATTTACTTTAAAGAAATAATTCATGTACTCAATGAATTTACTAATGTATAACACCAGAATATTACTATCAAACGTTATGCTATAATATTTTTCTGAAATATGCTTTAATATCTCATTAGTAATGATATTATTCATACGCCAACCAAATTGCTACAGTGACCGCAGCGCCACTTGAAGACAACTAACGCATTTCGTCTGCTATAAGCGCAGAAATTGGTGGATTTAGCGAAAAATACTGCAGGTTGGTGCCTTTTTCTCATGTCATTTTATTTCCTGTGAAATTACGCATAAAATATCAGTTTTTTTTTGCAAAAATGACATGTCAATATGGAATTTTTAAACGTTATATTCCCATGTGATGCCGATTCTCGCCGTTAATCGTATGTAATCACAAATGCATCTCTCGAATGCATTGAATGAGCAAATTACGACTCCAATCGAATCCAATTCCTCGATTTCAAGCTCTGCGAACCGTGGTTGTTGGAAGCGGTGCAAATGTGGTGCTTGGCTCCCTATATCTGTATCCAGGCGTCTTGCACGTGCGTCGCAAGTGAGGTGTCTCATCCAAGGTTCCTTCCCGAAGGAGAAGAATCATCCCTCTTAGGAGTAGGAGACCTCTCTTGTCTTCTGAGGCCCCGAATCTACTTTCCCGCGGCATTTGGACGGTCTGTCGGAGAGGGTGGTATTCCTCGAGGGGAGTCCAAAGGAGGGTTCGGCGGAGACCTTGGTTGGAGAGGAAAGGCCTCTCTTTTGCTGGTCCCCTCCCCTCCCTTGGGCGGGGGTGGGGGAGGAGGGTAAGACAGCGGCGGATTCGCCTTCGGGCCGAAGCCCCCCCCCCCCCCCCCCCCCCCCCCAGCTTCATGCTGGTCTTGGAGCGATCGCTTTTTTTTCTATTCATGACCTTGAATGCTCTTCACTGTCCCGCACCGCTGTAAGTTTTCGGTGAACGTTCCTCCGCCCTATTCCTTGCAATTAAATAAGAGGAGCGACTTTGAATGTTGCCCGTTTTTCACCCGTTTAGTTCAATAAGGGTAATGGGGTCGTTCACCATATTTTTTTATTGCCGAATATGATACAGTTTGTAAAATAAAAAGACCTGTATTTTTCCGTTTTTTGATCCGTCAATTATTTCTCGAGTTATAGGCGGCGAAAAACTGATGTTGTTAACCGTTTCGGAAAAGTGGGTGTGGTGCAACCTCTGACGTGTATCGACCTCGTCCAATCACAACTGAGCCCGCGAAGCTACTTTGCCTCATCGCGATGGGGGACACACACAGCTGACTCTGCCAATGTGAGCAGTTGCGACAGGATCTATGCGAGCAGACCTTCCGAGAACCCCCCTCCACTCCCTTCCCCTCCCCTAAAAGCAGTCAAGGACGGGAGGAGAATGACGTCAATGTTATCGCATCAGATATTTCGAGGGGCGTCACCTTTTGCTTATTTAAATTTTTGATTTATGAGTGAATGGTTGTGGTTAGAAGATTATTTTTTTCACTAAATTTCTTTTTTCGTTTCCACCTAATGATTTCGTGTTCAAAATTGCGATGCCACCACGAACCCCGATAGCAATTACAAGAATTGTATTATCTACAGTTCCGTTTCCGGTATAGATTATGCATCTGTCTCAGCGGCCCTTTGTGGTAGATAATTGTAGTACCAAAGGAGACGCAAAGATTTGCGGTTTATTCTTAAGATTAAGCGTGAGTGGTTTATGTCTTGGCACCGACACCTTGGTTCTGACCGTAACGGGAAAAACCATTCGGCCTCCTACTTGACCTTGGTTGGGCTATTGGGTGATCTCCTGACACCACCTTCGTGCACTGGTGACACAAACCACACCTGCTTCATCCGGGGGCCGGCCACGCATCACGTGCATACGTGAAGCCATGCAACGTTCTACTGGGCAAGCGGGTCGCATCGGCCCGACTGCCTGCCACGCCAAAGGTCCTTGTTCGAACTCTGATTTTGGACTGCTCTAATTTTTGGAGTGCTCTAATTTTCCAAGTGATTGGAGTGAATGTTTTTCGCATCGACATGAAGGTCGCGGATGTGTACGGGCTTCGTCGGGCCAGATTATTTTGGTTCTTGCCATCGTAATCCTATGTAGCAGTGACACGATAAGGTTACCAGTTACTAACCGATCCCTTTTGTGGGTAAAAATATCAGGGTTCAACTCGAAGGTTTATTGTTCATCTATTATTACATCTACGCGATACCCTACAAGCCACCACGAGGGTGTGTGGCGGGGGGTGAAGATTACCAAGCATGCACTATAGACATGCAAACGTGCTACTACATCTACATCAAGGTTGTTTTTTTGTTGATAGGTGAGGGTTGAGCTCATCCCGTACTAAGCCACTGGCATTCAGGATAGGGGGGCCAGTTCCTTTCCCAGGGCCACCTGCTATTACCTACGAAGTTCTGACGTACAGAAAATAGAATTTTTAGATGAGTAGTTATTATATTTGAATTCCCGGTATAATACTTCGTTTATTGCTTTCCGTCGACAGTTGTTGTGAATGTGTTGGATACATTTCCGTTGGATTGTAGACGAACTTTGCTAAAGGTTAGCAGTTGACTGCTATGACAGTCAACTGCTAACAACTGTTAAGCCCTATTCGCATTTGTAAATAGCAACTGCGATGCGAGTTCAGGTCCCCAATGCCTAGGGGAGAGCATTTCAAGTTCAGTACTCCGTCCGTCGGATGGGACGTTAAGCCGTGGTCCCCTTGGCGCTTTTCGTTAAGAGTAGGCCAATGCCGACGCCGGGATTTTCTCCACTCTTCCTCCGTTCCTTAAAAAGCTCCTACCATTTACCCAATTACCCATCTATCCAGTTAATGGCGCAAATGAACCTAGCCTCGCCTGAATAACCAACCAAACAACAGCACCTTTAAAGGGGCTGTAACGTCGGTCAAATATTACTGGAGAACACTGATTTCGATGAAGAAAACTCTGCTTATCAGACTCCTTTATTCGTCCTCTCTCCAAAACCATCAACAACCCAACAATCCTCCCGCTTCACTCCCCCAGCAACCCACCAACATCGCCCAAACAAACAAAACAAATATCAGACGTTAAGCAGCGTTTACACGTAGCAGTTGACTGCTAATATAGTGGCGAGATGCGCGATATATCTATATCCACCAACTTCTATGCATCTTAAAGCCGCTATTTAGGCGTTTTCGTAACAAATAAAAAGAGTGTTATCTCAATAGTGATTGATGCTTAAATTTTCACGAAATTCTGCAAGCAATAAATTCAATTGACGATTATCTTTTGTTCTCATTCTTTGAAGAGTAGAATCTCCCCTTTTGGGGAGGAATATCCTTGTCATTATATCCAAATTCCCGGTATCAGAAGTCGTGTATTGCTTTCCGTTGGCGATTGTTGCGATTGTGTTGGATACTTTTCCGCTTGAAAGTAGACGGGTTTCAACTTTGCTGTTAGCTCGAACGTTGATCGATAGTGTTCGACATGTGTCCAGTATCGACCTGAACTCGCATCGCAGTTGGTATTTACGAGTGGGGCGTAATAGTTGTTAGCAGTTGACTGTCATAGCAGTCAACTGCTACGTGTAAACGCACCTTATCGCGCGGCCCATCTGCTCTCCATTGCCCTGCGGAACTTCGATATCGAATCGACAGCAATGTTCTCCGGGCCCATTGCATACGCAATCGCACCCCATATCCCAGGAACAGAGATCAGGAAGGGTCTGGCTGTGTTTCAGTCGGCCACGTCTTCTCGGCGAGGAGACAGTCGTCGCCGCCGACGCCGCCGGGAGAAGCGGATCCTCCTTCCATTGACTTCGGCGTCTGGAGACTTCCTTGCACTCCCGAGAGGAGGTAAGACTAGTGTCCCAAAGAAACTGTAATTTTGTATGCACTCGTGTGACCGCAAGCGACGGGTTTCTCGTTGGCATGACGATACGGGATCGGTGTACCAACGTGATCTTGTACCTATCTCGTAAGACGATTCATTCGCTGCAGTGAAGACAGCGATTTTCATCTTCGCATGCACTTATACACATGTTATGGCGTCCATGTCTTAACGTGATTGGATTGTCGTACTGAGGAGCACCTCCTCGATTCGACAGCCAGTAATCTAATCACCACACCAATACGATTCCCACGTAATTGTGTATTTACCTTTAGTCTGCTCATACACCGTCAATCATTGTTCAACAAATCATTAATGGTAGGTTCCTGGATATTCTCTGCTCAACTGTTAAGTCGTTTGCATCGCCTAAAGCTATGGAAGCCATAATTTTATATTCTTCCGATCTCCTTTAAACATTCTCGTACTGTTCGAAATCCATACTCACTTTCTCACGCACCACCAATCGTTCGCTTGCGTACACAGTCTAATGCGTGCATTCGATTTTGTCCCTTCGGGCATTTCCGCCTTAGCGAATGTCGAGGACTGTCCCTCAGGGAGACAGCCAACGTGTCGGCGGGTGTCTTCTCCGACCTCCCCCCACCCATCGCTCCGGGGGTGTGTGTACGTGCGTGATGAGGAGGAGGAGAAGAGGACAAGTGAAGCGCGTATTCCGCGAGTGCAATGCGGTCGGTCGGTTAGGGGCAGCACGCTCTTTCCAGGGAGAGAGACGTCTCGGATGGCGGCGGTGACCCGGGGGGCTGTTTGAAACCATCGCGATTAACTCGAATAGGTAACCAAGGAGTCACGTGATACAAACACGAATGGTTTCAAAATTTAATGTGTCTGAATCGCTCTTTACAACATCATGAATTGTTTTCAATTGAGTTTTTCTCATCTATTCCAACTAAATAGCCCCCAGTCGAGATATAACACAAGTATAAACAAAGAATGCGGTTTCAATCAGCGGTTTTAACACCAAATTTGCGACGCATTCCCGTTTAGACCACGTGACTCCTTGGTTACCTATTCGAGATAATCCCGACGGTTTCAAACACAGCCCCCCAGGGGGGTTGTGTTTGAAACATTCGCGATTATCTCGAATAGGTAACCAAGGAGTCACGTGGTATAAAAACGAATAGTTCGAAATTTTGTCGTGTTAATGTCGCTTATTATAACTTCATTCATTGTTTACACTTCAGTTTTATCTCGCCTGGGGGCTCTATAGTCGAGACAGACGAGAAAAACTAAAGTGAAAACAATTATTGACATTTTATCGAGCGATTCAGACGAACTGAATTGGTGTTTACACCACGTGACTACTTGGTTACCTATTCGAGATAATCCCGATGGTTTCAAACACAGGGGCGCGGAGCAGATTGCTGTGCCCTCGTCTCGCGGAAGCGCGCTTTCCTTGTTTGCGTCTTTGCTCTCACGGTCCGCCCGGGGGAGTTGTTATCGCAGTGGGTATTTGACTAATGAAATTTAGGATTCCAGAAATGCTTCCGGTGTAGCGTTTTCCTCGTGGCGCCCATTTCATGTCGTTTTCACCCAAGGTGTTGGGCCTCACGCTCTGAAAAGTGGGAACATCTACTCTCTCTCGCGACTTCATTTTCAACGAACTACTGTATTTTTCGTGCCTCTAAAATAGTGGAGGGGAATCAATTGTCTCAGTGCATTGAATTTTGAATAATAAGGACAGGGAATTTAATTTTGTTAACCTATCTCGGTTCTTCGGTTTTGCGAACACCCTATCTGTCTCTATATACCTACCATCCTGTTAACATATCGCCATCCGTCTTCCCAGCTATCTCCTTACCCATCTGTTCTATGAAGGTTTTTTTCAGTTTCACAAAGGGAATTTTCAGGCTTAATAGGACCTCTAGCACTTGTAGAGCTCTAATTCCAAATATTTAGATTTTGTAGACCAAATTTCATGATAATATATATCAGTGATGACGTTAAAAATATTTTGCGAACCCCAACTTACTATGGTAGACTGGACCATGATTACAAAATTAGAGAACTTGATTGCCGAACTGACAGATTCAAAATGTCCTTTTTCCTCGTACAATTAGGGATATGAATAGCGGTAAATATGTCCAACACGAGTGATTGAATCCATAGCATAGGTAGTTGCTTGTTGGTACAAGGACTTGAAGGTAACCCAACAAACAGCATGTTTTTGAATTCTTACTTTGCTATCTTTATCTTTTTAAATGGTGAAGTTTAGACTAATATATTAATATTAATCCTGATATAGCTGATAACTTCAGGCTTGACTATGTGATACCTTTCCATAATGGAAAATAAAAGAGTGAAACTATGTCAGGTTCACTTTATATTTAAATAAGCACGACACGGGTTTCATAACGTAGTTACATCTTCACCTGAAGATGTAACTATATTATATATAAAGATATTTATATATAAAGATAACCTAACAAAGTTTCATTCTTTTATTTTTCATTATTAATCCTAATTTATGCATGATATGCAGTGCACGTTTGTGAGAATTCACCCTCTGCCACACACCTTTACGGTAGCTTGCAGGGTATTATGTAGATGTAGAGAAAGACTTAGTTTGTCGGAATTTGCCACCCCGTGTTCTCTGTCGCAAGATTTTGAGCAAAATTGAGGGAGTTCAACAGGATACTTGAGGCGGTCTGAGGCGGACCTCCTCGTTAGATTGGATACTCAGCGGATCAAGAGTGGGTATTGCGGAGGGAGGCACTGAGTGGGTGGCGGGTCGGAGTTGTGTCACTGACGAGAAGAGCTAAAGTCGCAATCGAATGGGTGCGGGACGTCGACTTTCACTTTTTTCTGAATGGCGCTCGCTTCGCTTTGGCGGGATGATTCTCTCTCTGTCTCCGAATCGAAACGCCGAACCCCCCCCTTCCAACATTTTACCACGTGACCGGTTTCGATAAGCTATTCTCTGGAAATAAAGGGATGGGTGGGAAATGGGGTGGACGGGGCTCATCCTCCCTCATTTAAAACCTAACGTAGTTCGAAGAACGTAGTAGTTAGGCCCCACCTTGAATATGCAGGCAGTGTATGGGATCCTAATGACTTAGGTTTGATCAGAGAACTAGACAGTGTGCAGCGTAGAGCAGATAGGTTCGTTAAAAGGTGTTACAATAGGTTGAGTAGTGTTTCAGAATTAATAAAAGAATTAGGGTGGGAATCATTGTCAGAGCGTAGGTTTCATTGATGGCTCTCTCGATGTAAACATTAAAAATTACAGGAGACAGTGCATACAGCCTTGTCTCACTCCTTTCCTTATTCTTGCGTCTTCACAGCTGGGTCCAGATTTAATCACAGCTACTTGGTTTTTATACAAACTGTGGGAAATTCTTCGGTCACTGTACGACACTCCAATTCCTTTCAGACACATTTAAGTATAGAGGTATGTATACAACTATCTTATAACTGTAATCGTAATTCCATTGACGTGAAATAAGATCGCTCCTTTCTTTGCTTGACTACTATTCGTGGATTTCGCCTCGCGTGTCTTTTTCAACCGTCGGAACTCTTGAATGCATTGCGCGACGGAATAGGATGCCAAGAGGAGGACAATTTATATTTGTCGCATGACGCGCGTATGTCTCTAGAGGGAAGAAGGTGATAGACGTTTCTAAGAAAGCAGAGTCCTCGGCTGTAAACAAGCCCCTCAGAGAAATTAGGCGCGGTTTCTTGAGAGGAAAATTGAGTCGCTGAGCAAGCTCAAGGACTTAGTCTTTTCTTTCGAAGTACTCGGTCATCATCTTAGGCCGTGTATCTTGACAATAATCTTCTCTGTACTCAATAACGCTGTTCGAATTAGTTCATCCTTTTTAGATCTTTTATGGAACAGGTTCATTCTCTTTTAAAGTAGATGTCAATTATAAATTTGGGACCTGTGTTCGTTGAAAGAAGTGTATGCGAGTCGAAATGGTAGTGAAATTTGGAGAGAATATTTTAATTTTGCTGTTCTTAACAAGTCTTATTGCTTAATAAGGTTTTGAAACGTCGAAACTGAAGTTTAACTGCGCGAAGTTGCTAACCATAGAAAGATCAAGGAAGTCTTAGTCAAAAGACAAACGATTCCAGCGATGTGACTAGTTTTTTTTTCTGACCGTTGTACATTCCTTAGACCATAGGATGATGCAATCAATGGTTGGCGAGTTCAATTTGTGGAATGAATTCATGATTGGCATTAAATTAACTTCAATATGTTTCGCACAACCTTTTGTTTACTGTTGCCTTTATCAGCTTTTTAGTAATCACCAGATTTTGGGCGCTAATCGAAGACTTAACACTTCTAATAATTTTCATCTCAGGATATTTAGAAGCACATGAATATCGGTGGTTGGAGATGGTATCAGCTACTCGTTGTTTCACATAAGTTCACTTTTGGGGGCTGAGTCACTATCTGCCAGGAGGTTGATGAAACTTTTTCTAGAAAATGGGTGTGGCGGCGAAAATTTGTAACCCTTTGTATGTTTTGAAAGATTAATTACACGATTTTGAAACATACTGTCCACCGCTTCTTCCGGGCTCTCCATTGGCGCGGCTGCTAGTTGAGAATGTGCCAGAGTTTCCAGTTTCTTCAGGATGGTCTTGCGTTTCTTGAAGGCGATGGCACTAGAAGCACTTTTCACCGGATCCTGAAGACAATTCCACTCATGCCGGTGAAGAGTGCAGGACAGGTCCGAGTGAAGGATGTAGAGATAATGGGAGAGGGAATCCCGGATGCTGAACCACCACTTAAGTTCTTCTCGGACCCAAATCTTCTTAGCCTGAGTCGGTGCTTTGTAGGCAGCCCTGGGGGGCTGTGTTTGAAACCATCGAGATTATCTCGAATAGGTAACCAAGGAGTCACGTGGTATAATCACGAACAGTTCGCAAATTTGGTCTATTATAATCGTACATTACAATCTAGATATATTGTTTTACGCGAGTTTTATCTTATCTGACTCAAATATAGAGCCTTAGAGCGAGGAAAACAAAAAAAACAATTATTGGCATTGTAATGAGCGATACAAACACACCAAATATTCGAACCCTTTCTTGTTTGTACCACGTGACTCCTTGGTTACTTATTCGAGATAATCTCGATGGTTTCAAACACAGCCCCCCAGGAGGAAGATCTTGAAGACAGCTGTACATACTTCGTTGTCACTCCCAACTTAAGGCAGGAACTGTTTTTTTTACTGTTGCCTTTATCAGCTTCAGTAATCACCAGATTTTGGGCACTAATCGAAGACTTAATACTTCTATTAATTTTGTTCTAGTTTTGTGGAATATAACAAAGGTAATTTTTTCCAATCATAGGAAAACGTCCCACTCCAAATACGGCCTACTGCCCTTCCCTGAGCACACTCCCTTTCTGCCACGATGCGGGCACCATGATATGGCTGTGGAAAATAGGGTCACTGCCTCGAGTCTTATATTCCGATTTACGAAATGATTTCTTTCATGGAGGCGAAGAAAATATAGTCAGTGTTTCAAGGTTGATGGACAGTCGCCAAGGCATGTGTGTACGGTACTTTGCTCAGACGGTTCAGACTAATAATCCCGTGTTAAAACCGAGTTATCTTTAACGGTTCAGGTATCTTCTGTTTACGATGATAATTGTACTCTTCTGTAACGTCTTGGTAGTGTTTTTAAGTTCTTTAATTAAGATTACTCCTGGCCAGTATTATACTCCTTTAAAAAACTCCATATGTACTAAAAGTCGCTTTTCCTTTACAATTCCCGGAATAAATTTGGATAGCATATGACTTGGAAAACTCAACGCAAAGCAGATTACAAAGACTACGTTAAAGCCTGCATCAAATGAGGGAAAGCATTATAAAATTAATATCGCCTCTGCGATTTCATTTGTTTTATAAATTTGTTTAATTGTGTAAATTTCGTAACCTATTGTTGAAACGTGCTCGACTTTGGATGACCGTGACAAAAGGTTACCAGAACGCCAGTTGAAGGTAGAAAGTGTTCAGGTCGAAAATTTTCAATTCCGCAGTTTTAATACTGGCTCTCTCTCATTCAATGTTTCCCCATTTATTTGAATATCCCCCTTATTCCCGGAACTAATTCGGTATTAGTAGATTTGTTTCCCATTTCAAGTTGGGGTTTATTCAAAGAATATTGGGGAAAAGTGAGGAGAGGGTGAAGGAACATTGCCATTTTTAAATTGTTAGACCACACTTAGAATATGCTGCGAGTATATGGGGCCCTTATGAAGCAGGCTTAATTTACGAATTAGATCTAGTACAAGGAAGAGCAGCGAGATATGTAAAAGGGTGTTACGATAGGGAAAGCAGTGTGTGTGTCTGGTATGTTAGCCGAATTGGGATGGGAATTGCTGTCACAACGTAGGCTGAATTATAGACTTAACCTTCTATGAAAATTTAAGGAGGGACATTTCATTAATGACGTTAATCATATATTGCTGGCTCCGACTTATATTGGTAGGGTCGATAATTCTAATAAAATTAAGGAGATAGATTGCAGGACGGACAGGTTTAAAATGTCATTTTTTCCACGTACGATTCGAGATCAGAACGTTAGACATCACGTAAATCGGTAATAATTATAGAGGTAATATTTAAAGTAGGTCGATAGTATTTTTTTATTTCCTGCATGTTCAAATAAATGTGTTACTTGCATGCATCAGTATCTATGAAATTGGTGTCGGGTTTCAAGACATGCATGGTATTCGTGGGTGTGTCCTGCATGGTTGGGATTTGGTATTTTTTTCTTTTTTTCCCCTAATTACTTATAGAGGTGTGGTGTTTGTTTTGTGTTGTTCATTTACTTTGTTGTGTTATTGTTCCTGGTGTGGATGCACCCCCTGCCACACACCCTCGAGGTGGCTTGCAGGATATGTCGTAGATATACCTATACTAAGGCCGCCTACGTAAGGGTGGTCCCCTTGCACCTGTTGGCTATTGAGCGGAAGGCCCCATATGGCCCATTCCGAGGAATGCGTTTCTCCGGTGCCTTTTTGGAATCGACCACCGACGAAATATAAAATCAGAACTGCTCCGACGTCGACCGATCGATCTCTCGATAAGCAGTTCGCATTCAGTGGAACACGTGCACTCACGTGCAAGGGCAGAATAAAAGAAGACAATGTGTGCTCATATATACACCTACCCTCAATAGCACATGCATTGCATCCCATAAGCCAGCTGTTTCCTAGTCTTCGCTGTTAGCCGGTGTTGCTCTCCTGTGATGGTTATTTGTTTTTCCTCTTCCCCACGTGCCAAGTGCATTTCAGCCGCTTGCTTTTATTGCCGTGAGTTTTGCGTGACCCTACGCCACCTGCATTACACGCTATAATGTTCCGCGTATGTAGGAAACTGCCTCCCGTAATTTATTTGGAGTTTCAAAAATACCAAGAGAAGTGAACCAATTTTAAATATCCTTCCTTGGTCGTGGGCATCTACATCTACATCCCGGCGATACCCTGCAAGCCACCGTGAGGGTGTGTGGCAGGGGGTGAAGATCACCAACCATGCACTATTGACTTGCAAGCATGCTACTACAGGGTCTCTGGCATCTAGATTGTTAGTATCTACATAGTAATTAAAGGATTGGCATTTGATACATGCATCATGCACTGCAGATTACTCTAAAATATTTCCCCTACCTAACCCTTCGCTATGCTGCCTGTTCTCTTATAGTACGGGGGAAAAATGACGTTTTGAATCTATCAGTACGACAATCTATCTCTCTAATTTTATTTATCTGGTCGAATCCAGCATAATACCCTCGTGTTTTTAATATATGCCTAACATCTACAATGAAGCTATCCGTTTTAAATTTTTGTAAGAGATTTAATCTGCTTTAATCAATTTAATCACAGCACTATTTTAGGGAATGCGGCTGATAAAAGTGCTCCGTTAACGTATATGCAATTTAATTCGTGTTTCTTTCGAATGAGAAATGAACAGTTCCATTGATGGCCTACCAAATTGAAGTTTAAACAGTTAAACTTCAGGTAAACCACGTGTGTATATCATCTTTGTGGGCGCATCTACATCTACGCGATACGGGCAAAATACGTCTCGTATTCTTAGTTAGCAAAATAAACAATGCACTACAGCTCATTTTTGTCAATAACTTACCGTACGCTCTGTATCAGTTTTCCCAAACTAGGATGCGAAGAGTTAATAATTATAATTTGAAATTTAATTGACCTAGTCTTGACGTGTGGATCCATATTCTTATGTGGGCAACACTCTAGATGTCAATATTCTTTCGACCAGAATCATTCGTAATTAAGATTGTTCCCTTCGTTTTAATTCTCATCGATTGACAAAGTTGCCTCTAACATACATTTTAGCGGTGCTTGAAATTAGTGCATACCATGGTGAGGAATACGATGGCACGCAATAATTTCTAACTGCCCTGATTGCGTCAAGGACGCGACCAAGTGACCGGCAGAAAATATCGCCAAATCGCCAATGGTCACCCAAAGGCTCTGAACTTGTGGTCTCATTCCAGAATTCAACTCGTAACTTTCGGTATAGACAGAGTATATACACCCGGGGGGGAAAATTTCCCTGTTATTGGATGTAAGCTTTTTATTTAAGGCTTGTTTGTTTGCTCAAACAAGAATCCGTGAATGTATTCCCATTGGTTGGCCGACTAGGGTCACGTATGTGACTCGAGTGAATATGTTTGTATGTTTTCCAAACGTTCGTGAAATGGCGTTTCCGGCAACTTACGAAACGTTTAAGAACGTTCACTACGAAGCGGATTGAGAGGAAGAAAAGTTACGACTGCAGTGAATCGGAAAAAATAGAGATCGTGAGAGTTCACGATAAGAAGTTCAAATTTGATTTAGAAAATATTTCCAGTATTCAAACCGAACTAAGTTTGTAACGAGATTTCTTTGGTCTTCTGGGCACTGGGAATTCAAAACCTAATTTTGGTCATATTCGCGAAGTTTTCTGGGTTGGTGCAGTGATTAGAGTACCGGTCTCTGGTCCAAGTTCGCATCCCGGCAGTGGAAAATGTTCTTCATCGTTTAACCTGTCCCTGCTTGAATGTTTTATGGAGAATATTCGAGTATGGTACTGCGTCCGTCGGATGGGACGTTAAGCCGTGGTCTCCTTGGCACCTATCGTTTAGACTGCAGGGGTCTCCAAACTACGGCCCTCGGGCCAGATGCGGCCCGCGAGGCCCTCTCATCCGGTCCGTGGAGACCTTTTTATCTGAGGAAAAAAGTTACGGAAATTTACGGGTATCCTGCAAAGATCAACCGTCGCTTACGTGGACGTAACCTTTTTACCGAATTAAAATAGAGGCGCTCAGCAACTAACCCCCACGTTCAAAGAAGGAGGGTGGGTTTTTACCCGTTTTTGCTCAAGGAAGACTATCCGAAAGTCAAAACTTTTGTGTCAAGGCACCTTTTTTATCTTTGGAACAACATACTTGTGGGAAGAAACATTTTCAAGAATGAAATACGTGAACAACAATTTGAGAACAAACTTGTCCGATGATAGTCTCAGGCCACTGTCACTTAGGGACTTAAAATCTAAAGCTAGAAATGTCTGCTATTATGGCATTCAGGAAACAATTTCACCATTCCCACTAATACAGGTGTTCATTTGTATTATATCAATGTGTTATTCAATAATAACTGAATAAAATAATATTAAATAAATACTTATAAACAACATCTATGTTTTGATTCTTCTTTATTTGAGCCTCGAGTGTGTAGTCGGCCCCCAAACCGCTGTTTGATAGTTGATGCGGCCCGCGGGCTGAAAAGTCTGGAGACCCCTGGTTTAGATCAAGACGATTTCGACACGGGGTTTCTCTCCACCCTTCCTCCTTTCCCCACCCTTCCTCCTTTCCCCACCCATTCCCACCCTAGTACCTTTCCTTCCGGTCTGAAGCGTGTTTCACTGCGGATACAGACACGAAAAAACAGATGAGGGGCGAGGCGCAAAGGTTTCCGCATCACGGTCTGAATTTCAGGTCTTGTCGCGTGGCTTGGTCCTCGAGCGGGTGTTATAAAGGTCAGTCGCGTTGCTTAATGTCTGGAATGGGCGCCTATGGAGGAAGAGAAACCGGCCGTTGGAGATGTCGCGAGCCCGTTGCTACGGGAACGAGCGTTGTCAATACAGACGCGGGGGTGTGCCGGGAATCGGCGGACGGCCAATTAGCGGGTGCGAGGAGAACAGCCGTTCACGCGGTTGCATCTTCGCTCCGCTCCCCTCTTTTGTTCTCGGCCTTCAGCTCACCCTCCCCCCCCCCGCCCCCATAAGGCACGCGTCTTTCTCAACCCTTTAGCCCAGGGGCACACCTACGAGACTTCCTCCACCTTCCTCCTATGCTATTCTGGGCAAGTTCACGATTCGAAGAGGAAACATTATTTTGGTCTTCTATTGCGAGGGTAGGTTTGTGACTGAGTACTCCTGTTCGACAGGTGGGTCGAGCGCTGTACATAACTCTATTAATATCGGACTGGATAATTGTTTTTGAAAGAATAGAAGTCTGGCTTCCCATGGGTAGCCCTACTTGCGTGCCGCTAAGAGAGCATCGCAAACACATGCATCCGCTAATTAAATGCGACGAAAAATTGTATTCCTCCTCGTGCCTTTCGATTAGTGCATGCAAATACTGATGCCTGTCCAACCGTCTTCCCTTTCCTTCCTTGCACCTCTGTTATCATGGTCTGAAGCGCCTTGGAGTGCGGGACGGACTTGAAACCACTGATGACTTGAGCGCTTGCACCAAATGAAGACCCATTGATGCCCACAACATTCCCTCCGGAAACATCTAATCGGAGTGTTTTCCCTCCTTCCCCTTCACCAGCGCAAGGACATGTCTCGTTAGACCTGGTTGGCCGGTAATTTAGAGGGGAGGTGTTGCTAAGTGACGCCTAGCTGATTGATCCAATCGAAATAGAGTTAGTAAACTGACGTCGAATGTTTTTTTTTTTTTGAAGGGATGGGTTCACTGGGAAGGCCGAGATTTCTTCTAAAACGGAAGTTTCGTAAGTAAGGAATTCACGCTCTTCCTTCACGGTCATCGAAATTTCCTATGGTGGGTTTTTTTTGCCCCTCCCCATAGGCTCGCGATACAGTTAAATGAATGCCCCTCTGTGAGAGCGCAACGATTTCTACTGGCGTAGCCTTTCGATATCTGTCGTAACTCTTAGAATACAAGTACATTCAAATGCTAGTCTCCTGAACTTGTTCATCTACATCCACACGACACCCTGCAAGCCACCGCGAGGGTGTGTGGCAGGGGGTGAAGATCACCAAGTATGCACTACTAACATGCAAACAAGAAACTATAGGGTCTCATGCAACTAGATTGTTAGTATCTATAATAGTTAAGGGGTTATAACATGCATCATGTACTACACGCTACTCAAAAATATTTCCCCTACCTATCCCTTTGCTATGCTGCCTATGCTGTTCTCTTATATAACGGGGAAAAATGCCATTTTGAATCTATCATTACGACAATCTATCCTTCTAATCTTGTTTATGTGGTCGAATGTAGCTTATTACGCTGGTGTTTTTAATACGTGCCTAACATCTTAAGTAAAGCTATCTGATTGAAATTTCTCTGATAGACTTAATCTGTACCTTAACCTACGTTCTGATATTGATTCCCACCCTAATTCCTTTATTAATTCTGAAACACTACTCAACGTATCGTAACACCTTTCAACGAACCTAGCTGCTCTACGCTGAACTCTGTCTAGTTCTCTGATCAAACCTAATTCATTCGGATCCCATACACTGACTGAATACTCAAGGTGGGGCCTAATTAATGAAAAGTAACATCGCTCTATTGCCTTCTCATCACATTTCTCAAGTACTCTTGTTTTAAATTCTAGCTTTTTCTTCGCTCGGCCGCTATTTCCCGGATGTATCTTCCCCACGATAAATCTTTAGTGATTGTTGCACCTAAATACCTTATGGTTTCAACGCTTTCGATCTTCGTGTTATTAATTTTATACGATCGGTCTATCAAATTTCTCTTCCTCAATTTTTAGCGAAGTTTTTCGCGAGTCATTTTTTTACTTCCTCTCCGACGTGTTCTTCGAAATACCTGTGAATGTGTGTTCCTGCGCTATAAATTTGCGTTTGAATATAAATTTATTCCTTGATGGTTCTTGTCACCGGACGGGACTCCATTGGAAGTAGCGTTCTCCTCCAGCAGGCATTAAGAAACTAGTATAGTTTAGGGCAAAGGATGTTTTGAATGTTTTTGGGAATTCGCCTTCGATCAAAACGGTGGTTACAGTGGCGACACTATAGCTTTTCCGGGATGATTTTGGAAACGACCATGTGTGCTCTTACGTACCCCTAGAGGGAGTTTCGACGAAGAAGAGCGCATGAATTAGAAAGTGTGTTTCGAGTTGAGGAAAGCTCCGGAACGGCCTTGTTTACCCTCGACCCGTTCTCGCGAACGGAACCAACTTTAGAGCCACTCGAAGAATTATTAATATCTTCATATTTCTACCGCGTGGGCTATTTTTGAATATTCCCACTCTTCATTTTCTTAACGCAATCTTCCGATCATTTTTATTTTCTTCGAATTTCCGGACTTCCTTAGGCCTAAAGTGCCCTTTCCCTCTTCTTCGCTAATATTATGTCTTCATCTACATCTACACGATACCCTGCAAGCCACCGCGAGGGCGTGTGGCAGGGGGTGAAGATCACCAAGCATGCACTACTAACATGCAAACTAGCAACTATATTGTCTCATGCAACTTGATTGTTAGTATCTATAGTATTTAGGGGGTAAGACATGCATCATGTACTACAGAATACTCTAAAATATTACCTCTACTTATCCCTTTTCTATGCTGCCTATTCTGTTCTCTTATTGTACGGGGGAAAAATGACATTTTGAATCTATCGGTACGACAATCTATCTCTCTAATCTTATTTATCTGGTCGAATCTAGCATAATACGCTGGTGTTTTTATTATGTACCTAACAATTTTTCTTTAATAAAGGTCTCCAGTATCTTTTTTCACTAAACAATGAACCATCGTATTTCTCCACTTAACGTCTTCAGTATCATTTTGCGTTGCTACAGTTTCTTCGCAGATGTGCTCAACATACTGGTTCATGGGTGGATCTAACGTCTCGTTCCCTTGGGCCGTAATTGCCACAGTGAGGTATCATCTTACCTCGGGGTAAGAGGGCTGAGTGGTCTTCCGTGAAAGAGCCTCATCAAAAAGTCTTTTGCCTCTTCCGATGATGCCTCAGCGGTGGGTTTGATTCCGCTACTCACAGGGGAAAGTTAAAATTTTCGCCGAACAGTCGCGGTTATTTATACGCACGCCAACGTTTTCTCAAGTACAAGATCTGTCCTGACCTTTCTCCTCCCTCGGCGTTTGTTGAGGCCCTGGGCAGCTTTCAATTTCTCTTTATATTCGTTGTCGGGGAAGAGAAATGACGGGTATTTTCTGTTGCCGTCATTGAAAAGCACGCTCAAATTGAGAAAAAAGAAATCGTCGCCGAAAAGTATTGGTATTACTCATTTCACATGCATCGTCAAGAATGAACCTTCTGAAAATTACTTTGCTGAATATTTATCAATAAATGTTTTTGACATGGAAGTAATAAGTTAAATTTGTCGTGATGTGCTAAACCATTTGAGGCCTCGCCTTTGAAATTGGAGTCTACTCGTTCTAAGTTCATCAGGCTGTTTGCTAGTCAAGAGACTAGTGGATCGACTTATTTGGTAGATTGGAGATTCGACCGTATAAATAAGATTAGAGAGATATATTGTCGTACCAATAGATTCAAAATGGCATTTTTCCCCCGTACTATAAGAGAACAGAATAGGCAGCAAAGCAAAGGGATAGGTAGGGGAAATATTTTAGAGTATTCTGTAGTGCATGATGCATGTATTAACCCCTCAAATACTATAGATACTAACAATCTAGTATCACGAGGCCCTATAGTAGCTTGTTTGCATGTTAGTAGTGCATGCTTGGTGTTCTTCACCCCCTGCCACACACCCTCGCGGTGGTTTGCAGGGTATTGTGTAGATGTAGATGATTTGGTACTATTGACTTCAAGGCCTCTCGGCTAGAGTTAATACAAACAAATGGGAACTTATAGTTTGAAAACGTTTTGTCTGTGCAAGCACTGTTTTTCTTCGTGATTTGGGGCATTTATTTTTTGAAGGGAATGCCTCTGTGTAAGTCAAGAATCGCGGATGAATATCTTCCGAATTTCGCCCTGGTATCATTTCAAGTTAAAGAGCTCCTGAGGTAGAGCATCCGTCAGAGAGGCTGATTGGAGGGTTTGAGTTGAGATGGACTGTTTGTACATGTCCTCGGAAAATCCCGCCTCGTCGCATTCATCTTTGTTGACTTTCATTTCGCTGCCGGTAGGGGAGCCGGAGACTTTAGATTCGAGTGTATACCCGTGTCGCCGTCGTCTATAAAAAGCGATGATAGGATTGACCGCTGATTTCAAACCCGCTCGCATCCTCGCTCCCGTACATTTTTTCCCCTCCTTCCCTTGCCTTCTCTTTCTTTACTCATTCCGTCGTCGTGGGCGTCGTCTCTCCAACCAATCAGGAGCGCGCTTGTTCATTTTGTCGGCCAGCGGCGATTTGACGGACCACCAAGGGTTCCAGGCACCACGGAGCAGTGGTGCATATCTACATGTGCACAGCAAGGAATGGTTGGGGGTTCAGGTGTTGGTGTCCTGGGGGTCTGTGTTTGAAACAGGCGGAATTATCTCGAATAGGTAACCAAGGAGTCACGTGGTAGAAACGGGAATGGTTCGCGTAGTTGGTTTGTTTGAATCGCTCATTACAATGTCACTCATTGTTTTTACTTGAGCTTTATCTCAACCTTGGACTATCTGCGCGAAACGGATGAGTTAAAAACTAAAGTAAAAACAACGATTGGGATTGTGATGAGCGATAAAAAAAAACAAATTTGCGAACCATCCCGTTTGTAGCACGTGACTCCTTGGTTACCTAATCGAGATAATTCCGACGGTTTCAAACACCCCTCCCCTGGACACGAGGGGGTGATCGAGTTTTTCTCGGGTTTTCCCCGAGTCGTCCCGTCGCATGCGTAATGAAGTCGGGCGGAGTGCTGTTTGACGACGACGGGGAACTCCCGGTCATTCGCGACGAATTGCGTCGGACGCATGGAAACGAGCCATTTTTCCATTCCATGTAAGCTCCATTCAACACTTAACATTTCAAATATCATTGGAGAGACATCTCTAGAATAAGTCGCTTGACTGGTTTTTTTACTCGGAGGTTCCCGAGTTCATCCGATTCCAGAGACTTCACTCGGTGAATTCTCTAAAGAGAATTTCTCTCTCACCTTCCATTTAAAATGTTATTGTTAACCGTTTGAGATCTGAAAGATTATTTATTGTGACCTAACAACTTTGAGGAATGGTGCTATTCTTAAAGAAATCTTAATAAAATTTCTCCTTAATGCGAATAATGATTTACTTGTCTGCTGATATCTGCGAGTACATGAATATTTATACAAATTAATTAAAGAATTAGGGTGGGAATCATCATCAGAGCGTAGGATAAAGTACAGATTAAATCTATTAGAGACATTTCAATCGGATAGCTTTACTGAAGATATTAGGCACATATTAAAAACACCAGCGTATTATGCTAGATTCGACCAGAGAAATAAGATTAGAGAGTTAGATTGTCTTACCGAAAGATTCAAAATGGTATTTTTCCCCCGTACAACAAGAAAACAGAATAGGCAGCATAGCAAAGGGATAGGTAGGGGAAATATTTTAGAGTATTCTGTAGTGCATGATGCATGCATTAACCCCTTAAATACTATTGATATTAATAATCTAGTTGCACGAGACCCTATAGTAGCTTGTTTGCATGTCAGTAGTGCATGCTTGGTGTTCTTCACCCCCTGCCAAACACCCTTGCGGTGGCTTGAAGGATATCGTGTAGATGTAGAATAGTATTAAGTGTGGGTTCTCTGGGATGGGTACTCTCGCCTCCGAAATTTATGGGTGGTAGAAAGTTCCCTTTTCGAGTTTTCTTCCGTGTTGGAAGGAGGCATAATCCGTGTTCTCACTCACCACGGCAAGCATCTCCTTTGCTATCGCATATTCTTCCACTCTCCCCATTCCATACTCCGTGCGCGATGTTCAGAGAGAATCTTATGAGCCGCCTCCAGTGGCCACCTATGGCCTTATGGGGCACGGCCTTGCTTATGTTTTCCCCAGAACGTTAGATTCGGTCTGCCCTTGTTCCCCGTGCGGAAAATTTCGTTGTACATTTGCTTAACCTGTCCTTCCCCAGTTCGGTTTTCCCATTGGCTATAATTGGACGACCTCCACCAAGGGACAACGCGTCTGGCGACTGACTTTCTTCCCGGTGTCTGATCTTCACTTCATCCGCACTCAATTTCTCGCTGACATTTTGTTTATATTTAGAGGAAGATGCTCTTAACCTCGGGGTAAGAAGTATCTGATTAAATTCCTCAAAGTCTTAAAATGGGGTATGGCTAGAGATGGGCAACTCGGTAAACTACCGCGGTAATTTTCGTAAATTACCATCAGCATCATCAAGGGTCAACAATCCTAGGATTGGTTTGAAGCAGCCCTCCACTCGATTCTTATATCGGCCAACCTCTTCATATTGAGGTAGTTCCTCTCTTTCACGTCATTCACGACCTGTTATACGTAACTCATACGAGGCCTGCCTCTTCCATTCTTCCAGTTCACTTTTCCCTCGACGATTGTCTTCATCAGGCCATCGTGTCTTAAGATATGGCCGATTAAGTTGTACCGTCTTATTTTTAATGTTTTCAGTAGGCATCTCATCTCTCCCACTCTTCTTCGTTTAACACTGCACTTCTTAACACTTCACACTTCTTCGTTTGTCACTCGATCGATCCATTTTATCTTCATCACTCCCGTAAATTACCAACACCCCTGAAAATTACCATAATAAACGGTAATTTTCAGAAAAGTTCTTTTTCAGAAAATTTCTTCCTCGCGGAGAAACCATTGGAATGGGTGATATTACAAATTAAGTAGCTGAAACGATTTTGTTTACATTGTCTCCGTGATTAATTCAGAGTAAAATAACAAATTCACATTGCGCAGAGGTATGTCTTTGGAACGAAAATTTCTCATAGTGTGACAAAAGAGAGGCAAATTGCGTGTTGCTGCCAAATTCGTTATAATTTAAAAAAAATGATTTATAATAGATGAACGTCGTGATATGTTTGATATAAGCGTCAGCATTTATATCTCAATGCTATTTGATTTCGTTTTGGGCCGTCTGATAAGGATTTGCAGCTCAAAACTAAAAAATTACCTTAAAATTACGGTAATTTTAGAAAGTTAATTTAATTTACCTCAATTTAAAATTACGATAATTTACCCATCTATAGATATGGCACAGCGCATCTTGAAATTTCACGGGAGAAATGGATTCATGCGGCATTCAAAACATCAGAGGCTGTGCTCAAACGATTGAACCACGCGGGCAACGGCCTCGCCCGAAGCTAGGTCACGGAGGCGTCAAAGGGAGAGAGTTTCTCGAGGAAGACCCAAAAGCCGTTGGGGGCGGCGATTCGCGGAAAGCGCGCAGGAAATGGGGTCGGGTCACCTGTGTCAAAGGTCGCAACTGGTGAAATATTGTCCTAAGGGTGACCCAGGAACTTTGCCTGTACGCGAGCAAAGGCAAGGGTCTCATTTCGTGAATTATCGATTCTGTGAGATGCCAAATGCGCTGCAACGCTATTACACGGCTCTTCGTGGGCTTTCAGATTGGTTCGCACATCATGACCTAATGGGGTCGTTTACCATAATTTTTTTACTGCCGAATATGATAGTGTGTGCAAAATAAAAAGACCCGTATTTTTCCGTTTTTTGATCCGTCAATTATTTCCCGAGTAATAAGCGGCAAAAAAATGATGTTTTTAACCCTTTCGGAAAAGTAGGCGTGGTGCAACCTCAGACGTATAACGACTTCGTCCAATCACAACTGAGCCCGCGAAGCTACTTTGCCTCATCGCGATGGGGGACACACACAGCTGACTCTGCCAATGGGAGCATTTGCGACAGGATCAGTGCGAGCAGACCTTCCGAGAACCCCCCTCCACTCCCTTCCCCTCCCCTAAAAGCAGTCAAGGACGGGAGGAGGATGACGTCAATGTTATCGCATCAGCTTTTTCGGTGGGCGTCGCATTTTGCTTATTTTAATTTTTGATTTGTGAGTGAATGGTTGTGGTTAGAAGATTAATTTTTTCACCAAAATTCTTTTTTCGTTTCCATCTAACAATTTTGTGGAAAAAATTGCGATTTCTGTTCCGAGTAAACGCCCCCATTTGGCAAAGATCCCAAATAAATTGGCAACTCAAAATATTGTTTTTTTTGCGAATAATAACTTACAGCAAAGTGAATATCCTTGCCCATGCATGATTTTATACTTGAAGTAGCAAAGATGAGAATGTGATATTAGTGCCATTGCTCATTGGTTGATTTAAAAAACACAGATTTTGAACACGTTAACGTTGCAGTAACGATATTCACCACGAGGACACGGGATCGAAACCCGAAAGTGGCAGAGTTTTTATTCAGCCTAGTGTTGGTCTCTGCTTGGATGACGTAAGGAAGGCATTTCAATCTCAGATATCCGTCCGTCGCATGAGGCGTAAGGCTAAAAACTTCACGAAGGCTTTCGTGACGAACAGACGCCGGGTTTTCTTCCTTCCCTTCCTTAGACCCAGCCTCCCAGGCGGAAGCGTCTTTAAATGCGGAGCATACCTGGAATCTGCACACTACTTTAAACGCTACTGGTGACTTGAGAAGATGTGGAGGTTCTTCGACCAGTTAAATAAGATTAGAGAGATAGATTGTCTTACCGATAGATTCAAAGTGTCATTTTTTCCCCCGTACTTAAAGGGAACACAATAGGCAGGTGAAACATTATTAGGGTAATCTGTACATGTACTTCTACGCAATACCATGAAAGCCAACACGAGGGTGTGTGGCAGGGGGTGTAGATCACCAAGCATGCGCTGCTGACTAGGCAACTAGGCTGCTACATGGAAACATGCTAGATAACAGGGTCACATTAACCTAGATAGTTAGTATCTACTTAGTTATGTTAACTCATGTATCATGCCCAACATGCAACTTTAACAACATTTCTACATATCCATTTTGCTCTTGTGTATTAGACAAGTGTCATCATCATCATCATGTAACCAGTCAATTAAATGAATTAAATTAGGAATCATTGTTTGAGATCGCCGGTTGAAATTTAGACTTAACCTCCTAAACAAATTCCAAGATAATATTTTCAGTGACGATGTTAAAAATATTTTGCGGACCCCAACTTACTATGGTAGACTGGACCATAATCACAAAATTAGAGAAATTGATTGCCGAACTTACAGATTCAAAATGTCCTTTTTTCCTCGTACTATAAGGGATATGAATAACGGTAAACGGTGTAGCAATGGATAATTGGTAGCTGCATGTTGGTGTAAGGACTTGAACCTAACCCAACTAACAGCATGTTTTTGCATGTTTGCTTTGCTATTTTATCTTTTTTTTAATTGTGTAGTTTAGAACAGTATATAAATACTAATCCTTTTTTATGCATGATATGTAGAGCATGTTTGGTGAGAATTCACCCCCTGCCACACACCTTTATGGTGGCTTGCAGGGTATTATGTAGATGTAGCGCATGATGCATGGATTAGCAACCAATCCCGATAATATTATGTAGATACTAGCCATGCAGCTGCATGTGACCCTATTAATTGGCATCTTTCCATGTAGTAACTTGCTTGCATGTCATTAGTGCATGTTTGGCCTACTTGTTCCCCTGCCACACACCCTCGCGGTGTTTCGCAGGGTGTTGCGTTGATGTAGATGTATTGGCTGTTGGAAAGAGTCTTGGAATGCACTACATCATAGATCTGAGCGCTTAGGTTGGCAGAATTAAAGATGAATCTATTTGATTAATTTCATGTCAGGCAAGTTGACAGCGGAGGCGTTTCTCTTCCAACAGAGGGAGCTCTGATACATTTCCCTAAAGTGACAAGGAGGAAAACACGCCGACGACGTAAGGCGCTCGGGGAGTTCGAAAGACTTAAGTAGGCACTGCATTGTTATTAACGGAATAAGGCGATCATTTCTGTGTGGAACTAAAAGAGAAGTCGGCACGAAGAGTGCTCGGGGCTGAGTAGTTGCTCTCATTAAAGAGAGCGACTGTTTCAAACGTAAATGTTTCTTTTTTTGTGCGTTTAAAAGCGGTCTGCGAAGAGAAAGCGTTGTTACGCAGCTTTATGGTGCAACATTTGTAAGAATGTTTCGTGGTGGTGTAGCATACACCTAATAAAGTGGAGAAAATCATCCATAAAATGAAATTGAAATATGGAGCGTTTGAATTTCAAGGTATCGTGGGCGATCATATCAATGTTATTATGGCTGCGATGTTCTCTGTAAAAAATGGACTACTAGATGTCATCTTATCTTGCCAAAGTGATTAAAATGGAATTGTTTGTACCCCTTTGCACTTTTTTTTTTTATTTTCTGGGTTCAGTACATAATTCAGTAGTTCAATTTGATTCGTACACATCAACCTTCTAGCAAGATGTCCTCTCCTCCAACAATCCCCCTGATTTGTTATTGCATCACTATGACAATCCATCCAAAATATCGAAAACATGCTAACAAATAAATAGTAGAAAAACAAATTTGAATTCTGTAACACACGATTAATAAAAAAATGAATACATTACATTCATGGACATGTGTCAGTCTCTTTGCATTGAAGTAGTAGTATGTTTCAATTATCTCGCCAAATATGTGGTTCCATCGTGATGCCATACATTTCCAAATAAGGTTGGAATGGTGTCTATATCCTTTTTACCATTTGCTGGAATTACTATTTTTTTTCGCTGTGCTTATGTTTTGCATTTATTTTCATCGCCAGTACAGTCAAAAACCGTTAATGCACCCAGAAATTCTTCCCGAATGCGTAGCAAGTTTCTCTCGGACTGTGCCGCACCACTCTTGTTGCCTCTCCCGCTCCCTCGTATCACCTCGGCATTTCCCGGCATCCCGCCCACTCCCACACCCAGCCTCGCTGCGCCCACGGCTCCCCGACGCACGTTGTCAGCGACGTGAACGTGGGATAGCATGGAGGTTCAGCCAACGCGACGTGCCGGTTGAGCGATGCTTATATCATGTTACGCGATATGCGATATTATTCAGTGCACAGACGCAAGGTTTTATTTCATACGATTTCGTGAATTCACACCCCGAGGTCAATATATCGATAACAAGTTAGCATCGATGAATTTTATCCGCAAAGTCGCATGCATCGAAGTCTCTGCCAGGCCGCCCGCGTCCAAATGAGGGGGTGTACCATATGCCGAATAGAGTGGAGAAAATCATCCGTGACAAAAACGAAATTTGGCCGTTGAATTGCAAGGAATTGTGGCCGAACATTTCAGTATCATTTTGGCTGATATAACTCTGTAAAAACGGGCAATTAAACGTTATCTATTATGACATCGAGGTGTGAATTTACGAAACGTTATTTGGAAAAAGAATTGTTCTCCTCCTAGCACGCACAAATTAAGTAATGATGGATTAACAAACGTGGAATCCATTAAATATCTTGGAATAAAACTGACACATGATCTTTCCTGGAGTAAACACATACGTTAAATAATGGGCCAAGAGAATCGTAAACTGGGATTCATCAAAAGAGAACTGGGTAAATGTGACGATCATGTACGAGAAATCAGCTACTTTTCCCTTGTAAGACCTCATTTGGAATATGCTGCCAGTGTATGGGATCCCTACGAAATCGGTCTAAATAACGAACTTGAACGTGTGCAGCGAAATTTGGCAAGATGTGTAAAGGTCGCATACGCGTAACCAGTCTATTAAATGAATTAAATTGGGAATCAATGTCAGATCGTAGGCTGAAAATTAGACTTAATCTCCTAAATACATTCCAAGATAATATTTTCAGTGATGACCAAAAATATTTTACGAACCCCGACTTACTATGGTAGACTGGACCATGATACCAAAGTTAGAGAAATTGTTGCCTAACTGATATGAGTAGCGGTAAATATGTCCAATACGAGTGTAGCAATGGATAACATTGGTAGCTGAATGTAGGTATAAGGACTTGAAGGTAACCCAACTAACAGCATGTTTTTGGAAGCTTACTTTGCTATTTTTATCTTTTTGAATAGTGAAGTTTCGAGTAGTATATTAATGTTAATCCTATTTTATGCATGATATGTAGTGCATGTTTGGTGAGAATTCACCCCCTACTACTCACTTTTATGGTTGTTTGCAGGGTATTATGTAGATGTAGATGTTTCTATTTGCGTTGAAGAAGTAATTGCATGATTCAATCATCGCGCTAAGCACGTGGTAATATTTGACGCCGTAAATTTCCTAATAGTTTTGTAACGGTGTCTATCCTGCTGAACATTAACTGGGAAATCCTATTTTTTTTAACAGTAATTACTATATTTTTCACCTACCCACCCTTCCACCCCCTCCTCCCTCTCCCTCCTTGACCCTGGTTAAAATCCACCGCTCCCTCTCGCGCCGCTCCCTTTCCCTTCAAGGGGGTGTGGATGGGGGCGAGACCTTGAATACTCCGGGCGACGGGCCATGCGGATTGCGCCTCTGCACCAGGTGGAAGGGCCCTGCAATGGCCCCCCGGCGGCCTTGCCTGCCTCTCCCCCCCTCTTTGCGGTGAAAGGGACAGGCGGTCTCCGGGGCGTGGCGGTTCCGGGCGAGGGAGGGGGCGAACAAGGCTGCTCTTAGGGAGAGGTGCACCCCAAGCGGGAAGGAATGAGTCGGTCGCATTTGCGTTTTGGCGTCCTCATGCTCCCTCAGGCGACGGATCTAGTTACGGACGCATAGGACACACTTGTTCTGGAAATGAAATTCTTCATTTATCGAGGCTTCCGCGGAGTGTCTGGTTTGAGGATCCATTCGTTTCGGTACGTGAAGACCTGAAGACGCGAACTGAAACGTTGGCGAAACTGTTGTCACCCCAGAATGGACACACGCGGAAGAAATCCCGAGACGAATGGATCCTCAAATGAAATTCTTGCCTGCAGGGGAACCCGTGCCTCGTCCAACAAAGCCAACTTGCCATTATGAATTATTTAGAATATAATTTGACCTCCATCGAACGGATAGGGGAGATTGAAAGCCAAAACCGTAAATTGTCGCGTATTCCTTAGGAAAATTAGGAATTAGGGAACCATAGGGAACCAATAGGGAATTTGTTTTGACTTTTAAAGGCAGATGAATGACAGATTCAAAGTACAAATTCAAGATGCATGAAAGCGTGTCCAATCATGATTCATTATGTTATTTTCCTCGGCGTCTTCATCCCATCAATGACTCTTTAAGCCTGGTTTGTTGTTGTTTATTAAGGAATGGCTCACTGGCCTCGTGCATAATATTTCTGATTGCAAAATAATTGGTCTCATTTGTAGAGTGAGAGTTTTATTGAATTCCAGTGTAAGAGTAGAAATTTTGATTCTATAAGTAATTTTTTCTAAAAAAAATCCATCATTCATTGAAACAAAACTGGATGTCAATCGTTTTGTGAGAACGCGACGGATATAAAATATATACATTCTTGGTTGCTTTGATACAGCGTTGCACTAGGTGAAATGTGACCTATTGTGCTGGAATGAAATACTTTGAATGGAAATTTTTTTCGTGTTCATTAATTAAATTGAGTTACGTGGTGATAGTCATAATCTTTCAACAGATTAGCAAAACAGGATGAAATAATGTTTCTCGGGCTTGCCACCGGTTAATAGGCTCCATAACTGTCTTCCATAAGCCAGAGAAACATTCCTTCATAGTATTCGCCAGGAAAATACTAGATCTTATATTTGCAAAACAGTAAATAACTATATTGTAAGTGAATGACATTTGTTGGGCTGAATGCTATTTTATGAATACTTTTTCAGTAACAAAATGCCAGATTTTAAGAGGTTTTAACAAAAAAAGGATGCTCTACTTTCATGTCTAATGGCTGGAAGTGAATATTTAGTAACGCTTTGTATTATTCGCGTAACAGTACCTTTATTAAAGCACATACTAATACTTTTTTCGTAGGACTTGATCTGTTCCTAAGGTGCTTAAGACAAGAACACAAAAAATCCATAAATGGGTATTTACGTTCAAATATGAGCAGTGTCCTCTCCCAATAGTTCCAGAAGGAAATCTTTTCGGAGTATGCATCTTGCCGACTTGCGAAAATCACTGCGGCCGATTCACGGAATGAACATTCGATAAACGGAGCACATTTTGTGCTTAATCAAGGCTGGAATCCGTGAGCAAAGAAACGATGCGGGGAAAGAAAATGTAAAACACATGAGAATATATCTCATGGATCCAATGACTTGCCAAGGGCGTGGCAGTGTTCCCTGTCCCCTTCTCAGGTGATATGTCGACACAAACGGAGTCGTACCAGCCTCCCCTCGGACTGGGAGAACCTATTTTTTTTCCATTTCATCACCATGCGAACTTTTCTCTTTATTCGCCTGATTTATCGCCAGTTAAATTTTTGCCCCATCCGTTTTCCAATTGGCGCTCGGTGTCACTCGGGCGATCACGCCCCGGATGTAAAGAGCCTCCAATCAGGAGCGCTTCTCCCGTTTGCGTTTGCGCAGTTCCTTCCATTCGCCCTCCCCTCGTCTCCTTCCTAACCCTGTGCGCCTTTGTCGCTGTCTCGATCGCCGCCTCTGTCGCGTGCCAGGGTTGAGTGCGCGGAATCCTTGTCGCTCTCCTGCTAGCCACCGCGCACATCTTCCCCCAGAATGAACCGCGGCCGGAGCCAGAAGCTCTCTAACAATGTTTCAAACACTCCACTTTGTGCTAAAGATTTGAGCTTTTTTTCACCAGGAGCCAAATTCTATTGGCGCGTAAAATTTGAAGGCGTACCTAACGTGAAGGAATCATGAGAGGTTTGCTCATGAAATCAATATTTGAGATGAAAGTGCAAGTTTCAGAAAAGCTGATTGTATTCGACACACTCCCGAGTCTCAATTAATTAGATTTAGTTAATAACGTCGAAGTTGTTGATCTTCTAATGTTTAGTAATACCGTGACCTAATATCTTCGGCATTAAATTCATGTCCATTTATGAGTCTGATTTTATTTTATACAGCAATTTGTTTAGTCCTTGCCCTTCATCCATTACCTTGAAATTTGTATTGAGCCAGCGAAAGGGAATATGATGTTCGAAAAGCAGCCTTTTTTTGCGAGATCGAATCTCATGGAGGTGAATCGGCAATATTTTGCTATAGCAGGTGAACTAAGCCTACAACTGTGTGACGAATGAAAAAACAACCTTCTCTAATTGGGAATAGTGAGTGATAAACTTAATTTTGATGCTTCACTATTACCTCAGTAGGGGCACTCTGAATTATGTCGGAAGAACATTTTCGGACCATAATACGAAATATGGGGGTCGTGGTGGCCTAGTGGATAGAGCGCTGAGCTACTCACCGGAGGGTCCTGGGTTAAAATCCCGGGTCAGAACCTTTCCGGACACCCCCATCTAAAATCCTCGCGTTTAGATTTTATGCGTGTCAGAACTTCGCAGGAAATCGCAGGTGGCCCAGGGAAAGGAACCGGCCCTTGAACCGGCCATTCAAACCTGAATGTGAAGAATTCGCACGTCCATGGCTTAGAACGGGGTGAGCTCTACTCTCACCAATCTAAAACCAACCTCCGGATTGAACACTAATTTTTTCTCTTGCTATATTAATCATGGAGTTTTCTATCGCAGCTCACGTGCAACCATCGCTGAATGTTGGAATTTATTCGTGAATCTCATAAAACGTTTCTTTTGGCAGAGGGTAAAACAGCAGTAGATAAGACAAGCATATAATGAGAAACAACAAAAGATAATACCATAATACGAAATATCTCAACGAGTCCTACAAGGGAAGCATTATCATGTTCTGCGCGGTCGATTTTTCCTGACATATTGAAATTCTAATTCACGAAAAATGATCACTAATTTATTGGACACTGAGGAAGGAAGCATGGCGTGCAAGGCGGTGTGTATCTGGCTGGAGAAACGCCTCGCACCAACTGCCAACCAACATGGTGCCTGCCCCAACCGAGGTAGGACAGCCTCTCCCCCTCACAATCCTCCGGCTGTGCCTCGTCGGCACTCTTTCTTCGCAAAACACGAGGACCATCTCCTTCTACAGAGTGCTCTTTTCCTCGGAAGAGTACATTTTAGCATGGAGGTGCGTAAATCAAACGGAACGTCTGCTCCCACAAACAGTTTCCTGTTTCTGGCCCTGTTACGCCCAATGCGGAGAAAAGCAGAGGGCTAACTACATTAATATCATCTATTGCCTCAAGAAATCAATTACGAAATTGTTTGTCGGCAATGTTTTGTCCTACAAGATCCAGCATCCGATATTCTTCTTGCTGGAGAGATTAATTCCATTAACGAATAATTTTTATTGACAGTTTCTATAAGCTTGGCGAGGATTTAATTTTATACACTTCATTATTCGTGACCAGCGTGAATCCAACGGTGCGCATACTCAAGTGCTCACTTCATAGAAACCAAGCGCATGTGAATGAAGGTTTAACGAACAGTTGCCATCTGCCGCCTGTGAACGCACGGAATCAGGACTTGTGTGCTAAGCGTACTCCTGCAAATTCTTGCCGGGCATTTCCGGGGCGAGAATAAAATTAAGGGGATAGAAATAATTCCCGACTTCCGGCTGGGGAAGGGTGGCGGATTGCTCGCCGGCTGGTGCACTCACCTCGGGGAAATCCCGCTCTTTAGAGGTCGGCTCCCTCGAAGACGCCCTTCTTGAAGCGAGCTTGAGGAATCTCCCGTTCGGGAAGCGTCGGCGCGGACGGACGATGCGCTGAGCGGACGGACGGACGGCTCCTTATCCGGACGTTCTGCTTCACTTTTCGGGAAGCTTTCGGGACGAAAAGCAGTCACTGACGGAGAGCGAACTCAACACACACACACGAACTGATGTAGGGTAATGGTTGAGTGGCCGCGTTCTTCCAGGGGTTGACTTCGAGGAAACTTCGAATATTTCTCCAAGGGGAAGAAATGGAAGATTCCCTCAAACTCCAAGCCCTTAGGCAACGGGCGCTGGTTCGCTTGTCTTCCTCCTGGCACCTTCCTCCTCGGTAGGACTTCAACCAGACGACCGCTCGGGAGCAGAATGCAGCCACGGCCTACCACTCGGCCGTTGAAGTCTCCGCTCGTGGGGCGTTGAAGTCTCCGCTCTTGCCTGTGCCGTCCGCGGCTCTCTTGGGGACTGAGGCTCTCGCGAGCACCTCGCCGGTAGTTGTAGCCATCGGCCCGCCGGCCTCTGCGGGGGAAGTCCGGAGGAGGGGAGGGGTGGACGGTGGAGTGAGTCAGTGTCGGGGGTGGGGTGAAGAGAGGGCAGGCAGGTGCGAGGGTGGAATGGGCTAGAAGTCGGGCCGCTTGGAAGGGGGTATGTGTAAGGCCCTACTAGCGATGAGGGGATGGAGGGTGAGAGGCGGGGGTGGGGAGATGCCGGCAGTGCTTGGAAATGCCCCTCGGGAACCCGTTCCTGTGGTTGGTGGGATGGGAGGGGGGTAGGTTTGCGGCACAGGGCTTGCTCCTTTGGCGCTGGAGGCTTATCGCTCGTGCGTAATAGCCGGAGAACAGCCCGGGCGGCGAAAGAGAAAGGCTCGGGGGAGAACCGTCTTTGCGTCTTACGTGCGTGTGCATGTATCATAAAACGTGGACTAGTTTCTCACATTGCGTGCGTGAATGCTAAGCACAAAAGTGCTGATGGCTTAATTGTGTGGATGTTCTTAGAATCGGTACGCAATCTGAGAAAGTGCCACTTTCTCAGATTCAAAGTCTGCCGCCTTGATGGGCGCATGGAATCCACTGATTCAGGGTTCGCCTCGCCCAGCATTCCCTTCATCGCAACCGAGCCGCTCCAACTATTGCTCCTGGACGGGGGAGGTTCAATGCTCGACAACTGCTGAGCAATAGCGACTCTAGACAAGCAGATGAGGAGTCTCACTGAAGGCTCTTTTGATGTCTTCATACACTGCCATTTATTCTCCTATTCTCGAGAAGTTTAATTGATTCACATTATAGTAGGTACGCAATTGTGCGATCCCGTAGTCTACCATCTCCTCTAAAAATAATTACTGGCGACTAGTAATTTCAATTGAGAGTAAGTCTTCTTTGGAGTCGTTGGTCGTCCGGTGCTTGTTGATCGATGACTTTTTTCTCACCAGATTAGTTTCAAGAAATAATTGTTGACTGTTACTCGTCGAGATAAATGGTAATTATGTAGTCTTTACACTGCATGAATATCAAATACAGTTTGCTTTCTCTAGGAATTACTGAGACTACTAAGAATGAAATATTCATCACTTTTCGCGGTGTAGGCTAGCGGAACTAAAAAAAAAGTTTGTATAGTCATATGAAATAATTCTGAAGCCGTATTGGCATGGTAGCTTCCGTTTTTGGACATTGACGTGAAATGTATCCGAATGCGCCGACTAACTGCTTAGTTAATGGCAAGTTTAGTATATCTTCCGCATCTTTAGTGTAAAATTCATGGCAGATTTATTGCGTTCCACTGCAGCACAAGGCGCGACTCAAATAGTAAGCTGCCATGTATAACACAACAACTTTTGGGGTCAAGATGGTCACATTAGAGAAGAGGGTGGTGCTAATTTCTCTCATATTGGGGTTTTCAGTTGACCGATATCTTCAATCCCACTTACCGAGGATATATTGTGATCTTTTTAAAAATAAAGGTGAAACGCTTCTATATACTGGCTTTGTAGTTATAGGATGGGAATAATGATTCTATGATTCGTGTCGTTAGGAAGCAAATGAACAGAACGCAAAACATAATTCGTGAACAAATATATTTTATGGCTATTATTTCAATAATTTCGTGAATTTCAAATAACGGTTAGAGGAGGCTTGAATTTTATTTTACGCAAAAATGTTCTTATACAAAGCACATATTTGGTCTCAATCTAGGTTTTCTCATTATCATCCAGTTTGCCCATTTTCCAAGGCGTTTTTGACATTGCTTCACCCTTCACTCTCTTTATCTTTAATGCGTTTATTACCGTATTTAACATACCGTACCGTAGTTAACATATGTAAGGATTTAGTATTGACTGCTTAAGTGACAAACTCTTAATATTTTTTCCCAGGCGAGAATCGTATCGTCATCAGAGGGAATGTTTTTTTTTGCTCTAGCATGAGCGTTTAAATTTGAAGCTGTGTATTGGAATTGGAATCTGGCATGAAGTTAGTAAAAACGTAATGATATACAAATATTGCAAAACACAGCCTAATAATTAAATAGTTTTAATTTGTTGTACTGAACGATGGGGTTCCCGAAAAGCGTCGCAGTAATTGCACCACATTTTTAACTTGATCTGTTATTTTTGAGTCTTGGGAATCCATTGTGACGTGGATTGAAGCGATAAACTTTTTCTGGTGAATCAGTAAAGGTCGGAGCCGGTGGTCACTTTCCCCTTCGCGTCAAAGGAGAGCACAAACTGGCGCAGTCGTAAGATCGTTCGCTTCCTTCCAAGAAGACTGGATTCTGTTTTGGTCGAATGCGAGCAGCGTCTTCTTTGTCGCCGAAGGATGGCTTCAAACCGTCCTTCCTATTGGTTAAGGATCGTCCTTTGAGCTCAACAGAGGGCGCAAACAGCGTGATCCCCTCTCGATGGTTGAACTCTAAAAGCCCTTTCCGAAATATCCAGTGATCTATACCCTGAAAGCTTCCCTGGTAAGGAGGAATTCATCTATCTTTAAGTGTTTCCGAATTCTTGAAAATTTTCAGGTAACTTTATGTCAAATTTATTCATCTATTGTTGACTTAAATATAGGGAGCGACGAGTTATTTATCCCTCCTTGAGGCTTCCGCGGTTCATAGTGATGATTAAAGTAACTTTTTCGGGTGTTACCGAGTACTCAGATTAGCCTGACGAGAGATTCCTTCAGAAGCGACCAGCAGGGGTCGCGAAACGTCAGGCTAACCTCAGTACGCGGTAACATCCGAAAGAGTTGTTTATCATTTTTCCACGTCACATTGAATCCATTAAAGAGATTACCTCCAATGCTCTTTCTTCTACATTAAAGAAAATGTAAAATCAGATTACATAGCCACAAAATTCTAAGAGAAACCACCAGACAATGAAAATCATCATTGCCACACAATGACTTTAATAATAAGATTGGTTTGTCAGATCTCTCGATTCAAGTCTTATCAGCTACCCTCTTCACGCTCTTATAATTCCTCTCTTTTACATACCTGCTTTACTATAGGAATCATTATCAGAGCGTAGGTTAAAGTACAGATTAAAAATATTAAAGAAATTTCAATCTGATAGCTTTACTGAAGATGTTAGGCACAAATTAAAAACACCAGCGTATTATGCTAGATTCGACCAGATAAATAAGATTAGAGAGATAGATTGTCGTACTGATATATTCAAAATGGCATTTTTCCCCCGTACTATGAGAGAACAGAATTGGCAGCATAGCAAAGGGATAGGTAGGGGAAATGTCTTAGAGTAGTCTGTAGTGCATGATTTTCTTGGAATAAGTCTGACACATGATCTTTCCTGGGGTAAACACATACGTGAAATAATGGGTCAAGCGAATCGTAAACTGAGATTCGTCAAAAGAGTACTGGGTAAATATGACAATCATGTACGAGAAATCAGCTACTTTTCCCTTGTAAGACCTCATTTGGAATATGCTGCCAGTGTATGGGATCCCTACGAAATCGGTCTAAATAACGAACTTGAACGTGTGCAGCGAAGATCGGCAAGATTTGTAAATGGATGGTATGATAACCTTACCAGCGTAACCAGTCTATTAAATGAATTATATATTGGGAATCTTTGTCAGATCGCAGGTTGCAGTTAAGACTTAATCTCTTAAATAAATTCCAAGACCATATTTTCAGTGATGATGTTAAAAATATTTTGCGGACCCCAACTTACTATGGTAGACTGGACCATAATCACAAAATTAGAGAAATTGATTGCCGAACAGACAGATTCAAAATGTCCTTTTTTCCTCGTACTATTAGGGATATGAATAACGGTAAATATATCCAGTACGAGTGTAGCAATGGATAACATTGGTAGCTGCATGTTGGTATAAGGACTTATAGCTAACCCAAGTAACGGCATGTTTTTGCATGCATGTTTTGCTATTTTTATGTTTTTTAAATAGCGTAGTTTTGAACAGTACCTATAAAAGTACTAATCCTTTTTTATGCATGATATGGTGTGCATGTTTGGTGAGAATTCACCCCCTGCCACACACCTTTATGGTGGCTTGCAGGGCATTATGTAGATGTAGATGCATGTATTTACCCCTTAAATACTATAGATATACACCAGCAATCTAGTTGCATGAGACCCTATAGTTGCTTGTTTGCGTGTCAGTAGAGCATGCTTGGTGATCTTCACCCCCTGCCACACACCCTCGTGGTGGCTTGCAGGGTATCGTGTAGATGTACTATTACTCTACATATCTCCCTCTCTACCCTGCCATTACTGTCCATCACCAAAACTTTTATCTTTGAACCAAAAATATAACTTTTCTACTCCAAGGTTGTCACCTTCGTTGTGCCAGCCGTCGAAGAGTTGAAATGTCTCCCAATGGATGATGGAAGTATTTAGCTGACTTGGAAGCGACATTGATTCCTCTCCCACATCGGGAAAGGGAATGTCTCAAACGGCCCTGACAACATAAAACTCTTCCACGATGATATTTTTTTTACCCAAATTACGAATCGGAAGTCGTTTCCGTTCCTGCCGACAGACCTCGTTTGTGTGGTCAGCCTTCGCATGCACTTGCCTCTGGATGCGGTGTTAAAAAAATAATAAATAGATCGTCGAAGAGGGAAGGGAAGGACACGGAGGAGCGTGGCTCGCGCAGATGTAAAAGGTCGCACGCGCTCGCAGCCCGAATATCCAGTTCACCGTCAAACGCGCGGGTGTGTGGAATGAAAGTGTTTCTCCGTCCTTTGGAATAACTCATCGCCGCCCACCACATTCTTCCTCCATTGCTGCTGTCATCTGAAGGAGACTGTCTGTTGCGCTAACCTAGATATCTTGGAGGAGGAACAATTCGATAGAGCGATCATTTAAAATTAGTAAAACGAAGATCTAAGGAGTTGAAACCATAACGTATTTAGGATTAACAATCACTAAAGACTTTTTGCTGACGATGATTTAGTGTACAGGGGTATATCAAAAGAAGAAGATAGGGAATCACTTAGCAAGGATTTAGACATAATTCAGAGTGGTGCGACAAATGGCAGTTAGAACTTAACCTTAAAAGCTATTAAATTTTGGAAAAGGAATGTTTCGATAGAGCGATTCTATAAAATTAGTAGCACGAAGATCGAAAGTATTGAAATGATAATGTATTTAGGGGTAACAATCACTAACGATTTATCGTGGGGAAGAGACATCCGGGAAACATGTGGCAGAGCGAAAAGAAAGCTAGGATTTATAAAAATAGTATTTGGGATATGTGATGAGAAGACAAAAGAGCGATGTTACTTTTCACTAGTTAGGCCCCACCTTGAGTATGCAGCCAGGGTACGGGATCCGAATGAATTAGGTTTGATCAGAGAACTAGACAGTGTGTAGCGTAGCAGCTAGGTTAGTCAAAAGGTGTTTCGATAGGTTGAGTAGTGTTTCAGAATTAATAAAAGAATTAGGGTGGGAATCATCATCTGCGCGTAGGTTAAAGTACAGATTAAATCTATTAGAGAAATTAAAATCGGATAGCTTTACTGAAGATGTGAGACACATATTAAAAAAACCAGCGTATTATGCTAGATTCGACCATATAAATAAGATTATAGAGATAAATTGTCGTACCGATAGATTCAAAATGGTATTTTTCCCCCGTACTATAAGAGAACAAAATGGTCAGCATAGCAAAGGGATAGGTAGGGGAAATATGTAAGAGTAGTCTGTAGTTCATGATGCATGTATAAATCCCTTAATATTTACTATAGATACTATCAATCTAGTTGCATGAGACCCTATAGTTGCTTCCATCATGTTGGTAGGTCATGATGGCTGATCGTCGCCCCCTGCCACACACCCTCGCGTTGGCTTGCAGGGTATCGTGTAGATGTAGATCTTCGAGCGAACAATGTCCTGGGGATTGTCAGTCATGTGCCTCTTAGGGTCTTCGAGTTTTCACCGTCCATTGTTTATTCGTCCTTCGCAACAGCACCGTCTTGAGTTTAATCGACCATTGTTGTCATTCATCGGCATTTTATTAGTAAATTATAGGATATGTAGAGATTGCATATGTCATTTGTTAATAATGAGCTGTTAATAAAGACCGCGGAGGACGCAGCGTCTTCAAGACGACATAATATGGATTTTCCTTCAACATTTACTACATTTTCATGGTTAAAACTTTCAGTGAATAACTATTAGAGAGTATTGTTAATCTTTCAGATTTTTCAGTTATCAGGTTAAAAAACCTTAAGATTCGACTGCCAGTTCCACAGCTAGCCGTCTCATTCCACGTTGCCTAAGTATCTTTTGTCAAATGTGTGCCATCTCATGTAACTACGTATGCGCTCATTGGGTGTTCTTCCTCATATCTGTGCCAAGCCACAGGATTTTTCATAGTCCCCAGGAATGGGAAGGCATTTGAGATTCGGAATTCACGCGGGGAAAATATCTCGTTCAGCGCAGCTATAGATGGAAGTTATTTTCGGGATAATTTCTTTTCCGCTCCAGGTAAAGTTGCGCGATTTCTCGGAAGCGAGCAGTTGCTTCCTTGGTCAAAACTTTCGGAGAACTTTCCCGAGTTCTCCTTACGCATGTTAACAGGGTTTACGTTGTGTGACAACCGGTGTCGGGAATGTGTCGAAGTCTATGCATTCTTCCATAGTCAAAGTTTATGCATTCTTCCATAGTCAAAGTTTTACTTTTCATTAAGGCAACTCACTCGTTTTGAATAATAACAATTATTGGGAGTGGATACACTCTTATTCGACTGGATTTCCTCAAGTGCCTATCAGTTCAAATCTCCAAGGCGTAGATCTACATCTGCATCTACATCTACAACTAAATAATGCCCTGCAAGCTACCATAAAGGTTTGTGGCAGGGGCGGGGGCAATTTAGACTTAATCTCTTAAAATATTCCAAGATAATATTTTCACTCATGACGTTGAAAATATTTTGCGAACCTCAATTTACTATGGCAGGCTGGACCATAATCACAAAATTAGAGAAATTGAATGCCGAACTGACAGATTCAAAATATCCTTTTTTCCTCGTACTATTAGGGATATGAATAACAATAAATACATCCAATACGAATGTAGCAATTGATAGCATAGGTGGTTGCATGTTGGTATAAGCCCAATATTCTAAACCAACTAACAGCTTGTTTTTGCATGTTTGCTTTGCTATTTCTATCTTTTTAAATAGCGAAGTTTAGAACAGGATATAAATACTAATCCTTTTTTTATATATGATATGTGGTGCATATTTGGCGAGAAATCACCCCCTGCCACACACCTTTACGGTGGCTCGCAGGGTATTATGTAGATGTAGAAGTGTGCATGCCATAACCAGAAGAATCTAGTGACATCTGCAAATACCTACAAGCTTGACGTTTAGAATCACTACTTATCATGCGTAAAAAAGGTGCTAAAATGCATGCTATTCATATACTGTTCTAAACTTCACCATTTAAAAAAAGATGAAATATTCATCTACATCTACATAATACCCTGCAAGCCACCATTAAGGTGTGTGGCAGGGGGTGAACTCTCACCCAACATGCACTACTAATCATGCATAAAAAAGGATTAGTATTATTATACTGTTCTAAACTTCACCATTTAAAAAAGATAAAAATAGCATAGCAAACATGCAAAAACTATATCCCTGATTGTACGAGGAAAAAAATGACATTTTGAATCTGTCAGTTCGGCTATCAATTTCTCTAATTTTGTGATCATGGTCCAGTCTACCATAGTAAGTTGGGGTGAGTATTATATTCTTACCATCATCACTGAAAATATGGTCTTGGAATTTGTTTAAGAGATTAAGTCTGAATTTCAACCTGCGATCTGACAATGAATCACAATTTATATTATTGCTACATGATGTATGCATGCATGCATTAAGAATCCAATTTATATTTCTACATTCTGGTATTCACTATTTAATCTTAAGAATGAAGCAAGACAATTCGATGATCTTTGCGCCGTGGCAAATGACATAAAGAATAGTTGAAGAACGAAACTCAATGGACAAGGTCTCGCTAGGGCAAACGTTGGAGAGAATACTTCGTTCAGTTTTCCTTGTTTCCGGACAGCCCAGCGTTGTCCGCGTGCTGACGCCTCGAGACGCTTAGCCCTCGAGAAATTTCGGAGGAACACGCTAACCGATGGACCCATTAGAAGTGATTTAAACTATTTCCTCTTAAGTTCCATAAATAGGAGTCGATGCCATACACTTGGGGCGTCCTCCTTTTGCACGGAAAATGACGTACTCGATATTCCCCAAATGATTAACGCATAACAGACGCTCCTGTTTGAGGAAAAAATAAATCGGCTGGTTTTCAGCCGGAGGCAAGCGTTGATGGACGCTCTCTCCTACGCCTAAGATGGGACGGCGAGAAGGTTTATTTCCGGGGAAGGGGAGAAATCGCTTGTTTAAGGGCGAAGTAAGCATTATCCCAAATCGATATGATGCCGGCACAGAGGGCTATCCCTAAATGAGTTATACTTTTCGTATTTGTTCGGGATGGCGATTCCCAGATGTCTTTGCGTTCGTCTCCTCTTTGTTCAAAACGTCAAAAAGACCAGACTCTGTACCAGAGAGATAGATTGCGTCACCAATAGATGTCATTTTTTCCGCGTACCATAAGATAAGTAAATAGGCAGAGGGACAGGTAGTTGAAATACTGGTGGAGTAGTCCGTATGAAGAAAGTTTTAACATTACAAAGCCATTCATCCTACCAAATACAGAAACAAATCTACATCTATCTACATCTACACGATACCCTGCAAGCCACCGCGAGGGTGTGTGGCAGAGGATGAATATCACCAAGCATGCACTACCGACATGCAAACAAGCAACTATGGGGTCTCATGCTACTAGATTGTTAGTATCTATAGTGTTTAAGGGGTTAATACATACATCATGCACTACAGAATACTCTAAAATATTTCCCCTACCTATCCCTTTGCTATGCTGCCTATTCTGTTCTCTTACAGTACATGGGAAAAATGCCATTTTGAATCTATCAGTACGACAATCTATCTCTCTAATGTAAAGTTGTCTGGAGTTGTTTGGTCGTGAAGAGAAACACCAATTTTCGCTAACGTTAATTATTATACACAAATAAATACTCTTTGTGTAATAATTTTAAAGTTTTGGTTGTTTTCGATTTTTATATAATGAAGTTTGTGATGAATGTATGTAACCAAGAAGCGTAACATTGTTGTTGTTGATTATAAAAAAAAATTGCCACCAAAAGCTATGTACAAGATTGCTCTGTAATCAATTTTTTTCCTTTCTTTAAATTTTGATCTAAGTCTGTAAAAAATTAACGAAAATGCAAAAACTTACATTGTGCATCAAATAGCCCTGATGAAGCCGCAATAAAGAGGCGAAACGTTGGCGAAAATTGGCGTTTCTCTTAAGGACCAAACTACTCCAGAACAATTTTCCATTTCTACATAAAAATATAGTGGTCGATAACATACTTCATTATATCTCTCTAATCTTATTTATCTGGTCGAATCTAACGTAATACACTGGTGTTTTTAATATGTGCCTAACATCATCAGTAAAGCTATCCGATTGGAATTTCTCTAATAGATTTAATGTGTACTTTAACCTACGCTCTGATGATGATTCCCGCTCCTGTTCTTGTATTTATTCTGAAACATATATTCAGATAAAGCTTTTCTAACCGGTAATCACTTGAATACTATGTAACTATCCCTTAGCACGTGACTCCACGATGTAGAGGAATTGTAGCTCTTCGCTGCACGAGTGGTGATTTTTACCCCCTGCCACACACCCTTGCCGAGGCTTGCAGAGTTTTACAATGATGTAGATGAAGGCCGATATGTCTCCCCTTTGATTCGCAGGCATGATAGTCCAAATATTCTTATTTTACTAAATACTGAAACGGTTTGAAAAGCTGCCAGAGTCGTAAGAGCTACTGAGTCCTGTGAGCTATACGAGTCGAGGACCGCTGAGGCCAGTCTTAAGGCGCGTTTACGCGTAGCAGTTGACTGCTATGACAGTCAACTGCTAACAACTGTTAAGCCCCACTCGCATGTGTAAATAGCAACTGCGATGCGAGTTCAGGTCGATACCGGACAAATGCCGAACACTATCGATCCTAGTTCGAGCTATTAGCAAAGTTGAAGCCCGTCTACTTTCCAGCGGAAACGTATCCAACACAATCGCAACAATCGCCAACCTAAAGCAATACACGACGGAATTTAGATATGATAACAAGGATATCCCCCTTCAAAAGGGAAGATTCTACTCTTTAAAGACTAGGAACAAAAGATAATCGTCAATTGAATTTATTGCTTGAAGAATTTCATGAAAATTTAAGCATCAATCACTATTGAAATAAAACGTTTTTGATTTGTTGTGGTAACGCCTAATTAGCGGCTTAAGCATAGAAGTTAACGCGGACGCATCATAGCAGTAGTGATATAGATACATTGCGCATCTCGCCACTGTCATAGCAGTCAACTGCTACGTGTAAACGCTGCTTTAGGTCGGTCAGGATCCGGAAAACAGCTGACTTGTCACGCAGTATTTACCGGTCTATGCGCCCCAGGGGAAGTCTCGTCCTCTATCAGCCGGTTACAACGAGGTTATCTCCCCCCTCCTTTTTCCCTGCTTGCTCCGATTGTTTTAGTCGAGGAACGAACGTGGAGACACTTGCTAAGTTGCTTGTTTGCATGTTAGTATTGCATGCTTGGTGATCTTCATCCCCTGCCACACACCCACGCTGTGGCTTGCAGGGTATCGTGTAGATGTGGACACCGGAGCATCGCTTTCGGAACCGCAACAAAACGCACTGCAAATTTTGGTATGATGCCCCATACGTAATTTATAGCTACCTTCTTCATCTACATCTACATTATACCCTGCAAGCCACCATAAAGGTGTGTGGCAGGGGGTGAATTCTCACCAAACATGCACTACATATCAAGCATAAAAAAGGATTAGTACTTTTATAGGTACCGTTCAAAACTACGCTTTAAAAAAAGATAACAATATCAAATCATACATGCAAAAACATGCTGTTAGTTGGGTTAGCTTTAAGCCCTTATACCAACATGCAACTACCAATGTTATCCATTGCTACACTCGTGCTGGATACATTTACCGTTATTCATACCCCTATTTGTACGAGGAAAAAAGGACATTTTGAATCTGTCAGTTCGGCAATCAATTTCTCTAATGTTGTGATAATGGTCCATTCTACCATAGTAAGTTGGGGTCCGCAAAATATTTCTAACGTCGTCAGTGAAAATATGGTTTTGGAATTTGTTTAAGAGATTAAGTCTAAATTTCAACCTGCGTTCTGACAATGATTCCTAATTTAATTCATTTAATAGCCTGGTTACGCTAATTATGTTATCGTACCGTCCCTTTACAAATCTTGCTACGATCGGGGTCATTTTATGCTACAGATTTGAGAGAAGCTCTGTAATAATGTTTCAAACACTCGACTTTGTGCTACAGATGTGAGCTTTTTTTACCCAGGGCCAAATCCTTGTCGCTCTCTTGCTAACCACCGCGCACCCCTCTTCCCCCAGAATGAACCGCGGTCGGAGCCAGAAGCTCTCTAACAATGTTTCAAACACTCCACTTTGTGCTACAGATGTGAGCTTTTTTTCTCCAGGAGCCAAATTTTATAGGTGCGTAAAATATGAAGGCGTACCTACGTAACGTGGAGGAAGCACGAGAAGTTTGCTCATGAAATCAATATTTGAGATGAAAGTGCAAATTTCAGAAAAGCTGATTGTATTCGACAAACTTCCGAGTCTCAATTAATAAGATTTAGTTAATACGTCGAATTTGTTGATCCTCTAATGTTTAGTGTTACTGTGACCCTAATATCTTCGGCATTAAATTCATGTTCATTTATGAGTCTGATTTTCTTTTATACAGCAATTTGTTTGGTCCTTGCCCTTCATCCATTACCTTGGAATTTGTTTTGAGTCAGCGAAAGGGAATATGATGTTCGAAAAGCAGCCTTTTTTTTGCGAGATCGAATCACAGGGAAGTGAGTCGGCAATATTTCGCCGTAGCAGGTGAACTAAGCCTACAACTCTGTGACGAATGAAAAAACAACATTCTTTAATTGGGAATAGTGAGTGATAAACTCCATTTTAATGCTTCACTATTTCCTCTGTAGGGGCACTCCGAATTATGTCAAAAGAAGAAAATTTTCGAACCATAATACACATTGTGTCCCAGTTCGTTAGGACTGTGGCTATGAAAAATAAAAGTCGTGGATTATGTTAAAAAATCACTATATTTATTCAAAATAGTCTCCCTCTGAAACAGTACAAAGCTGAAATTGATTTGAAAGTTTTTTAAAATGGTCACTGTAGTCCTTTTTTTTGGAATAGGGTAGTTTCCTTCATGAAAGAAAACAGACTTCATTGATTGCGATTTGTGCCATGCCATAAATGTATTTTATTTACGCAAAAAGTTTGTATTGGGAAATCCCGGTTTACTAGAGAATTAAATGTTAATTTTAAGGCCATTTGAAAAGGCCCTGAAATGGCGGGGTGCGCTGCCTTCAGACTGACGTAACAGGTACGTAGTTTACGTTGCGAGGCATAGGAAAATTCGTCTCCTGAACTTATCATTGTATTTCAGGGCCCCTCAGCTCTATTGAATATTTGTTAGTATTAGCCTGTGAAAACTATCAAAGTTGGAAAAGTATTCTCAGTTAAACATGGTATTATTAGTCAATTTATAGGCTCAAGGACGTCCTGCTCGTTGTATTCTGCTACGATAAAGCATGGCGTGAAGGTCGTGCGGCGATGGGCGAACTACATGGTATGCTTGTGAAAGGAATACTAACTGATTTTAAATGAATCGACTGCATAAGTAATGTTAAATAAATAAATAAAAGTTAATTTTAATAAATTAACGGAATAAATATGCCTCCAATACTTGTTCATAAGCTTTAACGGAGTGCAGCGTCTACTTGGAAGCGTCCAGCGCACCACCTGGTGGCAGGTAGAGGAAATAGTTTGACGTCACACGTAGGGTTAACTGGCATGCAATAGTTTGCCGTCGCGTTTTCGCGCCATTGATCTTTTTCACTTTTTAATTAATGAGGAAAAATACTTAACGTCATTTACAAATCGAACGGCTTAAAACACGATCTCCAGAGGTTATAAACTTTCGATCAAGACAATAAAAAAATAATAGGAAACTACCCTATTGTATTCAGTACTGCAGTATAAATTTCATGAGTGTCCTTAATGGCGTTGTAACGGTGTCCTTTCATTGCCAACATCAATTCGGAGAGCAACGAGAAGTCTGCTGGGGCCAAATCTGGGGAATACGGTGGGTGTTAGAGGACTGTGATCCCTTTTCTGGCCATAAACTCACGTACAATATTCGCTTTGTGGGCTGGGGTGTTGTCTTGGAGGAGCGACCAGGAACCTGCCTCTCGGTATTCGGGTCGAATTTGATGAATTTTCACCCAAAAACGTTGGAGGATGCCGAGATAATACTCAGAATTGACGGGTTGCCCTTCTGGTACTAACTCCTTGTGAATGTTTCCTTTGGAATCGATGAAAACTGTTAGCATTGCCTTCACACGGCTCTCCTGCATACGCACTTTCTTTGGTTTCGGCTTCTGTGGGCCCAACCACGCTGCACTCTGTCGCTTTGTAAGAGGCTCATACTGGAAACACCCCGTTTGGTCCCCTGTTACAGTCGATTTTGTGAAATCCGTATCAGATTTGCCTAACTTAATAAAAGAGCAGCTAGGTTTGTTAAAAGGTGTTACGATAGGTTGAGTAGCGTTTCAGAATTAATAAAAGAATTAGGGTGGGAATCATTATCAGAGCGTAAGTTAAAGTACAGATTAAATCTATTAGAGAAATTTCAATCGGATAGCTTTACTGAAGATGTTAGGCACATATTATAAACACCAGCGTTTTATGCTAGATTTGACCAGATAAATAAGATTAGATAGATAGATTGTCGTACTGATAGATTCAAAATGTCATTCTTCTCCCGTAATATAAGAGAACAGAATAGGCAGCACAGCAAAGGGATAGGTAGGGGAAATATTTTAGGGTAGTCTGTAGTGCATGATACATGTATAAATACGTTAAATACTATAGATACTAACAGTCTAGTTGCATGAGACCTTATAGTAACTTGTTTGCGTGTCAGTAGTGCATGCTTGGTGATCTTCACCCCCTGCCACACACCCTTGCGGTGGCTTGAAGGATATCGTGTAGATGTAGATGTAGATGAATAAAATACTTGATGTTACCTTACTGCTTCACTGCCATTTTCTGACGAGTGTCAGACACATACTGTTAAATTCGCGGCCAGAACGCATGCTGCAGCGATACTATCCCTTTGAAATTCTACACGGCTGTTACTGAAACTTCAAGGGTCGTTACGCAACTACTCGCCATGAGATAGTATTGCGGTATGGAATTTCAAACAAGCAGTCTTAACGGAACTGGGACGCACTTGTGTACGAAATATGGGGGTCGTGGTGGCCTAGTGGGTAGAGAACTGAGCTACTGACCGGAGGGTCCCGGGTTCAAATCCCGGGCATTCTGGACACTCCCATCTAAAATCCTCGCGATTAGATTTTCTGCGTGTCAGAACTTTGTAGGAAATCGCAGGTGGCCCAGGGAAAGGAACGCCCCCCCCCCCCCTACCCTGAATGTGTAAAATTCGCACGTCCATGGCTTACAACGGGGTGAGCTCTACCCTCACCAATCTAAAACCAACCTCCGGATTGAACACTAATTTTTTCTCTTGCTATATTAATCATGGAGTTCTCTATCGCAGCTCACGTACAGCCATCGCTGAATGTTGGAATTTATTCTTAAATCACATAAAACGTTTCTTTTGGCAGAGGGTAAAACAGCAGTAGAAATATGGTGAGATACAAAGGAATATTGCTAATAAGTATGGCATATCCGAGGCCTCGTCTCTACCAGAGTAGAAGTGTTTTCAGCTTTTTGGATGGCGTATGCCTGAAAGCTTCGGTTTGAAGACTTTAGATGGCGCAGAGATGGAACTGCTGCCCGAAAAAGCACTACGATGTGAAACTCGGAGAATGCAGTCCTCTCAAACTGCGAGTTCTTGCTCGTAATACTAATAGGTTCGTTTATTCCTTTTTATTGCATGGATCGAAGTTTTATAACATCTGGAGTAGGTACATATTCCAAGAGTTCAAAATGGCGTTAATTATTTTTCGTCGTTGATTAAAAAGTGAAACATTTCAACGACGAGGACTTTAAGGGAGTTACCCACTGAAATTGCGAAATAGCAGGTGATCAAAAGAGAAGAAAAGTCATTAGCCTTGACCGGGACTGGAACTCAGACCCCCCGATTCCTGGCAAGGTGCTCTACCATTTGAGCTACCAAGACGTCCTTTTTCGGAATATCTGCTGTTGTGCTATTTCAGTTGGTAACTCCGTTATCTTTTCCACGGCTCTTTCGCGAACTTTGAATTTGTTATAAGTAAGCACCTCAGTGCTTACATGTCGGCTTTAACCTTGTGGCCGGTGGTGCCATGCGTGCAACTTCGGCTGCTATGTGACATGATATGTCAGCAGTCCGTGAACATCTTTATATCAGATCGGACTGAAGGCGTCACTTTGTGGAATTTAGTTACACTATTTATGGTCATCATTGGTCAACAATCCTAGGATTGGTTTGAGGCAGCTTTCCACTCGATTCTTCTATCGGCCAACCTTTTCATTGTGACGTAATTCTTCTCTTTTACATTCTTCACGACCTGTTCCATGTATCTCATACGAGGCCTGCCTTTTCAAATCTTCCCGTTCACTTTTCCCTCGACGGTAGTCTTCATCAGGCCATCGTGTCTCAAGATATGGCCGATTAAGTTTTCCCTTCTTCTTTTTAGAGTTTTCAGCAGACTTCTCTATCTCCTACTCTTCTTAGCACTTACTTACTCGGTCGATCCATTTTATGTTCATCATTCTTCTGTAGCACCACATTTCGAATGCTTCTACCCTTCTCTTCTCCGCTGCTGTCATAGTCCATGCCTCATTGCAGTAAAGAAACATGCTCCAGATGTATGTTCTGATGAGCCGTTTCCTTACTTCTACGCTTGTATTTCCTGCTTTAAGGAGATTATTCTTTTGATGGAATGCCCTCTTTGCCTGGGCTATTCTACTAACTATTCCTTTCTTGCTTCGTCCATCGTTGGTTACTCGGCTTCCCAGGTAACAGAACTCTTTCACATCTCCAAGTTTTTGTTTTCCTAGTTTGACATTTGTTTTGGCGTCTTCTCTCTTTCTGCACACCAATATCTTAGCCTTCTTCTTATTTATCTTCAGCTGATATCTGGCCATTGTCCTTTCCATGGTTACTAGAATCTTGTTCAGATCCCTCTCTGTCTCTGCTATGAGTGCTATGTCATCAGCGAATCGCAGCATACTTATTTTTTCTCCATGAATAGTCACTCCAGAAGACTTCTCTTTGATGTTTTGATGTTATTGATGGCTCTCTCGATGTAAACGTTAAAAATATAAACGTTAACTATCCATGGTAACGAATAAAATCAAAACTTTTAGTCTATTCCACAGTTTTTTCTTTCCACACAGAAAAATCGTGAACATCTTGTTCCTTCCAAGCGTTTATAATTTCCACATTGAAGAGGACGTCTTGGTAGCTACGCCGTGCGATGACGTCTAGGTAGGTAAATCAGGGGGTCCGGGTTCGAGTACCGGTCAAGGCGAATGATTTTTTCTGTGTAGAATATCTGCTATTGGACACCATTGACTCAAAATATATTGTTAGCTCGGTACATGTCTTAGAATTATGTAGTTGATGGAAGCGGCCGATACTTTATGGAATTCCATGGCCAGTAGGTGAAAATAGACTACAATTCAACTCTTTAAAAAAGGATTTTTTAATTAACGACTAGTTTCGCTGCACTGTAGCATCTACTATTGACTATCATACTAACGCTGTAGTATTTATACTTGAAGATGCTAAAGTGTAGTGAAACTAGTCGTTAATAAATCCTTTTTTTAACAATGGGATAACAAAATGTCTTTTTTCAGCATCTTAGAATTTTCTCGGTGGCAGAAGCATATGAGAGGTTACAGACTCTCTTCGGAATTAAAGTGAAACTCATTTATAACAAGTGCGGTTAAAACGAGATCTCGGCTATTGCGAGGAAAGAGAGAAGGGTTGTTTGGAAATATAATGCATTTTATGAGCAATATAATGTAACGGTTAAAAACGAGACTGTATTAGAGAGCCTTACGGTTATAACGAGCAAATCTTTAGTCCAAATGAACGACCAGTGGCTGTACTGTCGTACCAAGAACTTTTTCTTGTAAATTTTTGCATGTATGTGGATAGTTTACTGAATAAATTGATCATTTCGTAATTTCAATCATCTTATATTAATCTTTGTTATTTTATCACCTCTGCACAAGAATAGTGTGTGTGTGTGAGCGCGCGTGTGTGCGTGAGAGAGGGAAAGACAGTTAGTGACAGCACATGTTGCATCTCGTAACGGATATAACGAGTTACGGATATTACGAGTAACGGATATTATGAGTAACCGATATTACGAGTAGCGGATATTATGAGTAACGGATATAACGAGTAACGGATGTAACGAGTAACGGATAAAACGAGTAACGGATATTCCGAGTAACGGATATTACGAGTAACGGATAAAACGAGTAACTGATATATATCGAGTAACGGATATAACGAGTAACGGATATAACGAGTAACGGATATAACGACTACAGGATATAACGAGTGACGGATATTACGAGTAAAAGCATTTGGTCCCTTGGATCTCGTTATATCCGAGTTTGACTGTATTTCCAATTACATAGTGCGTTCGTGTTGTGGAGGATTTCACTTATTGCGAAGCGCCAAGGCACCTGCGTCAATTCACCAGTTCTAGGTTGGTCCTTAGGTTTCCTATCCATGTGCTACTTGACGCCTATTGCCCCTGGAAAATTGACCCTGGCTCGTCCAAAAATGAAGTTTTCGTCAATGTGAACTCATCGTCTTAGCATCGTCTTTATGATTTCACAGCTGTAGTAATGGCAGGTATTGATTTCGTAGGCTGGCCAGACTACAAGGCCATTTTGCTCTCCACAGCCAATGAAAATAATATAGTATTATGCAATATTTGCTTGACGATACACAAGTAAAAAACTGGATTACCTTAATCCTTACTTTAATTACAGCTTTCGTATTTCATGAACGGGATTGATTATATCATTTCCGATATGTATGGGATCCTAATGAATTAGGTTTGATCATAGAACTAGACAGTGTGCAGCGTAGAGAAGCTAGGTTCGTCAAAAGGTGTTACGATAGGTTGAGTAGCGTTTCAGAATTAATAGAAGAATTAGTGTGGGAATCATTATCAGAGCGTAGGTTAAAGTACGGATTGAATCTATTAGAGAAATTGAAATCGGATAGCTTTACTGAAGGTGTGAGGCACATATTAAAAACACCAGCGTATTATGCTAGATTCGACCGGACAAATAATATTAGAGAGATAGATTGTCGTACCGTTAGATTTCAAATGGCATTTTTCCCTCGTTCTATAAGAGAACAGAATAGGCAGCATAGCAAAGGGATAGGTAGGTGAAATATTTTATAGCAGTCTGTAGTGCATGGTGCATGTATAAATCCCTTAAATACTATAGATACTAGCAATCAAGTGGCATGAGACCCTATAGTTGCTTGTTTACATGTTAGCAATTAATGCTTGGTGATCTTCACCCCCTGCCACACATCCTCGTGGTGGCTTGCAGGGTATCGTGTAGATGTATATTTCAATCAGAATATATTGTGGAGTCACTGAATAAGTTCTAAAACGTGTATTGGCTTCACGTTTAATTCTCATTTTGAAACCGTTTAGTACGCCACGAATTGCCAACAGTAAATTCTGGGGTGTTTAAAGATCAAATATCCAACAGACCCCGGAGCAAATACGAAAGATTGCAGTTATTTTTTGAGGCTCAAAACTAGAAATGTTGTTGCGTCGTAGGTTGATCATTTGATGTGAAGATAGTGCCCCATAAATTCATCAGCTTTTATTACTGGGGAAGGTAAGCGGTGGAGTGGGCTCGTAAAACCTAATTCTGGCCCGAGGGAGAACAATGGTGACCATCTATCACGCCTTCACGGACGGCGAAATTTTTCGCTCCAAGGCTTTTTCGTTTTAGTGGGTGGGCCACTTTTTCGTGGTCGACGCGGTGACCTTGGATGCGGTGTGCCCAACACTGGGATGCTGTTTGCTCACTCGATGGTCCAGGCAGGGATTTCTTCTCCTTGCCTCTCTCGCGATAAATTTCATATACATTGGGCCAAAAGTCGACAACTTATTGCCATCCGAGTAAAAAAGGGCGGTAAATCTTCATATTTTTCTAAAAAAATGTAAAAAATTTGTTGTTTACTTATCCTAAAATTGAAGAAATACTTTGTTAAATCAAATTTGATAACTATAGTAATATATTTAGTCAAAGATATTATTTTTTCTTAACGTTGGTACATGTCCTTTTTCTCCACTATTTATAACCAATGCATGGAAGATTATTATATAATGAATGTAACCTAAACACAGGTCCGTCTTCTAGGTTACCTAAAGCTCATTACATTTTGTACATGTCTTTGTTTGGAATTAATATGGAATAATAAACATTGTTATTATTATTACTCACTCCAAAGACTCGCTGGAAATGGCGGCGATAGGCTATTTTTCTGTCGCATTTTGCTCCTTTAAAATTTACTGCTTTCTGTGATTTCGCGCTACAAATCCATGCTTCTACTTTTAAGAAAATAAATGTAATGCTGTGATCATTCAAACATATGATTACAGTGAAGGTATTACAAGAGGAAATCAGAATCGTTTTCTGTATATTTTCATGTTCATTTAGAACACTAGCAGACCTGCTGCTTTGCAGGCAGCAAAGCGGCAAATTAAAAGAATTATAAGAACTATTACATGAAATTACAGTATAAGAAATTATATTATAAGAAATAAGAAAGGAAATTAAAAAGAAATATACCTTTTAAAAGGGCCTTTATGGTACGGGGGGAAAAATGACATTTTGAATTTATCAGCATGACAATCTAACTCTCCAATCTTATTTATCTGGTCGAATCTAGCATAATACGCTGGTGTTTTAAATATATATCTAACATTCTCAGTAAAGCTATCTGTATTAAATTTCTACAATACATGTAATCTGTTCTAATTTCTATAATAGATTTAATCTGTTCTAACTTACGCTCTGATAATGATTCCCAACCTAATTCTTCTATTAATTCTGATACACTGGTAAAACTATCGTAGCACCTTTTAAAAAACCTAGCTGCTCTACGCTGCACACTGTCTCTCTTATCGAATCTAATTCATTCTGACACCATATACTGGCTACATGATCCCATACACTGGCTACATATTTAACTGTATTTATCTGTGTTTCATTGCATGAGTGGTTTAGGAATGTTGATGTAACGTAGATGCAATTATGGCAAAATTAATGCCACTTCCACAGCACCAATTAAAATCATTAATGTACAGAAGGAACAGGAGTGGGCCTATCACACTACCTTGTGGGACACCTGAAGTTGAACCTTCCCCCTGCCACACTCCTTTGTGGTAGCTTGCAGGGTATTATGTAGATGTAGAAGTGATTTCAATTGCCGGGGAGGTGACACTGTCCAGAACAACCCTTTGCACCCTATCATGAAGGAAATTATTCTCACTCTCTCCACACACTGTACTACATACCGTCATCCTTGATTGCTAGAAAAGCGGAGCGAGTGATGAGAGAGAGAGGGTGGCACGTGACGTTGGCGTGACTTGGCCTTTTGGTCCTCGAGGACCCTTCTTGTCCGATCCCCTCTGCTTTCAACCGCTCGCTTCCATTTGTTTTATACATAAACGATTTGGGTACCGTAGTTAGTAGTAAGCTTAGACTTTTTGAGGACGATGCGGTAGTGTATAGAGGTATATCAAAAGAAGAAGACAGGAAATCGATTAGCAAGGATTTAGATGCAATTCAAGAGTGCTGCGACAAATGGCAGTTAGAACTTAACCTTAAAAAGTTTGTAGCTATCAATTTTTGGAGGAGAAATAATTCGATAGAGCGATGCTATAAAACTAGTAACACGAAGATCGAAAACGTTGAAACCATGAGGTATTTAGGTCTAAAAATCTCTGAAGATTTATCGTGGGGAAACACATCCGGGAAATATGCTGCCAAGCAAACAGAAAGCCAGAATTTATAAAAAGAATACTTGAGAAATGTGATGAGAAGACAAAAGAGCGATGTTACTTTTCTCTAGTTAGACCCCATGTTGAGTATGCAACCAGTGTATGGGATCCGAATGAATTAGGTTTGATCAGAGAACTAGACAGTGTGCATCGTAGAGCAGCTAGGTTCGTTAAAAGGTGTTACGATAGGTTGAGTAGTGTTTCAGAATTAGTGCAAAAATTAGGGTGGGAATCATTATCAGAGCGTAGGTTAAAGTACAGATTAAATCTATTAGAGAAATTTCAATCGGATAGAATTACTGAAGGTTTTAGGCACATATTAAAAACATCAGCTTATTATGCTAGATTCGACCAGATAAATAAGATTAGAGAGATAGATTTTCGTACCGATAGATTCAAAATGGCATTTATCCCCCGTGCTATGAGAGAACAGAATAGGCAGCATATCTGAGGGATAGGTAGGTGAAATATTTTAGAGTAGTCTGTAGAACATGATTACTATAGATACTAACAATCTAGTTGCATGATACCCTATAGTTGCTTGTTTGCGTGCCAGTAGTGCATGCTTGGTTATCTTCACCCCCTGCCACCCACCCTCGCGGTGGCTTGCGCGGTATCTTGTAGATGTAGATGAATGGGGGCGTGGCGGCCTTTCTTTTCCCTCAAGTGGGGTGAGAGGGCATAGATTTGATTCGAAGTCGAAGCGTCCTCTTGGGATCTCTGCGTCGGCGTCGTCGAAGAATGGTGGGTGGGAAATTGAGTTGGGTTGAGTGGCATGCAAAAGACGTGTCCATCCTCCGAATCGATGCCCCGCGGAGTAAATGGCTCTTTGACGGTGTCTACATCAAGTTGCTCCTCCTCTCAATAAAGGAAGAAATTTCAAAAGCCCCTTTCAGAATGGGGTCGTTCACCATATTTTTTATTGCCGAATCTGATGGTTTGTTAAATAAAAAGACCCGTATCCTTCCGGTTTTTTGATCCGTCAATTATTTCTCGAGTTAAAAGCAGCGAAAAACTGATGTTTTTAACCCTTTCGAAAAAGTGGAACCTCTGACGTATAACGACTTCGTCCAATCGCAACTGAACCCGCGAAGCTAATTTGCCTTATCGCAATGGGGGGGGGGGGGGGGACACAGCTGACTCTGCCAATAGGACAGTTGCGACAGGATCAGTGCGAGCAGACCTTCCGAGAACCCTCCTCCACTCCCTTCCCTTACACGAAAAACAGTCAAGGACGGTAAGAAAATGACGTCAATGTTATCCCATCAGCTTTTTCGGTGGGCGTCACCTTTTGCTTATTTTAATTTTTGATTTATGAGTGAATGGTTGTGGAGAGAAGATTAATATTTTCACTGAAATTCTTTTTTGGATTCCATCTAACGATTTCGTGTACAAAATTGCGATTTCGGTTCCGAGTAAACGCCCCCATTAGGGATAGCAGCAGTCGTTTGGCTATTGTGGGAAGAGAGTGGGAATCCAGAGGAGGAGGAGAAATTGAATGGAGGGCCCCTAATGAGCTCTTGGTGGCTGCAGCCCAAGGAATAATATGGCAGAAGGAAAGAACAATGGCATTTGGGTTCCTTTCGGCATAAAAGGGAATTAAATGAAATCTGGGTGGCATTCATTCACAGAATAGAGAATAAATTTGACCGATGAAACTTTGAAAATACCTATAGCACATCATCAGGTGGGAAAAAGCAGGTATTTTTCAGTTAGATGCTTGCAGGGGTAAAAATTAGCTAATATTATTTACATATCGGGCAACCAACCAAAACTCCCTGAGTTGAGGAGGGTAGTTGATTTTATATTTTTCTTCTTTCATTTGATAATACAACATTCTTAACCACGCTAGTACTTCGACTCATCACGATTCATAACCATTAAGGCCAAACCATGGTGCCGAGAACTGTATTTGGAACCCGTACATCTACACCTACATAATACCTTGCAAGCCACCATAAAGATGGTTAGCAGGGGGTGAATTGGCAACAAACATGCATTACAATTCATGCATAAAAAGGAATAGTATTAATATTCTAGTCTAAGCTTCATAATTTTTAAAGATAAAAGTAGCAAAGTAAGCATGCAAAAACATGCTGCTTGTTGGAATGCTTAAAGTCCTTATACCAACATGCAACTACCTATGCTATCCATTGATGCACTCGTATTGGATATATTTACCGCTATTCATATCCCTAATTGTATGAGGAGAAAGGAAATTTTGAATCTGTCAGTTCGCCAATCAATTTCTCTAATTTTGTGATTATGGTCCAGTCTGCCATAGTAAGTTTGGGTTCGCAATATATTTTTAACATCATCACTTAAAATATGATCATGAAATTTGTGCAAAAGATTAAGTCTAAATTTCAACCTGCGATCCTACGATTCCTATTTTAATTCATTTAATAGACTGGTTATGCTAGTATGGCTATCGTACCGTCCCTTTACAAATCTTGCCGATCTTCGCTGCACGCGTTCAAGTTCGTTATTTAGACCAATTTCGTAGGGATCCCATACACTGGCAGCATATTCCAAATGAGGTCTAACAAGGGAAAAGTAGCTGATTTCTCGTACATGATCGTCACATTTACCCAGTACTCTTTTGATTAATCCCAATTTAAGATTCGCTTGACCCATTATTTCACTTATCATATACTGGCAGCGAATTCAAAATAAGGTCTTACAATGAAAAGGTAGCTGAGTTCTCGTTCATGATCGCCACATTTACTTACTCTAGTTCTTTTCCATGGCTTGTTTAGGAAAGGAGTCTTTTGATGAACCGTGGTAGACACGAGTGGATATTAGAGAGGAAATATTCTAACGGCAGTGATCGTATGATGATGATGATGATGGTTACCACAAAATATTACAGAAATAATAATAGCGTTTGCATTTATCGGTATAAAAATGCGGTATTCCTTTAAGGAGCGTTGGCCTTTTCATCAGAAATTGACCCTCTAATTAATTGACCCTCTGGGGGAGAAATTTTAGGTCCTAATTGCGGTTTGTTGTCGATCTGGCTGTCGCGGTCCCTCTTTGAGTCGCGTGGGCCTCTCAATTGCAGCAGAGGCTTCTGACTATTCACTTTATACGTTTATTTTTTTAATGTGGGATTTCTTGAAATAAATTATGCTTCAGGGATTTTACATACACGTTTTCACCAGACGTCTCGTGACTAACTGAAAATGCTTAGTAAGGTGAGGATATTTCTAGCACCTTCTTTATAAATTTGAAGTATACCTCTTTCATAAGGGGATGCACATTTTTCGTATTTGTATGCGTACAGTTCATTGTTTATCAGGAATAAACTATAGTTAGGCTCATTGCATGATGCGATATCGAATGCTGGCATTATTTTTGCAATAAACTCGTATGTTATGTTAGAATAGTCCTAGAAAATGGAATTATTATTGTCGTTAGACAGTTCAAATATACATGGTTTAGAGATCTCCTTTAAATGCTCAACCAGGGATCATTTTTGAATGATACTTTGTGGACTCTAAATGAACGATCTATGAACAGTATAAAAAATGAATAGTTCACATTTGAAAATTCAATGAAGGTTCTGTGGTTGTGTGCTCCGGATGCATTTACACCTACGCGATACCCTGCAAGCCACCACGAGGGTGTGTGGCAGGGGGTGAAGATCACCAAGCATCACCAAGCAGAGGCTTCTGACGTACAAACCGCAAAACATTTTCTTCAAAAGATTCAGGGATGAAAGTTGGGGAGTGGCTTTGAGAGTCGTAATCTGGAGAAACTGCGTGCGTGATATAGTTGGATTTGGGAGATTCGAATTTACGGACTAAGAGTTCTTTTCCAGAGCACGCACTCACGGAGCGACTGGCCTTTTTCCAGAATCCCTCTCTTTTCTCTCTTTCTCTCTGTCTCGAGAGAGGTTTATGACGTCCGCGTCTCCTCTCTCTCTCTCTCCCTCTTTCGGCCGCTCGCCCCCCGCGTTCCTTTTTTTTTCACAGCACGCCTCCGCTTCTTGGATCGGAGAGCAGATCGATGACGCACTCTTTGATGGAGGGAGATCACTCCACGGAGCAACTCCGAAACTTGCTTTGAGAGAGAGAGCAAGTGGCACGACGACCCGTTTTCTTCGAGCGACGAGAGGCTGCTTGGAGAAAGGCCCCCCCTCCAACTCCACCCTCGAAGACGTCATGGTACGCACGTCACGCATCGGGTCCAGTTCCATCTCTCTCTCCTCCCTGACCGCCTTTGTGTGTCGCAGCATCCTTCACCCCTATCACCCTCCACTGCGCGTTGACGTCATCCGAGGCTGCAAAACCTCGCGTATCTCCTCCACCCCCCCGAGTGGACCGACCCCTGAATTGAGGGAGTTTTCATTCATGAATGCGTACGAAATCGGTCTAAATAACGAACTTGAACGTGTACAGCGAAGATCAGCAAGATTTGTAAAGGTAAATGTGTATGATAACCTTATTAGCCTAACCAGTCTATTAAATGAATTAAAGTGGGAATCGTGTCAGATCGCCGGTTGAAATTTAGACTTAACCTCCTAAATAAATTCCAAGATAATATTTTCAGTGATGACGTTCAAAATATTTTGCGAACCCCAACTTACTATGGTACACTGGACCATATTCACAAAATTAGAGAAATTAATTGCCGAACTGACAGATTCAAAATGTCCTTTTTTCCTCGTACAATCAGGGATATGAATAACGGCCAATATATCCAGTACGAGTGTAGCAATGGATAGCATAAGGTAGTTGCATGATGGGATAAACACTTTAAGCTAACCCAACTAACAGCATGTTTTTCCATGTTTGCATTGATATTTTTGTCTTTTTTAAATAGTGAAGTTCTGACTAGTATATTAATACTATTCCTTTTTTATTCATGATATGTAGTGCATGTTTGGTGAGAATTCATCCTCTGCCACACACTTTTATGGTGGCTTGAAGGGTTTTATGTAAATGTAGATGAAACTGTTGTCAAGTGAATCCAACATACGCGGAGCAATCCTGAAAGAAATGCTGAGAGCCATTCATTGCCACGCCAATTGTTTTGCGGACCCCAACTTACTATGGCAGACTGGACCATATTCACAAAATTAGAGAAATTGATTGTCGAACTGAAAGATTCAAAATGTCCTTTTTCCCTCGTACAATAAGAGACACGAATAACGGTAAATATGTCTTACTGGAGAGTTACAATGGATAACACTGGTTGCTGCATGTTGGTATGAGTACTTAAATCTAACCCTACTAACAGGATGTTTTTGCATGTTTGCTTTGCAATTTCTATCTTTTTTAAATAGTGAAGTTCTGACTAGTATATTAATACTATTCCTTTTTTATGCATGATATGTAGTGCATGTTTGGTGAGAATTCATCCTCTTGGCTTGCAGCGTATTGTGTAGATGTAGATGTATATAGATGGAGTGTGAGGTTTTCTTGTTGCGTGCAGGCCTATAGCCACACATTTCCAACGGCACACACCCAAACCGAAAAGAATGTCTTTTACTTGCCGAGCGAGTACTGAAGTTGAGTATTTTAACGTCAAAAGTGAAGTCCTTCAGATTTTCCATATGCGACATCACCCTGTGCTCTGACAATGACTGTAGGCTCTGACTCAGTTCCACCCTGATGTACTCAGTAGGGTGGGCCGAAAAGTGTTTTTTTTCCGGATCAAATTTTCCCTATGCTGAAAAGTTTTGTACCTACTGATATCAGGATCTTGCATGCAAATTTTTTTCGAAATCGAATTATATTAACAACTGCCGCCCGAGCTCTAAATTTTAAAATTTTGCGAACATTCAGGCGTAAATGAGAAACAAACTGTTATGGAGAATAATTTGTTGCAAATACTGCGATATTGGTAATAATCAAAGATGGATGCATGTTTATATATTACAACAATGAAATTTGGAGTTTATCTGACGAAATGTATGGCTTATACGATGCCTAAGAATAAACAGTAAATTTAGAGGATGGGCAATCCGCACAACAACAAAATGTTTTACGGCTCCAAGCATCACTTCAATTAGATCATTTTTGGAAGCCGTATTTGGGATAAATTAATATTTTTTCAAGTGAAGTTCCTTTATAAAATGTCTCAGCCGTCATTTGGCTATGAATAATGCTGTAAAACAGACGAAAAATCGGTATGTTTTGAAACTAACTTAAATTATGGCGAAGAATCACTATTCATCACAACGGTAAAGTTAAATTTTTGAAACTAACCTCAATTATGATGAAAAATTTTATTCATGTTGAGCTATTACCACAAAAAAATCATTAAATCAAGCTAGGATAAAGGCACGGCCTGATCCCTAAGTATTTATTTAAGTAGCTCTTTGCTATTTTTGTGGAGACTCACTCAGATTTTACCCAGAACTCACAACTAGGAGGTGGCTACTATCGAGTTCCACCCGTGCCTCCCCAAACCACCCTTCCATGGGGCACGTTTGTAAGTATATGGCTATCACTGGTTCTTATTATACCTTATACTGTGCATTATTTTCAAATTTTGGCTGAAGTTTTCGGCCTTTTATGCATGATAATGCTCATCCATGCCTGCTTTCTGGACTGCACACGGATTTTGACGCCACCGTGATCATTTGTACCATCCTTTCAACTGATTGTGTCTGGCATGGAAATGGGGGGTACTTTATACAAAGCCCCTTCCCTCAGAATATCTCCCAAATCTTTGCTTGTGATATCAGCTATTAAAGGTGGTTGAGTTACCTCAATTGTTTCCCAGTCAACTAAGTCGACTTAATCTTGTGCATCAAAATCATGTTTAGAATTTCGAATTTTCTAAATTCCTTCTTCTGATTTTAATATTTTTTCGACGGCCATTACACGGATCGGTCTTCTCTCATCGGCTAGCATTGAAAGCAGAGTATTCTCTGGGTGAGCAGAAAGAGCTTTTTCCTGAATGATTGAGTAAAGATTGAGTAATTCGATGTCTCAATCCATATATTTCATGAAATGTATCATGTTTATGATATGCTTCGGACCCTCCGTGCATTGTGGTCTCAATTTATCGCGAACCACATAGGAGCGTATACTTTCATCACAAAAGTTGACAATGTCATCTGTCTTTTTGAAGGAGTTTCGGTTGAAACATATAATCGAAGAATGCGAATTGCTGTAGTGGTCCACCTGGTATGAACCATTTTCCCCGGACTTCTCGCCGAAAGACTCTCCAGGCATTCTCCACTTGAAAAAGCACGTGGTCTCCTTGAGAAACCATCGCGATATCAACTAGAAGCGCGGATGCGAGTGCTGCAGCAGCTCGTTTCGATATACAGAATCTTTCACAAGCAGACGCAAATCTAGACAAATTTAAATTATTTACACCCACCTTTTTTTCAAAAAAATATCAGCATCATTTGCGTCGCGTAATTCTTCATCTACAGACGTTTCTTCACTTGAGTCTTTCCAAATCTAAGGAACTTCTTGCTCAGGTAGCGTGGAAAATTCTAATAATCTTTTTATTTCTAACCCATTCCATTTCCTATTCCTCTTGTTAGTTTCCTGGACATCAATGACACTGATAATCAGTTTTCTATCACTTCTCTGGTTCTTAGGGAATACACGTTCTAAAAATGGCACTTTGGTGGTATCATCACAAACGCCATCAGTTCCACCAGAGCATTTACATGCCGCAACATCAAAAAACTCGCGGCTGAGCTTAAAGCCACCGAGTGCGTCCACTGGGTTGCGGATGGTGGGTCGACCTCTAGATATAGAGGTTAGCTGCGAGATAAGCGAGTTTACTCGTCGAATAAGCAGTCGTGGACAAAAAGCGACGGCATTCTGAGGGCGTATTGGTCTATCCTTGGGTAAGGTAGGCCTAAATAATACAGAACCTGTGAAGATGCCGGGACTTGGCGATGGAGGCCGCCAACAATTACGCTTTCCGTCACCCGGAGGAGAGGGCAGCAGCTCTTCTTCACATGAGTGAAGGTGGAGACCACAGTGGTCGGTACAGCGACACTCATTTCACTACAGGCGTGGTAACATCTACTTTAACGGCTGTAGTAGTAGTAGAAGGTAAAATAGTCCCCCATTCGGATCTCCGGGCGGGGACTACCCGAGAGAGTACATCAGTCAAGTGTGATACTCATTTTAGGGTAGGAACGTGGAACGTGCGATCACTTCGGACCTGCGGAAGACTGGAGAACCTGAAGGTGGAAATGCGGAGAATGGACCTCGATGTATTGGGAATCAGTGAAATGAGATGGCCCGAAGAAGGAGACTTTTGGAGTGGAAGTTATAGAATTATTCACACCGGATCACTGAATGGTAACGCTGGAGTAGGCATAATGCTCAGGAAGAGTGCGGGACTGCGTGTGAAGAGCTTCCTGCAATACAGTGAAAGGATTGTAATGGTTAAAATTGAAACTAAGCCTACAGATACCATTGTGGTGCAAGTTTACATGCCTACGTCAGACTACGAAGATGAAGAAGTGGAAGACATCTACGAAGATATCACTGAAGTAATAAAACAGGTAAGAGGAGAAGAAAACCTAATTATTTTAGGAGACTGGAACGCTGTCGTCGGTGAAGGACAAGAAGGAAGAATAACTGGAAAATATGGATTGGGAAACCGAAACGAAAGAGGAGAAAGACTGCTGGAGTTCTGCGCACAACATAAGTTAGTGGTTACTAACACATTGTTTAAAAATCACAACCGAAGAAAATACACATGGAAGATGCCAGGAGACAGAGGAAGATTTCAAATAGACTACATTTTAGTGAAGCAGAGGTTCAGGAATCAGGTGAAGGACTGCAAAAGCTACCCGGGTGCAGACATCGACAGCGACCATAATTTAGTGATGATGAAATGCCATCTAAGATTCAAGAGATTGAAGAAAACAGTAAAGAACATTTGGCAAGTAGAAAAACTAAAGGAGACTCAAAATCAGCTGGAATTTCAAAAAGCAGTAGAAAACAACATAGGAGAGGACCTGACTGAGAAACCAGTAGAAGAGCGTTGGGAAAACATTAAATGTGGACTACAAAAAGCCGCAAAAGAAGTTCTTGGAAGAAGAAAGGTTGTTAAGAAGAAACCATGGATCACGGAAGAAGTCTTAGTGCTGATTGAAGAAAGAAGAAAGTACAAGAATGCGAAAACTGAAGAAGGGCAGCTTTGCTACAAAAGAATAAGGAACGAAGTAAGTCGCAAAGCCAGGAAAGCTAGAGAAATGTGGATGAACAATCTGTGCGAAGATGTACAAAACAACCTTACCATTGGAAAGGTGGAAGCTGCCTATAGGATAGTGAGGAACCACTTCAAGGAACGGAGCGCAAGATGCAATGCTATAAGGGACAAGAATGGAGAACTTTTGATTGAAAATGAAGACAAAGTGAAGAGATGGAAAGAATATCTCGAAGAGTTATACAACGGGAACGACCTCAGCACGAAAGTGATTGAAGAGGAAAGCGAAGTCGAGAAGGATGATATGGGAGCATCAATATTGAGATCGGAATTCGACGCAGCAGTAAGGGACCTTCGGATGAATAAGGCTTCTGGAATTGATGATATACCCGCAGAACTGATAAGGAATGCAGGAGAGAGGACATTGACCCAACTTTATAATGCCATCTGCGACATGTACTCAACAGGAGAAATACCCAGGGACTTCGAGAAAAACATCATCATTCCTATTCCCAAAAAGAAGAGAGCAGAGAAATGCGAAAATTTTAGGACTATAAGCCTGACGACACATGCATCGAAGATATTGACAAGGATCATCTACAGAAGAATAGAACGAAAAGCAGAGGAGTTCCTGGATGAAGATCAATTCGGATTCAGGAAAGGCAAGGGTACAAGAGAAGCAATATTGGCCCTTAGGCTGCTTATAGAGAAGAGAATGGGGAAGAACAAACCGACCTTCATTGCATTTGTGGATTTAGAGAAGGCTTTCGACAACGTGGACTGGAATTCAATGCTTGATATTCTGAAAGGAATTGGAGTTTCCTACAATGATCGAAGAATTATCCACAGTTTGTATAAAAACCAAGTTGCTGTGATTAAATCTGGACCCAGCTGTGAAGAAGCAAGAATAAGGAAAGGAGTGAGACAAGGCTGTGCACTGTCTCCCGTAATTTTTAATGTTTACATTGAGAGAGCCATCAATGAAGTCAAGGAGAAGTGTTCTGGAGTGAACATCCACGGAGAAACAATCAGCATGCTACGATTCGCTGATGACATAGCTCTCATAGCAGAGACAGAGAAGGAGCTGAATAAGATGCTAACAACCATGGAAAGGACAATGACCAGACATCAGCTAAAGATCAATAAGAAGAAAACTAAGATATTGGTGTGCAGCAAAAGAGAAGAGGCCAAAACCAACGTTAAACTAGGAAAACAGAAACTGGAAGAGGTGAAAGAGTTCTGTTACCTGGGAAGCAGAGTAACCAACGATGGACGAAGCAAGAAAGAAATAGTGAGTAGAATAGCCCAGGCAAAGAGGGCATTCTATCAAAAGAAGAATCTACTAACAGCTGGAAATACAAGCTTGGAAGTAAGGAAGCAATTCATTAAAACGTATGTCTGGAGCATGTTCCTTTATGGCAGTGAGGCATGGACGATGACAGCAGCGGAGAAGAAAAGGGTAGAAGCATTCGAAGTATGGTGCTATCGACGAATGATGAAGATAAAATGGATCGACCGAGTGACAAATGAAGAAGTCCTAAGAAGAGTGGGAGAAAAGAGAAGTCTACTGAAAACTATAAAAAGAAGACGGGACAACCTAATCGGCCATATCTTAAGACACGATGGCCTGATGAAGACAATCGTCGAGGGAAAAGTGAACGGGAAAAATGGAAGAGGCAGGCCTCGTATGAGTTACATGGAGCAGGTCGTAAAGGACGTGAAAGAGAGGAACTACGTTGGTGTGAAGAGGTTGGCCGATAGAAGAATCGAGTGGAGGGCTGCGTCAAACCAATCTTAGGATTGTTGACCCTTGATGATGATGAACATCAAAAAGCTGACACGCGTGACGAAGTCTTGTTTTAGATCAACGAAAGTCTTCTTGTTGACAGATCGAAGAATATTGCAGTATTTTCCATGGTATTGAATAATTCGTCTCACAATTTGCCTATGTCCGACAACTGGTATTGAGGATCTATTCCAGATGTCTTCAATGGCATAAGCCACCGTCTCCGCGATTCCCGGCACAAATGTATCGGTATTTCCACTTTCTTCTTGAATGTTCGAATACAAAAACATTTTCATAATTTCTTCATAAGTAGGAAAAACACTACCCGCGAACTTTTCGGGTGCACCGAATATCAGGCACTCCACTCCACACCTTGTAAGCTTTTTCTGTATTTTCGCCATTGCGTTAATCTTCTTGCAACCGAAACCACAGTACGCTGCACAATATAGTCATTCACTCACAGCAATGAATACCAACTGACTGACTACCTCAAGCTTATGAAGTGAAATACGCATCTTGCCCGACAACGGATGGGCATCCCCAAGGGAAATAAAATATTGCAACGACTATGGTGAGTTAATGAGTAACGATAGTAACAGCATGAGATGAGGGAGTTTAAACATCAGTTACTAGGGTTTACAATGGCATATGACCTGTCTGAGAATTCTATGCCATTTTATCACCGAAGTATTCGCGATCAACTCATCGTTGGGGACAGATAGGGGATAACCTCCGTCCCCCGTCTCATTCATACTTTCCTTAGCTCTACCACCGGCCATCTTTATCATACCTGACTCACGTCGAACTAGCTGTACCTACAATCGCTTAGGGAATAGTTAACTCCCGGTTTTCCAAGAAAGTGCCGGTTGGAGGAGCACGTATATACAGTACACAGAGATAATCCGTTGATTATGGGACTTTTCGGTACATCATTTCCTACAGTGAACCACTACAATTTATCAACGTTCTTAGAAAAAGCTACTATCTTTTGATGAGTAGATCCTAACTATATCAGCCTTTTTTAACAAAAGAATTCGTTTGGACTCCACTAGTGTATTAAAATGACTGATTCGTAGTATCTTTCCCAGCGCGCAGCCCGCTTTGTCTCAGAGTGAACACCCACTCCTTTTGCAATCTAATTCACGAGCATTTACTAAACACATATTCGTTGGATTTGCGAAGAATATCTGCAGCTCAGGTGGGGCAAGAACCAGTAATTGGATATCGCAGTATATTTCGAGGAAATTAAATGTTTGAATCACCTTTGTGATGAATATCGGGCCGTGATTCTTCGCCTTAATGTTAGTTAGTTTCAAAACATACAGCTTTTTCGTCTGTTTTAAAGTATTATTCATAGCTAAATGGAGGTTCAGACATTTTATAAAGGAACTGCATTCGAAAAAATATTCAATTACCCCAAATACGGCTCCCAAAAGTTATCTATTTGAAGTGATGCTTGGAGCCGGTAAATATTTTTGTGTTGTGCGGATAGCCTATACTTTACCTATTTTTACTATTTATCTAATAATATTCTATTTTTGCTCCACAAAGCACAGCCATTAGCAAATAGTGTTATCCGCTTATCTCTAAGCTTCTACCTTCGCCTTCCATCTTCACGTACTAAGTGCATACCAGTAAACTCCACAATACACAGCAGGGTCCTTACCAATTTTTCTAAATGTCTTTGCTTATTTACTCTGCTGTGCCGTACATAAATTATGTAACACCGAAGGGAGGAGGCTCGGGCAAACCTTTATGATGCACTACTGTCAGGGAGGGGGATGAGGTCCTGCCCCACCTTACGTTGGCAGAAAGTTGTATATTAAAATTAATGTTTATTCAAATATCAAGGCAGAAAGAATTTTAAATGTAGTACTACCGAAGAACGATAAAGATACAATGGATCGACCGAGTAAGTAACGAGGAAGTGCTAAGAAGAGTGGGAGAAGAGAGAAGTCTGCTGAAAACTCTGAGAAAGAGACGGGACAATTTAATGGGCCACATCTTGAGACACGATGGCCTGATGAGGACAATCGTTGAGGGAAAAGTGAACGGGAAGAATGGAAAAGGCAGGCCTCGTATGAGTTACATAGAACAGGTCGTAAAGGACGTGAAAGAGAGGAGCTACGTTGATATGAAGAAGTTGGCCGATAGAAGAATCGAGCGGAGGGCTGCGTCAAACCAATCCTACGATTGTTGACCCTTGATGATGATGATACCGTTCATATCGTACCGTTCATGTTTTCGAACCATGTTGTTCAAAATCCTTTATCGTTTCTTTTCTCTCCCCATCCTGTACATATCTTGTTCTTCGGTCGCAGCCATCTAACAGTTCATTGACTTCCAGTTTTCCTCCATCCAATTTTTCTCACTGCTTCCTCTAATACTTTAATAAGTCTCATAGTGAAAAGAACAATAAATTATGCTGTCCGTGGTAGCCAGGTCGGTGGCGAGGCAGTTCGTGGCAACCCACGGGTCACGGTCTTTTATCACGGATTCTTTGTCTTACAATTAAAATCTTAGATGAAACGGCACGATGTAGACATGCCAGTCGGTGCACTCTAAACCAAATTTACTCTTATCTGTGGCATATTATAAAGGTGAGCACATTATGAGTGTAACGGTTGTGTAATTACTGCTAGAATAAATTTCGCTAAATACCCAGTGGGGCATTTACTGTCCATTAGATGGCAAAAGGACGCTCAGAAAAGACTATCTCGGCGTTCAAAGATCATTCGGGAAGGACACTTAATGAACGTTTAAATGGCACTCGCATATAGTGCAAATATCTTGGAATACTTCATAGATTGCTCATGAATCGTGCCTGAATTGTTTTTGAATGAATATCCATTTGAACCATGAATTAACCATGAATGGAATGTTTAAAAATAGTACTCGTGAAATATTTTTCACCTGAACTACTTTTGAACAAATATAATTTAATCTGAAAATTGTTTATTAAAAACAATTATGTTTATGCAAAAATTGTTTATTGAAACGCATTATGGTTACGGCTTTGTGGGTTTTAATCTTCATTTGTTAATTTTTTATTATTTTAATGTGGGATTTCTTAAAATAAATTATGCGTCAGGGATTTCACGTCTACATTTTCACCAGACTTCTCGCGACTTACTGAAAACGCTCTGTAAATTGAGGATATTTCTAGCACCTTCTTTATAAATTCGAGGTATACCTCTTTCATAAGGGGATGCACATTTTTCATATATGTATGAATACAGTTCATTGTTCATCAGGAATAGACTATAGTTAGACTCATTGCATAATGCGATATCGAATGCAGGCATTATTTTTGCAATAAACTCGTATGTTATGTTAGAATAGTCCTAGAATATGGAATGAATATTGTCGTTAAACAGTTCAAATATACATAGTTTAAAGATGTTATTTAAATATTCAACCAGGGAGAATTTTTGAATAGTACTTTGTGGACTGGAAATGAACGATCTATAAACAGTATAAAAAATGAATAGTTCACACTTGAACATTCCATGAACGTTCCGTGGTTGAGTGCTCCGGATACATTTACACCTACGCGATACCCTGGTAAGCCACCGCGAGGGTGTGTGGCAGGGGGTGAAGATCACCAAGCATACACCATTGACATGCAAACAAGCAACTATAGTGTCTCATGCAACTAGATTGTTAGTATCTATACTATTTAAGGGATTAATACATGCATCAATCACTACAGACTACTCTTAAATATTTCCCCTGCCTATCACTTTGCTATGCTGCCTATTCTGTTCTCTTATAGTACGGGGGAAAATGCCATTTTGAATCTATCAGTACGACAATCTATCTCTCTAATCTTATTTATCTGGTCGAATCTAGCATAATACGCTGTTTTTTTTCAATATGTGCCTAACATCTTCAGTAAAGATATCCGATTGAAATTTCTGTAATAGATTTAACCTGTACTTTAACCTACGCTCTGATAATTATTCCCACCCTAATTATTGCATTAATTCTGATATACTACGAAACCTATGGTCACCTTATGGCCACGAACCTAACTTTCCTGATTTTATGATCATGGTCCAGTGTACCATAGTAATTTTGAGTTTGCAAAATATTTTGACGTCATCAGTGAAAATATTATCTTGAAATTTATTATATAGATTGTTTACATTTCAACGTAATGCCTGACAATGATTCCCATTTTAATTCATTTAATAGACTGTTTGAGCTTATACAGTCATTGTAACGTCCCTTTACAAATCTTGCTGATCTTCGCTGCACACGTTCAAGTCCATTATATAGACCGATTTCGTAGGGATCCCATATACTGGCAGCATATTCCAAGTGTGGCCCTAGAAGCGGAAAAAACGCCGTTGAATCCTTCAGGATAGGGACCAAGTTTTACTAAGTGTTCTTATACGACTAATTATTTTTGTATCCTCCGATTGGCAAAGGTGAATGTATTCATTTTTTCTTCTTATAACAAGTTTTACTAATACTATTAACTGATGTTACTGCACTATGTATAATTTATATTGCATAACCTTTGTTATGACGTCACCGCATAACATGCACCACGAATTGCTGTTGCTGGAATTGTGACTTCCATATAATTTCGGTTTTGTTTCTAGGAACGAGCCTATACAAGCATGACCGACCGTCTTGTTAAATTTTTCTAATCTCCGGGAAATGGTTAAAGACGTTTCATCGAATACCCTGGGAGATATGTGCGCTACCATCGGATTCGGGTCTATCCGTGATTCAGCCTCTGCTTCTTCGCAGTCCATTCTCCCATCACTGCCTTCCCATATCTCCTCCCACACAACCACCCTCAATAATAATGCTACTGGAGTTGCCCCGGGAAACTCCGTACAAAAAAAAACGATTAAAAGGTGTTCTTTTTCCTCTCTCTCTCAGAGAATTATATTTTTTTTGCATCGGGCGCATGCGCGCTCTTCTACCTCCATTCAGGTGCCAACCGGTTCTCATTTACGAAGAGAATTCCCGAAGAAGAATTCGGGTCACGCGATGACGTCAACGATCGCGTCGGGGGGAGCCTGCGTAAGCACATCCCTCCTCCTTTTTCACATGCCCTCCCCTCCTCCACCAGTGATTGTTGCCATCTAGGGGGTGGAGAGGGGCAATGCGTGTTGCTGCCGGTGGAGTAGCAAGGGAATTAAAGTGTGGCTGGTGCGACTTTTGTCTACGCACGGATTCACGTGAAGATTCGTGTCCCGGGAAATATGCGGCCGAGCGAAGAGAAAGCTAAGATTAATAAAAAGAGAACCTGGGAATTTGTGATGAGAAGACAAAAGAGCGATGTTACTTTTCACTAGTTAGGCCCCACTTTGAGCATGCAGCCAATGTAAGGGGACCCTAATGAATTAGTTTTGATAAAAAAAAAATGGACAGTGTGTAGCGTAGAGCAGCTAGGTTCTTTAAAAGATGTTACGATAGGTTGAGTAGTGTTTCAGAATTAATACAAGAATTAGGGTGGGAATCATTAACAGAGCGTAGGTTAAAGTACAGATTAAATCTATTAGAGAAATTTCAATCGGATAGCTTTACTGAAGATGTTAGGCACATATTAAAAACACCAGCGTATTATGCTAGATTCGACTAGTTACATAATATTTTAGAGATAGATTGTCGTACTGATAGATTCAAAGTGGAATTTTTCCCCCGTAATATAAGAGAACAGAATAGGCAGCATAGCAAAGTGATAGGTAGGGGAACTATTTTAGAGTAGTCTGTAGTGCATGATGCATGTATAAATCCCTGAAATACTATAGATACTAACAATCTATTTGCATGAGACCCTTTGTTGCTTGTTTGCCTGTCGGTAGTGCATGGTTGGTGATCTTCACCCCCTGCCACACACCCTCGCGGTGGCTTGTTGTGTATCGTGTAGATGTAGATATCCTTAACAGTGAAACTTCGGGTAATAGTATAAAAAAGGGATTTTTACCGATTTGATTTTCTGGTAACCCCACTCTTTTTTAGTATTTACGTATACTTATCGTCTATGAGTAACATTTTGTTGTTATTCTAAAGTAATTGTACAGATCTTTTTCTGAATGTGAAATAATGAATAATATAATATTATATATTCTAGGTACTACGATATCCATGCTCTACCGGCTAAGAAATACAAAAAAGCATATATCTATGTAATTTTCACCTGTATTTTCACCATACCGCGCCGAAAACTATCAACGATAGCCATGACATTGTCCACATCTACATCTACACAACACCCTGCAAGCCACTTCTAAGGTGTGCGGCAGGGGGTGAACTCTCACCAAACATGCACTACATATCATGCAATTAAAAGGATTAGTATTAATACATTACCCTAAACTTCAATTTTTAATAAGATAAACAAAAAGCAAACTAAGTATGCAAAATCGTGCTGTTAGTTGGGTTACCTTCAAGTCCTTACACCAACATGCAACTACCTATCCTATGGTTTGATTCACTCGTATTGGATATATTTACCGTTATTCATATCCCTTATTTTACGAGGAAAAAAGGACATTTTGAATCTGTCAGTTCGGCAATCGATTTCCCTAATCCTGCAATCATGGTCTAGTTTACCATAGTAAGTTGGGGTTCGCAAAATATTATCAGTTGTTTGTTTTGCTACGTCATAACATGCTTAAATAAAGGCGAAAACAAAATATACAATTCCTCCTTAATTTCCATCATGACACATATCTTATAATATGGCAATGGCATTTTGCGGAAGAACTTAAGAAATTAATAAAATGTACACTCAATGACCCATAATTCCTGCCAATTTAAAAAAAAAGAACTTCCGAAAGCGAGAAGCGTGGGAATGAAAATTTCCCCCCTCGCCCCTTCTCCGAATTTGTGTCCTCTCGCGACGTTGCTATTTTAGTGGAGGGACGAGCTTCATGAATTCGGTGGGAATAAGGATGCATAAGGGTAGAAACACACACACACCCACACCGCATAATCGCAAATGTTCCATCCCGCTCCTTGAAGAGTCGCACGATATCACCAGGATGACCAGGGGTTGTGCTTGAGACCGTCGGGATTACCTCGAATGGGTAACTAAGGAGTCACGTGGTACAAACACGAGTGTTTGCTAATTCTGTGTCCCTGAATCGCTGGTTACAGCATAATTAGCTGTTTTCACTTGCGTTTGTCTAATCCGTCTCCACTATAGAGTCCTCGGCCAAGATATACATCTAAATCTACATCTACATAATACCCTGCAAGCCACCATAAAGGTGTGTGGCAGGGGGTGAACTATCACATAATATGCACTACATATCATGCATAAAATTAGTATTTAAAAATTAAAATAGCAAAGCATTCATGCAAAAACATGCTGTTAGTTGGGTTAGCTTTAAGTCCTTTTACCAACATTCAGCTACCAATATTATCCATTGCTACACTCGTACTAGATATATTTACCGTTATTCATATCCCTAATTGTACGAGGAAAAAAGGACATGTTTAATCTGTCATTTCGGCAATCAATTTCTCTAATTTTGTGATTATGGTCCAGTCTACCATAGTAAGTTGGGGTCCGCAAAATATTTTTAACATCATCACTGAAAATATGGTCTTGGTATTTATTTAGGAGATTAAGTCTAAATTTCAACCCACGATCTGACAATGATTCCCAATTTAATTCATTTAATAGACTGGATACGATAATAAGGTTATCATACCAGCCCTTTACAACTCTTGCTGATCTTCTTTGCACATTCAAGTTCGTTATTTAGACCGATTTCGTAGGGATCCCATGCACTGGCAGCATATTCCAAATGAGGTGTAACAAGGCAAAAGTAGTTGACTTCTCGTACATGATCATCACATTTACCCAATTCTCTTTTGATGAATCCAAGTTTACGATTAGCTTGACCCATTATTTCACGTATGTGTTTACCCCAGGAAAGATCATGTGTCAGTCTTACTCCAAGATATTTAATGGATTCCACGTTTGTTATATTATTATTACTTATTTGGTATGTGCTAGGAGAAGAACTATTCTTTTTCCAAAAACTCATTACTACACATTTTTTTCAATTTAATTCTAACTGCCATGTATCACACCAAGTTTCAATTGCTTTTAGGTCAATATTTAAATATTCATTATCGTTTGGGCATAGAATTTCCATGAACACTACTGCGTCATCGGCAAATAGACGATTTGCTCTGAGGACGATGGAGGAGTATTCCATCGAAACGTTAGCAACAAAACATCTTACTCGGCTAGAAACCCGAGAATGTTTTTTAAATAAAAAAGACGACGCTTACTTTTTACCACCTTATGGATATCATTTATGTACAAAAGGAATAGGAGTGGACCTATCACACTACCTTGTGGACACCCGAAGTGACTTTAATTGACTGTGAGGTAACACCGTCCAAAACAACCCTTTGCACCCGATCATGCAGAAAATCATTAATCCATCATATAATGTTACTGTCTAACCCATAAGATTTTAATTTCAAAATTAGTTTGCTATGAGACACCTTGTCAAAAGCTTTCTTGAAGTCGAGAAATATAGCATCCACTGGAATATTATTTTCTCCAGAAACTAAAATATCGTCGGAAAAAAGAGCAAGTTGAGTTTCACACGATCTGCTCTTTCGGAAGCCATGCTGAACATTGGGCATTAAATTCTGGATATCTAGTTGTCCCAAGACTGAACTGACAATTATATGTTCTAGGACCTTGTATTAAATGGATGTATAACATAATGGATGATATAACATAAGTATAAACAGTGAATGTCCTAAGAAGAGTAGGAGAAAAGAGAAGTCGGCTGAAAACTCTATAAAGAAGAAGGGACAACTTAATCGGCCATATCTTGAGACACGATGGCCTGATGAAGACTATCACTGAGAGAAAAGTGAACGGGAAGATTGGAAAAGGCAGGTCTCGTAATAGATACATGGAACAGGTTGTGAGGGATGTAAAAGAGAGGAATTGCATCAATATGAAAAGTTTGGCCGATAGAGGAATCGAGTGGAAAGCTGCGTCAAACCAATCCTAGGATTAATTGTCGGATATTTGAAGCCTGCTGCGTGAACTTTGGTGAAATTCACAATAATTTCCATGAAAAGAAATTTACCTGGACCGGGAATCTTTCTACGGACCTTTAACTTTCTGGGACACTGAGCAGACCACTACGCTACCCAGGACCCTTAATTCTTATGGCAATTTTACCGAGGTTCAACGTACTAGATAGTGGCCTGGAAAGCCAAAGGTCCGTGGTTCGATTCCTGGTCCAGGTGAATTTTTTCTCATGGCAATTATTGAGAATCCTGGAATTTTTGACCAATGATGAAGAAATGTTGAATAAGGTTGTAATCAGCGGTTTAAACTCACCGATTTTGCCAATTATTTCTGTTTGTACCACGTGACTCCTTGGTCATCCATTCGTGAAAACCTCGACGATTTCAAAAACACCCCCCACTAGAGGAGAGATGCGGCCTTCGAGACACTGGTGGCCACACAATCGTCCCTTGGGGAGCGGGGGGATGTTGGAGAGGCCGTTGGGATTATCTCCAACCGGTAAACATGGAGGCGAGTGCTACATACGCGATAGATTCGTAAATTTTGCGTTTGAATCACTTTTTAAATTCTCGCTATTTTTTTCACTCGTGTTTCTTCCTCCCTGGGGCTCTTATGTTCGTGACTGATGATAAACGGGCGCCATTAAAACATTTGAGTAAGAATGAAATGAGCGATTCAAACACACTAAATTTGCGAGCCATTCGTGTTTAAACATCGTGACTCCTTGGTTACTTATTTGAGATAATTCCGATTTCAATCGATAAATGGTTTCAACCACACACACACCCCATGGAGACTAAATGTTAACGACTGTGTCCTTCCATTCGCTGGCAATAGAAATGATCCTCCTTTGCTTCTAGGCGAAGGGGAGGCCGCGAAATGATTCAATTTTCGCTTGTTAGATTATTCTGGTGTCTTGAAGGCAGTGAACGAATGAAATCAGGGAGCGAAAGAATCATAACCCTAGCAGCCGTACTACCTTCACGGTTACCTACTGTTAATACGTCGATAACCTTAATCGTGCTCTATCGTCTTTTTACTTTTGGGAGGAGAAAGAGTGCCTTCTTCCACCAGCCTGCACGTTAATAATAATTACAACAAGTTTCAAAAACAAAAATGGGTAAATATTTATTCTACTTCAGTATAAAAATATGGAAAAAGAACTTCAATTATTGCGCGTTTGAAAGATAATAATATGAAATTTGATATTTTATGTGCTCCTGTGAAATTCAGAATTTGTAAATAACTGTGGGGTCTAGTGAGTAGAGCGCTGAGCTACTGACATCTACATCTACACGATACCTTGTAAGCTACCGCGAAGGTGTGCGGCAGGGGATGAAGATCACCAAGCATGTACTGTTGACATGCAAACCAGCAACTATAGGGTCTCATGCAACCAGATTGTTAGTATCTATAGTATTTAAGGGATTAATACATGCATTATGCACTGCAGACTACTCTAAAATATTGCACCCACCTATCCCTTTGCTATGCCTCCTATTGTGTTCTCCTATAGTACGGGGGAAAATACCATTTTGAATCTAACAGTACAACAATCTATCTCTCTAATCTTATTTATCTGGTGGAATGACCGGACCGGAGGGTCCCGGGTTCAAATCCCGGGTATTCTGGACACCCCCACCTTAAAAATCCTCTCTACTCGATTTTCTGCGTGTCAGAACTTCGTAGGAAATCGCAGGTGGCCCAGGGAAAGAAACTGCCCCCCCCCCTACCCTGAATGTGTGAATTTCACATACCAGTGGCTTAGTACGGGGTGAGCTCTACCTTTACCATATCAAAGACCAACCTTCGGGTTGAACACAACTTTTATAAAAGAGGCATTCAAGTGCGAGAAAAACGTGAATGTAAACTACTCTTTGAAAATATCCGATGCAGGGAAATAGGGTTGTGTAAAATCTTCGAAACCTACCGAGTAATGGCTAAATGTATGTACTTCAACAAGTGCAATGATATGCATATCAGATTAACTACACATATGTGTATAGTTAGAACAAGATGTAAAATGAATCAGGACATTATTAAGGGAACATCTCCTTGAATTTTAAACACTAAATTATTCACATTAAAGGGCGTGTTTTAGTTGCCACATTGGAGAACTAAAAGAGGAAAGTCACTTCGGGCGGGTAGTATTTCTATAAAGATGAAGTGTTCGGATCTTTGCTCGAAGAACTCCTTCTTTTCTTGCATAAATTATCCTTCTCCGCTATCTCAAGTTAGCTCTTACGTAATCATGGGTTTTTCCATGGACCGACGAAATTTCAGCACTCCGCCTTTTCTTTTATTTGTTGAGGCCAAACGCTGGAATGTCTTAGGCCATTCAACTCTCGAAGGATTCATGGCTAACACCAAGCTTGGCAGTGTCAAGTATGGAGTGGATTACGCACGCTGCTGGAGCTTCGGCTCAAATGCTAAAGGTCACATGCGAAAGGTGTTGATTTCTCAATGGAGTTCACGAGTTCCGTATTTGGCTTGCTGTACGAATGGACTAATACTGCATGAATTCTTGATAACAAATGGTTTTATATGCATCACTGGAGTGTAAGGTTCCGTTATCCTCATGCCGCGTATGCCGTTTAATAGGCAATTAGGACAAAGTGGCAATAAAAAAAAGGAGAAAGGGCAGGGTGAAAATCTGCTTACGTTGATATAATTCTCAGTATCTAAGATAGGAGACAGAGGGTTCGCGGTTGCTAGGTGATCTGTCAGCATCAAATGAATTCCTACCGCAATGGTCATCAGTCAAAAGATATGCCGCTCTCTTTACTGACAAGAATTGTTTCGGCAGCTTACGCCAGAAGAGAATTTAAACTAGTGTTTCATTGAAACACTCTTTTTATTCGATTAATATATATCTACATCTGTAAAATACCATGTAAGCCACCATAAAGATATGTGGCAGGGTGTGAAGTCACACCTTAAAATGCATTACATCATCATCATCATGGGTCAACAATCCTAGGATTGGTTTGACGCATCCCTCCACTCGATTCTTCTATCGGCCAACCTCTTCATATTAACGTAGCTCCTCTCTTTCACAACCTTCACAACTTGCTTTATATAATCATACGAGGCCAGCCTTTTCCATTCTTCCCTCGATGGTTGTCTTCATCAGGCCATCGTGTCTTACGATATGGCCGATTAGGTTGTCCCGTCTTCTTTTTATAGTTTTCAGCAGACTTCTCTGTTCTCCCACTCTTCTTAGGACTTCTTCATTTGTCACTCGGTCTATCTATTTTATATTCATCATTCTTCGATAGCACCATATTTCGAATGCTTCCACCTTTTTCTTCTCTGCTGCTGTCATCTTCCATGCCTCACTGCCGTAAAGGAACATGCTCCAGATATACGTTCTAATGAGGTTCAGGTCCTCTCCTATGTAGTTTCCTACTGCTTTCTGAAATGATAGTTGATGTTGAATCTCCTTGAGTTTTTCTACTTGCCAAATGTTCTTTACTGATTTCTTCAACGTCTTGAATTTTATATGGCACATCATCATCAGTAAATTATGGTCGCTGTCGATGTCTGCACCCAATGCAGATTCCAATTTATCTACTTTTATGATTATGGTCCATTCTACAGTAGTAAGTTGGAGTTTGCTGAATGTCTTTAACGTCATCAGTGAGAATATTGTCTTGGAATTTATTTAACAGATTAAGTATAAATTTCATCCTATGGACCTACTGACGCTTGCGTAGAATTTGTATGGACCGAAATTAAGACTTCAGAGAATACGGAAAAGTATTATTACGTAAGAGTGCAATGAAAAAAATTATCTGTTAGCATTGATTGACCAAAAACACCGACAAGTGTATATTTTTCCCGATTATAATCAATCTCTTCTGAATGGCATCATCAGACTTTTATCGGAAATTTTAAATTTAACTGAAAATATTATCTTGGAATTTTTTTAGGAAATTAAGTCTAAATTTCAACCTGCGATCTGACAATGATTCCCATTTTAATTCATTTAATAGACTGGTTACGCTAATATAGTTATCGTACCGTCCCTTTACAAATCTTGATGATCTTCGCTGCACACGTTCAAGGTCATTATTTAGACCTATTTCGTAGATGTAGTCGGTAAACGAAAAAAGTAAAGAGTTGTGTCAAACCAATTTTACGATTTACAACTTGCAATGGTGGCCAAATTTGATGTCCATCATTAGATGTGATTAGTAAATAAATTGACCGTGTTATGATTCAAATCTAGGTTCGGAGAATTACCCTTCAATAGGCCATTCTAAATCACCGTTTTCTATTGGTTAAAATTATTATTTGTTAGGACAATTATATGATCATTTTTGAACTCCTTTTTCTTTCAAGGTCTGTTTAAACCTGTCCTTTAAATTTGAATTGATAAGCTTTCCTTTAAAGTATATTTTTGAGGGATGCTATAATAATTTAAAGAGTGATCTATTTTTGCATCTTTATTTTTTTTTCGTTTTTAGGATTTTTTTATTTGTTGTTTTTCATTGTTAGGGATTTATTGAGATTGAACGAATCGTTGGATTTCTATCAACCTTGTGCCCTTTATTTCCCCTTTTTGTCACATTGGAAGGCATCGGAGTAGTAACTCAATTCATCAGTCCTTCGGTGACATAAATTGAGGACTACCGCGGCCTCAAGCGTGTTGTGGCCCCACCATGATTGAACTCGTGCCGGTATCGCCACTCAGCAGCCTCTCACTCCGTATCGGATCAATGAAGGCCGACATGAGTAAATCATTGCTGAATTCAGGCGTGCGGCGATGCTCTAAGTCAATCGCAAAACATAATTCATCATCAAGGCATATTCAGTTATCAGGTCAACGGAAGGCTACCCATAACAAGACGGCTTAGCACGTTCAGCTGTCTGGGGAATTATGGCGACGATGTTTTTGGATTTACAGCACTATTCAGAGAGGTTGGACGTGATTAAGTACGTGATCGTCCCCGCAAAATAACACATCACACTGCGAGGGTCTAAAATCATTTCGAATAATACCACTTGGTTTAACTCTTACTTTTGGATGCGTAGCAAGGTTTTCGGGTTGGCCTCCGCGTCGATTCATCTTCATGACGACAGTTTCGCCGGCGTTGCAGCTGGCGTCTTCAGGTTCGAAGTGGCTTCTTACTTTTGGATGTGATATTATCATAGACCTTTGACTTTGCCATCATTTTTAAGGTAGACTTAACGTAAATTATGGATGCATCGTATCTTTCACAGGTTTCTTGTAGGGTATCTCAGAATCAGCTTAAGTGGGAAACATTTTCATAGTATAATGTAAGAGAAAATTGCACTTTTCCACAAATTGTTTTATTGCGTACAACGCGTTTCGGCTCACAGAGCCATCATCAGGTACAAGACAAAGTTATAAGAGAGTACATTGCATATATGTCTTGCAATGTACTCTCTTATAACTTTGTCTTGTACCTGATGATGGCTCTGTGAGCCGAAACGCGTTGTACGCAATAAAACAATTTGTGGAAAAGTGCAATTTTCTCTTACATTATGAAGAACTTCCACGATATCTCGCCTGAATCTGTTGAATTTTCATAGTATGCTTAACACAAATGGTGCTCTGAACATTATCAGAGTGATTTCATCAAATATGCATAAAAACGGCTACTCTATTTAAATAATTAGCAATAATCAGGAATAATAATAACTTCCAGCTCTTTTGGATATTATGCAGTCACTAAAGTTTTTAATTGTACAAGTATTTTTTAAGCACCTCACCGTCATTGCATTGAAATAATTAAAAAGTAAATGGAATAAAGCTCTTGCAATAGCTAAATAAAACACGCATCATAAGCCTGAAAAACAATATGTATTATTTATCTGAGTTGTTAATAAATCTTCATAGAAAAAAATTGTGAAGGGATTTTAAAGTTAATTATGCTCTCATGGAGTAAATATCTATAGGTATATAGGAGGGAAAGCCTCAGTATTCCAAGGATTATCCCATAAATTCTCGTCTTCAATCTCTGACGCTTCCAGTGTAAATTTAATTGCCAGTTTTCATATAGTATTTAGTGTATCACTTCATTTCCGGTTCAGACGGAAATCGTTATTCATTTTGTTCAACAGTGGGCTACCATTAATGGAGTCATTTGACAGTAAACACACTCAATCCACCCATTCCTTAATCCGTAGTCATTCATTTCAACTAAAACCACAAAATGCCCTCTAAGTTCATATCTTCTGCCTTCCAAGATGCAATACAAAACCTCTTCCCCAGAAGTTTTTCGTTTGCTATATCTTGGGTGAATATCGTAATATTCCAGTGCCCAAGCGTGGTCGCTGATTCGAAGAACTTGACTAAAGGTGATTTTTTTTGGTGTGGTGGTCTCTCGTTTCGCGTCGCTGCGCTGGGGAGGACCTTGATCTCCAGCCTCCAAGGAAGGCCGAACTCATTAAAAGATGAGAGATTGTCTCCCGGTATCTCTTCCTGAGCGAATGGGGGAGGATGTCTGTCGGAGCCTCCTCGCCAAATGATGGAGAGGGGATCCCGCAGAGATGTCGCTTATGCCCTCCTCCCTTATTCCGTTCATTTCCTTCAAGATCGGAGTGGAATCTGCTTCATCATTGTCTCCCTATCACCACTATCCCACTTAAAATCCAACTCTCCTCTCATCGTATTTATGTGTAACACAGTTAAAGAAATGTCGACAATTCAAGGTATTTGCAATATATATTATACATCTGAAAATAAAATTCCTGAGATAATTGCACTTGATACAAGCGGCATTTTTCAGAAAACGCACTGTTAGAAAACTGCAGTTATAGATAAAAGGTATTGGCAATGGGGTCTTTAACCATATTTTTTTATTGCCGAATCTGATAGAGTTTGTAAAATAAAAAAGTGTATTTTTCCGTTTTTTGATGTGCCAATTATTTATCGAGTTATAGGCGGCGAAAAAACTGATGTTTTTAACCCTTTCTGTAAAGTGGGTGTGGTGCAACCTCTGGCGTATATCGTCTTCGTCCAATCACAACTGAGCTCGCGAAGCTACTTCATCTTATCGCAATGAGGGGACGCAGCTGACTCTGCCAATAGGAGCGATTGCGTAACATACGTGCGAGCAGACAGGTATTTGAGCCATATGTTATGTTGCCAGACGTGGAGTCCATTAAATATCTTGTAATAAGACTGACGCATGATCTTTCCTGGGGTAAACTCATGCATGAAATAATGAGGCACTCTAATCATAAACGGGATTCATCAAAAGAGTATTGGGTAAATGTGACCCTGTATGATTATGTACCATCATGTACGAGAAATCAGCTACTTTTCCCTTGTTAGACCTCATTTGGAATATGCTGCTAGTGTATCGGATCCCTACGAAATCGGTCTAAATAACGAACTTGAAAGTGTGCAGCAAAGATCGGCAAGGTTTGTAAAGATAGGGTAGGGTAACATTATTAACGTAACCAGTCTATTAAAAGAATTAAAATAAGAATCATTGTCAGATCGCAGGTTGAAATGTAGACTTAATCTCTTAAACAAATTCCAAAACCATATTTTCAGTGATGCTGTTCAAAATATTTTGCGAACCCAAACTTACTATGGTAGACTGGACCATAATCACAAAATCAGAGAAATTGATTGCCGAACTGACAGATTCAAAATCTCCTTTTTTCCTCGAACAATTAGGGATCTGAATAACGGTAAATATATCCAGTACGAGTGTAGCAATGGATAACATTGGTAGCTGCATGTTGGTATGAACACTTAAAGCTAACCCAACTAACAGCATGTTTTTGCATCTTTGCTTTGCTATTTTTATCTTTTTAAATAGTGAATTTTATAACAGTATATAAGTGCTAATCCTTTTTTATGCATCATATGTAGTGCATTTTTGGTGAGAATTCACCCCCTGCCGCTCACCTCTATGGTGGCTTTCAGGATATTAGTAGATGTAGATATATGCGTGTGTAACACAATTAAAGGAATGTCAACAATTATAGGTATTTGTGCCATATGTTATACACCTGAAATTGGATTCCTGAGATAATTGCACTACATACAAGCGGCATTTTTCAGAAATCTCACTGTTAGAAAACTGCAGTTATGGATAAAAGGTATTGGCAATTATAATATGATGGCAACCAGTGATTATATGCCGTTAGAGCACTAGAGATTGAGTGATTGACCTCGTTTCCTTAAGGTAGTGAGAAACTTGAGTAATAAGTAACTTGGGAAATAATTTTTTTGCATGATATTCATGACGAGACAGCAGGGTATCTTGAATCTATTATCCCCCGCTGATTGGTTCTGGTGTTACTTTATGGCATGCCTAGGTTCAGCATAAGGCATTGCCTCGAAGAAATCGTTCTTTATTCAAACCTTGACCCGGTAAATATTAAGAAGAGTCTAGTTGGAAATGTATGGTTACGAGCCGAAAACTTTCTTAATCTTAATAGCACCAGCTTTGAGAAAATTTAACGGTCTCTCTATGCAAATTATCCCGTTTAAATGAAACATTTAAAGTTACATTTTCTACCAAGCACAAGTATATCTGGGGTATACTTATGCGTGGTCGAACTCTCAATGCAAATCCCTACCACCCACGGATTGGAATGAGGAAATTGAACAAGAGTTGACGTAGTTGTGCCAATATCTCATCGTCATCACCTGCAACACCTATCAATTCTAAGATTGGTTCAACCCAGCTTCACATTCCATTCTTCTATTGGCTAACTACTTCATATTAACATAATTTTTCTCCCTCACATCCATCGCTACTTTCCCCATATCTATTGTAAATAGGCAGTGTGGAACGTGTGCAGCAAACATCAGCAAGATTTGTAAAGGCACGGTACGATAATTACAATAGCGGGAGCAGTGTTTTTAATGAACTAAAATCGAAATCAATATCAGGCCGTCGGTTGAAATATAAAGTTAATCTCTTAACACAGTTCAAAGTTTAAGGCTTAACTTTGTGGAACCACTGGATTTTAATCTCTGAACTTAATTCCAAGGTAATATTTTCACTGATGACGTTGAAAATATTTTGCGAACTCGAGACTTATTATGGTAGATTGGATCATGAACATAAAATTAGTGGAATTGACCGATGAACCGACTAAAATCTTCCTTCAAACGTACAATTATGGATGTAAACAACTGTAAATATACCTATGCACTAGCATGAATACAAGTGTATCATTGGTTGGCTAGGCATAGGTAGTTGCTTGCTGGTATAAGTACTTTAACTTACTATGCTTGTACATTCTTTCTTTGCTATTATAGTCTACTTTTAAAATTGACAAGTTTTGATAAAATATTGTTAATAATAATTTTAAAGCATGATGCAATGCATGTTTGGTGTGAATTTACCGGAAATGCATTTCACCATAACACCACCGAGCATCAATGATTTGGGCGCCGTAAGCTTAGACGATTTTCAGACGACGCGCGGGTGTACAGGTGTATGAAGAATGAAGATAGAGAATCACTTAGCAAGAATATATATGCTATTAAAGTGTGGTATAACAAATGACAGTTAGAACTGAACCTAAAAAAGTATGTAGCCTCGAATTTTTGGAAGAGGAATAATTCGTCAGAGTGGTTCTTCGTATAACATTTGTAAAGCGACAGTTGAAAGCGTAGAATCCAAAAGTTACTTACGTGTTACGAAAACCGAAAATCTCTCATGGGGAAGACACATCATGGAAATATGCGGCAAAACCAAGGGAAAGCGAGGATTTATTAAAGGAGTACTCGCGAAATGTGACGAGAAGACAAAAAAAGCAATATTACTCTTCACTAGTTAGGCCCCACTTGAACATGTAGCCAGTGTATGGGATCCGAATGAATTAGGTTTGATCTGAGAGCTAGACAGTGTGCAGCGTGGAGCAGCTAGAATATGATTTAATTCTTTCCCGGCGAATTATTTTGGTAAAGTCTTCTCGGGATTTCCACCGAGTTAAATATTTATATAACACCAATGTTTCAACAGCAGCAGCTAGAATAAATAGATATCTTAAATAGAGCAACTAGGTTTGTTAAGAGGTATTACGATAGGTTTAGCAATCTATCAGAATTAATACAAGAATTAAGTTGTAATCATTATCAGATCGTAGGTTAAAATGCAGATAAAATCTATTACGGAAATTTAAAACTGACAGCTTTACCGAAGATAATGGATATATGTATATTAAAAACTACTTCGTATTATGATAGACTCAACTAAATAAATATGATTAGAGAGATAGGTTGTCGTACCAATAGATTCAAAATGTCATTTTCCGACGTACTATAAGAGAACAGAATAGGCAGCATAGCAAAGGGATATGTAGGGGAAATATTTTTAGTCTGTAGTTTCTGAGTATCGTTAGCTTACTAAGTCAAGCATGCAAGGGAAATAGAGATAAATGTATTTAGAGAAATGCTCTTTTAACCATTAATCACTTGATTACTATGTAAACACTAATCCAAGATCTGTTAGCTCCAGGTAACTCATTCATATAACATGTTTCCATGAAGGTGTAACATTGTAGCTCTTAGTTTAATGTGAGTATTGTAGGTTTGATGACCTTCACCCCCTGCCACACACCCTTGCAGTGGCTTGTAGGGTATTACGTAGATGTAGATGATTTTTTTTTTCAATTCAAGCTTTTGTAACCTAAGTTAGTCGTTTAATTAAGCCTTCCTCTTCTACTGCAAGCCACCGCGAGGGTGTGTGGCAGGGGGTGAATATCACCAAGCATGCACTACTAACATGCAAACAAGCAACTATAGGGTCTCATGCAACTAGATTGCTGGTATCTATAGTATTTAAGGGATTAATACATGCATCATGCACTACAGACTATAAAATATTTCACCTACCTATCCCTCTGCTATGCTGCATATTCTGTTCTCTTAAAGCACGGGGGAAAAATGCCATTTTGAATCTATCAGTACGACAATCTATGCCTCTAATCTTATTTATCCGGTCGAATCTCCAATCTATCAAATAAGTTGATCCACTAGTCTATTGACTAGCAAACAGCCGGATGAACTTAGAACGAGTGGACTCCAATTTCAAAGGCGAGGCCTCAAATGGTTTAGCACATCACGACAAATTTAACTTATTACTTCCATGTCAAAAACATTTATTGATAATTATTTAACCAACAAATTTTCAGAAGGTTCATTCTTAACGATGCATGTGAAATGAGTAATACCAATACTTTTCGGCGGAGAATGGCAATTTTAATGTATCAATACTACAATCTATCTCTATAATCTTATTTATCTGGTCGAATCTAACATAATACGCTGGTTTTTTTAATATATGCCTAACATCTTCAGTAAAGCTATCCGATTGGAATTTCTCTAATAGATTTAATCTGTACTTTAACCTACGCTCTGATAATGATTCCCATCCTAATTCTTTTATTAATTCTGGAACGCTACTCAACCTATCGTAACACCTTTTAACGAACCTAGCTGCTCTACGCCGCACACTGTCTAGTTCTCTGATTAAGCCTAATTCATTCGGATCCCATACACTGGCTACATACTCAAGGTGGGGCCTAACTAGTGATAAGTAGCATCGCTCTTACATGTTTGATAATCGCCTACATATATCCTATATAGGTGCAGGGTTATTCAAAAAGAAGGAGAAGATTTTAAACATTTATTTCTTTCAAACTATAAAAGATGTTCAGGACAGAAAAATGTTCAATTTTTAATGGCCTCAATATGAGCAGCATGTGTTACACTGTGTTACCATGTGTTACGAGGCGGTCGTTTGTTACAATGGCGGTGAAATGCACGTTGCACTTTAACAATGGACTCTAATTTTGCTAATTGCAGCACACAAATGATTGTTCCTGTGGTGTCGCAGCCATTTTATACAGACAAGTAACAGTGCCACTGCGGTCTAAACTGGAACTTCTACCCGGACTGCGCAAATGTTGAACAATTGACTCAAATTTTGAACTTTTCTCTGTCCGGAAGCGTAGGAATTATGTTTATATCATTTCGAGTTTGAAGGAAATAAATGTTTGAAATCCACCCTTTCTTTTTGAATAACCCTGTATATAATGATTAAAAATCACCTCATCACTCCCTTCGCCTTTGCACCACTCTGACTCATTGGGGAAGAAAGTCTTTCAGTGATCCGAAACAGTTTTCAGCTCGGTGATCTTCCGGTCAGGGAAAAAAACTCTTCGAGGGTGAAGGTGTTTCGTGCAGTTTCGAAACTCGTTAGCAGTGTTTTGCCCGAAACCGATCCCTCCGAGTAACCTTATCCTTTCCTCAAGATATCAGGGTATCCGATTTAAGCGAAAGAGCGTAACTGAAAGAAATTTAAGATTTAGAAGACAAGGCGACCGTAGATATCGCCCAGATGTTCTGGAATATTCGATGGGAACTCGGGGAGAAACAATTGAGCAACTGTTATGACAACCGGAACTGAAACATTAGGCCATTTGAGAAGCATTGGATGAAGATTTATTTCATGGAGACAACATAATTTTAATCCATTAATTCGTTAGTAAACACTCGTAGATCATCTCCAAAAGAAAGAATAATTTTCTGGCCTCACTACGGTTATAACATCTGGACACTGATTTCACGTAAGGCATAGTTAAACCTTTATTTTAATGACGTGATTGACTACATGATTAAATCAATCCAACATGAAGGAAATTTTGGGTTTATTGCCATTTTGGCTGAAACAAGTCTTTTTATAAAACTTTTAGGATAACCAATTTCTTCTATACGAATATAAGGTTTCACATTTAAAAAAATATTATTTCTAAATATCGTGAGGAAGCCTATAATTGAGTAAAATATTAATTGTATCATTTGGTTTCCTGGATAATACGGAAGAGAAATTAATGAATCACGTACCTTATTAGGAAGGAAGAAAATACTTTCTGCCAGGAACAAAATTAGGCTATAAGCTGGATTATAATTTAAGCAAATATTAATTGAGCTAATTTTGGAATGCGTAAGAAATATGTGCTGACTGATATAAAATGCATCAGGTGGCGCTCAAAGGTTGATCAGAATGTTGATGCAGGGTAATGGAGAGATTTCATTTTCGCAGGCATTTGATGCATAATTAACAACTTTTGTAACGATTGAAAAAATGGTGACTATTTAAGCGTTACTACCACTATGTGATTCAACGATACGTTTTTAATCTGCATTTAATTCCGCAGGTAACAAATTTCGTGACCCGTGATCGGGATGTGTGCAGAGGGTGACAGGAGTACCGGCCAATGAGGAAATACGCGACGAACACAATAACAGCAAGAAAGCAGGCAAGTGATTAATTCCATTTTTGTATTTGTTTCCGTTACATTATGCAACGTGTGATTCTATATTTATACAGGTATCAATATTTTAAGAGGTTTAAATCTACATAATTTCATGAAAGCCATCGCAAGGGTGGGTGGAAGAGAGAAAACCAAGCATGCATCTTCTATCTATCTTCTTCTATATATATAAAAATGAATGTGTGTGTGTGTGTCTGTATGTCCTTTATGCATTACTACACCATCATCGGATCGCCATGAAACTTTGGGAAGTTGTTGAGTACATTCCCGAAAAGAGGACTACGAAATCGATATTTCAATATCGATACTTTATCGATATAATATCGCTAAAGTATCGATAAATTGATACATTATTGATACAAAATTAAGGTGAAATTATTTAGTTTTTTAAAAGGAATGTATCGTTGCAATATCGATACTGTATCGAATGTATATAATGTGTTTGTCCTTTATGCATTACTACACCATTCATCGGATTGCCATGAAACTTTGGAAAGTTATTGAGTACGCTCCGCGAAGGTTTCTACAAAATCGATAATTCAATGTCGATACTGTATCGATATAATATCGATAAAATATGGATACATCGATACATTGTTGATCTACAAAATTGAGGTGAAATTATTTAGGTGTTTTTTTATCAAAGTTTTATAAAGTATCGTTACAATATCGATACTGTATCGATACAATATTGATAACTTCATGCATTACCACAAAATTCATCCAATTTCCATGAAGCTTTGGTTAGTTGTTTTGTTCACTCCATGAAGGTTTGTACAATATCGAGAATACAATATCGACACTGGAGACGGGATGTGCATCCCATTGAACTTGCAATTTATTGAAACACTCACGTGCAACATATTCAAATCATCCGGCATGGGACAAATATTTCAGAAATGCCAACTTATTGCTTGGGATGAATGCACAATGGTGCACGAAGCATCGCTCGAGGCTCTGGATCGATCATTGCAAGATTTCCGTTGAATCCTGAGACCATTTGAGAACGCATTAATATTGCTTGCACGACATTTCAGGCAAACATTACCTGTAATTCCTCGATTGACACTAGCGGATGAAATAAATGCTTGCCTGAAATATTCTACTTTGTGACGACATGTAAAGACGTTAAAATTATATACAAATATGCGTGTCCAGCTGCAAAACAATCGATCAGCTGAGATATATTGTATACCCATAAGAATTGTGAAATTAAACATACTTTAAACGTGCGCTTTCCATTTAACCAGAATGAGCCACAGCAACGCGTGGCCGGGTCAGCTTGTTTTAAATAAAAATAGAGGAGAATTAAATGTTACACTTGCAATCATAAAGGCATACAAAAATATTTGTCAGAGCATATTTATGCCCTACTTAAATGCAACTGATGGATAGATAGATACATACCATGCTGCTACCCCATAGAAGCATGTTAAATGTTAATTCACGAGAATTATGCAAGTAAATATTTTGTGTTTAAAGGTAATATAATTACTAATTTAAGCATTTATTTAAAATTATTTAGTAGTTTATACTTCCCAAAGCATTCATGAGTTATTAATGTTAAATCAGGACTTTTAGAGAGAAATAGAGAGGACTTTTACTTTCAATCTCGCCCCAATAGAGACACTTATCTGTCTATCTATCTATTGTTCAGCACGTCTCCATTAACTATCCCAGTTGCATTTCAATAGGTTTGACATAGGTTTGTTCGGTGATCTTCAACCCCCTGCCAAACACCCTCGTGGTGGCTCTCAGGGTATCCTACGTAGATACAAATATAGGCGACGAAAAGTGCAGCGAGCAGCAGTCTACCTGAAGACGCCAGCTGGAATACCGGCGAAACGATAAAGAATAATTAAATGATGACCTACAACCTAAAAATTGGTGTGATACATGGTAGTTAGAATTAAACCTTAAAAAATGTCTAGTAATTAATTTTTGGAAAAAGAATAGCTCTCTTCCTAGCACTTACAAAATAAGTAATAATGAATTAACAAACGTGGAACGTGGCATAGATGAAATTTGACCGTTGAATTACAAGGAATCGTGGCCGAACATACCAGTATTATTTTGGCTGCTCTATTCTTTGTAAAAACGGCCGTTAAACGTTATCTATATTGACTTCGAGGTGTGAATTTACGAAACGTTATTTGGAAAAAGAATTGTTCTCGTACGAAAGAGTAATGATGAATTAACAAACTAGGAATCCATTAAATATCGTGGAATAAGACTGACAAATGATCTTTCCTGGGGTAAACACATACGTGAAATAATGGAACAATCTAATCGTAGACTGGGATTCATCAAAAGAGTACTGGGTAAATGTGACGATCATGTACGAGAAATCAGCTACTTTCCCTTCTTAGACCTCATATGGAATATGCTGCCAGTGTATGGGATCCCTACGAAATCGGTCTAAACAATGAACTTGAACGTGTGCAGCGAAGATCGGAAAGATTTGTAGAGGGACGGTACGATAACCTCATTAGCGTAACCAGTCTATTAAATGAATTAAAGTGGGAATCATTGTCAGATCGCAGGTTGAAATTTAGACTTAATCTCTTGAACAAATCCCAAGACCATATTTTCAGTGATGATGTTAAAGATATTTTGCTGACCCCAACTTACTATGGTAGACTGGATCATAATCAGAAAATTAGAGAAATAGATTGCCGAATTGACAAATGCAAAATGTACTTTTTTCCTCGTACTATTAGGGATATGAATAACGGAAAATATATCCAATACGAGCATAGCAATGGATAACATTGATAGCTGCATGTTGGTATAAGGGCTTGAAGCTAACCCAACTAACAGAATGTTTTTGCATGCTTGCTTGCTTTGCTATTTTTATCTTTTTTTAAATAGTGAAGTTTTGAACAGTATATAAATAGGTACTAATCCTTTTTTATGCATGTTATATAGTGCATGTTTGGTGAGAATTCACCCCCTGCCACACAGCTTTACGGTGGCTTGCAGTGTATTATGTAGATGTAGATGAACCTGTTGTCAAGTGGAGCCAACATACGCGGAGCAATGCCGAAAGAAATGCAGAGCCATTCATTGCCACGCCGCGGAAACATTCCAACGAATTAACAAGATAATGTTGAGTCATGATGGTCGAGAGGGGAATAATTTGAGGGAAGGTGAGTGAAATATAAAAGTAAAGTGAGGCATTGAATGAGCAGACTTAATTTGCAGGTGCTCTAATGGCTAAGGGTATTGCGGATCCCACTAACCAAAGATCTTAACGCCAAGGCAAACGCAACAATGCCCAATGCCCAATGATGTCTGTTAATGAGTAGTCTTAGTCACTTCCTCAGAATTTTATAATAAAATTCTGTTTAATTGACTAAGACTACCCATAATAGACATCATGACAACCTTCCACCATGTCAATGCTTCGAACTTTGATTTTATTAATGCACAAGTCGGGATTCGAACCTGCGCCCACAGGATTTCCATCCGACGAATTACCTAACAGATAATCTGACTCGGTGACTCCCTGATCAGCAGGACAGACCTCAAGAGGGTGCATCTGGAGTAAGTAGAGAAGGGTGTAAAAGAGAATGATATTTCAAGACGAAGAGGTTTGTCGATAGAGGAATCTATTGGAGGGCTTCATCAAACTAATCTTAGGAATGATGGTGATGTTGATGATGTTTCACGCTTGGATTGTCTACGTCTGAAAATCCAGGGACAGGGAGGAGGCATGAGAGTAGTTTACGAGGTCCATTGCGCACCAGGAAGTGTCATTTTCTTCGCAAGAAGCACTCGGAGATGGCGTAGCAATTCGAGCGCTGGTCCGTCTTCTCGAAGGCCGCATTTTCCATCGTCGTCGCGGCCGATTGTTTCTTTTCACGCCCCATTGTTGCGAGGGGAACGCCTCAAGGTCACTCGCGGCGATGACCGCCTGGGTGGAACGCTAAGTGGTGCTGTTCTCCATCGCCATCCGTCTTAGTCGGTGCGATCCCCCAGAAGTGAGTTGGATGCGGCCGAGTGGCCGACCGCTTCAGCCCGAAATGAGACGAACCAATCCTATTTATTTTTAACACTTCCCATCCAGCCCCCTTGAAGATGCTTGCTCTATTCCATATCCATACAATATCAATAGACATTTTAATCAATTTAACATGTACGAGATATCAGCTACTTTTCCCTTGTTAGACCTCATTTGGAATATGTTGCCAGTGAATGGGATCCCTACGAAATCCGTCTAAATAACGAACTTGAACGTGTGCAGCAAAGATCGGCAAGATTTGTAAAGGGACCCTACGATAACCTTATTAGCGTAACCAGTCTATTAAATGAATTAAATTGGGAATCATTGCCAGATCGCAGGTTGAAATTTAGACTTAATCTCTTAAACAAATTCTAAGACCATATTTTCACTGATGATGTTAAAAATATTTTTCGAACTCCAACTTACTATGGTAGACTGGACCATGATCACAAAATTAGTGAAATTGATTGCCGAAATGACATATTCAAAATGTCCTTTTTTCATTGTAATATTATTAAAAGATATATATAACGGTAAATTTATCCAATACGAGGGTATCAATGGATAACATTGGTATCAGCATGTTGGTATAAGGACTTGATGCTAACCCAACTAACAGCATGTTTTTCCATGTTTGCTTGGCTAATTTTATCTTTTTTTAAATATTGAAGTTTAGAACAGTATATAAATGCTAATCCTCTTTCATGCATGGGTATATGTGCTGCATGTTTGGTGAAAATACACCCCCTGCCTGACACCTTTATGGTGGCTTGCAGGGTATTATGAAGATGAACATATAATAGTTATTTCGATTATGGGACACTTGGATAGAGAAAATTTGTTATGAAATAATCAACTCGGTTTCTGAAAATGTAGGTCGAGCAAAACACAATTGGCACTCTTTGTTCACGACTTATCGGTTTCGGGAGAAAATAATGTCAGGTTGATGTGATGTTCCTCGATTTTAAAATAGCATTTGATAGAGTACTTCATGACAGATTGATCTTAAAACTAGAAAGTTACGGTATAGATAAACACGTAGTATGCTCGATTAATCAATTATTAGTTGGCCGCGAACAGACAGTTACTATAGACGGTATCATGTCCAATATAGTTAGTGTCACATCAGGTGTTCCCCAGTGAAGTGTGATTGGCCCACTTTTATTTCTTTTATATATCAATGAGCTCAGCAGTGTGTAGTAAACGGCAGAATTCGGCTTTTCGCAGATGATGCAGCAGTGTATAGAGAAATTAGTAGTCCGGGAGACAAGGCATCGTTAGAAAAGGAACTCGTAGCAATTCAGGCGTGGTGCGACAAATGGAAACTAGAACTGAACATAAAACAATTGCGCGACAGTAAATTTTTGGAAAAGGAAAACCTCGATAGGAAGAAACTATGTGATTCAAGGTACGGAATTAGTAAACGTGGAATCAGTTAAGTACTTAGGGGTTACACTTACTCAGGATCTACCATGGGGGAAACATATCAGGGAAATATGCAGTCAAGCAAATAGAAAGTGGGGGTTTATTAAAAGAATATTAGGGAAAAGTGAGGAGAGGGTGAAGGAACGTTGCATTTTCTCAATTGTTAGAACACACTTAGAATATGATGCGAGTTAATGGGACCCTTATGAAGCAGGCTTAATTTACGAATTAGATCGAGTACAACGAAAAGCAGCGAGATATGTAAAAGGGTGTTACGATAGGGAAAGCAGTGTGTCTGGTATGTTAGCCGAATTGGGATGGGAATCGCTGTCACAACGCCGGCTGAATTATAGACTTAATCTTCTGGGAAAATTTAAGGAGGGACATTTCATTAATGACGTTAATCATATATTGCTGGCTCCGACTTATTATGGGAGGCTCGATAAATCTAATAAAATTAAGGAGATAGATTGCAGGACGGACAGGTTTAAAATGTCATTTTTTCCGCGTACGATTCGAGATCAGAACGTTAGACATCGCGTAAATCGGTAATAATTATTGAGTTAATATTCAGAGCTGTTCGATATTATTTTTTATTTCCTGCATGTTCAAATGAATGTGTGACTCGCATGCTTTGCTTTTTTTTTGCATGCATGAGTTTCTACTAAATTGGTGTCAGATTTCAAGTCATGCACGTTATTCGTGGGTGTGTCCTGCATGATTCGGATTTGGTAGTTTTTTTTCTTTCTTTTTTTCCCCTAATTACTTTTAAATGTGTGGTGTTTGTTTTGCGTTTTTCATTTATCTGCCATGTATCCATGGCAGAAAAATGAAAAACGCAAAACCTGCCAAGTATCACCCCATTTTTCGATTGCTTGTAGTTCATCATTGAAATATTGTAGATCATTTGGGCATAGAATTTCCTTGTACACTACTGCGCCATAGGCAAATACACGAAGCTTACTTTTGACCACCTTATTGATATCATTTAGAACCAGGTCTTGATCCAGCCTAAATAAATCACAAATATAGGAAGTGAAGCATGAGAGAACATGTCACGACGAATTACATACGTCAATTATTTTTAGAATACAATTGCAAAAACCCTTAAAAGTCTTTCAACGATAAACAACTCTTAACGATTTTCATTTATGTGCCACTCTCTGAAATATGCGTTCCTTAAAAGACAAAATACTGTCAAAAATCGTTAATTTATTTAATAGATTGCTCAATGCAGTGGATCATCATCATCAGCCTGCGATCCTAAGATTATTCTGATTCAATTCTTCACTCCTTTCTCCTATCGGCTAATATTCTCATATTTGAGTAGGTACTTCTTCTCTTTCACATCCATAATTACGGGGAAATATACAGAAGATACTTAACAGAAAAAGTATTTCCGAAATTCTCGTATGAAATACTTAGTACCTAACGCATACTTATCAATCAACAGAAGTTACACTTATGATATGTGGCCCTTGAAGAAGTGTCTTTTTAACTATTTATATGAAAAATTGACAATATAATCTAATCCAGCGTGGAAATCCATTCAGCAGATTGTTCAGCAAATGCTTTGGCTTATAAGCACGTTGAGCTAAGCCTTTACTGTGCGGTGTTTTCAGTTTGGTGTTCAATTGGTGTTTTCAATAGGTACCAGAACCTTCTTGGACATCACAAGTGACACGAAAAGCTCTCTGTCCTCCCTGTTACCCTTTCGTGAAGAACGAACGCACGAAAAACAAAAAAGAAAGATTTATATTTATAAAAGAGCTGACTTGGCTAACTTTAAAATTTATTTAAGAGATTACTTATCGGATTTTAAAAAGTCTTCCATAAACTTATGTAACGAGGGTTCATGGAAGTCGTTCATTAATATCATGTGCTCTAGGATCCCTAGTAAATTTAAAAAAGAAAGCGCTGAACCTAGGTGGTACAATGCCGAAGTGAGAAAATCCCTGAGACTGCAGCGAATGCGTCATGCAAAAAATGAAATGAATTAGTAAATATATGCCCATTGATGAGCGTAATGTAACAATTAAAAACTTCAAAATTTCAAAATCCACTGTAAAGACAGCTCTTCGTAATGAATTTGCAGAATTCAAAAGAAAAACACTTAGGGAATAACTGAAAGAAAATCCAAAAGTCTTCTGGTCGTACGTAAGGGAAGTGCAAGGCCATAGGTCTGCCGTGTTTTAACTTAAATTTTATTGAAAACAACTTATTGAAAACAACTTATTGAAAAGTTACTTAAAGATATAAGCCCCAACAAATCTCCTGGCCCTGATCAAATTTCCTCCCGCGTATATAGAGAGTTAGTTTTCGAAATTTCCCCCTACCTTGAAATAGTATTTAATAAATCCCTCACCAAACACGTCCTACCGATGGATTGGAAAGCAGCCGATGTAACACCCATTTCGAAAAAATGTAGTGATAGGGAGCAGCCATCTAACTACCGACCTATATCACTCACATCCATTTCATTCAAAGTCCTGAAACATATAATTGTCAGTTCAGTCATGGGGTATACAGCTAAAACTTATTGTCCAATGTTCAGCATGGTTTCCGGAAGAGTAGATCATGTGAAACTCAACTTGCTCTCTTTTCCCATTCCAGTGGATGCTATATCTTTCGATTTCAAGAAAGCTTTTGATAAGGTGTCTCATAGCAAACTAATTTTGAAACTAAAATCTTATGGGTTAGGCAGTAATATAATATCATGGATAAATGATTTCCTTCCTGATGGGGTACAAAGGATTGTTCTGGACGGTGTTACCTTCCCGGCCATTGAAGTCACTTCCGTTGTCCCACAGGGTAGTGTGATAGGCCCACTCCTGTTCCTTCTGTACATAAAGTATATAAATAAGGTGGTACAAACTAAGCTCGGTCTATTTGCCGATGACGCAGTAGTGTACAGGGAAATTCTACGCCCAAATGATAAAGAATATTTAAATGATGACCTCCAAGCAATTGAAAAATTGTGTCATACATGGCAGTTAGAATTACACTTTAAAAAATGTCTTGCAATGAATTTTTGGAAAAAGAATAGCTCTCCTCCTAGCACTTACAAATTAAGTAATAATGAATTAACAAACGTGGAACGTGGCATAGATGAAATTTGACCGTTGAATTGCAAGGTATCGTGGCCGAACATATCAGTATTATTTTGGCTGCTCTACTCTTTGTAAAAACGGCTTTGAAAAAAAAAAATTAATTTGTAAATTTTAAAAAATGTGCAGTAATGAGTTTTTGGAAAAATAATTATTCTCCTCCTAGTACGTACAATATAAGTAATACCGTGAGGAGCAACGTGTGAAAAGTGTTACGTTATTCGACTTCTGATTTTATGCATGTTGTGTTCCCTCGGTGAATCAAGTGAATTAAGGCTGGGATCGCGCAGTGGAGGAAAGCTGTAGAATGGGATCGACGACTGCCATCGTAAACGAAATAAAGAATCAGGAAGAAGAGGTAATTGAGGGGGGGTTGGGTGGAAGAGGGGAGGGTAAGAGTGCAAGGGGTGTGAGGGTGGCTGGAAGGCGAGAGACGGGAATGAAGATTGATGCTCGCTCCGAGGCAGAGTGCATTTGTGTCTTTCCCTCCAAGCGGCAACTGCTTCCGAGAAACGGCGGCCAATTCGCAGAGCGGGAGTCGAAGTCGGGAAGATTTTGAAAAGGAGGTTGCTGTGTGGGGGGGAGAGCCTCTTACCATCTCCCTCATCCGAACAACCTTCATCCCATTTTCTTCCTCGCCGCATCTGAGGTCGTTCCCATCGGCCCAACCTCTCGTGCAAAGGCCCTCCGAAGGACGTGAGGCTCACGATTCGACCCTTTGCGCCCCCAAGACGTGAGTCCTCGGGGCTAAAAACGGCACAACCGAACGGCGAGATCACTCACTCACTTCGAATTCGCGCCCTCGGCCAGCGATTCTCTCGGCACCCATTCATTCGATCGGCTTGCAGAAGGCCTCCACCGGAAAATTGTATGTCATTTATTCACCAGACTTTCGTCTCCAACAGGTGCACAATATTTAGACCTTCTGCGCAACCAGTAAGAGGACTTGAGGATGTGTGGCAGGGGGTTTTAACCATCGCCAAAGGCGAAATGATAGACATAACTACAACGCAATTACAGACGCGTATGATTTTAGCCCAAGCAAATAGATTAATGGTAACATTGGTGAACATAATTTGTATTCATGGGTTAAGGATTGTTTAAATTCGGAATGATTTCCAAAGGGACGACGCGATAACCATGCTAGCGAAACCAGCCTATTAAATGAATTTAAATGGGAATCATTGTCAGATCGCAGGTTGAATGTCTTAAATAAATTCCAAGATAATATTTTCAGTGATGAAGCTAAAAATATTTTGCGAACCCCAACTTACTATGGTAGACTGGACCATCATCACAAAATTAGAGAAATTGATTGCCGAACTGACAGATTCAAAATGACGTTTTTTCCTCGTACAATTAGGGATGTGAATAGCGGTAAATATGTCCAATACGTGTGAATCAATCCATAGCAAAGGCAGTTTCATATTTGTATAAGGACTTGAGGGTAACCCAACTAACAGCACGTTTTTGCATGCTTACTTTGCTATTTTTATCTTTTTAAATAGTGAAGTTTGGACTAATATGCTAATACTAATCCTTTTTATGCATGATATGTAGTGCATGTTAGGTGAGAATTCACCCCCTGCCATACACTTTTATGGTGGCCTGCAGGGTATTATGTGGATGTAAATGTAGACTGAGTAGCTACGCGATACATTTCGTCATTAAAATGCCCAGAATCCGGGCCAAACTATTCATTTTTATCTACCCTATTAGTGATAAAGGTATTTGAAGATGAGTATAAAACAACTTGTTAATGTAATTAACTCGCAGCTGAGCTTAAAGCCACCGAGTGCGTCCACCGGGTTGTGGATGGTGGGTCGACCTCTAGATATAGCAAAGAGGGCATTCTTTCAAAAGAAGAATCTACTTACAGCAGGAAATACAAGCATAGAAGTAAGGAAACAGTTCATCAGAACATACATCTGGAGCATTTTTATTTACGGCAGTGAATCATGGACGATGACAGCAGCGGAGAAGAAAAGGGTAGAAGCATTTGAAATGTGGTGTTACAGAAGAATACTGAAGATTAAATGGATCGACCGAGTAAGTAACGAGGAAGTGCTAAGAAGAGTAGGAGAAAAGAGAAGTATGCTGACAACTCTAAAAACAAGAAGGAAAAACTTAATAGGTCATATCTTGAGACACGATGGCCTGATGAAGACTATCGTCGAGGAAAAAGTGAACGGGAAGATTGGAAAAGGCAGACCTCGTATGAGATACATGGAACAGGTTGTGATGAATGTAAAAGAGAAGAATTATGTCACAATGAAAAGGTTGGCCGATAGAAGAATCGAGTGGAGGGCTGCGTCAAACCAATCCTAGGATTGTTGACCAATGATGATGATGAATGTAATTAAGCCCTCTGTTAAATATAATGCACCAAAAGCAATGAGTGAGACCCTGGTTTTTCCCAACTTTAGTGAACGTTTTATCCTGACAATAGATTTTGCATTCACATTGAAGGTTTTCGTGGTCAGCAATAATATATGGCGCTCTGTCTATCCCGTTGAACTTAAAATATTGAATTTTAAATTCTGAAGATTCAGGTGATATGGAGTGGATGCGAAACATGATAACACAGAAAGAAAAAAACGCGAGCCAAATCCACAAAAAATAACTTTACTACGACCCGGGTTTCACTGTATTACAGCATCGTCAGGTGGCGATCTGACCTTAAGATGCTGTAATACAGTGAAACCCGGGTCGTAGTTAAGTTTATTTTTGTGGATTTAGCTCGTGTTTTTTCTTTCTGTTATATCATATTATAGTTCGGTAATCCACACATGAACATTGTGCAAATCATACATGCGTCGACCATCGTTGTTTATTGCAACCCAGATGCGAGCAGTAGTGTTTACAAAAATAAAACAATCATTCGAGTATGCGCAAAAACTGAATATTTTTAAATGGGTTTAGGTTTTATTAATGGGAACCTATTTTGGCCTCTTTGAACGTTGAATATTCCGATCTTGGTCCTCCGGTGTCGGGAGAATAGGGCTGAGCGATACCACGATATATCGTCGACGATACTCGATATGCACTTGATATCGGGATCCGATATTTCGAAACGCGATATCACGAAATGTCGATATCACGATATGTAGATATCCGATATCCCGATACGTCGATATCCCGATTTGACGAGATATTGATCCCGGTATTTTTTTCTGCCACCCTTATTTAGCGCCATTTCTCAGTAATGATTTATGGGATTGAAGCGCTATAAATGGTCTCTTGCTTATAAAATATTACACTTCCTCTAACGATTATTATATATTTCAATTTGTCTAATTTGTTATTGTTATTAACTATAACTTTTTATCATAAAATATGGACGTAGGGAATGGAATGGCCATGGATGGATTTCATCACTGAAAACTCGAATTCAACAAGAAAAGTTCAAACTTGTTGAAAAAAATTGTTTTTAAACCATAATTTGGAATTTTAAAAATTTCGCCGTTCTTCGACCAAGGAAAAATGGTTATATTTCAGCTCTATAGGCCGTTTCAAAAAATTGAAAAGAACCTCTATTTTCTAAATTTATATGCTCTTTCGCCTTAAGATATCATTATATTATAAGTCGAATTCCGATATCCCGATATCCTGATATGACGATATCCCGATATATCTATATCCGGTATGTAGATATCCCAATATGTCGATATCCCGATATGTCGATATCCCGATGTCCATAGCACGATATTTCCTATTTATATCGCGAAACCATAAATCGACGAATCCACGATATTAGAATGATATCGTCGTGCGATATTCAAAACAGCATATCGCAAAGCCCTATGGGAGAATATCAATCAATACGCCAATCATCTCGAGGCTTCTCGTGTATTCTTCCTCCTCCAGACGGCCAGCTCGATCGACTTGTGCGCTTCCCTCTCTTCCTTTTTTCACGTCGAGGAACAGTCATCGACTCCAATCTCATCCGTCCACTTTCCTCAATCTTCTTCGCCACTCTGAGCGACCCTTTGTTGTTTTTACCGTTCTCGCTAGCTGTTAAAGGCATCCTGCCATCGCGGAAATATTTATCTGGCTGCGCCACGCTCAAAATCACGTCAGGAGTTCCCCAGGGTAGCGTAGTAGGTCCGCTTTTATTTCTTGTATACGTAAACGATTTGGGTACCGTGGTTAGTAGAAGCTTAGACTTTTTGCTGACGATGCGATTAAAGTCACGTCGGGAGTTCCCCAGGGTAGCGTAGTAGGTCCACTTTTATTTCTTTTATACATCAACGATTTGGGTACCGTGGTTAGTAGAAGCTGAGACATTTTGCAGACGATGCGACCAAGTCACGTCGGGAGTTCCCCAAGGTAGCGTAGTACGTCCGCTTTTATTTCTTTTATACATAAACGATTTGGGTTCCGTAGTTAGTAGTAAGCTTAGACTTTTTGCAGTCGATGCGATAGTGTATAGGGGTGTATAAAAAGAAGAAGACAGGAAATCGCTTAGCAAGGATTTAGATTCAAATGTGGTGCGACAAATGGCAGATAGAACTTAACCTTAAAAAGTGTGTAGCTATCAATTTTGGAGTAGAAATGATTCCAATTGGGCGATCCTATAAAATTAATAACACGAAGATCGAAACCGTAGAACCCATAAGGTATTTAGGTGTAACAATCACTAAAGATTAAGCATGGTGAATAAACATCCGGGAAATATGCGGCCGAGCGAAGAGAAAGACAGGAGTTATAAAAAGAGTACTTGGGAAATGTGAAGATAAGACAAAAGAGCGATGTTACTTTTCACTAGTTAGGCCCCACCTTGAGTATGCAGCAAGTGAATGGGATCCGAATGAATTAGTAAGTTTGATCAGAGAAATATACTGTGTGCAGCGTAGAGCAGCTAGGTTCGTTAAAAGGTGTTACGATAGGTTGAGTAGTGTTTCATAATTAATGAAAGAATTAGGGTGGGAATCATTAACAGAGCGTAGGTTAAGGTGCAGATGAAATCTATTAGAGAAATTTCAATCGGATAGCTTTACTGAAGAAGTTAGGCACATATTAAAAACACCAGCGTATTTTGCTAGATTTAACCAGATAAATAAGATTAGAGAGATAGATTGTCGTACTCATAGATTCAAAATGGAATTTTTCCCCCGTACCATATGAGAACAGAATAGACAGCATAGCATAGGGATAGGAAGGGGAATTATTTAAGAGTAGTCTGTAGTGTATGATGCGTGTATTAATCCCTTAAATACTATTGATACTAACAATCTAGTTGCATGAGACCCAAAGTTGCTTGTTTGCATGTCGGTAGTGCATGCTTGGTGGTATTCACCCCCTGCCACACACCCTCGCGGTGGCTACAGGGTATCGTGTAGATGTAGATATCGGTTCATACGTGTCACGGTTAGCGCGTGACGAGGAAAGAAAATCTAAGGCGGAGTCAACGCCGCGGCGAGAATGGATTCTCTTCTCAAACCACTATCGCAGCACCTATGGCGGACATTTACAATGCTTACAGTTAGATAATCATTATATGTTAATTCATGGGTCCACAGCATATAATTACCGCGTCACTGTATCCTTATTGGCTCGCCCGCAAGGCTGGACCCCGCCACGTGATCGAAAAATTGAGTGTCGCTGACGGTCGCAAAGTTTTTATACGGATTCACAAAGCTGAATCTTCAGTGAATATTAAGATATGAGTTAGCTACGAAACTGTTGAGAAAATATCAACTATTTCTCCACCCAAGAGAAAAAATCGGTGAAATATAGCGTCCGCAATTTCGCCCTATCATCAGAACAAATATCCTTCTAAATCAATTACGATTTGTTGAAGACTGCAATTTTTTCTGTAAGATACTGTCACACTTAATTCCTTAAAGCTGTTACAAAGGTTCAGCAACCAATTAATTTCGGAGATTTTCAGCGAAAAATGAATTGCGGCGTTTTTTGTGCATCTGGTTGAACTTTAAGCCCCCGCATACAGTTAATTCGCGTTAGTCATGAAAAATAAAACCAACATTACATGCATCATAAGAGTGAGAGTAATAGTGCAAAATTTAAATTTCCAGAATGAAAATTTTTTTTTTGAATTTTGGTGAATTATTCGATTTCAGCCCACTGTGGGCCGGTTCACCTGAAGCTCACTTCAGCGAATACAACCTGATCCGAAACCAGGATGCTTAGTTGCAGGGAATGACTACTTCTTTTTCAAAAATCTCGAATGCTACTTTTCTCATCATCCAATCACTACTTCCGTGAATGCGCAAACGTTTTCGTTTTGTTTCGCTGACGTCATTCGTTACGTAAAGGGGTTGAACGAGCGCGCATTCGGTCAACGACATCGATCCGACAAGGAAATACTCGGAACACTTTCCAATATTTTACGCTCGTCATTATGACAGCTATAACTGCTTGATAAATAATATCGAAGATTGCCGCCCTCCTTTCGGATATCTTTCGAACATTTATCTTGGAATAAGAATGACACATGATCTTTTTCGGGGTAAACACATACGTGAAATAATGGGTCAAGCTAATCGTAGACTGGGATTCATCAAAAGAGTATTGGGTAAATGTGACGATCATGTACGAGAAATCAGCTACTTTTCCCTTGTTAGACCTCATTTGGAATATGCTGCCAATGTATGGGATCCCTACGAAATAAGCCTAAATAATGAACTTGAACGTGTGCAGCGAAGATCGGCAAGATTTGTAAAGGGACGGTACGATAACCTTATTAGCGTAAACAGTCTATCAAATGAATAAAATTGGGAATCATTGTCAATTCGCAGGTTGAAATTTAGACTTAATCTCCCAAATAAATTCCAAGATTATATTTTCAGTGATGGTGTTAAAACTATTTTGCGAACCCCAACTTGCTATGGTATACTGGACAAATGATTACAAAATTAGAGAAATTGATTGCCGAACTGACAGATTCAAAATGTCCTTTTTTCCTCGTACAATTAAGGCTATGAATAACGGTAAATATGTCCAATACGAGTGTAGCAATGGATAGCATAGGTAGTTGCATGTTGGTGTAAGGACTTGAGGGTACCCCAACTAACAGCACGTTTTTGCATGCGTAGTTTGCTATTTTTACGTTTTAAATATTGCGGTATAGACTAATATATTGATACTAATTCTTTTTAATGCATGATATGTAATGCAAGTTTGGTGACAATTCACCACCTGCCACACACCTTTGAGGTGGCTTGCAGGACATTATGTAGATGTAGATGCTCTGGCTTTTCTGTTTTTGATAGAGTTGGGCTGACAAATTGGTGATTAAAAAATTTGCATATTTTGTACGTAAGAAAAATGAGTGGTGTTCACTGATATTTTAAAGTTATAATTTTCCTTTTTTCTAAAAGAGAACCTAGTTTTTTATTTCAGTAATCATTTCTTGATCTAATAAAGGCCTCTAAAGGAATATTTACTTCGAAAATGGCACCGAAAATGTCGATCTATCATGCATTTATCATCTCCAATTGAGTGTTAAATTTATTGGTTTATATTTATTCTGGTGAGTCCACCTAGTTCATTTTTGTCATTTGAGATCGATGGGTCACTGGATAGGGGTAGGGGTTTCTTCAGGCAGTGGAGTAAGGGTTGAAAGAAACCCAGCATCGACATTAGCCTGCTCTCTACGAAATGTGCCAAGGAGTTCACCGTTTAACATCTCATACGGAAGCCGTAATTCTTAAGGAGGCTCCACCGTGACTCCGCGAATTAATAACCCATAAAAGAGCTATGTTGTTAAATGAATGAATACCGATCCAGAAAAACACCTAAACGGAAAATATTCTATAGGGTGATGACTCGTGCACAATGAGTATGCTATTATAATGCTCGTTGTAGTTACATTCTATTTTTTACAATCTCTTTTAACTCATTTTGACTTCCGAACATGACTGACGTGTTGTTACCACGTTTAATTTACAAAGTGAGAATACATGCTCAATCCCGCTAATACGTATTCTAAAATAGGTTAAATATTTTTTTACTTAGTTTCAAACTATTCCCTTGCAAATAATGGGGGCGTTTACTCGGAACCGAAATCGCAATTTTGTACACGAAATCGTTAGATGGAAACGAAAAACGAATTTTAGTGAAAAAATTAATCTTCTAACCACAACCATTCACTCATAAATCAAAAATTAAAATAAGCAAAAGGTGACGCCCACCGAAAAAGCTGCTGTGATAACATTGACGTCATTTTCCTCCCGTCCTTGACTACTTTTAGGGGAGGGGGAAGGGAGTGGAGGGGGGTTCTCGGAAGGTCTGCTCGCACAGATGCTGTCGAAATCGCTCCCATTGGCCGAGTCAGCTGTGTCCCCCCCTTTGCGATAAGGCGAAGTAGCTTCGCGGGCTCAGTTATGATTGGACGAAGTAAATATACGTCAGAGGTTGCACCACACCCACTTTTCCGAAAGGGTTAAAAACATCAGTTTTTCGCCGCTTATAACTCGGGAAATAATTGTCGGATCAGGAAACGGAAAAATATGGGTCCTTTTATTTTACAAACTCTATCAGATTCGGCAATAAAAAAAATATGGTAAACGACCCCATTTGTTTCGAATTTCTTGATATTATGAGTTTTGAAAATTGTTTGGCAACAATGACGCTGCTACCATTTGGATTACAATTTGGTATTAATTACACTATGTCAATAATCAATGGAATATTTGAATTACATAAAAAATATAAAATGGACCTTGGAAAGGTATATTCCTGAATTAAGTCGGTAAATAAGCTTTTAAGCGCGTTCCGTCACAAGTATCGTTGCCAATGATAACAACATAACTGTGGCGCCACTTTCATTCAAAGAAGGCTCTTCTGATTTTTTTCTAGCAAACATTTATTAACATCAATTAAAAAAGTGTGTAAGGCGAGAACTTATTTAAAATGATAAATTATATAAAAACTTGTAATCTTATATTAGCTTTTGGTCAAAACGACATTTCTATTTACATAATTAATCCGCAAATCTTACTGCAAGAGCCATGCTCTGCCGTATAACCACGTATAGCTGATGTTGAAAGACTTTTTTCTCCAAACATGTGATGGAAAGGCCTCATTATTTTATTGCAAATCGATAGAAGGGCCAACAATCGTGTGTGCTTTAATTTTCACAAAAATGACATCTACTTCATAATTCGTTGGAGCCTCCTTAACACACGGAGGCCCGTACGGGTCAATTTGACCCTACGGGACTTTTAAAGTGTCACTACATTCATAAATTTTGGAATAATAGTAAAATACACCGTGACTTTTCATGAAATGACGTTATTTACCTTAGGGTAAAATATTTTGCATATACCATATAATTTTCAGCCCGATTTAAAAATATTACAGTGAAGGCCCACCCGGGTCATTTTGACCCGAAGAGTTATACGCCTTAGTTTCACCCACTGGCTTTATAATTTATGGTATTCCTACATTGTACATCTCCTACATTTCATTCCGCTACCTTGTACCTACATTGTACCTAACTTTCCTACATTGTCCTACCTTGTCCACCTTTCTCTCCATCCCTTTCCCCTTTCATCCACCTTATCTCGTCTTACCTCCCCCTCCTTCTCGCCTCTATATAAACTTGTGCATACGTGAAATTTATACCTGATGACACCTGGTATTGGAGAGGGTAACATTGCCAGCATAAAACGACGCAGTGCTATATCCCCAAGAAAAATTTTGAATATACTGCAAGAAATTTCAGATAATGAATCGGACGTCGGCGAGATAGACTCGGAATTGAGTGATGGTGATCAGGATTATCTACCACGTGACATGGAAGGAGAGAGTAATTCCGATACTGAAAAAGACTTTACGGATGATCAACCTGAAGCGGTAAAAGGTAGGTATTGTATTTTTTGTGTCTTATCTGACTGATCAAAATATAATATTGTGGGTACTCATCAATGCCAGTAGTATGATTTTTGTATGATAATATAATGTTTGCCGTATTTTATTTTCCTTGAAGCTAAGAGAGGGAGATATAGAAGATCGACCGCTGGCACATTCCATGAGCATGCAGCCAACCAAATTCGGCCGTCTAGCAGTCGACGAAGTCGGACCTGCGGACAGGTGCACCGTGCACTAATCAATATCGAGTCTGAGGATTCTGATGAAGATGAGACTGCATTTGTGGTTGAGGGTGGTGTGTGTACGAGTGGACATCAAAAAGGTGGTGGAAAAAGCACAGGATTACGTAATTTGGCTATACCTGAGGTTGGTGAGACTATAATATCAAAAAATGGAACGGTCAAGTGGGTGGTGTCAGAAATTGGAGTAGAAGCTCCCGGGCGGAGGGCAGTTCAAAACATAGTAAGTGAAGTTTCAGGTCCAAAACCTCATGCAAAACGTTGTGTGGAGAATGGCCATGCCCTTAGCGCTTGGCGTTTGCTTTTTCCAAATAAAATGCTAAAGCATGTGCAGACATGCACGCAAGACGAGGCCCGTAGAATCACTAGCGATGAAAGCTGGTCAGTTTCACTTTCAGAACTAGAAGCGTTCATTGCATTGCTTTACGCCCGAGGGGCATATGGTAGCCGTGCGTTAGATTTAGATTTACTCTGGAATACTACGTGGGGTCCTTCATTTTTTAGAAATACTATGTCTAAGAACAGGTTCAAAGATATTATGACTTACCTCAGATTTGACCGTAAGTCTAATAGGTTGGAGAGGTTGAAAAATGATAAATTCGCTCTGGTATCTGAATTGTGAGGAAAATTCATTGATAATTGTGTACTTTGCTACAAGCCTGGAGAGTATTTGACCAGCGATGAACAATTATTTCCTTGCAAATGTAGTTGTCCATTCATTCAATATACGCCAAAGAAACCTGACAAATTTGGTATAAAATTTTGGGTGCTAGTTGATGCCAATAGTGGATACATGTGTTATGCAATACCTAATCTTGGGAAAGACGACCTTCGCCCTCATGGCGAGTCGTTGGCCGAGAGTGTAATCATGAAGCTTATGGAGCCTTATCTCAATAAAGGCAGGAACATAACGACAGACAATTATTTTACGTCAACCACTCTAGCAAGCAAATTGAAAGCAAAACGTACTAGCATAGTGGGAACAATGAATCGTGTTCGTAAAGAAGTTCCTGCAATATTTAAAAATTCAGATGCTCCAATGTATTCCACTGCCGTTCTTAGGTCTGATGACATGACACTTACTGCATATCAGTGTAGGAAGAAAAAGAATGTACTGGTATTGAGTTCAATGCACCCCAATGTTTCGATATCCGCCGGCCAAAAAAAAAAAAAAACCAGAAACGGTGCTATTATATAATAGTACAAAAAGTGGCGTTGACTGTGTAGATCAAATGGGGCGTAAGTACTCCGTGCGAGCTTGTACACGCCGCTGGCCAGTATCGGTGTTTTACAATTTGTTGGATCTCTCAGCCATAAAAGCAAGTGTGCTCTACCGTGAAATTACAGGGATAGAAATACCTCGGCGCAAATTTTTACTGCAATTGGTGTCTGAACTATGCGAGGATTACAAGAATTCAGGGGTATCGCGCAATGTTTCGCGAAATATTGTAGATTCAAATCTCCTTCGCGAAAAAAGAAGAAAGTGTCTTATATCTAAATGCAAGGGAAATAAAAACAAGACAATGGATTCGTGCTACAGGTGCACGGCAGGAGGCCGGTGTGTGGTAAATGTACTGCAGTTTTGTCAAAGATATGCATTGTTTGTGATAAGAATTATTCTACTGATGTTCAATAAAATGTTCAACAATATTGATTGCATTATAATTATTGTAATTAGCAGTGCTATAACTTCTATTAATAACATTCTACCATTAAATGGAAAGAAAAACTCCAAAAACGGCAAAAGAGATACTTTGGGTCAAAATGACCCGTGCGGGCTTTCTAGGAGGTAAAAAATTCCGGGCCTCCGCGTGTTAACAGGAGGACACTGAATACGGAAACGAGAAACACTTCTGCTATAAACGGAATCGGAATCCGAATTCGATTATTGGGATCGAAAAATCGGAAGATGCTCTTTCTGGATGTAACCGATTTCTCTTGAAATTCCCATCCTTCCAATACTTCATATCCGGATTGTCAGAGGAAGAGTACGCGATAGCCTCGGTGTCAAATATATTGCACTTATAGGAGTGTAATTGTCTTCACATGTGATAGAAACATATTGACCAATTGTGTTTGGGTGTAGGAGGGGATGTTTTTGGGGCAGCCATAGATTCGGACATGGGGGCTTTTTAAAGGATACCAGTAGGACATGATTGTTGTACTCTTTATAGTTTCCTTTAACGTAATATTTCTCATTTTTATATAGGTAATTTTATCTTTAAACTAGATTTATCTATTTATGTCAAGAATTAGTGAGATAAATTTTTCTAAGCAATGAAGAACGCGAAAGAAAATTATTTATCCTTGCGTCATGTAAAGAATCAGACAATGAGTCAATTAAGCTTTTATGCCAAGTATTTATGTCACAGTCACATATTGAAGATTTTGTGTTTAGGCTGTCTGTTTATCTTCGCTCTGATGTAGTTATCACCTTATCTACGTTATATTATTCGCAAAATAATGATATTTTTATAGGGTGGCTTTTGACTAGCTGTGTTTGAATCCCTCGTTACATTATAGCGTCCAAATATATTGTCGGTAGATATTTAAATATCCAAATATATTGTCGGTCCAAATATATTCTCTTGTGCACACATTTCCCATTGGTGAGGCAAGATAAGGAATCGCTGCTGAAAATGGCATGGAAAGGAGCAGGTGTATGAAGGAAGCGATTAGGGACGGTTGAACACTATAGACGGTTGCAGAAGATGTGATGCTCTAGGAGGAGGAAAAATTTACGTCTTAGAAGAAATAAATGTAGGTAGAGGGTAGGAATGATATTAAGGAGGTTGGCTCGCGAATGCTTGAGTCATGTTGTCTAAGGAATCTTATTAATTTAAGTACGAGTATACGCCTGCTAAGTGCTAAGCACAAAGAATTTTGCCTAAACTATTGAACGTCTTAAGTATCACAAGAAATACGATGGAAAGTCGAAGGATTAATTTTTTAATGATACTTTTAATCAGCTCGACGATGGAGTCAATTCAGCATTTACTTTACAGAAATAAATGTACTCGATGAATTTACTAATGTATAACACCAGAATATTAATATCAAACGTTGTGTTATAATATTTCTTGAAATATTCATTAATATCTCATTAGTAATGATATTATTAATACGCCAAACAATATGGCAACAGCGACCGCAGCGCCACTTGAAGTCAACTAACGGATTTCGTCTGCTATAAGTGGAGAAATTGGTTTATTTAGCGAAAAATACTGCAGGTTAGTGCCTTTTTTTCGTGTCATTTTATTTCCTGTGAAATTACGCATAAAATATCAGTTTTTTGCAAAAAAGACATGCCTCTATGGTATTTTTAAACTTTATATTCCCATGTGATGGCCATTCTCGCCGTTAATCGTATGTTATTTCAAATGCAATTTGTGCAAAAAGGAGTATGGGTTGGAAGAGTATCATTACGTCATTATTTAGAGAAACTTCAGTTCTATAAGTGCTGGAAATATAAAAAAAATGACATGACTTTCACTTTTCGGATCAACATTCTCAAGCGAGAAAAGAAGCGGCCTAAGAGGAAAGAAGAGATCATAAGGGGAAGTAAAGAAGAGCCCTCCATCAAAAATAACCAATAGGGTTATTTTTTCCAGAGTGGAATACCAAATGGTAATATTAATCCTTCTGTATTTAACGCTTATTTGTCACATACGACTGAAGTATTCTCCGTCTTTCTATCATTTTAAACTCACACATATACCACCGCATCTGACAGTATTCACCGCTCTAAAGAACACTTTATGAAATAAGGATTTCACCAAAAAGTTAGTATACAATCGTTTACTTGAACGTGTGCAGCGAAGATCGGCAAGATTTGTAAAGGGACGGTACGATAACTATATTAGCGTAATCGGTCTATTAAATGAATTAAAATGGGAATCATTGTCAGATCGCAGGTTGAAATTTAGACTAAATCTCTTAAACAAATTCCAAGATAATATTTTCAGTGATGATATTAAAATTATATTGCAAACCCCAACTTACTATGGTAGACTGGACCAAAATCACAAAATTAGAGAAACTGATTGCCGAACTGATAGATTCAAAATGTTTTTTTTCGTACACTTAGGGATATGAATAACGGTAAATACATCCAAGACGAGTGTATCAGTGGATAGCATAGGCATGTTGGTATAAGACTTGAAGGTAACCCAACTAACACCATGTTTTTGCATGTATGCTTTGAAATTTTTATTTTATTTTTCAAATTGTGTAGTTTAAAACAGTTTATAAATACAAATCCTTTTTTATGCATGATATGTAGTGCAATATTGGTGAGAATTCACCTCCTGCAGAACACTTTTATGGTGGCTTGCAGGGTATTATGTAGATGTAACATTATTTGCAATCATTTAATTTTTTTAATATATCACTTTTTCTCACAGTTTTTAGCATAGTCCTCGGCCTCGATGAACAATAATTTTCTCCATTGGTTTTAAATCACCCATGTTCCCAGAATAAGCGATATGGATGTACCATGGTGTTAATGTGGGAACGAGAGATAAGGGAAGAAGATTTATCGTGTCCACTCCATTGAGCGGAGTGGAGGCTCGCGGTGACCAGAGTGAAGGCAAGAGACGGGGTGCGGGAGCAAAGAGGAGGTGCGGTCGGGGAGCAGCAACCCATGCATTCGAGTTGCTGGCTCTAAAGGCCATTCTTCCTAGAATGGACGCAAGCCATGAAACACCGGTTCATAGGAAATACTTATATCTACATCTACATAATACCCTGTGAGCCACCATAAAGGTGTCGCAGGGGTCGAATTCTCACCAAACATGCACTACATGTCATGCATCAAAGCGGGTTAGCATTTATATACTGCTCTAAACTACACTAGTTCAAAAAAAGATAAAATAGCTAAGCAAACATGCAAAAACTTGCTGTTTGTTTCGTAAGCTTCAAGTCTTTATACCGGCATGCAGCTACCGATGTTATCAATTGCTACACTCGTACTGGACATATTTACCGTTATTCATATCCCTAATTGTACGTGGAAAAAAGGACATTTTGAATCTGTCAGTTCGGCAATCAATTTCTCTAATTTTATGATTATCGTCCAATCTGCCATAGTAAGTTGGGGTTCGCAAAATATTTTTAACATCATCACTGAAAATATGGTCTTGGAATTTGTTCAATAGATTGAGTCTAAATTTCAACCTGCGATCTGACAATGATTCTCAATTTAATTCATTTAATAGACTGGTTACGCTAATAAGGTTATCGTACCGTCCCTTTACAAATCTTGCCGAACTTCGCTGCACACGTTCAAGTTCGTTGTTTAGACCGATTTCGTAGGGATCCCATACACTCGCAGCATATTCCAAATGAGGTCTAGCGAATTTACGTACACTTCTAGAACGCTTACGGCAATAGGGTCGTTTATCATATTTTTACTGTGGAATTTGTTGTAGTTTCTTAAATAAAGAGACGCGAACTTTTCCGTAATTTGGTCCGTTAATTATTACAAGAGATATAAGCGGAGAAAAACTGACGTGTTTAAACGCTTTGGGAAAAGTGAGCGTGATGCGACCTCGTACGTCATCCACTTCGTCCAATCACGACTGAGCCCGCTAAGCTACTTCGGCTCATCGCAATGGGGGACACACAGTTGAGTCCTCCCATGGGAGCGGTTGCGACAGAATCTGTACGAGCAGATCTTCCGCCACCCCCCCCCTCCACTACCTTCCCTTCCCGTAAAAGCAGTCAAGGACTGGAGATCAATGACGTCAATTGTCTCAAAGCAGCTTGTTCGGTGGGCGTCACCTTTGGCTTATTTCATTTTTTGATTTATGAATAACGGCTCTGGTTAGAAGATTAATTTTGTCACTGAAATTCATTTTTCGTTTCCATATAACGCTTTTTTGCACAAAAGTTGCGATTTCGGTTCCGAGTAAACTCCCCTATTGCGGAGTTGTTAGAAATAATTAGCGCGAATTATTTGTTAAGTTATGGAGAAATTAACGTCGGAATTGGTCGTATTTGAATTAACGTGAAATAAACTTTAAGTGCGCAGTGTCGTAGTCGTACGTATCAGAGCCTTTCTTCAGTATTTTGTTGATATTTGCCGTGCATCATGGGAAGAAAACATTGCGGGGTGAAAAATGAAAAATACGACATTACGAAAGCCTATGCTTGGATCCCCTCCTTTAGCGTAAAGTGCTTCATTGATAGATCCATATTTTATTTAACGGCCATATACAGCGCAATTAGGCCATAGCCATCCAGAGGCGGGTTTTTGGAAAAAAATATATCCGCGATATCCGACTTCAGTTGTGGAAAAATTAGCGCTAGAATTTATCTACATCTACATCTACATAATACCCTGACAGCCACCATAAAAGTGTGCGGCAGGGGGTGAATACTCACCAAACATGCACAATATATCATGCATTAAAAATGGATTAGTATCTATATAGGTACTGTTCAAAACTACACTATTTAAAAAAGGATAAAAATAGCAAAGCATACATGTAAAAACATGCTGGCGTTGGGAAAAAAGAAAAAAAACTACCAAATCCCAATCATGCAGAACACACCCACAAAAGCCATGCATGGCTTGAAACCTTACACCAATTTCATAGATACTCATGCATGCAAAAAAAAGCAACATCTCGAATCGTACGTGGAAAAAATGACATTTTAAACCTGTCCGTCCTGCAATCTATCTCCTTAATTTTATTAGATTTATCGAGCCTACCATAATAAGTCGGAGTCAGCAATATATGATTAACGTCATTAATGAATTGTCCCTCCTTAAATCTTCCCAGAAGATTAAGTCTATAATTCAGTCGGCGTTGTGACAGCGATTTCCAACCCAATTCGGCTAACATACCAGACACACTGCTTTCCCTATCGTAACACCCTTTTACATATCTCGCTGCTCTTCGTTGTACTCGATCTAATTCGTAAATTAATCCTGCTTCATAAGGGTCCCATATGCTCGCAGCATATTCTAAGTGTGGTCTAACAATTGAAAAATAGCAACGTTCCTTCACCCTCTCCTCACTTTTCCCTAATATTCTTTTAATAAACCCCAACTGTCTATTTGCTTGATTGCATACTTCCCTGATATATTCCTGCATGATAGATCCTGAGTAAGTGTTACCCCTAAGTACTAATAATAGTAATACTATTAGTACTAATAATAGTAGTACTACTATTAATATAACTGTATCCAACTTCCAACTGCATCAGAAATTATCGGAGGAACAACGATGATGATGATTTTGACTACGAATTATTGGAATATTTGGAATGAGATACAAAAAAAAATCAGTTGTGCTTCTGTTCTTGGAAAGATTCCTACGCGTAGCTCCCCAAACCAATTGAGCTGGCAATCCCCAGTTCCTTTACTATTGAGTCGTAATTATACGTGCGAATGAATGCCTTCTTCCGTGCGGCGAAATATCACCGTCCAAATCTTCCTCTCGAGGAAAAACTTTCCACCAGTCTGGGAATGCGTGTAGGTGCCTGTACTTGGGCGGATGGAACCAGTTCATTCGGGTTCCACTCCTTGACCCCGTCGCCGGGATTCCCAATCCGAACGAGCCTTCTTGGCTTCCCAGGGAAATCATTATATTTTTTTAGCAAGAGGAGATATCCTCATTCGCAATGGTCATCGGCGTCTTTCCATCCGAACTTTCTTTTCTTCTCTTCTCTCGTCCCGTCCCACTTAGAATCTGACGCTAGAATGTGACATCAGTGTGAACCTGATATGTGCGTGGATAGAGGACGTATCATCTACATAGTACCCTGCAAGCTGCCATAAAGATGTGTGGCAGGGGGTGAATTCTCACCAAACATGCACCACATATCATGCATAAAAAAGGATCGGTAATAATATACTTGCCTCAACTTCACTATTTAAAAAAGATTAAAATAGCAAAGCAAACATGCAAAAACATGACTTTAGTTGGGTTAGCTTCAAGTCCTTATACCAAAATGCAGCTACCAATGTTATCAAATGCTACACTCGTACCAAATACATTTACCGTTATTCATATCCCTAATAGTACGAGGAAAAAAGGACTTTTTGAATCCGTCAGTTCGGCAATCAATTTCTCTAATTTTATGATTATAGTCCAGTCTACCCTAGTAAGTTGGGGTCCGCAAAATATTTTTAACATAATAACTGAAAATATGGTCTTGGAATTTATTTAAGAGATTTAGTCTAAATTTCATCCTGCGATCTGACAATGATTCCCATTTTAATTCATTTAATAGACTGGTTACGCTAATAAGGTTATCGTACCTTCGCTTTACAAATCTTACTGATCTTCGCTGCACACGTTCAAGTTCATTATTTCCCATACACTGTAGGCATATTCCAAATGAGGTCTAACAAGGAAAAAGAAGCTGATTTCTCGCACATGATCGTCACATTTATCCAGTACTCTTTTGTCGAATCCTAGTTTGCGATTAGATTGCCATGTTATTTCACGGTTGTGTTTACCCCAGGAAAGAACATGTGTCAGTCTTATTCCAAGATATTTAATGGATTCCACGTTTGTTAATTCATTATTTCTTATTTTGTAAGTGCTAGGAGGATAGCTATTTTTTTCCAAAACTTCATTTCTAGAGATTTAAAAAAATTTTAATTCTACCTGCCATGTATCACACCAATTTTCAATTGCTTGTAGGTCATCGTTCAAATATTCTTTAGAGTTTGGGAATAGCATTTCCCTGTACACTACTGCATCATCTGCAAATAGAGGAAGCTTACTTTGTACCCATGGAGTAACTAAATTACTATGGAGTAAGTAAATTCTGATTCAACAATGTAATCAGTTAAACAAAAGAGTTAAGTCGTTCGCGAGGAAAAAGGAGCGACATTCCATTCTCGCATGCCCTCCCAGTCGCTCCAGCCAAGAAACCTCTCTCTCTCTCAATCACTTCTAGAGCGATGGCAATCCTGCTCCATTTTCCAGAGGGCCTTGGGCTCCAAAACCACATCCGTTTCTCGTTCCTTGGGCGGTCACAGTACGAAAAAATCCGAGAACGATGGGAGTTCTCTCGTGCCCACATACGTTGTGTTCCACATAGCTAAACGGGAGAGTGTGTTCCGAAACAAAAAAAAAACACCCACGCGCGTCCTTCCACATAACCGCAACTCGAGGCTTTCTAAGCTCCGCCGCTGATAAAAGAATGCAAATCGACTCAATATTGGCACTCAAAAGAAATAACATTTAATCCCAAGCGAGGGGAGTTCGTGAGTGCATACGTTTCGCATGTTTTCATTTTTTAATCGATTTGTGTGATTGACGGGTTGCAGGATGAAATACAAGTAAGCCCTAAATGTGTACTTAAGGGATGTTCTAAGATAATACTTATGCTAGCCTTCAGGCTTAAGGAGGCTCCATCAAATTATGAAGCAGATGTCATTTTTGTGAAAATTTCAGGACTCATCGTATTTTGGCCCCTCTATCGATTGACAACAAAATAATGAGGCCTTTCCGTCATATATTTGAAGAACATAGTCTTTTCTTAAATACTGGAGTTTAGAACAGTATATAAATACTAATCCTTTTTTATGCAAGATATGTAGTGCACGTTTAGTGAGAATTCATCCCCTGCCAAACACCTTTATGGTGGCTAGCAGGGTATTATGCAGATGTAGTGCCTCGAAGAAAGTGGTCAAATCATTTGTAATATATATCTTTATCTATAATAATTTCTTTTCGGTTCCGTGCAAAAATGTGTCCCACAAGGTTGTCCCGTTTCCAATTCAGTGTTGTCATGAGATTTAAATTCTCACTTCTTTACCTTTTCTTCATGTCTATCTCACTATTCTTGGAATTTCACTAGTATCTTGATCGCATAGCTCCATTTAAACCTAATCACTCTTCAGTTGCATATTTAACAATCCACTAGTGTTGCCTTTATTTTCGTGTTACTACTCCTACGCATCTACATCTACGCAATACCCTACAAGCCCTGCCACACACCTTAAGATTGTGTGGCAGAGGGTGACGTTTTACATTCAAACAAGCTACTACATGGTACATAATTGGGTCAATTGCAGCTACATGGTTGATATCTGCATAGCATTAAAAGGATTGGTTTTTAATGCATTCATCATACACAACAGATTAATCTACAATATTCCACCCACCTAACTCTTTGCCATGCTGCCTATTATGTTCTCTAATGGTTCGGGGGAAAGTTGACATTTTTAATTTATCAGTACGACAATATTTCTCTATAAAATTATTTATTTGATATCTCTATCATAAAGGAGCATACTCCAAACAAAGGTTTTGATGAAGTGTTTCACGACTTCCAAGGGTTCTACTTTCCAAATGTTTATACGTTACCAGCAGACCTGGTGCCTGCTTTGCAGGCACTTTTCATAAGCACTTAGTATGCAGAGAGAAAGAAATGACTATTTTATAAATGGTGAAATGTGTCCCACTCTAATTATCCTGTATGTTTTTGTACATTATGCTACACCATATTTTCATTATATGTTGTCTCTCACTTTCAAAAAACCACGTTTTTTGCATTTATCTCTGCTCCCCAAACTGCTAAAAATCCAAAACTACTACCAAATCATGTAGACAGAGAATCCACACTCAACGCACCAAACCTCACTCTTTTAGCTCTTGGGAGAGAGCAAAACAAAACGATTTCTAAATGATTTACTGACTGATTGACACGCTACATAATTAATATGTATATGCTAATTAACCTGCTGATTTAGCAACAAACATTAATACATAATAAACGTTTTATAACCTTCTTTCAACTATAAGAAAAGTACCTACTTCAAAACGTCTAGCTTTGAAATTCGCATTTCATATACAAGATCGGGGCCGGTTAGCAAAAATTGTTTTTCTAGTTCACTATCTGTACATTGAAAACGTTAATCAATATTTTAATACTTACAAAATTGATTGATGAAAGTAACTCCACTTTCTTCTAATTATTCAATCCCATTTTTGCCCCTTTACCAAAAACGTAAACACATTTACTTAGCAACGAAAACAAATTTGCATAGCAACTGATTTCCCATGTTAAAAGATAGGGAAAAACAATTTTTCTCTACGCCACAAACTACTAAAAATCCAAAACTACTACCAAATCATGCAGACAGAATCCACACTCAACGCACCAAACCTCACATCTTGTAGCTCAAAACTTGGGAGAGAGCAAAACAAAACGGATACAGAATGACGGACAGACTGACACACTACAAAATTAATATACCTACCTATATATAGATTCTTCTTGTAGAATTCCCTCTTTACCTGTATGCTCTGTTTAGTATTTCTTTCTTACTTCGTAAATCAGAGGTTTTAGTTTGTAAAGAGGACATCTTATTATAGTGCTTGAACCATTTTCCGTATTTGAATATTTTTTTTACCTTCAGTTCCCCATGCAGTGAAACATTATTATGCAGTGAAATATTATTGGTTATTTTTCGTTCCAAGTGAAATCTCATTGGTATTGGAAATCTCATCTCTTCACTCAGTGCCTTTTTGTAGATCATCTCTTCGGGCACAGAAGATATGTGGTTAGCAAATCGCGATATGATAATTATTATTCTGTCAGTGGAAGAGAAATGTAAAACCACAATCATAATTGGAACGAGCCTTTCAGCTCTCCAGAATATATGCCCACAATCTATGGAAGGTTCGGTCAATGTGTAAAATGATTGCGGGGAAAGTAGAAGAACTGGGGCCACGGCAGCCCGGAGACTTAGGTTCAGTAAGTTCCTGCCGTATCATTTATCTGAGGCTATTTATGGGCCATTATGTTCCTTTTTTCGCCATTTAATGTTTAGTCGGATTTAATAAATCAGAATATACTTTTGAATATCAGGTGAAGTCTCATAAGGAGGTCATTAACAGTTGACTCTATGGACGAATCTACATCTACATCTACATAATATCCTGCCAGCCACTATAAAGGTATGTGGCAGGGGGTGAATTATCACCAAACATGCACTACGTATCATGCATAAAAAAGGATTAGTGTTAGCATGACTAATTATTAGCTTTATATTGGCAATAAAATATTTCAAACTCGTTTTTTGACGAAGTTACTGGATACGTAACCCTATATGGGGGGTGATTCGTAAATAACTAATCACGGACTACCTGCCTGGCAAATTTCGTCAAAAAATCCTAGATCCGAAACTCGGACACTCCCCTTGTTAGTTGCATAGTTGCGTTGTATGGTATATATTGGTTGCACTTAAATGGTGTTTTTTTTTGGTGATATTCAGCCCTTGCCACACACCCTCTCGCGGGCGCTCAAAGGGTAATACGCATATGTAGATGAGAGCATGTGTGAAACACAATGTTATGTGCTCAGTAGGTGTGGTCTAATCGTTCCCAAGCACCCCTATTCTGGCTTGCTTGTCACCGATTAGTTAGCACGCGAATGCCTCCTCCAATGCCTTCTTACCTCCTTGATCCAGGGCATAAGGAAGCAAAGAAATGAAGACAGAGTGACCGCCGACACAAATTATATTACATTTGTAATTTCCCACGCGCAGTACATGGTTGAAAAATTAAAATTCTTGTTGCTAAAAGAAAATACGAATCAAACTTCGTAATCATTTCTTAAATAATTTTCGCCTCCTTTATTTTCAGCAAAAATCATTTTCACGGACGGTGACCTACCATCTGCTGCCATACACCGTAGCGGCGGATTCAAGGATGGCATATAGGTGTAGAGGAATCTATTCGACAATGATATATTTGCAGGTAAGCATTGACCCAATGAAGTAACTCGCAATTCGTCCGCTCCTCAGGCTTTTTGTTTTGCAATCATCATCTCAGGACACACACATCTGTATGTTGTATAATGCATGGCAGTTGGAATTAAATTAAAAAAAGCCTAGTATTGAAGTTTTGGATAAAGAATACCTCTCCTTCTAGCACTTACAAAATAAGTAATAATGAATTAACAAACGTGGAATCCATTTAATATCTTTTACTGAAAAATTCCCACTTTTAACCAATTACGCACTTATCCCTAAGTGTCGCAGATTACCTTAGCTGTCAATCGTCTCCCCCCATATGAATAGCCAGCTAACTTAATCAATGTGAATAAATCACTTCAATGGAATACTTGACAATAGTGATTTTGGACACGCCTAGTGGTTTGCAAAAGTAGATATTCACAAAAGAGAAAAACGTGGCTAAAAGGAGGCAATCGCAATGCTACAAGGTAGTGTGATAGGTCCACTACTGTTCCTTCTATTCATAAATGATATCAATAAGGTGGTAAAAAGAAAGCTTTGTCTATTTTCCGCAGCAGTAATGAAGCAGTAGTGTACAGGGAAATTCTATGACCAAACGATAAAGAATATTTAAATGATGACTTACAGTCAACTGAAAATTGGTGTGATACAAGGTAGTTAGAAGTAAAATTAAAAAAATATCTAGTAATGAAGTTTTGGAAAAAGAATAGCTCTCTTCCTAGCACTTAAAAAATAAGTAATAATGAATTAACAAACGTGGAAAGCATTAAACATCTTGGAATAAGACTGACACATTTTCTTTCCTGGGGTAAACACATACGTGAAATATTAGGTCAAGCGAATGGTAAACTAGGATTCGTCAAAAGAGTACTGGGTAAATGTGACGATCATGTACAGAAATCAGCCCTTGTTAGACCTCATATGGAATATGCTGCCAGTGTATGGGATCCCTACGAAATCGGTCTAAATAACGAACTTGAACGTGTGCATCGAAGATCGGCAAGATTTGTAAAGGGACAGTACGATAATATTATTAGCGTAACCAGTCCATTAAATGAATCAAATTGGGAATCATTGTCAGATCGCAAGTTGAAATTTAGAGTTATTCTCTTAAACAAATTCCAAGACCATATTCTCAGTGATGATGTAAAATATGTTTTGCCAACCCCAACTTTGTATGGTAGACTGGACCATAATCACAAAATTAGAGAAATTGATTGCCGAACTGACAGATCCAAAATTTCCTTTTTTCCTCGTACTATTAGGGATATGAAAAATGGTAAATATATCCAATACGAGTGTAGCAATGGATAACATTTGTCGCTGCATGTAGGCATAAGGACTTCGAGGCTAATCCAACTAACAGCATATTGTTGCATGTTTGCTTTGCTATTTTTTAAATAGTGAAGTTTAGAACAGTATATAAATAATAATCCTTTTTTATGCATGATATGTTAGGTTTGAATTCACCCCCTGCCACACACCTTTGTGGTGGCCTCCAGGGTATTATAACAGGCAGAAAACGAGAGCAAAATTTATTTTTACGCATCTGTTATTCTTCAAGTTTCTCCATGGTCTGAGCACAGTGGTTTTTAGAATAATTGCATTCGCTGTCTCGTGCCTGCTACACGTGCTCCAGAAATAAATTCCTTGGAACTATTCCATCCGCCCGCTCTCTTATTCCCATCCCCTCTCCCTCTTTCTCTCTCTTCCCCCATAATTCATAGAGATAAGCGATCTCGGACTGAATAAGCCAGTGGGGGTCACTTTTACAGTCGATCGCCAGGAGCCCGCCCGTTTTACGCCTAGACGTTTCGAAGGTAAACGTTTTAGCAACCGATCGCTTCTCAGTCCCTTATGGACGCACGTGCTTCAGGGGTATCCTTGCTCTTTCATTACGTGAGCCGTTATCTTTTTAGTTAATGTGATTCCTTTTCCACAACTGACCTCCATCATTCTCCAGAAAAGAGCCAGTGTTCGTGAAATATTCAAGAAACGTTCCACTCACACGAACCCAATTAAAGCCAAGGTAACGCAGCTGCGCTTGGTACCAGAATATATATGTTAAAACAGCAGTGTTAGATCCATAGAAATGCATTTTTTGCTTCAAATGATGGATAGAATTATATTTATTATTGTATCCTTACACAATATTTCTCTATTTTTAAATTAAAGTCCGGTAAAATTATGTTGTTTGATAGAAAAATAAATTTAAGGATGTTCCCAAGGATCGTGTTGGTTTTGTCCCCTAAATGGTATGTAGGACGTCTTTTTTTATCTAAAAAATATCTTAAGCGTATATTCATTGTAGAAGAAAACAGACGTCAGGAAGATGGAACAATTGAAGATCATAGAAACGTAAATAAATGAATTGTTTTTCTCCAACTCGAGGTAATTTTCACTTGGAATTTTTTTAGCGGGGAAAGCACTTGAACTAATCCTGGTCAGATATTCTTCCAGTTTTATAGGAAATTATGGTTTACAAATAAAATAAAATGAGCAAATCAGACGGTAACTAGGAGGAAAACAATCAAATTTAAATGAAAATATAGGTATGGAATATGATAGACTTAATAACGAAAAATAATATTGACAGTTGCGCTAGTATTTTGATTTTTTACATTAAGGTACAAAACATTAGTTCATGCGGGATACATAGCCGTACTCTGCGTACGTATGAAGTTGATGATTTTCAACATCTTTGTTCTTCAAATATAAGATGGAAAGGCCAAATTATTTTACGGCAATCGATGGTAGGACCAAAAAATGATATGTCCTGAAATGTTCATAAAAGTGGTTCATAATTCGGTTAAACTTCCTTAAGGTGCCTTGAGCGATTTTTGTCTATGTATCGATTTGCTTGAAACATCACATACTTGTCCTAATTAGAAAAATTGTCATGGGAAAAAGTGTTAAAAAAAGCACTTTAACGATTTGATTTTTTGGTTACTCGTCGCTTTTTTCAACACTTAACCATATGGTATTTACATGAGATACTTTTTCTAATAATTCGATAACAGAAGTACAGTATTTATTCTTGTCGTAAAATAATAAGCATTATTATATTTTAATAACTACTGACAAATGTCACTGTATTGTACAGGCTCAAAGATACAGAAAAGCATATGAAGGTGTGATGTTGTGGGAACGTTCCATGTTAATAGAAAGCTATTGCAATTTTCCACAGAAGTAAAAATTTATTTCGACTAGTTTCGATGATAATACATCAATCTTAAGTCTGTTGTGTCAATATTATGATGTAGTAGCATCTAAACTAGTTGAAATGAATTTTTACTTCTGTGGAAAATTGTAATATCTTTCTATTAATATTCCATTAAATATCCTAGTTGCATGTCAATAGTTTATGTTTGGTGATCTTTACCCCCTGCCACACACCTTATTGAGGTATCGCAGGGTATTAAGTACTTGTAGATGTACGACACCGTGTAAGTATTTGCATTTAAATAAAATGTAGTTCTGGTATTTTTTCGATGTACCTACCTTCTTGAAATGTTATTAAAATGTACACTCAATGACCCCTATATTTTCAACCTCACGCAAAAATATCTGAGAAAATGTACTCCTTTAAGACGTCAGCGTCTTCTTAAAGAAGCAACAGTTTGCCGGGAGGATTTGGTGCGAACGTAGGGGTGGGGGGGAGGAGGGGAGAGGGGGGGGGGGGGTGGGGGGGATGGGGCTCATTAATCTCTCTATCTGTCTCTCCGAGAGAGTCCCGAAGCGAGGTGTCGGCGCCACTGAGCTAGCGTGATCTCCACTAACCCTGGCAATATCCGCTTTTGATACTCATTTAGCCTCCGCTGCTGTAGATGTCATGGTGACGAAATGGAAATTGTCGTTGGATACGCCGATAAATCTCTCTAAGCATGGCGTGGAATTGCTAACACGATTCTGCAACCTTTAATACTCCTGTGAGCTATCGATTTTGAATCGGGGCGTTTACTCGGAACCGAAATCGCAATTTTGTACATGCAATTGTTAGATGGAAACGAAAAAAGAAATTTAGTGAAAAAATTAATCTTCTAACCACAACCATTCACTCATAAATCAAAAATTAAAATAAGAAAAAAAGGTGACGCCCACCGAAAAAGCTGCTGTGATAACATAGACGTCATTTTCCTCCCGTCCTTGACTGCTTTTAGGGGGAAAGGAAGGGAGTGGAGGGGGGTTCTCGGAAGGTCTGCTCGCACAGATGCTGTCGCAACTGCTCCTATTGGCAGAGTCAGCTGTGCCACCCCCCCCCCATTGCGATAAGGCGAAGTAGCTTCGCGGGCTCAGTTGTGATTGGACGAAGTGGATATACGTCAGAGGTTGCACCACGCCCACTTTTCCGAAAGGGTTAAAAACATCAGTTTTTCGCCGCTTATAACTCGAGAAATAATTGATGGATCAAGAAACGGAAAAATACGGGTCTTTTTATTTTACAAACTCTATCAGATTCGGAAATTAAAAAAATATGGTAAACGACCCCACTGTCACAGCTCTTTAAATCTCACTGAGTAGGAACGATGATTGGAAATAGGATACCGTCATCTATTTCGTGAGCCCCTATGACAGAGTGAAATGTGACTTTTTTCTCCTAGCTGTGGAGAGATAACTGCGTCCAAATTGGGTGCCCTAAAGCCTTTTTTTTACCTTAGGGATTGCTATTCATGCTTCACTTAATAGGCAGGCCGTTCTGTATGTACCATTCTCGCACCAATAACTGCAAATTGCATGGCGTCTTTCGACAAGAGGAGGATTATGCCGTCGCTGGGTTTCTCTCCATTATTCCCAGACTCCCAGCTTATTCCCGAAACCCATCAGAGGGGTTATTTTGTAATATCACCTTTTTAATGACTCTTTGCGGGAAGGCGGGAGATCCGTTTCGCTCTCTTAATGATCGGCTCACGAACGGTTCGTGAATTGTCGAAGCTTCTGTCGGCAGCGCTATCTGTTGCCGATCTCGGTGTGCTGAAGTTCTTCACGTTGTGCAAATTCCAAAAATACAATTTTAAATCGTTTGTATCTTTCTCGATCTTGCTTTTTTTCCAACTCAAGCTTCAAGTTGAAACGATGGTGGCTCCATTGCACGATATTTACGAAGAAGAGATGGGAACTAATGACAGGGGGAGATAATGAAACGGATCAAGAGTCGAAAGATACGGATCAGAGCGGATGAATTGTCTAAAAGACCAGCACATGACCGGCAGTTCACCGCTTGAGATCCGAAGATGGTCACGCCGCCTGGGTGGCGGAGTTTAACTACGAAAAAGTGACATTTTATGACGTATTCTCATAAAAGTGAGATTACAAAATAACCCCCCAGGTCTTGAAGAGTACCTAAAATAACCTTAATCTTTGGTCACCTCCCCTATTATAAACAACAGCAAAATCATGCAGAAACTACCACAAGGTAGTACGGGGTAAATTAATACGGTAGAAAGAGTCAAATTTATCGGGAGTATCTTGAAATATTTTTTTTCTGTTTTTTTTTTCTGTTTTTTTTTCTTGATGCAGTAGGTATCTGGATAGAAAATATTTCTAGTATTTTTAATATTATATGAAAGAAATCAAGTTTCATGGTGTAGTTTTTGTGTGCGATTGAACTTATGCCTTATATAATTTTTAACCAATGCCTTATATAAGTTTTAACTTATGCCTTATATAAGTTTTAACCAATTGATCGTTGCTTGGTTGTTTGTCTGTCTCTAAATTATTTACATTTCCTGATATCGGTTGAGAATTCAACATTATTTGTATCTCACAGGCGTTTCCATAGCTTTTAACGTATCACGTCGGCGATATCTCGCCAGAATAAAGACACATTATTATTATTTTTTATAAGTTCTATATTTTAGATTTATATTAGAGCAGGTCTCAGTTCTTCGGGTGGATAATAATTAGCCAACACTCAGTGGGTTGAGGACAGATAATACTCTGGCAACTCATATTTCTCAAAATATTCGTCGGTTGCAAAAAAAATGATGCACAACTGAGTTCTTTTTTTTGGGATTCTGTTTTTTTGTAATGGAATAGAGATATTTATCCAAAGCTCACGTATGCACTTGCCCCATTTGTTCTGCTGTTCGGTGACTTTGTTCAGTTCTTACTGAGTAATCCAACGGAAAAAAATAGAATGACGATTTATTCAACCATTTACGGTATTTTCGGACAGAGACACCTATATTTAGTTTTGAAATTTTTGAGTAAGTTTTGTACAAGATTAGGTTATTCTTGGCTCTTTGAGAGTTTTGGCATATGCTCTGATAAAACAAAGAGTGGAGAATAAGATAGAAAAAAACAATCATCGGAAGAACTTGGGTCCATTGTGTTGAAATTAATACGCAGCGTTTATGAAAATTTCTTTCGGTGTGAAAAAAGAGGTATTCCAACAATATAAAGCCGTTGCTTAGTTCCCAGTAACCCAAAGGAAAATCGCTGGACACATAGACCCAAAGTTTTAACCAATGGGGAACATGCACAATTTTTTATAACTCTTTGAATGTGAAGTTTATTAGTTGAAATGTGCTTGCCGAAAATTTCACTGAAGAATTAAGTTTTGTTACAAAGATATAACTCTTTGAAGATTGTACTTTTCGGCAGCTTAAAAACACGACGTCATCGCATGACGTCACGGCACGGTATCACTATGGGCGTTGTTTATCTGTTTATGCGTGGAGGTAAGTTGTTAAATGAATACTTGGCGATAACGTATGTGTTTATCTCATTTGTTTAATGTAATGAACGATTGTATTTCGAATTTTTATTTACGTAGTATGGATGGTAACGAGCAAATCGTCCATTAATTGTATAATGCGTTTAGTGCCCAAGAATTTCTACTACGTCTATGCAATCGCTGGTTTTTCTTAAGAACGCCGCCATAAGGGATTCAACCAAGGGAATTCGTCGGAATGTGTTTTTTTTAAGTATTTTTTCAGTCATCGTTTCGTTCGAGAAACGGCTTAAAACCTCAAAACAATATATTCATTTCATTTTCTGTTAAAAATAAATGTCTATCTTCGTAGCAATATGGAACCTATACTGTGCAGTGACGTCAAAAGGCGTTTTAGGTCACGTGACTTTCGTCAATTTCCGGGAACATTTAACTTCATTTAATAATCTTTGTGGTGTGCGTAGTAAAATTTGGCTTATATATTTAAATTGGTGAGAAAATTTCGCATCAAGTGCATCATTAATCTTCGAGAAACAAATTTAATGCATATTCCCTATTGACCGTTGCTTGGTTGTTTGTCTGTCTTAAATACATGGTAATATTTGGAGAAAAGGTATCAACACTGCTGTTTCCACATACGCGTATATTAGGTACGACCATGTTTTCGTAGCAAGGCTACTTCATCAGGTGAACATTTAGCGAAAATTTCCAGATTATATTGCAATATAGTCAGTATACATAGCTGATATAGCTATAGTGTTGATACCTTTTCTCCTAGGTACTATGAATAACTTCCACAAAGTTTTGCCTGAGACTGTGTCGTACATGGTGATATATTTAAACACACATTAGTCACGCAGAGTAATCACTTTTTCAAGGTTAACTTGATGGTATTCCATCATAAGAGGAAGAAAAGGCAACTTTTATTGATACCACGAGATTTATTTTAAAATAAATTGGTAGTTTTTAAAATAAATCTACTGGTATCAGTAAAATTTACCTTTCTTCCTCTTATTCGTCACCTTGCTGAAAGCCACCTGGCCTTATCTTTGCTACGTAGTGATATTCCTTTCGTATAGGAATTCTTGGCTACAATATTCTGAAGCGAAGTGCAGTAAACTTTCATTTTCACCTTTGAATTTATTATGACTTTGGTTACAATCCCTATACATCTCTCGTGGATAGTTTTATTATGGAATCCCGCAATTGATTGATTGAGTTTCATAAGGTTTGCATTCAAGTTTTATTAAGGCAGAGTTACCTGAGTTTTCGTGGCACTTTTCAGAGCTTTCGCAAGGATACACGCTTGACGTTATACTCATTAATGATCCAATATTGCATTGCTTTAGCTTTAAAAACAACATACAAGTATTGGAAGGAATACAAGTTCATGCGTTCAATAAAGTATTTGAGTAAGGCCACAGGAGAGTAACGGAGTGTGAATGAGTCACGGTATTTACTCATTATTTAACATTTCGAGGAATCAAAGGTATCTGCTGCTACGTAGAGATGGGCCACTCGGTAAATTACCAACACCCCTGAAAATTATCGTAATAAACGGTTATTTTTAGAAAAGTTCTTTTCCAGAAACTTTCTTCCTCACGAAGAAACCATTGGAATTGGTGATATTATAAATTAAGTAGCTAAAACGATTTTGTTTACATCGTGTCCGTGATTAATTCAGAGTAACATAAAAAATGCACATTGCGCAGAGGTATGTCTTTGGAACGAAAATTTCTCATAGTGTGACGAAAGAGAGGCAAATTGCGTATTGCTGCCAATTTAGTTATAATTTTTTTAATGAGTTATAATAGATAAACGTCGTGATATGTTTGGCATAAGCATCGGCATTCGTATCTCAATGCTATTTGATTTCGTTTTGAGTCCTCTGTTAAGGATTTGCAGCTCAAAATTTAAAATTACCGGAAAATTAGGGTAATTTTCGAAAATTACGGTAATTTACACATCTCTACTGCTACGCAGATAGTAAAAAAGGCAAAATTAATTTGGGCACGACTATATGGAAATAACAACTGATATTTACTCACCTTATGTTTAAATTCTGCAGTGTTCCTGCACGAATTCACTTTAGGTTGGAGACTGGTTCAATTCCCTTTGTTTACGTCAGCATCAGCTCAGGAGCGTCTCTTGGTAACTTCTTTCGTATCGCAGAAGATCGTCCGTCTTTTTTTTTCACTCGCGGTGCATTCCACAATTGCAACTGAATGGTCGAACAAAATATATATCTATATATTGGAGGGATATCGGTTTTTGTAGAACTATTTCGCGGACGACACAGATCACTTAGGTCTTCAATACGAAGGGTCGGCGGGAGAGGAAGTTATTTGAATAACGATGGGACCGAACAAGCACGCATCGACCGCGCGCGGGATGCTTGCGCGGGATCAGTTCGATATCTCGAACTCGTCGTTCTTCTCCGAAGACGTCTGCAACGGAAGAGGCTTGCGGAGTTAGTGCAAGTGCCAAGACGCCCGCTTGTTGGGAGTGATCTTGCTCAGAGGGGAAGGAGGCCTTTGGGAAAGGGCCTCTCTATCCCGAAGGGAAGGGCCCCTTCACCCCTTGCAGCAGGGGAAGGGGTTGTCCGAAGGATGATGGCGTACGTTGATAAGGGCGAATGTATTGTAGGGGTCATTCCGGACGTGGGTAGGGAAATGAGATTGAGTTGGAGGTTAAGTTAGAAAGGGAAGAAAGAGGAGGAGGAAGGATACTCGAGTTGGGAATGAAGAGAGAGAGGTCGCCCAACATTGACTTGAGTTTAATCGTCGGACATTTGAGGTGTACAAGTGGTGTAAATGGGGGCGTTTAACTCGGAACCGAAATCGCAATTTCGTGCACGAACTCGTTGGATGGAAACGAAAAAAGAAGATCAGTGAAAAAATTAATCTTCTATCCACAACAATTCACTCATAAATCGAAAATAAAATAAGCAAAAGGTGACGCCCACCGAAAAAGCTGCTAACATCGACGTCATTTTCCTCTCGTCCTTGACTACTACTCTTATGGGAAGGGAAGGGGGTGAAGGGGGGTTCTCGGAAGGTCTGCTCGCACAGATGCTGTCGCAAACACTCCCATTGGCAGAGTCAGCTGTGTCCCCCCCGTTGCGATAAGGCGAAGTAGCTTCACCGGCTCAGTTGTGATTGGACGGACTCGATATACGTCAGAGGTCAGAGGTTGCACCACGCCCACTTTTCCGAAAGGGTTAAAAACATCAGTTTTTCGCCGCTTATAACTCGAGAAATAATTGACGGATCAAAAAAACGGAAAAATACGGGTCTTTTTATTTTACAATCTCTATCATATTCGGCATTAAAAAATATGGTAAACGACCCCATTGCGAGCGCTGAAGGATAAAATTTTTCTCGGAAATTTATCTGTTGATAGTTATACGTAAGTTCCAATGGGGTCGTTTACCATATTTTTTCTTCGATCTTCGATCCGTCAATCAGTTCTCGAGTCATAAGTGGCAAAAAACTGACGACTTTAACCCTTTTGGAAAAGTCGGCGGGAAAAGGATTTGTGCGTCATCCACTTCGTCCAATCACAACTGAGACCGCGAAGCTCCTTCGCCTTATCGCAATGGGGGGCACACAGATGACTCTGCCAATGGAAGTGGTTGTGACAGGATCTCTTTAGGTAAGCCTCCTCTCCCCACCTCACCTCCCCTCCCTTTCCCTCTAAAGAGTCGAGGAGGGGAGGTGGATGACGTAATAATCTTCAACGTAACTAAATTCGGTGGGCGTCACCTATGGCTTATTTAAATTTTTGATTTATGAGCGAATGATTGTGGTTAGAAGATAAATTTTTTCACCAAAATTCGTTTTTCGTTTCCATCAAACAATTTCGTACAAAAAATTGTGATTTCGGTTCCTAGTAAACTCCCCCATTGCAATTAATGGCAACGCTTGCTTCTCGTGCATTGATACAAAATTTTCTAACAAATTCAATTATATAAGCCAAAATAAGGCTGCTAATGGGCGTTTTACCGAAAAGACTACAAATCTTAAGACAGAAATAGTCCAAGTAAGGGAGTGAGAGAAGTGGATTGGAGTACCTTATCAATGTCTAAACTAACCGGTAAAAGTCAAATTAAAAAACAACTGTCTTAGAGAGTAATTGAGAGGTTAGGATCCAATTGCAATAAGGGTTTTTTATGCTCTACTTACCCACGCATATCTGATAAGCAGAATGGGGAGTATGTCAAACATTTGTTTCTCGTGGAATTGACTTGAATTGATTTAGAGATGCATCGAGGGCCAGGGTCATGTCGCTTGTTTCTCGTGCATTGCAATTCAATTATATAAGTCAAAATAAGGCTGCTTATAGAGAAGAGAATGGAGAACAACAAACCGACCCTCATTGCATTTGCGGCTTTAGAAAAGGCTTTTGACAACGTTGATTGGAATTTAATGCTTAGAATTATGAAAGAAATCCGAGTGTCGTAAAATGACCGGAGAATTATCCACAGTTTGTATATAAACCAAATAGCTGTGATAAAATCTGGAGCCAGCTGTGAAGAAGCAAGGATAAGGAGAGGAATGAGACAAGGCTGTGCATCGTCTCCCGTAATTTTTAATGTTTACATCAAGAAGGCCATCAATGAAATCAAAGTGAAGTCTTCTGGAGTGACTATCCACGGAGAAAAAATAAGCATGCTGCGATTTGCTGATGACATAGCTCTCATAGCAGAGACAGAGAAGGAGCTGAAAAAGATGCTAACAACCATGGAAAGAACAATGGCCAGTTATCATCTGAAGATCACTAAGAAGAAGACTAAGATATTGGTGTGCAGCAAGAAAGAAGAGGCCAAAACAACGTTATAATAGGAAAACAGAAACTGGAAGAATTGAAAGAGTTCTGTTACCTGGGAAGCAGAGTAACCAGCGATGGACGAAGCAAGAAAGGAATAGTGAGTAGAATATCCCAGGCAAAGGTGGCATTCTATCAAAAGAAGAATCTACTTACAGCTGGAAATACAAGCTTAGAAGTAAGGAAACAATTCATCAGAACATACATCTGGCGAATGTTTCTTTATGGCAGTGAGGCATGGATGATGAGAGCAGCGGAAAAGAAAATGGTGGAAGCATTCGAAATGTGGTGCTACAGAATAATGCTGAGGATTAAATGGATCGACCGAGTAAGTAACGAGTAAGTGCTAAGAAGAATAGGAGAAAAGAGAAGTCTGCAGACAACTGTAAAAAGAAGAAGGTACAGCTTAATCAGCCATATCTTGAGACACGATGGCCTGATGAAGACTATCGCCTAGGGAAAAGTGAACGGGAAAATTGGAAAAGGCAGGCCTCGTGTGAGATATATAGAACAGGTCGTAAAGGAAGTAAAGAGAGGAGTTACGTCAACATGAAGAGGTTGGGCGATAGAAGTATCGAGTGGAGGGCTGCATCAAACCAATCCTAGGATTGTTCACCCTTGATGATTATGAAGTCAAAATTTGCTTTGCCAACCACAGAAATTGTTAAATGCTGTTAAGATGTTCCCGAAAAATGACGAAGTCACGTGACCTGAAAAGCCTTCCGACGTCCATATTGCTACGGAAACAGGCGTTTATTTTAGAGGAAAACCAAGCGAATACGTTGCTTTGTGGTTTTTAGCCGTCCCTTCATCGAAAGGATGACTTAAAAGGGATTTAAAAAATAAAATCCTGCAATTTACCTTTGGTGGACTCCCTTATGGTGGCATTCAGCTTGGAAAAACAGCGATTGCTTAACCGAAGCAGAGATTTGTCGAGTGATAACAAACAGGGCATTGTACGGGTATTATATAATTAATGAACGAAATTCTCGTTGTGATCCATACTACTTAAATACAAGATTGAAATATATTCGTTTATTGCAGTAAACAAATGAGATGAATGCAAACATTTTCGCCAAGTGTTAATCAAACAACTCACCTCAATGTACAACATATAAACAGCATCCATAGCGATACCATGGTGTGACGTCATGTGATGAGGTTGTGTTTTTCTGCTGCTGAAAACGTATAATTTTTAAAGGGCCAAATCTTTGTAAACTTAAGGAAAATTTTCACCCAGCAGATTTAAGCGATTTGAACTTCACATTCAAAGAGTTATGAGAAGCAAGGCGTGTTCCCCATGGTGTAAATTTACATGCCTCACGAACAATGTCGAAGTGCTTTCAGACGTCCTAACTAGAATGTTGGATGTCCTGCCTGGTCTTTTGGCAACATCGGTTGGAATGCCCGAGTATGGTATTAAAGGAAAGATAATGCAATTTTCCACAAGTGAACAATTTTTATTCCGACTAGTTTCGGTGTACTATGTGACTAGTACCACCATTGTCAAGTGACAATGGTGACTTGACAATAGTGTAGTATGCCGAAACTAGTCGGAATAAAAATTGTTTACTTGTGGAAAATTGCATTATCTTTCCTTTCATATTGCATTGCATTATCTTCCCTTGTATATTGCTTCGCATTATCTTTCCTTCATAATATGGAACGTTTCCACCAACATCTCAACTGAATCTGGTTTGTTTGCCCGAGTATGGGTTTGGATCTATGTTTCGGAGTAAAGCCCGTGCTATTTTCCATGCGTGCTTTGCTGATAGCTATTGTTGCCGGCCAATCATCATTCAGCTTTGCATCACGTGGTCAAAATAAAGATTCTGCCTGATTCTGCATTTAAAAAAATTTATTAAAAATAGCATTTCATGGTCAATATTGCGTTCAAAAATGAGTGCAGATCTATAGACTAGGGATCAAGTTGTGGTGCTTATCAAAGCGTATAGAGACGAAACTTGTGTATATGCAGTTTGTAATCGGAACTATCACAGTAAACATCTTCGTTCTGAGGCTCTAAGAAGAGTAAGAGCAAGGAGGATAGCTCCTGCTACGTGTGAACCGACAACCATCTTAGCCAGCTTAGAGGCCACCTTCGTCGCTCGCTGAGTAGCACGAACGAAATCTACATATACATCTACACGATACCCTGCAAGCCACCGAGAGGGTGTGTGGCAGGGGGTGAAGATCACCAAGCATAAACTACCGATATGCAAGCAAGATCCTAAAGGGTCTCATGCAACTAGATTGTTAGTATCTATAGTATTTGAGGGGTTAATACATGCATCATGCACTACAGAATACTCTAAAATATTTCCCCTACCTATCCCTTTCCTATGCTGCCTATTCTGTTCTCTTATAGTACGGGGGAAAAATGCCATTTTGAATCTATCAGTACGACAATATATCTCTCTAATCTTATTTATCTGGTCGAATCTAGCATAATACGCTGGTGTTTTTAATATGCGCCTAACATATTCAGGAAAACTATCCGATGGAAATTTCTCTAATAGATGTAATCTGTACTTGTACCTACGCTCTGATAATGATTCCCACCCTAATTCTTGTATTAATTCTGAATTTCTGATATCCAGCAACCTAGCACTCAAGGAAAAACGCACCGAATGAACTGGGCATAACACTTTTCCCCGCAATTAAGCTCGTGATTGTGTATAGAGGTACATGTTGCAGTGTAACGGGAAGATAAGCTTATGCATTCAAATGAGTACTGGGAAAACATATCATCATGCTCGAGGAGTCATAAATTTTCCTCTGAAAGCTTGTGGCGTAGAGCATGATCAATTTAACGTAAATTATCGGCACGCATTTCATCTCTGGCCTTTGAATGCTTTCGTTCGTTGAAAAAACGATGGAAATCTTAGTATATTTACAGCCATTTTAGCTCTTTAAGGAGGCCACAACGAATTATGAAGTAGTTGTCATGTTTGTGAAAATTTCCGGATACATCTTTTTTTGGCCCCTCTACCGATTAGCAATAAAATAATGAGGCCTTTCCATCGTATATTTGGAGAGAAAAAAAGACTTTCAAAATCAGATATTTTATGCGTGGTTATACGGCAGAGCATGGATCTTGCAGTAAGACTTGCAGATTAATTATGTAAATAGAAATGTCGTTTTGACGAAAAACTAATATAAGATTCGCAATTTTATATAGAATTTAGCATTTTAATTAAGTGCTCGCCTTACCACACTTGTTTAATTGATATTTATAAATGTTTGCTCGGAAAAAAGTAGAAAAGCCTTAGTTACATGGAAGTGGCGCTACAATATTTTGTTATCGTTGGCAACGGTACTTGTGACGGAACGTGCTTACAAGCCTATTTACTCACTTAATTTAGAAAAATGTACCTTACCAAGGTCCTTCTTATAATGTTTATCTAATTTATATATTTCATTGGTTATTGACATGGTGTAATTAATACCAATGCTTTCAAATGGTAGTAGCATCAATGTTGCCAAACAATTTTCAAAAATGTGAATATTAATGAAATTCAAAACAAGGAGTTGTATTTACAAGGGAATCGTTTAAAACTAAGTAATATAATATTTAACCTATTTAAGAATATAGAATAGCGGTATCGAGCATGTATTCTCACTTCGTAAATTAAACGTGGCAACAACACGTCAGTCATGTTCCGAAGTCAAAATGAGTTAAAAGAGCTTGTAAAAAATAGAATGCAACTACAACGTGCATTATAATAGCATAATCATACAATTATTGCACATGCGTTATCGCCCTGTACATGATTTTCCATATAGGAGTTTTTCTGGATCGGTATTTATTCATTAAATTAAGTGAGTGAGGTAAAATCTGATAAAAATATTTGAACGCTGTTATAAGCATCCAGGTGTCGGCAAAATTTGTAAAGGGACGATATGATAATTATATTAGCGTAACCAGTATATTAAATGAATTGAAATGGGAATCATTGTCAGATCGGAAGTTGAAATTTAGACAATCTCTTAAATAAATTCCATGACAATATTTTCAGTGATGATGTTAAAAATATTGTGTGAACCGCAACTTACTATGGTAGACTGGACCATAATCACAAAATAAGAAAAATAGATTGCTGAACTGACAGATACAAAATGTCTTTTTTCCCTCGTACAATTAGAGATACGATTAACGGTAAATATATCTAATACGAGTGTAGCAATGGATAACATTGGTAGCTGCATGTTGGTATAAGGACTTGAAGCTAACCCAACTAACAGCATGTTTTAGCATGTATGCTTTGTTATTTTTATCTCTTTTTATATGGCGCAGTTTTGAACAGTACCTATACAAGTACTTATCCTTTTTTTTGCATGATATGTGGTGCATGTTTGGTGAGAAATCACCCCCTGCCACACACTTTTATGGTGGCTTGCAGGTTATTATGTAGATGTTTTGAATATTGGTAGGTCATTTGAATGTTTCATTTTTGTCAAGTCTGAACATCTGGTGTTCCACTGATCCACCAAAGCTATTAACATTATGGATATATAGATGCTTTGCATTCCCTTGTATTTTTGGCTACGGTGTACGCCGCTGCTGAAACAGCATCCCTCCGCTTTGAAGCGTTCGCGCAGCGAAATCAGTGTACAAATGGCGGCTGCACGCTTTTCTGTGAGTTGTTGTCATCGCTTATATAATCGGAGAACGCGAAGACACGCTTGGATTCCTTCGTTCCTCAGCCTTCCCTTTGCAAACGACGCCTGCCCTTGAATCTCCCTTCGAATGATGTCTCTCCGTTCCATTCACTTTTTCCCTCCATTCCATCTATTGTGTCGCTCGCAGTGATATTTTCTGGAAAGGCAAGAGAAAGATCAGCTCGTGCTTTCATCCGCCATTACTCCCTTCAACAATCCCCTAACCGCATCATTAATCGCGAGGCGTTGTTGCGTCATTGTTTTCTGCACGATTGTCGAATCAGACTAATCCCTCGCAGTAGCGACGATTGTGCATTTGTAAACACCTATGTTTGAGTTCAATTATATTGCTTGCTGGTCGGTATTTTGAAGATGAAATCCATTCAAGACAGGGGTAGTCGGCCTACTCATCCCTTAGTCCAACTACTAGCTTCGCTCCACGCATATGCGTTGTCGAATGAGTGCAGATCAGGTAGTGCATAGTCAAATCCCCAAAACCTATGACCATAGATATTTTTTAAATCCAGATTAGGTGAGGTGATGGCCTAACAAATGATACGAAATTAATGTAGGTATTACATGGTTTCAGGGATCACGTTTTGGACATAATTCATGTCTAAAAGAATATCCTTAATAATTTCATATTCACTACGTGTGAGTACTAACGTATTTTGTATTAGCGGACAGATGCACATATCACGACAGGAAGGAAAAGTAATGTAGTGTAAAAACCACAGTGGGTTGTAAAAGTTTAATGAGGAAAATTGAGTTTTAAAGATCGAATATAAAAAGAGATATATTTTCAGAGTTCTACTTCAGAGAGCAAGGCGTGACAGAAATTGTCGATACGATCACAAAACAATTGCGATGCGACCTTGCTCCGTTCTAATACGCTTGCCAAATGGGCCAAGAAACAGTCGTGATTTTGCCGTGATATAAGGACGCTTTGGCTGCGTTTGTCCAAAGAGTATTGCATCGTGGCGTCACCGCTAAGTTGCTACCTGGAGCATGAAGAACAATAGCTTTTTTCATGGATTACCAACAGCGTACTGCCACAGTAGATCTTTTTTGCGGACATGACAGACGAGCGGCTTGCAATTTTGTTTGTGGTACCTCATTTACTGAATGTGCAGAAGGCACTGAACACAGTTTCGAACATTTGCTTGAGAGGAAAAAAGAGTGGTATTACTTTTAGTGCCAGCAAAGACAATTTTCGTTTCACTTATCAATTTTTCAGACATTAGAGCTCATTAATGGCCTCTAGATTAATTGTCATCTCTGACTAGAGGTAGTTCAGCTAGTCATTGCTAAAATAAGAACATGGCAGCCGATCAGCTGCGATGATTTCGTTTCGAAAAAAAGATTAAATGCATTAAAGTTTCTACTTCACTTTTTAAATTGATGCTAGCATTAAATACATAAAATTTCAGTTTAGAGTGAAGGGACTGAAAATAAACCACGATGTATAAACATTGGGTTTATTTTAGGCGTACTTGAGATAGACCTATAACGAATTGTAAATAAATCTTATCCTTAGCTGAATACCAACTTATCGACATTTATTAATTTGTAAATCACATGTGAGAACAATAAGCTTCACTCATTTTTTAGACGGAAATATAAGACAGGCATACCGCCAAATTTTCTATTGTTACCATTTTTAAAATTCGTGACAGTAAAAACCTTGACTTTGACAATAGATGTCATCAGGATATTGTCTACTTTTAAAACCTTGGTAGGTGTGTTTGAAACTGTCGGGATCATCTAGAATAGGTAACCAAGGAGTAACGTGGTATAAACAGGAATGGTTCGCAAATTCGGTGTGTTAAAACCGCTGATATCAACCTCATTCATTGTTCGCACTTGTGTTTTAGTTCATCTGTGGACTCTATAGTCTAGACATGAGAAAAACACGGGGGAAAACAATCAATGATATTATAGCGTGCGATTCAGACGCAATTAATTTGCAAAGCATCATGTTTGTTCCACTCATTTCCTTGGTTACCTATTCGAGATAATTTCAAACAAAATCCCCCCTGGGATGTGTGATTGAATAGTTCGAGATTGGTTTCCGTATTCTCAACTGAGGACTCACTCGCTTAATTTTACCATTTGGTCGGAATTATTCTGTATCGGATTAAATCTCGTACGATTCAAGCATAGCCCCCCATTGTTCGCGAATCTAACAAAATTCAGAAAAATCGCGAAATTTACGAATGTTTTGTGCTTACTCCTCCCTTCCCATATGTCAGTAAATGATCTCTAAATGATCGACATAATCCCCCGGTTGCAGGGCTAGGATGGGTTTGAAACCGTCGAGATTATCTCGAGTAGGAAACCAAGGAGTCACGTGGTACAAACACGAATTCTTTGCGAATTTGGTTTGCCTGAATCGCTCGTTAAAACATCATTCATTGTTTTCACGTGAGTTTTTCTTATCCATCTGGACCACAGAGCCCCCAGATGGGATATAACACAAGTGTATGAGGTTGTAATCAGTGGTTTTAACACAAAAAAATGACGAACCATTCGTGACTCTTATCACGTGACTCCTATATTACCTATTCGAGATAATCCCGATGGTTTCAAGCAAAACCCCCTCTCGTGAGTTGATCCTGTGACGACCGTGAATAGCGCTCAATGTCGGGGAAGGTTAGCATGAATTGACCGTGAATCTTAGTTGCGTGAATGAATGAATGTATATTCATCCACATCTACATAATACTCTGAAAGCCACCATAAATGTGTGTGGCAGGGGGTGAATTCTCACCAAACATGCACTACACATCATGCATAAAAATGATTAGTACTTATATAATGTTCGAAACTTCACTATTTAAAAAAAGATAGAAATATCAAAGCAAAAATGCAAAAACATGCTGTTAGTTCGGTTGCCTTCAAGTCCTTATACCAACATGCAGATACCAATGTTATCCATTGCTACACTCTTACTGGATATATTTACCGTTATTAATATCCCTAATTGTAAGACGAAAAAAGGATATTTTGAATATGTCAGTTCGGGAATCAAATTCTCTAGTTTTGTGATTTTGATCCAGTCTACCATAGTAAGTTGTGGTTCGCAAAATATTTTTAACATCATCACTGAAAATATGGTCTTGGAATTTGTTTAAGAGTTTGTCTTAATTTCAACCTGTGATCTGACAATGATTCCCCATTTAATTCATTTAATAGACTGGTTACGCTAATAAGATTATCAACCGTCCCTTTACAAATCTTGCCGATCTTTGCTGCACACGTTTAAGTTCATTGTTTCGACCGATTTCGTAGGGATCCCATACACTGGCAGCATAATCCAAATGAGGTCTAACAAGGGAAAAGTATCTGATTTCTCGTACATGGTCGTCACATATACCCAATACTCTTGTGATGAATCTCAGGTTACTATTAGATTGCCCCATTATTTCACGCATGTGCTAACCCCAGGAAAGATCATAAAAGAAATAGCGAGCGGTAATTTTGATCTGTTCACATTGAGAACCCTGAACTTTATACCCCTGACCCAACTCTACTTGTTAGCTCTTGATAACGTCTGCTGCGACAGCGAAGTTAGTCGAAGCAAAACCTTTCCTCTACTCGATCGTAATTATTTCGATTGCGAAGTCGAGAGGAGGAAAATAAGGTGGTTGGCCTTTTTTTATGGCGGAAAAAAATTGGGGGGAAACAACGGATGGGAGTTGGCGGCCTTAATCGCTCGTCAGTGGAATGGGATGAATTTGTGTGGACGGAAGGGGAGGTGATTGGGTGGGTCGGGGGTGAAAAAAGGAGGGGAGGGGGGAACCCCTGAAAAGGAGAACTCAAATTGTAAGAAGAGTTGCGGCGGGTTGGGGAGGATGAGTTAACGAGGTTTTCGGAGAACTTGCGCGAGGAATGAGATGGAGGCAAGGTGGATGGACTGCCGTTTCTTCTCCTTCGGACTGAAAAATCCTTGGATGACTCTGAGGATAATCCTGGAGCTGGAGTCGCTTTTTGGAGGGTTTTTGAGTGATCCACTTAGCGTCATCTCGCAAACTATCTGCGTCTTGTAATCCGCCTTATTCCTTACTTAGAGCTTCCTTCTGTGGATCACATCAAGGGATAATTGCCTTTCGTTTCGTGTTTGCAATACAGTTTATCAGAACATATATCTGGAGCATGATTCTTTACGGCAGTGAGGCATGGACAATGAGAGCAGCGGAGAAATAAAGGGTGGAAGCATTTGAAATGTGGTGCTAGACGACCGAGTAAGGAGCGAGGAAGTGCTAAGCAGAGTAGGATATAAGAGAAGTCTGCAGACAACTCGAACAAGAAGAAGAGACAACTAAATCGGCCATATCTTGAGACACGATGGCCTGATGAAGATAATCGTCCAGGGAAAAGTGAACGGGAAGATTGGAAAGGCAGGCCTCGTATGAGATACATGGAAAAGGTTGTGAAGGATGTGAAAGAGAGGAACTACATCAATATGTATAGGTTGGCCGATAGAAGAATCGAGTGGAGGGCCGCGTCGCTAAGCAACCTTAGGATTGTTGATCGTTGGTGATGAATTGTTTAACTGCTTGAATGTTTATTGGATATTATAAACAATCAATTACTATTTCACCGGCAGTTAAAGTCACTTCGGGGGTCCCACAAGGCAGTGTGATAGGTCCACTCCTGTTCCTTTTGTAGTTACTTGATATCAATAAGGTGGTAAAAAGTAAGCTTTGATTATTTTCCGATGACGCAGTAAAGGGAAATTCTGAGCCCAAACAATTAAGAATATTTAAATGATGACCTACAAGCAATTGAAAATTGGTTTGATACATGGCAGTTAGAATTAAACTTTAAAAAATGTCTTGTAATGAATTTTTGGAACAAGAATAGCTATACTCCTAGCACTTTTGCAAAATTCAAATTTTGCAACGTTGCAAAATTTCGGAAACGGCTGAGTGTTTTACCAAACGACTTTGGGTTTTCAATTTTCTTTTTAAATGTAGCCGTTGTGTCAAATGTGGTCTAAATCGGTGACCCTAAGCGTCATTTTTGCACATTTTTCTGGTTGAATTGACGTGGAATAACCCACACAAATTATTATTCCTTATTTTACGCAGACACAATGGAATGTAAGTTCTTTCCGTTGGACTTTCTCTCTTATTTTATGTTTATAAATGACCTGCGATTGAATCTTCAAACTTATGTAACGACATCACCATCATGGGTCTACAATCCTAAGATTGGTATGACGGAGCCCACCACTTGATTCTTCTTTCGGCCAACCTCTTCATATTAACGTAATTCTTCGGTTTTTCATCCTTAAAAACTGTTTCAATAAATCTAACACGAGGCCTGTATTTTCCATTATTCCCGCTCATTTTTCCCTCGACGATTGTCTTCATCAAGTGACGACGTAGAAATAAATTTAAACTGCTGTCTATTACTTTTGAGGGAATGAGAAAGCTGTTGTTTCGCATTTTTCGGTTTTATGCTATATTTGAGCGAGGTACTTTCCCCTATCAGCATCTGAGACGTATTCACTCCAAAATTCTGTACATTTAAATACCCTTTAGGTTATCAATAAAGTGAATTCCCTACAGTTTTGTGAGTGAATGGAACCGTGATATGATGACACGCTCCTTTTGGGTCGACGCTCGATATCACGCTTTATGCACGGATTTTGTTTCCTTATTCCAGAGAGTAACATGGAATCTGTGTTGCAATGCACCTGGAACATAAATACGAGCAGGAAGTTTGCGTGTCGTACGTCTCGTCCAGCGACTCAAGATAACCGCACAATGAACTCGGGAAGATGAGTTGAAACAGTATTTGGCTTCAGTCGACGAGAGAGAATTTGGGCGCTACGTGTAGTGATAATTATTTGGAACCCACTGGTCATACTTAACTGAAAACTAAATATTTCCTCATCAAATATTTTCGATTCGGATTCAAACGAATCTTACTATTCGAGCTGGCGCTGAGTTGACTTTCAATACAAGCGAAGAACATTTCAAAATCAAAATTGCTCCAAGGATTTCTTTGGATCACTTCTACATCTACATCTACATAATACCCTGCAAGCCACCATAAAGGTGTGTGACGGGATGAATTCTCACCAAACATGCACTACATATCATTCATAAAAAAGGATTAGTATTTATATACTGTTCTAAACTTCACTATTTAAAAAGATGAAAAGTGCAAAGTAAGCATGCAAAAACACACTGTTAGTTTGGTTACCTTAAAGTCCTTATACCAACATGCAACTACCTATGCTATGTATTGATTCACTCGTATTGGATATATTTACAGTCATTCATATCCCTAATTGTACGAGGAAAAAAGGACATTTTGAATCTGTCAGTTAGGCAATCAATTTCTCTAATTTTGTGATCATGGTCCAGTCTACCATAGTACGTTGGGGTTTGCAAAATATTTTTAACATCTTCACTGAAAATATGGTCTTGGAATTTGTTTAAGAGATTAAGTCTTAATTTCAACCTGCGATCTGACAATGATTCCCAATTTAATTCATTTAATAGACTGGTTACGCTAGTAAGGTTATCACACCGTCCCTTTACAAATCTTGTCGATCTCAGTTGCACACGTTCAAGTTCGTTATTTAGACCGATTTCGTAGAGGTCCCATACACTGGCAGCATATTCCAAATGAGGTCTAACAGGGGAAAAGTAGCTGATTTCTCGTACATGATCATCACATTTACCCAGAACTCTTTTGACGAATCCCAGTTTACGATTCGCTTGACCCATTATTTCACGTATGTGTTTACCCCAGGAAAGATCATGTGTCAGTCTTATTCCAAGATATTTAATGGATTCCACTTGCTGCGCAGGATCGCGCTAAGCCAGACACCTTCATGTGAGCACTTTGTTCTTACGTCTCATGGCTGATGGTTAAGCTCAAGTGACTCCGATGACTGTCTAAAGGAATATATGCAAAGCAAGCGACGTTGTTTCTCAATAAGAAAAGTAGCCGTGGCTTATCTACACCCTTGACGGCACAAGGTCACCGGCGCTTAGGCCGACCTGAGGAAGGCAGATGAGACTAGAGGAATGCAATGAGAAATGGCCGTGTTAGTGTAGTACCTGGGAATAGGGTTTTGCGATATGCTGTTTTCTAATATCGCACGACGATTTCATTCTGATATCGCGGATTCGTCGATGTATCGGATTCGCGATATAAATTGGAAATATCGTGATATTGACATATCGAGATATCGACAATTCGGGATATCGACACATCTGGATATCTCCATATCTGGATATGGACATATAGTGTTTTCATCTATTCATCTACATCCCATATCGACACATCGGGATATCGACATATCGGGATATCGGATATCGACTTATAATATATTAACTTAAGGCGAAAGGGCATATAATTTCAGATAATAGAGGTTCTTTTCAATTTTTGATACGGGCCCATATGAGCTGAAATATAACCATTTTTCCTTGGTCGAAAAACGGTGAAAATATTTTAATGCCGAATTGTGGTATAAAAACAATAATTTTATAAACGAATTTGAACTTTTGTTGCTGAATTCGAGTTTTCAGTGATGAATTCGCACCATGGCCATTCCATTTCCTACATCCAATTTTTATGATAAAAAGTTATAGTTAATAACAATTACAAATTAAACAAGTTAAAATATATAATTAACGATTGAAGAAGTGTAACATTTTACAAGGAAGAGACCGTTTGTAGCACTTCAATCCGATCCACCATTACCGAGAAATTGCGCTAAATGGAGACATTATTAAGGGTGACAGAAAAATACCGGGATCAGGATATCGTCATGTCGTGATATCGGGATATCGGGATTTCGGCATATCGGGATATCGGATATCGACATATCGTGATATCGCGTTTCGACGTATCGACTCCCGATATCAATTGCATATCGAGCATCGTCGACGATATATTTTGGTATCGCACAGCCCTGACTGGGAAGGTCATTTATTGCAATGTATATGGTCAGCAATTGGTTCTTTTTATTCTCCTAACTTTAGACTTAGGCCTTGACTTTTGGCCTGTTCTTTCGCTATTTATTAAACATATTTTTCAACATTTCTTCGGACTTCCAATTCGTCTTTCCTCATTTGGGATGTTATCTCGATGAGCCTTTACTATTCTTTCGTTCTCCACCCTGTCTAAATAGCTACTATTACACTTTTTTTTATATTTGTATCCCAAAGATCCACTCTTCTATAACTTCTATTTTGTAATCCTCTCTTATCTCTACACTCCTTTCTCCATCTGTAATTTTTTTCCCTTGATTTTTCTTAACACTTATATATCCGCTGTTTTCATCTATTGTCTTCTTCTTGACGCTCCTTTACATTTTCACGATGGTTAGGAAATAATTGCTCTTATTAGAGATTTAACATTTTTTCCTGTTCGTCCCTTGTTTAAAGTCAATCGTTCCATTTGCTACGCATTAAATATACGAATATGTAATTGCCTTTTTATTAATTTTTCATATCACATACTGTATACGGTAACTGCAGAAGCAGAATTAGTACTTTTCCTGCCCGTCTAAAATTAATTAGAATGGTAACCCCAATGCAGGTATTTTTCCTCTGGGGTACCTATATTCCATTAATTTGTATAAATTGTCAAATATAATATTGTAAGTTGTAATGGAATAAATACATTACATATTATTATTATATCAGATTAATTAATTTTTGGAACATTCCTCTTCTTTTAAGGCTATGGTATTATTACCCAGTTCTATATTTTGTTTTTAAATGCATTTTGTATGTCCACGAAAAGATGAATATGCCGGAATATTGAACTCAAGCGATTTTTATACTCTATGTCTTATTGTAAAGTTTGCATTAATGCATGTTGGTCCGCTTTTAAATCCTTGTTGGGTATCATTCCAGTTTATTTTATTCTTTGATGAGTTCTTAACTATTTTGTCAAATATTTTAGGCTTGTATTTAGGAGAATGATATTTCGTTAGTTTGCTAAATATTTGGTTTGTCTTTCTTTAAATTTCACACAGTGGTCAAGCACCCCCAGCTAGCTGAGTTTGACCCCTTAGGTTATCCGCTCCATACGGAATAAAGCATCCCATTAGTATTCTCAATGTACCACACTTCCTAACACCACCTGGCATTTGGAATCCAGATCTCAATATACGTGCTTTGAAGGTGAAGTCACTGAGTCACGTAGAACACAGACGAGAGGATAGAACATTAATATGGACAAAAATCAATCATGAAATCACTTCAATGACGAACCACTGAATTCATGAGGTCACTGAAGTCGTGGAGAGAAGATATTGCTTGCTCGTCATCAGTGGTTATGATTTTATATCCATCTTAGGTGGGATTTCGGGTTTTCTTTCGCGTCAGTTGGGTTGTAGTCAAGATGAATAATGCAGTGAAGTACATATAACGCTACGAATTGAATGAATAAGACTTATGGCCCCAAGGGCTGATGTTATATCATTAGGTTAGACGGTGCCTGTATTGCAATCTCTAATGTAAACAGTTTATTCTGAGAAAAAAATACTTCATCCACGTTCTGGGAGGAATTGGAATACTAGGACAGCGCGTAACCAATCAGGCAACCACGGTTGACCTAGGTGCAGTTCGTAAGATACAAATTTAATTGATTTGCCTGCGTGCATCGGTTCCAATTCATTCGTTAATATTCATGAAAATGTGGAAGAACATAGCTTTGTTAATTGCACAACATTCATTTGCAACGCATTTAACTGAGAAATCTAGGTCGGTAACGCCAACGGCTTGGCAACGCAAGGGTCGCAGGTTGGAATACCGATGCTGTGTTTGTATATCTGTGGAGTTTAATGGGTATTAAGCTAGGATATACGTCGCGATATATGCTTGGTTATGGGAGCACCTAAAAATCTAATTCTACTATTACTCATTAGCATGCCTCTGACACTTCCTATTGTTACCGTGTTGTAATTTTGGCGTTCTTAGTGAAGCTGTGGAAATCGTGTGAACTAATGGCGCCACGAGTAACTCCACCCATGTGCACTCCACCTGTAAGGTGGAGCCGGTGAGAAGAAAGATTTAAAAATCAACCTTTTGCACACGTAACTTTTGGTTTTTTGCTATTGTAGTTAACAAAGTATAATTACATGTCTACGTAGATAGTGAACGGAAGTAGGCATCGGTTTGGTGGTGGAAGATGCCGCGAAGAGGTGTTGCTCTTCGCTGCAAGGTAGGTTACACAAAATCGAGATTATCCTTCTTTTCCGCTACCAAAGACCCCTAAAAAAAGATCCAAGTGGCAGCAAGCTCTATGAAGAGCAGATTTTGGGCTCGAGGAATCAAAAACTGAGCACAAAAAGACTCAGAATCGATCGAGGGAAAAACGTAACTCCTGAGAAGGAAGAGGAACCCTCTCTCTGTCCATAATATGTGAAGATTTGCCAATAAATATTTCTGTCCTTCAAAAAATGTGTAACAATGAATTTTGTGTGCCTCTGCCATTCACATGGAGCAGAAATATTCCAAAATTTTGACCGAAAGTGGGGATTTTTACACAGTTAAGGCCGTTGATGTTGCCTGGTGGGAGGGTAAGGTCGGCCATTTTGAAATAAATTTGCGAGAAGAAAGACAGTGTTGTAGCTTTTGCCGTGCTTGGAAAGACGTTAGATAATCAATGATTGAAAAATTCAAAGTGGACCCCTGATAGGTTGCTCAGATGTGGAGGAAATCCATGATGTAGAAGAAATCAGGAAAGATGCATCAACGGTTTGTCTGGGTAATGTTATGCGTGATATTCCTATAGATGTGAAGAGGAATGTTTACCTGCTCATTAGTAATATATGAATACGAATAATACATAGTGAAAATTTCCGTAAACTCTTCATAGATTTTATTTGAACGTTGATCGTATGACGATGATAAAGCAGTTTGTTGGGTGTTTGAATGCTTCCGCAAGAGGAATATCTAGTAAGTAAAAAAGTAAGTAAATTTTATTGCTTTCAACAAAAACAATACAAAATAATGAATTTATTGCAATAAGAAAATAAGAAAGCTGGGTTGCCTTAAAGGAGAACCTGTGCTGAAGCAACCTTCATAAATTGTATAATTCATCGCTAGCGTTTCTATTTTTTATACAAAAGTGATAGTAGAAAGTGAAAGTTTCATAAAAAAGTAACAATAAATGCCATTTACATCTGAATATTTACTAATATGAGTACCTATAACTACAAAACAACTATAAAAACGACGAGTAATTTTTTTTTACAAGGAGAAAAACAAAATCTGATGACATCAAAACAATCTTACAACATTTTCATTTGCCAGTATCCATGACTTAGCTAAATAAAAAAAATTACAATTTTTTACGTTTTTTATTTTTTCGGGCAACAAATTATAAACCTTTGGACCCATGTATACAAATGATCGTTTGAAAATATTTAAATTTGGCTTCATTAATGGGAGTTTCCCTTTCTCAAATTAAACTTGTACATGCTGCCTGATATAGTTTGAATATTACCACTCATGACATAAAATAATTTCAATACCTTAAACACATAATAATGCTGCAATGGATGTAATCTTAGATTTAAGAACAAGGGATACGAATGTCCTGATTTGGATTCACTGCTGAGCTCTCCTCTTCTGCCGAAATGGACCCTTGGTCATCCTACTGGACAACTTCACCGTCCGGTCTCACACACGTACGTCTCCATTTCCTTGCAATGCTCTCAGCAAACGTAACTTCCCGTCAGCGATCCCATGATGCCCTGCGGCGGCGGAACGGGACAAGAGATGTATTGTCGCGGCCAAGTCGATGGTCTCCGTATCCTTTCCACCGCCTTGTGTCCATTTCATAGAATTCTCCTCCTCTCTCTCCCTAGAATCTGTTCCTGCCAACTCGGCCTCCCTCCCCCGACCCGCTCTTCACGATTTTGGAGCTCTTGTGAGCCGAAGGGGAGGATTGTGGGGGCGGGGGGGGGGGGATAACTAGAGCGAGGGGGGAAAAAGGAAGGCATTTTCTTGCTCGTGGAGTTTGGCAAACTCCTTCCCGTCCGTATCAAGGGAAAAGGAGAAATAAAAGGACCCTGTCCCTCTTTCCCTTCTGAGAGAAAAGGGTCTTATCCCCGCCCCTTGAAACCCTCCTTCTCTCCCCCGTCCTCCTTTCCGAAGGAGGAAAACAGCCCTCCCCACCCTCCTCCAGGTCACCAAAAGGGAATTCCCGTCTCCTTCCTGCTCCTCAAGGGTTTCCGGATCTGACGCTGGGACGTGTGTTCCGCTCAGGGCGCCCGTGCTCCAATGGGGAGGGTATGGAGGGGAAAATGGACCCCGAGGATAATGGGGTGACCGCCTCGGAAGGGGAAGGTCCATCCATCGATTGCGTTCCGTGGGGGAGAGCGGAAATCAAGTTAAGAGGCGACGGGTGGACGGACGGACGGCGGTAATGGCGGGTAAGGCGACGGCGATTAATGTGGGCAATGATGCTAATGGGGGCGTTTACTCGGAACCGAAATCGCAATTTTGTACACGAAATCGTTAGATGGAAACGAAAAAGAATGTTAGTGAAAAAATTAATCCTCTAACCACAACCATTAACTCATAAATTAAAAATTAAAATAAAAGCAAAAGGTGACGCCCAACCAAACTGCTGTGATAACATTGACGTCATTTTCCTCCCGTCCTTGACTACTGCTCTTATGGGAAGGGAAGGGAGTGGAGGGGGGTTCTCGGCAGGTCTGCTCGCACAGATCCTGTCGCAATCCCTCCCATTGGGAGAGTCAGCTGTGTCCCTCCCATTGCGATAAGGTGAAGTAGTTTGGTGGGCTCAGTTGTGATTGGACGAAGTCGATATACGTCGGAGGTTGTACCACGCCCACTTTTCTGAAAGGGTTAAAAACAGTTTTTCGCCGTTTATAACTCGAGAAATAATTGACGGTTAAAAAAACGGAAAAATACGGGTCTTTTTATTTTACAATCTCTATCATATTCGGAAATAAAAATATGGCAAACGACCCCAGTGTTGCTGCTGCCTAAGTAAGGGGTAACATGGCGGTGATTGCTAGGCTATTTGAGAATGTCCCTCTCCAAGGGACACTTTGCGTGAAGGAGTTGATTTGGGTCTGGTTTAAAGGATTGGTGAGGGAAAGTGGGCGACGATTCTTTCCAAAAAAAAAGCTGGAGAAGAGTCATCGAAGCACAATCCCAAGTGGAATTTCACCTCAGAGGTGGTGTAATGAACGCATTGAGCTAAAACCATATCTAGCTCCCTGATTCTGTACAGTAACTTGACCCTCGCTCATGATTTAACTTTGGAATGTGATGCCTTGAATAGGGGACTTCAAAAATGTTTTGCCCAGAGACAAGGTTAATATGCTATTTATAAATAATTAATAAAATAACTAGTAAAATAATTTGCTATTTTTGAAGGCCTAACATTATTTATTTCATCATCATCATCGGTATTTCAATCCTAGGATTGGTTTACTGCAGCCCTCCATTCTGCCCTATTCAGTGTTAATTCCCTCACGCCCTCTGGTATGTATTCTCTTTCACGTCCACTTTTTTTGCCTTATATACTTGTCCCTTGGTCTTTCTCGCGGTACCTTCCCTTTAATCTTCCTATCTATTATATTTCCAATTAATTCAATGCGCCTCAAGGTATGTCCAATCCATCTGGTTCTTCTTTGTCGTAGGGTTATCCATATTGTCCTTTCTTCATCTGCTCTTCTGTACACCTCATCATTCCTCACTTTATCTGTCCTTTTAATCTTCAACATTTTCCTCCAGCACCATGTTTCGATGGCTTCAAATCTTCATTGGTCTGCTTTTCCGGTGTTCCATGTCTCTGATCCATAGAGTGCCACGCTCCATACGAATGTTTTGACGACGTGCTTCCTTGTTTGCAGCCGTAGGTTCTTTGAGCATAGTAGCTGTCTCTTCTTCCTATACACCTCCTTAGCTTGTGCTATTCTTCGCTTGATGTCCCATGAGCTTCTTCCATCCCAAGTTATAGTGCTGCCGAGGTAGGTGAGGTTCTCCACATGTTCCAATTTTACTCCTTGAATTGTGATATTTGTCCTCAGCTTCTCTCTTCCGCACACTAGGATTTGAGTTTTCTTCTTGTTGATGCTCATATTATATTCTTCAAGCTATACTTACTCTATTGTGGTCAGGGATGCTTGCAGGTCCTCTAGACTTTCTGCTACAACTGCAATGCCACCAGCAAACCTAAATTGTTCATTTATGCCCAATATTTAGGCATCGCATACCTAAACTCGACTACCAAACAGCGACATCGATTATAAATTATTTTGTGCCACAAATATTGTGAATTAAAACTATTACCTCCCCCGACAATGTAGAAGTTTACAAATATGATGACAGTATAGGAATTGGTTAACCCCTATAGTGTTAATCAAGTATCACGAACCGACCTTGAATACCTTGACAGTGTCAACTGTTGAATGTTTCTTCTCTGTGGAAATTCCCCCAAAAACCCTAAAATATGCATTATTTACGTATTACCCTTTCGCTCTCATGAAATTTACGTTTATTCCTTCTATACTTCTATATAGCTCACAGGTAAAACTTAAAAAAAATTAAATCTTTTTTTTTTAACTTTTTGCGATCATATAATTTTACTTAGACGTTGAAAATTTCATGCATATTTCACCTTAATATTTTTCCACGAGTAAACTCAATTTAGTTTTTTGTAACACACGGTGTCTTATGAAAGTCTATTTTTATCATGAACCGATATATTAGCAGCCTGGATTTTAGGGATACACAGGAAGGTGTATATCGTCATCGTGAGCTCATAAGCGTTATAATACTCAACCTCCTGACTTTGGGCATCATCATAAAAGAAATAGCGCCACTTAAAGTCTTCTTTCGCCCAGCAATTCAAATTCTGAGGACGGTGATCGATTTTCTTCCTGAATTCGATTCTCATCCTGATTCTTATGAATTCGATTTTATCTAGTTCCCAACCAATAGTTTGATTTGAACTCACCTGTCTGATAAAGAATATTTAAATGATGACCTACAAGCAATTGAAAATTGGTGTGATACATGGGAGTTTTTTACTACACATTTTAAAAAATGTGTAGTAATGAAATTTTGGAAAAAGAATAGCTCTCCTCCTAGCATTTACAAAATAGGTAATAATGAATTAATAAACGTGGAATCTTTTAAATATCTTGGAATAAGACTGACACATGATCTTTCCTGGGGTAAACACATACAGACGTGAAATAATGGGTCAAGCTAATCGTAAAGTGGGATACATCAACAGAGTACTGGGTAAGTGAGACGATCATGTACGAAAAATCATCTACATTTATTTCGTTAGTCATCATTTGTAATATGCTGCCAGTGTATGGGATCCCTACGAAATCGGTTAAATAATGAACTTGAACGTGTGCAGCAAAGATCGGCAAGATGATAACCTTATTAGCGTAACCAGTCTATTAAATGAATTAAATTGGGAATCATTGTCAGATCACAGGTTGAAATTAAGACTTAAACTCTTAAATAAATTCCAAGACCATATTTTCAGTGATGATGTTAAAAATATTTTGCTAACCCCAACTTACTATGGTAGACTGGACCATAATCACAAAATTAGAGAAATTGATCGCCGAACCGAGAGATTCAAAATGTCCTTTTTCCTCGTACTATTAGGGATATGAATAACGGTAAATATATCCAATACGAGTGTAGCAATGGATAGAATTGGTAGCTGCATGTTGGTATAAGTACTTGAAGCTAACCCAACTAACAGCATGTTTTTGCATGTGAACTTTGTTATTTTTATCTTTTTTTAAATAGTGAAGTTTAGAACTGTATATAAGCAATAATCCTTTTATGCACGATATGTAGTGCATGTTTATTGAGAATTCACCCCCTGCCACACACCTTTATGGAGGCTTGCAGGGTATTATGTTGATGTAGATATCTCTTCGGTTTTGAAACCATTATATCTTCTGTTAACCCTCCTGTTAAATTGCTGGATACCTACTGCAGATATCCAGGAGTAGTTAGCATGTGATACTGCGTGATGAGGATGAGCTGATGACAAGTCTCAACATTTTTTTTCTTGTACTCCAGTCTTTCTCATTTCCAGACGTCTCGTGAGATTTGCTCTCCTTCTTCCAGTGTCTCTTAATATCGAAGCTCTGCGTTTGTTGCATTTTTAAAGGGAAAAATAATTTAAATCGTGTTTTGCAAAAATATACTCATTCAAATATTACAATTGGTACATTTCATGTAATGAAATCTATAGTGTTAGATTTACATTGATACTAGGTTTAAATTCCTCTTTCAACTAGGATATTTAATTTCGATGGGAAACCATTCTTAGATAGTATGTATGTACTTGATATTTTCTCTAAAAATGACCTTGGGTCTCTAATTATCATAACTGCTGCTAATGATACTAGGAAGAAAAGAATTATTAAAATAAAATTGAAGTTAGAATTAACGTTTTTAACTGGGCGGAATAAATTCTATGGAGGAAAATATTATGTATTAAAAATAATTTTGGATGCTGAAAAATCATCATACTATATGCAAGTTTAGAACTCCAAGCCCAAACACTTGCTAAATCCTTCAATTTACCTGCGAATAACATATGTTTAATTATAATACACTTACTCCAAACCGGAAAAACAACATTGACATTGTTGACTGACGTAAGTGGAAAGATTTGTATGTCTCATTATTTTTTAACGAATTAGCTTTTTGAACAAATTCACTTTCACTTTGAACAAAGTCACTTTTGACGTTTTCTTGAATGCCACAGTGCTTTAAAATCATGTATGGCATATGATATTTGAGTATTTCCTCTCATATTTCGGATACTTACCTGGTATAAAATCATTTTACGCTCGGATTGTCATGAATTTAAAAAAAATGCCTCAAGGCTGAAATTAGTTCCGCCTAAACACGCAGTGACTTAGCCATATCGGCGTACTCGATTGAAACCACGCCTTAAAAATTGGTGTGATTCCTCAGGGATGTTTTTTTTAGTAATTATGGCACATAATGAATTAGCCACTTTTCCTTTTTGGACGTAATGTGGGTTACTGTGATAGATTTAAACTGTATTTCAATCTACGCTCTGGTAATGATTCCCACCACAATTCTTGTATTAATTCTGAAACGCTACTCAACCTATCGTAACACCTTTTCGCGAACCTAGCTGCCTAAACTGCACACTTGTCTAGTTCTTTGATCAAACCTAATTAATTTGGATCCCATACACTGGCTAAATATTGAAGGTGGGGCCTAACTAGTGAAAAGTATCATCGCTCTTTTGTCTTCTCATCACAATTCCCAAGTACTCTTTTTATAAATCCTAGCTTTCTTTTCGCTCGGCCGCATATTTCCCTTATGTGTCTTCCCCACGATAAATCTTTAGTGATTGTTAAACCTAAATAACTTACGGTTTCAACGATTTCGATCTTCGTGCTACTAATTTTATAGGATCACTCTATCGAATCATTCCTCTTCCAAAAATTAATAGCTCTTAAGGTTAAGATCTAGCTGCCATTTGTCGCACCACTTTGAATTATACCTAAATCCTTGCTAAGCGATTCCCTATCTTCTTCTTTTGATATACCCCTGTACGCTAACGCATCGTCAGCAAAAAGTCAAACCTTACTATTAACTTATATTAGCTAACGATATTAATGCTAATTTTTCTCAACCACCTTCTATATTTCTAATGGTCTTCAGATATCTGCCTACTTTATTTTTCTTCGAATCATTTGGAATCGGTGGAATCGTAAAAATCAGGGGCCTAATGAAAAACTTCGTTCCGCTGAATGTGTTTTAGTCTTTCGACGTTTGTCTTTAGTTTCGGGGTTAAGTAACCATTTAAAGTTTTTTTTGTCGATAGTTCTCCTTTGTGGTGCATGTTGCTAGGAATGTTTGATCGCCTGTTAACGAGGCCTATGAATAGAGCAGTCCCATAAATAGAGCCGGTCAGGGAGACTGTGCCTGGAGGATAAGGAATTAGACTGGTGCGTGCCAGGGAGCGATTCAGGGCCAGACATTCCGTGCAAGAGCCCCAGGGTCCCTCGGCTGTCTCCAGTTTAAGAGAGGAATTTCAGGGGGGAGGGGGATGAAGGGTGAATATGGGGGGTGGAGAGGGAGGGAGGCTGGATGGCGTGCGAAGGGGAAGTTTGAATCTGTGGAGTCGGTTGTGGAAGGGAGCGAAACAAAAGAGGAACACGAGGCCCTCACCTACTTCCCTCGACTAGTCCTTCTCCCCGCAGATGCGAGAAAGGCGCATTCTCCACATATGACTGCGTAGCGCTGTTATTTTTACTTGCTTGACCCCGCCTATAAATACGCTGCCAGCACATGGAATCCATAAAAATTAGGTTTGTTCTTGGTTGAACTTGTAAGCTGTTGTATTGGATCTACCTCCTCCTAAATTTTTTAAATTGCTTTTATGAGATTTATAAAGGATATTAAAAACCAATTTATACCAGTGTAGTTTAGATCGTGGATATAATATTAGAGAACATCTACATCTACACGATACCCTGCAAGCCACCGCGAGGGTGTGTGGCAGGGGGTGAAGATCATGCATCATGCACTACAGACTACTCTAAAATATTTCCCCTCCAATCCCTTTGCTATGCTGCCTATTCTGTGTTCTTATAGTACGGGGGAAAATGCCATTTTGAAAATATCAGTACGACAATCTATCACTCTAATCTTATTTATGTGGTCGAATCTAGCATAATACGCTGGTGTTTTTAATATGTGCCTGACATCTTCAGTAAAGCTATCCGATTGAAATTTATCTAATATATTTAATCTGTACCTTAACCTATGCTCTGATAATGATTCCCACACTAATTCTTTTATTGATTCTGAAACACTACTCAACCTATCGTAACACCTTTTAACGAACCTAACTGCATTACGCTGCACACTGTCTAGTTCTCTGATCAAACCTAATTCATTAGCATCCCATATACTGGCTGCATACTCAAGGTGGGGCCTAACTAGTGAAAAGTAACATCGCTCTTTTGTCTTCAGATCACATTTCCCAAGTACTTTTTTTATAAAAGAGCACGTAAGGAGGCCATGCGTCTGCTTTTCATATGGACATGGAAAACTTTTAATTTTAACTTCACCTACCATTCGAATTAAACCGCGGAGGTATTAAATATGGCTATAAAACACAAATTATTACTCATAAATCCTGCACTCCGCTGAAAACTTCGAGAAAAACAAAGTACAATCCACACGAGAGCAGAGCTCACATTTAGCAATATTTGTACGAATTTTGCCATCACAGATACTGGCAAGGTTACAAAGTACCTCAGTATGACTCACTCAACCACAATAACTTTAATGCATGACACTGTTTTGCTTGATTCATTGAAATTGAACTTTTTAGTGAGGTGTACTGACTCCGAAGTTCCATGACAGAACACTTGAATAACTCGTGGCGAATACGCTTTAAAAAATAAGAGATTGAGGACGAGTTGAATGCCTAACAAAGCATTCCGGGGGAACTAACGGAAAATAACTTCCAAAAAGATGTGCTGGTCTTCATCATCATTGGTAAACAATCCTAGGATTGGTTTGACGCCACTTTCCACTCGATTCTTCTATCGGCCAACCTTTTCATTGTGACGTAAATCTTCTCTTTTACATCCTTCGCAACCTGTTCCATGTATCTCATACGAGCTATCTTTACAGCTGGGTCCAGATTTAATCACAGCTACTAGGTTTTTGTACAGATTGTGTATAATTCTTCGATCATTGTAGGACACTACAATTCCCTTCAGAATTCCAAGCATTGAATCCCAATCCACGTTGTCAAAATCTCTAAATCCACAAATGTACTGAACGTCGGTTTGTTCTTCTCCATTCTCTTCTCTATGAGCAGGCTAAGGGCCAGTATTGCTTCCCTTGCACCCTTACCTTTCCTGAACCCTGGACCTACTGGTATAATATTGAATTAAAGAAAAACTTTGAATATACACCGGAAACCGTTATTCAATTGTTCATCAACATTGCGAGAGAAAACGAAGTGGAGAGCATCCAAAACAATCTGGCAACTCAGCGACGTGACGTCACTGCCAAGATATAAAATGTAGACTGTAGGCGGGGTAGGACTGGCGGAAAAAGTATCCCTCTGCGCCTTCACATAGCTTCGCCCGCGGGCTGGAGCAACCCTGACCTTGGGAAGCATCCTTGGGCTGAGGTGCGGTGAATTGCCGAGCAGTGCTGTGTAAGTGAATGCCCCCTCACTGGCCGGCGGCAGTCTTCCGGGACAAAGGAGACTCGTCTGGATTCCTCGGAAGAGTCGGATCAAAACTACATCTAACGGAAATGGGTCGGCATCATCAACGCTGTTCTGTTATTCTATTACTAGCAGATAGTGCGGGGATATTGAAGTGACAAGTATTTTCAAATAAAATTTCAAGGTAATCATAAATGTAAGCCGAGTAACCAGATACGGACGAAGTAAAAGAGATTTTGCCAGTAGCATTGCCCAAGAAAAAAGGGCATTTTACCAGAAGAAGATTCTGCTTTCAGCTGCAAATACAAGCGTTGAAGTGAGGAAACATTTCATTAGAACATACATTTGGATCATTATACTATATGGCAGCGAAGCATGGACAATAACAGCAGCAGAGAAGTCCAGGCTGGAAGAATTTGAAAAGTGGTGCTACCGAAGAATGATGAAGATAAAATGGATCGATCGAGTGACAACCGAAGAAGTTTTAAGAAGAGTGGGAGAGCAGAGATGTCTGCTGAAAACATTAAAAAGAAGACGGGACAACTTAATGGGCCACATCTTGAGACCTGATTAAATACAATCGTCGAAGGAAAAGTGAACGGGAACAATGGAAAAGGCATGCCTCATATGTAACGGGTCGTGAAGGATGTAAAAGAGAGGAGCTACGTTAATATGAAGAGGTTGGCCGATAGAAAAATGGAGTGGAGGGCTGCGTCGCTAAGCAACCTTAGGATTGTTGACCGATGATGATGAATCATAAATGTACGAGAGTAAGGCTCAATCATGCAGAATATACCTAATGACTTCGGTAACATCTCAAACGAACTGCTTTAAAACCAGGAGGAGTAGAATGGGGTCGTTTAACATATTTTTTTATTGCCGGGTCTAATAGAGTTTGTAAAATAAAAAGACCCGTATTTTTCCGTTTTTTGGTCCGTCAATTATTTCTCGAGTTATAAGCGGCGAAAAACTGATGTTTTTAGCCCTTTCGGAAAAGTGGGCGTGGTGCAACCTCTGACGTATATCGACTTCGTCCAATCACAACTGATTCCGCGAAGCTACTTTTCCTTATTACAATGGGGGGGACACAGCAGTCAAGGACGGGAGGAAAATGACGTCAATGGTATCACAGTAGTATTTTCGGTGGGCGTCACCTTTTGCTTATTTAAAATTTTGATTTATGAATGAATGGTAGTGGTTAGAAGATTAATTTTTTCACTAAAATTCTTTTTTCGATTCCATCTTCCGATTTCGAGTACACAATTGCGATTTCGGTTCCGAGTAAACGCCCCCATTCCTGTTCTTTTCGTTAACGAGCTCGATGGACGCTGCAGTGTTTCCGCAGCGAACTGAGTGTAATGTGAGCATTTCTTAAGAAATATCATTTAATAGTTTGCTAATAATATTGTCCAAGTAAAACGCAAAAGGATTGTAAGCGAATAAAAAAAAAATATTTTACTAGAACAACAACAGACGAGAACACCTCCACATACCTCACACAAGAACGTAATCGGGCAGCGCTAAAATAATGACTGCGTCCATTAAAGCGAATGAGTACAAATCGCAAATGCATGCGGTTGTAATTTGTTATTTTTTCTATTTCTCTGGCATAATTGTGAACCATTGCCTACAGACATTTTTTTTTACGAATAGCAATGCCCGAGAAAATTCCCCAAGTCCACTGATGCGAACCGTTGCTTGATATCGAAGCGCATTTTTTTTTTAATGTGGAATTCTTCATTAAGCCAGAAGTAGATAAAACGAAAACCTATTACTATGGCTACGCAAGCGGATAATGTTAGCATAAAATGAACATGCATGCAATAATGGTTTAACGCTTACTGGGTGATGGGACACGTGAGATTTGTGTGTTCGTAATATATTGATCAGTAAACCTGTATGAAATACAATAAGTAAATGCTGATGGGTCCATAAATACGAAAAAAATTGACTCAAAAGTGGTATAATTAAAAGAATTTAATTACATCTGGAGCATTTTCCTTTGCGGCATTGAGGCATGGTTGATGATAGTTTTGGAGAAGCAAAGGATTGAAGCATTCGAAATGAGAATGGTGAACATTAAATGGATCGACCGAGTGAGTAACGAGGAAATCATAAAACGAGTGGGAGAAGAAAGAATTCTTCTGAATACCCTAATAAGAAGACGGGACAACTTAATCGGCTATATCTTAAGACACGATCGCCTGTTGAAGGCAATCGTCGAGCGAAAAGTGAACGGGGAGAATGCCAAAGGCAGGTCTAGTATGACATCACGAGGTCTAGGTCTAGTATGAGACACTTTAGTTGCTTGTTTGCATGTTAGTAGTGCATGCCTGGTGATCTTCACCCCCTGCCATACACCCTCGTGGTGGCTTGCAGGGTATCGTGTAGATGTAGATGTAGACATGTATGGAACAGATCGCGAAGGATAAAAGAGAGGAATCAAGTTAATATGAAGAAGTTGGCCGATAGAAGAATCAAGTGGAGTACTGCGTCAAACCGATCTTAGGATTGTTGACCGAAGATGTTGATTTGACTTTACGGGGTCAGGTATTCTGCTGCCGCCGTTTCAATAGCTAACTCCGCCGTCGTCCTCGGGGTTAAGATTTGTCGCCCTTATCACCCAATCGGGTCAGATGCCTGGAAAAAAATCTAGTTAGAATAACTAAAATTTTTTTTTCTGCACTGACTAGTTATTTTTACGACACTGTGTAGTAAAGTATGAAGCAACTTGATTCCTGGTTACAACTACTACACCGTGTAGTTAAACCAGTCTGGTTAGAATTGCTACACTTTCTGGTTATTGTAACATCCCTGCCCAGTAAGAAATACTAAACCCGCAGGTACAATTACTACACCTTCTGGTAAAAGCAGCAGGGTTGTCTTGTTAGAAATACTACGCAGTCAGTTGAATTTACTTCACTGATCGGTGAAAACAGCATGCCTACCTGATAGGAAATACTACATATTCTGGTAAAACTGGCCGGTCATAATAATATTTTTAAAGAATACTATTGTTTGCAGTCAGTATACCTGTACTTTATAGCTGGTCTACCGAGTTATAAACTACAAGGGAGGCAGTGGATATAATAATACAAAATAATACGGTGGTATTGTAATAGACATTTATTATTTTGCACACTTTCATACAATATATGTACCACCCAAATGAGGTGGGACTTAACATTTACAATTCACATAAGCAAAAATGAAAAAAGAAAAGTAGGTATATATACATGTTTTTATGCTATCAACCATGCCAAACAACACATTTGAATAATTTCCTGTCACTGAATGAAATTCCACACCTTTTTGGTGATAGGCAATTGACTACCTCCAGTAGAATTCTACAACTCACAGTTGACACCCACCCTGCCTTATTCAAAATATGTACACTTACAGTCAGATAACGAATTCATCAAATGTAGAGTATGGGGTGTCCGTATCTTCGGTCTCCAATTCCTTCCTCGCGTCATCAGGTCGTCCTCACTCCCCTCTATCGTCGATATCATCACGAAACGTGAAAACTTAAGAATTCTGTTTGAAGTAAATATTTTCAGAGGAAACAAATATTCGATACAGAAAATGCATGCAGGTTAATTGGTAATTATTTATAAAACTCACTTCAGCGCCCGTGCGTGAGTAATACGTACCTTTATAAACATCTTTACAGACGACACTGTGTAGTAAAATATGAAGCAACTTGATTCCTGGTTACAACTACTACATCGTGTAGTTGAACCAGTCTGGTTAGAATTGCTACGCTTTCTGAAAGATTTCAGAGCTCCAGCAGTCAATAGACTTACGGGTTCATGAGTATAACATCAACTGGAGAAGTCATAATGGTCTCACTATTGAACGTCCCCACGCTTCTACCGGCAAGGTACTACTGAGGCTACTGAGTTCAACGACCATTGGGCCGTTGGACGGCTAATCAACAATGCATCATATGTAACAATATTCGTCCTCACGCCGTGCCGACCAATTGTTTGGGCACGGTGACAACTTGACACGGCGGCACTCGCGTCGTTGGGGAAACTATTCAAGCGGTTGTATGGTAAAAATAACCAGGCAGCCGCTACCAAACTTCTGCCTCTTATTACCGGACTGGGTCTGGTAACACGAGCTAGGATTCTGGTGATTTAACCAGGATTTTTGTTATTCTACCTGAGAAGGGTTCGACCAGGATCAGTGTACTAATTTTAACTACACTTTTTTCTCCATGTGGCTCCTGATTGGACGTTGTTTCTCTTCCTCCTCGCTTCTTTGATTACGCGGATTATGGGTCTCCACGATTGGCTGAGATCATACCTTGCATCTCTATTGCTATTTTACTCCTCCAAGCTGATTTAAACCTCTTTGGTCAATCGGTCTCAGTATCCGTTTGCCCTAATTATCTTATATCTATATCTACGACATACCCTGCAAGCCACCTCAAGGGTGTGTGGCAGGGGGTGCATCCACACCAGGAACAATGACATAACAAACAAAAATGAACACTACAAAGCAAACACTACACCTTTAAAAGTAATTGGGGAAGAAAGAAGAAAAACTACCAAATCCAAATCATGTAGGACACACCCATGAATACCATGCATGTCTTGAAACCCTACACCAATTTCATAGATATTCATGCATGCAAAAAAAGGAATTGCATGCAAGTCACACGTTGATTTGAACATGCAGGTAATAAAAAAAAACTATCGACCTACTCTGAATATTACCTCTATAATTATTACCTATTTACGCGATGTTTAACGTTCTGGTCACGAATCATACGCGGAAAAAATGACATTTTAAACCTGTCCGTCCTGCAATCTATCTCCTTAATTTTATTAGTATTATCGAACCTACCATAATACGTCGGAGCCAGCAATATATGAATAACGGCATTAATGAAATATCCCTCCTTAAATTTTCCCAGAAGATTAAGTCTATAATTCAGCCTGCGTTGAGACAGCGATTCCCATCCCAATTCGGCTAACATACCAGACACACTGCTTTCCCTATCGTAACACCCTTTTACATATCTCGCCGCACTTCTTTGTACTCGATATAATTCGTAAATTAAGCCTGCTTCATAAGGGTCCCATATGCTCGCAGCATATTCTAAGTGTGGTCTAACAATTGAGAAATAGCAACGTTCCTTCACCCTCTCCTCACTTTTCCCTAATATTCTTTTAATAAACCCCAACTTTCTATTTGCTTGACTGCATATTTCCCTGATATGTTTCCCCCATGATATGTTTCCCCCATCTTAACTTAATACTTAGTATCCGTTTGCCCTACTTATCCTAAATGCCCTGCTTAATATTTTTTATAACTGGTGATGGAGTTTATTTAGGGTTCCTTAGGATTGAAATGGAATAAATGTAATTTATAATTTTGAGCTCCAAAAAACAAAATACCTAGTATTAGAAGTGCCTAGGAAGAGGGTTTAATCAAGACATTTGTATCCGTGGTAACGTTCATCGAAGCTTCGTACGTCATGCTCTTTAGGTTATGGCGTCTTAGATTCCGTGTCTTGTAGGCGTAAGCTTTCACGTGTTTGCCCCATATATTGTCGATGAATACTCTCAGTTTATTGCTCAAGGACGGTGCAGGGAAGAAAAAAAAGTGCTTGAAGTCTTTTGCAGCAAGTTCCATTACTCAAGACTCGACGGAGAACTCGGGTGGAAGTTTAAGGTGCCTAATTAAGCCTCTTTTCATCTTTTAAACCGAATTGGCCTTCTGAGAGGGCCACGGCCTTGCAGGGTTGCGCTGAAGCCAAGCAACCCGAAGGTCACCTAATGAATCCTGGGTCGGCGTAGATGTTGTGTTGGTGTTCAGATCGATACCATCTGGGAGGTGGTACACGTTATACCCTAAGCCGCAGGGGAACCTTCTCTCGGTTTCAACCGAATTCTTTCACGCGAGCTCAAGAGAGGGTAGGTCGTAAAGCACACGTCTTAAATCTTGAGGAATTTCACCTACATCTACACGATACCCTGCAAGCCGCCGCGAGGGTTTGGGCAGGGAGTGAAGACCACCAAGCATGCACCACCGTCATGCAAACAAGCAACTATAGGAACTCATGCAACTAGATTGTTAGTATCTATAGTATTTGAGGGGTTAATACATGCATCATGCACTACAGAATACTCTAAAATATTTCCCCTACCTATCCCTTTCCTATGCTGCCTATTCTGTTCTCTTATAGTACGGGGGAAAAATGCCATTTTGAATCTATCTGTACGACAATATATCTCTCTAATCTTATTTATCTGGTCGAATCTAGCATAATACGCTGGTGTTTTTAATATGTTCCTAACATCTTCAGTGAAGTTATCCGATTGAAATTTCTCTAATAGATGTAATCTGTACTTTAACCTCCGCTCTGATAATTATTCCCACCCTAATTCTTGTATTAATTGTGATACAATACTCAATCTATCGTAACACCTTTTAACGAACCTAGCTGCTCTACGCTGCACACTATAGTTCTCTGATCAAACCTAATTCATTCGGATCCCATACACTGGTTGCATACTCAAGGTGGGGCCTAACTAGTGAAAAGTAACATCGCTCTTTTTTCTTCTCATCACAATTTAAAAGTACTCTTTTTTCACTATGGTAGTTTGCAATAACAATATAAAATGCACAAATGAAGGGAAATTTTGATAACGTTTGGAAAAAGTGGAATGAGATAAGGTAAGTAGGTGAAGTTAATTACTTGAAACTAGACTTTCACCATAAAAATGTTCCACTCCTACTTGCCAATATTTCACTTATTATATTTCTGCATTTCAAATTGTTCCCATTTTTTAATATTACTCATCATCATCATCATTTTCTTCCTCGTCCCATCGTCTGTCATGGCCTTCGCCTTAGTTCAACAGTCACGTGACATCTCGTTCTCCATCAATCCCATCGGCCACCTCGGGAGAAGTACAATCGAACGCAGGGGAGATGGAAAACCGATAAAAGTTGGACGTATCGTAAATGGGATTCAAAAGCCCAGTTACGAGAAACTTTACGCAGCTATACGTCTGCGCAATACCCTACGAACCACCGTGAGGGTGTGTGGCAGGGTAACTATCGAGTTAGCACGAGTTTTGATTCGAGTTGTCGATTGATTAGAGTTTTCAGTAGACTTCTCTTTTCTCCCTCTCTTCTTAGGACTTCCTCGTTACTTACTCGGTCGATCCATTAAATCTTCATCATTCTTCTGTAGAACAACATTTCGAATCCTTCTACGCTTTAATTATAACCATAGCACTTTACTTTTTTGTTCCATTTGAAAACATTATTGGCTTCAATGGGGGCGTTTACTCGGAACCGAAATCGCAATTTTGTGCACGAAATCGTTAGATGGAAATGAAAAAAGAATTTTAGTGAAAACATTAATCTTCTAACCACAACCATTCACTCATAAATCAAAAATTAAAATAAGCAAAAGTTGACGCCCACCAAAAAAGCTGCTGTGATAACATTGACGTCATTTATACCCGTCCTTGACTGCTTTCAGGGGAGAGGAAGGGAGTGGAGGGGGATTCTCGGAAGGTCTGCTCGCACAGATGCTGTCGTAATCGCTCCTATTGGCAGAGTCAGCTGTGTCCCCCCATTGCGATAAGGCAAAGTAGCTTCGCGGGCTCAGTCGTGATTGGACGAAGTCGATATACGTCAGAGGTTGCACCACGCCTACTTTTCCGAAAGGGTTAAAAACATCAGTTTTTCGCCGCTTATAACTCTATAAATAATTGACGGATCAAAAAACGGAAAAATACGGGTATTTTTATTTTACAAACTCTATCAGATTTGGCAATAAAAAATATGGTAAACGACCCCATTGTCATTCCTCTAAAAGTTAACTACGCTTTTGCCTTTATAATTCTCTTATTTTAAGTCGGGAGATTAAAAATGACTTTTTAATAGCGCTGATAGCAGAGGGAAGGAGAATTTATACAAGATCTTGGTATCCATGGAAACGGAAAGACGACGCATTAACATTCTAACCTTCTGCACATAAGATCAGGGAATCTTGGGCTTAGTATTCTGTCGGAGTTTGCCTTCGCATGAGCCGTTCATTTTTTTCAGATGAGACTCATGTCAGTTTAAATTTCAAGGACGTTGGATTGTCGAAAAAAATGCGCTCGAAATCTTCCAGGAAAGTCACGTAGAGTGCATGTTAATTTTCCGAGCCTCACGTAGTAACCCTTCACCGGGGGTTACGTGGTTGCTCAGTGTCGGAATCGGTCGTTCTTCACTCTTCTAGGTGAAATCATTGTGGCCACACTGGTGTGCGTGTTAAGAACAGCGACAGCCTTTGTGACTACCATTAAGTCCGCCCTCCCTTACATAACACTGTCTTCAAGACAAGGGCTGTTTCGTCAGCGTTGCATTCTGTGAAACTGTCATCCGAGCAATATGGACCTACCTACCTTGGAGACGCCAGGGAGATATTCAAATTCAATGCCTTCCTTGTTTGCCTGTTCACAAACCATGGCTGAATTTTTCTTATAATCGTTGATCTACGGAAGAATGCTGAAGATCAAATTGGTCGACTCAGTAAGTAACGAGGAAGTCCTAAGAAGAATTTTTACCGTCTTATATACCATTTACTTCTGCGCTCTGATGTTCAAGGCCAATACGCGAGGCGATCGAAACGGCCAACAACCCCAACAATTTTAACAGAGAGGATAGCTATAAGCTCCCCCATACTTGGAAGCGCCTAATTGAAAAAAAACTAGTCAAACGGCCAATGAAAATGCGTCCACTTGAACATCAGAGCGCAGAAGTAAATGGTATATAAGACGGTAAAAATCTGCTCAGAAACACTTAAAACCTGAAGACGCGAACTGAAACGTTGGCGAAACTGTTGTCACCCCAGAATGGACACACGCGGAAGAAATCTCGAAACGAATGGATCCTCAAAACATTGTATGTTTTACAATTTGATATTGCATCCCATCATCGTGTGAAATTTAGGGGGTGGGAAGAATTAAATGTTCATTTAAACCTACCTCCACCGGTAGGATACTAATATTTAATAAATGATAAATTGTACCCCATGGGGTTCACATAGACGCAGAAATTAGCCCTAAAGCCTCACTCATCAAAAGAGTATTGGGTAAATGTGACTATCATGTACGAGAAATCAGCTACTTTTCCCTTGTAATAACTCATTTGGAATATGCTGCCAGTGTATGGGATCCCTACGAAATCGGTCTAAATAACGAACTTGAACGTGTGCAGCGAAGATCGGAAAGATTTTTAAGGGACAATACGATAATTATATTAGCGTAACCAGTCTATTAAATGAATTAAAATGGGAATCATTGTCAGATCGCAGGTAGAAATTAAGACTTACTCTCTTAAATAAATTCCAAGACAATATTTTCAATGATGATGTTAAAACAATTTTGCGGACCCCAACTTACTATGGTAGACTGGACCATTTTTACAAAATTAGGGAAATTGATCGCCGAACTGACAGATTTGAAATGTATTTTTTCCTCGTACAATTAGAGATACGAAAAATGGTAAATATTTCCAATCGGAGAGTAGCAATGGATAGCATTGCTAGCTGCATGTTGGTATGAGTACTTAAAGCTAACCCTACTAACAGAATGTTTTTGCATGTTTGCTTTGCTATTTTTATCTTATTTTAAATAGTGTAGTTTATAGCAGTATATAAATATTACTCCTTTTTTATGCATGATATGTAGTGTATTTGGTGAGAAATCACTCCCTGCCACACACCTTTGTGATGGCTTACAGTGTATTATGTAGATGTAAAGCGCACATAGTCTACTTGAATCTAGAGGCTGTTTTAATCTTTATTATCTCTTTGCGTCTAGTAAGCTGTATGACGATGTAAGTTGGTGCGCCTTAATACTGGCACCATTAATATTTAAGCGTTGATAATTCCGTTATGTTTTCCTAATTTTAATGTTACGATGAGGATAGTTTAAAGAAAACGTAGAATTTAAAGTAGACATGAATAATTTAGTTTATTTATGTTTACCCTGGTCACTGTTCCATTAATGCATGTGCATATCATTTACAGTAAACTCCCGATTATCCATGGCTGGGGATTATCCGTGCTTTGCCAATGTATTTAGTGAATCGGCAGTGTTGCATCAAAGGTAGGTAAACTTTTGTTATTTTCCTCAAATTGTGACTTTCACTGTGGCCCTACCGATCCGATGTCTTACGCCAGGCTTCGTTCCACCACCAGATGCTTGCGAACAGTTAATTACGACCGGAACAGCTCTATTGAAATCTTTATTGCTAAAGATTATAACCAGAATTCGCATGCAGGCTGTTAAAGCTGATGATGGTTCAATATCAACATGGAAACCAATTTCCACTGGATTACCTCAAGGTTCAGTGCTGTCACCAGTATTGTTCGCAATTTTTCTAAGAGAATTACTGAAGTGTCTTAGACATTGTGACTACCACCTTTATGCTGATGATATGAACATTTATATCTCTTGCCCCCTTTCCTTACTGCATGAGACAATCTGCAAGGCGAACGAAGATATCAATAGCATTTGCACTTGGGCTAACAAGAACAATATCTTTATAAATCCAACTAAAACTAAAGCAATCATTATTAGGAGCAACAAACTCATTAAATACGTAAGTTGCAATGGCCTTAAGATAACAGTGCAACATTGTAAGATAGATTTCTTTAAATCTGTTTTAGATTTGGAAGTGAAAATCGATGAAGCTCTCTCTTGGAATGAACATGTGATGGATATCTGTAACAAAACATTTAAAACTCTGGTCCAACTTAAAAGACATAGAAACAGCTTGCCCATCAGAATTCGACAGAAAATGGTCACTACACTAATACACCCATATTTTGATTATTGCTGTGCAGTATACAATGACCTTAGCGATAAACTAAACCATAGGCTGCTTGAAACCATGAATGCATGTGTTAGGTTTATCTACAACATCCCTAAATATAATCACATTAGAATACATTACGAGAAAGCAAAACTACTCAAAGCTAAGACAAGAAGAACATACTTCATTGCAAATTCGACCTGTGAAATACTAATTACGAAAACACCCCAATACACACAATTTACGTTCTCCGGAGAAATCAAACAAAGAGTTACACGCGCCCCTCTTGACAACCTACACTTACCACAACACCGAACTACTTCTTACAGTAATTCATTTCTGGTACAGGCAACCAGCATATGGAATACAATACCATTGGAAATTAGATTTGCAACTAACGGAAAATTCAAAGAAAAATTGTACTTATATTTGTCAAGTGAGGAGAAATGGTGTAAGTAACTTTTTACATCTGGCATATTACCAAGTGTATACGATGAAATATCTCCAAAATGTGTAAACTTAAAAGTTGCACCCAGGAAGTAATACTTATTGGGTTGGAAGTTGATGCGATGGAGGTATGTGACGAGTATTGTTATTTTTTCTTGGTACCCCAGCCAACCATTCACTCATTATTTAAAACATGTCACTCTTTATTTCTGTAATGGTCTCCTGTACTGTTTGGAAATGTAACTGTGTAATTTTTTAACTGGGAGAGTGCATTTATTTCATAACTGTATCATAAGTTGAACCTAGAGTCCGAAGGACTAGGTTCTTGAAATAAATACTATTCTATTTCATTCTATTCCGTTGTCATAAAATACTATTATATGTACAACGTGGATCTTTCCATTGGCGGATTGTGTTATTTTCTCAGGGAGTTTATTCCCTGAGTATGCAGCCAGTGTATGGGATTCTAATGAATTAGGTTTGATGAGAGAACTAGACAGTGTGCAGCGTAGAGCAGCTAGGTTCGTCAAAAGGTGTTACGATAGGTTGAGTAGTGTATCAGAATTAATACAAGAATTAGGGTGGGAATCATTATCAGAGCGTAGGTTAAAGTCCAGATTAAATCTATTGGAGAAATTTCAATCGGATAGCTTTACTGAAGATGTTAGGCACATATTAAAAACACCAGCGTATTATGCTAGATTCGACCAGATAAATAAGATTAGAGAGATAGATTGTCGTACAGATAGATTCTAAATGGCATTTTTCCCCCGTACTATAAGAGAACAGAATAGGCAGCATAGGAAAGGGATAGGTAGGGGAAATATTTTAGAGTATACTGTAGTGCATGATGCATGTATTAACTCCTCAAATACTATAGATACTAACAATCTAGTTGCATGAGACCCTTTAGTTGCTTGCTTGCATGTTAGTAGTGCATGCTTGGTGATCTTCACCCCCTGCCACACACCCTCGCGGTGGCTTGCAGGGTATCGTGTAGATGTAGATGTAGATTCATTTCGGCGGCGCACCGTAGAGAAATTGATCTGGAAAGAACCAGACAGCGTGTCTTCCGACTGTCCGTCCACCAGTCAGTAGCACGGGAAATCGGGATTTTACTGTATCTGGTTGCGAAAAAACGATTTCAAAGAAAATGTTTCGGCTACAAGGTTAGTTGGTTGGTTGGTTATTGTGGGGAGGCGACCGACAGCTGAAATCATTTGCGCCATATAGGATAGGTGGGTAATTGGGTAATGGTAGGAATCCTTCCGGGAACGGAGGAGAGAAACCCGGCGTTGGAATTAGCCTACTATTAACGAAAGGCGCCATGGGCTTAACGTCCCTTCCCACGAACGGACCTCTGAACTTGAAATGCCCTCCACTAGGCACTCAAGTGGGGACCGGTTTTCCACAGAAAAATCCGCCGCTGCCGGGATTCGAACCCGGGTCCTCCGGATGGGAGGCCAGTATTCTAGCCACCACACCAACCCCTTCCCCATTTCGGCTACCACGTTCGTAATAAAGCTATTGAGGTGTTTCCCGTTTCCGTGACGACGTAAGCGTATTAGCGTCGCTGGCGTAGACAAAAAGAAATGTCTTCCCTGTGTTGTGTGCAGAATTAGTTTACTTGCGGTAGTTGAACATTCGCTGCCAACTTTTGCAGTTGCATAAGCTAAAGAGCTGGCTTCTATTTCCTTTTCAGCATTGAAACTAACTGTTCATGCATTTAATTCATAAATTAGCGTGATTATCAAGGAACGTAGCGCGGAGTCACTGTCTTATTAAGGTTTAAGCATCACGATTTCAATGCCTCCTCTGAATATAGCAATGCACGTAAGTAAAAGAAAGGAATCAATTGAACTGGCTTTAATATGAAAGGGGAATTAAAGAGAATAGTCTTCGTAAGCTGTGAGATGTCCTTGAGCATGCTTATCATAGAAAGGAAAAGTAATGTAGCCTGTCTTTATTATGTTAAGTGCAAAGTTGTGCATAGCTCAAAGGTTCGTCTGGATGGAGGGGGATGATTTCGCCTACCTTGCCCACCACTGACCAAATCCAACCACCCCTAGAATTCTCTCTCTGAGGGTGGGGTTAGTTTTCTCCCCTTCGCCGCATGCGGTTGGCCGGGAAGAAGCACTTAACTAGCCACTGATTCCCGCCCATGCCATGATCCAGGCGCACAAAGCCATATAATTATGTAAACCATAAGTATTAATGTTGGGTAAAAGGGGCTGAATTTTGCAATATGATGGGTTCCACCGCGTTGGTGGGTTGGCTTGTCGAAGTGTCAATAAAGAGAGTTGTTTGGTCGTTTTCGATGAACACCAATTTGCGCCAACGTTTCGTCTCTTTATTGCGGCTTCTTCAGGGCTATTTAGTGCACAATGTAAGTTTTTACATTTCCATTACTTTTTAACAGACTTGGATCAGAACAGAGGGAGAGAAAAAAAAGTTTACAGAGCAATCTTGTTACATACCTTTGGTGACAATTTTTTTAAACAACAACAACAGTGTTAAGCTTCTTGGATACATAAATTCACCACAAACTTTTAACATAAAAACCGAAACAACCAAAATTTAAAATTATTACGTAAACAATTTTTATTTGCATATATATATTTTTTTTTAAAAATATTTTTTATAACAAAAGTAACAAATGATGACCTGCAAAGGTTGAAACCGGTCGAGTCATTCAAAAAAAATCGTGGAATTAACTAAGTATTTTCTTTTATCGCTCATAAGTATGTATTCAAATATGGTTGTGATCCACATTGGGAGCCATGGGCGTTGGAACTATTTTCGCTGGGAGGGGCCAACCTTGAAAAGGACCCGGATTTTTTTGCGGATAGCAGGGGGTAGAGACTAGAATTCCGCTAAAAGTGCATATGAAGGTGGTAGAATATGCGTCAGAAGGGAATAGGAAAGCTGGATACAAGTGAAATTTAATTTTTATTAATGAAGACTCATTTCTCAAGGGCCCGGGGCAAATTCTGGGGGGGCCGAACCACCTCTGCCCCCCACTTCCGATGCCGCTGTTGGAAGCCCCAAGTTAATGTTTCACCAAAGCATGAACGGTTGAAACTATTCAGCAGGCTGTTTACAACTCGACGACCTATCATTAAATCGCATTGAAATGTGACAGTTATCTTTCTGAAAGTAACTATAGTTCACTGACGGAGTTAAATGAAGGTTAGCCGAAGGCCGTGGAAAATGAAAGGAAAATGTCTTAGTGAGCGAGTAAGAGGAATGTGTAAGGTTGAACCAAGTCTTAAGATGTCATGAATGGCCTAATGTGTCTAACTGATGTCTGGGATGGGTCAAGGAAATAGCCTGTCGTAATTTAAACGTAACTGATATTTTCATTTCTATTTATCGAATAGTTATTTAAATGGTGAATTAAAGCTTAAGGCATTAAGATACGTTGGGTGAGAAACGGGGAATGGAGGGAATGAATTGAATGCTTTGCGATCGCATTGAGGTGATGTAGGAGGTGAGAGTGTCTTTAGATGGACATAGCAGAGTACTAAGTACCAGCAAAGGCTACTGGTTGATTAGTGATTGGATACATCTACATCTACATAATACCCTGCAAGCCACCATAAAGGTGTGTGGCAGGGGGTGAATTCTCACCAAACATGCACTAAATATCATGCATTTAAAAGGATTAGTATATATATATATACTGTTCTAAACTACACTATTTGAAAAATAAAATAAAAATTTCAAAGCATACATGCAAAAACATGCTGTTAGTTGGGTTAACTTCAAGTCCTTATACCAACATGCAGCTGCTAATGCTACACTCGTACTGGATATATTTACCGTTATTCATATCCCTAATTGTACGAGGAAAAAAGGACATTTTTAATATGTCAGTTCGGCAATCAATTTCTCTAATTTTGTGATTATGGTCCAGTCTACCATAGTAAGTTGGGGTCCGCAAAATATTTTTAACATCATCACTGAAAATATTGTCTTGGAATTTGTTTAAGAGATTAGGTCTAAATTTAAACCTGCGATCTGACAATGATTCCCAATTTAATTCATTTAATAGATTGGTTACGCTAATAAGACAAGATAAGGTAGGAACATAACACTAAAACCGTTATTGGTAGAATACTGACAAATGAACCTGGGTACGTAAAGTGTAGGTGGATGGATGAAGTATATGGAAGTAGTATATGGAAAATATTGACGCACCGAATTAATGATAACATCGACAGAGTACCCTGAAAGCCTCTGATGGTGGGATGGTAGATCATCGATAAGCGTCTAACGGATCTGTACTCTTAAAGGATATGTTTCTGCGTACACAGTAAGCCATACTTTCGTCATATGTGAATAAGAATCGTCTATGACAAACTACGAAAGTCATTGCTAACGGGTTTTGCTTTTTACAGCATCTTCAGGCTTCTACTGTAAAATGCGAAACACGGCCGCAATAAACATTTTTCTCCGTGGAAGTTGCTGATTTTACGAAATGTAATTTCATTATTGGGTGAAAGTTTATTAATATTGCTTGAATCCTCTCCGGTGTCTTTTTGCATAAAACTTGAAAGTCTTCTGTTGGCAAAATTAGCGAGTCAAAAATATTAAAGATACCATTTAAGCTAAAATAGCTGCAGCGCAGCTCGAAGGTCGAAGAAAAAAAAGTGATTACAATTCCGTCTGCAATATGTGTATCAAATCTTGTTCTCCTGTTCTTGTACTAACAGTTCTTGTAAACTAACTTATTTCCATGTAGTAAGATCTTTGTAGCTCTTAATTGCATGTCAGCAGTGTGATGATCTTCACCCCCTGTCACACCCCCTATGGTGGCTCGCAGAGTACCTATTACGTAGATGTTCTTCATAAATCCCTGATTTGATTGGCGACAACAGCGTTAAATTAAAGTCATTTGGAAAGAGTAATGAAAAGTGGGAGCAATAGATTATCACGTACCGTAACCGGTGAGTAATTAATTATGGTGAACCTTAGTTAGAGTAATTGTGGAAGATCGGAGATGATATACAAACTGGGATGACATATTTAACCCCAGAATTAATATAGTGTAATTTATTCGAAATGGCACTAAGAAGATATTACTAACCCAATTATACGGTTGTTTACAAAGTGTTTTCCACATCTACATCCAGATCTACACGATACCCTGCAAGCCACCGCGAGGGTGTATGGCAGGGGGTGAAGATCACCAAGCATGCACTACTGACACGCAAACAAGTTACTATAAGGTCTCATGCAACTAGACTGTTAGTATCTATAGTATTTAACGTATTTATACATTCATCATGCACTACAGACTACCCTAAAATATTGCCCCTACCTATCCCTTTGCTATGCTGCCTATTCTGTTCTCTTATAGTTCGGGGGAATATGCCATTTTGAATCTATCAGTACGACAATCTATCTATCTAATCTTATTTATCTGGTCAAATCTAGCATAAAACGCTGGTGTTTATAATATGTGCCTAACATCTTCAGTAAAGCTATCCGATTAAAATTTCTCTAATAGATTTAATCTGTACTGTAACCTACGCTCTGATAATGATTCCCACCCTAATTCTTGTATTAATTCTGAAACACTACTCAACCTATCGTAACACCTTTCAACGAACCTAGCTGCTCTACGCTGCACACTATCGAGTTCTCTGATCAAACCTATTTCATTCGGATCCCATACACTGGCTGAATACTCAAAGTGGGGCCTAACTTGAGAAAAGTAACATCGCTCTTTTGTCTTCTCATCACATTTCCCAAGTAATCTTTTTATAAATCCTAGCTTTCTCTTCGCTCGGCCGCACATTTTCCGGGTTTGCCCTCCCCATGATAAATTGTTTCACCTAAATACCTTATGGTTTCAACGCTCTCGATCTTCGTGTTACTAATTTTATAGTTACGCTCTATCGAATTATTCCTCCTCCAAACATTGATAGTTACTCACTTTTTAAGGTCAAGTTTTAACTGCCATTTTTCGCACCACTCTTGAATTGCACCTAAATCTTTGCTAAGCGATTTCCTGTCTTCTTCTTTTGATGTACCCCTATACACTACCGCAGCTTCTGCAAAAAGTCTAAGCTTAATACTAACTACGGTACCCAAATCGTTTATGTATGAATATGTTTTAATCGATATATGATGGTTGTCATCTCTATTGATCGATGCACCCGGTTGTCACGTCATCACGACATTGCCTTAAAGTCGACAGCGAAGTCGCCTTCGACTGGTCGTTTATCGGCCGGTTATCTCGAGGGGATATCGATAAGGAGCAGCGCCAAGGAATTGCCGTGGTCCGTCGCAATGCCGGACCTCGCACCGCTGTCCCTGCACCTTTAAATCTCTCCCCCATCCACCCCCTCCCCCGCCTTGACCTCCCGATGCCGGAGGGTGAGAGAGGATGGTCGCCATGGTTACCGGAGGAAACAGCAATTACGCCGTATCGTTGGTGGAGTGGTGTGAGGGGAGGGGGGTGAGAGGGAGTAAAGATAAAGGTGATTTATTATTTTATCTCTTCCCTTATTCAGATTTTTGTCTTTCCACATTTCATTTTGTTTCGCGGCCGGGAGGGTCAAGGGCTTACGCTAGGGCACGGAATCGTGTATTAGTGGAGAAAAAAACAACTGAGTCGTGGATGGCGGGGCTTTTGCCGTGGGGGATGGAGGCGGGATTGCTCTTTCTTTTCGGGGAGTTTCTTTGAGACCGGGAGGGAAGTCAACAGGCTTGCGCGAGCGAAAACGGAGGGCCCGTGTCTATGGCAACGCACTGCTAGCATTCTGTTCAAGTCAACTGGAACATATCGATGAAAGCTTAGAAAATGTCTTAAGGGTGGATTGCTCTTTAAAAAAAATATATATATTTTTATCAATTAAAGAGTAAAGGCCATTATATTCATACCACATGGTTAAAAGCGTAGATGATACCATTTTTTTGCCCGCTAGCCCGCTTTTAAAAAATATGAACATCTACATCTACACGATACCCTGCAAGCCACCTCGAGGGTGTGTGGCAGGGGGTGAAGATCATAAAGCATGACTTACCGACATGCAAACAAGCAATTATAGGGTCTCATGCAACTACGAGGCTTGTCCGGAAAGTATGTACCGTTTGGGAAAAAATTCAAAAAAACATTTTTTTTTTGGCAAGATTAATTTTTACATGAAAGAGTATATCTTTCACTATTCTTCTACATAGGTGCCACCATTGTTTAGACATTTGTCATAACGGGAAACCAACTTTTCTATGCCCTCTTCATAGAGAGATGTCGCCAGGGAAGACAGCCATTGCTGAACACCGTTCTTTGCATCGCCATCGCTGTCAAAGCGCCTTCCTCCAAAGTCACGATTCAAATTCAAGAATAAGTGATAGTCACAATACTGTTTGAGAAGTCACCTCCCTCAAAACTGCATCGGGTAAGAAATGTCAATACACTTCCAAGTCGCTTCGTTTTGTGGTCTTCTGTAAGCATTTTCGGAACCCAGCGGGAACACAGTTTGCGATAATTTAAGCAATTTGTGACAATCTCGTGCAATAAAATTTTTGAAATTTGTGGGAAACTTCAAAAAGCATTCTTATCGTAAACCGTCTGTTTTCAAGAATTTTCTCATTCACTTTTTCAACCAAACCATCATTGACAACAGAAGGCCGCCCACTCCGTGCTTCGTCGTGAACACTGGTTCGTCCATCATTGAATTTTCTAACCCACTTTCTCACCATCCCATCAGTCATTACACTTTCACCATAAATCTCTACAAGTTGACGATGAATTTCAGCTGGATTAACATTCTTTGCGTTCAAAAACCGTACTACAGAACGCACTTCACAGTCGGCGGGATCAGATATTGTTTTAAACATTTTACACGATCACTAACAAATGTAAACACAACACAATCTGGCTGTAATGGCGTCAGTCGAAAGACAATGAACCATAAAGACGAATACACATGCGAGGAACTGCGACTCTAGCGTTGTAGTGGCGGTAGAACGAAACGGTACTTACTTTCCGGACATACCTCTTAGATTGTTAGCATCTATAGTGGCTAAGGGGTTAATACATGCATCATGCACTACAGACTTCTCTAAAATATTTCACCTACCTATCCCTTTGCTGCGCTGCCTATTCTGTTCTCTTATAGTACGGGGGAAAAATGCCATTTTGAATATATCGGTACGACAATCTATCTCTCTAATTTAATTTCTCTGGTCGAATGTAGCATAATACCTTGGTTTTTTTAATATGTGCCTAACATCTTCAGTAAAGCTCTCAGATTGAAATTTCTCTAATTTGCGGAATCTGCGGAAAGAAATTTAGAGCCCAAAGAAATTTTAACGATCATGGTAGTGAAATTCTCGTGGAAAGAAATGGCTAGGTTAGGTAAACAGAAAGAAAAGATACCCTCGATTGAGGGAAGACATAAAACAGTATTACAATTGGTAAAAAAATACTAAAATGTAGAGAAGTGCACGTGGGATTCAATTGAATCTTCTCATTTGGTCACAAAAAAAGCAATGGTCCCGACCAAATATTAACATTTAAAATCAATATTCGTATTTGAAAAAAATAACACCGGAATAATTTTTGAACCGGTTAATTTAGGATAGAGGTTGATATGGAGCCTGATGCTGTCGAAACCCGAACCCAGGGTGGTGTGTGTGGGAAACCGTCGGGCTTTTCTCGAATAGGTAACCAAGGAGTCACGTGGTATAAACACGAATGTTTTGCAAATTTAGTGTCTGGATCGCTCATGGCAAGATCATTAATTGTTTACACTTTTGTTTTTCTCGTCAGTCTCAACTACATAGCATCCAGATGACATAAAACACAAGTGTAAGCGATAAATCAGGTTGTAATCGGCGTTTTAACACGCGAAAATGGCGATCCATTCTTGTTTGTACCACGTGACTCCTTAGTTACCTATTCGAGATAATCCCGATGGTTTCAAACACAACCCCGCAGGACTTAAAGGAAGATATGACGAGAAGAGATTTGTGGAATATAGCATTGGAGGATGATGGGAAACATACGATGCGTGAAGGATACGCTAATGATAGAGATTTAATTGAGAATGGTGGGGGATGGAAGAGGAGGGAGGGAACAGGGGCGGGTGAAACATGTTATTAGGGGAAATGGGATGCAGCAAAGTATTATAGGTAGGATATAAGTCTAGGTAAGCATGGAGCAGGAAGAATATGGAAATGTTCCGATAATAAAATTTTATAGGTAGGAAACGGAATGATTTGAGTAGCGACAAGAGCATTAGGTTAAAGTCATTCGGTTAGTTAGTTATTCAAGGAAGGAGGCTATCGACAGCTGAGTTCATTTGCGCCATTAATAGGATAGGTGGGTAATTGGATGATGGTAGGAGTTTTATGGGAACGGAGGAAGGGTGGAGAGAAACCCGGCGTCGGCATTAGCCTACTCTTAACGACAGGCGGCAAGGGGACCACGGCTTAACGCCCCATCCGACGGACGGAGTACTGAACTTGGAATGCCCTCCACTAGGCACTCAAGTGGGGACCGGATTTCCACTGAAATAAAACCTCCACTGCCGGGAATCGAACCCGGGCCCTCGGGTTGGGAGGCCAGTACTCCAGCCACCACACCAACCCGATCCCCAGAGTCATTCGAAAAAAGTAATAAAATTGGAAGCAGTCCATCAAAACGTACCATAACCAGTGGGTGATTAATTATAATGAAAATTCTAGCACTGCTACAGTGTATCAAATAGAGGAACATATTTGACCCCAGAATTGTATTGTGTTTAACAGTAGATTTATTGTTTGTATTGTGCATAACAAACTTGATATTTTTCCCTAGGAACTCCCTTACTTGCAGGTTAGTTCGGGAATGAAGAGTACGTAAACATGACCCCTTACAATGATCACTGAATTATTTTATAAAGCTAATGAAACGAGTCAGGCTTTTTACTCCCTTAAGTAGACTCTTGGCTACTCCAGTGTTTCGTTGTTATGAATAAATTGACTGATAAATAGAAATAATGTTAATAATAAATGTTTCAATATTCATAACTTTTCTGTGTCATAATAGAGGTTGTCCGATAGAAAAATCGAGTGGAGGGCTGCGTCAAACCAATCCTAGGATTGTTTACCGATGATGATGAAAATTACGCCGCCATATACATAATAATATTGCATGAATTCGCCACTGATAAATTCATTCTCGTTGCAGAGTGCACTATTATTAAGTGGATTTACTAAGTGGATTAAATAATTTCACGAAGTTGCGACGGCTGTGGAGTAATCGCTTCGGTGAAGTGAATGGTCGTTATGATTTAAATTTGCCATTTAATGAGTGTTACGTCGACGAGTGATCAATCAAGAGAATCTTGGGTGAATGGTTTATAATTCTTAGCATGCAATGTAATTCAGCCATGAACATCGGATTGCTATTAATTGCATTTGATGAAATGAGGTGCGTCGCTTAAAATCCTTGGAATGCACAAGCGGCAATTTCTCAACCCACACATTCTCTCACAGGTTGTTTTCTTGGACGGTACGGTTGCCGCGCAATCGCAAGGTCGTCTTATTTCACGCGCCAAGGCTTTCACATCAGCTATGAAAAACCAACTCTGGTAATTTGATACTAGTGGTGAAAATGATCAAGATTTTGTACCGTATTTAATTCGAGAAATAACACACTAAATGCTAATTTTAAAAAGGAGTTAATTGGTAATCAGCCATTCCACTGTGGAAATAGACACTTTCAAGTCTACGACTTCTTTTAAACTGGTCGCATAAATTTTGAACTTGAAGCGTTTTCCGCTCACTGGTCTGCATTCCGCGAGTAAGCGATCGCACCGCTGGAAACAGCAAAGCCACATTCAGGCGTTCAATCACTCTTAGATTGACTGCAATCAATCCCCTTTGGCAGATCACCTTCGTGCCAGATATTACCCAAATGCGAGATAATGAATGACGCTGAGTTATGCCGTTGCCACAGCCGTGCAAATAGTTTTGTTAAGGGATATGTAAATGATTCATCCGACTGTTTCTATAATATTATTCGTGAGAGAGGCGTTAGGGCACTAGCCAAAAGTCCGTTGGATCTGTGGTTGGCGCGAAAGGTACCACTCAATGTTAAAATAGTTGGCAGAAACATATAAAGAAATTAAGTGAAAGAATAACACATACTGACAGAAATACTGATGGTGGCAGCGATTCCTAAAACACACGATTTTAAATCATTTTTAATCACCTAAAATAACTGATTTTCACTTCTCATCTGTAAACAGCCATACACTAGGGGAACTAGAGCATGATTATTGTTCTATTCATGCAAATTTTACCATCTTAAGACATGTAAGTATTAATGTATGTCTTAACTATAAACTCAAACAAATGTATTTACCATTGATGTCCCTCCTATCTATGTACATCAACATAATACCCTGCAAGCCACCATAAAGTTGTGTGGCAGGGTGTAAATTCCCAACAAACATGCACTACATATCATGTATAAATAGGGATTAGTAATAATATACTAGTCTAAACTCCATCATTTAAAAAATAAAAAAATAACAAGGCAAGTATGCAAAAACATGCTGTTATTTGGGTTAGCGTAAAGACTTTATGCCAACATGCAACTACCTATGCTAAACATTGATACACTCGTATTGGATAAGTTTACCGCTATTGATATCCCTGCGATCCCTGCGTATTGTGCGATGAAAGAAGGACGTTTTGAATCTGTCAGTTCGGCAATCAATTTCTCTAATTTTGAGATTATGGATCAGTCTTAGATAGTAAGGAATGCTTCGCAAAATATTTTTAACTTCATCAATGAAAATATTATGTTGGAATTTATTTAAGAGATTAAGTCTAAATTTAAGCCTGCGATCTGGTAATGATTTTAATTCATTTAATAGACTAGTTAAGCTAATATAGTTATTGTATCGTCCCTTTACAAATCTTGCCGATCTTCGCTGCATACCGTCCAGTTCATTATTTAGACAGATTTCGTATGGATCCCATACAATGACAGCGTATTCCAAATGAAGTCTAACAAGGGAAAAGTAGATGATTTCTCGTACATGTTCGTCACATTTACCCAATACTCTTTTGATGAATCCCAGTTTACGATTAGCTTGACCCATTATTTCACGTATGTGTTTACCCCAGAAAAGATCGTGTGTCTATCTGTTTTCCTCCTATGTAGTTATGTGTCTTGCTATTTGTAGTGGCTTACTAGGTACTATGTATGAGTAAATACAAGCAGAGATATATATCATTTACGAGCCTTTCCTCTGCTATTGTACCCATTCACTCTTATCTCTATGAATACCATCTTGTCTCAAGAGATTGCCAATTACGTTGTCCGGTGTTCTTGTTATTCTAAATTTCGGCAGACTTATCTTTCCTCCAACTCTTTTTCATTTGTATTTGGGTCCACATATATTTGTTCTCCATCATTGTTATGTTGCGCCATATTTTAAATGATTTCAGGCTTGAATTTTCGGTGGCTGTTATCGTCCATGCCTCACTACCGTATTTGCTGTATTTGTAGCATGTCAGTTCCAATGAATTGTTTCTTCACTCCTGCGACGGTATTTGTACACCACTTTAAGTTTTGCTCCCTAAGTTCAATACAGACCTTGGCGTCTTATCTACTTCTACATGCCTTTTTTCCTTTTTTTTAACTTATCTTCAGGTGCTATCTGGCCAATTGCCATTCCACATTAACTAGTTTTATTCTCCTTTTTATACTTCCTGCCTCTGCATTGACTACAATCGCCATAGTATCGGCAAATCGAGGCATGCTAATTTATTCCCCGTGGGTTTGTAGCCCTGAATCCTTCACTTTGATTTCGTTTGATTGGCTTTCTCGGTGAACGCATTGAAAACGACGGGGGGTAGTACACAAACGTGTCTTAATCCATTTTTTTTTCACAAATTACAAATTCCCATGTCCTTCTTTCTCTCTTCTTCTATTTTGCTTTTCGGCGATCATGGAATACATCGTATTACCAACCACTGGCTAAAATGAATTGTTATATATGAAGAAAAGATGCAGGAAATGTGTCTCTAAACTGTACGGGAAATTATTTCAGCTCAGAAAGTTCTTTAATTGCCAATGACATAATTCTATTTGGAAATGATAACACTCTTGATGTCCACATGCATAGAATATAATTGCATCAATGCGCGTGAGACGATACTTTCCTTAAGTTGACTACTGAGGAGCGCACTTAGTGTAATGACGCAAGGAAAAGTAGAATTGAACAAAAATAACAAAAGTACTGCAGTCCTGGCAATTATCATTTTTTAATAAGTTTAAATATAACTTGTATCTTCTATCTTGCCCAACAAGGTAGCCTGGCCGGTAACGCGACATCCTTGCAGTCCATTGGTCTTCGGCATAGAAGCTGTCTTTGTCTCAGGATTAGTTCTTAGGTTATAAGTTGCGATGTAACAAATTAATCGTTGGAGCACATAATAGTATTATATAAAATGTAATAAAAATATAAAATGAATTAAATAACCTGATAAAATAATTATAACTAAGTCCACTACTATCGCTACTCAGTAGATTTTTGATTAGCCAACAATATATGGACTATATTATATAAAAGATATTTTATAGTTATTATTTGGGGATCTGGTTAGCGTAGTGGCCTCTTGTTCTGAGGGCCCGCCGGCCAAATTCCGGCCAAGGCGGATTTTTTTATTAGCATGCCGGTCCTTACGTGAGAACCTTGTGGAGATCACTTCGAGTCCAGTGCTCCGTCCGTCGAATGGGACGTTAGTTTCCCTCCACCCTTCCACCATTCCTTGAAAATTCATACCTATACCCAGTTACTCACCTTCCCTTCTGGTGCAAATGACCTTGGTCTACGGCCGCCTTCCCCAAAGGAAATAACAACAGCATGAATATTTATTTTCCTGGATCCGGAAGTTCACATGGTCCTTCGCAGGTTTAAAAGTCGAGTTATTCTGGTTCCGAGCCCCAGTTCGGAAACGTGCGGCAAATGCGAATTGAGAGTGACCTTCCCCCCCGCACATAACAGCCTTTTACACGCCCTTAACAGTTTTGCCCCATCGGAAACCGAGCGCGGAGGACACGAGAACTAACGAGGTCAAAACGAAAGCAGTGCAGCCTCTCGCAATGTCCTGCAACGCACGACTTCTCCTCTGGAACAATTCCGAGTACGATCGGAACATAACTTCGGTTCCTTTGATTAAAATCTCAGGCCGAGCTCGCGCCAGTATGTTTCTGTCCATGAATATGTTGCAAATAATCGGTCCCATTATCGAGGCTCCACGGAATATTTTCTCGGCCGCCATCACAGGGTTAACAACCCTTTGGATTGCATAATAAACGCCTGCAGTCTCGACGTAGTTACTTCAATTCCCACCATATTTCGATTGACGTGATGCCATCCAACAACCGTTTCGCGCTATTTTCATCTTGAATGCCACTGTGCCGTATTGACCGATTCTGTGAATTTCCGCCTCACGTAATACCAGAGATGTGATCCGAAAAGGCACTTTGCATTTCGTGCCGTACCTGGGAGGCACCCGAAATCAGAGTCCGAGCCTCGGCGTTGGAGGATACCTAACCCTTCACCACGGGTGGTATATAGCACCAACTGACCAGTCACACTATAGTTTATAATCTTAAAGTTAAGCATAAATCACAAATCTATGTCCGTCTTTGTGTTGCACTAGTCACGCTGACGAAAATGGTTTTTTCATCGCAGTCATACGATAGATATTAACCAATTTACATGCTTTACTAATTTAATGTACATAAAACTGGCTTGGTTTACTAATGCACGTAAAATGATTAACATATATCCTATAACTGTGTTTAAAAAACCATTTTCATCAACGTGAATAGTACAACACCAAGATGAACATAGCTTTGTGATTTATGTTTAACTTTAAGAAGTTATAAAGTATAGTGTGACTGGTCAGTTGTTGCTATAAACCACCCGTGGTGAAGGGTTGGGTCTCCTCCAAAGCCGAGGCTTGGACTCTGATTTCGGGTGCCTCCCAGGTACGGCACGAAACGTAAATTGCCTTTTCGGATCACATCCCTGTGTAGTACCCCCTAGCTTCGCTTTTTTCGGTAGCAATTTGAAATTCCATCTTAAGCAAGCCGCAGTTCATTCCTGGTCCAATCTTCCCAAAAGAATTTCCACTTCTACTGGAAAATACACCTATGTTTTATTTTAAGTTAATCCTGCCACTCATTCGTAAATCTCATATATGTCTCATTTTAATCCTACATTGACTTTATCCTAAGAATATTAGCTAATGTGTTCTTCGACGTCACTTCCCTTGTTTAATGCATTGAATTAATACATACTGCATTGAATTAATACATACTGCAATGAATTTTCAACTAATTTACCCATTATCTCTCACAAACGTAACCCCTGCGAGTAAAATGTAATTTCACGGATATCCGGCATATCGAGCTCATTGTGACCATTTTACCTACATCATTCTTCGATAGCACCATATTTCGAATGCTTCCACCCTTCTACGCTGCTGTCATCGTCCATGCCTCATTGCCGTAAAAAAACATGCTCCAGATGTCAAAATGTGGCCGATTTAGTTGTCCCTTCTTCTTTTTAGAGCTTTCAGCAGACTTCTATTTTCTCCCACTCTTCTTAGGACTTCTTCATTTGTCACTTGGTCGATCCATTTTATCTTCATCATTCTTCGATAGAACCATATTCAGAATGCTTGCACCCTTTTCTTTTCCGCTGCTGTCATCGTCCATGCCTCACTGCCATAAAGAAACACGCTCAAGATGTATGTTCTTGTATCCTTACTTCTACGCTTGTATTTCTAGCTGTAAGTAGATTCTTCTTTTGATAGAATGCCCTCTTTGCCTGGGCTATTCTACTCACTATTTCTTTCTTGCTTCGTCCATCGTTGGTTATTCTGCTTCCCAGGTAACAGAACTCTTTCACCTCTTCCAGTTTTTGTTTTCCTAGTTTGACATTGGTTTTGGCTTCTTCTTTCTTGCTTCACACCATTATCTTAGTCTTCTTCTTACTGATCTTCAGCTGATATCTGGCCATTGTCCTTTCCATGGTTACTAGCATTTTGTTCAGATCCCTCTCTGTCTCTGCTATGAGAGCTATGTCATCACCTAATTGAATAATATTTATTTTTTCTACGTGGAAAGTCGCTCCAGAAGACTTCACTTTGGTTTCATTGATGGCTCTCTCGATGTAAACGTTAAAAATTAAACAGGAGACAGTGTCTCATGTCTCAAGAATAAGGAAAGGTCTCACTCCTTTCCTTATTCATGCCTATTCACAGCTGCTTCAATATTTAATGACAGCTGCTTCGTTTTTGTAGAGACTGTGTATAATTCTTCGGTCATTGTAGGACACTGAAATTCCCTTCAGAATTCCAAGCATCTAATCCCAATCCACGTTGTCAAAAGCCTTCTCTTAATCCACAAATGCAATTAACTTAGGCTAGTTATTTATCATTCTCTTCTCTATGAGTAGCCTAAGGTCCAATATTCCTTCCCTTGTACCCTTACTTTTCCTGAATCCGAACTGATCTTCATCCAGAAACTCCTCTTCTTTTCGTTATGTTCTTCTGTAGATGATCCTGGTCAGTATCATCGATACATGTTTCGTCAGGCTTATAGTCCTAAAATTTTCGCATTTTTCCGCTCTCTTCTTTTTGGAAATAGAAATTATGATATTTTATTTGAAGTCCATTGGTAATTCTCCTGTTGAGTACATGTCGCAGATGGTTTTGTAAAGATGGTTTAAAGTCTTCTCTACTGCGTTTTTAATTAGTTATGCAGGAACATCATCAATATCATAAGCCTTATTCGTCTGAAGGTCCCTTACTGCTGCGTCGAATTCCGATCTCAATATTGATGCTCTCATATCATCCTTCTCGACTTCGCTTTCCTCTTCAATCACTCTCGTGTTGAAATTGTTTCCGTTGTATAACTCCTCCAGATATCCTTTCCATCTCTTCACTTTGTCTTCATTTTCAATCAAAAGTTCTCCATTCTTGTCCCTTATGATATTGGATCTTGAACTCCGTTCTTCGAAGTGGTTTCTCACTATCCTATAGGCAGCTTCCATCTTTCTAAGGGCAAGATTGTTTTGTACATCTTCGCATAGATTCTTCATCCACATCCCTCTAGCTCTCCTCCATTACGTCATGCCGGGGCAATGCGAATAAATCGTATAAGTTAATTCCCGAAGAGAAATGCAATATGATCAGTACATTGCTAAAGTCATATGTCCTAATACTCTATTGACAGACAGCAACACTCTTTCACCTCTACAAGCGTCTTCTTAAAATGAAGAATTTATGTGTAATGTGTTTATGAGAAGTATATTTGTTGGCAACATATTGTGAGTGGGAAAAGTGAATTCTTATGCCACTCGATGAAACCGATGGCTTCTGTTAATTTGTCACTCATCTATCTACATCTACATAATACCCTGCAAGCCACCTCAAAGGAGTGTGGCAGGGGTGAATTCTCACCAAACATGAACAACACATCGCGCATAAAAAAGGATTAGTAATAATACACTTGTCTAAACTCAACTATTTAAAAAAGATGAAAATAGAAAAGTAAGCAAGCAAAAAATGCAGTTAGTTGGGTTAGCTTCAAGTCCTTATACCGACATGCAATTACCTATGCTATGGATTGATTCTCTCGTATTGGACATATTTACCGATAATCATATCCCTAATTGTACGAGGAAAAAAGGACACTTTGAATCTGTCAGTTCGGCAATTTCAATCTATTTATCTAATTTTGTAATTATGGTCCAGTCTACCATAGTAAGTTGGAGTTAACAAAATATTTTTAACGTCATCACTGAAAACATTATCTTGGAATTTATTTAGAAATTTAATTCTAAATTTCAACCTACGATCTGACAATGATTCTTATTTTAATTCATTTAATAGACTGTTTACGCTAATGTAGTTATCGTACCGTCCATTTACAAATTTTGCCGATCTTTGCTGCACACGTTCAAGTTCGTTATTTAGACCGATTTCGTAGGGATCCCATACACTGGCAGCATATTCCAAATGGGGTCTCTACGAGGCAAAAGTAGCTGATTTCTCGTACATGATCGTCACATTTACCCAATACTCTCTTGATGAATCCCAGTCTACGATTACTTTGACCCATTATTTCACGTATGTGTTTACCCCAGGAAAGATCATGTGTCAGTCTTATTCCAAGATATTTAATGGATTCCACGTTTGTAATTTAGTTGTTACTTATTTTAGATTTCATTTTATTCACTCCTGTCTGCTCTCCCGATGTAGTGTTGGGGAATAGAAATAAGTGTTAATTAATATTAGATTCGAATTCGTGGAATTGGAATTTTTAAATTATTCTAATCCTGTCAACTGACCTTTTAATCTCCGAGATATCTCAACCAACCCCTGCCAATACATGAGATTTTGCTTTATGTGCGTTCATAGGAAATTGGTATAGTACGCGCTGCTTGTTTTAAACATATTATTCAATTCCCGAATTTAATCTTTATTAATTGGTTCCCAAATTCTTGATGGATACTCCAGGTGAGGCTTTAAATGTGCAAATCAACATCTTCCTTTTCCTTTTTAAATACTTTCCCGCAGTTCGTTTCATAAATCTCTAAAGTGCTATTCCACAACCATTCCGAATATGATGCAATGCCTGGACGATTTCCTCTGCCTACAATGTGTTGCCGTTGCGTTGCCAGAGGTATAAATCCCACTTCCATCCGATGCATACATATTAGGTACTCTCCGACGCATTGAGTGGAGTGAGGTTCTGTGAGTCGCAATTACCGTGCACCATTCGTGACGCTGCGACTATGAGCAGGAGTGGAAGACGCAACGCTCTGGGCTACTTGTGAAATCTTCGCTTCACGAACGAATTAAGTCCCTCTATATTTTACTCTCCTCGTTAAATCGGAGATTGTGTGTAATTTAACTTCAGTTTCCACGCAGTGAGTGAGTGAGACCTTTTACCTTCCGACCACGGGGAAATAAGTCACTTAATTAATAAGACACGCGAGGGGGTTGAATGTTGCCATTGGAAAAAGGTTTCTCGGGTCGTGATTCTTCGGAGACGAAACTGCTTCCCAGCTGGCAGGTGACGTAGTAGGTCTATTCTAGTTAGTACACTGGTGCGCACATTGGCACGAATTACCAAAGGTACCAGGGGGGTTATTTTGTAATCTCACTTTAGTGAGAATACGTCATAAAATGTCACTTTTTCCGAGTTAAGCTCCGCCACCCAGGCGGCGTGACCATCTTCGGATCTCAAGCGCTGAACTGCCGGTCATGTGCCGGTCTTTTAGACGATTCATCCCCTCTGATCCGTATCTTTCGACTCTTGATCCGTTTCATTATCTACGCCTGACATTAGTTCCCATCTCATCTTCAAAAAGAACGTGGAATGGAGCCACCATCGTTTTCCACTTGAAGCTTGAGTTGGAAAAAAAGCAAGAGCGAGAAAGATACAAACGATTTTTAATTGTATTTTTGGAATTTGCACAACGTGAAGAACTTAAACTTTCTTAAATTACGAATTGTATATTATCAACAAATTATTTGTAAAAACACTATTAACGTAAAATGTAGCGCGAAACAAATGCAAATTCCAATATTGGTATAAAGGAAATTATCGGAAATTAATTATCTTTACAGGTCATCCGAATAATTAAAATGGTAGGGACAAACAATTTTTCACTCACCTTCACCGTATTCCTCCATTTTTGAAGAAATCGGTCGCCGTTGCCAGGCACTCGTTTGTTTATTCGAAGTAGACGAGATCGGCAACAGATAGTGCTACCGACAGAAGCTTCGACAATTCACGAACCGTTCGTGAGCCGATCATCAGGAGAGCGAAACGGATCTCCCGCCTTCCCGCAAAGAGTCATTTAAAAGGTGAGATTACAAAATAACCCCTCAGGTTCGATTCTCCATGTAAGAAACGTCTTCCTCCAGCAATTCTGTAGCCGTTCATACTCGCACGATCAATATTCTACGGTAATATGCGCGGGTTGAAATTTAGCCATTCGCCTACCAAGTTAATGCAATCAATCATAGAAACAACATCGGCATTTACTTTGTGGAATATTTACATAGTTGGGAATAATAATTACAATAAAACAGTTGCAGGCCTCTACTTCGTGGCATGATGGAAGAAATAATGCACTTGGTACTTATTTCTCAACTTTCTCAACAAGCACGTCACTTTCAAAGGCACAATCTCTAGGGAGATTGTACCCTTCGATGGTACACCGAAGTTAGCATGATTGGGCGTCCCAATGTCGGTTGTGTTTAAAATACATTTGTAGAATAAGTACTTAGTGCATTATTGCTCCCATTAAGGATTACAAAGTTTCATTCTTGTTCTCAACAAATTCAATTAATGTATAAAAACGTACATTTATTTTTGGATTATCCTCACTAATTATGCTCTCTCTAACAACTAGATTGCGGAAAAAAGTCAAGTGTTAATCGCAATGACTCAGTTTCAGTGGACATTGCTGCCAAATATACGTTAATATGAAGAGGTTGGCCGATAGAAGAATCGAGTGGAGGGCTGCGTCAAACCAATCCTAGGATTGTTGACCCTTGATGATGATGAAAGGATTCCTTGGGTTTAGTCAATTTTGTTGCACAAACGTGGACTTCGTTGTGTTTTAACGCTGAATAATACCTATTGAACGCACGACAGTAAGGTGCGGAGATTTTTTTCTCACAAAAATTAACTTGAAAGATAATAGATTAGGTTTTTCCCATATCTCCTCATTTCCATGCTCAATATTGCCACCATATTGGAACCTCTTATCAAGGTATGCATCGGGTGATAAACAATTAGTGCCCACCCATTGGCACGATTTACAGAGTACTACTGACATAAGCAGTTTATTTCAAATTTGCGCTGTTTATACTCAATCTCGATCACACTAGAATACCGTCATTATAACCAGTAGGTGCAAGCATGATTGGAAGGATTCATATTGTTCTCCACCGTTCTCGCTACATGAAGAATCAAAACAACTTTTACTCAAGTCACTTATATGCTCCTTCATGAACGACTTGATCGAACAAAATGATTCAAATCATCTGGTTCATGCCAATGACTCGCTCATATTGAACGACTCACTCATGAACAACACACCTCTGATGGAAATAGTACGCCACCTCAATGTGTAAGAATCGACGAAGTTCGAGTTAAAATGTGGTTGGGGCACGTTTTGATAGGAAGTTTAATGCTAGATAAACCAGTTTGAGAATGTATTGATTATCAACATTGAATTTTTGCAGCATTTTTGCGGCATCATATTCGTATCGGTTAAACAGAGCTGAAAACCTCAAAGTTTATGCCTTAATCTCGCATCTGTCTTAGAAATAGCTGTTAAATTATTTAAATATAGGTTTCAAAACCACCTGAAAGTGCTGATTATTATGCACTTTGAGCCAATTTTATGCAATGGGCATGCGTGTATATTCTAACGTAGTTATAAATGTCTATTTGATAACATTTAATGGAATAATTATATCTAATCATCAGCCTGTCTGGCAAATTCGAGGCCGTAATTCAAGTTGATTATGCCGGGTAATTTCATCTCCTCAGATTCAAAATCACTGTTAATTTCAGCTGTAGTTTCTGAGTTAGCAGAATTTTAGGAAAAAAGCGCCGGCTACATTTTACCGGATAATTAGAGCCAAGATAAACCATGAAGGGTAACTTGGATTTGCCTCTCTGAACGCATTATTCGTTCTTGAAACCTTCACAAGAATGATCGCTAAAGTAGTAGACATGCGCGTTTGTCAACTTTCTCGTAATGGTTGCTAAGAACTGTTGATTTATGATATATGTCGTTATTGTATATATGTCGTATTGTCGTACTGTATATATGTCGTTATATTGATGATGCCCCTTGTTGTATCATCCACTTATATTTAAGGAGTTTCCACCGTGACTCCGCGATTCAAACTCCCGTAAAAGAGCTATGTTGTTTGATGAATAAATACCGATCCGGAAAAACTCCTCTATGGAAAATCATCCATAGGGCGATATCGAATAATCAATAATTGTATGAGTATGCTATTATATAGCGTGTTATAGTTGAATTCCTTTTTTCACAAGCTATTTTAACTCATTTTGACTTCGGAACATGACTGACGTGTTGTTGCCATGTTTAATTTACAAAATGAGAATACATGCTCAATACCTCTAATACGTATTCTAAAATAGGTTAAATATTTTATTACTTAGTTTTGAACTATTCCCTTGCAAATGCAACCCTTTGTTTCGAACTATTCCCTTGCAAATGCAACCCTTTGTTTTGACTTTTATTAATATTCATTTTTTTTGAAAATTGTTTGGCAACAATGACGCGGCTACCATTCGGAAGCATTGGTATTAATTACACCATGTCAATAATCAATGAATTATATAAATTACATAAAAAATATAAGAAGGACCTTGGTAAGGTATATTCCTAAATTAAGTTGGTAAATAGTTATGTCAGCACGTTCCGTCACAAGTACCGTTGCCAACGATAACAAAATACTGTAGCGCCACTTCCATGTAACTAAGACTTTTCTGCTTTTTTTCGAGCAAGCATTTATTAATATCGATTGAACAAGTGTGGTAAGGTGAGTACTTAATTGCAATGCTAAATTCTATATAAAATTGCGCATCATATATTAGTTTTTCGTCAAAACTACATTTCTCTTTACATTATCTGCAAACTTTACTGCAAGGACCATGCTCTGCTGTATAACCACGTATAAAATATCTGATTTTCAACGTCTTTTTTCTTCAAATATATGCTGGAAAGGCCTCATTATTTTATTGCCAATCGATAGAAGGGCCAAAAAATGATGTGTCCGAAAATTTTTCACAAAAATGACATCTGCTTCATAATTCGGTGGAGCCACCTTAAGGCTTCATTTGTCCCATGATATGCCGTGAATTTCACCGTGTTGCAACAAGCTTAGGAGGACCAAGAAATTCATTCTCAGTATTTATGAAGCCCAGGGTTTGGTTGTGGTTTTAGTTGAGGCTATCCTTTTTTTTAAATTCCGGAATTCATTTATAGTATTTACTTTTCAACATGAGAGAAATGGCCCTGGCAGGGTTATAAATGAATTTGGTCCCAAAGTTCGAGTTTTAATGCTATATTGTGTACTGAGGGGCGTTGGAAGTATTAGTATTCATGAAATTTATAAACATTGTCTAAAATGTTATAGAATTCTCTTTTCTGTTGCCCAATAGGTTCGATCTTACTAAAGGGATGTAAAGGAAATTGATATGCCATGCTTCAAACCCGCAAAAAAAATACTGCCACGTTCTCGTTATTCTTTCACCAGCACGAATTTCAATTCTATGTCGAAATTTTCCTGATAGGATCGAAAATTTTTCCGCCCACGCAAGTGTAGCTTCTGTTAGAAAAACCAAGTCAATACTTCTGGGAAATTCAAAACTACTCTGAGAAGTCGATCCTAATGCAATTCCTAAGATATCATCTGGCGATACGGAAATATTATCTTCTAATAATGTTAAAAACCATAGGCTCACCACGGTATGCCACTTGTCTTGGCAATATCATGTGCTAGCCATAAACAACAATGTCAATATGATCCTCCATCAGCGGGGATCGGGTTGGTGTGGTGGCTAGAGTGCTGGCCTCCCATCCCGGGTTCGATTCCCGGAAGTTGCGGATTTTTCAGTGGAAATCCGGTCCCCAATGCCTAGTGGAGGGCATTTGAAGTTCAGTACTCCGTCCGTCGCATGGGACGTTAAGCCGTGGTTCCCTTGGTGCCTTTCGTTAAGAGTAGGCTAATGCCGACGCCGGGTTTCTCTCCACCCTTCCTCCGTTCCCTAAAAAACTCGTACCATTACCCAATTACCCGCCTATATGGCGCAAATGACCTCAGCTGTCGGTCGCCTCCCCTCAATAACCAACCCAAATCCTCCATCAGCTTAAAAGTCCGAAAAATCTCCCACCCCTTCACACACGTAAGCAACTTATCTCCTCACTTATTTTCCCTACTTTGACTATTGCTATCTGGTGTACCATGATATTACTGAAGAGCCCAATGTTAAGCTAGAACGTCTACTGAATATGTATGTTAGGTTTATCCTTTAACCTCAAGAAAGATTATAATATTTCCCCATATTTTACTAGGCTAACATGGATGAAGGCCAAAAACAGAAGAAAATACTTGCTTGGTTCATTTATGTATTGTATTTTTCAAAATCAGCAACCAGTTTATTTGAAGCAATTTTTTCCTCCTAGAGAAAACATGGCTAATGTTACCACCCGAATGACTCCTCTGATTATTTGATTCTTCCTCTGCACAGGACTACCTACCACTTAACCAAAAATCTTTTTGTGTTGCTGGGGCCTGGTTGTGGAATAGTTTTCCTGCCGGCATAAAAAAATCCAGTTCAGTATTTGTTTAAAAAAAAAGATTATTTTCGTATCTGTTCAGCCAAGAAGTGTTTTAATTTAATATGTATGCAAAACCTCACTGAAGGAGCTGCTTTATTTTTGTACTTAACTATGTAAATGCTTTGAAAATCAATGTGTTTTCGAGCTCAAAAGTGTATGCACTCTATTGTATGTTCTTAGTGGACCAATACGTCCAAGGACAATAAATTTATTTCTATTCTATTCTATATATAACTCAGCGTATAATAAAGTATGGAATAAATTGTTTCCAAATACATATTTTTCCTTTTAAACCGTGCGGACGTTATTTACTAATTATCTTTAAATTTTGATCTATGTAATTTATTGGATGTCATGCAATAATTTCTTTGCTTTTCCAAATCGAATGACGTGAATGCTACTGATTTAGTGTCCAGTTTATATTACCAATTGAGGGTCGCTGTGACGATAAAAAAAGAATAGGTACTGTACAATTAGACCCTCTTATGAGAGAGTTCCAACGCAGCGGTTGGAAGGTTTTCCAGTGCGTGCTCATGGTTGGCTGCTGATATTAGCAGTAGCAAGGGCATTAAATGCTTACATGTTTCGCTCCGCCGTATTATTTAATTGCATATCGGTCAGGAGATATTGGCAATAAATCCACCGCTCGCCGTAACTCAGGCGACCTTAATTCAAAGCCTTTCATTTGACTAGTTGCGTAATTAACGATACAGCAGCCGTACAAGTCGCTGCCCTTTGTGGCGATGGACATTCGGATGCTCAGCAGTGACAAGAAAATGGATTTCTTATGAAGAGGTCAGGTCTAAAAACCACTTTCTGCATTTTTCTGCTCGATGCAGGATATAATGGGGAATATGCATGAAATTTGTTTCTCGAAGATTAATGATGTATTACTTGATGCGAAATTTTCTCACCAATTTAAATATATAAGCCAAATTTTTCTCCGCCCACCACAAAGATTATTAAATGATATTAAAATGTTCCCGAAAATCGACGAAAGTCACGTGACCTGAAACGCCTTCTGACGTCGCTGCACGGTAAGGGTTCCATATTGCTACGGAGTTAGACATTTATACTTAAAAGAAAACGAAGTAAATATATTGTTTTGAGGTTTTTAGCCGTTTCTCGAACGAAACGATGACTGAAAAAATACTTAAAAAAGCACCTTCCGACAATTTCCTTTGATTGACTCCCTTATGGCGGCGTTCTTCTTAAAAAAACCAGCGATTGCATAGTCGTAGTAGAAATTCTTAACCACTAAACAGGCATTATATAATTAATGGACGATTTGCTCGTTACCATCCATGCTAAGTAAATAAAAAATCGAAATACAATCGTTTATTGCAATAAAACAATGAGATAAATGCATACAATGAGATAAATGTTATCGCCAAGTATTCATTTAACAACTTACCTCCATGCATAAACAGATAAACAACGCCCTTAGTGATACCTTAAAAACACGACGCCATGCGATGACGTCGTGTTTTTAAGCTGCCGAAAAGGTACAATTTTCAAAGAGTAATATCTTTGTAACACAACTTAATTCTTCAGCAAAATTTTCGCCTTTCACATTTTAGCTAATAAACTTCACATTCAAAGAGTTATAAAAAATAGTGCATGTTCCCCATTAACAGGCCAGCGTTCGAACTTAGAGGTGATAAAGCCTGAAATCCTTCCTATAACCTTTCGCCCATTCTTTCACCCTGAAAAACGTTGATAAAAAGGGTTGGGTTCACGCTTTGTAGTGAACAGCGAGTCACAAGCTGGCAGTGGGACATTAAGTAGTACCTAACCTTTCTGCCTGGCAACCAACAATACTGTCACGCGTTTTAATCCCGCCTCGGATACAGTTGCCGTAGGATTGAGCTTAGGCTAGATGTGTTAAGAAAATAATTCTGTAGTTGGAGTCTTTTGACCTAATGGGGTCGTGTACCATATTTTTTTAAATGCCGAATCTGATAGAGTTCGTAAAACAAAAAGACACGTATTTTTCCGTTTTATGATCCGTCAAATATTTCTCGAGTTATAAGCGGCGAAAAACTGATGTTTTTAACCCTTTCGTAAAAGTGGGCGTGGTGCAACCTATGACGTATATCGGCTTCTTCCAATCACAACTGAGCCCGCGAAGCTACTTCGCCTTATCGCAAAGGGGGGGGGACACAGTTGACTCTGCGAATAGGAGCAGTTGCGACAGCATCTGTGCGAGCAGACCTTCCGAGAACCCCCTTCCACTCCCTTCCCTTCCCCTAAAAGCAGTGAAGGTCGGGAGAAAAATTACTTCAATGTTATCAAAGAAGCTTTTTCAGTAGGCGTCAACTTTTGCTTATTTTAATTTATGATTTATGAGTGAATGGTTGTGGTGATAACATTAATTTTTTCACTAATATTCATTTTTTATTTATGAAATTATCAAAAGTGTTGTGGAATTATAGCCCAATGAGCCGTGCCAACGTGCATTTACCTAGGGATAATTTTTGAGGCATGACTTGCTTATCATGCCTCAGTAACACACGGAAAAAAATAGTTTCCCAGGTACAACCGAGCATGTTTGATAGGACACTTAAATTATAACATTTTCAATGAAAATAAACATTCGATATATAGAATTTATTGAACGACTTGGTACCCGTTTATTAAGAATTTCGGTAGCTGAGAATTGACATGAAGACACGAATCTTTTCGGCTAAAGTTACTTAATCGGCTCGATAGTAGTAATAGTTCGATAATCTTCACCCAGTTTTCGCTAAATTCCAAGACCCGACGTAGCGTTCGCTTTAAAACATCCGACTCGTCGAGATTCTGTTCTATAGATTTTTACTATGCTGCATGATAGTCGCATTGTTTACAGAAGTGTCTATTGTTGCATTGTTTATAGAAACGGAGCCGTACGATTCGAAAATACTGCTCTGCAGAACGTGTTAACAATATCGGCGGCTGTCCAATCCATCTAGTTGGAACTAGACTCTTTGCGAGAGCATGAAATTAAATTGGATGGTCCATCCAGCCATCTTAACTGTCGTATCCATGAAAATTGATATCCGGTCCAACTATTTCTTATCCAATTAAAATTGAATGCCTCATCCAACCTCTTCTTTTAAGTGTACTTAACATTTTTTGAGAGAAGACCCGACTAAGAGTTTGGTTAAAAACATTCGACTCGTCGAATTCTACTCGATTGATTTTTACTATCTTGAAGTGAGTTTAATCTAACGAATTCGATTTTCAGGAAACGAACCATCAAATCGATTCGAAACATTCTATCGAGTTTGTACACTGAAAAAAAAAGATTGGAGACAACAACTATGAATCGGACATGGAAACCAACTTTGTTGGATACTGCATTAGGCATTCGTTTTGAGAGAGTCTTTGTGGGTAATGTTGGAATACAGACGATACATTGTGCGTTTGTGTAACAAATGTGAGCTCGTAGTGAGAATTAAGCGTTGAAATCGCTTCCGCATCGCTTTTGCGTGCCATTTGTTCGCAGAATAAATGGATGCTTGAGTTTTATTTATTTTTGCCCCTTGTACAAGGGGGTTTTCCACGGAGTATTTACGGATGACGGCCCTCTAGCGATATCCCACCGAGCGGAAAATTTCGGAGAGATGCTGAGCTAGGGATTGCGGGTTATTCCTTTCTTTTGTTTTTTGCACATTTTTATTTTTCGCGGTTATCTGCGAGTGTCTCCTCCCACTCGCTAAAGAGAGAGAGAGAAAGAGATATATAAAAAGAATAATTCAGAAAGGAAAATAGTGTCCTCTTTATTGTTTGCCCTCCGACGGATGACCTTGCGAATTTCCTCGGCAAATGAGAGACCGTTTCGATCCGGGATCACGGTCCCCTTTGAAAGAGAACCAACGTGATTCCCTGCACGTACTGATTCTTGCATCCATGTCGCCAAAATAAATCTACGTGTACATAATACCCTGCAAGCCCCCATAAAGGTGTGTGGCAGGGGGTATTTCTCGCCAAACATGCACCACATATCATGCGTAAAAAAGGATCAGAATTGATATATTGTTCTAAACTTCACTAATTAAAAAAAGATAAAAAAGCAAAGCAAACATGCTAAGACATGCTGTTAGTTAGGTTACCTTCAAGTTCTTATGCCAACATGCAGCTACCAATGTTATCCATTGCAACACTCGTATTGGATATATTTACCGTTATTCATATCCCTAATAGTACGAGGAAAAAAGGACTCTGCAGTTCAACTGAAAAAACAATAATTCTACTGACTAATGACAACTTATCTTAATTGCAGTGAATTTACATCTACATCTATATAATACCCTGCAAGCCACCATAAAGGTGTTTGGTAGGGGTGAATTCTCACCAAATATGCACTACATATCATGCATAAAATTGGATTAATATTGGTTAGACTAAACTGCATTATTTAAAAAGATAAAAAATGCAAAGTAAGCATGAAAAAACATGCTGTTAGTTGGGTTACCTTCAAGTCCTTATACCGACATGCAAATACCTATGCTATGTATTGATTCACTCGTACTGGATATATTTACCGTTTTTCATATCTCTAATTGTACGAAGAAAATAGGACATTTTGAATCTATCAGTTCGGCAATCAAATTCTCTAATTTTGCGATTATGGTCCAGTCTACCGTAGTAAGTTGGGGCTCGCGAAATATTTTTAACATCATCACTGAAATTATGGTCTTGAAATATGTACATACGAAATATTTATGAATACGAAACAGTCCATTCCACGATCGTAAAAAACAAGTATTTTTCATGGCTATCTTAGAAAACCATGGAAGAGAAATGACTTTCATTCTTTGAAATTTCTTTTACACGTTTTCTGGGACCAAAATGTGTACTATGCACGCTTTTCCACATCTCAATAGTCATTCACATTGTGCCCTTACTTCCCCCTGGTCACTCCTAACACCCTTTATCCCTTACCTCTCGTTGCGACGGCTGGTCAGGTGCGATGAATCTTGGCCAGACGTGCTGGGTTCGGATACATTCGCATATATCTCCAACATACACATATTCACTCAATTATTCAACAATTAACGGGAAGAATTTATGCTCAATCATATTTAAAAGAAAACCCCTTTCAAGTTCTTCATGCAAAAGGCTCAACTCTAAGGCGAATTTTCTTATTGAGTAGAATTACGCATTGCGTGGGCAAACGCATGGGAACTTAAAATGCATGCAACTACATGTGAACCACGACAATGACGGCTATTTTTCTGTTTATTCATTGGTCAATAATCCTAGGATTGGATCGACGCAGCTTTCCACTCTATTCTTCTGTCGGCCAAACTATTCATTGTTACGTAATTTTCTCTTTTACATACCTCATTATCTGTTCCATGTATCGCATGTGAGGCCTGACATTTCCTAATCTACCCGTTCACTTTTCCCTCGACGATAGTCTTCATCAGGCCATCATGTCTCAAGATTTGGCCGATTAAGTTGTCCCTTCTTCTTTTTAGAGCTTTCTGCAGACTTCTATTTTCTCCCCCTCTTCTTAAGAGTTCTTCATTTGTCACTCGGTCGATCCATTTTATCTTCTTCATTCTTCTGTAGCACCACATATCGAATGGTTCTACCCTTTTCTTCTCCGCTGCTGTCATCGTCCATGCCTCACTGCCGTAAAGAAACTTGCTCCAGATATACGTTTTTATCAATTGCTCCCTTACTTCCAAGCTTGTATTTCCTGCTGTAAGTAGATTCTTCTTTTGAAAGAATGCCCTCTTTGCCTGGGCTATTCTACTCACTATTTGTTTCTTGCTTCGTCCATCGTTGGTTATTCGGCTTCCTAGGTAACAGAACTCTTTCACCTCATTAAGTTTTTGTTTTGTTGTTGTTAACATGTAGTTACATGTATTTATATGTAGTCTTGAAAATTAATTGTTAGCTCTTGTTAACGTTCGCTGCGGATTTCCTTCGCGTCAGATTTCGTCAGTCAATTGTTCCGGACTCGCTAGTCGCGTTCGTTGATTGTGTCCACTATAGAGAAAAAGTTCACGTCACCCGTTCACGTTGATTTTTTCGCATCGTCGATGGTAATGACGATTTTACATTCAAGTAAAATTCTTTTAATTTCGGAATATTTACATAGATGTATTTGGATTCTGACACTCTTTATGAATGGTGCATGTTAATGTTTGCTTTGCGAGGGCATTAGGCATTGTCATTGTGGTTCCGTATTGTGCGTGTTCTTCCAGATGACCCTGTCCACACGCACCCTTATCTCGTTGCCTTCCCCCACGACACCCTAAACCCTGCTCTCCCTGGATCCAGACCCGTCCCCTCTTCGTATTCTCCCTTATCTCCGGCGGCGCATCATCGTAGGGGAATCAAGCCACACGCTGGGGCCTTAGCGCCACCTCGATCCCATAGGCGCCAGGGGCCAGCGGGGCGTAATGACTCCATCCACTGCGAAGAAGACGATGGAAGAAAAAGAACTAGTGCTGGAAAGAGACAAGGACACGAACGCTCAAAGATTTGTCTTCATTTGAACAGATCATCAATAAGGGTAGTTATCTATTGCTTTATTATTAGTTTAGACGAATAATCATCATCTACATAATACACTGCAAGCCACCATAAAGGTGAGTGGCAGGGGGTGAGTTATCACCAAACATTCACTACACATAGTGCATAAAAAAGGATTAGTAATAATACACTTGTCTAAACTCAACTTTTTAAAAAAAGATAAAAATAGCAAAGAAAGCATGCAAAAACATTTTGTTAATTGATTCAGCTTTAAATCCTTATACCAACATGCAACTACCTATGCTATAAATTGAATCACTCGTATTGGACATACTTACCGCTATTCATATCCATAATTGCACGAGGAAAAAAGGACATTTTGCATCTGTCAGTTTGGCAATCAATTTCTTTAATCCTTTGTTTTCAATGTTATTAATATTCATATTTTTGAAAATTGTTTGGCAACAATGACGCTGCTACCATTTGGAAGCATTGGTATTAATTACACCATTTTAATTACTAATGATACATTTAAATTGCATAAAAAATATAAGAAGGACCTTGGTAAGGTACATTCCTTAAATAAGTTAGTAAATATACTTGTAAGCACGTTCTGTCACAAGTACCGTTGCCAATGATGACAAAATACTGTACTTACTCCACTTTCATGTAACTAAGGCTTTTCTGCTTTTTTTCGAGAAAAAATTTATTAATATCAATTAAACAATTGTGTTAAGGTGAGCACTTCTTCTCAATGCTAAATTCTGCGTAAAATTGCACATCTTATACTGGTTTTTCGTCAAAACGACATTTCTCTTTACATTATTAATCTGCAAAGTTTACTGCAAGAGCCATGCTCTGCCGTATAACCACGTATAAAATAGTTGATTTTAAACTTCTTTTTTCTTCAAATATAAGATGGAAAGGCCTCATTATTTTATTGCCAATCAATTGCCAATTGTCTTTTCTCAAATTTTCACAAAAATGACATCTCCTTGCTTCATAATTCGTTGGAGCCTCCTTAAGTCAGCAACAAGGCAGCCCATTCTGCTATTCCAGATCTTTTTCAAATGAAATTAAAAATTAACATTTAATTTTCTAGAAACCTGTGGCTTTTTGCAATCCAAACTTTTTGCGTAAAATGAATACACATTAATGACAGGGCACGAATTGAAATTAATGAATCCTGTTTTATTTTGATGAGGGAGGATTCTACCCTATTGTTGATTTGCGATGCTCACATTAGTCACATCTCTGATATAGGGGTAAGTGTAACTTCGTTATTTGAGTCGATGTGATGGGAGAACCTTCAAACGCGAAGACAGCAAGTCAGATTGCGACTTTCACAGAAGTAAAGGGCAGGAGAGATCACCTCCGACACCGGGTTTAATTATGAGAGTCCCTCGCTATATTGGTAGAAATGACTACAGTTGGAAAAGTTAACAAAAAGAAAAGCTGATTAAAGTAAAAGTTCATCTCTGTAAAAAACGTAACTAGTTAAAGTTAAAAGTTAATTTTATGAAAAAATAACCGATTGAAGATAAAGTAAAAATGGTAACTTTAACTTTAAAAGTTACTTTCTCAGTTGGCAAAGTCGGCCCAGGTAGCGGCGAGGTAATGTCCTCGCCTGCTAAACCTAGGGTCGCGGGTTCGAGTCCCGCCTGGGTGGGTTTATCTCCGCCTAGGGCATGGATGTTTGTGAAGCCCTGTTGGTTCAGCCCCTGGGAAACCTGATGACAGGCAAATGCCTATCGGGATCCCAGGGGTATATGGGCCAACGGAACCGTCCGGACGCAAAAAAAATTAGATACTGTGGTAATAGAGAGAGGCCTTGATGGTTTGTTTGTTTCGACGAACAAATCAAACACTGAAACTTGTCATTGTGGTTTTATTCCAAAGGTATCCATTTGTTTTAATATATTGGATTATTACGTTTATTTTCGCAACTTCTCTTCTCTTGGGCAGCCGAAATACAGGGGGATTCCGAATAATCTCGGATCGACTTACTTGGAAAGTACCAATACATTCCAAGTAATTTATTTCCACCATGCATCGTTTCAAAAATCCCTCGTCCCTGGAGATCATCTCCACTTTTAATCCTCGTTTCTTCCACACTGCTAATATGGAGAAATCTATTTGAGTTATGCGAAGCTGGCCTTGGATTAGAAAGCAGGGGAGAATGGGGCTAAATGGACCGCAATTGATTTCTTCAATTTCAATTTACGCGCATGTTTGAGGAGCTAGAGAGTTAAAATTTTTACCGTAGACGTATTTTGGCATCGCGAAGGAATGTCAGCCGTTTTGCGCCATTTGCGGCAATTCAAACCCATTTACGTTCTGGTGTTTGTTATCGTGTGGTCACTCAAAATATTTAGTGCTCCGAAGGTTTTGATTCCTGAGAGTTTTTGTGGAGTTTTTATTGTGAATTTTTGTACAGTAGGTAAGTGGATAGTGCTATTCCGGAAAAAATGGAGTTGAGGAGATCAGCTCGTTGATTTCTGTTGTGAGCCTTTGCCACTGCCAAAACTTGCTGAGGGGCTAAATGGTCCGCGTGTTTTGCATGCATTCCAGCGTTTTCTTTGATTTGACGGAGAAGGAAATCATGTAGGATCTATTATTAGCTGAGCAGGATGCCGCGATGGCCCGCTTAAATACACCCGCAGCTCCTAAGAAGCGCTGAAACCCAGCGGAAAATCCAGGCAAAAATTAAGTCGAACATATTTCTTTCGATAAACGACATATATATTGATAAATTGTTTTTGGTAACGAAATCGCTCATTTTATTTTTAATTCACTTATTTTTCTGTTACTCGCTTCGAAATCCGCCGCGAAACACTCGTATCGTTTAAAAAAATGCTGTGGCTCATTTAGCCCCTCCTTGGGGCTAAATGGACAGGATGCGCACATTCCAAAAAATGGCCATAAAAACATACTTTCGATGCTCCTATGGCTTCAATAGTTTGTCGTAGTTACAGAGTACAACATTTTCTACAAGATAGATCATTTTTTGGAAGTAAAATTGCCCAAATCCGCCCACCAGGACGCCGCAAACGAAAAACGGTCCATTAACCCCACCCTCCCCTAATAGTTGTGCTTCCGGTTAATCTTCACCCATCGTTCTTCATCCAAAAATTTACTTTTCCTTTCGTAATTGCTTCTTCGACAGTCATCTCCTCCGCTGTTGACGATGGGAATTTAATTTCCACAATACCTCTATCCCCAACGATTCCGTCAGGAGTTGCTCCCAGGCAAGGATATTCTCCATCGATGAAGAGTCCACAGGGCTCATTGCAAATATTTTCCGCCGTATTTTGCAATGCCACACGGGCTATGTCCTCGTTCCATACTCCACGTGAGGAGAATCAAAACTGCTATACATGATTGATTTTATCAGATTTTCACAGCCAGTGTGAGGAAGCATTTTAAATTCACGCCCAAAATTAGAGGCAGTGAGCATTTTTTGGCGCATCATTACCCATTCAACACTTCCCCACTGCCTTATCGCTTTCCTCTCTATTTCCTTTGCATCATCCTCGTCCATAAATAGCTGGCACTCATTCTCAAAGTCTTCAATAGGCATATCAGGCCTTTCAGAATAAGGTTCCGTAGTCGGGAACAGGTTTTTTTCCCAGCCAATCTTATACATGAAGTAGAATGTACGTGTGTGTAAATGTGCTCGCCTAAAACTAGAGAACCAAATACAGCACAGATTCGAAACGTATGCGTTTATTAAATGTATTCCTCGGACAGACAATAGGCTACTTTTTTTTGCAACTAATGGTCCATAGTTCGAACCCAGTTGAGTCAAGACATTTCCCATAAAGAAGTGCATGGAAAGGGGTGTCTTAAAGTTTCCAGGTATTTTTCCACTTGAAATTTTCAATTAGAAATCCCTATCGCACAAACCTTAGACACACACCAGCCGAAAGATAATTTAATGAATACTCTTTATAGTATCGTCGATTTCTGATTTAGGATCAAAATTACTGGTATTTCAGTAAAAATGACGATTTATGGTGCATTTTTTTTAGTTTAAACAGCCTTATTCCCTTGACGAATAAAGGGTTTGTTGCATTAATAATTAGAATGTTGGCATGTTTATAGGCATTTTGATTAGCAAAGTTCGAGGGCCAAACGTAGTGCGCCATTCAGTCTTTGAATTTTAATAAATGTCTTCCTTTTCTATATAATATCATGTACATCATCATAAAGTCCCCGGTTCGGCCCCGGACGAGGCAAAGCGTTCCCATAAGATGTGCATGTGAAGTTCTTATTGCTTAAGGCAATAATAATAATATCTTTATTGGTCGTTAGGTAAGTAATTGCAAATGAGCTCATCAGTTTTCACAGGATAAACATGAAAATTACAACATCAGAATATGAAACACGGATACAAATAAAGGTTCCTTCAGAATACCATGTCAGTTGCTGAATGAGTAAAAAACTCATTTATAGAATATAAAGATTTTGATACTAGCCATGAATATACAACTGAATTGAAATTAGTAGGGCTGCTTCCTCTTGCAGACTCAGGGAGATGATTGTAAAGTCTAATGCCCATGTTGGAATTGTAGAATTTTGTGATCTTTTTAACCTGTTATGACAAACAAATAATTGATTGTTTTGCAGTGTGTTATGGTTGTGCATTTCCGATCTTGTAGTATAGGACTGGAGGTTGTACTCCTTCCACGCATGCGTTGCTATTCGGTGGTCTGCCTCCGACTCCCAGCGAATCCTCATCCTCCCTCCTCTTCCTCCCTTCCGTCCCTCTCTCTCCCCCGTTGTCTTCTTGTTCTCCTCCTTATCTCCTTGTCCTTCCTCTCGCGGCCTCCTTACACATCGCGATCCATATCTCTCTCTCTCTCTCTTTCTAAACTCATTTCCCCACGGCCCTGCGGGCATCAGTGCGCCACTCTCGAGGGAGAACAGACCTTGAAACCCGTGGGTACTTTATCATCCGTGAAAAAATGGGTGAAATGCTTTAAAGGACAGCACAGTGCTTGCTCCAAATATTCCTTTTCCTTTTAGAGGGAATACTGCGTTAAATGTAAATTATGGACTGAAAATATTACCGAGTAAAGTAAGTATTTCCCTCGATAAGTGTAGTGAATCTACTGCTGGCATTATTTATTTATTTATGTAATAATTTTTAAGTTCACCCAGCATGAAAACAAGTAATAGGGTAAACTATTTTCACAATTAATCACAATACAAAAAGAACTTAATAAACAAATAGCACAATTAATTATCAAAACAGTCAAGGCCGGCTGAATGCCACATACTTAATTCTGTACAAATTTATAATGTCGCTAACATCGACAATATCTGTACGCGTAATATTTCCTTAGGTAAGTTTACATTTAATTCACTTGAAAGTGTATTGAATGAAATACATATTGTATTAATAGGTGCATTCATACAATAATTTATGTTCACACTTCTTATATGGAATGTCCTTTTTAGCCTTACTTTTTTTGTTGGGACTAAAAAGTTCAATTTCCCAACCAATTCTATATAATTACCTTCATTAATTACATTATGCAAAAAGAGTAAATCATTTATGACTCTTCTTTTGCTCGATGTTTCCAATTTAAACTCATTCAACATAACTTTGTACTCTACATGATTCTTGAATACAGGATACACATTGTGGCGTACATATTACATTAACCTTAAAAATCATTTTTGGACTATCTCTATCATCACATCATATTTCATCGAATGTGGGTTCCAAATCACCGAGCAATAATCCACTTTGTTTCACACATATGAAAAGTACAGAATTTTCAACACTTTTGCATCCAAAAAATATTTTGAGATACGATAGAAAAATCCAATTAATTTATAAGCAGACATGATGAAGGATAAAATGTGGTTATTATTTGTCACGTTGGAGTCTAAATTAACAGCAAGATCTTTCACTTCAGATTTTCTTTATATAGTTTGCTCCTTCATTACATAATTATATTTAATAACATTTTTTTCTTGTATAGGATACGACAGACTATTTATCAATATTAAAATAAATAAGATTTATCTCTGACCACAAAATTAAATTATCAACATCCATTTGTACTAAAGAGCAATCTCTCAAATTTTTCACATTTAGATATATCTTAATATCATCAGCGAACATTAAACAGTTCGTATTGCACAGGCACTGAGATAAATCATTAATAAATGTAAGAAAAAAGAAGTGGGCCAAGATTTGAGTCTAACGGTACTGTAAATAAAATATTCAGTATATATATAAAATATTCCTTGGTTATTGACATGGTGTTATTAATACCAATTCTTACATATCAGATTTTAAATACTTGTATATCACGTACTGTTACTGACATAGACTTCATTATGCTTAGAGTGGCAGCTATTTATTATTAGTTAATTATATTATTTTTCTTCTGGTAAAGGAAGGTCTAAATGGACATTTAATTCTACCCACACCTCTATATTTTCAACGATGTCCTTTTTAAGGAGGCTACACCGAATTATGAATTGACTGTCATTTTTGTTAAATATTCAAGACATATCATTCTTTTGGCCCTTCTGTCGATTGGCAATAAAATAATTAGGTCTTTACGTCATATGTTTGAAGGGCGAAGGTGTTAAAAATCAGAAATTTTATGCGTTGTTATACGGAAGAGCAAAGCAGTTGCAGTAACATTTACCGATAAATAATGTAGAGAGAAATGTCGTTTTCACGAAAAACTAATATAAGATGCGCAATTTTATTTAGTCTTTAGCATTGCAAAAAAGTGGTGACCTTACCACAATTGTTTAATTGATATCGATACATTTTTGCTGAAAAAAAACAAAAACCAATTGTATGAAAGTAGCTCTACAGTACGTAGTTAACATTGGCAACGTAACTTGTGACAAAACGAGCTTAAGGGCCTTATTTACTCACGTAATTTAGGACTTTACGTTAACGAGGTCCTTCTTATGTATCTACATTTTGCAAAAACATCAATAATAATAAAATACAAAAAAAAGAGTTGTATTTACAAGGGAGTAGTTTGAAACCAGGTAAGAAACATTTAACCCATATTAGAATACGTGAGAATAACCAACTATGGACGAAGCAAGAAAGAAATAGTATACAGAATAGCCCAAGTAAAGAGGGTATTCTATCAAAAGAAGAATATACTTACAGCTGGAAATACAAGCGTAGAAGTAAGGAAACAATTCATCAGAACATACATCTGGAGCATGTAGCTTTATGGCAGTGAGGCATGGACGTTGACAGCAGTGGAGAAGGAAAGGGTAGAAGCATTCGAAATATGGTGCGTCAGAAGAACGATGAAGAGTAAAAGGATCAACCGTGTGAGTAACGAGGAATTCCTAAGAAGAATGGGAGAGAAGAGAAGTCTGCTGACAACTCTAAAAAGAAGAAGGGACAACGTAATCGGCCACATCTTAAGACGCGATGGCCTGATGAAGACTATCGTCGAGAGAAAAGTGAACGGGTAGATTGGAAAAGGCAGGCCTCGTATGAGATACGTGGAACAGGTTGTGAGGGATGTAAAGGAGAAGAATTACGTCACAATGAAACGGTTGGCCGATACAAGGATTGAGTGGAATGCTGCCAACCAATCAAACCAATCCTAGGATTGTTGAACAATGATGATGATAGAATACTTAATAGCAGGAAGTATGAAAGTGTGTATTCTCACTTTGGAAATTAAACGTTGCAACAACACGTCAGCCATGTTCCGAAGTCAAAATGATTTAAATAGCTTGTAAAAAATATAATGCAAACACTTGTTTTATAATAGCATACTCATACAGTTGTTGTGTGTGCGTTATCACGTTACAGATGAATTTCCATGTACGTGTTTTTCTGAATCGGCATTTATTCACCAAATAACACAGCTCTTTTACACAATTTTGATGCACGGAGTCATGGCGGAACCTCCTTAAGCCCCTCATACCTCCCATCATTCCATCCAAGCTACCCGTTCTTCTCCTCCCTCTTCCCCTCTTACCCAACACCCTTCCCTCAATCACTTATTTCAATTCACACCATCCCCTGTTACTACCATTTCCATCCACACCTACTGCCTTCTCATAATTTCTTCTATGAAATTTCTTTCCTCTCCTACCAATTCTATCACATCGTCCTTCGTCCTCCTTTCAACCCACTTTATTTTCTCTATCCTTATCCACCCTCACATCTCAAAGGCCCCAAGTCTCTTTTCTTATTCTTTCCTTAAAGACCATGTTTCTGATCCGTATAGTGCCACGCTCCATGCTAAACCTTTCACTAGTCTTTTCTTTACTCCCCTACTCCAGCCGTCCCTGGTCATAATTTTACTCCTGCGAGTAAAAGCCTCTTTTGCCAAAGCGATTCTCCTTCTCGCTTCAATGCTACTATACCCCTTTTCCTTCAGCACACTACCTTGATAGCTAAATTGCTCCACTTACTCTAGCTTCTGCCGTCCTGGTTTTATAATTAATCAGGCCCTTGTAGCGTGGCTAGGAGGCGAGAAAAAAAAAAGAAATTGGTCCATGAGGAATAAATTGGTTGTTGAAATGGATGGATGCTTCTCTTTTATAAAAGACAATCTGATTGTACACAAAGAAACTAAATTTTGCGCAACTTCCGAGATTGAAGGCATAATGGGGGCGTTTACTCGGAACCGAATCGAAATTTTGTTCACGAAATTGTTAGATGCAAACGTAGAAAGAAATTTAGTGAAAATAATAGTCTTCTAACCACAACCATTCACTCATAAATCATAAATTAAAATAAGCAAAAGGTGACACCCACCGAACAAAGCTGCTGTGATAACATTGACGTCATTTTCCTCCCGTCCTTGACTGCTTTCAGGGGAGGGGGAAGGGAGTGGAGGGGGTTCTCGGAAGGTCTGCTCGCACATATGCTGTATCAACTGCTCCTATTGGCAGAGTTAACTGTGTCCCCCCTATTGCGGTAAGGAATAGTAGCTTCGCGGGCTCAGCTGTGATTGGACGAAGTCGATATGCGTCAGAGGTTGCACCACGCCCAATTTTCCGAAAGGGTTAAAAATGCATGATATTCCACAGAGAAAAAAATCATTCGCCTTGACCGGGATAGGGTTAAAAACTTCAGTTTTTCGCCGATTATAACTAGGAAAATAATTGACGGATCAAAAAACGGATAAATACGGGTCTTTTTATTTTACAAACTCTATCATATTCGGCATTTAAAAAAATATGGTAAACGACCCCATTAAACACAAGCATTAAAAGAAATGTGTATTATCATGTTGTTAAGAATCAGTAGAAACTGGTTAAAACGGTAATAGATTAAATCATGGTTGGATTACTTTGATAATCAGAGACAATGGCGTATAAAATACAGCAGGGGCGCATTGCGCAGATCCAAAAAAAGCGTTGAATTTGGAAGTGACGTTTTGAATCCAAAGTGAGAATTCAAAGAATTTTTTCCGCGATTCACGAAGCAAACACAACTAAGTCATTTTTCAGTTTTAGAGTGCCTACGTATTATACTTGTACTCTACTTGTTTTATGTAGAACAGCCGTTGGAAACTGCCATTTGATCGTGAATCAACTGGCAACGGAAATAGCATTCGTATTATTTTTCAATTAATTAAACATTTATAAAATATGCTTTACTTTTTCATGATGGGTTTACATTTCTCTGTCATCTTCGCGAAGTCGTAGTCGAGTCCCGTTATGAGAAAGTGTCTCGTTTTATGGTTATATCTTTTAAATTTACCATAAACAACTGATGTGAACACTAATTGAGTAAACAATAGTAATATAAATGGTATGATGCTACCTCAGGCCTCTTCATCTCAAGCAAAAATCACGTTTTTTCCTTCCTTTCTCAATTCCATGAAACTCTTGCAACAGCCAGTCTACGCACAGGAAGAATGTGTGTACCTCTGAAATGAGGAAGTAATTTACGTTCATCGCTGCGATAATACTCTTCTTAAATTCATTTTCTCATTTAAACGTTGACCCTTGAGCTCATGAGGAAATAATTACCCAAATGAAGCAATACAGCTCTTTCTTTCCTGAGATTCTTACCACTTTCCCTTCTTTTCCTTTTCTGTTCTGCAAACCATAATTACTTCCAGAGTCAAGGATTCCAAAGAGGAGTACCAATGGTGGTGCTTTGGGGTTTCATTTACATCTACATAATACCCTGCAAGCCACCATAAAGGTGTGTGGCAGGGGGTGAATTCTCACCAAACAAGCATTACATAACATGTATAAAAAAGGATTAGTATTAATATACTAGTCTAAACTCAGTATTTAAAAGAGATAAATATAGCAAAGTAAGCATGAAAAAACACGCTGTTAGTTGGGTTACCTTCAAGTCCTTATACAAACATGCAGATACCTATGCTATCCATTTATTCACTCGTATTAGACATATTTACATCTACATCTACATAATACCCTGCAAGCCACCATAAAGGTGTGTGGCAGGGGGTGAACTATCACCAAACATGCACTACATATCGTGCATAAAAAAGGATTCGTACTTGTATAGGTACTGTTCAAAACTATGCTATCTAAAAAAAGATAAAAATAGCAAAGCATGCATGCAAAAACATGCTGTTAGTTGGGTTAGCTTTAAGTCCTTATACCAGCATGCAGCTACTAATGTTATCCATTGCTACACTCGTACTGGATATATTTACCGTTATTCATATCCCTAATAGTACGAGGAAATACCTCGTGGAACGAGGAGTTTCCTGTCGAGTTGGTTGGTATCCCTTGACGGCAATTTCGTCAACATCCCTGCAGGCTTCCACAGATCCAAAATGACAATTCATCGTATTCTCATTGACTCGTTGGTGATGCGAAGTCTTCCATCGTTAGGTTGTGGAGCCAGGCGGAACTTAATGCTTTTTCAGCATATCCTTCGAACATTAGTGACGTGCTGTTGGTTACGTCACTAAGAATGCTATAAATGAATGTTCCGTAAATGGATAATTCTAAATAAAATTGTCATCAACGTGCGTGAAAATACTAACAAGCGATTGATACATAAATATATCCTTCACAAATCGTTATCATGAATGTTACGCCTAAAATTCGGGTGTGTATAAATTTTTTCATCGCCAGCCTTTAATTTGATATCATTCGTCAATACTTAAAAAAATATGGCATAGATCGCTAACATTTAGGGCTTAACGCCAATGTGGCAATAACACTATCCAAAAGCAATTATTTTTCTTGCACCAGTCCTTGGCCAATTTTTTTCAGGAGCAGCAAGTTGTGGGAGTCTTCATTGCATAGGCTTAATAGGCTTGCATAACAAATCGGTTTTGAATTACTTTAAGTTATCCCTTTTAAGTTTCATTTAAGCTTAATTTTAACCTGCGTTATGATAGTATTCCCATCCTAGTTCTTCTTTTAAACTCGTAACACTTATGAAATTATCATAACTGCCTTTAACAAATCTAGCGGATCTCCTTTGCACACCCTCTAATTCCTTTATCGTACCTTTCTCGTACGGATCATATATACTAGCAACATATTCTAAATGAGGCCTGACAAGTGTAATGTAGCTTCTTTCTCTCATCTTTCTCATCGTATTCGCCTAGAAACTTCGGGTGGAAAACTAATCAATGTCCTACCCTTAATTAGGCTGTCATTAAAAAAAAAAATTTTTGGATCCAGGTTCATCTACATCTACACTATACCCTGCAAGCCACCATGAGGGTGTGTGGCAGGGTGTGAAGATCACCAAGCATGCACTACCGTCATGCAAACAAGCAACTATGCAACTAGATCTCATCAATCAACTGGTCTCATGAAACTAGATTGTTAGTATCTATAGTATTTAAGGGGTTAACCCATGCATCATGCACTACAGACTACTCTTAAATATTTCCCCTACCTATCCCTTTGCTATGCTGCCTATTCTGTTCTCTTATAGTACGGGGGAAAATGCCATTTAGAATCTATCAATGCAACAATCTCTCTCTCTAATCTTATATATCCGGTTGAATCTAGCATAATACGCTGGTGTTTTTAATATGTGCCTAACATCTTCAGTAATGCTATCCGATTTAAATTTCTCTAATAGATTTAATCTGTACACTAACCTACACTCTGATAATGATTCCCACCCTAATTCTTGTATTACTTCTGAAACACTACTAAACCTATCGTAACATCTTTTAACGAACATAGTTTCTCTTTGCTGCACACTGTCTAGTTCGCTGATCAAACATAATTCATTCGGATCCCAAACACTGGCTGCATATTCAGTGCCTTATAGGAAGTACGTTCACCTACATCTACATCATACCTTACAAGCCACCACATTGGTGTGTGGAAGGGGTGAACCATTCACAGGAATAAATTATCACCCACTATTGTGCAGGAAAGTAAAAAAAAATACCGCTCCGTTCATACACTACTTACAATTGACTAAGAGGCTCAATGCCTGGCTCTGTTGGGGACATTCTGAGAGAGGTACCAGTGACATAACTTAGGCAGGGGAGGGAGGAAGATATGGGTTTTATTAAATATTATCTCATTTTCGTGATATCCTCGTGAATCGTACCTTTTTGCTGCACTCACCCCTTTCCGTAGTCCACCCCCTCTCTCCTCCGCCTCTCCTCCCGTGGCCACTCACCCCTCACCCGCCCCCTTTCCAACCCCCGGCGACGGAGTGCGGGTCGATCCTCTGTTCACGCTCCCACATTTCTCACCCTGTGGCACACGGAAGGCGGCCGCCGGGGAATGGAGGCCGCTCGCGCCTAGACAGAATCTACTAGCTACTTTTAAGTAATAAGGAATTAAAAAGCGTGGATTCCATTAATCTTGGAATAAGACTGACACATGATCTTTCCCGGGGTAAACACATGCGTGAAATAATAGTTCCAGCTAAAGGTAGACTGTGTTTCATCAAAAGAGTACTGGATAAATGTGACGATCATGTACGAGATATTAGCTACTTTTCCCTTGTTAGACCTCATTTGGAATATGCTGCCAGTGTATGGGATCCCTACGAAATCGGTCTAAACAATGAACTTGAACGTGTGCAGCGAAGATCGGCAAGATTTGTAAAGGGATCGTACGATAATTATATTAGCGTAACCAGTCTATTAAATGAATTAAATTGGGAACCAATGTCAAATCGCAGGTTGAAATTTAGACTTAATATCTTAAACAAATTCCAAGACCATATTTTCAGTAATGACGATAAAAATATTTTGCGAACCCCAACTTACTGTGGTAGACTGGACCATAATCACAAAATTAGAGAAATTGATTGCCGAACTGACAGATTCAAAATGTCCTTTTTTCCTCGTAAAATTATGGATATGAATAACGGTAAATATATGCAATACGAGTGTAGCAATGGATAACATTGGTAGCTGCATGTTGGTATAAGGACTTGAAGTTAACCCAATTAACAGCATGTTTTTGCACGTTTGCTTTGCTATTTTTTATCTCTTTTTAAATAGTGAAGTTTAGAACAGTATGTAATCCTTTTTTATATACTAATCCTTTTTTATGCATGACTTGTAGTGCATATTTGGTGAGAATTCACCCCCTGCCACACACCTTTATGATGGCTTGCAGGGTATTATGTAGATGTAGATGCTAGCAGTTCACGAGGCCGGAGAAGTCAAATTCGCCCTCTCTCGCAGCTCAAATGGAGCACCGCGAAAGAGAAGCAAATATTCTTGGCTAATGGTGCTTGCGGGATTCCACTGGAATGAAAGAGTTCGCGGAACGGAGCGAAAGGACATCACACTTTATGCGCAATTAGAAAAATCATATTATTATTACGAGTAGTGACGTACGTGAACGGTGTGCTTGACAGCATATTCCATGGGCCCTTGCGTCTTCTTGAATAGCACTATATGGATTTAGACATGTTAGCATTTTATAATCCACACCTATAATACACCCAAGCAAGCCACTGTTAAGGTAATAATTCATGGGACGAATCATGTCCGAATGAGCACTAGGAATTCGAAAATAAAAGCTTCATAAATAACGCAAGGAGGGAATTTACAGGTTGAGGTATAAAATTTATATGCATCATGCAAAAGTGCACTTCAGCACATGAACAGAAATGGTACTCTGTGAAGGAATAACATTTTAATTAGCCTGTGTCTATTTACTGTAATATGTAATACATTGCATTAGACAAGGCTGAATTTACCATCTGTCATATTGAAGCATTATTTTTTGGTACCTATCGCACGAGATAGAATGCTTCTACGCAATACCCTGCAGGCCACCGCAAGGGTGCGTGGCAGGGGGTGAATATCACCAAGCATGCACTATTGACGCGCAAACAAGCTACTAAACGGAAACATGTTACACAATAGGGTCTCATACAACTATGTTGTTAGTATCTACATAGTAATGAAATGAATGGTGGTTAATGCATGCATCATGCACTACAGACTACTCTAAAATATTTCCCCTACCCAGTGGTGTACCAAGGCTACCCTGGCTTACCTTGGCGCCCGTGGGTTAACTAGATGGCAGCCGCCCCCGGTAGAAAAAAAAATATTCCTTAAACTATAAACAAGATGTTTTTCAATTTTGGCGTCCCCCCAGTTCCCCATTACGGCGCCTGGGGCGGCCGGCACGTTCACACCCCCCTTGGTACGATACCTCCCCTACCTATCCCTTTTCTATGCTGCCTATTGTGTTCTCTTATAGTACGGGGGAAAATGACATTTTGAATCTATCAGTGCGACGATCTATCTCTCTAATCTTATTTACCTGGTCGAATCTAGCATAATACGCTGGTGTTTTTAATATACCTATGCCTAACATCTTCAGTAAAGCTATCGGATTTAAATTTCTGTAATAGATTTAATCTTTACTCTAACCTACCTACGCTCTGATAATGATTCCCACCCTAATTCTTCGAATAACTTTGAAACACTGCTAAACCTTTGAACGAACCTAGCTGCTGTACGCTGAACACTGTCTAGTTCTCTGATCAAACCTAATTCATTCGGATACCATACACTGCCTACAACATGTTGTAGCCAGTGTACTACTTACGTCATAATGACCTATCATTTTACTATACCACGTGTTTTGAATCTATCAGTGCTATAGAGTATCACGCGATCCACGAGATAATCATCTTCCCCTCTCCCCTTTCTGTGTACTAAAGGCTAATGACAGCATCGATTTTCTCCCTCCCCCCCCTTCACAATCCTCATCATCATCATTGTTCTAACATTTGTGGTGGAGACTTGTCGTACATGATCTCCCACTTCCATCAAGACACTCACAGCCGTTCCTGCCCCCTAATAGCATATTGATGCAACCCTACTCTGGTGTCAGAATGTCGCATTGCGTTGGCTTAGCGTTTGCTGAGAGATCTACACTCACCAAACAACCCTCAGGATGAACAATGGTTTAACAGCACACATGCCCTATACTATGCTCATCTTAAACTCATCAGACACTTATATCTTCCCGCGCATATCTTCCGAATTCTTTGTTCTCTTCCTTCTCCTTGCTCTGGACGTTCTCCCTTAAATCTCAGCTTTTTTTTCGAGTTCCTTACTTCTCTTCGGATTCCCTTTTCTGTTATTTTTTTGCAGTTGAGAATGTCATATAACTTTTAGTTTTCCTCACCACAGCTAAAATTTTTACCGTTTCTCTTGCGTTTCTCACCAACTTTTCTTCCTCCCTACGTCATGCCATAAGTATCCTAACAACTTATGTTTATTGGCGAATATGTTATGAGCTCTTCGGCGCCTCCCACGGAACTCTATATCATGCGCTCTTTCCTCCATCATAATAGTGTTTTCCTTATTGTATAACTCAGGGGAGGTGATCGCCATCTGAGGTGTTTTGCGCCCGGGACGATGGGTGGGTGACCAGAAAAAGTGACTTGTTTTCAGGGCTCGGGGGAAGGGTGACGAAAAATTCGGCGTCGACGTTTGACTGCTCTTAGCGAAAGGTGCCAAGGGGAACACGGTTTAACGCCCCATCCGACGGACGGAATATTGAACTTGAAGTGCTCTCTACAAAGCACTAAATTAGGAACTGAATTTCACCAGTGAAAGATCCACCATTGCCAGAAATCGAACCCAGTCCATCGGGAAGAGGGGCCAGGACTCTAGCTAGTACTGCTCCCAGACTAAGAGTAGGAATTCTTCACTTTAGAGTGGCTAGTTCGAAATTTACAGGTGTATAGATTTACTTCCTTGCAAGTTTTTTTCCTCCTTCCAAGCGAAGTTTTGAGCTGCATTTGGCAACGTCGAATCAGACGAGGGAAATCGAACGTGCGAGTAACCACAACAATGTTCCTCTGATTATGCTCTAAAATTGTACGAGAAATTTTTTTGAGGTTTTCAATGTAGTTTTTGAGATATTTAAATTTTTTTAACATGGGGCCTTATGGTGCACCCCGCTTCGTAAGGGTCAATTATGTATTATTTACGTTTCTACCATACAGATTTTCACCAAAAACAGAAATGATGTGGACATTAGACAACAATTTTTATTCTGAGAAAATCAACCAGTGTTATCGACTTACCTCCTCGGTACATACGAAAGAAATAAAATATTCCTTAAATTTTCAAATATCGCGCGCGAAGTTTTGAGCTGCATTTGGCAACGTCGAATCAGACGAGGGAAAGCGAACGTGCGAGTAACCACAACAAACCACAGCACAAAGTCCATGAATATTAAAATGTAGTACCCTTGACAGAGTTCTTGAGAATAGACGAATACGACACCTACAGTTATGGCCCTGAAACGCAGAAACAATTGCCTACACAACAGTAGTGCCAAACTTCAGAATGTGCGTCGTTGCCGAGTAAAAAAGATTAAATAAATGGTTTAAACAAATGTTATAAATATTTAAGCGTTTAATCTCTAATATTTCGTCACTAAAAAACATGTGAATACACATGGCACAAAATTACATACTTTTTCAATCCATATATTAAAACCAACATCTCCAAGGTCAAAGGATATGCACAGAGTGACAACGTTCAGGTTGCCTAAAAACCGAATCAAATCAAGTTTTATGTTATGTTTCATGTCAATATTTAAAGTCAAAAGGGCAATGTTCCAATATGACTTGAGAATTGGAGGCATCCAGTTAAAATGTTGTGTAAAGTTAGGATTTATAAAAAGAGTACTTAGGAGTAAATGTGATGAGAAGACGAAAGAGCGATGTTACTTTTCTCCAGTTAGTATGCAGCCAGTGTATGGGATCCGAATGAATTAGGTTTGATCAGAGAACTAGATAGTGTGTAGGGTAGAGCAGCCAGGTTCGTTAAAAGGTGTTGCGATATGTTGAGTAGCGTTTCAGAATTAATACAAGAATTAGGGTGGGAATCATTATCAGAGCGTACGTTAAAGTACAGATTAACTGTATTAGAGAAATTTGAATCGGATAGCTTTACTGAAGATGTTAGGCACATATTAAAAAAAAACCAGCGTATTATGCTAGATTCTACCGGATAAATAGGATTAGAGAGATATATTGTCGTACCAATAGATTCAAAATGGCATTTTTCCCCCGTACTATAAGAGAACAGAATAGGCAGCATAGCAAAGGGATAGGTAGGGGAAATATTTTAGAGTATTCTGTCGTACATGATGCATGTATTAACCCCTCAAATACTATAGATACTAACAATCTAGTTGCATGAGACACTTTAGTTGTTTGATTGCATGTCAATAGTGCATTCTTGGTGATCTTGGCCCCCTACCACACACCCTCGCGGTGGCTTGCAGGGTATGAATGAATGAATGAATGAATGAAATATTTATTAATGCTCTGGGGTAACCCATAAGAGCAAATACATTATAACAAAAATGCACATTCTGCTCAAATAAACACAATTCAGAATTACACATACATAATTAACATAATAAATACAGAAATTAGACCAGTTAAACGCCAAAATATATTAATGAACTAAATTTACACAATTTAATGTCGATTATTTAAATAGAAATACAATTTCATTTTGAAGGATTGGAGGGAGGAGGAGGATTTAATGTGGAGGGGCAGCGAGTTCCAAAATCTGGAAGCCATTATAAGGAAGGAATTAAGGTAGAGGTTGGTACGAGCATATGGAATGTGAAGAAGGCTAAGGTCGGTGCGAGTTATTCTTTGAGAAACACATGACCTAGGAGTGAAGAGGTTAAGTAGGTACTCAGGATTTCGATTGCGGAAGAGGGAGAAGAGGAAAGACCCCATGAAGTATTTCCTTCGGGAGTCAAGTGGTAGCCAATTCAGCTCAGCTGCGCACTTAGATACATAATCATCTCTGCGTAGGTCGAATATAAATCTAATACAACTGTTAAGTAATCGCTGAAGATGCACATTAAGAGTATTTGTTAAATCACTATAGACTAATATACAGTAATCCATAATTGGAAATAAAAGTGAAGTTACAAGCATAACTCTGGTAGAAAAAGGTAGATTTTTCTTATGCAACTTGAGTAAATAGAGAGTCTTATTACCTTTATTACATATTTCAGGAACATGCTGATCCCAGGACAAGGTTGATGATAAAGTCCCAGGTAACGAACAGTCTTTTTGATTTGAACAGTAGTCGAACTAACACGCAAAGGTGGAAGGCGATCATAAACAATACTGTTTAAAAGTCTAATATTACCAAAAATGATTGCTTGCGTTTTAATTGGGTTTAACTGAAGGCAGTTGATTTTGGCCCACTCGCCGATAGAACAAATATCACAGTTAATTTCATCGATGTAATGTGGGAGTTCATCAAGAGGGGAATGAATGTAAATTTGTAAGTCATCCGCATAAAGCATATACTTAGAATATTTAATACTTTTTGGCAAGTCAAGGGTGTACAATGTAAACAGAAGAGGTCCGAGGACAGAGCCTTGTGGGACACCGCATGAGACCGGAAGCCAAGAGGATAACTCGTCTCCGGGGCCCTTTACAGGGTATCGTGTAGATGTAGATAGAAGTAGATGTAATTTAATCATGCCCAAGTAATTTTTTAGTGTTATTGAAATTATATGAGCACAAGTTCAATAACGACTCACGATCACCGAACCAGCCACCTTAATGATGAAATAAGCCATGCCAATGATTCGCCTGGATATACTCCGACCGATCGGTCCACTTGAATTTGCTTCTTCCTGTTACTGCCGTGATTTTCGCGTCGTGATCGTTGGGGTGATCGACTTGCAGGATTCGCCCCGTGGTCAAGGGGCCGCCCCTCTTCGCCCCCGCCCCTCTTCGACAGTCCACACACTGCCGCCCCTCGCTCGACCCACACCTGGCCTCTTCCAGTCCGTGCCACCCCGTAACCCCATTTCCCCCTTCCCTCCCCTTCTCTCCGCATTCCCACGCTCTCAAAGAGGTTGGCTCGCGACTGCTTGAGTCATGTTGTCTAAGGAATGTTATTAATTCAAGTACTAGTATATGCCTGCTAAGTGATCCTTACTTCACAAAGAATATTACCTAAGCTATTGAAAGTCATAAGTATCACATGAAATATGATGAAAAGTCGAAGGATTTATTTTTTATGATGATTTTAATCAGCTCGACGTTGGAGTCAATTCAGCATTTACGTTACCGAAAAAAATTCATGTACTCAATGAATTTACAAATCTATAACACAAGAATATTACTATCAAACGTTATGTGATAATATTTTTCTGAAATATGTTTTAATATCTCATTAGTAATGATATCATTCATACGCCATACATTTTGGCTGGAGCTACCGCTGCACCACTTGAAGACAACTACGCATTTCGTCTGCTATAAGCGCAGAAATTGGTGGATTTAGCGAAAAATACGTTGGGTTAATGCCTTTTTTTCGTGTCATTTTATTCCTTGTGACATTACGCATAAAATATCAGTTTTTTGCAAAAATGACAAGTCACTATGGTATTTTTAAACGTTATATTCCCATGTGATGGCCATTCTCGCCGTTAATCGTATGTAATTTTAAATGCAATTTGTGCAAAAAGGAGTATAGGTTGGTGTAATTATCTTTGCTTTATTAGAAAGAGGAGTTTTAGTTCTACAAGTGCTGAAAATATTAAAAAAATGACACGAGTTTCGCTTTTCGGATCAACCCTCTTAACCCCCGCCCCCTTCACCCACCAACCCTCGGCTTTCCATTCATGGATCCACCAACCCTGTAATCCCTTTCCCACACAATGGACCCTCAAACCCTTAATCCTTCCACAGAAATGTTTTTTTTTTCTTTTTCCCCCTTCAGGGATGAAACCCTTCCCTCACAGAACGATGCACATCTGGTTTGAGTCGACGTGGAGAGGGCGCAGGGTCTCATCGACCCATAGCAGGGTGGCACTTAAGGGGGCTAATTAATCACGGCGAGAGTGGGTGGTTGAGAGAGGGTCAAGTTCTTCCCGAGGGGGAAAGAATTGTCTGAAACATGAAACGAGTCTGTGTCTGTGTGCTGACTGCAAAAGAGTGGGTCAAGCTCTGGTACACGGGCATCTGTTTGTTTGCTTGTCTCCGCACCCTTGTGCAGGAATGCTCCACGGCCCGCTCTCCTTCGAAGGGAACTTGGAGAATAATTTTGGACTGCTCACTGTTTCAAAAGAGAGAAACACCCTTGTTTCAAAGCACTTTACGATTGGAGAGGTCCGTTTATTGTAGGAATTTTTTTTCTCACGAAGAAGATTACGCTCTTGAGCATTTGAGGATGTTGTCGAAACTGAGTCAAGGACTGTTATCACGTGGTGTGTGATTGATACAGATCTTGTGTAAAGTGAAAAATATTTTTCCAGCTCGTTATCTACCGGATCCATTTCATTAAGTAATTTCCGTATCTAAAATAAAAACGAATGGTTGAGTAGCGTTTCAGAATTAATAAAAGAATTAGGGTGGAAATCATTATCAGAGCTTAGGTTAAAGTATACATTACATCTATTAGTCAAATTTCAATCGGATAGCTTTGCTGAAGATGTTAGGCAATTATTAAAAACCACCAGCGTATAATGCTAGGGTCTACCAGATAAATAAGATTAGAGAGATATATTGTCGCAATGATAGATTCAAAATGGCATTTTTCCCCCTTACTGCAAGAGAACAGAATAGGTAGCATAGCAAATGGATAGGTAGGGGAAGTATTTTAGAGGATTCTGTAGTGCATGGTGCATGTATCAACCACTTAAATACCATAGATACTAACAATCTAGTTGCATGAGACCCTATAGTTGCTTGTTTGCATGTTAGTATTGCATGCTTGGTGATCTTCCCCCCTGCCACACACCCTCGTGGTGGCTTGCAGGGTATCGTGTGGATGTAGATGAATGTATTCTGAGAGACATTTGTGTTATTTCATTGACATTCCATATCATATGTACTTGGAGTGAAACCAAAAAATTTTACACAAAATATGTTAAGTTTGTCTTTCAAGATGATGGATTGAAATTAAAAGCTGTCAAGCTGTATTGTATACAAATATTTTGTAAATGGATTTGTTTTAAAGCCAACATTTATGTTGGGGATCTGGTTGTTGTGGTGTTCTCAGTTTGACATGATTTACGGTGGCATTTTGCCAGCATCCTCCATATGATAGTTATCCACTCTGTAAGACATCAGTGTGGGAATAATAGTCTGATTAGCTTTACTATCAGTTACTTGAATAAGGAATAATGCATAATATTGAATATGTAAAGAAAGTTGAGAAATTATCAACTTATATAACTTAGATAATTAGTTAGGCACCAAATCGCTGAGTTGAATTCCAAGTCATTGTCCTGCTTCAGCAAGAAAACTACCGGTTTCTTGCTTAATCTGGTATATGATGAACCTAAAAAATCAGGGGATTGGATTGATGTGGTGGCTAGAGTACTGGCCTCCCATCCTAATGGACCGGGTTCGAATCCCGGAAGTGGATTTTTCAGTGGAAAACCAGTCCCCACTTGAGTATCTAGTGGAGGGCATTTCAAGTTCAGTACTCCGTCCGTCGGATGGGACGTTAATCCTTGGTCCCCTTGGCGCCTGTCGCTAAGAGTAGAATAATGCCGACGCCGGGTTACTCTCCACCCTTCCTCCATTCCCTGAAAACTCCTACCATTACCCAAATACCCACCTATCCTAAAGAGCGCAAATGACCTGAGCTGCCAATTGCCTCCCCTCAATAGCCATCCAACCAACCACAATTGATGTTGCGGTTACTAACAATACTCGTATGGTTGTGTGGTCATGCCCGGTAAGAAGTTCCCCTCTACCGCGTACCTTTTCGGTGGCTTTAAGGGCATTTTGCATAAACATCAATTCACCACGCTTCTGTAAATGTCTGCTTCTATACTTGTATTGCCATATTAATATTGAAATTTCCGATGGAGCAACTTACCCGCTCCTTGATTTCTGTCTCTTAAACAAAAGAGATAAACACTTAAACAGTGTCGTGCTTTATGGCTACAAATTCTAAAATTTTTACGCCTGTAATTCAATAATGATAGTTTGTGTCATTCATATTTTGGGAAGAGTTAAGATGAGAAAATTTTGGCATTTATATGATGAAATAAAGAATCATCATCATCATTGGTCAACAATCCTAAACTGTAAAAAGTAGATCTGATTTTAAGGTACAAAAGCAATCTGAATTTCAGATGCAACAATTTTAAGACAGTGTATGTTGAATTTCAGCAGTAATATCTTGTCTAAAAATAAGGCAGGTGAACGACTGAAAATCAGACCAGGTAGGCTTATTTTCGGATAGGCCTCTTCTGAATTTAAGACAGCCCTGGTCTGGTAATAATGCGGGTTGCTACTGAAATTCAAGCCTACTCTTGAGGGGATGTCTTATTTTAAGGCAGGTGCTGGACTGAAATTCAGACCAGGTGGACTAATTTTCAGATAGGCCTATGCTGAATTTAAGACCAGGGCTGTCTTAAATTCAGTATGGGCCTATCTGAAAATAAGTAGCACGTAACAATGCGGGTTGCTATTGAAATCAAAGCCTACTTTTATGCGATGTTTAATTATAAATATTAGATATTTAAACACTTCACACGAACACAAACCAAAACCCTAACGTTTCATATTTTTATTCGATGATACTGTTTCACTGACTAAATTCTTCAATAGAGCAAACGTAAGTCATAGAATTTCCATTGAAAAAGATTCCATGACTGAAATGGGAACACATGGACAATAACTTCAAAGATAATATGAAAATGTGTACTTTTACTGGAACCAAAGTAATCCATTCAAAGTCTTCGATACCACAGATGTGTGCCAGTATCTTCAAACCGAAGCAGGAACTGTCACTTGATGAGGGCGACTATTTTTTAGTTCTTACAACCCTGCCGCGTAGACAAAATAAAGAAGTTTACTCTCAGGAAACGTCACTCAGATACACCTGACTCCCTTCTGCAAATAAACTAAGTATCATTGCCACATTTTCACACCATTAATTCATCGCACGAAACTTATTTCACGTACTTACAATGAAATTTGACTAGACTTCGAATTTTACATCTTTACGCTTCGTAATTCTTGTTGTCATCTTGCTCCCAGGTTACGCTCCGTCCATCAGTCTCTTCTATTGGCTGGTTAGCTCCAATTGCGGAGTCAACCAAGGCGTGCCAAACAAATTATTTTCAGCCCGGGTGATCTGAATTTCAGATCACAACCATCTTATTTTCAACATGCAGTGGTTATGGTCTTAAAATAAGACGGAGGTGGGTCTGATTTTCACGCATCATGAGTCTTAAATTCAGACCACTACCTTAAAATCAGACAGCGCTTAAATTCAGATCGCACTGAAAATCAGATCAACTTTATAGTGTAGGATTGGTTTGACGGAGCTTTCTACTCGATTCTTCTATCGGCGAACCTTTTCATTTTGACGTAATTCTTCTCTTTCACGTTCTTTACGACCTGTTCTGTGTAACTCATACGAGGCCTGCCTTTTCCAATCTTCCCGTTCACTTTTGCCTAGACGATTGTCTTCATCAGGTCATCATGTCTCAAGATATGGCTGATTAAGTTCTTCCGTCTTCTTTTTATAGTTTTCAGCAGACTTCTCTTTTCTCCCACTCTTCTTAGGACTTCTTCATTTGTTACTTGGTCGATCCATTTTATTTTCATTTTGCACCCTTTTCTTCTCCGCTGCTGTCCTCGTCCATGCTTTACTACCGTAAAGAAACATGCTCCAGATATACGTTTTGATGAATTGCTTCCTTACTTCCAAGCTTGAATTGCCAGCTGTGTGTAGTTTCTTCTTTTGATAGAATTCCCTCATTGCCTGGGATTTTCTACTCACTATTTCTTTTTGGCTTTGTCCATCGTTGGTTACTCTACTTCCCAGGTAACAGAAGTCTTCCACCTTTTCCAGGTTGACATTTTCGGATAGACATGTAGGCACGTATCCGAAACGTACACGCTTGCGGAAATGATTCAGGTATCGATATAAAAAATTATGAAATAGTTTACACAGATATATCTAGTGTTTGGTTCTATTTTTTTGAATTGGTTATTTTTAGCTCCACTTGTGATAGACTGATCTTGTGGTAGATTTCCGGGGTGTCATTTTTTACACTCTGGTCACTAGGCTAAATCTCTCACTTTTGGTTTTTCTAGGCTGCACAACACTTTGGAAATCCAGTGGCTTCTTCTGGAAAATGAATATCACCTTATGGACCTCAACAATGTGCCCTCCTGGTGGTAAATGAAACTCAACTCTGATTTCACAAAAGGTAAGAGAACAGAAATTATTAACACTTGGTTTTCAACTAATTCGGAAATACTTTGTAAGATATTTCAAGCCTGACGCGTGAACGGTGGTGAAATTCACATTAATTTCCATGAGAAAAAACCTGGACCGGGAATCGAATCACGGACCTTTGGCATTCCGGGCCACTGCGCAGATCACTACCCTACCCAGGATCTTTAATTCGCATGGCAAGTTTACCGAGATTCAAGGTACTAGATTTTGAACCCTCGCGGTCCATCAAGGATGGCAACGTAAGCGAGAAAGGGTTTCAAAGAAACCACGACCAAAGGTGAACCCCATCCACCGCAAAAGCGGCGCTTGGTGGTAAATGTAGGATATTTCAAGCCTGCCGCGTGAACGGCGGGGAAATTCACATTAATTTTTTCTCATGGCAATTAATGCGGAAATACATTGATGGATACTCCAACTTTGACTCACTTCCAGCCCCGCGGCTTTCTCGCATTCTCCTTGTTTTACGGTGTTTCCCTACCATGACTATTATGCTCTCCGCCTCTCTTCATGTCATCAAAATTGATTCTTTCCGCTTTGACCAACTTCAGATCCCGTTGCCCATCAACTCGTTCCTTCCCCCTACCACCTACCTAGTATCCTCCAGCATATTCCTATTTTTTTTACGACTTTCTCCAGAACTGCATCATTCATATTTTATTCTGCTTATCGTACCCTCTCTATTATCCTCCATACCCACAGTTTCCGCCGTAGAAATATCAGCGAAAACCGTTGACATCACCCTGATGTCTGAATCAAAATATGTAATATTTCTTTTTGGAAATAAGTGGACTGTATTTGTTTTAACATAGATCAAATAACAACTTATTATAGAAACCAACATAAGAGGTATTGTTGCCAGGTTGGTATGCAGATGAATAAATAAAGTTTCTTAAGCAGAACACATACGAAATTCGTATTGATTAATAACAACTGAAAATTTCAATTAAACTGGCGAAAACACCCACATTTTAAAACCTCTTCAATATTTGGTCTTCCTCCTCATTCAGTATCTAATTCACAAAGATACAATTTCAATTATCGTCACTCGACTTTTTTACTTCAGATCCTGATCATAATTTTACACCTCTTCATAAAGTCATGAATAGAGGAATTTTCCTAATTTTTTCGAAGCTAATAGTATCATAGATTGATTTTAGATTACACTAGATTCTTGGACCATTTATTTTACCCATACTTCAGAATCCTCATGGATCGGGCACACTCTATATAGCCTGGAGATTAAAGAGGCTGTTTATTGCTTCTAACAATGAATGGGAAAGAGTAATAATCAATGACAAGGGTTTACCGTTTTTTTTAAAGTGAGGCTCATCCAGGGTCACTTCAGTGCTACCCTTTTAATTAACGCCCTTATCCACGTCCACAAAGTACCCTGCGACCCTTCGCATGGGTGCGTAATGCAGGGAATTATTCCCAACCAGGCACTACCATCGTATTTGATAGCAAATTTCCTGATACCTTACATAAACTCATAGAAAATAAAGCATCTGCGCATCAAATGCAGCTTCTAGTTGGAAAGTATCATCGCGTAGCTCAGTAAATGAGGGCGTTTGCTCGTAACCGAAATCGCTATTTTCTACGTGAAAAAAAATATGGAAACGAAAAATTAATTTTAGCAAAAAAATTAATATTCTAACCAGAGAAATTCACGCATAAATCTGAAATTAAAATTAGTGAAAGGGGTCGCCCCTGCCGAACGAGCTGCGTTAAGAGCGATCTTCGTCGTCCACCTCCACTCCATTACTGTTTACAAGTAAATGGAGGGAAGGTCTGCCTGAAGAGATCCTGTCGCATCCTGTAAATAACCCAAAACAAATACTGAACAACAAAATAATTTCGTTTACATTTGAGCGTGACTAAAAGCGTGCTAAAGTATTTACTTATTCACATATTACGATTTAGTCGAACATGCAAGGCCTTTCAAAAAAATCCGCAAGGAATCTAACAACCACTCCCATTGGCAGAGTGTGTATCCCCCCTCCCCCATTGCGATAAGGCGAAGTAACATCACGGGATCAGTTGTGATTGGACGAAGTGGCTGACGTACATCTACATCTACATAATACACTGCAAGCAGCCTCAAAGGTGTGTGGCAGGGGATGAATTCTCACCAAACATGCACTGCATATATTGCATTTAAAAGGATTAGTATTAATATATTAGTCTAGACTGCAATAGTTAAAAAGATTCAAATAGCAAACTACGCATGCAAAAACGTGCTGTTAGTTGGGTTACCTTCAAGTCCTTATACCAACATTCAACTGCCTATACTATGGATTCAATCACTCGTGTTGGACAAATTTACCGCTATTTCCTAATTCTATGAGAAAAAAAGGACATTTTGAACTTGTCAGTTCGGCAATGAATTTCTCTAATTTTGTGATTATGGTCCAGTCTACCACAGTAAGTTGGGGTTCACAAAATGTTTTTAACGTCATCACTGAATATATTATCTTGGAATTTGTTTAAGAGATGAAGTCTAAATTTCAACCTGCGATCTGGCAATGATTCCCATTTTAATTCATTTAATAGACTGTTTACGCTAATATAGTTATCGTACCGTACGAGTCCTTTGCACGCCGACTTTTCCGAAAGGGCTAGAAATGTCAGTTTCTTTTTCCTATACAAACTCTTATCATATTCGAAAATAAACAATATGGTAAATAGCCCCATTCATCATGAAATATTGTGAATATATACCAAGCGTCGAAAAAATTCACTCACACATTATTCGTAGTGTTTCATTAACGCATGCAGAGTACTTCTGAAATACAGGTCACGTATTATAATTACTTTTCTTTTCTACGTTACTTTTATCACATCTATTGCCCATTTTAGTGAACGGAAAAATGGCATTTTTTAAACTCTTTCGTATTTATCCCTCCTTAAATTTCTCTTTGTGATATAACAATAACTTCACGTTTTAGTCCTCCTTAGAGGTGCAATTAACCGTGACTCATCGAAGACTATCACCTGCAGTAAAATACTTTGAAAATCTCGCGGCAATCATTCAGCATTATTCCAAGGTCGTTGTGGGGTCCTTCAAATTCTATGAGTGTATGTCTGGATGCTGAAGCTTTCGTTGCGAAGACGCAACAAGTAGAGTTCGAACAGGGCTAAGTGTGGGGTTTCTCAATGTGGACATTCTTAGATCGAAACTACCTCATGCCTTTTCTTTATTGGGAATCGTTGTCGGATCGCAGGTTGAAATTTGGACTTAATCTCTTAAACAAATTCCAAGACCATATTTTCAGTGATGATACTAAAAATATTTTGCGAACCCCAACTTACTGTGGTAGACTGGACCATAATCACAAAATTAGAGAAATTGATTGCCGAACTGACAGATTCAGAATGTCCTTTTTTCCTCGTACAATTAGGGATTTGAATAACGGTAAATATATCCAGTACGAGTGTAGCAATGGATAACATTGGTAGCTGCATGTTGGTATAAGAACTTGAAGCTAACCCAAGATATTCCACAGAGAAAAAATCATTCGCCTTGACCGGGATTCGAACCCGAACCCTGATTAGATGGTAGAGCACCTGGCCGGAAATCAGGGGGTCCGGGTTCGAGTCCCGGTCAATGGGAATGATTTTTTTCTCTGTGGAATATCTTGCATTCATGCATCTCAGCGGGTAACTCCGTTAAAGTTTTCGCGGCTAGCTCGCGAGCTTTGAATTTGTTGAAGCTAACCCAACTAATAGCATGTTTTTTCATGTTCGCTTAGCTATTTTTATCGTTTTTAAATGGTGAAGTTTAGAAAAGTATACAATACTAATCTACTAACTATCGCTTAACAGTATACAATATATACAGTATCTCTCAACAGTATACTTTTTTATGTATGCTATGTAGTGCATGTTTGGTGAGAATTCACCCCCTGCCACAACCTTTATGGTGGCTTGCAGGGTATTGTGTAGATGTAGATGACAATTTTTTATCTGAAGGGACGATGTAGATGCTCCATCTATGTCCTCTGTACACTTGTATTGGCGGAAACATGTAATTGAGAGGCCGGTATAACCCCAGCGACAAGTCATCCTATGCTTTTGTTCGCTTCCTCAGAGCCATTTGCTTCTTTGAGTATCGTGGACGGAAAAACTGGCGGAATTAAATTTCTTCTGCCATCATTTCGTTCGAAGATGACGCAATCGAGGATACCTTTGTGTCTTTGGGGATCTCAGAATGGCCTCGTGGCCTGAAGGTCATTGTCACTCGGCGTGTTTTTCCTAGGTCATCCTATCCACTATAATTTCACTCGCTCAGCTCTTGAGGAAAATACATCGGGGGAATTGACGGAAGGGATCCCGAGCGCTGTCTTCGTCCTTGGGAGATCCTCGTCTCTTATCTCAACGTTTTCCTCTCCTGTGTGTACTTAATCGACATTATTTCTAATATTGAAGTGAAGTGCGCGCCTCTGCAATAGCTCTCGCTGTTAAGAGAGTAGTTGAGAGAGAAAAAGACGTAGAGTGTTTGAAAATAGACAAATGAATACAATCCATATATCAAGGACTTTTATATCAAAATTCCGGTGACATCCATATCGGCAAATGAATTATATTTTATTTTCACAATGATTTAATCCATTACAAATGAAATCGGTCTTAATAATGAACTTGAACGGCAGCAGCGAAGATCGAAAGATTTGTAAAGGGACGGTACGATAACTATATTAGCGTAAAAAGTCTGTTAAATGAATTAAATTAGGAACCATTGTCAGATTGCAGGTTGAAATTAAGACTTAATCTCTTAAACAAATTCCAAGACCATATTTTCAGTGATGAAGTTAAAAATAATTTGAGAACCCCAACTTACTATGCTTGATTGGACCATAATCACAAAATTAAAGAAATTGATTGCCGAACTGACAGATTCAAAATGTCCTTTTTTCCTCGTACAACTAGGGATATGAATAACGGTAAAATGTCCAATACGAGTGTAGCAATTGATAACATTGGTAGCTGCATGTTGGTATAAGAACTTGAAGCTAACCCAACTAACAGCATGGTTTTGCATGTTTGCTTTGCTATTTTTATCTTTTTTTAAATAGTGAAGTTTTGAACAGTATATAAATACTAATCCTTTTTTATGCATCATATGTAGTGCATGTTTGGTGAGAATTCACCCCCTGCCACACACCTTTATGGTGGCTTGCAGGGTATTATATAGATGTAGATGCAGATGAAATGATTTTTTCTTCTATTTAATTTTTAAGTATAAAGTCACACAAATTGCCATTTTGTAAAAATACCTTGTTCTTAATTACCCTATTCAATATGTTCCTTTTAAAACTACCGCCATGTGTTGGTTGCTAGGGAAGGAGGTGACACCGAAAAACAAACAGATAAACTTTATCCTCTATTTCAGAAGCAGGACGAACTTGGGAGGCACACTAAAACCGATGCTCCTACTGTTATGCATAACAGTCATTTTGAGGTCGTATTGCGGTATTGGTTAGTGTACTGGCCTCTCACCTGGACAGTACCCATTCGAATTCCGACAGTGATAGATATTTTTCCATCGGTAAACCTGACCCTATTTGAGTTCACTGTAGAGCAACGGGGGCGTTTACTCCAAACCGGAATCGCAATATTGTACACGAAATCGTTAGATGTAAGCGAAAAAAGAATTTTAGTGAAAAAATTAATGTTCTAACCAAAACCATTCACTCATAAATCAAAAATTTAAATAATCAAAATGTAACGCCCACCGAAAAAGCTGCTTTGATATCATTGACGTCATTTTTCTCCCGTCCTTGACTGCTTTTAGGGGAAGGGAAGGGAGTGGAGCGGGTTTCTCGGAAGGTCTGCTCTCACAGATGCTGTCGCAATCGCTCCCAATGGGAGAGTCAGCTGTGTTCCTCCCATTGCGATAAGGCGAAATAGATTCGCGGGCCCGGTTGTGATTGGACGAAGTCGATATATGTCAGAGGTTGCACCACGCCCATTTTTCCGAATGTGTTAAAAACATCAGTTTTTCGCCACTTGGAACTCGAGAATAAAACGACGTATCCAAAAACGGAAAAATACGGGTCCTTTTTATTTTTACAAACTCTATCCGATTTGGCAATAAAAAATATGGTAAATGACCCCATTCAGTTACAGTACTCCGTCCGTCGTATGGGACGTTAATCCGTAGTCTCGTTGGTGCCTTTAATTAAGGGCTTGGTAACATTGCCGCAGGATTTCTCTCCTCCCTATCTCTCATCCATTTCCTACAGTTCTGAAGCTCCAATAAGAACGGGTAGAGACTTGAAAACAAAAGACAAGACAGCCATGTCATGATGTCCTTCTTCCTTCCATGCGCGTAATGTGAGTAATGTAATTTGAAAACATTAATTATGTCCAATGTTACATTCATAAAATGAGAAATAGACGCATATACACCTAGCTATATAGATATTTGACTTCGAAGGTAGAAATCACCTCAGAAATCGATTCTCTGCCCTTGGCGCAGTTATTTAGTAGTGAATTTAATGAAACCGATATTGTCCCATGCTCTGATGAGATTCTAAGGCGACACTTCACCTGCGGCCTTAAAGGGCGATGTGTTGGCTTCCGTTGCTGCCCTACTTCCCCAGTGCAAGGCTATGTACTCTCTCTGTGCAGTCGAATTTGGGTTGAGCGGGAAATTGCTGGGCTCTGCTAACAAGGGGCAAGGAAGGAAATGCCATGCCCACATTGTGTTGGCTGTTATTTATGACTGTCTGCCAGCGATCCATGAGTTATTGTCGCTTCTTGAGTGCATTTTCAAACACTAAACTCCACAGATAAATACTTTTTTTTCCATATTTTCCGGTAGATGCTGAGCCGAGAGCTTCGTCGAAGTCTACAAAGAATTTCTGGTCAGTAACGACGATTGGTTGGTTGGTTATTCAGGGGAGGCGACCGATAGCGGAGGTCATTTGCGCCGTAGAGGATAGGTGAATAACTGGGTAATGATTAGGAGTTTTCAGGGAACGGAGGAAGGGTGGAGAGAAACCCGGCGTCGGCATTAGCCTACTCTTAACGAAAGGCGCCAAGGGGACCACGGTTTAACGTCCCATCCGACTTGAAATGCCCTCCACTAAGCACTCAAGTGGGGACCGGTTTTCCACTGAAAAATCCGCCACTGCCGGGAATCGGAATCGAACCCAGGCTCTCGGGATAGGAGGCCAGTACTCTAGCCACCACACCAACCCGATCCCCTCAGTAAGGACGAGCATTTATGTTTGCGTGATGAGCAAATGGGACGGTTTGTCTTCAAGGAAAGGAGTCATTCAAAATATCACCCTGGATCAAACAAATTATAGTGCGACGTCTTGTCATTGCCATCATTGAAAGTCCGCAATTGTCAAGTTGGTGATGTGCTGCAGGCAAACAAAAAGTTGTTGGGTTCAAATCCAGCCTCGGGCATGGATACTACGAATCTCTTATCTGTGATAGTTATGGCCAGATTTTGCGACTGAATCTTTTTAAATATTTTTAAGCTCATGCTTTCGTAAAATAGGTGTGAAGGATTTATTTATTTTACTTCAGTTTTCATTCTTGCATTCTCTTTGTGAACGAATGCAAAAGAAGTTACTTGAAGTTGTGTAACACTACGAATTATAGCTGTGTTTTTTGCACGAACTTTTTTCACGACCTCTTTTATTATGTTATTTTTTCAATGCCAGGATTTTAGGTATGCATTATAGATATATCCATCCTCGGGGCTAAGTTACATAATGATCAATTATAGTTTACAAATTTTGAAGACATTATGGTGTTAAAAATATAATAAACAGTCATTTAAAGGAAATATATATAGAGATATCTTCAAGATTACATCATCCTTTAATTTTGTTGGTATTTTATTTCCATTTTTGATTTCGTTGATTTGTTTATTTCTTTGTTGAACAATTAGATTTCATTCATGAAATTTTAGTAAATTTTCCTCAAATTGGAGATGTCTCCTCTTTCATTAAATCTGTTTTGTTTTTGGAAACATGGAACATTTCTTTGAATAACCTTTTTGATAATTGTTGCTCTGTCATTTATTGTAGCTTCTTTGAAATCAAATGTGTGACTGCTGTTAATGAAATGCAATAGTTTGCCGTCGCGTTTTCGCGCCATTGATTTTTTTCACTTTTTAATTAATGAAGAAAAATACTTAACGTCAGTAAAAAATCGAACGGCTTAAAACACGTACTCCAGAGGTTATAAACTTTCGAACAAGACAATTAAAAAAATAATAGGAAACTACCCTATTCCTGATCCGACTCATACTTTGTGCAGTTGGTAGGGGTCACTCTCTTTTAAAGCTTTCTTCTCATTGAGGATTGTTGGTGACCCTAATCTCTCCATTGAACTCCGAGAGATGCAGGATTGACCCTTACGTAGCCGTGCAGTCCGATTTTCCAGAACTGGGTCCTTCGTTCCTCCCAAGACGCCCGCGGAGCCGAAATCCCTGCGATTATTGACGCTGGGGCCTTCCTTAGTCAGCTGCGTAAGCGGAGGAGAATGAATCAGTTTCTTGGGTTATCTTCGCCTTGCAGCGATGGATCCACTCAAGTGGTTATTACGGAGCCTTCTTGAGAGATGATGTGAGACCAAAACTCCATTCAGTGCGAAAAAATATGATTAAGAGAGCCAAAGAGTTGACTCACCAGTAGTTCCATAAATGAACCTTTGGTCGTTAACTGCGTCGTTAAATAGCCCATCTAGGATTTGTGCACGCAGGAAAAGTGAATATTTGAAAAGTTTAACATTTTGTTCTGATGTGGTCGGAATGAAAATGATGGTAATTTTGGGGATGAAGCAATTAAGGAGGTTGATCCGAAAAGTAAAAGTAATGTAATTTTTTTATATTTTCAGCACTTATAGAACTAAAGTTCCTCTGTATAATAAAGTAAAGATAATTATACCAACCCATACTCCTTTTTGCACAAATTGCATTTGAAATTACATACGATTAACGGCGAGAATGACCATCACATGGGAATATAACGTTTAAAAATACCATAGTGACATGTCATTTTTGCAAAAACTGATATTTTATGCGTAATTTCACAAGAAATAAAATGACACGAAAAGAAAGGCACCAACCCACCGTATTTTTCGCTAAATCCACCAATTTGTGCGCTTATAGCAGACGAAATGCTTTAGTTGTCTTCAAGTGGCGCTGCGGTCGCTCTAGCCAAAATGTATGGCGAATGAATCATATCATTGCTAATGAGATATTAAAGCATATTTCAGAAAATATTAATGTATTATGTTTGATAGTAATATTCTGGTGTTATAAATTGGTAAATTCATTGAGTACATTAATTTATTTTTTTAAAGTAAATGCTGAATTGACTCCATCGTCGATCTGATTAAAATTATCATAAACAAGAAATCCTTCGACTTTACATAGTATTTCTTGTGATACTTATGACTTTCAATAGCTTAGGTAATTTTCTTTGTGAAGTAAGGATCACTTAGCAGGCATATACTCTTACTTAAATTAATAAGATTCCTCAGACAACTTGACTCAAGCAGTTGCGAGACAACCTCCTTAAATGGTTGGTTTTGACCTGCGCAGACTAAATCAAATCATACACTTGTGTTATGTTTGTATTGATAATATGGAGAAGAATAGAGATTTAACTATGGATAAAAATGGAAAAGAAAAAACTATTCAGTATGGTAGGTACTGTACTCAAAACCTCAAAATGCTCCAATCGTTTCTTCTCCGCTTGTCCCAAAGCCCTTGTTTCGCTGCCATACAGCAAAACACTACACACAAAGGTCTTAACCAGTTTTATCCTCAGCAATATATTGACGGAGTTGGAAGTGAGGAGTTTTATTTTATTGTTAAAAGCAATCTTCGTTCCAAGTATTTCGCTTCACTTCACTGGGCTGACAATACTTCTCTCCTCCAAATACTGTCATACCTAATCCATCATCATCATCATCAGTCAGCAACCCTTAGATTGGTTGGACGCAGCTCTCCACTGAATTCTCCGCTATCAGTTAATCACTTCATATTTACGTGATTTCTCTCTTTCACACCCATCACGAACTGTTCCCTATATCTCACACTAGGCCTTTCTTTCCCATTCTTCCCATCCATTTGTCCTTCAACGATTGTCTTCATCAGGCCACCGTGTCTCAAGATATGGTCGATTAAGTTGTCCCGTCTTCTTTTCAGGGTATTGAGAAGGCTTCTCTTTTCTCACACTCTTCTTAAGACTTCCTCGTTACTTACTCGGTCGATCCATTTAATCTTCAGAATTCTTCTGCAGCACCACATTTTTAGAGTTTACACCCTTTTCTTCTCCGCAGCTGTCATTATCCATGCCTACTGCCGTAAATAAAATTGCTACAGATGTACGTTCTGATTAATTGTTTATTTTCTTCCACGCTTGTATTTTCGGCATTTAGTAGATTGTTCTTTTTACATACACTGAGAAAAAAATTTGATTGAATTTATCATATTTTGATAAATTTTATCAAAAAGTCCAGTTCATATGGAGCATTGAATTCCACAGTTATTTCTATCAAGAATGTTCGGTAAAAATATTTGCTGAAAATTATCAGAATGTACGATAAAATTTATCAAGAAAAACTAGCCTTCTCGGTTAATTTTAACAAACCTGTTCGGTATTCTGGAGGGTATGATTAAATTTATCGAACAAAAATTTACCTTTTGCGTTTATGTTACCAAATATTTGATACTCAAGAAAGGTGTTACGGTTAAGTTTATCAAAAAGTATAGTGATCGTGATTTATCATACCTAATTAATGTCTAACCTAATCAAAAATATTCCATTATCAAGTTCGAAGCAGCGAATGGCGATAACATTTTATGACATTATCATAAGATAAGACACCATACATTAATAACCTAAGAAAGGTTCAAGGGGACTCAAGGGGAACCCCAGGACTTCAGCAGGCTTCGCAGCTCTTCTCCCATCGTTTACAACTTCGCAGACTCCGGACAAACACACAACACATGCAAAAAAAATCACGTGGTTCAAAGAGTAGACTGCAAGGCTTTGCATCTGATACATCGAATATCTTACACCCAAAAACGAGGTTGGATGAGGCATCCAATTTTGAATGGATATGAAATAGTTGGCCCGAACATCAATTGTAATGGATACGATAGCCAAGATTGTTGGATGGACCATCCAATATAAATACATGCTCTCGTAAAGAGTCTAGTTCTAACTAGAAAGATTGGAATGCCACTGATGTTGCTATCCCGTTCTGCAGTGCAGTATTTCCGAAGCGCACAGCTCCGTTTCTTTAAACAATGCAACAATAGACGCATTCATGTAAACAGCGCGACTATCATGCAAGATAATAAAATCTATCAAACAGAATCTCGACGAGTCAGGTGTTTTCAAGCGAACACTAAGTCGAAATTATTACGATATCGAGCCGATTCAGTAACTTTAGCGGAAATTATTCGTGTTTTCGAGTCGATTCTTAGCTACCGAAAATTTTAATAATCTGGTACCAAATCGTTCAATGAATTTTATCTATCGCATTGTGGTTATTTTCATTGAAAATGTAATAATATTTATGGAAAAGGGTCTTATCAAACATGTTCGGTTGTACCTGGAAAACTATTTTCTTCCGTGTAGAATGCCCTCTTTGCTTGAAATATTCTACTGACTATTGGCTTCTCTGGTAACAGAACTATTTCACCTCTTCCAGTTTTTGTTTTCCTAGTTTAACATGTATTTTGGTCACTTCTCTCTTTCTGCACCAATATTATATGAACTCGATCCCCATGATCTCATACATTTTAGTCAAATCTTTTAGATAGGCTAAAAGTTCTCAAGAGCATACCATTAATTTTGAAGAGCTGTTGACGAAACGATATATGTAGTTGAAATATTTAGGCAGTGCACGACAAGCGACATGTGTACATCTTCATCTAGATAATACCCTGCAAGCCACCATAAAGGTGTGTGGCAGGGGTTGAACTCTCACCAAACATGCTCTACATATCATGCATAAAAAGGATTAGTACTTGTATAGGTAGTGTTCCAAACTACGCAATTTAAAGAAAGATAAAAATAGCAAAACATACATGCAAAAAAAATGCTGTTAGTTGGATTAGCTTTAAGTCCTTATACCAACATGCAGCTACCAATGTTATCCATCGCTACACTCGTACTGGATATATTTACCCTTATTCATATCCCTAATTGTACGAGGAAAAAAGGGCATTTTGAATTCATCAGTTTGGCAATCAATTTCTCTAATTTTGTGATTATGGTCCAGTCTACCATAATGAGTTGGAGTCCGTAAAATATTTTTAGCATCATCACTGAAAATATGGTCTTGAAATTTGTGTTAGAGATTAAGTCCTTATTTCAACCTGCGATCTGACAATGACTCCCAATTTAATTCATTTAATAGACTGGTTACGCAAATAAATTTATCGTACTGTCCCTATACAAATCTTTTCCGATTTTCGCTGCACACGTTAAAGTTCGTTATTTAGACCGATTTCATAGGGATCCCATACACTGGCAGCATATTCCAAATGAGGTCTAACAAGGCAAAAGTAGCTGATTTCTCGTACATGATCGTCACATTTACCCAATACTCTTTTGATGAATCCCAGTTTACGATTCACTTGACCCATTATTTTACGCATGTGTTTACCTCAGGAAAGGTCATGTGTCAGTCATTCCAAGATGAATTCCACGTTTGTTAATTCATAATTACTTATGAAGTGTAGGGAGTGCCTGAGGTCTTATTTCTTGATGGATAATTCACGTTCCACCCCAAGATGGCAATCTCCTCCTCTTCGTCCGACTTCTCCTTAGGTTTATCCTTGGGCGACAGCAGCAGACTTTGATGTTGACACTGGGTTTTCACGTTTGATTATCCTGATCTTCCATTCCGCTCCCTTCCCCTTTGCGAAATTTCAAACCGAGGAAACTGCCTTACCGAGGCAAAGGACCCTTCCTCTCGCCCGAAATTTCCGGCCGGCCTCCATTAAAGCTTTGGGTTGCCGTGGAAACTTGGGCCAAACACGCCTTCCTTCCTACCTCCCCCCACCTCTAATTCATCCCCCCGCGCTGTTAATTAACCAACCTCCTGACTCCGCAAAACGCACGCCGCAGAGTGATATCCGTGGCTCTCCGGTAAACCCGTGTAACGGTCGTGTAAGTTGCGTCGATTGCCACCCCCGCAAGTTTATTTTTTTAACCGATCGCCCTAATTTACCTCCCCCCAAAGTACTCGAAATGGGGAACATGCACTATTTTTATAACTCTTTGAATGAGAAGTTTATTGGTTAAATTGTACTAGTTGAAAATTTAACAGAAGAATTAAGCTGTGGTACAATGATATTACTCTTTAAAAATTGTACGTTTCTTGAAGCTTAAAAACACGACGTCATCGCATGACGTCACGGCACGGTATCACTATGGGCGTTGTTTATCTGTTTATACGTGGAGGTAAGTTGTTTAGTGAATACATGGTGAAAACATATGTATTTAATTTATTTTTTAATGCAATAAATAAATGTATTTAGATTTTTTATTTAAGAAGTATGGATCTAGAATATCGTCCATAAAATGTATAATAACTGCATACCTAGTGTTCTGTTTGCTTTCACCCCGCGAGTCTGTACTACAAGGCAATCATTGCTTTTTTAGAAGAAAGCCACCATAAGGGAGTCAACCAAAAGCAAAGTGTCGGATTCTGCTTTTTTAAAATCCCATTTATGTTATGGTTCCCATCAAGAAACGGCTAAAAACCTCAAAACAATATATTAGCTTCGTTTTCTTTTAAAATAAACATCTGTCTCCGTTGCAATATTGAACCTTTACCGTGCAGTGACGTCACAAGGCCTTTAATGTCACGTGACTTTCGTCAATTTTCGGGAACATTTTAAGAGCTTTTAATAATCTTTGTGGTTGGAGTAGAGAATTTTGGCTAAAAAATATTCCAATTTGTGAGAAAATTTCGTATCAAGTACATCATCAATACCCGAGAAAAAAGTTTCATGCATATTCCCCATTACTTTGCCATGCCCTTATTATTCGTGTGAACGACCCTAGTCACGTCAACATCTTCACTTCAGTGTTGCGAGAAGTCCCCTCGAGGCTCAGGTTGGTTACGGCGTAGAGAAAAATTCGCTACTCCATTCATCATCATCATGAGCATTCTATAACCATTATAGGGTTTGTGGATGGTAATTCACACATGTGGGTCAAGTCTTACCTTCAATAAAGGTAGTTGTTTCAGGCTTGATTTGGTGGAATATCATAGCGAAAGAAAAAGACTGGCAATTTTCCACAAGAATAAGGATTTTACTTGACCGGTTTTGGTGTACAACACAAGATGGTGTTGTACACCGAAATCGGTCAAGTAATATCCTTATTCTTGTGGAAAATTACCAGTCTTTTTCTTTCTCTAAACTTCAATCCAAATCGATATGCCTATCCGACATGAAACCCCTCTTTATATCTTCATATCATCCACCAGCATGTATGCATTCTAGAGCAAGTATTTTGTCCTCCCTCATCTGCACGTGTGGCCATGCTTGTCTTAGAATTAGCTTAGAAAGAAGTAAGGTTGGATATTCAGATATAAGATTGTTAGTATCTACATAACAATTAAGGGATTGGTTGTTAATACATGCATCATGCATTACAGACTACTCTAAAATATTTCCCCTAACTATCCCTTTGCTGAAGACTATAGAACGATAAGTTTGATTTCTCTTGCGGCAAAGGTAGTGCTTAGAATCCTCAATAGGAGAATGGAAAAGAGAGCAAATGAATTCCAAGGCGAGGATCAGTTTGAATTTCGGAAGGGGAGGGACACTCCGGATGCCATTGCAGTTCTGAGAATACTAGTGGAAAGGATTCTGGAATACAATCAGGATGTATTCGCGTGCTTTGTTGATTTCGAAAAGGCGTTCGACAGAGTGAGGTGGGACAAGTTAATGGAAATATTGCGGAAGATAGGAGTAGACTGGAGAGACAGGAGACTGATTCGGAATTTATATATGGCGCAGAAGGCGCAAGTGAGAGTAGCAGATGGAGAATTGGATTGGGCAACAATAGGGAGGGGAGTTAGGCAGGGCTGTCCGTTATCGCCGGTACTTTTCAACATATACTCGGAGGAAATGGTGAGAGAGGCTTGAGATGAGCTGGAGGCTGGAGTAAAGGTCGGGGGGAAATTGATAAAATCAGTGAGGTTTGCTGATGACCAAGCGATAGTCAGCCAGTCAGCCCGTGGCTTGCAAAAAATGCTGGATGCGTTGCAGGGACAGTGCGAAAGATACGTGATGAAGATAAAGCAGAAGAAAGTAACGCGATTTTCAAGAACAAAAAGGGCCAGTGTAACTATAAAAGTAGCAGGTCAGAAGCTAGAGCAGGCAAAGCAATTTAGCTATCTAGGTAGTGTGATGGAAGAAAAAGGGAACAGCATTCTTCTACATCTACATCTACACGATACCCTGCAAGCCACCGCGAGGGTGTGTGGCAGGGGGTGAAGATCACCAAGCATGCAGTACTAACATGCAAACAAGCAACTATAGTGTCCCATGCAACGAGATGTTACTATCTATAGTATTTAAGGGGTTAATGCATGCATCATGCACTACAGACTACTCTAAAATATTACCCCTACCAATCCCTTTACTATGCTGCCTATTCTGTTCTCTATTAGTACGGGGGAAAAATACCTTTTGAATCTATCAGTGCGACAATCTATCTCTCTAATATTATTTGTCTGGTCGAATCTAGCATAATACGCTGTTTTATTTAATATGTGCCCTACATCTTCAGTAAAGCTATCCGATTGAAATTTCTCTAATAGATTTAATCTGTATTTTAACCTACGCTCTGATGATGATCCCCACGCTAATTCTTGTATTGTTTCTGATACACTACTAAACTTATCGTAACAACTTTTAACAAAAATAGCTGCTCTACGCTGTCTAGTTCTCTGATCAACTCTAATTCATTTGGCTCCCATACACTGGCTGCATACTCAAGGTGGGGCCTAACTAGTGAAAAGTATCATCGCTTTTTTGTCTTCTCATCACATTTCCCTAGTACTCTTTTTATAAATCCTAGCTTTCTTTTCGCTCGGCCGCATATTTCCCTAATGTGTCTTCCCCATGATAAATCCTTAGTCATTGTTACACCTAAATATCTTATGATTTCAACGTTTTCGATCTTCGTGTTACTAATTATATAGGTACGCTCTATCGAATTATTCCTCCTCCAAAAATTGATAGCTACAAAAGCATTGAAGTGAGAAGGAGAATTGCATTGGAAAAAGAAGCTTTTACTCGTAGGCGTGAACTAATGACAGATGCGCTGAGTAAGGAAGTGAAGAAAAGACTAGTGCAAATTTTAATTTGGAGCGTTGCACTATATGGGGCGGAAACATGGCTTTGCGAAAAGAAGATGAAAATTGACTTAGGGCTTTTGAGATGTGGGTGTGGAGAAGGATGGAGAAAACGAAGTGGGTCGAAAGGAGGACGAACGATGAAGTGGTAGAATTGGTAGGAGAGGAGAGAAATTTGATAGATGAAATTAGGGGAAGGCAGAAGGTGTGGATGGAAAAGGTAATAAAAGGGGATGGTGTTTTGAAGGAGGTGATTGAGGGAAGAGCGTTGGGTAAGTGGGAAAGAGGGAGGAGATGAATGGGTAGCTTGGATGGAATGATGGGTGGCAGGAGGTATGAGGGGCTGAAGAGGGACATCGTGTGAAATTTAGGGGGTGGGAAGAATCAAATGTCCATTTAAACCTACCTTTACCGGTAGAATGCTAATAATAATAAGATAATATTCCCTTTGCTATGCTGCCTATTTTGTTTTCTTATAGTTGCTCTTCTGCTCTTTTTTTGTTGTAAATCGTTTGAAAATGTATCTTAAATGTTTATTTTGTAACAAATTTCATTGTGAATGTATAGTAGAAGCACATGGCAACACCGAGATTGCATAAACAGTTGAGCGGTACAGTGCCCTACGGTATCTTATTAACAGCGTTCGAAGTGTGCAGCCTTTGTGTTTTCAAGTATGCAGAAGCATTGCATTCATCATTTTCATTTTCATCACCCATTATTTTTCTGTTCAATCATTGTTCATGGCATCAGTCATGTATCAAATTCATCATCACCTTTTCGCCATCTCATTTTTGGTGGAATCGTATTGATGTACGCATGCGATATACTATGGGAGAAAAAAGTTTCCCAACAAATTGAGCCCCGCCACTATCGCTCGAAGAGAAAATCGTATTCCTTTCTGACGGTAAATTATTCTTTGGTCTCGGCCACTACGAGGGAAGTTCAAACAAGTCAAGGTGATCGACTCATCGCTCGAGTATGTGACGGAATACCGGCAGTTTTCCTGCCCGAGCTGTAAACGCACTGGCGTCAAGAACGGAGCCATATTATTCCTCGCATGAATTTTAAACGCTCTATTTAACTATCTCATTTTCGCCGAACTTTCCCCCGAACGCCGAGTTTTTAATAAGCCGTCGGGACATGCAACTTGCTTAACATTAGAAAACCTGTGTTTCTTTATAGAGTCCTGAGGGATACCACGCGCATATTGGCTGAACACGGGGGCAAAACTCTGCTAATGAAGTAGAGTATAGATTTAAATGACATCATTTCGATTGGTAAAATGTCGTTTCTTATGTATAAAGTATGAAGAATTTTGGATAGAAAAAAATAATATTTTGACTGACACATAAAAATACCATACGGCTGAAAAATCGGATTGACTTTGGTGGTGTTACACGGTGGCGATCGTCAGGGAAAACCGGGAAAACCTGGAATTGTCAGGGAATTTTGGAAATCTGGAAAAGTCAGGGAATAGTCAGGGAATTCTCGTAACAGTCAGGGAGAAACTGGGATAGGACATTCTCGTTATTTTTCTACCATTACAATTATCAAACAGTCTTTCCCGCTCTATATTTCACCAAACATTTCACCAACTAAAACGACTGTCCGTCGCCGAAGTGCATAGAATAAGCCCCGTCAATTCGTTGAACATTCACTTGTGAATCTTACTTATTTAGCTGTGAATCAGTCGTACGATGTATCTCTTCTGTATATCCTTAATGCGATATTTGCCTAGTAGCATTATAATTCATGATCACCTTGTATTCCGCTCATATCAAGGAATCCGAGGCTATGTTGTTCTGAAGATTTTACTTGGCGTTTTTTTTAACTTCCGAGACTCGGGTCAAGAGGTAGTTGCAGCACACTAGCTTGTAGTAAATACGTGCTTGCAGTTCTAAAAATACGAGACGATGATTATCAAAACGGTAATACAAGTACGATCACACGTGTAAACAAAGTCTTATGTAAGATCTTCTTCGATTCCCTTACCCCCCTTCGCGAGACAGTAAGAAGTGTCCTACTCCCATCCCTTCCTTTCACGCTCGACGTAATTATTGAATGGCACCTTAGCTCCATCTCGAAGCAATTTGATCAGGTCACAAACCACCTCAAATATGATATTCCTGAATATGATGCTGCCGTTGCTAATTGCCTCCTGTTTTCGCTCGCAGTGGCGCGATTACGTTTTGTTTGTTTATACAAATAGTTTTAAATTTTTGGTTCCTTCTTACAATCAAGGGGTTATGACCACGTTAATCAAATTGTAACACGCTTCTAATGTCACTCGCGCCATCAGATTTTGATCCAGTCTAACAACTTGGGCTTGGTTTGTATTTTTCGCGCAACCTGTGCCGGAGTCAGCCAGTAAATTCACTATAAACTTTACCTTCGATGCCTTTTCAGTAATCTTAAACTTCCCAGAGCTACCACGACACGCCAACTGTGACTTGAAGATTTAGACATTATCAATTTGTAATTTTACCGAAGGAAACATACACGGCCACGGAAATACGATAAGCGGCTGCGTACCCGTGGCCGCGAAAAATGTATTATAAGTGTGTATAATTTGTGTTAGGGCTTAACTTTTGAAGTTAAATGTATTTTTTCATTCTTATAGCTTTTAATGTATTGATTTCAACTTTTAACATTTTCTGAGTTTTGACGAAAATTTAATTTATCAGAAATAAAATATTCCGATAATAGCAGACCTTTTGGCGATAGGTCAGGGAAATTGGTAAGGCCATCAGGGAAAAGTCAGGGAATAGTCAGGGAATTTGAAAATTGGATATCAGTAGCCACCCTGTGTTACTCGAGTGCACTCTGGTGGTATTGTGCATGTTGGTTGACTGAAATCAGAAAATCAGAAATTGATGAATCCTTCATCAAAAAGAGAAATATTGGTTCCCCTCACTCACACCACTATTAGACCACAAATTCAGGGTAATGTTGGGAAACTATTTCTTGCTTTGGCATAGGAAGAATATTCTTAGAAAATAAAAGAATGAACCCCTGTTAGGTTCACTTTATATTTAAATAGGCACGACCCGGGTTTCATAGCGTAGTTACATCTTCAGGTGAGTGTTCATGCATACATCTTTACATAATAAATTAGGTGGGACAGTAAGGACATCTATCTGTCGCACCCAAATTGTTATGTAAAGAAGATGTATGCGTGATCAGTCACCTGAAGATGTAGTAACTACGTTATGAAACCCGGGTCGTGCCTATTTAAATATCAAGTGAACCTAACAACGTTTTATTCTTTTATTTTCCATTATGGAAAGGTATCACATAATTAAGCCTTAAGTTATCAACTATAAGAATGTTCTTAGTTGTTTATTCTTGTGGTCACATGTTCTACATTTACCCTTAACTCGCAAAATTTAAGGTTAGTTCGTAAGTCATAATGTAATTTTGGGATATAGTGGGGTTTTGTCACCTTTGGAGAGAGTTGCACTTAATACAACTTTGCTTCGACCGTGTGATCATCATCATCGCCTGATGAAAAAGTCGCATCCAAAACAAATTCCGTCGATTTCGGATATCTGACAGTATGTTTAGGTGAAACCTTAGTGACCAGGGAATATTTTTCCTATAGAAGATGATCCGGGGAGATATTCTATAATGAGTAATTAATTAAACACATGCGATGAAAAACTGAAAAATAATTATCTTGAAAATATTTGTGCTGATTAGTTGCATAAAGAAAACAATGCATACAATAATTCAGGTGGAGTTAAAACGATTTTCTCCAGCGATGTATTTTCAAATTTTCAAAAATGCAATTATAATCATTAGTCATCAATCCTCAGATTATTTTGACGCAGCTGTCCACTGAGTTCTTAATATAATGGCTAATCTCTTCATATTTACGTAGTTTTCTTCTTTCTTGTCCTTCATCACTTGTTCGTTACATACATACGAGGCCTTCCTTTGACGTTCTTCCTGTCCACTTGTCATTTCACAAAAATGCAAAACGTTGGATAATGAAAAGAAAGTTGGAAACCTATTATCATTACGTTCTAAACCTCAAAGAGTCATAATGATGCCAGAATATTACGCATTGCATGGCCTCTGAGGATGAACAAACGTATACTCAATAATTTACGTCTCCAACACGTAGATGCCTTGCGGGGTAGTTGGCATTATTCGATAAGCAACATAGACACGGCAATAATCCCAGGCAAGTTAAGTGAAGAAATATTCTTGCTCAAATCCAGCTCAAGGAGGGAGGGCATTTTTCGGGAAGCCGTTCGTTATATGAGCAGACAAAGAGCTGGGCATAAAAAGGGTTTCTTTATCTATTCTCCGAATGAATTCCTCCAAGGTAGCGAAATGCGGCTTCCATTCGGAAAGCGATTGCAACAGTAGAGGATAGATCCATCCACCTATAATTAGATCAGTTCCAAATTCGCTTGAACGAAAAGAGATAGGTTTTCAAGGTGAAAGAGAAGAAGGGGGTATGGTAAAAAATAGCATACATAACATTCCTTTAACGTGTCTTGAATATAAATATTAAATTTGTATCTAGTGCTTACTTAAAATAAAATTTTGAACTGAAAAAATTCCCCATCCTCGGGTCTCAAAATGAAAACTTCGTATTACCAGTCATTTACAGCTTGACCACTCCGTACTCATATTTACGGCACGATTATATGGTTTATATGGACGCGGAAAATATTGAAGCTCGTTTTTAGTTAACTTTTTGAAACGAGAGAATGAAAGCGAAGAGGCGGACACCGAGTTAATCCCAGGACCCCAAGGACCTTGCCTGAGTGCGAGAGAAGGAGCGATGTTCGGCGGAAACGTGCGGAGGGAAGTCCGACGCGAACGAGATAGTTAAATAAGAGCGTTTGAAATGCATGCAAGGAATAAAATGCCTCCGTTCTGGATGCCAGCGCGTTTACAGCTCGGGGCAGGCAAACTGCCGGTATTCCGTCTCTTGCTTGGGCGATGAGTCGATCACCTTACCCTGTTTGAACTTCCCTCGTGCTGGCCGAGACCAAAGAATAATGTATGGTCAGAAAGGAATACGGTTTTCTCTTCGAGCGATAGAGGCGGCGCTCCATTTGTTGGGAAACTTTTTTCTCCCATAGTACTTACGCTCATTAAAGCCGGTATGATTATTATGCTTTCACTACATTTGTTGTATTATCTGAACTCGTACGGTCAAATTATGCATTCTAATTTTAAAATTGAGGTTAATGTAAAGGTTCGCTTCCTATTCTCGCTAATGGCAAGGTACCATAACCTTTAAACGCCGGATTTGAATGTACTTCGAAGTCCCTCCCTACCGGATTTAAATTGGCCCTGCCTTTGCCTGCCGTGGATTTAAATAGCCAAAAATGGCACTTTCGGCAGTGAGAAACACCTAACAGCGTGCCAATATTGGCACTTTCGGCGTTTAAAGGTTAATGAAAAGTTTAGATTCTTTCAGGGTTTTCTGTATCCTTAGTTTTTGCTACTCCCTGAGACCCGATTTCTTGCGACACCCATTCGTCGATCAAATGTTCATTTAACTGTGGTAAAGATGCTGAACACGTGATTGCATGAATATATACGTACATGTACAGGTGAATTTAATTACTGTGTACCGGTACCTTTACATTTAGAAAGGCGTCTACCGCAAATGAGATCGATAAAGAAGTGGTGCTGCTAAACTCCAAATATTCTGAACACATAGGTTTGAACATTCTGAATTGATGTTAGTTGGCAGCCGTAACAAAAGTTACTTACTTAGTATGTGCAAAGTAATCAATTTCCCCAAAGTGGTTGGGAATATTTACTATGAGTACCGCCTTATACGTATTCCATATGCATAGGAATTATGAAGATTAAATTTCAAGTCGTCTGCTTAACTTCTATACCCTATTTCATATTTTATTTATTTAACTCCAACAGAACTGAGGCATTTACACTGAGTCGTTAAAAATATAAATTATATTAATAATTTATATTTATAGCAAAAATGATAAGAAACAGAATTTGATCAAGAATAATTAAATTTAAAGACCTCCTTAGCAACGTTGCCATGTTCATCGCAGCTTCCCGGGTCCTTCCTCGGAAGAAAACCGGAAGTATGTTCTTTAAACTTATATACTAACTTTAAAAGTCCAATGACCTGAGCTGAAAAAAATATATTATGTGCTTTAATATTTCGTTCACGCTTCCTTAGTTTTCAAACGAATTCTTTCGGGCCGAAATTGAGACATAAATTTTTATGTGAAGGAAGGTCATCATACTCCCATAAGGACAATGCATTTCAAAGTGAAAATCCTTCATTTTCAAATCCATATATCTTGGTCAAACGGTCGATGACATATCAATATTTTTACTCCATTCGATAGGGAAAACGATGAACTATAATATACGTTAAAATCTGGGTATGTTGTCCTGCATGCCTAAAATGATGGTTCCTCCTTAAAGTGTCACCAAATACGTCTTATTTTAGAAAGAAAATATCGTCTATTATTTCTTGCAAAGCCTGCACGATGAGGAAAAATTTCCAAATAAGATTCTATCCGCCGATGTCGTCAATAGCTGGGAATTAACTGGATGTGAAGGTCGAGACGTTCGACAGCCTGCCTTCTTATTCTTTGCATCTTAACTTTCTAAGTGGCATGATTTCAGCTGAAATTTACCGAGAGTGATGAGGTTGGTTAATATCCGATGACGTGCATTTCTCTCAAGTGCCAGGGACCCTCACTTTTACTCTCCTCTCGCTAGATGGCGATGACGACCGCGGGGATTAAGGGGCGGGCGGACCCGCTTTTAAAGCCCCTGATCGTAAATTCGCTGAACCCTGGAAGAAATGAGATTGCCTCTGCGTCGCCATGCGTCAACCCCTGAGTCGCGAAACCACCTGCCGCGACCTCTCACCCTTCTCTCCCTCTTCACCCTCCCTCCCCCTCTCTCCCTCCACCACCCTCCACTCCCTACCTCCCCCCCACCTCGCACCCTCGAGGCGGTAGCAGAGAAGCCACAGCGCAGGCTCTCACAGGGAAAACCCTTGGTTTATCACGGTTACGGTCGCATATGTCCACCCTTTCTCGCGATCGGATGGAAAAAAAATCTCTGTCATACCACTCATCGGAATTCAGACGTCAAAATGTGATATTACACACACCAACTAATTTGAAGAGTCATATCAAATGAAAATCGACATTATTATTATTAGTTCTCTACCGGTTAAGGTTGGTTGAAATGGACATTTAATTCTTCCCACCCCCTATATTCCACAAGATGTCCATCTTCAGCCCCTCATACCACCCATCATTGTATCCAAGCTCCCTTCCTTCTCCTCCCTCTTGCCCGCTTACCCAACAATCTTCCCTTAATGACGTATTTAAATACACCATCCCCTGTTATTACCTTTTCCAGCCACACCTTTCTGCCTTCCCCTTATTTCATCTATCAAATTTATTTCCATCTCCTACCAATTCCAGCACTTCATCGTTCGTCCTTCTTTCGACCCACTTTACTTTTTCCATCCTTCTCCTCACCCACATCTCAAGATCCCCAAGTCTCTTTTCGTCTTCTTTCCGCAAAGCCCACGTTTCCACAACGCTCCATATTAAACGTTTCAGCAGTCGTTTCTTTGCTTTCCCTTTCAACGCCTCTGCCATTTATTCACGCGTACGACTAAAAGCTTACTTTAAGTTTTTACTCCTCAATAACAACTCTAAACCCAAATTATATTGGCCTAGGTTATATCGGTTAATGTATAATACAGCCAGTTGAAGATCTATAAGCGTAAAAACATTTCCATTGAGAATGGTAGCTTTTAATGCGGTCTAATAGTGATTCCACGCAGTTGTGACCCAGCGTTAAATATATTCAAAGAACAAGTATGTATGTCAAGCATGTTCGGCAATCGATTTCTGTAACCTTATGCATATGGTCTAGTCTACCATACTTGGTTGGAGTCAGCAAAATATCTGCCATCAGCGAAAATACTGTCATGAAATTTACTTTGAAATGAGATGGCCTCTGGAGTGGAAGTTAAAGAATTATTCACACTGGATCAATTAATGGTAACACTGGAGTAGGTATAATGGTCAGGAAGAGTGTAGGACTGCGCGTGAAAAGCTTCCTGCAGTGCAGTGAGAGGATTATAATGTTGAAGATTGAGACCAAGCCTACAGATACCATTGTGGTACAAGTTTACATTGCGTTATTGGGCAGTCATTGGGCAAACTTAGGTCTTCAATTTGAAGGACTTGATCCTGTACCATATTTCTAGAGGGTTTTTTCCCCACTTACCATTCAGCCTTCTCTGTTTGACGTTAGTGTATACGTTTTTTTTATAGCAATATATGATATTTTATCTTGACAGTCTACAAGAGCGATGGATACACAGTAATTAGTCGCAGAAAATCGCAAGAAAAGAAACCCGGGAGAGCTAATCCTCCAGCAGAAAGACCTTGCGGAAGCCTTCACCCAAATTCTTTTGATTTTAGCTCTGTAGACGCTCAAGTTCATGCAGTGTTCTCACGTGTCCACATGAAAAGGATTTCTACTTTTTCTTTTTTAATTTGCCGTTTCACCTTCGCAGAGCTTCATCTAATTCCTTCATGTATGTACATACCTAGTCACCAGGTCCCCTTGACTTTATTCCTTTCTTTTTCCTGCGTGAGGCATTCTTGTGGGGTTTGTCCAGATAATGCCTCTCTAAATTATCCACTCGTGGGAATCTATCTATATATTTTCCTCTGGCGCTGGACGAGCTAAGTGTTGATCTTCGGCATTATCTTACACCGCGTGCATACCGGAGCCTCAGCAAATCGTAATGGCTGCAATTAAGCCTAGGATCACGTAGGGGCTACGGGACGACCCTGACATCCTGAACGTGGCCTTAACAGAGGCCAATATTATCATTTTCCCTTCCCTCTCCTATGTGACTGTCATTCATAAGGATCAAATACCCCATTGTTTCCAGCAGACGTACGTGAGTCGTAGTCGGGACAATAGGAAGCTATCGTTCATTAAATAGTACTTCAATAGACGAAAATCGGATAGTTGAATGAGCACTCTTACCTTTTTGCTTGTTTCACCTTGATTATTAATATTTGAATACAGTTTGGGTGGAATCCGAGGTGATGGAGTGTTGGCCAAATACTGGAGTCCTTGTTTTTCGGAAATGCAAATACAAATCTCACACCGATTTCAAGATTCATTGGCCAGTGCAGTGTCTGACACTCATGATCAAGAAGGTCGTTTTATGATGAATGTTTTGTTTACGTGGTACTGCTCCGTTTCCATGGTAAACTACTTGAACCAGACGGTAATATATCAAATGGCAAAAAGGTGCGTTTACACGTAGCAGTTGAGTGCTATGACAGTCGCGAGATGCGCGATACATCGATATACCGCTACTGCTGAATACGATGCGTCTGCACAAACTTCTATGAAGCTTAAAGCCGCTAGTAAGGCGTTGTCATAACAAAGAAAAAGCGTTGATGTCAATAGTGATTGACGCTTATGATTTCATGAAATTCTTCAAGCAATAAATTATATTGGCATTCATTTTTTCTACCCATTGTTTAAAGAGTAGAATCGTGTCTCTGAGGAGGGATCTCCTTGTTATTATATCAAAATTCCCGGTTACAGACGTCGTATTGATTTCTGTTGGCAATTGTATTTGATAGATTTCCGAGGGAAAGTAGGCGGAATTCAACTTTGCTAATAGCTCCAACTAGGATCGATAGTATTCGACATATTCTTTGTTCTCGTTTGTTAATTGTTAATTCGGTTTTTTTGTCAATTTTGTTTTGTGCATTATTGTTTGTTAACTGTTTAATAATTGAACTCTGTCTCTTTGAACCCTGGGATTAAATACATTTCTTTGATGAAATTAAAGAAATAAATAAATAAAAATAAATAAATAAAATATGCCCAGTATCGAACTCAACTCGCATCACAGTTGCTATTTACACATGCAAGTGGGGCTTAATAGTTGTTGGCCGTTGACTTTCAAAGCAGTCAACAGCTACGTGTAAACGCTGATTTATGTTTTTGTTCATGGCGGAAGTGTAAGCTAGGTGTGAAGCAACCCCCGCCAAATACCCTCGCAGTTCCTGTAAAAGTATTAATTAAATGAAACTGTTGGTGAAGAACGCCTTTGGATGTTGAGAGATTCTCTCATTCAGCACGAAGATTAATCAACTATCGATCTCGTTCAACAGTGGTCGCAATTCATCATTCGATCGCTTCGATCAATCGATATGCTTCGTCTGAAAATATTTCGCGAGCGGCAAATAGTCGAGTCGGGATGAATCTTTCTCTCAGCAGAAAATCTCCTTGCGGCCTGATTCTTGCTCTTAAAGGAAAAAGGCAGGATTGCCGAGTCAATTATCAAAGAAGGAGTTGAGTCTAAAATTCACTGTTTAAAAAATATAAAAATTGCAAAGAAAGCATGCAATGACTTGTTGTCAGTTTGGTTAGGCTAAAGTCCTTATACGAACATGCAACTACCTATGCTATCAATTCATACAATCGTATTTGTGTTATTCAATATATTTACAGCTATTCATATCCCTAATCATACGGTACGGGGAAAAAAGACATTTTTAATCTGTCAGTTCGGCAATCAATTTCTACAATTTTGTGATCATGGACCAGTCTACCATAGCAAGTTGGGGTTCGCAAAATATTTTTAACACCGTCTGTGAAAAAATTATCTTGGAATTTGTGTTAGAGATTGTTTAAATTTCAACCTACGATCTGACAATGGTTCCCAAATTAATTCATTTAATAGACTGGTTACGCAGATATAATTATCGAACCGTCCCTTTACAAATCTTGCCGATCTTCGCTGCACACATTCAATTTAATTATTTAGGCCGATTTTGTAAGGATCCCATGTACTGGCAGCGAATTCCAAATGAGGTCTAACAAGGGTAAATTTGTTTATTTTTGTACATATTTAAGTTTGGGGGATGGAAAGGGGAGGGGGGAGGGAATACTAAAGAGGAGGCACTAGGGGGGGAGAGGGATGAAGGGTGGGGGGTACGAAACAAAACGTTCACGTAAAGTCACGTCACGTTCAGGTAAAGTCATCGGGAGTGGTGATCCGTATAACCAATGTTTTTACAACCAAATAAATGATATAGAAACTTGTGACGCCAAAGACTCGTATGAACCCTTGACATGGTTCACATCTACATCTACGCAATACCCTGCGAGCCACCTCGAGGGTGTGTGGCAGGGGCTGAAGGTCACCAAACATGTGCACTATTGACATGTAACTAGGATATTTAATGGAGACATGCTAGATATTTAATAAATCAAAAGATGAAAACAAAGTGGACTGTATAAATCTGATTGCCGCCGAATGGTACTCACAAAATTCGGAGGCTTCAATGTCATGGCGAGCTGACACGGTGATGATGATGCCGGTTCTTCCTGGACGTCCGAAGCTCACACGTTCTTTCCAACAACAACTGTCAAAAACCACTGTCCTCGTATCGAGGATCAAAAAAAAGAGAACCTCCTTGCCCTCTTACGGGCAAACACAAAAAAGAACAAAAAAGAAACGAAATGCACCACTCGGCGGCAAATACGACTACAATATCACCGAACATAACCCACGCACCAAAATTGGGTGCCAATTTTAAATATAATAAACAAGTAACGGCGAGAGTGCTTAGGGAAATATAAAGAAACCAAACAAAAAACGCGCAAGCTGAACCTGGGAAGATAATGAAAAAAAGGTTAGGAAATGAATTAGGTTCTTCACTCTGAAGGGGGCCTTCATCAGAGACTTTGTACAAATGGGTAGCCCACGGATGGGAATGGTTCAGCACGAATGTTCCCTAAGCAAGCGATATGTACAAATACATGAACAATTCTCCAAAAAATATATACAAAAGAACCAGGACAGGAACAAAATACAAAGCAAAAGAACGAAGAAAAAAATTATTGAACAGGCAGTTTGGCCAGTTTTGAAACTGGTCGTTTAAAAATACCAAACGCTGTTCGGACAGTGCTAACCCGCACTCGTCCTCGAATTTTGCGCTTCAGACCGCGAGGAATGGTACAAGGAGCACAACGCAATTCGAAGCAAGGAATGCATTGATAAATCCTCTTCCTGATTACACTTCGGGCAGAGATAATCCAAAATTTAAAACTTAACAAATAATGTAAAGTAGCTGGCCCAACGTGTAAATACACCTTATGATAATAGTCCATGATCAAGTGAGTCACATGACTATTTTTGGGTAGCAACAATGGATGCTTCCGTTCATACGGTAAATTCGAGTTTTGAAGACGCCCACCCACCCTGAGACAACCATCTGAATCAAGGAAGGGATTTAAGCGTTGAATTCGAACTGAACAAGGTAGACCTCGTTTTAGTCGATAAATGTCCTCTTTGAAGTGACATTGCTGAGTCATTCGAGTGCAAAGTATCAATGCCGAATTGATTTCATTCAATTTCAGAGATCCACTGATACGATTATTTGATTTAACCCTTGTGTTGTTAATAAATCTCAGACAATATGCCACAGTTCTCAACAAATTGGACCACGAAGAGTGGCGCTTGATGAATTCCAAATCGGGCTCCAGAAATACTGTGAAGGTGGAATCAAAATAATTCTTGCTCTCCGATAGTTGATTTATTTCAATTGGTTTGAAAGAACTGATTTTCCAATTAATAAAGGGTTCCGATAGCCAAGCAGGCCCATGCCACCACAAATTTTGATTAATTATTTCACTGGGCAAACAGCCCCGACTTCCGATATCAGCTGCATTATCTTGAGTTGATATGTGATTCCAAGTAATATCAATCGCATTTTCCTTGATTTGTATGATACGATGAGCAACAAAGGTTTTCAATCGATGGGGTGGGGTGGTTAACCATGTTAGAACAGTGCTAGAGTCTGTCCAAGCAAATACGCGAGTTAATTTTACCATTCCCGATATACTCTCAAATACAAATTTTATAAGTTTGGACAACAAGACCGCTCCTAAAAGTTCCAAACGAGGGATTGATTGAGTTTTGATTGGTGCAACTCGTGTTTTAGACAAAACTAAGTGAACATTTCCTGGTTCTTTTAAGTCACCCATTCGCACATACACAGAAGCACAGTACCCTCGTTCAGAAGCATCGCAAAATCCCAGTATCTGGGAGGCGTTACATTCTATATCCAAAAGTTGGTCCTTCCCTATCCATCTAGGGATTTTGACAGCAATCAATGATGGCAACTGTTTCACAAACTCTTCCCAAAGTTTCAAAGTAGAAGACGGAAGTTCATCGTCCCAACCCAGTTTTAATTTCCACAAATTCTGCATGAGATATTTTGCCCAGAAAACAATAGGAGCAATCCACCCTAATGGATCGAATATCCGTGCAATTGTGGACAAAATGCCTCATTTGGTACTGGGTGTTTCACATTGTCGTACATGATATGAAAATGTGTCCGACTTGGCTTCCCAATAGATGCCCTACAATTTGATTGATGGAACTTGATCGTAGTTAAATTTCACTTCAACTTGACAAAGATCAGACGGAAGCCCTTGCAGCACCTCTACTAAATTGGATGCCCATTTACGGACTTGAAATCCCCCCGCATTCATTAGATTATTTATTTCAATGATTAAATTCTTTGCCTTTTGGGGAGAGGCGGTGCCAGTAACCAAATCATCTACAAATAAATCCCGTGAAACAACAGCTGCAGCACAAGGATATCGAAGAGCTTCATCTAGGCACAACTGTTTAATAGTGCGCATAGCTAAGTAAGGTGAAGAGGTGAGGCCAAAAGTTACCGTATTAAGTTCATATTCTTGCAAATCAGAATCTAAATTGGGACGCCATATAATGTGTTGATACGCTCTCTCCTCAGGCCGAAGTTCAATCATTCTGTACATTTTACATATGTCACCTATTAAGGCCACCTTATGCAAACGAAAACGAATAATCAAGGCTGATATGTCTTGGTGAAGTTTGGGTCCCACCAGAAGCATATCATTAAGTGATGTTCCTGTAGTGGTCTTGGTAGATGCATCAAAAACTACTCTCACTCGAGAAGTGGTACTACATTCTTTGTATACAGCATGGTGCGGTATATAATATTTGCCGGTACCCCATCCGACCTGGGACATATGGCCTAATGAAATGTATTCGGATAAAATAGAGTTATACTCATCTCTGCCTTGCGGATTCTCATTCCATCTCCTCTCCAATAACTTGTATCGCCTAATCGCTGTTGCCTGAGAATCTCCCAATGTCGCCAAATGATCTATTTCCTTAAGCAGTAAAGGAACAACATATCTGCCGTTAGGCTTTCGATAATGGCAATTAACAAATAATTCCTCTGCTAACTCATCCTGCGGTGAAACAATATGAACCATTGGTGCTTCTTCCAATCTTCAAAAATTTTGCAGAGTTAAATCGAGATCAGAGTCAGCTGATACAAGACAAGTAGAAATGTTAGATGAGTCACGAGATGCAGAAGACAGCGAGTTTAATGGCCCAATAAGCACATACCCAAAAATCGAAGGCCAGGCTGTGGGAAGTCCGCTTGAACGAACCACTGGCTTATCCAACATAATATCGGAATACGTATCTGCTCCAAGTAAAAAATCAACTGGCCCTGGTTTGTAATACTCCGGATCGGCTAATTCCAAGAATTCAAAATGATGGCGTACTCTCTCTGGGACCTGCTCCGTGGGTTGTGTTGAGCTTATCTTTGGTATAACAATGGCATTTACTTGAAGCTCAGTACCCCCTTGACGCGGTCGAATAACTACAGAGGCAGTGCCTTTGGTGGACGTAATCGGAGTAGCGGCTAAACCAAAACAATTGATCATCGATGATCTGCGAGGAATCCCTAATCGTTGCTGACAATCCGTTGTAATGAAGCTTGCCTGCGAAGCAGGATCAATTAAAACACAAATAGGAATGAATGTTCCCGACTTGCTCCTTGCAAGCGCAAGGCATGTCCCTAACAAAACCATTGAATAATGCAAATTCATCTGACAAGCAGAACATGAAATTGAATTTGACGAGCCATCCACCTCGACTGCAACTGATTCAGAATTTACCCTTTCAGTAGTCTTAGGAAATTCTGCAGCCGGTCGATCATTTAAAGACTGTGCTTTATCATTTGTGGCTTGAGATTTTCTGACTACACTGTCGTAACGCGAGTTCCGATTGCATACTAAAGTATGATGTTTATTCTTACATACTTTACAAAGATTTTTGGAAAGGCATTGCTTCGAGGTATGTTTCTCTCCTAAACAATTATAGCACAGCCGTTCTGTTTTCGCCAATTCTCTTCTTTTCGTCATCGGTAGAGAAATGAATCTCTCGCATTGATATATCTTATGATCTCGCGAACAAACAGGACATGACAACTTCTCTACCTGAGCTACGTGAAAATGAGAGGTTTTCTTTGCAAAAGATTTGACTGAAGAACTAGCCTCTTTCAATGATATAGACTGCGCGCTTTCCTTAGCTCCCGATGATCGGAGAACGTTAACGTAGTCGCGACCAAATTTTAAGAGCATGTGAACAGATGGAAAGTCCACTCGATTATTCCCGAGTTCAAAATGCTTTCTAGTGTCTTGATCCATAACTCGAGATGCTAAATAAAACAAGATAAATTCGCCGAAATTAGGTATGTTCATCGTCTTCAATGCATTCACATTTCCCGAAAATGTTTCGATGAACATTTGCAAAGAATCCAGAGAATTATTCCTCAAACATGGATAGTTAAACAACTTATCTAAGTAATGAAATGCCAACTGGCGTTTACTTTCGTACTGTTGGATCAAAGTTTTCCAAGCTATTTGATAATTTTCAGCGATCAACGGCAAGCTAGTAACAAGCCTGTGGGCATTACCTCGTACGCTCGACACCAGATAATAGAATTTTTCAATATCAGTTAGTTTAGAGTTTAAGTGAACAAGACTATTGAACACATCGAAAAATGGCTTGAAATTCTCAATTTTTCCATCGAAGGAAGGCAGAGTAATTTTAGGTAAACGCGCCGTTCTGTCGTCGGATTCATTCGAAGAGGCGTTATTAGACGCAGCATGTGCTCCCCGCTTCAGAACACGACTTGCTACGGCTCGTATTTCGTGGTAGTAGCCTTCTACCTTATCGAAAGCCTTTAACTGAGGTGCCTCTTCCTTTTCCAACTCTAATTCAATAATCATTTCCCGCAATTGATCCGATAATTCAACAAAGGACTTATATTGATCATCGAGTAGCAAAAACCTACTCTCAAAAATGTCTTTATCCTCCGCGTTGCCTTCGATCGTCATGGATATTTCGTATAATTTTTCAATAATACGCATATTCTCTTCATATTTGAATTTAGTTAATCGATATCTCCTCATTAGCCTAATATTCTTCTCTTTATCGGACATGATGAATCAACTCCAGTCAAATGTATGTGTAACAAAGTTACAATATGGAAATGACGGACACAAAAACAGAAGAAAACGGCCAAAGAATAACTCAAGATTCAAACGAAATAACAAGGAACAAATATTTCCCCAAGCACTCGCCACGACCGATAATGAATTCCAATATGATATTCAACAAAATGATTCCAATGTGGATTCATGAAATGGATCCGACCAATTAATCTGCGATCTGGTTAACCATACCGACATCCGGCCCGAAGGACCAAAAAATGTTTAATAAATCAAAAGATGAAAACAAAGTGGACTGTATAAATCTGATTGCCGCCGAATGGTACTCACAAAATTCGGAGGCTTCAATGTCATGGCGAGCTGACACGGTGATGATGATGCCGGTTCTTCCTGGACGTCCGAAGCTCACACGTTCTTTCCAACAACAACTGTCAAAAACCACTGTCCTCGTATCGAGGATCAAAAAAAAGAGAACCTCCTTGCCCTCTTACGGGCAAACACAAAAAAGAACAAAAAAGAAACGAAATGCACCACTCGGCGGCAAATACGACTACAATATTACCGAACACTAGATAATAGGGTCACATGCGGCTAGATGGTTAATATCTACGAAATTAGAAAGGGATTATTGGTTGTTATTACATGTATCATGCACTACTGACTATGACTATATTTCACCTACCTATCCCTTTGCTACGCTGCCTATTGTTCTCTTAATTTTCGACCTAATATTTTTATCAAAATGCTTTTGGATTTCTCTCTAGTTGTTCTCCGAGTACTTTTCTCTTGAATTCACCAAACGCTTTTCTAAGGGCTGTTTTTGTGCCTGCTTTACAAATTTTATAATGTTCGATAATATTTTTTAGATCGCTGTTAGCTACATTTTCCTTCAATTTTCTTAGTTTCGCGTGGCTAACTCGTTGGCGTCTTAAACATTTTCTAACCTCCGCATTGTACCACCTTGGTAAGGCAAGGAAACGGATACATGAAAGATTTAATCATTAGCTAGAATTAGATGCAATCTCACCTTGTATCCCGCGCGATAAACATCAACAAGACGTCTGCTACAATCGCAGCTTCTATAGGTGCCCACCGCGATAGCAGCGCCTGCTCGCCAGAAAATATTTGGCGACGGATTATGAACGAAATGATCCGATTCCGTCGCCATGAGCCGGGGTGACCGTAGCGCCATCAAGGGAACACGGTTTGTACTACCAAATATGACGGTTTTATTCCATACAAGCTGACCCGGCCACGCGTTGCTGTGGCTCAATCTGGTTAATTGGAAAGCGCACGTTTATAGTATGTTTAATTTCACAATTCTTATGGGTATACAATATATCTCAGCTGATCGATTGTTTTGCAGCTGGACACGCATATTTGTATATAATTTTAACGTCTTTACATGTCGTCACAAAGTAGAATATTTCAGGCAAGCATTTATTTCATCCGCTAGTGTCAATCGAGGAATTCCAGGTAATGTTTGCCTGAAATGTCGTGCAAGCAAAATAATGCGTTCTCAAATGGTCTTAGGATTCAACGGAAATCTTGCAATGATCGATCCAGAGCCTCGAGCGATGCTTTGTGCACCATTGTGCATTCATCCCAAGCAATAAGTTGGCATTTCTGAAATATTTGTCCCTTGCCAGATGATTTGAATATGTTGCACGTGAGTGTTTCAATGAATTGCAAGTTCAATGGGATGCACATCCCGTCTCCAGTGTCGATATTGTACAAACCTTCATGGAGTGAACAAAACAACTAACCAAAGCTTCATGGAAATCGGATGAATGTTGTGGTAATGCATGAAGTTATCAATATTGTATCGATACAGTATCGATATTGTAATGATACTTTATAAAAATTAGATAAAAAATCACCTAAATAATTTCACCTCAATTTTGTATCAACAATGTATCGATGTATCCATATTTTATCGATATTATATCGATACAGTATCGACATTGAATTATCGATTTTGTAGAGACCTTCGCCGAGCGTACTCAATAACTTTCCAAAGTTTCATGGCGATCCGATGAATGGTGTATTAATGCATTAAGGACAAACACATTATACCTATACATTCGATACAGTATCGATATTGTAACGATACATTTCTTTTTAAACACTAAATAATTTCACCTCAATTTTGTATCAATAATGTAACGATTTATTGATACTTTAGCGATATTATATCGATTAAGTATCGATATTGAAATATCGATTCCGTAGTCCTCTTTTTGGGAATGTACTCAACAACTTCCCAAAGTTTCATGGCTATCCGATGAATGGTGTAGTAATGCATAAAGGACATACACACAAACACACACACACACACACACACACACATTCATTTTTATATATATAGAAGAAGAAGATATGGGTATAGTTGTCACGTCAGAATCTCGAATTCGACTTTACAGAATTGGGCCCCTGGATAAACTATGTAATTAGCATCACCAAATGTTGCTACGAACAAAGTTCGGGAATCTACATTTAAATGACTATCAAGTCGAGTGATTTTCGCCCATATTAACTTGCGAAGAAGGCCAGATATTTAACTACTAAGGCGACACTATTTTATTCTAGCATAAAGGTGTGAGGGCATGGGAATTGAGCAGGTTTATTGAAACTAATTAATTAAGGATTGGAGTAATTTAATTTCGGGTCGAGAGCCCATCTCAGGTACCTGCGATGAACACCATGGGGTATACTCTTTGACCCATCGTGATCCTCCGCAACCTGCCAGCTATTCACGGAGTCCTCTGACGTTCGATCAAAGGGCCTTCCATTCCCTTGAGGCAAAGGGAAGCGTACCTACCTGTATGGCGATGACCGGCCATTCTGATGGGAGTGGATGCACGTAAGATGGGGCCCTTGGATTAGGGCCTTTGAGGACGCGTAAAGACCTTTGCCGCGTTGGAAGTCGGGAAGCAATTAAGGCGAGCATCCACCGAAATATGAAGTAGGTGTCATTTTTGTTAAAATTTTAGGACTCATCATTTTCTGGCCCTTCTATCGATTGGTAATAAAATAATTAGGCCTTTACATCTTATATTTGAAGAAAAAAGACGTTGAAAGTCAGCTATTTCATACGTGGCTATACGGCAGAGCATGGCTCTTGCAGAAAAATTTTCAGATTGATAATGTAAAGAGGAATGTCGTTTTGACGAAAAACTAATATAAGATGCGCAATTTTATTTAGAATTTAGCAATGTAAAAAAGTGCTCGCCTTACCACCCCTGTTCAATTGATATTAGTAAATGTTTGCTCGAAAAAAGCAGAAAAACCATAATTACAAGAAAGTCGCGCTACAGTATTTTGTTATCATTGACAATGGTACTTGTGACGGTACGAAATTACATGCCTATTTACCAAGTTAATTTAGGAACATACCTTACCAAGGTTCTTCTTATATTTTTTATGTAATTTAAATATTTCATTGGTTATTGACATGGTGTAATAAAATAACATTGCTTCCAAATGCGTCATTGTTCCAAACAATTTTCAAAAATAGGAATATCAATAAAATTCAAAACAAAGAGTGGTTCAATGGTGGGTGGCGTTACTTTGTGGAACTCCTTCATGGTGAACACAAGGGAAAAATACTTTGCTGGTCCACAGGATATGATTTTATTGCGACCGGTTTCGATACAGCGTATCATGATGATGCGCTGTATCGCCAGATGATGATACGCTGTATCGAAACCGGTCGCAATAAAATCATATCCTGTGGACCAGCAAAGTATTTTTCCCTTGTGTTCACCAAAGAGTGGTATTTGCAAGGGAATAGTTGAAAACTAAGTAAGAAAATATTTAGCCTATTTCTAAAATACGTATTAGTGGGATTGAGCATGTACTCTCACTTTGTAAATTAAACGTGGCAACAACACGTCAGTCATGTTCCGAAGTCAAAATGAGTTAAAAGAGATGGTAAAAATTAGAATGTAACAACGGGTAATAAAATAGCATACTCATGCAATTATCGTGTATGGGTTATCATCCTATAGATGAATTTACATATAGGTGTTTTTCTGTATCGGTATTTATTCATTAAACAACATAGATCTTTTACGGGATATTGAATCGCGGAGTCACGGTGGAACCTCAATCAAATAAGACGAGCATGAGATTGACCTTCTGCGCAGCCGGTGTGGGAAATGAACAGAAATTTTACTTTATTCCCGTCTATACTCTAGATGGTGAACTGGACATTGAAATAACGAAGGAATAGTATCTATCGGTAGACATTTTTTTTAAGTGCACAATATGCAAAGCTATTTCAAGAACAAAAAAGGGATAGTTTAAAATACTAGAGCAGGACAGGGCTAATATTAGAGAAGCTAGGGAAGGTGGAGCAATGTAGCTCAGTAGGTAGTAAGTTGGGGGAAAAGAGGTATCGATAAACTGAAGACAGAAGTAGAATTGCTTTGGAAAAAGAAAATTTTATTGTAGGCGTGAAAAATGGCCGTAGGGAAGTCAAAAAAAGACTAGTGAAAAGCTTAGTATGGAGTGTTGTACCTTGGGTGCTTTCCGTTCGGGCGACTGGTGTGTCACTTTGTGTGAACGGAGTTTAGTAAAGCTTAGTTTTGGATTTTTAGAAGTGTGTGGCGTAGAGAAAAATACAAGAGAAAACAGTTTTTTTTCCCTATCTTTTAACATGGGAAATCAGTTGCTATGCAAAGATGTTTTCGTTGCTAAGTAAATGTGTTAACGTTTTTGGTAAGGGGCAAAAAATTGGATTGAAGAATTTTAAGAAAGTGTAATTATTTTTATCAATCAATTTTGTAAGTATGAAAATATTAATTGACGTTTTCGATGTGCAGATAGTGTAATAAAACAATTTTTGCCTACCTACCCCGATCTTTTGTATGACTTGTGAATTTCAAAGCTAGGCATTTTGAAATACTTCTCTAATATTTGAATGAAGGCTATAAAACGTTTATTATGTGAAAATATTTATGGCTAATTAGCAGATTAATTGGAATATATATTAATGTTGTAGCGTGTCAGTCAGTCATTCTGTATTCGTTTTTTTTGCTCTCTCCCAAGTTTTGAGCTAAAAGAGTGAGGTTTGGTGCGTCGGGTGTGGATTTTCTGTCTGTATGATTTGGTTGTAGTTTTGGATTTTTAGCAGTTTGTGGTGCGCAGAAAAATGCAAAAACGTGGTTTTTGAGAGTGAGAGATAACATATAATGAAAATATAGCGTAAAGCAGTCATGGACTGGAGGAAAATGACGACAATGATATCAAAGCAGCTTCTTCGGGAAGCGTCACCATTTGCTTATTTTAATTTTTGATTTATGAGTGAATGGTTATGGTTATAAGATTAATTTTTTTCACTACAATTCTTTTTTCGTTTCCATCTAACGATTTCGTGCAAAAATTGCGATTTCGGTTTCGAGTAGACGCCCTTGTTCCTACCAAACAAATATCTAACTGCAAAAAACATTTGTCAAGTCTGTAATTATGGCTTTTGGGAGAAAATATATTGGCTACAACTGAAGAACTATGAAAAGGTATACGAAAGTAAAAGCATACGCACACGGGTCTGTGATCAACGAACATGTGTTACTTTTTTGGGAGGATCGAAATAATTTTAGTCTCTTTCTGCAAAAACATTTTGACTCACCAATAATGGTTGTTCTCCAGGGTTGAAGTTGAAAGTATTTAGCAGGATATTCCAGCATGTGCACTCCTAGTTTCATTACACTGTAACAAAAAAGATACACAAGGTTTACTTGTTGTGATCACGTAATAAAATAAAGTGCAAGTTAATAATTATTATTAATATGAATTTTTTTTGAAAAAGTGAAGAAAACATTTCAGATAAACTAATTTACATTTACTGGAATTGGAGATGAAGAGATATTTGATACAACTTCTGAAGCAACGTACTGTGATGCCATTTACTGATTTTACTCATCATTTGGGATTATTCTGAAGCAGTTTCACCTGCCAACATTAATGCTTCAAAAAATATTTAATGAACCCTAAATATTTAACTTTTTAAATGGACTACTCTTGCTGGGAAATGAAATTGAAATTCGCCCTTCGCTACAGTATTCACCGAGGAATTACCGAATTTTTTCTCAGGAGAAAATAGTCGAAACACAAGTAGGCTACTTAGTGAGGAAATAGCTCTTTTCAAAGTGGACAATGCATTTATTTTTGTTTTATATGCTTCTCTTTTGAGAGGAAAACATGTTTCTCTTTTGAGAGGAAAACATGTTTCTCTTTGCTATCCGATGTTTCACATTTTAATGAATTGACGACAGACCGTAAACTTGCTTGCGCCTGGCTTGCGACTTGACGTCTTGTAATGTGAAGCTCATAACTTGATGTCTTGTCACGAAGTAATCCTTTTGGTAGTTGGTGAGTGATCGTCTCGTGGTACCTCCGATGATATATTTCACAGACATTAAAATATTTCGATTTATTTACGTAAATTAGAGGGGAATATTACAGGAGGCGCCTTGGCGGGCACTACCTAATTCCTGTAGAAGAATAAAAAAATTGGGGAGGAAGTAGGGGAAAAAACGATTACTAACTATAGAGAGTTACTTCCTCAGACGATTGACTACCTGATAGAAGTGAAACTATTCTCCCGCCAATAAACATCTCATTGGGTGCTTCCCGTTCGGTCGACTCGTGTGCCACTTTGTGCGAACTAGCGTCAGCTTCGAGTTAGCTACGAATGTAGATCACTTGTGCGCAGTAGATGATGCACGTTGGTCACGAGTCGAACGAGTGGGAATCTTAAAACAAGTTTAATATTTCTGAAGAACTTGTAGATCTGCCAGTTAACTTGTGGTAATCGTCATTGGTTTCAACAATTACTTCATCTACATCATATCTACACATTCACCCCTGCAAGCCACCATAAAGGTGTGTGGCAGGGGGTGAAATCTTACCGAACATGCACTGCATATCATGCATAAAAAAGGGTTAATACTTGTATAGGTACTGTTTAAAACTACGCTATTTAAAAAAAGATTAAAAAAGCAAGGCAAACATGCTAAAACATGCTGTTAGTTGGGTTAGCTTCAAGTCCTTATACCAACATGCAGCTACCAATATTATCCATTGCTACACTCGTACTGGATATATTTACCGTTATTCATATCCCTAATAGTACGAGGAAAGAAGGATATTTTGAATCTGTCAGTATTTCATTTATGTACAGGTGAAGTCTAAATATGAGAACAATGTGAGTAATTCAGAATGATGATTTCGAATGTTCTTGTTTTTGTTGAAATGCTGCGCAGTAGAATCTCTAGTCATCATATTTATTCATTTGAATGAATGTCTTACCTAGAAAAAGTTGCACATTTTCCAATTTCGTGCCAACAACGCTTGCGCAAATCTTCTTGCCGATGTCTCAAAGTCAAGTCGACTCAGCTTCCCGTCAGAGTCAGTGTAGTGATGGAAAAATCGATTTCAATTAAAATCGAAAATCGAGTTTTAATCGTCAAAGATCGAGGAAATTGAGATCGAGCCATGATCTTCGAGTTTCGATCCAAACTCGATTTTTCAACTTCGATCTTGACCATTTCGTTTGATCTCAGGAGCGCGTAGTAGTCAGTAGAGGTCCTCTATGAACTGCCACTGAGGTCACTTCTGGTTAGAAGTAGATGCCAGTAGATGTTAGGCAATACCTCAACAGGCCACCCGTCGATAGGAAAGTCAACCCCAATCCTCTGAAAGTCTGGGAGGAGATAAAGGGTGAATACCCCAACACGTACCGTTTCGCGATCAGAGTGCTGAGTATGATAACGTCATCCGTCCCATGTGAAAGACTTTTCTCTAAGGCCGGTAAAATTGGAAAGGCACGCCGTAGATCATCAAGGAAGCATCTCAATCAGTTGATCTTTCTTAAAAATTTTAGTGAAGTCGAATGGTTCCAAGCGGTGATCCACATTAATGTAAATTGTAAATTTTTACGACTAATAATTCAAGAATGTTTTTAAGTACATTTTTAGGGATATTTTATATTATTCAAATATGTATTATGAGCGTTTTTCAAATGAATAATAAACATGTTTCTGTACCAACTGTAATTTTTTCCAAAAATGAACCGTAGATTTTTTCGATTAATCGACCTTTTGGTTCAAATTTCGATTTTTGCTGAAAATTCGAGCTTTTCATTTCGATTAAAAATCGATTGCTCGAAAAATCGATTTTGACCGAAATTTTTCCATCACTAATTCAGTGTGAGTCCGTTTGTGTCGGTAACACGCGACGACGACGAAATCGAAAGCAGTGAACACGACTTGTGTCGACTCTTGTCAGCATGCGTCGACCAATAGAAAGCACCCATTATGGGGCGGAAACGTGGGTTTTGCGAAAAGAAGATGAAAAGAGACTTCGGGCTTTTGAGATGTGGGCGTGGAGAAGGATGGAGAAAGTAAAGTGGGTCGAAAGGAAGACGAACGATGAAGTGCTAGAATTGGTAGGAGAGGAAAGAAAATTGATGGATGAAATTCAGAGAAGGTATAAGAGGTGGATGGAAAAGGTAATAAAAGGGGATGGTGTTTTGAAAGAAGTGATTGAGGGAAGAGCGTTGGGTAAGCGGGGAAGAGGGAGAAGAAGAACGGGTAGCTTGGATGGAATGATGGGAGGTATGAGGGGCTGAAGATGGACATCTTGTGGAATATAAGGGTGTGGGAGAATAGAATGTCCAACAATGAAAAGAACGTATCTACGGCTGTAATAAATAAAAAATGAAGATTAGTATCCCCAAAGCAGTAACAGTTAGGGGGCAAAGGAATAAAAAATGGGAGAATAGGCGGGGAAGGAAGGAGTATGCACAAATTAAGGGAGCTCTCAATCACACGGACAGAATCAAGCATACGGAGAAATTTAAGTGGCAGTAAATGGCACATTCGCACACTCACTCATATTGTTACAAACAACAGTCACACTCAAAATTAAGGGAATCAAGGTAAAAATAAAAACGAACAGTGACGCACACAATAACTCACTCACTCAGGTTTGTATACAACATACAGTCACCTTCGTGAGTTCAATCACACACACACAATCAGGGTTTACGAGGATTTCTCCAACGCCAGTGACCCTTCATGCACACAAGATGATGTCTTGTGTGCATGAAGGGTCCTTTGTCAAAGAACGGAATTTATTAACGGAATTTACTTTGTATATACGGGCAGGGGGAAGTAGACATTATCTTGTGTGCATGAATAATGAATAGAATGTCCATTAAGGTCTTCCTTCTCCGGTATAAAACTAGTAATAAAAATATATTACACTCTAACACAAGCGGTTATCGTTGACGAAAATAATATCCGTACCTAAATTAGGATTGAGGTATCAGGCTGGTAGATGTAGTGTAATCATTATCATTCAAATCCCGAATGTAAACGCAATGATTTTCTGCGGAATATTTAGCCCATATTTTTCCATCGCAACCTTTATGAGTAGTTTGGTCGAAGCTGTTAAAAATCTCATTTCTTGCCTTCAAGGCTACTTCAAGAGTTCCCAAGGGGCTAAGGAAGGCTAAATCAGTATCGACTGGACACACAGGTTTGCAGGCCGTGTTAGACCACTTCTAGCCGTGAAATAAAGGTATCCATGAAGAATATATTATGATGAAAAAAAAGTAAATGGAAAAAGGTAATTTATGGAAACATATAACTGGTTTGTTGAATGTGAAACACTCTTTGGAAAGCCGTGATTTATTCACGATTATTTGGTCGATTTTAGTTTGCTTCACGTTCGAGGATTGTGCTTGCAAAAATGGACTTTAAAAAAATATTTTTGTTGACGTTTAATTTCTCTAAACTATTCACTTCTATCCGTTCTATATAGGGGATTACTTCCAGCACCTATTTCATTGTTTGATGATATTAGGGTCTTAAATATAGGTTTTGATGTTAAAGCAATAATGAGGTAAATGTTGCACAATGAAATATTTAATTCGCATGAATTCCCTTCTCTCCCGGATTAGAAAACACAAAAAAAAACTGGTTTTATATTTGGAAATCGATACAGAAGGTTTTATCGACAATGCTTCCCTTTGAAACGCTTTAAATTCTCTTTTTCTTTCGTTCAGCCAGCCCGCGTCAGAAATCCTAGGATTGGTTTGACGCAGCCCTCCACTCGATTCTTCTATCGGCCAACCTGTTTTCATATTAACGTAGTTCCTCTCTTTCACGTCCTTTACGACCTGTTCTATATAACTCATACGAGGCCTGCCTTTTCCATTCTTCCCGTTCACTTTTCCCTCGACGATTGTCTTCATCAGGCCATCGTGTCTTAAGATGTGGCCGATTTAGTTTTCCCGTCTTCTTTTTATAGTTTTCAGCATACTTCTCTTCTCTCCCACTCTTCTTTAGACTTCTTCGTTTGTCACTCTTTCGATCCATTTTATCTTCACCATTCTTTAGTAGCACCGCATTTCAAATGCTTCCGGCCTGGACTTCTCTGCTGCTGTTATAGTTTCCATGCTTCGCTGCCATATAGTAGAATGCTCCAAATAAATGTTCTAATGGAATGTTTCCTCACTTCCTAGCTTGTATTTGCAGCTGTAAGCAGAATCTTCTTCTGGTAAAATGCTGTACAGTATATGGGTTACAGTAAGAAAACGAATAGATTTTTTGTCATTATAAACGTCTTTAGGTTTCTTAGGGAAATTATGGCAGCGCGCTCACTGTTTCATTGTTGCAATTGCTTGCAAAATTAGCGATTCACCGCCTCTGTCCAGCAGAAAAGTATAACTGTTGAAATGAAACACCTTAGAGAAAGCAGTATAGGAAAAAGTCGGTGTGATGTGATCCTGCTGCACAAGTCATCTTGCACTTAAGTTGAAGTCTAAATGCCCGAGGTGGAATTGAACCCACGATATTTTGATGGCGATAACAAACGACTGTCAGGCGACTTTGACCAAATAATGTGCATCTCACGTAATATCTTTTCAGCTATTTTATCTATTAAAAAATTGCTAAGACTTTTATTCAGGGATACGCTATCTTTCTTGCACGCACTGATTAGAAGCTTATTACATAACATTAAATCATCGACATTCATCGGATCGGTAAATACAAATGATACCATTTGGCTACTTAGTGATAGAAAATATGGAAAAATTGATGTTCAGCAACTCACGGTATCGAGCGTTGTATCAGGAAATTTCCTTTGTAAATTGTTACTAATGAGTGATGGCCTGTTTTGACGCTTCCAATACCATCAATTATGTGCTTAACATAGGTACACATGCTCCGCCGATGCATTGATTACAAAAAGTGCTGTTACTTTACCACAATAAATAGTATTTTGATTTTGAATATGAATAACTGCATTGCACATTATTTAGTGTAAGGAAATTCTGCAAGACATTGGTTCCGTTTTAGTGCCAAATTCCATTAAGGTCTAAATAGGCAACATAACATTTACTATTGAAAGAAAATGCTTTTATCAAGTAGGAAGCCGATAGAATCTTCAAGGTTAATATGATCCCAAAATATGAAATAAATATGTAATTACATACACACAAAGGCATTTGCGCACGTACATATATACAGGCATATCATCATCATCATCATCATCATCATTGGTCAACAATCCTAGGATTGGTTTGACGTAGCTTTCCACTCGATTCTTCTATCGGCCAACCTTTTTATTGTGACGCAATTCTTCTCTTTTACATTCTTCACAACCTGTTCCATGTATCTCATACGAGGCCTGCCTTTTCCAATCTTCCCGTTCACTTTTCCCTCGACGATTGTCTTCATCAGGCCATTGTGTCTCAAGATATGGCCGATTAAGTTTTCCCTTCTTCTTTGTACAGTTATCAGCAGAATTCTCTTTTCTCCTACTCTTCTTAGGACTTCCTCATTACTAACTGGGTTGATCCATTTAATCTTCATCATTCTTCTGTAGCACCACATTTCGAATTCTTCTACCCTTTACTTCTCCGTTGCTGTCATCGTCCACGCCTCACTGCCGTACATAAACATGCTCCATATGTATGCTCTGATGAATTGTTTCCGTACTTCTACGCTTGTATTTCCAGCTGTAAGTAGATTCTTCTTTTGATAGAATGCCCTCTTTGCCTGGGCTATTCTTATAACTATTTCTTTCTTGCTTCGTCCATCGTTGGTTACTCGGCTTCCTAGGTAACAGAACTCTTTCACCTCATCAAGTTTTTGTTTTCCTAGTTTGACATTGGTTTTGGCCTCCTCTTTTTGCTGCACACCAATATCTTAGTCTTCTTCTTATTTATTTTCAGCTGATATCTGGCCATTCTCCTTTTCATCGTTACTAGAATCTTGTTCAGATACCTCTCTGTCTCTTCTATGAGAGCTATGTCATCAGATTATTGCAGCATGCTTAAGACTTACTACCCTTTTCTTCTCCGCTGCTGTCATTGTCCATGCCTCACTGCCGTAAAGAAACATGCTCCAGATATACGTTCTAACGAATTGCTTCCTTACTTCTAAGCTTGTATTTCCAGCTGTAAGTAGATTATTCTTTTGATAGAATACCCTTTTTGCTTGGGCTATTCCACTTTTTCTATCTTGCTAGAGTCATTTATAAAATGAAAATAAAATCCATCGTTGTCACAAGTCATCTATCCTTTGATTGGTTTGATGCATATTTCTACTCCATTCCTGTACCAGTTAACCTCACCATATTCATGTGGTTCTTCTCTCTTCTTTTGATTCACAACTTGTTCCATATCTCATCCGAGGCCTAACTTTGGAATTATTCCCTTCCACTTTTCGCTCAATGGTTGTCTTCATTAGGCCATTGTGCCTCAAGATACAGCGGATTAATTTGCCCAATATTCTTCATAGAATTTTCTATTTTACTGGCTGTTTATTTCTTGCTTCGTCGAATTTTTCCTCAAAGTTTTTTAGTATCTCTCCAGTTGAGTATACATATGTATAATTATAAAATAAAAATACATATTGAATATTGACATTATGTAATTAAAATTCCTCAAATACGCAGAAAGTTCGTAACCCACGAGGAATTTCGAACGCTGGTCAGTAAATGGATGTTAAATTTACAGTTTGAATGAATAATGTGGAATGTTATGCCTGAATAGGATTTGTCCCAAGTATATCCAAGATCTTACGGGAAGGAAGAAATATATTAATTATTCTGTATTCTCAGTATGAAGATAAAATGGATCGACCGAGTGACAAGTGAAGAAGTCCTAAGAAGAGTGGGAGAAATGAGAATTCTGCTGAAAAGTATAAAAAAAGACGAGGCAATTTAATCGGCCACATCTTAAAACACGATGGCCTGATGAAAACAATCGTCGAAGGAAAAGTGAATGGGAAGATTGGAAAAGGCAGACCTCGTATGAGTTACATAGAACAGGTCGTAAAGGACGTGAAAGAGAGGAACTACGTTGGTATGAAGAGGTTGGCCGATAGAAGAATCGAGAGGAGGGCTGCGTCAAACCAATCCTAGGATTGTTGACCAATGATGATGATTCTCAGTATGAGTATCCTACGACTAGAACAAAAGGGGCAATGTCGTCTAAGTGTTTAAGGGGTAGACGTAGAAAAGGGAGGAGGAGATTGAAGTATAAGGAGGTAAAGGCGAAGATGATTTGAGATACCTGTATTTCCGGCTGAATGGGAATGGTAAAACCTATTTGGAAATTTCCAATTCGCATTCAGCAATTACGTGATTAGTAACCACTAATAATACAAGCATCTTAAAAACGTATCATTTTGCATTTGCCAAGATTCGCTCACGGCGTCAAATGCTATACAGTGAATAATTATTACTCATGTGAGAATTTAAGTGATAGAATAGAATAAAGGTAGTTGTTTCAGGCTTAATTTGGTGGAATATCATAGCGAAAGAAAAACTGGCAATGAAGATGGTGTTGTACACCGAAGCCGGTCAAATTAAATATCTTTTTTCTTGCGGAAAATTGCCAGTTTTTCTTTCGTGATAGAATATAATAGAATTTTGTTGTTTTAGGAGTAGTGTCCTGTGGAACAGGATTACAATTTTACCTTTTTGGTTTTGGTGCAGCAAATAGACATATACCTATTATTTGAATTTCATACATTTACATTACATGCCAATAGAAACATGCGTAGATATTCATGCAAGAGTCATAGATGTGCGTAGATATTCATGAATAGACAAAATTCCGATTACATGACAGTAAAAACATGCATAGGTGTTCATAAAAGATCATAAAATCAATGGAGGCAGGCGATACTTGGTGGAATTTAGTTGCACTGAACATGTTAAGAAAATTAACTTTGTACGATTCCACAACATTATTTATTATTCCGATCGATTTCGACGTCTGAGCGTCGTTGTCAAGGTACATGCATCTGGCACAGTTCGGGGTCTTTATATACACCAGGATGAAATGCGTCCGTGGCCGTAACTTACGCCACTCTTTGGCTTTTCTCCACTCCAGGAAGTTACTAGGAGGACTTGACCATACCCTTACGAGACGAAAAACATCACTTCTCGATCTATAGAAAAAGTACGTTTACCGACGCGATCATCCCCGCTGATTCCCAGCATCACTTACCCCAAAAACTTGGAGCCCTTAATTCAATGGTTCACAGACTGGTATCTATCCCCATGAGTGAAGCTAATTATAACGAAGAATTAAACACAATAATGACCATAGCAGCAAACAATGGATACAGTGAGTATTTAATACAGAAACTTCTCCGCAAAAAAGTGAATTACAATACAACAAAGTCTTTGACAAGCCTTCTGGTTATCCAGAGAGAAAAATTTAATCAGAAAAAACACTTGGTTATAATTCCACACTTTATTTCAGGAAGACGATCCGGGTTTCAGCATGTCATGCCATCTTCAGGTACAAATGGATGGGTGGCTTACACTTATATACCTGTGAGTGGAGGGGGGGTGGGGGATATGAAAACAGGGGTGAGGGGTTTGGGGAGAGGGGAAGCATGAGTAATGGCCAAAGCTGTTTTTCGAAGGAGGGAGGGGGGGGGGTTAAGGTTGAGAGTCATGGAGGGATGGTAGTGTAATATGAAGGAGAGGAGACTGGGAGGGGAACATATGGTCATTACAAAGTTTAGTGGGGCAATTCACAATTTCGAACTGTTCTAAGAAGTCCATTTTACGCCCCTTGTCAATACAATGTAAAATCCAAGGTTCAAATTCACACCAATGGTTCTCGTCACATAAATGTTTGGCTATTCCGGAGGATTCGTCATTATTTAAAAAAACATCGTCTTTGTTTCAGTTCCCAGTTTGTCCAACATATCCAATGTTACAGGTATCACACTTCAACTGGTAAACACCACTTTTCTGCATATTGTCATACTTGTCCTTTGTATTAAAAAGCATTTTACCCAATGACACAGGATTGTAAAATGACACTTTGGCATTATGGATAATATTACATAGTTTATATGAGACATGAGATATGAATGGTAGCTTGCACCAGCGTGAAGGTTTGTCAATATCAACTTGAATGGAAGTTATAAAATTTGTAGCTTGTTTTTTGTCAGATCTTTCAATAAGCTTTCCAATCAGTTTTGGGTCAAAACCATTTTGTTGGGCAATATACTTAATGGTATTTAATTCCTTATTGAAGTTGTCCTGGGACATTGGGATACTTGTTAGCCTGTTCACCATTGATTTTAGCGAAGCTGTTTTATGAATACGGTAATGGTTTGAGTTCATTGGAATAACGACATCCGTAAACGTAGGTTTACGATAAATTGAAAACTCGTGTCTGCCCGTACTAATATCAAGGTTAAGATCTAAAAAGTTAATGTTATGTCCACCGTATTCCAAAGTGAACGCGATTGATTGGTGCATAAATAATCGGAATAATAAATAATTTTGTGGAATTGTACAAAGTCAATTTTCTTAACATGTTCAATACAAGATCATACATATGGGAAAAAAATACAAAATATAAATTATGCATCTCTTCTAAAGCAATGTGAAAACATACATATATACATACATACAATATATATAGGTGTATACATACATATACACCTATATCTATGCACAAACACATATTATTATGCTTTAGACAAGTTACCAAATCATTTTTTTATTAGGTATGTACAAAAAGTACACACATACAAGAGTATACACATGTAAACATAGAAAAAGTATAAATTTTCCACATATTTGGTCAATACATATATACACATACCTACATAATATATAATATATACCTACACTTATTATTATGAGTTGGACAATGAACCAAATCGTTTTTCATTTAGGTTTGCAATGAAAGTTTGATATAAGTGAACTGTCATAAGCCTTTAGAGCTGGTAAATGTTATTTATGGGTGATGGAAGTGATGGGAGTATTTAGAAACAAAAATCCTCATCGAATATAGAGCCTGTAGATGGAGTTGTTAGCCACATTCGTTGGTAATCCTTCCATATTTTTCTTAGAAAGGACAATGGTAGTTAGCAATTAATTGCCGTGCAATCAAGATGAATAATTCGAAGGCCTTTTGTCTGAATAAATGAAGCCTTCGAGGGACGACACGCATTTCTCACACGCAGTCTCTCAAATTCTTCGCGGAGCAACGATAAAAATGTTCCGCTCCGAATTGGCCGTTAAGGACAGACATCGAGCAACTGCTGTTTGCAACTCGGGCGTTTGGGAGTCCGCGGCACCGTAATGGTCGCCATTAAACTCGCCGATTTCGCCATCCGCAGGAATATATACAAGGCGGGTCGCCGTTACCCCTGGAAGCGCCCTCCTGGTCTTGGCGTCGCAATAAATGAGTTAATTCCGTTGCCGCCCCTCGTGCCCCAGGGGGAAAGGGGGGAGGGGTTTTGGCACCGGCAAGTGAAGTGTCAGGACCTGGGGGCAACACGCCATCATTTTTTACGACTCATATATATGTATGGAATCAACCTGTGTACGTAAAATCGGCTACCTTGTTGGAGAATGTCACTTGTTTCTGCCCCCTCGGGCAGGTCGTTGATTTTCGGAATGTTTTGCCTCGTACGTAACGTTCCACCCTCCGTCACTTTCTAAATGTTCTCGTGAGACTAAAAAAAGTATCGGAGACAGCTCGGCCATAAATTGTAAATCGAGGGGAAATATTTGAGTCTCTTTTTTTTTTTGGGGGTGAGCTCCGTGTGTTTGGGATTGCGCGAGGGATTTTTTTGTATGTGGGCGTATCTGCGTGAGCCGGACGGAGATGAAAGGAAGGAGGATATCTCTCGGGATTGAAGCTGAATCATCCGCCTTTAGATCTTCGGCTTCGTACCGCGCCGTGGCACTGGAGCAGGACAAGAGAAGAGCGGCGAGCGAGAGGCCGATTTCGGCTCGGGGAAAATAAATACCTACTGCTGCATTCAACCGCAGGGCCCGGAGAGCGCTCCGGACTAATGGCTCCCCGAGAAGAGAGGAGAAAGAACCCCTTTCTGCGATTACCCCATTTAAGCCGCGGTCCAGGGTTCACCAGAGAGGGTACAAAAACCCCCTCCCACGATCAATCCTGCTGAGTGTAGGAGAGTAGGGGGGAGAGGTAGGGGGCACAAAATCCCATGCTCAAACTTTGAAGAAAACGGCGGAATCAATGAGTATTGCTAAAATAGGATAGTGGATGCTATATCACGGTCAGTGGTAAAAGTATAGCTGGTTTTTATGGGAAAAATGTTTTATTTCTTAAAATACCAATCTATTATTTCCGAGTATTTACATTGCTATAGAATTTATCTAAGTACTAAATATATGATTTAGCTCCCTCATGAGTTCAATAGAATGCTGAAGTTTAGAGAAGAATGAAGCCATTCATCAGAACGTATATCTGGAGAAAGTTTCTTTACGGCAGTGAGGCATGGACGATGACAGTGGCGGAGAAAAAAAGGATGGAAGCATTCGAAATGTGGTGCTACAGAAGAATGATGAAGATAAAATGGATCAACCGAGTAAGTAACGAGGAAGTCCAAAGAAGAGTGGGAGAAAAGAGAAGTCTGCTGACAACTTTAAAAAGAAGAAGGGACAACTTAATTGGCCATATCTTGAGACACAATGGCCTGATGAAGACAATCGTCGAGGGAAAAGTGAACGGGAAGAATGGAAAAGGCAGGCCTCGTATGAGATACATGGAACAGGTTAGGAAGGATATAAAAGAGAAGAATTACGTCACAATGAAAAGGTTGGCCGATAGAAGAATCGAGTGGAAAGCTGCGTCAAACCAATCCTAGGATTGTTGACCAATGATGATGATGATGATGAGTTCAATTCATCTACTTGGATAAGGATGCATTAAAATATTTTTCTCATTGCCGCAATACATCTAGTAAATTTTACGAGTAAGGATCAGACGTAAGTCTATTAAGATCCAATCTATTTTTTTTTTTGATATTGTGATGGCTGCTGCCTTAAATTTTGAACACGAATTTTCATGTGTGAATCCTGTTTTTACAGCATGAATAAATTGTATTTGTTTTCTTCATCATTCAACTTTTTTCAGTGGAGTTAGAGCGGAACAAATGCAATTATCGACTTAATGCCTCACCATTTACCTTACACAGTGTAACTGCCTCGAAATGGTGACTCCATGATTTGAAACAGCTTTCTTTCTGTTGGTTCTCTAGCGTTCACACGCGTGGACCTACCTACCACTATTTCCTGCTTAGCTAAGCAAATTGGAGAATAGTGGTAATATGTTGAGTAGAGGAGGGGCAGAGTATAAGGAAAGGACTGTTTGGAAAATATAGTGTAAAGAAGGAAAATTATATCAGAGCTCGGCCTAGCATACATAAAAATCATTATCTATGTATAAAGTAAATTAATATTCTACTAGCAGACCTGCGGCCTGCTTTGCAGGCAGTGTATTGGTTAACCTACCTCAAGAGATCAATATTAGGTCAATTATTAAAAACATCCTGGGAGGTTCGCAACATGCTCCTGGGAGGGAAAGGAGTAATTGTTAAAACCACTCAGTATAATATAATAAGAAATAATCAAATAAACAAAATAAGTATTTAACATACTTACGAATCAATGGATAATGCCTTAATGCCTTAATAGATGAAACTAAAGCCGCTTTCTGTAACTTTTTTCACGTCGTCAATTAATTAATGCACATTTAGCAAAACACTTAAACAAACATACATAGCAACGTGTACGAATTTGCATAGCAACTCTAATCCCATGTTAAAAGATGGTGAAAACACTTTTTAACACTTAAATTTTCACAATTTCCGATTCGTTGACAGATATTTAAATACGCCTGCTCCATGTGCCCACATTTCTTCTTTAAAACGACACCACTCCCGCATCCATCAGATAAGTATCTTACCTCAAATTGTTTACCTCAATTGATGCACCGAGGTCGAGCGTTAAAACTTCCTGGGAGGTTTGCAGCCCGCACACATTTTTATACTTTTTATATTTTTTGGGCGGGAAGGAAGTGCAAAGGAAACCTAAAACTACTGATATGTTGTGCGCGGACACTTTATGCATTGAACGCACTTTGCTCCACCTCCAGAGCTCTCAACCACCGCGAGAATACTCAATAAAACCGACTGGACTGACGGACCGACTGACGGACACCGCTACAAACTTAATTATACTAATGACTAGATATCACGTTTCCTCTTAGTTAGGGATGGATATTGACAAATACGGATAGAAAGATATATTTAAAATTAGCCAGCGTGGAATGGGGAACATGCACTATTTTTTATAACTCTTTGAATGTGAAGTTTATTAGCTGAAATGTGTTTGCCGAAAATTTTGCTGAAGAATTTTGTTGCATTACAAAGATATTAATTCTCTAAAAGATATTACTCTTTGAAAACTGTACCTTTTTCGTCAGCTTAAAAACACGACGTCATCGCATGACGTCACGGCACTGTATCACTATGGGCGTTGTTTCTTTGTTTATGCACGGAGGTAAGTTTTTAAATAAATTCTTGGCGATAACGTATGTATTTATGTCATTTGTTTAATGCAATAAACGATTGTATTTCGAATTTTTATTTACTTAGCATGGGTTGTAACAAACAAATTAATTTATTAATTATATAATGCTTGTTTAGTGCCCAATAATTTCTACTACGTCTATGGAATCGCTGGTTTTTGTAATAAGAACGCCTCCATAAGGGAGTCAACCAAAGGAAATAGTCGGAATGTGCATTTTTTCAGTCATCGTTTCGTTCGAGAAACTGCTAAAAACCTCAAAACAAGATATTCGCTTCGTTTTCTTTTAAAAAGTAAACTTCTATCTCCGTAGCAATATGGAACCTATACCGTGCAGTGACGTGAGATGGCGTTTCTGGTCACGTGACTTTCATCAATTTCCGGGAACATTTTAAATTCATTTAATAATCTTTGTGGTGGGCGTAGAAAAATTTGGCATATATATTTAAATTGGGGAGAAAATTTCGCATCAAGTACATCATTAATATTCGAGAAACAAATTTCATGCATATTCCCCATGGAGGACATTTCGGTATGCACACTGCTTGATTCCCTGCTATGAAGACATTGAAAGTAGACTTTGCGCGAATCTAATTGAACGTGAGGAGAGGGCTCTCGAGGATAAGCCCCTTTACTCCTCCGATAAGATAATTTTATGCGTGCAATATCGTGCGCAACCGGTTCGAGCTCAATGCATTACGTTCAATGGGGTCATTCACCATATATTTTTATTGCCGGATCTGATAGAGTTTGTAAAATAAAAAGACACGTATTTTTCCATATTTTGATCCGTCAATTAATTCTCGAGTTATAAGCGGTCAAAACTTGATGTTTTTAACCCTTTAGGAAAAGTAGGTATGGTGCAACCTCTGACATATATCGACTTCGTCCAATCACAACTGAGCCCACCAAGCTACACCGCCTTATCGCAACGGGGGGTGGGACACAGCTGACTCTGCCAATGGGAGTGATTGCGACAAGATCTGTTCGACGGGACCTTCCGAGAACCCCCCTCCACTCCCTTCCCTTCCCCTAAAAGCAGTCAAGGACGGGAGGAAAATGACTTCAATGATATCAAAGCAGGTTTTTCGATGGGCGTCACCTTTTGCTTATTTTAATTTTTGATCTATGAGTGAATGGTTGTAGTTAAAAGATTAATTTTTTCACTAAAATTCTTTTTTCCTTTCAATCTAACGATTTCGTGTACAAAATTGCGATTTCGGTTCCGAGTGAACGCCCCAATTTAACGTGTCAAGTTCGTTGAATTGGAGAAATGGCAGGGTGAGCAGGTTTTTATGATGGGTAGTTTCGCGTTTCATCATCTCCAACTGTGGCGGAGATAAAGCTGCAGAAGGGAGTTTCGAAATGTGAATCTTAGTCTCGAATCCTCCACCGACACTCACCTGGCTCCATCTATCTTTTCAACCTCATAACACGGAGAGAAAGCCACCCCTCCCTGCAAATTGCCAAAAAATGTCCGCCATTAGGGAAGACCCGTTCGTTCTTTCGGCACCTCATCCGTTCTCCGGTTCGTGGGACGCGAGAGTCATGGAATTGAACTGCCTCTGCGATAGTCCATTATTATCTGCACTTTCTCTTCTCCATACATTTTGAAGAAATGGTTAGGGATGCGTAGGGTGAGATTTATGCTGAGATATAGGTTGCAGGATATGTCGTAGATATAGTTTGTTTGTTGTGTCATTGTCCCTGGTGTGGATGCACCCCCTGCCACACGCCCTCGAGGTGACTTGCAGGGTATGTCGTAGAGATAGGTATAAAATGCTTGTAGGATGATCAAGTACTGACAAGTACAACACCCAAATGTTCACATATTTATTTATTTATTCAAGTGTACACTGCAAGAAGGAAAATTACTGTTGGCAAATATAGATGAAATTTACAACAAATAATATACTGTACACAAAAGAGAGAATAGAAGTTATCATAATTTGTCAACAATCCTAGGATTGGTGTGACGTAGCTTTCCACTCAATTCTATCGGCTTCTCAATTCTTCTATCTTCTTCTCAACTTTTTTTCTTCTCTAAAATAGAAGTAAGAGAAATAATATGACGAATTAACAATCAGTGTGATTATTCTCTGTTGGCATTCGATTCGCATCTGTCATCATAAATGTGATACAAAACTAGTGCAAAAGATAAGGCAACCTATCGCAATAGAACAAAATCAAAGAGATTTTTCATAAAAAAGAAGACACGAAGCTTTTAAAAATAGTAGTATATAAACTGTATATCCAGGAAAACATATATCAAATGCTGCAGGAATGAGAACCACCTTGGAGAAAAAAGGAGTAAACTCAGAGGAAAGAATTGATGATATTATGGACGCCAAGAAAGAATTTATGTGATGCTATTGTAATAGATATGATACTTTTGTTTTCCTTGTATACCGAAGCCAGCAGTCGAGACTTAGGTGCAACGTTAATTGGTTTTTGTGGAGTTATAGAGAGCATATTTTTTTCTCTGGAAATCCTACCATAGCAGGTAATGTTCATCTATATTATGCGGGCATTTGTGTTTGAACGATTTTTGAAAGGCATATTTATTACTCTAAAAAGTTTCCCCCATTTCTTGTTCTCATATTGTAGCCTTTTATTTTAATTGTTGACTTGTAGTTTAACAGAATGTTGCCTTTAACACTGCCGACAAAAAAAGTTGATGGAATATCAGAAATTTACAATAAAGATGCCTCATTCATGTGTACTACCACGTACTTATCAGTAATAGGAGGAGAAGATCCTACCATTTAGTCAAACAAATAATAATTGGTTTCAAATTAACGAAAAAAGTATGTTGAGACAAAAAGTATGATTAAGCGATTACGTTAGATTGGTTCAATCGATTTTTCTATCGCCTTTCTACTTCGTGTACACAAAATTACTATGGTTTATATTAATCTACACCGACTCCATTTACTTAAAACAATGCCTTCATCTGCTATTCTTCCAATTTACTTTTTTTTTAGTCGTCCGTTATATCCATTTCATCTTCACCATTCTTCTATGGCACCATATTTTGAGCGCACCCAGTGTTCACGACTTTGACGCTATCATCGACCATACCTCACTGCTTATTGAGTGATATTTCATGAAAAACCTTCCGTTTAAGAGTGGTTTACTCAGACGAAGACCATCCTCATGAAATATAGATTGAAAAATAATACTTCACATATAGGATGCAGAAGTATTTCGTTTTCACAGAAAAGAAGTTTATTGTGAAAAAATGAAATTAATATTATGAGAATCCAATAAAATTTAAATGCAAACCTAAAAAAGCCCCTAACTCTGAATTTTCTCATTCTCGTGAACTATTTCGACTTCAGAATCATCATCAACAACATCTTCTATCCCTCGAGGTCCCTAGCAAAATAACGCTGATCGTGTTAATTTCGAAGCGTTGAAACGCGTTTTACTCGGTTTTGAACACAGGAAGAGGAAACTAGGGAAACTAAAATTTTCACTCATTATTTTTTTCATTCTGAAAACCGGTTTTATAATAGTTTCACTGCCATAATATAAAATTCAGTAGAATAATCACTTCTTTCCAACCTTTCTTTCTGTAGCAAGAGGTTGTTGAAGGGGAGGGGAAAATGATGATGGATGTTTTCCTGGATGAGGAAGCTTGTACTTGGCTGTTTCCTTCATCGCCATGTACTGTTTTCAAAGTAACTTCGAATGTTATTTCATGAATAATCATTGAAATGTACAGAATATAAAATGAATCTACATGGTCATAAATTGTGTTAAAACAGACACTTCAATTGCAGATGGTTTCCAATAATTTGTTGAAATGAAAGTAATGGAACGTGGTACTAATAACACCAGTGTGATGCACCAATAACACCAATGCATGATTTGAGAAATGCAACCGTGGGAATAGGAAACGTAAACGTTTGGTAAGGAAAAGCAGATACGATGGTCTCACACGAATTTTCTATTAAACTAATGGTTTAACTAGTTGATGTTTGTATTTGGTTATTCTGAAAAGTATTTGATGGGTACAGAATTCATAGTGTTGGAGAAAAAAAAGACGGATCCAACATACTTTGGGTATAACCTGATTTTATCTCGAGACTCTCATTGCAATCAAATCCGCAGAAAATCTGCTAGGTTTTCCGTTGCTACTTCCCAGTAGCTTCTAAGAAACGATATCAATTATGATATTATTGCAGTGTGCAAATTATACGGTATGCCAATGGTCCATGTATTACTAACTTAGGTTCTCCGATGACATATTCAGCGAGCTTGTATTCTTCACAATCGGGAGACGTAAAACTAGCTAGAGCTGTTTTAAGTTTATATTGAAATCGTTTTAATTTTATAAAAATACTCCAACCACACAATCCCTCTTACTGGAGTAGTGAATGAAGTGTATTCATTCAAAAGTTGACCCTTGCACCGAATATCATGATCCAGAGGAGTGGCAGCATTCTGACGGCGAAAGAATACAAATAGTCAGGTTTCACATTGTTTAATTCAAAAATTACACCTTGGGGAAATTTAATTCGGTATGTGAAGCGGGCCTTTTTTTTGCTTAAATGTCAATGAAGTTTTTTGCTTTGCATCAAGCGCTTCAGATACATAGAAAAACAGGTTTTCGGTTGGTATTTTGTTGTATAAAGCTTTGGACAATAATATCAAAGACGAAGGAGTATGATATCGTCTCCCCAATGGTTTTGCTATCCCACTTTTGTTTGAAGAGCCTTCTCTGAGACTCCGTGGTGGAGGGGAAATTTTTTTCCTTCCGTACTACAGATGACTGGCCAGATAATATCCATGATGTTTTGAGCAAGCAGGGCAATACTTCCTCCTCTTAAGGAATTCATTGTAAGGAATGGCTTGGATCGAAAAAGAGGCTATTCAAGGGTGACACAACTTAGGATATTTTGTCCATTTTATCATTCCTTATAAAAAAGTTAAAATTTAAAATGCCATAAATTTTTCCATATAAAATAAATTTTTCCTGATACATTCATTTCTGTGCAGTATCTGTATCTCAAGCGCTACATAAAATGGAATATATAATATTTTCCATGGAGTCTAATCCATAATAGTGGAGCATAATAATATCTCATTACTCACCACTGTAGTTTGTGTTTTTACCTGAGTTCTGGAATCGGCCCGAGATATAAATCCACCTTTTTTAAGTTTATCTTGAAATCGTTTTGATTTTAGAAAAATACTCCAGCCACACAATCCCCAGTAGTGTTTCAGAATTAATACAAGAATTAGGGTGGGAATCATTATCAGAGCGTAGATTTAAGTGTAGATTAAATCTATTAGAGAAATTTCAATCGGATAACTTCATTGAAGATATTAGGCACATATTAAAGAAACCAGCGTATTATGCTAGATTCGACCAGATAAATAAGATTAGAGAGATAGATTGTCGTACTGATAGATTCAAAATGGCATTTTTCCCCCGTGCTATAAGAGAACAGAATAGGCATTATAGCAAAGGGATAGGTAGGGGAAATATTTTAGAGTATTCTGTAGTGCATGATGGATGTATTAATCCCTTAAATACTATATATACTAACAATCTAGTTGCAAGAGACCCTATAGTTGCTTGTTTGCATGTCGGTAGTGTATTCTTGGTGATCTTCACCCCCTGCAACACACCCTTGCTTGCAGGGTATCGTGTAGATGTAGATAGATAGATTTGCAGTACATATGCTTTCGCAACTGCTCATGTTTGCAGAATCAGCTGTATCCCCCCATTGCGATAAGGCGAAGTATAAATAAGAGCGTACGCTTTCCCGGCGAATTGATGGCGGTCCATGACCATGATGACAAGGCCTACGCGAAATATAAACCTACCTTATGACACCAAGAAGTAGATCCCTCTTACTTGAGTAGTGAATGAAGTGTATTCATTCAAAAGTTGTCCCTTGCACTGCATATCATGCATCCAGGTGAGTGACAGCATTCTGACGACGAAAGAATGGAAGTAGCCATTTCGCACATTTTTTTATCCCAAAATTACACCTTGGGGAAGTTTAATTCGGTATGTGAAGCAGGCTTTTTTTTCTTAAATGTCAATGCAGTTCTTTGCTTTGCGTCGAGCGCTTCAGATACGTAGAAAAATAGGTTTTCGGTTGGTATTTCATTGTATAAAGCTTTGGACTATAATAACCAAGACAAAGGTCAATAATATCGCTGCCCCAATGGTTTTACCATCCCACTTTTGTATTGTGTAAGACTCCGTGGAGGGAACGTTTTACTGCGCTACTCTAGGGGTAGGCGTTAACAATAAAGATTGCGATAACGCGAAAGATAGATCCGTGATTCCACACCTGGAATGGACCCGAAATATAAATCAGCCTTATGACACCAAGAAGTGACTGAACACTGTTACTAGGATACGCCAGGAGGAGAAAGTGATAAAGAGATCATGACGATACTTAATGCTAACGGAATAATAAAGACAGTGATATATTAACCAGTATAAAAATTCATATCTATGTTGATTTTATAATATATGTTATATTTCATTGGAATCACACTTATAAAATCACTTCAGATTCTTAATCTAACTGGCTTTATTTTTAGCAAATTGAGGAATGGGGGCGTTTACTCGGAACTGAAATCGCAATATTGTACACGAAATCGTTAGATGGAAACGAAAAATGAATTTTAGTGAACAAATTAATCTTCTAACCCCAACCATGCACTCATAAATCAAAAATTAAAATAAACAAAAGGCGACGCCGACCGAAAAACGTGCTTTGATATCATTGACGTCTTTTCCTCCCATCCTTGGCTGCTTTTCGGAGAAGGGAAGGGAGTGGAGGGGGGTTCTCGGAAGGTCTGGTCGCACGGATGCTGACGCAACTGCTCCTATTGGCAGAGTCAGCTGTGTCCCCCCATTGCGATAAGGCGAAGTAGCTTCACGGGCTCAGTTGTGATTGGACGAAGTCGATATACGTCAGAGGTTGCACCACGCCCACTTTTCCGAAAGGGTTATAAACATCAGTTTTTCGCCGCTTATAACTCGAGAAATAATTGACGGATCAAAAAACGGAAAAATATGGGTCTTTTTTTCTGCAAACTATATCAGATTCGGCAATAAAAAAATATGATAAGTGACCCCATTGTTTAAAACGAGATTTATACCGATTACGGTAGGTTTTATAAAGTATACTGACCCTACTGACTCTACTTCACATTACATTTTCCAAATTGACCCTTTCATACGCTGGGTCCTTCTTCAGGTCAGAATGTTTCTTGCCTTTCTTGGCATTGCCGGAAGTGCTTGTTCGTTCTCCTCCTCGCCTTCCTAGCAATGTATTCCAACGAGGCTATTCAGTGCTCCACTTCGGCTAATTACTCGTTCCATCCAGCCACTATGCCTCTTCCTAATTTTGGCCAACAACCTGCTCTTCTCCCCAAACATATTCAACCCTCCATGCTTGGCCCTCTCTTTCGTTCATCGTATATTTTCCACTCTTGTCCACTCCCACTTTCCTGAAACCTTTCATCCGTTTTTGTCGCTTCTTCCTTGAGTTCAGATCTCGGAATCAAAAGTAGATACATCGCTACGCTCTTTGCATTGAATTTTGTTTAATTACAGTTACAACTTTCGTCCTCTCTCTTTTGCTAGAGCCTGATTGGGCAAATAAATCCACCTAGGGCCTAAGGTTCCTAGCCCATTTTATAGCCCAATGAGCAAAGCACGGCTCGCGACTCGTGTGGCTCTTTGGGTGCGTTTATATGGGACAGAATTAAAATTTAAATAAAACTACAGCAATTTCTAATAAAAGGCATGGATTAGAATTTTTAAATGAAAGGGAAATATATTCATTGACTGACTCCTTGTGGGTATCGTATGCTGTATAAAAAACACTATTTGCAATATAGAGCATTAATAAATTTTCTCAGCCAATGCTATCTCTCTAATCATACGAAACCAACGAGAGAAATTGTAAAGTGATTTTTTTATGCTTTAATAAAGTTATAATTAATACTCTCTCTTGTAGACTTTCATTTTTTTCAACAATATATTATCGCTTTTGAAAAGTTTTGAAGTCATTTTTAAGAACAGGTTTGGGTCTTCCATCTTAGAGGTTTGACAATGGACAGGTTTACTCGGAATCGATTTCGCAATTTTGTACACGGAATCGGTAGATGGAAACAAAAAAAGAATTTTAGTGAAAAATTTAATATTCTAACCAAAACCATTCACTCATAAATCAAAAAAATAACATAAGCAACAGTTGACGCCCACCGAAAAAGCTGCAGTGATAACAATGACGTCATTTTCCTCCAATCCATGACTGCTTTTAGGGGAAGGGAGTGGAGGGGAATTCTCGGAAGGTCTGCTCGCACAGATGCTGACGCAACTGCTCCTATTGGCAGAGTCAGCTGTGTCCCCCCCTTAGCGATAAGGCGAAGTAGCTTCGCGGGTTCAGTTGTGATTGGACGAAGTCGATATACGTCAGAGGTTGTACCACGCGCACTTTTTCGAAAGGGCTAAAAACATCAGTTCTTTACCACTTATAAATCGATAAATAATTGATACATCAAAAAACGGAAAAATACGGGTATTTTAATTTTACAAATTCCATCAGGTTAGTCAACAGAAATATATGGTAAAGGACTCCATTGCTGTTGTAGCCGATATTCATTCTAACATTTATTTAAAAAATTTCTTCGAGAAAAATCATTATTTTAGTGGACTTTATGATGACGTTGTAGGCATGAAGTGGCGTCTTTTAATTAACTAAACCTTCAACTGGATGGAAATTAGGCCAGGGGGGAATCATTCGTGCAATTCAACGCCCTTCAGCAAATTGATCTGATAAGAGAAATCTGGAGATCTTATAACGCCTTTGCATTTCGGGCTGCTCGGTGCTCCTGAACGGCAATCCCTGGCACTTGAGAGGTGTCGTTCCACCCCCTCGTTTGCTCTCGCTTCCCTCCCCTCCACCCTAAAAGGGGCCTTCCCGAGGCAAGGGTGCAGGGGGAGAGGCACCCTTTTTGCAGTCCCAGGGTGGGTAGGTACACGGGTCGTTTGCTGCCTTCCCAGGTACGTGGGGCCCTCCTTATCACACACCCCCGCCCTCTCCATCCCTGCCTCCACACTCTTTATCTCTCTCTCTCTCTGTTTGTGCCTGGGTCGCCGTTTTCAATCGCGGGAAGTGGTTCGCGCAACTCCCACGCAAAAAAATGGGGTCGCCCCCGTCGCCGCCTTGCTCCAGGAGCTATCTCCCCCGTTCCCCGAGAAACACATCGAAGGGTTGGCGCGAAACGAGGGGGAGAACCCTAGCATGGCACCCGTGCCCCACTTTCCGAGATCCTGATGGCTCATATATATTTCTTTTGACCTCGTGACCCTTGGATTTGAGTCCTCTTTCGTTTCGATGATCAAAGCACGTGCACGCACTAAGGTTCGGTTTTATAATCTAAATTTTAATATTTCCGTGTCTCTAGAATGGTCATGAATAAGCTACTTCATCTACATCTACATAAAATCCCTCAGGGTGAGGTGATTAATGGATGGAGGGACATTATTAGTCTGAGGATAGCGCAGGAAAGGGGACGTTGATCATGGATCGTTATTCCAACCAGTTTTCCAACAAATCCTAATAACCCTTCTGAAACAACGTTTATAGATTCACATCTTACCCTTCAATACCTCAAATAAGTATGTCAAGGAGTGTGGGGCCAATGCTGTAGTAAATTTTATAAGACAGAAAAGCAGAAATCTTTTAGCATTTAGATAAATCGTTAACATTTAGATATGAAGGATTAAACACGAATTAACTCTTGTGAATTATGGTAAAATTAAGCGATCTGGTAACTTCATTAACGTCATGGAATTTCTAAGTACCTATAGAGTCTTAAAAATTAATTGTTAGCCCCTGATTACATTCGCTACGGATTCCCTTTTGCCCCGTAGTAAGTCAAAAATATCCTGAGAGTCGCGTTTGTCGATTGTCTCCGCTATAGAAAAAGTTCCCATCTCATATTTGCGGTGAGCAACCTGCGTCACCCTTTTGTGTTGATTACATCTACATCTGCATAATACCCTGCAAACCACCATAAAGGTGTGTTGCAGGGGGTGAATTCTCATCAAACATGCACTACATATCATGCATAAAAAAGGATTAGTACTTGTATAGGTACTGTTCAAAACTACGCTATTTAAAAAAAATATAAATAGCAAAGCAAGCATGCAAAAACATGCTGTTAGTTGGGTTAGCTTCAAGTCCTTATACCAACATGCAGCTACCAATGTTATCCAGTGCTACACTCGTATTGGATATATTTACCCTTATTCATATCCATAATTGTACGTTGAAAAAAAGACATTTTGAATCTGTCAGTTCGGCAATCAATTTCTCTAATTTTGTGATAATGGTCCAGTCTACCATAGTAAGTTCGGGTTGGCAAAATATTTTTAACACCATCACTGAAAATAGGGTCTTGGAATTTGTTTAAGAAATTAAGTGTAAATTTCAACCTGCGATCTGACAACGATTCCCAATTTAATTCATTTAATAGACTGGTTACGCAAATAAGGTTATCGTACCGTCTCTTTACATATCTTGCCGATCTTCGCTGCACACGTTCAATTTCATTATTTAAACCGATTTCGTAGGGATCCCATACACTGGCAGCATATTCCAAATGAGGTCTTACAAGGGAAAAGTAGCTGATTTCTCGTACATGATCGTCACATTTACCCAGTTCTCTTTTGACGAATCCCAGTTTCTATTTCTATCTATATCTATTTCGCGGTAGACAAGTCTTGTCAGCTGGCTTGACAGTCTGATATCCTTAGCAAATGGGTAATCGGGTAAGTGTGGTGATAGGAGTGCTGGATTTCGATCCCGAATATCCGGGTTCAAATCCCGATATTAACCGAATTTCCTAGTGATTTTTCGGTCCCTACTTGAATGTTGTCTGGAAAATACTTCAGGATTAGTACTTATTGTATTACTATAGTACCTAGTACTAAATATTTAGACTTCGTACACGCTTAGTATCGGATGGGACGTCCAAGCATGGTTACTTGACGTCTTTCGTAAAATGTTGAAGTCTTGTTCTTCTCCCGGTGTTGAATTACCACCTTCCCCATCCCGTTCAACAGCTACAATTACGGACTCCCCTGCATGCCACTCGAAGGTGTGTGGCAGGTGGTGGGTTATCACCAAACAAGGACTACGTACATGCACTTTTGTATGCATTACTGCTGAAAAATATACAAGTATTAATATAATGCTTGATATGGGTGCACTACAAATTTCGCCTTTTCTCTTACATGCTAAGAAATCTTTGAAAAACATCACAAATATGCATACAAATGTTAATGGTTCATGGAAGACATGCATAAATCATCAAAATTTCACTATTTCAATCTAATTACTGGTAATTATGTTTGATTCATATTAATGTGTGCGTGGGATTATATTATCATATTAAGGGCAGGTATTTTATGGAGGTATCTTGAAGTGACAAGTCATAATGTTGAAAATCTTTACGGATGTTTAATTGTCATACTACAGGGATTCGAACCGAACCTTCGGTGTTTGAAACCAGTATACACCACCCACTTCACTAACCCGTTCGCAGTCCTCTGTGACCTCTCTATCTTCCTTCAAGCCTCTATGCTTAACAGGGTACATTGCGTGGATTATACATAGTACTTTTTGCAGTGAACTATGTTCTCGGGACCTCTGATCCGTAGCCGAGATGAAGGTAGGAGTTAGGGCTGATCAGTACTCCCTTCTACCTACACCCATACAATACCCCACGAGAAACCCTATATCTATAATCCATATTTTAGTCAAATTTTAGCAATTAAAATAATTATTTTTAAATTGAATCAAGGATTCTTTAACATGGTTCTATTTGGGTTAGCTAAAAGCCTTTTTAACGACATGAAACTACATAGAGTAACCATCGATAACTTACGTAATATTTGTGAATATATTCGTAGAGATCATAGTTGGGATTAACGATTAAAATCAATCGTTAAAAATGTTAATAAACTATTTAATTTAATCGTGAATTTTTAGCAATTAAAATAATTATTTTTAAATTGAAGCAAGGATTCTTTAACATGCTTCTATTTGGGTTAGCTAAAAGCCTTTTTAACGACATGAAACTACATAGAGTAACCATCGATAACTTACGTAATATTTGTGAATATATTCGTAGAGATCATAGTTGGGATTAACGATTAAAATCAATCGTTAAAAATGTTAATAAACTATTTAATTTAATCGTGAATTTTTAGAAGAGTTTACTTTTAATATTTAATCGTTAAAATTATACATTAACTGATACAAAAATAACTTTAGTTAATTTTTTTCGTTACTTTTTGTCAAATGTCAACCTGTTCGAATTTGGGCACTATGCTTGCCCAACAGACAAATGGGAAATAAAACGGTATCTAAGAATGCAAGGGTAGTTGCAATGAATAGGCCGAGATGAATACATCCAAATAAAAGCGAGGTTGAGGGGAGTGACCGCCAGTTTAAGAACGCACCCTCAGACAAGAAAATACGAAACAAACCGAAGACAATGTCCTGGATGGCTCGTATGCCTTACTCGGCGACATCATGTCGTCAATACTACATTCGAAGCCGGGAGAGAAGGGTAATCTAAAAACCTATGACGGATAACGAGGGGGAGGGTTTCACTCAAACTGACGTAATATCTGTCACAATGCGCAAATCTACGCATGTCTTACTCGGCGACATCGCGTCGTCAATACATCAGCCCCCAGTAAATCGCGAAAACAACCTCAATAAACCCCACGAAAAAACCCCGATTTGATAAACCCCGACCTACGGTTAGCTTGGCAAATGATTCCCCGTATATATTTACCCCATGGAAGATTATGTGTGGGTATAGGTCCAAGATATTTATCGGATTGTACGTGCGCTAATTTGGTAATCATTAGAAATTAAGTGTTAGGAGGATAATTTTTATTATTTAGAAAGTAATACTATGCATTTTTGTCAAATTTATTCCAGATAACATGCAGTCATCATATCAGCTTTACATTACTTCAAAGTCATCAGTCAAGTTTTCTTTATCGTTTAAATATGAAATCCCCAGTACACAACTGCGTCATGGTAATCGGACGAAACTTACATTTTCCCACTTAATATATAATTATCTTTTAGGTATAGAAGGAACAACAGAGGAGCTATGAAACTTCCCAGTGGCACACCCGACCTGGCTTCAACATCTTGAGAGGCATTCCGCCTGAAACAACTCTTTGCCATGAAGCCATCCATGTAAGTAATTAACGATGCTCTTGATTGATACTCGTAATCCAAAGACTATTATTTGAACTGGGTCAGGACTTTGTAAACATGAAAATCTCTTCACCTGGAGAAAACATGCGGAGTTATTTAATTATGCCATACAATATTCAACGTTGACTTAATTACCACTTAATGATTAGTTGATTAACTGAACATTCCTGAATGAGCAATTAATTCGATACAAATTATAAATATACTTGGCGTCAAAGTAGCCTCGTATTCCATTATTATTACATGTTTTGTTTATTATAACTTAGGCTCAATGATTATCTGTTGCTTTGCTTAAGATCGAATTCTTTTAATACCATCAGGAATCTTCTCCATTACCTCCGCTCAAGTTCTTAGTGGAAAAGAATGATGAATAATCTTCATTCTAGCAAGTACACTCTAAAGTATGCCATTGATCCTCAAAACATGACACAGCTTCCTTTCACATCTCGTCTACTCCTATAAAATACCGACCACTTCTACTCCCGCCTACGTTTCCATGAATACGGAATGCAGTGGATAATGGGGAGTAAAGGAATGGGGGATGTTTTCTCCTGAGCTCAGCATCGTGTTTCCACGCTCAACGTGCTGGGACACACGGTGACACTAGAAGAGCCTGGGATTTGATAGTTTTGAAGTGGTGCTTAAGCAAGGAGTGCTTTCACCGCACGCCTCCAACCTCTTGCTGTCACTGCTGGGAGTATTTATCTAATCGTAGGTTAAAGTACACATTAAATCTCCTGTAGACTATCCACGAAGAAAAAATAAGCATGCTGCGATTCACTGATGACATAGCACTCGTAGCAGAGACAGAGAGGGATCTACATAAGATTCTAGTAACCATGGAAAGGACAATGGGCAGATATCAGATGAAAATTAATAAGAAGAAGACTAAGATATTGGTGTGCAGCAAGAAAGAAGAGGCCAAAATCAATGTCAAACTAGGGAAACAAAAACTTGAAGAGGTGAAAGAGTTCTGTTACCTAGGAAGACAAGTAACCAACGATGGACGAAGCGACAAAGAAATAGTAGGTAGAATATCCCCGGCAAAGAGGACATTCTACCAAAAGAAGAATCTCCTTACAGATGGAAATATAAGCGTAGAAGTAAGGAAACAATTCATCAGAGCATGCATCTGGAGCATGTTTCTTTATGGCAATGAAGCATGGACGTTGACAGCAGCGGAGGAGAAAAGGGTGGAAGCATTCGAAATGTGTTGCTATCGAATAATGATGAAGATTGAATGGATCGACCGTGTAAGTAACGAGGAAGTTCTAAGAAGAGTGGTAGAAAAGAGAAGTCTTCTGAATACCCTAAAAAGAAGAAGGGACAACTTAATCGGCCATATCTTTAGACATGATGGCCTGATGAAGACTATCGTCGGGGTAAAATTGAACGGGAAGATTGGAAAAGGCAGGTCTCGTATGAGATACATGGAACAGGTTGCGAAGGATGTAAAAGAGAGGAATTACGTCACAATGAAAAGGTTGGCCGATAGAAGAATCGAGTGGAAAGCTGCGTCAAACCAATCCTAGGATTGTTGACCAATGATGATGATGATTGTGAGAAATTTGAAACGGATAGGTTGACTGGAGATGTTAATTTATTAATAAACCCTGCGTATTATGCTGGATTTCGCCAGATAAATAATGTTACTGGGATATATTGTTTTACCGACAGATTTACAATGCCATTCTTCCCGCGAACTACTAGAGAGCATAATAGGCTGCATAGAAAAGGGATAGATTGGGAAAATATCGTTAGTCTGCAGTGCATGAAGCATGTTTTAATATAGCTAATGAATGCATGCTGGGGAAATACAGATAAATCTATGTAGAGAATTGCTCTTCCAGCCATTAATACCATTATTCACTTAATTACTAAGTAGATACTAATAATCTAGTTTGCGGTGACTCATTTATCTAACTTTTTTCCATGAAGTAAAAGCATTGAAACCCTAAGTTGCATGTAGGTCAGGCACGTAGCCAGGGGGGTGGATGCTTCTGGTGCTTAGCCCCCCCCCCCTCTCCCCCCCTGAAATTTTTCCCAAAAATTTTGTTGTTCTGATTTTATCAGAGAACATTACCAGTGAGAAGAGATAAATATGGGCACTGTAAAAGTAAACACCAAGCACTGAAAATTAAGGGAAGAGATTTGTAACGTGTCGGCACCGAATGTGCAAGGCTGATTTGTTACAAGTTACGCAAGGCTGAGCCCCTCCCCTAAAGCAAGTTTCTGGCTACGTGCCTGATGTAGATCTTCACCCTCTGCCACGCACCCTCGCGGTGACTCTTAAGGGTATTACGCAGATGTAGATGTGCAAACCCCATTTTGGCCCTGGCGAAAGATGCCTTCTCTCGCCCTTTTAATCCACTAACCCTCCCGCGCATGCTAGCGCTGCCGAAAAATTCCCTCAAATCGCTTGGGTGGCTCATCCGGCCCTTGGATTGCGCCGTGGGATGTGCAACGCGATATGAGGAAGCCGCGGGTGCCGAAGGGGGGTGCGGGAACGTTATGAGGAGGGGAGGAAGAGGGCGCCCGCGGATTTTATGAATGGAGGAGGCGGTCAATATCAGGCCCAACCCACCCCTAACTCCCCTTGGGGCCTGGAAGTGCGCCTTTACGACCCCCCTCCCTTCTCCCAGGGGAGCGGGGAGGCCAGGAATCCGTAAAAGTTGGTTGAGGATGCGGGAGGGTGGGTGGGCGTGTGGCAGGGGAGGCTGTTCTTTGAGACTGATTTACGGTCGAGGCCACTTGGAAGAGGGATGGGCAGCGGAGAGACCTCATCGCTTTAGTGAGCTCGCAGTGACCCTAAAGACCGTTAAGCGCCTCTTCACTCCCACCTGGACCACTGCCTCCGGATGCGTAGGGTGAAGAATTAACGGCCATTCCTTCTCGTTAAATAAGCGCAGGAGTGGGAACTGGAGACGAAGGCCCAATGGTAATTAGAGTACTAATAGGCCACCATCAAACTAAAGGTAAATGAAATATTGAATTTACGTTCTTACTTAGTACTAAAACGTAACGATGGGAAATAAACCTGGATATAAGTTTCTTATGTTAGATCCAAGGTGTGCTGTTTTTCACTCTACATTTATCTTGAATGTGACAAAATAATAAGATCGGAATTTGACGCAGCAGTAAGGTACCTTAGGATAATTAAGGCCTCTGGAATACATGATATTCCTGCTGAATTAATAAAAAATGCAGGAGAAAAGACATTAAACAATCTCTACAAAACCATCTGCGACATTAATTCAACAGGAGAAATACCTAAGGACTTCAAGAAAAACATCATAATTCCTATTCCCAAAAAAGAAGAGAGCGGTGAAATGCGTAAATTTTAGGACTATAAACCTGACGACACATGCTTCGAAGATATTGGCATGGACCATCTACAGAAGAATAGAACGAAAAGCAGAGGAATTCCTGGATGAGGGTCAATTCGGATTCAGCAAAAGTAAAGGGTACAAGAGAAGAAATATTGGCCCTTACGCTGCTAATAGAGAAGAGAATGGAGAAGAACAAACCGACCTTCATTGAATTTGTGGATTTATAAAAAGCTTTTGACAACGTAGATGCGTAGAGTGAAGAATTAACGGCCATTCCTTCTCGTTAAATATGCGCAGGAGTGGTAACTGAAGACGAAGACCCGTGGCCCAATGGTAGTTACAGTACTAATAGTTTCTCAGATCCAAGGTGTGGTGTTTTTTACTCTACATTTATCGCGAATATGCCAAAATAATAAGATCGGAATTCGACGCAGCAATAAGGTACCTTCGGATGAATAAGGACTCTGGAATACATGATATTCCTGCTGAATTAATAAAAAATGCTCGAGAGAAGCGATCTAATAACTTCTACTGCGTCTTGAATCGGAACTGGAGACTGAGCCAGGTATTTGGCAAGTTGGTAGGTCGGCGCGTCGATTTGGCAGACTATAGGTCTGAGCGAGGTCCTTATGTATCTTAGGAAGTCCGTACAGCCTTGATGGTTTGGTGACACGCGGCAGAAGACCTCGTTGTTCTTCTGTTGGAATCGAAGACTTCTGTATTACGGCCTTAGTGCTGCGTTCCGTTTTAGCCGTCGGATCGGTCTTTAGTTTTCTGTAGGTAGCTTCATCGAGGATGTCAGATATCTTCCGCTCGTACTCCTCTTTTGTAATCAGGACTGTAGCGTTGCCTTTATCCGACGGTAAAATGAGAATGCCCTCATTCTCACGTAGCCTCTTAGTCTCTAGCCACGTAGGAGATCCTTAAAGATTTGTACTAAGCTAGAGAAAAGAAAACTAAAAGTTTTTTTTTAATCTTACTGCTCCCTTTCCCTTTGATAACTTCTGATTTTTCAGTCTTGTCCATATTATTAACTATAATTTTTAGTTGTATGGCCAATCACTTATAATCCACGAACGGCAGTCTGTTTTCTCCGTTTTATTTAATTTATCGTGCCGTACAATTATTCTATGATACGCTCCGTTTTAAATTGCTTCATATAAAACATTATGTCGCATATGATATGATTGTTTTCCTACTTGCAACGATGTTCATCGAGTTTTCACTCTCCTCTGCTTTTCGCTTCTACTTGACATGCAAAGTGCAAGATATCCCTAAACAAATCAGCATTCATTTTTCCTTTTATCATTCTTCGTTTTCTGTTTCTTCACACTGGGTGTTTTTTAATTAACGAAAATCATTATGAAATTATTTATTGATTTAGTATAAAATCTAATTTTATTTCATATCATATGAAGTGTATATTGTGACTTGAAATCCCTTAAAACATCATTCTCTCTTTGTCGATTCTCAACCATTATTATCAGTTATACCATATTTCAGGAATCAGGAATAAAACTGATTGGATGTTTCACTTACTTATGCTTATGTGTATAAGAATTAGTTTATAGCCTTATTGCTTCCAATTCCTCTCATTCATTCCCTATTTTGACGATTTTGTGTATTGCTTTGATTTTTTGAAGCATTTCCTCCTGCACTAGTCGATTTCATCTCTTTTTCCACAATTTTATTGCTGTTCATCACTGTATTCACATTAGGGTTTTACCTTCATCTAGCTACTGATGTTAAAATTTCAGTCCATTATAAAAAGAATGATAAGAAAATTAAGAAAGAGCCAAAAAAACGCGCTCTTGATTCCAGCAATAATAAATGTGATAATTAAGTATTACATTTTTCGTTGAAATTGTTCAGAATCCTCTATTATAACATCCGAATTGCAGCTATAAATTACTATTTGTCAGGCGTACATTACGGCTTACATTATTTTTTACATGATGACTTAGGTAGATCATCAGTATGGTGCTTAAGGTTCATGTAGGCTACATAGTTCGTTAAAATCGTGCACGTACACCAGTTCAGACATTTTTAATGACCCATAAAATTTACAATTCGAGCTTTATGTGCAGTCGGAGCTGTAGTGGCGAAAAAAATCTTGCAAAGAACTCCTTAGTACATAAAATTGAGCAATTTTTCGTCATTACCTCTCCAATTATTTTTCACTGACCAGCTGATCTGTGAGTCAATTGAGCATAGCCAATGGATGATGGGAAAATTGAGGCTGTATATAGCCATCCGATATTATGCGATGCTGAAATGCAACTCCTTTCGCGCCAAGATTAAATTTCATGCGAGCGGACTCAATGATGAGGAACATTATTGCCAATTATCTTGCAAATCGGGTGCGGATCAATACCTACAGGGCGACGAAAGCGGCGTCTCGCCCTCTGCACATCTCAGCGCCCTCATGAGATGGATGAAATTAGTCCCATGCACACTGATGTTGAGTTTATGAATTCATCCTCGGACAGGAAAACCGGTGCCTACCAGAACGCAGTACATTTTTGCATAGAGAGGTTCGTACAATGGGGTCGTTTGCCATATTTTTTTGTTGACGGATCTGATAGAGTTTTTAAAATGAAAAGAAAAATGTTATTCCGTTTTTTGATCCGTCTGTAATTTCTCGAGTAACAAGCGGCGAAAAACTGATGTATTTAACCCTTGTGAAAAAGTGGGCGTGGTGCAACTTCTGACGTGTATCTACTTCGTCCAATCACAACTGAGCCCGTGAAGCTACACCGCCATGGGGGGAGGGGACACAGCTGACTCTGCCAATAGGAGCAGTTGCGACAGCATCTGTGCTAGTAGATCTTCCGAGAACCCCCCTCCACTCCCTTCCCTTCCTCGAAAAGCAGTCAAGGACGGGAGGGAAATGACGTTAATGTTATCGCAGCAGCTTTTTCGGTGGGCGTCACCTTTTGCTTATTTTAATTTTTGATTTATTAGTGAGTGGTTGTGGTTAGAAGATTCATTTTTTAACTAAACTTCGTTTTTTCGTTTCCATCTAACGATTTCGTCTACAAAATTGCGATTTCGGTTCCGAGTAAACGCTCCCATTATGGACTGTCTTTTGATTGATTACTGAGATATAATTTAATTCTTAATTTCTTTACCTATCTACAGGGTTTCTTCATAATCTATGTTTCAGTTGAATCTTTATGTCCTCATGATGCTACTTGAAACGCACTATTGAGTCAAACGTTTTATGTCAGATAACAGGACTGAATTTATGTGGAATTAACTATCTTTGTCTATTTGATTATGAAGTCTATTCAAATTTTAGTCTCATACTTATTCTGTATCATTAGGAAAGCCAAGCTGGAACCAAGAATTAGGTGACAATGCCGTTATACTAAGGCTCTCAATGATGTCAAAGACGGCCAAAGTTGAATGAAATTAATGTCATATTACTAATGTTTGGTATAATATCTCTATAAAAGCTACTTATTAACTAAGACTTATAAATTATTGAATTTCTAGGCAAAAGTATTTCGTCGAAGTCTAATACCTAGGCAGTGTTCTAATCAGGCCATGGATAGAATCAAGAATATTTTTGATTACCCAATGCGAAATAACTGCATCCGTTAGGAGACCTAAACAGCTTTTTTTTATAGATCTCGAAGTCGAGAAATGTAAGAGGTGGATATATTGAATTAACTCTTAAATAATTGTAATATATAATTTCAAAAACAATGTAAAAAATTTCGATGCACAAAAGTTCTTGGGGTATCCATCCCTATTATTTACCGAATTACGACGACAGTAAATCAGTCGTTGATTATCCTAAAGATGTCAATATTTTGAATGCACGATATTAATTTGCACCGCAAAATGAGGGCCAAAATGACCTGTGAATCGTTTCGTGACGTGCACATTTTAGTCACATACTTATTCTGTATCATCAGAAAAGTCATGCTGGAGCCAAGAATTAGGTGACAATGCCATTATGCTAAGGCTTTCCAATCTCTCTCCCCGAATTCTAGTTAAAGCCACGTTACTTTCAGTGTTTTCCATTTGGCTCCCTTGCCTTTTTACTAAAATTAACTTTTCCGAAACGGTTACGGTCTGCTTGTGGAATATCATCATCATAAGTATCCGGAAGCATAGATAGGCTTGAGGATTTTATGTGCACTATTTTTTTTACAAACTCATTGTAATCGTACATTTTTTCCCTCCAACCACACATTCAAATTTCATTCATAATTTTTCCGAGGAGAGAAGTATTCAGAACCGCTTTTGGTTGACTTTGAGTTGAATTATGGCGCTGTCATTTGTGTGAGCGGAAAATTTCTGGCAATCGGGCGCAATTCTGTACTGCAATACCCTACTAACGTCATGGTACAAATCAGCCGGTGTTCCCTTGCCAGGAACCGATAGCTTCTGTAACGTCGTGCCTTGTCGGGCTCAATTTTTATTTGTTTTGTGTGATCTTGTGCATTTGGTTTCGTTCGTTGTTTTGTTTTTGATGGTATTGATTTGTATGTTGATGTTTTATGCTGTTTATTGGTTTTGTTTGAAGGTTGCTATGGATCGTTGAAAAAAATGTTGACATGATTGTTAAAGAGATTTGAAGTAAAAAGAAGACGTGGAATAAAGAGGGACAATTCCCAAATAAGTTTTAAGAAGGTTTATATTATTTGAGGGATCCCGACGTCGCACTTCCCAGTGGCGAAATTCAGAGCTAAAGGAGTGTCGCGCGGGGTGTATAATCATTAGGCGCCGTGTCTTGCGAGACTAGGCCGACTCACATAAACCCTGCCGGTTTCGACACTCTTGTGTCATTATCAAGGGTACTCTGACATTCTTACAGTAGCGAACCAATATATATATATTAAAAAAGAGGGAGGTGAAACTGCAGGAGTGTTTGGGGTAGCTTAGAGGGCATGATTTAAGTGGGAGAAAGCAATGTAAGGAAGGTTGATAGTAATAACATTAGGACAAAGGAACACTATAAATGTTCTATTCATGGTGACAACAGTAGTGATATAATGGCGGTTTTGGCGCAGTTCATTTTTCAACAATTACTCCTAAACTAAGCGTCATACAACCAAAGTGAGGCATGATTAACAATAACCAACTCAACCCCCACCACATGAGTAAACAAACTGAAGGTAAAAGGCATCGAATCACCAAAAACGGGTATAAATCTCCGCTAATATCAACATTAGAACAAAATAAACAATCCCTCGCGGAAGAGGAGGCAATTTCAACCCACATTGATATTTGACACCTTAATTTGTGAGAAAAACAATGGCAATTAGATGTTATCGAGTTCTGCATACTACGTATTTCCTCTATTCCTCCGAGACGAACCCAGATGTGTCGATCTGTCTGTCGTCAAGGGCGGTTACCCTATCGCTCCGGTCCGTTCTCCCAGCACGCTTCTCTAAGAAGAAAACACACTTCATCAGAAATGAAATGGGCATTTTTCGTATCGCCGCCAGGAGGGGGGAGGAATTTTTCACTCGGCTGCTTTCATCCGCGTGTTTTTCGATGCGAAGAGCACTGACGCTAGGGGGGCAACGGGCATCAGCTAATATCAACATTACGATAAAATAGACCATCCTGTGCGAAAGAAGAGACAATTTAAGCCTAAAACGATATATTACATCTTAATAAACAATTATATTTAAGTATAATCAATATCAATTAGTTGTTATCGAGTCCTGCACACGAGTGACCTCGTTATATACCCGGAAACAGTCACATGCTAGGACTTTCACTTTTCTTACGCGAACTTCCTCGTTCTCAATGCTTCTGATTGCCAACTAGCAACCGCTCGATTTTACTCCAAGGGTATCCATATGAATAAAAACACACACAGCATATAGGTTTGACAATTTATTGTTTCAGAAATAAACATGTTTCATTTTTAACACATCAATCAGTAAGCTTATAACAATTAATTAATTTTTTCTATTCACATCCCTAATTTTACAAGGATAGAAAGACATTATTATACTCCCAAAACGATATATTACACTATAATTTTGCGGGATTTTAATTATGATCAATCACAATCATCATTATAAATAATAAACGTAGAAAAAAAATGAATAACTTTACGTGAATGATGAGACAATGCATCACACACTATAGGTTGCGGGGTGTTTAGTTAAACAATAGCAAATATAGCAATAATTAACAAACTTAGTGATGCATAACTAAGTTTATTTCAAAGAGCAGTAAATTTAGCATATTAAACGTTCTTTTCAATTTCTTCTTTGTAGGAACCAATATATAATCATTTTTTTATTTCATCGAAGTGTCCAAATGTCCGGTAATGTTCATTAAGTTTTTTTCTAGGCAATTATTTAAATGTTTCTCATCGGATTCGTGTCTCCAGTCTAAAAATCATAATATAGTCACTTCATACCATGCATCTAAATGTCTAATAAAAAAGTTATTTATTAAAAACGATAAAAAATTAAACAATTAAAATATATAATAGATTATTCAGAAAGAGCAATATTATTTAGGTAAAATAGCGTTTGAAGCACTTCATTCTGATGATTCGTTATAGAGATATAGCGCTAAGAAGATATCAATTTTAAAGTTTTAGACTCCCCCATGTAAAAGTAGTTTTGGCTTGAGAGATTCCAACGTACGCTGACCTTCTCGGAGTCAACCACTGACCACATTCCTGAACGCCCCCTCCATCCATTCCTCTCACCACTCTCACTTGTCCTCACTCGCTCGCAAAGACGCTCAGCCCACAGTGTGCATTGAAGATTCCGTGAAGACACAGGCCAAGACGCATAGGAACGCAGAACGAATTGACGGTGAGTTCTCATTATTTAAAATACATTAATCCTATGTTAAAAGGCGCTCACGTGTTAATTATGTAAACCTCAATTAACGAGTGTTTTTTTTTTCACTAGGATCAACATTTAATCAATAATATTCCCTACATCGAGTTGAGCAACCATTTTGTGGACAACTTTGGATTATCGCATATGGTAAGTAACATACTTAAATCAGTGAATACTTTAACAGTATTGTTTATGTGTATGCGAGTTTATGTGTAGGCGAGTGAATTAGTGTAAGTAATTATTTTAACTTACTGTAACCAGTGATAATGTTAACAGAAGAGATATGTATGGGTGTGCGCGAGAATTGTCTAAAGTGTGCATCAAGAAGAATTCTATTTAGGATATAATTAACCAGTTGTATTTCAACAACTATTTTATTCCTGACTTTTACCCACGCGAGCAAAATGATATTTCCCACGATTACATTTTTGAGAGTGCACTTCTAAAAATATAGTAAATATTACTTGATTTCAATCAGTTACTGCTGATATTAAAAAAATGCACGATAACTCCTTTTTAAGCAATATTAACGCCAAGCATAAAGATGAAGGGAACTAAATATCGTAAGACGAGGACACTTCGGACCGCGAGTAGACTCGAGAGCAGGTGTACAGTGACAAATTGTAGCATTGTGAAACATTGAACATTTATTCGACATTAATTTGGTAATAATATCCGTCTTTCATTAAATTATAAATATTATCGTTAGAGTAGAAAAATGCATAATTTGATTCAAATTGTAAATCAGAAACTTCGCAGGTGATATCTTAGGTGTCAGATTCGTATGATGACGTTTTTAATATTACCAACGCATGTATGCAAGATATGTTAGTAAATGTGAATAGGAAATAACGTGAACATAGTAGCAACTGTCAGAAATCATAATACATGTAATTAGGCATCGTTAAACAAATAAAAGCTATACCGTATTAAAATAAAAGCGTATTTAGTCAAAACTAGGATTCTTTTCCTGTAATATGAATATCATAATTTTTCAAAAATGGGTTTTATGTGATAAATATATTGGCTATTTAATTCTCACGCTTCTAATAATTTATATTTTAATAATACGAACGCATATGTGCTAGACTAAGGTAAATTTTAATCATGTATAGTAAATAAAAATTGAGACAGTAACAACTAAGAGTGTCAACTTAATACATATAATTAGGCTTCATATAAAAAAAAAAGAATAGCTATCGTAGCGCTATATATAAAAATGAAGTGTTGACTGTTTACCGGTTTTATGCTCGTTACACATCTCTCCAAAACTTCTGAACCGATTGAGCTGATATTTTGTAAGATTCAAGCGTTTGCACTAGAAGGTGATATAGGCTATATAAAAAAGGCCCGGGTTCGATTCCAGGCACCAGTTATATATTTATACTGGTTTGAATTGACTTTTTCAATTTATGGTAGCGCAAGAGTTTTTTCTTTCACTAAGTAAGATAACTAAATATAAATCGATTTCTTTCTGTATTGAATGGGAAAACATTTAAAGTTTTTTTACTTTACTAACAGATATACACTTTGTCATCGAGGTTTCTGGGAAATGTGTAATTTTCGTTGAAATTTGCTGTTTATTTTGGTTCACTTCCGAGCGTTGCTATGGCCAATGCTATTGTCGTCTCTAAAATTAAAACATCGTTGATGCTTAAACAGTTCATTATGGAGGGATGCCGCACACGGATGCGTACTTATTGCGAATATATAGGAAGGTACTGAAGGCATCGTAAGCTATTCACGAAGCAAGGTCAGCCATATTTAATTTAAACAGTTTGTCATAGAGTGATGCCGTAAAAGGAATCATGCTTTTCGCGAGGATGTAGGAAGGTACTCAAGGCATTATAGGCTTTCGTGAAGCAAGGTCAGCCATATTTTTTCTTGCACGAGGATACCTGCTGACTGCTAGTGCTATTCATGGATTTAGAGGGTTTGCATTCGGTTAAAATGAGGAGTATTTAAATGAATGATTCATCGGTGTTCAAATTGTGAATGTTTCTTTTTATTTACTGTTTTATATTTTTGAACCAACCTGGGACATGAAGAGAAGAGATAGAACGCTTTCGAAATCATCGTCGATAGGGATAGCCTGAGATTTGAGACAGTTTAACAAAAACTGGGAATAAATTCAAAACCCAATAGAGCATAATGTCTTATTAGGTATTCGTGGGATATCTATTGATTTCACTGCAAAGAAGCTAAAAAGTTCATCCAAATGCAATATTGTAAACAGTATTGTTCTTTTCGTGAAGATATTGAAAGATAATATAAAAGGCTAATTCTTGAATCTAGATGGGCCATTTCATTAAAAAAAAATCATACAGGCTTACTTTTCGCACTACTCCCAGATCAATTAGGTTTGCATTCGGTAAAACTAAAAGTATTTAAATGAACGTTTCTGCGGGGTTCAAAAGGTGAATAAATACGTATTATTAGAAGAGTGTAAGAAACGTATTTGAAGTCTAATCAAAAAATAAGAGTAGCAAGATGAAAAAAAAAATTGTGATATAGTTATGCGTCAAATATACAGTAGAAGGTGTGAATATGCGCAACCGAGAGACTAGTGCCTGGTTTAATTAGGCTTAATGTGTATTAGGTAATAAGAATTTAATTAACCTAATTGGGTACTAGTGAAATATAAAAATCAAAACAAAGTTAATCATAACTATATATCAATATTTTAATTATTTAAACAAAAACGGGTATTTCATTCTCATGTTTTTTATAATTAATATTTAAATAATACCAGCAAATGTGTGCAAGACACGTTAGTAAATATTTAATCATGGATAGTAAATTAAATTGAGATGTTAACAGCTGAGTTTAACAAGGAATAGCTATATAATATTAAAATCAAAACATATGTAGTAGGATGAGATTCTTTTCTTGGAAATATCAAACCAATGGAGTAATTCCATTTTCTATTATTCGGTTGTCAAACAATTTTGAGAAATTAAAAAAATCTTATTAAATTACTTATGGAAATTCAGTGGAACAATAGACCAAGCGACATTAACCTTTTAACCATAACAATACTCTCTAAATATCAAATGAATTTTAATTATATACATTTAAAATTATTTATAGAAATAAAAAGATTTTTAAATTACTGTTATATTCTACCAAGATGATGCAATGGAGTGATTGAGATTACATCAGCTACGCATACACCTCATTAATGTGCAAATTAAACTGAATATAGCAAGTTGGGTAGTGGATGTTAGCTAACTACCTCTAATTTTACCTTAATCAGTAAGTAAAAAATTTCAAAAGTGATCAAAGCCACAAAATGAAAATATTTTATTGATTGTAGTAGTTGCTGTAGCATTTCTTTTCTATTGTGCTTTTTGCACACACTAGCACCCATTAACACAGAGTATCGTGAACAACAATTACTTTTAACTCAGTCTTGTTTCGCTTTTCTCACTCAAAATTCCTCATATTCATTGATTGGTAGATATTAGTTAACTACTGGCAAGGAATTCAATTTTGTGAGTCAATTTCAGAATAGTATGAATATGCTCACATGGGTTGGAAATTTCTAAAATGTGATGGTTGTTATAATGCTTTATCAATCTCTAAAGTTAATGTATCAAATCCAAGATAATGCATGAATTGTTGTAGATGTAAGAGTGAGTGTAAAAAAATTGGTTCCGATTAAATATCACAACATTCAAGAAGGAAAACTATTGTCTTAGCTGGCAATTATTTCAGAAATTATCTCGTGCTCCATATTTCTCCTGCTGGGTATTACTTGCTGTCAGAATTTCATGTTTCTCGCAATACATGTAGAGTGATGTGATACCAACATAGCTTTGCAGCCTTTTGGCAGTACTAAATAAAGAAGTTATAGCTTTAAAAAAAAATAACAATATTTATTTCATGTTTTTGGAATATTATTGGTGACTGGGCAATAATATTCTTGGTAATACACATCTTAATGAATTTGAATGTTGCCAAGCAGTAGACTAGACTGAACATTTGGCATATATCTGTATTTTGTCCGTGTAATAGCATTATATTCTTATCCATGTTGCTCTGCTTGAAATATTAATTTAACTGTTACCTTTACTAACAATAAGTAATTCTCACTAAGAGCATGAGCCACTTGTTTATTTTAATTTGATATTATTTAATTTAAAATTTTATTTCTTATATTCCAACATCTCATGTCATTGTTTCAACTCCTCCACCGAACTTCAACTCTCATTTATTTTTAAACTTTGCTCTTCTTAAGCACCCCCCTCTAAAACAGTTTAATCAATGTTAATAAAAACAGCAATGTCACAAAAGAATTACTTGGCAATAGTTTATCTAAACACCCTGCAAACCACCGCAAGGGTGTGTGTGGCAGAGGGTAACAGGCAAACATGCATACAGAGAATATACCATTTGTGAGAGTTATTCTTAATTAACTTACTCATACTCTTGTTCATATTATGGAGTATTTATACTCTGATGATACACAGAGCTCTCCCAATTACATACTATTGGTGCAGATATATACAATTTAGACTACCCAGGAATATTTATGCATAATGCTGACTTCATATAGTTGCAATTCTGGTTTCAATACGCGTATGCCTTTTCTCCATTTGAGTTCAAACCATGCATAGTCAAAAAAAACCTTTAAGTATAAATTTATAGTTTTTATGATACCAGAGCAATGATTTCCCTCCAGTGAAATAAATATATCTAGAAAAGTCACTATCATCAATGCCAAAGCTAATATGTTTATTATACTTTGTATGTGCACAAAATTATGGACTAAATGAGAAAACAAAAAAAATTTATTCGAATTTCCCACTTTTTTTTCAGAGAAGCTGATTGGTTAATTTTTAGATCATCTCGACCAATCAGGAGAAGCTTCTTTACTTAGCGAAAGTATTTACAGACGGCGCTGAAGAAAAAAATCGTCAGTTCTATCTCAACTTTGAAAGAAGTAACATCAGTCTACGATCTTGCTGCGGCAGAGACAACTGAACTTCAATCCACCTGCATTTCACCGAATTGACTCCAGGGGGCTACATTGTACTTTAACTTGCTTCGTTAAAGGATTGTAAGGACAATAATCTTCTAAAGTTAATTATTTATTTAACATTTGTTGAGACTTATTACGTGTTGGGGAGTGTAGATTGTGTAGTAGAATAGTGTACATTGAATTTTATATTTAAAGTTTGATAGGCTTATTCGTGTTAATATTGATAACAAAGTGTCTTCGAGCATATTTTTAATTAAATCAATTTTCTTTACAGCACCCACCTTTCCACTACCTTACAAAAACATGCATTCAATCGCAGAAATTTTAAATAATTTCAATTCACGTAAATACACCTCACGGGAACTAGAAGAGGCAATCATGAACATTCATCAACGTGTTGTTTTTGATAATGATGTTATAAATGACATGGAAACCTTCACACGGATGAAAGACACGCTAGACGAGGTAAAGGGTAGAAAATTTTGTAATTATTGCGAAGTTTACTACAACACAAATGTGGCTCTACAACACGAAAATACGAATTTGCACAGACAGAAGGTTACTAACCAACTAGGTCGAGGCTTTTTAGAGGTTGAATCTGCGATCCGATCGAGACTTAAAACCTTTTGGATTACATCCGATGAGGGAACGGAAGATGTAGTAACGTTTCTAAATAAAATTCGCGAGCAACTGATTGACAAAATTAATGAGCAAACAGTTGTTATCAATGCAATTAAATTTAATTTGATTCTAATTTGTAAATTTCGAAAGGGTGAGAATGATGAATTGACCACCTCATTCAAGACGATGAACAAACGAGTGTTGATTTCAGATCAAACGAATGTGATTCTAGACGAGGCTTTTTCAAAACTCTTAAAGGAGAAGTCGGAATTCCAAGCAAAGGGGTCCGGATGGAGTCTTGCTGAAGTTGTAGGTTTAGAACTACGTATAAACAAATACAACCCACTCCGAGGATCAACGTACATTAAACTTCCGGCTAAAATAAAAGTTACCAAAGCTGTAATTAACGTAAAAAATCAGGATCAATACTGCTTCAGGTACGCTGTTTGGGCAAAAAATATTGATAATGATCCTCAAAGGGTTTCCAAGTATAATACGCAAGCGTTTCGGATGGGTTATGTATGGGACTGTATAGAATACCCTGTAGAATTGAAAGACATTACAAAATTTGAACGTATTAACAACATTTCCATCAATGTGTTTGGTTTAACCGATAAAAATGATGTGTACCCGATGAAAATTGTCAATCAGGAACTAGAAGATCATCGTGATCTGCTGTATATCACAAAGGAAGCAACTGCACATTACTGCTGGATCAAAAATTTTAATAGATTGCTTCGATCACAAATTACAAGACATGAGCACCAAATCTACATTTGCAAACGTTGCCTCACACACTACTACGACGAGACCAAGCTAAAGGTTCATCAGGAGTTATGCAAAGGGATTGGAACACCAACTAAAATTATAATGCCTGATGAGAGTGATAATATTTTAAAATTCACTCACCTTAATTATTGTTTTCGTGTACCCTTTACAATTTATGCCGACTTTGAGTGTCTCCTTGAAAACATTAGCTCTTGCGAACCAAACCCTGCTGCTTCTTTCACACGTAATATACACAAACATACCCCATTCAGCTTTTGCTACATTTTAATCACACCTGAAGGCTGTCAAAACCCTCAGTTATATCGAGGACCAAATGCAGCACGAGTATTCATCGAGCGAATGAAAGAGGAGGCTGAGAAGGTACACGCTTTGTATAAGGAGAACATTCCCATGAATCCGCTCACCTCGGAGGAAGAGACCGATTTTGAGAATGCAAATGCATGTCACATTTGCGACAAAGAATTGAACATGGACAGAGTAAGGGACCATGACCACCTAACTGGCAAATACAGAGGACCTGCGCACTCTTTCTGTAATTTACAGTATAGAATGCCAAATTTCTTACCAGTCTTCATCCACAATCTTTCGTCCTATGATGGTCATTTCATCGTCCGCGAACTTGACTATGATGATAAAAGGATATTCGTCATTCCGAATTCTGAGGAGAAGTATATATCGTTTGCCAAGTCAGTCGATGAAAATTTCAGCATTCGGTTTGTCGATACTTATCGCTTCATGTCAGCTTCTCTGGCCTCTTTGGTCTCAAATCTGAAGACTTTTAAATACACACAGCAAATATTCAATGAGAAGACACATTTAGTTACACGGAAGGGGGTATACCCCTATGACTACACTGATTCACTGGAACGATTAGATGAAACCTCTCTTCCGGATAGAGAAAATTTTCATAATCGACTCACAGGTGATGATATTTCTGAGGAAGATTACGCTCATGCTTCAAAGGTGTGGACATCATTCGAATGCAAAACATTGGGGGATTATAGTGATGTCTATCTTATAAGCGACGTCACACTTCTAGCTGATGTCTTTGAGAATTTCAGAGACGTTTGCTTTGGGGCATACAAGCTTGACCCCGCGTGGTATTATACTACTCCAGGGTTGACATTTGACGCTATGCTGAAGCATACAGAAATTGAGTTGGAACTTTTAACAGACTATGACATGCTCTTGATGTTCGAGGCTGGCATTCGAGGTGGAATATCTCAATGTAGTAAGCGATATTGTGAGGCAAACAATATGTATATGGATAATTATGATCCTGAGTCGGAATCAAATTATTTAACATATTATGATGCGAACAATCTTTATGGATGGGCGCTCTCTCAACCACTTCCATATGCTAATTTTAGATGGCTCTCCCCTACGGAAATTTCAAATTTGGATGTGAGAAAAATATCAAATGAAAACGAAAAGGGATATATTTTGGAAGTTGATCTTGAGTATCCGCAGTCCCTCCACGATTGTCATTCGGACCTTCCTCTCTGCCCCGAAAATAAACTTCCTCCAGGTGGAAAACATAAAAAACTGTTAACCACTCTTGAGAATAAGACAAAATACGTGATCCACTATGTAAATCTCAAGCAGGCTACCTCCCTTGGACTTGTTCTGAAAAAGGTGCATAGAGTTATTGAATTTAGTCAATCACCTTGGTTAAAATCATATATTGACTTGAACACTAATCGAAGACAGTTAGCAACTAATGACTTCGAAAAGGACTTATATAAGCTTTTAAATAACGCAGTGTTTGGACGATGTTTAATGAATGTTAGAAAAAGGCTTAGATTGGAACTTGTGACTAATGAAACCAAATTGCAAAAATTAATAAATAAATCTGAATTTCTAGACAGAACGATCTTTAGCGAGGATCTAGTGGCCGTTCATCTCAGAAAATCCTCCATAAAAATGAATATTCCAATATATGTAGGTTACTGTGTGTTAGATCTCAGCAAAACGTTGATGTATGACTTTCATTATGGTACAATGTTAGAAAAATATGGTAAAAACATCTCTCTTGCATATACTGACACAGATAGTCTTATATATGATATAAAAACAAATGATGTCTACCAGGAAATGCTAGAAAACATAGACGTGTTCGATACGTCCAACTACCCAAAGGAGCACTCTTGTTATTCTGAGAAACACAAAAAGGTTGTCGCTAAATTTAAAGATGAATGTGGTGGGAGGGTAATGACACATTTTATTGGGTTGAGAAGTAAACTCTATTCTTACAAGGTACTTGGATGTAAGGATAAAAAGAAAGCCAAGGGTATATCCAAATCTGTTATCGATAAAGGGCTTCATTTTGATGATTATGTGCGCTGTCTGCGAGAGAACTCCACAGCATTTCGCAAAATGAATGTGATTCGTAGTCAAAAACACGAAATTTTCACAATGGAAATGAATAAAGTTGCACTCACTGCCACTGATGACAAAAGATACATTTGCGAGGATGGGATTAATACTCTGGCTTGGGGTCATTATAAAATTCCTAGAAAGAGAAATTACAGGGAAGCCTTCCCCTCTGACAATGACGCCTGCACCATTTGAAATGGTAAAATGAGTGATTCAAAGTATCTAAATAATATAATTACAATGCGAAACAGGTGGGAGGGGTGATTGTCTCATCAGTTTGTTACATTTTGAAAAACCTATATATCGGTCTTGAGGTGACCGGACAGGGGGTTAATATCCTCACATTTGGACTCTTTCAGGTTCGTATCTTTAAAACAATGCACATTCACTCGCAATTGCATTCAGATGCAATGTCTTCATGCAGATGATATTTGTGGAGCATGCTGTTGTCATTATGCAGCTAGTCATAAGGATACACCGTACTCAAATTCCTCATACAATGCCACCCCACCATACGTCACCAACACGATTCTTACATCCTGAAGCTGTTTCAACTGAACTTCAACGACACTAGACGTGGATGGTATCATCCCAGAGCTCAACGATGTCTCAATGTGGCGAGCGGGCAGATGCAACTAAACTTCCACGACACTAGACGTGGATGGTGTCATCCCAGAGCTCAACGATGTCACAATGTGGCTTGCGGGTGGATGCAACTAAACTTCCACGACACTAGACGTGGATGGTGTCATCCCAGAGCTCAACGATGTCACAATGTGGCGTGCGGGTGGATGCAATATACAACCAACTCAAAGTTGAGTTTGAGTCTTGCTCCAGAGGCTGTTCCCATACCCCTCCTTAGACTAGTCCCTCTTAAGCAAGATAAAATCCTACCGTCATCATCCTGTCGTCATCAAAGTAGGAGTCTCCACCAATCTAGAGGAAAATATCATCTGGACATCCTCCCATTCCCCAACATCTTCTTTCAACAAAAATTAACCACTTCAGTGTATTATTTGAATGGTGTAAAAACGAAAAAATGTGTGTGTGTGTGTGTGTGTGTGTTACGATCGCTCAAGAGACTTGGAACCAGTTGTACTATTTAAACAGATAAATAAGAAAACTGATATTGTTTCACGCAGTGAATGGACTAATGTTATATAATCTTGGAAAGTAATTATTGGGGGTAAAAGGTCAGCTCTCATCAAATTCCTTGTCCTATGCAAATTACTTTGGGAAGCGACATTTGTCTATTAAAAATATTTTATCAGAGAGCTCATTTAACCTGAATGTTGATGTTGAACTGCTAAAACTCCCCAATTCGATAAATCTATTCCTCCGGAGACTTTCGGACAGCCGTGATAAGGTTAGACAATTTCTCGCTACCGGGTTATCTAGCGATATCACTAAATTTGATTTTGAAAGACTGGAATTTGAGATGGTACTCATGATGAATGGTGTGTTTGGTAATCAAAAGGTATAACTTGGTTGTACTTTGATTACATGAGTGTATGCAAAGGGTTTCTGACCTCTGGCACGAGGTAAAATTCTGCAAGTCAGAAGCTCTTGTAATCTCTTGAACCTCTGGCATTGGGTGTAAAACCTTGTAAGTTTGAGAGATTACGCCATGATTGCCATTATCAAATTTCAAGGATTCACCAAAAATGATAGTGGATACATAGTCAAAGAATTGGATATCATTAATATGCAAACGAAATGTTGCAAAACGTGGTTTAATAAATCACCAGCACTGTACGCGAAAGACTCGTTTTGGTTAAAGAAGAACTATTATGGCTTGTTTGAATTCTTTGGGAGATGTAGATTATTCGGAATGGGAGAGCATATTATTTAAATACACAAAGGAATATCAGTTTTTATTCACAAAAAAGGTGCAGAAAAGGCATTCTGCTTGACCAGAATTCTTCCCAAAGGAATCTGCGTGGGTAACTTGGAAATTAATACTGTTTAATTAACTAGCATTCTCAAAAATAATGTGTAGAAAAATTGTTACGAGCTGGCAGATTGGTGTGTTAAAATGAAACATGTTTATTTCTGAAACAATAAATTGTCAAACCTATATGCTGTGTGTGTTTTTATTCATATGGATACCCTTGGAGTAAAATCGAGCGGTTGCTAGTTGGCAATCAGAAGCATTGAGAACGAGGAAGTTCGCGTAAGAAAAGTGAAAGTCCTAGCATGTGACTGTTTCCGGGTATATAACGAGGTCACTCGTGTGCAGGACTCGATAACAACTAATTGATATTGATTATACTTAAATATAATTGTTTATTAAGATGTAATATATCGTTTTAGGCTTAAATTGTCTCTTCTTTCGCACAGGATGGTCTATTTTATCGTAATGTTGATATTAGCTGATGCCCGTTGCCCCCCTAGCGTCAGTGCTCTTCGCATCGAAAAACACGCGGATGAAAGCAGCCGAGTGAAAAATTCCTCCCCCCTCCTGGCGGCGATACGAAAAATGCCCATTTCATTTCTGATGAAGTGTGTTTTCTTCTTAGAGAAGCGTGCTGGGAGAACGGACCGGAGCGATAGGGTAACCGCCCTTGACGACAGACAGATCGACACATCTGGGTTCGTCTCGGAGGAATAGAGGAAATACGTAGTATGCAGAACTCGATAACATCTAATTGCCATTGTTTTTCTCACAAATTAAGGTGTCAAATATCAATGTGGGTTGAAATTGCCTCCTCTTCCGCGAGGGATTGTTTATTTTGTTCTAATGTTGATATTAGCGGAGATTTATACCCGTTTTTGGTGATTCGATGCCTTTTACCTTCAGTTTGTTTACTCATGTGGTGGGGGTTGAGTTGGTTATTGTTAATCATGCCTCACTTTGGTTGTATGACGCTTAGTTTAGGAGTAATTGTTGAAAAATGAACTGCGCCAAAACCGCCATTATATCACTACTGACAACAAGTTAGCCTTTGCGTATCATTCTGATTTTAATCACGTCTGATTTTAGAGTAGTGATTTTAAATGTTCACGACAAAGGTGCAAAGCTGTTTTTTTAGAAAACTTTGAGATTATATCAGCGTCTAAGGCTTTTGGGACCGGACTTGTTAAATGAAATTTTACCGTTCAATGTGTCCTCATTTTTTCATGTACCTGTCCTACCTTCAAAAAGCATACCCCCATCGTTCTGACCTTCAAAATTCTCCTTATTCCACTTAATCATACCCTCTAACCTACCCCAACGACTCCTGCAGTTTCTCCTTCCCTCTTTGTGAGTATATTTAAGGCCTGCCACTGTGAGAATGTCAGGGTACCCTTGATATTCACAAGAGAGTGTCGAAATCATTAGGGTTTAGCAATTCAATAAAGCTTGTGAAAAATACATTGTTCAAATTTCTATGTCAGTACCAGTATCAACTCATTGTCGTTCACTATGCCATATGTACCCTGAGAAGGATCAATAGGAAAGTTACTTCAGTATCTTGATCAAGCAAAGGAGAAAGTTCCCACTAAAGTTTGCTATATTATACTGAGCAGAAGTATAAATATGTGAGCGGATACTGTTGGTTTGATATCTCTGTTATGATTACACAACGCTGTTTCTCAAAGTGGAATGAGTTGATATTTCTTTAGTGGAGATGGATGTGGTGAGATTGTTGAATTTCAAGAAACAATGCGTTGGTCCTAACTAGATCGCTCCATAACTTATTTTTATTTTTTATTTTCCAACTATTTAGTTCTCTTTTCGTAAAAATGGCATATTTTTTTAAATTACCTTCTCATCGTCTCAATGTCATGAAAGACACCAGAGAAGAGGTCGCAATTGTTTGTCATTGGACAATGGAAAACATCAAACTTCTTCCTGATCAGGCAATTAAACGACAAACGGGAAAAACGAAAGCATGTATTGTTTCATAGTATGATGGCATATTATGACCACTTCCATTGCAGTGTGTAGCTCGACTATATAGTTCTTAAGCTATGGGAGAAAATCTATGGGCATAAAAAGACTGGATACGTGCCAATGGTTTGAATTCTCTTCGATTGCCTTGAAGACTATATTATTTAAAATCACATTATTTACGGACTCACTCTATTGCTTTACTGACTATTTCCAATAGGAGGAGGGCAGACTCAACGCTTGCAGTTTCATGCTAATGGGGAACATGCACTATTTTTTATAACTCTTTAAATGTGAAGTTTATTAGCTAAAATGTGCTTTGCAAAAATTTTGCTGAAGAATGAAGTTGCGTTACAAAGATATTACTCTTTGAAAATTGTACTTTTTCGGCAGCTTAAAAACACGACGTCATCGCATGACGTCACGGCACGGTATCACTATGTGCCTTGTATATCTGTTTATGCGTGGAGGTAAGTTGTTAAATGAATAATTGACGATAACGTATGTATTTATCTCATTTGTTTAATGCAATAAACGGTCGTATTTCGATTTTTTATTTACGTAGTATGGATGGTAACGAGAAAATTGTCCATTAATTATATAATGCCTGTTTAGTGCCCAAGAATTTCTACTACGTCTATGTAATCGCTGGTTTTTTTAAGAAGAACGCCGCCATAAGGGAGTTAACCAAAGGAAATTGTCGGAATGTGTTTTTTTAAGTATTTTTTCAGTCATCGTTTCTTTCGAGAAACGGCTTAAAACCTCAAAATAATACATTCACTTCGTTTTCTTTTAAATATAAATGACTATCTCTGTAGCAATATGGAAGCTATACCGTGCAGTGACGTCAGAAGGCATTTCAGGTCACGTGACTTTCGTCGATTTCCGGGAACATTGTAATACCATTTCATAATGTTTGTGGTGGGCGTAGAAAAATTCGGCTTATATATTTAAATTGGTGAGAAAAGTTGGTATCAACTGCGTCATTAATCTTCGAGAAACAAATTTCATGCATCTTCCCCATTGGGCGAAAATTGCTCTGCAGGTAATGGAACCTGGGAGTGTTTTCCTTTTTTTTTGGAATGTGAAACTGGGAGAAATTATCAGATGAAACAGTAGAAAAAAACCTTACCTTTCACAAACTACACTGTCGAATAAATGTGAAAAATACATTTTATAGGCAACATCTCGGTATAGAAGGAATTATGTCGAGAGATTAGGGTTATTGCGGTGGATTGCTGGGAAGCTAGTCTACTGAGCAGCTTCCCAACCTCATCACCTGTGGAGGAGTTTTTTTATGAGACGTATCCCATTCACTGCTCTAACTGCTGAGTGGAGAGCACTTTCAAGCCGATGGTAAGACGATTAAGCTGTTGACCTATTGGATACTCTCGCAAAGACGTTGAGTTTCCGTACACCCTTCCTACTCTCTCTATACATCCTACGAGCCTTTCCATGCCCTCCTATTTCTATTTATATCTATGTATGCTACTTCCTAAATGATGTAAACAGCCGGCTGTCTTATACCAATGGTCATCAGAATTATAGACCACACTGTAAAAAGTTAATCTGATTTTAAGGTTCAAAAGTGATCTGAATTTGAGATGCAACATTTTTAAGACAGTACATGTTGAATTATGCACTAATATCTTGTCCAAAAATAAGGCAAGTGAATGACTGAAAATCAAATCAAGTGTGACATATTTTAAGTTTGAAAGAATATATTAAGTTTGAAAGTATATACCGAAAAATATTTCATCTTCATCAAGGGTCAACAATCCTAGGATTGGTTTGACGCAGCCCTCCACTCGATTCTTATATCGGCAAACCTCTTCATACCAACGTAGTTCCTCTGTTTCACGTCCTTTACGACCTGCTCCATGTATCTCATACGAGGCCTGCCTCTTCCATTCTTCCCGTTCTCTTTTCCCTCGCCGATTGTCTTCATCAGGCCATCGTGTCTTAAGATGTGGACCATTAATTTGTCCCGTCTTCTTTTTATAGTTTTCAGCAGACTTCTCTTTTCTCCCACTCTTTTTAGGACTTCTTCATTTATCACTCGGTCGATCCATTTTATCTTCATCATTCTTCGATAGCACCATATTTCGAATGCTTCCACCATTTTCTTATCCGCTGCTGTCATCGTCCTTGCCTCACTGCCGTAAAGAAACATGCTCCAGATGTACGTTTTGATGAATTGCTTCCTTACTTCCATGATTGTATTACCAGCTGTAAGTATGATTATTCTTTTTATAGAATGCCCTCTTTGCCTAGGCTATTCTACTCACTATTTTTTTTGTTTCGTCCATTGTTGGTTACTCTGCCTTCCTGGTAACAGAACTCTTTCACATCTTCCAGTTTCTATTTTCCTAGTTTAACGTTGGTTTTGGCCCACTCTCTCTTGCTGCACACCAATATCTTAGTTTTCTTCTTATTGATCTGCAGGTGATAACTGGCCATTGTCCTTTCCATGGTTGTTAGCATCTTATTCAGCTCCTTCTCTGTCTCTGCTATGAGAGCTATGTCATCAGCGAATCGTAGCATACTGATTTCTTCGTCCATCGTTTGTTAATTGGCTTCCCAGGTAACAGAACTTTTTCATCTCTTTCAGTTTCTGCTTTCCTAGTATAACGTTGATTTTTCCCTCTTCTCTCTCTTTCGCAGAAAAAGATTTATCGTGATAAATTCACGGTTAAAAAAAAGTAAATTAATTAAATTCTCCAGTCCTAGACGTAATACCCGGAGCGATGCGCCATCATTCTCCCACACCCACTGCCGAAACTCCCCACTCATCTCACGTTACTTCTTTCGGTGCCGCTCCTTTTGAAAGCGGAGGCTTTTTCAAAGTTTCGAGCGCCGCCGGGGGCGGCGATTCCAGACGTGGGCGCAGCGGAGGGCAATAAAGAGCGCGGGGTGCGGGCCATTGAGGGAGCCGCATGAAAGGGAAGGACGGGAGGGAGGGCTGGGAGGGGGGGTGAATGGGGAGAGGAGGGGAGGGAGGGATGCTGGGAGTGGGTGGGGGGGAGGAGGGGCGGGAATGTACGCAAAGGCTTTGGCGCCGGCGCCGTCCAGAAAGCCACGCCGCCGCGTTAGCATATCGCCCGGCCAACGGAGGGAGGGAAGGGGGTTGCTGTTGTGAGGGAGGAGGCAGGGGAGCATCGGGGGCAGTTCAGCTCGGGGGAGAAACGCGAGTGGTCGCAAATCGGCCGCCTCCACCCCATCTCCCGATAGAACGCGAGCAAAGAGAGCGAGAGAGGGATGTAGGTGTGCATGCTGGTGGCGTGGGTGTGCGTACGAGCGTGTCTCCGGGGTGGGGAGCGGTGTTCCTGAGGGGTGGCGAGGCGAGGGAGGCGGGTGAAAGATGAGCGCGGCAGCGGATCGATCGGGTGCGGGACTTGGCGACTGAGCGCGGCGGGCGAGGTGCGGAGGCATCGCCGGCGAGACGAGCGGCCTTCCACTCCCCGGAAACATCACCCTCGTGTGCCAAATCTCTCTCTCCCGCTTCATCCCCTCCGGGAAAACTCTCCCTTTCCCCCTCTCTCCTCCTCCTCTCCCACGGGAGGCACATGGATTCCCTCGAGGCTGGAACCCTTTCTTGAAATCTCCGCGTGAGTTGCGGAAAGAAGAAAGTGGAACGGCAGAGTGCGTCGAAGGAGTGAGGAACTGTCGATGTGTCAAGTCGCCTCCTGAGAAAGGAACTCTCCCTCTTTTATCCAGTTATCCCTTTAACGTTCCGGAAGACGTTGCGATGCCCTCTGGCAGACATTCTTGTGCTATAACGTGTCCGCAGAATCTCATGAGGGTGTTGCCCTCTTGTCCTGATTTCAGCGAGTGACGTATTCTGCTCCTCTATTCCATCGACGGCCAGAGGATAATTTAAAGGACAAGGAAACGGGGAAAGGTAGGATACGGTTTCCATGGTTCTCCTTTTTTTGCTGCATTTCCCTTTCCCCTTTTTTTACTTTATTTAAATCAAGTACTGCTTGGCTTCACATCCTTCTCTCCTTTATCATTTTATTATTTACTCTTCCTGCAAGGATACTCGATGTTTCATGTCGTTTTCAGTCGATTGTCAAATCTGTTTCCAGGCAGAAATAAAGTGACAGGGCCTTTAAAGCTATATCGCCTCTAATTAGGGTTTTCGTGTACCGGAATTCACCCTTCGATACCACAGCTGATTGCCTCATGTAGCATCTAATTAATCGCTTTAATAAGAGGGTCAATCACTTAAATTTCGTCTTGTTACACCGATAACTGAATTAAAAAATTGTTAAGAGCCCGATAGCGTAGCATTCTCATTTTTTCAGCGAACAACCTCCTCCACTATAAAAAGCCATCATGTACTAACAGTTTAATATGGAAACTGACGTTCGATTAGTACTTTGCTGGGGGGTGTTAACACTGTTGCGGTCTTAACACCACAGGCGATGAATTTCTGTTATCCACGAAGGCTTTTGAGAACGATGAAGTTAATGAATCTTTTGGGTCTCTTCCATGTGCTGTCAAAACAATCATGCTTGTTCAAGTCGCTCTCAGTGAATTCGCTCGGTTAACCCGCTTCCCTAATTCCTCGCCCCGAAGACAAAGGGCCGTATTTCTAGTCATCGCATAGGGGTTGCCCAGCACCTAGCAGACCCCTTACGATGGAAATGAATATTAGTCGCGTTTCAGCCGCCAATGGACCCTTGACAGTCCCCTACACGTGGCAGACGTATACTCCCCTGATTTGTTGCTGATAAAACACATAAGATGAAATAAATTTTCTCTATGTTACACACCCGGGCTTAATATGCATAATTGGTCCATGCACATTACATTATGACAATTAACTTCCATCCAAATGCGTTACTTTTATAAAATATTGAGGATCATATTCAGGAAAATTATTATAATTATATTATTATTTCAGGAAAATTCATATAAAATATTGAGGAACATAAAATATTGAGGAATACATCTTCTGCCAGGTGTGGGGGACTGTAAGTGATCCCAGAGCGTCGTAAATGCGACTATAACATTTATTTTCGTTGCGAAGGGCCTGCTTTGGGCCAGATAACCCCATAGACAACGACTATAATCACGGCCCTAAATCGCGTGTTCTTGATCCATTTGCTGATTTGAATCACCGGATCAGGCGGTGGACAAATCGTCCGTATCCCTTACCCCGCACTACGTTGTTTATTTACGTCCCAGTTTCTCGAGATCGACACCGAAGATTCGGAAGCAGCGCCGGTTTGGGGGGGGTGGGTGTTGATTGGGGGGTAAGAGTTCAAGAGGAAAGAAAGAAAGAACACATTCTTTATTCTTCTGGGACTATAAGTCCCCTGGAACATCGAAAAAAAAAATATTACATGCCAAAAAGAAAAGAAAAAAAAAGAGATACAGCGAATGTAGTCAAGGCAACAGCCGTACAATTACATAATGGAGCAATATTACACATATAAATTAACAATAAATAATAAATACGAATATAATGAGTACATCACCATTAATTGGTAAAGGTTTATTGGTTAAACCCTTAATTGGTCGAACCAATAATTACAGAACCATTACAATACAAACCACGATATATAAAATTAAAGAAAACACTTTCAGGAAAAAGACAATTAAGAAAGGCAGCATAAATAATGATTTAAATCACCTGAAAATAGAGCATTAAATAACAAGGAATATAAATTAATATGAACAATATCAAGCATTTCAGTTGGATAATACAATGCAACAAGATAGCACACAATAGAAGTAACAAAAGAAAACGATTTTGTGAAAAGAGGGGGTGGACGAACGAACCCCGTTGCTCGGACACTGCCGACAAAGGGACAGGACGGACGCCTTGCGGAATGAGCAACTGTCAATCCCCCCGAAGGTTGTTTACCCTCCCATCTCTCCCTCTCCACCCCTCATTTCACACTAGGGCATTGGAAAACGAGACCGTTTCCGTACTCCCTTGTTTGAGCGGGGGCAGGGCAGTCTCCCTTCTTCCCTTCTCGCTCAGCAAGACGTCCTCCCCTTTAAGGGAATTCACCCCCCCCCTCTCCCCACCCCCTCTCGCCTAACGCCGTCGCCTCCTCCGAGTGAGAAATTCGATCCCTCAGTCGAACGCGTCAGTCATACGAGTTTAATATTTACGCACCAGCGCGCGGAATCTGTTCCCTCCCCCCTCAGGAATCTGAACTCAGTGCTATCCGTAGCCCGAGGAGGAGGCTGTCGTTATACGGCGGAAAGATTAACTGGCTGGTAAATCATCAATATATATTCATCATATGCAAAACTGACTGTTCTCAAGATATAATTTAGTGAGCCGTATCATTGAAATATTGAGTAGCAACTGAACGAAAAGGCTTGAAAAGTCAGGCCTCGTATGATAAATACGGTACAAGTTGTGAAGGATGTAAAAGAGAAGAATATATTGTTAATTGGGGATCGGGTTGGTGTGGTGGCTAGAGTACTGGCCCCCCATCCTGAGGGCCCGGGTTCGATTCCCGGCAGTGGCGGATTTTTCAGTGGAAATCCGGTCCCCACTTGAGTGCCTAGTGGAGGGCATTTCAAGTACAGTACTCCGTCCGTCGGATGGGACGTTAAGCCGTGGTCCCCTTGGCGCCTTTCGTTAAGAGTAGGCTAATGCCGACGCCGGGTTTCTCTCCACCCTTTCTCCATTCCCTAAAAATTCCTACCGTTACCCAATTACCCACCTATCCTAAATGGCGCAAATGACCTCAGCTGTCGGTCGCCTCCCCTAAATAACCAAACCAAAAAAAACCAAAAAGAGAAGAATTAGGTCAATATGAAGAGGTTGGCCGATGGAAGAATCGAGTGGAAAGCTGCGTCAAATCAATCCTAGGATTGTTGACCAATGACGATGGTGAACAATGGACCCTTGTAGGTAAATTATAAGTAATAAAGATATTACTGGAAGCAATGCTTATCAGAAAATTATGATCCCAGGTGACAACGTTACGTATAAGAAATTGATTCCATGATTACTGCATTTATCAACACTGTACTTTTGCCTACGTTACAAAATAGTTACGTTAAATCTTCTTAGTTTTCGACTGAACATTTTCAAAATTGTGTTTAGAAAATGCTCTTCCTCTCCCTGCGTAATGAGCTTTACTCAAGGTTTGAGCTTTTCTAGAATATCCTTCTGAAGGCGATGGATGTCTTCCCATCTTTTCTTTTCGGTTTTCCACGTGAGAGTCGACGACAGGTGCTGACAACACTTCTCGGGAGTTTCATCCGGCGGCGTCTTCAGGTCTAAAGGTTTTGAGTTGCGGTTTCTGTATTCAACCCTTCTATATAGCGCTGCCTGTTTTCTAGCTGCTCTCTGATTGGTCATTTCTCTGAGGTCAGCACTTACCAATACACACGTCGAAACTCGGAAAGAAATTATGGAAATGCCAACCTGCCTGCATACCAACGCCGTGAAAACCTAAGAAAAAACATCTTTTTTTTAAATTCACCAAGAATCAGTATGGTAAAAAATTTAATTTCTCTTAAAAAAAAGGTTTATTTAGAAATATCGAGACTCCTAGAAAAAATCACTCTAACTGCCTGATTATTGTGAGCCATGTATCTCTCTAAAATGTCGGTTTTATATGACAGAAACTAAAATAGACCATAAGTATACCACAATTAACTTTTGACGTCAGGTCAATGAAATAATTTGTATAGGTGATGTGTCAACATTTGCCCACATTCAGTTGGCAGTTGTAGCGTAGTCAACTGATAATATCAAGAGAGTCAAAGAAATAAAGTCAAAAGTCAAAAAAATATGACTGTTATCAAGTAAAGAATCCCATTGTGACAGAAAAAATCCGTTTAATTCTTTACATGCGTATGCTTAATTCATTCAGGAATTAGAATACTTTCTATTGGCAAACTATCACTATTTCGTGTGAGGTATTCAACAAATCTTATACAAATATTTGCAACTGAATGCCAGTCATATAAGGACATGAAACATTATGCATTTGTAGTCTCATTCTAAGGTTAATATTCCTGGTTTGAAAAGGTTTTGCAATGATATGAATGTTTGGTAAATGGAGGAAAGAAATTTGGGATCTTTTTCCCAGGGTGTGAAAAAAACTCTTGAATTGTTAACTCTTCTTAGCCCCAGAGCATTGTCTTCCGATATCCCGAAAAATAACAACTCACCCTCCGCTTAGTAGTATTGGGTACTAAATATGGTGTGCAGGTCATGCAGTGAGCGTTAGGGGCAATTGTGAAATATACTTTTATCCGACGCTGTAACACGATGAGGTTTTTAAGAACCAGCTGCGAGTTGCTGGTGGTAGTATTGGTGGAATTCGGTGCTTAGGCGTTCCGACAGCTTATATCAATTCGCACACTAAAAATGCGGGTTAAATCTTAATACATGCTCTAGTTGGAGTTCCAAACGCACCATCTTTGCATTTCCAGGCAGGACACGCTACTAACGTGTCGTACACGGCCAGCTGGAATTTATTTCCGCTTCAGGAATACATGCAGTTTGCAGTCGCAATGAAGTGCTACAATTCTTAATTTTCCCCCGTTATCCTCAGTGACGTGTATCTCTAAATTTCTTCCTAGCCGAAAGATCCACTGGGTCCATTTAACTATAAAGTTCTTACTCTATAATCAATTTCCATACCTGTTTATTTATTTCCTTTCTACATTAGCGTAACCAGTCTATTAAATGAATTAAAATGGGAATCATTGTCAGATCGCAGGCTGAAATTTAGACTTAATCTCCTAAATGAATTCCAAGAAAATATTTTCAGTGATGACGTTAAAAATATCTTGAGAACCCCAACGTACTAGGGAAGACTGGACCATAATTACAAAATTAGAGAAATTGATTGCGGAACTGACATTCAAAATGTCATTTTCTCCTCGTACAATTAGGGATATGAATAGCGGTAAATATATCCAATACGAGTGTAGTAATGGATAAACATTGGTAGCTCATGTTTTTATAAGGACTGGAAGATAACCCAAGTAACAGCATGTTTTTGCATGTTTGCTTTGCTTATATTATCTTTTTTAAATAGTGAAGCTAAGAGCAGTATGTAAATACTAATTCTTTGATATGTAGTGCATGTTTGGTGAGAATTCACCCCCTGCCACACACCTTTATGGTGGCTTGCAGGGTATTTTATAGATGTAGATAGATGTAGATGTATTTCCCTTCAACCCCTCCCCTTTCTACATGCAAGCTCTATTTTACAACCTCCGAAGAATTTTCTGTCCCTCAGAAAACCTTTCACACGGTCTCTCTGCCATTCCTCGATTCTCTTTATCCCTCTCCCCTAAATATTTTAGTGCTTCCCGATGAGGACTACAAAACTAACTTCCCGGGATCTCTTCTTGCGAAACGGAGGTATATAACGTGGGTCGTGAACCCCCTTGCTTCGCGCTTACACCCTTCCTGGACTCGTAAACCAATTGAATCGCACAGTAGCAATGAGGGCAACAAATTACTGCTTGCTTTTGTTCGTCGCACAGAAAAGGAGCAATTTTCCAGAGAGGTGGACACATTTCGTTAACTTTTTTTCTCTCACATCTGCCAATCACAGTGCTAGTGCGGAAAGAGTGTGATTTATAGAAATGGATTCCCCTTCAATTATCAGGAGGATTGGAAAGCCAAAGGTCCGTGGTTCGATTCCCGGTCCAGGTGAATTTTTTCTCATGACAATTAATGCGACTTTCACCGCCGTTTACGCGGCAGGATTGAAATATCCTACATTTACCGCTAAGCGTGGCTTTAGCGCTGGATGGCGTTCACCATTTGGTCGTGGCTTCTCTGAAGCCTTTTCCTCCTACCGTTGCTATCCTTGATGGACCCCGAGGGCTCAACATCTAGTACCTTGAACATCGGTAAAATTGCCATGGGAGTTAAGGATCCTGGGTAGCATAGTGGTTTGCGCAGTGGCCCGGAAAACCAAAGGTCCGTGGTTCGATTCCGGTCCAGGTGAATTTTTTCTCATGTCAATTAATGTGAATTTCACCGCCGTTCACGTGGCAGGCTTGAAATATCCTACATCAGGATGATTACATTATAAGGCTTGCTTTTTTCTCTCGTGACAGGAAATCAACAGGTCATATCGTCCTGTGTCTTAACATCCACTAACTGTCCCTTGCTGTGTGTCATCAAGTGTTAAATGAAGAAACGAACAGTTTTGTCTCAACCACGGATTAATATATGTCTCAACCTCACCTGAAAAAAATCTTTCAATATTATTTATGTAAAGACACATCTTATTTTCAAATTTAACTAAACATTATGTGTACCTAGTACATGTAATTTTTGCTGAGTGAATAAAAATGGGTAGTAATATCGTCCTCAAATTCAAGGAATGCAAACTTACCATTAAAACCTTAGCAGAGTCACCGGTTGGAACGCACTATTCTTTCTCGGTGTACATATTTGTAAATCAATATCATGGATACGGTCAAAAAGTACGCTTTGTTCGGGAAATGCGGAGTAAAAGGAATATCATCGTGTCTTGTTACAAGGAATGGCGTAGTAACCCATGGCTGCAGGCTATGGTTACTGACAGGAATTTCGCTTTTTGGGGTTATCTTTGGGTAGGCCGCATTAAGTCATAACTATTGGGTACCAGATCTTTTTGGAAAAAGACATCAAGGATATATTACTGCTCACCTTCATTTAGAAATTAAAACATAGAATATATATGTGCCAAAAAACTTAATGGTCACTTAAAACTAATTAAGCTAATAACTCTATGTCGCCATGCTCAACTTTTCGGAAATTCAGCGGTGGCTTATAACATTCACTCCGGCTATATCTGAAATTTTATTTTTTTGTGTTAAAGCTGAAGTTTGCATCGATACTTCTGACCAGGCGACAACTAGTCTTATTTGTTGGCCGTATAACACTAAGTAAAAAATAAAGTTTGTGTTTTAGCATTATAAATTTTATTTTTCTCAGATAACAGCTTATTAATAATCCAATGAAATGAGTTCTTCGGTGTTTTCCGTATTGTTTTGTTTCTTGCGAACAAAATTTGTCTAAATAATTGAATATAAAATGTTAGCTTTAACTTGTGAATAAAATTTGGTAATTTTATTCGTTTATGTTGCAGGTATTTTTTAATATCTGCTAATGGAGTAACCATTTTATGTATTAAAAAAATATGATAAAGGCTACTACGAACTCTATGGAATCGTTTGTAGCTCAACGGCAGTGGAAATTAATCCAACGTATTGGATTATTATCTTCTAGGAAACAAGAAGGGTTAGGGAAAAAGATTAAAACAATATTTCTCCACAGCATTGTGATTTCATAGCACATAGTGGGAACGAGCAGAACCTCAATCAAATCATAGTGCATGATTGCACAGTGATAATCAACAGGGAGAATTTGATTAGTTCCGACACTCGGCCGTAGGATACAAGGTTTGATAAACCATCCTAAAGATTTCAATGCTTAGCATGTGGAAGCCGGTTAAGGTTCCTAGAAAAATAGAATTTCTTGCTTTTTCAGAGGCTATGATCATTCTGGAAATAATAGAATGGGGAACATGCACTATTTTTTATAACTCTTTGAATGCGAAGTTTATTACACATAAAATGTGCTTTGCGAAAATTTTGCTGAAGAATTAAGTTGTGTTGCAAAGAAATGTCTTTGAAAATTGTACTTTTTCGGCAGCTTAAAAACGCGACGTCATCGCTTGACGTCACGGCACGGTATCACTATGGGCGTTGTTTATTTGTTTATGCGTGGAGATACTTTGTTAAATGAATACTTTTTCTCATTTGTTTAATGCAATAAACGATTTTTTTTCGATTTTTTATGTAAGTAGTATGGATGGTAACGAGCAAATCGTCCATAAATTATATAATACCTGTATAGTGCCCCAGAATTACAACTACGTATATGCAATCGCTGGTTTTTTTTAGAAGAACGCCGCAATAAGGGAGTCAACCAAAGGAAATTGTCGTAATGTGCTTTTTTAAGTATTTTTTCAGTCATCGTGTCGTTCGGGAAACGGCTAAAAACCTCAAAACAAAATATTCACTTCGTTTTATTTTAAAAATAAATGTCTGTCTCCGTAGCAACATGAACCTATACCGTGCAGTGACGTCGGAAGGCGTATCAGGTCACGTGACTTTCGTCAATTTTCAGGAATATTTTAATTGCATTTAATAATATTTGTATCTGGCATAGTAAAATTTTGGCTTATATATTTGAATTCGTGATAACATTTCACATCAAGTACATCATTAATCTTCGAGGAACAAATTTCGTGCATATTCCCCATTCTGGAGTGATGATACCGTTTGGAATGTTAGGGATGATTTAACGTAGCGTGAAGATTTCCTCCATGTCTATTAGTATTTAATGAAATGAGTTGGAGAGATAACGAACAAAGGAGAGAAAGAGATTTGCTGTGGGAGAGAGAAAAGTCAGCGATGAGTGGCAACGATGGAAAAAATGAACGAAAAATCCTGGATGGAATCTATTCGTTCTCTCTGTGTAGGCGAGCGAATTGTATTCATATCGATAGATCGGATACAGGTGCCTTAATTACGACACGGGAATTCACTCATCCCGTGAAGTCTCTGGGGTTTCGGCACGTGTCTAACAGGAGGAAATATCGGGCTTTCCTGGAACTGTTCTGAATGAAGTGGGCGGTGGGCGGACGGGGCCGGGGAGGGAGAGGATTTATTGATCAGGGGGAGAGATATCTAGGGCGGAGGAGCGATGGTGTTTTGTTGCAAATGCTCAAACATGGAGACTCGATTTGCACAACGGGCACGTGTCGAAAAAGTCGCGAGTCTCAGGAAAGTATTAAAACGGGATGAATTGTATTCGGACCCAACTTTAGAGACGGAATTGGATTTTGGAATTAATGTTGATTCAGCACTAGTCTCACGTGCGATCTCCAACCTATTCTCTGATTCGCAGATGGATAAAAAGTTTTTAACATGCACCAGAATTGTGATACCATTATTAATGCAAGCAATATTTCCTGCCATTGACCATTTAACCGACAGTGTTTTTAAGGAGACTTAGTTGATTAAAAAGAGAGGAAAAACTTGGAAAATACATCCATAAACGAATCGAAAGGAATCTAGGATGAAAATCGCATATAACATGTGATTGTTAAAATATATAAATTATAATTATATATATATATATAAATATAAAAAGTATATTCTAAAAAAGATAAAATATGTCATGGCCGTAGTGACATGCAGTGAGATTCAAAGAGTTGGGATGGTAGGAGTTGAAATAATGAAACATTTTTTTTGTTTTTAGAGTTCTCAAAGATTGCTGAATCTATATTAAAACTGAGATCATGCTTACATGGAATCATGGAGTAAGCATTTACTTTGAGGAGGAATTCTGGTGATTGGGAGAAGCTTTAGGGTAAAACAGTTCTCACGCCTGGAATACAGAATTTTAACATATGTTGTGATTCAAGTTTTACAAATAAATAGAATATTATTGATGCGTGAAGATGTGATATTTCCTACAGTGAGTAGTGTATTGTAAGTGCTTGGAATAGATCAGTTTAAGAATTTGGGATTGAAGAGAATAATTATGTCGTTGTGGCGTGCACACAAAAAGGATATAAACTACGTTCTATTTTAACTCTGTGTTACAAACGAACGTACAAATTAACTGTTAAGTTGAATTCCAGGCATCTTTATTATTAAATTTTTGGATGATGATAAAAATCAAGTCATAAGAATACAGAATGGAAGAACCAGGACTACGCGCCTAATTTATAAAAGCCCTGAAGAAGGACAAATACAATTTCCGAAACGGCGGCCAAGAGTTAAATATTTTTCATTTTTAAAAAAGAACCTAAACTCCCGGAAAATCATCCATGTATTTAAAGTACAAATTAACCTTCCCTTTGAAATGTGAAAGATGAATTTAGGATAATGATGAACCACTTCAAGGAACGGAGCGCAAGATAATATGAGACAAGAAAGGAGAAATTTTGTTTGAAAACGAAGATAAAATGGGAAAGAAATGAGAGAAGTTATTGTGAAGAGATGGTAAGATTATATGGAGGAGCCGTGGAACGGAAACAATCTCAGTAGGAAGCTAATCGAAGAGGAAAGCGAAGTCGAAAAATGCGATATGGAAGCAGTAATATTAAGATCGGAATTTGACGCAGCAGTAAGGGACCTTCGGATAAATAAGGCCTCTGGAATTGATGATAATACCCGAAGAACTAATTAAAAATGCAAGAGAGAAGACATTAAACCATATTTACAAAACCATTTGCGACATGTACTTAGCAGGAGAAATACCTCAGGACTTCGAGAAAAAGATCATCATTCTTATTCCTAGAAAGAAAAGAGCGGAGAAATGCAAAAATGTTAGGACTATAACCGTGATGACGCATCCATCTACAGAAGAATAGAACGAAAAGCAGAAAAGTTTTGGATGAAGATTAATTTGGATTCAGGAAAAGTAAAGGTACAAGAGAAGCAATACTGGCCCTTAGGCTGCTCATAGAGAAAAGAATGGAGAAGAACAAACCGACGTTCATTGCATTTGTGGCTTTAGAGAAAGCTTTTGACACCGTGGATTGGGATTCAATATTCTGGTATTCTGAAAGGAATCGGCGTGTCCTACAATGATCAAGGAGTTATCCGTAGTTTGTATAAAACCCAAGTACCTATGATAAAATCTGGACCGAGCTGTGAAGATGCGAGAATAAGGTAAGGAGTGATATAAGGTTGTACAATATCCCGTGTATTTTTTTTAATATTAACATCAAGAGACCCATTAATGAAATCAAAGAGAAGTCTTCTGGAGTGACTATCCACGGAGAAAAAATAAGCATGCTGCTATTAGCCGATAACATGGCACTCATAGCAGAGACAGAGAAGGATCTGAACAAGATTCTAGTAACCATGGAAAGGAGAATGGCCAGATATAGGCTGAAGATCAATAGAAAGGAAACTGAAATATTGGTGTGTAGATGAGAGAAGAGGCCACAAATATTATTAAATTATGTAAAATAAAAAACTGAGAAGGTGAAAGAGTACTGCTACCTGAGGAACCGAATAGCCAACAATGGAAGAAAAGAGAAAGAAATGGTCAAGAGAGCCCAGGCAAAGTTGCTTTCTACGAAAATAAGAATGCGATTACAGTTAGAAATACAAGCGTAGAAGTAAGGAAACAATTCATCAGAACGTAGATCTGGAGCAGATTTCTGTACGGCAGTGAAGCATGGACGATGACAGCAGCGGAGACGAAATGGGTAGAAACATTCGAAAAGTGGTGCCACAGAAGAATGATTAAGGTAAAATGGATCGACCGAGTAAGTAACGAAGAAGTATTAAGAAGATTGGGAGAAAAGAGAAGTCTGCTGACAACTCTAAAAAGAAGAATGGACAACTTAATCGGCCATATCTTGAGACACGATGGCCTGATGAAGACTATCGTCGCAGGAAAAGTGAACGGGAAGAACAGTTTTATAGGACAGGTCGTAAAGGACGTAAAACAGAGGAACTGTTAATATAAAGATGTTGGCCGATAGAAGAATCGAGTGGAGGGCTGCGTTAAACCAATTTTAGGATTGGTGACCAATGTTGATGATGATGAAATGTCTGTATATATGTACATGCACAAACGTCTTGGTGTTTACTCAATTACATATTTATTTCATCTTTTGGGATCTTATTTATCTTGAGGATTCTGTCAGCTTCCTACTAGATAAAAGTATATGCTTTCATTAGTAATTGTTGTGTTGCCTATTTAGACCTTAATGGAATTTGGCACTAAAACAGAACCAATATCTTGCAGAATTTCCTTGTAAAAGAGAAGAAATACGTCACAATGAAATGGTTGGCCGATAGAAAAATCGAGTGGAAAGCTGCGTCAAACCAATCTTGGGTTTGCTGAATGATGATCATGACGATTAAAAGTGAACACCAGCCATGATTTCAATGAATAAGTGCCATTATCAAGGTTTATTATAGTAAGTTATATATGTACTTTGTAATTATTATTTACTAATGTTAGGATCGAAGGCAATAGCTGGTGATTTATGGGTGACGGAATAATGAGTTACCTGTATGGGAAATGAAAATGGGATAAATCAGGCCTTCCATATTATTTTGATTCCAAGGCGAGGTAGCGATTATGGTGGTATCGTTTGTGGCAGAAGCGGTCAACTGGGAGAAGATTAATTCTGGAAACTAACATCCAAAAGGTGTATAATGTTAATAGCGTTGAGTTTCATGGGGAAAGGTGGGTTTACATGCTGATAGCAGGGGAAGTAAAAGGGAACCAATTTCATTTCAATCCTAGGATTTTTTGACCCTCACTTTTCTTAGCGGACTCAATTGCATCCTTGGTACTTCTTATATCCAGAATCATTCTTTACTTGGCCCGTGTTATTTTCCATTGACCTTCCTCGAGGGACCTTTTCATACATTTTTTTCTCGGCTGTGTTCCTCATCAATATATTATGTGTCAAGGGGATTCCAATCCACCTGATTCTTATCGGTCAGACATGTGCACACAACGGATTTTTCTATTCACGTCATGGATATTGTCTTGGCTTGAAAAGTTTACAACTGACGCCCTCGTCACTCACATTCTTGCCAATTATTACCATCGCGTTCATAACCCATTATTTGGCCGAGTGTACCGCCAACCCCCCAGCGTTTAATCGACAACCCCTATTGTTGGCCGCGCGTACTGCCAACCCGTGGTTTTACCCTGTAGGCTTACGCTGGGAAGATGAGGATTTTTCCTTGAGATCCAAGTCCAGCTCCAAAGATATTGGTATTGTGACGTCCAGAGCGCTTGCCGTTTCTGTATTCCTTGGAGAGGGAATGGCACCCTCTGTTTCGGTCTGCCTCCGATAATGGTCAAGCGGCTTGGGAGGGAGCACTGTCTGACTACCTCCGAGAAGATTTCCTTGCGAGTCGACGACATTTTGTTTCCTGGAACACTGTTAGGGGAATGTTACTCCTAGTCAAAGTAAACCTCCCGGCCCCTGGCAACAGTTCAACTCGGTACCTCGGAATGAATTGATTCGGAGAATCTCCGAAATGCAGAGGGAAGAATTCCAACTTTGTATTCCTTTCGATATTCCGCGATGCATTTAATTACATTCATAATTTTTTTAGGCTGGAAAATACGAGAATGTTGCCTATAACCTCAAGTTTTATTTAACCCGAGAGGAGTGACATGATTTGGTCTGATATTTTATATGACTAATTAAATATTTTAGGGCAAATATTATGTTCTCGTTTTTCCACTCAGATGTAAGAACTAGGTAAAATTTACATTGGATACTTGGAAATTGGATACTCCGAATAAATTAAATTCACAGAAATTTTCTGTTAGAGTAAATGAAGAGTTATGATACCCATTAGATTTAGTTCAGGAAAAGAGTCGGGTTCTTTGTGCCTTAGGTTAACGACATTAACAATCCATAGTTCACCATCATCATCATCGGTCAACAATCCTAGGATTGGTTTGACGCAGCCCTCCACTCGATTCTTCTATCGGCCAACCTTTCCATTGTGATGTAATTCTTCTCTTTTACATTCTTCATCACCTGTTCCATGTATCTCATTCGATGCCTGCCTTTTCCAATCTTCCCATTCACTTTTCCCTCGACGATAGTCTTCATCAGGCCATCGTGTCTCAAGATATGGCCGATTAAGTTTTCCCTTCTTCTTTTTAGAGTTTTCAGCAGACTTATCTTTTCTCCTACTCTTCTTAGCACTTCCTCGTTACTAACTCGGTCGATCCATATGATCTTCAGAATTCTGTTGCACCACATTTCAAATGCTTCCACCCTTTTCTTCTCCGCTGCTGTCATCGTCCATGATTCACTGCCGTAAAGAAAAATGCTCCAGATGTATGTTCTGATGAACTGTTTCCTTACTTCTATGCTTGTATTTCCTGCTGTACTGTAATCCATAGTTATCTACTTCTAAATGCACGCGATACCCTGCAAGCCACCGATAGGGTGTGTGGCAGGTGGTGAAGATCATATATCATGCACTATTGACATGCAAACAAGCTACTGAATGGAGAAATGCTACATAATAGGGTCTCATGCAACAAGATTGTTAGTATCTATAGTAATTAAGGGATTAATACATGCATCATGCACTACAGACTACTCTAAAATTTCCCCTTTCTATCCCTATGCTATGCTGCCTATTGTGTTCTCTTATCGTACGGGGGAAAAATGACATTTTGAATCTATCAGTACGACAATCTATCCCTCAAATCTTGTTTATCTGGTCTAATCCAGCATAAGACGTTGGTGTTTTGTACGGTGTTACCGGCAGTCTTGCATGTTGATGGTTTTCCCATATTTCCCTTTCTCCTGTTCCACAACTACGCAGTCACTATCATGGCAGTCAGCAGCGATCACATTGTCTCTAGCGATACGGAATGCAAGTGGTGGATTAAGCAGTGACTCGTGACAGGAATCATCTCAACTACGCGTGAAGCTGCTAATTAGCGCACCACCTCGACGTGTGATTTGGTGCAATCACCATAAAAAAACTGCAGCTGCGAAATTGAGCACCGATTGCTACACAAGGCTATCCGCCTGACACAAAGAAAATGTTAAATCTCAAGAATTGGAGAACGCATGAGTGCTTCTCTTATTCTTGTCAGACCGTGCGGTAGGTGAAATTGTAATATCCATATTGAATCGTGCGACCAGGAGGGTACAGGCCTCTCGATCAGAGATCAGTGGATTAAACACTATTCTTGTTTCGCATTACAACTATGACAAATATTTTTCCTCTACATCTACACGATACCCTGCAAGCCACCGCGAGGGTATGTGGCAGGGGGTGAAGATCACCAAGGGTGCACTACCGACATGCAAACAAGCAACTATAGGGTCTCATGCAACTAGATTATTAGTATCTATAGTATTTAAGGGGTTAATACATGCATCATGCACTACAGGCTACTCTAAAATATTTCACCTACCTATCCCTTTGCTATTCTGCCCATTCTGTTCTCTTATAGTACGGGGGAAAAATGCCATTTTGAATCTATCAGTACGATAATCTATCTCTCTAATCTTATTTATCCGGTTGAATCTAGCATAATACGCTGGTTTTTTTAATATGTGCCTAACATCTTCAGTAAAGTTATCCGATTTAAATTCTCTAATAGATTTAATCTGTAGCTTAACCTGCGCTCTGATAATGACTCCCACCCTAATTCTTGTATTGATTCTGAAACACTACTCAACCTATCGTAACACCTTTTAACGAATCTAGCTGCCCTACGCTGCACACTGTCTAGTTCTATGATCAAACCAATTTTTCAGTGGTTTAAGTCGATCCTGACGTAATTTCGTAGTGGATAGCATTCCAAATTAAGTAGTATGTTAAACGCAGATCCCTTTGGCACGTACCCAAGTGCAGAGTAACGCTGTTTCCGAAATTTTCCTCAATTCATCCTCCTCTGTGCAAGTCCTCTTCCATTCAATTAAACCAACCGTCACAAGAGCAGCTTTCTCCATCCGCAACTCTCCTTCCCACAATGACCTCCACCTACTAGAAATATCAAATGGTTCTTGGAATGGGAACCAGGGAAAAGGAAGGCATGGTGAGCCAAGGAGCGAGCCTGGGTGAACTGCTTTTTCCGGTAAAAAGGGGAAAGGCAAAAAATATTGGCAGATTGAAGCAACGATTGGTGGTGAACATCGTTAAAAAGAGGAGGAAGTGCTTTGACAGAAAACTTAAGCAAGGTGGGAACTACACTCGCGGTCAGAACAAAAAAATTGTGTGCAAAATGACAAATGGTGTGATGAAAGAAGATTAAGAAGAACGTTGTGGTGTATTGTGATAGAAATGAAAGTCAGATGAGTGGGCACAAAGGATAAGCTGCCGGCAGATGGTTGAAAAATTAATAGTTTCTATGAAAGAGAACACTATGGTTTACTCACATATGTAGAGACTTACTTTTACTGTACAAATAATACCGTTTGGATGAGCAGAATGTTAAGGACCCATGTGATAAAGAATGATTTGAAATGTGTGATTGGATAGAACTCGTTTTTGGTAAGGGCAAACTAGTTACATGTACGATATGCTTAAATAAGAAATCCAAGAAGAGATTTATTGGAAAGTGATTAAAAAAAATCAATATGGCAAAGACCAGCATGATCCCTACGCTGGTGAATGAAAAACAAAAATGATAAGCTAAGGAACTTTGACGAAGAAGAGTTATATTCGGGCAGAGGCTATAATGCTCATGATTATAAAAATAAGGCCGGAGGTAAATGAGCCGCTAGGGAATTTCGGCTCGGATTCAGAATGAGACGGGGATCGGGTTGGTGTGGTGGCTAGAGTACTGGCCTCCCATCCCGAGGGCCCGGGTTCGAATCCCGGCAGTGGCGGATTTTTCAGTGGAAAACCGGTCCCCACTTGAGTGCCTAGTGGAGGGCATTTCAGGTTCAGTGCTCCGTCCGTCGGATGGGACGTTAAGCCGTGGTCCCCCTGGCGCCTTTCGTTAAGAGTAGGCTAATGCCGACGCCGGGTTTCTCTCCACCCTTCCTCCATTCCCTGAAAACTCCTACCATTACCCAAGTACCCAGCTGTCCTATATGGCGCAAATGACCTCAGCTGTCGGTCGCCTCCCCTAAATATCCATCCAATCAGAATGTGACACTAGATGTTCACCGAACCTAGAAGGGAAGTGAAGAGTCCTCTAGGTGGCATTCTCAACGCTACTCCTAGGTTATTAATTGGCAATCCAGAGGACTTTGGAACGGAAAAACCCTCTGACTGACTGACTGACTGACCGGTGTGCGAATTCGGGGCCATTGTTTATCATCATCATCGGTCAACAATCCTAGAATTGGTTTGATGCAGCCCTCCACTCGATTCTTCTATCAGCCAACCTCTTCATACTGACGTAGATCCTCTCTTTTACATCCTTCAGAACTTGCTCCATATAAATCATACGAGGCCTGTCTTCTCCATTCTTCTATGTAGTTCACTTTTCCCTCGACGATTGTCTTCATCAGGCCATCGTGTCTCAAGATGTGGCCCATAAAGTTGTCTCGTCTTCTTTTTAATGTTTTCAGTAGACATCTCTTCTCTTCCACTCTTCTTAACACTTTTTCGTTTGTCACTCGATTGATCCATTTTATCTTCATCATTCTTCGGCAGCACCACATTTCAAATGCTTCCAGCCTGGACTTCTCTGCTTCTGTTATTGTCCATGCTTCGCTGCCATATAGTAGAATTCTCCAGATGTATGTTCTGATGAAATGTTTCCGCACTTCCACGCTTGTATTTGCAGCTGTAAGCAGAATCTTCTTCTGGTAAATTCCTTTTCGATTGGACAATTCTACTGGCAATTTCTCTTTTACTTCATCCATCTCTGGCTACTCGGCTTCCCAGGTAGCAGAACTCGTCCACCTCCTCGATTTTTTGTTTTCCTAGTTTAACATTGGTCCTGGCTTCCTTTCTCCTACTGCATACCAATACCTTAGTTTTCTTTTTATTGATCTTCAGATGATATCTGGTATTTGTTCTTTCCGTATTTCCTAGTTTCTTCTTTCAATCTCCTTCTGTTTCTGCCGTGACTGCTATGTCCTCGGCGAATCGTAGCATGCTGATTTTCTCCCCGTGGATATTCACTCCTGGAGAATTTTCTTTGACTTCTTGGATGGCTTTCTCGAAGTAGAAATTGAATAATACGGGAGGCAGTGCACATCCTTGCCTCACTCCTTTGTTTACGTTTGCTTTTCCCGTTAAGGCACGTTAAGTGCCTTAAATGACATGTACTGCCCTTTTACAATTGAGGACGCCGGGGTCGCCGTCCTAATACAGCCGTTATCACGCACCACTTGGGACTCCCTCCCCCAGGGGGCGGTGCCGTTGAGGTGCGGCTTTACTCGTACGCCCATCACACGTTTTAGTCACAAGCCACACCACATGGTGATGTCGGAAGATTTAGAGGCAGATAGTGGTCAATTGTGATGGAAATAAAAGTCAGATGAGTTGATACAAAGCGTCACATTTCAGGGAAATTCTATGCCCAAACGATAAAGAATATTTGAATGATGACCTACAAGCAATTGAAAATTGGTGTGATGCATGGTAGTTAGGATTAAATTTAAAAAATGTCTAGTAAAGAATTTTTGGAAAAAGAATAGCTCTCCTAGCAATTACAAAATAAGTAATAATGAATCAACAAACGTGGAATTCATTAAATATCTTGGAATAAGACTGACACATGATCTTTCCTGGGTTAAACACATACTACTAATAATGGGTCAAGCTAATCGTAGACTGAGATTCATCAAAAGAGTATTGGGTAAATGCGACGATCATTAATGAGAAATCGGCTACTTTTCCCTTGTTAGATCTCATTTGGAATATGCTGCCAGTGTATAGGATCCCTACGAATTTTGGTCTAAATAATGAACTTGAACGTGTGCATCGAAGATCGGCAAGATTTGTAAAGGGACGATACGATGATTATATTAGCGTAACCAGTCTATTATATGAATTAAAATGGGTATAATTGTCATATCGCAGATTGAAATGTAGACTTAATCTCTTAAATAAATTCCAAGATAATATTATCAGTGATGACGTTAAAATTATTTTGCGAACCCCAACGTATTATGGTAGACTGGACCATATTAAAAAAATTAGAGAAATTAATTGCCAAACTGACAGATTCAAAATGTCCTTTTTTCCTCGTACAATTAGGGATATGAATAACGGTAAATATATCCAATACGAGTGTAGCAATGGATAACATTGGTAGCTGCACGTTGGTATGAGGAGTTAAAGCAAACCCAAGCGAGTAAGTAACGAGGAAGTCCTAAGAAGAGTAGGAGAAAAGAGAATTCTTCTGAATACCCTGAGAAAACAAGAAGGGACAACTTAATCGGCAACTTCCTCGTTACTTACTCGGTCGATCCATTTAATCTTCAGCATTCTTCTGTAGCACCATATTTCGAATGCTTCCACCCTTTTCTTCTCCGCTGCTGTCATCGTCCATGCTTCACTACCGTGAAGAATCATGCTCCAGATGTATGTTCTGATAAACTGTATCCTTACTTTGACGCTTGTATTTCCAGCTGTAAGTAGATTCTTCTTTTGATAGGATGTCCTCTTTGCCTGGACTATTCTACTAGCTTTTTCTTTCTTGCTTCGTCCGTCGTTGGTTACTCTGCTTCCCAGGTAGCAGAACTCCTTCACCTCTTCAAGTTTTTGTTTTCCTAGTTTGACATTGGTTTTGACCTCTTCTTTCTTGCTGCACAATAATATCTTAGTTTTATTCTTATTGATCTGCAGGTGATAACTGGCCATTGTCCTTTCCATGGTTGTTAGCATCTTATTCAGCTTCTTATTCTTCGTTATCTTCTTATTTATCTTCTGTACAGCTAAATAATTTAGGGGAATCGAGTTGTTGTGGTAGCTGAAAAATTCGCTTCCTATTTTGGGGTCACGGAGTCACCTGAGGTGACGGAGATTTAAAATTGGAAAACCGCTACAACTATAATATTAAAATAATATTCAGCCAGTCCTGAAGAGAAAATTGTTGATATACACAAAATATAGTTAATTTTTTATATCAATCTTATTCTGTGTTATTTTGGTGAAAATAAACATTTTTGACCTAACTGAATCGGTCATATTCCAAGACAAGATTGCCTCTAATGATGACAGTCGTGGAGAAGAGACAGAACGGAAAGAGTGGAAAAGGCAAACTTCAAATGTAAGAAATGGGACAAGTAGAATATGAAGGAGAATATGAATATGAAAGAGAAAAAATATGCTAATATGAAGAGGTTTGCCGATAGGAGAGCAGACAGGAGAGCTGAGTTAAACTAATCTTAATATTGACTTGTAATAAAGATGGCGATATTACAAAACATTAGTATCCATGGATGAAATCCCTGATGTCTTATTAATTTTAAGGAATTCCGAGAACCTACTGGAGTGGAGGTAAATACACTAGAATTAAATAAATCTCTTCAAAGCCAGTGGAAGGAGACCTCTGATATGAAACTTCGCACTAAAATACCGAGAATTGAATGCGGAAAATATACATTAAACACAATCATTTGAGTAATTGAAGGGAACTAGCGGATTTTTATCACTGAATTAGCAGAATTTTAATTGAGGACTATCAGCAAATTCTTGGATCTCCTCAATGCTAATGGATGTACAGAATATAAAAAAATAGAGAAAAAATTACGCATAATCCTTGGTTTTTACTTGATAAGCAATTCGGAAATCTAGCGATCATGAACATTCAAGAAAATCACAATTCTAAAGGTTTTGCTTATCTCTAATCCTCGAGATGAATGCCTGCTGCCTTCAGCTACAATATTTTTTGATCGACAGACACTCGTTTCTCGAGCATTTGAAACAACATATTATAATATTCAAATTGACGGTACAGGGAGGACTGTATTTCCATATAGTTTACTTATTTAACTTCATATGAGCATGATTTCAACTGCATTTTTCTAGCCGTATTCCTTTATGAGTGTGGTGTTTGACCTCGAATTACGATTTGGTCAGATGATCTGATATAGTGAAAGTAGTTGAAGGGCCATAACCCCAATTCTATCATTTCTACCTCTACCACTGTTGTTTTCTGATGCGGTCTGAATTATTGAAGATGTCTTCAATTATTCATGACGAAGGGGTTAGCGGCGTTTCGATGAAATACGCAGGATTTCGGGAACCAAAATCCTTGCCAAGGAAAAGCACTATTTCCCTAGAATGCCTAGGGAAGCAGTGGAAATTGTTAAAAGACAATACAATATGAACAGAGAGGACGGCTTCTCAACTCTCTTCACTAGAGATGGCCCATTCTAAAGGCTGTTTTGCACGGTCATTGAAACTTCGCAAGTTGATACTGGTAACGGCTTTCGGGCGTTCCTTCGCGTCATGTTGTGTCAGGGTGACGACAGTTTCTCCAGCCATCCTGCTGGCGTCTTCAGGTCAGAAGTCAAGTTAATGTTGATTCCGTTTGAGCAGTCGTTTGCAAAAGTCCGTGACGTAGAAAATTGCGAGGACGCTTGCTTGACAGCTTTAAACGGTGCAATCGTCGGTGCATTATGTCAGTGACAATATATCTACATCTACATAATACCCTGCAAGCCACCATAAAGGTGTGTGGCAGGGGGTGAACTCTCACCAAATATGTACTACATATCATGCATAAAAAAGGATCAGTACTTTTATAGGCACTGTTCAAAACTACGCTATTTAAAAAAAGATAAAAATAGCAAAACATGCATGAAAAACATGCCGTTAGTTGGGTTAGCTATAAGTCCTTATACCAACATGCAGCTACCAATTTTATCCATTGCTACACTCGTACTGGATATATACACCGTTATTCATATCCCTAATTGTGCGAGGAAAGGGGAAATTTTGAATCTGTCAGTTCGGCAATCAATTTCTCTAATTTTGTGATTATGGTCCATTGTACCACAGTAAGTTAGTGTTCGCAAAATATTTTTACAGCATCACTGAAAATATGGTCTTGGAATTTTTTTTTAGGAGATTAAGTCTAAAATTGAACCTGCGATCTGACAATTATTCCCAATATAATTCATTTAATAGACTGATTACGCTAATATATTCATCATAACGTCTCTTGACATGTAATTCCTATCTTCGCTGCACACGTTCAAGTTCGTTATTTAGACCGATTTCGTAGGGATACCATACACTGGCAGCATATTGCAAATGAGGTCTTACAAGGGAAAAGTAGCTGATTTCTCGTACATGATCGTTACATTTACCCAGTACTCTATTGACGAATCTCAGTTTACGATTAGCTTGGCCCATTATTTTACGTATGTGTTCACCCCAGGAAAGATCCCGTTTCAGTCTTATTTCAAGATATTTAATGGATTATTTAATTTAATTTTAGCCCCAGATTTAATTGAACTCCAGTACACTTGGCCATCCTGACTTGCCGCGGTTAGTTCTGCGCATGAATTAATCGAACGAATTCGTGCCACAGCAAAGATTTTGACAAATTTTCTCCACCCTCAAATTCCTCCGGACTATGGAAGCGGGGAGGAGTAACTCAGCGAGCATTGACGGCCCAGGAGATGTTGAGAATCATTGCTCGTTCAGCTCAACAGATAAGAAAAATGCGTCAGGTTCAGAGTGGTCCTCGAGTCAGGAGCAAGAAACGCCGGGATTAAAATAAGAGAGAAAAGCCTCGTCGAAGCATAACTTCGGAGGTCCTTCTTCGAATTTGAAAGTATAAGAAGGATATATTTGGATAACTATTTATTCCTTCGCACGAAATGAGAATTCGTTTTTTTTTTGTTATTAGAATTCGGTAATGAAGGGAAAAGGTTTCAAGTGAAAAAAATAAGATTGGAAATGGATTGGAGTGTCTTTTCATTGACGCTCCTTCAGTATACCACAGAATAGCAATGCTCGTTACTGGTTGGCTGTAAGCTAAAGGCTTCGACATAAACGTGATTGACGTGAGTCGTTCACGGGTAACGTGAGACGGGAGATTTTTTTCTCTAGCGGACACGACGACGACGTATACGACCCTCAGGAAAAAAATTGACTGTCGAAGGCGCGAAAGGGATCCGTTGCGAATGTAAACAGGAGCTAACGATTAATTTTCAAGACTGTAGAGGTAGTTACGTATTCCATGCCGTTAATCAAGTTACCAGATGGCTTAAGTTTAATGGAATTCACGAGAATTTATTCGTGATAACCGTGTTTTATCTTTCTTAACAAAATTCTCACGATATGACCATTGGTCAAGCCCGTTTCACATGATACTTGAACCAGTGTAAGGTCTAGTATACTCGCTAGTATGATAGCTTTCCAGTGTCGAGTGCACAGAACCAGTATACTGGCTGGTATGCATGATAGCTAGTATACTCGCAGAGCTACTGGATTTCATACTTGATGCGATACTAGATTTCTAGTAGGACCTAGTAGCCCAGTAGCCATCGATCAATCAAGTCACGTTGCAGACGCTGTGCGAACTTCTCTCTTTTTTTAATTAGCATGGAATCATATGGAATAACCGATTTATAGCAATCACAAGGTCGATGATCGTGTGAAACCTCCCAGGACGGTTCCAATCATGCTACATTCCGTCCTCAATATCAAGTAGCGGCTAGCACACTACTAGGTCTTCGACATCTATCTACATAATACCCTGCAAGCCACCACAAGGGTGTGTGGCAGGGGGTGATTGCTCACCAAACATGCACTACATATCATGCATAAAAAAGGAATAGTACCTATTAATATAGTAGTCAGAACTACACTATGTCAAAAAGATAGAAATTGCAAAGAAAACATGCAAAAACATTCTGTTAGTAGGGTCAGCTTCAAGTACCTACTCATACCAACTTGCAGCTACCAATGCTATTTATTGCTACTCTCCGGTAGGACATATTTACCGTTATTCGTATCTCTAATTGTGCGAGGGAAAAAGGACATTTTGAATCGGTCGGTTCGGCAATCAGTTTCTCTAATTTTATGATTATGGTCCAGTCTGCCATAGTAAGTTGGGGTTCGTAAAATATTTTTAACATCATCACTGAAAATATTGCCTAGAAATTTGTTTAAGAGATTAAATCTAAATTTCAACCTGCGATCTGACAATGATTCCCATTTCAATTCATTTAATAGACTGGTTACGCTAATATAATTATCATATCTTCCCTTTACAAATCTTGCCGATCTTCGCTGCACACGTTCAAGTTCATTACTTAGACCGATTTCGTAGGGATCCCATACACTCAAAAAGTCACATACTTATCAAACTACCCTCGTATTTGAAATTATAGTGTTTTAGTGAAATTTTCCATTGTAACTAATGACATGAAAACTTGTCTTGTGCTGGATCAAGTATCGTGTGAAACGGGCTTGACCAATGGCAAACAAGCTTTTCATGTCATTAGTTACAATGGAAAATTTCACTAAAACACTATAATTTCAAATACGAGGGTAGTTTGATAAGTATGTGACTTTTTGAATTAAAAATATTTTTTTTCGGTAAATAAGCGCTTTATTTCTCACCATTTTCTCATATAAGCTCTATAAATTTAGTCCCGCGTTTTTTGTAATTTTTTTATTCCATTCGAATAATAGGTTTTCTCAAGGCTCTCAAAATAGGATTTTGTTTCAGTGATGACCCTTTCATTCGACCCAAATCTCTTACCGCCCAGCCATTTGTTCAGGTTTGAAAACGGGACATAGGGCAGGGGGGTAAATCTGGAGAATATGCTGGATGCGGTAGCAGTTCGTAGCACAACTTATGGATTTCTGCCGTGGTGACTGCACCCGTGTGCACCCGTGCATTGCCTTGATGGACCAGCACTTTTTTTCCTTTCAAAACGCAGAAAATTCTGCTTCAAATCAATATAGAATCTGTCCAAAAGCCCTGAATAATATTTTCCGGTGATCGTTCGTCGATTGATCTATTCACTCATTAATTTCCCTCACTAGACAAAAGTCAGGAAATTCTCTACCTATGCAAAAAACATAAGACTGAAATACGTTTTATAGTATTTGATTCTAACAGTTTATTTCAGAAGATGAAAGCATCCACTTGTAACTTCTATTTCTCCCCCCAGGTGGCTACTATAAAATATTTTCGAGTAGTCTGTAGTGCATGATGCATGTATTCACCCCTTAAATACTATAGATGCTAACAATCTAGTTGCATGAGACCCTATGGTTTCTTGTTTGCATGTTAGTACCTAGTGCATGCTTGTTGATCTTCACCCCCACGGCACACACCCTTGCGGTGGCTTTCAGGGTATCGTGTAGATGTGGATGTAGATGAATCCTGGAACAGTTTCCATTGGTTTTCCGTGTACGTGAAACGTGAAAGATGAGAGATGACCATCTCCCACGTGCACGTTATGCGCTGGTTGCGTCTTTTGTTTCCGTCATCCCCACCCAGGGATACTATATAAATTTTACTATATTTACTATAAATTTACTATATTTACTACACACTCCTTGTCCCCACCCATGCGCCATCTCTATTCAGGTTTTGCGGTAAACGACTCACGTCACTTTTTAAATGGATTGTGACCCAGCTTTAGAACACAAAAGTGTGAATTTGTGTAGTCCGGAATCTGTAACAAACTTTAGTGGTTATTCTGGATTGATGAACTCAAATTGTTCCTTCCACGTGAAACCTACGTGAGATTTTCGAAAGACAGACACATCCAAATATGGTGACAAAGGATTGAGATCGGATTTCCCATCGCGAGGAATTTGCATTGGTGGAAAAAATAAATGAAAAATATTCTTTTTTTAGTTCCAATATAATGATTTTCATGCACATTTCCTCGTCGGTCATTTTGGAAAGGCTATTTAAACCTTGGAGGTAGGACTGTGCGATATGCTGTTTTGAATATCGCACGACGATATCATTCTGATATCGCGGATTCGCCGATATATCGGTTTCGCAGTATATAAATAGGAAATATCGTGATATGGACATTTAGTGTTATCGACTTATCGGGATATCGACAATCGGTGTATCGACATATAGTGATATCGACACATCGGGATATCGACATATCGGGATATCGGATATCGACTTGTAATATAATAACATAAGGCGAAAGAGCATATAATTTTAGATAATAGAGGTTCTTTTCAATTTTTGATACGCCTCAAATGAGCTGAAATACAATCATTTTTCCTTGGTCGGAGGACGGTTAAAATTCCGAATTATGGTTCATAAACAGTAATTTCATTAACAAATTTGAACTTTTTTTCTTGAATTCGAGTGTTCAGTGATGAAATCGCACCATGGCCATTCCATTCCCTACATCAAAATTTTATGACAAAAAAGTTTTAGCTAATAACAATAACAAATCAGGCAATTTAAAATATATAATTAACGACTGAGGAAGTGTAATATTTTATAAGGAAGAGACCGTTTGTAGAACTTCAATCTGTTCAACCATTACAGAGAAATTGCGCTAAATTGAGACAGTATTAAAGGTGACAGAAAAAAACATCGGGATCAGGATATAGTCATATCGGGATATCGTCATATCCGGATACCGACATATCGGGATATCGCGTTTAGAAATATCGACTCCCGATATCAAGTGCATATCGAGTATCGTCGACGATATATCGTGGTATCGCACAGTCCTACTTGGAGGAATTAGAAAACTATATCAAGAGGGTAACAGTGATCGAAAGCAAGTTGAAATTTGTCTTTAAACAAATACTATATCCGACCCTTGACTGGAGAGGCAAATTTGAATATTGCCATGCTTTAAAATATTTCTGATCGGATTGAAAATTTTATCTAAGTAAATCTAACAGAATATCTAAGTAAACTAGATCTCAATCCCCTACATGATCTATCGAGGGACGGCGCTCACTAGGGACAGCCTGTGATGGCGCAAGCGGCCAAAGCAGTGACCAATGGTCACTGACCATGCAATGCAAAGACCCAGAAGAAGCCTAGTTGCATGTCAATAGAGCATGTTTGTGATCTTCATCCACTGCCACACACCCTCGCGGTTGCTTACAGGGTATTGCGTGGGTAAAGAATGAGCCCGTTCGTCTTTCACTTCTCAATGCATTTGGATTTGATAATTGAGTCGTTTGTCAGTCGTGCATTGGGTAATGATTCATATGCCAAACGGCGACCCTTTAACGAACAACTGAGGCACAACAAATGCATTATTTGATGAATTTGTAGACTAGGAAAAAGGTCAACTAGTGGAAACAACTAATGAAATAAGGGATGGAAGGTTGCTTTTAACATCCCTCAGAAGGGGAGTGGAGAGAGGAATGGGGTCGTTTACCATATTTTTTATTGCCGAATCTGACAGAGTTTGTAAAATAAAAAGACCCGTATTTTTCCGTTTTCTGATTCGTCAATTATTTCTCGAGTTATAAGCGGCGAAAAACTGATGTTTCCAACCCTTTCGGAAATGTGGGCGTGGGGCATCCTCTGACGTATATCGACTTCGTCCAATCTCAACTGAGCCCGCGAAGCTACACCGCCTTATCGCAATGGGGACACACACACACAGAGCCGACTCTACCAATAGGAGCAGTGGCCTCAGCATCTGTGCAAGCAGACCTTCCGAGAACCCCCATACACTCCCTTCCCTTCCCCTAAAAGCAGTCAAGGATGGGAGGAAAGTGACGTCAATGTTATCACAGCAGATTTTTCGGTGGGCGTCACCTTTTGCTTATTTTAATTTTTGATTTATGAGTGAATGGTTGTGGTTAGAAGGTTAATTTTTTCACTAAAATTCTTTTTTTGTTTTCATCTAACGATTTCGTGTACAAAATTGCGATTTCGGTTCCGAGTAAACGCTCCCATTGAGCAATAAAGCAGCTCTGATCTCTCGCTGGGATCAGAAAATACTCCTCGTCGAACGTAAAGAGTCCACAGGTTGGAGCTCAAGGGGTTATTGCCCTTAGAGAACCCCTTCCGCGCTGGTGACGTGAGTGACTGTAGGTCACTAGGGAATGCCACGAGCTAAAACTCAATATGCTCCGCCTTGAAGACGATAGTCTTGGCCGGAGTACTTTTGACAGGAAAACAGTCGTTCTATGCTGATGGTACTGCTGGGGAATTCAGCCAAAAGGTATTGAAAAAACTACAGGTAACACGCTGCCAAAGCATTTCCCGTACTTTTGTTCACTGAGATACTTCAAAACATATTCCAGTTAATGATAATATAACCATCTGATCAATCAGAAGTTTTTTGGTTGTGGTTAGAAGATTAATTTTTTTTTTTCGTTTCGTTTTTCGTTTCCATCTAACGATTTAGCGTACAAAATTGCGATTTTGGTTCCACGTAAACGCCCCAATTCCGGACCTGAGTTCTCATAACTTTCCATGATGGAATTGATGAAGTAATTACATTAACCTTATAGAAACGGATCTTTAAGTAGAGTGTTGCGCAAAAGGTTACTCGTCAACGTCGATGTCATTCGATCGACGGGGAAAGCATTTTGATTTGTTCTTCAATCAATAGTATCTCCTCAATCTAAATGTTGAGCTCCATTGATTTATTGGTCAGCATTTGTGGTGCTATACCCATCCTCCCCTTATTGTCCCTTCATCCCCTTTAACCCTTATTCCCGATAAAAATATATATTTTTATTCAATCGAACGACACACGCGTTTCCAAATTACTGCTGCTCATTCGTGTTTCTATAGTTGCCTTGGCTTATTTCTGGCGTATTATTTCTTCAATGCTTTGCATCATTACTGTGATTTTGCATACATACCTCATTCTGTGTATTGGATACAATTCTATTCCAGCGAGTAGATTCCATTTCAAATGTTTTGCGACAGGAGAAACAAAGCCCCTCAACTGGAGAATAGAAGAGGGTGCCTTGCGTTTTTGTTTTGTTTAAACTAACATTAGTCTCGACGAGCTTTATTACAATGTATTTATTTGTATGTCTTTAGATCGAGAAATAGTGATTCGATTACAGAAATTAGTAGGTAAGCCGATCACATTTTCTTCTCCTTTTTTCAATGCACGACAAAACAAGAAAACGAGGATCTGTGATCGTGGGTCTTATAAATAATGATGTAACAATTATTTAGACTATTGTATAATTATGATATCAACAGGAGGTCTTGCAAATGAAAGAACAAATCAAGTCTGCATGGTGAAAGAATGTGGAAAAAAAGAAATTACGTAGACTTCGCGCGAAAGAAAAAAAAAGCCCTATGGTATCTGCGAAAAAAAAATATTTCCACTCATTTTTTAAAAAAATTTGAATATGAAAGTAAAAATTAGATTTTAACATCGAAATACACGAAGGAAAAACAAAGAAAATAAGCACAAAAATTTCGCATAAGCATATATATAAGAAATTAAGCATAAAAAAAGCATTCGACGACGGGGATCGAACACGGTCCTTACGCACCGCAGCCCCGTACGCTGGCCACTGGAATACAGCACACTTGATTACCGGATGTTGATAAATAGACTTTTTATAACACCTATAAATGTTTAAACGGCTTTTTTGCTTAAACTATTGGATATATACGCCCATATGTGGGGTGACTCGTGAACAGCATTCGGAGTTCTATATGCATACGAATTTTCATCAAGATCTACGACCCGTTTATCGGACACTCCCCTTGTAAGTGAATGGCAAAGTCATGAATTGATATCCCGCCAGGGATTATTCGTAAGGATCTTACTAGTAATATTGCTGTCGTAGAAAAGCATCCATGTGTCGTTAAATTCTGTGATAGTGTTGATAGAAATGACTTAATTTTTGTGGGTTTGCACCCGTTACTGTAGTCAAATAGGAGACTATTTTTACTCATTGCTGACACAGGGAGAGCACAAAATTGGTAAAGCATTAACGGGAATATCCTAGGAGAAAGTAAGTCGTGCTGCGTGAAGGTTTCTTGGGTCCTCCACCTGGTTATTGCGTCCATGTCCGCCGACGTTTCGATTCCCGATTTGGTCATCTTCTTCAGGGATTCTGAATGCCGCAAAAATTGTCCTCCTTATATATCCTTATAGGATATCCTATCCGGGATATCCATCCAGGATATATAAGGAGGACAAGTTTTGCGATACGGCATTCAGAATCCCTGAAGAGGATATACAGAACAGAATAGAATAACTTTTATTTATAACCTGGGATCCCATGTTCCCGTAGGTTCAGGTGGATGCATAACGCATTATGAATTTAATTGCAAAAATACAAATACATAAATAATGATAAAGGCCTCGAAGGGCATCTAAACAAATATTGAAAACAAAAATAAACCAAAAACACATCGAACGACAATATATCAGTTGAAAACAGTTGTAAACGTTAACAACTACATTAAGTGAAACGTTTCATTTCTCAAATCGAATAATAAAAAGTAGAATACATGTTTCACAAAATAAAACTCGACTCGATTAGAGATCATTATTTAAATTGGACAATTCAGTTTATTAGCAGAAAAACGTAACAGACATTATGAGAAAGACGGAGTGGGGTTAAGAAGGTAGTGGAATAATTTTGTCTGGAATAAGTTCACGGATGATGTTTGACGAATAGCATGGGGGAGAGAATTCCATAGTCTAACTGTTTCTACCGGAAAGGAGTTGTGGAATAGAGTTGATCTATGGGTTGGAATATAAAGAGCATCAGGGTGGGTGCGGAGATTTCCGTTTCGAACCTCGGAAGTGTATGAAAAGAATTCAGTTAAATAGCCATGTTGTTTAAATTTGAGGATTTTGAAAATGAGGGAACCTAAAAAGAATTTCCTACGGTTCCGTGTTGTAAGGAAATTTGCTTGTTGGTAAGCGTGAGATAAATTTTGGAATCAGATAAGTGAATTCGAGGCAAGCATTAAATTGACCTTTGCAGTTTCAAATTAAGGCAATAAATAACGCAGCAGTAATCGAAGATAGGTAAGATAAGAGAACTGATGAGTTTGTGGCAGGACATATAAGGAGGACAATTTTTGCGATACGGCATTCAGAAGCCCTGAAGACGAGAAACCTTCACGCAGCAGATTTGCCGGGAAAGCACCAGATCTTTCTTCATTCAACGAAGTCGTGGATGTCCCTTACTCCTCAAAAATGAAACAGCAACTTTGTTTCCTTCCACAGATTCATTTCCTTGGTACGACATGTTTTGGCACATCGGTATCATCATCAGATACCTATGCATATCTCAGGTAACTGATGATGACACCGATGTGTCGAAGCATGCCGTACCAAGGAAATAAATTCGTGGAAGGAAACAAAGTTACTGTTTCAATTGTGAAATTAAACTTCCACCAACTAGTTGAGCCTGATACAATTGAACGTGTCCTTCACCTTTACTGGTACGAGAAATCTTTCTGTACGTTTATCTTTCTTTTCTTTTTTCTTTTCCTTACCTTACCTTTCCGTACGAGAAATCAGCTACTTTTCCCTTGTATGACCTAATTTGGAATATGCTGTCAGTGTATGGGATCCCTACGAAATCGGTCTAAATAACGAACTTGAACGTGTGCAGCGAAGATCGGCAAGATTTGTAAAGGGACTGTACGATAATCTTATTAGCGTAACCAGTCTATTAAATTATTTAAATTAGGAATCATTGTCAGATCGCAGGTTGAAATTTAGACTTGGTCTCTTAAATGAATCCCAATAAAATATTTTCAGTGATGGCGCTAAAAATATTTTGCGAACCCCAACTTACCATGGTAGACAAAACCATGATTACAAAATTAGAGAAATTGATTGCCGAACTGACAGATTCAAAATGGTCTTTTTTCCTCGTACAATTATGGATATGAATAGCGGTAAATATGTCCACTGCGAGTGTATCAATCCATAGCATAGGTAGTTGCATGGTGGTATAAGAACTTAAAGGTAACCCTACGAACAGCACGTTTTTGCATTCTTAGTTTGCTGTTTTTATCTTTTTAAATAGTGCAGTTTAGACTGGTATATTAATACGAATCCTTTATTATGCATGATATGGAGTGCATGTTTGGTGAGAATCCATCCCCTGCCACACACCTTTATGGTGGCTTGCAGGGTATCATACAGATATAGATGTACTGATGAGCGTTGGCGAGTTTGGCCCCCGGGAATCTCATAGCGATGTTCAGCGAATCAAAAACTATTTTTTTACTCATACATTACCGCAATTTTGGTGTCCAAGTCATTTCACTGAAGCTTCCGAAGCCATTTCATTGGACACAAAAAAAATATCGAGAGGGGTGATTGAAAGAGGATGTGACGTACGGCTTCATTCACAGCCCTTGGCTCCACTGTGCCATCCGTTTGATCTGCGGATTGCGACCTTCTTCTGTTTCATGAATATGCATCCCGGCGGAGTGACGAGTGGGTCATAGCGAGGTGGTAAGGGAGCAGCAGCGGCCGCCGCCGGCAGATCTGCAGCGATTAAACCATAAGTCTACCTCCGCGGGCGGCCATTTTGCGGCTCTTTAAACAAATGAATATGGATGCGCGCATGCCTTGCCCTAATATCGCGCGGAAAAAAATAGGCCTCAGAATAGGGAGGGGAGGCGCGCGCTTCGTGAAACGCAGGCTTCTTTTGTTTTTTTGGTCATCATCATTATTCATTCTCTCGTCGATCTGCCTTCCGCACCCTCCGCCGTTCTCGTGTGTGATAATACCGCTCTTCTTTTGTTTCCCCTCGTTTCAAAGCGTACGCGTCGATATTTCCCATTTTTCGGAATCGCCAAAAGCGGGGGTTAGGAGAGGCTTCCTTGGAGATCCTCCTCCTCCCTCTCCCGCACGATCCTCTTCTGTTTGCCTCCCTGCCTCCAAGAACCGACACGCTGGGATAAAATTCATTCCTGGGATGTTTCGTGACCCTCGACCGCTGCCACTGCCTTTGAAATCAAAGTGTCTATGACAGTTCAAAAAAAAAAAGTTAAAGATTTTAGGCTTGAGCCAGTCGTTTTGAAATACTTTCATAGTTCATCCTAATAAGTATATTCGTGTATGACAGAGAAAAAGTCGTGAATGATTCAATTAAATCTCAGAATGTGCGAAAAATAATAAATGTCCAGTAACCTCTTCATTTTCTTCACCCTTTCGTTGAGTTAAACGGTTTATTCACTTCTGGAATGAACGTGGTGTTAAATTTTGCAACAGCAACAGTTAAAAGGGTTGAATAAGATGCTTTGTGATAGTTGGATCACGCGGCGTAAAACTCTTATTCACTAAGAAAGTATCTTTAAAGAAGTTGTTAAATATCTCTTTAGCATGTTTTTCCACCGTTGATTGTGAAAGGAATTTGGATTCCCAGCTTTTTGTACTGTTAGATATCGTCAAAGCCATACTTAAATGTAAAACCAGAATATTCAGAATACGTCCATCAGATAGAGCCCTAATTACGTAAATTATAATAAAAACTTTGTAAATACTTCAGGTGTGAGGTTGAGTGTGGTTGGGTTAAAATGCATTTGAAAGAAACAAGCATCCGTAAAGACTGTAATACCGTTCCCTAGCTGTAAATCTCTTTACATGCGAATACTCAGATACCCAATTCTTCAAAGTCATTCTGGTGTTACGACTGAGTCCATAATAATTATTTTTGTGAAGAAAAAAATACTATGCTTACTATGTTAGAAAATATTAAATACTACATCAGAAAAAAATATGCTTGCGTATAAATAGGGCATTTTTCGCTTTGGAGGTAAAATTCATAATGGCTTACTCATGTCATCGGCAGCTGTTATGAAATGCAAACGAGTGAGTTCAATATTTTGCAAAAAGTTTGTCGGAAAATCACTTTTTCAAATTTATTTAAAATGTTGGTGTTTAAATGATCACATTTTTGATGGCTTGGCAGAAATTAAAATTAGTTCAGGTAATAATCTTGTTTCAATCTAGCTTTTAATCTTTTTAGCTTCGATCTTTTGGATATTTAAGTATATTTAAAAATTGCATCTCTCATTAGTTTTGTGTTCTATATTTAATGCACACCATGGTTGATAGACTTCATCGAATAATACAAATATTCCATCTCAAATGCACTTTTTAATTTAGTTCCGTAGGCGTTTTTAGCAACGTGGCTAAAAAATTTCCCTACTGCCTCTCCAAACACTTTAAGGTCTTCTTTTCAACAATGATGTGAGCGTATTGTAGCATCATCACCATAGGTAGTTTTAAGTTCGCGGATACTTCACTGACTTTCCCCACACTTGTATGTGCGTTGCACTTTCTCTCCGTTTGCATCCAATCCACCTGCCCTTCCAAATCTTAATTTTTTTCTTACTACCCTCAGGCCATCAATAACTGCCATCATGCCCCACCCTTTCCCGCGCTAGCGGAATATTCTCCCTCTCATTCACTGCCCTCTTCAATGTTCCTCCTCCATTTCCCCAAAGACGTTCTCCATCCCCTTAAATTGCCGTCTTCTAATATCTCCGGCCTAACTCCATTCCTTTCCTCCCAAATTAAATACTTCTCCATTATTCTGACATCGATGCATATCTGAAAGATATCCATTTAGGAGCAGGAATGTAGGATGAAGTACATAACAGCACTCCGGTGACATGGCTTGGGGGCAACTGGATATGGTCCGTAGCAAACGAACGAAAGGGTAGCAAGGGATGTTGGAGAAGAGGAATGAATCGGCAAGGGTAAAATTGTGTTTGTTTCTTCGCCTTTTGTACAGACCAACAGTTTTATTCAGATCGTATTGCATTTTTGAAGACTAATCGTAAGAGTTCAAGACAGGAGCAAAATTATTAGCGGACTTGGGGCGCTAAAAGATTCCATAGTAGGACTTTTTGGGCTTTGATGGTTGGAAAATATACTTCATTATTATCATTATCGGTCCACAGTCCTAGGAATGGTTTGACGCAGCTTTCCACTCGATTCTTCTATCGGCCAATCCCTTCATATTGACGTAGCTCCTCTCTTTTATATCATTCATCACTTGCTCCATGTATCTCATACGAGGCCTGCCTTTTCCAATCTTCTCGTTCACTGTTCCCTCGACGATTGTCTTCATCAGGAAATCGTGTCTCAAGATGTGGCCCATTAAGCTGTCCAGTCTTTTCTTTAATGTTTTCAGTAGACATCTCTTCTCTCCCAGTCTAAAATATATTTATGCGAGAGTTTTCACGTTTTTAGAGAGATATGTGCTATGGAAGAGCAAGAATTTTTTCTTTCGCTTAGTACAATAACTAAATATTATTTGATTTCTTCCATTTTTTCTGTATTTAACGGAAAAAACTTTTTTCCGTCTTATTATTCCAATCGATTTACTCTTTGCTCTGAAGGTTTCCGTAAATTATGTAATCTACGTTGAAGTTTATTGCTTGATTTTCGGTTCTTTTCCGAGCGTTGCTAAGGCCATTTACGTATTCGAAATGAAAATAACGTATCGTCGTTGAGGGATGCTGTAAACTTCATAGTGCTTTTCACCACTGCTAATATTACTCTCTACATTCAAGTGGAGAGGTTATAATTCGGTTAAACTAAGACAATTTAAATGAAGGCTTCAGCGGAGTTCACATTGTGAATGTTATTCAGATTTCTTTCAACGTATGTCTATTTGAACCAATCTGCGACTTGAGGAAGAGTATTGGAGTGATTGCGAAAACTCATTTACTAAGATACGCGTAATTATTGAGGATAATGTTCAATAAAAATGCGCAGTAAAGTAAAACATAAGTTGTACTCTAATTTTGCTCCAAATAGTAAATTCAAATATACGAAGAGGAATGATTAAGTATGCAGTTTAAATTGGCTAAATTTGTACCAGATTTTAGAGAAGAATTCTATCACTAGGGAAAACGGTGCTCAAGTACGTATGCGTAGGAAGTTTATTTGCACCATCGCAATGAAGTTCGGGAATGGAGGCGTTTACTCGGAACCGAAATCGCAATTTTGTACACGAAATCGTTAAATGGAAACGGAAAAACGAATCTTAGTGAAAAAAATTAATCTTCTGATCACAACCATTCATTCATAAATCAAATAATAAAATGAACAAAAGGTGACGCCCACCGAAAAAGCTGCTGTGATAGCATTGACGTCATTTTCCTTCCGTCCATGACTGATTTTAGGGGAAGGGAAGGGAGTGGAGGGGGGTTCCCGGAAGGTGTGCTCGCACAGATACTGTCGCAACTACTCCTATTGGCAGAGTCAGCTGTGTCCCCCCATTTCGATAAGGCAAAGTAGCTTCGCGGGCTCAGTAGTAATTGGACGAAGTGGATATACTTCAGAGGTTGCACCACGCTCACTTTTCCGAAAGGGTAAAAAAAAAATCAGTTTTTCGCCGCCTATAACTCGAGAAATAATTGACGGATCAAAAAACGGAAAAATAGGGGTCTTTTTATTTTACAAACTCTATCATCTTCGGCAATAAAAAAAATATGGCAAACGACCCCAAGGAGGTCACAGAAAAAACAATATTTTTTCTTTTGTTCTATTGGAATTGTTACATTTGGTAAAAACTTTGAACTTTTTTATTCTTTTTACCAATTTAGTTTTTATGCCCAATGTTACTTTAAATTGTTTGGATAATAACTTTAAACTTTACTGTGTTTCTGATTTTTATGATTCCGATTTATCACTTGTGAAATGGCTGATAGCTCCGCTAGACTAGCTAAATATCGCGCATTCATCAGAAATGTTATAATTTCTTCATACTCTGTGTTAATTTGGATTTTCTTCCTCCCATTAAATTTCAACTGGCACCTCAGCTAATCTTCTATAGTAATAAAAGCCAAGTATTTTTTCTTGTCCACCTATCAGTTCGTCTGTGCCTATTCACCCCCCTCCCTATCTATCTAAGTAGCGATTGGTGAGACTTGTTAAACTAAATTGTGCTTCTAGCGTTCTGAAAGGCCCGGAAACTGTTACACACTTTGTTAATAAGCTACCTGTCCTATTTCTGGATGTAATTATGTGTTCCAATTTGTTTGAAATGGGTTCTTCAGTTTATGGGAGTGCAATATTTTTTTCTTTCGCCCAGAAAAATACTTAAAAATTATTCAACTTCTTTCATATCCACATTATGTTAGGCAAAAAGCTTTTACTTTTCATTCTTGATATTGTTCCACTTTTTTCATCGATATTTTGCTACAATATGTAATTAATGACGATTTTTTTATTTGGTCCTTTCCGTTCAGTAGTAAGACCATTGCTATTGTTGCCTGTGAATGAAAACATCTATGATTCTTAAAAAGTTGGTTTAATGCGTTTCCACCGTGACTCCGCGATTCAAAATCCCGTAAAAGTGCTATGTTATTCAATGAATAAATACCTATCCAGAAAAACGCCTATATGGAAAATCATCTATAGAGTGATAACACGTACACAATAATTATATGAGTATGCCTTTATACAGCGTGCTGTAGTCGTATTCTATTTTTTACAAGCTCTTTTAACTCATTTTGATTTCGGAACATGACTGACATGTTGTTGCCACGTTTAATTTACAAAATGAAAATACATGCTCAATCCCGCTAACACGCATTCTGAAATAGGTTAAATATTTTCTTGCTTAGTTTCAAACTATTCCCTTGCAAATACAACACTTTGTTTTGAATTGTATTAATATTGATATTTTGAAAACTGGGGGCCTATTCTGTAAAGTCGAAAGAATTTCGGCTCATATGGAGTCGTGGGTCACCGGGACGAACGATTCGCGAACGTCGTTCACCGCCGAAATGACGTATAACAGTTGACTGTTTATCCAGCGTTATGTCTATCCAGCGCGCCATTATTACAATGGAGGGAACAAGCTAAGGTAATTAACAATAATTAATCAACATGACTTACTGTTGATGCTTGTAATTAAACTACTCACTTTAAAATGTAACAATATCTGCTGGTATGGAATAACGGCTGACTTATTAAGAAAGTGAAACTTCTGAAAATTGAAAGCGATTACACCTTTGGAATTAAATCACGAAATGTTTTGGTTTTATCAATTGATTGTGTCGACAGCTTCTGTAATGATTTTGTTTTCTCGAGTGAATCATTACATCTTCGTGCATATATTCCTCCCTCCGCCTATGTTTCTATTTAAATAGTACATTGATTTGTAATGGCTGATATCACAGTAGGAGATAACAAATATAGAACAACCGTTCAATATCCTGCGATAATGTACGCGTCCGAAGACCAAAGGACGTCTACGTATACCCTGCAAGCCACCATAAAGGTGTGTGGGAGGGGGAGATTGCCACACAGGGGGGACGTCCATACAATGTCGTAATTTGTCGGTAGAATACAACCACACAAAGAAAGGTACTCTTACAAAGCTATTGCCATAATAATGAGATTTGCTCAAACAGTGTGATTTCCAACATGATAACATCTCTCTCTATAATGTAGATCGCCCCTGCAGTAGCATTAAAATATTACGTAGAAGTTTTAAACGAATAAAAAACGTATACCTATGTCTAGTCCACTCGAAAATTTTTAATCAACATTAAACAAAAACATTGCATGGCGACAATTGAAAACAAAACAAATAGTTTTATATACTTCTAACTGTATAAGCGGCAGGGAAACGGAGACATGAAATATTTAATCATTAGCTAGAATTAGATACATTCTCACCTTGTATCCCGCGCGATAAATATCAACAAGTCGTCTGCTACAATCGAAGCTTCTATCGGTGCACACCGCGATAGCAGCTCCTGCTCGCCAGAAAATATTTGGCAACGGATTATGAACGAAATGATCCGCAAAATGATACGACTCCGTCGCCTTGAGCCGGAGCGACCGTCGCGGCATCAAGGGAGCACGGTTTGTACTACAAACTATGACGTTTTTTCCATATATGGGTATCGTTGTGACGTCGGAATCTCGAATTCGACTTAACAGAATTAGGCCCATGTTTGGCAACAATGACGCTGCTGCCATTTGGAAGAATTAGTATATATTACACCAAGTCAATAAACATGGAAATATTTAAATTATATAAAAAATATAAGAAGGATCTTGGTAAGGTATATTCCTAAATTTACTTAGTAAATAGGCATGTAATCACGTTCCGTCACAAGTACCGCTGTCAATGATAACAAAATACTGTAGCGCCACTTTCATGTAACTAAGGCTTTTCTGCTTTTTTTCGAGTAAACATTCATTAGTATCAATTGTACAGGGGTGGTAGGGCGAGTAATTTTTTACAATCTTAAATTATACATAAAATTATTAGCTTTTTGTCAAAACGACATTTGTCTTCATATTATTAATCTGCAAATTTGACTTCAAAAGCCATGATCTGCCATATAACCACGTATAAAATATCTGATTTCCAACGTCTTTTTTCTTCAAATATATGACGGAAAGGCCTCATTATTTTATTGCCAATCAATAGAAGGGCCAAAAAATGATGCGTCCTGAAATTTTCACAAAAATGACATCTACATCATAATTCGATGGATCTACTAAAAGATGTCGTTAGCTGCATTGTAGTCACAAATCACAATATCAACTTTATCATTTGATGGAAAAGTTCCAACTTTTTGAACACAGTGTATTTTTATGCTTTTCATCTCTCCCGTTGAATTTCGACGGGCATTTTGTCTTCAATATTTTGAAGGGAAAGATACGTAATGGCGAGAACTGGACTGTGATTAAAGTTGTCAATTGAGTCAAATCCCGTCTTTGTTTCACCATGAGAGACACCGGTAGAGCATGAAGCAGGAGATATTGGTTGAACGTTCACTAGCCGTGAAATAAAGAGGATTAATGGATTCTGGGCAGCAAACGAATTGATTTTGTGGGTAGTGATTTTGGATTGTGGTCGCAGAATTTCGCGTTGATTGAAACTAATTTCGGAACTTTTCCGTTCTCAGCTAAATTCTCAATTTTTTTTTAAATTCAGTGAATGCCGCTGGTATGTAGTCCGGGTGGAAATATATCCACCGTGTGAGCCCGATGCTCTTAAAATTTTAATTCAACATGAGCATTGAATATGATATCAAACTTCTCAGTCTCTAGTTTTTCTCAAATAATGCCTTTCTTATTGCTGAGTGACTATGTCTCCACGTCAATGAAAGAATATTACAGATCCAACTTTTTTCCGATGGATCGTATTCAGTACCCAGATTAAATATTTGATTGTTGGATCAAAAATGGTGGATGTAAATTAGGGATTGGGCGTTTTTGGATTGAAATAGCAACTTCCTTTTTATTTTTAAGAGTTTTCACCTCCTATTATCATAAAGCCTAGGCTTTTACAGTAGTGCCGCAATTATTTGGCATTTGATCTCGGAAAGATTTTAAATAAGAGTTTTTACCAGCTGTTTAACTTCAATCTGCACTTACATCTACTAGGGAAACTAGCAATAACGGGTTTCTGTAATTCTTTCTTGGCTGTTAAAATATGTGCTATTTTTAAGCCATCATAGCTTAACTCGACGTGGACCTTTCTCACCAAATTCCAGTGAAAGCTATATTTGGATTTTGAAACTGTTTAGTGGATCAAATGTGAGGCAATACTTTTTGCATACATTCCGTCAAATTTGAAAGCATTGATAGACAAGCGAAAATTGCTGATTGCCGGGAATTATTAACAAGTTTTCATGAGCAATATCACCATCTAAGTTTAAAAACGAGTGACGTTATAGTCAGTTGTAATTTTCCGCAAAGTAATCCTATTCAAAACGCGTTTCGATGCTGGAGCGTCATCATCATGAAAGTGACGGATAATATTTGGATCGGGTCCAGACATCTAAGGAATTTCAGGATGGAGTCAGGGTATTGGCAGGAGGAGAAGGGTCATTATACTGGGGTGTAAAGGGATAAGGTTTACTCATCTACATCTACGCAATACCCTGCGAGCCACCAAGAGGGTGTAGGGCAGGGGGTGGAGATCACCAAACATGCAGTATTGACATGTAACTAGGATATATAATGGAGGCATGCTAGATAATAGTGTCACATGCAGCTAGATGGTCGGTATCTACATAATAAGAAAGGGAATATTGCTTGTTATTACATGCATCATGCACCACAAACTACTCTGACTATATGTCCACCTACGCTGGTGTTACGCTGCCTATTAATCTACATCTACCTCTACATAATACCCTGCAAGCCACCACAAGGGTGTGGCCGGGGGTAAATTCTCACCAAACATGCACAACATATCATGCATTTAAAAGGATTAGTATTAATATAGTAATAATTAGTCTAAACTGCACTATTTGAATAGATAGAAATAGCAAACTAAGGATGAAAAAACCTGCTGTTAGTTGGGTTACCTTCAAGTCCTTATACCAACATGCTACTACCTATGCTCGTATTTGACATATTTACCACAATTCATATCCCTAATTGTACTCATGCTCCGGTCGTCCTCATTAAAAGGGGAAAAGGGGACATAGCAAAAATAGCGTGAAAGATTGACCGGAAAGACTATTTTGATTGTGAATTCCAGAAATGGATGAGGTTTAGCTCAGGAGGCTTGTGATTTACAGAAAGAAGGGATGAGGGTAGGAATGAGGGTAGCTCAGGAGACTCCAATAATAATGGATCGATTGCTGGTCTGCTTAACCAATAGCGTTGTAACCAACTCAGTTTCTTCTCTCTAGAAGTATCATTATCATTACCCATACGTATGTATATATTTGTTGTAGTCAGGAGTCTAGGTCAATTAAAATAAATTGCCAAACATTTTACCATTGCAAACAGTTTTTCATCCTGATGCACATAATTACACTCCTGAGGATGGATACAGAAATATCCGAAAAGTAGTCAAAGGCTTTGGCATTTTTATTCAAATTAACTCCTGACTATAAAAAATATATGTATATAATAAAAGAAGTAGAGAAAACAGATCATATACATTATCGTTCCCGTTATTCTTCCTTAGCTCTTCTTTCACTAATTTTCTATGTACTTATTATTTATGCACCTATCGAAGTCTGTGCCAAACCGCTTAATATTGATAAACGAGAAAGAAAAGGAAGATTTATTTTTGCACTTTGGAAACGACGCTCTAAATCTTACTGGATGCTTCCAAATTGAAAGCTGTAACTAATTCCAACGCACAGAAAGGAATTAACAAGTTGTCGCAGGCAGCGCAGTCAGCAATTTGATATCCGTGAGAGATCGGAACGTGCCTAAACATAGCATCTCGTCCGGGGATAGAACGGATAATTCTAAGGATGGCGAGACGCTTGTGGATTTTCCAAAGCCAAAGTGGGATGGAGTTGGCCAGAATTATTCACCTGCAAGAAGGGCCTTTCGAAATTCGAATGATCAGCAGGTCGTGGAGGAGTTGGCCTGGAGAGGTGTTCGAAAAGTGGAGAGAGAGGACGGGGGAAGAAAGGAGGCCTCCCGAAACGACCACTTGATGCGTCGCACTGAATTGTGGGAAGGCCTCTTGGAGGGAGAGGACGCCCGAAACGACGTGCTCAGCAGTCTTCGTTCCAAAGTCACGCGACACGATGAGTGCACGTGTGACTTCTCCAGCGCCATGGCCGGAGAGGACGGAGATTTAAGTTTGTAAGATCAGGAAAATCAGCTCGTTTCTTATCTCGGCCAGTCTCTTCAAACGTACATAATAATAACCTTCCCTTTTCCAACCTTCTTTGCTCTCTATCTCCTTTGCTACCATTGGAGACCTTGCCTTTCCATTTCTCTCATTCACTTTCTCCTCGGTGATTGCCTTCATCTAAAACATCAAGTCTCAATAAGTGATCCATACAACACCTTTACAATGTCTCAATATGGTATTCCCGTCTACTTTTTTTCTTCGACAGATTTTCTCCCTTCTTTTTTTTTAGATTTCTTCCTTATTTACTCAGCGTTAGCATTTCATCTTTACCATTTGATGATTCATTTTTCGATTATTTGATAATCATAATATGATTCATTAAAATCGTCACTTGATGATGATTTTAATCAATCATTTTAGGAATTGCGTTATTATTAGCTGAGATATGTTTTATGGTATGGAGAGATCATATTAGTAGTACATATTTCTCTTTAGAAATTTAATCATGCTACTTCAAAGTTGACTTAATCAGTAATATCATGGTCAGAGCACATTTACAATAACTTATCCCTGATGAGTATTCATCCTCAGTATATTCTGACGAATAATATCTATTCGCGATTGCAAATTTGTACACATTCTCTTGATTTGATTGGCGTTTTAATTCTAATTAACTTGATCCTCTGTTTCTCCGTGGATTGGTGAATTGGTCGCAAAATTAAATAAAATACTAATATTTTTTATATCCATTGTTATATCCATTCACTACTTATTTCATAGTACCTACAGAGCAAATATGTGATAACCTGTCAAGTAATGAGTTACAGAATATTTGAGTTTTAAAGGCAAAAACCTCTGGCCATGATTTTATTTAAACTTTTGGAATCTATCTTTCCTGTTTATTACGCTTGATAATTTACTGTAATGCGGAGGTGATTTGAGAATGATTTTTCAATTATATTTCAATTGAATATTACATTTTTGCTATTTATCGACTACTTTTTTTTAAGTATTATTATGTTTTATTCGGAGCTAATTCAGCTACGGCATTGAAGTATCTAAATATAGCACTTGAAATAATGACCTATTTCCACAGAATCCGCTCCAATAGTTTTTATTTTGACTCATTAATGCCAATGAAATCGCTAATGAGGGTTTAATGATTCATTTTAGGAATCGCGTTGTTATTAACTGGGATGTGTTTTATAATATTGAGGGATCATATCACTTGTATACATTTTTCCTTCGAAATTTAATTATGCAACTTCAAAGTTAACTTTACACGTGTATCAAGGGGTCAAAATATCTTTTTCACGATATTCTCGAATTTTATGATTTCCAATGGAAATTCTACACAACATATAGATAAGTATTTTGTGAATATAAGCAGCATAACCTACCTATTTTTCCCGCCTTAATATCCTATTTATAATTAATATTTGAAAAGAGTGGTTCTTAAGTATAATTTTCCGTCAAGAAACTTGCCTTAGTAACCTTCTTGATACTATATTATTTAGTATTTATATTCATTTCTTGTTTCTCCCTTGTTTCTACACCTAGTTACGACTATTTTGGTGCTAAATTATTCTTAGCTCAGATGAGGTTGTGGGGGTAATACACAACGGCTTAAAGACGAGGGTAAAACGAACAGCTCCCTTTCCTAAGCAGCGTTCCATTCTTAGTGCCAGACTTTTACTAACAAAATAAAACTACCAGGATTTAAGGATAGGGTTTGTCAAAGTTTCCTTCCAAATTTGCCTCCAGAACCCTAGGATCTGTACCTGCACCGTACGAGAAACGATATCGGTTCCATGAACAATCATATATTGTGTTATGAATATTCATATTGCAGGTATAAAACCATTAATCTCATCGTGAGTTACGGAATATGTATCCAATAAGTAGATAGTGAAGTTGCAGACAATTACTACAATCAGCATGCCAAGATTCGCTGATGACATAGCACTATTAGCAGAGACAAAGAGGGATCTGAATAAGATGCTAACAACCATGGAAGTGACAATGGCCAGATATCAGCTGAAGATCAATAAGAAGAAACCTAAGATATTAGTGTGAAGCAAGAGAGATGAGGCCAAAACCAACGTTAAACTGCGTAAACCAAAACTGAAAGAGATGAAAGATTTCTGTTACCTGGGAAGCAGAGCAACCAACGATGGACGAAGCAAGAAAGAAATAGTCAGTGTAATAGCCCAGGCAAAGAGGGCATTCTATCAAAAGAAGAATCTACTTACATCTGGAAATACAAGTTAAGACGTAAGGAAACAATTCATCAGAACGTGCATCTGGAGCATGTTATTTTACGGCAGTGAGGCATGGACGATGACAGCAGCGGAGAAGAAAAGGGTGGAGACATTCGAAATATGGTGCTATCGAAGAATGATGAAGATAAAATGGATCGACCGAGTGACAAACGAAGAAGGCTTAAGAAGAGTAGGAGAAAAGAGAGGTCTGCTAAAAACTATAAAAAGAAGACGGGACAACTTAATCGGCCATATCTTAAGACACGATGGCCTGATGAAGACAATCGTCGAGGGAAAAGTGAACGGGAAGAATGGAAAAGGCAGGCCACGTATGAGGTACATAGAACAGGTTGTAAAGGACGTGAAAGAGAGGAACTACGTCAATATGAAGAGGTTGGCCGATAGAAGAATCGAGTGGAGGGCTGCGTCAAACCAATCCTAGGATTGTTGACCCATGATGATGGTGATTATGATGAGAAGGATTTAATTTACTGTTCTTTTCCACAAATTCATGTTGAATCTTGGTCTACCACCTATCCTTTCCCCGAGTTAAATATTGAAGCATGGTAAATCCATGGCATGGCAATGTTTCCCAGAATGCGTCTGCTTCCTTATGTTTGTTCACGAGGGGAAAATGAGCCCGGGTGGCTACATAGCACTTGCGAAGAGGGTGCATTGAATCAGAAATGACCCACTCAAAGCTTTCGTCGGAAGTAGTTGTTCGTTTTATTCACTTGCTCGGAGGAGAGAAGTAGTAGGAGCTGCTCGCGTGTTGCTTTACGCAACTTCAAAGTCCTACCTACTTCCTTCACACCTCCGGAAAAACATTACCTACTTCCCGGTCTACTCTGCTGGTATTAAGAGGGGGGATCTTTAACGCTTCTGCTGCTCATAGAGTTCAAGTCACTTTAAAATTGAATCTATATGAAATTATGTGACCATCATATAGGCCTATATTTCATCATAGTTGTTGTATCAGTTATTTATATCTACATCTACATCTACATAATACCCTGCAAGCCAACATAAAGGTGTGTGGCAGGGGGTGAACTCTCACCAAACATGCACTACATATCATGCATATAAAAGGATTAGTACTTGTATAGGTACTGTTCAAAACTACGCTGTTTAAAAAAAGATAAAAATAGCAAAGCATACATGCAAAAACATGCTGTTAGTTGGGTAATCTTTAAGTCCTTATACCAACATGCAGCTACCAATGTTATCCATTGCTACATTCGTATTGGATATATTTACCGTTATTCATATCCCTGATAGTACGAGGAAAGAAGGACATTTTGAATCTGTCAGTTCGGTAATCAATTTCTCTAATTTTGTGATCATGGTACAGTCTACCATAGTAAGTTGGGGTCCGCAAAATATTTTTAACATCATCACTGAAAATATGGTCTTGGAATTTGTTTAAGAGATTAAGTCTAAATTTCAACCTGTGATCTGACAATGATTCCCAATTTAATTCATTTAATAGACTGTTTACGCTAATGAGGTTATCATACCGGCCCTTTACAAATCTTGCCGATCTTCGCTGCACATGTTCAAGTTCGTTATTTAGACCGATTTCGTAGGAATCCCATACAATGGCAGCGTATTCCAAATGAGGTCTTACAATGAAAAAGTAGCTGATTTGATGATCTGATTTTGCACCATCTCAGGGTGTAATGTAAAACAGTGAGCTTGGGTGGAAGGCATAACAGTGATGAGCGGGAGGTGCACAGAAATTCACTCAGAATATCTTTATATTTACGGATACTTTTCAAAATTTCCAATTATTCCCACGTTCCTAGTTTTTACTGCTTCATTTCTATATGTAAGTGCTCGGATTTAAGTCTTCTGGGAGGGAGGGATCTAATTATCTACGCCATATCTATTGCCGGAATTTCTGAAGAGCATTCAACGATTTTGAAATGCATAGTCAATTAAAATGATCAAAATTTTAAAAATGTGGAAAAGGTATATGTTTGTGCCATAAATAATACGTTTTTATGGATACTCCCTCTTATGCAATCAACTATCGATAGGATTCGATAGGATTATTTGGTCAGATATGTCTTCAAAACACATGATTTTCTATGCATCCGGACCTCACAGATGCATCAAACCAACATCCACCAGCATTAACTAATTTAGCTAAATGCTTAGCTCTTCGTTTCAAATCTATGTAAAAGTCAATTTTAATTTGACGGTAAATTTTTTACTGCATGAAACAGTTACAATTATCATTATTGTGCCTTGGATAGTTACAGAACCGGATTATTTTTTGGAAATTCCTTGTCCTTGGTTATAATCCGTAGAAGAGTTTCAGCTACTCCAATGGATAAGGTTATGACACACCGTGTACTTCAATTCCAAGGCATACACAACATCTATGCCCTGGTCGGGACTCGAAGCCTCGACCTTTGGGTATTAATACCAGAGCGTTACCGACCTGGATACAATGGCGGGATAACTAAATGCTATACAGCATTCATGAAATATGGCATGCCTGATGCAATAGAAGAAGGATAGGGAGAGGAAGGAAAGTCAAGAAATGAGACAAGGAGAAGAGGTTGTGGGTTGAGTGAGCTGCTTGAAAAATATTAGAGGGCACAAAAAGAAAGAGAAGAACATGAAAATCTTGGAACTGTAGATAATAATGCGATCAGGAAGTCATCGACCAATGGAGAGCAATTTAGAAGATTTTCTGAAAGATAATATGATAAATTTACACCTGGAATTTATCGAATATTAAATAATAAAATGGGAAATCAGAGGTTGTTGGAACGGTCAAGAATGGAGAAGCCTATGCAACGAAATGTAGATTCAACTCATTGAAGATTGAACATTTAACATTCCAAATGTTAAAAGTCAGTTGGAAAGTTCATGTTATTTTCCTTAATTTCATTTTAATGTGTCGCTCCTGATCTGATTTTAATTTCCTTACGAGCACATACTTCGGGGAATAAAAAAAGACTCACCGACATTTTGATGCAGCAATCATATTGTTTTAGTTGACATGCAGCAATCATATAATCAAATATTTTGAATTTATTTTGAATATTATATTACTTCTCAAAATTTTATATTGTCCCCTAAATATCCCAGTTTGCTCTCCCAATTAACTCTGTTATTTATAATGGGTAGAGAAATATACGTTTCCCATTTTATTTTCATTTGGAATATATCTTGAAAAGCACATCAAAGGCGTATGGCATGTGCATCCAGGCCCTACACAAACCACGGCTAGTAAAAGAAACATACCGTTTCCAACATCACCAATTTTACTCTTTATGTTGTAGATATCCATTCAGGAAAGAAGTCAAATTCGCCTATAACACAGTTTTTAATTTCAACCTATTGCGTCACTGATGCGGGATAGATTGGTCTTTATCTTCTACAAATTAGTTCCCTCCACCGCTATTGACGCTATATTTCATATTGTCCATTATTAAGCACAAAATAAAGACCTTTCAATTATTTCCTACTAATTTGGTACTTGTAATTTTTTTTCACTAGTTAGGCCCCACCTTGAGTATGCAGCCAGTGTATGGGATCCGAATGAAATAGGTTTGATCAGAGAACTAGACAGTGTGCAGCGTTCGTTAGGTTCGTTAAAAGGTGTAACGATAGGTTTAGTAGATAGTGTAACAGAATTAATACAAGAATAAGTGTGGGAATCATTATCAGAGCGTAGGTTAAAGTACAGATTAAATCTATTAGAGAAATTTCAATCGGATAGTTTTACTAAAGATGTTAGGCATATATTAAAAACACCAGCGTATTATGCTAGATTCGGCCAGATAAATAAGATTGGAGAGTAAAATCAACTGATTCAGGCGAGATGTAGTGGAAGTTTGACATATTATAATCAAATATCGGTGCACTTTTCCACTTGGTGGAAAAGTGCACCGATATTTGATTCTAAAGATTGGAGAGATTGATGGTCGTACCGATAGATTCAAAATGGCATTTTTCCCCCGTACTGTAAGAGAACAGAATAGGCAGCATTGCAAAGGGACAGGTAGGGGAAATATTTTAGAGTAGTCTGTAAAGCATGGTGCATGTATTACCCCTTAAATACTATAGATTCTAATAATCTAGTTGCAGGAGTCCCTATAGTTGCTTGTTTGCATGTCTGTAGTTCATGTTTGGTGATCTTCACCCCCTGCCGCACACCCTCGCGGTGGCTTGCAGGATATCGTGAAGATGTGATACAAACATCACATTCTTGCATCTTGCGGTGTCTATAAGCTACGCTCTATTAATCTCTAACGCATCATCCACGCAGTTGTGACTCTCAACATTTAAAATAAATGACTCGCGTCTTGAAGAGACGTTTCCCGCAGTGGGTTAACTGCGCAATGCGTCACTCTTTTTCACCGTCTGATGCTGCTGTTTTGTGGTTCTGGCGCTCCAGGCCCCGTCTAGCTTGGCGGTGCTTATTGCGTCGCTCTCCATCGCGAAAGTGCAGTTTTTTTTCGCAATAAGGGTCCCTTTCCGAGAGAGATCCGAGCAAAGGAGCGGATGAGGCTGCGAAGGCAAGCCAAATGGAGATGAGCCAATGTTTTTTTATCTGGATCACGGTGATGGCTCATTTAAGTGAGCCATTCGTGACTACAGCTTATGATCTTAGGATGAAATGGCAGCATATAGCCTGCATTAGCTACCAGAAAATTGGCAATTTCTCGCGTACTGTCAATGATGTGTGAGCGTGACAATGATAGCTTCTATAACTACATGTATCTAATACCCTACGAGCTACCACGAGGATGGTTGGCAGGGGATAAAGATGACCAATATAATATTCTGTGTATTACTTACACGTAACTATTGTCTGCGCCAAAATGTTGTAGACTCGAGTTTAAACCTAAGTAACTCCAAAACCGTTCATCGGATGTTCACGTTATTTACATAGTTATTTAGATAATTTTGTTGTTGACTGACTACCTTGTTAGAATAATTTTTATAAACAAATTTTGGACCTGTTGCTTACGTTAGAGTAAAAAAGGGCCCTTTATTTTAGCGCTACGGCGCCATGCGTCACTTTGACGTCTAAGAACTTCTAACCAAAGCGTTTGACTGTAACAAATTTTTAATGCAAGATGAAATATATCTTTATTATTACGTCTGCGAAGTTTCAAGGTTTTAACTTTAGTACTTATTGGTATGCCATTCCATTTATACCCGCGCTTTTTATCGACAGCTATGCATCATGGAGCCACCAGACTAAAACTGTCATCTTTCTCTTCAAATTTCGAGAGCGAATCAGATATAATCATTTAGCTGAAGTCATCATCTTATTTTATATCGAATTTTATGCTTCCAGAAAGAACGCAGCGCAGAAAAAGAGAAGCGTTGCAGGCGGAGTATTCTGCTCTGGGCTCGCGCGTTTTTTCAGGAAACATAAAATTCGTTATAAAATAAGGTGCTAGCTTCAGCTAAATAATAATATCTGATTCGCTCTGAATATTTACAGAGGAAGATGGCTTTTATTTGTCTCGTGGCGCAAAAAATGGGCCCTTTTTTACTCTAACGTAAGAATAAGGTCCAAAATTTGTTTATAAAAATTATTCTAACAATTTAGTCTGTCAAATACAAAATTATATAAATTACCATGTTCAGGGCAGTTTGTGTGCTGAATCCCGTTCGCTAGCCGGATTGTCAGGCATTTCGTATTTCGCTATCATAAATATACTTATTCAATTGCTCAAAGACCACTCGTTCGTAAATCTTAGCAAAAGTGCAAAGGATACCTATAGGTCTGTTATAAGATAGATCAGTGGGCTCAGAGCATTTCGGGATCGGGTATATTAAAGAAAGGTGTATTCAGATCTTGGGATATCGCGCAGTTTGCAGGGATTAATGTAAGATATTTAAAAGTTCGGGAAGAAAAACCGGGAGGGCGTTCTTAATTTTTGCGATGTTTAGATGTACATAACGTGAAAATCCGATGAACGGTTTCGGAGTTATTTAGGTTTAATCTCGAGTCTACAAGATTTTGGCGCGGACGTAAGAGCTACAATGCTACTTCTTCATGGAAAAATGTTACGTTTAAGGTTCGCATTCAACTTTATGGTTAATATCTGCATGGTAATCATGTGTACTGATAGCTGTGGAGTTAGGCTACATCCAGATCCCCTCGTAAGCTCATTTGGTTGTTACATTGTATGAAAAATAGTGAATCTTTACATAGTTGCATCAATTTATCAAGATAGGATGTTGAAAAACAGCAGTGAATAATAAGCAACTATTCCAGAGAGAGCATCTCCTAGATCCTTCGATCGCCGTCAATCGTTAACTGCCTGCAAGAGCTGTGATTGGCATTCGAATCATTCATTCGAGTCTTGTCGGTCTTGAAGAGGTCATCGACCGTTCTCTGACCGAGTTCAAGGATTAGAAGTGTAAGGGCGCCAGTCTCCTGATTCGGTTCCTTGCCAGATTAGTATCACAGGATTGTAGCTTGCCAAAACGCGTTGAACTCTAAGAAAAAGATTTATTAACAGCGAAGACTCTTGCAGTGACTTAGTTAGGTCGGCGGTTTTAATTCTACTATTCAACGAAAATGTACTATCTAACGGGAAATGATAGTACATTTTTGCCATTTGCATACAATTTTGTGCAGTGTTGTACGTAACGACACTGCCATTAGGAGAAGAATTGAGTTAGTAAGTTATTCAGGGTAGGCGACCGACAGATGAGGTCATTTGCGCCATTAATAGGATAGGTGGGGAATTGGGTAAATGTAGGGGTTTTCAGGGTACGGAGGAAGGGTGGAGAGAAACCTGGCGTCGGCATTACCTACTCTTAACGAAAGGCGCCAAGGGGACCACGGCTTAACGTCCAATCCGACGGACGGAGTACTGAACGTGAAATACCCTCCATTACGCTCCCTAGTGGGGACCGGTTGCCACTGAAAAATCCGCCGAGAATAGAACCCGAGCACTCAGGATAAGAGGCCAGTACCTACTTCTACACCAAACCAATCCCCAGAAGAACTGAATTTGGCTGATTGCTAGCATTTACGAACGGAATAGAACTTCTTTAAAGACATTCAGTCGAGATGAAGGTTATTGTAGATCTCGATATGGATTATGGTAGTGATGTATCCGAGACCAGGAATGCAAGACAAAATTACCAGCGTGGAAAGGAGAGACTATAAATTTTGGTGCGGAGGAAAAGAAAAATGTTAAGACGGACGAAAAGGAGGATAAATGATAGATAGATAGATAGATAAACGTCTTTATTGGCGCGAGATTGAGACTAAAAAGTCCCTTCTTCCATCTAACCCCTCGTCAATGCATGAAATATAGCATATATATACATATAAACGTTGTTCTAATTACAAAAAAAAAATAAAATTACAATAGAAAAATAATTAAAATTACGAGAAAAAAATAAGTAACATAATATGACATTGAAAAAAAAATTAATATAGTTATACAATATGAAAAACATGCATATAAGGTTTCGATTAGGAATAACATAAAATCAAATAGATTCAAATGATAACATTAAAGGTATGTGTAAAAGATATGTACAGTTGTGGGAAAAAACGTGAGGATATTAGCTGATGTCCATCATGGAAAAAAAACACTGCAGGAAAACACCCACACATGAAGGGGGGTGTGAAAAACCTGCGAAAACCCTACTGAGAGAAGGCTAATGTGATTAAAATGAAGAAGTATTGAGCATGGTAGGGAAAAAAGAAAGTAATTAGCGGAACCTAGAAGGAAGGAGAGGAGGCGAATAGAATCAAGAAGTTAGAAAACTTGAGAGATTGACCGAAGATTGACCACTGGACGAGCAAAAAAGGAGAAAAAGAAAATATGCTGTGAATAGATGGAGAAAATATGCTCATATACATCTACATAATACCCTATAAGCCACCAAAAAGGTGTGTGGCAGGGGGTGAATTCGCACCAAACATGTTTCTATGTCATACATAAAAAGGATTAGCAATTATATTCTAGCATAACCTTCAAAATAAAAAAAATTGAACAGCAAGCATGTAATAACAGTGGGGTTAGCTTAAAGTACTAACTCATATCAACATGTAACTACATTTTCCTAGCTAACCATAAATACAATTGTACTTATAATAATGGATACATTTACAGCTGTTCATATCCCTAATTCTAAAAGGAAATAAAGGGCATTTTGAATCTGTAAGTTCGGCAACCAATTTTTCTAATTTTGTAATCATGGTCCAGTCTACCATAGTAAATTGGAAGTTCGCAACATTTTTTTAAAGTCATCACTGAAAATATTATCTTGGAATTTATTTAAGAGAATAAGTCTAAATTTCGACCTGCGATTCGACAAAGATTCCCATTTTAATTCATCTCACAGACTGGCTATGCTAATATAGTTATTTATTTTTATTTATTTATTTAATAATTTTTAGTTCTCTCAACATGAAAACATAATAAAAAGGTTAACTAATTTCACAGTTAAATTATAATTACATTTCTACTACAAAATCATAATACATACATAGTACAATTAATTACAAAACAGTCAAGGTCCTAAAAGTTACAAACAAATTCTATACCAATTTACAATGTCGCTAGCATCTACAATGCATCTATGCGAAACATTTCCTTACATATGCTTATGTTTAATTCATTCGAAAGTGTGTTGAATGAAATACATATTCTATTCAGAGGTGCATTCATACGATAATTAGTAATCTTACTTCTTATATAGAATGTAGTTTTTAGCCTTCCTTTTTTTGTTAGGACAAAACATTTTAATCTCGCATCCAAATCTACACAACTACCATTACTAATTACATCATGCAAAAAGAATAAATCATTTATGAATCTTTTTTCGCTCAATGTTTCCAGTTTAAACTCTTCCAGCATAACTTTGTATTCTACACGATTCTCAAAGATAGGATAGATATTGTGACGTACATAATACATTTGTCTCACAAATATTTTTTGGACTCTCGATCATCACATTATATTTCATTGAATGCGGGTTCCGAATTACTGAACAATATTCCACTTTGTTTCTTTCATATGAGAAGTACAGACTTTTTAACACTTTCTCACCTGAAAAATATTTTGAGACACGATAGAAAAATCCAATTAATTTTTTAAGCAGACATGATGTTGCATAAAATGTGGATATTGAAAGTCATGTTGGAGTCGAAATCAACACCAAGATCTTTTAATTCAATTTTTCTTAATATAGTTTGCTCATTCATCACATAATTATATCTAATCACATTTTTCTTTTAGTTAATAGTTTCAGGCTTAACGTTGTGGAAATCTTTCATCGTAGGAATGAAGGATGAAATTGAAACACTGCAATTTCCACACACAGTTTTATTGTCCACGACCATGGTTTCGTTGCAAAGCAACATCATCAGGTGAAAATATCACGTACAGATCAGTATATATAGGTTGTATGGAAGGAGGGAGGGGGAGAAGAGGGAAGGGGAGGTCCTGACCTCACCTGATGATGTTGATTTGCAACGAAACCATGGTCGTGGACAATAAAACTGTGTGTGGAAATTGCAGTGTTTCAATTTCATCCTTCATTCCCACATTTTTCTTCTTGAATACGATATGAAACGTGATGAGAAGACAAAAGTGCGATGTTCCTTTTCACTAGTTAGGCCCCACCTTGAGTATGAACCAGTGTATGAGATCCGAATGAATTAGGTTTGATCAGAGAACTAGACAGTGTGCAGCGTAGAGCAGCTAGATTCGTTAACAGGTGTTACGATAGGTTGAGTATTGTTTCAGAATCAATAAAAGCATTAGGGTGGGAGTCATTATCAGAGCGTAGGCTAAGGTAAAGATTAAATCTATTAGAGAAATTTCAATCGGATAACTTTACTGAAGATGTTAGATGTTATTAAAAACACCAGCGTATTAGGCTGGATTCGACCAGATAAATAAGATTAGAGAGATAGGTTGTCGTACCGATAGATTCAGAATGGCCTTTTTCCCCCGTACTATAAGAGAACAGAATAGGCAGCATAGCAAAGGGATAGGTAGGGGAATTATTTTATAGTAGTTTGTAGTGCATGATGCATGTATTAATCCCTTAAATTTTATAGATGAAACAATCTAGTTGCATAAGACCATATAGTTGCTTGTTTGCATGTCGTAGTGCATACTTGGTGATCTTCACCCCCCGCCACACACCCCCACGGTAGCTTGCAGGGTATCATGTAGATTTAGATGTCTGTATGTAGAAGTAGATGACAGAACATTTGTCAATATTGAAGCAAAGAAGATTTCTATCTGACCACAAAATGAAATTATCAATATCCATTTGTACATACTAAAGATCAATCTCTCAAATTTTTTACATTGTGATGCAACTCAATAACATCAGCGAACATTAAACACTTCGTATTACACAGGTACTGAGGCACAAGATCATAATTAAATATAAGAAAATTATCATACTGTCCTTTTAAAAATCTTGTCGATCTTCGCTGCACACAGAACAGTTCATTAGTAAAGCCTATTTCGTAAATATACTGGAAGCGTATTCCAAAGAGGTTTTAGCAAGAGAAAAATTGAATACTAAAGAACAAATGGGGTTCGTCAAATTTTAGGCAGGTAGGGGTGCTCTATCAAAATGTACCATAACGATAATGATCACAAGCATTAAGGCCTGAACTTAATCCTAAGCTAAACGCAATATAACGAAGCCGAGGTAGGACTTAAACCGAATATCTTTTGTTTGGGAAGCTGGGGAATTACCCGACTGTTTACTGTGGTCTGCATGGTTTTATTTAATCCTCCTCAGGATATTTTTTGCATGGAAGTAAGTTTTCCGTTGGAAGCATGAAACCTGCGGGCGGAATAAGCCCTTTGCGTCTGCCTTTCGAGGTGAGATAATTCCAGAGTCTAACCGGATTTTCGTGAGGTGGCTTTTAGCGTGCCCAACGATCATTTTTACGTGCGTAATTTGATTTAAGAATTTATTGAGCGTATGGTATTTTTGGAGCGAAGAGATGGGTCGTCATTTTGTAATTTAGCGCATTAAAACTCCTTGGGTATAGCTATAAACCGCGTAGAATAGTAGGAGTGACTTCTAGTTTGGAATTATGTTGTAATTATTTTTCAATTGCATTACTTCGATTGGAAACCGTTGGTTCTCTGGGGGTGGCTGGATTAAAATCCATTAAATTCTTTCCCGAAGTCATTGCAGTGGGAAAACGTATTTGGGTTTGCAATGTATGGTATTGTTTTGTAGGAGTTTGGTGTCAACAAGACTTCATCTACATGTACATCTACAATATACCCTGCAAGCCACCGCGAGGGTGTGTGGCAGGGGGTGAAGATCACCAAGCATGCACTACTGACATGCAAACAAGCAACTATAGGGTCTCATGCAACGAGATTGTTAGTATCAATAGTATTGAAGGGGTTAATACATGCATCATGCACTACAGAATACTCTAAAATATTTCCCCTACCTATCCCTTTGCTATGCTGCCTATTCTGTTTTCTTATAGTACGGGGGAAAAATGCCATTTTTAATCTATCAGTACGACAATCTATATCTTTAATCTTATTTATCTGGTATTTGAAAAACAATTCTTCAAAGACAAGGATGGATAGAAAATTATGCTTGCGAAAGACTTCAACATGAACTGATTTTGGATAAATCCTTCCTTAGCTGTCACATATTTGAAACCCTATTTATACGCGTAGGAATTTACATGCAGTGCGTTAAGTTTCATAATTTTTTAAATAATTTAAAATAGACCATAGTATGTGGATGTTAATATATCTGATACAAGACTAAAGAGGAAATTTGTGGAGTTCCGCAGCATCTTTATGGAAAATAACTCCAAATGTTAACATACCCTAAAGTCACTATTAGCCAAATTTTATCCCTACGATCTTTATGATAAATTGATGAAATTCAAACCAACGTCAGTAAGTGTTTGAAAGTCAGTTCGCTAAGGTACACACATTTTGCTAAATTGTCAAGAAGGGCTAATAATTTCGGTGGAGACAGCGACTGCGCATTGGCGAGCGCTTTAATATAATATAATAATATTTATTGCTCCAGCAAGTTTTTAATAATACAAAAAAAAATATAATATAATAAGAATTTTGGAGCTTTAGGTGAACCCTAAGGCTTTTGCCAGTTGTTGGGTTCACCTTCAAATTACACACACAGAAATACTGGCATACATTCTCATAAAACAAATGTCACCACTTGAACATAGAATAACAGTGTCACAAGACATTACTTATAGTATTATGGAAATTTATATATGGACTACATAGTTAGAGTTATAGGCTACTTTAAGGCATAAAGAAATTGAAAACATGTGTTCGGTAAAAAAACTGTCGGGCGAATTACACCTGACTGTCCAACTTATTAGAAGGGGAATTTTCATGTAACAGATGACAATCACCGACAAAGCAATTGAACCGAAGGCACCGAATGTAATGCCAGCGAAACGTTTAATACCGATAAATGTGTGCCCACGAGGGAGAAATCCCCGAAATAAATCACAATCCAAAATTCCATTCTTGGAGAATTGACCGTAGGATGTGACTTGTTAAGCTGTAACTATGAAGTATTTGAAAAATATGTGTTGGGGACCGAAGTACTGTTAATGGGATAAAGTGTAGATATCAAATAGACATATATTTTATGTCACTGGATTTAATTATATTTCCCGTGCATTCGGGACAAGGATCCACATTTTTCACTATTCTCGCAACAAAGTTTTCCTGGCAGACGGACTGTAGAAGCCTTTTTTGCGGGCTTTATAATTGCATAAGTTAAAGTAGGCTCAGTTTAAGCATTTGTCAGCAAATTTACGCGACCTAGTGAATCACAAGGATAATTGCTTGACAGCTATTCGCTATGTAATTAATTATCCGCGTAATTATCGTAACATAATCACCGCTTTGTTATATTTCGGGACAAATTACCGGGGCCCCTAGTCTCGTTAACTTAGTTCAGCAGAAGCAAGGCTATGTTTTAAATTAACGAGACTGGATGCTTTAGTTTACCCGCATAGCTTTCATAATACCAGCTTAGAAGAATAATGGTACGCATTAACCCTGGGTGCTAACTAGCGGGTATAAAGTTGAATTTAATGGTTTAATTCGCGGAAGCCCAACATTCGGAGTAAGATATACATGTTATATAAATATTTAATGGTCCAAACTGGCAGATATTGTAAATATTATGTATATAGGGTATGTACTAGTGGAAAAACATGAGATGGGGGTTGCATTTTGACTGCATTGTTTATTCATTTAATATTTTTTTTCACCCAACATGAACACAATAATAGGGTAAACTATTTTCACAATAAATAATAAATACAATCATAATACAAAGAAACTTAATACACCAATAAACCTCCAGTTCATCAGAACACACATCTGGCGCATGTTTATTTAGGGCAGTGAGGCATGGACGATGACAGCAGCGGAGAAGAAAAGGATAGAAACATTCCAAATGTGGTGCAACAGAAGAATGCTGAAGATTAAATGGACCGACAGAGTAAGTAACGAGGAATTGCTAAGAAGAGTAGGAGAAAAGAGAAGTCTGCTGACAACTCTAAAAAGAAGAAGGGACAACTTAATCGGCCATATCTTGAGACACGATGGCCTGATGAAGACTATCGTCGAGGGAAAAGTGAAAGGGAAGATTGGAAAAGGCAGGCCTCGTATGAGATACATGGAACAGGTTGTGAAGATTGTAAAAGCAAAGAATTACGTCACAATGGAGAGGTTGGCCGATAGCAGAATCGAGTGGAAAGCTGCGTCAAACCAATCCTAGGATTGCTGACCAATGATGATGATGATGTTGAACCTCACCACCTTTCTGTCTGCGGGGCGATTCTGTGCTGGGTTTGGTTAAACCGTCTAGTTCTGAGAAATGAGAGGGAGGGAGAGGGGGCTGCATTCCAAATAAGGGTCCTCCAGTTGCTCCCTTTTCGCCACTCGCAGGCGTGCAGTCTGCCTTCTGTCGTCGAGGTGTCGTCACGTTGAGAATTCGTTCGTCCAAGCGTGAGCGATATCACGGTTTTCCTCGCAGTCACCATCGCCGATGCATTATGGAAGAGATACCAACGCCAGGAACAAATGAGCACCAAGGTCGCCGAGCGTTTTAAATGGCCAACCTGCTCCTCCGCCACCTGAGGGATTAAACCATGGAGCGTGACAAACAAACCACTTGGCGCGTCGTTGTCATCGGCCAATTAGCGGCTGTGGAGTGAGGGGTAGGTGGGGGTTATAATCATCATCATCATTTTCGCCTCGGAAGAAGAGGGAGCGAAAACAAAGAGAGAGATAGAGTGGTGATAGGAGCGGGCTGGAGGCAAGATCGCCGTCGCAGTCAATTGTCTTTGCCCGCGGCGCTAGTTGCTTCGTCACTCCCGAGTGGCGTGCCGCGGAAGCGTCTCCATGGCAACAACAGGCCTGGCGACGAACAAGTGACGGTGGGAAGAATGAGGGAGGGGGGGGGGGGGTGACATTGTTTCCAATTCACTGGTCCGACGTTTTGTAGCACGTGTCGAGGGCTCGCGGTTTTTTCTCTTCCATTTCGTTCGAATAACGATCGGCTGATAGCGAGACGTCCGCGACGAGCAGCACGAGTGTCTCTGAACATAATACCCTGCAAGCAACCATAAAGGTGTGTGGCAGGGGGTGAACTCTCACCTAACATGCACTACATATCATGCATCACAAATGATTAGTACTTGTATAGGTACTGTTCAAAATTACGCTATTTAAAAAAAGATAATAATAGCAAAGCGTGCATGCAAAAACATGCCGTTAGTTGGGTTAGCTATAAGTCCTTATACCAACATGCAGCTACCAATGTTATCCATTGCTACACTCGTACTGGATATATTTACCGTCACTGTTACGTTAAGTTTACATCACTATTTATACGAGGAAAAAGGACATTTTGAATCTGTCAGTTTGGCAATCAATTTCTCTAATTTTGTGATTATGGTCCAGTATACAATAATAAATTGGGGTCCGCAAAATATTTTTAACATCATCAGTGAAAATATGGTCTTGGAATTTGTTTAAGAGATTAAGTCTAAATTTCAAACTGCGATCTGACAAAAATTCCCAATTTAATTCATTCAATAGACTGGTTACGCTAATAAGGTTATCATACCGGCCCTTTACAAATCTAGCCGATCTTTGCTGCACACGTTCAAGTTCGTTATTTAGACCAATTTTGTAGGGATCCCATACACTGGCAGCATATTCCAAATGAGGTCTAACAAGGGAAAATTAGCTGATTTTTCGTACATGATCGTCACATTTACCCAGTACTCATTTGACGAATCCCAGTTTACGATTCGCTTGACCCATTATTTCACGTATGTGTTTACCCCAGGAAAGATCACGTGTCAGACTTATAAATAGGGTTATATATCAAATAACTTCGTCAAAAAACGAATTTGAAATATTTTAATGCCAATATAAACCTTATAATTAGTCATTGCTCATCATCAGATTTCGGGTCAAGGGTAAAGTACTCCCTTCACAGTACCGACGTCCCTGGTGGGAGACCCTTTGTCTACAATTTTTTTTCATCGCAGTTTCGTTGTACGACTGCCCCTGGGTTTACATAATTTGATCCTGTTTACCCGGGGTGCATTGTAACTATTTTTCGTGCTATTTTCGTAATTTAATAAAATTTACATCCCTTGCGATTAGTTTGTCCAATAAAGCACAGCGTTGGAAAATCACGGCACCAGCCAAATTAGAACAAATGTTTTACGTGCGTCGGGACTGTGTGGCCAAAGATACGGAAATTAAAAATCACGATCACACTTCATGCTCTTCTGTTAATTTCGTAAACACAAAAAACGACAGGGCGTGCGGACGTAGTTCCGAGACAACCACGTACTAATTGCGTGGTTGGGGTAATTAACGTAATTAACTATTTTATGTACTAATTACGTAATTGACCTTATGACAAATTATAAGGTTTATATTGGCAATAAAATATTTCAGACTCCTTTTTTGACGAAGTTGTTGGATATATATCTAACCCTATATGGGGGATGATTCGTAAATAATTAATCAAGCAATCCTTCCTGGAAAATTTCGTTAAAATTCTAGACCCGAAACTCGGACACTCTCATTGTGAGAAATATTCAACTGGAGTGATGTTAAAAATATATCGGTGGACATATTTGACGAACAACAGTGCACTGAAATTGGTACATATATTCAGTATGATCAGTTTTGGCAATGTGTGCATTTCTGTATAACGATACGTATGTGTTGAAGTAAAGAGAGTAAGGAAAATAATTATTATCTAACTAAATTCATTAGTTATAAACATGTAAAACAAGAAATTTACATGCATGAAGAATATAAAAATCTCTGGAAATATGTAAAACGCTCATCAAAAGATATAATAATAATAATTTTTAATCAATATCTTTTAAAGTAATCATTTAGTATCAAATAACTATGTATCTTATTCTTGTGTAGGATATGAAAGTAATACCATAATTGAACAGCGGGTATGTGAATAAGGATTGAAAGCAACAGTTAAAAGATGTGTATACAGAGCTTAGCCAATGAGGACGTATTATGAATAATTGAATTATTGTTAGGTGGGATTAATGATAGGAAATATAACCAATGACGTGAACTAGAGAAACGCGCTAGTCTGCAATGATTTAAAGTCAATAGCGCTAGCATTGGATGCACCAGTGTATTGTTATTTATAACTAGGCATTGGATACACCAGTGTATTGTTATTTATAACTAGATATTGGATACACCAGTGTATTGTTATTTACTACTTGGCATTGGAGGCACCAGTGTATTGTTATTTATAACTAGGCAATGGAGGCTGTAAAAGATTATATTTGAAGCGATAGTAATGGTTGACAAAAATTATAGCAAAAATAAATAATTTCTGCAAGGCAAAATAAAATTTGACTGTACAAGTTTTATCTGATTTTCAGTGCGATCTGAATTTAAACGCTGTCTGATATTACAGTAGTGGTCTAAATTTAAGCCTTACCTGCCTTATTTTTTGACGAGATATTAGAGATAAAATTGAACGTCCACTGTCGTAAAAATGTTGCATCTGAAATTCAGATCACTTTTGTACCTTAAAATCAGATGAACTTTCTTCAGTGTAATATCATATTGAATTCACCTCAATTCAGTTCAAAATCTCCAGATAAATGCCCCGCGGGCTGGGAATTGCCGCTGTAATTTCATTACGGCTGGTTTCCGTCTCCATATACGAATCGTTTTGTTCCCCAAAATCTCGAATTCTGCTGTTTGAAAAATCACCGTGGCCAAGGTCTCTTTTTTTACCTGTAGGCATGCAGCAATCACTTTTTTGAACAAACAGGTGTTCGCCTGCGGAAATAGAGGATAAGAACTCGATCCGTCTTTAAGAAGGAAGGCGCAAATTCTTTTACGAAAACAATTTTTTCCTTTCCTTAATGCACCGTCAATATTTGCGTGAACATTTTCTAGCTTTATGTTACTTCATAATGTTGTGCCTAAATTAATTATTTTCAATTTCCTTGCATACTTCCTTTTAAACTTTGATGATTTGATTTTTATATGCGGCCGAGTAAAGAGAAACGTAGGATTTAGAAAATGAGCACTTGAGAAATGTGATGAGAAGACAAAAGAGCATTGTGACTTTTCACTAGTTAGGCCCCACCTTGAGTATGCAACCAGTGTATGGGATCAGAATGAATTAGGTTTGATCAGAGAACTAGACAGTTTGCAGCGTAGAGCAGCTAGGTTCGTTAAACGGTGTTACGATAGGTTGAGTAGCGTTTCAGAATTAATAAAAGAATTCGGGTGGGAATCATTATCAGAGCGTAGGTTAAGGTACAGATTAAATCTATTAGAGAAATTTCAATCGGGAAGCTTTACTGAAGATGTTAGACACATATTAAAAAAACAGCGTATTATGCTAGATTATACCAGATAAATAAGATTAGAGAGATAGGTTGTCGTACCGATAGATTCAAAATGGCCTTTTTCCCCCGTACTATAAGAGAACAGAATAGGCAGCATAGCAAAGGGATAGGTAGGGGAATTATTTTATAGTAGTTTGTAGTGCATGATGCATGTATTAATCCCTTGAATACTATATACACTAACAATCTAGTTGCGTGAGACAGTATAGTTGCTTGTTTGCATGTTGATAGTGCATGCTTGGTGATCTTCACCCCCTGCCACACACCCTCGCAGTGGCTTGCAGGGTATTGTGTAGATGTAGATGAATAAACACGAGTACTCCTCCGGAAATAGCGGATAAGAACTCGATTCTTCTTTAAGACGGAAGGCGCAAATACCTTTACGAAAACATATTTTTTCCTCTCCTTAATGCACCATAATATTTGCATGAAAATTTTCTATCTATATGGATAATCGCAATGTTGTAGCTAAACTAATTACTTTAGATTTTCTTCCATACTTCCTGTGAAACTTTGATGATTTGTTTTAATTTGCCAAAGTATGCCTCACATATTGATAATTATTGCTTTCCTTCCAATAATCTGTCACTGACCATCATCACCTGTTATCAATCCTGAGATTAGTTTGACTCTCCTGTGGTTTGGTTCGGTATATTTCTGCACATTTAATTGACGTATCTCACCACTCAATTCTCGTATCAGCAAAGCACTTTATTTTTCTTTCTCTTCAAATCCTTCATTACATTCTCTTTATACCTCATTCGATACCTTCCTTTTCTATTGTTCCTGTTTACTTTTCCTTCGACGATTGTCTTCATCAGACCATTGCTCTGCCCATAAGAGCGGTTGCGACAGGATCTGTGCGAGCAGACCTTCCAAGAACCCCCCTCTACTCGCTTCCTTTCCCATTATAGCAGTCAAGAACAGGAGGAAAACGACGTCAATGATATCCAAGCAGCTTCTTCGGTGGGCGTCACCTTTTGCTTATTTTAATTTTTGATTTATGAGTGAATGATTGTGGTTAGAAGATTAATTTTTTACTAAAATTCTTTTTTCGTTTCTATCTAACGATTTTTTGTACAAAACAGCGATTTCGGTTCCGAGTAAACGCCCCCGTCCCGGAGATAAAGTACGCCGGATGACATAAATTCCAGCAATCAAGAGGGAAAAAGGAATGCGATTCCGTAGATCCGTTGGGTGAGAGTGTAGATTTCAGGAGCGCGCTTGGAGGACTATTTCCGGGTGTGGAGAGAAATGGAGTTTGGATGAGAGACAGAGGAGTGAGCGGAGACAGCGAGTGAATTAGGGTTGCCGAAAGGATTGTTGTCAAAGAGGAACCCTGAGCGAAGAGGGAGGATGATAATGGACATTCAGTATCGGGTGATTAATGGGGGGGAGGGACATTATTAGTCCGAGGATAGCGCAGGAAAGGGGGCGTTGATCATGGATCGTTATTCCAACCAGTTATCCAACACATCCTAATAGCCCTCCTGAAAACTTTTATAGATTCGCATCTCACCCTTCACGCCTCAAGTAAGTATGTCAAGGAGTGTAGGGCCAATGCCGTAGTATAGGGTGAAGGTACATCTACATCTACATAATACCCTGCAAGGCACCATAAAGGTGTGTGGCAGGGGGTGAATTCTCAACAAACATGCACTACATATAATGCCTAAAAAATGAATAGTATTTATGTTCTGTTCTAAATTTCACCATTTAAAAAACATAAAGATAGCAAAGGAAACATGTTACATGAACATTCTGTTAGTAGGGTTAGCTTCAAGTCCTTATACCAACATGCAGCTACCAATGTTATCCATAGCTACATTTGTATTGGATATATTTACTGTTATTCATATCCTTAATCGTACGAGGTAAAAAGGACATCTTGAAGCTATCATTTCGGCAAATTATTTCTCTCATTTTGTGATTATGGTCCAGTCTACCATAGTAAGATGGGGTTCGCAAAATATTTTTAACGTAATCACTGAAAATATGGTCTTGGAATTTGTTTTAGAGATTAAGTCTAAATTTCAACCAGCGATCTGACACTGATTCCTAGTTTAATTCATTTAATAGACTGGTTACGCTAATGTGGTTATCGTACCGTCCCTTTACAAATGTTGCCGATCTTCACTGCACACGTTCAAGTACATTATTTAGACCGATTTCGTAGGGATTTCATACACTGGCAGCATATTCCAAATGAGGTCTTACAAGGGAAATGTAGCTGATTTCTCGTACATGATCGTCACATTTACCCAGTACTCTTTTGATGAATCCCAGTTTACGATTAGCTCGACCCATTATTTCACGTGTGTGGAAAGATCATGTCAGTCTTATTCCAAGATATTTAATGGATACCACATTTGTTAATTCATTATTACTTATTTTTTAAGCACTAAAAGGAGAGCTTTTCTTTTTCCAAAACTTCATTTGTAGACATTTTTTAAAATTGATCTCCAACTACCATGAATCACACTAATTTTCAATAGCTTGTAGGTATTCATTTAAATATTCTTTATCGTTTGGGCTTAGAATTTCCTTATACACTACTGGGTCATCGGCAAATAGACGAAGCTTACTTTTTACCACCTTGATGATATCATTTATGAGCAGAAGGAACAGGAGTGGACCTATCACACTACCTTGTAGCTTTGCGATTGCCTCCTTTTAGCTACGTTTTCCTCTTTCGTGAATATCCACTTTTGCAAACCGCTAGGCGTGTCCAAAATCACTATTGTCATGTATTCCATTGAAGTGATTTATTCACATTGAGTAAGTTAGCTGGCTATTCATATGGGGGGAGACGATTGACAGCTAAGGTCGTCTGTGACACTTAGGATAAGTGGGTAATTGGTTAAAAGTGGGAATGGTTCAGAAAATTGTTTTCCGATGGAAATAAACTCGGTATTGGCATCTTCTCCAAAAAAGGCGCTCAGGGGTTTAACGCCCAAGCAACAAGAGAAGTACTGAACTTCAACTGCTCTTCTCATACCGCTAAGGTAGATACATGCATACGCAATAGAAAATATTCTGCCACATCCGAGATTAGAAACCGGGCCTTGAGGATGGAAAGTCAGTACTTTAGCCAACATACTAACCCCATACCCTAAACTTTCTTAAGTTTGTAGAATTCTTAATCTTTAAAATTTTCCGTTCATTTTTTGAATAGATTAATTTCTGTCGTCCATGCTTTCCTGTGTGATTCATTTACATGAGATATATATCCGAAGAGAAAATGGGTAATATTTTATTTTTTTAAATATCTTGTGTGCCAGTTAAAATTAGTTTTATTTTTCAAGTGACATTGCATCACTACGTATGTATACTGACAGCTGTCACTCATCCACACGTTACGCTGGATACCACAGCAAAGGTGTGTGGCAGGTGTTGATCGGGGTGCCAACATCTGCGAAAACAGGTTTTGAGATGAAAGGCTGTCAGGGTTTGAGATCGGATGATAATGAAGGCGAACATTTTAAAAACATATATTTTTATTACGTTGAAATTTATGGATAGTAGTAGGGGTCAATATTTTTTCAATCTTTCTCACCTATCTTTGGTTTTCTTAATTTAATGCTCCTTTACGTTTAACTGATTTTGCGTGCAGTTATAATAATATAGGTATATCTTTATTGTCATGTCTTCGAACTCGTGCCCATTCAATGCATCTACTTTTTTATCTACAGGAAGTGGCTTAGCAAGGATTTAGATGCAATTCAAGAGTGGTGCGACAAATGGCAGTTAGAACTTAACCTTAAAAAGTTTGTAGCTATCAATTTTTGGAGGAGGAATAATTCGATAGAGCGATTCTATGAAATTAATAACACGTCTTTTATTTTATCCTGAATCTCTCCTATGTTAGGGCTCAAAAGGGAGAAGTTGGACGTACTCTCACGTGCACTATGTCCTGGCGCTCTGCTACGGTTTGGAACCGCACTACGTAATGTCACTCCGGAAGTTGACAATCGGAAAGAGTGGGTGAGAGTTTGAAGGGTGAATAGTCACGAATTGGAGACTCTTCTTCTACAAGTCAACGTTCAAGAAATATTCCCTGCGAAGGATTCAAGGAAGAGATGAGAATTGGGTTTAGGTTGGCATGGAGCCAAAATTTCAATCACCATAGTGATTGTACGAAGGGTCTCCACGCTCAAAACAATGGACAACAGGCTCGATTCAACGTAGAAATTATTTAAGCTGTTTTTTCCGGTGTTAATGGAGCAGCACACTGTGTTTTGGCCTCAAGGTCAAACCCTAAATCGTTACTACTATGAAGGCATTTTTCAACAGCTCCAGGAAAAAAATCGAAGAAAAGAAAGGATAGTGGCGAGGAAAGAATTCTTGGTTCCTTCACCATGACAGTGCGCTTGCTCACTCATCCTTGTCGATTCGCTTTTCTTTTTCCAAAAATCAGATTTATTTATGCTCTGCCAAAACCTTGCCAGACGTTTCTGCTAACTGCTATTTTTTCACGTCCCCGAAAATTTAATCAAAGATGAAAAGACGCCGTTTTGAAAAATTCGTCACAGGCATTCAAAAGAAGCGTACCAGACGTACTTTACGGAGGGGAAATACGGCTCGAACCAATGAGTGAATACATCTACATAATTCCCTGCAAGCCAACTTTGTGGCGGCCTGCAGAGTATTATGTAGATGTATTCTTTTTATTTATGGCAGGGGGTGATTTCTCACCAAAAATGCACTACACATCATGCATAAAAAGGAATAGTATTAATATACTAGTCAGAACTTCACTATTTAAAAAAGATAGAAATTGCAAAGCAAACATGCAAAAACATTCTGTTAGTAGGGTTAGCTTTAAGTACTCATACCAACATGCAGCTACCAATGCTATTCATTGTTACTCTCCGATTGGACATATTTACCGTTATTCGTATCTCTAATTGTGCGAGGGAAAAAGGACATTTTGAATCTATCAGTTCGGCAATCAATTTCTCTAATTTAATGATTATGATCCATTCTGCCATAGTAAGTTGGGGTTAAAAATATTTTTAACATCAACACTGAAAATATTGTCTTAGAATTTATTCAAGAGATTAAGTCTAAATTTCAACCTACGATCTGACAATGATTCCCATTTTAATTCATTTAATAGACTGGTTACGCTAATATAATTATCGTATCGTCCCTTTACAACTCATACCGATCTTCGCTGCACTCGTTCAAGTTCATTATTTAGACCGATTTCATAGGGATCCCATACAATGGCAGCATATTCCAAATGAAGAATAGGGAGGAAAAGTACTTTGAATGGAACAAGAACCAATAGTCTTCAGGCTGAAAAATATGAATAAAAGTAATATCCCTCATTTTTTCAAACTGACCACGTATTCACGTTGTGTATGAAAACAGAATTTTATGTTAACACTCATTACTGTTTCAAGAGGTCGCACTATTTCGCAAACTTTACTCCCATTTACTTCTTCCGATCCTATGAGAAACGACGAGGAAATGATTATCTCCGTTCCTGAAATCAAAAGGATTCCTGAATGTGAGTGATTATAAATGTTTCTCCAGTTTACGGTTGAAATCAGAACTTTTCATTAAAGCACCAATTAACTTTGATAAAAAGAGGACACCTTAAAATTCCCAAATTGTGAACTGAAATCGGATCTCTGTGGACTGCATTACTCATATGAATATATTGTTAACTGAAGTTCAGCCCGTTTCACACGATACTTGATCCAGGGCATGACCCAGTGTGCTAGCCGCTACTTGATATTGAGGACGGAGTCTAACATGATTGGAACCTTCCTGAGAGGTTTCACGCGATCATAGACCTTGTGCTTGCTATGAATCGGTTATTCCATATGACTCCATTCTATTAAAAAAAAGACCGCACAGCGTTTGTAACGTAACACGATTGGTAGATGGCCACTGGGTCCTACTGGAAGCTGGTAGCAAACTAGTAGCGCATCAAGTAGGAAATCAAGTACCTCGGCGAGTATGCTAGCGGTCATGCTTGCCAGCCAGTATACTGGTTCTATTCACACGATACTGCAGAAGCAGTAACGATGCCAAGGGGGCAGTGTTGGGGCCGTCCGTCGAGATTATCTAGAATAGGTAACCAAGGAGTCACGTGGTATGAACAACAAAGGTTCGCAGGTTTTTTGAGTGAAAACCACTCTAATAACAGCCATATTCATTGTTTACACTTGTGTTTTATCTCGTCTGGGGTCTCTGTAGTCTAGAAAGAGGAGAAAAACTCAAGTGAAAACAATTAATGATATTGTAACGAGTCATTCAGACAAGCTATATTTGCTAGTCACTCGTGTTTTTACCACGTGACTCCTTAGTAACCCATTCGAGATAATTCCGACGGGTTCAAACAAACTCCCCAGAGCTTGATTTGCAGAAATTGGATAGATGCTGTAATAACCTGGCAATGAAATTGGTGCGAAGGTTTCCGCGCGCAGAACCCGAGATGCAGAGAACATCATAACCTGGCAATGTTCACGATTCCAGTTTATATAGCTGGTTGGTAGTGAAGGATATGAAAGAGAATATTTAGCACATAGGAAGAGATTAGCTGGTATTAGAATCGAGGGGAAACTGCGTCAAACCAATCATTGGCTTATTGATTGATGTTAAAGATGATTGTTTAGGTGTAACGAGTGTAACAATCACTAAAGATTTATCGTGGGGAAGACATCCGGGAAATATTCGGCCTAGTGAAGAGAAAGCTAGGATTTATAGAAAGAGTACTTGGAAAATGTGATGAGAAGACAAAAGAGCGATGTTACTTTCCACTAGTTAGGCCCCACCTTGAGTGTGCTGCTAGTGTATGGGATCCGAATAAATTAGGATTGATCAGAGAACTAAACAGTGTGCAGCGTAGAGCAGCTAGGTTCGTTAAAAGGCGTTACGATAGGTTGAGTTAATTAGAATAATAGAGTTTCAGAATTAATACAAGAATAAAGGTGGGAGTCATTATCAGAGCGTAGGATAAAGTACAGATTAAATCTGTTAGAGAAATTTCAATCGGATAGCTTTACTGAAGATGTTAGGCACATATTAAAGACACCAGCGTATTATGCTAGATTCAACCAGATAAATAAGATTAGAGAGATAAATTGTCGTACCGATAGATTCAAAATGGCATTTTTCCCCCGTACTATAAGAGAACACAATAGACAGCATATAAAAGAGATAGGTAGGAGAAATATTTTAGAGTAGTCTGATGTTCATGATGCATGTATTATTCCTTTAAATACTATAGATACTAACAATTGAGTCGCATGAGACCCTATAGTTGCTTGTTTGCATGTCGGAAGTGCTTGTCGGATTTGCTTGTTTGCATGCTTGGTGATCTTCATCCCCTGCCACACATCCTCGCGGTAGCTTGTAAGGTATCGTGTAGATGTAAGTGTATATTGTAAAAAGAACATGAGGTGTGAGGAATTATTCTCCATTTGCTTAGGCTCAAATTAATTCGCAAAACGGGTTTTGGGCTGGATCAGCATTATAAAAACAGCAAGGCCTCCTTTGAATCACATATTATGAAAAAATGTCGATGAATTAAAAATTTCGAGGCAGTGGAAAGGCGTGGTTCATTAATCAAGGTAGTTCACATCCGGACCGCTCTAGATGGAATTGGGGAATGGGCAAGGTCGCTAGCGTCAACTTGCTGGATAACTCGTTTCCCGTCGGCACACGCGCGGTATTTATGATTTTAGGAGAACGCAAGCGTCGCCCATGCAAATTAATTATGGCCCAGTTTCCTCAGTCGGTTCCGGTTTCCAAGGATTCGGCCGTTGTTTTCCTGCGCTTATCGTGCGTGTGCTTTTTTTTTCGCCGCTCACATTCCCTAGGCCGGTGGCAGACGAAGAGTTATTTTGCTGTTGTTTGGTTGGGATGGAAGAGAAGGCGAATCATGCATTCCGTTCTCTGGGAGGAAGGTTCCAGTTCATTGTTCGCGGGTAACTTATGGCCGCTGGTAGGACTAATCGTAATTCATTTGTTTTAACGAATAGACCGACCCTTGTTTTGCCCGGCTGTGACGCGAGTGCTGATTTTTTCACTAAATTATGCTTGGAAGAGGTGATAAGTGGGAAGTACCTTATGTGACAATAGATTGGGAAGTATCTAGAGTGACATAATCTTTTCTGGTGTAAACACATACGTGAAATAATGGGTCAAGCTAATCGTAAACTGGGATTCATCAAAAGAGTACTGGGTAAATGTGACGATCATGTACGAGAAATCAGCTACTTTTCCCTAGTTAGACCTCATTTGGAATATGCTGCCAGTGAATGGGATCCCTACGAAATCGGTCTAAATAACGAACTTGAACGTGTGCTGCGAAGGTTGGCAAGAGTTGTAAAGGGATGGTATGATAATTATATTAGCGTAACCTGTCTATTAAATGAATTAAATCGGGAATCATTGTCAGATCGCAGATTGAAAATAACATTTAATCTCTTAAACAAATTCCAAGACCATATTTTCAGTGATGATGTTTAAAATATTTTGCGAACCGCAAATAACTATGGTAGACTGGACCATAATCATAAAATTAGAGAAATTGATTGCCAAACTGACAGATTCAAAATGTCATTTTTTCCTCGTACAATTAGGGATATGGAAAACGGTAAATATATCCAATACGAGTGTAGCAATGGATAACATTGGTAGCTGCATGTTGGTATGAGGACTTGAAGCTAACATAACTAACAGCATGCTTTGCATGTATACCTTGCTATTTTTATCTTTTTTTAAATAGCGTAGTTTTGAACAGTACCTATACAAGTACTAATCCTTTTTTATGTATGATATGTAGTGCACGTTTGGTGAGAATTCACCCCCTGCCACACACCTTTATGGTGGCTTGCAGGGTATTATGTAGATGTAGATGTAGAGTAGAAATATGCTGATGAGCTAACAGAAAGCTCCGATTCATTATAACAAAACTTGGGAAACGTGAGTGGAAAGTGAGTGTGCTTTGTCTTTTATTAATTAAGTCTTCACTTGAAATTCACTGCACAATAAAGGATTCGAATGAATGATGTACCCCCAGATGAGAACACATTACGCAGCTAGGGGAATCCGAAGAAACTGTGTCGCTGCCCATTTCTCTCAACTCTGCCCTTCCTTCCTTCACTGAATATTTACACAAATAATTATTAAAACTAACTACAAACAGACAATTGCTCAATGCAGGGGCAGGGCATTTTATGATATATTCTGCTTGCAATTTGGACAATAATGTATGCAATGGAAATTACGTGAGGGTTCATTACCGGAGGTAATGTAACATTTTATGCTTTCTTGCTGGGTTACAACATACTATACTAGGCAAGTGAGTGAGACAGTATTAGACATTTCATCTTGAGAGTGTGACAAAACTTCGGATATTTTATAAAATTTCTCTATTTCGAGGAATAAGTTCTCCATGAACTTCACGGAAGTTTTTAAAAGTGAGGTTCTTGGTTGACTTCGCCTTTGAAAAGTTAGCAATCGCATTGGTTGTTGAATGAGAGAACCTCTGAATTCATAAAATGGTTTTGCGGTTAATTACTTGAGGTTTTTGCGGCGATAGATTTGATCGAGGGAGAGGCTTAATTCCTTCTGTTGGTGGAAGCGACGTCTTGGATCATTAAGCTGTTTCTTTTGAGCTCCCAGAATTTCACGGCCATGCTTCGTTAGCCATACGCGGAAGCGTTCAGCCTGGAGAGAGGGATGGAAAGTCAATGTCGTTGCTTGTTCAAGGGCCTTCCATCGCGACAATCGCCTCTACCACTTCAACAACCTCACTTCCGAAATCCGACGGGGCACTTGGAGGTGACCTTGCGTCCACAGCCAGGGAGAGAGAGAGAGAGGGCTGTTGATATCAAACTCTGGAATAAAATTTAGCTTCCTGTTGATTACGGCTCTCAAACACGCCTAACTGGGTTATCGACTTACAGGATGCAGTAGGGGTCAGCGGCGTCGTCTAGATGATGACCCCCCTCGGTATTCGATCAATCTTGAGTGCACTCTTGTGTGTTTCTCAGTTACATTTTTTCTCTCACTTCAAATCTGGTGGGATACCTATAGGCGATAAATTCTGCCGCCGCTATTATAGCGTGACAAAGCATAACGCGGTGGGCTTCGGTCAACTTTAAATCAGAAGTTCCTGCTCCGATGGGATTTTCTTTTTCAAATTTTATGTCTTCAATGCCTAACGAATATATAAAAGCCCCGAAAGAAAATAATCGGCAGAGGAATTTCAGAGTAAAATAAATTTATGTAAATATTTTGGCATTTGTATTAACATTTAGTTGTAATAAAAATTCCAATTTTGGAATATGTTTAATCAGAGAAATGCGATCAAATATTTGTTAATAATTTGATTTGAAATAGGAAATTGAATCCAAATTGATTAACTTTTTTGAATTACGAGGCTGAGCTACGTGTTTCTCTCACTTACTGCATGACATTTGGATCTTACCTGTGCTACCATAGTTGGGGGGCAAGATTAAACAGCTTAAATATAAAATAGATGATTGTTTTCGATCACAATAAAATAATCCATTTCAATGATTATGAATTCACTTCAGTAATGCATAATTGACTCGCCATTTATTCTGGTACTGGTAAAAATAGTCATTAAAACGAGTACAAAATACTATTAAATTCATAAATAACTGAATGAAGTCTTTCAGAGTATTTTCTGCATAGAACACAAAAATCGTTTTTTTGCCAATCCCTCTACTGATTAACAGGTAAAAATAAAAGGCTAAATAAAACAAAAGTCAAAGTCAAAGACTGATTTTTTTTCTTTTGGGACTTGAAATATTTGAGAGACACCTTAGAAAATGAAGTTTGATAAGATCACCTCGGTGCAAGCACTTTTGATTTAAATTTCATCGAAACTCTCTTTGGCACCAACAGCTGAGGGTTTACTAAAGGCCGAGAGGGTTAGTTTGGATCGACAGGGTCGGAGTCACCGAGTGTTTGAAATACCGCCGCAGTGTAAGGGAGCCAGTTCATTTATCTCTGGCGGTTGTGGTTTCTCACAAAGATAGAGTACCAAGAATATCACGCAGCCTGATTCTAGTTGGATATGCTCAGAGGTCTCTTCCGGAATCCGTACCGTCACTTGAAGCCAGGAGCTCAATATATCGACTAGACTATATCACTCCTTAGCTTGTAAGCTATAGATCAATGTATATAAAAAATGTGGGATCTGAAAAAAAAATATACATTACAGTAGCTAAGCAAGCCCATAAGAAAGTAAACTATAAAAGTTACAGAAAAATTTAAAAAATTAACGTTAGGTAACCTGATGCAATTTTGTAAGCTTCGTATAAAGTAAGTAAGTAAGTAAGTAAGTAAATTTTTATTGCTTACAACACAAACAATAGAAAATACTGCATTTATTACAATAAGAAAATATGAAAGCTGGGTTGCCTCAAAGGAGAGAACCTGTGCTGGGGCAACCTTCATAATTGCATAATTCATCACTAACTTTTGTATTTGTTCATACAAAAGTGATAGTAAAAAATGAGTTTCATAAAAAAGTAACAATAAACAATAAATTCCATTTACATCTGAATCATTACTAGTATGAGTATAACTACAAAAAAATAATTTTTAGCAATTTTTTTTGCAAGGACAAAAACAAAATCTGATAACATCAAAAGAATCTTGCAACATTATCATGCCAGTATACATGACTTAGCTAAATTATTTTTTTTACTAATTTTTGCATTTTTTATTTTCTAGGGCAACACATTATAAACCTTTGGGCCCATGTATACAAATGATCGTTTAAAAATTTTGATTTAGTTCACCACCCACCTCTAAACCCTCGTAATTCACCGGTGGTAAATACGCTGTTTTAAATTTTTTGGTTAATATTGACATTTTTGCGTTAATGCAGTTGGTAGATAAACTTGTTTTTCGGATGCCTCAAACTTATGCTGAAGGTTATCAATAAGAAGCCAAAAATAAAGTGGAATGCCACAGTTGAGGAAGCCTCTTTATGAGTAGCCCTTTAAATTAATATTTCCAATATTATACTCTTACTCTATGCTAATACTTACTTAACAGATCAGTTTAAATGATCGGGTGAAACTGCCTTGCAGGCTCGGGCGCCTCGCTTGAAGAACGTTTCATCCCCAATGGGGTCGTTTACAGTATTTTTTCATTGCCGAATCTGATAGAGTTTGTAAAATAGAGACCCGTATTTTTTCCGTATTTTGATCCGTCAATTATTTATCGAGTTATAAGCGGCGAAAAAGTGATGTTTTTAACCCTTTCGGAAAAGTGGGCGTGGTGCAACCTCTGACATACATCGACTTCGTCCAATCACAACTGACCCCGCGAAGCTACTTATCGCAATGGGGGGGAGGGACACTACTGATCCTGCCAATAGGAGCAGTTGCGACAGTATCTGTGCGAGCAGACCTTCCTAGAACCCCCCTACACTCCCTTCCCTTCCCCTAAGAGCAGTCAAAGACGGGAAGAAAATGACGTCAATAATATGAAAGCAGCTTTTTCGGTGGGCGTCACCTTTTGTTTATTTAACTTTTTGATTTATGAGTGAATGGTTGTGGCTAAGAAGATTAATTTTTTCACCAAAATTCTTTTTCCGCTTCCATCTAAAGATTCAGTGTACAAAATTGCGATTTCGGTTCCGAGTTAAACGCATTCATTCGATTCGGCCTTGGGGGGTGAGATTCTCTCACTTGAACGTGCCTAGTGGCGGATGGAAGATGGAATCGCGGAACAGATCGCCCAGGACGAGGGTTTGGAGGGAAAGGGGGTTGATGGGATCGAAGCCTGCGTCTCGTCGACTCTTTCGAGGGATGACAAGTGTGCGTCCCTCCTTGACCTTGTTCGAGGGCTGTCTGAAGTGTGGGTGGGGGTTGACAACAGAGGGCGGTTGGCAGGAGGTGCGCGCGGAAGGGGTTGCCGAGGGAAGGCGACAGAGGGAGTGCCTACGTTGTGCTCTTCTCCGGCTAACAGTTGCGAAATAGAATCTCTGGCCGGACTGGGTAGCCTAAGACGGCGACGCTCCCGGACCTCAAGCTAAACGGAGACAAAGAAGATTCTGCTCTTGGCTGCAAATACAAGCGTTATAGTTTGGAAACATTTCATTGGAACATGCATCTGGATCGTTCTACCAAATGGCAGGGAAACATGAGCAATGACAGCGGCAGATAAGTCAACGCTGGAAAGCATTCGAAATGCGGTGCTATCGAAGAATGATGAAGAAACAATAGATCGACCGAGTGATGGCGCATCGCTCCGGGTATTACGTCTAGGACTGGAGAATTTAATTAATTTACTTTTTTTTAACCGTGAATTTATCACGATAAATCTTTTTCTGCAGCAAGAGAGAGAGGAGGCCAAAACCAACGTTACACTAGGAAAACAGAAACTAGAAAGAGGTGAAAGAGTTCTGTTACCTGGGAGGCAGAGTAATCAACAATGGACGAAGCAAGAAAGAAAGTGTGCACTGTCTCCCGTAAGTTTTAATGATTACATCGAGAGAGCCATTAATGAAGCCAAGGAGAAGTGGTCTGGAGTGAGCATCCACGGAGAAACAATCAGTATGCTACAATTCACTGATGACATAGCTCTCATAGCAGAGACAGAGAAGAAGCTGAATAAGATGCTAACAACCAAAGGAAAGGACAATGGCCAGTTATCACCTGCAGATCAATAAGAAGAAAACTAAGATATTGGTGTGCAGCAAGAGAGAGGGGGCCAAAACCAACGTTAAACTAGGAAAATAGAAACTGGAAGAAGTGAAAGAGTTCTGTTACCTGGGAAGCAAAGTTACCAACGATGGACGAAGCAAGAAAGAAATAGTGAGTAGAATAGCCCAGGCAAAGAGGGCATTCTATAAAAAGAGTAATCATACTTACAGCTGGTAATACAAGCATGGAAGTAAGGAAGCAATTCATCAAAACGTACATCTGGAGCATGTTTCTTTACGGCAGTGAGGCAAGGACGATGACAGCAGCGGATAAGAAAATGGTGGAAGCATTCGAAATATGGTGCTATCGAAGAATGATGAAGATAAAATGGATCGACCGAGTGACAAAAGAAGAAGTCCTAAGAAGAGTGGGAGAAAAGAGAAGTCTGCTGAAAACTATAAAAAGAAGACGGGACAACTTAATCGGCCATTTCTTTAGACACGATGGCCTGATGAAGACAGTCCTCGAAGGAAAAGCAAACGGAAAGAATGGAAAAGGCAGGCCTCATATGAGGTACATGGAGCAAGTAGTTAAGAATGTAAAAGAGAGGAACTACGTCAATACGAAGAGGTTGACGATAGAAGAATCGAGGGGAGGGCTGCGTCAAACCAATCCTAAGATTGGTTGACCGACCAATAATGATGACGAAGTTAACACACTATACTTATTGTTGTTTGGAGCCAAAAACACCTAAGGAAATGATGTATGGCTTGGCATAGTACGTATTAATTTAGCAATAATAGCAATTTTTTTCCATCACCATTTTCAGCAGTTCCAATCCACAGCCAACCTACGGAAGACGTTCTTCTCTATAATGACTCGATAGTCAAGTTGAAGTTTGATATCTGTCAACTTGTGGTTTGTGACCCGATCACACTTAATGTTTTTCTTTCTGCAACAAATTATTAATACCTTTCACAATCCAGCAGCCGCAACTCACGTTCTTGGGAATTTCTCTATTTATTGTTAACGCACCCGTAACAATCTGTATGAGGAAATGTTCCAAAAACTAATTATAGCGATATAACCCTGTAACTTATCTTTTATCTCCGTGGTTTGGTTTAAGATCCAATATATTTTACTTTAATTTTTATTCGTATTAATTTTAATGTGGTAAATTCAATTTCATTCATTCTACCTGCAATAATACGAGCCACGTGGCTGGAGAAACAGCCAGGATTTGTTATATATACCGACCACTTTTATATATAACAGGACAGACGTCCTGTTATATATGGAACACTACTGCTACTAATACTACTACTCGAAAATTAGTCGACGTATACGTATCTATAATACGTATAGCAACTATACCATGAAATAATTACTTCCGCTGTTAGAGTTTGTAAAAATATGAAGAACCCGTATTTTTCCGTTTTTTGATCCGTCAATTATTTCTCGAGTTATAAGCGGAGAAAAACTCATGTTTTAACCCATTTTCAGTGCACTTATAGCACGTGAGATAGTTACCACACACCTTTGCGATGTCTCACTGGGTGTCGCGTAGAAGTAGATGAAGTCACGCTACATTATTTATGCTGCCTTTCTTAAATTTATTTTTCCTTAAAATGTTTTCTTGAATTTTATATATCGTGGTTTTTATTGAAATGGTTCTGTAATTATTGGTTCGACCAATTAATGGTTTCACCAATAAACCTTTACAAATTAATGGTGATGTAATGGCGATGGACATCTACGCAAAACACGCTACGAAGTCACCTGAATGACTACTTTCCGTCAGAATTATCTTTCGAGGAGTACATTTTGGCAGTTAGCATGGTGAGACTCAGAGCGAAAGAAGAATAGAAAAGAAAAGAAAACGTTCTTTATTGTTCTGGGACTATAAGTCCCCTGGAACATCGAATAAAAAATATTACATGCCAAAAAGAAAAGAAAAAAAAAGAGATAAAGCGAATGTAGTCAAGGCAACAGCCGTACAATTGGATAATGGAGCAGTATTACACATATAAATTAACAATAAATAATAAATACGAATATAATGAGTACATCACCATTAATTTGTAAAGGTTTATTGGTCAAACCATTAATTGGTCGAGCCAATAATTACATAACCATTTCAATAAAACCCACGATATGTAAAATTAAAGAAAACACTTTAAGGAAAAAGAAATTTAAGAAAGGCAGCATAAATAATGATTTAAATGACTTTAAAATAAAGCATTAAATAACAAGGAACATAAATTAATATGCACAATATCAAGCATTTCAGTTAGATAATACAATACAAAAAGATAGCACACAATAAAAGTATCAAAAGAAAATGATTTTGTGAAACCACATTTAAGCAGAGCAGTATAAATGTTCAATAATATTCCTCTTAAACCTCGCAATTGTAGGAGACGTTCTTACATTGTCAGGCAAACAATTCCATAGTTCGCAAGAGGAGATGAGAAAACAGTGCTCGAATAGTCGGAAATGGAATTTGGGAACACAGAATATCTCAGTGATTCGGGTTGATCTTTTCCCTGTGTTTGCATTGTATGTAAATTTTTCATGCAAATACGAGGGTGTTTTTGATTCCAGAATCTTAAGCAAGCATAAAGCCTTTTGGAGTTTTCGGCGTTTATCCAATTTTAGCCATTTTATTTTTTCATAATAAGGTGTGACATGTTCGTCATAGCGGATATTTAACACAAACAGGAGTTTTGAAGACGCTTCCAACTTAGTGCAGAGCTCTGAGTTCACATCGGAGAAAATAATTGAGCAATAATCAAAATATGGGAATGCCAGAGTTTGAACCAGTTTCTCGCGAAGTGACATTGGTAGCATATGCCTGAAGTGCTTCAATTGGTACAAAGGAGTTCCTTGGTGACGTCCGTATCACCACTTCTAGACACCCTTTGCTGTCTTCCTCAGTCTGTCAGTCCTCTCGGGTGCGTCAGAGATTGTGTGGTCGGCGATGTCTCCGACAGCCCTTTACTCATAGTGACCCCTCCCCCCGCCCCCTTTCACCCATTCCCTCCGTCGCCCAGCAACGCCTCGGTTGCCACGGGAACGCAGCAGGCAATAGCCAACCGTGCGACGCGATTCCTCCTACTCCCGTTCCTCCCCTTCCCTAATCCCCCCCTCTCTATCTTTCGTCCAATCCGCAGGCGCGAATCCTGGCGCCTCTCTCCAAGTTGCCATATCGACGTGTTTATTTACGAGCGAGATTCGAAATATGGGTAATATTTACTTCCACACCTGTTGGCCAGTCTGTGATACCTCTTCCGGGTAGTATGGACTACTGGAAAATTCGTCGACACCCGTCCCTTAATTGAGAAAAGTATCGGATAATGAGGTGTTTACCATATTTATTATATATTTTATCATATAATAACAAATGGCTAAATTATCCGCTGAACTTCCACTGTTATATTGAGTTTTTATTTATTTATATTTTATTAAATCCAAGCAACTACACCAATCTTTCACCACTCATTAAAATATTATAATAATTCCTATGCTAACTTTAATCAACTCAACCAATTTTACTCAGGTGAAATACTCCCTGAAGTTATTCTTAAATTTTTTTATAAATGGAATGAAACAACTGATTTTATCCTAGCAGAAAGCAGATTGGTTTATGAAATGTAATCGGAGTTGCAAAATTACTGTCATGATACGTCCACATTTTGTGCTTTTGGATCTCATTTCCAGATTACTCGTCAAATTATAAAACAAAATGTTTGTTCTAGTGCATAAAAACCACTTTTAACGATTTTCCACAGCTGAATTTCATGCAGTCTCTGAAGATCGAACTGAGTCGGAGCATGAAAATAAAAATTAAAACCACGTTAAGAAATCATATACTGTAACAGCTATTACTGATAATGCCGATCTACTCTCCCAATTACAAACTGGATTGCTCCGTTGAGATCATGCGTCTTAACGTAATTTCGATTACTTTATAACGATCGGTCGTCACTTTTACGATCGCTGCAGCGATTCCTCTGGACGGGCGCGATAGCGATATCATAATTATATTTATGATATCGCTTACCCTTATATTTCCGTTTTTTCCTCCGTCAATTATTTCTCGAGTTATGAGCGGCAAAACTCGAATGTTTTTAACCCTTTCGGAAAAGAGTTTGACTTTGACTTCGTCCGTTCACAACTGAGCCCGCGAAGCTACATCGCCTCATCACAAAGGGGGTGGGGGGCAAAGATGACTCTGCCAATAGGAGCGATTACGACAGGATCTGTGCGAGCAGACCTTATCGAGAAACCCCTCCCCACTCCCTTCCCTTCCCCTAAAAGCATGTCAAGGACGAGAGGAAAATGACGTCAATGATATCAAAGCAGCTTTTTCGGTGGGTGTCGCCTTTTGCTTATTTTCATTTTAATTTTTTATTAGTGAATGGTTGTGGTCAGAAGATAATTTCTGCACAAAAATTCTTTTTTCGTTTTAGTCTAACAATTTACAATGTACAAAATTACGATTTCGTGTCCGAGTAAACGCCCCATTGTGTCAAATCGAATGCTTGTAAACATCGAATCGGCGGTTAGTTAATTTTGCTTAATTAAAGGACAAAGGTTGATGAATTTCCGAGCATGAATCCGTAAGGCTTAAATGTATCCGAGTCACATACCCATAGGGTATGTACGAGTGCATTTAAAGCCGCACATACATACCCTGTGGATGATTTAGTCCAAGCCATGATTATTTTATTTATTTATTTTTTCAATTTTTGTGCTCCTCTGTTGTTACATTGTTAATACCCCGATGTAAAGGCCGCATGTGTTGTTTTCCGTGGTGGTGGAAAATAAATAAAATAAAAATAAATAATTGACCAGTCACCGTCACATGGCAGCAGCAATTGGAAAAATAGGAAAAACTCGATACATCATTATACTGGAGTATGACTTGACCAAATGTGGTCACATTTGTTGAATACTTCCTACATATGAGAAAATATAGCCTACAGTAAAACTCAAAATATACTGAATAAAATAGCAATTTGGTTACACTTTGCAAAAGATCGGAAAGATGGCGCCCCTCTTTCCCCCCCAATAAAATATTTCTGGGTGCGCCACTGGTATGAACCGCATCTCTGATGGTGCATAATCAATGGAGATTGCTCTTTGAAAACTTACCTCAACCAAAATTTCGCCAATATTGTGATGGGAGGATGGAAATGTATTTTTTTACTCAAGGCAATTAATTTCACTTGCATAAACAATCGATTTTATCCTTTTATTTTTAAGAAAGATGAGTTTCGAAAAATACAAGCGTAGTTAAGCGTATTGTCAGCTTGAAGTATGTTTTTTAACTTAACTATTGTGTTAGGTTTAATTGAGACATTAACGAACTCCACATGTTTACACTGATATTGTTTCCAGTTCCAGTTGTTGTCATCAAGATTGTATCTCAGTCTTTACTGCATTATACAACAATTTTAATATGTATTATAATTTAATTTTATCAGCATTTTCTCTGTCCTAGTGATACTAATTTAAAAGTAGTATCCAAAGTTAGCTACAATGATGTGATGCTGGAAGTCAGCATACCCAGAAACTCCTTTCAATTCATTCTCTTTTGTAAAATCCTTCTGTATGAGTGGCATGTTTTCACGGACATTGAGGAATACATATGTACTCTTGTTTTTCTGCTGCTTTCTCTTTCTCATTAATCTTCCAAAAATACCTGTCCCTCGGGTGGTCCGTGAAATTCAGATGTGGTTCCTTTCCTTTATTCCAGATCAATCATCCGTTCGGAAAACTTCGCGTTGAGTCATCCTGTCGCCTTGAGCCGATGGGCGTGCCCGCCGACGACTCTATCTCGCTGCTTTAGAAAGAGGTCTGCCAACCCTCCTATAACAGGTGAGAGAGAGATTTCTGTGACAAATTCGTAGCAATCTGATGCCTGCACCAATTACGCGGAGCTCATGCAACCCATGTTTTTGGGAGTGGATGTGAAATCACGAATAATAGCCTAGGGATGAAATCAAAAATCAGAGAGCAACAATCAGGGGGGTTATTTTTTAATCACACTTTAGTGAGAATACGTCATAAAATGTCACTTTTTCGTAGTTAAAGTCCGCCACCCAGGCGGCGTGACCATCTGCTGATCTCAAGCTGTGAACTGCCGGTCATGCGCTGGTCTTTTAGACGATTCATCCGCTCTGCTGATCCGTATCTTTCGACTCTTGATCCGTTTCATTATCTCCGCCTGCCGTTAGTTCCCATCTCATCTTCATAAAGAACGTGAATTGGAGCCACCATCGTTTCCACTTGAAGCTTGAGTTGGAAAAAGAGCAAGAGCGAGAAAGATACAAACGATTTGCAATTGTATTTTTGGAATTTGCACAACGTGAAGAACTTCAGCACACTAAGATCGACAACACAGATAGCGCTACCGACAAAAGCTTCGACAATTCACGAACCTTTCGTGAGCCGATAATTAAGAGAGTGAAACGGATCTCCCGCCTTCCCGCAAAGAGTCATTAAAAAGATGAGATTACAAAATAATCCCCCGGAAGAGGCGATATTAAATGCGAAAACTTTGTTTGCTGGTGACGGTCTACTTTAAATAGAGGTCAATTTTCAGACTGTATTGAGAGATAAGGTGTCTATACTTACTGGCGAATTTCAACACTTTTTCTCTACTCAAGAATTAAAACACGTTTGATATAGGCAAATCCATAATGTTTCACTCCATGTAGTTTAATGTTCATTTTGAAATATTCCTCTTTATCATATGATCTATTTCTATATGCTAGCATAATCATGAGTTAGTATCCAACTTAAAATACTATGTGAACCAAATGGGAACTCAATTACATTCCCATAATGTTGACGACCAGTGTGTTTTTACATGTACGGATTTCATCTGAAAGTTTCCTTAACCTCTTCCGATGATTTTTTGTCATTAGCTGACTTTCCCCTTATAACTTAAAATAATACGAAGCTAGTACAACAGAAATTCATCGGTCTTTTTTTCAGCGATTGCTTAGTACAGAACAATTTACCAGAATTGCTATCAGTCAATACTGATATATATTGATGGGTATTCGAGCTCTTCTCCGAATGTGAAAGTAGCGTATATTCATCATGATTCCAGATTTAATCAAAGGTATATCTTTCAGTTTTCCTTTGCTTTGGGGAGGAAAGGTCATCGATGAACTCTTCCCTTGATCCTTAACCATATTTTTCCGAGTTTTTTTTCATGTGATCCCCTCGGGTTATCTGCGACCTTTTTTCCCCTTAAATAGATCTTTGCCTCACGGTAAGTTCCTTTCGACCTCACCATGTTTTCCCTCTGCCTTCATGCTATATAAAAGGAGCTCTCATACTTTTTATATCTCTTTCTCATCGCTATCCAAACCATCTGTCCTCCACCATCATCCTCAAAATCCAGTCTCCTGCCAAAAAGACTTCCATTTACTAGTACGCACCCCTTCAAGTTCCTCCCATAAAGAAGTAACTTTTTCTTCCTCACCATATTTGAAACTTCGCTTGCCTTCTCGCATCAACCACCCCTTTCTTTGACATCAACCACCCATTCAACCCTTCCAATCCAGCAGTAACAAGTAGGATGAAAAGAAGAAAAGAGAGAAAAACGGGGTCAATCCTTCAAAGAACTCTCCTTCTCAGCTCGAAAGTATTTCCCAAGGAGTCCGGTCCTACCACAAACGCGAAGAAAATTCATTCCTCCCTTCTTTACATCCACGCGATGCCCTGCAAGCCACCACATGTGGCAGAGGGTGAAGATCACCAAGCATGCACTATAGACATGCAAACATGCTAATATAACACTTCTCGATAATAGTGTTTAATACTGTTTCGTACAGAAAGAGCACGTATTGTATCTATTGTATAATATTGTGTACTGCATCAAGAACATTTGAGGGTACAACTAATCATATTTTCCATCTTCAATGAACGTTAAGCTCGATTTACTTAGTTATAAATCAATTTTCATGCGTACAGACAAGTTATGTACATTTGTCTGGGCATCGTAACTGGACAATATTCGCAAGGGGTCCTACATTTAATAAATTATTTTAGCAAAGCGTGAATAACATGTTTAGCTGTTCTTGGATATTTCAATTAATGCCTTTTTTTTAGTAATAATATGCGCTGTGATTCGCACCTGGTTAATATTTTGGGTACGAACGTTCGTTGACATAACGACAACACCGTTGCAAATCTTCGAATCCTTTCCCTAAACACGCCTCGATAATAGCGTTTAATACTTTAGCGTGCAGAAAGAGCACAGGGAAGTCCCTTACTTTCACAACCCGATCTCGCTTTTAAAGAAATCTTTCCCGGCGATACACTGTACATTCCAGTCAACTTCTTATGGTCAACACCACTGTCACAAAGTGGTAACATTTACACGATACCCTGCAAGCCACCACGAGGGTGTGTATCAGGGGGTGAATATCACCAAGCATGCACTAATGACATGCAAACAAGCAACAATAGGGTCTCATGCAACTAGATTGTTAGTATCTATAGTAATTAAGGGATTAATACATGCTTCATGAACTACATACTACTCTAAAATATTTCCCCTACCTATCCCTTTGCTATGCTGCCTATTCTGTTCTCTTGTAATACGGGGGAAAAAAGCCATTTTGAATCTATTGCTACGACAATATATCTCTCTAATCTTGTTTGTCTGGTCGAATCTAGCATAATGCACTGGTGGTTTTAATATGTGCCTAACATCTTCGGTAAAGCTATCCGATTGAAATTTCTCAAATAGATTTAATCTGTACTTTAACCTACACTCTGATAATGATCTTATCTACATCTACATCCAGACGATACCCTGCAAACCACCACGAGGGGGTGTGGCAGGGGGTGAAAATCACCAATTTTACACTACTGACATGAAAACAAGCCACCATAGGATCTCATGCAACTAGATCTTTAGTATTTGTAGTAATTAAGGGATTAATACATGCATTATGCACTACTTATTATTCTGAAATATTTCCCCTGCCAATCCCTTTGCTATGCTGCCTATTGTGTTCTCTTGTATTATGGGGGAAAAATGACATTTTGAATCTATCAGTACGACAATCTATCTCTCTGATCTTATTTATCGGGTCGAATCTAGCATAATACGCTGGTGTCTTTAATATATGTCTAAGATCTTCAGTTAAGTTATCCGATTTAAATTTCTCTAATAGATTTAATCTGTACTTTAACCTACGCTCTGATAATGATTCCCACCTCTAACTCTTGCATTAATTCTGATACAAACACATTCAGTCTCTTTAATTAAATTCGTCCACACGCTGAAGCCACAGTCGCTTCCCCATTTCCCTCACTTCAACCCCTGGACAATTACTCCATCAACCAACTTCCAGAATTCACATCAGATGCTCGGCAAGTCATTTGTCGCCCCTCCTACTCATCCAATATTAAATCATCCGCGAGATTTCCCTTCCGGCTGCGACCGTTTCCATCTTGTCCGCCACGTTCACGGACGTTCGGTGCACGACAGTTCAAAAAATTGCAGTGAAAGTGTCGGACTCGCTACCATTGAAATCATGCGAAGCACCACCACAAGTGCTGAAAGTTTTAATTCGAGTTTGAAGTCTGGCTGGTGAGTTGAAGTGTGGATTTCGCGCGCCGCCGCCGCGGTGTTGGTTCTGCACAACGTCAACAGGAGGCGGTCTGGCAGACCCTTAACGATGCACCGTTGACACGGAAATGGCCTCCTCCAATTTCCTCTTCCATTACGTTCCTTTTTTTTATTTTTATTTATTGAAAAGAAAGAAAACCTCATACAGCGATGATGCCATTTTATAGTGGCCAATAACAGCGCATAAATTTCATAAAATATTCAATAAAGAAAAATAAAAGAGAGTTTGATGAAAGTGACAACGTAAATTCATTCACCGTGTAAATAACGATTTTGATGCAAACAATAACTTTAATGTATATTGCCAGTGTTGAGAAATGACTTTGATATTTATATAAATTTTTTTTTCAGGGGGTTAGGTCCTATTGAAAGTGATGACAATGAACTAATTGGCCGACGTTTCAGAAATTATATTTGCAAACAATTCACCTCAAAACAGGTTAGAGGTATGCCACATTTATTTAGTGTATTTTTGGCGTTAAACTTTGTAAGAAAATTATATTATAAAACGTTTTTGTTTCAAGAATATCCTGTAAATCAATTTACCTATGTTAATTGGTGGTTCATCCCAGTTTATCCTTGATGAAGGAGAAAAATATAATTTCCGAAACGTTGCGAAATAGTTCAATCTCATCATTTTCACAAGGACTCCTCTAAAAGCCATTTATATATTTAAAAAAGAGGTCTGGAAATCAGGTATGTTTTTTTACCATTCACAAAATGAGAGGACTCATAGGTGATGCTGCGTAATTCAGTAGTGGGGGACTTGCTGAGCGTCTATAGAGCATATTTGTGGATGAAAGGGGTAAAAACATGAATGATCATAATTTCAATATATGACTACTACTGAGAAAAATGTATGCCTTTATTTGAGTGAGTCAGAAGAAGTATTTCTCAGACTCGGACCCTGGAATTATTTGCCAAGCTAATGCTCTGGGCTATTAGCCGGTCTAAAGCAAATGCTGACTTCCTTGTATGCCTACAGTACAAATACAGTGATGAATTGAAAGAAACACTTGAAGAAAATTGGAAATAGGACAAAAACCGCAAATGTGATTCTCCGCTAATATTCACCCAAGTACCAGAATATAATTGAGAAAAGAGGAAAAACACATTAGAAAAAATAAACCTGAATTAACTCCACTTTAAAAAAGAGTAATAAACTGATTTGAAAAGACTGTCGGCTACAGCACTCGGAGCGAAAGATTCACGTTTGACTCCAGTCTAAGGGATGCATTTTTACTCAGTGAAATACTATGCCTTTTCACTTGCATGCACCACTGTTTCCTCTACACCCCAGGCTATTTCCTTTCAAAGTTTTCACTCATTTACTTCCTGGCATACGTCTAACCCCAGTATTTTTCCTTCACAACCAATTTCAGAAAACCCAGAGATGGTAGGCCACTAGAGCTCAGTTGGAGAAGTGTCATTTTCATTGTAGCATAGTAGCGAACGGCTTGATACGACCGTAGTCAAGGTGACATGTTATGCGGCCGTAGTTAAGGACGATAAGAGGGAAATAAACAATTAAAAATTAGAAATTTTGTGTAAATAAGGAGGATAAAAAAATTGAAAAAAAGTAAAAAGACATTGGTGGAAGATAGAGAAATAAAATGATATCGGAGGTGGAGTGATTTACAATACATTGATCGTTTTTATTAAAATATTGTTAATAATTCAATAATGCATGTTAATGCGCGAGGATGATAAATGCACAAAAATCTCTTAGCCTGAACTCGGCAGTTTCAAAGATTGGTAAGGAAATTGTTTGTTGGCAATGGCCTAACTACCTAAAGGTATGGCCTAAATTTATTTCCGTTGAAGCTCAATTTACTGGTGCCAAAAAAGTGAACATTTGGTTTGACGTAATCGAGCGAAATTTTGTGGTTAACTTAGGTATGTTGGCGATTAAGCACGTCATCTCAAAAGCATCCAAAGTTCTCTGGCCCAAAAGTATAGTACTTGGCGCTCAAGTAAATTGGGGAGAGTATTTTTTTGGAGCTGGAGCATATATTTTAGCTAATGATCTCACGAAATACAGTCTTTGTCATAGTTTTGTAAAGAGATTTTCTCCCAAATAACTGTTCACACTGAAAGAGAGATAATTGTTTAATGAGAGATAAGTAATATGATTTGTATTACCATTGTAAAAAATTCTGGTTGATACTGAAATAGAAGAAGTTTCTGTAATTATTCTGTAATTAGATGAAACATGAATTTTCATCGGTTGTGAGGTGAATCAACACCGCATTGTCATCGGTCGTCAAGTGAATTATTTTTTGTTTGCCACGTTTTCGGAGGCAGCCACTGCACTACAGTGGGTGCTTTCCATTCAAGCGACTCATGCGTCGTCTTGAGTTAACTCGCGGAAACTCAAGTCGACTTGTGTCTTCGCGAATGGAAAGCAAGTTTCAGTGCGCAGAAGCTGATGCGCTAAGGACTTTCACGGGGACTCGTGATTGGTGCGTTTTTGTGGGAAGGAAATTGAATCCACAGATGTTTCCTTCTTGTTATAGCAAGATCGTTACCAATAAACAAAAAAATGAGTTGTAGGATGATTAATTAAGAAAATACTTAACTTAAACATTTGTTCTGATTTATCGGTTATTTTCAATATGCCTCTTGCAGACGTATTGCGATTTAGAGCTTGCGCCGTCCTTCTTTCTTTTTTCAGTAACTCACCATTACCGGTGTGTCACCGTGTGTCGACTCGCGTTTGACACAACAGCGACACACACTGATTGGAAAGCACTACACGCGACACAAGTTGACTTGTGTCGACTTGCGTCGATGATTGGAAAGCACCCAGTATTGCAATCAACGATCCTCTTGCCATCTGGTGATCAAGGCGGGAAACACTCCCGTTTTCCAATATGGCGGCGCGGCGAAAAGTCACCTCTTGGGTTTCAATCGCTGTCACAACGTGAGTTTAAACGTTTTTCCAAAAACTTTTTAATCTGAGTGAAGTGTAATGTTGGCAGGTTGTGTAGTGAAAATTTCATTGAAATACGACGATTATAAGTGGGCGAAAAAGTTTTTCCAAAAGTGTCACCCTTTGGTTCACATTTACCTCATAGCGATGGCAAAGTAGACTTTGACAAGATGGAGAGGAGTGACGGGGAAGCTCATTGCAGATATATTTCAAGAAAATCGTGATGGTAGATTGTTTTAGGGTTAGGAGTTTTTGAATACTTGAGTTTTGAGGAGATTTCCCAAATGTGGACGTTGAGGAGAGAAGGTTCAACACTCGTGTTGTGAGAATGACGGAGAGGAAAGATTGGAACTGTTGGGACGAATGAGGAAGTGATTGGCGTTTGCAGGAAGTTGAGGATAGAAATTCGGTTCGGATTATGCCGGTGAGTGATGAGAAGGGATGGCCCCGAGGAGAGGGGTGGGAGAATGGAGGGTGCGGAGCCTGCGGGCGGGAAGAGATTTGTCGAGTCGGCTGAATGGGGGGAGGAGGAGTGTGATGAACGAAAAGAGAACAGGTGCGGGGACATGTAGGTATTTTGGATCAACTCTAAAGTCATATTATGCCAATGGGGAATATGCATGAATTTATTTCTCCTGTATCAATTATTTATTTGATTCGAAATTTTCTTACAAGTTGAATGATATAAGCCAACATTTTCAATGCCAGCCATAAAGATTATTAAGGAGGTTCCACCGTGACTCCGCGATTCAAAATACTGCAAAGGAGCTATGTTATTTAATGAATAAATATCGATCCAGAAAAATACTAATATGGAAAATCATCTATACGGTGATAACGACAATAATTGTGTTAGTATGCTATTATATAGCGCGTTGTGGTTGCATTCTTATTTTTACAAGCTCTTTTAAGTCATTTTGACTTCGAAACATGACTGACATGTTGTTGCCACGTTCAATTTATAAAATGAGAATACATGCTCAATCCCGCTTATACGTATTCTAAAATAGGTTAAATATTTTTTACACTATTCCCTTTCAAATACAAATCTTAGTTTGTAATTTTATTAATATTGATATTTTTGAAAACTGTTCGGCAACAATGACGCTGCTACCATTTGGAAGCATTAGTATTTATTACACCAAGCCAATAATCAATGAAATATTAAAATTACATAAAAAAATATAAGAAGGACCTTGGTAAGGTATATTCCTTAATCAAGTTAGTAAATAGTCTTGTAAGCACGTTCCGTCGCAAGTACCTATGCCAATCATAACAACATAATGTAGCGCCACCCTCATGTAACTAAGGCTTTTCTGCTTTTTTTCGAGCAAACATTTCTTAATATTATTAAACAAGTGTGGTAAGGCGAGCACTTTTTTGCAATGCTAAAGTCTTCATAAAATTACGCATCATATATTAATTTTTCGTCCAAACGACATTTCTCTTTACATTATTAACCTGCAAATAGAGGAATCTGCAAAACTGCAAGAGCCATGCTCTGTCGTATAACCACGCATAAAATAGCTGATTTTCAACGTCCTTTTCTTCAAATATATGATGGGAGGCCTCATTATTTAATTGCCAATCGATAGAAGGGCCAAAAAAATGATGAGTCCTGAATGTTTCACAAAAATGACATCTGCTTCATAATTCGGTGGAGCCTCCTTGGAAATGGAATTTTAAATGTTCCCGAAAATTGACCGAAGTCACGTGACCTGAAATTCCCTCTGACGTCACTTCCATTGTATAGGTTCCAAATGGCTACAGAAGCGAGCGTTTACTTTTGGAAGGAAACGAAACAAATATACTGTTTTGAACTTCTTAGCCTAACGCCTGATCGAAACAATGGCTGAGAAGCGATTTAGGCTGGCAGAATCCGACGATTTTCCTCTGGTTGACTCCTTTATGGTAGTATCCTTCTTAAAAAACAGCAACTTCTTTGTCATAGCAGGTATTTGTGGAGTGAAAACAAACGGGGCAATATTTTATGGACGATTATATTTATATACAAATTTAATATTGTATTCTTGTTGTCTCTTGACCAATGAAGGCGCTTGAAGCGCCGAAAAAGGTTCCAAGCAATTGTGAGTGTCCTTTATTTATTTTTGTGCCTGTGTTTTCGATTCTGTGTTTTATCCTCGCTCGTCGAGAACTTGTATACTTGCTCCGCTGAGTTTTTTTTCAATCGAGTGCAAATGTAATATTTGATATTTTATGGAGATTTGGTCGTTGCGATACATGTGACATAAATTAACAATCGAAATACATTCGTTTATTGCATTAAACAAATGAGATGAATGCGTAAATTTTCACCAAGTATTCATTAGATAACTTACCCCCACTCACAACAGATAAACAACACCATAGTGATACCGTGCTGTGACGTCATGCGAATGTGTCGTATTTTTAAGCTGCTGAAAGAGTAAATTTTTTGAACATTTAACTAATTTTTGTAACACAACTTCTTAATTCTTCAGCAAAATTTTCGCCAAATACGTTTTAGCTATCAAACCTCACATTAAATAGTTATAAGTCATAGTGAATGTTAGGCATTTTTACATCTGATTTAATGGATAAAGCTAAGTAAATATTAATAACTGAACAAGAGTTTTCAAAAAAATAATCAGTATTCCTAGTGTTTGTTCTCATAAAATATGTCAATTAGCTTTTCGATTTCTTTTTTTATTTTCTTTGAGTAACCTATGCCGTTAAGAGATTTATTTGACTTTCTTGAAGATGCAAACAATTATTCATAAAAATATAATGGACCCTAGCCTTTCGTTAATTCCATTCACATAATTTTAAGAAAACGCTGGGCTATTCACAGGTAATATATTTAAATGATTTTTTATTTCCTCTTTGCTAACTGGAAAACAAATTGAAATTTGTGTGGAGATAGGATGCATGCATGAAATCATAGGATGCGTCAGTTTTTTTATTGGGAGGTTATTGCGACGTAAGTTCCACCAAATATGAATGAGAAGGCCGATTGCCCTGGGAAGCCCCCCAAGTTTTCTCGTTACAGCCGTGAAGTAGTCTTGTTATTTCCGCGTCTTAGCACAGGAGATCGTAAATTTAAGTTGGAGATGGGATCCTCTCCCCTTCTCTCTCTCTAGCCGTGAACTTTTTATGAAGTCGCTCCGGTGTAAATGTACCACCATCTCCACCACCCTCCTTCTTCCCTCTTTCTTCATGCTTCTTCATGCTTTTTCTCCCATTTCCCCGTCTTTCCTCGTACTCCCTCCCTGTTAATCCCCTCCCGGGAAATGACTCCGAAAATTCCTCTCACGCAACCGCGCCTTCTTATGTTTTTATTCAGGGGATGCCGGGGAAAAATCTCCAGAGGGATCAGGGAGGAGGAATTGGAGGAAGGTAAGGAGGTGGGATGGAGGGAAGAAGACATTTCGCCGAGTTCTTTTCCTTTTCGGAAGGTGTTGGGCTTAAATAACTCCTCTAGCATCTTACTGACCTTTCTCCTGATTCTAAGATATGGGGAGAGTCCAATTGGCTACTAGCGCCTTTGCGGTACAGGGACTCACCTCTGCTTCATGCATTACAGCGCCTCCTTTCCTAGCTACGAAACTATTGCATAGCAATCTCAAATCAATGTTTTCTATAATCAATATATAGGCCATAGAAATAGCCGTGACTACCACCGTAAATGGTAGTCATGAAGGTAGATCTAAACATTGTACCCATTAATTCAATAGCATTAGCACTTCCACAATCAAAATCTTATCTTAACGGCACTGCCACGGTGTAAGTTACATTAATCGAGTTGGTTCAATGGTTAAAATACCGGCTTACCATTCTGAGCTGTCAGGTTCCTGATATTCCTCAAAATCTTTTTGCGATGTCTTCTTGTTCATCTACATCTACACGATACCCTGCAAGCCACCGTGAGGGTGTGTGGCAAGGGGTGAATATCACCAAGCATGCACTACTAACATGCAAACAAGCAACTATAGGGTCTCATGCAACTATATTGATGGTATCAATAGTATTTGAGGGATTAATACATGCATCATGCACTACAGACTACTCTAAAATATTTCCCCTACCTATCCCTTTGCTATGCTGCCTATTCTGTTCTCTTATAGTATGGGGAAAAATGCCATTTTTAATCTATCAGTACGACAATCTATCTCTCTAATCTTATTTCTCTGTTCAAATCTAGCATAATACGCTGGTGTTTTTAAAATGAGCCTAATATCTTCAGAAAGGCTATACGATTGAAATTTCTCTAATAGATTTAACCTGTCCTAAATGATTCACCACTACTTCGAGAATGCCAAGAAATTGGTTTCTGTGGAACAAAATGGGAATAAAAGATGATAAGTATCATTTAGAATTTGACAAAAAATATTCCATCCATCACTTACAAAGATTTGTGTTCCATTTCCGAATTTCCAAGAGTCAAATAGCTGTTCTACTGACTGCTGATGAAATATCTTTCAGTTGCGCGCACAAATTAGGAAATTTAGGAACCGAAGGGAAAAGTTTCCCCTGGCTGTTATTCACCGTATTACTACAGCCTGGCTTAGAGAAGCACTTATTATTTTTGTTCCGAACATTCATAGTGCAAATAACCTCGAATTATAACGCATGAAGGACTCAATGTCAACAGTGTTTTTTTTAATAAACACCCACTAAGCTGAAATATCGTGGACACAATATCGTGTCACTAAGATAGAGTTTATCCACATCTACATCTACAAAATACCCTGCAAGTAACCATAAGGGTATGTGGCAGGGGGTGAATTCTCACCAAACATGCACTACATTTCATGCATAAAAAAGGATTAGTATTTATATACAGTTGTAAACTACGCAATTTAAAAAAGATAAAAATAGCTAAGCAAGCATGTAAAACATGCTATTAGTTGCGTCAGCTTCAAGTCCTTATACCAACATTCAGCTACCAATGTTATCCATTGCTACACTCGTACTGGATATATTTACCGCTATTCATATCCCTAATTGTACGAGGAAAAAAGGATATTTTTAATCTGTCAGTTTGGCAATCAATTTCTCTAATTTATTGATTATGGTCCAGTCTACCATAGTAAGTGGGGTTCGCAAAATATATTTAACGTCATCACTGAAAAATTATTTTGGAATTTACTCAGGAGATTAAGTCCAAATTTCAGCCTACGATCTGACAATGATTCCCAATTTAATTCATTCAATAGACTGATTACTCTAATAAGGTTATCATACCGTCCCTGTACAAATCTTGCCGATCTTCGCTGTACAAGTTGAAGTTCGTTATTTAGACCGATTTCCGCTTTATGATCCGTCAATTATTTCTCGAGTTATAAGCGGCGAAAAACTGATGTTTTCAACCCTTTCGGAAAAGTGGGTGTGGTGCATCCTCTGACGTATATCGACTTCGTCCAATCACAACTGAGCTGCGAAGCTACTTTCCCTTATCGCAATGGGGGGACACAGCTGAATCTGCCATTTGGAGCGATTGCGACAGGATATGTGCAAGCAGGCCTTCCGAAAACCCCCCTCCACTTCCTTCCCTTCCCCTACAAGCAGTCAAGGACGGGAGGAAAATGACGTCAATGTTATCACAGCAGCTTTTTCGCTGGGCGTCACCTTTTTACTTATTTTAAATTTTGATTTATGAGTGAATGGTTGTGGTTAGAAGATTAATTTTTTCACTTAAATTCTTTTTTCGTTTCCATCCAACGATTTCATGCAAAAAATAGTTATTTCGGTTCCGAGTAAACGCCCCCATTCGTATCACTTATTTGTCATTAGAGACCTTCAAAACTTCAATATGTTTTCACTTTAATAGTAAGTTAGCACTACTTTTTTTGTTGCAAAAATTGCGAAATATTCATGAAATGTGTAATAAATCTGCGATTTCAGATTCGTCATCAGTAACCTAGAGAACAATACATGCAAAGTTTCGCTTTTATCGAACAATTTCAACTCACAATGTTCGCATTTCAGCAATTCTGTCACCGCGTTCGCCGCCACCTTGCGATTCGATAACCGGCGCTCGATTCCGGAGAAGGAAAAAGATTTCGCCTTCGGAAACGGCCTCCTTTGTCAACTTCACCTTCCTTGAGAGTGTTTTTATCATTTTTCACCTTCTACTTCCCCTTTTATCGGATATATAATCCTCCCCCAACCCCGGGGCTCTCTCTCTTTGTCGTGTTGCCAAGGGATATTCACCCCCTCCTCCTCATATCTCCCCCCCCCCCCCCAAGCCCTATCAGTTTCCTTCCCCATTTCCGTTTCTTTTCAGCATCCCCCCCGATTCAAGGTCGAGAGAGGGAGGGGGCGGGTGTGACCCTTGTCATTCATATTCGAAGGAAGTGAAGGAGATAGCTTTTCTCGGGAGTGGCGGAGAGAAGGCCGTCCATCCAGGATTGGTACAAATCACAGACTTCCCTCAATGCGTGGTTGGTTTCTCCAAATCGTACTTCACTCAAGCCCAGATCACACGGTGTTTTTTTTCCTCGAGTGCTAGCTCTAGCTGGATTTCGTGTGTGCTACCAAGCGGGCGACGAAGGTGGCCGCTGAGCTGGCTTCGCTGATGTTTGTCGGTTCACACGTAGCAGGAGCTATCCTCCTTGCTCACTGTTCTTAAGGCTGTTTTACACGGTGATTGATACTGCGCAGGCTGTTGCGAGAACACTTGCGCAAGAAATATTGCGCCGTGTGAAGCGACGACTTGCGAGGACAGGCAGCGCCACTGCGCTAAACGCTTGCGAGCAAATTAGAACATGTTCTAATCTGATGCCTGCTTTCGCACAAGTTTGAAATTTATTTCTCTCACTATATGGTGCTGATGTAGCGGCAACGAACTGCCTGGGGAATTCTAGCAAATAAATTGGTTGTTGACGATTGAGTTGGGTGTTTTTGTTTGCACTCAACTCTTTAGATAGTGAATAAAGTGTGTTAATGACGAGCTGGGCGATTAATCAAGTGGAAGCTTAAATTTCGTTTTAATTAAGAACTTGTTACCTTGGCCCACATGCGTTCGTTCGTGGTACGAATTTTGGACTAAGTATACGGGACTAGGTTCTTCAATATTATGTTTAGACTATGGCTTGAAACATATTTTAAAGTGGTGGTGATTTATCGCACCTTTCGGGTCCAATTAATTGCTACTTAACAGATCTTGACGCGTTGCAATATATTTGACGGTATTACCGCTACTGAAGGGTATATTGTCACTGACATTATGCACCGACAATTGCACCATGTAAAGCTATCAAGCAAGCGTCCTCGCAATTCTCTACGTCACGTACTTTCGCAGACGACTGCTCAAACAGATTCAACATCAACTTGCGCAGTTTCAATGACCGTGTAAAACGGCCTTTAGAGCCTCAGCATGAAGATGTTTATTGTTATAGTTCCGAATACGAACTACATATAAACAAGTTTGCCTCTATGTGCTTCGGTAAGCACCACAACTTGATCCCTAGTCTATAGATCTGCACTCATTTTTTAAACACAATATCGTACATGAGATGCTATTAAAAGCAAAAAAAGGCAGAACCTTCATTTTGATGACGTGATTCAAAGCTGACCGATGATTGGCCGGCAACAATAGCCATCAGCAAAACACGCAAGGAAAATAGCACCGGACTTTAAACTCGAAATCAAGCGAGCTAGCCGTCAGGGCAGCCGGACAGCGGTCAGCGTTTCCAGCAAGCAAGCACGCACGGCACCCATCAGCACTGCACGCAAGGAATCCATATCCGGGAAAAACTCACCATATGAAGTAGGCTTTACTCACTCAGTGATTCAACCCGAAGGTTGGTTTTTGATAGGTGAGGGTAGAGCTCACCCCGGACTAAGCCACAGGCTTGTGAGTTACACATATTCAGGGTATGGGGGGCCAGTTTCTTTCCCTGGAAATCGTACTTCAACGGAATTAAAAAAAATGGAATTAAGGAAAGCAGGTAACTGTGTAAACTGCAATTTTAAATGAAAACATCTTAGATGCTCTTGTTTCAAAATCTACTTCTCCATCAGATGAGATCTTTTCATGCTGCGTCTCTAGATACGCACGACAAGAATGAAAATTCAGGCTATAAAAGAGAATCGGTTTCAAGCGTAAGCCAAGAGTACTGACTTCGCATTTCAGTACGTCAATTTCCGGCAGTGCCAAAAGAATTCAGGTATCCCCACTTGAGCCCTATTTGGAGAGAACTTCAAGCCAGTATTCTGTCCATCGGATGGGACGTTACACCTTGTGGCGCCTTCCGTTAATGCAATGGAAGTAATATAGGCATCGGTTTTGTATCTCTCGACTTATCACCTCTTTCACTCTCAGAGCTTTTTCATCTTACTTAAATCTTCCACGACACAAACAACTTTACCCTTTGGTAACTTCCTCTGATAACAAGAAAAGCAACGCTATAATGCCAAATTTTTGAATATCAGGTTTGCTATTTGTAAAAGTAGCCTTGACACCACTTATGGAAAATATTGACAAAATATCTTAATAAAGGAAACAATTCCTTTAATATCTCAACATTGGTTTGATGCTGCTCTAATTTCTATTACCTTATCGCCTGAGCTCTAAACAATTAACTTAATCCAACACTTTCATATTCACCAGTAGCTCCATATATGGCCGTGTTCTGATTCGTCATTATGCACCCTTCAAACTCTTGCACAGAAAAGTCGTTTACTTTCACATCCCGATTGTGCTTACAGAGAAATCCCTTCCGAAACCACACGATACATGCTCGTCAACTTTTTGCAGTAAACACCACTGCCAAAACGTGTCCATGGTGCTAATGTCGGAATAGAGCAAGTAAGTGCAGAAAGGGTGAAAGTGCAAGAAAGAGCGTAAGGGTGCAAGAGCGTAGTGCACGCCCTTGTGGATTGGAACACGGCCTATGTCATGCGAGGTCTTCCTCTGCCATTCTTCACTTTTCCCTTTTGATTACTATCTTCGATAAAACGTAGTCTTAAGACGAGACCGAGTAAGTTTGGGCATCTTCTTTTGAAGTTTTCACCAAACTTCTCTATTTTCCATTCTTATTATTTGTTGGTTGGTTATTCAATCCATCCATCATATCTCCATTTTTTAATGATACCATATTTCACAAGCTTCGCATCTTGCCTTTCTCTGGAATGTTAATCATGGATCCTCACTGTTACACAGGAGCATCACCATAGATACGAGCACTCTAGGAGTATTTCTATTCCTTTTGCTACATGTGGGAGGCCTTCAACGGCGTCGTTTACCATGTTTTTTTGTTGCCGAATCTGATAGAGTTTGTAAAATGAAAAGACCCGTATTATTCAGTTTTTTGATCCGTCAATTATTTATCGAGTTATAAGCGGCGAAAAACTGATATTTTTAACCCTTTCGGAAGAGTGGGTGTGGTGCAACCTCTGACGTCATCGACTTCGTCCAATCACAACTGAGCCCGCGAAGCTACTTCGCCTTATCGCAATGGGGGGATACAGCTGCCTCTCCCGATAGGATCAGTTGCGGCAGCATCTGTGCGAGCAGACCTTCCGTGAACCCCCCTCCACTCCCTTCCCTTCCCCTAAAAGCAGTTAAGGACGTGAGGAAAATGACGTCAATGTTATCAAAGCAGCTTATTCGGTGGGCGTCACCTTTTTGCTTAATTTAATTTTTGATTTATTAGTGAATGGTTGCGGTTAGAAGATTAATTTTTTCACTAAAATTCATTTTTTTTATCCATCTAACGATTTCGTGCAAAAAATTCGATTTCGGTTCCGAGTAAACGCCCCCATTGCATTGAGGATCTCAAGGTGGTTATATTATAAGCAGGTGCTGAGTAATCTCCACTCAACATCATTGCCGTTAATTGTTTATAGCGCTTGACTGATCATTTCTCTGGAGTAGTTTCTGCCCTGGGAACCGAATGAGGGACCCTTTTTGCCTCCGAAATATTTTACTTGCCTAAGTTCTACAAGTCCCTGGCTTATACACGAAAATACGGGCTCTTATCGGGTATGCTCTCAGCCAATCGTGGAGACCCATTATGAGCAAAATCAGAGAAGCGAGGAGGAAGAGGGAAAGCAGCCAATCAGGAGCCACCTGACCCGATCGGGAGTACATGCAAAGGCGACAAATCTTATCCCGGCATCAAACGCCCTGAGGAAGATGACGGAGTTAGCCATTGAAACGTCGGCAGCAGAATAGCAGCGGTGGAAAACCCGCGAAGAATTTATCGAGCATGTTATTCATTTTTCCCAATAAAACATTAAAGTGAGCGAATTAAAAAAACACCAAATTCTTTTCCATTTTAAATCAAATCTCTGAGAATTGTTTAATTAAATGAAATAATGACTCATGATTAAAGAGCCTATGTGCCTTTATCGCTAATTTGATTTGAGTTTAATGGGACCCACCAAAATGAAATTAAATTTGTATTTCCTGTGGGATAAAATATTCGCATCCCTTCCTTAACGTGTGAAGATTTTTATGTGGAATTTCGAAACTAGATGTTTTTCCTTTCGCCGCACATTCAGTATTTTGTCCATCCTGTTGCTTTTCCTTTGACACACACGTCTGAGGGTTCCATGCACTATTGAAGGAATAATCAGCTAATATAACTCAACCTACGGAATATTTCATGGTGTTATTTCAGCACGAAGAACCCGATATGCTCGAGCGATAATTTACCTCCTGTCGCACGCAGAAGGCAACCTCCGCGAATACTAATTACATTCCCTCAAAGCCATTTCCTTCGTCTGCGCTAATCCAGGAAATGGCGCGTCTGGCTTCATCTCGAGCGTTCATTCTGAGAAATAATCCCGAACATTTCCGTCAAAGCCTTCCTCGCTCCCGGCGAGGTCCGGACTTCACCTCCAGCCCTAAGAGATTGCTTCTTTCCTTTGATATTGCCTCCATCACGACATCAAGTTTATCCCCGTTTCCCATCGGGCTCAAAAACATCGAATCCACAGAAAAATAATTCCGACCGATGCCGCGTTAACTTATACGAAGATAACTTGCATCCGTGGGTGGCATGCAGGAACGTTAGAACAATATAATAATAATAAGTTTATTGTCGTAGACCAATATTGGCCTTTTAGACGTACAGTACAGTGTAAACTGCGAATAATATTCAATTTCAATTCAAAATTATGCTAATACACAGATATATATATATATATATATAAATGCTAGCAACAAGGTGTTGAGGGTGGGGGTGAAGGAAAGGATAATCAGTGGACACTTACCAGTAGATGACCCATGGAGAGCCTGGTGTCCACTGCGCTTTGGAGCTTTCGGGTCACGAACCCTTCTTCAGCTGGAGGAGATCACTACTGGGGTGTCACACTGGAGTCAAGGGTTTCGGTTGGTGTGTGAAAAGGGGATTGGCTAGGGTAAAAAGGAGGGAGGGGGAAGAGGGTGGACTAGGAAGGGGAAATGGAGAGGGAAATTGGACGGGTGGAGAAAGCTAGCGAATGTTGATGCCGGGAGAAGTGGTTGATTTTAATATGGAAATATAGGCGAGCTCCCAGTGACGGAGCTCTAACGTAGATGTTTCAGGTGGGAATGCTCTGATTACCTTCACTCTGAAGCAGTCATTGAAAGGAAGGTTATGAGAATTGGCGTGCTCGGCTACTGGCAACCTTAAATGTCGGGTGACACTGCTCCTATGGTTATTGATTCGCATATTAAAAGAGGTGGTCGTCAGTCCTATATAGAAGGCCTGGCAGTGATTACAGGAAATTTCATAAATTATCCAGCTGAAGAAGGGTTCGTGACCCGAAAGCTCCAAAGCGCAGTGGACACCAGGCTCTCCATGGGTCATCTACTGGTAAGTGTCCACTGATTATCCTTTCCTTCACCCCCACCCTCAACACCTTGTTGCTAGCATTTATTAGGACATCTCTTCTCTCTCTTCTACATATTTTATATATATATATATATATATATATATATATATACACACTTTCTTCGAAAATCCCTCAGGTGAATAATAGTTCAATATAAGTTTATCACAGGCGTGATGACACAAAAAAAATAGAAAATGCACTTAAACTTAATTCCTTAGAGCTAGCTTACATTTGGATTTTGCAAGCGTATAATCCCCCGGGCCTCAATGTTAGTCATTAATCGCCCCTTCCCCTCTTCATCCTTTTCCAACCCCCTCCCCTGTCCTCCCACACTCCAACCCCCTCCCCTGTCTTTTCCCCTCAGTGCCATCCTCTCCACTCCATCCTAGTTCAGTCTCCTCTCCTCTACCCTCTGAAGAAGGCGGTGCGCCGCCGAAAATTAAGAATATACCAGTGAGTCCTTTCACTATTTTCTATTTTTTTTGTGTCATCACGCCTGTGATAAACTTATATTGAACTATATATATATATATATATATATATATAGGATAGGAGCAGATAGGAACACATAAAAGTACGAACACACAATTGGTGGAGAAGATGGAGTAGAGCCGAATCACAATGAAAAAAAGTTCGACTGAACCGGGATTCGAACCACGGACTGTTAACTCTGTCATATGTATGGTGTCTATTCGTCTTTCATTTCCTCTTGTGTGTTCGTCATCCTCTTCTCATGGTGAGAGAAAAACTGCCGTCGCGCGCCATCTATGGGCCGCTACTTCCGGGTATGTGGTAGTATAAACCCCCCGCCCGAATCATGGATATTATGTTTGGCTGGATGGTGTAACTGGGAGCACGCTAGCCCGGCAAGTTGGAGGTCCGTGGTTCGAATCCCGGTTCAGTCGAACTTTTTTCCATTGTGATTCGGCTCTACTCCATCTTCTCCACCAATTGTGTGTTCGTACTTTTATGTGTTCCTATCTGCTCCTATTCCTTTCCTATATATGTATGTATTAGCATTGATTGCATTTTCCAATGACTGCTATATTCGCAATTCGCAATATAATCGGCGGGAATTTAAATCTAGATAGAACGAGGGCATTAAACTGATATTTCTGAAGAGATCAGAATGGCTGGCCCAAAGCATATAATATAATAATGATTTTTATTCCAGATTGGATAAATACAATTATAATTATACAGTGATTTGTCTGATAGGTGCCGCCCCACTGGACAGTATCTCCGTTTTGGGGTCACCGACTCGACCATCTCAGATGAAATACAAAAATAAGAACATAGTATAAGTGTGTTGCAACTACAATCACATATATGCTATCGTTGGTGCTGGATAATTTAGTAATTAACCCATGGTTTGAAATGTGAAGTAAAATCAAAGCATTTTAATACATTAGTTTAAAGACTTGTGTTATATAAAATGACTTCTTACGATCGTATCGCCGAAAATTAACAGCATAATGTTTTCAAGCATTTATATTTGGAGATGTCTGAAATGATGGATTAAAGATAGTGGAAACGTGAATGAGGATTAATGGATATTAGGGCTTGAGGAATGGAACTGGGAAATTTTCGTGATATATTTCTATTTATCACGTGTGTATATTACAATAGATTTCCACCAGTGAAGGTAGGTCTAGATGGACATTAAATTCACCCCACACACCCTTACAATTCACACGATGCCCCTCTTCATACCTTCCATCATTCTATCCAAACCACCCGTTTTCTCCACCAACTTCCCCGCTTACCCAACGTTCTTCCCTCAGTCACTTCCTTCAAAACACCATCCCCTTTTATTACCTTTTCCATCCACACTTTCCGCCTATTCCTAATTTCATCTATTAACTTCCTTTCCTCTCCTGCCAACTCTAGCACTTCATCGTTCGTCCTCCTTTGACCCACTTTAATTTCTCCCTTCTTCTCCACACCCACATCTCAAAAGTGCAGAGTCTATTTTCATTCCTTTTCGCAATACCAATGTTTCCGATGTTTTGTGCAACACTCCATATTAAAAATTTTCACTATTCTTTTATTTACTTCCCTACTCAACAACCCTGTCATTAGTTCACGACACCGAATAAAATCTTCTTTTGCCAATGCGATTCTCCTCACTTTAATGCTGCTATTCCCTTCTTCCTCCAACACACTACCTAGAATAAATATAACTGAGCTAGGTAGTGTGGAGACTACCTAGATAAATACCCACACCTACCTAGATAAAAACCCAATAAGTACCCACAATACCTAGATAGATATAATTTATCAACGTAGTGTGGGTATCTAGGTTGATAAATCAATAGATTTTCTACTACCTAGATAGCTAACTTGCTCCACCTGCTCTACTTTCCGACCTACTACTTACATACTTGAACTGGCCTTTTTGGATCTTGAAAATCGCACTACTTTCGTTTTATTCTCGGTTATGGCCTCAGTAACGGTTTACATGGGAATAAATTCGGCGGCATATCTTTGATTTGGATGACCAATATTCTATCGCATACCTATTCCACATTAAATACTTTTTCCCAAACGTCGAATTCAATACAACAGCTACTCCCCGCTGGATCTCTTCCCCTTCTTAAAATGGGAATCATTGTCAGATCGCAGGTTGAAATTTAGACTTAATCTCTTGAACAAATTCCAAGACCATATTTTCAGTGATGATGTTAAAAATATTTTGCGGACCCCAACTTACTATGGTAGACTGGACCATGATCACAATATTAGGGAAATTTATTGCCGAACTTACAGAGTCAAAATGTCCTTTTTTTCCTCGTACAATTAGGGATATTAATAACGGTAAATATATCCAATACGAGTGTAGCAATGGATAACATTGGTAGTTGCATGTTGGTGTAAGGACTTGAAGCAACACCAACTAACAGCATGCTTTTGCATGTTTGCATTGCTATTTTTATCTTTTTTTAAATAGTGTAGTTTAGAACAGTATATAAATACTAATCCTTTTTTATGCATGATATGTAGTGCATGTTTGTTGAGAATTCATCCCCTGCCACACACCTTTATGGTGGCTTGCAGGGTATTATGTATATGTAGATAGATAGATATACAATTTATTTGCACTGGGACATCGTCCCTTAAGTACAACAAAGACACAACATTTTTACATCAAGGTTCCGACAATTTCATAGAACACACAGTGAATATACAAATACATACAACACAAAGCGAAAATACAACACATATCCACCTCTGGAAAATATCCAATACGCATACAAATACACAGATAACATATCAATACAACACTGAACAACAGTATATAATTTTTAGCGAAAAACATACAATGAGACAAAAATTGTGGGTATTACCATTATACAAATACATGTACAAATATGTAGATGTATATAACCTTGTAATTTTCACTCCAGATGTCCCCCTGGTCTCTCCATTTTACTTCGCTTAATCCCAACAAATTGATCTTTGCCCGCATAAACTTTTTCTAGTTTTCCTGCCCTTAACATCGTCCTTACGTTCCATCGCCCGATTCTTAGCATTGTCGCTCGCTTCTCTGGTTTCTTCTTCGCCGCCGCTGTCTTTCTTTCCGTGCAAGGATTTCCCAGAGTCCTATGCTCCCCTGTTGCTGCCGGGCACGACACCCGCACCACTTACTTGGATCCGAAGTTGCCGGGATTCAATTCTCTATCGTTCCAGCCCATCGTGCTCTTGGGAGAGTTTAGTTGAGTTGGTTTCCCATTGTCTGCCTCAATAGTGTTTTCAACACCACTTGAAAGGTCACCCCACTGGGGCCAGACGCCTTCTCACAGCCGCCTCACTGAGGAACAGACGCTTCGAGTAGAGGGACTACCGTTCACTAGGCTCCTACCCTTCGACCTATCCGGCGTTGGTGACCCTACCAGGAGGAATATTAGATTCTCACGGCAGCGCAGCTCTAGGGGTCAATGGAATATGTGAGCCCCAATCCCATCACGACAAGGCGTAGTCCATGAGGAAGGGACATAAATATGTATATATAAGTGGGAAAAACAGATATTTCTTTTATCTTTATTGTTTATTTTTTTAGGCTAAGACTTGAGGTTACATAATAATCATCCTCATTGGTCAACAATCCTAGGCTTGGTTTGACGCAGCTTTACACTCGATTCTTCTATCGGCCAACCTCTTCATTGTGAGGTAATTCTTCTATTTTACATCCTTCACAACCTGTTCCATGTATCTCATTCGACGCCTGCCTTTTCCAATCGGCCCGTTCACTGTTCCTTCGACGAATGTCTTTATCAGGCCGTCGTGTCTCAAGATATGGCCGATTAAGTTGTCCCTTCTTCTTTTTAGAGTTTTCATCAGACTTCTCTTTCGTACTACTCTTCTTAGGACTTCCTCGTTACTTACTCGGTCGATCCATTTAATCTTCAGCATTCTTCTGTAGCACCACATTTCGAATGCTTCCACCCTTTTCTTCTCCGCTGCTCTCAATGTCCATGCCTCACTGCCGTAAAGAAACATACTCCAGATGTATGTTCTGATAAACTGTTTCCTTACTTCTACGCCTGTATTTCCAGCTGTAAGTAGATTCTTCTTTCGATAGAATAAAATGATTAAAGCGTTGTAAATATTTTTAATATTTAAAATGAATAAAATGGGATGGTTTTATCAAGGTAGGTAAATAGTGTAGTTCTGACTACTATATTAATACTATTCCTTTTTTATGCATGATATGTAGTGCATGTTTGGTGAGAAATCACCCCCTGCCACACACCCTTGTGGTGGCTTGAAGGGTGTTATGCAGATGTAGATGTGTAGATGTAGGGTCGTAAAAATGTGAACAATGAACTGAATAAATTAAATCCAAATATTCATATTTAATGTACGATTGACTTTTTTTTGCCTGTCACCAGGCGGAAATTTCACCGCAGGATCAAAACTAGTGGGGCCTCAGCAACGATGCCAAATGGAAGTAATGACCTGGAAAGCTATGTCACCGCGAAGAGTTGGGAGAATTACTCGTGTAAACCACGTATATTATAAGGGAGGCCATCGCGTTTTCGCATCTCTTTTGCTATTACTTTCATTAGGATTACAAAGGTGCAGCAGTGCGCATTCTTGGAGTGAACTGTTTTTAGTCAGATGCCGATCAGCTACCTAAATGTCACATATCTTTCAAGGCAGACTGCAACACCAAATTAATACGACAGTTAACACAAGAAGTATGTACATTATGATAGACGTTCACATGATCTCAAACCTATCTATGAATGTTTATGTGTATGGGATCCGAATGAATTAGGTTCGATCAGAGAACTAGACAGTGTGCAGCGTAGAGCAGTTAGGTTCGTTAAAAGGTGTTACGATTGGTTGAGTAATGTTTCAGAATTAATACAAGAATTAGGGTGGGAATCATTATTGGAGCGTCGGTTAAAGTACAGATTTAATCTATTAGAGAAATTTCAATCGGATAGCTTTACTGAAGAAGTTGGGCACATATTAAAAACACCAGCGTATTATGCTAGATTCGACCAGATAAATTAGCTACGCTGCCTTTTGTACTCTCTTATGGCACGCTGGAAAATGACATTTTAAATCTATCGGTACGAAAATCAATCTCTCCAATCTTGTTTATCTGATCCAACGTGGCATAAGGGCTCTTAATATATGAGGCGCTCGGGGCTAGATAATGGAAAGCCATATTTAGGAAATTTTACAGGAGTGCCATCTGAAGGTTCGAAAAGTTCCATAAATTAGGTGTTGTGACTTGGTGCAATACATAACAACAAGGTGTGTGCTGCCATCTTTATGTTTCTTCAAATATTACTCCACCAGTGGCTTTTCATCGTCTAGCAGATAAGAAAGGCGTACAAATCTCAATATTTCTCAGTGTGTGGCTTACCATTATCTAGCCCCGAGCGCCTCATATATCTAACGTGATCCGTGAACAAATGATCGGTTTCGAATATACTTAAAAGGGTTAACATAAATTTTAACCAGCGTTCCGATAGTAATTCCCATCCTAGTTCTTCTATTAAAGTCGTAACACTTATACAATTATCATCACGGCCTTTAACTGTCCATAACGTCAATTCATCCAGGAACGGGTCTTTTTTTGCCTCTGAGCCTTATTACTCATTCACAATTTGAATTCAGTGAACGAAAGTTTATACCTTGGACATTATTGGGAAAGCAATATACATCTACACGATAGCCTGCAAGCCACCGCAAGGGTGTGTGGCAGGGGGTGGAGATCACCAAGCATGCACTACTAACATGCAAACAAGCAACTATAGGGTCTAATGTTCTAGATTGTTAGTATCTATAGTATTTAAGGGATTTATTCATGCATCATGCACTACAGACTATTAAATATTTCAGAGGAGATATTTCACTCGGAAAGGAGAGTTTTTCATGACCTTACACCGACGGCCTGATAACGATTTATCCCGGCCTGATTCTTTCATCGATTTGGGATCACAACTTTGTTTTGGTATCCAGGCGTGTCGGCAGCCGAGGAACCTTCATGGAAGGCCACACCCCCTCACCCAACCCACCCACCCGCCTGCCTCCCTCTCCTAAAAATGGAAAAATCCGCCCCTGACTCCGATTCTTCTGTCCACGTCACGGTCACGGCCTTTGAGCGTCGAGTCGGAATCGGCCTTCGCGGGGCCTCAAAAGGCCCTGCCTGCACTCCCCTAGGGGCCCCCGATACAACCGATATAGTCCGTGGGACGCCTTTCACCCGCAAATCATTGTCTGGGCACGCGATCGAGTGTTTTGAGTGAGAGAACGAGGTTGTGTGGCCTGGAGGCATCCATCCGAACGACGCTCTCCGAAGGAAACCTTTTCAGGGATATGCATGTCATTTTCGGCTCCATTATTAAAGTAGGGCCGTAGATACTTTAAACAACTGTTGATATGCGTGTCGTTTTTAATGAGGTTGATCCGAAGAGTGAAATTCTTGTCATTTTTTAAATATTTTCAGCACTTATAGAATTAAAGTTCCTCTATCTAATAAAGTAAAAATAATTTTACCTACCCATACTCCTTTTAGCACAAATTGCATTTGAAATTACATACGATTAACGGTGGGAATGGCCGTCCTACAATTAGGGATATGAAATGCGGTAAATATGTGCAATACGAGTGAATCAATGTATAGCATGGGTAGTTGCATGTTGGTGTAAGGTCTTGAAGGTAACCCAACTAACAGCACGTTTTTGTGTGCGTAGTTTGCTATTTTTATTTTTTTTTAATATTGCGGTATAGACTAATATATCAATACTAATCCTATTAAATCCATGATATGTACTGCTGTTTTGGTGAGAATTCACCCCCTGCGACACACCTTTGAGGTGGCTTGCAGGGTATTATGTAGATGTAGATGTATTGTTAAGAAATACGGTTCTGACATGAGCATATTGAGAGCAGCCTCCTGATATGTTTGCATATGAAGTTATGCTGATACGGTAACGCTAATAAAAAGCATCATTCCAGCTCTTTCATCGGTGACAGTCTTGTAATCGCGTCTTGGCTACCAGGTAATCGATTAGCTGCTTGCAGTCATGTTTATATTCTTAATTGTAACTGAATTCTTGTAACTCTCAGGTTTCTGGCTGCCGTAATTTGCTGTTCCGAGAGGAGACGGATGAAGCGGATTTAAATGGAGGAGAGAACAGAGAATGAGACGCGAAAATTGAAACAAAAAAAAATTCTTCGACGATTGCCTCAATTTGCGAGGGTGAAACATTCCACCCCGGAAACGCAGCATGCGTCTTCGTTTGCAATGGCAGGACGACGGGGAACATAATTGGTGCTCTCCGTATTTGCTTGAAACTTTTTCATTTGTTCTCAAGCGTAACCTCCCATTACTTCGCCGTCGACATCTCAGGTGTGTGCGGGGACTTCGTTAGAGCACCGCCATGGACACCAGATGGTGAATTAACCGCGCCCTTATCGAATTTCTCGCGTTTACCCTGCTGAAGGGAGGATGATGAAGGGCGAATTTATAAAAAAAAGGAAGCGCGAAAACAGGATTGGCGTGAAAAGCACCGGGCAGAAGATTCATTGCCGCCGCTCTAATGAGGCCCGGGGCGGGGGGGTTGGGGGTGGGGGAGGGGCGGAGGGAGTTGGGCCCCTCTGCTGCTCGCGGATGGCCATGCTCAGGGAGAATGCGAAAACAAGGGGGGGAGGGGCCCTGAAATATCCGGAATAAAAATTGCCCGCTCAGATTTTTTTGGGAGCACATAATACATCTACATCCACATAATACCCTGCAAGCCACCACAAAGGTGTGTGGCAGGGGGTGAATTCTCACCAAACATGCACAACATATCACGCAAAAAAAGGATTGGTATTAAATACTCTTCTAAACTACACTATTTAAAAAAAGATAAAAATAGCAAAGCAAACATGCAAAAACATGCTGTTAGTTGGGTTAGCTTTAAGTCCTTATACCAACATGCAGCTACCAATGTTATCCATTGCTACACTCGTACTGGATATATTTACCGTTATTCATACCCCTAATTGTACGAGGAATAAAGGAATTTTAGAATCTGTCAGTTCGGCAATCAATTTCTCTAATTTTGTGATTATGGTCCAGTCTACCATAGTAAGTTGGGATTCGCAAAATATATTGAACGTCATCACTGAAAACATTATTTTGGAATTTACTCAGGAGATTAAGTCCAAATTTCAGCCTACTATCTGACAATGACTCCCATTTTAATTCATTTAATAGACTGGTTACGCTAAGCCATTTTATCTCCACCTTCCTTATATAACACCACAATGGTGAATAGTATAATCTGATCCAGTATAGTTTCTTGAGTGAAAGAATTAAAATGAGAAACATTGTCAGATCACAGGTTGAAATTTGGACTTAATTTCCTGAATAAATTCCAAGGTAATATTTTCAGTGATGACGTTAAAAATATTTTGCGAACCCCAACTTACAATGGTAGACTGGACCATGATTAGAGAAACGCGTGAGTAAGTGTATCGAGTGGAAAGCTGCGTCAAACCAATCGTAGGATTTTTGACCAATGATGATGATGTGTGCTACACAAACAATTGCATTCTTTAATTGTCATGGAGCAGAGGGGTGCAGGACCTTTTAAGATAGCGGGACGGTGCCCTTTTCAGGGTAATAAACGCCCCTCTTATCCCGAGATTGCAAAAGGCCTAATGTCGCTTTCATAGGCCGCTGCCCTTCTCAATCTCCGTCCATTGCATAATCTTCGAGTCAACGGCTTCGTTCGAGGGGTGGTTCGGTCAAATGAGGTTCCAAGATAACGGTCTCGCACTAAACCTTCAAATTCCAATCCTTTTATCATCCAATTCCTCGTCTTGATTTTGCTCCAGTTATTGACACCGAATCACTGCTCCCAAAAATATTGGCGTGGCAAAGGATTTGTAGCGGAAATCTTCATGAAGACCCCGATGGGTAGAATTGGTTTCCCCGGCTTTCATAAACCGATAAGTATTCTATAAAGAGAGAATAAATAACATTCCAACAATAACGTTAAAAGGCGTGAAAATATTTTAATCATTTTAATGCTGTTTTAACTTTTTTTTATTTTTTCCAGAAGATTTAGTGAAATAGGCATATTTGATTCGGGAGATGTTTTCAATGATTTAATTACTATACTTCAAGTGTGAACAAAATTAGATTTTTACAATGCTTAATTTTCGTTAATCATTAGAGAAGAATTAGAATACACGGCAAATTTTATAATTTGGGGTAAATGATTTTGACTTATAGCGTAACAATTGAGCAGCCAAGATCGACAATGCAATGTGCAAATATGGAGGTAAACATATGTTTCTAGGTGATGCCGGAGCCAATAGCCAGATGCGTTGTTAATTAAGGAAACAATAGGAGAGAACGAGAATGGGGGAGTTGTGTGTTAGACGCGGTGGTGTGAAGACGCAAAAGTGACGCGTGCGTAAGAAAAACGGTATTATATGTGAGCTAGTTGGTTTCTGTGCGGGTGAATAAGAATTCGTGAGGGAAGAGAGATTATTGGTGTTGTTGTGTTGTGTCTGATTTCACTTAATAAGTGGATCGAAATAAAAGAAAGTGTAAAAGTGTATGGCCTGTAAAGTGCGAGCCTGAAGAGAAGTGTATTTTGTTTGTTGGTGCTCGATTAATTTTCAAGTGCATTTCATGAGGGAAATATTATTGTCTGTGCATGTTTTGTGTAATGAATGTGTGATATATAATAAATAAAGGAAGATATTACCGACTTTTTTTAAGTGGACTGAATAACGAGAATATACCAAATCAAATATGATTTGAGGTGGAATAATGAAATATTCGACATCACTCTTTTACCCTTTACCGTAAGGGATACATTTTTATCGCGGTAAACTTTGAAATATATGCACACAATGTTTTTAGTAAAAACATAGAAGATTATATTGTCTAAACCCTACACGAATATATTTTAGCATATCTTTATTTTTTTGGATTACCTACGTTCCTTTGTAAGGCGTGTTTTTATGTTTTCATCGTGTTCACTTTTACTTGATGAACTTCATGGCTTCAAATTAAGCTTCCCTGGCCAAATCTTCTTTAATCTTCGCCCGGTTGTAACTTGGCTGTAGTCCAGTTATTGAAGGCTTGGCACCGTTACGGACCTGTTTTCTGGCTGACTTCTGGAGGAGGTGTCTGGATTCATTTATGGGCAGTCTTAAGAGCCACCCTCAACCCGACACAAATCGATGCTTCGCCGTATCAATCCCCCCCTATCCCCCCGTACCGACCTTACCTTCCCACAATCCTCCTCCGACGGATTCGCCCATAATGCCCCATAACGTTCCGAAATGCCCCATCACTGCGGCGTTGACCCCCTCCGACATTTCTCACTCAAGGAGCCGTGAGGCATTTCTGCCAACGAGAAAGGCTGGGCCTTCCTTTTCACTAGTTAGGCCCCACCTTGAGTATGCAGCCAGTGTATTGGACTGTATATGTGGACCGTATCGTACCGTACCTTTACAAGTCTTGCCGATCTTCGCTGCACACGTTCAAGTTCGTTATTTAGACCGATTTCGTAGGGATCCCATACATCGGCAGCATATTCCAAATGAGGTCTTACAAGGGAAAAGTAGCTGATTTCTCGTACATGATCGTCACATTTACCCAGTACTCTTTTGATGAATCCCAGTTTTCGATTCGCTTGACTCATTATTTCACGTATATGTTTACCCCAGTAAAGATCATGTGTCAGTCTTATTTCATGATTTTAATGGATGGTGTTGTATGTAATCACCCTCTGCCACACACCATTGCAGTGGGTTGACTTTAAGGTGAGGTGGGTAGGTTGCAAGGCACACACAATGACGTAGTTGTAGCACTTGATCTTGCGTCAGTCGCGACTTTTATTCGTCATAATTTTACCTGTGACTTTCGCACCTAAATTCACACCACGCACAAACATGTCGATACTTAACTTGTTTCAGTCCCATTCTGTTTCTGCCTATCGACCCTCGCCCACATTGGGTCCTCAACAGACATTCGAAATGATACTTCACACTATCGTGTTTAGGAATTTATTTATGTACGTAAGTGCTCCAATACCCTGTAATCTGTACCGAATCGCCTACGAGCCACCATTAGGATGTGTGGCAGGGGGTGAAGGTTTACCAAGCATGCTCTAATGGCATGAAACTAAGAGTTAAAATGTTACCAATTCGTTAAAATGTGTTACACATAAGAGTCGCGTGCTACTAGATGGTTAGTATTGCCTACATATTAACGACGTGATTATTGGTTTGATATGTATTTTACTACAACTATCTTCATCTGTATTTCCCCAGCATGCTATGGTTAAGTATTGTTGAAACATCCTTCATGCACTTGTGACTACTGTAACAATATTTAACCCACCTATCCCTACGCTACGCTGCCATTTGTTTTCTTATTGCACACGGGAACAATGACAGTTGCTACGACAATATATCTCTCTAGTCATATGCATCTGATCAAATGTAGCATAAAATAGGCTCTAAATATATATCAAACGTCATCTGTTAAAAAATCGGCTTCGAGTTTATTTTTTAAGACTAAGCCTAAATTTTAACCTGTATTCTAATTATAATTCCAGTTCTTCAATTAAACTCGTAACACTAATACAGTTTACTGCCTTTCAAAAATGTTGCTGATTTCCTTTTCACATGCTCTGATTCCTTTATCGTATCTTATTCTTAATCTACATCTACTCGATACCCTGCAAGCCACCGCGAAGGTGTGTGGCAGGGGGTGAAGATCACCTAGCATGCACTACTAACATGCAAACAAGCAACTATAGGGTCTCATGCAACTAGGTTGCTAGTATATATAGTGTTTGAGGATATACATGCACTACAGAATACTCTACAAAATATTACCCCTACCTATCCCTTTGCTATGCTATTATCTTCTTCGTATGGATCCCATATACTGGTGGCATATTCTAAATAAGGGTTTACAAGGGATAAATACTCTCTTTCTCGTACTCTCTAAAGACATTTTCCGACGAATCCTAATATATGGTTTGCAATACTCTTTGCTTTCCTGATATTTGTCGTCCATGACATGTCAACGGTGATGGTTCCGTCTAGATTTTTGATAAATTATGTATTTTATATTTTACTTTAATTAATGCATTAATTATATTGGTGGGAGCTATTGTTTTCCCATAAGTTCATTCCGTCATTCTTGAAATTTCATTCCAGCTGCCAAATATTGACCTTCTTATTACTACTTATTACTACTATTACTACTTATGGCTACTTCATTAAAACTACTTCATTTGAGAAAAATGAATAATTTTGCTAACGACTACCTATAATTTTCATTCCTAATTGACCTATACAATACTGCGTCTTCTGTAAAATGACGGAACTTGGTTTTTAATTGCTGCATTCAGTTCCTTTACGCGAAAAAGAAATAAAATTGGGCCTATCACACTTCCTCGAGGAACAATCTACGCAATTGTTACTTCAACGGAGCAAAAACCTTCTAATTCTTTCCTTTGAACGCGTTCATTTATAAAGCCTCATATTCAGTCTGTATATGTAATTGTCTTTTCCATATAATACTAATTTAGCGAGTAACATAAAGTGGATTAGTTAATCCAATGTTTTCCTGAAGTCAAGTAACACTTCGCCCATCTGAACATCAACTAATGTGAAACTGAACTGCCAATATTTGTTCCTGCTCCTCGTCTTTCCCAGAGGTCAACGCCTTTTAATTATTATCAGTATTGCTCGTAAAAGGGAGGTAAGTTAGCCTTTTTTTCGATTTTGTGCTAAAAACTCGGAATGTAGCAACTGCAAAAGTTTTTATTACCAGACAATGCATCCCTGGTGACGGTTCACCCGTTGTTACGCACCCTTGAGACGGCTAGCATGTTATTACGTAGATTTAGATAAAAGCGACGTAGGTAGGAGAATTTCTGTCTCCTCCTGAAGTAGCGCAAAGCGATTCCAATCAGTTCATGGCGTCATGCATTGAATGCAGGTCGATGATTTGGAATCCTGAACTAGCGGATGCGGGAGCGCCAATCATGCAAACTGGCGGAGCTATTCTCGAACTTCGTCGATTGAACCGTGGCAGAATTGCTATTAACGGATGATTTCGGTTTGTACCTTTTTATGACCTTTATGTTCAACACGCTATGCTACCAAACACACAAATACAAATGTAATGTGCCATCAATATGTAATCTTGGCTATTAGCGAACAAAAAAAAACAAAAATATGCCGAATTGTCATGAAATTAAATGCACAGCACACCAATGCAAAACCTTATGCGTAACCTTTAAAAGTGTGTAGCTATCAATTTTTGGAGGAGGAATAATTCGATAGAGCGATCATATAAAATTAATAACACGAAGGTCGAAAGCGTTGAAACCATAAGATAATTAGGTGGAACAATGACTAATGATTTATTGTGGGGAGGACACATCCGGGAAATATGCGGCCGAGCGCAAAGAAAGCTAAGATTTATAAAAAGAGTACTTGGAAAATGTGATGAGAAGGCAAAATAGCTACGCTATTTTTCACTAGTTAGGCCCCACCTTGAGTATGCAGCCAGTGTATGGGATCCTAATGAATTAGGGTTGATCAGAGAACTAGACAGTGTGCAGCGTAGAGCAGCTATGTTCATTAAACCGTGTTACGATAGGTTCAGTAATGTTTCAGAATTAATACAAGAATTAGGGTGGGAATCATTATCAGAGCGTAGGTTAAATTACAGATTTAATCTATTAGAGAAATTTCAATCGGATAGCTTTACTGAAGAAGTTGGGCACATATTAAAAACACCAGCGTATTATGCTAGATTCGACCAGATAAACAAGATTAGAGAGATAGATTGTCTTACTGATTGATTCAAAATGGCATTTTTTCCCCGTTCTATTAGAGAACAGAATATGTAGCATATAAAAGGAATAGGTAGGGGAAATATTTTAGAGTAGTCTGTAGTGCATGATGCATGTATTTATCCCTTAAATACTATAGATATTAATAATCTATTTGCATGAGACCCTATAGTTGCTTTTTTGCATGTCGGTAGTGCAGGTTCGGATAATTTCGGTTTGCAACAACTTGGTGATCTTCACCTCCTGCCACACACCCTCGCGGTGGCTTGCAGGGTATCGTGTAGCTGTAGATGTAGATGAACTCTCAGCCACCGGGTTTCCCTGCAGCAGTCCGATTAACACCACACACTTCCCTAAGCCAGCTCATTCGCAAGAGTCCCCCAGGAAGAATGCCCCAGTGCATTGTTGGAGTCTGGCGACATTGCGGCGTCAACAACGCGTTCAAGGCATTATTGAGTCAAGGCAGGCGCAAACACATCGGACCATTGTCGGTTAATTGTTTCGTTACAAGTTTGAACTTTTCGATCACTGCAGGGGCTATTCGACTCCCTTACACGAGAGAGGACGACGATTTCTGTATGGGATGACGCAACAAAGGTGCTTAGCAGGGGGTGTCAAATGATGGAATATCTAAGGGATGTATTTCTTTCGTGCATTGTACAGGAAAGTTGCAATCCAGTATCATATTTTTTTATTATTAAGTATTTTTTATTGGAACTATATTAGTTTATAAACTTATTTAAATAAATGCCTTTTTCTGGCTCTGTACGTCTACACATCTACACAATACCCTGCACACCACCATAAAGGTTTGTGGCAGGGGGTGAATTCACACCAAACATACACTGTGTTTGTTGGCAATAAAATCCACCGCCCTCACTGTGATGCCGATTATTTACTGCTTGACTGCAAAGAATTACACGGTTATAGATTTGTTGTCCTTGTGGTTATTCTTGTCTATTCTTATCAATCAAATAAAATATAAAAATAGCAAACATAATGTTAGTTTGGTTAGCTTAAAGTCCTTAAATCAACATGCAACGTCATATGCTAGCTTCTGATACACTTGTATGTCTACACTATTGAACATATTTACATCGTTTCAGTTACCCCATTTTACAAGGACGGAAGGACATTTTGAATCCTCTAGTTCGGAATCAATTTATCTAATTTTTTTATGATTGTGGTCCAGTCTACCGTAGAAAGTAGGAGTTTGCCAACTATTTTTAACTTTACCAGTAAAAATATTGTCTTGGAATTTAGTTTAGAGGTCAAGTCTTAACTTTATTGACTTTAAGTAGGTAACTTTCAATCTAAGATCTGATAATTATTCCCATTTTAGTTCTTCTAATAGACTGGTTACACCAATGTAGACGTCATATCGTACTTCTTGCCGATATGGGGGAAACATATCAGGGAAGTATGCAGTCAAGCAAATAGAAAGTTGGGGTTTATTAAAAGGATATTAGGGAAAAGTGAGGAGAGGATGAAGGAACGTTGCTACTTTTCAACTGTTAGACCACACTTAGAATATGCTGCGAGTATATGGGACCCTTATGAAGCAGGTTTAATTTACGAATTAGATCGAGTACAACGAAGAGCAGCGATATATGTTAAAGGGTGTTACGATAGGGAAAGCAGTGTGTCTGGTATGTTAGCCGACTTGGGATGGGAATCGCTGTCACAACGCCGGCTGAATTATAGACTTAATCTTCTGGGAAAATTTAAGGAGGGACATTTCATTAATGACGTTAATCATATATTGCTGGCTCCGACTTATTATGGTAGGCTCGATAATTCTAATAAAATTAAGGAGATATATTGCAGGACGGACAGGTTTAAAATGTCATTTTTCCGCGTACGATTCGAGATCAGAACGTTAGGCATCGCGTTAATCGGTAATAATTATAGAGGTAATATTCAGAGAGTTTTGATAGAATTTTTTATTTCCTGGATGTTCAAATCAATGTGTTACTAGCTTACATTGCTTTTTTTTGCATGCATGAGTATCTATGAAATTGGTGTCGGGTTTCAAGGCATGCATGGTATTCGTGGGTGTGTCCTGCATGATTGGGATATGGTAGTTTTTCTTCTTTTTTCCCCAATTACTTTTAAAGGCATAGTGTTTGTTTTGTATTGTTCATTTTTGTTTGTTGTGTCATTGTTTCTGGTGTGGATGTACACCCTGCCACACACCCTCGAGGTGGCTTGCAGGGTATTCGTAGATTATTTCGTATTCGTAGATTCGTATTAGACTCGTATTCGTTAGTGTCGATCATGTATGAGAAATCAGCTACTTTTCCCTTGTAAGACCTCATTTGGAATATGCTGCCAGTGTATGGGATCCCTACGAAATCGGTCTAAATAACGAATTTGAACGTGTGCAGCAAAGATCGGCAAGACCTTATTAGCGTAACCAGTCTATTAGATGAATTAAATTGGGAATCATTGTCAGATCACAGGTTGAAATTAAGACTTAATATCTTAAATAAATTCCAAAACAATATTTTCAGTGATGATGTTAAAAATATTTTGCGGACCCCAACTTACTATGGTAGACTGGATAATAATCACAAACTTAGAGAAATAGATTGCAGAACTGACAGATTCATAATGTCCTTTTTTCCTCATACTATTAGGGATATGAATAAAGGTAAATGTATCCAGTACGAGTGTAGCAATGGATAACATTGGTAGCTGCATGTTGGTATAAGGACTTGAAGCTAACCCAACTAACAGAATGTTTTTGCATGTATGCTTTGCTATTTTAATTTTTAAATACAAATTTTATGCATGATATGTGGTGCATGTTTGGTGAGAGTTCACCCCCTGCCACACACCTATATGGTGGCTTGCAGGGTATTATGTAGATGTAGATGTAGATATAATTATAGATATAGATCTTTGCCGCACACGTTCAAGTTCTCTATGTCAGCCTGTTTCGTAAGGATCCAATATACCGGCAGCGTATTCCGAACGAGGTCTAACAAGAGAGAAGTATCTAATTTCCCGTTTGCCCAGGCTCATTTGCCCAGTACCCTTTACACGAATCCCAGGCCAGCTATAATGAGTTCATATAGTGTGTGTTGTGAGTTCGCGTACCACTTTTCCACATTTTCTGGCATCCATCTGCTTTAATATTCAATCTACCCTTCTGTTTCTCTCTCTGCTAGCTGGAGAATCTACCAGCCTCGGCCCCGTCTAGAGCCTTCCGATACCTTTTTCCTTCTTTTGCTTTCTTCGCTGAGACGTGAAGGTTTTAATGAATCAGTATCTTTTATTTTGTTTCATCAAGGATCGTAATTAATTCTTCTCTAGATAAAAACCCCACGCATTTATAAAAAAGCCTAACTAATGAGAAATCTAACCTCAACTCTTGAGTTCTCCTTTCAAATCGGAAAACCAAAGTAACTTCGGAGAAGTTGATCGTTGCACTAATTCGAACAGATTTTTTTATTGTGGCATTTAGAGTTTATTTCTTCATTAAATAGCCTTACGATAGTTATTCACGCTGTGTGAATGAGAATGTGAATGAAAAACATATACCCTGGCAGCGTTTAATGCTAGGAATAACTTTTACAACATAGGTAATATTTTACTAAAAATTTGTAAATTTCATAAAGCCTTGAATCTTTTCATTCTTCGTGGGCATGGATTCAAAGATTAGAGATGAGTCGGTGCAGCTATAAATAAAAAAAAATATTGTGTTGGAATCTCAGAAAGATTTAGTTAAACGGAGTCGTAGAAATGATCTATAGGTACATCTACATCTACACGATACCCTGCAAGCCACCGAAAGGGTGTGTGGAAGGGGGTGAAGATCACCAAGCATGCACTACTAACATGCAAACAAGCAACTATAGGGTCTAATGAAACTAGATTGTTAGTATCTATAGTGTTTAAGGGATTAATGCATGCATCATGCTCTACAGACTACTCTAAAATATTTCCCCTACCTATCCCTTTGCTATGCTGCCTATTCAGTTCTCTTTTAGTACGGGGGAAAAATGCCATTTCGAATCTATGGGTACGACAATCTATTCTCTCTAATCTTATTTGTCTGGTCGAATCTAGCATAATACGCTGGTGTTTTTAATATGTTCCTAACATCTTCAGTTAAGCTGTCCGATTGAAATTTCTCTAATAGATTTAATATGTACCTTAACCTACACTCTGATAATGATCCCACCCTAATTCTTTCATTATTCTGAAACACTTCTCAACCTATCGTAACACCTTTTGACGAACCTAGCTGCTCTTCGTTGCACACTGTCTATTTCTCTGATCTAACCTAATTCATTCGGATCCCATACACTGGCTGCATACTCAAGGTGGGACCTAGATAGTGAAAAGTAACATCGCTCTTTTGCCTTCATCCATCGTCTGTACCTTATCTTCTTTTGATAAACACCTTCAAGTTTGCTGTTTTCCGGCTCTGGAGTGAAAATCAATACCTGCTTCGCCGCAGGTGGACAAAAGGAACGAAAATCTGTTCACACACAAGAGATCACACTTTGTACAAAACTGTATTTGACTTCGAGGTATGTCACGTGTCAATGTCGGCATGTTTTAATTGTTTTCCAGGGATACGACCTTGAACTCTCTCTCCCAGGGAACTGAAGGGATGGAGGGGGGCAGGAGGGTGCTTGGAAGGAAAGCAGACCCATGGCTCACGCACGCGACGCACATCAGAGAGAGAAAGGGGCGGGTCGGGGGGAGCGGGTTGTGAGGGGAGACCTTCAGGGGGAGGAGGCGGTCGCAAAGGGGGTAACCATAGAAACCGTTCCGCGGCCGAGTGGAAACCCAAACCTTCTCCTCCCTCCAATGCCTACGGGGCTCCCCGCCCCCCCCCCCCCTCCGACACCCCTTCCCGCCGCCTCAAATAACCCTGCCTCCACAGGAGACCCTGAAGGTGGAGTGAGGAGGAGGGTGGAAGGGGCGAAAGGGTAGCGATTGGCCTTCCACTTTTGAACGCCGTTAACCCTTCCAGGGGATGAAGTTGACTCTTCAGAGCATGAGAGATGTTGTCCCAGTTCTTCTGGCATGGGATCAATTTTTCACACCGCTACAACGCTTAAACAAGTAGCTATTAATTTTGGAAGAGGAATAATTCGTTAGAGCAGGGGTTCCCAAACTTTTTTATACCACGCCCCATCCTGTTAAAATGGAAACCTTCCACGCCCCCCTTCACAGTACATATTGTGGGCATGTGAAAAAACAAGTATTACATTGAAAAGAAAACATGTGTTTTTACTATCACAAAATACAACGTTATAAGTTTCAATTTAATTAAATTCTGTTTGGAGAAAATAATCGACAAAAAGCTATATATTTTTGCTATAAAAGAGTTTTACAAAAGTGGATTCTTAAGTTTGCTAAACATCAAGGTTGATTTAAAAAATCTACAACACAAATATATATAAAGTAATATATGGATCTTATTTACTTAGAGAATTATATTTTTAACTGGTCTCGCGCTCACGGGAGGGGGGGGGGGGGGGCGCACTCCCCAGTTTGGGAACCCCTGAATTAGAGCAATCGTATATTTGGACGCCTTGGTAAGTCAACTGGTAGAGCACCTGGCCGGAAATCAAGGGGTCCGGGTTCGTGTCCCAGTGAAGGCGAATTATTTTTTAAGTAGGGCAGCGTGGCCGAGCGGTCTAAGGCGCTGGTTTAAGGCACCAGTCTGTAAAGGAGGGTGTTTGAATCCCACCGATGTTAGAATTTCTCTTGGAATAAGACTGACACATGATCTGCCCTGGGGTAAAGATATACGTGAAGTAATGGGTCAAGCGAATCGTAGAATGGGATTCATCAAAAGAGTACTGGTTAAATGTGACGACCATGTACGAGAAATCAGCTACCTTTCCCTTGTTAGACCTCATTTGGAATATGCTGCCAGTGTATGGGATCCCTACGAAATCGGTCTAAATAACGAACTTGAACGTGTGCAGCGAAGATCGGCAAGATTTGTAAAGGGACGGTACGATAATCTTATTACCGTAACCAGTCCATTAAATGAATTGAAATGGGAATCATTGTCAGATCGCAGGTTGACATTCAGACTTAATATCTTAAATAAATTCCAATACCATATTTTCAGTGATGATGTTAAAAATACTTTGCGAACCCCAACTTACTATGGCAGACTGGACCATGATCACAAAATTAGAGAAATTCATTGCGGAACTGACAGAATTAAAATGTCCTTTTTTCCTCGTACAATTAGGGATATGAATACCGGTAAATATATCCAGTGCGAGTGTAGCAATGGATAACATTGGTAGCTGCATGTTGGTATAAGGACTTGAAGCTAACCCAACTATCAGCATGTATTTGCATGTTTGCTTTGCCATTTTTATCTTTTTTAAATAGTGTAGTTTAGAACAGTACATAAATACCAATCCTTTTGTATGCATGATATATAGTGTATGTTTGGTGGGAACTCACCCCCTGCCACACACCTTTATGGTGTTTTACAGGGTGTTATGTAGCTGTTATTATAAGTGCAACGAGAGCATTTAATCCATAAGGTACTTAGGTGTAACAATCGCTAAAGCTTTATCATGTTTGAGGCACATCCGTGAAATATGCGGCCGAGCAAAGTGAAAGCTAGGATTCATAAAAATAGTACTTGGGAAATGAGATTAGAAGACAAAAGTGCGATGTTACTTCTCACTTGTTAGGCCCTACCTTGAGTATGCAGCCAGTGAATGGGATCCTAATGAATTAGATTTGATCAGAGAACTAGACAGTGTGCAGCGTAGAGCAGCTATGTTCGTTCAAAGGATCTACGATAGGTTGAGTAGTGGATCAAAATTAAAAGAATTAGATTTCATCGTAGGTTAAAGCACCAATTATATCTTCCGTGGAAATTTAAAAGAATAGGTTTACTGAAGATATTAGAAGATTATGAGCACCTGGGAATAATCTAGATGTTACCTGACAAATAAGATTACAGAGATAGATTGCTACGCCATTAATTTAAAATGTCATTTATCACGCGTGCCATTAGAGAGCATTATAGCCACATAGGTGAATAATGGGGAACATGCACTTTTTTTTATAACTCTTTGAATTTGAAGTTTATTACCTAAAATGTTCTTGGCGAAAATTTTGCTGAAGAATTAAGTTGCGATGCAAAGATATTACTCTTTAAAAATTGTACCTTTTCGGAAGCTTAAAAACACTACGTTATCGCATGACGTCACGGCATGGTATCACTATGGGCGTTTTTTATCTCTTTATGCGTGGAGGTAAGTTGCTAAATGAATACTTGGCGAAATGGTATGTATTAAATTCATTTGTTTATTGAAATAAACGATTGTATTTCGATTTTTTATTTACGTAGTATGGATGGTAACGAGCAAATCGTCCATTAATTGTATAGTGCCTGTTTAGTGCCCAAGAATTTCTACTACGTCTATGCAAACGCTGGTTTTTTTAAGAAGAACGCCGCCGTAAGGGAGTCGACCACAGGAAATTGTTGGAATGTGCTTTTTTTTAAGTATTTTTCAGTCATCGTTTCTTTCGAGAAACGGCTAAAAACCTAAAAAAACCATATATTTCCTTCGTTTTCTTTTAAATATAAATTTCTATCTCCGTAGCAATATGGAACCTATACCGTGCAGTGACGTCAGAAGGCGTTTCAGGTGACGTGACTTTCGTCGATTTTCGGGAACATTTTAATATCATTTAATAATCTTTGTGGTGGGCGTAGAAAAATTTAGCCTATATATTTAAATTGGTGAGAAAAATCCATATTGTCTGGTGTGCTCTTGAGGTGAACTTTGTGTTCTAGTGTCAAATGAGATTTTACAAAGTGCTTGGAAACTACTGATTACACATTACCAATAGGTGGCAGTAGTGCTTCCGGCAGGCAGTTACTGCCTCACAACTCAAAGTAGTTTTTCGAACCACGGACTTTTGGGATTGTGGGCACTACGCTACCCAGCATCCCTAATTCGCATGGCAATTTTACCGAGGTTCAGGTAGTAGAGTGTATATTTTCACCGCCGTTCACGCGCCAGGCTTAAAATGTCCTACATTTAGTCACATTGTAGTCAGTTCGATCATGGAGCATTTGGATAGTCAGGGATTACTCATAAACAGCCAGCATGGGTTCCGGAAAGTAAGGTCTTGCGAGACACAATTAGCTTTATTCTTACACGACATTTTAGTCCACGGCGAAAACAGTACTGAAGTTGATGCGATATTTTTAGATTTTAAAAAGGCTTTCGATAAAGTTCCTCATGATAAATTAATCTTGAAGTTAGATAGTTTTGGTATAAATAAAGACGTTGTATGGTGGTTAAAGGAATTCTTAAGTGGGCGAGAGCAGGTGGTTGTCATAGATGGTATCATGTCGGACACAATCAAAGTAACATCGGGATTTCCCAGAATTAGGAATTAGGTTGGAAATCATTATCAGAGGGTAGGTTAAAGTACAGATTAAATCTATTGCAGAAATTTCTATCGGATAGCTTTAATGAAGATGTTAGGCACATATTAAAAAAAACTAGCGTATAATGCTAGATTCGACCAGACAAAGAAGATTAGAGAGATAGATTGCCGTACCGATAGATTCAATATGACATTTTTTCCCCGTACAATAAGAGAACAGAATAGGCAGCAAAGCAAAGGGATAGGTAGGGGAAATATTTTAGAGTATTCTGTAGTGCATTATGCATGTATTAACCCCTATACCCTCAAACCCTCAAATACTATAGATACTAACAATCTAGTTGCATGAGACGCTATAGTTGCTAGTTTGCATGTTAGTAGTGCATGCTCGGTGATCTTCACACACCCCCTGCCACACACCCTCGCTATGGCGTGCAGGGTATCGTGTAGATGTAGATACATTTACCGCCAAGCGCGGCTTTAGCGCTGGATGGGGTTCACCATCGGTCGTTCCTTCCTTGAAGCCTTTTCTCCCTTGCGTTGCCATCCTTGATGGACCGCGAGGGCTCAACATCTAGTACCTTGAACTTCGGTAAAAATTACCATGCGAATTAATGATCCTGGGTAACTTAGTGATCTGCGCAGTGGTCCGGAAAGCCAAAGGTCCGTGGTTCGATTCCCGGTCTAGGTGAATATTTTCGCATGGCATAATTATTGTGAATTTCACCGCCGTTCACGCGGCAGGGTTGTAATATCATACAACCAGAATTATTGTTACTATCTACGCAATCCCCAGCGAGCCACCGCAAGTGATAAGTCACACTTGTGGTAGCAGCAGGCATTCACTAATGTCAAGGGATCAAAACATATAAGTATGTGTATTTGTAACCGCCAAACGAGCTCTTTTTTAAACTTTTTAAGTCTATAATTATTAAAATTCAACTGAGGAATAAGTTCATTTTACTTGCATTACTGCTACTAATGAAAGCCAACACCTCCTGGGGCGTGTGCAGCAAAGATACGAATATAGTATTTTTCCTTTCTGAAAATGTGACGAAAACGTTCAATTCATCTTCCAAGTGGACTGCATTTAATCAGTTGTTCATAAGAGAGACCATTGTCCATTTTTGCTGTCACGGGTGCGTAAGCATATTAAGGAATGGACGGTGGAACGGTGGAAAAATGAGGAGAAACCCAACGTCGGTCAGAGCTTAACAAAAGTTCTTAAAGGTTTCGCAGTCTAATCTTAATCTGTTATCCGGAGAGCCAACTCTGAAACTATGTATCTCCGCTCTTCAATAACCTTTTGCACCGTGTAATATACTTAGAGAATCATCTGAGTTACTTTAATATAAAATATGCGGGGAACGTCCACCTTTGATATGTTCGCGGACGGGATAAGGGTATTAGCAGATTCCCTTTCCCCAATTCATGTCGTCTCACCATGACACTATCGCTTGAATGATAATAAGGAAGATGTCTCTTACACGTTTCATCCCTTAAGATTTCGTCTATGCCTCTTCCTTGTCCTCCGGCAGTAGCATGGGAGAAAATTACGTGCCTTTGATGCTATAGAAGACTAGTTAAGGGAGGCTCCACCGAATTATGAAGTAGATGCCATTTTCGTGAAAATTTCAGGACACACAACTTTTTAGCCCTTCTATCGAATGGCAACAACATAATGAGGCCTTTCAATCTTATATTTGATGAAAAAAGACGTTGAAAATTAGATATTTTATACGTGGCTATACGGCAGAGCGTAGATCTTACAGTAAAATTTGCAGATTAATAATGTAAAGAGAAATGTCGTTTTGACGAAAAACTAATATGGAGATGCGCAATTTTATGTAGAATTTAGCATTGTACAAAAGTGCTCGCCTTATCACACTTGTTTAATTGATACTAATAGATATTTGCTAGAAAAAAAGCAGAATAGCCTTAGTTACACGAAAGTGGCGCTACAGTATTTTGTTATCATTGGCAACGGTAGGTACTTGCGACGGAACGTGCTTACAAGCCTATTTACTAACTTAATTTATAAATATACCTTACCAAGTTCCTTCTTATATTTTTATCTAATTTAATATTCTGTGCAATGGTGTAATTAATACCAATGCTTCCAAATGGTAGCAGCATCATTCTTGGCAATCAGGTTTCAAAATTATCAATATTTATACAAATCTAAACAAAGAGTTTTATTTCCAATGGAATAGTTTAAAACTAAGTAATAACTATTTAACCCATTTTAGAATACGTACTAGCGGGATTGAGCATGTATTCTTACTTTGTAAATTAAACGTGGCAACAACACGTCAGTCATGTTCCGAAGTCAAAATGAGTTAAAAGAGATCGTAAGAAATAGAATGCAACTACAACGCGCTATAAAATAGTATACTCATACAATTATTGTTCATGCGTTATCACCCATATAGGTGATTTACCATATGTGTGTTTTTCTGGAGCTGTATTTGTTCATTAAATAACATAGCTCTTTTACGGGATTTTGATTCGCGGAGTCACGGTGGAACCTGCTTAGGAGAAAGTGGCTAAAAAAAGTCCTGAATATCCAGTTATATGTTGTTTAATGACACCTTTGGAATAAAGCGATGGATTAGTTAATTTTAGGCAAAGGAATTGTCATATTTCTTCAATATTCCATCACTAAACTGCTATTGGACTGCCGGAGAGTAGGTTCCGGTCTCTCGCCTTAGTGCCTATATACCCCTGGCAATCCTAGGATAGCTGATCCTAAGCTGAGGGAGATCTCTCTGGCGCTCGGCATCTTCCCGAGGGTCCGTGAGCGATGTGAAATTACGTCCTCTATCTCTCCATTCGGAATGCACGAATCGTCGCAAGGGCTTAGTGAGAGCTATATCCTCACCTCTGGGTTGGAGGCTATGGCGGATGGCGTCACGACTGTGGACAGAGGGGATTATGGGTAAGGAGGAGGAGGAGGAAAAGGAGCTTTCCCTGGCGTAAACCCTGAGGCGTCGCGGTCGTTCGAGAAATATTGACGAACCCTTGGTTGTGGAGAGGGAAGACTTAAAGAAAGGGGCTCTGAAGGAAAGGAAGGATTAGATGAGAGGCCGAGATTCCTGTTTACGCTACAGGATGGAGAGAGTCGAAATAAAAGATATCCTCTGTCTTATCCGTAGCAATATGTGATCCATTACGAGTCTACGTATGACCGAGAATCTACAGCAGCCGAAATATATTGAACATTTATGGATACGTTTTCATCTATCTACATCTACATAATACCCTGCAAGCCACCACAAAGGTGTGTGGCAGGAGGTGATTGCTCACCAAACGTGCACTAGATATCACGCATAAAAAAGGAATAGTATTAATATACTAGTCAGAACTTCACTATTTAAAAAAGATAGAAATTGCAAAGCAAACATGCAAAAACATTCTGTTAGTAGGGTTAGCTTTAGGTACTCATACCAACATGCAGCTACCAATGTTATCCATTGCTACTCTCAGATTATACATATTTACCGTTATTCGTATCCCTAATTGTGCGAGGGAAAAAGGACATTTTGAATCGGTCAGTTCGGCAATCAATTTCTCTAATTTTGTGATCATGGTCCAGTCTGCCATAGTAAGATAGGGTTCGCAAAATATTTTCAACGTTATCAGTGAAAATATTATCTCAGAATTTACTTAAGAGATTCAACTGACTTAACTATCAACTTTACTTAAATATCAACTGACAATGATTCCCATTTTAATTCATTTAATAGACTGGTTACGCTAATAAGGTTATCGTACCGTCCCTTTACAAATCTTGCCGATCTTCGCTGCACATGTTCAAGTTCATTATTTAGACCGATTTCGTAGGGATCTTGGCTTAGTGGTTAGCGGAGAGAAAAATGTTGGGAATTTTCCACCAATTTATTTTAGCTATAGGCTACGTGCACGGGCTTGCGGTCAGAGACGCCTAGTGGCCAAATCTGCGTAACTGTGAGGAGTCAGATGATGGAATATAGATATATCCACTTAAATTGCGACTCCGCCTCAAATGGCTGCGAACTGGAGTATATCAATGTATTTTACTAGTGAAGACAACTTTTTCCCATTGTTTTGCTATAAAAACCATCATAAACTCCGTCCATCACATTACTTTCGTTGAAAACGACGTTACATACGTACGGTTCAATTATACAAAACTTGAGCTTTAAACGCTAGTTTTAGCTGAGAACAGGCAAAATGTTCTTTTAAAATTCTCAGATCGGGGGCTGTGACAAAAATGACGAAAATAATGGAAAACGGTAAATAAAAAAATTGCGTAGCTGAACCTGAACCTTAAATTTATTTTCATATACACGTATATGCCGTAATCGTCACTTTATATTGATCTTCAAAAATTACTAAACTTTGACTAAAATGATAGTGCATAAGGAGCAGCCCCCTGAAGCTTAATGCTATCGCCTTATAGCGAAAGCGTACTATTCGTGTACGGTTTCAGTGTTTCGCCACCAGATGTCGCTACTGCCTAGCGATGCTAGAATTTTTCTGGATGCATTGCTTGCATGTGAAAACATCGGTTAGTAATGAATTGTTTAATTATTTAGTCGCCAGTTAGCGTAATTTAGTTTTTGGCTATTTCAGCAAGAAAACATTTCCAACTCTTGCGCTATTGTCACTGTGAGTTCTTTGTCAAAGAAAACTAGGACAATGCCTAAAGAAGTGTGGTGTTCTGTTGTCACATTCATCTTCAGCCTCGTTATATTAAGAATTAAAACCATATTTTTTCGTGGCAATTCACGTATATATAACCATAAATAACGATTCATCATATTTCTATTATAATGTAACTGATCTATATTGCGACACGCTAAGGTTTCATGATAAAAATAAAAAAAACTGTAGTTAGTACAAAGCCCATATTTGTACGAAATTTTTCCCGTGCTGTGCACAATACTCAAAAATGATTTGCTTGGTAATATCTGCACTGTTTTCATAGTTGCAACAATTTGAATAAATTATGTTAAAATGTCGGAATTTGGACCCCTTCGCCCGAATTCCGACACATATATGCTTCTAATTCCCACAGTGTGTGGTTCGTAAGTTTAAGAGCTAAAAAGCAAAAAATGAGTAGGAAACTGTAATGAAATAAGTTTTATTTACGCAAAAGAAAGCAATAATTTCATAATAAAGCGTTCATGACAATACTTGAAAATATTTTACTAGTCATAGCATTAAGGACAGAAGAAAATTCTACGAAATTTAGCATCTGCACATTCCTCATGGACATACTGTTTGCAAACGCTGCACAGACTAATATCGGCACCCTGTCCTCTCTGAAAATGGTGAAATACCGGTGCTCTTTTTATTGGAAGGCATTTCACTAGCACCCGGCTTGCCTGCGTCTCCAGTTCAGGATTTCTTTTTTCCGGAATGCTTTTTCATCAATGTTGTAATTATTTCCTGGCATTTGCATAACATAGTGTTCAATCACGATAATTTTTAGATTTTCAAAGTAATATTTCACGAGCATGCGTTTTAATTTCATGGCTCTACCTTGGTTCATTCTCTAAGCCCTTCTCTTTGATACATCCATGCGTCTATTCAAAAATAACTTCATCAACTTTCTACCAGTTAATCCTGCGTTTTCATAGAAATTATGTGTGATTCCATTGATTTCACAGTAGGCATAGACCCTTCTTCCCAGTCGACCAGTTACCGGCATCCCTACCTCTCCGAAAAAAAATTCTCCGGCATAATTCCTTCTCTTGATCACAAACCAAAAGAGCAGACGACCAATATTTTTTTGATCATATTATGTTCTGAATTAAGAAAATTCGTGCATAACTTGCAACAGTTATTTCAATGAATTTTCGTTCTTCTCATTAAATATTTTTATGTAAGGAAACAGCTAATCATAGAGCTCTGAAAAACCACAATAGCTGTTTACAAAATTAGCACATAATTCAACGATCTCCGGTACTGTTACGTGCGAGTTAAACGGAAATTAAGAGCCGCTAGTCCTTATTCCGACACCTGTCGGAATTAGGGAATCCACGATCTTTCCAACTCACTCTTGAAATTCTCACTGTGTATCCATTATTTCTCCTAACTATGCATGCTGCACTATACAGCAACAATAGGCTGCTAAGCGATATAAAATATATATCACTTTCTAAAAATGAAACACAGAAAATTGGTTAAAATGACACCTCAAGACGCACGCCTTCCGCACTAGAACACAAAATGTGCACTAATACAACCAGCGCCACACCTAAAACAAGGTAACTTTTTGTGTCTCCTCGTTGATAGACGCCAGTACCATATTTAATGACAACTGTCCACCAATTTCAGTACTTTTAGCAATGCACCCGGGTGTCGGAATTATTCCCGTGTCGGAATATGGCGTAGGTACCTTATATCATCCAGATATCCACCCATCTATAATGTGGTTGGATTTCTCTGTGGGAAATTCAGAGAATTTGTACACTGCATTGATTGTTCCAGTCCTTTGGATTAATACAAATCTAAAAGTGACGTCAATATGCTAGCATTGTTGAATTCTAGGAGTTCTATTATAAAGCAAAATAACCTTTACATTATGCTGAGGCAAGTGGAGCATATCCTTATTAGCAATATAATGTTTCCAGATTGCTATTCCAGAACATTAGAGTTATGTTTGGACAATATGTGTTTTACATTTCCCTCTGAAACACATGGGACTGATATGATAACACACATTTTACATTATTTCATTTTAATGAGACTTAGGCAGCAGTATAAAAGAATAAATGCCGACTTAATTTTTAAAAAATCAGTCTACCGAAAAATCCTCTCATTTTCATAAAACATGATGCAATTTAAAATTTTGATTTGCATTTTAAATTCAATGTGTTTAAAAATGTTTTGTTTGACAATAAAATAAAATCAGTATCTTCTCCGAATCATGGATTTCCTTGTCTCATCTTATCTCTCTGTACCACGTAGGAATTTTCTGAATATGTTGAGTGAGCTTGAAATGGTAAAAATGCACGTTATAAGCATAATGAGTTAATTCTTTTACGCATTTTTAATAATTCGTGCATTAACTACATTATTAATAATTGCTTCTGAATGTATACGATATTGCCACAACGCTTGAATAGTTTTTTAATGTCGTTAAAGTGCTGTGAAGGTAAAGCGGAAATATGCCTCAAAGTATGAGGTTCTTAAAGTTATAAAAGGGTACTCTTTATCAAAGTAATTTTATAACACTATCACGCATGTTGAAGACAAAACTCAAGCTTATGTTTTTATTAGGTACTACACTTATAATTGGCATTAAAAGGGTTTAAATTAAATTGCAATTAGCGCGTGTCAACTTTTCCTAAAAGGTTCGAATTTAAATTATTGAAATTTACTGGTTAAAAATGCTTATTTTACTTGAATATTCTGATGATGTGATATTAAATATAAATACTAAAATTTCCTTCCGTTGGTATTATCTCCTGTTAATAACACTTTGCCTCTCTGTTAAACTTACTTTGATACTTAAGGATTCCGCAAACCCCTATGCACCTATAAATGTCACAAAAAATTGGCGCGCCTCCTATGACCTAATCATGCGTAACAATATGAAACTTAGAGAGAATAAGAAACAAACTTAGCTATGTTCAAACGCTTCTCTGCATTATGACGAAAGAAGCTGAGATAATTTCAAATCCACCATAATGTTTTGTTCCAAAAATGCAAACATAGATGCGAGATTTGTGCACTTGTCACCCACGTTTTCCACCCACTTGCAACTTAAAATTATTTTTTTTCGCGGTGGATAGAAATTGAAAAATTAGTACGAGTAGATAAGGTGTACTTTGCTTGGGTTTCAAATTTTTGGGAACCATATATTCATTCCTGCAACTCTTTAAATTAGATTATTTTAGTGCAACGCTCAAAAGCTAGCATCGCTAGATACTAGCGACAACTTGCGGCGGAAGAAGGAAACCGTACACTAAGGGTACGAATTTCTTTGTTGACATTCCTATCCTATATATTAATCCGTGATAAGGAGCAATACGATGAAACAGAAGGTGAATCATGGTTTGAAGTCTTTTATTTGCAATTTGCCATTGTTGAAGACTCGAAATGGAGTCGTTTACCATATTTTTGTATTGACGAATATGATAGACTTTGTAAAATAAGAAGACCCATATTTTTCCAATTTTTGATCCGTCAATTATTTCTCGAGTTATAGGCGGCGAAAAACTGATGTTTTTTTTAACCCTTTCGGAAAAGTGGGCGTGGTGCAACCTCTGACGTATATCGACTTCGTCCAATCACAACTAAGCCCGCGAAGCTACTTCGCCTTATCGCAAAGGGGGGGGGGCACTGCTAACTCTCCCAATCGGAGCGATTGCGACTGGATCTGTGCGAGTTTACCTTCCGAGAACCCCCTTCCACTCCCTTCCCTTCCCTTAAGAGCAGTCAAGGTCGGGACGATAATGACTTCAATGTTATCACCGAAGCTTTTTCGGTGGCCGTCACCTTTTGCTTATTTTAATTTTTGATTTATGAGTGAATGATTGTGGTTAGAAGATGAATTTCTTTTTCGTTTCCATGTAAAGATTTAGTGTACAAAATTGCAATTTCGGTTCCGAATAAACGCCTCCGTTAGAGTTCGTCCAATTAATGAAAGCTAAGACATGTTGATGGTCCAAAAAACATGGAAAAATATTATTGGGAAAATTTTTTTCGCTCGCAGTTAATAGAGGTGATAGATAGTAGTTAGGTTAAAGAAAAAGGGTAAAAGGGTCTTTGAGAAAGGGTAGTATGTAATTCAAGGAATTATATGCTAACCTTTTCCTGGTCGACCCTAATCTGAAGTGATCAGCGGGGGCCTCACTCAGCTAATGGCCCGGACTAAGTATAGAGAAATTTGTAATGACAATGTTGGAAGTTCCGCGAATGCCTCCTACCTTGTTTGAAATGTATTTTCTGATACAATCAACCTACCGTACAAATTGCCGAAGGCCTTTTTCTAGAGCCTGAACCAATTATTCTTTATTTCTTAAGAACATGAGCTACCGTATTAGTCGATAAAATCGAATCAGGAGAAATATGAGATCCAGTAATCGAGATAATATATAGAATTGAGCTCATAATTTACAATTTTGAGAGACTGTGACAGTTACTAAAAGTAAGAATAGCTCTTATTTAGTAATTATTAGACTGGAATTACTAGCAAAATCCAGCACCATCAAAGCAATTCGTAAGATTTCAAGGAATTTGCTGCCACATGAAGTCTCGCTGAAGGTCAATGATGACCTTATAGTTTGAGGGTTATTTCTATTAAATGCCGCTGGCTCTGTTTATCACAGTTGTCTTCTTAGGCCAAAAGATCAAATCTTTTGTGAGTACATAGTTATATTTCTTACATATTTTTAATACATCAACAATACTTACTATATGTGGTCTGGTGGGTAGAGCATTGGGCTACGGACCCGAGGGTCCCGGCGTCATATCCGTGTAATGACACCCCCACCTAAAATTCTCGCGGTGCCATTTGCTGAGTGTCGGAACATAGTGGGAAATCACAGGTGGCCATCTAAAGTACTGAAGAAAATACTTATGGCCGCTGGTATTTGGGTCAAAAAAAGATTCCCCAAGTTCAGTAATTCAACCATAGTTTTAATTTCATTCACTTTAGCAGGGAAAAATTCTCTTTTCTTAGGTTTTCTGACGAAGAACTGGGCAAAGGTGCTAGAAGGAAAAAAGAAAGCATCTCATGCTACTCCTGTCATTTCTTTTAAACAGTTCTCATTCCATTGGATTTACACCTATGAAATCCCAAAAAAGAGCTAATTGGATTCTCTCTGCATACTTTCGGGTGATCGTCCGCGTCCGTTGGTTGGTAGACAACAGTTTCGCTGACTGTCCTATCAGCGTCTTCAGGTCGAATGTGTCGGGAAGTGATTTCTGCCTTGCTTATATAGCGTTCGCTGTCCGGGTGCTGCTCTCTGATTGGCTGATCGGAAGCTGCTCTCCAATTGGCTGTGGTTGATGACTCTCTTCCAGGCGCTGTGTAGAGGATATCCGTCCTCTCTGTTGAAGTTAAACTTCGTTTTGTGAATTTCTATTGCTTCCCTAATTTGCCGAGGGAAGTATCTTTTTTTCCTTGGCCAATAGCTTGGTCTCGTCAAATTTGATGTCATGTCCCGGCTCCGACCAAGCATGTTCGGCGATGGCTGAGAGGCGGAATTGTTTGTTTTTCGTCGCCCTCGTGTGTTCCTTAATGCGCACGTTCATCGACCGGCAGGTTTCTCCGATGTAAGATTTTCCGCAGGAGCAAGGGACCTGGTACACTCCTTCGTATAACTCCTGCGGAATGGCGTCCTTGGGGCCGGGTATGGAATTGGCTATCTTTGTCACACAGTTATATCTAGTGACCACGTCGTGTTTACGAAGTATCCTGGCGATCTTTTCGGAAGTTCCTGCGATGAACGGAATGGTGACGTGTATTTTTCGATTTTTTTTTTAATCGATCAAAGAGCTAATTGGTTCTGAAATTCCACACCCATTGTCTTTGGCCAGTGGCTTGATCCGTATGTTTCTCTTCCCAAGTATGCCAGCATCACGTACTGATTCCAGGTCACAGGTAAAATTGAATCCCTCCTTCTCAAAATCTAGAGGACACTTCACATCATTGGACTTACTTGTAGGAGACAAGAGTTCATATTCTTATGAATGAACTCTAACCTTACTGTTTTCAATCTTCTCCAATTCAGTTGAAAAAAGTAATCCCGTCCCCGTTTTCCTGTAAACTGTCAAATGTTTTAACCATGCCACATTAGGAAGTCCTTTTTTAATATTCAGGTCGGAATATAGTCGGAAATACACATAATGGAACTAAATAATCAACAAAAAAGACGCATTTTGTTCAAGCATAGGTGCTTTCAAAAAAAAAAGTTAACACTTCAGAGCCGAAATTTTTGTATCCTTAATAAATAACAAATAATTGGTTCAGGGTCCAGAAAAAGGCTTTCGGCAATTTGTACGGTAGGTTGATTGTATCAAAAAATAATTTAAAACAATGTAGGAGGCATTCGCTGAACTTCCAACATTGTCATTACGAATTTCTCTATACTTAGTCCGGGCCATTAGCAGAGTGAGGCTCCCACTGATGACTTCAGATTGGGGACGACGAGGAGAAGGTAGTATATAATTCGTGGAATTACATACTACCCTTTCTCAAAGATCCTTTTCCCCTTTTTATTTTAACCTAACTACTATCTATCGCCTCTATTAACTGCGAGAGACGAAAGTTTTCCCAATAATATTTTCCCTGTTTTTTGGAGCCTTCAACCGTTTTAGCTTTCATTCATTGGAAGAACTCAAATGGGGGCGTTTACTCGGAACCGAAATCGCAATTTTGTACACGGAATCGTTACATGGAAACAAAAAAAGAACTTTAGTGAAAAAATTAATCTTCGAACCACAACCATTCACTCATAAATCAAAAATTAAAATAAGCAAAAGTTGACGCCCACCGAAAAAGCTGCTGCGATAACATTAACGTCATTTTCCTCCCGTCCTTGACTGCTTTTATGGGAAGGGAAGGGAGTGGAGGGGGGTTCTCGGAAGGTAAACTCGCACAGATGCTGCCGCAACAGCTCCTATTGGCAGAGTAAGATGTTTCCCCCCCAATACGATAAGGCAAAGTAGCTTCGCGGGCTCAGTTGTGATTGGACGAAGTCAATATACGTCAGAGATAGCACCGAGCCCACTTTTCCGAAAGTGTTAAAAACATCAGTTTTTTCCCGCTCACAGCTCGAGAAATAATTGACGAATCAAAAAACGGAAAAATACTGGTCTTTTTATTTTACAAACTCTATCAGATTCGGCAATTTAAAAAAATATGGTAAACGACCCCATTTCGATTGCGAGTCGTCATCACCTGCAGTCTCCTTAAAACTAATGCTTTTGAATGCTCAAAGCTTACATATTATCGTAAATGCATTTGTATTGCCGATGATTTGCTGTGAACAGTTGAAATAAACCACTATTTTTTTCCACTATTTTGCTGGTACTTTACGGGGCCTTACGACTCACAAATATGTCGAAAGTGACCACTCGCGGCGCTAGTTGTCCCCGTGCACGAAGCCTATATGCGCAATTATTTAATTTATTCTTATGTATCAAGTGTTTGAATACGTCATAGTTGTAAATTTTTTGAATCATGTTCAGCTATTTATTGCCTTTTATTTTCAGCTGAAATTCTTCGCCAAAATTGCAGGATGATCATAATTCTGATAATAATAATTATCATAACTTTGCCTCCTTCCTAATGGAAAAACTTCCATTATGGATTCTTCTAGCTTTACGTTGATAAGTAAAGGAAAATATTTTTTATTATTTCTTTCTAGTGGTACGTGGTGCTTTTTAATTGTGGAAAAATGTTTTTAAAAAAGTGCAAAAAGTGACAGAAATATCCTGATAGAATGCTCTAGGTTCATAAAGCTTTGGAGCTCTGATACTGGTTATTGTTATAGATAGTTGATAAATAATTACCCGTAGCTTACAATCCATTTCATTGGCTGGAGAATATCTCTCAAATATTCAGAATAATTGACTATTAACGCTTGTTTTCCGTTGTTCATATAATGATTAGCGATTCTTTCATTGCACCAGAGCACGTTGGTCTTCATAAAATCGCGTGTATGTTTAACATGAGCGCCATGAAACTGTAACCTCTGTCAGGTTGGTTGGTTAATCAGCGGAGGCGACAGGCAGCTTAGGTTATTTGCACCATTAATAGAATAGGTGGGTAATTACCTCTGTCACCCGTTCTGATCAGAGTTTATTGAAGAAATTCAAGGTTTCAACTTTCTCGAGCCTTGGATAGTGATTTTAAATATGTATACGATTACCAACCCATTGATTCAGGAATTTACTGAGATTGACGAGGAGGATACCTTATTCAGCAGAAATCAAGCAAAAGCAAAGAGATCGTTACCACATACAGGAACGCGGCTTCAGTATTATTGCTCATGTTCACGAGTTATCTTGTCTCAACACCGTCCACTTGGGAATGATTGGTAGCCTCGCGTGATCTTGGAGGCCTTAACTTGTCCTAACCTTTCACGCAATTCGTCTTCTCAGGGGAAGACATTCACACGTCATCCATGAACGCATCCATCGTGATTGCTAGGAGAATAAATAAACTTAGATAAATGCGATGTTCGATATTATTTCTACCACTGTAGTGTTGACGTTGCTATGAGAACAAGTGCCAACTAGTTGCGGCGTACGCACGTATATTCCTTCCCGTCGTGAAGGGCGTGACATCATGCCAGGGAATAGGAATGCAGAAAGCAAGCGATTCCAACTCAATAGTATCCATGCCATCAAGCAAAGGCAAACTTTTACAAAATAACAGTTATAAAATCACGCAGTAAACGCCCAGGTTTTGAACGAATTTTCGTAATCAACAACTGACAAAAATTAAGTAAGTTCTCTTTTTATAGCAGCCATCAACCTGAGTTGAAGGAATGCTTCACCTGATATTGGAGATTAATCATTCGAAAACCGAGTCGTGAGTGTGCATTTGTGTTTGTGGTATTTTTACTTTAAGTTTTTACTCCTCAAATACAAGTGTAAACCCAAAATATATGGGTGCCTAGGTTACTTATATGGATTAATGTATAATATAGCCTGCTGAAGACGTGCGGAATTGACAATCAAAACATTCTTGGTAGAATAGTGAAACTTTTATCTACATGTATTAATTTTGCAGCGTGTCGGTCAGTCCGTCATTTTGTGTTCATTTTCTTTTGCTCTCTCCCAAGTTTTGAGCTAAAAGAGTGATGTTTGTTCCGTTGAGTGTGCATTGTATGTGTGTGTGTGTTGTATGATTTGGTAGAAGTTTTTGATGTTTAGCAGTTTGTGGTGCTGACAAAAATGCAAGAGAAAAATCTTTTTTTCCCTATCTTTTATCATAGGAAACCAGTTGCTATGCATATTTGTTTACGCTGGTAGGTAAATGTGTTTACGCTTTTGTTACAGGGACAAAAATGGAATCAAAGAGTATGAAGAAAGTGGAATTAGTTTCATCAATCAATTTTGTAAGCATATAATTATTATATGACGTTTTTGATTTGCAGAGAGGGAAATAAAAGAATTTTTGCCTACCGGCCACGATTTCGTGTATAAAATGTGAATATCAAAGCTAGGCGTTTTGAAGTACTTTTCTAATAGTTTGAAAGAAGGTTACAAAACGTTTATTATGTATTAATGTTCTTTGCTGAAATTCGAAAATACACCCACCATTTTAAAATTATCAATGGCAGTCCTACACCCAAACCATTCCGTTCTTTATCAATTTAAAATAAAATATTCCCTTATATCTGATGGTCCTGTGACTGCTAAGGTAATTTCTCACCTTTGATAAACCAGATTAAACCAAACAAATGTTAAAAAAACAATACATGGTAAGTATGTAGATTACTTAGAAATTAGTGGACACAATAGGCTCAACTCTGTATTGGCCATGTGGAAAAAGAGTTGCATTTAGAGCTGTTGGGCAGATTAAAATGCGTCTTAAATTTTGGGTAGTAAATTCACTTAATGAGGAAATTTTAGAACGCAATGGACACATTTGAACTTGTCAAGCTTTCTCGATAGCATACTCGCTGTGCTACTGGATTTCATACTTGATGCGGTACTAGTATAGAAAGTTGGGGTTAATTAAAAGAATATTAGGGAAAAGTGAGGAGAGGGTGAAGAAACGTTGCTATTTTTCAATTCTTAGACCACACATAGAATATGCTGCGAGTATATGGGACCCTTGTGAAGCAGGCTTAATTTACGAATTAGATCGAGTACACAGAAGAGCGGCGAGATATGTAAAAGGGTGTTACGATAGGGAAAGCTGTGTGTCTGGTATGTTAGCCGAATTGGGATGGGAATCGCTGTCACAACGCAGGCTGAATTATAGACTTAATCTTCTGGGAAGATTTAAGGAGGGACATTTCATTAATGACGTTAATCATATATTGCTGGCTCCGACTTATTATGGTAGGCTCGATAATTCTAATAAAATTAAGGAGATAGATTGCAGAACGGACAGGTTTAAAATGTCTTTTTTCCACGTACGATTCGAGATCAGAACGTTAGACATCGCGTAAATCGGTAATAATTATAGAGGTAATATTCAGAGTATGTTGATAGTTTTTTTTATTTCCTGCATGTTCAAATCACGGTGTGACGGCAAGCATTGCTTTTTTTTGCATGCATGAGTATCTATGAAATTGGTGTCGGGTTTCAAGACATGCATGGTATTCGTGGGTGTGTCCTGCATGATTGGGATTTGGTAGTTTTTTTCTTTTTTTCTTCTAATTACTTTTAAAGGTGTGGCATTAATTTTTTGTTGTTCGTTTTGTATGTTGTGTCGTTGTTTCTGGTGTGGATGCACCCCCTGCCACACACCCTCGAGGTGGCTTGTGGGGTATGTCGTAGATATATATATATATATATAGATAGTTTTGTGGTATTTGCGTTCCATCCTATATTGTACACAGTCGACAAGCAGGTGTTCACCTAAAACATATCCAAAAGCTCCAAAAATCATTTCTAAAATAAATCTACCAAGACAATTCCATAAATATATTACACCAAACTTTACATCGCTTTGAGTATAATATTTACCAAATATTACGTCAAACAATTCGATTGACTATATTAAAACCTCCTAGAACATTCCGTTTTTCATCAATTTTAAAAAAGACATTCCCTTACATCATCACCATCAAGGGTCACAAATCCTAGGATTGGTTTGACGCAGCTTTCCACTCGATTCTTCTATCGGCCAACCTCTTCATATTAACGTAGTTTCTCTATTTCACGTCCTTTACGACCTGTTCTATGTAACTCATACGAGGCCTGCCTCTTCCAATCTTCCGGTTCACTTTTCCCTCGACGATTGTCTTCATCAGGCAATCGTGTCTCAAGATATGGCCGATTAAATTGTCCCTTCTTTTTAGAGTTTTCAGCAGGCTTCTCTTTTCTCCCACTCTTCTTGGGACTTCTTCATCTGCCACTCGGTCGATCCGTTTTATCTTCAGCATTCTTCTGTAGCACAACATTTTGAATGCTTCTACCCTTTTCTTCTCCGCTGCTGTCATAGTCCATGCCTCACTGCCGTAAAGAAACATGCTCCAGATGTACGTTCTGATGAACTGTTTCCTTACTTCTACGATTGCATTTTGTATTTCCTGCTGTAAGTAGATTCTTCTTTCGTTAGAATGCCCTCTTTGCCTGGGCTATTCTACTCACTATTTCTTTCTTGCTTCGTTCATCGTTGGTTACTCGGTTTCCTAGGTAACAGAACTCTTTCACCTCTTCAAGTTTTTGTTTTCCTAGTTTGACATTGGTTTTGGCCTCTTCTTTCTTGCTACACACCTTATCACCAATATCTTAGTCTTCTTCTTATTTGTTTTCAGGTGATATCTGGCTATTTTCCTTTCCATGGTTACTGGAGTCTTGTAGATCCCTCTCTGTCTCTGCTATGAGTGCTATGTCATCAGAAAATAGCAAAGGCAGCATAGCAAAGGGATAGGCGGGGGGAATATTGTTAGAGTACTCTGTAGTGCAGTATGCATGTATTAATCCCTTAAATACTATAGATACTAACAATCTAGATGCATGATACCCTAAAGCAGCTTGTTTGCATGTCGGTCGTGCATGCTTGTTCATCTTCACCCTCTGCCACACACCCTTGCGGTGGCTTACAAAGAATCGTGTAGATGTATATGTAGATTCCCTTCTTCCTTTAAGACACAACCTAGATAGCAAAATTGTTCCAAAAGAGGAATATTTTTTATATTATTATAATGGGATACGGTAATCCTTTTGTTATATTCTAGTAGTTAAATGTAATGGAATGCCTACTACTTGCACCTTAGCTCATTCACTGGCTGTACTGCACCCTGAAAGCGTCATGTTGAGGCTTGGTGGAAGATGAGCTTACTTTTTCATTACCTTGTTACTGCAATGATAAGAGTCAGCGCAAATAAGCTTTATTTCCGAAAATATTCTTCTACTAAGAATTAGGGGGAAAGTGTCACCAGTAGACTTGGAACCACGGACATATTCCAGCATTTACATTTTAAACCATGGAGGTTCTTTCCGCAATATGTGGTGCAAGAGTATCATTATGCTGTCCAGAATTTATTATTTCATTGGCAAGCCATTCCAGTTAGGAGAGAAATCATAAGAAAGAGCTCTTCTGTGCCGTAATTCACTTTAATGTACGGTGTACTTCCTTCAGTTGCCTTCGACATCCTTAATTGTAAAAGTCGTTAAGAAATGCGTCTACGCACACTAAGGTTCATGATTGGATTTTCGGTGCAGAATTTCGCGTCATTCTTTAAACGATTTTCCATGTCTTCAGGCGATTACTCTTAATATTATCCTTCTAATTTAATACATTCTCTATCTATTCTGAAAAATTGAAAAATAATTTAGTCCGGGACCATATAATTCTTTTATTCCCTTATCAAACGAGGAATTTTTGTAAGTTACTTTCGATAACTACGCAGTGCCTGCTACGAAGTTGTTGCAAACAGATTTGGCAATGTCTTCCCATCACTAAATTATAATGATTATGCGTGATTTTTGGATAAACTAAAAATGATCTTCTAAAATAAACTGCCCTGCTATTAAACTAACTTTAATAGCCGCATGATTTTTATAACATATTTCCCATTTCTGTACTTCATTTGGCCTGGTTAAAGGAACTATTTTCGCGAATCTAAAGCCAAAAACTATTGAACAGGAAACAACGCTCTAAAAGTCGGAAATGCGTGTGAATGCTGCAGGATGAAGCACGGAATGAGCAGCAGCGAAATTGTCGAATCGAATTCAATTCCGTTGACAGCCCTTGTCAGGAGGGTGAAACAGCCTTGTCAGGAGGGTGAAACGTCTGTCTGTGAGATGCCTTCAACACCACTCGCGGCTTGACAAATGAAACGCTTTTTTCATTTCCCTTTCGTTCACGCCTTCCCTCTAAATATTCAATGCCTCCGATGGTTCCTTACATGATGACTAAATAAAGTTTGTAATATGAATACATACTTTTCTACCTACCTAGGGTTTTTGACGATGCTCTATTTTTCGCTTCTACTGCCGAAGAGTTGATGCCAAAATTAGATCTACATCTACCTAATACCCTGCAAGCCACCCCAAAGGTGTGTGGCAAGGGTGATTTCTCACCAAACTTGCACTGCATAAAATGCATAAAAAAAGGAATAGTATTAATATACTAGACAGAACTTTACTATATAAAAAATATAAAAATAGCAAAGCAAACATGCAAAAACATTCTGTTAGTAGTTAGCTTTAAGCACTCACACCAACATGTAGCTACCAATGCTATCCATTGCTACTCGCCGATTGGACACCATTACCGTTATTCGTATCTCTAATTGTACGAGGGAAAAAGGACATTTTGAATCTGTCAGTTGGTCAATCAACTTCTCTAATTTTGTGATTATGGTCCAGTCTTAGATAGTAAGTTGGGGTTCGCAAAATATTTTTGACGTCATAATTGAAAATGTTATCTTGGAATTTATTTAGGAGATTAAGTATAAATTTCAACCTCCGATCTGACAATGTTTTCCAATTTAATTCATTTAATGGACTGGTTACGCTAATATGGTTATCCTACCGTCCATTTACAAATCTTGCCGATCTTCGCTGCACACGTTCAAGTTCATTATTTAAATCGATTTCCTAGGGATCCCATACACTGGCAGGATATTCCAAATGAGATCTAACAAGTGAAAAGCAGCTGATTTCTCGTACCCGATCGTCACATTTACCCAACACTCTTTTGATGAATACCAGTTTATGATTAGCTTCACCCATTATTGCACGTATGTGTTTACCCCAGGAAAGATCATGTGTCAGTCTTATTCCAAGATATTTAATGGGTTCCACGTTTGTTATTTCATTATTACTTATTTTGTATGTGCTAGGAGAACTATTCTTTTTCCCAAAATTCATTACTACGCTCTTTTTAAAATTGAATTCTAACTGTCATGTATCACACCAAGTTTCAATTTCTTGTAGGTAATCATTTAAATATTCTTTATCGTTTGGGCTTAGAATTTCTCTGTACACAACTGCGTCATCGGCAAATAGACGAAGCTTACTTTTTACCACTTTATTGATATCATTAATGTACAGAAGGAACAGGAGTGGACATATCACACTACCTTGTGGGACACCCGAAGTGACTTCAATTTCCGGTGAGGTAACACCGTCCAAAACAACCCTTTGAATCCGATCATGTAGATATGATGTCATCTTTATTGCTTCTTATCCTGATGAAATGTTATATTTAATAGCTACTATATGAAAAATACACCAAAAAAATTGAATGTTGGTCTATTTATTTTGCATTTAATTTTCCTGAAGTTTGGGTGCTAATCTCTAATCGTTTTCCTTTTCATCTTCTAGATGCGGTTCGTGATTCTTACACACATCATCAAAATGTTGCTGGCTTGAACGCCTGACTACAGAAAATGCTACTATTTGGGAATCAATGTAAGTTGATGTCTATTATTCATTCTTATTGTGTTATTAATTTTTACTCAAACTTATTATGGTACTCAGAACCATGAACATTAAATTAGGGAGATTTAATGCCGCATCGGCAGTTTTCAAATGTCATTCTTTCCTCGTACTATTAGTGATATAAATAGTCATGAATAAATTCAATAGTAGGTATATGTATCTACATCAATGGATAGCCAAGGTCGTAAGCTTACGTTATAATAGGCTTTAAGCTAACCCAACTAGCATGCACTTTTGTGCATGCTACCTATTTTCTTTAAATCTTTCTCAAATCGCTATATTTCGGCTAGAATAGATGTTCGAATAGTAGAGATATTAATCCTCTCTAAATATGATAGATATTGCATGCTCGGTGTAAATTCATCCCCAGACTGACACCTATATGGTGGCTTGTAGGATAATATTTATAAATCTCCATAAATGGAAAAAAAATCTATCGAATAAGACAAGAGCTCACGTACTCTTAGCAAGAATCCAAGCATCCAAGCATCAAATTGCGCATCTTATATTTATTTTTCGCCAAAACGTCATTTGTCTTTACATTATTAATCTCCAAATTTTACTGCTATAACCATGCTCAGCCGTATACCCACGTATGAAAAAGCTGATTTACAACGTCTTTTATTGTTCAAATATATTATAAGAAGGCCAAATTATTTTATTGCCAATCGATGGAAGGGCCAAAAAATTGAATCTCTTGAAATTTTTACAAAATTGACATTACTTAATAATCCGGTGGAGCCACCTTAAGTGAAAACAAAAACTCCCAACTCATTCGTCAACAACCTATTAATTGCTAGAATTCCCCAGGCAGTTCATAGCCGCTTCATCTGCACCATCTAGTGAGAGAAATACACTTCAATTTTGCGCGAAAGCATGTTTCAGGTTAGAACATGTTCTAATTTGCTCGCAAGTGTTCGCGCAGTGGCGCTGCCTGCCCTCGCAAGTCGTGGCTTTACACGGCGCTGTATTTCTTGCGTAAGTGTTCATGCAGCAGCCTGCGCAGTATCAATCACCGTGTAATTGAGGCCTAATGTGCATGAAATATGTGATGATAGCCAGCTGATGTATCCGCTCTCTAGCAGTTTTCACAAAACTAGAGAGGGTCAATAAATCACTTCAGTAAAATAGTTTTGTAAAAGGAACATTCGTAGAATTGGACTTATTGCGTTCCTCATCTTACATCATCAGGTTATAAGAAAGAAACAGAATAAGAGAGGCTCTTGAACGGAAAGATTCAATTCATCCCTCACACCGGTCACCACCTTAATACGAACTGAAATGAACGTCTCCCTTTCCATTCTCTGCCTTTCTTATCAATCAAAGTCACGTCGGGAGTTCCCCAGGGTAGCATAGTAGATCCGCTTCTATTTCTTTTATACATAAACTAATGGATACCGTTGTTAGTAGTAACCTTTGACCTTTTGAAGACGATGCGGTACTGTACAGCGGTATATCAAAAGAAGAAGACAGAAAATCGCTTAGCAAGGATTAAGATGCAATTCAAGAGTGGTGCTACAAATGGCAGTTAGAACTTAACCTTAAAAAGTGTGTAGCTATCAATTTTTGGAGGAGGAATAATTCGATAGAGCGATCCTATAAAATTAATAAAACGAAGATCGAAAGCGTTTAAACCATAAGGTATTGAGGTGTAACAATCACTAAAGATTTATCGTGGGAGAGACACATCCGGGAAATATGCGGCCGAGCGACGATTTATAAAAAGAGTACTTGGGAAATGTAATGAGAAGACAAAAGAGCGATGTTACTTATCACTAGTTAGGCCCCACCTTGAGTATGCAGCCAGTGCATGGGATCCGAATGAATTAGGTTTAATCAGAGAACTAAACAGTGTGCAGCGTAGAGCAGCTAGGTTCGTTAAAAGGTGTCACGATAGGTTGAGTAGTGTTTCATAAATAATACAAGAATTAGGGTGGGAATCATTATCAGAGCGTAGGTTAAGGTTCAGATTAAATCCATTAGAGAAATTACAATCGGATAGCTTTACTGAAGATGTTAGGAACAGACTTAAAACACCAGCGTATTATGCTGGATTCGACCAGATAAATAAGATTAGAGAGATAGATTGTCGTACCGAAAGATTCAAATGTCATTTTTCCCACATACTATAAGAGAACACAATAGGCAGCATAGCAAAGAGATAGGAAGGGGAAATATTTTAGAGTAGTCTGTAGTGCATGATGCATGTGTAAATCCCTTAAATACTATAGATACTAGCAATCTAGTTTCATGAGTCCCTATAGGTGCTGGTTTGCATGTCGGTAGTGCATGCTTGGTGATCTTCATCCCCTGCCACACACCCTCTCGGTGGCTTGCAGGGTATCGTGTAGATGTAGATGTAGATATTTGCGTTTTTCCCCTTCACCCTCTTCTCTTGAACCCCAGAGGAACACGAGGCTGTAGGACCTTTTCGATTTGTGCGTTTCGAAGCACAAAAGATAGAGATTTTTTCAACATTATTTCCTTTCATTATTGCAAGCATTTCGGCTCATGCCCCATTCATAATTGCGCGGCGTCCAAGACGTACCTGCCTTAGATGGAGAAAGTCAATGATGCTCAGCCCATTTTATAACGCTCTCTCTCCCCTCATTAGTGACAGAGGTACATTTCAGGATGTCCCTTTTTGTTCACTCGAAAAAGAAGACGTCGTGTTCCTTGGCCAATATTGTATCGATTTGAGAGGTCAATGAACTCGAAGCAAGAATGGGCACATGACGGGAAGAATGAAGAGAGAGAGAAAGGTGGGGAAATGGGAGAAAAGAGATTTATCCCTCTGTCGTCAGGGGTCATTTTCCTCAAAATTGATTCGCGCTTTAGGCGCTACGGATGACAGCGGACGAGTGATTTTTCATCACCGATGGGAGGAGAATGGTCACCGCAGTCACCTCGATCGCTTCAGCCGTGGTCCATCCCTCGAGAACCACCGGAAGCCATTCGGCAATGGCAACAATTACTTTCACTTTTCGCGAACAAGAGTGTAGAGAAAGTGTAATGAACCAACTTACGCGATGCACTATGTGTTGTCCTTTCAACATTGATAAACTATGATGCCCGTTTTTTCTTCCAATTTTAAAACAACGATTTGTCTAAATGGTGAATAAACAGTAGAGGAATTAAAACCGGACATCTTAGCCGTATCCGAAATCCAAGTATGCTACGGCAAAGCATCCTTAGTGCTAACGTTTTGCTGAAGTACAATGAAGCATACTTGGGAAATAATACTTCATATTCGGACGGTCTACGGTAAGGATCGACGTTAAGCAGTAGTAACAACAAAAAAAACACTAACTTTAGTGAAACACGTTAAGAGGGCAACAGTTATCAAATGTTTAGATCGGAAGAAAAAGAGTGATTACATGTATATTAACCTTTTCATTGATTATGTATATTAATAAATAAGCAAATGTAATAAAACAAATAAAAAATAAGATACTACACATATTTATAAGTAGCCAACAGCTCTACCATCTTTTGTTAACCTCGTCAACAATGCTTCGAAGCCTTTAACAATGGAAGCGTGCTTCTGTGCTTTGGCTTCGTAGCATGCTTCTCCCAGAGTGCTTCGCGTTCGGACGTACTTCGGGTGTTTCCGACGGTACCCCCCTCCACTTGCGAGCAAGCATTGAAGTATACTTAGCACACGATTTGGACAGGGCTACTATCCCAGTCAGCAAAGGTTTGTGCTGGCACATGCTGGCACATGTGCTAAGGTTGTGCTGCCGAGCATATGCTATAAAAACATCCTCAGCATATGCTCAGCATGTGCTAAGATTGTGCTGCCGAGCATGTGCTGAGAATGTTTTCACAACATATGCTCAGCATGTGCTAAGATTGTGCTGCCGAGCATATGCTGAGAATGTTTTTACAGCATATTCTCAGCATGTGCTAAGATTGTGCTGCCGAACATATGCTGACAATGTTTTTACAGCATATTCTCAGCATGTGCTAAGATTGTGCTGCCGAGCATATGTTGATAATGTTTTCACAGCATATGCTCAGCAAGTGCTAAGAATGTGCTGCCGATCATATGCCGTGAAAACATTCTCAGCATGTGCCAAAAGTGTGCTGCGGAACATAAGCTGTAAAAACATTCTCCGCATATGCTTGGATTGGAAAGAAATCCAGATTAACTACATCATATAATCTATTTATTTCGTTTGGCCATAGTACATGAAACTAAAGCTAGTCAATTGGGGGGGGAATAGATAGACGGAATAACTTAAAAAAATATGTACTATACAAATAGGCTATAAAACAATACTTCATATTTAGGAATCTAGCTAAAATCAAGGTACTCTAAGAGAAATTCATCTACAGAGTAGTAGATATGTCTATTTCGCTGAGTTTCCTTGGCCTTTGCAATAAAAACATTTGGACTAATTTTCATTATTCTTTGGGCTGTCAATCCATAAGCCCACACCGTCTTTGTTTCGCGCGGAAGGGTTACTTTCCAATGTGTGTGTGTATTGGCCCAATGGCAGCAGTCCCTGGGTGTTTGAATCCATTCAACTTTTTTTCAGATTTTTTCTTTGAAAGTAATATCCGGGTCGGCATCCACGGTCCCTTTGCTTGACATTGTCCTTACAAGGTGATGGTCTTTCCCTACATTTTCGTCGTCACCGATGTTTTGGACTCTCACTCAACGTTCTGTTGATGTTTAGGAAACACGAAACATTTATGAGTATTAATTATCCCGTTTCCGGTACTTTATTCGAAGAATTTATTGCACAGGCCTACAATAGATTATTTTACAATTCGGAGGCCAACCGATCCTCATACTTTGATTAGAGGTCTTCACTTGTATAAATATAAGTTTTAGCTTTTTCGTACTCAAAGCAAACTCGTTTCCATTCGTGGTAGAGATCAGTCATTAGTTTATCCTTCGTTTAATATTTTCTTAAGTCTTTGGTGAAAAAGTTCATTAGTATGGATAAAAAAAGCTGTAATCGGCAAAGCAGAAATGTCAGATCTTAGTGACAAAGACAGCTTTGGAGAGTGCGGATATTTTAGTGTCCGTTGAGGGAGTCACTGCACCGAGGACCGTTGATTCTGCTATCAGAATGAATAGCAAGCAGCAGCTCCGAAGAGGACAGCAGCGTTGAGGAACAAACGCGGTGCGGTCGGCTTCAGAGTGGATTGATAACGGTGGTTCTTGACCGCGGTTTCAAGCAAATATACACCGTACATTGAATGTAGAATGTCTGAATATCAAATTTTTGTGCAAGAGGAAATTTTTGGTGTAAGCGTGGGATAAAGTTATGTACACGTATTTATAAAACCGGCCCTTAGAGTATAGCTACATTTTTATGCGATTTTTTTCATAGACACAAAAATCAAGGGCGATTGTTATGTTGTTTGTTTATCTTGCTGGTCAGTCTCCTTAACTACGTCGTGTAAATACATTTTTGATCAATTAAAAAATTCGTGTGTACCTGACTAAACAGACGCTATTCATACTTTACCACCGGATAAATTGTTGCTGGTTTGGGATCAGCAAGAAAGTCGAAGAGGTCAGCGAGGGATGCTAGTTAAAGGCGTTCTTAAGCATTATCCAGCAACAGCAATGTTCTGAAGACGGGAAGAAGATCCTTATTTTTTCTTCGCTGGCAGAAATATGTAAGTACTAAAAAACTTTTACTTATTTATGTCATTTTCTTATATAATGGTCAACAATTACTCTTCCGTTAAAAACGTGGGTAGATGTGAGCTTAGTCATAAATTTCTAAACATTTTATGAACATGGAAATTTTTTTTTTCATCAATCAGTGTTTAGCTGGTATTAATAAAGCTGCTTAATGAAAACCTCTGAAATCAGTAAAGAGTAATATGTGAGGCATTTGTATAAATACGGGGAACGCTATTTACCATGAATTATTGTTAAATTTTGATAGGTTTTTGGGAAATTTCTTTGCAATTAGGGGAATCATTTAACACAGATCATGTGTCAATTGTAACCATTGCTTCTAATAAAGGAAGGAAGATAAGCGAAAAATTCCACAAAATAAAGCATGTAACTTGGTGTCTTTTTTGCATGAATCTGTGAGCTTTCTTTAATTATATTTAAGTTTTCAAAGAACTTCGCAATTCTACAAGATAGTACTCACATTCATCAACTCCGACTTAATATTCCATTTTAAAAATCTTTGTCAAGGGTTACGCAGAGATGGACCGAAAAAAAAAGTTTTCGTTGGTTTTTTTTCGAAAATTCTTCCTTCAGTCACCGCTGAGTTCCCACAGCATTAATTAGTATAGTGATATGTATTTTCATTATTTTTGATTTTCATCATTTTAAAATTATTACAATTATAGCTGTATTAAAATAGTAGTTTTAAATTATCATAATTTAAAAATTAATAATTATCTTTTCAGAATACATGTTCAAACATATTTACGAGAATTGCAACGAAAATGAACATGAGGCTTAAAAATACAGAAGCTCTTTTAGAGGGAAAGAAGAGTAGAGGTAAGACAAACAGCAGCTAGTGTTGTTCCAGGTGTTATACTGCCATGTAAGGACCTTGATACATTGCTTCTGGTAGAAGAAGCCCTATCTTTAGCAGGGTTCTCAATGATCTGGTATGTAATTTTACGGCCTTAGGCTATGACATTCTATTTATTATCAGAAATGTCAGTCAGTTAAGTTGTCTGTGATTTCCAGGTCAATTACTTGACCAAGAGGCGGAGTGGCAGGAAGACACACGCAAGAGCCCATGGAGTGATGTCAGCTCTTTTCACAAATTACTATGGTGCTGATTTGACTTGGGATAGGCAGCATAAACCATCAAAAAAATAGGCTTCATGAAAAATTTCCCTAAAGTGGAACACGTTCGTCAGGGTGAGTATTTTTTATTCAAATGTTGTACTGTTTCCTTATCTTAAACTGTGAGAAGATTTTTGCCTAACTTGTAGAGTTATAACATAATTATGATTATATTTATTTATTCCATACACTTATTTTTTATTCATTGCTCTATTTCTAATATGCTTAAGCTAATTACTTTACTTGAAAAAATATGAAGCAGGGTGAAATATCCCAAGGTCAGGATTTCCAATCGTGCTCGGGTGTCTTTTTTCTGGCTGATTCTTAGACATATGTGTTGAGTTCATTGTAAGAGAGGTCTTCATAGTCCTACCAAAGATTTCATTTTCCATTCCAAAAATTCCATTAATTCATTGATTAAAAATATCAAAATCAGTGATAATCTTAAATTGGGTTTTTTTTAGAATATTAAAAATTTAATTTGAGAATATTAAAAAATAAATTTAAAAATTTAAAATAATGTAGCCAAATAACTTCTTGGAATGGAGATATAGTCAAATGCAAACTGTTTAAATTCTAAATTAGCAAGCACATATAACAAAAGGGAAGATTAACAACCTTTCAAGTCCGTCCTGCCATTTAGTCATATTGTATCAATTTTCACATTGCAGATACTTTTGCTAATATCACTGAAGGCCCCCTGAAGACTTCCAAAGAAGAAATCAAGGCCAAGGAAAGCAGGTGGCTAGTGGTGGTCTCTAAAAATATAAGTGGAAGCCCTAATGTTATAGTACTTCCGTGGAAATTGCACAAATCGGATGAGGAAGAGTAAACTTTGTTAGTTGAATAAATTTCTGAATTGATTTTCTATGAAAAAATAAATGTTATTATGTTAAAATTATTTTTAAAAGTTTTTCAATGAAACAAATCAACAGTAATCGTAGGTCACCTATTTTATACTGGTTAGTTAAATCTTGAAAAGGTACAATGCTATATGCAATCCTTCTGATGTATTCGCTCAATCTGAATGGAAAGAATTTACAGGGGGAAAAAGTCCAACTAATTTTTCTAAGCCAACAGGAATCCCTTGCCCCCTCAAAATGCATCATGGAACATAATTGAGATAAAATTACAACTCCATAATAGTTGATGATTTATGTCTTCCGCAGTTTCCAGTGATACAATTACCAAGACGTTTCCTATGAGGAAACATGAGGTTAAATAATTATGTCGATCGTGAAGGTCATGGACAATAGAAAAAAAATAGGTTTTATGATTTCGTACATTTCTAATCAAAACCTGTGTTTCAAATTTGAGCCTCTATTTCGTTGCTTCTCTCATGGTAACTACCTTCACTTCTAGGAGATTTTGTTTTTAAGTACATTTTATATATGAATGAAAGCCTTTAAAGGATAAAATTGAATATACATTTGAAATAGACATCATTCTGGCCGACTCGCAGTTTATCCTAGCACCAATAAGTAGGTGGATTTAATGCAGATATTTTTTTAAGATGCAACAGGAAAATACAATGTTGGAGGTAAAGGAATCAAATATCTGTTAAAACAGTGTCTGTACCAGTCATGATATATTTCCACCAAATATGATCATGATGGGAGTAGGCCTAGGGAATCTATTGATTCAATTCTTTCAGATACTTCAGACACTTCTAACATGGAGATTCTCTGTACACACGATATTAGCACCCATATCAAGTATATTCCTAAAATCTACCCAAACCTTATTCTTAGCATATTCCCCAAGAATATGCTTAGCATGTTCTCCAAGAATATTCTTAGCATGTTCCCTAACCATATTCTGAGCACATGTGCTGAGAATATGCTTAGCACATGTCCCAAGCACATGCTTAGCACATGTCCCAAGCATGTACTCAGCAGTGCCATTTGTCATATTCTCAGCATGTTCTGAGAGAACATGCTCAGCATATGACTATGTTTTCTGAGCATATGCTAGGCATATGCTGAGCACATGTTTTTGCTGACTGGGATGTGTTGTCGTTTCGTCATTGATACATTTTGAGGCCCATATTTTTTCCTATTTTAAAACAACGACTTGGCTAAATGGTGACTAAACAGTGGAGGAATTTAAACCGGACATAGTGTATTTAAATATTTATAGGTAAATGACACCCTACGTGTACAGTCACTTCCAAAAAAAGTTAACACTTCAGAGCCGAAAATGTCCCGAGTTGACGGTGATTTCACAACGCTGCGTTACGGCTTCCCTCTGGCCGAGCCTCACGAAGTTCTAACCGAAAACAAACCCCCTTCTCTCCTCCCCCGTCCTGAGGCAGCCGTGACGCAGCGTTGTCAAACACCCGTAATCTGGGGAATTAGAAAAATTTCGGCTCTGAAGTGTTAAGTTTTTTTTTCGGAAGAGACTGTACATACCCAATAGGGTGTAAGGAGGCACCTTCTTCACCAGGCATGAAGAATCACCATACACAGCCAATACAACATCAATTGTTAGTTACTCTAATACGTATGTACTCTTCGGTAAAATAAATTCACCAAGGGAAGTGAACTGATTCAAAGACAAAAGATCTTTTAATTAATTAGACATCCCCATGTCTTGCGGAAGAGATCATGCAGAAGCTATTTCATCAAAAGAGTACTGGGCAAATGTGACGATCATGTGCGAGAAATCAGCTACTTTTCCCTTGTCAGACCTCATTTGGAATATGCTGCTAGTGTATGGGATTCCTAGGAAATCGGTCTAAATAACGAACTTGAACGTGTGCAGCGAAGATCGGCAAGATATGTAAATGGCCGGTATGATAACCTTACTAGCGTAACCAGTCTATTAAATGAATAAAAATGGGAATCATTGTCAGATCGCAGTTTGAAATTGAGACTTAATCTCCTAAATAAATTGCTAGATAATATTTTCAATGATGACGTCAAAAATATTTTGCGAACCCCAAGTTACTATGGTAGACTGGACCATAATTACAAAATTAGAGAAATTGATTGCTGAACTGACAGATCCAAAATGTCCTTTTTCCCTCGTACAATTAGCGATATGAATAACGGTAAATATATCCAATACGAGTGTATCAGTAGATAGCATAGGCATGTTGGTATAAAGACTTGAAGCTAACTCAACTAACAGCAAGTTTTTGTATGTTTGCTTTGATATTTTTATTTTTTTTTAGTAGTGTAGTTTAGAACAGTACATAAATACTAATCCTTTTTTGTCCTTGATATGTAGTGTATGTTTGGTGAGAATTAACCCCTTGCCACACACTTTTATGGTGGCTTGCAGAGTATTATGTAGATGTAGATGAAACTATGAGTAATGAGCTCAACGTAATCTGTGTTTTGCGATAAGCTCTCGAGTGAATATAGAATTTCGCAATGGTGAACACAAGAACACTTTTACGTCATTGTTTACTAACGCCACACAAACGTTCAAAATAAGCCGAAGAACCACGTATTCTTGATTATAAGTCTCTCTGGTATCCTCTGACGCATCCAGTATTTAGCTTAATTGCCCTCGGTGAAAATAAGATTTGAAAAATGACCACATTTATGTTCATATCTATAATTTTATATATATTTTTTCATGTAACCTAAATCAGTACAATGAGTTTAAATTCTTTTTTTTTATCATTCGCTAAAGAAATTTATATGAAATTTTTGAAGCCACTTTATCTGATGCTATCAAAGCTGCGTTCCTCTAGAGATTTCCTACAGTTACTTCAACACTATCTAAATGTTAAATTTAAAAATACCAATAAGGGAGCCAAGAAAAATTGAAAGTTCAATTTGAGCTTTGCGTTTTTTGGGCGTGAAACATTCATTCCTAACGAGGAAGAGTGTGAAAATACACAGCAGGCAATTTGTATGTGGGTGTGGAAAAGGAAGGAAGAAATTGATATGGGCTGAATAAGGGTCTAACGAAGGGAACATTTACGCATGGACCGTTGATTTTTGATTACACTTAAGGGAATTCAAGGCCGGGGTGATGAATGATATGTTTGCGACTAAGACTAAGGAAAGTAATCAGGCTTTATATGAGAACCTAATGATGAAAGGAAGTACGTCGATATAAATGCAACAATTAATTAATGTGGTGACTCAAATGTACCCGATGCACTGAAGCAGAAGCACTGTAAAAAGTTTATCTGATTTTAAGGTACAAAAGCGATCTGAATTTCAGGTGCAACATTTTTAAGACAGTGCATATTGAATTTCAGCACTAATATCTTGTCTAAAAATAAGGCAGGGAATGACTGAAAATCAAATCAGGTGGGACTTATTTTAAGTTAGGCCTATGCTGAATTTAAGACAGCCCTAGTCAGGTAATAATGCAGGTCACTACTGACATTCAAACCTACTTTGAGGGGCTGTCTTATTTTAAGGCAGGTGCAGGACTGAAGATCAGACCAGGTGGGACTTGTTTTAAGATAGGCCCATGCTGAATTAAGACCAAGGCTGTCTTAAATTCAGCATGGGTCTATCTGAAAATAAGTCCCATGTAACAAAGCTGGATGCTATTGAAATAAAAGCCTACTTTTATGGGATATCTAATTATAAATTCTAAATATTTAAACACTTCACACGAACACAAACCAAAATCCTAACGTTTCATATTTATACTGGATGATACTGTTATCTTGAATAAATTGTTCGATAGAGCAAACGTAAGTCGTGGAATTTCCATTGAAAACGATTTCAGGGCTGAAATGGGAACACATTAACTATAACTTCAAAGATAATATGAAAATTTGTACTTTTATTGGAAACAATGTAATCCATACAAAGTCTTAGATAACAAAGATATGTGCCAGTATCTACAAACCGAGGCAGGAGCTGTCACGCTGTCACTTGATGAGGGCGACTATTTTTAGTTCTTACAACCCTGCCACGTAGACAAAATAAGGAAGTTTAGTCTCAGGATACGTCACTCAGATACAACTGGCTCCCTTCTGCAAACAAATGAAGTATCAACGCCACATTCTCACGCCGTTAATTCATCGCACGAAACATATTTCACCTACTTACAATGAAATTTGACTAGAGTTCAAATTTTACTTATTTACGCTACGTAATCCTTGTTGAATTCCATCTCCCTGGTTACACTCCGCCCATCAGTCTCTGCTATTGGCAGGTTAGCTCCAATTGCGGAGCCAACCAAGGCTTGCTTATTTTCAGCCCTGGTGATCTCCATCTTATTTAAGACCTCCGTATTATTTAAAGAACTTAACAACTGCGTATTGAAAATAAGATGGTTGTGATCTGAAATACAGATCACCCGGGCTAAGACCACTACCGTAAAATCAGACAACGCTTAAATTCACATCGCACTGAAAATCAGATGAACTTTTTACAGTAAAATTTTGTTTCCCTTTGCAGAAATTATTCATTTTTGTTATCATTTTTGTCGTCCATTACTTTGGCTTCAAATAATATTTTTTACAGCCTCCAGGTAAAATAAAGCCAAGTCAAAGTCAAAGTCATTGCCTAGTTATAAATTACATTACACTGGTGAATCCAATACAAGCGCAATTAATTTTAAATCCATTGAGACTAGCGCGTTCCTCTAGTTCGCGCAATAAGTTATATCTCCTATTATTAATCCCACCTAACAATAATTTCATTATTCATGATACTTCCTCATTGGCTAACATTGATTTCCTCATTTTCAATATGCTGTTATTAAGTTCTTAAAATAAGACGGAGGTGTGTCTGATTTCACGCATGTTGAGTCTTAAATTTATACCGTAAAATTATACAGCGTTAAATTCAGATCGCACTGAATATCAGATAAACTTTTTACAGTGTATTTAATTCAGGCAGTGTTTATGTATTTTAGCGTATGAGACTCACTTATAAAAGTTGGACACATGATCAAAACTATCCAGTAAATGATATCAAGAAAACGGTAGAGATGATTGTCGCCAATGACATAACCTTCACATCATCAAATGCCGAGTTCATTGCTACGTTCGCTGTTTCTAATTGACGTGAGCTTTTAACGAAAGGTCTCTAAGTATCCCGAGGCATGTTTCCACGTGCGAGAGCAAGAAATGCGATCCTTGCTACCTCCGTCGGCCCTTTCGTTATCTCCCAGGGGGCATTACTGCTGGCAACCGCGCAGCGAAATTGGAATCCCTCCCCCCCCCCTCCCGCAGGCAGCTCGTAATATCGGCGGCGGCACTCACTAATGATTCTGACCGCCTCGACCTCTCAACCCCCCCCGTCCATTCTGGCGCGAGGGGGGTGCATCTCAAGGGTGAAGCCCGACGATTCGGCGGGCGTGAGGTCAGCGCCACCATTACTGAAGGGCGTTTTTCGGTCCAAAGCCGGACTCTCATGTTCTCATTAAAATCCGAATCACGCAAACGTTGCTGCCGCGAGAGATATCCTTGGCGTTCCGAATATCCATGGATTGATCGAATATGGATGCGTCGAGTGTCCGTATAGCCCTCAACTTTCCCCTAATGGGGGCGTTCACTCGGTACCGAAATCGCAATTTTGTGCGCGTAATTGTTAGATGGAAACGAAAGAAATAATTTTAGTGAAAAAATTAATCTTCTAACCACAACCATTCACTAATAAATCGAAAATTAAAATAAGCAAGAAGGTGACGCCCACCGAAAAAGCTGATGGGATAACATTGACGTCATTTTCCTCCCGTCCATGACTGCTTTTAGGGGAAGGGAAGGGAGTGGAGGGGGATTCTCGGAACGTCTGCTCGCACAGTTGTGTCGCAACTGCTCCTGGATGTCGTCATGTCGGGAAATCGTCATATCGGGATATCGACGTATCAGGATATCGGATATCAACATATAGACAAATAGGGACATCGACATATCGTGATATCGCGTTTCGAAATATCGACTCCCGTTATCAAGTGCATATCGAGTATCGTCGACGATATATCGTGGTATCGCACAGTCATACCAGAAGGGTATCAGCGGCGTCTTCAAGGGGCGTGATTAATCAGAAATGAACTCGACGACAGGCAACTCTTAAGGTTGAGCAATATAGAACTTGATGCATACAAACGCATGACAGTGAGGCAATTCATAATGTCAATTAGTATGGCAGCAACAGTAGAGCCAAAACTAAAAGCATTTGAAATATAGCATTACCGAAGAATGGGGGCGTTTACTCGGAACCGAAATCGCAATTTTGTGCACGAAATCGTTAGGCGGTAACGAAAAAAAGAATTTTAGTGAAAAAATTAATCATCCAACCACAACCATTCACTCATAAATCAAAAATAAATTAAGCAAAAAGGTGACGCCCACCGAAAAAGCTGCTTTGATAACATTGACGTCATTTTCCTCCCGTCCTTGACTGCTTTTAGGGGAAGGGAAGGGAGTGGAGGGGGACCTCGGAAGGTCTTTTCGCACAGTTGTGTCGCAACTGCTCCTTTTGGCAGACTCAGCTGTGTCTCCCCTTTTGCGATAGGGCAAAGTAGCTTCGCGGGCTCAGTTGTGATTGGACGAAGTCAATTACGTCAGAGGTTGCACCACGCCCACTTTTCCGAAATGGTTAAAAACATCAGTTTTTCACCGCTTATAAGTCGAGAAATAATTGACGGATCTAAAAACAGAACAATACGTGTCTTTTTATTTTGCAAACTATCAGATCCGGAAATAAAAAAAGCATGGTAAACGACTCCATTGCGCGATAAGATCTCGGGTGTACTGAAATTTCGGAATTGCGCATTGCGGGTTTTAAAATTTCGTTGCCTCGTTCCATCCGTCCTGAGGTTCCGATAGAGAGTTCCTCAATATCGATCGTGCTGGAGAATTCCGCTACACGTAATTCTAATTGCGTTCCTCAAACTAAGAAGCGTTTGAAAAGCTTAAAAAAAACATTAGATGAATCTTTGATTCAGAATTGTTTCAAAAGCCGGAAAAAAATCTCCTGACGTACAAGGAAAACGGGAAAACAGCATTAGAATCAGGATGGAACCATACCACGATGACTTAAGGAGGATATAGTATTACCCCTGCATGGAAGTTGGGGATATGATGATTGGGGGTGGAAAGGTATTACTTGACCTAAGAATATGACCAAGGATTGCGTTAAGGTATTCATGGAGGATAATGAAAAATGCCCTTTGATTTTTACCTGATCACCATATAGTGTAAGAGTTTTTTACGAGCCCGATCATTTTCCCAGGCACATCTGCTGGTTTATATCTTTAGGGTATGGGTACATAGAGTGCTCAAGAAGAGAAGCAGAGAATTTCTTTATATAAAAACATCTTTTCTCTGATTGAATCTTAGGGCACTCTTACAGACCCTTTAATAAAAAAATGTCCAAATTGTAATGAAACTTGTACTTAGCTAGAGGTTGTTCATGCACGAACATATCGTATAAAATAAAGAGGAAATCCTCAGGGTTCACTTGGTGGAAACGCATGATAGTAAATAGAATGATCGCTTGGTAAGATTCCACAAAAAATTTATTTTTCACCGACCGAGGTTTCGATTGTTTAACCTAGGCCTTGATAATGATTGCTAAACAATCGAAACCTAGGTCCGTGAAAAATAAATTTGTGGAATCTTACCAAGTAATCATTCTATTTACTCGTATAAAATAAGTAAAAAATAAAATGTCTTACATAATGACTGGAATAAATTGAAGCTGGAATCTGCATAATTGGATTATATTTTTATTATAACGATCCAAATAACGCAAATAGGTACAGTGGCGGGAGAAGCAGTTAAAAAGAAGCGTTCAACAAGTATATATTTGCATGCAACGAAGCGTAAGCTTGAAGTGAAAAAAGTTTGATGCGAGGCTTGGTGTCGTTTTGTCTTAAAGCATAAAGTACAAGATAAAAAAAGTTGAGAAGTTTAGCTTCGAGGCCGAAGAAAGGAGAAAAAGAGATTAAGGGATATAGAAGGATGATTTCGAGCCGGAGGTAATCCTTTTAAGAGTGAACATGCTGAAAAAACATTCACATGGAAGAGAATTGGACGATGACGTGTGACGTAAAAGGGTGAAGATAAAAACGATGATAATTGAATGAGATTTGTAATGGAGGGTAGAATTATGGCCATAGCACTGCATATCCATGGCTACCAGTTTCTTGCCTTAATATTTTAATGAGGTTATGGAATAGGGTGATTATAACTTTTCTACCGCTTCTATGATTTTGAAAATTTTATCTATTTTCAACAGACTTCTATTGGTAAACTCTTAAAAATAATACGTTAAATGTATATTTTCTGCATTAAACTTTTGACGAATACAGTTTAAAGTTTGAGGCATTACTTGTGGAACCAGTCGATTGGAAATGAAAATCCACTTTGTACGTTCCACACAAAGTTTTTATTGGTTTCGACAATACATGTCATTATCTTTATGTTACTTGTCCTAAGAATATGACCAAGGACCGCTTGAAGTATAGGACCAAAGACCAAGAAAATAGGGACCGCTCTTGTCCCTATTTTGTCCCAAAATAAGGACAAGAGCGGTGTGTACGCATCAAATTACAATTCATGTAACGCTAGGTACCTACATTGGCCAAACGGGAAGGAAGTTTTCTATCAGATGTATTGAACATGCAAAATGCTTTGCAACTGGTGACAGATCTTCAATGTTGCCAAAACATCTACTCGAATGTAATCACTCCCAATACTTTCGATCCTGAAATTCTACATGTGGAGAACAAAGGTAAAAAATTAGATTTTCTTGAACAATATGAGATAACAAAAGCCAGGAAGAAGTCTAATGTCAACATAGTAAATTTATTTATTTATTGTTTTTAATGTTTACCCAACATATAAATATAATTACAGGGTAAACAATTAATTATCGAACATTATAATACAATATTATTAGCATGGTCAAAACGCTAGACAAAGAAGATAATACAAATATTAATAACTTTGGACATTTATAAATATCTATCAAAATCAATAACATTAACAACGTTATCAACATTAACAACATTACCTCAGTGCGTTAACTTTAGAAATAAGTTCTTTTAAAAATATATTTCTGTCTTGATATAAATTCAGATCATTGCAATATTTGTTGTATGTAATACACAATCTATTAACAGGAGAATTCTTAGAATATTCACTATTAACATTCATGACATAAAGTGTCATCATATTTCTACCCTTTCTGGATGGAACATGGAAATTTATTCTATTCAGCAAAATGCCACATTCTCCTTTATTTGTTACGTCATGTAAAAATATAAGATCATTCAATATTCTTCGGTCAAATAGTTTATGGAAATGAAATATTTCCAATAAGTTGACGTATTTGATATGATTTATTATACCTTAAAAACCTTTTTTGAATTCTCTCAATAATTTCACTGTACTTTTTTGCATAAGGGTTCCATATTACAGAGCAATATTCTAATTTACTCCTTACAAGAGAAAAATACAATAATTTTAGCACATTCATTCCTAAAGTACTTTAACATACGGTATATACAACCCTGCAGCTTACATGCAGACATGGTAATGTAGAATATATGATTTACAAAGGTCATTTAGCAGTCAAAAATAATGCCCAAATCTTTTATTTCACTTTTCCTTTCGATAATCACGTCGTTCATTGAGTAATTGAACATTAATACATTATTTTTCCTTGAATAGGTTGAAGCAGAACATTTTTTAATGTTGAAGTGCAAACGGTTGTTTTGAGACCAAATAACTAAATTATGTAAATCATTCTGCACTTGTAAACATTCAGCCAAGTTATCCACTATTCTGTATATCTTAATGTCGTCAGCAAACATTAAGCACTATGTGTTATGAAGGCATTGCGGAAGATCACTTATAAATATCAAAAAATGTAGGGGGCTTAAATTCGAACCCTGTGGTACGCCTGATAGTGCTAGGTAGTTACTTGTTGTAGCATTTTTATGTACTACATAATGCTTTCTTTCACTCAAGAATGAGCGTAACAAGTAGAACAGAGATCCCGAAACCCTGATGCTTTGAAGTTTGTTCATCAACAGACAGTGATTAGCTGTGTCAAATGCTTTTTGAAAATCAAGATAGATGGCGTCCACTTGAGAATCACTATCCATGATATTGATGACATAATCTGTGAAATTAGTTAGATTTGTTGCTACTGATTTATTTGCTAAAAATACATGTTAAAACAATGCTCTATTTGATGGTCAGTCACCACTTTTAAATTTGTAACGGTTTTGTACCTTGTATTTGACTACTGTCCTTGCATTGACGTCATTGCTGGCCTTGTTTGGGAGTTCGCCTTCCTTTTTTCCCCCCTTCCACTAGATCCACTCCCCAGAAGTCAAAACAAGGATTTCTCACCTACCATAGTTCCCCCACCTCCGTGCTACTTCCCCCCCCCCCTCCCTCCTTCCTTCCTCAGTTTCCCTCTCCACCCCTAATTTGAATGTATTTAACGGACATTTTTATTTTTACACCTTGATAATGACATATATTGTCGAAACTAATAAAACCTTTGTGTGGTAGATACAAATTGAATTTTCATTTCCAATTTTGGAGAATAGTTGCCGTTTACACCTAGGAAAGAATTAATTTAAAAGTAATTTTGCTTTTTAATTTACATATACTTTTCATTCATTCCACCAGATGCGTCTTTATTTTTTATTCGATATGTTTATCTAGTGACAAACAATTGTCACAATTATGATACAACATGAAACAAACGATTTTTTTTTTGGATCTTGACGTTTTTAATATCAAGCTGAAATGTTTGTTTGTTTTTTACGAAAGCTATTTGTGTTACGCAGTATTGATCATAGAGTAGAAGTATATTACTCTCACCCTCAGGTGTTTATTTGGAAACCACTAGGTCTCATCACTCACTAAAGTAGCTCCAGTTAGAGTTGCCTTAGGTTAAAATTAGTTGTGATTCGCAAAACTGAAAGTGAATGTAGGAAAAATATCTATTTTTGGCCACGTGCGAAAAGAATGCTTTGCATAGATTTTATTACTTGTGTTGAAGGACTTTTTTTACATTGATTTTTTGGCTGGTAGCCCAGAGGAATTGGCCTTTGAGCCTTAGGGACCTTCTCATTTTCATCTATGGCAGATTTTTGTCATACACTTTATGTAAAGCTAGGAAATCCACCGTCGCGTGTGCAAATATTTATGAACATAGAATCATAGCCATCAACGTCGCGTTTGATGCAATGCAAAGTGAAGTCTTGGGGCTAGATCTCACTTTTAAAAAATATTTTCGGTTCCACAGAATTCTCTTGAAAACTAATCTCCATTTTATACATTAAATCCAACCTACTCACTTGTTATAAATTTCTAATCCTCGTCTAAATTTCCAAAATCTCCCTTACCCTTCCCTCTTTGTACACTCGTCGTTTACTCCGTTGTCCTAAGAATCACACATTAAGAACTCATTCCGCAGTCATAGTTTTTCATCTACATACACATCTACATCAGCACGACCTCTACACGATACTCTGAAATCCTCCACGAGGGTGTGTGGCAGGGGGTGAAGATCACCAAGCATGAACTACCGACATGAAAACAAGCAACTTTAGGGTCTCATGCAACTAGATTCTTAGAATCTATAGTATTTTAGGTATAAATACATGCATCATGCACTACAGACTACTCTAAAATATTTCCCCTTCCTATCTCTTTGCTATGCTGCCTATTCTCTTCTCTTTAGTAGGGGGAAAAATGCCATTTTGAATCTATCGGTACGACAATTTATCTCTCTAATCTTATTTATCTGGTCGAATCTAGCATAATACGCTGATGTTTTTAATATGTGCCTAACATATTCAGTAAAGCCATCATATTGAAATTTCTCTAATAGATTCAATCTATACTTTAACCTACGCTCTGATAGTGAATCCCCCCTAATTCTTGTATTAATTCTGAAACACAACTCAACCTATCGTAACACCTTTTAACGAACCTATCTGCTCTACGCTGCACACTGTTTAGTTCTCTGATCAACCCTAATTCATTCGGATCCCATACACTGGCCGCATACTCAAGGTGAGGCCTAACTAGTGAAAAGTAACATCGCTCTTTTGTCTTCTCATCACAGTTACCAAGTACTCTTTTTATAAATCTTAGCTTTCTTTATGCTAGGCCGCATATTTCCCGGATGTAAAAAAATTACTTCCGGTGCCAGGAATCGAACCCGGGCCTCTCGGGTGAGAGCCGGGTATCCTAACCATTAGACAATACCGGAATACAATATCGGCGGAGGCGATCGAAAGCTGTGGCGATTTCCAAATTTTAGTTTAATTAGTGAAAGAATTGGCAGAGATTGTTGAGGGAACGGAGGAAGGGTGGAGTGAAACCGTAGCCTGCACTCCGCAAAAGTCGCCAAGGGGTCCACATCTTAACATCTCATCCTACGTAAGGAGTACTGCTCTTTATAAGTAGCAAAATGGGCATGTATAGGGGTGAAATTTCTGAGGTGAAATTAAAGAAGCTAGAAGATGCTAAAGCAAGTTTCCTAAGGTAAGTCCGTCCGTCATCAATATTCTCAAGTGTTATTCTCAGGAAGATGTTCATGAGAGGAGAAGTTCCAGCTGAACAATAGATATTCGCAATCTGTTTATTGGCGTGGACTAAACAATGAAGTGCACTTGACAGAAGTATTCAAGTAGGGTCCGACACGTCACCGATCCATTTCCCCGCGTATCCTTCTTGCACTTTTTACATCTTTATGAGATTGGAAGCATGTCTCTTGACATTTTCAGTTTAATTCCTTGCCCTTCATTCTTTGTTTTGTAATATGGGAGTGTAAATTAGCCAAATGAATTCAAAATTTACTCTCAAATCTAGGCTAGTATCTGATCAAGAGTATTACACAGCGATAAAGACAGTGGAAAACCCTTAGGAAATCTAACACTCAGAGTAGCAGGTATGCTGCCTGATTCGCAGGCACTTTTCATAAGCACTTCGTATGCAGAGAGAAGGAATGGCTATTTTATAAATGGCTATTAATGCATATTAAACGTTTTATAGCCTTCTTTCAATAATTAGAAAAGTGGGTACCTATTTCAAAACGCCTAACTTTGAAATTCATAATTCATACACAAGTTCGGGGTCGGTGGGCAAAAATTGTTGTATTTCACTATCTGCACATCGAAAACGTCAGTTAATATTTTCATACTTACAAAATTGATTGAATAAACTAATTTCACTTTCTTCAACTGCTTCAATCCAATTTTTGCCCCTTTTACCAAAAACGTAAACACATTTACTTAGCAACGTAAACAAATATGCATAGCAACTGGTATAACAAGCTAATAGATAGGATAAAAAACAATTTTTCGCTACACCAAAAACAGCTTAAAATCCAAAACTACTACCAAGTCATGCAGGCAGAGAATCCACACTCAACGCACCATACCTCACTCTTTTAACTCAAAACTTGGGAGAAAACAAAACGGATACAGAATGACGGACTGACTGACCCACTACAAAATTATTATATACATATAGATTCTATTGTTGTCGGTGTATATTAAGGTCAACATGTATCAGTGCAGAGAGAACGGGAGCGAAAAATAATATATCCTTGGAAATTAAATCGGAATGCGTAGGCCAAGGCAGTCGCGAATCATTTGGAAATATGGTGTGACTGACGTATTAAAATATAACTGTTTAGGTAATCTATCGTATAAGTGTATATACGATCGAATATACACGCATACGATATATTTACAGCATATATGTTTGAACCTCTTCTAAAGAGAAATGTTCGGGTGAGGAAAAATCAGTGGAAGCGCATGAAATTCATCAGTAAAAGCCTGTAGATTGTGATTATGGCATCGGAAATTCGAGAGTGGGTTGATGGCAGCTGGGGAGGATACCCTGATGAGAGTCGTTCAAGAGGTTCCCGCCGCAGCGCTGGAAGCGGTGGTTTTGAAGATGATGGCGGTGTTGGGAAGGGTCATTACAAGCACGCGCTCACTCGCTCAGAGACCCTAAGAGCTTCCAAATTGAGGGAGTCTCTCGGTTATTTCGGGTCAAAGGGCGTTTCCCTGACGAGGAGGGGTCGTGCGTACCCCTAGGAGACATTTTAGGGTTCGTTAATTCGCACGGTGCGGGCGCCTGGGTCGGTATACGGAAATGGCCTGCAGATATTTCATAAGTTCGTCGCGTCGTCACGTAGACAAGAACCATTGCCGAATTCAACTTTCGACAATTGTCAAGGCTGTCAAAATCTCGTCATTTCTAGAACTCAGCTGTGTGCGCCTATTGAATGCATCCAGCCAATGGTGAAGGATTGGAAGGTAGAGCGACTGGCGTCCTGCCTTGAGGGAGTGAGTTTGAATTCCGGCCACTTGAAGAAAGTTCTGGCAGTGTCGTTCCCTTCATGGGTTATTAAGAAGGATTGTTTTGAGTATTAAGTACTCCGACCTTCCGATTGGACATTGGTGCTCAGCGGGTTGAAATGAGTCGAAAAAAGCTGAACGAAATTGCAACAATAATATTATGTAGTCTTGAAGTTGAAATTTTACATTCTGAACCTCCTATCACCGGTACATGTTGCGTGTAATTTAACTTTACATAATTATCGGGCATTAACGATATTCAAGGGCTCAAAATTTTACAAAATATACAAAAAATGCCGGCATTCAGTTCTTGCTGAAAATCTCCGAAAAGAAGAGATAGCAGAACCTTTTCATAATAGCTTTACGGGATGAAAGGTGACACTGATTCCCAGAACAAATCATAGTATGTGACAAATCATAGTGTTCATTTATTTAGAGGGATATTTTCTCTGTTAATAGGTCGAACCCTGTTTTATAGCGTTAATTTTCGAGCAAAAAAATCTAATTTCTTTTGGTATTACCGGCGGTCGCAGAATTTTTCAACGCATTCACTTTCCTGGAGCTTTATTGAATCTCGCATAATGAGTTACCTTGGAAACTTACAAGAACATATTGACTATTTTCTACCCAAGAGCTTAATGAAATGGATGGAAAATAGAGTCCGTCATTTTGACCTATTAACTCAGCAAATATCTCACTAATTCAATTACAATTATGATTTGTCCAAGACTATGATTTGTTCTGTGAAAAACTGCCACCTTTTATTCCGTAAGGCTATTATGAACAGCTTCTGCAAACACTTCTTTTTTGATATTTTCAGCAAACGCCGGCATTTTTTTGCATCTGTTGTTTAAATGTAAGCCCTCGCGACCTCATCCTACAGAAAAAAGTGTATATAATAGCTTTAAATATATACGCCCCCCATTGGAATTCCAGTTGTTGAAGTAAAAGACCATGTACAATATAAATATTCTCATAGATATTTTAATTACATGCCTTTCAAATTTACTTTCTCTTGTTAAATGCCTAAGAACTCCTCCTGGGTAGCATTGTTACAACACCCATCTTCATTCATTGGGATAGGTACAAACAAATACTTAAATACAAAACTTTTTCAAATGTTCTAGCTGATTACCTCTTGTTTCTATATTCAATTCTGCAATTTTCTCTTAAGAAATCTTGTCATCCTGGTTACTTTGGAAAAAAGGACAGCTTGCGTTTTTATCACTGGATCTGTAAATCGTATGACAGATACTGTTCTTATTACTATGCACATGAAGCAATCCTCACGTTTTCCCGATAAATGTATGTGTTTTATCGACCCCTGCAATACTATGTATTTGCTAATAATTATAACACCTATCCAGGTAGATAATTCTATACCTTATGGTAATCAAATATGTTTTTTTTTCTTTTTATGACATTCTCTATTTTTTTTTAATCAAAGGAAATCGTGAGTATAGGTAAATATATATACTGTCAGTTTGATGGTAAAATAGACAGTATATGGTCAATGTTTAATGCCCGGTTTACTAGGAAGCGAAATCGCCATTTCGTACACGAAATCGTTACATGGAGACGAAAAAAGAATTTTAGTGAAAAAAATTAATCTTCTAACCACAACCATTCACGCATAAATCAGAAATTAAAATAAGCAAAAGGTGACGCCCACCGAAAAAGGTGCTGTGATAACATTGGCGTCATTTTCCTCCCGTCCTTGACTGCTCTTAAGGGAAGGGAAGGGAGTGGAGGAGGATACTCGGAAGGAGTGATCGCACAGATCCTGTCGCAACTGCTCCTATTGTCAGAGTCAGCTGTGTCCCACCCTCATTGCGATGAGGTGAAGTAGCTTCGCGGGCTCAGTTGTGATTGGACGAAGTCGATATACGTCAGAGGTTGCACCACACCCACTTTTCCGACAGGGTTAGAAACATCAGCTCTTCGCCGCTTATAACTCGAGAAATAATTGACGGATCAAAAAACGGAAAAATACGGGTCTTTTTATTTTGCAAACTCCTTCAGATTCGGCATTAAAAAAATATGGTAAACCACCCCATTTCATTCCAATAAGGAAATTATATAACCCATAATGATTAGGATTGCGGAGGATGTCGAAAGGACTTTCGTACTAAAAGTATTGACGGAGGAGCGTTATTATTCTTCCGCAAGAGGGGAAGATAATCCCCGGTTAGAAAGGGATGGTGATAAAAAAGTTTGGCTTATCAAGATCTCCATAATTTTCTCATGCAAGCGAGGTTCACTCCGGAGGATGAAGTCGGACTTCTCCTAAAAAGAAACTTTTAAAATTCCGAAAAACCAGAATCTCGCTCCGAAATTTCGCCCGCGTTAAGTTCTAACCACCCCGGGCGCAATTCCTGGAAGGTCCCTCCTCGGCGCTAATCGAATAGGCGCCGGCACCTGAGCGTCGTTTCCAGGAATGCCAGGGTGTTGGGCGAAGTTACCCTCACCTCCACACTCCTGTGTCGCTCCACTCGACCTGGTACATACCTCTAAGAGTCCCTTCGAGCGATTCATAAATTGGTGGTGTCCCAAATTTTTCATGATATTGCATATCGCCTGAAATCGCTCGATGTTGCATATCGTACAATTTAGCATATCGCACGTCGCCTTATGTCGTAGGACTTCCACAAGAACACGAAGAGTATCGATTTGTTTGACAAATATCGTTTTTTTAATTAATGTTGTGACATAATTGTGACAACCGTTCGTCGCAACATGACGATAACGAATGAAAAATGAAGACGCATCTGGTGGCATAAATGAAAAATATTATCATCAAGGGTCAATAATCCTAGGATTGGTTTGTCGCAGCCCTCCACTCGATTCTTCTATCGGCCAACCTTTATATTGTGACGTATTTCTTTTCCTATACATCCTTCATAGCCTACCCCATGTATCTCATACGAGGCCTGCCTTTTCCATTCTTCCCGTTCACTTTTCCCTCAGCAATTGTCTTCATCAGGCAACCATGTCTCAAGATATGGCCGATTAAGTTGTCCCTTCTTCTTTTTAGAGTTGTCAGCACTTCTCTTTTCGCCTACTCTTCTTAGGACTTCCTCGTTACTTACTCGGTCGATCCATTTAATCTTCAGCATTCTTCTGTAGCACCACATTTCGAATGCTTCCACCCTTTTCTTCTCCGCTGCTCTCAATGTCCATGCCTCACTGCCGTAAAGAAACATGCTCCAAATGTATAAAGGTAGTTGTTTCAGGCTTGATTTGGTGGAATATCATAGCGAAAGAAAAATACTGGCAATTTTCCACAAGAATAAAGATATTTACTTGACCGGTTTCGGTGTACAACACCATCTTCAGGTGTATGTTCTGATGAAATGTTTCCTTACTTCTACGCTTGTATTTCCAGCTGTAAGTAGATTCCTCTTTTGATAGAATGCCCTCTTTGCCTGGGCTATCCTACTAACTATTTTTTTCTTGCTTCGTCCATCGTTGGTTACTCTGCTTCCCAGGTAAAAGAACTCCTGTCACCTCTTTAAGTTTTTGTTTTCCTGGTTTGGCATTGGTTTCGGCCTCTTCTTTCTTGCTGCACACCAATATCTTAGTCTTCTTCTTATTTATATTCAGCTGATATCTGGCCATTGTTCTTTCCATGGTTACTAGAATCTTGTTCAGATCCCTCTGTGTCTCTTCTATGATTGCTATGTCATCAGCGAATCGCAGCATGCTTATTTTTTCTCTGTCGATAGTCAAGGAGTCCCTTAGAGCGATTTTTAAATTGGTGGTGTCCCATATTTTTTATGATATTGCATATCCAAAAAATTGCTAGGCTAGACTTGGTGGAACCACACATTGATAATGTAAATAAATTCACTTTGTAAAATTCCACACACTTATTAATACCGATCTAGGTTTTGACTTACACAGTCATTATCTAGGTGACAATGGTACATCACGAACCCTTTATATACAGCATTGAGTCTAAATCTACATCTACATAATACCCTGCAAGCAACCCCAAAGGTGTGTGGCAGGGGGTGATTTCTCACCAAACATGCACTACATATCATGCATAAAAAAGGAATAATATTACTATACTAGTCAGAACTTCACCATTTAAAAAAGATAGAAATTGCAAGGCAAACATGCAAAAACATTCTGTTAGTAGGCTTAGCTTTAAGTACGCATACCAACATGCAGCTACCAATGCTATCCATTGCTACTCTCCGAGTGGACATATTTACCGTTATTCCTATCTCTAATTTTACGAGGGAAAAAGGATATTTGAATCTATCAGTTCGGCAATCAATTTCTCTAATTTTATGATTATGGTCCAGTCTACCATAGTAAGTTGGGGTCCGTAAAATATTTTTAACACCATCACTGAAAATATTGCCTTGGAATTTTTTAAGAGATTAAGTCTAAATTTCAACCTGCGATCTGACAATGATTCCCATTTCAATTCATTTGATGGACTGGTTAGGCTAATATAATTATCGTATCGTCCCTTTACAAATCTTGCCGATCTTCGCTGCACACGTTCAAGTTCAAAGTGAGTGATGGGGGGGGGGGGGGGGGGGGAGGGAGGGGGGCAGGGGATAATGAGGAAGTCAACGTGCGGGAAGTGTATGCTTGGTCTAAGGTGGGAGTGGTAAAGCGGGGGCATTTGAGCGAGAATTTTTAGGAATTGTATTAAGGGAGGGGGGAAAGGTAAGGTTAGGAGAGGAGATTGGGAAGGTAGCATATAGTTCAGCACACATATATTAGATTTTTTGGATTTCAAAAATATTTTAAGGTTTTCCATATAGACCAACTTGTGGCCCTTACCTTGATAATGACAGTGTAAGTCGAAACCTAGGTCGGTTTTGTTAAATCTGTGGAGTTGTACAAAGTTATTTTTTATTTACATTATATAGCATATCTCCTGAAATCGCTCGATATAGTAGGTATATTGCACGATTTAGTCTATCGCACGTCGCCTTATATATGTCGCAGGACTTCCACAGGAACACGAAAAGTATCGATTATTTTGACAAATATCGTTTCTTTAATTAATGTTTTAACAATATTTTGACAACCCTTTGTCGCAATATAAAGATAACGAATGAATATATGCAAAAATATATGTAAACTAAAAACAAAATAACATCTAAAATTATTTCTTTCCTTGGTGCAAACGACAACTATTCATCGAAAATTTTAATGCAGAAAACATGCATTTAACGTATTATTTATAAGAGTTTAAAAAATAATACGTTATAATATACACCATATTTACAATATAATACAATTAATCTGGTACCACACCACAACTCTTGGAGTCCCTTGGAGCGTATCATAAATTGGTGGTGTCCCTTATTTTTCATGATATTACATATCGCTTGGAATCGCTCGGCATTGCATATCGTACGATTTAGCATATTGCACGTTGCGTTATCTACATCTACATCTACACGATACCCTGTAAGCCACCGTGAGGGCGTGTGGCAGGGGGGGAAGATCACCAAGCATGCACTACTAACATGCAAACAAGCAACTATATTGTCTCATGCAACTAGATTGTTAGTATCTACATAGTATTTAAGGGGTTAATACATGCATCAAGCACTACAGACCACTCTAAAATATTTCCCCTACCTATCCCTTTGCTATGCTGCCTATTATGTTCTCTTATAGTTCGGGGGAAGAATGCTATTTTGAATCTATCAGTACGAAAATCTATTTCTCTAATCTTATTGATCTGGTTGAATCTGGCAATACACGCTGAATTATTAATATGCGCCTAGCATCTTCGGTAAAGCTATCCGATTGAAATTTCTCTAATAGATTTAACATGTACGTTAACCTATGTTATTATAATGATTCCCACCCTAATTCTTTTATTAATTCTGAAACGCTACTCAGCCTATCGTAACACCTTTTAACGAACCTAGCTTCTCTACGCTGCACACTGTCTAGTTCTCTGATCAAACCTAATTAATTCGTATCCCATAAGCTGGCAGCATACTCAAGGTGGGGCCTAACTAGTGAAAAGTAACATCGCTCTTTTTTGTCTTATCATCACATTTCCCAAGTAATCTTTGTATAAATCCTAGCTTATGTCGCAGGACTTTTACAGGAACACGAAAAGTATCGATTTCCAAACTCGCTTTCGTGAAACAAGCATCGGTGAAATAACCTCAGCTGAGAAGAAGAAATACGAAAATGTTAAAAGAGATTAGATGATTGGAGAGTTGAGTGGTGAGCTGGGACAAACCAATCAACTCAGGATTAATGCCTAATTATGATTTATATTTCTCATAAAATTTCCAATTGAATAAATTTTGTTCTATCATCATCATCATCACGTGGAAGATTAAATTTCGTGCGTAAAGGAAGAACTCGTTACCTTGGCCCAAATCTGTTCGTTCGGGGTGCAAATTTTGGGCTAAGTTTACGGGTCTAGGATCTTCACACTATTATGTTTAGATTATTATGGCTTAAAACGTATTTTAAAGTGGTGGTAATGTATCGCATTTTTCACGTCCAATTAATTGCTACTGAACAGATCTTGACGTTTTGCGATACATTTGACGGAATTACCGCTACTGAATGGTATATTGTCACTGACATAATGCACCGACGATTGCACCGCGTTAAGCTTTTTCGCAAGCGTCGTCGTAATTTTCTAAGTCACGGAGTATCGCGGACGACTGCTCAAACGGAATCAACATCTACTTGCGCAGTTTCAATGTCCGTGTAAAACGTCCTTAATAGCATAATTTCAACAAGGAAAAATTTCACCTTGACCGAAATTCAAACCCGGACCCCCAGATTTCGAGCTAGGTACTTTACCAGTTGAGCTACCGAGGCTTATTTCTCCATTGTGGAACTCTAATTCTTAGCATTCTAGAACATTTTTCTAACATTATAATTCCTTCACATCCGGGAGAAAATGAATGCTTTGTTCATCCTCCTAAACCTAAAATACATCTTAAATACTTAGATATCAACATATTCTGAATTTTTTTGCTTCACGAAGATTCGCGGACGACTGCTCAAAACGGTTGCGGCATCAACTTGCGCATTTTCATTGACCTCCTGAAAAGGGCCCTCATTGTCGGCAGCGCACGTTGGCGAATGCGGCTGGCTGCGACCTCACTCTTCCGAAACGGATTGCGGCAGGGACTCCGGAATGCGCGCGCTTGGATGGATCGATGGAGGGACACGTGGGGACCTCTACCACCCCCCTCCCTTCTCCCCATCTCTCCTCCTCCCCCACGAAGTGAACCCCGAAAACTTCCTCCGGGAAGGCAACTCTCCCTCCTTCCCTCTAGGACGTGGTCGGTGAAAAGGGCTCCGGCGAAAGATCTCCCTTCGCACGGAACGTCTTGTGAATGGACCTTCATAACAGGGGACTCCTCCCGTGGGTCTGATGGAGTTTAAGCTAGGGCGTGCTGAAGGATCAAAGCAATTCGAAGACGCAAAACAAGAATCTCTTCCGAGAGACGGACTACGTGCACCAAGTGTTGATCCGAAAAGTAAAAGTCATGTCATTTTTTTATATTTTCAGCACTTATAGAACTAATGTTTCTCTATCTAATAAAGTAAAGATAATTACACCATCCCATACTACTTTTTGCACAAATCGCATTTGAAATTACATACGATTAACGGCAAGAATGGCCATCACAAGGGAATATAACGTTTAAAAATACCATAGTGACATGTCATTTTTGCAAAAAACTGATTTTTTATGCGTAATTCACAGGGAAAAAATGGCACGAAAGAAAAGGCATCAACCTACCGTATTTTTCGCTAAATCCACCAATTTCTGCGCTTATAGCGGACGAATGGCGTTAATTGACTTCAAGTGGCGTTGCGGTCCCTCTAGCCAAAATGTATGGCGTATGAATAATATCATTACTAATGAGATATTAAAGAACATTTCAGAAAAATATTATAACATAACGTGTGATACTAATATTCTGGTGTTATATATTAGTAAATTAATTGAGCACATGTATTTTTTCCATAACGTAAAAGCTGAATTGACTCCATCGTCGAGCTGATTAAAATTATCATAAAAAATAAATCCTTCGAATTTCCATCGTATTTGTTGTGATACTTATGATTTTCAATAGCTTAGGTAATTTTCTTTGTAAAGTAAGGATCACTTAGAAGGCATATACACGTACTTTAATTAATAAGATTCCTTAGACAACTTGACTCAAGAAGTCACGAGCCAACCTCCTTAAGGATCGAATGCCTCCAGAAAGGATTGCGAAGCAACGTCTCACAATGATCATCAAGGGTCAACAATCCTAGAATTGGTTTGACGCAGCCCTCCACTCGATTCTTCTATCGGCCAACCTCTTCATATTGACGTAGTTCCTACCTTTCACGTCCTTTACGACCTGTTCTATATAACTCATACGTGACATGCCTTTTTCATTCTTCCCGTTCACTTTTCCCTCGAAGATTATCTTCATCAGGCCGTCGTGTCTTAAGATGTGGCCCATTAAGTTGTCCCGTCTTCTTTTTAATGTTTTCAGTAGACATCTCTTCTCTCCCACTCTCCTTAACACTTCTTCGTTTGTCACTCGATCGATCCATTTTATCTTCATCATTCTTCGATAGCACCACATTTCATATGCTTCTAACTTGGACTTCTCTGCTGCTGTTATTGTCCATGCTTCGCTGCCATATAGTAGAATGCTCCAGATGTATGTTCTAATGAAATGTTTCCTCACTTCCAGGCTTGTATTTTCAGCTGTAAGCAGAATCTTTTTCTGGTAAAATACTCTTTCTGCTTGGGCTATTCTACTGGCAATTTCTCTTTTACTTCGTCCACCGCTGGTTACTCGGCTTCCCAGTTAGCAAGACTCTTCCACCTCCTCGATTTTTTGTTTTCCTAGTTTGACATTGGTCCTGGCTTCCTTTCTCCTACTGCACACCAATACCTTAGTTTTCTTTTTATTGATCGTCTCACAATGCAAAAGTGAAATGAAGCGTGGTCAAGTGGAATTTATGATAGAAATATTCATACTTCTGCTGTTGTTATATCCCAATAATTAATCTGAACCTTGAGCCGGATGCCAGGATATAAATCTTGTGGATATCTTCTGTATTTAGCTACAGCTAGCTAGCTTTTGGCTAGCTTGTACACAATATTGATAAGAATAATAATAATAAAATTTATTTCACTCACAATAGACACAAAAAATAGTTAAATAAACATAAAAAGAGTGTAAAATTAGGCACCCCTGTAGGAAAATCCTTTGTTGGGGTTGACATTCCTTTATTAAGGCTTTTTGCGGCAGTTACAAGAGGAAATAAGAAAATCAAATACTAAGGGTCATACAACTAAACAGACATTGTGTCCTTGAATATTTAAATTGTCCTTAATTTTGAAAAATCTTCTTATCCCTTTTGTGTTAAATTTAATTCAGGTACATATTTCACAGCACATCCCAAATTCAATAAATATAATGAAACATATAAAGAGCAAATTTACTAAACTACATTTACATAACTATATCGAACATATATAAATACATGGAAACTTTGAACAATGGACATGTTAACATGAGGAGGCTTAAGCTAAAGTCCTGAAATATATTTCTATACCAAGACTTTTGTTTAATTTTCTACTCCATGATCGAGTTGAAAAAAATCGTGTAATACTACGTTCGTAGCAAAACAGATCATTTCTATTAGTTGCTAGAAAACATAGATTAGCCGGAAAGTACGTCTTGACGATTCATCCCAAAGATATGCATAGCAGTTACCTTTGCGCAAAAGTGAAAATCGAAATAAATTCTATTTATGGAAGCTAAAATATTGTGATTAGCCAAAAATATGATTGAATATCTTTTCTTCCTTCTAATGACAACCCCGTAGAGTTTTATACACTGATCAGTTTAGTATTGCTTACGTCCGAGTAATTCCACAGTGATTAGCTTACTTATGTCCAATGAAAATGACATTAGAGTATAGCATGCATTAAGTGATATCTATCAGTTTTTTTATGGCAGAAGGCAAGGAAAATGCTTTTCTACTCTTCCCTTCATTATTGTACTAATCTCTTGTAACACATCTACGTCTACATAATGCCCAGCAAGCTACCATAAAGGTGTGTGGCAAGGGGTGAATTCCCACCAAGCATGCACTACATATGATAAAAAAAGGAGTAGTAATAATTTGCTAGTATAAAAAAGTACACTACTATAAAAAAGAGAAGCCTGATGAAGACAATCGTCGAGGGAAGGTTGAAGTGGAAGATTGGAAAAGGCAGGAATCGTATGAGAAACATGGAGCAGGTTGTGAAAGTAGTGTGAAGCAGGTAAAAGAGAAGAATTATGTCACAATGAAAATGGCTGCCGATAGAAAAATCGAGTGGAAAGCTGCTTCAAACCAATCCTAGTGCTGTTGACCAATGATGATGATACTAGTGTAAATTTCACTATTGAAAAAAGATAAAAATAGCAAAGAAGGCATGCAAGATGATGCTGTTAGTTGGGTTAGCGCAAATTCCTTATGCCAACATGCAACTACCTATGTTATCCATTGATTCACTCGTATTGGACATATTTAACGCTATTCATATCCCTAATTGCACGAGGAAAAAGAGGAATTTTGAATTTGCCAGTGCGGCAATCAACTTCTCTGATTTTGTGATAATGGTCCAGACTACCATAGTAAGTTGGGGTTCGCAAAATATGTTTAACATCATCACTGAAAATATAGTCTTGGAATTTTTTTTAAGAGATTAATTCTAAATATCAACCTGGGATATGACGATGATTCCCAATTTAATTCATTTAATAGACTGGTTACGCTAATATAGTTATCGTACCGTCCCTTTAGAAATCTTGCCGATTTTCGCTGTACACGTACACATTCGTTATTTAGGCCGATTTCGTAGGGATCCCATGCACATACACGCACGGTTATTAGAGCAATATTAATTTGAGCTTAATATGAGTCATTTTTGAAGTGGAAGATTTTCGTAAAGTTATTCAGTATTTTTCCATTAAAAGAGCTTTCATCGGTCGCGACAAAAAAGAATCTATACACTGATAAAATGTGTTCCCTGTGGTAAAACATTTTCTGTGTCTTGTTATTACTTAATTTAATGGCAAACGTAACAAATCCTAAAATTGAATGGAAACCCGATCGTGAAAACTTGCATCAATTCGTTCATATAGCTCTGGTGAAAAGTTGGCCAACAATAGTGGCAATTTCCCATAATTAGGGCCCTTGTTGGATCCCCGTCGTATTTGTCATTCAACCCTTGTGCCGGAGTGGAGTGCTGCTTCAAACCAAGCACAGGATTGCAGACGGATGAAGATTATGATGGCGTCTTTTCTCTTGACTCTTATAAAACTTTGAAATTGACGAAGAATATTGTTTTCATTTCAAAGATATATTTTCGTTTTACGATTGCCAGTAATATTAGCTATGATTACTTTTGACTTTAAATAAATGATTATTGAATTCAAGGCTTTAATGGAACCATTTTATGGGTGACGACGAAGAGACAGATAGCATTCCAAGAGATCCAGATTAAAGTACTCCTTTTGTGCGATTGTGGTTTATTTAATAAATGCGGTCAACCACATTTACTCAAATGTGGTTGACCTACCACACGCATTTGTGGTAGGTTAAATACCTACCACAAATGCGTGTTATTTTATGTTGGTGAACTGACTGGACTGCGTCAAATTAATAACGCGAGTTGTTTTGGATAGTGAAATTGAATCCACGTAGCGGGTAAGATATCTTTTCAGTGCATCAGTGATATTATTTAACTATTCACGCATTGGATCCTAAGTTTCGCAATGAATTTTAGTAAAATTCGCCATGGAAATAGATCTAATGGAAAGAGAGGGGGACAAAATATCAAGAAACAAGTCAGGAAGGCGAATATACGAACGGGCTACCGCTCGTCCCTTCGCGGCGATATCGAAGGAGTAATTAGGGTTTTTAGGATTTTGAACGCATTTGTTGAGACTTATTTTGCATAATAAAAGAGTTAGAGCCCTTACAACAGCTCAAACATGGGCCTAGGTGCCAATGTCATTCTGTAACCATCATTTTTTGTGTCGACCGTAGCATCAAAATTCGCCATTTTTTTTCATCATCATTAGTCATCCATCCTCGGATTGATCTGACGCAGCTCTCCACTGAGTTCTTCTATCGGCTAATCTCTTCGTATTTACGTATTGTTTCCATTTCACATCCTTCATTACTCGTTCAATGTTCTATGTGCCGTTCTTCCCGTACACTTATCCTTCAATAATTGTCTTTATCAGGCCATCGTTTCATATGGCCAATTAGGTGGCCCCGTCTTCTTCTTAGGTCATTCAGAAGACTTATCTTTTCTCCCACTCTTCTTAGAACTTCCAGGTTACTTACTCGGTCGATCCATTTTACCTTCATCATTCTTCTGTAGCACCATATTTCGAATGCTTCCACCCTTTTCTTCTCCGCTGATATCATCGTCCATGCCTCACTACCGTAAAGAAACATGCTCCAGGTGTACGTTCTGATGAATCGTTTTCTTACGCCTACGCTTGTAATTCCAGCTGTAAGTAGATTCTTCTTTTTGCAGAATGCCCTCTTTGCCTGGGCTATTATTATACTAACTATTTCTTTCTTGCTTCATCCATCGTTGGTTGCTCGTATTCCCAGGTAATAGCACTCATTCACCTCTTCCGTTTTTTGTTTTCCTAGTTTAACATTGGTTTCGGCCTCTTCTCTTTTGCTGCACACCAGTATCTTAGTTTTCTTCTTATTGATCTTCAACAGATATCTGACCATTGTCTTTTCCATGATTATTGGCATCTTATTCAGATCCCACTTTGCTATGAGGCTACGTCATCAGCGAATCGCAGCAAGCTAGGTTTTTCCATATGGCTTTTCACCCCAGAAGACTTCCCTTTCATTTCATTGATACCTCTCTCTATGTAAGCATTAAAAGTTACAGGAAGAAGTGCACAGTCTTGTCTCACTTTCTTCCTTATTCTTACCTCTTCATAGCTGGGTCCAGTTTTAATCACAGCTACTTAATTTTTATTCAAACTATGGATAATTCTCCGATCATTGTAGGACATTTCGATTCCTTTCAGAATACCAAGGATTGAATTCCAATCCACGGTGTCAAAATCCTTCTCTGAATCCACAAATGCAATGTAGGATGGTTTGTTCTTCTCCATTCTCTTCTCTATGAGCAGCCTAAGGGCTGTTTCTCTTATACCCACACATTTCCTGAATCCAGATTGATCTGTATCCAAGAGCTCCTCTGCTTTTCGTTCTATTTTTCCGTAGATGATCCTTGTCAATATCTTCGATGCTTGTGTTGTTAGAATTATAGTCCTAAAATTTTCGCATTTCTCTCTTTGTTATGGGAATAGAAGTTATAATGTTTTTCTCGAAGTCCCTGGATATTTCTCCTGTTGATTATATGTCGTAAATGGTTTTGTGAAGATGAGTTAATGTCTTCTCTCCTGATTTTTAATTATTTCTGCAGGAACATCATCAATTCCAGAAACCTTATTCATCCGAAGGTCCCTTACTGCTGCGTCAAATTCCGATCTTAATATTGATGCTCCCATATCATTCTTTCCGACTTCGCTTTCCTCTTCAATAGCTTTAGTGCTGAGTTTGTTTCTATTATAATATTTATAGTATATTTATATTATATATTTCTGTATAACTCTTCCAGATGTTCTTTCCACCTCTTCACTGTGTCTTCCTTCTTAGACGGAAGTTCTCTATTCTAGCGCCTTATGGCATTGCATCTTGCCCTCCGTTCCTTGAAGTGGTTTCTCACTATCCTATAGGCAGCTTCCATATTTCCAAGTACAATCTTGTTTTGTACATCTTCGCATAGATTTTTCAACCACATTTATCTAGCTTTCCTGGCTTTGCGATTTATTTCGTTCTTTATTCTTTTGTAACAAAGCTACCCTTCTTCAGTTTTCGCATTCTTGTACTTTCTTCTTTCTTCAATCTTCCTCAGTGATCCATGGCTTCTTCTTGGCAACTTTTCTTCTTCCAAGAACTTCTTTTGCGGCTTCCTGTAGTCCACATTTAATGTTTTCCCAACGCTCATCCACTGATTTCACAGTCAGGTCCTCTCCTATGTTGTTTCCCACTGATTTTTTAAATGCCTGCTGATGTTGAGCCTCCTTCAGTTTTTCTACTTGCCATGTGTTCTTCGCTGTCTTCTCCAATCTCTTGAATTTTAGATGGCATTCCATCATCACTAAATTATGGTCACTGTCGATGTCTGCCCCAGAGTAGCTTCCACAGTCCTCCATTTGGTTCCTATATTTCTGAATAACTAAAATGTAGTCTATTTGAAATATTCTTTTTTCTCCCAGCATTTTCCACGTGTATCTCTTTCGGCTGTGATCTTTAAACAATGTGTTAGCGACCACTAACTTATGTTGTGTGCAAAACTGTAGCAGTCTCTCTCCTCTTTCGTTTTGTTTTCCCAATCCGTATTTTCCTGTTATTCTTCCATCTTGATGTTTGCCAACGATAGCGTTCCAATATAAGCGTTCCGAAGCGTATAATAGCGTTCCAAAATAATTAGGTTTTCTTCTCCTCTTACCTCTTTTATAACTTCCGCGATATCTTCGTAGACGTCTTTCACTTCTTCATCTTCATAGTCCGCCGTAGGCATGTAAGCCTCACCACTACGGTACCTACAGGTTTGGTCTCGATCTTCACCATTATTATCCTTCCATTGCACTGCAGGAAGCTCTTCACACGCATTCCGGCGCTCTTCCTGAGCATTATGCCCACCCCAGCATTACCATTTAATGATCACGTGTGTATAATTCCTAATAATCATGTGTGTGTATAACTTCCGCTCCAAAAGTCTCCTTCTTCGGACCACTTAATTTCGCTAATTCCCAATATATCAAGGTCCATTCTTCGCATTTCCCCCTTCAGGTTCTCCAGTCTTCAACAGGTCCGAAGTGATCTCAGGTTCCATGTTCTTACCCTAAAATGTTTATCCCACTTGACTGAAGTACTCTCTCGGGTAGTTCCCGCCCGGAGGTCCGTATCGGGGACTATTTTACCATCGGAATATTTTATTCGAGAGGGTTCCATCACGTCTTGATTGAAAGAAAGAGTGAAGCGGCCATTTTTTCACATCGTGCAATACCGTTGCCTTAGCGCAAATTTTCTCTGCCACACAGTTAGTGCCGATATAAACTAAAAAAATTAACATTTATATTCCTAGTAAACAGGTATATCTCATTTCAAATGTTTTCCGCGTAATCTACATCTACATAATACCCTTCAAGCCACCACAAAGTGTGTGGCAGGGGGTGAATTCTCACTAAACATGCACTACATATCATGCATAAAAAAGGAATAGTGTTAATATATTAGTCAGAACCTCACTATTTAAAAAAGATAGAAATAGCAAAGCAAACATGCAAAAACATTCTGTTAGTAGGGTTAGCTTTAAGTACTCATACCAACATGCAGATACCAATGCTATCCATTGCTACTCTCCGATTGGACATATTTACCATTATTTGTATCTCGAACTGTACGAGGGAAAAAGGATATTCTGAATCTATCAGTTCAGCAATCACTTTCTCTAATTTTGTGATAATGGTCCAGTCTGCCATAGTAAGTTGGGGTTCGCAAATTAATTTTAACATCATCACTGAAAATATGGTCTTGTAATTTGTTTAACAGATTAAGTCTAAATTTCAACCTGCGATCTGACAATGATTCCCAATTTAATTCATTTAATAGACTGGTTACGCAAATAAGGTTATCGTATCGTCCCTTTACAAATCTTGCCGATCTTCGCTGCACACGTTCAAGTTCGTTATTTCGGTCGATTTCGTAGGGATACCATACACTGGCAGCATATTCCAAATGAGGTCTAACAAGGAAAAACTAGCTGATTTCTCGTACGTGTTCGTCACATTTAGCCAATACTCTTTTGAGAATCCCAGTTTACGATTAGCTTGACCCATTATTTCACGTATGTGTTTACCCAAGGAAAGATCATGTGTCAGTCTTATTCCAAGATATTTAATGGATCCCACGTTTGTAATTTCATTATTGCTTATTTTGTAAGTGCTAGGAGGAGAACTATTCTTTTTCCAAAAATACATCACTACACATTTTTTAAAATTTAATTCTTAATTTATTATTAGTTAAATTAAACTGCCATGTATCATTATATGAAAACATGCAGGCATGTGTAGTGGGACACGATTCGCAATCGATGAATTCTATTTTCATTGATGGGGGAAACTGCGCAGTGTTGCTGTTGTTGAGGGCGCCCGATTGACCTATTGGACTATCCGCCCACGTGCCCTCGTAACAAGAGATGAATGGGGGAGATGGGGGTTCTATTCTCGTCGATGGCCTCCGCCGCCCACGGAGATCAGAGTTCGGTAAACAAGCGTTGACGGCCAGGGAGGAGTAGCCCGTTTGGGAGTCGACGCTGCCCCACGACCGACGGTGTGTGCAGTGGAGTTATTCAATACAACTTAGTGTTCCACCAAGTGCAATCCTACATCTACACCTACATGATACCCTGCAAGCCATCGCGAGGGGTGTGGCAAAGGGTGAAGATCACCAAGCATGCATTACCGACACGCAAACAAGCAACTATACGGTATCATGCAACTAGATTGTTAGTATCTAAAGTATTTAAGAGATTAATACATGCATCATGCACTACAGAATACTCTAAAGTATTTCCCCTAAATATCCCTTTGCTATGCTGCCTATTCTGTTCTCTTATAGAACGGGGGAAAAATACCATTTTGAATCTATCAGTACGATAATCTATCTCTCTAAACTTATTTATTTGGTCGATTCTAGCATAATACGCTCGTGTTTTTAATATGTGCCAAACATCTTCAATAAAGCTATCCGATTGTTAAAGCTATTCTCCAATAGATTTAATCTGTACGTTAACCTACGCTCTGACAATGATTCCCACCCTAATTCTGGTATCAATTCTGAAACACTAGTCAACATATCGTAAAACCTTTTAACGAACCTAGCTGCTGTACGCTACTATTTATCATCCATTATCATTTCAAACTAACTAATTCGAAGGGAACTTTGTTGGTAACTCTTTTTGCATGCAGTCAGCGAATAGATTATTTGTTAAATCAAATACATTTATAATTGGGCGTCAATATTATCAGCTAGAGCGACATTTTATGTCTTCTACAAAATATGATGTCATCTAATCAATATAATTAATCTAATCGTGCATTTTTTCTTTTACGCAATGCTCGTGACTGTGCAGTTTAACGCTTATAAAGATGCGCAGCTAGAGTTGCAACGCAGAATTATACCATTGGCATGAAAACTTGTTTCATTAACCCTGTTCCATTTTTCATTCCCGTTTACTCACGTGATTACCACGATTGGAAGCTGCTTCCATGGGTGCAACTCATTGCTCAGTGTAAAGTGACCTTGAGAACGGATAAATGCAGCTCTAGCAATGGATAATTCAATCCGTAAGCTTAACATATCTTCATGTTTGGGAAATTACAGTCTTTTTAATGTTTCTATATTCGCTCCATATCCCTACTTCAAGCTCTGTCCTTCTTCCAATTCTCATTTCCCAAAAAGAAAACAACACTTTCAGTCCTTGATGTCTTGGGATATGGCCCATTAGTTCGTCTCCTCTTCTCTCCAATACTTGTTAATCAGGTTTCTTTTTCTTCTCACTCCCACAGAAAACCTTCGCAATACACTTCGCGCATGAATGGCTCCTCCGAGTTTTCCTTCTGTTTTGGCTTTCAAAATGCTATTCGGTATTGCAAATCAGACTCTAAATAGAGATACTGAACATATTATCCTCATCATTGAGCATGATATTGGAAGATTCCTGTTTACGTGATCAAGAGGTGAGATCTAATTTAGGTGTCTAAAAAAGGCTAAGTTGGAGCATTAGTTGACAAATGAGCATATAAGTATAAATCAAAGATCCATGGAAGTAATCATCAACTTTGCAAATATCTTTCACCAAGAGATTGTTAGTGGAATACATTTGGTAATATCCGAATTGAAATAATACACCTTATTATTCTTTTTTCACGATAGAGATAAAAATTCGATCACTTATTCGGATGCAAGCCAAAGAATGGGGTCGTTTACAATATTTTTATAGCCGAATATGATAGAATTTCTAAACTAAAAATACCCGTATTTTTCCGTTTTTTTACTGTCAATTATTTCTCGAGTTATAAGCGGCGAAAAAGTGATGTTTTTAACCCTTTCGAAGAAGTGGGCGTGTAATGCAACCTCTGACGTATATCGGCTTCGTCCAATCGCAACTGAGCCCGCGGAGCTACTTCGCCTTATCGCAAAGGGGGGGGGGGGACACAGCTGGCTCTCCAAATGGGAGCAATTGCGACAGGATATGTGCGAACAGACCTTCCGAGGTCCCCCTCCACTCCCTTCCCTTCCCCTAAAAGCAGTCAAGGACGAGAGGAAAATGATGTCAATGTTATCACAGCAGCTTTTTCGGTGGGCGTCACCTTTTGCTTATTTTAATTTTTGATTTATGAATGAATGGTTGTGGTTTAGAAGATTAATTTTTTCACTAAAATTCTTTTTTCGTTTCCGTCTAACAATTTCGTGCACAAAATTGCGATTTCGGTTCCGAGTAAACGCCCCAATTCCAGGATTCTCCGCGACGGTAGATGGTTGATTTTCTCGTTGGAAAGAGCACTGGCAATACGGCAAATAGTAATTAGTATTGGACGCGTTTTGCGCTTCGGTTGAAATCTAGGTCATTATTGTTTTGTGTCTATGGTAGATGCATAATTGAAGAATCGTTTTATTTCCGTATTCAGCGCATGTACCACCAATCGCATATGAACAGAGAAGTCATTTAAATAGAGACACGCAGTGGTGAACAACACATTTACGCAAGCAATTCAATCGTGAACATCTCTTGACGCATGAAATTAGAAATATCATCAAGGAATCCGCAATGATTCCCACATTATAAATTGGGTTGGAATTCAAAGTAACGATTAATCGATGTTCATTTTATTTGTGCGTAATTAATGGCTTCCAATGAACTCCCGCACTTGCCAACTCGGTAAAGCACTCTAGCTTGATAGCACGAACAAACCGGGTTCAAATTCCACTTCAGGCGTTGCTGCTGTTTTTGCCTTCGTCAACATCTACATAATACCCTGCAGGCACCACAAAGGTGTGTGGCAGGTGTTGAATTCTCATTAAACATGCACTAAATATCATTCATTTAAAAGGATTAGTATTATTATAAAAGTCTAAACTGCACTATTTAAAAAGATAAAAATAGCCAACTAATCATGCAAAAACGTGCTGTTAGTTAGGTTACCTTCAAGTCCCTACACCAAAATGCAACTACCTATGCTATGGATTGATTCACTCGTATTGGACATATTTACCACTATTACCGCCTTACGGTAAACGGAGTTATATTACCTTAGTAGTTCAAGCACCTTGGAACCTATTCCCGTCACTATGAAAGAACTTTTTAACATCCTTTTGTTTACACTTTGCATCCTTGGAACCTATTCCCGTCACTATGAGAGCTCTTTTTAACATCCTTTTGCTTACACTCTAAAAGTAATTCGTTTGTGCCATCTCAAGGGCTCGATAATGGTGGAAGAATTATTGTTCCTACACTTCGATGTTCGATCACAGGTTTTTTTTTCCACTCGCAGCAATAAGTGCCCTAGGGGGAGTGTGTTTGAAACCGTCGGGATTATCTCAAATAGGTAACCAAGGAGTCACGTGGTATAAACACGAATGGTTAGAGCAGTAGGTGCGTTAAAACCACTGATTACGACCTCATTAATTGTTTGCACTTGTGTTTTATCTCATCTCATTTAGACGAGACAGAAAAAAAGATGAGAAAAACTCAAGTGAAAACAATTCGTGATATTATAACAAGCGATTCAGACACATAAATTTACGAACCATTCGCGTTTGTACCACGTCTATTCGGGATAATGCCGACATTGATTTCAAACAAACCCCTCAAAATTGCTGTTGGAATTGGCAGTGATTTTGCCTTACCCCCTTTATATTATTTCCGAGCGAGTGGGAGAGCGATTGCATCATTAACAGCCTGGCAAGCACAGCTTGGCATTAACCACTTCTAGACTCCATGATTGCCAGCGCCGATATTCACTTCATTCCAGCCGTGGAGGATTTATCTCCCGTGTAATGGCAATCGGAATGCGTGCGGTAGCTTGGCACTCGCGGAGTTGACTCGACTGCCGCGCAGGTCCAATGCCACGCCCACACTCCTCGTTTGCATTGCACGCTCCCCCTCTCTCGAGTGACACCGCTCGTCAATCACGGCATTCTTTCACAGCGTTTCCTTGCTTCCGCGGGATCGATATCTATGAATTATCTCTGCGAAGACCGAAACCGTACGTTCCGGAAAAGAGGAAGAGCGAATCATTATCGAGCCTTTTCCTCGCTTTTGAGAAATAGGGTGGTGTTAAAAGGGTACTCTTAGGCGCAAGTGGTTCCTTTCTTATATACGGTTCTTGATAGTTAAAGATTTACCAACCTGTAACACCACCTCAGGAGGTGTGTTTGAAACCGTCGGGATTATCTCGAATAGGTTACCAGGGAGTCACGTGGTACAAACAAGAATGGTTTGCAAAATTTAGTGCCTTTTTATCACTCGTTACAATATCATTAATTGCTTTCACTCGAGGTTTCTCATCCGTCTCGACTATAGACACCCCAGATGAGATAAACACAAGGGTTAACAATGAAAGAAGTTGTAATCAGAGGTTTTAATGCACCAAATTTGCGAGCTATTCTAGTTTACACCCCGTGACTCCTGGGTTACCTATTCGTGATCACCACGATGGTTTCAAACGCAATCCCCCTGGTTTTTTCACTAGGCAAGTAAATTAAGAGTAATGGAGGATAATAAGACTGAAACCTATTGAGACCTTCTTCCCAAGGTTTAGTCTTTAAACGTCTTCATATCTATGTTCAATTATGCACGAATTACCACAATGGTGTGGGGCAGGAGGTGAACCATCAACAGACAAGCATTTTGTATAATGGAGACTTAAATTTCCACTCACTATTAATCGGGCATGCAAAAAACACAAGTCTGTAGATGAACTTCTGATGTGAAACTGGGATCTATAATAGTAATACTTTGAAAAAATATCATATATGCATTTATAAGGCAAATGTTACGAAATTATTACCGTTTACTAAGTAATGTGCTCGTTAATTATTGATTAGTCCCTAATTTCTTTAGCTACATTAATTAATGAACCGATATTTCCCAAATCATTCTTCATTGCCATCTTCGTTGCCTTTCTCTAATATCTTGGACCAACGTTTTTCCTCTTCTGCCTTCGCTTAAATACCTCCTTATTCTATTTCATCATCTTCAAGCTAACATTTCGAACGTTCTACATTTTCAGTCATTCGTTATTTGAGTCAGTGATATGACTCAAATAACGTCATGCTCCTCATATCGCCGAGTTTCAACAAACCTTTCCTTAATAATTCTAATTAGCGATCCTTTCATTAAGTCCTACCTCTGCGTATATACTTCCACGGCTAGCGTAATTATTATATCGTGTCCCTATTATCAATGTGCATGACTATGTGCATCAAAGGTACTCCCAGGCTAAGCGAAATGTTCCATATGTTATAGTTCGCTACCACCGATGTCGATGCATTATTATTGCCTTTCTACTTTTAGAATCACCTTTTCATCTAAAAAATACCCTGCAAGTCACCATAAAGGTGTGTGGTAGGGGGTGAATTCACACCAAAGCAACGTAGTCACGAAGGAATCCATTCCTTGCCGTTTGCTTCGCCTGTGAATTAAAACATTTACAATGGACGATCTAGTCCCACTTCTATGATAAAAGCCACTCACTCCGATAGCCATCGGCTGCCATTTCACTTACCGTCTCTTTGAGACATGAGTTTTTCTAATAAGAGTGTACCCTCCAATTCATCCTTAACTTGTAATTGCGTAGTGCATACACTGACTCGTAAAACTAACTCCATTAAACGCCTTATAAAAAACAATAAATCTACGTCATAACGTCCATTTTCAACAATGGGGAATATGCATGAAATTTGTTTCTCGAAGATTAATGATGTACTTGATGCGAAATTTTCACACCAATTTAAATATACAAGCCACATTTTTCTACGCCCACCACAAAGATTATTGAATGAATTTAAAATGATCCCGGAAATTGACGAAAGTCACGTGATCTGAAACGTATTCTGCCGTACGCACGTCCACTGATGACCAAGCAGCCATCAGGACCGCCTGCCGCCTCCGCCGACACTGACGACGACATCTGGACCACTATTAGTACCATCTGTCGTACTCTTCGGCGCTACATCCACTCCAGGGAGGGATCGCTTCTGCTCTCTCTCCTCGAGGAGCTGGCTTCTGCCCGCGTTGCTGCACCCGAGAATGGATGCTAGACGTGGGACCACCATCATAGCGCAGTGGAACGCAAGGGGCGTCACCAGGAGAAAGGAGGAGCTGAGGGCCTTCCTCCAGGATAAGAACGCCACTATCGCTGCCATCAACGAAACGCACCTGCGACCGGAGGACCGATGGACAATGCCTGGTTGGACGATTTTTCGTGCCGACAGGGACGTCCCGCGCGGTGCCCGGCCCAGCGGAGGTGCGGCCATCCTTGTCCACCGTACGCTGCAACACCGAGCCTGCCGCACTCACGTGCTGACCGGAGCGGAAGCAGTGTCGGTGGAAGTAAACATCGGCCGGGAGTGGCTGCGGATCACATCCATCTACTACCCTCCTGGGGACTCCTTCTGTCCGGACTTCATCCTGGACCCACTGGGAGATGGACCAGGACCGTCCATCATTCTTGGAGACTTGAATGCCAAACACACCACCTGGCACTCCCGGGTTGACAACCGACGTGGGAAAAAGCTGCGGAAACTTGCTGACGAGGAGGGCCTGGTGGTCCTTGCACCGACCACGCCCACTCACCAACGGGGGGACGTGTTGGACATTGCCATCGTGCGCAATGTTCGGTGGTCCCTCAGCATGTTTTCCTGCATTGAGCTGTCGTCGGACCACAACCCGACGATCCTGATGCTGGGCCGGAGCACTCTTCGAGAGCCGCCTACGGAACGACTCGACCTCCGGCATGCGGATTGGACGACCTTCCGGCGGCTTGTCGCGAGCGCCCTGCCCACCACACAGCGGACACCTACCACTCCGAGGGAAGCGGACGATATGGCTGCTCATCTTGCGACCGCCGTCACAACTGCCATGGAAACGGCCATCCCGAAAAAGTGGCAACAGATCCAAACGGTGCGCATTCCCCTGCCCACCGGCGTCCGGCTCCTGATAACCAGGCGCAACAACCTTCGCCGGAGATGGCAACGCTACCGCACAGGGGACCTCAAGAGGGACCTCGCTATTGCGGATGAACGCGTCCGTGCTGCCCTCCGTGATGTCCGCAGAGACCACTGGGAAACTCACCTAGCGGAAGTCCTGGAATCGGGACATGAAGACGAAGCAGATGCTGTCTGGAAAATCTGCCGCCGTCTCAAGATGGCCCGGACTCTACAGCAGCGGGACCCAGTCATCACAAAGGATGGGAGGACTGCTATCACCCCTCAGCAAAAAGCTGACATGCTTGCAGACCACCTAGAGGGCACCTTTACGCCAAATCCGCCGACGCCGGAGTCCATCAGCGTAGACGAGGAACTTGCTGCGGCCGCCGTGCTCCACACCCAAGTGGAGCTGGACGAAGCGGATCTTCCGAGCTTTGCGGAAAAGGACACTATTGCTGTCATTCGCGGCCTGAACACTCGGAGAGCACCTGGACCAGACGGCATCCCAAATGTCGTGCTCCGGCAACTCCCGTGGGCGGCGGCGACCTACCTCACGCGCCTCTTCAATGGATGTGTGAGGATCTCCCACTTTCCGCTTCCATGGAAACGGGCTGTAATCACCTGCATCCCCAAGACACAGGGAGCGGATTTGAAGCCGGGCGACTTCAGACCGATTTCCCTACTAGATGGCTTTGGGAAGCTGTTCGAGAGACTGCTTCGGTGGCCACTCTGTGACCTGGTACGGGAAGCTGGCTCCCTGCCGGAGGAACAGTTCGGCTTTCGTGAAGGCCACTCCACGGTGCAGCAGCTGATGCGCGCGGCGGACTTCATCACAGACTCCTTCAACCGGAAGATGCTCGTTGCTGGAGCCTTCTTCGATATTTCGAAGGCCTTCGATCGAGTCTGGCATCAGGCTCTTCTTCTGAAGATGGCGCGTCTGCAGCTTCCGGTTTGGATCACCCAGCTGATCCGCTCCTACCTGCAGGACAGAACCTTCGCTGTTCGCTGGATTGGGACCCGTTCCGGAACCCGACAGATTGCTGCCGGCGTTCCTCAGGGATCGGTTCTGGGCCCAATCCTGTTCAACCTATTCACCAGCGACATTCCAACCAGCAATGGTTGGAACACGATGTTGTCCCTGTACGCGGACGACGCGGCACTCCTGACCAGGTCCTGGAACAAGGAAGCTGCTGTCAAGACGCTGCAGAAGGCCGTTGATGACCTCCTGACTTACTACCGTCGCTGGAGGATCGCTGCAAACGCTGGCAAATCCAAAGCCATCACATTCCACCGAAGGCGGACAGCAACTCCTGAATCCCACTTGCTGGTAAACGGAGAGCAACTGCCTTGGGAAACTGAGGTCCAGTATCTAGGAGTTTTACTGGATCAAAAACTCCTATGGAGGCGCCAAGTGGAAAGAGCCCGCGCACGAGGGAGTGCTGCCCTGAGTCGTCTCCGGCCACTCCTGGGATCCAAAGTTCCGACCGTCGAGACGAAGCGTAGACTCTACAAGTCCTGCGTTCTTTCCACCATTACATACGCCGCCCCGGTATGGTCCAGCGCAGCGCGGTCCACCATCGGGAGACTCCAGCCGGTGCAAAACCGGGCCCTTAGGATGATCCTGGCTCGCCCGATCCAGGAGCAAACGGAGAAACTGCACCAGGACGGGAACCTGGAGCCCTTTGATGTCCTCCTGCCGAGGATTGCACAGCGCTTCCTCAAAAAAGCGGAGGCTTCACCCTACAGCGCCATTTGCAAGCTGGCTGCCATCGAGGTTCTGCCGTGGGACCGCTATAAGCGCCCCATTGCAAGCCTGGCCACGGAGGACACACAACCCCCCAAACGGCCCCGGATGCAGTAACTACTGGCTCCGAGGAAAACAAACACAAATAAGAGCTGCAGATAACCGCCGCAACTACGTCTTTGAGGGCACCGGCCCGGCAAGACGACCAGCTGTCTCACCACCAAAGGGAGAGGCAATCGCAGAGCTGCATCTCGTTACCATCCATACTACGTAAATAAAAAATCGAAATGCAATCGCGTATTGTATTAAACAAATGAGATATATACATACGCTATCGCCAAGTATTCATTTAGCATTTTATCTCCACGCATAAAAAGATAAACAACGCCCATAGTGACACCGTGCCGTGACGTCATGCGATGACGTCGTGTTTTTACCGAAAAGGTACAATTTTCAAAGAGTAATATCTTTGCTACGCAACTTAATTCTTCAGTAAAATTTTCGCCAAGCACATTTCAGCTAATAAACTTCACATTCAAACAGTTATGTGCAAACAAATAGTGCATGTTCCCCATTGAGATTAATTCCAGTACAAAGACACTTATTCGGTTTACGCGGAGTATTACGTGTTTATATTGGGGAATTTTCCAGTTTTATGAAAAAGAAAGTGCATTATTTAAAGTTTAAAATAAGGAATTGCGTTAATTCACTCAAAATCATTTCATGGAAAAATGTAGTTGCGAGTCAAGAAAGGAAGTAAGATTCATTTTAAATGAAACTATCCTTTCATTGCTGTCGTAATCATAGATTTCAATCGTGACTCACACTCTAAGATTTAATATTAAATTTATTCATTTTAATATCTCAAAAATAAAGCATGTAAGTTGGAGAAATGGGCCGAACTGAGACAAATAAAAGATGATATCGGAAAACAGGAGGTGCGTGAGAGAAGAAAGAGACAATTAGAGGGAGGAGGAGAGGGAAAAAAGCCTAGAGGTGAAGAAAACGAGTAAAACCTAAGTCAGAAGGATTCAACGTGGCCCATGCATGGCCGAAATCGATAGAAAAACATACGTAATTTAATTAATTACATTCTGATTGCAAAAGGGGAGCTTCAGGAGTCATTGAGGACTCATTTTAAATTTTCATTTACTGATTGAAATTTCAAATCTTCCAGCAATCGTTAGGTTAAGGTACAGATTAAATATATTACAGAAATTTATATCGGATAGATTTACTGAAGATGTTTGGCATATATTAAAAACACCTGCGTATTATGCTCGATTTTACCAGATAAATAAGATTAGAGAGAGAGATTGTCGTACCGAAAAATTCAAAATGTATTTTTTTCCCCATACTATAAGAGAACACAATTGGCAGCATAGCAAAGGGATAGGTAGGGGAAATATTTTAGAGTAGTGTGTAGTGCATGATACATGTATTAAAAACCAATGCTCTAATTACTATATAGATACTAACAATCTACTTGCATTAGACCCAACAGTAGCTTGTTTTCGTGTCAATAGGGCATGGTTGGAGATCTTCACCCCCTGCCACACACATTCGTGGTGGCTTGCAGGGTATCGCGTAGATATTGATTAACAATAATATTTTTTTAAATTTTTACTCATTTTAATTGTCATCATAAAATCATTGGTCTCAACCTTTTTAAAGTAATTCTCATTTGCTTTTACGACTAATTGTGAATATCACATCGCACTAGATGCGTATATGTTTGCTTTCCAGCCTTTTATTTCCCATGTGATATGACCATCACTGTTCTTTCTATGCGATTATAACCAATGTAAGTATATTGTCTCCCTCCTAATACTCTGCTTTCGGCACTCGGACACTTGTATTTAGCGAGGAAAAATTTGCAGGGGATAAAATTGGAATGTTTACGGAATATCCTAACATGCGTTATTATGTGGTTTATGGCTAAAATGATTGTGAATAATTTGACCAGCAATTCACCAATCTTCACTAATTAATTGTAAAGTTGGAAAAAATTATGTCGATTTTTTATATTAATAGTCTATCAAGTGTATACGTATAGTCAGATAAATATCCCAATAGCAGGATTGAAAATTGGTGAACCGGCAATATTTAATCCTGATGCTATAGCACGCCGAATATATAAATGGCGGCCGAACACCATTGCGTCTAATACCTCATGGCTGTAATGATTCCTGCTATCGGCGTCAAGAGTGGTTTCGTCCTACTTTTATCCAACCTGCTGTCCATTTGATTCACAATTCTCCAATTGCGCACGAGAAAAAAAAGACGAGAGCGTTGCGTTTCGAGTCATTACCGAGCTTCCACGTATCGGTCTTAATTGTGGCCACTCTTGGAGGGAGGAGTGGGGGGAATGAGAAGGGGTGGGGGGAGGAGACAGTAGCGATCCGAAATGCGCGCTCTCTCCTTCATCTGTTTCTCTGCGATCGAGTGGTCGTCTAATTTCCACCGCAGGTACGGAATATGCTCTCAGTACTCCCGGGCGGCTGTATCTCTGTCCGTTGGGTTTTTTTCGAACGGAGATTATGCGCATTGCGGATAACGACCGAATTCTGTTGATGTATCTCTCCCCATGTCTTTTATTTTTAACTGCCGAGCTGGCGTATTCCACGACCCTGGAAGGTTGACTGACCCTGAGTTCAGGCCAATGCCGACACCGGTTATGTCTCTGACATTCCTCCATTACTGACTGACTCTTCCGTCTTACCAAATGGGGTCGTTTACCATATTTTTTTATTGCGGGATATGATAGAGTTCGCAAAATAAAAAGACCCGTATTTTCCCGTTTTTTGATCCGTCAATTGTTTCTCGAGTTATAAGTGGAGAAAAACTGATGTTTTTAGCTCTTTCGGAAATGTGGGCGTGGTACAACCTCTGACTTATATTGACTTCGTCAAATCACAACTGAGCCCACCAAACTACTTTGCCTTATCGCAATGGGAGGGACACAGCTGACTCTGCCAATAGGAGAGTTGCGACAGCTTCTGTGCGAGCAGACCTTCCGAGAACCCCCCTCCGCTCCCTCCCCTTCCTAGAAAAGCAGTCAAGGATAGGAGGAAAATGAAGTCAATGATATCAAATCAGATTTTTCGGTCGGCGTCACCATTCGCGTATTTTAATTTTTTATTTATAAGTGATTGGTTGTGGTTAGAAGATTAATTTTTCCACTAAAATTCTTTTTTCGTTTCCATCTAACGATTTCGTGTACAAAATTGAGATTTCGGTGCCGAGTAAACGCCCCCATTATTCACCTGCTCTAAATCGAGGAATCCGTGAAATGTCTCGTCTTGATTTTGTTTCCCTTTCCCTTTTTTGTTTCCCTTCACCTTGCCACATTTAGAGCACTTATTTCGTATGCGATAGCTGTAAGAAGAAGTTTAGTTGTGGAATTATAAAGTGCGAGTAGAACCTTGACGAGAGATTTGAATGATCAACTAGAAGTAGTTTTTATCGTTGTATGTATCGTACTGTAAAATAATATGTTAAACAATACTGAAAATTTTGAAGTTGCAATGTTTTTTGATGCCATGATGTTAATGTATTTATGAAAGTAAGGAAAATAATAAGTATCCTTAAAGTAAATGTATCAAAAATTCCAGCCTTGCAGTAAATCTGCGCAAAATTTCGCACGTAACCTATTCTTGGGGTGCTAAAATGAAATAGTCGGCGAAGTGCGTATGCAAAGCAAACGCAGTAAAAAATGCGAACCTATTTACAGATTTCCACATATCTTGAAAGTTATCCATTAGCAAGATAAAAAGCAAAACATATCTCCGCCGATGATAATTCTTTCTTCTCCGTTGTTTACTTACTTTTCCATATTAGCATTCTTGAAACGCTAGTTTAGCTGAACATATAAAGGAACAATATATTTTAGTCTAAACTCAGCATGTGATGTCAGGCATCCATAAAAAATGTATCCACAGATAAGTCATTCATCGCCGGTGGCTTTGTTTCACCTGAGATGAATTGTTTCAGAAAACAGGAATAATATATGTGATTAAAATAAGAAAAATGCAATCGACATTTCCTACTTTTTGTTTCGAAATAGGTGTTTTTTTCAATGTAAGATTTGTTATCGCATTTAATAAGTGAATTGATGATATTTTATTTTCATTTCGCGAATTATACTCAACCCTAGGGACAGACAGTTGTGGCTCGCGAGCAGCTGTATCACGGCCCCTGACAAGGGTGGAGTCGAAAGAGTTTTGGGTCACTTGGGCTTGAAACCCTGGCCAGGGTGATTTTTCGCCTGTTGTCATAAACCGCAGAGAGAGGCTCCAGATTTCGCCCGCATGAAAGCCGTGCTACCCGCCGTTCCAGCCGCGGGGCAGACCGCGGCCGTAGGTCGAGAAGAGGGTGTATCTACTCTGGGAGTCTTCCGTTGCTTCGCTGGTTGCGAGAAAGAGACCAATGAGACAGGAAGGGCAGTTTATGCGGATGTGTTACGTCTAGGGGATACATCTACGCAAAACCCTGCAAGCCACCATAAAAGTGTGAAGCATGGGGTGAATTCTCATCAAACATGCACTACATATCATGCATAAAATAGGAGTAATATTAATATATTAGTCTGACCTTCACTGTGTAAATAGATAAAAATAAAGCAAACATCCAAAAACATGCTGTTAGTTGGGTTAGTATCAAGTCCTTATACCAACATGCAACTACCTATGGATTGATTAACTCGCATTGAACATATTTACCGCTATTCATATCCCTAATTTTACGATGAAAAAAGGACATTTTGAATCTGTCAGATCAGCAATCAATTTCTCTAATTTTGTAATCATGGTCCAGTCTACCATAGTAACTTGGGGTTCGCAAAATATTTTTAACGTCATCACTGAAAACTAATTTTCACTAAATCACATCACTAATTTTCTACCTGCGATCCGACAATGATTCCCATTTTAATTCATTTAATAGACTGGTTACGCTAATAAGATTATCATACCGTCCCTTTACAAATCTTGCGGATCTTTGCTGCTCACGTTCAAGTTCATTATTTAGACCAAATTCGTAGGGATCCCATACACTGGCAGCATATTCCAAATGAGATCTAACAAGGGAAAAGTAGCTGATTTATCGTACATGATCGTCACATTTAACCAATACTCTTTTGATGAATCCCATTCTACGATTAGATTGCCCCATTATTTCACGTGTGTGTTTACCCCAGGAAATATCATGTGTCAGTCTTATTCCAAGGTATTTAATGGATTACACGTTAGTTAATTCATCAATACTTATTTTGTACTTGCTAGGAGGAGAAGAATTCTTTTTCCAAAAATTCATTACCACACATTTTTTTTTAAATTTAATTCTAACTGCCATTTTTGACACCATTTTTCAATTGCTTGTTGGTCATCATTTCAATATTCTTTATCGTTTGGGCATCGAATTTCCCTGTACACTACAGCGTCATCGGATAATATACGAAGCTTACTTTTGACCACTTTATTGATATCATTTATGTACAGAAGGAACAGGAGTGGACCTATCACACGCGTGATAGAGGCAGCTTAGACATTTGCAATCTCCAGTTAGGATTATAGGAAATATGCATGGAATATGTTTCTCAAAATTCAAATAAATAAGTCAAAATTTTCTTGCTGACGACAAATATTAGTTAATGTTATTAAAATGTTCCCGAAAAATGACCTTAGACAAATGACCTCATACGCCTCCTGACGTCACTACATGGCATAGGTTCTCTTATTGCTACGGAAACAAACGTATCTTTTAAAAGAAAAAGAAGTGCATGATTTGTATTGAGGCCATGTCTTAATCGAAACTATAACTAAAAGGATTTTAAAGAAGTACAATCAGACAGTTGATAGTGTTTCTTATCGCCCTTTCAAAGTTTTTGGATCACCAAGGCGATTCTGTAAGAATAAGATGGTATTAATAGTTTGCCAGGGATTGTTAGACTAGTCATTACGACGTGGGAAAAACAAGATAAGTAGAGTGTCGCAGTAATAAGCAGTATTAACGGAACATCTAATCACGGCAATCCTCATTTCGCATCAGAACAACTGCTGACGATAGATTGACCAACAAATTCAGGTGCGCAAATGGGTTAGAGGCCGGGATTACGATGAAAATTTTCTGACGTGACGGAAACGGACGCTGGCGGTGAACGCTAACGTAGCGGCTCAATTGTTGGCGGTATATCACAATATACGGCAGAATACAATGTAGATGTAGATGTATTTCTTTTATGCATAAACGATCTCGGTACCATAATTAATAGTAAGCTTAGACTTTTTGCAGACGATGCGGTAGTGTATAGGGGTATATCAATGGAAAAATACAGGAAATCGCTTAGCAAGGATTTAGATGCACATCAAGAGTGGTGCGACAAATGGCAGTTAGAACTTAACATTAAAAGTGTGTGGCTATCAATATTTGGAGAAGAAATAATTGGATAGACCGTACCTATAAAATTAGTAACACGAAGATCGAAACGTTGAAACCATAAGATATTTAGGTGTAATAATCACTAAGGATTTATCGTGGGGAAGACACACAAGGGAAATATGCGGCCGAGCGAAGAGAAAGCTAGGATTTATAAAAAGAGTACTTGGGAAATGCGATGTGAAGACCAAAGAGCGATGTTACTTTTCACTAGTTAGGCCCCACCTTGAGTATGCAGCCAGTGTATGGGATCCGAATGAATTAGGTTTGATCAGAGAAGTAGACAGTGTGCAGCGTAGAGCAGCTAGGTTCGTTAAAAGGTGTTACGATAGGTTGAGTAGTGTATCAGAATTAATACAAAAATTAGGGTGGGAATCATTTTCATAGCGTAGGTTAAAGTACATATTGAATCTATTAGAGAAATTTTAATCGGATAGCTATATTAAAGACGTTAGGCACAAAACACTGTATTATGCTAGATTCGACTAGATAAATAAGATTAGAGAGATAGATTGTCGTACCGATAGATTCAAAATGGCATTTTCCCCCGAACCATTAGAGCACAGAATCAGCATAGCAAAGGGATATGTAGGTGAAATATTTTAGAGCGGTCTGTAGTACAATATGCATCTATATATCCTTTAAATACTATATTTTGCATAAAATTTATAACACACAAAATTGTAGTTGCATAAGACCCTATAATTGCTTGTTTGCATGTCGTTAGTGCATGCTTGGTGTTCTTCACCCCCTGCCACACACCCTCGCGGTGGCTTGCAGGGTATCATGTAGATGTTGATTATCGGATGCACTGCCGTTTTCCAATATGGTGGCGCGGCGAACAGTCACCTCTTGGATTCGAATTGGCGTAAAACCGTAAGTTTTCACCTTCTTCCCAAACTTTTCCAGCGTTAGTGAAGTGTAAATATAGCAGGTTGTGTTGTGAAAATTTAATCGATAAAAGACGATTCTGAGGTTTCCGCGGCGTTTCTCAACACTGGTAACGGCTTTCGGGCGTTCCTCCGCGTCGTGTGTTGTCAGGGTGACGACAGTTTCTCCAGCCATCCTGCTGGCGTCTTCAGGTCAGAAGACGCCACCAAATACCACTTCTGACCTGAAGACGCCAGCAGGATGGCTGGAGAAACTGTCGTCACCCTGACAACACACGACGCGGAGGAACGCCCGAAAGCCGTTACCAGTGATAAAAGACGATTTTCAGTGCTTTAAAAGATGTTTTGAAAATTTCCACTCTCATCCGAAAATTTACCCACCCGATTTTTTTTCAAGTCACTCGTGATTGGCTGACGGAAACCAACGCGACGGCAAAGCTAGACCTTGATAAGCGTACGTCAGCGGATTAAGTCATACTGTGGGCTGAAATCGAAAAAACTGAACAAAAATCATGTAACAACAAATGAAGATTAGTATCCACAAAGCCGTAACCATAAGAGGGCAAAGGTATAAAAAGGGGGAAAAGGGGGAAGGACGGAGGTCATACAAAGTAAGGGAGTTCTCAATCACACGTACAAAGTCATGCTTACGCAAAGTCAAATCATATTTTTCCTATTTTTATAGATAGAACGACTAAATCTTCCCAACTATTTTTGTTTAAGCTTGTTAACATGAATTTTATAATATTTTCCCATAATATTTTTCCAGAGCCTTTTTTTAAACAAATTAGTGGAGACTGAAAAAAATCCAAATATTCGACTAGCCGTACCGCTGCAGTATAGAGGGACTCTTTTATTTTAATGAATATTTTTTAATGAAAAGTAAGCCAATCAAATATATTTAATTTTTTAAAAACATAATATTTCATATAAAATACATATAGTGAGTTTTATAAACAATATTAATAAAATTATTAATTGACGGAAGGCATTGATTGTCCTATCCTGTCGTTACATACGCAAGAAACTACTTCATAAATATTGTAAATCTTGAAACAGATAGTATAAAAATAAAACACGTAAAATTATTTATTACAAGTGATATAACCCGAAAAGTTAATTCATCAACCCATTATAAGTTTTCAACGGATTCCGTATCATCACAGTCGTTATCCGAAGTTGACTCCTCCATCACAAGCAAATCTTGTGTTTCTTTGGAAACATTTATTTTTACATTTCTTCAAATAAAGCTTCCTGATATTAGGGGATCCGAAGTTAGGAGGAGCTTTTGGAAAAGATCATCCATTTCAGCCAAAAGTTTAAAATTTTCTTGTATGGCATGCTCGGTACCTTCTAATATCTTCATGCCGAGATTCCAAAGCTCCCTCCGACAGCTGGCGAATGGGAAGCACTGCTGCCTTTGCAATCGATGCTCCATGAAATAGCACCTTGTGCACCGTGGGCGGCATGAACTACCACGGAGAGAATTTCACATATAGGGAAGCGGTCATTGAGCAATAATCGCTGAAAGTACCGTAATTTATTTCAATCCCAGAATATAATACCTTGAAATTGTGGCAAACCTTGCAATAACTTCCATTGAAAATCACACCATGCATTTGTTTTCGGGTCACTTTCGTGGGGTCTATTTCTTTCCACTGCGGAAAGTTTGTAATCTGAATCACCGGATAAACAATTGAAAATCAGAATCCCTGCGTAATACACACAATAACTGAGACATTTGTCCAGGGAAGCTTACCTTTTTATCTTACCTTATTATACTCTAGTTCGGCCTCTACGTTAAAATTTCATGCTCTGGGGAAATTGAATGTAAGAGAACTCTTGGTTTTTGGCTTCTGTGGTACAAGCACTGAGATCTTTTGGCACTCACGAGGAAAATCTGACTAATTTGCTCAGTAAAATCGTGAAAAAGAGCATTTTTTCAACCAATTGGAAACAAGCATTTGTAGAAAAACCCATGGCAGCTACTTCGTAGAATTCGTCCGTGCACGTGTCCAACAGTAGCGGCGATCCTCGGAAGTGCCTCGTCCCTTTTCAGGGACGATCAATAACGCAATAAGCGGCATTTCCACATACGAACCACAAAGCATCGAATTCCATATATACCTACACTCGGCTAAGGAGCACTATGAGGATTATCTTGGTCGGCCAGTTAGTGACCGCGGCACTGCAGTAGCCTTTCCTTTTTCGAAGGTTTGAGCGGCTGATAGTAAAAGGTTCAGGAATGTGTGAGAAGTAAAATATGTGAGTGCATAGTGTTAAAAATTGAGTTTTCCAAGGATGAGAAAATATTCCCTCGCAGCCGCCAGCTTCATGGGACAAGCTTCCGAATTGCGTTGAACCTTGCAAATGTTATCTTTCTAAATAAAATCGTAATGTGCTTTTTGAAAAAAATGGAACAATCATAGGGTCGGTTGGTTATTTAGGGGAGGCGACCAACAGCTAAGGTCATTTGCGCCATATAGGATAAGTGGAGTAATACCCCTAATTGGGTAATGGTAGGAGTTTTCAGGGAACGGAGGAAGGGTGGAGGGAAACCCGGCGTCGGCATTAGCCTACTCTTGACGAAAGGCGCCAAGGGGACCACGGCTTAACGTCCCATTCGACGGACGGAGTAATGAATTTGAAATGCCCTCCTGAAGGCACTCAAGTTTTCCACTGTAAAATCCGCCACTGCCGGGAATCGAACCCGGTGGGATGGGAGGCCAGTACTCAAGCCACCACACCAACCCGATCCCTAACTTTCATTGGGTGCATAATATATATTTGAAACACGAGTGAATATGAAAACGAGAATATGGAAAACACGAGTGTTGATTCATTTTTGTTGAGGAATCCTCAACATTAACAAATTCTGAATGGATTGTCACATCTCACAAGGGGAGTGTCCGAGTTCCGGGTCTAGGATTTTGACGAAATTTGCCAAGCAGGTAGTCCTTGATGAGTTATTTACGAATCACCCCCCATATAGGGTTATATATCCAGAAGCTTCGTCAAAAAACGAGTTTGAAATATTTGATTGCAAATATAAAGCTAATAATTAGCCATGTTTAATCAGTGCAGTTTGGGTTAGGGGTAAGGTACTCGCTTCACAATGTTGACGTCCCTAGATCGAGACTTTTCGAGTCCAATTTTTTTTCATCGCAATTTCGTCGTACGACTTTCCCTGGTTTTACATATTTTTAATCTGTTTACCCGGGATGCATTTTAACTATTTTACGTAATAATTACGTAATTTGCTAAAATTACGTAATTAGTACGTTAAATAGTTAATTACGTTATTTACCTAAATCACGTAATTAGTACGTGGCGGAATTACTTCCGCACGCCCTGTCGTTTTTTGTGTATGAAATTAACGGAAGAGCATAAAGTGTGATCGTGACTTTGAATTTCCGTATCTTTGGCTACGCAGTCCCGACGCACGTACAACACTTGTTCTAATTCGCCTGGTGCCGTGATTTTCCAGCGCTGTGCTTTTTTGGAAAAACTAATCGCAAGAGAAAAAAAGAATTTAGGTTTTGTAATCATACAATTGTAGGTGACTACCGAAATGTTCGGGTGATTCTAACATGCTCCTGAAAAGGTGCAATACATTAATTCTTCAAAATTAATTGTTACCTCCGGCTTTTTATCAATTTCCAAGCGACGTCCTTGATTCGAAACTCTCTCCCACCCGAATATTTCGCCCGATCACCCGAACATTTCGGTAGATACTTACAATTATATGATTACAGAGCTTAAGTTCTTTTTTTCTCTTGCGATTAGTTTTTCCAAAAAAGCACAGCGCTGGAAAATCACGGCACCAGGCGAATTAGAACAAGTGTTGTACGTGCGTCGGGACTGCGTAGCCAAAGATACGGAAATTCAAAATCACGATCACACTTTATGCTCTTCCGTTAATTTCATACACAAAAAACGACAGGGCGTGCGGAAGTAATTCCGCCACGTACTAATTACGTGATTTAGGTAAATAACGTAATTAACTATTTAACGTACTAATTACGTAATTTTAGCAAATTACGTAATTATTACGTAAAATAGTTAAAATGCATCCCGTGTAAACAGATTAAAAATATGTAAAACCAGGGAAAGTCGTACGACGAAATTGCGATGAAAAAAAAATTGGACTCGAAAAGTCTCGAACTAGGGACGTCAACATTGTGAAGCGAGTACCTTAACCCTAACCCAAACTGCACTGATTAAACATGCCTAATTATTGGCTTTATATTTGCAATCAAATATTTCAAACTCGTTTTTTGACGAAGTTTCTGGATATATAACCCTATATGGGGGGTGATTCGTAAATAACTCATCAAGGTCTACCTGCCTGGCAAATTTCGTCAAAATCCTAGACCCGGAACTCGGACACTCCCCTTGTCAGCTCCGCGTCGCGAGGCTGCACCTTTGCGTACGTAACTTGATCGGAGTGGTGGGGGGGGGGGGGGGGGGGGGCACATTGGGGCAGGATTTGAATATTTTTGCCTTTTGAATATTAAAGTTGACATTTTACTTTGTGTTATGGTACAAAAATTTTTATCGCTAAAGACCACTAACATAAAGTTTTTCTACCTTATGGTATAAATACGTGAAAAATGCATATTTTTATTGTTTAATAAAATTTTAAAAAATATCAACAAAATCTAAGTTTTCACTATATTTGATGTAAAAAAATAAACATTTTAATGTTGGTATGCTTGAGAACTACGCACCATACGTTAAAACGCAGCAGTAGCAAAATTATTCCGTCAGTTTTTACAAGAAAAGGGAAAATAATTTTACGATCTTTTTTTATGAACTTTACAGACGACTGCTAGACCAAAAAAAGCACTTAGAATTAAACAGTCTTTCAGCATTTTGTACAATGATTATTGCACATCCCTAAAATATCTACGTTATTACCGAAATATTAAGTGAAAAAAATCATTTTTGTCCGTTTTTCGATTTCAGCCCGCAGTTCGTCGTCGGCACGTCAACTTCCGTACGTCGTGATTAGATTCATAGCGTTCCCATTCCTCTAGCTCCAACAACGCCACGCAAGCAGAAAACGTTCATCGTAATCTCGGCCACAGCTACGACTCAATCCATTGCCTACCTGAAATGAAACGACCCAAAATAAATAATCTGGTTATTCACCTTCGGCTTCTATTGATAATAACATTCAAGGAAATGTCGTAGACCTTGGCTATATCCCATTCTTAAATCAACATTTGTTTGTTAATATGAATTTACACAATGATATTTAACTCATGATGTGTTAATGAAACATTTTGGACTTTGGAAAAAACTATACATAATCTTCTGATGAAGAAAGAAATTGGACGAAGAATGCTAGGAAGTTTTTCGAAGTGATTGAGCATTCTTGACGAAAACGGAGAGATAGTGCGAGACAGTAGAACGAGAGGAAAAACGTAGGGAATGGGAAATTCAGAGAAAGAGGGGGAGGAAGTAAAATAGAGTAGTACTTGTGTACCATAAACGATACAATACCGTAATAATAAAATCAATAATATCCAAATTCTAAGATTCATTGAACCAACTTGTTGAATCTCATCGACAATAAGTACGCAACATGTTTCTGCTGGATGAAAGTCGTGTTTTAACTAAAAACTGTATAATTGCATAAAACTGCATAAAATGTATTCATGACAATAATATTGATCTTGTTGATAACTGCAACTGTCCTTTGTTGGACCAGGTAGAAAAGTACACTTACTATGGTGTGATCATTGATGAGCACTTCAAATTCTCTCTTCACATTAACAAAATTAATAAAAAAATTAAGAACTGTGGTTTATCAAATTTTTATGCTCAGCCAAATTGTACCTAAAAAGACTAAATTAATTATTTATTTTACAATGGTTGAGAGCATACTGAGATATGGAATCACAGTTTGGGGAATGGCCTGTAATACACTGTTAAATACAATAATCAGAAACCAAAAAATAATTTTAAAATCTATTGCTTTGGGTGGGTTCTCATATTGCGGTAACACTGACCTGAAATCACTTTGTGTAAAATATAATGTTTTAACTGTAGATAAATTATTTAAATGGTTAATCATTGTGGAAAATTATTTTAAGAAAGAATACCAAGTTCCCTGTATGAATACACATAGTATGTCTAAAAGAAATACTCATATGCTGATAACTTATAATTATCAAAATTTATATGGAAAAAGGTTGCCTACATATATTATACCATATACTTTTAATTGCATGCCTAGGCAATTGAGAAATTTAAAAAGAATGGCAGAAATAAAAAAAGTATCAAGGAGTGGCTAATTAATGATATTGTGAATTTGTAATCCTTTAAAACTAAGCACTATATTTATGAATATGTTATATTTCTGTGATCATTTGTGAATTTATTTTTTTTACTTATATCATTGCAATGAGATATGTTTGAGTTCTGTTTTATGTATATTAATATTATTTTCCACTATGTAACATGCCGCTGCAGCGGTTCCGCTGTTATTCATACCAGCGCGCTGGTATGAATTACAGCGGAACCTTCTGACAAGCCTTGTGGCTTAGAAGGTCCTGATTTAAAAATGCAATAAAGGCAATATATAAATTAATTAAATTAATAAATAATTATTTCTTTATGATTATCATACTTATTCAAAGTCTACATTGATTTACGTTGTTATTGTAGCCTTAAAATACATATAATCTACTACGTGCCGGGAAATAATGTTCACTACGATGCGAACAGGATGCCATTGCCAAAGTTAAACTAGGAAAACAAAAAAATCGAGGAGGTGGAATAGTTCTGTTACTTGGGAAGCCGAGTAACCAGCAATGGACGAAGTAAAAGAAATTGCCAGTAGAATTTCCCAAGCAAAAAGGGCATTTTTCCAGGAGAAGATTCTGCTTACATCCGCAAATACAAGCCTGGAAGTGAGGAAACATTTCGTCAGAACATACATCTGGAGCATTCTACTATATGGCGGCGAAATATGGACAATAACAGCAGCAGAGAAGTCCAGGCTGGAAGCATTTGAAATGTGGTGCTACCGAAGAATGATGGAGATAAAATGCATCGATGGAGTGACAAACGAAGAAGTCCTAAGAAGAGTGGGAGAGAAGAGATGTCTACTGAAAACATTAAAAAGAAGACGGGACAACGTAATGGGCCACATCTTAAGACACGATGGCCTGACGAAGACAAACGTCGAGGGAAAAGCGAACGGGAAGAATGGAAAAGGCAGGCCTCTTAAGATATATATGGAACAAGTTATGAATGATGTAAAAGAGGGGAGCTGCGTCAATATACTTAATTATTATTACGCATTAAAATTAAAGGTGGCGTTTTTGTGAATTTTTTTGTTGCGAGGCACGCATTTATCGTAGAGCCTTTTAACTGATTTTGTACACTACTGAGGCATTACATTGAATAAACTTAGTCTTTTTAGGACACTCAGAATATATGGGCAATACTTTCGACAGTCTTACGTGGAGTAATCATTTGCCCTTCAACGATTACAAGGTAACCACACTATTTAATCACATCGTTACTTTGTAAGCAAATACCTTCACTTCTTCTCATTTCCTTACGAGAGAATAAATGATTCCAGGTTGTTTTTATATTTATGCTCTGTTACGTAAATGAATCACGGCCGTTATTCTCGCAAAGATTTTTTTTATTGAGAGATGCATTGTGACTTGCACATATCTGCTTATCTTAACTATTTATGACGTTCTAAATATGGCGTTTTCATTCCTCGCTACCATCTGCTGCATTGCATAACAACACGTCATCGATTTGAGTGTGTTAAGAAAGCTATTCGAATCAAGAGCTAATACAGGATAATAATCTACATCTACACGATACCCTGCAAGCCACCGCGTGGGTGTGTGGCAGGGGGTGAAGATCACCAAGAATGCACTACCGATAGGCAAACAAGCAGTTGTAGGGTCTCATTAAACTAGATTGTTAGTATCTATAGTATTTAAGGGATTAATACATGAATCATTCTCTACAGACTGACCTAAAATATTTCCCCTACCTATCCCTTAGCTATGCTGCCTATTCTGTTCTCTTATAGTACGGGGGAAAATTCCATTTTGAATCTATCACTACGGCAATCTATCTCTCTAATATTATTTATCTGGTCGAACCTGGCATAATACGATGTTGTTTTTCATATGTGCCTAACATCTTCAGTAAAGGTATCCGATTGAAATTTCTCTAATAGATTTTATCTGTACTTTAACATGCGCTCTGATAATGATTCCCACCCTAATTTAATTCTGAAACAATACTCAACCGATCTTTTATAGGGTTTTATAAAAAGCTCTTACACCTTTTAACGAACCTATCTGCTATACGCTGAACACTGTCTAGTTCTCTGATCAAACCTAATTCATTCGGATCCCATACACTAGCTGCATACTCAAGGTGGGGCCTGAAGAGTGAAAAGTAACATCGCTCTTTTGTCTTCTCATCACATTTGCCAAGTACTCTTTTTATAAATCCTAGTTTTCTCTTCTCTCGGCCGCATATTTCTCGGATGTGTCTTCCACAAGATAAATCCTTAGTGATTGTTACACCGAAATATCATATGGTTTCAACGCTTTCGATCTTCGTAATAATAATACCTGCATATTCAATATATGTGGAATATCCGTTGAGTTGAGAAAAATTCGACTGTTATTTACGAGCCAAAACTTAAACATGGAGAAATCCTACGTCATGGAGAAATTATCATATGGCAAACAAGAGTTATAGGCTTAACTCACTGTTATAACGAAGAGGATTATATTGTGACACCATGCTGCGATGACGACCAACCTTACATAACTGCGGCACGCCGCTGACAAAAGAACTGTCCCGATGTGAAGTACACACCTTAACCAGTTTTATTTCAAAAAAAGGAAGGGGAAATCGCGGTTGCATTGGCTGTATTATGTGAAGTGTATATGTTTGCGTGAAAATTGGAAACGTAAATATTAAAACAATAGAATGGAAAGAATAAGCAAAAAGAATATAAAATAGACAAGGGCAAAATACAGTAGCAATAAGAGAATCAAACACATGCCAAAAAGACAACAAGGTGGAATAATTAAATGCATTATTGCTACAATTAATTTATAACAACATGTAGATAGTTTTTCTTCATTTTTTAAAATTAAATATTTTATTTATTTTTCTAATGTATCTTTTGTTGTTATTTTTTTTTTTACTTTTTTAAATTTATTTTTTCTCTCTCTTTTCTTTTTTTGTAATAATATTATTTTTATTTTTTATTTTATTATTTTTTTTCTTTTCCCAAAATAGTGGAATGGAATACGTAACTAATGCCTCTTCTACACGTCCGCCTGCGCTCAGCGTGTTTGGCTCAGCCTGAACGTTGAGCCACCTTCCTTTCTACACGAAACACTTAAATCGACGCTTCGCCATCTGGTGCGGAAGCTTACAAATGACATTGTAAACACTCAACATGACTGGCATAGAAAATTATTGAGAGAATGAGATAATCTACTGGTATATTATCACTTTCTATTACCTTCTGTACATTCTGGAACTTTTTCCCGGTTTCCTTCCATTGGATTGAGAACCTTATTTATCCAAGTTTTAAATAGCAACCGCGTTTTCGCGCCATACGAGTTGTTTAATCCGAACAAAAACAAAGCGTATTACTTAAGCTGGGGTCCCGAGGTTTGCTGAGCCTAAATCCTGGCCGCCCAATTGTTTCCTCGTGCAACTCGCCCACGGAACGCATTTCTGCCTTCGTGGACTACTATCTTCAACCTCATGTCCAGTCCCTACCCTCATACGTCCGTGACACCTATCATTTTCTCTCCATATTGAACTCCATCACCCTTCCCCCCAACCAACCCATTATCATGGCTACCATAGATGTTACCTCTCTCTACACCTCCATCCCACATGATGAAGGCCTTTCCGCTCTCCGCCACTACCTATCACAACGTCCTACGCCCCACGTCCCTAGCACTGAATTCCTACTCGACCTATCCTACTTCATTCTCACCCACAACGCCTTCTCGTTCAACAATCAACACTATCTTCAAACCAAAGGTTGTGCCATGGGAAGTAGGTTCAGCCCCTCGTACGCCAATCTTTATCTCGGCTTCCTTGAAAAGAACTTTCTTCCCCACTACCCACTTAAACCCCTACTATGGGTGAGATACATTGATGACATTTTCCTCCTCTGGCCGCACGACATTGATTCCCTCAACACTTTCATTTCTTCACTTGATGACTCTTCGTCTCTTTCTTTCACTTCAACCACCTCTACCACTAACATTTCTTTCCTCGATGTCAACATTTCCCTCTCAGACAATAAATTCAAAACCGCAGTCCACATAAAGCCAACTAATAAACTTCAATATCTACACTATAGCAGCTGCCATCCCTCCCACACTAAACGCTCTATTCCCTTCTCTCTCTCCATCCGCGGCCACCGCATTTGTAATAACCCGGACTCCCTACATGAATTCCTTTCGACCCTTCATAAGTCTCTTCTCTGCCGTGGCTACCCAGAATCCCTTCTAAACAAAAAAATCCTTAAAACTCCGTATCAACCTAAACCTCCTCTTCCGAATCGCCACAACATCCCCTCCATCTGCACTACCTATTTCCCTGGCTCACATTCCGTCAAACTTATACTTAAGGAACTCTTCCCCATCCTTTCTAACAGCAGCTCCACCTCCAAAATATTCCCTGTCTGCCCTTCTGTTACCTACAGACGCCCAGCCAACCTTAGTAGTATTTTCAAAAGTACTAATCCTCTCCTCAAAGACTCCCACAACATTAAAGCCACCCCGACTCCATGCAATCGCGCGAGATGCAAGACATGCCCTATTTTCACCGCACCACCCACATCTCTCTCTCATCTTCTTAACTCTCTCCCTCACTTTCCATCTTCCTCCTGTATTTCCAGTAATGTTATTTACCACCTTCAATGTAGTCTCTGCCCCGCTTTCTATATTGGCCAATGCACCACACCCCTTAATATTCGCATGAATAATCACCGCGCTTCTTGCAATCCCTCCTCTCCGCACTTCTCTCTCCCTGTCCCCAAACATGTCTCTGAACATGATTCTTCGTTCAACTCGTGTTTCAAAGTTTCAATTCTTTCCTCTCTCCCTCCTACAGATCCACCCGTTAAATTGCACACTGTTGAGCTAACATGCATCTATCTTTTAGATGCATGTAAATATCCTGGAATCAATGCGATGCATTAACCCTCCCCCACCCTTCCCCCCACCCTCTCCCCCATCCTCTCCCCTACCCTCAAGAGCACCCTCTCCCCCAAGCCATCCTTTTCCCTCTCTCCTTCCAACCGTCCGTCTCCTCACTTGTATTCCTCTTCTTGTTGAGAAAGGTGTCTGTGACCACCGAAAAATTCAACTGTACGTGTGAGTGTTCTTTTTCTGTGTCTCTATGTTTTATTTTCACACCTGTGATATTGTTTATATATATATATATATATATATATATATATATATATATATATATATATATATATATATATATATATATATATATATATATATATATATATATATATAAAATACAAAATAAAACAGACGACGAAAACATAGAAACACGCAAAAGAGACACTCACAAAAGTTTGGACGTTTCCGCGGTCATGCCGCCTTTTTCAACGGAAGAGGGTTGACTGCCGTCGACTGCTGGCTGAGTCCTCTTCGTGAGTGAAAGAGTGGGGGGGGGGGTAAGAATGGGTACAGGAGTGGGGCGGGAGACAGTGGAGGAGGTAAGGAAGTGGTGGCCTCTAGTGGGAGATGTTCAAGCCTGGCTTTTGATATGATCTTTCGAGCCAGATACGCGCCATTCAATTTTTTTCCTAGCAAAAGTATTCCATTTAAAAAGTTCAATATTTAGCGGTCATAAATTATTTTTTGAAGCATTAATGTTGGCAGGTGTAACTGCTTCAGAATAATCCCGAGTGATGAGTTAAATCAATAAATGGCATCACAGTACGTTGCTTCAGAATTTGTATCAAATATCTCTTCATCTCCAATTCCAGAATATGTTAAATAGTTTATCTGAAATGTGTTCTTCGCTTTTTCAAAAAAAAATTACATAATTAACAATTATTAACTTGTACCTACTTGATTTTATTACGTGATCACAACATGTAAATCTTGTGTGTATTTCTTGTTGCAGTGTCATGAAACTAGGAGTGCACATGCTGGAATATCCTGCTAAATACTTTCAACTTCAACCCTGGAGAACAACCATTATTGGTGAGTCAAAATGTTTTTGCAGAAAGAGACTAAAATTATTTCGATCCTCCCAAAAAAGTAACACATGTTCATTGATCACAGACCCGTGTGCGTATGCTTTTACTTTAGTATACCTTTTCATAGTTTTTTCATTTGTAGCCAGTTTCTCCCTAACGCCATAATTGCATACTCGAAAAAAGTTTTTTTTCAGTTAGACATTTGTTTGGTAGGAATAGGTGGGAATGGGGGCGTTTACTCGGAACCGAAATAGCAATTTTGTTAACGAAATCGTTAGATGGAAACGAAAAAGGAATATTAATGAAAAAATTAATCTTCTAACCACAACCATTCACTCATAAATCAAGCAAACGTGACGCCCACTGAAAAAGCTGCTTTGGTAACATTAACGTCATTTTCCTCCCGTCCTTGACTGCTTATAGGAGAAGGGAAGGGAGTGGAGGGGGGTTCTCGGAAGGTCTGCTCGCACATGTACAGTCGCATCTTCTTCTATTGGCAGAGTCAGCTGTATCCCCCCCATTGCGATAAGGCAAAGTAGCTTCGCAGGCTCAGTCGTGATTGGATGAAGTCGATATACGTCAGAGGTGACACCACGCCCACTTTTTGAAAGGGTGAAAAACATCAGTTCTTCGCCGCTTATAACTCAAGAAATGATTGACGCATCAAAAAACGAAAAAATACGGGTCATTTTATTTTTAAAACTCTATCAGATTTGGCAATGAAAAAAATGGAAAACGACCTTGCTCTCCTGACCTGAAAACACTCAGTTTATCTCTCACTACTGGTCCTGAAACGTTCGCAGCTTCTTTGTTGGGAGTCTCAGGGTTTAGCCCGTTCCTGGTTCTCGTCAAAAGTTATAAAAAACTTCACCAAACACAATTTGAAGTCGGACTGTCCTCGGTTCCCCGCGTGACGTACCTCTTCGTTGGTGATAGACTCCCCCGAGTAGAGAGGTGCGTCGTTCGTGAGTGAATTTTACAATGTGAACGATTCTTTGACATGAATCTGATGAATTGAATCATGTCGCTCGATCAAGTGGTTGAGTGAAAGTTCATAAAGAACCATACTAGTGATTTGATTGGAAAAATCTTTTGATTCACCGTGAAAGGGAATGGAGTAGAAAAATTTTAACCATGCCCTTAGATTCACGAAATTCAAGAGTGATCGTGATTGAGGGTAAACTGAGCGGATCTGAACTTCACTGCTTATACCAGTTACACTGTGAGTAATAGGAATCGTGCAATGGTGATAATTTGTAATACCACTTTTATTCCTTGGTAAGAGGAATTGCTCCGTAATGATGGAAATTCAACTACATCTACACGATACCCTGCAAGCCACCTCGAGGGTGTGTGGCAGGGGGTGAAGATCACCAAGCGTGCACTACCGACATGCAAACAAGCAACTATAGGGTCCCATGCAACTAGATTGTTAGTATATATAGTATTTAAGGGGTTAATACATGCATCATGCACTACAGAATACTCTAAAATTTTTCCCCTACCTATCCCTTTCCTATGCTGCCTATTCTGTTCTCTTATAGTACGGGGGAAAAATGACATTTTGAATCTATCAGTACGACAATCGATCTCTCTAAACTTATTTGTCCGGTCGAATCTAGCATATTACGCTTGTTTATTTATATGTACCTAACATCTTCAGTAAAGCTATACCTACGATTGAAATTTCTCTAATAGATTTAATCTGTACCTTAACCTACGCTCTGATAATGATTCCCACCTTAATTCTTTTATTAATTCTGAAACACTACTCAACCTATCGTAACTCCTTTAAACGAACCTAGCTGCTCTACGCTGCACACTGTCTAGTTCTCTGATCAACCCTAATTCATTCGGATACTCGAGGTGGGGCCTAACTAGGGAAAAATAGTATCGCTCTTTTGTCTTCTCATCACATTTTCCAATATTGAGAATGTAAGTTAGGAGAACCATAAAAAAACATTCAATGCATTACCTTTTAAGTTAATATTACCTATCATGAAGTATTTAGTTGTTAGGTGTAAACAGAAAATTTTCCGCACTTTATTGGCGTTAGTTATTTATTATTCTGTTTTAATACACAACGAAATCCATATTTGTGCAGCCGAGTTGACTAAACCCAAGGAATCACTTACAAGCACTTAATTCCTAGACAAAATTTGGACGCAAATGGTTATCTAGAGCAAACATACAGGCTATATGAAGATATTTCGGCATTTAACAAGTTTTACACCTTCGGATAGAACACTTTACCTTACAAGGATCATGAGAATTGAAAGTTAAGGTTAGTTTAATAAGTTTTATTTCTCTAGAGCAGTCGGGATATAATTACGTACGTAATAATTATATGTTTTTAAGGTCCCAATTTGAAGTACAGAACCAGAAAAATCCAGACATGGGGTCCATTTTCTTTTTCTTCATAACGTTCTCTCATTAGCGGTATCATCTGCCAATTAGTTGTTCTTTTGATATGGTTCAAAATGAACCACCAAGAGCCATGAACCGCAGGAACCATGTAAAAGAACGAGTCATTGGCGTGAACAAAGTTGCATCAATTGAATAATCGAAATGAATTAAAAATCCCATCATTATCCGAGTCTACGTTCGTCCCTAAATATAACCTACGCCAACAATACGGAATCATCGGAATTATTATATTAATTACTATCAGGCCTGCCGGCTGCTTTGCAGGCACTTTTCATAAGCATTTCGTATGCAGAGACAAGGAAATTGCTATTTTATAAACAGAGAAATGTGTCCCACTCTAAGTATCGTAAATGTTTTTATACATTTTTCTACAACATATTTTCATTATATTTTGTCTTCTACGGTCAAAAACCACGTTTTTTGCATTTTTCTCTGCCGCACAAACTGCTAAAAAATCCAAAAATACTACCAAATTATACAGACAAAAGAATCGACACTCAACGCACTAAACCTCCCTCTTTTATCGTCGTCGAAGGCTTTCGGGTGCAGCTGCGTATAACGCGTTGTCGGTGTGCGAGCTTTCGCGGCCATTGCAAGACGCATCATCAGGCAATGATCAAAACCTACGTTCCAAACCTCACTCTTTTAGCTCAAAATTTGGGAAAGAACGAAACAAAACGGATACAGAATGACGGACTGACTGACTGAAACGCTACGAAATTAATATATATTCTAATTAACCCGCTGATTTAAGAACAAACATAAATACATGATAAACGTTTTATAGCCTTCTTTCAACTATTAGGAAAGTACCTACTTCAAAAGGCCTAGCTTTGAAATTCACAATTCATACACAAGATCAAGGCCTTTAGGAAAAAATCGTGTTATTTCACTATCTGCACATCGAAAATATCAATTTTTATACTTACAAAATTGATTGATGAAACTAATTCTACTTTCTTCGACTGCGTCAATCCAAATTTTGCCCCTTTACCAAAAACGTAAACACATTTACTTAGCAACGAAAACAAATTTGCATAGCAACTGGTTCCCCATGTTAAAAGATAGGTAATATACCAATTTTTCTCATGAATTTTTCTCTTCACCACAAACTGCTAAAAATCCAAAACTACTACCAAATCATACAGATAGAAAATTCTCACTCAACGCACCAAACCTCAACCTTTTAGCTCAAAATTTGGGAGAGAACGATACAAAACGGATACAGAATGATGGACTGACTGCCACGCTACAAAATTAATATATAAAGTTATTAAAAATACCGGTTTGACATGTTGCTGCCCCGAAAAGAACTGTCCCTTATTCTTTATTACTTTTATGCGACTGTGTGATCGTCACATAACAGTGTTTCGTCCAATTGCTATGTTACATTTTCAAGTATCAGATTTTGTTCAATAGTCTAACAAGGGGAGTGTCCGAGTTATGGGTCTAGGATTTTGACGAAATTTGCCAGGCAGGTAGTCCTTGATTAGTTATTTACGAATCAGCCCCCATATAGGGTTATATATCCAGAAACTTCGTCAAAAAACGAGTTTGAAATATTTGATTGCAAATATAAAGTTAATAATTAGTCATGTTTAAGCAGTGCAGTTTGGGTTAGGTGTGAAGTACTCGCTTCACAATGTCGACATCCCAAGTTCGAGACTCATCATGTTCAATTTTTTTTTCATCGCAATTTCGTCGTACGACTTTCCCGGGTTTTACATATTTTTAATCTGCTTACCCGAGATGCATTTTAACTATTTTACGTACTAATTACGTAAGTTCCTAAATTTGCTAAAATTACGTAATTAGTACGTAAAATAGTTGCATAGTAACGCAATTAGTACGTTATAATACGTAATAATACATTTTTAACAGGGCTGGGTGTGATCGATTCAGAAGTTTTTGGTTAACACCGAAGAGAATGTATAAATGAGCTTGCGTTCGAATATTCACCGCAGGAACTGAATCCGGGCCCTCGGAACGTGATTCCAGCACTCTATCCATTTAATCGCAAATTTAACAATATAGTCAGTGTGGTTAGGGTGTATATGTATTTTATGGTGTATATTTTGTGGCTCTTACAAGGGGAGTGTCCGAGTTACGGGTCTGGGATTTTGACGAAATTTGCCATTTCTTGATGAGTTATTTACGAATCACCCCCCATATAGGGTTATATATCCAGAAACTTCGTCAAAAAACGAGTTTGAAATATTTGATTGCAAATATAAAGTTAATAATTAGTCATGTTTAAGCAGTGCAGTTTGGGTTAGGTGTGAAGTACTCGCTTCACAATGTCGACATCCCAAGTTCGAGACTCATCATGTTCAATTTTTTTTTCATCTAAATTTCGTCGTACGACTTTCCCGGGTTTTACACATTTTTAATCCGCTTACCCGAGATGCATTTTAACTATTTTACGTACTAATTACGTAATTTTAGCAAATTACGTAATTAGTACGTAAAATAGTTAATTACGTTATTTACCTAAATCACGTAATTAGTACGTGGCGGAAATACTTCCGCATGCCCTGTCGTTTTTTGTGTATGAAATTAACGGAAGAGCATGAAGTGTGATCGTGATTTATAATTACCGTATCTTTGGCCACACAGTCCCGACGCACGTACAACATTTGCTCTAATTTGCCTGGTGCCATGATTTTCCAGCGCTGCGCTTTTTTGGAAAAACTAATCGCAAGAGAAAAAAGAACTTAACCTCTGCAATCATATAATTGTAAGTATCTACCGAAATGTTTGTGTGATTCTAACATGTTCCTGAAAATATGCAATACATTAATTTTTCAAAATTATTTGTTACCGCTGGTTTTTTATCAATTTCCAAGCGACGTCACTGGTTCGAAACTCTCTCCCACCCGAACATTTCGGTAGATACTTACCATTATATGATTGCACTATTTTTGCGTACTAATTACGTAATTTTAGCAAATTTAGGAACTTACGTAATTAGTACGTAAAATAGTTAAAATGCATCTCGGGTAAGCAGATTAAAAATATGTAAAACCCGGGAAAGTCGTACGACGAAATTGCGATGAAAAAAAAAATTGAACATGATGAGTCTCGAACTTTGGACGTCGACATTGTGAAGCGAGTACTTTACACCTAACCCAAACTGCACTGATTAAACATGATTAATTATTAGCTTTATATTTGCAATCAAATATTTCAAACTCGTTTTTTGACGAAGTTTCTGGATATATAACCCTATATGGGGGGTGATTCGTAAATAACTAATCAAGGACTACCTGCCTGGCAAATTTTGTCAAAATCCTAGACCCGTAACTCGGACACTCCCCTTGTAAGTATTAGGAAGGTACGCGCACATACATACGTAATTACCTGTATCCCATTGAAGGTTCTGACATAAGAAGAATTACTGTGCTCAGCACAGCACCCGAAATTTCCTAAGGAGATATTTTATTTTGAGTAGTTTTAATGAATGTATTTTATTGAACTTCGTTATGAGTTTTGAGATTTGTTCTGAAATGCTCTATTTCCAGTAAGTAGGTATCAAAGGTATTATTGGATGAGGAGGAAGTTCAGTCAGCTATGAGGAATGATAGGGGCTTCTGAAAAATTCCAGAGCGAATGAATTTTGTGGGAAGGAGTAAGTTGGGCAGATCTGGAGACTAATGAGAAAACTTTCGACTTGGCTGGATGCAGATTGATGGAATGATTAGGGAGATATTACGGCCGTTATATGGAAGTGCGATTAGACGATGAGCACTGAATTCAAGGATACACTAAATTGTTTGCTGAAAGGATTTCCGAAAGGTGATAGTAAACGTAGTAAATTTAAGATGCCGTTTTTTCTACATAGTCCGTGGAAAATTTTCAAACTCCTATGTTCCTTTTTTTCTTTAAATTGAATTTATTCTCGCGGCTGAGCTTAAAGCCACCGAGTGCGTCCACCGGATTGCGGACGGTGGGTCGACGACTAAGACATTGGTGTGCAGCAAGAAAGAAGAGGCGAAAAACAATGTCAAACTAGGAAAACAAAAACTTGAAGAGGTTAAAGAGTTCTGTTATCTAGGAAGCCGAGTAACCAACGATGGACGAAGCAAGAAAGAAATAGTGAGTAGAATAGCCCAGGCAAAAAGGGCACTCTGTCAAAAGAAGAATCTACATACAGCAGAAAATACAAGCATAGAAGTAAAGAAGCAGTTCAACAGAACATACATCTGGAGCATTTTTCTTTACGGCAGTGAATCATGGACGATGACAGCAGCGGAGAAGAAAAGGGTGGAAGCATTTGAAATGTGGTGTTACAGAAAAATGCTGAAGATTAAATGGATCGACCGAGTAAGTAACGAGGAAGTGCTAAGAAGAATAAGAGAAAAGAGAAGTCTGCTGACAACTCTAAAAAGAAAAAGGGACAACTTAATCGGCCATATTTTGAGGCACAATGGCCTGATGAAAACTATCGTTGAGGAAAAAGTGAACGGGAAGATTGGAAAATACAGGCCTCGTGTGAGATACATGGAACAGGTTGTGAAGAATGTAAAAGAGAAGAATTACGTCAATATGAAGAGGTTGGCCGATAGAAGAATCGAGTGGAAAGCTGCGTCAAACCAATCCTAGGATTGTTGACCAATGATGATGATGATAATTAATTCATCATTGGGATTACGCCGTTGCTCAAACCCGCCATGAAACCCCTCAGCATGCCATACTCCCTGACCACATCCCTGTTCCCTAGTTTCATTGCCCCCGGCCATGCTGTGACCTAACGATTTTCTTCTCCAGAAACCAAAATGCTAGAAATGCCAATTGGCTGGAGAGCAGAAGACGGAACCCGTGATATGCGTGGCATGGTACTTGTTTAATTTTATCTATTCGTCTATTATTTTGCCTAATGTGATCTCATATTATGATCGTGAGAATTTAGGCATATAGAAGTTATCCAAACAGCGTTCAATTTTTTAATAATTTTCTCGCTATTGATTCGTCCGTGAAGTGAAACCAGAGCGTCTCATATTTGCTGTGGACGTGGGTATAGAAATAGAATAATACTGACACATGATCTTTCCTGGGGTAAACACATAATTGAAGTCTAATCGTAGGCTGGGATCCATCAAAAGAGTATTGGGTAAAGGTGACGAACATGTACGAGAAGTCAGCTACTTTTCCCTTGTTAGACCTCATTTGGAATATGCTGGCTGTGTATGGGATCCCTACGAAATCGGTCGAAATAATGAACTTGAACGTCTGCAGCGAAAATCGGCAAGATTTGTAAAGGGACGGTACGATAACCTTATTAGCGTAACCAGTCTATTGAATGAATTAAATTGGGAATCATTGTTAGATCGCAGGTTGAAATTTAAACCTAATCTCCTAAATAAATTCCAAGATAATATTTTCAGTGATGACATTAAAAATATTTTGCGAACACCAACTTTCTGTGGTAGACTGGACCATAATTACAAAATTAGAGAAATTGATAGCCGAAATGACAGATTAAAAATGTTCTTTTTCCCTCGTACAATTAGGGATATGAATAGCGGTAAATATGTCCGTGAGTGAAAAGCGAGTGATTGAATCCAAAGCATAGATAGTTGCATGTTGGTGTAGGGACTTGAAGGTAACCCAGCTAACAGCACGTTTTTGCATGCTTAGTTTGCTATTTTTATCTTTTTAAATATTGCAGTTTAGACTAATATATTAATACTAATCCATTTAAACGTATGATATGTAGTGAATGTTTGGTGAGAATTCACCCCCTGTCACACAATTTTGTGGTGGCTTGCAGGGTATTATGTAAATATAGATGCAGGTATTTATCGTTTAATTGAGGATTTTTGTCAGCCATATTTGCATCGGCCATTGGTGTGAAAAATGGTAACCAATATCCGTGATTGGTCTGAGAAATGAGACTCTGAGACAGAGAATATTTTCCCCGGAGGATACAAGGGTTCGGGGGGCGGGGGAGGGGTCCGTAGCAACGGCCGATCAAATTCCACCCCCTTCCCCTCCCTCCCCCCCCCCCCCCCAAAGCCACCCTCCCCACCATCCCTCCTTGCTGCTTCTCCCAGCCATCGAAGTCCACGTCCCTCATCTCGAGCGGGGGATGGATGAATTAATGTTAAGGGTGCTGAGGATCAGACTAATTTCCCAGGGAACAGGGGAATCAATAAATCACTTGATGGGAGGTTGAAACGAGGCTGGGGAGAGACAGTTGAGGAGAAATTTGTGTTTGGGACCACTATTGATTACTTTCCCCGGAGAGTCTTTTGAGTGGGGGGGGAGGGAAGAAAGACTTCTCGGAAGAATAATGGGAGCCAGTCCGCTCACTCCAGCGCAGATTGTCATTTGTTTTAGAGAAAGTCGCAGCATTCGAGTATCCGCACCGCGTCATTACAGGGCGATATCGCTGATCGATGCGTCATTTGCGGATTTTGTTCCGACCTACGTTCTTAAGCAGCGTTTACACGAAACAGTTGACTGCTATGACAGTTGCGAGATGCGCGATATATCTATATCGCTACTGCTACGATGCGTCTGCACCAACTTCTATGCGGCTTAAAGCCACTATTTAGGCGTTGCCACAACAAACAAAAACAGTTTTATTTCAATAGTGATTGATTCTTAAATTTTCATTAAATTCATCAAGAAATAAAATCCATTGACGATTATCTTTTGTTCCCATTCTTTAAAGAGTAGAATCTCCCCTTTTGGGGAGGGATATCCTTGTTATTATATCCGAATTCCGTCGTGCATTGCTTTACGTTGACGATTGTTGCGATTGTGCTGGATTCATTTCCGCTGGAAAGTAGACGGGCTTCAACTATGCTAATAGCTCGAACTAGGATCGATAGTGTTTGACATGTGTCCCGTATCGACCTGAACTCGCATCGCAGTTGCTATTTACACATGCGAGTGGGGCTAAATAGTTGTTAGCAGTTGACTGCCATAGCAGTCAACTGCTAACGTAATACGTGTAAATGTGGTATTTACGTGGTTCTAATTTTATTCGTGAAATGTGGATGGAAGTGACATATCTTCGAGGCATAAATCATTTGGAAAAAGTTTAGACGTGGGCGGATAAGAACAAAATGCCTGATGTGACTGCACCGTTAAGAAACCTTGGTCGCACGAAAACCTAGAAATGATTTCAGTATCACTAATCCTTTTTTTATGCAGTGGTGGCGTAGTGGGTAGACAACTGAGCTACTTACCGGAGGGTCCCGGGTTCAAATCCCGTGCAAGAACCTTTCTGAACACCTCCATCTAAAAATCCTCGCGATTCGATTTTCTGCGTGTCAGAACTTCGTTGGTAATCGCAGGTGGCCCAGGGAAAGGAACTGGCCCCTCCCCTACCCTGAACGTGTAAAATTCGCACGTCCATGGCTTAGAACGGGGCGAGCTCTACCCTCACCTATTAAAACCAACCTTCGGGTTAATTCACTGAGTGAGTGATATGTAGTGAATGTTTGGTGAGAATTCACCCCAAGGCAGCGGCTATAGTGTGATGCACGGCCTTAAAAAGACTTTCCAGTGAGATCTTTAGTCGTTTACAAATTTGAAATATTTTATCAGTACTCCATCATTATCTCATACCTCCATCACCCTTCTCCATGATCTCTCTGACGATTCGTTCTGCATACGTAAGCTACAGCATACACGTAATAACGGCAAAACCCAAGTAGGAGCATATTTCCTGCAGATTACGGGAATGCAAGCCTTGTTCTATGGCCTAGTTCTTTTGAGCTTCCCACGTTCTCCATCGGCTATCATTAACTGCGCACTTTGTTTTGTGCACAAGTTTCGTATAATTCGTTTTTCCCTCCAGTCCAATCAATGTTTCCTTTTAAATATCAGTCCATCCAGTCAAACTCATCTAAGTCAAAGGAAGAAGCAAAGTTATCCTGAATATATTTTAGATTGCTTAACAGTTTAGTTCTCGTAAATGCTGTGTTACCATTTCCATTCTATTTCTAAACCGTTCGTCGCCAAAGAACTCCTCGACCTTTTTTTCCTGCCATGCTAACATTGTTGATCCTTTTTTTTAGCTGCTATAAAGATATACAAGCATGAATGAAATTTTTTTATGGTAGGTTGGAAGACTGAATGACATGTAAGTGGAGTAATGGGTAGTATCCATGAAGAGCTAAGAAAAACTACATGTTAACCGGATGAGAAAATGTCGAAACTCGTGCGATTTGGCATCCGCGTTTGCCGAAATTTTTTCCAATATGTCCATGAAACATTTCGTCAATTTTAACCTCCGTTGCAAAAATCAGTAATAAGTTGAATGACTGAACACTTTAACGTGTTTTTGCCGTTCGGAAAAAGTAGTTCAAGCAGCCATTTGGAGCAGATCTAGAGGACGTAGTGCCTGCGTGGTAGACTTAATATCAATCAAGCCCGGACTACAAATTGTAGGTTTTGCTAGGCGTACTTGACCATACGTCTGCAAAGAAAAAAACGTGATGTTGGAATTGCAAAGAGCAGGCGTTTAGCGGAGATAAAGGCACTTTATTCGAAACGACGAATTTCATGTTACTGGCGGAAAATATTTTTAATTGGACGTCTAAATACTGCACCGTGAAGTTCGTGATGGAATAGAAAGGCTGGTAATTAGGTAGGATATAATATTGACTGTGGTTTATGTTAATTTTTTATTGATAGGTATTGGCTTGAGAGGGAATGTTTGCTAATTGAAGTGGGCACAGGTAAACATGCGGCATATTAATGTATTCGACAAAATATCACAATTTATTAGTCCAGTCTGCATTGCAATCGCAGTAATTTCTAGCTAAAAAAGTATGTTTTGTTTGAAAGCAGATGAAAATGCGCATCGATTAATGAAGTCTGTTGTGCTTTATAGAAATACTAAACCAAATATGGGAAAGGATTGTTCTTTTAATTTTGAGCTCCGGGGTATTTACATTCCCTATTTCGGATTTCGATAGATGTTTCGACAAGTATACGATTATATTAACTGAACGCTGTATGTATAAATTTTGTGTATTTCGGCATTGGTCGTGAAAATTATATCCAGTCACAACGGGGTGCTTGGAGCAATGGATGCAAAAACTGTTTAAAAACAGTGCAACTCTCTTAACATAGAATGTAGAGGAGGATATTATGATAGCAAGAAATATGGGGGATGAAAAAAATAAGTTGAAGAGGATAAAGAACCTTAGGATAAGCACAGGACTGCTCGAGCATGTTTGGTCCGTGAAATGACATGATTTCGACTTCGATTCAACACTCGACCTGAGTCATTCAACGTGAATTCTCCTTTAACCCTTAAGAACCCAAAATATGCTTGAGTGAGATATATTTAGTATCTATGTTTTTATTACTTAATTGTATTATATGAACCCATTAATACGTTTTTTTTTAATTTCCCTTGCATATGTAGAATTTACAACATGTTGCTTCAGAGCTATATTTGGTTTATAGGTCACTAATGAAAAGGTCTGCTTGTATTATAATTGGCTAGAATCTCATAACTTTAATTGGCTTTATTAAAGGGGATGATCCGAGGAGTATACACATTTAAAGGCGTTAAAAGAGGGTTTAGAGATTGCTGATAGAGGTTATGTCCAGATAATTTCTACGTGCCACATGCACCAGTAAATATTTTTTAAAGTTTAATTTTAATGCAGTCATCCCCTACGATATTTTTCCTAATCACCTAGTTCATTTTTCTTTCCTTAGTATGAAACTTCACTGCAGTGTCAAAACTGATATTAATCTAGTCGATGAAAGTAAAGTATTAGCTTGTTACTAACTAAATATAACGGTGTGTGAAATCATTACAAGAGGGTAGGGTTACCTGTTCCTTCCCTAGGGCCACTTATGGTTTTATCGTGGATTTACAGTCTTCAGAAAAGGACACAGCCCTAGCTCAGTAAAAATTGTGCCGGATTCCAAAACAGAAATTCCAGTTAATTGTCCAACACGCTACTCTCAAGAGGAACCAATCCAAAATTTAAAAATAAATCGCGGAAAATCTAATTCATTCGTAAGTGTAAATATTTCATGTACAGGGGAAAGCTAGGACATAATTTAAAAAAAATTGCTTTTGATTACTGTCATTTGTTATTCACGCGGGAGGCGTGGTTAAGGACCAGGGGGTGAACTGCTGTTTGGCAGCAACCACCATTATCCTTTCCTAAATTTCATCGACCGACCATCGAGGGTAAATCCCGGCGCCCATTCGTAACGTGTCTCCTCTTCCCGTGATGCAACGCAACCGAGAGAGAGCGTGAAGAATTTATTCAACCCACGGACCACTTGATTCCATAACGATTTGTTTGTATCCGCGCTCTCTCGGGCGGAATCCATTGCAATGATTCCACACCTTGTTCGAGTTTGAATAAACTTTTAGTTACACTCGAGGGAAAATGAACGTTTTCTTCCATGTAGTAATGGAAAAGTTATATGGAGTTGTTTGGTCGTTTTTGATGAACACCAATTTGCGACAACGTTTCGCCTCTTTATTGCGGCTTCTTCAGGGCTACTTAGTGCACAATGTAAGTTTTTACATTTCCATTACTTTTTAACAGACTTAGATCAGAACAGAAGGAGAGAAAAAAAAGTTTACAGAGCAATCTTGTTACATACCTTTGGTGACAATTTTTTTAAACAACAACAACAATGTTAGGCTTCTTGGATACATAAATTCACCACAAACCTTTTTATATAAAAACCGAGACAACTAAAATTTAAAATCATTGCATAAATAAAATTTATTTGTACATATATATTTTTTATAACAAAAGTGAACATTGAATGAATATTAATTAACAAGTTAATGGTATTGTTAAGTAAGATATATTTATGTATTTGATATAATGTTATGGTATATTTTTACATAATGTGTTCTTCAATGGCGATATGTAAAGTAGCTGCGGTTTTCCTCTCACGTACTACACTTAACTTTTCTAGGTTTGATTCTCGGTTGTACTAAATCCTAAATGAATTTAAAAAAATTCTAAATCGCTTTTTCAAACTTTATTTACCTTTGCTATGTTTGACCTGATGAACAAGATTGGATAGATAGATTGTCATACCGATAGGTTTAAAATGTCATTTTTCCCGCGTACCATAATAGGGCACAATTGGCAGCATAGCAAAGGGATTGATAGGTAAAAATTGCTAGAGTAATTTGTAGTGCATGATGCATGCTTAAGAATTACTAGCACATGCATTATAGGAAAATATACGTAAGTGTATATAGGAAAATATGTTAAAAATCAGCAATCAATTCATTAAAGTTTAGTAACTAACCACCTGTTGCACGTGAACCTAATATCATGACAACTGATCAGGCCTAATTTCCACATCATTATCGAAGTATAGTCAATTTTTATGATCCCGCTTAAAATTATCAATTAAATGACCTCTGCTAATAGCCAAATAATTAGAATATTCTAAAATGAACTCAAAATCCCGCATAAAATATCAATTGACAATAGCAAAAGAGTTAAAAAATTCATGAATAAAATTAAATTCCCGCATAAAATTATCAATTATATGGTATCTGCAAATAGGGAAAGAATTAAGAAAGTTTTAAAATAAACTGAGTGAGACAAGGAAATGATGAAATCGCAGGTTTATCATTGTTTTTTATTTTTAGGTTATGCTAGAACAGCGAATGCTAGATTCTACCAGGTAACCAAAATTAGAGAGATAGATTGTCATACTGATAGATTCAAAATTACATTCTTCCCCCGTACTATATGAGAACAGAATAGGCAGCATAGCAAAGGAATAGGTAGGGAAAATATTTTGGAGTAGTCTGTAGTGAATGATGCATGTATTTATCCCAAAAAAACTATGTAGGTTCTAACAATCTAGTTGCATGAGACCCCATAGTTGCTTGTTTGCATGTCGGTAGTGCATGCTTGGTGATCTTCACCCCCTGCCACACACCCTCGCGGTGGCTCGCAGGGTATCATGTAGATATGTAGATTGTTCCATTATTTTGCTTTTTCCTACAACTCAGTTTAAGAAGTGGAGCTGGTTTGGCTCTTCCGTCTTCTTATGTATAATCATTGCTGCAGTTCTGCTTTTGTGATGCAGTATTTTCTGAATTTTTTGTCCGTAGTTATATCTCCAGCCACCTCGCTTCATGTATGCACCTCCTGCCATTAACCATATCTCCGAGCTGAGAGCGTTGCCAGTCGCATCGCTGCAGAGCTCAGAACAATTTGCTGAACGCACACCTTTGTTTGAGCAATTTTAATCCTTTGAGTCTCCAAAGGTGCCCTCTTTTCATGTTCTAGGCGTCATTGCTTTTATTAATCGACAGCCCATTGGTCAAAAACTCATCTACTGAGTTCGCAAACCCCGCACATAAAAATTAAAAGCTTAATCCGCGAGCGAGAAACCATCTTGGCAGGTTTCACTCGAAATATTTGGAATTGATATCACGCTTAAATTCCAAACGACACTGATGCCGCTGCATTGTTTTGAAGTGGCTCAGTTGCTGGGTGGGCTGCTCGTTAAATCCCTCGGGTGTTTAATAAAATAAAAGAGCAAATAAAATAAGAGGCGATCGCTTCGTTCCGAGTGAACTGCCGGAATCGATAAATCGCGCGCCACCTGCGTGTGTTTGTCAAAACGCGGTCGGTCAATTTGAATGTGGGTGGGGGGAAATCATTTTATTTACTGCTTTGTTTGCAGATACACGGTGCTCTCCTCTCATCTGATTCAGGTTGAGGGACTGGGGTTTACCTCACTCTGTGGCAGGATGCGCAATGGCGTGGAATAAGAAAAAATGAACGCGTAGAACGGAAGGGTGGCGCGAGTTGAACGGAAAGGAAGGGTGGCGCTATCCATAGAAATTTTAATAAAGGTAGGTAGCACGCCTTTTACGCGCCAATAGAGTATTTGCGTAAGTGAGGTATTTTGTTGAATTTTATTCTAGCGAGGGTTGTTTGGTTTCGAAATGCCACGCACGAAATACCAAGGTATAATTTTAAATAATTAATTAAATAAATAAATAAATTTCAATATGCATTGTTTTAGCATCGAAAATGCTTGGGTCTTAACGCCTAACCATTGTTTCTTCGTAGTGTGACGTCATCTCCCATACTAGCTGTAGCGAAATAGCCTAGCTGTGCATTGAGAGTGAAAATAGTCTTTGCCTTTTTTAAGTTATTTCGTATGTTGTCATAAAACTGACTTTGTGTACATGTAAGTTGGATTCTCAGAGGCAAGTTCCAACAATCTTATTATTATTTTTCTTCGTTATATTATGTAGTAAACCATTTAGTACTTAAGTAATAAAACATTATGATCCGTTTAAATATGACATTATAAACCATTTGAATTCGACATTAATTGCAATGATACCATAAGGGTAGTAGCGCAATATTATGAGCCACTTAAAAAGGAAAAGATGCAATGCAAAACGTTCCAAAATGACAAGTAAAAGATATACGACCTAATTAACGTAACACAACATAATAAACCGTTTAAATACGGCATAGGAAACCAAAATAAAACCATCGCTCCAAACGATACTGATCAGTTTTGTCAGCTGCAATAATATTTTCGTGAACCATTAAATTGCCATAAATTCTCCACAATTTCAATTAGAATAACAAAAGTATAGCACAAAAAGTTGATAATTACTGTTGAAGCAAAGGATCGCCTAACAACGAATTGTGTGACACAATTATGCCTGTAAAACTACTAACAACTTATTTATTAAGTGCATTTGCTACACTTACATTAAAATTATCAGCCCTACAGCGCAGATGAAATGACCCCAGAAATGGCATATTTTTCAGGTGTCTTTGAGGAGAAATTAACCAGTGTCTTTTTAATACAGGATTATCTTGAACGTTTACTAAAATCTATTCGAATGTTGACACTCGTGCTCCTACACAGCGGAACGAAGCCTCATCGTTCCTCATCTTTCTAGCTGTAATTTCATTGCTAGAATAACTGTATTTTTCCATTGTAATGCACAAAAATTATTCTAACAACGTTAACAGGATTAATAACAAAACAGTTGCACGCCAAGGCTACAAAGTCACACTATCTCCAAATAAACATATGGTCAACTATGGGAGATGACGTGAGAGCCTACTAAACATGGCCGGCCTGTGTTTCGGCGCAATAATAATTTATTACATTTTGCTAGCTAGTAAAAAATTAACGATAAGCCTCTTGAACGTCAGAATGAAAATTTAGTGTCTGAAGTATCGATAGGTTTTTAGACATCACTTCCCAAAAGTATGCAAATACTCTATTAGCGTGGGTATTTTGTCAACTGACTCAGTCAGATTTTACGAATGGTTTTCAGTCCACTTTCGGCCCTTGTAGAATATTTTGAAACAACAAATCAACAACAGCAGTTCATTCCTTCTCCTTCTAGACCCTCCTGATGCAATGTGCCACAGAAAGCGAAAAATACCGCTTTATGGGACGGGCACAGTATATAATAAGTTTAAACACACCTATCTTATGAATATACGTTTACCCAACGCTCAGTTCGTCCAAAATGTTATGATACCCAACGTATAAGAAGCAGAATTATAAGGATTACACAGCTTTATCAATAATCCTGATGTACAGTGCATGTTGGCTGAATGAATTATATAGCCGTGGATCAGCGCAAACTTTTCAGTCATATTTTTAAGCCATCTTAAATGGTGAGTGAATTTCTCACTTTATTTCAGAACCCGTTCTAGGTAATTGGTATCGGGGTGTGCAAAAATCAATTATTGATTCACTCATTGAATACTTATTGATGGTGACAAATCTTAAATCAACTGTTACACATATTTCATACCTATTTTGAGACTCTCTCAGACTCATTTTATCTACACTTAAATTTATCTAACTGTAATTGCGTATCATGAGCAATGGTGGTAATAAGTGATGCTTGATTTCTTAACCCAAAGATTTGACGACTCGTAGCACCATGGCCAACTTCCACTCTCTGACCTTTAAAATATGATAACTTCTGTCTGTTAATCCGTTATTTTCCTGTGTCAAATGAACGTTTTTTTACGGCGTGGTGTTATGAGGTGATCCATAAACATGTCCCAATGTACAGGCGGCGCTAGCTCCAGCCAATAGCTGCATTTTTCCTTTCGGGAAAACAAGCAGAATTTAAAGGGCTCACTTATGCATTGAAGAGTCATTCTTTCTATTCATTACGATGTGAATAATCTTATCATTGTCTTAAAATATTCGTCATAAATAAATTTAAAGGGCTCACTTATACATTGAAGAGTCTATCTTTGTATTCAATACGATGTGAAGAATCTTATCTTTGTCTTAAAATATTCGTCATAAATAATATTTTTAAAAGTAATGCGTTCCCATATTCATAACCTAAAAAAACACAATTAAAAATTGATGGAGTGATTTTATTTGTCTCCTTAACTTGAAAATATAGTAATAAATTGGGTCTTAAATTTTATTCCAGAACTGACATTTTTTGCTAATTGAATCATTGAAGAGAGACACTTGAGGAAGTCCATATTTTTTTAGGAACACTTTGCATTATATGGTTACACGAACAAAGTAGTCAATGTAAAATAGTTAGGAGGCATTTCTTATAAATAATTAGTTTTCAGTCATACCTAAATCTTTTTTTTCAATGACCATTACCAACCTTCTCCCTTCAGGAATCGTTATTTCCTCTGGTTTGATGCATAATATTGAGTTTCGCAATTAATTAAGACGGATTAATCTTCCACCTTACCCGATTGTTACAGCGTCAAGTCGCAGAGAGTCTTTCGTATAGCAGCTTACAACTCCACCCAGGCAATGCTGAAGTAGCAATTTCTTTTCGGTCCCTCTAGCCAAGGGCATCGCGTATTTTTGCCGTTTCAAATCCAAATTCTACGGAATCTGCAGTCATCACATGGGCTTAATCCTCTTCTGTCCTACATCCTCTAGCTTTCATTTCTTCCACCAACTCTTTGCATTAAAAAAATTTCAGGAGCCCCTTATTCGAACATTTTCTGTCACGTGGCTTTATCGTGATGCTGCCATTCCCTTCGGGGCCGAATGAAGAAAGGGGACCCTACGTGAATGTTCGTGAATGCGGAACTCGAGAAATCCATAGGATTCCATTCAAATCCTCAAAGAAAATTTCTCCTGGGAAATCTCAGCGGTGGATTCCCGCCGTCTTCCTCCCCGCTGCTGCTCAGCTTGCCTGCGACATAAGGAGTTGATGTCTCAAGGAACGCCTAAGACGGCGAAATGGTGAAGAATCCGCTCGTATTTCACAGTGCCCTTTCCTCCTTGCTTGGATCCTCATTTTATTAGGTTTGCTTGGCTCCTTAACGCCCAAACTGCAGAGTGTGACGGCATGGCCTCTGCCACGAAGAGGACCATCCATAAATTCTTCCAGAATAAATACATCTACCTCTACATAATACCCTGCAAGCCACCTCAAAGGATAGCTTTACTGAAGATGTTTGGCACATATTAAAAAAACCAGCGTATTATGCTAATTCGACCAGGCAAATAAGATTAGAGAGATAGTTTATCTTACCGATAGATTCAGAATGGCATTTTTTCCCCGTACTATAAGAGAACAGAATAGGCAACATAGGAAAGGGATAGGTAGGGGAAATATTTTAGAGTATTCTGTAGTGCATGATGCATCTATTAATCCCTCAAACACTATAGATACTAACAATCCAGTTGCATGAGACACTATAGTTGCTTGTTTGCATGTTAGTAGCGCATGCTTGGTGATCTTCACCACCTGCCACTCACCCTCGCGGTGGTTTGCAGGGTATCGTGTAGATGTAGATGTAGAAAGGTGTGTTGCACGGGGTGAATTCTCAACAAACATGTACTACATATCATACATTTAAAAGGATTAGCATTAATACATTAGTCTAAACTGCACTATTTATAAAGATAAAAATAGCAAACTACGCATGCAAAAACGTGATGTTAGCTGGGTTACTTTCAAGTCCTTTAACATGCAACTACCGATGCTATGGATTCAATCACTCGTATTGGACGTATTTATCGCTATTCATATCTCCAATTGTACGAGGAAAAAAAGACAATTTGAATCTGTCAGTTCGGCAATCAATTTCTCTAATTTTGTAATCATGGTCCAGTCTACCATAGTAAGTCAAAATATTGTTAACGTCATCACTGAAAATATGGCCTTGGAATTTATTTAAGAGATTAAGTCTAAATTTCAGCCTGCGATCTGACAATGATTCCCATTTTAATTCGTTTAATAGGCTGGTTACGCTAATATAGTTATCGTACCGTCCCTTTACAAATCTTTCCTAAATCAGTTGCGCAGAGAGTGTATTTCTAAGCTGAGTACTACACGAGGGACGCTAAATGGGCAAGGGCTGTACTTTTTCGAATTGTCTAAACTGCACTATTTATGAAGATAATAATAGCAAACTAGGTATCCAAAAACTTGCTGTTAGTTGGGTTACAATCAAGCTCTCACACCAACATGCAACTACCTATGCTATGCATTGATTCACTCGTATTGGACATATTTACCATTATTCATATACCTAATTGCACGAAGAAAAAAGGACATTTTAAATCTGTCAGTTCGGCAATTAATATTATTCGGCAATTAAAATACGCACTGACGATTGGACTCCTCGAATCGCCTATTCGAGGAGTCCAATACGTTCGCCTCTCGCTCTTCGCTTCGGCCGTCATGTATTTTTAGTGAAATTTTTGCCATCTGCCACTGTTGGGAACGTTATATTTTCTCTCTTCTCTAATAATTTTGCCACGGCATGCGAAATAGCCCAACTTCATAAAAAAATAGTCACTCCTATCAATTTAGCATTTCACTTGCCTCAGAGAGGATGTCTTCCTGGTTGAGCGCTGAATTCCTTGCTTCGGTAACATGGTGTTCATTCATTTACATCTCCGTTAAATACAGGTACTCCGTCTTCTCCAGTCTTCCCACCTTCAAGTCCTTCTCCTCCCATCCAAGTCACTTGAGTCATTGGCATTTTCTGACGGCCCAGGGCATTTTGAAAGCATCATGTAAACTTGAAATTTGATATTTTATGGGTGCGTCGTTACCAAAGGAAATTTGTTCCTCTGACCCCTTTTTTCGTTTTAATTTGAAGAATTTTAACAAGAATGAATCATAAAACTAATATGCTTTTCCTTAATTTAAACAATAAAAACTATAAATATACCTGGTACTAAGGTGAAAAAGTGTACGGCCTGTTAAGTGCGAGCCTGAAGAGAAGTGTATGTTGTTTGTTGGTGTTTGATTAATTTTAAAGCACATTTCGTATTGGAAATTGTATCGTCTGTGCATGTTTTATGCAATAAAAGTATGATATAGATATATAAAGGAATATATTACAAAGTGTAACATAGGAAGGTCCAACCAACAACAACAACACCAACACAACTTGCCATGGTAAACATGTTGCTGAATATTAGAAAGAATGTTTCCGCGGTGATGGTTTGATGTCTGCATTTTTTTTCTCGGGTTTTTTCCACGTCAGTTGGCTAGTAGACAACTCTCTCCGGTGCCAACGTCTTCAGACCGACCTTCAACCTGAAGAAACTGTCAGGAGAACCAGCGAAACTGTTTTCCACAAGCAACTGACGCGGAAGAAAACCCGACAAAAAAAAAGCAGAGATGTTGCTGAATAATTATTATCGTCAATAACTTTTTGTATTATATTTTGTAGCCCCGATGTTGGATTATAGTGTATTCCTAAACGATGTTGAAGAATATCTGAATTTTATTGCAGACCTTACCTCATTAAACCAATTAAATAAATTTTGCATGCATACTTAACACTGATATTTAGCTGAAAGAAAATTAGGGAAATACTTTACCGCGCTTTAAAAATATTGTACCTTTACAGTGACTTTTCAAATCAGTCAGCCAAGCGATAAGGATTTCGTCGAGAATACGACATGATCTACATCTAAATAATACCTTGCAAGCCACCATTAAGGTGTGTGGCAGGAGGTGAATTCTCACCAAACATGCAACACATATCATACCTAAAAATAGATAAGTAAAAATATACTTTTCTAAAGTTTAATTAAAAAAAGATAAAAAAAGCAAAGCAAACATGCAATAACATGTTGTTAGCTGTGTTAGCTTAAAGTCCTTATACCAATATGCTACTACCTATGTAATCAATTGATACACTCGAATTTAGTGTGCGCTAATTTAGGCGCTAAAGCTCTTTTATGCAAAATGTGCTTTTATAGGAAATGTGATTTTAAGCCCTTTCACTTAATCAATAAAGATATACCGTGGAGAAGACACATTAGGGAAAAATGCGGCCGAGCGACGATAAAGCTAGAATTTATAGAAAGAGTACTAGGGAAATGTGATGAGAAGACAAAAGAGCGATGTTAATTTTCACTAGTTAGGCCCCACCTTGAGTATGCAGCCAGTGTATGGGATCCGAATGAATTAGGTATGATTAGAGAACTAGACAGTGTGCAGCGTAGAGCAGCAAGGTTCGTTAAAAGGTGTTACGATAGGTGGAATAGCGTGTAGTGCATTCTGTAGTGCATGATGCATGTATTAACCCTTTAGGTACTATAGATACCAACAATCTAGTTCCACGGGACCCTATAGTTCTTGCTTGAATGTCGGTAGTGCATGCTTGGTGATCTTCACCCCCTGCCACACACCATCGTGGTGGCTTGCAGGATATGGTGTAGATGTAGAATCCTGTTGTGATGGCATTTTTTCTGGCATCAAAATATTTCTTTGTTTAAACGCATTTTCATAATTTTTACAGCAGTTGTAACGTAAAAAAGTGCCGGTTATTCACGGTGTTCGAGCGAAGTACCGACTTTTATGACTCGCAAATCAGCAATAAGGCGTTCAATTGCAACTAAAAATTGAATAATGATAGCTACATATGTTTCAATGCACTCTGTAAGTTTGCAGAGCATAATTTTAATAGAAGAAAAGTAGCTATCAATTTTATAAAATGTTAACATTTCAAAACTGGCGTGTCGTAGATTTTCATTCTTGGTCGCGTTAAATTCCACATGTCCTGGATGTATCCAAGAATAAATATTATAAATAAATAAATCTAATATTTCAACAAATGCGTCAAATTTTAATCGTAGATAGTACTGGAGTAATCAAGTTCTCTCGGCAAGAAAACAACATCTACATCTACACGATGCCCTGAAAGCCACCGCGAGAGTGTGTGGCATGGGGTGAAGATCACCAAGCATGCACTACTAACAAGCAAACAAGCAACTATAGGGTTTCATGCAACTAAATTGTTAGTGTCTATAGTATTTGAGGGGTTGATGCATGCATCATACACTGCAGAATACTGTAAAATATTTCTCCTACCTATCCCTCTGCTATGCTGCCTATTCTGTTCTCTTATAGTACGGGGGAAAAATGCCATCTTGAATCTATCGGTACGACAATCTATCTCTCTAATCTTATTTTTCCGGTCGAATCTAGCATATTACGCTTGTTTTTTATATGTACCTAACATCTTCAGTAAAGCTAACCGTTTTAAATTAATCTAATAGATTTAATCTGTACATTAACCTACGCACTGATAATGATTCCCACCCTAATTCTTTTATAAATTCTGAAACACTACTCAACCTATCGTAACACCTTTTAACGAACCTTGCTGCTCTACGCTGCACACTGTCTAGTTGTCTGATCAACCCTTATTCATTCGGATCCCATACACTGGCTGCATACTCAAGGTGGGGCCTAACTAGTGAGAAGTAACATCGCTCTTTTGTCTTCTCATCACATTTCCCTAGTACTCTTTCTATAAATTCTAGCTTTATCGTCGCTCGGCCGCATTTTTCCCTAATGTGTCTTCTCCACGATATATCTTTAGTGATTGTTACACCTAAATATCGTACGGTTTCAACGTTTTCGATCTTCAAGTAACTAATTTTATTGATAACCTCTATCCAATTATTCCTCCTCCAAAAATTGATAGCTACACACTTTTTAAGGCTAAGCTCTAACTGCCATTTGTCGTACCATACTTGAATTGCATCTAAATCCTTGCTAAGCGATTCCCTGTCTTCTTCTTTTTATATACTCCTATACACTACCGCAACGTCTACAAAAAGTCGAAGTTTACTACTAACTACGGTACGGTATAATGCATGGTTTAAACCACGCCGGTCGCCATATAACAATCCTTTAGATGTTTGGTGGTAATTTGAAGATAAAATACCGTCGTAACATAGGTGTCAATCATATCAAGTGATATTTGAATTTGTGATTTAAAAAATAGTGCACCACACAATTTAGCTTGTTTATTAAGAGTGAAGCTCACCATTATTCGCAATGGCGCGTGCAATTCACATATCATATTACATTACTTGTTATGAAGACTTCATCTTGGTTATTTAACAAGATTTTCGGCATAAGTGATTTCGGTTAAAAAATGGAATCATCAATTCCTTTTTTATTGTTCCTATCAATCTGTTCCACTGAGTAAAAATAAAGCACAAGACAAGACAAGTAACGCCAGAAACCACAAAGTACACTTCTTTTCTCAGAAATTCTCGTGGTTTGCCAAAATAATTTCTTCATCAGAAAATTATGCCCGTTTTTCGGTGGACGAGTACGAAGTAGAATTACAAGGATTTGAACCCTTGTCCCACGGAGAAAATGGATGCTTTAAAAGTAGATTATTCTTTGCTGTGTCCATTTTCATATTGTCCTAATCACGAACCAACACGCTGAAGATTCGATAACATGCATTGGTTTGGATAACTATCAATAGTGTCCTGAAATAGTTTTGCAATCGTGTTGACAATTTTCTTAATTAGATTACAGTGAATAACATTCGTGTGGTAGCCTGAATTCTGGCTTCCTATCCAGAGGACCCCAGTTTGGATCTCGGCAATACAAGGGACTATTCAGTGGAGTCCCAGGCTTTACGACACAAGTGATGAGCACTTCAAATTCAATGCTTCGTTCATTAAACCGAGAATCCCCGGAAACTTTATCTAATGTCTCCTATTAACGAAATATAATATAGAATAATAAATTAGAACAATAAAAATAATATAGAGCAAGAATTTAAGATATGTTACATTTCAAGAACTCTAAGGTTAATTAGTGCGTTTTTAAGAACTGATTTTTATTTTTAGGACTTATGTTCTACAACAAACTACCAAATGATATAAGACAAAGTAGCATAACTAAATCATTCAAAAATGCAATTAAAAATTGGTTAACTCAAATAAGAGATGAAAATTCCTTGCGTAATATTTTAGAATGATGGTTCAACTGAACTATGGTAATCAATTTAACATTTTGGTAATAATATTATTAATAGAGCTTGTAACGTAACAATTTAGCCTCCGAGATAAACAATGCAAGGTGTAATTATGGAAGTAAACAAGCGTTGGTAATTAAGGAAACAATGCGGGAGAGCGAGAATCGGGGAGTTGTGTGTTAGACGCGGTGGTGTGGAGACGCAAAAGGGACAGGTGCTTAAGAAAGGGCATTACTTGTGAGCTAGTTGGTGTCTGCGTGGGTGAATAAGCATTCGTGAGAGAAGAGAGATTATTGGTGTTGTTGTGTTATGTCTGATTTGATTTAAGAAGTGGCTCCGAAGAAAGGATAGAGAAAAAGTGTATGGCCTGTTAAGTGCGAACCTGAAGAGAGGTGTATTTTGTTTGTGTTTGATTAATTTCCAAATGCATTTCGTGAGGGGATTTTTTTCTGTGCATGTTTTGTGTGATTAATGTGTGATATTATATAATATATAAGGGAAGATATCACAAGCTATTTTGTAAAAGTTTTTGTTAATATACAATAAAAGTTATAATGATATACTTAAAAACGCCGCAGGTGGAGATATAAGTTATGTGCTGAATTCATTTGTATTTTTTATTTTTATTTTGCAGCAATGACCTTGTTTATTTGCATAAAAAGTTTTCTCTTGTACACTGAACACGCAACTGGAAAATGTGGTCAGTAAATTTCCAAGTATATTCTTTGCTGTTGCCATACTTATCTTTGGAAATAAATTCATAGATTCAATGATTCATGCTGACGCTCAGTTGCTATCCACGTTATGGTATGTTATAACGTTTCTGCCCTATATACTGCATCGCTCCAAATTAAACTTTCACTAGTCTTTTCTTTACTTTGCTACTCAACGCCCCTGCCATGTGTCCATGTCTAAGTTTATACACAGCTTCTGCAACGACCAATGAAGTTACCGCCCGTCATTCCCGTCGCAGTGGTCTCTCCGTTGCCACGACAACAGAATCCACCTCCTCCAATCCTCCCCACAGACAACTCAGTTCCACCCTCTTGCCGGGCGTCAAAGCCTACAAACCCCCACACCCCTTTCACCCAGCCTCCTCATCCGACGCAGTTTAACCTTGACCTTCGATTGGAGAAGAGGCTCCGCTCTCTCCTTTATTGCTCTGCTAACCCTCCCCCTCTTCCTCCAACCACTCCTTTATTCTGCCTTTCCTGTTCTTACTATTTCGATTTCCGTCTATTATGCTAGATTTGACCAGATAAATAAGATTAGAGAGATAGATTGTCGTACCGATAGATTCGAAATGGCATTTTTCCCCCGTACTATAAGAGAACAGAATAGGCAGCATAGCAAATGTCTAGATAGGGGAAATATTTTAGAGTATTCTATAGTGCATGATGCTTGTATTAACCCCTTAAACACTATAGATACTAACAATCAAGTTGCATGAGACAATATAGTTGCTTGTTTGCATGTCGGTAGTGCATGCTTGGTGATATTCACCCCCTGCCACACACCCTCGCGGTGGCTTGACTTTGACTTTCTTTTTATTTTACCTGGGGCAGATGAGGCCTCATGGCCCCCTCTACCCCTGCCCCAGGGCTCTCTGGTCGGGGTCTTTACAGAGTTGTGGTAAATTATTTTATACTATATTTACAAAGTTTGTCATTTAAATGGAAAAGATTTATACAATTTTACATTGCAGGGTATCGTGCAGATGTAGATGAACATAATTACGACGACGGACCCTTAACAAGAGGCTGACACGGTAGATCTAATGTAGCAATCAGGCACGAGAAATTAGCTACCTTTTCCTTGCTAGGCCTTATTTGAATACGATGCCATAATATAGTATCCTTACGAAATAGGATTAAATAACGAACTTGAATGTGTGCAGCAAAGAAAGGCAAGGTTTGTGAAGGGACGGTACGAGAAATATATTAGCGTGAAAAGTCTATCAGATAAACTAAAATGGTAAGTATTGTGAGACAGTAGGTTGAAATTTAAACTTTATCTCTTAAATAAATTCCAAGTTAATATTTTCAGTGATGGCATTAAAAATATTTTCCGAACTCCAACTTATTATGGTAGACTGGACCATCATTACAAAATTAGAGAAATGTATTGCCGAACCGACATATTCAAAATGTCCCCCTTCCCTGGTACAATTAGGAAAGTGAATAGCTGTTATAATGTTCAATAGTATATACATGCAAGTGTGGACATAATTAGGCATCAAATAACCGTAAAACATCAAGCCATCTGTTATATGTTTGATGGTCATTTATAGGTTCTTCACGCTTCTGACTTGGTTTTTGGAAGGCAAATATGTATACTCCTCGTTAGCCTTTGCTTTCATTGCAGATGGCTACACACGTACAATTAGGAGCAACATGGTGTTACTGTTGTCTATGAAAATGTCCTATTGAAGCTGAAATGGATGAAATCGTTATAAACCTCTTCCCTGAATCACTCTAATCGCAAAAAAACAGAATCGTGCTTAATTGACTTCTATCGCTGCCATATTAGAAGATGCCACTACACTAAGTAGTAGATGATCCATAGTTCTGCCTATGCATAGCTGTAAGATGATGTACACCAGATTACATTACCATTCGTCAAGCCCTGAAGCAGCAATAATTCCTGAATTCATGTCCTCCAGACGATCTGAATTAACAACGTACCTGCAAGCCGAAGTCAATATCCTCAATTTGAAAAAAAAATATGATCTATAACATTCATTCTGTATATTTAAGTTTTGGCACGTAGTTAAGAGGAGCGACTTCGTATTCTTTACATTTTGCTAGGATGGCGTGGTCTTTCAGTGGATACGTTGGAATCTTTGGGTTTCATTCCTCTTCGTACACGTCCACCAATGCCCAACTTACGTATTTGATCTCCTAGAGAAACGGCAAGTGGCACAGGGTACAAGAAGTTGTCTCCCCAACGCTAATGAGTAAACACTGCACCCGGGGAACTCGGTGGTCTCAACCAGGATGATCTTGAGGTGAACCCTGAGGCTCAGGTCTTTATTTTGCTGTTATACTTTCTCCACGTTCAAAACCCTACAAAAATAACTTAAGGTATTGAAATAATGCATCTACATCTACATGATGCCCTATAAGCCACCGCGAGGGTGTGTGGCAGGGGGTGAAGATCACCAAGCATGCACTATTGACATGCAAACAAGCAACTATAGGGTATCATGCAACTAGATTGTTAGTACCTATAGTATTTAGGGGATTAATACATGCATCATGCACTCCAGACTATTCTAAAATAAAATATTTCCCCTACCTATCCCTTTGCTATGCTGCCTATTTTGTTCCCTTACAGTAAGGGGGAAAAATGCCATTTTGAATCTATCAGTACGACAATCTTTCTCTTTAATTTTATTTATCTGGTCGAATCTAGCATAATACGCTGGTTTTTTTAATATGTGCCTAACATCTTCAGTAAAGCTATCCGATTGAAATTTCTCTAATAGATTCAATCTGTACTTTAACCTCATCGTCATTGGTCAACAATCCTAGGATTGGTTTGACGCAACTTTCCACTCGATTCTTCTATCGGCCAACCTTTTCATTGTGACGTAATTCTTCTCTTTTACACTCTTCACAACCTGTTCCATGTATCTCATACGAGGCCTGCCTTTTTCAATCTTCCCATTCACTTTTCCCTCGACGATAGTCTTCATCAGGCCATCGTGTCTCAAAATATGGCCGATTAAGTTGTCCCTTTTTCTTTTTAGAGTTGTCAGCAGACTTCTCTTTTCTCTTATTCTTCTTAGCACTTCCTCGTTACTTACTCGATCGATCCATTTAATCTTCAGCATTCTTCTGTAGCACCACATTTCAAATCCTTCTACCCTTTACTTCTCCGCTGCTGTCATCGTCCATGATTCACTGCCGTAAAGAAAAATGCTCCAGATGTACGTTTTGATGAATTGCTTCCTTATTTCCAAGCTTGTATTTCCTGCTGTAAGTAGATTCTTCTTTTGAAAGAATGCCCTCTTTGCCTGGGCTATTCTACTCACATTGTCAAAGGCCTTCTCTAAATCCATAAATGCAATGAACGTCGGTTTGTTCTTCTCCATTCTCTTCTCTATGGGCCTAAGGGTCAATAATGCTTCCCTTATGCTCTTACTTTTCCTGAATCCAAATTGATCTTCATCCAGGAACTCCTCTGCTTTTCGTTCTATTCTTCTGTAGATGATCCTGGTCAGTATCTTCGATGCATGTGTCGTCAGGCTTATAGTCCTAAAATTTTCGCATTTCTCCGCTCTCTTCTTCTTGGGAATAGGAATGATGATGTTTTTTGAAGTCCCTTGGAATTTCTCCTGTTGAATACATGTCGCAGATGGTTTTTTAGAGTTGAGTTAATGTCTTTTCTCCTGCATTTTAATTAATTCTGCAGGGATATCATCAATACCTGAGGCCTTATTCATCCGAAGGTCCCTTACTGCAGCGTCGAATTCCGATCTTAATATTGATGCCCCCATATCATCTTTTTCCACTTCGCTTTCCTCTTCAATAGCTTTTGTGCTGAGATTTGTTCCATTGTATAGCTCTTCCAGATATTCTTTCCATCTCTTCACTTTCTCCTCGTTTTCAATCAGAATTCCTCCATTCTTGTCCCTTATGGCATTGCATCTTGCGCTCCGTTCCTTGAAGTGATTCCTCACTATGCTGTAGGCCGCTTCCACCTTTCCAAGTGCAAGGTTGCTTTGTGCATCTTCGCATAGATTTTTCAACCACATCTCTCTAACTTTCCTTGCTTTGCGACTTATTTCGTTCCTTATTCTTTTGTAACAAAGCTCCCAATCTCCAGTTTTCACACTCTTTTACTTTTTTATTTCTTCATTCTAGTTTAAGACTTCATCAGTGATCCTTTGCTTCTTCTTGGCAACTTTTTTCTTCTTCCAAGAGCTTCCTTTGCGGCTTCCTGCAGTCCACAATTAGTATTTTCCCAGCGCTCATCCACTGACTTCACCGTCAGGTCCTCTCCTATGTTGTTTCCCACTGATTTTTTTAATGCCTGCTGATGTTGAGCCTCCTTCAGTTTTTCTACTTGCCATGTGTTCTTCGCGGTCTTCTTCAATTTCTTGAATTGGAGATGGCATTTCATCATCACTAAATTATGGTCACTGTCGATGTCTGCCCCAGAGTAGCTTTTGCAGTCCTCCATTTGGTTCCTATATTTCTGTTTCACTAAAATGTAGTTTATTTGAAATATTCTTTTTTCTCCCAGCATTTTCCACGTGTATCTTTTTCGGTTGTGGTTTCTGATCAATGTGTTGGCGACCCCTGACTTATGTTGTGTCCAAAACTGTAGCAGTCTATCTCCTCTTTCGTTTCGGTTTCCCAATCCGTATTTTCCAGTTATTCTTCCATCTTGATCTTTGCCGACGATAGCGTTCCAGTCTCCTAAAATAATTAGGTTTTTTCTCCTCTAACCTGTTTTATAACTTCCGTGATATCTTCGTAGACGTCTTCCACTTCTTCATCTTCATAGTCAGTCGTAGGCATGTAAACCTGCACCACCACGGTATCTACAGGTTTGGTCTCGATCCTCACCATTATTATCCTTTCATTGTACTGCAGGAAGCTCTTCACACGCAATCCGGCGCTCTTTCTGAGTATGATCCCTACTCCAGCATTACCATTTAATGATCCTGTATGCATAATCCTGTAGCTTCCACTCCAAAAGTCTCCTTCTTCGGGCCACTTCATTTCGCTGATTCCTAATACGTCGAGGTCCATTCTTCGCTTTTCTACCTTCAGGTTCTCCAGTCTTCCACAGGTCCGAAGCGATCTCACGTTCTATGTTCCTACCCTAAAAAGTGTATCACATTTGACTGATGTACTCTCTCTGGTAGTCCCCACCCGGAGATCCGAATGGGGGACTATTTTACCTCCGGAATATTTTACTCAAGAGGGTTCCATCACGTCTTGATAAGAAAGAAAAGAGTGGAGTAGCTGCGACTCCTCGGGATATTAATGTGGTGGTTTCCCCTTGCCTTCCACATCGCAGTACTACAGCCGTTAAAGTAAATGTTACCGCGCCTGTAGTGAAATGAGTGTCGCTGTACCGACCACTGTGGTCTCCATCTTCACTCATGTGAAAAAGAGCTGCTGCCCTCTCCTCCAGGTGATGAGAAGCGTAATTATTGGCGGCCTCCCGTCGCCAAGTCACGGCATCTTCACAGGTTCTGTATTATTTAGAGGCCTACCTTACCCAGGGATAGGCCAATACGCCCTCGGAATGCCGTCGCTTTTTGTCCACGACTGCTTATTCGACGAGTGAACTCGCTTATCTCGCAGCTTACCTCTATATCTAGAGGTCGACCCACCATACGCAACCCGGTGGACGCACTCGGTGGCTTTAAGCTCAGCCGCGAGAGACTTTACTTTAACCTACGCTCTGATAATGATTCCCACCCTAATTCTTGTATTAATTCTGAAATAATACTAATCCTGAACACGAGGGAGCTGATCCACTTGATGATACTTTGATACATGATACTTTGCTGATCCACAGGATAGAATTTTATTGCGGCCGGTTTCTATCTATCTAAAATTCCATCCTGTGGAGCAGCAAAGTATTTTTTGTTCCTTGTGTTCACCATGAAGGAGTTCCACAAATTAAAGCCACCCACCATTGAACTACTAATGCTCATTGAATGATGAATAGTAATAAGTGCTCTGTGAACTACCAGTCGTTACCTCGGAACTGAAAACGAATAGAATTCGTCCCCAAGCATGTCAAGAGGATTTCGCTTTTCCCTCTTCCCGCCCGCAATCATGTCTATTTCCTCTTTTCCGTTGTCTTTCCCTTTCATTACTCCCCTTTTCATCTTTCTCCTCTTCCTCCACCTCGGCTCCTTAACCCCTTGTCCCCTACCTGACATCGCCCTGCCACCCTCAGAGAAAATGAAACGAATTAAGGTAGGTCTTTGGACGGCCCCTGCCTGTCAAATTGTTGAGCATTCCCTGAGGCCTCTCCAGAAATCTTGCTCAAACTTCCGTCTTCCCATAATCCACAATTTTATCCTTCCTCCCATCGTATTCCCTCTCTCTCTCTCTCATTTCGAATTCCGAACATCTTTCCTGTCTTTCACTCTTAAAAATTCCCCTCTATCGCAGTCTTTGCGTATTCATTACTTTCAAACAATCTTTTATCTCCTATTACTTGATCATTTCCTTCATCATACTGCTCAAATTTTGATCACATTCTTTCGATGTGCGCTTATTCTCAAACTAATGGTGTTTGAATCCATACTAACGTGCTCCTGTGGCATTGAACAATAAATTTAGGCTCCATTTGCTCTGTACTTAGCATTTTTAATCTCGAGTTTCGTTCAACGATATCCCCGATTTTTCAAACGCTTTTTAATGTGCGTAGCAGATCAAAGGCTACCTCATGATTTCTTTGGGAATCCATGAAGCCAAGCTAAAAATATTTAAAATATAAAAATGAGCAAAAAAATGCCTTTAAGAAATCGAGATATTTATCTGCACTACCAATATAAATACATTCATTACCTAAATTAAGACCCTCAACCTAAAAAAGGTATTCCAGAGCTCTTAGTTTCACCTTTATATAGAAAGATAAATAATAAACGTAATGTAACGTGATTAATTAAGCAGGATTAAACGTGATAGGTAATAATTTCGGAAGTAAAAGACCCTTGTATCTTGGAAATTACGCCGTGAGACGTCGAAGTCGATCGGCTAGCAAAACGATTATGAAATTGTAACGAGAGTTTTTAATCAAGAACTTCCACAAAGCTACGCCGGACTCCGTAAATTTACTTAGTATCTTGTTATGTTGAGATCCTAAAGTAAACACCTCGATTCCTATACATGCTTATGTATCTTGCGTAATGCTGGCCCGTGAAAACTTCATCTATTCCTAAAAATATCATTAAACTAAAATAGCCACAATCGTCAATTTGAGAGTAAAATGTAACTAAAAAAAACTTCCATGTAAATTTGAGTTTGTGTGGGCAATAAAATACATGCCTAAAATGCAAATACAAAAAAACTTTCTCGTGTGTTCCATTTGTGGATAAGTAATCAACGTCGTGGTGTCTTTTCCGGGCAAATATATTTAAATGGGAGCGTTTACTCGGAATCGAAATCGCAATTTTTTGCACGAAATTGTTAGATGGAAACGAAAAAAGAATATTAGAAATTTCTGCTCGAACAGATCCTGTCGCAATCGCTCCAATTGGGAGAGCCAACTGTGTCCCCCCCCTTTGCAATAAGGTGAAGTAGCTTCGCGGGCTCAGTTGTGATTGGATGAAGTTGATGTACGTCAGAGGTTGCACCACGCCCAATTTTCCGAAAGGGTTAAAAACGTCAGTTTTTCGCCGCTTATAACTCGAGAAATAATTGACGGATCAAAAAACGGAAAAATAGCGGTCTTTTTATTTTACTATCTCTATCAGATTCAGAAATAAAAAAATATGGTAAACGACCCCATTATATTAAGTATTTTAATCAAATCTGGGCAAAACATGTTCTGAAGCATTTAAGTACACAAAGTAGGTCCTAATTTTTGAATTGAAATCGATGGTTTTCAACCAAATTACTTTCGGAGTGGGGACTGATGATAAGTGCTCTTTTTAATCCCGAACCTCGCCATTTTAGATATTGGCTGCAGAAATGGAATTTGAAATGGGGGCTACAGTTCACGGGCAACAAATGGATGATACTATCCCTCCAACTTCACGGTAAGGGCTCCTGAGCCATAATTCTGTAGAGAGAATAATTTTTTGCCGTTCCCCTTTCATCGCGCATTGCATATTTCTACCGCGGCTTGGCATCTGCACTCGAGAGACCAAAAGGCACGCAGTTTACGCTCCAGGCACTCCATTCTTAAGTGCTTACCCATTCAAGAAACCCCTAACAATACGGCACCATCTGGTTGCGACGCATTTGAAGACATACGATCCACTCTCCTGAAACCCTCATCCTTACCTCGGGTGTTTTATGTAATTACGGAAACGAACATTTTATCGACGCTATATTTTCTTCAAGAATTGGGCATTGGAGAAAGATGCTCGTTAAATTTGGAATCATCCACATCTACATCTACACGATACCCTGCAAGCCACCGCAAGAGTGTGTGGCAGGGGGTGAAGATCACCAGAGCATGAACTACTAACATGCAAACAAGCAACTATAGTGTCTCACGCAACTATATTGTTAGTATCTATAGTATTTAAGGGGTTAATTTATGCAGCATGCACTACAGACTACTCTAAAATATTTCCCCTACCTATCCCTTTGCTATGCTGCTATTCTGTTCTCTTTTAGTACGGGGGAAAATGCCATTTTGAATCTATCAGTACGACAATCTATCTCTCTAATCTTATTTATCTGGTCGAATCTAGCATAATACGCTGGCGTGTGCCTTAATATGTGCCTAACATCTCCAGTAAAGTTATGCGATTGAAATGTCTCTAATACATTTAATCTGTACCTTAACCTACGCTCTGATTATGATTCCCACCCTAATTCATGTATTAATTCTGAACAACTACTCAACCTTTCGTAACACCTTTTAACGAACCTAGCTGCTCTACGCAAATTAACAAACGTGGAATCCATTAAATATCTTGGAATAAGACTGACACATGATCTTTCCTGGGGTAAACACATACGTGAAATAATGGGTCAAGCGAATCGTAAACTGGGATTCGTCAAAAGAGTACTGGGTAAATTTGACGATCATATACGAGAAATCAGCTACTTTTCCCTTGTAAGAACTCATTTGGAATATGCTGCCAGTGTATGGGATCCCTACGAAATCGGTCTAAATAATGTACTTGAACGTGTGCAGCGAAGACTGGCAAGATTTGTAAAGGGACGGTATCTTATTAGCGTAACTAGTCTATTAATAGAATTAAATTGAGAATCATTGTCAGATCGCTGGTTGAAATTTAGAGTTAATCTCTTAAGTAAATTCTGAGGTAATATTTTCACTGATAACATTGAAAATATTTCGCAAACCCCTACTTACTACGGTAGACTGGATCATAATCACAAAATTAGAGAAATTGATTGCCTATCGGACAGATTCAAAATGTCCTTTTTTTCTCGTACAATTAGGGATATGAATAACGGTAATTATATATCCAGTACGAGTGATTAAATCCGTAGTATAGTTAGTTGCATGTTGGTGTTAGGAATACAGTTTGATCTGTCAACTGGAATAAGGAATTGAAGCTAACCCAATTGACAGCATGTTTTTGCATGTTTGATGTCCTATTTTTATCTTATTTATTAGTGCAGTTAAGAACAGTAAATAACTACTAATCCTTTTTTATGCCTGATATGTGGTGGATGTTTGGTAAGAATTCACCCCTGCCACACACATTTATGTTGGTTTGTAGGGTATTATGTAGACAGATGTATGAAAGGAAGGGTATAATTTTTGCCGCTTTCTGTTTATGAGAAACACATAGCTTCTCAGATTTAAGCTGCATTATAACACGTGTATGCGACATTCAAGCATCTCCTCAGGACGTGACGATTCCACCGTTGGGAAAATTAGCCTGGAAATGTCAGATTTTTCTCAAAATTTAATGATGTTGGGGGATTTGGTATGCAATGAGATGGTTGAATATTGAGAGCTTGAGAAGAAGAAAACATCTTAGACATTCGATCATATGATATAAAGTTGCGCGTCCCAAATGTGGGTTGGAAATGATGAGCGTAAGAATGGAACTAAATGTAAATTTAGCACTTTATATGAGAGCAGAGTCACAGCCCTCAATTGGCAGATTAGTGGCTGAAGTTTCGTTGAAATCTCAAATAATTTTAAAATGCGACTGATTAACATTTCTACTCATGTCTTCTATATCCCTGTGCGAACGAAGAAGCAATGTCTTTTTGAAACATATCAATAAATCCGTCTCTATTTGTTCTTGCGCGCCGGAGGGACAGACTAGTTTTATGCTACCTTTCTTTTACCTTACAATAGCGTTATTTTCACTAGTTAGGCCCCACCTTGAGTATACAGCCAGTGTATGGTATCTGAATGAATTAGGTTTGATCAGAGAACTAGACAGTGTACAGCGTAGAGGAGCTAGGTTCGTTAAAAGGTTTTACGATACGTTCAGTAGTGTTTCAGAATTAATACAAGAATTAGGGTGGGAATCATTATCAGAGCGTAGGTTAAAGTACAGATTATATCTATTAGAGAAATTTTAATCGGATAGCTTTACTGAAGATGTTAGGCACATATTAAAAAAAACAGCGTATTATGCTAGTTTCGACGAGATAAATAAGATTAGAGAGATAGATTGTCGTACCGATAGATTCGAAATGGCATTTTTCCCCCGTACTATAAGAGAACAGAATAGGCAGTATAGCAAAGGGATAGGTAGGTGAAATATTTTAGAGTAGTCTGTAGTGCATGATGCATGTATTAATCCCTTAAATACTATGTATACCTACTAACAATGTAGTTGCATGAGACAATATAGTTGCTTGTTTGCATGTCGGTAGTGCATGCTTGGTGATCTTCACCCCCTGCCACACACTCTCGCGGTGGCTTTCAGGGTATCGTGTAGATGTGGATGTACGTTTTTATCTTTGGTTACCCAAGAAGCCATAGAAGCCTTAGAGCCTAGATCCTGCAAAAGTGGAAGTTTTGGTTACCCAAGTTTAACCTCCCTCCCTTTCCCACTCCCGCCTCGCACATTTCGCATCGTTTTTGTTTTGTGTATGATTGCGTCAATAAAGCTCCGCAAGTCAGGGAAGTTCCCTGATGAAGGTTCATTTGAAGGTCAGTTCAGCTCAGTCTCGTCTCCCTTTTCTCAGGGAGTGATCACCGGAGGAGTTCACGCCAGCACGAGTCAGCTGAAGGCGTGGTGAACATTCTCAGCCTTCTAAGCGGGAGTAAGTAATTCCTTTTTCTCTCCTCCCTTTATTTTAAAAATAATTAAGTAATAATTTCTCTCCTCCCTTCATTTGCCCCGTACTTCCACCATTCTATGTTTTTATATTGTGTCATTCATATTTTATATTTCAATCCATTCTGTTTTTGCCCCCTTTTCTTCTCTTTCCTTCCCCGTGTTCTTCCCTCCGTCAACCCTCTTTCCAACATGTCTCTCACAGTGTGCGTACGATACGTCTTCTTGACGACCCAGTCCCGCATTCGTGAACACTATTATTGCTATCACTTACATCGTTTGAATCGTGCATTATGCTTAAGTAATACGAAGAATATGGTTGGAATAACGAAGCATAAGGCTGTTTGAGATTTTATTTTGAACATTTTGATGATGTGACAAATGAAGCATTATGTTCGCATAGAGTAGTGAGCATTTTGATGAGGTGACAACAAAATTCTTGGGTAGATAATTTCCGTTTCATTTGTTTTTAAGTTTAATTCATTTCGCTAGATTACATTTCAACTAATGCCTAATGTGTTTCTGCCATCCAACATTTTTCAAAATGTTTACGTAATAAACCGTAGTGATCTACCAATATCTCTCAAATCGATCTCCATTACCCTATCTGAACACTATTTCACGTCTGATCCGACGGTTGGCGTACTAACCACGCTCCACATGACATTCACACAGTGATTCCTATGATAAACCTCTCGGGATTCGGGAGTCATTCCATTGAAGGGCAGTGAATTGGATTTTTCCTGAGTAAAAACTTTGCAGAATCATTTGATTTTAAGGAACGAAAACGAATTTCACCTCCTTTCTTCTGTCACTCGTAGAGATGGATTCACGCAGTGCAGATGTATCGTCAAAGTATTCCCATCGGCCCTTTAAAGCTAGGGAAGTTCCATTAATCCACCTTTAAGGTTTTCCTTTGACTTGAAGAATATCTGCGACCGTGCCGACTGCATGAGCCGGCACTCCCCCGTCCTTTCCCGCTGACGACGGCCACCACCCTGCCCATGATTCCCCTCTTCGCAGCAACTGGGCGCTATGGGGGTGGGGGGAGGGGAGGTAGGGGGAGGTGGGGGATTTAATGATGCCACTCGGAATTTCACGGCCTCGGGCGAAATACTTCCACGGACAAAAATGAGTGCTGGAAAGGACGTCCCGTTTAACAAGGCGAACTTTCCCGGTCTTCATCCGTCTCTTTCTCAAGACCTACGGCTCTTCAGAGCTGTTACATATACAGCTACATAGTAACCTGCAAGCCACCATAAAGGTGTGTGGCAGGGGGTGAATTCACACCAGTTATGCATTACATAACGGGTGTGAATATCTTATCTTATAATCTTATATGAAATAGATAAGTATTTATATTCTAGTCTAAACTTCATAATGTAAAAAGATAAAAATAGGAAAGCAAACATGCAAAAACATGATGTTAGCTGGGTTCACTTAAAGTCATACCAGCACGCAACTGCCTATGCTTTCCGAAGATACAATTTTATGTTCATATTTATACTGCTGAACATATTTACAACTATTTACTGCCCTAACTGTGCGAGGAAAGAGGGATATTTTGAATCTGTCATGAATCTACTCCCATAATCATCATCATCATCATCAAGGGTCAACAATCCTAGGATTGGTTTGACGCAACCCTCCACTCGATTCTTCTATAGGCCAACCTCTTCATATTGACGTAGTTCCTCTCTTTCACGTCCTTCACAACCTGTTCTATGTGGCTCATTCGAGGCCTGCCTTTTCCATTCTTCCCGTTCACTTTTCCCTCGACGATTACCTTCATCAGGTCATCGTGTCTTAAGATGTGGCCGATTAAGTTGTCCCATCTTCTTTTTAAGGTTTTCAGTAGACATCTCTTTTCTCCCACTCTTCTTAAGACTTCTTCGTTTGTCGCTCGATCGATCCATTTTATCTTCATCATTCTTCGGTAGCACCACATTTCAAACGCATCCAGTCTAGATTTCTCTGCTGCTGCAATCGTCCATGCTTCGCTGCCATATAGTAAAATAAATGTTTGTTTTGATGAAATGCTTCCTCACTTTCACACCTGTCTTTGCAGCTGTAAGCAGAATCTTCTTTTGGTAAAATGCTCTTTTCGCCTGGGAAATTCTACTGGCAATTTCTCTTCTACTTCGTCCATCGCTGGTTACTCGGCTTCCCAGTTAACAGAACTCTTCCACCTCCTCGATTCTTTGTTTTCCTAGTTTCACATTTTTCCTGGCTCCTTTTCTTGGACTGCATACCAACACCTCAGTCTTATTTGTATTGATCTTCAGGTGATATCTGCCCAATATCCTTTCCATATTTTCTAGTGTCTTCTTTTAATCTCTTTCTGTTTGTCTGCCATGACTGCTATGTCGTCGGAGAATCGTAGCATGTTGATTTTCTCCCCGTGGAAGTACACTCCCGGAGACTTTTATTTGACTTCTAAGATGGCTTTCTCGATGTTGACATTGAATAATACGGGAGACAGTACAGAGTCTTGTCTCACTCCTTTCTCTATGCTTGATTCTCTACCGATGGGTCCTGATTTGAATACAGCCAACTGGTTTTTATATTAGCTGTGGATAACTCTTCAGTCATTGTATGATACTCCAATGCCTTTGAGATTCCTTAGCCTCAAGTTGCAATACACATTGTCAAACGTCTTCTCCAAATCTACAAATGCGACGAACGTCAATAAATTCTTCTCTATAAGTCTAAAATCGCTTCTCTTGTGACCTTGTTTTTCTTAACACCAATTGGTCCTCATCCTAGAACTCCTCAACTGATCGTTCTATTCTTCTATAGATAATTATTGTCAATATTTTTTAGGCATGTATCGTCAGGCTTATGGTCCTGTTTACAATTCTCAGCCCTCTTCATTTTGGCAGTAGAATTGATGACTTTCTTCTCAAAGTCCGTGGGTATCTCTCATGTAGAGTACATGTCGCAGATGGATTTGTATAGCTGGGTAAATGTATTTTCTCCTACATTTTTGATTAGTTGATTTGATTAGAGGAAAATCAACTATTACAGAAACCTTATGTATTCTCATGTCCCTTACAGCTGCGTCTAATTCCGATATAAAGATTGGGGCTCCAAAATCATACTCATCGACTTCATTTCCCTCTTCAATCACTTTCATGCTGAGATTGTTTCCGTTGCATAACTCGTCCAAGTGTTCCTTCCATCTCTTCATTTTATCCTCATGTCCAATTAAGAGTTCTCCTTTCTTGTCCCTGATGCTACTACATCTTGCAGCCCTTTCCTTGAAGAAATTCCTCACCATTCTATTGGCTTCCACAATTCCATGTGCGTGGTTGTTTGTACATCTTCGCATAGCTCATTCATCCACATTTCCCTTGCTTTTCATCGTTGCGGTTTAAAGTTAATGTAATTAATCTATTGTTTACGTCACTTCCTTTCTGCTGTGTTTAACAATAAATCAATATCAAAACACAAAACAATACCCTTCTAATATTATACAAACACACAATCACTTTCTTCCTTTTTCAGGCTCTCACTTTAACCCTTAACCAGTGACGTGCAATTTCTGTTACACAACCAGTGACGTGCGGTTGGGTTGGGTGCGATATTTGATTTATTGCGGTCTGGGAGACCGCAATAAATCAAATATTCATAAAATGTTGCAACGCCATTTTTAATGCTTAGTTTAATGTTCCTTTATCTACTTAACTATTCTAAAACTTATATTTAATTTTATGCATTACCAATACGAACCAATTTTTCGGTAAAAATAGTTATTTGAAACAGGATCAAAAAACTTATGTTAAAAACACTTTAGTTATAATTATCGTTTTTAAGTATCAATATTTGGCCAGATTTAAAAATAAGGCCTTAAATGTTAAAGTACGATGGCTAAATAATAAGAAACAATTGAATTTATCTCGTTTATTCCTTTTCTTGATGCATTCTGCAGGTGATTAAGATTACATTTTTTCACAATGGCTCCCATATCTCCGTTTTCACACAGTCTTTACAAATGTTCTTCATGCATTCCAAATACACAGGCTTTTTACATCGGAAACATAAGAAAGAGGTTTTCCGTTTTTTTTATGGCGGACACAGTTTACATGTTGTCCGCTTCCCGAGCCTTTCTACTTCTTCAGCCTCTTCTAACGATAGATGGAGAATTTGCGTAATACTTAATCGTACCTGTCTCGGGAGTTTAAGATTTGACATTCTCCTTCTTATATGGGGTCTAACAAGATCTGCAGCTATCGATTTAATGAAATTAAATCGTGTCATATCTTTCTTATCTTTCGTAGACTGCTGAAGCACAAAAGAGTTGACAAAGGAAATGCCTAATATTCTGAAAAATACTGCCATTGGCCACCTTGTCCTTCGGCTGGATGTGTAGCTACAGCACATTTTGTCTAAAGTATCTACGCCACCCTTTGTCGCGTTGTGAAATGCAATAACCTCTGGTTTCGCTGACTATATCGTCACTCACCTTGTAGTGCATCGATGAAACTAAGCAAACAACCTTATTTCTTTTGGGGACATGGGATACTAGAGTCATGTTGGTCGAGAATCCGTAAAGTGAAGAGCCCACTTTGCGCCCTTTGGATGGCGCAAAATCATTAGGTATTTCCCTTTTATTTCTCCTGATTTTACCAACGTACGTAGGTCATTTTTCTTTTAATTTTTGTACCAGTTCAATAGATGTGAACCAATTATCGGCTGTGATATTCCTGTGGGACCCCATGATTGGCTCAGAGAGACGAAGAACTGACTGGGTTGATTTTGATAGCTTTTTGTCTTTCTCTGACAAACCTATCCCATCTGTGTCTTTCCATGCGTACAAATATGCGTTAAACAGGTAACTGTTTTCGGCGTCAGGCAAACACATCATTTTCAAACCACACTTGGCGGGCTTGCTAGGAATATACATTTTGAAACGGCATCGGTCCCTTTATTTCTTCTGGCGGTAAAACTCGGTCCTTAGATGTTCTGTCCCCAAAATACTTAAAGGGAGACCGACAGCCAAAAGAAAGGCACAAATGAATGCTGCACTCCAGGCGTGGGCGCGCGAAATTTCGGGGTTCAATGGGTTCCGTCATTTTTAGTAAATACATTACATGCTTACTGTCTGCAAGGGGTAGAGAAATTAACCACTGTTTAATTGCAATTTTTTATAAAATCTTAACATAATATGAACAAAATATGTAATATTTCCAATAAAAACCGGATTTCATTTGTTTTGCGTTCGCCTTCAGCAACGACTTGAATTCATTTATTCTTACTCAATGTATTTTAGAAAAATTAAGTACTTTATTATCCACGTTGTGTATCTAAAAATGCTTCCTAACAAATTATTAATTATTCTTATACTTGAAAAATCACTATGAATTGTTTTTAACAACTTTTTGAATCATGTCCACCAGCATTATGTTTACTGATTTTTTTCCAATTTAGTGACGTGCGGTCTCTCAGACCGCTAATCGAATTCACTTGCAAACTTACAGAAATAAATAATACAAACGTTAAATTTTAAGAGTGTTATATCCTTATTATACAAAAATATGAAGCTAACGAGAATTATAGACATTTTAAAATAGTCATTTTGAACATATTCATAATTTTAAAAACGCAGCGGTCTCTCAGGCCGCACGTCACCGGTTAAGGGTTAATACAGACAGGCCATAGAACACTATATACATATATTTCAGAGCCACTTCACTGTTCACTTTACACTTATATACCATCAAATACCCTCTTAAAATTAAGTACATACAATGTTTAGTGAGGAGTGGACCACTTAATTCTTCGAGTGCGCTCTGGGGAGTTCCCGGCTGTATCCTTCAACTTGCGATCGCTGCTTCCGTCTGCAACCCCGATTTCTCCGCCTAGGTGGTTGAAGATCAGCACCGCGTCCCTATTCGGCTGCAATTCCGCAATCCCGTCAGATAATCACCCGACGTGGATTCAGCTCCCCACGGACAAGTTGTAGACCTCGATGGCCTTAGAATCTTTCAGAAAACCACCCGACGTGGATTCCACTCCCACGGGCAGATTGTTGGCCTAGAAGACCTTCTGTCGCTCTCTTCTCCGTGTTATATAGCGAACTCTCCCATTGTTTACGCTCGGCTAAAAATAACTCACTAGCGTTTCTTGCCGCGACGACTAACAATAAAATTAGTTACAATTTATTTGTTGAGTACGGCAATTTGCTAATGTCTTGAACACCGCGCTCATTACCATAATCATCCACTGTAAAGCCAGACGCCATATGTTCCTATGTCTCTGTATAAAATCTACGAACAAATTTGAAGATGGCGGCCCCTTGAATCCCATGCATAAAGATTCCCAATGGGCAAGACATGGCTTGTAAATGACATGTTACACTATGTATGCACGGCAGAAATGAATCGCAACACCTTCGATCCGAAGACGCTAACAGGATAGCCCGCGATTGCCTGCTACTGCTCCTAGCCTCCTCTCCGCTGCTCCCTTCCCTTGCCGCACCCCTCGGGCGGCCTCCCGCATCCATCGCTATTCTCTCCGTCTCCACGCTCCATTTCCACGTAGCGTGGTGGGCCCGAGAGTTCGGTCCTCCCTACTGGGCCTCCTCCATTTCTCCCTCAATTGAGTTGTCTTTTCCTCGAGTGTAGCAGCTCCTTTCCTGGAGCGCCACTCGTGCTTCGTCGTGCCTGTGATTTAAAGATAAATAAATTCAGAGAGATTATATTACAAGATAGAGAGGCATATATTAAAAACTCCAACGTATCATGCTAGATTCGACCAGATGAATAAGATTAGAGAGATAGACAGTCATACTGATAGATTGAAAATGTCGTTTTCCCCCCGTACTATAAGAGAGCAAAATGGGCAGCATCACAAAGGGATACGTAGGTGAAATATCATTAGAGAAGTCTGGAGTGTGTGATGCATGTATTAACAACCAACCCCTTTATTACTATTAAGATAATAACTATTTAGCTGGATGTGACCCTATTATCTAATGCGATTCCATGTAGTAGCCAAGTTGCTTGTCAATAGTGCATTTTTGGTGAACTTCACCCCCTTCCACACACCCTCGCGGTGGCTTGCAGGACATTGCGTAGATGTAGATTGCTATGATTAGGAAAGGAGATTTTGATGATTAACCGTAGGAATCTAAAATATGAACCAGTGTAACCCGTCTATTAAACCAGTCTGTAGCCAGTCTAGTAAATGAATTAAATTTGGAATCATTGTCAGATCGCAGGTTGAAATTTACACTTAACCTCTTTAACAAATTCCAAGACCATATTTTCAGTGATGATGTTAAAAATATTTTGCGAACCCCAACTTACTATGTTAGACTGAACCATAATTACAAAATCAGAGAAATTGATTGCCTAACTAACAGATTCAAAATGTCCTTATTTCCTCGTACAATTAGGGATATTAATAAAGGTAAATATATCCGATACGAGTCTAGCAATGGATAACATTGGTAGCTGCATGTTGGTATAAGGACTTGAAGCTTACGCAACTAACAGCATGTTTTAGATGTTTGCTTTGCTATTTTTATCTTTTTTTAAATAGTCAAGTTTAGAACAATATATAAATACTAATCGTTTTTTATGTATGTTATGTAGTGCATGTTTGGTGAGAATTCAATCCCTGCCACACACCTTTAAGGTGGCTTGCTGGGTATTATGTAGATGTAGGAAAATTCTTAGATTTTGCAGAGGACTTCACTCTCTCGCTTTCTCTCTCGAAACCTGCTGCTTTCAGGCGAGAGGCCACGCTAATGTCATCCAACGAGTCCTCGCCACCTCCAGTTGCCCCTCAGACTTAAGTTATAAATGGCGCAGCTGCCGCTTGTGTTGGCGATGGGGTGGCTTTGCTAAGGGCTGCGTGGGGGGGGGATGAGGTGGACCACGGCGAGAGGTGGTCATCTCGCACCGGACGAAACTGGATTCGGCGGCGCTCACGTCGGAGAAACCAGGAATATAATGTCAGGGTGGCAAAAAGAAAGTATTCATCTCTGGCACTGCGAGAGTTGAGAAATATAGCCTCATACTATAATTCAAAGCCCTAAGGAGTACGGGAAGAATTATGTTGGAAAGAATTTCCAAGATCGTAGGTTAAAATACTGATTAAATATCCTGCAGCAATGGGGGCGTTTACTCGGAACAGAAATCGCAGTTTTGTACACGAAATCGTTAGATGGAAACGAAAAAATAAATGTAATGAAAAAATTAATTTTCTAACCACAACCATTCACTCCTAAATTAAACATTGTAGTAGTAGGTGAGTAGTAGATAGTAGTGAGTTTCTGTGGGCAAGCGACAACGGTTTAGAGTGGCTAAGTCAGAGCGAGGTTGAAGGAGCAATTGATGTTACTGAAAATCACAGGGATATGTTGGTTCCAGTATTCGCTGTTTAGACCACACATGATTTCCCGGGGACTGAATTAGAATGAGTATTCTTTTACGAATTTTATTAGTTCCTATTTAAGTATTTTATTCGATTTTCTCACAGTGATTCTAGACTACGTTCTCAGTAGTCTTAAATATAAATAATTAAGCAAAATATGTTTTTTCTTAATAAATCTAACGCAATCAAGCACAGGTTAACGTGTCACTCACTCATTCAGAGATTCAACCCGAAGGTTGGTTTTAATATGTGAGAGTAGAGCTGTACTTAGCCACAGGCGTGTGAATTTCACACATTCAGGGTAGGGGGGCCAGTTCCTTTCCATGGGCCACCTGCGATTTCCTACGAAGTTCTGACAAGCAGAAAATCGGATCGCCAGGATTTTAGATGGGGGTGTCCAGAAACGCTTTTGCCCGGGATTTGAATCCAAGACCCTCCGGTCAGTAGCTCACCTAGTCAGTAGGTCACTAGGCCACCTCGAAGCCCTCAGAGAGTAACGTATATACGCTAAAATAACGCATTTTGAAAAATCTCACGTGAGATTAGGGGGGGGGGGGGGGTGGAGCCAAATCTCACGACATCTCACCAAGGGGGGGGATGGGTGTCAAAAAATCGCCAAAATCTCCTCACGTAATTAATCTACCTATCCGTTTTAAATTCTACGACAACTTATACACTGTATCCAACTCAAGAATTCTGTATTTGACATGTTGAAGCACGTTGGGTATGCTGAATACAATAACCAATCCCTTTTAGTCGATTTAACCCTAAAGATCATGACTTTGAAATCATAAGAAGGGAGGTATCACACAGGGCTCCCTTATCAAGTACAAAACTATGATGCTGATCACTTGTCGTCACTTTGGCCTGGCTTCATGATGCCTGGTTACCCCCTTAACAGTGATTTCATGTAGACGTAATGGTACTTTGACGATAAACAAAAGCTATTGTCGCAAGGAGTGCATCATATGAGGAAACGGTTTATATGTATAATCGCCGTGTTAAAGCATTATAATAAAATCGGACCTAAGATTCGCGCAGTGTCACATTCGCATGTTTGGCGTGGAAGTGAGCCCTAATTAAACGGAGTCCTGATTCTGATTAAATTTTTATTAAGAATGGATTATTATTTTCAGACTCAAATTACTCAAGGCAGCAATACAAATCCGGCTAGTTTCAAATTACAATGGTGGATTTTTCCTTTAAGGCTGTCGAAAATATTTTTTTCTTGCTTTTGTCACTCCGTCATATCTTGTGTTTCTCTTTATAGAAACTAACGGTCACAATCCGATAATAGGCGCAATTCAAGTGACTCAGGGGCGTACCTACGTTTATGGCTTTGCAAAACATTTAGGAATTTAGGTTTAATGCTGTAGGTACTCGTTATCATGAGTGTCGCTTTACAGCCTCTCGTTTACAGAACTCGCGTAGCTCGTGCTTCCCGATGCCTCAAAGTTTACTGCGTTGAAATATAAAGTAGTAAAACCTGTTTATGCGTTGAAATGTCACCTACTGGAGAGGTCATTGGTTATTAACGACCTCTGAGAAGCATGCCACAGGGTGTAAAGTGAGAGAGAGTGGTATACGGCGAATTTTTAGTGAAAGATATGATGCACTAACCAATCACGACGACTTAACGTTGTTGGTAATAAGAGCACAGCTACTCTCTAACAGATTTTGGCTAGGTTTTTGAGATTAAAAAGCTTACGAATGCGAAATTCGAATATTTCCACTCTTTTAATGCTAAACACTTTACGAATGCCAAGTTAAAGGATGCATTTATGAAAGTCAGAAGTTTTTTTCAGAAATATGCCTAAGGTGTAATTTTTAGTAACGAGCCGAAATATTCCCTTGTTTTTTTTTCGTTTTTAAAAACAGAATATAAGAAGACCTGAGTGCAAGAACAAGATAATAACCAAAAGTGAAATTTCGAGAAAACTCCGGCTATTATCTGGTTCTTGCACTCAAAGAGCAGAACGTAAAATTCCAAAAATGTCTGCTGAACTTATTTAGAACTTACCATCAAAAATGACTATGTCTACTGGTAAAGTGCAAGAAGGGCTTCATGTGTATGTGGAAATCTCATTTTCGCAAAAAGTGGTCATTATCTGGTTCTTGCACTAAGGTCTTCATTTATTAGCTAACAACGATCTCTCTGACATTTGTAATGTATCCAATTATCGTAAAATCCACAAACGAAGCCTCTCCATATACATGGTTGTGGGGCCACTATATACAAAACATTGCTCCACAGAGTTTATCATTAACTTTCAACATTGGTGTGACAAGTGATCAAACATTAAATTCATACTTAAAACGAAATGAATTTGAAGCACAAATACTTCAGAATTAATAAAAGAATTAGGGTGGGAATCATTATCAGAGCGCAGGTTAAAGTACAGATTAAATCTATTAGAGAAATTTCAAGCGGATAGCTTTTCTGTAGATGTCAGGTACATATTAAAAACACCAGCGTATTATGCTAGATTCGACCAGAAAAATAAGATTAGAGAGATATATTGTCGTACCGATAGATTAAAAATGGCATTTTTCCCCCGTACTATAAGAGAACAAAATAGGCAGCATAGCAAAGGGATAGGTAGGGGAAATATTTTAGAGTATTCTGTAGTGCATGATGCATGTATTAATCCCTTAAATACTATATATACTAACAATCTAGTTTCATGAGACCCTATAGTTGCTTTTTTACGTGTCAATAGTGCATGTTTGGTCTTCATCTTCACATCCTGCCACACACCCTCGCGGTGGCTTGTAGGGTATCGTGTAGATGTAGATGTAATTCATATTTATCAAAAACATTTAAATCGTGCGAGCGAAATCCGTTTTGACGTGGAAAGGTAGATTCTCCTCGTAAATAAATTACTACGCTTTATAAAAATAGGGAAATAAATGTTCCCACCATTTTTATCGATAATGGATCGTGGAATACTTAAAATGATTTGATAATGTTCATATGGCGCATTGGGTATTTTTAATAACCAAGTTTATATTTGTACTAGAAATATGAGAGTTTCCAAAGCTTTTTGAATTCCATTTCTGAAAAAATTCAAGCACCTAGTTAATGCAAGGAAATGTCCCCATTTGATAATCATTGCTTCAACGTAAACTTTGTTGGTTTGTCCCTGATATTGCCAAAAATCCATCACCTGAATATACTCAGCAAGAGAAGAAAATAGGGCGATAAAAGTCATCTTCTCTTGAGCTTTGTGAGTGTGTGCATTAACCGGAGGCTACCCCGTACTTCGAAACAGCTTTTTATTGTGGGTGTAAATATATTGACCCAAATTTGCGGCCAGACTATAAAACGGAGTATTTCACTGGAGAAGCGAGATTGTTTTCAGTGACGGTTAACACTGAGTGTTAAATATTTTATTCAAGGGTTAATGGAGGAACTAAATAAAACTGAAAATGAACTCTCTATGAAATAGGGCTGAATAACATGCATTTGTTAATGATAATTATCTACTCATAGTTAAAAACATGAAATATCATGACTATCTTCAACCACAATGAGCAACAAAACCTGTTGCGAAACCATTTTTGATTTTTCGGGTACAGGACCAGATCCCAACTCTCACTTTTAAAGAAAAAAAGGGTTAATCAAACACAGAAATTGAGGAAAGAAAAAAATATTCCAGTAATTTCATTCGTTTGGATACGCTGGCCACCAGGTATTTTAAATAAAAAGCTACTAAAGTATTAACGCACAAAACTTATTTAAATGGACTGGCGCTGAGTCAATTTAAGATGTTATTGCAGTCTTTTCTTCTCAACAGTAGCGCAGACAGGTAGAATTCTCGGAAGATATGCTAGTTAAAGCAGATTATTCCCGTTCCTGCATGAAACTAGAACTGTGTACAGATCCAGTTCCGGGTCCCTTAGCTTTACTTAATAAGATTTACTTATGACTAAGAAGCAGTACGGAGTAGGGGACCGGGTTAGTTTGATAACTATAGTTCTGGGCTCTTCTCCTGAGGGATCAGGTCTGAATTCCGGAAGTAAAAAAGATGTTATGGCAATGTAATCAGACAGTGCCAAATGAAATCCACTTCAAGTTCAATACTCCGTGCGTCGGATAGGCCGCTAAACTGTGGATCTCTCGGCACCTTTCGTCACAAGTCCCGGTCAGTGCGATAGGATTTTCAATGATGAGACAAAAGAGCGATGTTAATTTTCAGTATTTAGGACTCACCTTGAGTATGCAGCGTGTATGGGATCCGAATGAATTAGGTTTGATCAGAGAACTAGACAGTGTGCAGCGTAGAGCAGCTAGGTTCGTTAACAGGTGTTTCGATAGCTTGAGTAGTGTTTCAGAATTAATACAAGAATTAGGGTGGGAATCATTATCAGAGGGTAGGTTAAGGTACAGGTTAAATCTATTCGAGAAATTTCAATCGGATAGCTTTACTGAAGACTTTAGGCACATATTAAAAACACCAGTGTATTATGCTAGACTTGACCAGATAAACAAGATTAGAGAGATATATTATCGTACTGATAGATGGCATTTTCGAAATGGCATTTTTCGAAATAGCAAGGGAATAGGTAGGGGAAATATTTTAGAGTACTCTGTAGTGCATGATGCATGTACTAATACCTTAAATACTATATATACTAACAATTTAGTTGCATGAGACCCTGTAGTTTCTTGTTTGCATTTCGGTACTGCATGCTTGGTGATCTTCATCCCCTGCCACACATCCTCACGGTGGCTTGCAGGGTATCGTGTAGATTTAGATGAGCAAGTAAGCGGATTCCAATCAGCAGGTATTCTCGCCACTCTATTGCCCCAATTCAAACACCAGCTCACCTATCCTCAATAGAGCAAATTACCTCAGCTTCTGGTCACTAATGACGACAATTTTCTCTTGGAGAAGTCATTTGTGGTCATTAGTAGGAGGGGAGAGCATTGAAATATTTGCTTGCTCTTGATTGCTCAGTAAACGGCCTTGCGTTCAAGCGATGTGGTGCCCTTCTTTTCAGGAGTATTCTGTTTTAATGGCACATTAGCTGTGTTTAACGGTGACCTTATGTAAACTGAAGACTCGATTGAATAGATCTCAAGAAAAAAAAACGCACGCTACCCAGTAATACATTCAGTCACTCTTTTGATAATAAAGACACAAAACTTCCCCCATTTGGTCTCTCTCCAAATGGCCCTTAATTTTCTTGGAGTGATCATGATTATCTTGAGCGAATAGCATTACCTACACCGTACATCTATTGTATTAATTTCGAAAGCAAGAAATTCTATCACCATCCGACATTAAAACCCATTTTGTTCTAAACAATGCCCGTCGATGAAAGGTAAAAACGTGCTGAAAGACGAATAAGTGAAGTGAAATTAAGTTGAAGAAGGAAAGAGTATTTCAAAAGAAGAGATCTTTCAATACTCCCTGTGGAGAGATGAAAATTTTTCGTTGGGCTTCAGATACACTCTTGAGACTAATTGCACCTTTTACTTCGAGTCAGGAAAGAATTTCATTGTCCGAAAAGGCGAGGGAAACGGAGGAGAGAATATGGAATGGTGTTCTTCTCCGAAAAGAAAAAAATGTTCCCGCTTGAGCTGCGAAAAGTCGCAGGTGAATGGAAGACCGAAAGGTTGTGGCAATGAAACCGTTTTTGTGACCACCCCTAATGACGCCTGCCTCCCTCTCTTGTGCCTTTTCCCTCCCTCGGAATAACTTTTTTTTCAGCGCTGCGACGAGGCGTGTAAGCACTTGCCCGGGTTCTCCCTTTCATTCGTTTAACTGAGTCGAAACTCGATTAGCGAGCAGGAACTCTTGCGCTTTCGCCAGTGACGCGTGGTCGCGATTCGCTTGTTCGGGGTGCACTTGTGCGGATTGCGTGTCCTTTCAAATCCGAAAGAGGTCTCGGATCGAAGTCTGGAGCGGGCGAGTGAGTGGGAGGAATGGGGGCGTTCACTCGGAATCGCAATTCTGTACACGAAATCGTTAGATGGAAACGAAAAAAGAATTTTCGTGAAAAATTAATCTTCAAACCACAACTATTCAGTCATAAATCAAAAATTAAAATAAACAAAAGGTTGACGCCCACCGAAAAAGCTGCTGTGATAATATTGACGTCATTTTCCTCCCGTCCGTGACTTCTTTTAGGGGAAGGGAAGGGAGTGGAGGGGGGTTCTCGGAAGGTCTGCTCGCACAGATGCTGTCGTAACTGCTCCTATTGGGAGAGCCAGCTGTGTCCCCCCCATTGCGATAAGGCGAAGTAGCTTCGCGGGCTCAATTATGATTGGACCAAGTTGGTGACATCGGAGGTTGCACCACGCCCACTTTTCCGAAAGTGTTAAAAACATCAGTTTTTCGCCGCTAATAACTCGAGAAATAATTGACGGGTGAAAAAACGGAAAAATATGCGCCTTTTCATGTTACAAACTTTATCAGATCCGGCAATAAAAAAAATAAGGTAAAATACCCCATTGCAGAGAGGCGAGAGGACGCGTGTCAAAAACCCTAATCACGTGAAGGAGTACAGTACAGCATCGTGTGAAGTCCTTATCAAGCAATGCATTTCGGCGAATGATTTATGTACCCAGTGTGATTCGAGCTTCTCACGGAGGACCTACATTATCCTTGAACTTGTGGAAGCTGTGTTATACACGAGTGATGACAGTAGAAAATCGCGACGCGTGTGTGGAGGTGTACATGATTGGTCGACGGGTTTTATAGCTCTTACTCGGAGCTAGTTCTACATCTGGGCCGCATCTTTTATAAAATTAAATATCTCAGCGAGGTCCCTAAATGTAGCATATGAATCTCAGAATGCTTTTTATCAGTGGCACGTTTCAAAATGTTTCATATTAATAGTAAGCATTTCTGGAAATTCCGCGGTATGAAATTCCTCTGATTCCGGATAAAGGCAAACTCTTTAATATTATTAGTATTACCCAGTCTATTTCCTTTAGTACTAGCCAGCATACAAGTAGTTATCTTCAGACTTTAATATTAAATGGACGGCAGTGGTAATTTCACCCATTTTAGGAATTCAGGTTCATTTTTCATCTATATCTACACAGTACCCTGCAAGCCACCATAAAGGGGTGTGGCAGGGGGTGAATTCTCACCAAATATGCACTACATGTCATGCATAAAAAAGGATGAGTATTTCTATATTAATCTAAACTACACTATTTAAAAAAGATAAAATTACCAAACGTAATCTTGCAAAAACATGCTGTTAGTTGGGTTACCTTCAAGTCCTTATACCAACATGCCTATGCTATCCATTGATGCAATCCTATTGGAAATATTTACCTCTATTCATATCCCTATTTGTACGAGGAGAAATGTACGTTTTGAATGTGTCAGTTCGGTTATCAATTTCTCTAATTTTGTAGCTATGTTCAAGCCTATTATAGTAAGTTGGGATTCGCAAAATATTTATAACGTTATCACTGAAAATATTATCTTGGAATTTATTTAAGAGATTGTCTAAGTATCAACGTGTGATCTGACAATGATTCCCATTTTAATTCATTTAATGTACTGGTTACGCTAATATGGGAATCGTACCGTCCATTTACAAATCTTGCCGATTTTCACTGCACACGTTTAAGTTCAATATTTAGACCGATTTCGCATGGATCCCATACACTGGCAGCATATTCCAAATGAGGTCTAACAAGGGAAAAATAGCTGATTTCTCGTAATTTATCTCCGTGTTAATTATAATTAATCCATTGGAAACTTCCTATTTTGTTTATTTCAGTATCAAATTTGATTAAACGAAATTGGGAATATTTCTCTCTCTATTGTTTCAAAAGAGGCTATATCCGGGAAATATGCGGCCGAAAGAAGAGAAAGCTAGGATTTATGAAAAGAGTACTTTGGAAATGTGATGAGAAGACAAAATAGCGATGTTACTTTTCACTAGGTAGGACCCACCTTGAGTATGCAGCCAGTGTATGGGATCCGAATGAATTAGATTTGATCAGAGAACTAGACAGTGTGCAGCGTAGAGCGGCTAGGTTCGTCAATAGATGTTACGATAGGTTGAGTGGTGTTTCAGAATTAATACATGAATTAGGGTGGGAATCATTATCAGAGCGTAGGCTAACGTACAGATTAAATCTATCAGCGAAATTTCAATCGGATAGCTTTACTGAAGACTTTAGGCATATATTAAAAACACCAGCGTATTATGCTAGATTCGACCAAATAAATAAGATTAGAGAGATAGATTGTCGTACTGATAGATTCAAAATGGCATTTTTCCCCCGTACTATAAGAGAACAGAATAGACAGCACAGCAGAGGGATAGGTAGGAGAAATATTTTAGAGTAGTCTGAAGTGCATGATGCATGTATTAATTCTTTAAATACTATAGATGCTAACAGTCTAGTTGCTTGACACCCTATAGTGTCTTGTTTGCATGTTCGTAGTAGAACTTGGTGATCTTCACTCCCTGCCACACAGCCCGTGGTGGCTTGCAGGGTATCGTGTAGATGTACCTAGAAGAACGACTAAGGATCATTTGACCCCATGCTGGTTTTCGCACTATATCCTCACATTCCTCTTACTTTTAGTCGCGTAATCTTTTATGAATATCATTTTACTTAGCAGCTTGGTGGCCCAGTAGGGTGTAGAGCTTCACTTATGGAACACAGAGTATCCGGTTCGATCATGGGAGAAGCCTCTGAACACCCACAGCAAAATCCAAGTTTAATGATTTCCTCTGTGGCAGATCTTTTTGGGAAACAACAAGCAGCACAGAAAAATTAAGTATCTTACTGTATGAATTTTATATTCCGATGGTAAGGTATTTGGATTAAGAAATTGCGTATAGAAGCCTAAGCTGAATTAATTAGAATTCCTGGTGCTGAAGGTATTGTCGGAAAATTTTTCCTGCTATAAAAAATTCTCACCAAATATGCACTGAATATGATGCATTTAAGAGGATTATTATAAGTCGATAAAAAAAACGAAAGAAATGGAAGCGATATTTATCGTTTGCGATGTTACGCGAAAAACTCTTACTACGCCATCTATGGAAAACATCCAGTACTTTGTCCAAAGCGTGTAACAGTGTTACCAAATACGGTGAGCCATCTATATTTAACTTAGTACTCTATTAAACCGATCAAATGGCAGTGCAGTCACTCTGGTGCTGCGTCATAGAAAACATAACATGATGCATTTCATTGTAATTCGCGATTTTGAAGTAATACCCAGTAAGTTCATGATGTAATCGACAGTTACATTTAGTTTCTTGCGATCGGGGATTCATGTCATTTCACGCACATCAATACCGCTTTTGCCTTTCCGTCGAGGCAACAAGAGAAATGCGATTTGGTGAATGGAATTCCATGTCATACAATCGCTTGGGTGCCTCAAGGATGAGTGATGATCTCTCAGATGAAATATTGCTGCTACGGAGGCATGCTACTATTCAATGTGCACAGCATGAGGTGTAGATGGACGAGGTCATTTAAAATACCTTTCGTTTAACTGCGAGAAGAGTCTTATTATCCTTTCCAAGCCAAGGACTCTCGGATGGAGCTAGCAGGTCATCGGGTTTATGTTCATTGTCTAAACCCTTATCTTTCAGACATTAATTATTCTTTCGAGTCATTCCCTTGGTCCATATTCATAATGCTGTAGAAGCCGGTGCACCTGAAACCTGAGTGTGAAGCTGACACTGAGAGGTGAAGCATCTATCCTCTATGTTACGCAAATGAACTTTCTTTAAGATGAAAATGATAATTATAAATTAACATTCATCAACATAATACCCTGCAAGCCACCTCAAAGGTATGTGGCAGGGGGTAAATTCTCACCAAATATGCACTGAATATGATGCATTTAAAAGGATTATTATTAATATATTATTCTAAACTGCAATATTTCAAAGGTAAAAATAGCAAAATACGCATGCAAAGACGTGTTTTTAGTTGGGTTATCTTCAAGTTCTTACACCAACATGCAACTACCTATGCTATGGATTCAATCACTCGTATTGGGCATATTTATCGCGATTCATATCCCCAAATGTACGAGAGAAAAAATCTTTTGAATCTGTCATTTCGGAAATCAATTTCTCTAATTTTGTGATTATGGTCCAGTCTACCATAATAAGTTGGGATTCGCAAAATATTTTTAACGTCATCACTGAAAATATTATCTTGGAATTTATATAGAATTTGTTAGAACATTGTCCTCTTCCATTGGATGGTTGTGTTGAATGGAACACCTCTTGGCATAAGGTAATGTTTTCGGTAGCATCGAGTAGTGTGAAATCCATGTTTACTGTTCACATATTTTATTTCGACCGCAGGAATTTACCAACCATTCGAAAGTGACCGACTCAGCGTCAGTGAGGCATCATGTGACCAGGCGATGGGCAGCAATACTAAGAACCGGTCGCGTGGGTGTGTTGAAACTGCGTCGCAGTACGCATCTTGAGGCCTTCACTTCTGCCTTCGCTTAAATGAACGGCTCAATGGGTGGGAAGATTGCAGAATTAAGGAGCAAAAGAGGACTCTGGCAACCTATTACTGCGAAAGAAATCCTGCGAAGAACGGTGCGTAGAAATTGGAGGCGTTTGAGAAAAATAATGCAGTAAGTTTGGAGGAAAAATGAGTAGATGCAGGAATGTTTAAATGGTGGGGAGAAGGCGAAGGAGATATTTAAGAGAAGGAAATTGCTGAATGAAAATAGATGAAGGGGGATGATCCAAGTAATTAGATGGGGTGGATTGTTTAAGGGCTTCAGAGGGTGGAGTTCGCTGGGATTCAGAGGGATAGGAAGGAAAATATCAGGCTCATTTAATTACATTACATTTATTTATTTATTTCTTTATTTATCATAGGCTAGATGAGGCCGTATGGCCCCATCTGCCCCTAGCCCAGGGTTAATTAAGAGACAGAGTTCAATAATTAAACAGTTAACAAACAAGAATTAAACCTTTCTGTAGAGCCGTATACATATTTTTGTACAATCGTTTAAATCATCTTGAAAGAATTGGTGCCGCTGCAAAGGAAAAAGTAAATGACAGGAAATTGAAAAAAAAAATGAATTAGAAGAATAATTGAATCATATTGTTAAATTGTCAATGGAGGTCCATCCCCTAGGTTTAAACTCTGTGACGTCAGCATGCGGCGAAATAATCTTAAGCGAAAGCCAAAGAAGTTGTGCGAAAGTAATTGTGTATCTTTTTTAATGCTGCCGCAAGGTTGTTATATAGACGCATGAACTTGGTGGTGAATGAAGTATTCATGCGTCCAGTTTGATGAGGCGGATAACGGAAGTTAGCGGAAGCACCCCTAGTGGATCTTCCGTGAACTTCGTCGAAAGTCTTTAGGGCTAAAGATGAGAATAAGCTTTGCCAAGAACGATGACAGTTGTCAAAAGAGAGCATAAGTTGCCCATGAAAGTCTTTCCTTACCCTTAAAATACTTCCAGTTGAGTGTAATTTCCGTAAATCGCTGTATCTAGATATAATTATCCTAACGTAATAATCTTTTCGCTCTTATCTCGTTAAAGCTGAATGTTGGTCGTAAAGATCCATAATAATCCCTTTCTTATTATGTATATACTAACCTTCAAGCTGCTTATGATTCTATTATCTAGCATGTCTCCTAGTTGCATATCTCTAGTGCATGTTTGGTGATCTTCACCCTCTGCCACACACCCTCGTGGTGGCTCGCAGGGTATTACGTAGATGTTAGATATAGGTGTAGTCTCTCGAAAATTTCCTGTATTTAAAAAAAAAACTGCATATGAATTCGGTTTCAGTCAGTGAGGCCCCAAAAATCACATCCAATTCATCGCTGTATCAAATCGGATGCCTCACCAAAGAGGCCTCTTGTGGCAAACGCGATATCATATTCCGAAAACAATGAAACGTACGTCGCCGCCTGGCGTTGAAATCGAGTTTCAGCCCCGAGATCGCATAATTAAGAGCGTATAGGGGGAAGTGACTGCGGGATATGAATGGAGATGAGGTTGCCTGCCGTCCGTGTCAGAGAGGCGATCACTCTAAGCGTAGGGCAGCTTGAAAGCCGCCTCCCTCGAAATGAGAGGGAGGAAGTTTGGCGCTGGAAGAGGGCTGGATGCGCGAGGCAAGTTTGAACTAAATTCAATGGGGAGGACGATGTGGGGGGCCCCGTCGTAGGCTGGCGGGATATTCATTTCGGAGGAAGAGGGAAAAACGGGAAAGGAGGGGGAGAAAGGGGGTGGCGAGGGTGCAGCCGGCAAATTATGTTTGTCCACGACAGGAGACCCGAGGCACCAACCCCTTAAAATGATATTTCCTGAACACCATCTTTCTAATCCTGATTTCCCATGAATTTTATGCTACATTTTTTCGCTCATCTCAAAACCAAATTCGCGTCACCATAGACTCCCTATAATTTCTCTTACAAGTCTCATATACATCCACATAATACCCTGCAATCCACCATAATGGTGTGTGGCAGGGGGTGATTTCACCAAACAAGCACTACATATCATGCATAAAAAAGGATAAGTAATAATACACTAGCTTAAACTTCAATTTTTAAAAACGATAAAAATAGCAAGCATGCAACATAAAGCTCTTAGTTAAGTTAGCTTAATGTCCTTATACTTGACTTGATGAAGACTTGATGGATGGATGAATAAAGGCGTAATTTCTCCTTGTTTTTTAAATTACAAGAAGTATTAGAAAGCAGGTATGTTGAACGACGGAGTGATATCTTTTGAATCCCAAGTAGAAATCCAACTTATATTTTCCCTCGATTGACCACGTGCCGTTCAATGCCGTTCAATCTCTTTTTCCGGAATGTTAACGTGTGGAAACTAATGTCTCCTACGCCAAATGAATATGATGTTTATACACCAGTCATAAGGGGAAAATGGAAAAAGGAAGAGTTCACGTTCGAACGATATTGATGCGATACACTAATAAATACATCATCGTAAGATGCAAATCCACGTCAACTGTAAAATATGGACATAGTTTTTGGTTTCAGCAAAATGTTTATCCCTTCCTATTCTCTACCATATTTGAGTCCAATCCATGGCATGCCAAACACTAATGAAGTCCAACAATTACCTCGTCATATCTCGTTATTGCCAAGGCGACGCTCGCACCCCATGGGGACGACAGAAGAAGCGTTATCGAATCTAGGTTGACCCAATTCCTATTTCACGTATTCCTTCCACTCATCTGTTGATATGCCTCCTACTCCCGCCTTCCAGAACAAAAAAGGTGGTATCCTCTCTTGTTACGTAGCGCGAAGCTGAATTTCTCATAGAACTCGTTTTTTTTCTCGTAAATATCTTCCTTGAGGAATATTAAGTGAGTTCTTAGTGCCTTCCGTTCATATCTTTCTTTGGGAACGGAAAAGTTCCTGCATATTCCCCGGGGAAGCCTTTTAAAAGCGATGCCACCCTAATTGCGCCTTCGAATTGGGGAGCACCATTTCTTTCATCTCGAGTGCATTTTCGTCACCCCTTCTCCTAATCAAATCCATCCGCCTCTGCGATCCAAGCATTGCATTCGTTCGCTAAATATTCTTACGACTCAAATTTGATTGAATCATCTCGCGAGATTGAGTGCCTGAGCGGCATTTTAGTAAAACCTTTCGCGTTCCCATATAGTGAGTGAATATTTTTCACTCATAGTTTCCATGGGCGCAGATAATCTGCACGGGCTCTCAAATGGTAAAAAAAATCATTTTTCTCTCATTTAACCAAAGTAATATTATCTGAAGAGTCTCTTAAATTCCTTATTAAGTCACGTTGCTGAGACCTGAGTTAACTTGGGTTAAAGTTGCCTTATATTCTTCTTATTTAATAGCTTATTTACTTCAGAATTTTGTATCCAGCAACAAACTAGCTAAACGGAAACTAAAGTAGTTCAACTAAAACTAAGCTAGCTAAACTGAAACTTGTATATATCCGATACTGTTTTCCTAACTAGTAATCAATCCATTAAGATGTATTTACTAACCATCCAGTTGCGCGTGACTCTCATGTCGCACAACTCTCCATGAAGTAGTAGTATTAACTCTTATTTGCATTTGCAAGTAGTGCAGGTTTGGTGATCTTCACCCCCTGCCACACACCCTCGTGGTGGCTTGCAGGCTTTTACGTACATGTACATTTATCTGGAGGAATAATTTATTCCACAAATATGCGACCACTCATTGTCAGTAATTTGTCTTGTCCCTGCATTGCACTTTCGCAAAAAAGTACTGCGTTGCATTTGTCAAAAACGATTGGTATGGTTTTCTAAATGAACATGGCAATACAAGAGCCAATAAATATCTTTAAGAACTAACTAGTTAAATTACCTACGTGAGTATTGTAATATTTTTATTTTATTTTCTAGTTGCTTTGTTGATGAATAACGAAGGATGAGATCGAAACTAGAAAGAGCATCGTTGGTTAGTGTGTGTAGAAATTTTCAGTTGCAAACCAGTAAAGCTTTCTTCTGTTGCCATCTCACCAAGACGCTGTCTTGGAGTGATACTGCCTTGTACAGTCCTTAATCCCACTTCAAGAACCCGAGCTAGCAATGAAGCTGGGGAGAACACATAGGAGAAATAATGGGTCAAGCTAATCGTAAACTGGGATTCATCAAAATAATATTGGGTAAATCCGACGACCATGTACGAGAAATCAACTACTTTTCCCTTGTTAGACCTCATTTGCAATATGCTGCCAGTGTATGGGATCCCTACGAAATCGGTCTAAATAATGAACCTGAACGTGTGCAGAAAAGACCTGCAAGATTTGTAAAGGGACGGTACAGTAAATATATTAGCGTAACCAGTCTATTAAATCAATTAAAATGGGAATCATTGTCAGATCGCAGGTTGGAATTTAGACTTAATCTCTCAAATAAATTCCAAGATAATATTTTCAGTGATGACGTTAAAAATATTTTGCGAGCCCCAACTTACTATGGTAGAATTTACCATAATCACAAAATTAGAGAAATTGATTGCCGAACTGACAGATTCAAAATGTCCTTCTTTCCTCGTACAATTAGTGATAGATATAATTAACGGTAATTATGTCCAATAAGAGTGTATCAATGGATAGAATAGGTAGTTGCATGTTGGTATAAGGACTTGAAGGTAACCCAACTAACAGCACGTTATTGCTTGCTTAGTTTGCTATTTTTATCTTTTTTTAAATAGTGATGTTTAGACTAATATATAAACAAAATCCTTTTAAATTCATGATATGTAGTGAATGTATTGTGAGAATTCACATCCTGCCACACACCATTATGGTGGCTTTCAGGGTATTGTGTAAATTTAGCTTAAAAGGTGCTGTACTTTTACTGGAAATATTTTAATTTGGATTATTATAGTTTGTTACTTTCGCATTATTTCGAGCGGTGGGAAGGTTAAATGTGGGTTGGCGCAATGGATCTAAAGAGGTAAGTGCCAGAAGGGGGCTCCAGAAGGCCGCCCCCGCCCAACCCTCCAATGTATTTTACGTTATTTATTTTTCATATAATTAGTCTTGCTAAAACTACATTTCCAACCTTTTTTGTGATCAGTTAATTAAATAATCATAGGCTCATTACAATGTACCTATAAAACAACTCCAATTTACAGGTCATAAAGTCTGTACTTGGGAAAAAATATCCCGATTTCTTAATCCAACTGGCATGATGCGACATCTTTTTTGGGCATTTACTATTATTCTGTTTATATGAAGATCCACTGCTTTTCTTCCATCGTTGGACACATATGAGCGAGTTGTTCGTGAGCTATATTAATCAAAATAATGCATTATTCGCAAATGCTACTATATATTAGTTTGCGGTCAAATCAATTTGTACTCGTCACTACATTACTTCATTTAAAGTTAGATTTTAAACATGGGCATATAATTCACATTACAGAGTACTATATTAATATCAATTTAATTTGCTTATAGCTATCTAAGGTTACTCTAATTTTCCTCCTCAACATACAATATTCTCAGAGGGAATTCGGATAATATTCTTAGGAAATTACTGAAATATTTATACTTACTTGCTCGCTTTTCTTGCCATTGAGTGGTTACTCTGGTTAATGGAGCTGGAAAAATAGCCACTGTACCGAGCAGACCTTATTTAATCATCAGGTCATCATTAGTGAGCAATCCTTAGATTGGTTTGTCGCAACTCTCCAATGACTTCTTCATCAGTCAATATTTTCTTATAGTAACGTATTTCTTCTCTTTCGCATCCTCCATCACTTGTTCTATACATCTCATACCTTATTCTTTAATATAAAACAAAAAACAAGCTTTCTTATTTCGTCCATTATTTGATGCATGATGCTCTGTACACTTAAAAATGGCAAAGAGTACTCATAGACGTGTCAATATGCATAAAAAACACATTTAGTCAGCACGTTTCATAACTCTGTATAATCCTTAGTAAAAAGTATAATTTGGCGAAAGAAGTTATCCAAATGAATAAATGTTTTCTGAACTTCCTAAGTAACTATTTCATTTATTGGTTCACTGAATAGTTAACCACCTGTCGCTGACCTCCATCATAGCACACATTTAGCCTGCGAGAACCACATAAGCCGAATGGCACAGAAAGTCAATATAGTCAATCAGTCGCAGTCATGATAACGAAAAAAGTGAAATAAATTGTGCCAAATAGTGTTCAATAGAAAAAGAAAGTATACTGAAATTTCCATATACACACTCGTCTAAGCAAAAATGTTTTTTAGTATGCTTCGCAGAGGTTTCTAATCTCCCTGTATCAATAAATCCATGCCTCCCTGTATCAATAAACCCATGCCTTCCTGTAACAATAAACCCATCCTCTCCTGTATCATTAAACCCATGCCTCCTTTTGCTAAAAACTTCAAAAAATAACAAAGGTCTAGTGAGGATTGTTAAGGATACTTTGTTGGCTTTGCGAGGAGGTAATGGGCAAATTCTCGATGCTCCTTGGTGGAGTGAACTAATAAGAGAGAGCACAGCTCCTTCTCGCGAAGTAGGCTAAGCCGAAATGATTGGATGCTCTCGTAGATGTTACGAAGAACAAGCTTCAAGGAGAGAGAGAGAGAAGCTCTTGAGGGAAACAACTATGGTGCTTGTGAAAGGGATCTGAGAAACAATATAATCCTTCCGTATTGGGTGCCCAAAGTATTTTCTCACTTTTCTCCCGTTCATTTCGTGTTTAGAATACCCAGCCACCATGCTATCTCACCATGTTATTTGTGGGTTACAACTAAGATCTAGTGGGATTTATTTATTATAGATATTATTATTATTTATTATGTTAGATTAGGGTGTAATATTCTTGATGGACCATGACTCGAGTGTATTCGATAATTAACCAAACTAAAAAAGACTGAAATTTCTTCGTGAAGGTAAACGAAGTTCATTAGTCAGTAATAGTAAAAAAAATGGACTATTAAATTGATCTGTGTTACATCAAATACGATTTGGTAAAACATTGGCATGTGGATCTGAGGTTTCCGCGGCGTTTTTCAACAGTGGTAACGGCTTTCGGGCGTTCTTCCGCGTAGTGTTGTGTCAAGGCGACGACAGTTTCTCCAGCCAATCTGCTGGCCCATCGACACTTCTGACCTGAAGACGCCAGCAGGATGACTGGAGAAACCGTCGTCGACTTGACACAACACTACGCGGAAGAACGCCCGAAAGCCGTTACCAACAGCACGTGCTTGGTATATGGCTAATCACATTGAAGAGATATTATGTGCCTCACAATCGAAAGGTTTTTTATCACTCTTCATAAATTTTGGTTATGATTGCTAATAATTTAGGAACCAATTGATCATAGTTCTTCCTTGGTAGTGACAGTGACAGTGATTCTAGCACCATCACGTCGCAATATCTTATTGATATCAACAATAATATTGGCTAGACTGTCTTAAGCTAAAAGAATTCGATTCTGATAATATGTAAGCATCGTATGCAGCACAACATTCCCCAATTAAACATTCCATGGCGTGGAACGTCGGAGACGGAATCGTCTGCAAATAGTAGTGCCTGTACCTTCGGGGAAGAGTCGAAAAGAATCAATCGCATATATTGTGCTTGTTCAATATCTGACACAAACATTTAACAGGAACCTAAACCGTATTCATATTTGGTGTCATTCATTAAATCGACATCTGCATCTACACGATACCCTGCAAGCTACCGTGAGGGTGTATTGCAGGGGGTGAAAATCACCAAGCATGCACTACCGACATGTAAACTAGCAACTATAAGGTCTCATGCAACTAGATTGTTAGTATCTATAGTATTTAAGGGATTAATACATGCATCATGAAATACAGACTACTTTACAATATTTCCCCTTCCTATCCATTTGCTATGCTGCCTATTGTGTTCTCTTATAGTACGGGGGGGAAATGCCATTTTCAATCTATCACTACGACAATCAATCTCTCTAATCATGTTTATCTGTCGAATCTTGCACAATTCGCAGGTGTTTTTAATATGTGCTAACATCTTCAGTAAAGCTATCCGATTGAAATTTCTCCAAGACATTTAATTTGTACCTTAACCTACGATCTGATAATTATTCCCACCCTAATTCTTGTATTAATTCTGAAACACTACTCAACTTTTCGTAACACCTTTTAAAGAACCTAGCTGCTCTACGCTGCACACTGTCTAGTTCTCTGATCAAACCTAATTCATTCGGATCCCATACTCTGACTGCATACTCGAGGTGGGGCCTTACCAGTGAAAAGTGACATCCCTCATCGCTCTTCTCATCACATTTTCCAAGTACTCTTTTTATAAACCACAGCTTTCTCTTCGCTCGGCCGCATATTTCCCGGTTGTGTCTTCCCCACGATAAATCTTTAGTGATTTTCAGCACTTAAATACCTTATGGTTTCAACGCTTTCGATCTTCGTGTTATTAATTTTATTGGATCGCTCTATCGAATTATTCCTCATCGTAAAATTGATACCATTACTATGCCTGAAAAGAATAACTTTTAATACTCTGTCTTTCAATCCTCTTTTCTACTTTTATCTTCGTCATCTAACCTTACTTTGGACGATACAATTCTTAGTATTTGTTTAAACCTTCAGCTAGGGAATCTACCTTAAATTCCATTTATGCAAGTGATAAGGTCCAAAATTCTATCAAACTTGTACGATTTTCCGCCCCTATTTCTTCCAAGCAATTTGGGCACGGAGCTAAATCTATCGTAGCTCATCTTTTTGGGCTTCTATCCGCAATATTTTCCAATCTCCCTTGGGAGGCTACCTACTCCTCCCAGTCGGAGCTGAGAAACCAGAACTATCTGGAAACAAACCCGAGACGGGAACCTGTTCTCATCAGGTGGAAGGGGGAAAGGGGGGCTAAGGGGAGAGCGATGCGTATTTCGATCGGAGACTGTCCGCGCGCGCTGCCCACCCGGATGAACTCACTGAAACTGGATAGCGTGACGCGGCATTCCTACGTCCAAGGATTCTCCTCCACACTACTCCTTGCCCCGTTTAAATTGCTAGGGTAGAATGATAGTTAATATGGCAGCTAAACCTAACCTGGGTTCACACGGTCTACCCAGAACCGTCGTAAAAACTCTAATGACATCTATCGGAGAGTAAAATTAAGTCGAGATAACAATGGAGGGTAGGGTAGCGAAAGAACTTTATCTTGCAAAGATTCCAAAGATTGGAAGCGTATTTTAACCTATGTGCAAATAAGGTGCAGTTATTTTATCGAACTTTATCAATGCGGTTTCCTAGATCCCTTTTTATAAATAAAACAAACTATTCTTCTTTAATTACTTCCTCATGATTGATAGTGGGTCGTACCTCCGAGATACTATATGGATTCCTTGTTAGTGACTTTGCTAAACTTCAATTTTCAAAATAAAATTGAATGCAATTGCCATTTGCTTTGAATAGCTCCAAATTAATACGTTAAAAATATGTAAAGTTTATACAACGACGAACGCCCTCTTTGATTTTAATTTCCAGATATTTTAGACATTCAACCGTTAGGTACCTATTTTTCCTCGCATATTTCAACTGATACCTTTACACTTTAAAATTATTAACGTTTTCTTGCCTATATTTTTAATCGCTTAGCTTATATACGGGTATCACGCACCAAGAAATGCAGTCACCATGGATCGCCATGCTATGAAATGATTAATTGTTCACCTCTCAATAAGTTTTCGCTAATTTTAACCCATTTTGTAGAGAAGTTCAAGCATCCAAGTATACATAATGAATTTGTTGCTCTTATCAAAATTCAGTATTTTTAAATCCTATATCCCAAGTTTACCATATTCTGCTGTTTGTGAAAGGAGCTATTCAAGGGCATACTGCTGAAAACACTTTTAACGCCGTCCTAAGCAGTGAATACGAAAAAAATAACTAGTCGGATTCCCTGCGAATGCTTGCAACTTCTTAGTTATTTAATTTCTGAGTGCATATTTTCTGCACGGCAAGGTAAACACGTAAAATAAATATATAGGCGAACGTACTCAGGATTCAGGGGTAAAGCAAACTACTTGAAACCATTATTAAACAACCGAATCAGTGGAACGTGGTGATACAACCTCTAAAATATATTACAGTGTGATTAAATAAATATCGTTGTAAATAAGAATCTTTTTCCGTCCAAATAGTGCGTTCCGGTCTCTTCGTCTTCAAACACTCTACGTTCATTTCCACTTCCATTTTCCAAACAAACCTTTCTACCATTACTTGCGTTCACACGCCCTTAAAATACCAGTAACTAGCGCCAACCGTTATAACACTATCGTGGTAGAAAAGTTTACCAGAGTTAGCGGCAACTTGCGTTCACACGGCCAATTTCCAACCATGGTAAGCCTTACCTTCGTAAAAAGCTAGTATTGTAAAGGGGGCATAAAGGGAGAGCGGTGCGCATTTCGACCGGAGACTGTCCGCGCGCGCTGCCCGCCGGGATGAACTCGCTGAAACTGGATAGCGTGACGCGGCATTCCTACGGCCAAGGATTCTCCTCCACACTACTCCTCCTACTGCCTTCCCTCCGTATCCACTCCTCGTGGCGCGTGCATTAAGTAGGTTGGCTCGCGACTGATTGAGTCAAGTTGTCTAAGAAATCTTATTAATTACAGTACGAGTATTTGCCTCCTAAGTGATCCTTACTTCACAAAGAAAATTACCTAAGCTATTGAAAGTCATAAGTAGCACAAGAAATACGATGTAAAGTCGAAGGATTTCTTTTTTATGATAATTTTAATCAGTTTGACGATGGAGTCAATTCAGCATTTACTTTACAGAAATAATTGCATGTACTCAATGAATTCACTAATGCATAACACCAGAATATTACTATCAAACGTTATGCAATGACATTTCTTGAAATATTCTTTAATAGCTCAGTAGTAATGATATTATTCATACGCCATCATTCATTTTGGCTACAGCGACCGCACTTGAAGTCAACTAACGCATTTCGTCTGCTATAAGCGCAGAAATTGGTGGATTTAGCAAAAAACACGGTGGATTGATGCCTTTTTATTCATTTCATTTTATTGCTTGTGAAATTACGCATAAAATATCAGTTTTTTGCAAAAAAAAGACATGTCACTATGGTATTTTTAAACATTATATTCCCATATGATGGTCATTCTTGCCGTTAATCGTATGTAATGTCAATTGCAATTTGTGCAAAAAGGAGTATGGGTTGCAATAATTATTTTTACTTTATTAGATAGGAACTTTAGTTCTATAAGTGCTGAAAATATAAAAAAATGACATGACTTTCACTTTTCGGATCAACCTCTTTAAATCTCACTGGAAGATTTCTTACAATTCCCCTAAACTGCACCCGAATAGTCTGGTTGTTTAATATCCTTCGCGTTAAAACATGTGCGTTTATAATGTGACACTAGTAGTGCTGATTCTATGCGTAAAATAATGTACTGAAAGTGTATATATACCGAGATTTTAAACTGAATTTTTTTTAACACTACGCAATCCCGAAAAGCTCAAATTCTAATTACACCTGTTACTAAGCTTATCCGAACGTTAAATGGATTTTCCAGTCTTAGAAGTTTTTTAACGCCCTTAGAGTTCTGGTAATAGCAGTACCTAAGAAGAAATAAATTATCAAATATATGGATTAGAGGAAGAAGTTCCTCTGCGAAGAGTAGGGAAACTTGTAGAACTACTTTTTTCATGCGTGTGTCATGGGAAAATATTACACTGTTTTATAACTCTTGAGCGTCAGTTCTCCAGGAATTTTAAGTCATTTACGCTTATTAAATGTGTTTTTCCATAGGGTAAAGATACAAGTGAGTCAAATGCTTGATACCTCCATTCACTTTGGCTTTAATTAAACGTCTTTTTTAAATTAAACGAGAAAAAATAAAATTAGAACTTTAATCTTATGATTCGTTACTAAAACCGCGGTATAATGATTAAGGAAGTAGATTTTATTCATCCTTGAGGAACTTTTGTTTCTCTTGGACCCTCTCCAGCAGACATTGGCGTGGAAAAGGTTTGAGTCCACCCAGCACGTGCCTGGCAACGGAGAAATGGAACAGGCGTCGGACATTAGTTGGCAACACCCTCACGAGAGAAAGTGCAAAGATGGGACAGATTTTCCTTAAAATACGTAGCACAGTGGAATATAAGCATTTTAGAAACAGATTACGAATTGGTATCCCATCAGCATCAAGAGAATATCTAATAATATTTTCAATCCAGATTTGGTGTGGCATAAGTCCGTTTATAATCGTTAACGAAACACGGATCACAACATGAAAATTTTGGCGTGGTACTTGAAAGTGCGTAGGTTATTGCTCTCTTCTTTTTCCTGAGGTTAAAAGTAATATCGTATTTATAATGCTTGGTATATTTATATTTATAAGGTACATTCATACCTTTAAATGAATCATATGACCTGGAGTTATATGCTGCTGTTTCCTCCTCTAATAATCAAACAAGATAATTATTTTATCGTTACGTTTATTGAATTTTTAGATCACTAGATTTAAAAATCATTTTCAATGCATTTTGTAAAATATTTTGGGGCCTAAGTTATCAATATGTCTGTTTTATCCCTTTACTGACCACTGGTACTATCAAGTTCCAATCACTAGTAATCTTTATTTTTCTAAATATATTTAAGAAATACCTCGAAAGTAAAAACTTAATAAAAAGGAATTCAAAGTTGTATTATTTCAAAATTAATTACTTAAAAAATAATAGTCTTCAAGTGATTGAGGATCCTAAGTCCCAGTGGTCTATAAAGGTTTAAACTAGGAGTAAAATGAAACGGACAGAGCTTTGGGTTACTCACCAGGGAGCACCCTAACCGCATTGGAATCTTCACATAGATTAAGATGGTGACCTCATTCCGAGAAACCACATTTGCCGCTGATAAAAGATTCTCCCTGATTGATTTTATAAAGTGTATGAAATTCACGAACCTTTGAGCCTTGTCATACATCTACATAATACCCTGAAAGCCACCATAAAGGTGTACGGCAGGTGGTGAATTCTCACCAAATATACACTACATATCATGCATAAAAAAGGCTTAGGAATAATATACTAGTCTAAACTTTTGTAAAAGATAAAAATAGCAAAGCAAGTATACAAAAGCATGCTGTTAGTTGGGTTAGCTTCAAGTCCTTATACCAACATGCAACTACATATGCTATCTATTGATACTCTCGTACTGGATATATTTAACGTTAATCATATCCCTAATTGTACGAAGAAAAAAGTACATTTTGAATCTGTCAGTTCGGCAATCAATTTCTCTAATTTTATGATTATGGTCCAGTCTACAATAGTAAGTTGGGGTTCGCAAAGTATTTTTAACGTCATTAGTGAAAATATTATCTCAGAATTACTTAAGAGATTCAGTCTAAATTGCAACCTGCAATCTGACATTGATTAATATTTTAATTCATTTAATAGACCTGTTACGCTAATATAGTTATCGCACCGTCCCTTTACAAAACTTTCCGATATTCGCTGCACACGTTCAAGTTCATTATTTAGACCGATTTCGTTGGGATGCCATATACTAAGTATACTGGTCACACATACATTATACTACATATCTAATATTTATAATATATATTTTATGCTATGTTTATACCACTAATATAGCACCATATATTACACTATATGTATTATATACACATATACATATGTGATTGAATGCGCACTTTTATGCGGTGAGTGACACGTAACTCACCATCCAATTCGATTTGGGATTTTACGCACTGGTGGATGGTCTAAATCAATCTAAAATTCTATTTTTGGCGAGATGATGATATTTGCGTCAAATTCTTTTCTTTCTCCAGCTTTACCACCGAAACATGAAGCGTTCAAGTGCCACTCAAAGAGGAGGAGATATATTCAAGGTGCTGGGTTTCAAACTCAATTATGGCGCCCCTTCTAACTTCAGCGACAGTTTCGCTTCGCGCACTTGGTTCCACTGCAGTGCGCATGCGCGTTTCCTCCTCCCTCTAATCCAATTCGTCAATGGCGGATACCTTCAAATGGACAGGCGTGAGATCCGTCGCGGCTCCATCCCTCGTAATGGACGCCCTCGTCTTTCTTGATCAATGACGACGGCTTCCTCTATTTTGATGTGAAAGGAAATGAATCATCTTCACCGCTGCTTTTTGAAGCTCTTAATTTAAGGGCGAATGAGGTTTTAAGGCTTTAAGCCGAGTATTTCTGAAGGTAGAGACAATAATTATCAGCATTGCTTATTTAATAATTTTGGGAACCTTCATAACTATGTTATTATCCAGAGGGAAAACCAAGAAAACAATTAACAAACGATTATTCTGCTTCGGCAAGGATTTTACTGGAAGAAAGATTTACAGATTAATTTATCATTGTGAATTATATGTTTAGCATCAATATTATAAATGATATTATGAGTAGTACAAATTGTAACATTATATGGCTCATATACCTGGGAATTAAGAGAGTGAGAGAGAGACAAAGAAAGCAGAACGCGATAAAGATGGATATTTTAGAAGAAACTTCGGAGTCTCTAGATTGCAGAACAGTACAAATGTGCAAATGGGGATCAACTGCAAATAGATCGACCTACTGTTACCAAATAAAAACCCGTTGGGTTGAAGTGGTATGGTCATATTAGACGCACAAACAAGATAGCGAGGAAGGTTACCAGACTGGCAGAAACAAAGCAAAAGAAAAAAGGAACTCAAAGCAGCTTCTTCGATGGACGTCACCTTTTGCTTATTTTAATTTTTGATTTATGAGTGAATTGTTGTGGTTAGAAGATTATTTTTTTCGCCAAAATTCGTTTTACGTTTCCATCTTACGCTTTCGTGAATAAAATTGCGATTTCGGTTCCAAGTAAATGCCTCCATTGGGTGGAACTACTCGCCCCCCCCTGCCCTTGCCTAAAGTGTGAATCTCACACGCTGCTGACCTTGGTGAACTCCACCCTCGACCAACACGCTTAATCCTGGGGTCAAACACTGGGATTGGCATCTCATTCATGAATAGATTCTTCAAACTCACTCTTCTGTTCTCAAGACTCCAAGCATTCCTCCTCACGAGAATAATTCCTTGAAGTCATCGAATCAAGTTGTGGTAATATTCCTAAGCAATGAATTGAAACTTGAATTTAAATGTGGTAATGACTTCAAATGGTTACGGCTACTTTTCGTTTAAATATGAGCTAATTTGAGGGAAAGGAATATTAATAGAGAAATTATGGAAACATCATCACGTTATCGGTATGATAAGCTTATGTATTTAGCTTGAAAAAGCTTCTTGCCTGTGGCACTAAATTATTTACCTTTTTTATAGGACTAAAAATAATTATTATATGAGTATTGATTTAATGTATAAAACCTAGTAAAACTAATAAAGAATATCTTTATCTTGTGCTTTCAAAACACATGCTTCTTAAAGCTTATTAGTTAATTTTTTAACTTGTTCAAGTTCTTTTCGTCATAAGAAATGTTGAGGGAACAAAGGGAATAGGATTGTCGGTGGAGGAATCATAGAAACCTTAATCACCTTTTAGTATCGTACGTACAGCAAGGTAAAGTGCTGGGTAGCGTTTATTCCAATATTAATGAGGTCATGTCCGGCAGAGCCCTCAAAGCTGGCTCTTGAGTCCCTGAATGGATCTCTGAGGCCCAATTCTCCCAAACACAAACAGAACCGGTTCGGAAGAATAACTGTCGGCGTTGCAGAAACGTCCTTCCTCTACCTCAAAGCAAACTGCGACGTCATGAGTGATAACCATGTCAACGGTAGTCCAGGGCGACGTGTACGTCCTGATTCAAAACGAGGAAAGGGCGTGGGATGGATTCAGGTAGCCTCCCCTAAAACACATGAGAGCAGGAACGTAGCGACAAAAGGGGAGGGTTAGGAGGAGGAGGGGGAGGGGGTGGGCCGTGAAATGCGGGTTCGTTGATGAGTGGCTCTGATTTAGACTCCACTCTCGGCCGCATACCTATGCTTTTACCATTAGCACTCGCTTGCTCACACACACCTGGGCTAACGCTGTTCTAATTGCGTCAACTACCCTCGCCCTCTCCGGAGCAATAGGGTAGTTTCCTATTATTTTTTATTGTCTTGATCGAAAGTTAAATCGACCTCTGGAGTACCTACGTATTTTAAGCCGTTCGATTTTTAAATGACATTAAGTATTTTTCCTCATTAATTAAAAAGTCTCGCGGCTGAGCTTAAAGACATAAGTCTTGTCGTCTTGTTTCCCTAGGCAATGCCTTTCAGAAGAATCGTGACGCGGTCTTGATAACACTTTGCTGGCTAGAGAGGAATTGGCGAGGCTACTATGATGGAATGCGGTAGATTGGTTTAAGACACCACGTGCCATACACCTTCAGTTCTTGCAGAGTGTTATGTAGATGTAGAAGACCCTTATCGTGGTTACATTACTCTTCGTTTTATCACAAAAATAACTCGCGGCTGAACTTGAAGCCACCGAGTGCGTCCACCGGGTTGCGGATGGTGGGTCGACCTCTAGATATAGAGGTTAGCTGCGAGACAAGCGAGTTTACTCATCGAATAAGCAGTCGTGGACAAAAATCTACGGCATTCCGAGGGGGTATTGGTCAATCCCTGGGTAAGGTAGGCCAATAAATAATACAGAACCTGTGAAGATGCCGTGACTTGGCGATGGAGGCCACCAACAAATACGCTTCTCATTACCCGGAGGAGAGGGCAGCAGCTTTTCTTCACATGAGTGAAGGTGGAGACCACAGTGGTCGGTACAGCGACACTCATTTCACTGCAGGCTTGGTAACATTTAGTTTAACGGCTGTAGTACTGCGATGTGGAAGGCAAGGGGAAACCACCACATTAATATCCCGAGGAGTCGCAGCTACTCCACTCTTTTCTTTCTTATAAAGAGAAGAATTACGTCACAATTGGCCGATAGAAGAATTGAGTGGAAAGCTGCGTCAAACCAATCCTAGGATTGTTGACCCTTGGTGATGATGAATTAAAAAGAGAAAAAAATCAATGGCGCGAAAACGGGACGGCAAACTATTGCATGCCAGTTAATCCTACGCGTGACGTCAAACTATTTCTTCTATCTCCCACCAGGTAGTGCTGCGGACGCTTCCAAGTAGACGCTGCACTCCGTTAAAGCTTATTAACTAGTATTGGAGGCATATTTATTCCGTTAATTTATTATAATTAACTTTTATTTATTTAATATTACTTATGCAGTTGATTCATTTAACATCAGTTAGTATTCCTTTCACAAACATGCCTTTTTCATTTTTTCTCGCACTATTAGGGATATGAATAACGGTAAATATATCCAGTACGAGTGTAGCAATGGATAACATTGGTAGCTGCATGTTGGTATAAGGAGTTGAAGCTAACCCAACTAACAGCATTTTTTTGCATCTATGTTTTGCTATTTTTATCTATTTTTTTAATAGCGTAGTTTTGAACGGTACCTACACAAGTACTAATCCTTTTTTATGCATGATATGTAGTACATGTTTGGTGAGAGTTCACCCCCTGCCACACCTTTATGGTGGCTTGCAGGGTACTATGTAGATGTAGATGCCGTGAAGTTCGTCATCACCGCGCGACCTTTACGCCATGCTTCGTCGCAGCAGAAGACACAACGAGCAGGATGTCCTTGAGCCTATAACACGACTAATAATACCATGTTTAACAGAGAAGACTTTTCGAACTTTGATAGTTTTCACACGCTAATACTAATAAATATTCACTAGAGCTGAGGGGCCCTGAAATACAACGGTAAGTTCAGGAGACGAATTTTCCCATGCCTCGCCACGTAAACTACCTACCTGTTACGTCAGCAAGAAGGCAGCGCACCCCGCCATTTCAGAGCTTTTTCAAATGATCTTAAAATTAATATTTAATTCTCTTGTAAACTTGGGTTTCAAATTCCAAAATTTTTGCGTAAAATAAACACATTTATGGCAGGGCACGAATCGCAAGTAATGAAGTCTGTTTTGAGGAAACTACCTTATTGTGTTGTTGTTCTTTTGACATATATTTGCGTCGAATGATTGTTTTCCTAATGGTAGCGAACATATATTGAAACAAATGCGTTGGATATCTTTTCATAGTTAATTTCATTCAGTCTCTTTTGGGTATTGGAGCCTAAATTTTCCAACAACCGAACTGAATCTTTTTCATTTTCATCCCATTTCCTTTACCGCCGTGCATAGCCGGATCGCCGAACAGAGAGGACAGAAATCATTGGAGAAAAGAGATCACCATCATTGGAGGATGGGGAAAGGGAAGCCACGAAGAAAATTGGATCCGAATGAATTCGGTTTGATCATAGAACTGGACGGTGTGCAGCATTGAGCAGTTGGGTTTGCTCAAGGGTGAACGATAGGTTCAGCTGTGCATCAAAATCAATAGAAGAATTAGGTTGGGTATCATATTCATCTGGTAGGTTAAAGTACCGACTAAATCTCCTGCAGAAATATAAAACGGAATGCTTTACTGAAGATTTTATTCATATAAATTGGGCTCCTGCGTATTATGCTAGATTTGACCCGACAAATAAGATTAGAGAGAGAGATTGTCGTACAGATAGATTCAAAATGTCATTTTTCCCGCGTACCATAAAAGAGCCTTCAAGATGGCGTAGCAAAGGCATAGGAAGGTGAAATATTGGGAGAGTAGTCTATAGTTCATGACTAAGTAATGCTAAGTCATATGCATTCGAGGAAAATACAGATAAATGTATCCAGAGAAATGCCGTTAAAACCAATAATCCCTTTATCACTATGTAAATACTAACATCTAGGAGCACAAGACTCTTGCATCTAACATGCTTCCTTGAAGTTGTAGCATTGTAGCTCTTACTTCAATGTAAGCAGTGCATATCTACATCTACATCTCCTCGATACTCTGCAAGCCACCGCGAGGGTGCGTGGCAGGGCGTGAAGATCATCAATCACGCACTACCGACATGCAAACAAGCTACTGAATGGAGAAATGCCACATAATAGGGTATCATGCAACTACAATGTTAGTATCTACATAGTAATTTAGGGATTGGTAGTTAATACATGCATCATGACCTACAGACTACTCTAAAATATTTCCCCTACCTATCCCTCTGCTATGCTGCCTATTGTGTTCTCTTAGTGTACGGGGGGAAAAATGACATTTTCAATCCATCAGTACGACAAATTATCTCTCAAATCTTATTTATCTGGTAGGCGACTTGAAACTGTTATTTCTGGAATTTGTTCACTGAAAGTGTTCAGTGGTGGTTCGACGGTGTTGCATGGCGATGAGTTGAATACGCTTTGAAAGAAGGTGTTTTAAGAATTGGATTTTTCTAAGCATCTACATCTGCACGATACCCTGCAAGCCACCGCGAGGGTGTTGGCAGGGGGTGAATATTACCAAGCATGCACTATCGAACTGCAAACAAGCAACTATAGGACCATCTACATCTACACATCTAAACTGATGGGGACTCTAATTCCTTTATCGCCTTTAAGTGCGAGCACTGTGGACCTATTTCCCTGAAGCTCCCTCACATATATGGTGATCTTCACCCTCTGCCATACACCCTTACGGTAACTCGCAGGGTATTACGCAGAGGAAGATGCAGAAATGAAATACGCGCGAAAATCCCGCTTCGCGTCCCGGTTCGGTGTCTTTTCCCGCGACTCCAGTCCTCCTCCTCTTTCTCATCTCATGTCATTCTGAACCCTTTCCACCGGTGAGGGTATTTTGGTGTCATTTCGACAAAGGAACAGACTGCGGAAGGGAAACGACCAGCGGAGGAAACTAAGGCAGCCAGAACAAAAGGGAGAAATAGCGTAGCAGGTACAATTAGTCCGAATATAAGCCGTACCTATCCCAGATTTGATATAATGTTCTCTGCATTGTAATAAATTTCAACATACACACGGATTTTTTTTCTATCAAGGAGTAAAAAATAAAAAAAGGATAAAAATATGTGGTGCTGGCCGTGGTACCTAGTGGGTAGAGCACTGAGATACTGACCGTAGGGTCCCGGGTTCAAATCCCGGGTAAGAGCCTTTCTGGACGCCCCCACCTAAAATCCTCGCGATTCAATTTTGTGCGTGTCAGAACTTCGTAGGAAATCGCTGGTGCTCCAGGGAAAGGAACTGGCTCCCCCCTACCCTGAATGTGTGAATTTCACACGCCACTGGCTTAGTATGGAGTGAGCTCTACTATCACCTATCAATAGCATTCTAGTGCATGTTTAGTGAGAGTTCACCCCCTGCCACACATCTTTATGGTGGCTTGCAGGGTATTATGTAGATGTAGATGTAGATGAATAGCAACTTTCAGGTTGAATCACTGAGTGAGTGACATGTGGTTCTATTTTTTTTCGTATTTCGTGCCTGCTAAAGTTACTTTAAAATTAGTGTTATCCCTCTGCTACTACCATAGCAGAGGGATAGGTTTGGGAAATATTTTAGAGTAGTCTGTAGTGCATGATGCATGAATTAATCCCTTTATTACTATGTAAATACTAACCATCTAGTTGCATGAGACCCTATCATGTAGCATTTCCCCATTCAGTATCTTGTTTGTATGTCAATAGTGCATGATTAATGATCTTCACGCCCTGCCCCACACCCTAAAGTTACTTTAAGTTAAAATTCCGTGCTATCGGAAACAATATTTCACCGTACTGTAATAATAGCGAGATAAAATACCGCTCCGTATCTTCACACCACAATTCCAAAATCAGAATCCTCAGAGAAATGTATGCTTACGACACTAAATGGCTAGTAATGCCTAACACATTTTTGAAAGTGTTAACAAAAATGAAATTTAAATATGTCTGAGGAAAACAATCTGTTGTTCAACAAGATGTATTATTATGTCTCACCGCCTGTTTCAATTTATTATGTCATCTTCATGCGTGGCCGAATAAAGGAAAAATTAAAGAGTTCATTCTCTGATAATAATCATTTATCTTTATTTAGAACCACTTCTCGAATGCAACCAAATGCATCCTGCCCTTTAAGGGCCATGTTTCATCTACACAATACCCTGCAAGCCACCCCAATGTTGTGTGTCAGGGGGTGAAGATCATTAACATACACGCAACTAGGCTGCTACAAAGAAACATGTTAGGTAATAGGGTTACATGCAGGTAGATTTTAGTATCTGCATGTTTATAACGGCAGTAATGTAAATATTTTTATCGTTATTCACCTACCGTTAATGGGTTAGTAATGATAGTACAAGCATCATGCAATACAAAGTAACAGTATTTCACCTACCTATCCCTTTGTTATGCTGTCTAATGTGTTATCTAATAGTACTCTCGAAAAATACATTTTAAATCCATCAGTGTGACAACCAATCTCTCTAATATTAATTGTCTGGTCCAACCTAGCATAATAAGCAGGTCTCCTACATATATGTATCTAAAATGTTCTGTAAATCTATCCGTTGTAAATTTCTGTAAAGGATTTTATATTCAATTTAACCCACGATCTGATAAAGATTCCCATTCCTAATTCTTCTAATATTTCTGATACTCTAATAAAGCTATCTTAACACGTTTTAACAAAACTAGCTGCCCTGTATTGCACACTCTCAAGCTCTAAGGTGAAACCTAATTCATTTGGATCTCACTCACTGTCTGCATATTCTACAGAGGGTGGGGCCATTTTTTGGAATAGTCCGTTGCCACGCTTCTTATTTTGCGTAACTTATTATATCTAACCAATTTTCTCTAATGTAAATCACCCTTTATTTTCGTAAACCGCATTTTTCATTGGCATCGTCTCTTCTGTTATATTTGACTCCTTTTTACTGCCACAAAGGAAAAAAATAATCGGCAGAAGTTTCTTTTTACGGAAGCAGTGAGTTTCTCCGTACGCAGATAAAGGGAAAATGCGCAAAGACTTTTCTTTCCACCCTTTCCAATGCCCATTATCTTCAATTTGGGCTTCATGCCTAAAAGACGTTTCGAGATGTCAATCTGAGGAAGAGAGCTTCCCGAGAATCTTCCTTTTCGCTCGAACTTTTGGAGGGCGAAGAGAAAAGGAGATGAACGGGAATTCGTCTGCGAATTAATGAGCACCAAGGAAGTTCAACCTATTTCTGTGCCATCAGTTCATCGGTTCTTTCATTTATTTTTTTATCCATGAAAAGCACTGAGAACAGGAACGAGCACTGCACCGTTGAAGGAGAAATTCCGAATGCCAAAAATGAAATTTTATCTACAGGCGACAATTCAATGGGGACTGATTCGTTGTAAATATGTTTGAAGGAGACTAGTAAAGAATGTGATGTAGACAGCTGCGTCGGAAGTGGGGGGCAGGGGGGGGGGGGGCATTCAGCCCCCCCAGAATTTGCCCCAGGCCCTTGAGAAATGAGTTTTCATTAATAAAAATTAAATTTCACTTGTTCCCAGCTTGACTTTTCCTTTCTGACGCACATTCTACCACCTAAAGATGCGCTCTTAGCGGAATTCTAGTCTCTACCCCCTCCTATCCGCAAAAAAATGCGGGCTCTTTTCATAGGAGCCAGATTTTTTTCTTAAGAGCCGGACCCTTTTTCAAGGTTGGCCCCTACCAGCGAAAACAGTTCCGACGCCCCTGGATGTGGATGTGATGGCGAATGGGTCTGAAATTTTTATATTAAAAAACGATGTTAAGGGTAGACTAGAGGGTGTAAATAGTTAGGGCCTAGCGAAAGATGGAGAAAATTCCAGATACCCTAAACTTATGTATGTGCATGAAGGAGTGGTAGAAGTGCAGAAATGCTATCATCGTCATCACCGTCGATAGCCAACATTACTAACATTTGTTCGACGCTGCTCCCAACACCATTCTCTTATCAGCTAAAGTATTTCAATTAGCATAATTCTCCTCTCGTGCATCCTTCACTGCTTGAATCATACATTTCTTTCAAGGCATTTCCTTTCCCATTCTTCCCATTTACTTTTTTCTCGGCGACTATCCTCATCAGAAAATCACGCCTCAAGAAATGGCCAATTAAGGCGTCTCGTAGCCTTTTTAAAACAATCAGCAGACTTCTCTTTTCCCCTATTCTTTTAATGACTTTTCCTTTTGTTACTCACTCAATCTATGTCATCCTCATCACTCTTCTGTAACACCACATTTTAAATGTTTTTCAGCTTTGAATTCTCAGCTGCTATTATCAATAATGCCTCGCTATATAAATATAAGTTTTTGTCTACATCTACACGATACCCTGAAAGCCACCTCAAAGGTGTGTGACAGGGGGTGGATTCTCACCAAACATGCACTACATATTATGAATTTAAAAGGTTCAGTATTTACATATTAGTCTAAACTGCAAAATTTAAAAAGATAAAAATGCAAACTGCGTATGCAAAAACGTGCTGTTAGTTGGGTTACCTTCAAGTCCTTAAACCAACATGCAACTACCTATGCTATGGATTCAATCACTCGTATTGGACATATTTACCGCTAATCATATCCCTAATTGTACGAGGGAAAAAGGACATTTTGAATCTTTCAGTTTGGCAATCCATTTCTCTAATTTTGTAATTATGGTCCAGTCTACCATAATAAGTTGGGGTTTGCAATACATTTTTTATAATCATCACGGAAAATATGGTCTTGGAATTTGATTTAAGAGATTATGCCTTAAATTCAACCTACGATCCGACAATGATTCCCAGTATAATTCATTTAATTGACTGGTTACGCTAATATAGTTATCGTACCGTCCCTTTACAAATCTAGCCGATCTTCGCTGCACACGTTCAAGTTCGTTATTTAGTCCCATTTCTTAGGGATCCCATACACTGGCAGCATATTCCAAATGATGTCTAACAAGGTAAAAGTAGCTGATTTCTCGTACATGTTCGTCACATTTACGCAATACTCTTTTGATAAATCCCAGTCTACGGTTAGATTGATCCATTATTTCACGTATGTGTTTACCCCAGGAAAGATCATATGTCAGTCTTATTCCAAGATATTTAGGAATGGTAAATGGCAGGACACTATAAAACTTAAAACTTTCAGTAAGGAAAGTAATTAGATCAATGTGCTATTTTAGATCATGGACAAAAATAAAGGGATTTTATAGATAAGTGTACTTGGAACCTGTTGATACCATTTTATGGCAGCATTTCAACACAAATTACGATATAATTAAATCAAGTGAGAGCAAAGATATGACTTAAACGGCCTAAGAGAAAGACAACCCCCTTAAGAGGTCAAACAAGGCCGTCAAAAAGAAATCTTAGATGGAGTCAAGAAAAATACGATGCCTAAAGTGCAATGGCTGGAACAACAATATGCTCCTCTGATATAGGTTTCTTTATGTGGAAAAACATCAGTCAGAACAACTTAAGTCAAACCATATATGTGATAAGTTATCGTCATTTTCTGCACTAGCGGATAATTTTAGAAAGGAGAGCAAGTAGTTGGGCAGACGCCTTATTTCACGTATCCACCAACTAGCAAATGCGATTAATTGCAAATAATGAGCGTAAAATAATTTTAATTACGAACTATTGATACTTTGATTTCTACTGTAAAATAGGTATTGATGATATAGTTACTCATCAATGGCTGGCGAGTTGACCTTGTGAATTTTGAACAAGATATCACAAAATAAACCTTGGTTATAATTCCGCAGCTTTTTTTAAATTCTATGCCGCTGTAAATATGTGTGGAACATAGCCAGTTTATTTTGTAATATCCACTCCTAATATGTTTGAACTCTTCTCCTCCATTTTCTTGAAGGGTCCTTATACCTTTCTCCTTTCATGGTTGAATTTTACTCCCTCCTTCCATTTAGGCGTTTGTGATTTCTTCTGCAGAGAAAAAGCTTAATCGTAAGGATATGTGCGAGAATAATAAAGTAAGCTGTAAGGTGCGGTTCGGAAATCATTTTGGTCCAAATTACGGCAAAAAATGTTTAGTCGCGTTTCGAAATTCAGCGTAAGTTTTCGTACCAATTCCTTGCATCTCCCCGCCTCATATATTTATATTTGCCCGTTAAAGGTATATTAAGAGATTTAAGATGTCCACAAACTTACGATTTCAATTGTTTTATCCATTCTTATATACTTACCCACAACGGAAACTTTCATGAGAACCTTCTGTGAAGTAATTTTTCATCTTATCGACGATCTGATGTTGGTCCGATGAGGACAGTCGTTTAGGGGGAAGTGACCTGGAAGAATGTAGAGGGAAGGCCTCGGATGAAATTTATGGAGAAAGTAGTGGAGGATGTAACAGTAAAAACTTACGTTGATATATATATATTATATATATATCAACGTTACGATATATATTACGTTATAGCTTTGCCGACAGGAGAGGAATAGGTTGGAGAGCTACGTCAAACTAATATTTTAACTGATGACCTATGATGAATTTGGGTTAAGTAATAACTTTCATCTATCTACATCTACATAATACCCTGCAAGCCACCACAAAGGTGTGTGGCAGGGGGTGAATTCTCACCAAACATGCACTACATATCATGCATAAAAAAGGAATAGTATTAATATACTAGTCAGAACTTCACTATTAAAAAAGATAAAAATAGCAAAGCAAACATGAAAAAACATGCTGTTAGTTGGGTTAGCTTCAAGTCCTTATACCAACATGCAGCTACCAATGTTATCTATTGCTACACTCGTACTGGATATATTTAACGTTAATCATATCCCTAATTGTACGAGGAAAAAAGGACATTTTGAATCTGTCAGTTCGGCAATCAATTTCTCTAATTGTGTGGTTATGGTCCAGTATACCATATTAAGTCGGGGTTCGCAAAAATTTTTGACATCATTACTGAAAATATTGTCTTGGAATTTATTTAAGAGATTAAGTCTAAATTTCAACCTGCGATCTGACAATGATTCCCATTTTAATTCATTTAATTGACTGGTTACGATAATATAGTTATCGTACCGTCCCTTTACAAATGTTGCCGATCTTCGCTGCACACGTTCAAGTTCATTATTTAGACCAATTTCGTAGGGATCCCATACACTGGCAGCATATTCCAAATGAGGTCTAACAAGGGAAAAGTAGCTGACTTTGTATGCCTTCGCAGCACCTAATCATTTAATATCACGTATTACTGGGGCGGGCATAACTAACATTCTCCTCCGACTACGGCATCTATTACTGTGCGTATGTACCGCGTGTTCGGTGGTAGTCTCACCCTCTACCATACACCCTAGAGGGGGCTTACATGGCACTCTGTAGATGTAGTAGCCCAAAATAAATCTCCCGCGAAAAACGGAGGAAGAATCACTTTAACGAAAATGAGGATGCTACAGTTACTAGGCTGGCGATCGACGAATAAGGCGTTCAGCATAAATAAGAGTAGGTGGGTGTTTCGGAAGAGATTACAGGAATTTGGAGGCTGCAGGAAGGGCAGACTGGTATCTGGCGCCGGACTACTCTTAAATAAAGGCACGACAATATCGTGGATGGAGCACTGAAGTTGAAGTCATATCCAGGCAGCACTCGGGTAGAAACTAGTATCTATGCCGCAGAAAATGACCTCCAGGAATCAAACAAGGTCCCTCTGAATGAGAGGTCAGTAGTGCAGACACCACATCTGACAATCCGATCAATCAAACAGGCAAAAGCTGATCCTCTTTTCCAAAAATTATTGAAATGGATCCATTGATTGAAAATGATTTAATTCCATCATTCCATAGTATATGTGATATATATGTATCTAGTATCCATAGTATATGTGATCTATATGATATATATCTTGGTTGAAATTTGCACTTAATCTCTTAATCAAATACCAAGGCCATATTTTCGGTGATGATGTTGAAAATATTTTGCGAACCCCAACTTACTATGGTAGACTGGACCATAATCAAAAAAATTAGAGAAATTGATTGCCGAACTGACAGATTCAAAATATCCTTTTTCCCTCGTACAATTAGGGTAATGAATAACGATAAATATACCCAATACGAGTGTAGCAATGGATAACATTGGTAGCTGCATGTTGGTATATGGAGTTGAAGCTAATTCAACTAACAGCATGTTTTTGCTTGTATGCTTTGCTATTTTTATCTTTTTTAGATGGTGAAGTTTAGAACAGTGTATAAATACTAATCCTTTTAAATGCATGATATGTAGTGCATGTTTGGTGAGCATTTATCCCCTGCCACACACCTTTATGTTGGCTTGCAGGGTATTATGTAGATAGATATATGTATGAGTATACGTGAGTTAATATGATAGTATTTGAGATAGAATCCCATAGATTTATTATAAGTGGGAGAGGGATATTCATTTTTCCGCGTACAACAATAGACCAAGGGAAAATACCAGGGTTAACGAGGGATAGTTGGTTTGGATAGGTATTGTAGGTAGTGGGTATATCATGTATGGCTGCAGGACACTCCAATTCTGCAACGTAGTAGCTTGATTCTTTTAGACTGAAAAGGAAGCAATATTGACTTAAATAGAGTTAAGTTCAATGCGATAATTATTTTTTGAGATTGATAAATATTTTCTCTCCTAAACTTCAAAAAGTAATGAGCGATTTTGAGTGATTAATCGTGATGGGGCACCAGTTTAACAGAACCTTATCCAAAACTGCTCTCAGCAGGGTTGATGAAAATAATGAATTCAGCGCTTTAACAGCACCCTTGCAGATATTATTCATAATGTCTCTGGCTTGAGTATAACTTTGGCCAAATCCCCTGAAGAGTCGATTTGGACGACGCCCTCCGGATATGGGAGAGACTGTGAAACTAATGAAGCAGCTTCCTCCGTATCATTTCGAGAAGAGGCTCCGCCCTCAATTGGATAGCCGGAAAACCTCAGGGCGGCAGGAGTGGAAATTGTGGGCCATGGAGAGATAAAATCAGTCCTCTTGCCACCACCGTTATTTCCATGACTTCCTCGTCCGTGAAATAGCAAGCAACCGTTATTCGTTCTCGCATCATTCATCACTAAGTTCCTGAAAGCAACAATGACCATTATTGCTACAGTGGGTATAACCAATGCAGGGTGGGCCCAGCATGTTTCGTGGACAGGTTACCATCAATCATTTTTTTATGGGAAGACTACCATCACTTTGTTTCGGTCCAGAAGAGAATGACAGAATTTTAGTTTTCTTCGTAAGGGGCAAAAATAGTTATGAATTAAAATTTCAATAAGTGTTACAACTATAAATCCTATGTCATACAGTTGTCCACAAAAAACATGATATTAATAAATTTATGAGTTCACCTTGTTTCTATCCTTTCCTACAAATTATCTACATCTACATCTACACATACATAATACCCTGCAAGCCACCATAAAGCTGTGTGGCAGGGGGTGAATACTCACTAAACATGCATTACATATCATGCATAAAAACTGATTAGTATTGAATAGTATTGCTGATCTAAGCTTCACTATTTAAAAAAAGATAAAAATAGCAAAGAAACATGCAAAAACATGCTGTTAGTTGGGTTAGGTTCAAGTCGTAGTAGTAGCAGTAGATTTAGGTTTATAGGGTGCGTCGACAACTATGGTCATTTTGCACCACGCACAATCTAATTTATAATAATAAATATGTAGAAATATAAAAAAGTAGAAATATAAATATAGAGCAAAAATCAAAGGCAGTATAAAAGGTCCAGTTTATGACAATAAATTAGATTTTATTCATTAAGTTTATTTCTTTTAAAAAGGTAATAACATGGCATAGGCGATCAGCATCGTTGCCTAGAACGTGTTCTAGGTCGCCGTTGATGCCTAGCCTGTTACGTGTGTCCCGGTATTTGTCACACTCCGTCAGGATATGTCGCACACTGAGAGGACAGTCACATTAGGTTCAAGTCCTTACACCAACATGCAGCTACCAATGTTATCCATTGCTACACTCGTATTGGATATATTTACCGTTATTAATATCCCTAATTGTACGAGGAAAAAAGGACATTTTTAATCTGTAAGTTCGGCAATAAATTTCCCTAATTTTGTGATTATGGTCCAGTCTACCGTAGTAAGTTGGGGTTCGCAAAATATTTTCAGCATCATCACTGAAAATATGGTCTTGGAATTTGTGATTAAGTCTAAATTTCAACCTGCGATCTGACAATGATTCCCAATTTAATTCATTTAATAGACTGGTTACGCTAATAAGGTTATCGTATCGTCCCTTTACAAATCTAGCCGATCTTCGCTGCACACGTTCAAGTTCATTATTTAGACCAATTTCGTAGGGATCCCATACAATGGCAGAATATTCCAAATGAGGTCTAATTTCATACGCGACAGTTGCTTATGTTATCAAAGAGAAGTGCTCTGGAGTATACACGGAGAAAAATAAGCAAGCTGCGATTCGCTGATGACATATAGCACTCAAAGTAGAGACAGAGAGGGATCTAAACAAGATTCTAGTAACCATGGAAAGGACAATGGCCAGATATCAGCTGATGATAAATAAGAAGAAGACTAAGGTAATGGCAAGACAGGAGAGACCAAAACCAATGTCAAATTAGGAAAACAAAAACTGGAAAATGAGAAAGGTTTCTGTCACCTGGGAAGATGAGTAGTCAACGACGGACGAAGCAAGAAAGAAATAGACAGTAGGCAAGGCATATAGGGAATTCTATCAAGAGATGTATCTACTTACAGCTGGAAATGCAAGCGTAGAAGTAAGGAAACAATTCACCAGAACGTACATCTGGCGCGTATTTCTTTACGGCAGTGAGGCATTGACGTTGAGAGCAGCGGAGAAGAAAAGGGTGGAAGCATTCGAAATGTGGTGCTGTAGAAGAATAATTAAGATAAATTAAGATAAAATGGTGCGACCGAGTGACGAACGAAGAAGTCTTAAGAAGAGTGGGAGAAAAGAGAAGTCTGCTGAAAACTATGAAAAGAAGACGGGACAACTTAATCGGCTATATCTTAAGAAGTGATGGCCTAATGAAGAAAATGGTCGAGGGGAAAGTGAACGGGAAGAATGGCAAAGGAAGGCTTCGTATGATATATATGGAAGAGATTGTGCAGGGTGTAAAAGAGAATAATTAAGTTAATGCGAAGAGGTTGACCGATAGGGGAATCGAGTGGAGGGCTGCGTCTCTAAGCAACCTCGCGATTGTTGACCGATGATGATGATATTTTATAGGTGGTCCCTCGCCTCCCGCATCCCTACCTTTCCTCCCCAGGGGTCTTAAATGGATTTCTGCTTGCGGTTATTAAATCTTATAACGATACTCTGGTGCATTGATTGCAATTAACGGAGGACTGATGCCAAGGGAAGTCGAAATGGCCAATTCGGCCTTCGATCACGAGTATTCACTCTCCTTTCAAGTGCCAAATGCAAACGAACGGAATGAAATACTTTTATTAACTCATGCAATTTTCACTCACTTCCTGATTACCTCATTTCCGCAAACACAAAAAAATTACCACCTCTCGGTGTCAGCCGAGCGTAAGTTGGCCTCCCTTAAAGCCACATTCCTCCGATGTCTCTGACTCATCTAAAATACTATTGGCGTTCTTCATCATTGAATAGCATTGGTATCCTGCCAACCAGGGTAAATTCCTTAGGACTATTAACCATTCTCTCCTTCCCACCGTCTTTACTCTGCCTGATTATTTCCTCATTCATCTCCCTATTTTTTTATTCCCGGGAACCCGTCTGAAACCGCTACACTCCTAAACTCTCTCATCCACTCGTATTCAATCACACATATCGGCCTTCGGAATCTCAACTTCCTTAAGTTACTTGCACCAACCTCTTAAAATGTCTCTACCCACTTTCATTCGACCATCTCCTGTCAGCAGAGAAAATCACATGACAAAAAATTTCCACCATTTCTAGTTGAAGGCTCTCAAATGTGGAAGTTCCATTTCTCTCAGGGTGTCTTCTGACCTTTGCGCGTTTATTACTTAGAGACGTTGACTGCAACTTCAGCGAAACCATTTTCCGAGCAATATGGGCCAACGCGGAAAACATCCGGGAAGAAATCGTGACTGCAGCTTCTTACATTGCCCCTCCCTTTTTATCTATATCTAACTTCATTCATCTTTCTGTTCTCAGTGGTAAGTACCTATCGGCCGGATCTTTGTTGAAGTAATTTACTATCTACGACAGTTCAGATGTGTGTAGTTTTTTGACGTTGGGTATCCTTTCCCCATCCTTTCTCCTTTCCCTGTGTGTGTGACGGATCACTGGCGAAGGAGTTTCCTCGTAAACCCTGATTTTGCGTGTAAATGTGATTCACGAGGGTGACTGTACGTTTTGATTGTACAAACCCGAGTGCGTGCTTGTGAAATAAGTCCCTGAACCCTGCATGTATGTGTATGTGTAAATGAGAATCACACATGTGATTCTCAATCACACTGCATGAGTGTGTATTGTATGCAAACCCACGTGAATGAGTGCTAGAAAGTTATATCAATTTTATTTTATTTACTTTAGTTACTTGTTTTCCTTTTTCCCCCACTTTTATTTTTACTCTTATCTTGTGTGCACCCAGGCGTTGGAGAAATCCTCGTAAACCCTGCTTGTGTGTGTGATTGAACTCACGAAAGTGACTGTATATTTTGTATACAAACCTGAGTGAGTGACTAAATGTGTGAGTCACTGTTCGTTTTTCTTTTTACCTTGATTCCTTTAATTTTGAGTGAGATGGTTATTTGTAACATGTGAGTGAGTCTGCGAGTGTATCCTTTACTGCCACTTAAGCTTCTCCGTATGCTTGATTATGTACGTGTGTTTGAGAGCTCCCTTACTTTGTATATAGTACTCCTTCCTTCCCCCACTCCCCCCCTTTTTTTATTCCTTTTCCCCTATATGGTTACGGCTTTGTGGATTTTAATCTTCCTTTGTTATTTATTACAGCCGTAGATACCTTCATTTCGTTGTTCAGAGGTGTTATTTGGGTGTTTTTTTCACATGCAGAACCCAGAATGCCAAGTATGTAATGTGAGATCATCATTACAAGTTTATTCAGTTGCTCTTATACCACTCGTTCATGAATCCCAGCACAGAGGACATCAATTAATCTCCCAGTCCGAAGGATCTATAGACTCGGAGAATTTTGGAATTGGGCGTAATGCTTCCATAAAGTCCACTGCAGACCCATTTCACTCACGTCAATTTCTTGTAAGGTATTTGAGCACATTGTAGTCAGTTCGGTCATGGGGCATTTGGATAGTCAGGGAGTGCCCATAAACAGCCAACATGGGTTCCGGAAAGGTAGATCTTGCGAGACACAATTAGCTTTATTCCTACATGATATTTTAGTCTACGGCGAAAACAGTACTGAAGTTGATGCGATATTTTTAGATTTTTAAAAGGCATTTAATAAAGTTCCTCATGATAAATTATCTTGAAATCAGAGAGTTTTGGCATAAATAATGACGTTGTTTGTTGGGTAAAAAAATTCTTAAGTGGGCGAGAGCAGACGGTTTTCATAGATCACAATCACAAGTCACAATCAAAGTCACATCGGAAGTTCCTCAGGGCAGCGTAGTAGGTCCGCTTCTATTTCTTTTAGACATAAACGAGTTGTAATCGATGGTCGGCAAGTTGTCTTGGTGGAATTTAGACATAGCGAAAAAAGAAACTACTTAGTTAATTCCACGGTTTATTTTGGAAGACTCTACCGGTTTCAACCTTTGCAGGTCATCATCAGGAGAAGAACCGAAGGTTTAAACCGGTAGAGTCTTCCAAAATAAACCGTGGAATTAACTAAGTAATTTCTTTTTTCGCGATAAACGATTTGGGTACCGTAATTAGTAGTAAGCTTAGACTCTTTGCAGATGATGCGGTAGTGTATAGGGGTATATCAAAAGAAGACGACAGGAAATCGCTTAGCAAGGATTTGGATGCAATTCAAGAGTGGTGTGACAAATGGCAGTTAGAAATTAACCTTAAAAAGCGTGTAGCTATCTATTTTTGGAGGAGGAATGATTTGATAGAGCGATACTATAAAATTAATAACACCGAGATCGAAGGTGATGAAACCATAAGATATTTAGGTGTAACAATCACTAGAGATTTATCGTGGGGAATCCGGGAAATATGCGGTCGGAGGGAGAGAAAGCTAGGATTTATAAAAAGAGTACTTGGGAAATGTGATGGGAAGACAAAAGAGCGATGTTACTTTTCACTAGTTAGGCCCCATCTTGAGTATCCAACCAGCGTTTGGGTTCCGATTGAATTAGGTTTGATCAGAGAACTAGACAGTGTACAGCGTAGAGCAGCAAGGTTCGTTAAAAGGTGTTACGATAGGTTGAGTAGTGTTTCAGAATTAATACAAGAATTAGGGAGGGAATCCTTATCAGAGCGTAGGTTAATGTACAGATTAAATCTCTTAGAGAAATTTCAATCGGATAGCTTTATTGAAGATGTTAAACACATATTAAAAAAACAAGTTTATTATGCTAGATTCGACCAGATAAATAAGATTAGAGAGCTAGATTGTCGTACTGATAGATTCGAAATGGCATTTTCCCCCGTATATAAGAGAACAGAATAGGCATCATAGCAAAGGAATAGGTAGGGGAAATATTTTAGAGAAGTTTGTAGTGCATGATGCATTTATTAATCCCTTATATACTATAGATACTAACAATCTAGTTGCATGAGACCCTATAGTTGCTTGTTTGCATGTCGGTAGTGCATTCTTGGTGATCTTCACCCCATCCCACACACCCTCACGGTGGCTTGCAGGGTATAGTATAGATGTAGATGTAACGTGAGATATTACGCCGTTTGAAATGATGTATAACATATATTATATATAAGGCACAGGAAGTATGATCGAAAGAGCCTTCTGTATTACGGTGATATTTATTCTTCCATGAAAGTTTGCATTTGCATTTGATCTCGTTGCTGAAGAGAGAGGAACATGTGAGAAATGGGGGAATGTAACCAGCGCAGTCGCAGCAGTCGCCTTCGTAAAATAAACACACGACGTCTGATACCCCTAGTTTGAATATATTAACAATTATACCCCTCTCCGAAGGGAATATTCTACTCTTTACCGAATAGGAACAAAAAATAAATACGAATGGGATTTATTGCTTGAACAGTTTCATGAAAATTTAAGCATGATGCACTAGTGACATCAACGATTCTTATTTGTTATGACAACGCCGAGATAGCGGCTTTGAGCCGCTTTTTAGCGGCGGGCGCAGGTGCATCGTAGCAGTAGCGATATATCGCGCATCTAGCGACCGTCAACTTCTACGTGTAAACGCCACTACACAGAATTTTTAATCCCAAATTCTTGTAACCAAACCACCATAAATAAAATTTTGAAAATAAAATCGCAGTTCAAATTAATAGTAGATAAGTCATAATAATAAAGCATATAACAGTAGATAACTAGCGTCGCCTGAAATAAATCAATATTTATATCGGGGGAGTTCAGGACGACGAAAAATTATAAACAAGTAATAGTAAGTGACGGGGGACGCGGAGAGAGGAGTTAAAGGTGCGTTTACGCGTAGCAGTTGACTGCTATGACATTCAACTGCTAACAACTATTAAGCCCCACTTGCATGTGTAAATAGCAACTGCGATGCGAGTTCAGGTCGATACTGGACAAATGTCGAACGCTATCGATCCACGTTCGAGTTATTAGCTAAGTTAAAGCCCTTCTACTTTCCAGCGGAAATGAATCCAACACAATCGCAACAATCGCCAACGGAAAGCAATGCACGACTTCTGATACCAAAAATATGTTCATACTTGCAAAATTTATTGATGAAACTGAATTAGTTTTTTTTCAGTTTTTTCCTACTTTCTTGAAACTCTTCAATCCAAATTTTTCTCCTTTACCAAAAACGTAAACAAATTTGCATAGCAACTGATTTCCCATGTTAAAAGATTGGGAAAAAACTATTTTTCTCCACACCACAAACAGCTAAATATCCAAAACGACTACTAAATCATGCAGCCAGAGAATCCACGCTCAACGCACCAAACCTCACTCTTTTAGCTCAAAACTTGGGAGAGAGCAAAACAAAACGGATACAGAATGATGGACTGACACCCTACAAAATTAATATGTGTAGATTGTTGGATAATGACCTCCACAGTACAACCCTTAGAGAGTTTTCAACAAATCCCCTTTCTTTCTACGTTGTAATTAACTACGTTGTAACTTAAAATATTTTGTACTCGCTCAGTAAAAACAAAACATCATGTTCTACTCATCCACAAAATGCATAGAAAAAATACGATACCTAATATTCTTTTAGTATGCAAACAAACGTTCGTCGTATTAAGAGTTAAACATGACGGCTTCATGGTTATAATCTCAGGAGTAACGGAACTGAATAACCAGGAGAGAGCGTTTAGACTTAGAAAAGATCCTGGAATGGCATTTTTTTCTGCTCAATTAATTCACCGATAAATTTCGCCTGGTCGTCCTCCTCCGCTCACTTTAATGATTGTCCCGACATCACTGCATTCAGATAGTACTAAGCACTAGAAACCATGATCGGCGTTGAAATGTTCGCTGCATTCTTTCAAGACATTTCATTCACTTTATCTTTCATTTGGGACGGCAGAATTCTATTCGAGTAGGGCCGGAGCCAAAGTGGAATCTCGCTTTAATATCGCTAGAGTGACATTTTTGCGACGGATTGCAGAGATCTGAAGAGGGGCGAGGAGAAGTTAATACCGTCCCTGCCGTTTCCAATATGCCGGGTAACTCCTTCGCTGACTACGTCTCACCGTTTCTATGCTCCTCTTGCTTTCAGAGGAAAAACGTTCGTCACTTAAGGAGGTTCCATCGTGACTCCGCGATTCAAAATCCCGTAAAAGAGCTATGTTATTTAATGAATAAATACCGATCCAGAAAAAACACCTGTATGGAAAATCATCTATAGGGTGATAACGCATACACAATAATTCTATGAGTATGCTACTATATAGCGCTCTGTAGATGCATTATATTTTTTACAAGCTCTTTTAACTAATTTTGACTTCTGAACATGGCTAATGTGTAGTTGCCACGTTTAATTTATAAAATGAGAATACATGCTCAATTCCGCTAATAGGTATTCTAAAATAGGTTAAATATTTTTATAATTAGTTTTAAACTATTCCCTTGCAAATACTCTTTGTTTTGAATTTTATTAAAATTCGTATTTTTTTAAATTGTTTGGCAACAATGACGCTGCTACCATTTGGAAGCATTGGTATTAATTACACCATGTCAATAACCAAGGAAATATTTAAATTACATAAAAATATAAGAAGGACCTTGGTAAGGCATATTCCTTAATTAAGTTAGTAAATAGTCTTGTAAGCACGTTCCGTCAGAAGTACTGTTGCCAATGATAACAACATACTGTAGCGCCACTTTCATGTAACTAAGGCTTTTCTTCTTTTTTCGAGAAAACATTTATCAATATCAATTAAACAAGTGTGGTAAGGCGAGCACTTTTTTAAAATACAAAATTCTACATAAAATTGCGCATCTTATATTAGTTTTTGGTCAAAACGACATTTCTCTTTACACTATTAATCTGCAAATTTTACCGCAAGAGCCATGCTCTGCCGTATAACCACGTATAAAATATCCGATTTTCAACGTCTTTTTTCTTCAAATATAAGATGGAAAGGCCTCATTATTTTATTTCCAATCGATAAGAAGGGTTAAAAAAAATTAAGTGTCCTGAAATTTTCAAAAAGTGACATGTACTTCATAATTCGGTGGAGCCTCCTTAAGATACGGATGAAGATGCCAAGCCTGCAACGATCATAATTCATTGGATCGTACAGCGGCGTCGGAAGTGGGGGGGGCATTCGCTCCCCCCCCTCCCAAGAATTTGCCCCGGACCCTTGAGAAATGAGTCTTCATTAATAAAAGTTAAATTTCACTTGTTTCCAGCTTGCCTTTTCTCTTCTGACGCATATTCCACCACATTCATATGCACTTTTAACGAAATTCTAGTCTCTACCCCCTCCTATCCGCAAAAAAATGCAGGCTCTTTTCATAGGAGCCGGGCCCTTTTCTTGAGAGCCGGGCCCTTTTAGTGGTTGACCCCTCCCAGCGAAAATAGTTACGACGCCCCTGGGATCGTACTTTACATATAGAGAACGAAACTATCCGTGTTCAGGCATCAAGAATCCACGAGCTGAGCTTTCAAGGCTCTCTGGATCATTATCGTGAATCTATTGAGACATGATGGCTGTCCGCACAAGTGTGTCATTGATGGAGAAGGAGTGGGGAGAATTCCATGGGGTAGCCTCGGATAAACGGAGAGTATGATCTCAATGTGCTTCAAATATGACAGGAACGGTATATAACAGAGAAGATCGGTTCGAAATAGAGGCAGATTGACCAACATGGGATTAGATAAGCAAAGTATGAAACAATGAGAAATAACAGAGAATGGACAAAAGGAAACCAATTAATTATTAATGGAAACCAAAGGAAAAAATGTTTGTTTTTGTACTGGTGATCTACATCTACATAATACCCTGCAAGCCACCATAAAGGTGAGTGGCAGAGGGTGAATTCTCACCAAACATGCACTACATATCATGCATAAAAAAGGATTAGTATTTATATGCTGTTCTAAACCTCACGATTTAAAAAAAGATAAAAATAGCAAAGCAAACATGCAAAAACATGCTGTTATTTGGGTTAACTTCAAGTCCAACATCCTTATACCAACATGCAGCTACCAATGAAATTGCTACACTCGTACTGGATATATTTACCGTTATTCATGTCCCTAATTGTACGGGGAAAAAAGGACATTTTGAATCTGTCAGTTCGGCAATCAATTTCTCTAAATTTGTGATCATGGTTTAGTTTACCATAATAAGTTGGGGCCTACCGAAATAAGTTTGGGTTCGCAAAATATTTTCAACGTCATCAATTAAAATATTATCTCAGAATTTATTTAAGAGATTCAGTCTAAATTTCAAACTACGATCTGACAATGATTCACGTTTTAATGCATTAATTGACTGGTTACACTAATATAGCTATCGTACCGTCACTTTACAAATCTTTCCGATCTTCGCTGTACACGTTCAAGTTCATTATTCAGGCCGATTTCGTAGGGATCCCATGTAATAAATATACTGTTCACACGTATATTATACTACATATCTACTTTATGAGATTAAGTCTAAATTTCAACCTGCTATCTGACAATGATTCCCAATTTAATTTATTTAATAGACTGGTTACGCTAATAATGTTATCGTACCGTCCCTTTATAAATCATGCCGATTTAGGTGCACACGCTGCACAAACGTTTGCTGCACACGTTCAACGTTTGATGGGAGAAGGATTGGAAGTTTAGGTAGTCACGCAGGAAACGAACCGGTCCAACAACCCAAAGATAGCGAATAGGAGTTTCACATCCAGCATGTGTGTTTTGGTACGTTAGTTTTAGGATGAGGATGACTAGATTCTTTAATATAACGCTAACAGTTTCATCTCCCTATCCTACTGTTGAAGGAAGGTAGGGGGTATTCTGTGATGAAGGATTAAGCCTTGAGTAGGGAGACATTTTTACAAAGAAGTCAGCAGATTAGAGAGATGCCTTTCGAAACCACGTTTTTACATGGAAAACCGGTGATAATAATCATTCCAAAAAAAGAAGCACCTCCAACTTCAAGTCTAGCAAGATCCCGGGACCGGACACCCGGAAACGAGCTTCGAGGACATCGGGGCGCCGTCTGAGGGAACCTTACCATTTAATATGGACCATGGTGTAAAGTAGCGGACAGCCTTGCGCATCCTCGCCACCTTTAAAAACAATCGCCCAGCAAGGAGCGCACGTGCGACTCCTGTTTGAGGACGCCACGTGTCTGTGGGTGAGTGGATCAAAGGCCGAGCGGGGGCTGGGGGCGACTGGGGGCGTTAGGCCCCTCAAGAGGAAGGGCCTTGGGCAGCGAGGTCACAGGGTAAATAACTTTATCAATAATAATGACGTCTTTATCGGGGCGAGATTGAGGCAAAACTGTCCCTTCCGCCATCTAACCCGTCGTCAAAATACTTGCATAAAGCATTTGGAATATGCTGCCAGTGTATTGGATCCCTACGAAATCTGTCTAGATAATGATGCCCTTGAACGTGTGGAGCGAAGATCTGCAAGATTTGTAAAGGGTAATTGGTACTATAACCTAATTAGCGTAACTAGTATATTAAACAATTAAATTTGTAATAATTGTCAGATCGCAGGTTGAAATTTAAACTTAATCTCATAAACAAATTCCAAGACCATATTTTCAGTGATTATGTTGACAATATTTTGCGAACCCCAACTTACTATGGTTTACTGGACCATAATCACAAAATTAGAGAAATTGATAGCCGAACTGACAGATTCAAAATGTCCTTTTTTGCTCGTACAATTATGGATATGAATAACGGTAAATATCTCCAATACGAGTGATTGAATCCATAGCATAGGTTGTTGCATTTTGGCATAAGTACTTGAAAGTAACCCAACTAACAGCACGTTATTGCTTGCGTTGTTTGCTATTTTTATCTTTTTAAGTAGTGAAGTTTAGACTAATATATAAATACTAATCCTTTTAAAAGCACGATATGTAGTGAATGTTTTGTGAGAATTCACATCCTGCCACATCTTTATGGTGGCTTGCAGGGTATTAAGTATTACAGGGTATTATCGCGTACTTTTCCCTTGTTATACCTCATTTAAAATTCGCTGCCAGTGTATGGGATCCATGCGAAATCGGCCTAAATAATGAACTTGAACGTGTACAGCGAAGATCGGAAAGGTTTGTAAGGGGACGTTACGATAACTATATTAGCGTAACCAGTCTATTAAATGAATTAAAACGTGAATCATTGTCTGATCGCAGGTGGAAACTTAAACTGAATCTATTAATCTATTTAGTTTCAGCTAAAATTCAAGACTTTTTACCCACGGATAAATATGATTTAGACTACATCATAGGAACAAATGTTATTCCGTGGATAGGAGTTCAGTAGTGAAACTTTCGGCATCTTCTATAATCCAGCGGTGATGTCTTTCTTTTGGTTTAAATTTCAGGGCCGAATATACTGAATTATTATTTTGTGAGATGCATCAAGGGTTTTAGTGATTAGGAGTCAATTCATCCCTTAGTGTAAGTTAGTATTTCAATTTTAACTAATTTTGAGGGAGTTGAGTTTTTAAATTTTCTGAGAAACCTGATTAGAGGTTTTTAAATTTTCTGAGCAATCTCTAGAAGCAGTTTTTTTTTGGGGAAAAAGGATAAGGGGTGATTTTCGTGAGATATTTTTGGGAAGTGCAAACCTTGATCTGGGCGGAAGGAACGGGTATAGAAATGGTGCAGTTAAAACGCAGATGATTACGGAACTTGGTATTTTGCCACGGGAAGAAAGTATGTATAAAAGAGGAGCTGATGTTATCTCATTGTGTATTGATTTATTTTGAATCAGATTAAGATGTTACGTTAGAAGTGTTAAAAGGCAAATATTTATAGCCACATGATACGTAACAAAAATGGGATAAAAATTGACTAAAGAGTCTGACAAGACTAACTGAAGTTAGAGATGTTGTGAAAAGTTGGATTAAATTTTTTAATTTGACTCCGTTTGTTTAAGCGCTTAGTTAATTGACGGGTCATAACCCTTTAAATTGGGTACGCGGTAATTATTTCAATGACAAAAGTTAATGCACTGTCATGGATACCTATAATATTATATACTTTTCCTTCATGCCTAACGGGCACGAAATTCTGAGAAAAATAAAAACCAGAAAAAGTGTGCAGCTATTAATTTTTGAAAGAGAAATAATCCGTTAGCGTAATCCCATAATAAAAGTAAAACGACGATTGAAAGCGTTGGATTCTTGCATTTCGTCCCTTATAAATCAATAAATCGTTACAGTATATTATAAAGCCTTGAGTTGGATTAAAAAGGGCAAGGTATTATAAAACTAGCTTCTTGCAGAGCTCACGGCTTCTAGATTCATGTGGTGCTCAAACAGCATTAAATTATGGTATATCAGAAGATAATGTATGTAAGACGAAAGATTGTAAGATGAAAGTAATAGTAAAAGAAACACTGTGAATAAAAATTTGGTAGAGTCCAGCCGCGTTGAAATGGTCCTTCTCGGTGAACGGTGGGAGGAGCTACGACTACCTACCCCACCTCCCGGACTTACCTCCCCTTCTTTACTCTCTCACTCACTCACTGGAGGAGAGGCAAACAGTGTTGCCAGTTTTCCTCACTCCGGCGAGCTTAGGAAAACACAAAGGCACAAAACTGGCCGTGGTGGAGGGAAATTAATTTAGCATATAAATTTTAATAACCTTATTTATTGGTATGTTTGCCGTGGAACATTACATATAACAAAGAGGCTCAAACAAGGCTTCCAATAGAGAATGAGGAGAATAAAACAATGAGATAATAATTCCGTTTTCAATTTCTGGATCACAATTAAAGTCACATTGGTTGCATCGTGAGGAAATAAAAGTTAATAAAATATATTAAATAATACGCAACCTACCTCCAAACCTTACTAGACTACAATATAGTAATGAATAAACTGAAACGAAGCGATGATTTACTGATTTCCTATGGCACACACGTGATAGTTTTTGGAAAACATAGGCATAGTTATCTTTCAAAAGCTATCAATTTAAGTTAATAATCATAGCTACTAAAATTACCGTAATATTCAATCAACTAAAATTCTTTCTGTTTTAATAACAAAGTTGTAGTTAAAAACAGCTCGCGCATTTAGATTGTAATACATTTCATTCACTCTTCCGAGGATGAGAAGGACGTGTCGGAGTCTCCACTCGTGTCACTACCACTTAGTTCGACAATTATTTTGTCTATTTCTTTATCCATCAGCGCATGTCCGCAAACTTTCGTCGATTTCTCGGTGGAATATTTGGAACAATGTTCTGAAACAATTTCGCTTTTTTGTTCAAGGATGTCGCCACCAAATTGTGACGCACCTAAAAGAATGCAGGATATTCGTATTAATTAACAAGTGTAAATCGATGAAGATAAGTTTCATATTTAATAATAAATTGAGGGAATCCAATGGTAGTTTATTCTTCATGATTGCCTGTTCTTTGAGGTCACCCCAAACCATCTCAATTGGATTGAGGTCAGGATAGTAAGGGGGTAAACGAATCACTTAGTGCCTAGATTCCCGTAATGATTAATAATTAATAACGACAATTTTCCTCTCTCCTGAGAACATTCCCCTTCGTTTAAAACTCTCTTCACCGTGGAGGTACCAACTCCTGTAGCCTGGCTTGTAGCTGACACCACGTTTAAACTTAGTTTTTCCTCCAATTTTAAATCGTTCAAAAACCGAATAACTTTGTACACGATTTCTCGAGCTTGACTTTTGAGTGGCCTGCCTCGGTCATACGAAGATTTCGACGAGCTGGCCATTGCAAATAAGCAATACGAGAGTTTAAGGACTCAAACTCTGTAAACAAGAACCAAAGTCGCAAAACCAAATAGGTGAATGGAAGCGTAAGTCAAAATATTACCAGAAAGAAATCCAAATCAAAATCCTAAAATAATGTCCAAAGCAGTGTCAAAAGTCAAGCGCGTAAAACCAAGAGAGAACCGTAAAGAAAAGAGCTGGCAACTACAATGAAGTGACACTGGTAGGGGAGGCACGGTAGGGGAAGGAAGGAGCCCGGAGTGGGGGTAGCCGAAGACAGAGAGGGGGTGCGCGGAAATTTTCGCGCAGGACCATTTCAACGCGGCTGGACTCTATTTAAAATTTTCTCAAGCGATATATCTTGACACTTCGTTTAAATTCTCTCTGTCAAAACCAGCTAAGTTTTGGTTGGAGCGAATTTAACAACATTGATTAGGCACGTTTGGGCTCTCAAAGTTCCAGCTTTCAACGAAAAACTTTCCGAAGTGAAATCCACCTGGGGCCTTTTGACTGAGAGATATTTTTTCGTCAGGCCTTAAATTTATTCCCGTCGACGACAGTGTAATCGGAAACATAATGAAGCTCAATTTTCGCGTCGATTTTACGGTTTGGTCCAGGGTAGTAATACAATATCTTAGAAGCAGATTGACATGTTGAGAGGCTGATTATATTGTTTTGTGGAAGATAATTGAATGATTGGGGAGTTTTCAGTTACGTAAAGAAGTTCAATTTTCTTTTATCATGAACCTGTCTTGCCTTTATGGAAATATCTTCTTTTCCTTTGTGATCCTATTTGTCAAGTAACGACTTAGGAAGAAAGGCCCTAAGTTTGGCACCACACAAAGGTAAAGGCAAGAAACAAATGAAAAATATGAAATTAAACCCGGATGGCCTACCTGTGGTGGTTTGCGGGAAGGATAATTTCTCGCCATTGGCCAACCACAGGACCGATACGCTCAACCCGAAAATTGGAATCATAAACAATTTCTACGATTATTTACGGGCCATAAACAATCACAGAAGCCCACAACATCCACCACAGGCAGGCCAACCTGGTCTAGGTTCAGTTTTCACTAAACGTTTCTATTTCTTTGTGTTGTTTTTGACTCCGAGCAGTACCTTTTTTTAATGATATTCTTTTTATTCAAATGTACAACTGAATGAATCCCGCCTGTAATATCTTTGATTTATATAAGGTAATATGTTTTATACTTTTTCTTTTTTAGTTTTTACAATGTGATAACTCTAAATTTTTACTTTCTGCTTGACCTAATAATGTAATACGACACATACATGTATCTTTTATGCCCTAGGGGGCGGGGAGGGGGGGGGGGGGGGGTTGGAGAGGACGGCAACTTCCTATCCCGCGCAGGTAAAACAAAACTCAAGTCAAGTCATCCCCATCTTAGTGATCTTATTTCATCGCTTAATTGATTAAAACATACCTTTATCATACATAATTGGAATTTCATTATACACTTATCGTATCTGCAATGATTATGCATTTGTTTTACTGCCATGAATCCTGACATTCATCTATTTTACTCAACTGTTTAGTCCAGACCTAATTACCGCAATATACCGTTCTTGAAATGTCAATTTATGCAGATCAAAGATATGACGATAGAGCAGTTCATTTCTGAAAGTAATGATTCCCGGGGTGTGTAAATCCTCCCTACGAATCTGGTTTCTGCGTCTATCGAATTTTCATATAGTTCTTCAATTGTGATTTGCAATACTTACAAACAGGTGGCGTCAGTATAGACATGTTTGCGTACTGCATGACATAAAAACGACTGTGAACGTAGGTGAGCTAACTATTTCGCCCGGAATGAGTGGGAAATGAGCTCTTAATCAGCGTCGTCTGCTCCAAAACAAAACCCGGTTCGTAATACTGGTGTATAAAGATTAGTGACCATCCACCTCGATTGAATAGGCTCAAGACATTGAAGAATTTTCACTTGAAATCTCCGAACTTGGATGGATGTCGTATGGAGAGCATTCCTTGTCCCGGTCTCCGTTATTCCGATGGGAATGTATGGGAATGACAGAGGTAAAGACTTTACTCCGATGTAGGGATGCCACATCGGCTAAAAAACATCGAGTGGTCAATTTTTCGATGTTTATAAAAGTACTCATCACTCACTCATTATTCATCGACAAAAAACATCGATGTTTCGATGCATCGAGTTTTTATGAGTTCATATCCGAGGTTAGGTATTATCATAGAGGTATTATGTATTATGCATCAGAAATTTTGCATCTTCTTAAAAACTTGCAATTTTGAAAATTATTCGGAAATCGGACCTTATTTAGGAAAATAATGATAAACAATGCGCAAATATTTTTCCATCGAATTTATTTTTAAACATAGAAAACATATCACTGTTTCATAATGAAACAAAAACAAATAAACATAATACAACTAAAAACAAAAAACACAATAAAGTGGGTGTATCTGTTCCCTAAAAATATTCTAAGCTTGGTAGTATTAAAAAAATCAAATTGAAAAACAGTGGGTTTAAAACGTTTAAACCTCCCAGTATCGGTAAGGAACACTCTTTGCTTAATATGCAGCGACCCTAACCTACTCCTGTTATCTTGTACCACCAAGTTGAGAGCTGATACAATCCTCTCAGAAGGTACTGAAGTAGGCATGGCGGATCACGTTCTTGGAAGGCAACACTGGGATGAAAACGTGAACGATTTTATACCTTCACTTGTTTCCCTACACGCGAACGATAGATGGCGTAATTAGGGAAGGTTCGTTCGTATTCTTAAAAGGCTTAATGATAATCAGAAAAATGAATTATTGGTCAACCAAAAACATTTATTATACCGCTCGTTTCCGAAAACATCGCTGCGATGTTGAGTGTTTTGAAAACATCGAGTCGATGTTCCATCGATTGTCTTACCACTCGATGTTTTCGATGTATCGGCAAAAAAACCTCGAGTAGTCCGATAAATCGATGTCGATGTGACATCCCTACTCCGATGGAAGAACAGAGCGGCATATACGAGGTCAGATGCGATTGTGGGAAGACCTACATTGGGCAAACATCGAGAGCCTTAAAGACCCGTATTCAAGAACACAGGAGAGCGACAAACAACAACGCCTCTCAGCCACCGCGGAGCACTTTTGGGAAGGCCCGGCACACAACATCAATTTTGACAAAGCCAAGCTGATCAAGACTGAGAAACGCTTTTTCCCATGCGCGAGGCGATCTAAACGGCCAAGAACCCCAACAATTTTAACAGAGAGGATAGCTATAAGCTCTCCCATACATGGGAGCGCCCAATTGAAAAATACTAGACAAACGGCCGGTGAAAATGCGCCAACTTGAACATCAGAGAGCAGAAGTAAATGGTTTATAAGACGGTAAAAATCTGTTATGAAACACTTCAGACCTGAAGACGCGAACTGAAACGTTGGCGAAACTGTAGTCACCCCAGAATGGACACACGCGGAAGAAATCCCGAAACGATTGGATCTTCGCACTTTTGATAGCCTGCTCTCTTCTCAATATTCCATGCACTTATTTGCGGTAAATCCTGTGTGTTTTTCTTGGTGCCACATGTTTCTGGAAACCACAGGTAACGCAGGGTAATAAACTTCCTTCCCTCCCTTATGTGCTTCTTAAACACGTCGATGGCCACGCTCAAAGAAAGGAAGGGTAGGTACCGAAAAAAGGTACTTGGGCTCAGTAACAGTTAAAATTGATTTTGTAATTATTTGCAAGTACCGAGTAATTTTTATTGTAAGTAGTTACGATAACAATTAGATGACATATCAAATTAAATTACAGATTACAAACGGATTAAATACCTATTAGAAATTGGTCCAAGAGACTATTGCGGATCAATCGCATGGTGTTCTTTTTGCATCATCTTTAACACAGTGTATTCCATATAAATATTTGAACGCAAATTTCGGCAATGAAAGGCTGCAAAGCATTCAGCATGATACATCTACATCAACATAATACCCTGCAAGCCACCATAAACGCATGTGGCGGGGGGTGAACTCTCACCAAACATGCACTACATATCATGCATAAAATTTGTAATTAAAAATTAAAATAGCAAAGTATACATGCGAAAACATGCTGCTAGTTGGGTTAGCTATAAGTCCTTATACCAACATGCAGCTACCAATGTTAGCCATTGCTACACTCGTCCTGGATACATTTACCGTTATTCATATCCCTAATAGAACGAGGAAAAAAGGACATTTTGAATCTGTCTGTCCGGCAAACAATTGCTCTAATTTTGTGATCATGGTCCAGTCTACCATAGTAAGTTGGGGTTCGCAAAATATTTTCAACATCATCACTGAAAATATGGTCTTGGAATTTAAGAGATTAAGTCTAAATTTCAACCTACGATCTAACAATGATTCCCAATTTAATTTATTGAATAGACTGGTTACTCAAATAAGGTTATCGTACCGTCCCTTTACAAATCTTGCCGATCTTCGCTGCACACGTTCAAGTTCATTATTTAGACCGATTTCGTAAGGATCCCATACACTTGCAGCATATTCCAAATGAGGTCTTGCAAGGGAAAAGTAGCTGATTTCTCGTACATGATCGTCATATTTACCCAGTACCTACTCTTTTGATGAATCCCAGATGAATTCGCTTGACACATTATTTCACGTATGTGTGGCCATTGCATTTGTAGCTGGTAATCTACGCCTAATAATGTAATGAACGCACAAAATATTTCACGATTTCCAGGCCAATACCCTGAACGAATGAATTTCACACGCCAATCGCTTAGTATGGGGTGAGCTCTACCCTCACCTATCAAAGACCAACCTTCGGGCTGATCACAACTCTTTTTTGCGGGCCAAAATCGCGATGGATGCAAAGCAGTATTTTTTTTCATTCAACAAAACTTTAATGTTTTAAAATTCTCTTCATCAAATCTTTTTAAAGACCTAAAAAGCTTTTCATCCGAGCTTCCTTTCTTTTCGTTCGTGCAGGGTTCCGCATCAAGGGTCGGCTCCAATTTGGATCCTTTTTTTGCTTAAAGGAGAGGAAGGGGAGAGGAATTCGCAGATAGTCATTAATTTCGCCACCGGGTCCCGCCACTAGTTATTGTCGTGTCAGCGCCGCGTGTCGCCTCTTCTGATGCCATGTCGAGAAAATTGATTTTACTCTTTTTTCGAAGGCTATTAACCGCCTATTCTGTTCTCCACTATCCCCTTTTCAGTAGTAGTTATATCATACCTACGATAAAAAACCGTGCTAGACTACGGAACGGTTGTAATTAAAGTTTCCTTATTTCCCGAACAACATAGGATCAAAATAGGTACCAAAGATACCCTTCGAGGATCGGGTTGGTGTGGTGGCTAGAGTATTGGCCTCCCATCCCGAGGGTCCTGGTTCGATTCCCGGCGGTGGTGGATTTTTCAGTGGAAAACCGGTCCCCAATTGAGCGCCTAGTGGAGGGCATTTCAGGTGCAGTACTCCGTCCGTCGGACGGGACGTTAAGCCGTGGTCCCCTTGGCGCCTTTCGTTAAAAGTAGGGTAATTCCGACGCCGGGTTTCTCTCCACCCTTCTTCCGTTCCCTGAAAACTCCTGTCATTACCCAATCACCCACCTATCCTATTAATGGCGCAAATGACCACAGCTGTCGGTCGCCTCCTCTGAATAACCAACCAAAGATACCTTCACAACCTTTGCCAGAATTTTATGAATATTTGTTGGAAGAATATTAATGCTGATTACTTTTTCCTATAGCACTCTTTCATGCATTCTCTAATGCACTAATAGAGTTAAATGTATGCATATATCATATAAATTCATGCAGAATCCATAGACAATATCTTAATCAATATTTTTCATTTTTTATCGGCACGTAATGAAGTTGTGATAAGGGTTAGAGAGGATAATTTGTTCAGCCTGCCGTTCGTCGATTCCTTTTCAGGTTGGAATACTTCGATTCGGTCAATTTTAAACATTGATACCATTGGTGTGAGAAAACTTTTGTTGTATGCGTAAGCACTTACGGTTTCATGCATAGGCAAATTCACGAAATTGTTTTTGCGAGTCAAGTGGATTTTATGGCATAAGCCAGGCGGAGATATCGTTGAAGATGCCCTGCAATGACACACATGTAGATTATATGCAGGGTTCCCTATGGGATAGATTCAGTTGTCGTCAAGTCTCCCTTCGGTGAACGAGGATTTTTGGCGAGCATAAGACGGCTTATGTTATCATTAGTTTTCTGCCGGCGAAGGGCATACACGTGGACCCTAAATTCTTCCCACACACCCCTAAATGTGAAACGATGACCTTCTCCAGCCCCTTACACCTCCCATCATTCTATCCAAGCTACCCCCGTTCTTCTCCTCCCTCTTCCCCACCAACCCAACATTCTTCCCTCAATCACGACTTTCAGAACAACATCCCCTTTTATTACCTTCTCATTCCACATCATCCCTGCCTTCTCTTTATTCCTCTAATCAAATTTCTCTCTCCTCTAATACCAACTCTAGCACTTCGTCATCCAACCCGCTTTACTTTCTCCATCTTTTTCCACGTCTGTAAGTCAATTTTCAAATTCTTTCCTCAAAGATGGTTTTCCATGTCATGCACTGCCTCACTCCTTGCTTAACTTTTCACCAGTTCTTTTTTTTTACTTTCATTCTCATCAATAATCTGTTCACGTCTGCGACGAAAAGCTTCTTTTGCCAGCGCGATTAACTTCTGTCTTCAAATATTCTATTCCCTTTTCCTTCAACATGCTACCTAATTAGATGGATGAATGGGGTCATTTACCGTATTTTTTTATTGCCGAATCTGATAGAATTTGTAAAACAAAAAAGGCGCGTATTTTCCGTTTTTTGACCCGTCAATTATTTCTCGAGTTGTAAGCGGTGAAAAACTGATGTTTTTAACCCTTTCGGAAAAGTGGGCGTGGTGCAACCTGTGACGTATAACGACTTCATTCAATCACAATTGAGCCCGCGAAGCTACGTTGCCTTATCGCAATGGGGGGGGGACACAGGTGACTATGCCAATAGGAGCTGTTGCGACAGATACTGTACCAGCAGACCTTCCGAGAATCCCCCTCCAGTCCCTTCCCCTCCCCTAAAAGCAGTCAAGGACGGGAGGAAAATGACGTCAATGTTATCAAGGCAGCTTTTTCGGTGGGCGTCACCTTTTGCTTATTTAAATTTTTGATTTATGAGTGAATGGTTGTGGTTAGAAGATTAATTTTTTCACTGAAATTCTTTTTTCGTTTCCATCTAACGATTTCGTGTACAAAATGGCGATTTCGGTTCCGGGTAAACGCCCCCATTGCTCTATCTGTCCTGTTACTTTTAAATTTAAACCCGATCCTGTTATTTTAAGCTAATTTTGAGAACTCATGACTTTCGATTTTTTTGTGATTCGTCATCATCGTCCTTTATCTTTGCTAAATTGTCCCTTTCTTTGTGACGCATCTAGTACTGAATAAGAAGCAGTAACTTTGTAATTCCACATGTGTTTATTGCAAACGACCTAGGTTTCGACGTAGCACGTCATCATCATCGATGATGACTTGCTACGTCGAAACCTAGGTCGTTTGCAATAAATACATGTGGGATTACAAAGTTACTGCTCCTTATTCAATATGTTAAGCAAATTCCATGAAGTCATGCCTGAAACAACGGCATCTAGTACTATTTTTTTGTAGAGATGGCTTTGTGAAACGTGCAAAATCTTCGGTGCCCCAAGTCCCACCTGGGTCAAGACCTGTAAGTGTTTCTTCCAACTCCCATTTTCCCGAGTGTCGAAAGTGCATTGGCGCTCACCTTGAGACGTCCGTGGCCTTGGATCGCTCAGCGTTACGGCACTGCCTCTCACTTCGACTCTCGCATTCAAATTTATGCACGCTCGCTCTTGGGGGAAGCGAAGGAAAAAAGAAATCGAGAGGGCGCAGCAATATAATTCCCGCGCGCGCCTTCTTCCATCTTCCCGTTGGAAGGGAGGGATCGGAGAACGCATTCTTGGCCGCGAAATTGGAAGGCATTCATTCGAATGATATCGTCTGATATATATATTCCCTTTCCATGCAAACACTTTGGGCCGGGAAACTGGAAGGAATGTTGCGTGCTATCGCTCGAGCGATAGCAATGAAATCCTTCTTTGATCAGCGTTCCTAAGCGTAGGGAATCGATATCTAAAAAATGGATGTGTCTGCTATGTGAAGATCATTTAATGCGGATATTAGAGGAAAGGAAAAGGAGGAGCGAAGGAAAGGAGAGAGAGAGAGGGAAAGGAGGAAGGGAGAGAGGAAAGAAAGTTAATTGAAGTTGAGGAGATTGAAGGAAAAGCAGGAAGAAAACCCACTCTTCCTCTCTCTTTCTCCCTCTGCTCTTGAAAAATCAAGAAATATTTTGGGGATATTCGCAGTCGTATCTGTTTATATTTACTTGGTGTTTAGTAAATTTTAAAAAAGATGTAACATAATGACCAGCAATGAAACAAAACTTTGTAGCAGGTCTGTTGATACAGCACCGCAGAGAAATAGGTCGCAAGAAAGCCTATTTTTATGTTGAATTGCAAAGTTTTGCTTCATCGCTAGTCATCATGCCTCAATTCCACCGATATGCGCCTGAAACCCTTAATTATATATAAAGCATAACTTAGCTTAGCCTTAATTTAAGTTCCGAGTCCTAGACTCCCCGTCTTGATTCTCCTTCAGCTAAGAATATCGGAATTCGCAGTCCACTCTTCTATTTGAGTGAGTGTAACACTATTGTATCTACTATACTGTTTTCTCTTTTTCTTTATGGAGGATCTGGTGTTTTTGAATCAAATATTAAAGAAGGTCGATAAAATAATTATCAAGGAGAAGACGTAAGATTCTTCATTGATAGTTTTCACTTTCAGGTAAACATTTAGAAAAAAATAAAAGGGAATGGTTTTTGACATAGCGCATAGAAATTGCGTAAATGCGAAAATCAAAAATCAAATCGATAATTTCGAAGTGATAGGAGTGGAGTTTGTATTTTCTTGTGAATTTCGGAATATACGTGGGAGATAAAAAATCTAATAATAATCTAAGATCAAGAAAGGCAGGGAGAATAAATGCAATCTCCAGAAACACTTGTTTTAATTTAATAAATCTTGCAAGAAGCTAGGGTTCACAATATCTACTGAGAAAACAAAACGTTTAGAAATATCTACCTTCACATTAAGAAGTAAGTTAGCGGTAGATAACAAATGAGCAGTGCAGGTAATGGTAGTCAAGCAACTAGATGCTAACGTAAATGGAGAGATGGAATGCATTCATTGGAAACAAAAGGAAGAACAGATAAAGGCACTAGAGCATCTGACTCTTTAATGCATAGAACTTGGGACAATGAATATTCAACACAGAGACGAGGGTAAAATTTTCATATTACCAATGAGACCAATTATTTCGTGGTCAGAAGAAACAGAGAATAAAACGTAAGGAAAAAAATAACAGATGGAAACCACAGAAATAAAAGAATGACGAATAGCCAAGGGGAAAACGCTAAGGGATAACCAGACAAAGGAGAGAAAAAAGAAAGCTAGTAAAATGGAAAGGCATGGAGAAGAGATGATAAATAGGGAAAATGACGTGAATAGGCATATAGACAGCATGGAAGATGACAGGTTACTTCAGATATGTAGAGATCATTTACAAGATTGAAGAAGAAGCATCGATAGAGCGAGGAGAAGGGGGAAAGAAAGTATGTAAATGGCTAAAGAAACATAGGTCTACAGGCGTAGGATTAAGGAAGAAGAAGAAAGTGCAACAACCCCTTAGATGTGTCGCAGGGTTTAGAAAATTTTAACAATGCACCCTATGTTGGAGCCATTGAGAATACGGTTTCCAGACTTTGTTCCCCGGAAATATGTACTCAGAATATAAGAGAAGTACTCCGTGAAGTACTTTGAGGTTGTGGAAGAGGTGAGTCATTACGAGACATGCACTATTAGGTGAATGCACTGTGATTAAGGAGGTTGGCTCGCGACTGCTTGAGTCAAGTTGTCTGAGGAATCTTATTAATTTAAGTACGAGTATATGCCTGCTAAGTGATCCTTACTTCACAAAAAAAATTACCTAAGCTATTGAAAGTCATAAGTATTACAAGAAATACGATGTAAAGTCGAAGGATTTCTTTTTTATGATAATTTTAATCAGCTCGACGATGGTGTCAATTCAGCATTTACTTTAAAGAAATAAATTCATGTACTCAATGAATTGACTAATTCAAAACACCAGAATATTACTATTAAACGTTATGCTATAATATTTTTCTGAAATATGCATTAATATCTCATTAGTAATGATATTATTCATACGCCATACATTTTACATAGAGCGACCGCAGTGCCACTTGAAGACAACTAACGCATTTCGTCTGCTATAAGCGCAGAAATTGGTGGATTTAGCAAAAAATACGGAGGGTTGATGCCTTTACTTTCGTGTCATTTTATTTCTTGTGAAATTAAGTATAAAATAAAAGTTTTTTGCAAAAATGACATGTCATTATGTTATTTTTAAACGTTATATTCCCATGTGATGGCCATTCTCCCCGTTAATCGTATGTAATTTCAAATGCAATTTGTGCAAAAAGGAGTATGGGTTGGTATAATTATCTTTACTTTATTAGATAGAGGAACTTTATTTCTATAAGTGCTGAAAATATAAAAAATGACATTACTTTCACTTTTCGGATCAACCTCCTTAAAGCAGCGTTCGTAGCAATCCACGTACAACAGCAGAGAGTGAGGTGTTAGGGTAGGCGATGCTAAGAGGTGTAAAGTGTTTTGCAGTGGTCCGCGGAGGTAGGTGTGTGTCCTAGCTGTCTTTATGGTCATAAAAAGATTTGTATTCCTTGTGAACCATTACGTTCCACGATCCTCGTTTATCAAGCATTAAAATGGATGTGACTTATCGATGCAGAAGTCTTTGTGGGATAGAATTGCTGACGCTGAACATTATATTTCGGGGATTAGTTGACTATATTGCCTGGGCTCGTGCATTGTAATTTCTGGCCGATACGTCCTATGGAGGCTTCATCTTAACGAAGTTGCCAGGATCTTTTCTTGTAATAATCTTCTTTAGTTAATATTTTGTTTTACCAGGAAAATGGCAGTAGGGACACCTGGGCATCGCTTGTTGAACCACTAAAAAAACTCATAATACATTTTATCTACTTATCTATCTATATCTACGACATACCCTGCAAGCCATCTCGAGGGTGTGTGGCAGGGGGTGCATCCAAAGCCAGGAACAATTACACAACAAAGAAAAATGAACAACACAAAACAAACACCGCACCTTTAAAAGTAATCAGGGGGAAAAAAGAAGAAAAACTACCAAATCCCAATCATATAGGACACACCCACGAATGCATGACTTGAAACCCGACACCAAATTCATAGATTCTCATGTATGCAAAACAAAGCAATTCATGCGAGTGATACATTGATTAGAACATGCGGGAAATGAAAAAATACTATCGACCTACTCTGAATATTACCTCTATAATTATTACCGATTTACACGATGCCTAACGCTCTGATCTCGAATCGTACGTGGTAAAAATGACATTTTAAACCTGTCCGTCCTGCAATCTATCTCCTTAATTTTATTAGAATTATCGAGCCTACCATAATGTGTCGGAGTCAGAAATATATGATTAACGTCATTAATGAAATGTCCCTCCTTAAATTTTCCCAGAAGATTGAGTCTGTAATTCTGCTTACGTTGTGACAGCGATTCCCATCCCAATTCGGCTAACATACCAGACACACTGCTTTCCCTATCGTAACACCCTTTTACATATCTCGCCGCACTTCTTTGTACTCGATATAATTCGTAAATTAAGCCTGCTTCATAAGGGTCCCATTTGCTCGCAGCATATTCTAAGCGTGGCCTAACTATTGAAAAATAGCAACGTTCCTTCACCCTCTCTTCACTTTTCCCTAATATTCTTTTAATAAACCCCAACTTTCTATTTGCTTGACTGCCTATTTCCCTGATATGTTTCCCCCAACTTTTAGCATGGTGTATACAATTCCGTCATAAGATATTACTCCGCGAGTAAATGTACGGGTCCCTTCCGTCATCTGTTTCCTGCACCAAACACTTGCGAACGTGTCCCTCCCTCTTCGCCCCTAACGACGGGAGCATCAGAATGGCAGAATTAATGCGCGTAGATTCGACTCAAACCGCTCATACGTGCGTCCGTAATTAACTCGAGATTAATCCTCCATCCTTCTTGCTCATTCCCCCTGAAAGTTGGCGCGGATATAAACTCGACCGACCCTTTAGGGTCTGAATAACGCTTCGCTCCCTGAGATCCGCGTGCAATTAATTGGAGGCGGGATTTCGCGCCCGGGAAAAGGGTGTCGGGGAGAAGGCAAGGCCCGCGAACAGGAACGCCCGGATGGTCCGACCCGCCCATAATTCACGCACCCCTGATAAATAGGGCCTTCCTAGCGCGAAGGCCCCCACGAAGATATGCTCATACTTTCCCGGGAAATTGAGTTCGTGGAAATTTTCGCAGGTAACATAATTACCTCGCGGGCGCCCTCAAGCACACTGCTGCCACCTACAGCAAATAACCGGAGGCAGGGATCAGAATAATGACACAACACGATCGCACGCTCCTTCGTAGCACTTGCGTACTCCACACAAAATGGTTGATCGCTCAATTCTCTTGGCGGGTCGATTTTCATAACGTTCTTCCCGTAGTTCTCAGAGAAGGGAAGGGTTAAACGGACGTTAAGGATAACCATAATTTCACGGTAAAAAGTAGATATGATTTTCACTGCGATCTGTATTAAAATGTAATGTTGTGTTATGGTAATGGTCTGAATTTACGGCCAAGCATGCCTGAAAATCAACCACTTCTATCTGATTTCAAACACTGCATGTTGAAAACAAGGAGTAATCTTAAATTCAATCTTAAATCCCTGGTTTCACAATCAGCACGCTTTGCTTTCTCTGGTATGTTTACCTTTCCGCGTTTTCTTTTCAATTTTGTCCTTAAATCGAAATTGGTTAGGGTTCTGTGATGTTAGAAGAATTTTTCTTGTCCTAATAAGCAGGATGTTTAACGTGCACAAGGATTTTGTACAGGAGGTATGAGCCATTATAACCAAATAATTAATCTTTCTGTTTGGTCTACTTGAGTGTGAGAAATCCCGAGTTATGAAAAATGCTCTTGTCTTGTGGTGTGCAAATTTTAAATACGTTACGGGTATGTTCTGTGCCCTTTATAAATAAATACATATGATGCCTAAATATTTGAAATAACACGTGTGAGTGCAATACGTTCCCATGGGAGCGTAGATATTTTCATGCGTTTTGTTTTCTCATTATAAATTGTGAGTTCTAACTTCTTTCACGATTTATTAAATTGAAATAAGAGTTTTTGGAGATTGTCTTTATTCTCCATACCCAATTCCAGTATTTACATTTATTTATGATGGTCTGCTTAGTCATTGATTCTAATATTATGTCCCGCAAATATTTTAGATTTTGGTCTAATTAATTTCTGGAATTTCTCTTTTTTCTAATCTCCTCTGTTTATATTAGCCAGTCGTACAGACTTCACAATCAGACTGTTAGAAGAATACGCGCTAATGACTTGTTATGCTGCATGTCTTGGCAGCCAATATCTTTCTTGTCCGTCATCGTTATCAGTGTTATGCCAGTAATGGAAATCTCTTGGACGAAGTCTTCCTCGACGAAGTCACCTCTTTCATTGTCCTTCGCTCCTAATCCACCGCTGCTAATTCCCTGTGCCTCTTCATATCTCCTGTTTTCTTCACGCTGAGCCATAGCCATATTCGTTCCCTCAACTCTCTCTCTTCGCATACTTCATACGATCTCATACATTTTCGCCCTCATACCCTGACCTTTACGTTTGCTCCTTTTCCTCTCCAGTGAGTTTAAGTTCTTCATTCCCCTACGAACTTCCCCTAGAAAGCTTCTAATCCCCTGCTCGTCCTCCACTATCCGAGATATTCTCCTGTACTTATCTTTAAAACAATATACTTGTGGATTTAGAAATGCCCGCAGAGCATGTGTATGGCATAAATGAAAATGCCTCTGGGGAAAATAAGAATGAGAACCGAAGAAGTTGTGTTGCTAGGAGTTTCCCCCCATCGGCCAAAAGTTGCCTTGGAGATGAAGTCGACTAACCCTCGTCTGAATAACGAAAGTCCCTCTCAGATCCACGCGCTCGCACTTAATTGGAGAGAAAGTTGAAATTCCTGGAATTCGCATCATCTTTAGCGACTCTGGGGATCCGAAACCTCACTGAAAGCCCTTATCCCATAAATCAATACTTTATACAGAATGTATTAACTTGAAAATGCGCCTAAATTAAGTGAACGTCTCCAAAATCAATTATTCTCATTATAAGAATTTTTCGAGAATAATTAGTGTAAGTTGAACTATAAAATTATTTCCCATAAATCACTCTTTGGCTTCTGATTTTGAATTCCCCCCTGCAGCAATAAACTCCCTCCGTACCTACCATATCTCTCAATTACCTCATGAATGACGTGTTCTGCGTTATATACATCCCAGGTTTGCATGTCCCCAGTATTTATCGCACCACCTACGAAGATATTATATGACTAAATACTTCGTTAGTGCAATATTGCGGCCGTGATATTTTGGTCGGTAGCGCACCGGCTTGGAAACAGAAATGTTGCTGGTTCCGCCTCGAACATGGATATTGTGATCATCTTTGGATTCTGGCTGAAAGGTTACATATGACTTAAGCCGTGAGAGGTCTGACCTATCAGTCTACTCGTACAATATATTGTCGTCACAGCTAGTGGTTTTCCAGGTCACAAGGGCTAAACTATCATTGTGACAATGTGTACTCGCTTACAGCACTGTTGGTTGGTCACTGAAAAAGATTACACCAATTTCAAACCAGAGACACCACGTGATTTTCAAAATTGTTTTCGTGCTCCGATATATTTTCATGTTTTTATGATTTTGATTACTTTACAGACTTAGAGATCGCGAGTATGGCTCAGTAACTTGAAAATTAAAAAAAAATGTGGCCTTGCTTTTCAGAAATATTAACAATTTACGTTCATTGCAAAGAATTAAGAATAAAATCGCATACTCCCTTTGTAGGTTACTTGAAGAGGTACATCATAGGATCGTTTTACTCTTGGCACCTCGCTGTGTAGTCAGATGCATATGAGATACACACTTAAAACTTCTTCGTAAAAAGAGACAAATCGCACATAGAAGTTGCTGAAGCGAAAGCATCCTGCTCTATTTACATTCATTCATTCAACATCCATCATTTTCTACACCAGCAAGTGGAGGATTAATTTCAACCTTAAACACCTAAATTTATCGTTAAAATAACTCAATAACCAAGGTAATATATCTTATTTTAATGGCCCGAAACACGCCCTTTTTTCTTTATAGAAATTTAGGGTCGAAATACGAACAGCGTGTTATTTGCATTTTTATGCAGTTATTCCAACTTAGGATATTTATTTCTAACTTAATTTTAACGTATTTTCAGTATTTTTTACAAATTACCCCCTGCTTACTATAATCTTATATATTCCTTCATATATGTATGTTCATTCCCTTTGATGCAGAATTCCAACGAAGGCATCTTTGCTCTCACAAACTTCTCCGCAAAGGCAAAACTTTTATCCATTTCACTATAGTTTCGTGATGGATATTTGCTGGGAGATTTGCTAACGATCGTGAGTCGCGTTGAGTACCTGAGTAAACACATTGTCTTCCTCGTTGCACCAGCCGATGATTTAGACAGCAGCCTTATGTCACTCGCTTAAATCTGTGTCAACGCCGAGAACTTCAAAGAAACGCCGTTGCAGCCCGGTCAGAAACGCACCCCACTGGCAATCTGAGGACCTGGTTTTCAATTCCCCTCGGATATAGATGCCCTGTTTATCGTTAGAGCATGTATATTATGGATAGTAGAATTCAGATAGTAGAATTCAGACGTTGGACTGTCTATATGCTGGGATCTCAAGTGTGGAAAACGCATTTCGCAAGTTCATACCATCTGGGGGAGATGAAGTGAAGGAAGCTGAAAGATGTTTCAGGAAAACAAATATAAAATCATGGACTACCTGCGCATGTTAATGTTTCGGATTTTATGTCCTGAGCCTTGAGAAAAGGTTGGTTTGACCCGCTGCATAGAAGGCGTTAAAAGCGTGAGATATTAGAGAGTTTAATTGCTTTGAAATCACGGAAAGGAATAGCTTTTTAATGTACCAGCGGTCTATTATGTTACCAAACGATCGATTTTAACTTACAATTGACTGTTTGTTACAGCGATGGAGGTTTCAATAGATTGGTTGTTTAGTAAGCTAAGAGTCAGGAAATATGGTGCAAAGCATAAATGACACTGAATAAAGAAAAAAAGTTGTATCTTTCTAAAACCGTTAACAAATATGACAACTTGTGTTTTACTTCAGTATTTTGTAATAGGTGTTAGAGGTTAGTTTTGAGGGGTTTTGGCATGATATAAGACTACTCACCAGGCTTCTATAGATGTTTTATTTATATTTTGCCCTATATAAGCAGGTAAATCTCAAATTCAGAGATATAACGCTTTCATTTTCTTTTACAGGTGTCAGGTGCTTTAAGTGACCGACCCTAGCCGTTCTGCCATATAATTGAAGGTGAGTTTTTTTTAAATTATTTATTGATACAAGTTATTCAACGCAGTTAAACGGAGATTTTGTTGGCCTTTTTATCTTCTCATTTCTTCGTTTCTTTAATAGTATTCATCTCGCTTGAGTTGAACGACGAGGATTCGATTTTGAAATTATTCTGTCCATAACAGCGCCGCCCGCCGTTATTCCATCCAAACAGTCCCTCGCGCCGTGGCCTTTGCGCTTTTCATTTCGTTTGCTCCTCCCTCTTTGGGAGATTCCATGCGAGGCCACTGCATCTCCCAGCTCTGCACACCTTGGCTGAGAAAAATGGGGGCGTTTACTCGGAACCGAAATAGCAACTTTGTACACGAAATTGTTAGATGGAAACGAAAAAAGAAATGTAGTGCAAAAATTAATCTTCTAACTACAACCATTCACTCATAAATCAAAAATTAAAATAAGCAAAAGGTGACGCCCACCGAAAATGCTGCTGTGATAACATTGACGTCATTTTCCTCCCGTCCTTGACCGCTTTTAGGGGAAGGAAAGGGAGTGGAGGGGGATTCTCGGAAGGTCTGCTCGCACAGATGCTGTCGTAACTGCTCCGATTGGCAGAGTCAGCTGTGTACCCCCCATTGCGATAAGGCGAAGTAGCTTCGCAGACTCAGTTGTGATCGGGCGAAGTCGCTATACGTCAGAGGTTGCACCACGCCCACGTTTCCGAAAGGGTTAAAAACATTAGTTTTTCGACGCCTATAACTCGAGAAATAATTGACGGATCACAAAACGGAAAATGCGAGTTTTTTTATTTTACAAACTCTATCATATTCGGCATTAAAAAAATATGGTAAACGACCCCATTCCCCCATTCTCTACACACCCCCTACAACTATGAAGCATGATCGTTTTCAAATGCAATGACATAAGAGGTTTTTACCCACAGGCGGGAACTTGTGACCTGGGCGTTGATTAGGGGTGTAAAGAAAAGACTAGTGAGAAGTTTAACACTGAGCGTGACCCTATAATGTGGCACGGAAACATGTACTTCGAGAAAATAAATGAAAAAGACTGCTGGCTTATGAGAAGTGGGTTTGGAGAAGGATGGAGAAAAATAAGTGAGTCAAGAGGTGGAAGAAACATGGCGTGGTAAATGTGGTGGGAGAGGAAAGAAATTTGATGAATGAAATTGAGAGAAGCAATAAGGGTGATGGTGTTTTGAAAGAAGTGATTGGGGGAAGAATGTTGGGTAAGTGGGGAGGAGGGTGGAGAGGAACGGGTAGCTTGGATAGAATGATGGGAGGTACGAGGGGCTGAAGAGAGATATCATGTGAAACGTAGGGGTGTAGGAAGATGTAAATGTTCTTTTAGACCTACATTTACCAGTAGAAACATTATAATAATATTTGAAAATGATGGTATAACCTGCTAGAAAAACTGGAAAATCTTACATGTATTTCTTTCTTAATCCTATTTTCACTCATTTTTTTCGGTACTTCATCACATTCATGAATGCTGCACACTATCAATGGATAAATTTTGCAGGCCTATAGAAAGTCGTAAATCTATTTTCCTAGGAAAACATATCTATTTACGTGAGTTTGACATGATTTAAATCAGATATAACAATTTCAGGTTTCATCTACTCTCACTTGTATTAACATTTTCGCACTCTTTTCACTAAATAATTGAAATAATATATTTGAAGTTAAAAAAACAATGAAACCTGCAAGAGAGAGCAGCAAGAGAGAGGAGGTCCAAACCAAGGTTTTACTAGGGAAACAGAAACTGGAAGAGGTGAAGGAGTTCTGTTACCTTGGAAGCAGAGTAACCAACGATGGACGAAGCAAGAACGAAATAGTGAGTAGAATGGCCAACGCAAAGAGGGCATTCTATCAAAAGGAGAATCTACTCACAGCTGGAAATACAAGCTTGGAAGTAAGGAAGCAATTCATCAAAACGTATATCTGGAGCATGTTTCTTTACGGCCGTGAGGCATGGACGATGACAGCAGCAAAGAAGAAAAGGGTGGAAGCATTCGAAATATGGTGCTATCGAAGAATGATGAAGATGAAATGGATCGACCGAGTGACTAATGAAGAAGTCCTAAGAAGAGTGGGAGAAAAGAGAAGCGTGCTGAAAACTATAAAAAGAAGACGGGACAACTTAATCGGCCACATCTTAAGACATGAAGACAATCGTGGAAGGAAAAGTGAACGGGAAGAATGGAAAAGGCAGGCCTCGTATGAGTTACATAGAACAGGTCGTAAAGGACGTGAAAGAGAGGAACTACGTTAATATGAAGAGGTTGGACGATAGAAGAATCGAGTGGAGGGCTGCGTCAAACCAATCCTAGGATTGTTGACCCTTGATGATGATGATGATGATGATGATGATGATGATGATAAACTTTGGAAAATATCTCTCATTTTTGAGGACTATATTGATGATAAGTAATTTTTTGGCATCAAATGGGAAATAATGGTTTAGTATTTTGTTCAATGGTGTCTCAATCAGTCAGACCCTCCATTTGGAAGTGCATTTTTCGGTTTTCCCTGCCTCTCATGTCTTTGAGCTTCAGCACACCACTGCTCAGTCCAACTTGTCCTGGAGGTCCTGAAGGCCAGCGCAAGAAGTTTAATGGCGTTCCAGTCGGAAACAATTAGCCAGCGAGATTAGGAATGGACAGGAAGGGGGGTTTTTAGCAGTATCGGAGCAACTGTCCCTCGCAAAGCAAACCTCGTAGCGCTATTTTGGATCTGTCTGACCCCTGGGAGGAGACGGGGTGGGCGGGAGATTGGGTTTTGTTTCGCATTGCGCAGAAGATTTTGCGACGCGGATTATCCTGATGTGATTCTAGGATTGTTTTGCCCCGATTACACCCGCCACTGGGGCCTCCGGCACACGTCTACCCCTTCATTGCGGATTACTTGAGATACAGCCAAGTGGTACGAGGGTCAGTTGACAGAAAAAAACTCATTCTTCAGGAGCAGGGGTTCCCAAACTTTTTGTTAGTACGTATAGGGAGTAGGGTACTTATAGTCAATTTCCCAAAATCGGCTCTTCATATAAGTGAGCCATGCTCTTGCTCTTGCAAATTATTGCGTATGAATATTCAGATTTACAGATATGTTCTTACATTTACTTCCGCCATTATTCAACTTTCCTCGTGCGTTCCTCACTCATCAATCGCGTACTCCAATGCGTGACACAGGTTGGGAAACGCTGTTCTAGAATGGGGTCGTTTACCATTTTTTTTATTGCCGGATTTGATTGAGTTTGTAAAAATAAAAATACACGTATGTTTCCGTTTTTTGATCCGTCAATTATTTCTTGAGTTATAAGCGGCGAAAAACTAATGTTTTTAACCCTTTCGGAAAAGTGGGCGTGGTGCAACCTCTGACGTGTATCGACTTTGTTCAATCACAATTGAGACCGCGAAGCTACTTTGCCCTATCGCAATGGGGGAGGGGGACACAGCTGACTCCACCAATGGGAGCAGTTGCGACAGCATCTGTGCGAGCAGGCCTTCCGAGAACCCCCCTCCACTCCGGTAATCCTTAAATTTTTGATCAGCATATGCTAGCGAAGCAAATGTGTAACATAATGTACACTTTTCAAAATAATTATTCACATATAACCTGTGGATTTTTTTTTGCTATTTCAGAGGGTATGAAATTAATAAATTTGATTGATGCACATAGATACAATATGTTGCAGAGGAGCAAAGTCTATTCATTTAACAAATCCTATGAAATTCACTTCACAGCCATCAAATTTACGAGAAACGGGAAAAGATCTCTGGTGTGTGTTTAGGCAATGGAACATGAGCTACAAAATGTGAGACGTTAGTAAGAAATGGAAGAAAATCATCAAGTGTCAATGCTAGAATATGAAAGAAGCTAACGATGCATCATTAGGAGATTGGTCTGAAGAATTCGAATCGTCCAACTTCATTGAGCACCTCAGATATGCCTGTGGCCGAGGTATGGGATGCATTTAAAGCAAATATTTGCATTGGATTGAGCGAATAATGGGAAGAGCAATTATATTCCATTGAAAACGAAGAGCGCACAAGCAAATGAGGTGTATTGTGTCCCTCCATGAGCCAGGATACACGCTCGGCCAATCGCATAAACCTATAATCCTGAAGTATTGCCTCCAGGAGGTGGCATCAGAGGTAAAAGATAACTAAAACCCAAGAGAGGAATGAACGGGAAGTAAAATTCTTGCATTTGGACTTTCAAAGACACATTTTTAGGGAAATTTTAGGGTCTAAAGTATGACCGGGTAATAATTAGGCTACTTCAATTGGTTGGTTATTTAGGGGAGGCGACCGACAGCTGAGGTCATTTGCGCCATTAATAGGATAGGTGGATAATTGGGTAATGGTAGGAGTTTTCAGGGAACGGAGGAAGGGTGGAGAGAAACCAAAGGGGCCAAGGGGAGAAACCAAGCGCCAAGTACTTACAAGTACACGGTTTAACGTCCCATCTGACGGACGGAGTACTGAACTTGAAATGCCCTCCACTAGTCACTCATGTGGGGACCGGTTTTCCGCTGAAAAATCCGCCGGGAATCGAACCCCGCCCATCGGGATGGGAGGCCAGTACTCTATCAACCACACTAACTCGATCCCCTACTTCAATTTTGGTGTTTATTCGTACATTTACAATAGTACTTCAATTTCCAACTATGTCAGTTGCGTAAAATATCTTCAGTTCAAAATTCTCAAAATAAGCCAATAAAAGTGTTACATATAATTAGGTTAATAAGTAACTGATTCGGTTGGAGAATAAGACATTCGTTTCATCTTTGAGGTGTGGCCTTCCAGTCTGATTTACTGTATCGCTGTCAATTTTATTCTTTGAACTAATGTCTTGTGGGGTTTTGCTGTCGACTCAAGGTCCATTCAATCCATCTTGTCCCTTTAATCCCACCATTCGTGGTCCAAATGTGGTAAGTTGAATTATTAATGTGTTGTAATACATCTTCTCTCAGTCTCAATATGAGGCTCGTGAACTGGCTCATTCAGGTCCGGCTCGGTGCCTGGGGAACCTCGAAGGATAAGGGGGCCTTGGGAAAGGAAAAAGCCTTTTTTTTATTCGGGTATTGACAAATTATTTCATGCCCAACAAGTTAATTTACTGATTTTTTTATTATTTAGTTTTTCATACCCATTATAGCAGGTGAATATGTGTTTCAACAGGGTTCGACAAGTGGGGAGCGCCGGAATATTCGCCCTCCCGGTTAACGTTTTGTCTTTAGCCGGCCCTGGGCTTATTGTCCACGCCGTGGCCATCTCAGCGCAGGTGGAGCTATTGGTTCGAAGGACATAGGAAGGAATCCGATTTTTATTGCATATTACTGTCAGTCTCGACATTAGTCGGCATTCCTTCCTCTTGAGACCTTAATGACTCGACTTTTTCAAGTGAAACGGCATATTTCTCATCAGTCGATCTCATACATGATATGTTCTCTTCATAAATCAAATGTAGTTGGTCTTGCTAACTAATGGTGCCGGGAATGAGGGCCGACTACGGTTCAACAGCACTTTTATCCACTCACGTCAGCCGAACACAAGCGAACTGGAACATAAAAACCCACGTAATGGATCCACCAGCTAGGAATATTTATGTACTCTCTTAACGAATAGAAAACAGTTGATCATCGTCCATTCACGAAAACCATCATCCCTCTGACAATATTGTGCGACAGACTCGGATAACCTTCTCAATATAGGAAACAGAATTTCCATCCACCATCTTTAGAAAGAAATCCACAAATCAATAAATATTTTACTGACTGATTTTTTTTATTTTATCGTTGACCTCCAGGAATGAATAGTAATAATACGATAGGTATAGGAAATTAAATTCTCTCGCAATCCTCTCCCCCTGAGTAGAGAGAGAGGGAATAAAAGGGTTGAAGTTGGATATTGCTATTCGTGGTAAGTTGGAAAATGTACATTTGAATAACAGTAGATGGGAGTACATTTCAGCTACGTATTGTATGAATATAATATTTTCACATTTTATGGCTATTTCTCTCTTGTATTGATGATAATGGCACATAAAATCTTCAATTCACTGTTCTCTCGCTGTTTCTGCGAGAGGTAATTAGGACGAGAGAACCTCTCCCCGACATCGTGGCTGTTTGCAGACCGTGGGGGTGAACAAACATTTCGACGTCTCCACGATGCAACCCGTCATCTTTCTGTAACATAATTTCGGTAGAAAATTGGATCGCAATCACCTATATATCTCATTTTTCAAAGGCACAAGCAACATATATTTCAAAGTGTCCTAAATAAAACCTTTTTCTCCCCTGTTTCAATGCTATAAAATGTGCAAAGTAAAATCAAAAGTCTCTCATTATTTTCTGATCCTTGCACGTGCTAAAGTATGTTTTGTTACCTTCACGGATACGCAATTAAGCTCTTCTGTAGGAGAACTTTGGTGACGGTGCTCTAAATGAACGAGAATATTTGGCTAGTTATATTTTTAAACCATTAAACCGTTTAAAACAACCTAATTAAAAATTATTTTGGGGTGTCAAATGCCGATATTGTAAAGTTTCCCAAACATTTATTTCGGACTAACACTTTTTCAGCTGCTGATTCAAGTTATCTTTCGTTATGGCAGGGATTTATAAAGTAATATTAATTTTTCATTTTTCCCAAATCACGTTTTCGCTAGAGAACCAAGACGATCTATTGCTGACAGATTTCTGTTTTGCTTCACGCCATTCAGTTACTTTCCACACACACACCCATATTTGATTCCTTTTTCCCAACTCCAATTTTTATTTACACACTACTGTATAGGTGATTGCATATTAATCTGAATGTCTTGAATTAAATAACTGACACCATTATTGAGAATACAAACGTCTTATAAAACTATATAAGTGAGGTATCGCGCCGATAATTGGATTTATGCTGTCCTATGGTACATGCAAGACGAAAGAATAATATAAAATGCCATCACTTTTTAAATTTTCTACTCAGTCAGAAGTAGTTGTCTACCTATCTTGATTTTATTTGTGATTGGCTGATGAATTCCTGAAAATAAATATTTAATCATTTGTTTTGCATCCAGCATTGTTACGGATTGTCAATCCCAAGATTTGTTTAGCGGAGCTCTTCATTCAATTTTCTCATCATTTATTAACTCTCAATATTTACATTTCTTTTCTTTTCCACCCATTAATGCCGGATTCATTTATCGGACGTGAAACCTCTTCCTTTGTCATTCTTCCCATTAACTTGTCCCTCCACAATTGTCTTCATCAGGCCATCATGCCTCAAGATATGGTCTTCTTTTCACAATCTTTAGCATATTTCTCATTTCTCCCTCTCTTCTTAAGACTTTTTTGTTAGTTACTCTTTGGTTGACCAATTTTATATGCAAAATTTTTCCTGGAACATTTCGAATCATTTCTCTGTCTTGACTTTTCAACGGCTGTTATCTTCCGTATCTTACTGCCGGTAGGAAATGTGCTACAGATTTAAGTCCAAAGAATTATTTCCTTACTTTCGAGATTTTATTTCTGTAGGTACATTCTTCTTTTTTCAAAATTCCGCCTTCGTCTAGGTGATTCTAAAGACTATTGTCTTCTTGCTTCGTCAATCGCTGGTCACTGGGCTTCCCAGATTTCAAAAGGAACTTGTTCACCTTTTCTAGTTTTTGTTTTCCTAGTTTAAGATTGCTCTTGGCGTCTTCTATTCTGCTAGGTACTACCACACCAGTTATTCTTCCATGGCCTCCAAATGATACGTGGTCATTGTCTTTCCAACGGCAGCTAGTCCTCCTTACATCTCCTTCTGCCTCTCTCTCTTTCATGACATTATGTCATCGCCAAAAGGCAAAACGCTAGAATTTTCTATGGAGATAAGATTCTTCTCAATCATGAAGCCATCTTTACATTAATCGCAATGAGATAAAACTCACCTGGACCGGGAATCGAACCACGGAGCTTTGGCTTTCCGGGCCACTGCGCAAACCATTACGCTACCCAGGATCCTTAATTCCTTTGATCTAAATGATCTTGATAAAAATCTAGTATTTTGAATCTCGGTAAAATTGCCATGGGAATCAAGGATCCTGGGTAGCTTAGTGGTCTGCGCAGTGGCCCGGAAAGCCAAAAGTCCGTGGTTCGGTTCCTGGTCCAAGTGAACTTTTTCCCATTGCACTTAATGTGAATTTCACCGCCGTTCACGCGGCAGGCTTGAAATATCCTACATGAAGCCATCTTTTTTTATTTATATTATACACTCAATCTCCTTTAACTATATTGTACAATCTTAGCTCTCTTTAGCGTCTTCTCTATTTCATCTCTATTAGCATCTTCTCTATAGCATTTTCTTTATTTTTATTGTACACTCAATACAGATCTTCTTTTTCATAGCTGTCTTTATAATTTTCTCTATTTCATCTCTATTAGCACCTTTGAAATAACCTACATGAAGCTATCTTCTTTATTTATATTATACACTCAATACAGATCTTCTTTATTTATAGCTCTCTTTGGCATCTTATTTATTTATATTATAGCGCTCTCAATACAGATCGTTTCGCATCAGTCCTAAACCTGTGCCTATATGTATCTATCGGTCTGCCTTCATTTGAGTGCTGGGGGACTCAGGCCTATCTCCGGCCTGACCTATTTCTTCCTTCCCTTCACTCGCATCGATGGCAATGAAAACTTCTTCCCCACCACATAAGAGGTGGCTTCCGTCGCAGTTCCTTTCAGGTTTGGGCGCTGGGATGAGGGGGAGTGGGGCGTTGGAGTCATTCCACGGCAGGGTGGACTCTTTCGGGCGAAGTGAGATCGCCAAGGCCGTGTCTCCGTCCATCGGAAGCGACACTTTTTTCACTCATTGTGTGTCGCTCTGCAGAACACGCGCCAAGTGTCTCCTTCGCCTTGAATTAGAGCTAAAAGATCTCTTTCTTGCCTTGTGCGCCGCCCTCTCCTGGTCAACCCTCGCCACATCTACCCCCCCGCTCAAAAGCTCCCTGCGCAGTCCTTCGCTGAAGCATCGAGGCGTCCAACAATGCACCGGACATTTCCCCAAGTACACCGCACCAGATACGTCCCAAAAATCAATGCCTTGAAAAGAACTCTTCGGCTTTGTTCTTGTCTCTCTGAAGTCAATTGCAGATTATTAAAGAAGATGAAAAGAGACTTGGATAAGGTGATGAAGTCCCTATGGAAATTTCTATTTTTAAGTGGAGTTACACCTATCGAACATTCGCATGGAGCATGGCACACGGGAAAGCAGACCAACGAAACCGATGATGACATTTATTTACATATAATGCACTTCCTCGTCATCAATCGTTCATGATCGATCATTATGGTAGTTCATGTTCGAGAGTAAAATTAAGTAAAAATTGTTATTTGCCGTCATTTATTCGGTACAGCCCGAACGGTTGCAACACGTTTGCATGTTGATAAAATGAATTTAAGCTAACACAGTCAACGGGATCTTTACGCGTGCATGCTTTGCCATTTTAATCGTTTTCAAGTGGGATAATGTACATTATAATAGGTATAGTTACTTTTCCTTTTTAAGCATGATATAAAATACATCTATAGAGGAATAGAGCGGAAAGCGGAGGAGTTCCTGGATGAGGACCAATTCGGGTTCAGAATAAACAAGGGCACAAGAGAAGCTATTTTGGCCCTCAGGCTACATCTACATCTACATAATACCCTGCAGGCCACCGTAAAGGTGTGTGGCAGGGGGTGAACTCTCACCAAACATGCACTACATATCATGCATAAAAAAGGGTTAGTACTTGTATAGGTACTGTACAAAACTACGCTATTTAAAAAAAGATAAAAATAGCAGAACATGCATGCAAAAACATGCCGTTAGTTGGGTTAGCTATAAGTCCTTATACCAACATGCAGCTACCAATGTTATCCATTGCTACACTCGTACTGGATATATTTACCGTTATTCATATCCCTAATAGTACGAGGAAAAAAAGGACATTTTGAATCTGTCAGTTCGAGAATCAATTTCTCTAATTTTGTGATTATGGTCCGGTCTACCAAAGTAAGTTGGGGTCCGCAAAATATTTTTAATGTCATCACTGAAAATATGGTCTTGGAATTTGTTTAAGAGATTAAGTCTTAATTTCAACCTGCGATCTGACAATGATTCCCAATTTTGGTTTTTTTATAGACTGGTTACGCTAGTAAGGTTATCATACCGTCCCTTTACAAATCTTGCTACTTATAGAGAAGAGAATAAAGAAGGACCGACCGACGTTTGTTGCATTTGTAGATTTGGAGAAGACATTTGTTAACGTGGATTGGAATAATATGCTAAAGGTTCTGAAAGAAATTGGAGTGTCATACAATGACCGAAGAGTTATCCACAGCGTGTATAAAAACCAGGTGGCCATAATCAAATCAGGACCCAGCAGTACAGAAGCAAGTATAAAGAAAGGAGTGAGGCAAGGATGTACACTGTCTTCCGTATTATTCAATGTCTACATCGAGAAAGCCATCCAAGAAGTCAAAGAAAAGTCTCCGGGAGTGAATATCCACGGATAGAAAATAAGAATGCTACGATTCGCCGATGACATAGCAAACATGGCAGAAACAGAAGCAGATTTAAAGAAGACACTAGGAAATATGGAAAGAACAATGACCAGATATCATCTTTATTTATCTATTTTCCACGACCGCCGAAAACAGCACATGTGGCCTTTACATCGGGGTATTTTAACAATGTAACAACAGACGAGCGCACACAGTCATGTCCTGAGTGGTGAAAAAACCCACTCAGGCGGGACTCGAACCCTCGACCCTCAGATTAGCAGGCGAGGATTTAACCACGCCGCCACCAGGGCCGACAATATATGAATCTGAAGCCGATCTGAAGATCAATAACAAGAAAACTAAGTTATTGGTATGCGGTAGGAGAAAGGAAGCCAGAACCAATGTTAAACTAGGAAAACAAAAAATCGAGGAGGTGGAAGAGTTCTGTTACCTGGGAAGCTGAGTAACCAGCGATGGACGAAGTAAAAGAGAAATTGCCAGTAGAATTTCCCAGGCGAAAAGAGCATTTTACCAAAAGAAGATTCTGCTTACTGTTGCAAATACAAGCATTGAAGTAAGGAAACATTTCATTAGGACATACATCTGGAGCATTCTACTATATGGCAGCGAAGATTGGACAATGACAGCAGCAGAGAAGTCCAGGCTGGAAGCATATGAAATGTGATGCCGAAGAATGATGAAGATCAAATGGATCGGTCGAGTGACATACTAAGAAGTGTTAAGAAGAGTGGGAGAGAAGAGATGTCTACGGAAAACCTTAAAAAGAAGACCTTAACTTAATAGGCCACATCTTAAGACACGATGGACTGATGAAGACAATCGTCGAGGGAAAAGTGAATGGGAAGAATGGAAAAGGCAGGCCTCGTATGAGGTATATGGAGCAAGTTGTTAAGGATGTAAAGAAGAGGAGCTACGTCAATATGAAGAGGTTGGCCAATAGAAGAACCAAGTGGAGGGCTGAGTCAAACCAATCCTAGGATTGTTGACCCTTGATGATGAGGATATAATGCATGATTGGTGTGAATTCACTCCATCCCATACTCCTCTATGGTGGGTGCAGGGAGTTATGTAGAAGGTGATGAAGACTTTTCAGTATTTTATTAAGGAACAATACAAAGCTTTCCAGTGGCGGGTCCATATTTACATAGTTTCCAGGGGTGAGAGGGGGTTAGGGTGGGTGTATGGGGAAGGGGGTTCATACGAGGCAAAGGGTGACTAAGGTAAGGAGACTCAATTGTCCCTTGACAATTTCATGGGCTGTGCCCAATAAATGGTGTGGAATAACAGCGTTTACTTGTTTTAACTCTCGTATTAACTCACGCCTAAGAAACTGCGTGAGAGCACATTGCAGAGAATATGTCGGATGTTCAATTATATTGATATGCGGGAGAAGACGGGGTTGACTGTTAAGTTGGGCGGAGTGAGGCGTTGGGAAGAGAGGTTGGGTAATATGAATTAACTGGTGGAGATATAGGGAGGTAGTGACTGTGGTGACATCGAAATGGCCAGTTAAGTTGGTATTTAACGGATTCGCTGATTCTGGTGGACTAGCAAACGGATGACTATCGTCCTCTCCGATAACTATCGAATCTATTATTGTCTCTTTTTGAACGCGGAAATAAGAGCACTTTCCTTCAATCCTTCATGATATCTTCATGACTAAACCTCTTGCCGGAAACAAGCCATAGGCACAATGTGCGCTCCTGGCAGCCACCTTTGGAGGGAGAGACATCTACATCTACATAATATCCTGCAAGCCACCATAAAGGTGTGTGGCAAGGGGTGAATTCTCACCAAACATGAACTACATACCACACTTAAAGAAGATTAGTATTTATATGCTGTTCTAAACTTCACTATTGAAAAAAAGATGAAAATAGTAAAGAAAACATGCAAAAACATGCTGTTAGTTGGGTTACCTTCAAGTTCTTATACCAACATGCAGCTACCAATGCTATCCATGGCTACACTCGTACTGGATATATTTACCGCTATTCATATCCCTAATTGTACAAGAAAAAAAGGACATTCCGAAACTGTCATTTCGGCAATCTATTTCTCTAATTTTGTGATTTTGGTCCAGTCTACCATAGTGGGGTGGGGTTCGCAAAATATTTTTAACATCATAACTAAAAATATGGTCTTGGAATTTGTTTAAGAGATTAAGTCTAAATTTCAACCAGCGATCTGACAATGATTCCCACTTCAATTCATTTAAAAGACTGGTTACGCAAATAAGGTTATCGCACCGTCCCTTTAAAAAGCTTGCCGATCTTCGCTTCACACGTTCAAGTTCGTTATTTAGACCGATTTCGTAGGGAGACACTCAAGACCAGACCGTTCCGCCTCCCCAGAATCTACCAAGGGCAGATGTCACCCAGAGGACATTCGGTGGACTCCTGGAGGCTCCAGCCAACGCCCACTCGAATGGCCTCGTTTCCTTGGGTCCTCCCTAATCGCCCTCCTCCTCCGAACACCCCTTGATCACCCCTTGCCACCCCCTGCCCTTTCCCCTCAGGCCTTTTACCTCGCTGTCACTGGCGAAAATAAGTTTCATTAAACGAAATTAAATCAGCTTTCACTCGAATTAAAGGATAATTTAGTTTATAATTAAAAATAATGAAAATAACGTCTTAAAAAAACATTTCCTGCGACAGGAAAAGTGTTGCGAAAATATTATAAATAGCACAATTTTCTTTAAAGGTAAACGTCAATATTCATTACTATTAGTGATACAACGATTGGTTGGTCGAAGTTGGTTTTGATGGACGCGGAATCTTTTAAAAATATCGAAGCCTTTCCTTTCAGTACGATCCACATATTCCTCACGTACTTCTTCGTTAGGTGAGTAAAAAAACTTTAGCACTTTTCCACAATATGTTTAAAACTGCACTCTATTGTATTAATTGTATATTGGTAAGTTGAAATCGAGACCTCTTTATTATTAATATAGGGATGGTTTTTCGTGAGTTTAGGTCTTTTGTTTAAATGAAAACTATTCAACTTCTGGCCGACGAATAGGAAATTTTATTTTACCTTTTTCAAGGCTATAAATGGGATGAGCCACCAATAACATAAAAATAATAATAAACATGATTTAAAGGATATGTGCAGTGTCAAAAAAGCTTTACAATATAATTTTTTACAAATTTTTACGTGAAAAGATTACATGGAATAAAATTTTACATATTGCGGTCATGTAACTTCACTCACCTAAAAATAAAAAGTATTCACATTCAAATCCCCTCCAACGAAATAATCATAGAGCAACGTATTACTTGCCAACATAATTAATTGTATATTGTGGAAAATTGTTAAAGTTCTTTTACTCACATAATATGTCTCACTTCCACTACGTGATGACTGAAACAGTGAACAGTATACTTCTTTGTCTCATAACGATTCCCACCCTTGACCATTCTATTCAAGCTGCGCCGATTTTCGCTGACTTTGGTCGTATTTGTTTAAGAAGTTTTAAGGTTGAACAAAATTCTTTTTTTTTCACTTTCGCACTTCATTTCTGGTAACAATAATCTTAGAAATTATATTAGTAGTAATCTTAGGAATATGCATCAGTGAAATAGATCAAGTAAAATATTTTTGCTATTTGAGAAGTATGATTACGTAAAAATCGTTTTTCATAGCAAAGAAGAATAGGGTGGCAATGCCCACAAGTCATTCAAAGCAAGAGTTATCTGCTAACAGGCAGCTATCTAAAGTTATAAATTCTAAAAACATCTGCAAAAACCCTCATCTGACATACGGTGCTCAATTCATGTGACAGTTGGACGTTGAGTGACATATAGACCAATTAGTGGCGGAAGGGTTGTGAATATATTTTAGAAAGTTGATGATGATAAATTGTAAGGAAAGAAAAAAATGAAGGACCATTGCAAGAAGTAAAAGAAAAAAGAGGCCCTATTGAATAAAAAAGGTGAATTTAATTATTTGTACGTGTTCAGACGAAATAAATATACATATTAAATATGGTAAATGAAACAGACTTAGTACTTTCCATACAGCTTTACGGGTTCCCTGATCGACTTCAACGACTCAGCGTCATTTTCAAGGGGGGCCAACTGGCAAAACATTTCAACACAAGGCATTATGATATATTCGAGAGGGGCACACTCTGACGCTGAGTCGTTAAAATCGGTCAGGGAACATATAAAGGTGTGTGTAAAGTACAAAATCTGTTTCATTTACCATGTTTAACGTTCGTAATTTCCACAAAGTATCGCCTTCATTAATTAATTTAAATATACATATCGTTAATATTATGAAGGTTAATGTATTTGGATTGGCAAAAGAAGCTTCTACTCTTTGGCGTGAACTAATGACAGGGGAAGTGAAGAAAAGTTGAGTTGGGAAAGAGGAAGTTGAGTAGGGAAGTGAAGAAAAGACTAGTGAACATTTTAATATGGAGCGTTGCACTTTATGGGGCGGAATGAAATAAGAATAATAAGAATTAAAGGTCCATTTAAACCTACCTTCACCGGTAGAATACTAATAATAATAAATGTACTTGGAATTAGGGTTGGTGAAAGATATGGGATGAAGATTTTTTACAGGATAAGGGAAATGATTTAGGTGTAAAGTTATGTTAAACTTAAGTGAATTACTGAAAGCAGGATTCAATGGTAGTAATCACTCGACCAATCCTTTTGTTAAAGAAGATCTTCGGACAAATTTCAGATTCTAACCAACGTTTAACAAGTTTCCGTTGTAATGAGAAGAGAGGAACCCGGCAACGAAATATCCAAGTTTCTATGAAAAACTCGAAATGCTGGGTTTGCACGAATCATAAGTTTCAAGCTCAACTTGTATTTCAAATAAAGAAATTCCGCCAATACCGGGTTTTTAAACCAAGTTCACGGTATGGGATGCTAGTATATCATTTATACAATGGCTGGGGTGTGTCATTGAATACTAGTCATCACGAGGTCATAGTACCTACTACCTATCCTCTGCGTAGACGTAAGCGGGCTAGTCTCGTAAGAAACATTCCTCTCCTCATTTCATAGGTGGCTCTTCGAACAATCGAGAAGCTATTTCCGAGAATTTCTTGTTTCTTTTTTCCGGACCATGGCGCAGTTTGATCTTAGTTAATTGTTCTCATGGAATTCGATAGAGGGATCCTATAAAATTAATAACACGAAGATCGAAAACGTTGAAACCATAAGATATTTAGGTATAACAATTACTAAAGATTTATCGTGGGGAAGACACATCCGGGAAATATGCGGCCGAGCGAAGAGAAAGCTAGGATTTATAAAAAGAGTACTTGGGAAATGTGATGAGAAGACAAAAGAGCGATGTTACTTTTCACTAGTTAGGCCCCACCTTGAGTATGCAGCCAGCCTATGGGATGCGAGTGAATTAGGTTTGATCAGAGAACTGGACAGTGTGCAGCGTAGAACAGCTAGGTTCGTTAAAAGGGGTTACGACAGGTTGAGCTGCGTTTCAGAATTAATAGAAGAATTAGGGTGTGAGTCATTATCAGAGCGTAGGTTAGAGTACAGATTAAATCTATTAGAGAAAATTCAATCGGATAGCTTTACTGAAGATGTTAGGGACATATTAAAAACACCAGCGTATTATGCTAGATTCGACCAGCCAAATAACATTAGAGAGATAGATTGTTGTACCTACTGATAGTTTCGAAATGGTATTTTCCCCCCGTACTATAAGAGAACAGTATAGACAGCATAGCAAAGGGATAGGTAGTGGAAAGATTCTAGAGTAGTCCGTAGTGCATAATGCATGTATTAATCCCTTAAACACTATAGATAAAAACAATATTGTTGCATGAGACCCTAGAGTTGCTTGTTTGCATGTCGGTAGTGCATGCTTGGTGATCTTCACCCTCTGCCACACACCCTTGCGGTGGCTTGCAGGGTATCGTGTAGATTTAGATGTAGATGAATTCAAATGGAATTTTTTATTGGTCAAAAATATCTCGCAATCTCTTTAGCAGATCGGTGTCTTTCCCTACTAAATTTCCCTCCCCAGGTTGTTTACGTAGCCCCGGATTTGTTCGCATGCCACCCAAGGTTTCGAGAGGTGAAAGGTTCTGAGCGCATTGTGGGGCAAGGTCGATTCGAAAGACGACCGGTGTCTTGGGCTTGCCAAGGACAAGGACCTCGACCAGGAGTCCGGGACCCTTTGGGGCCCCAAGAATCAACAGACGGCGCCCACACTGTTCTCCGCGTCTTGGCACGCCCACGTATGTCGACCACTCTTACCTCCGGAGGGAGGACTTTCGAGTGTCTCAGAGGAGGTCACGGAGATTTTCACGGAAAACTTGGAAGAGGGTTACGCGAGACCGCATTTTCGGATATGGTACATCTGTTTCGACGTGTTCCTAAGTTGGGAAAATCAATCGGCAATTAATCTACAGCTACATCTACATAATAGCCTGCAAGCCACCACAGGGGTGTGTGGCAGGGGGTGATTTCTTACCAAACATGCACTACATATTATCCATAAAAAAGGAATAGTATTAATATAGTAGTCAGAACTACACTATTTAAAAAAGATAGAAATTGCAAAGCAAACATTCAAAAACATTCTGTTAGTAGGGTTAGCTTTAAGTACTCATACCAACATGCAGCTACCAATGCTATTCATTGCTACTCTCCGTTAGGACATATTTACCGTTATTCATATCACTAATAGTACGAGGGAAAAAGGACATTTTGTATCTGTCAGTTCGGCAATCAATTTCTCTAATTCTATGATTATGGTCCAGTCTGCCATAGTAAGTTGGGGTCCGTAAAATATTTTTAACACCATCACTGAAAATATTGCCTTGGAATTTTTTAAGAGATTAAGTCTAAATTTCAACCTGCAATCTGACAATGATTCCCATTTCAATTCATTTGATAGACTGGTTACGCTAATATAATTATCGTATCGTCCCTTTACAAATCTTGCCGATCTTCGCTGCACACGTTCAAGTTCATGACTTAGACCGATTTCGTAGGGATCCCATACACTGGCAGCATATTCCAAATGAGGTCTTACAAGGGAAAAGTAGCTGATTTCTCGTACATGATCGTCACATTTACCCAGTTCTCTTTTGATGAAACCCAGTTTACGATTAACTTGACCCATTATTTCACGTATATGTTTACCTCAGGAAAGATCATGTGTATCGTCTTCATTTGAAGACCCGGGCGGAGAAAGTCAGGATAGGGTCAAGTGAAGTCGTGGTCCCCTAGGTGCCATTCCTTATAAACATGCTAATTCCGACGCTGGGTTTCTCTCCACCCTTTTTCCTCACCCTTTCATTCCTATTCCGAAACACCTTTCCTCCCGGTCTGATACGCTTCTTAATAGTGAGGCTACAGGCACAGGGATGTCGCTACGACAAGACCTGTATCCCCTTGGAACCGCAATCTTTGATATTTTATCCTTGGGAAGTTCTGGAAATACAAGCTTGGAAGTAAGGAAGCAATTCATCAAAACGTATATCTGGAACATGTTTCTTTACGGCAGTGAGTTATGAACAATGACAGTGGTGGAGAAGAAAATGGTGGAAGAATTCGAAATGTGGTGCTATCGAAGAATGCTGAAGATAAAATGGATCGACCGAGTGACAAATGAAGAAGTTCAAAAAGAGTGGGAGAAAAGAGAAGCGTGCTGAAAACTATTAAAAGAAGACGGGAAAACTTAATCGGCCACATCTTAAGACACGATGGCATGATGAAGACAATCCTCGAAGGAAAAGTGAACGGGAAGAATAGAAAAGACAGGCCTCGTATGAGTAGCATAGAACAGGCCGTAAAGGACGTGAAAGAGAGGAACTACGTTAATATGAAGAGGTTGGCCGATAGAAGAAGCGAGTGGAGGGCTGCGTCAAACCAATCCTAGGATTGTTGACCCTTGATGATGATGATGATAAGAAGTTCTAAGGAAAGAATTTGCCGAAGTTGATATTGTGGCACAAAACTCGTAGGGGAAACTTTATTTTTATTAAAATTGCCATTCATTTGTTCGGTTAGAGAGGTAGAGAATTCTTGAAACCGGGAAGTAATATTTCGTAATATGTTAAGCAAAACTGTGTTTTTGAAACCGTTAGGTACAGGGTTAATACACATTTTTGCTCATGCCTTTACGCGTATTTTATGGGTAATATTGTGTAATCAGTCGTTAATTTTATTTCTCTTGAACCAGAACCACTACTCTCAGAGCAGCTGGACTTCTTGCCTCTAAATACCTACCTGCCCCGTAAAAGGAAAAGAAAACGATTTTTCCAGAGACAGAGGACATTCGCTGCAAAAAATGGCAGGGAATAAATTACAATAAGCTGCTAATTTTGGAGCTCTAGTCGAGGGAAAGTTAACTCCCACAAAGAATGCGTCCGCTCTTAGGGCACCGGCAGGTGCGATGACGATGCTCCAGTAGTAGCCTTTTGATGACACCTCAAAATGCTCTGACGAACGAACTGAACTGTGTTGGACCCATTCAGAGTCTTATTTTGATAATTGTTCAATGAGTATTTCTTCCACTCACATATCCCGGAGACAAGCAAGAGTTTGTGAGGTTATCTCAGACCATAGTATCGAAAAAACTGAGTTTCCTACTCTAACACATATGAAAATGCACATTGGAGAATATATTTTGCTCTTTTATTACATCCATCAACCGTTGTCTTCGTGGTAACTCATACCTTTTATTCAGCACTGCCGATAACCTTGCCATTTTTGTATAAAGTCGTTCCTGGCTAATGCAGTTTAAACTAGAATATTGGAATCTGTACAGGTCGTTTTTCATGACGCGACAGTTTGCATATGCAAGGAAAACAGAAAACCCAGCATCTTGTAACAAGTGAATTGAGTTGGAAAAAAATTGCGTTTTTATTCCCGGCTCTAGAAAGGGAATGGGTATTGCACTTCTATGAACACCAATTTTTGTTAACTTCCATACACCAATAATCACGACTCTTGACGGTGGAGCAAAAGTATATAATACATTTTTCCATCGAGAATTCGTCGTTATCTGTCGAAATACCTATTTAGAAGAATTAAAAATGTCTTAATCATTGCCTCGTTTGAGCATTGTGAGCGCTAAAACTAGTGCCGTATGTTTTCTCAGTTATTCTGCCAGGAAATTCTGTCAGAAATAATGACTTAATGACAGCTGGAAATGAAAGTATTGGAGTATGTGTTGCAGGTAAGACCAGAAAGAAAAGTCAGGCAAAAAAACGAATTATTCAGAACATTAACAATATGCTTCAGGATTAATTTGTAGAACTTATCTATGAAGGAAAGAAAGAATTCTTTTTTAATTAACCTGCTGGTATTTATTCGTACGACCTGGGGCGAATCGAAATCGCTCGCGGAATTAACAAAGTTTTTCTTTTCCGAAATTTTTCAGTTTGAATGGCTTTCTCGACAAATGCTGAGCTTTCTAAAGTCGGTTATACTGGTAGTTAATGCAGTCTGATTGTCATGTTGTTAAAACGTGGCCGTTGACTTCGGATGATTCTCGTCACTGTTATGACATGAGCGAAGTTTGAATTCTGCGGATTGAAAAATTAAGTCAAATAATAAATCTTTAAAGGGACCTTAATCTATTAGAGAAATTAATCGGCACCAAATGCTGATCAAATAATAACGGCACAAATAATAATTTATTTCATTTGTAGTTGCAATTCAAGTTGAGGAGGGAAGCTATCTATATCACCAAACTACCCTGCAAGCCACCTCGAGGGTGTGTGGCAGAGGGTGGGTCATTACCAGTCCATCACCAATTACATGCACTAAAGTATAATTGCGTTACGTACCTGAGGAGAGATTTTATGGATATCATGCGGGGCAAATTACCTGTTCTTCTTTTCATCCATTCTGCAAAAACAGAGGTTGCATGCATTACAAAGAATAGTATTTCATGAAGGCTTGCTTGAATCATAAAATGAAGAAAACATCCAGCATCTTAATTTCAAATGCTTGTTTCGTAAATCCGCACTAATCTTATGTATATAATTACAATTTCCTGTTAAAGTAATTTTTTATGATGGTATCATAGTGTTAGAAGTTTTGAAGTTGTTATTGTCACGAACTGTCTGGCGAAAGAAGGAATATCAGTCTGTGATAAAGTATATTTCTCATATCTTATCTTCGTGATTCCGTCTATCGAGGTAGTTTGGGGCTCTTGTAATAGACTCAGTGTCGGAGGTTTACTAGTCTGTCATGTACTTTCTTAATAGCCGTATAGTCTGACTTGCTTTCTTCGTGTTTAAAGGTTCTCCCAACCCATCGTCTCAACTAACGAGGGTACAGTTACTCCATTATCATAACAATCGTTCTTAAATCTAGCTTATCTCCTCTAAATTTTATTAAATGTATCTAATTCTTTTATTAATCACTTCCCCTTGGGCCCCAAATACTGGAGGAATATTCCACTTTTGGCCTAGCTAATTAAAATCTAAATTTTTGCGTTATGAATTCCCTCCACCAATTAAATGGATCCAAGTCTCATTAAGGCAGACCTGAAAATTGTTTATATACCTATATGTTTTTGAAAAAACCATGATATTCACTAGATTAAATGGAAATATATTCCGTTTACTTTGTTCCTTCGTCCTAAAAGTTTGGGAGTGAAAGGACGGATTCTGTTGACTATAAAGGTGTTACCGTCAATGAAGGGATATGATGGGATAGCACATAAAAAGTTCAGTCAACCGTCGGTTAAGATTCGAAAAAAGGGTTCTAGTCAAATGTGATGAGAGAAGGAGCTGTTTTACACTAGTCAGACCTCATTTAGAATATGCCGCTAGTACATGGGATCCGTGTGAGGAAGGTATGACAAATGAATTAGAGCGTGTACAAAGGAGATCCGATAGATTTGTTAAAGGCCGTTATGATAATTGTATAGGTGTTAGGAGATTAATAGAAGAACTAGGATGGTAATTACTATCTGAACGCAGGTTAAAATTTAGGTAAAGTCGTAAATTCAAAGCTGATTTCACTACAGATGACGTAAGATATATGCTAAGAACCCTTGAGTATCATGCTAGGTTTGATCAGATAAAGAAGATTAGAGAGATACATTGTCGTGCCGATAGGTTTATGAGGTCATTTTCCCGTGTACTATAAGAGAACACAATAGGCAGCATAGCATAGGAAAAGCCGGTAAAATTGTGGGAAAAGTCAATAGTGAATGAAGCATGTTTCAATATTACTATGCTATGCATGCTGAGTGAGAACGGGCATCTGGAGCATGTTTCTTTACGGCAGTGAGGCATGGATGATGACAGCAGCAGAGAAAAATAGGGTTGAAGAATTCGAAATATGGTGCTGCAGATGAATGCTGAAGATTTAAATGGATCGACATTGTAAGTAACGAGGAAGTCCTAAGAAGAGTGGGAGAAAAGAGTAGTCTGCTAAAAACTTTAAGAAGAAGATGGGACAACTTATACGCCATATCATGATGGCCTGATGAAGACAATCGTTGAAGGACAAGTGAACGGGAAGAATGGGAAAGGAAGGACTGGTGTGAGATATATGGAGCAAGTGATGAAGGATGTGAAAAAGAAGGAATACGTCAATATGTAGAGATTAGCCGATAGAAGAATGTAGAGGAGAGCTGTGTCAAACCAACCCCAAGATTGTTGACTAAGGACGATGATGCATGCTTGGGAAGAACAAATAAATATATTCATTGAAAATATTTATTCTACTCGCAAACATAGCCTGTTTCCGTGCAGTAACATAATTGTAGCTCTTAGTTACATGTCAGTTGTGCATGAATGGTTATATTCACCCCCTGCCACGTACCTTCCGGCCCTGCAAGCCACCGCGAGGATATGTAGCAGGGGGTGATGATCACCAAGCATGCACTACCGACATGCAAACAAGCAAATATAGGGTCTCATGCAACTAGATTGCTAGTATCTATAGTATTTAAGGGATCAATACATGCATCATGCACTACAGACTACTCTTAAATATTTCCCCTTCCTATCCCTTTGCTATGCTGCCTATTCTGTTCTCTTATAATACGGGGGAAAATACCATTTTGAATCTATCAGTACGACAATCTATCTCTTTAATCGTATTTATCTGGTAGACTCTAACGTAATACGCTGGTGTTTTTAATATATGCCTAACATCTTCAGTAAAGCTATTCGACTAAAATTTCTCTGATAGATTTAATCCATACTTTAACCTACGCTCTGATAATGATTCCCACCTTAATTCTTTTATTGATTCTGAAATGCTACTCAACCTATCGTAACCCCTTTTCACGACCCTAGCTGCTCTACGCTGCACACTGTCTAGTTCTCTGATCAAACCTAATTGATTAGGATCCCATACACTGGCTGCTTACTCAAGGTGGGGCCTAACTAGTGAAAAGTAACATCGCTCTTTTGTCTTCTCATCACATTTCCCAAGTACTCTTTAATTATAAATCCTGGCTTTTTCATCGCTCGGCCGTAAATTAAATCGGAGTGGACTGACACGCACCCGGAAGCAAAAATGAATGCCTTTTAGTTCGGTGGGAGAGAGTAACGCGTGCGGACTCCAGGGCCGGCAATGAAAAGCACGTGCGACCTCGCTCGTGTCCGCACGCGCCGAAAACCGACGATCCCCGTTGACCTCCCCGGGAGAGACGAATAGTGCGATACTCTATCCTGCGCTCACGTTCAATTCTTCGCATTTGAATACCATCCGGCTATCGCCTTCACCTCCAGGGTGAGGATGCAACGCAACGGGGGCGTTTACCCGGAACAGAAATCGCAATTTTGTACAGAAATCTTTAGATGGAAACGAAAAGAGAATTGAAAAAAATGTAAAAATTAATCTTCCAACCACAACCATTCACTAATAAATCAGAAAATAGGTAAAGATTAAAATACGCAAAAGGTGACACCCACCGAAGAAGCTGCTATGATAACACTGACATCATTTAACTCCCGTCCTTGACTGCTTTTAGGGGAAGGAAAGGGAGTGGAGGAGGGTTCCCGATAGGTGTGCTCTCACAGATCCTGTCGCAACCGCTCCAATTGGTAGAGTCAGCTGTGTCTTCCCCTTTGCGATAAGGCGAAGTAGCTTCGCGGGCTCAGTTGTGATTGGACGAAGTCGTTATGCGTCAGAGGTTGCACCACGCCCACTTTTTCGAAAGGCACTTCACATCAGTTTTTCGCCGCACATAACTCGATAAATAATTGACGGATCAAAAAACGGAAATATACCGGTGTTTTTATTTTACCAAATCTATCACATTCGGCAATAAAAAAATATGGTAAACGACCCTATTCTCTCAGCGTTTTGTGTTCCTGAGACTTCTTCATATCTGATGCCCAATTTATGCGTCTGGAAGGAATTTAAGACGCCCGCGGCCGCCCGGTCATTAAAGCACCGGTCTGAAAAGGCAATAATTGTGGATTTGATTATTTTCTCCGGCATGCTTATTTTTTAGCATAGAGCCCAGGTTACAACCTAAAGATGTTAGGCACATATTAAAAACACCAGCGTGTTATGCTAGATTCGACCAGATATATAAGATTAGAGAGATAGATTGTCGTACTGATAGATTCAAAATGCCATTTTCCCCCCTACTATAAGAGAACAGAATACACAGCATAGCAAAGAAATAGGTTAGAGGAAATATTTTAGAGTAGTCTGTAGTCCATGATGCATGTATTAACCCCTTAAACACTATAGATACTAACAATCTACTTGCATGAGACACTTTAGTAGCTTGTTTGCATGTTAGTAGTGCATGCTCGGTGATCTTCACCTCCTGCCACACACCCTCGCGGTGGCTTGCAAGGTATCGTGTAGATACAGATGTTGTTGCAGTATAAGTTTTACGTTTAGAGTGCATACACACTGGAACAACCTATATACATGAAGGAACACAGAGCGGAAATCATTTCTAATAATAACACGGCAAATGATGTGTGCCATCTCGGTTATTCTGTTATTTCGAACCTCTTGCTTAAGTATGAGCATTTTTTTATAATTTGGTAAGGTTTTCAAAGCTAAAATTGAATTTATATCCATTTTGAACCCTAAGGGATCTTCATTTTTTGAATTATTTACTTTAAAGTTAACTTTTAAAGGATGAAATGTGTAGATTTTAATTATTTCACTAATTCCTTCAATACTAATTTCCACATCAAGAACGGTTGGAAAGGGGGATATCAACTGTTATGGTAATCTGTCCCTCTTGTTTCTAGATTCATCACTCCTCTTTCCGTTCCATAGGAAATGCTTCATCAATATTTAATAGGTCTAAAGTTGTTGCAAATTCATGGATCATTCCAGGCATTCAAGCAGAATACGGAGCAAGATACCTAAGACTATTAAACGTGTAGTAATTTTTCAAATAATGTACTTAATAATACTACTTTCCTGCCAGTGAATATCTATTTTCTTGAGATTACTTCCCACAGAATCAAAAAGATAGTGACTTCTCAATAAATATAACCCAAACTTAAGAAATTCAGTTTTTTCGTCAACTTATCCCGCAAGGCGTATGAAACCCAGACAGCAATGATTGTCTTGCTGCCCTAATAACGGCAAACTGATAGTAAAGTCATGTCAAACGCGTTTTCTGGTTTTGTAGGCTTTATTAACTGCGGACAATGCTTTACGTAAATGTGATAAAATCCACATGAGAATAGGTGTACCTGAGACTGGCATGTATCTCCATAATGTATTTTATCGCGAACCCAGATATCAGTCAAGTTAGGTAATAATTTTTTCGAAGAAATATGTAATTTTCCTTGAAGGTATAGAGTTATTTTGAACTTTAAAGACGCAATAGAGTTTATGTAGGGGAGGGAAGAATTTTCAAAGGATCTATTACAAAATGTTGGGCATCAGCATTGCGTATGAATATTTTCATCTGCTTATCAATTCATATTTTGGTAGGAAAGCACTGATTGCCGTTTTTAGCAGAATTTTCCTGCCCGCATCCACCTTTCTCTCCCTCCGATATGACGTCACAGTCCCAACACAATTTCGCCCTCTTTTAGTATCGCAGCCAACCCAGCAACATTTTGAGGAGCACTTGGATTGTGGTCACTTTAAAATTAAAGTCGTGGAAGCATACCGTTTCCATACGATCAGCCTCACATTCGGTCTCGCTTCCAAATGACACTCACCCCTCTCACCAAGGGAGGTTTCGCCTCGGCAAAAAACTCGCCCTCTGCCTCCTGACCCCTTTAACGCCACCCACCCAACCACTCACTCGTGGAAAAGAAGAACAAGAAGTGGTGGTGACCTTCCTAATTCCTACTCACCCACTCCTTGCCCGCCATTTTCCCCTCACACTCCTCCCAAAGCTCCCAAAAAAATATATCTAAAGCTATGAAAAAAAAGACTGCAGGCGTTAAAATGAGCGTGGTGAAGCACATTTTCATGCCGTCTCCTCTTCTGGTTCCTTTCGCGTCGTTGTTTAGGTTGCTGCTTCGCTGATCCTGCAGTAATGAGAGCAGGAATTTAGGCTAATTAGCCATTACAATTCAATTCCCGTGGTTATTTTCTTCTTAGGCATTCTCTCAGATCATTTTACGGGGATGAATTCCGCTGAGTTTCAACGAATTAATAAATACCCAATGATAAAATATAAATATGAGTAACTGTATATAGTTTATGAAGACAGATTCTCATTGCTGTGAGGAAATTGATTCGTCAAAAAATATTTTTGATAGGCTCAGGATATTAAGGGTACATTGCAAAGATGAACCATGAATTTAGAGGCTTGAAAAGCATATCGATGGAATATATCACCAGATTCACTGAGATATTTGTATGAAATACCTCGTGAATGTGAATAAAATGATTCACATTCCAATCCAGGTTGTTTGCATAGCCGAGGTGTCACGAGAAAGTGACTTTATCTTACGACGAAGAAAATCTATTTTCGAGAATTCAAGTTTCCTGTCACAAAATATCATAATTTAACAATATATTTTACTCTTTGACATCCTTTGTTCCTTGCTTTTTACGTCTCATCTGACGTTGATCTCCTTTGTCGACTGTCTTTCACTCTTGCCTTGAGATATATTTAATAAGATCTCCTCTCCTTTCAAGAACTATTATTAAATTTATTTTGCTCTTGCTCACGTGAGAGCCCCTTCATTATACACTCCGGCTATTCATTCATCATTGTGCTCCCGCGTCGTTTTTCAAAGGCTTCGGAAATTTCCTTTTCTTCAGCCTCCGACCCTGCCTCTTTTGTCATAAAAAAAGCCCTCCCCCGAATTTTCGTTCTATTGAAGTGCTTCCAGTCTTTCTTTTGTTTTCATCTGTTTTGAGATTTTTCTTCGGGTCAATTGCCTCCCTTGCAAGTTCCACGCGGATTTGCAAAATTACTACCGGTTATTCCCAGTAACCAATCTCTTTGTCTTGTTTTTATTTCTCAGCGATAGTTCACGTTAATGTATGCTATTCGTCTGAAAGATATGATATTTGTCTTGATTTTTTCAACGCGTGATATATATTTATTTATCTAGATGCGTTAGATCACTACGATCTCAGAATTTCTCTGCATCCATAAGGTATTATTACTGCCACTACCAACAGCACTTGTCTGTTCCTGAAATACGCAAGAAAGATAAAGTATATTAATCCGGTAAGATTGTTCATTCTCGAGCCATCCTTGATAGAGTTGTGCTATGTCGATTCCCATCATGATGTCTATGACTTGGGCTAAATACGGAGCACAACTTTTCTGCCTGAGAACTCTTGCGCTAAATAATTTCTAAATCTACGTTGCATCCTACCAGCCCCCACGCGAGAGTATGGCAGCTGGTGACTCCACACCTGACATACATAATTGACGAGCAAATGATCATATTGTTACCTCACGTGAAGGCTTCTTCATATGAGTAGTTCTTGCAAATAATTTGACTTATTGGACTAGATTCCGAGACTATCCATTCTATCTTATCTGACAAATAAGAAAAAAGTCGTAGAATATTCACTGAGTAATCAAATTATTACAATTCCGTTCCTCACAATATATGTGTAATAAGTTTTTAACAACGAAGTCGTACATGGCTACGATTTCCTTTTTAACCAGTTTACCCAGGGAACGCGACAACTCATAATAAGCCAAATGGGCCAAACCTCCATTTCTCATATATTTCCTGTCCTTAATCCTTCTTTCCTGAATGGCATCCGTCTAGTGTTCATGCAACCTATAAATTATTCTTCTGTCTCCAAACAGTGCTGCTACTTCCTTCAGAATTTGTGGCATTTAATTCCACTCGTATCTTCAAAAGTTTTCTCTTAATCGGCAAATCCCACCAAAGCCTGTTTTTGTCTCCTTTCTAATATCCTTGGGTCCTTCGGTTTATGGGCCACGAATCAGCTTCCTCCCCTGGAGTCTCTCATTTTCATAAACCTAAACTGGTATTCATCCAGGAAGTCTTCTACTTCCCACATTACCCTGCAGATGATCGGAACATATATCTTCAAAGCAGCAGTAGACTTGGGTTTTCGATGCTTCAACGGCTGATGCTATTTCGTCCCGTGCAACTTAAGATCTCAATCCAAGGGCAAGCAAAACGTCCTTGCCCTGGGCAGGATTTGACAAACAACCTTCCGGTTGCCAGACTAGACCAACCTGGCTACCGCTTTCTGCTCTTCGAAGCATTCGTCCTCAAGTTCACACATTTTTACCCTCTTCTTTTTGGATAGAGGGATAATTATGTTTTCGCGGAAGTTTGTCGGTATATTTCCAGTTGAGTGTATTTCATGAATCATGTCATGATATAAACTACATTCATGTATGTACATCATCATCATCATTAGACATCAATCCTCAGAATTGGTTTGACGCAGCTCTCCACTGACTTCTGTTATCGGTTAATCTCTCCATATTTACGTATTTCTTCTCTTTCACATCCTCCATCACTTGTTCCATAAATCTTTATCTCTAGTATTGTTCATATAAACTCGTAGTGAGAAAAGATATCTTTATGCAGCAATAGGGGTTTTGATTTGCTTGTTAAACTCACCATCGTCATCGGTGATCAATCCTTTGGTTTGGTTTGGTCCAATTGGTTTGACGCAGCCCTCCACTCGATTCTTCTATCGGCTAATCTCTTCATATTAACGTTATTTCCTCTGTTTCACATCCTTTCACAACCTGTTCCATATATCTCACTCGCGGCCTTCCTTTGCCATTCTTCCCATCCAATTTTCCTTCAACGATTGTCTTCATCAGGCCATCGTGTCTTAAGATATGGCCGATTAAGTTATACCGTCTTCTTAGAGGTTTTAAGCAAGCTTATCTTTTCTCCCACTCTTCTTAAGACTTCTTCGATTGTCACTCGTTCAATCCATTTTATCTTCATCATTCTTCTGTAGCACCACATCTCGAATGCTTCCACCCTTTTTTTCTCGTCTGCTGTCATCGTCCATGCCTCACTGCCGTAAAGAAACATGCTCCAGATGTACGTTTTGATGAATTGCTTCCTTACTTCCAAGCATGTATTTCCAGAACTTCCCAAGGATAAAATATCAAAGATCGCGATTCCATCTACACGATGCCCTGCAAGCCACCGCGATGGTGTGTGGCAGGGGGTAATGATCACCAAGCATGCACTACCGACAATCAAACAAGCAACTACAGGGTCTCATGCAACTAGATTGTTAGTATCAATAATATTTTAAGCTGTAAAGAAACATGCTCCAGATGTACGTCCTGGTGAATTGTTTCCTTACTTCTAAGCTTGTATTTTCAGCTGTAAGTATACTCTTCTTTTGATAGAATGCCCTCTTTGCCTGAGCTATTCTACTGACTATTCCTTTCTCGCTTGTCCATCGTTGGTTACTCGGCTTCCCAGGTACCAGACCTTTTTCACCTCTTCCAGTTTTTGCTTCTCAAGTTTAACGTTGGTTTTGACCTCTTCTCTTTAGCCGCACACCAATAGCTTAGTTTTATTCTTATTGATCTTCAGGTGGAATCTGGCCATTGTCCTTTCCATGGTTATTAAAATCTTATTCAGATCCTTCTCTGTCTCTGCTACGAGTACTATGTCATCAGCGAATCGCTACTTTTTTCTCCGTGTATGTGCACTCCAAAAGACTTCTCTTTGATTTGGTTGATGGCTCTCTCGATGTAAACATTGAAAATTACGGGAGGCAGTGCACAGCCTTGTCTCACTCCTTTTCTTATTCTTGCTTATTCACAGCTGGGTCCAGATTTGATCACCGCTTCTTGGTTTCTATACAGACTACGGATAATTCTTCGGTCATTGTACGACACTCTAATTCCTTTCAGAATTCCAAGCTTTAAATCCCAATCCACGTTGTCAAAATCCTTCTCTAAATCCAAAAATGCAATGAACGTCGGTTTGTTCTTCTCCATTCTCTTCTCTATGAGCAGTCTAAGGGCAAGTATTGCTTCTATTGTACCCTTATCTTTCCTGAATCCGAATTGATCTTCATCCAGGAACTCCTCTGCTTTTCGTTTTATTATTCTGTAGATGATCCTTTTCAATATCTTCGATGCATGTGTTGTCGGGCTTATAGTCCTAAAATTTTCACATTTCTCCGCTCTCTTCTTCTTGGGAATAGGAATGATGATGTTTATCTTGAAGTCCATTGGTATTTCTCCTGTTGAGTACATGTCACAGTTGGTTTTGTAAAGATCAGTTAATGACTTCTCTCCTGCATTTTTAATTAGTTCTGAAGGAATATCATCAATTCCAGAAGCCTTATTCATGCGAAGGTCCCCTTCGAATTCCGATCTCAATATTGATGCTCCCATATCATCCTTCTCAACTTCGCTTTCCTTTTCGATCTCTTTCATGCTGAGATGGATTCCGTTGTATAACTCCTCCAGATATTCTTTCCATCTCTTCACTTTGTCTTCATTTTCGATCAAAAATTCTCGATTCTTGTCCTTTATGGCATTGCATTTTGCGCTCCTTTCTTTGAAGAGGTTCCTCACTATCCTATAGGCAGCTTCCACCTTTCCAAGTACAAGGTTGTTTTGTACATCTTTGCATAGGTTCTTCATGCACATTTCTCTAGGTTTCCTGGCTTTCCGACTTATTTCGTTCCTTATTCTTATGTAGCAAATTTTCCCTTATTCTGTTTTCTCATTCTTGTACTTTCTTATGCCTTCATTAAGGTCAAAGACTTCTTCCCTGATCCATGGCTTCTTCTTGGCAACTTTACTTCTTCGAAGAGGTTCCCTTGCGGCTTCCTGTAGTCCACATTTAATGTTTTTCGAAAGCTCTTCCACTGATTTCTCATTAAGGTTCTCCCCTGTGATTTTTCCCACCACTTTTTGAAATGCCTGCTGATGTTGAGCCTCCTTCAGATTTTCTACTTGACATGTGTTCTTCACTCTTTTTTCAATTTCTCGAATTTTAGATGGTATTTGATCATCAGTAAATTGTGGTCACTGTCGATGTCTGTCCCAGGGTAGCTTTTGCAGTCCTTCACCTGGTACCTAAATCACTGCTTCACTAAAATGTAGTCTATCTGAAATATTCTTCTGTCTCCTGGCATTTTCCACGTGTACTTTCTTCGGTTGTAGTTCTTAAACAATGTGTTGGCAACCACCAACTTATGCTGCATGCAGAACTCCAAAAGTCTTATCATGAAAAATTAAGCCCATTAACACCACGGAAACCATCCGCTGCACATTGTTTAAGGCGATAAGAATATGATGTGGTTATCCATTGAATATCAGTGGCTATTCTACAGCCATCGGCTTACCAAGTACTAACGGTTGGATACATAATTATTTGTATCCTACACTCACCAAATCTAGGCATCTTTGCAAGTTTCATTTTCATTTAACAGACCTTTTTATTGAAAGACCGCCATGAAGTTAAACGCCGGTTCGTAAGCAACAGGGCTAATTTCAAGAGTACGTTCTCTTATTTTGCAGTCGCCTATTTTATTACCTAAGCCTGTCTCTGCACCTGGAGGTAGACTTATCCTCCGCAACTTGCTGGGCGAAAGGAATTGCCTCAAAATATGTCCAGAGAAGCGACCGATACGTTGTGAATATGGTAATGTCTTATGTTCAGCTATTCGTGTCACCAATGTATGCCGATTTGTGATTATGCCGATACCTGTTATTTGAAAAACTGATTCAACTGTGATTGGGGATTTCCAAAGGTAAAATTAATAATCTTGAAAAATCATACGTGATGCAGCAAAAATTTAAAAAAAATCGAGTTTCCTGCATGAAATCAAATAGAAATGAGTAAAAATATTAGCTGAGACAAAGAATGTGCTGGTCAGTGTCATTTTCCTAGCATTAAACGTGTGGTGTTCTTCCAACGGGCAGTGTTCGTCTCTTGACACAAAGTTTGAGCTCTTCCTCTTTAAGAACATATTTAAAATACAATTATGTGATTTTCTGGAATACCACAGGCTCAGAGAAAGGAACTCGTGTACTCCGACTTGCACTGCGCGTAGCGCTTGATGAACTCTTCCGTCGCCAACCAAACTGATTTTCAGGTGAAACACTATACATTGGCAATTGAATATGCAACTATTTTATGTTCGCTATATTTTCATTCCATTGCTCAACTCCCGTGGAATGCTCGTCGGTTGGGAAACAAAAACACTTATTTCTGCCCTTATGAGCTCTAACCCTCAACCATGCTTCGGGTTGAATACTATTGTGTGTACAAGATCAAAATCTGCCACAAACAAATGGTATTGCGACAGAAGGGAAAGTAATCTTCGGGAAATCCAAGAGCCTTAAAGTGTTGTCTGCCAGACTAATAAACGAATCAGCCTTTTTTATGGCTATGTGCTGTACGCCATGGCAGTGGCTGCGCCTTTATTCCGTCTAACACGAGTATGTTGAAAGCTATGTAGCACAGCCGGCGTCGATTCGATTGTATCTACTGAGAGTTGTTTGAACTAGCTGCTTTTCAAGCCTTTCTCTTCTTTTCGAAACACTTTATGAAACTGGTTTCATATTCACTCAGCGGCGAATTTTCCTCATCATACAGCCGAAGAAAACCAGTCTGCCCCATACTTGTGGTTCTCAGGCTGGAGACATAATCCTGAAATATCGTTCGGTTAACCATAATCGTCGCCCATGTCCATTCTCCAATTCCTTTAAATATATTTTCGGGGCGTAAATAATTTATTTCGTGCGGCAAAGAGGTTATACTGACTTTTGAAGCAAAATTGGTATGCCGATTTTGACTTTTTTAGTCCTTTAGTTGATTTTGGTACATGACAGTTCTTTTAGATCAATCGCAAACCTCCTTCGGTATTGCCCAATACAAAGTGACTTATCTGCATCTACACCTACACGATACCCTGCAAGCCACCGCGAGGGTGTGTGGCAAGGGGTGAAGATCACCAAGCATGCCCTGCCGACATGCAAACAAGCAACTATAGGGTCTCATGCAACTAGATTGTTAGTATCTATAGTAATTAAGGGACTAATACATGCATCATGCGCTACAAACTACTCTAAAATATTTCCCCTACCTATCCCTTTGCTATATGCAGCCTACTTTGTTCTCTTAGTAGGTACGGGGGAAAATGCGATTTCGAATCTATCAGTACGCTATCTCTCTAATCTTGTTTATCTGGTTGAATCTAGCATAATACGCTGGTGTTTTTAATATGTGCCTAACATCTTCGGTAAAGCTATCCGATTGAATTACTCTAATAGATTTAATCTGTACCTTAACCTACACTCTGATAATGACTCACACCCTAGTTCTTTTATAAATTCTGCAACAATACTCAACCTATCGTAACACGTTTTAACGAACCTTTTAACGAACTTATGTGGAACTAAATGTGGAACTTTTAAGTGGAACTAAACTCTAAATCTGATAAGGTTACACATTTTTCGATGGCGACAACATAAACTTTGTGCTATGCATTTTTGGTCCGTTGCCAAATTTTTGTTGCAATATTGTATGAAATTCCCCAGTAAAATTCACTAGGTATGTTAGCATTTGCTACTTTAGCTTTTAAATTATCAATTTCATTCCAGCTAGCGTTACTGTCCCATTTTTAGATCTCGACTCCGTGGCCGGGTGTAACCTACCCCACCAATTCAAAACTTGGGAATGAGATTTCACGTCGAAAGTTGGGAAGGTGGTCGTTACAGTAAATTGGAACCATTCCACGGCTCTCACACCCCTGAATGAGGTCAACACAATGAGTGCGCAGCCATTTCGGAACAACATTAAATGCAATCGAAATACGTAGAGTGACGCCTTAGGATCTATATACTCCAAATGAAACAGTGAAACCTTTAAGCTTTCAGTCTCCAGAAAAAATTCAACATATCAAATCCGGTTGCAAGATGTTAGCCAACACAGAATACCTTAATAGACATAACCAAGTTGCAAAATCATTCACCAAAAATTGGCTTATTAACCCAAATTAATAGATATCTATGCATCATATTATAAATAAAACCCTGAAATAGTTGCGGGAAATGATGCATTCAAGCTTTTTTACGTTTTGATGATCCAAACAGACAAAGACATCAGCAATAACAGATCAGATGTAATTTTTATTGACAAGGAAAGGTTCAAATAATACCCATAGTCATCTCAGCTACCGACATAGTCCAAAAATAAATTCCAAACCGTTTTAAAACCCTCAACTTGAATCCAAACACGTATATTTAATTGCAAAAAATCTATAATATTCTCAGCATGTCATATTACAAGAAAAATCCTCAATTTCGCGCAATAGTAAAGAGTTATTTCGGTGAATACTCATTATTTAAAACTCAGTTAACAATTAAGATAACTGAAAGGAATGTGTATAATAACAATAAATATATTTTTCTCATATACGAGAATGGCAGGTTGCGGGTGGCGTTACTAGAATTCTTAGGAACCCAGGATTTCCGCGAGTGAGGAGTTTAACCCCACAAGCAGACGGCCACCATTAGCCGGCCGAAGCCGTTTCCGGGGACGCCACGAGGTGGCCCGTTTTTGACCCTCATTGCAGTGGATTCATGGCTAGATGATGATTTTCATCGAAACGATATTACAAACTTTATGATCCATATGCAGAACTTAAGTCGATGCAAGTATAATAATGGGAAGCATTGTAGAGGTGTCTTGGTTACAATGGATAATATCATAAATTAATGAAATGGATTAATTGACGATGTAACCAGACGAGGGTCGCCTATTCTACAGCCTGTCATCGGAATGTATTGGATCGATTTACTCCTAAGACATGGATGTGGTAACTTATCTTCCGTTTGATTTTAGGATAGGGAGATACATTAACAGCTCTTGAATTCCATTTCTACTTAAAATATTTCGGTGTACTTTTGTAGTCCGATATACTTCACAATTACCTTGGCGTCGACCATTGTAACGACTATTTTATCGCCGCCAAAGTATCGCATTACCTCTGCGCTTTTAGCCCTTCGTTTTTTTTTTAATGTTTCCATTGGGTGGGCTGGATCTGTACGTTTGCGCTTGATGCGGCGTCTGTGACAGGGATAGTTGCGATGGAGACGAGACGAGAGAAGTAGCCGATGAGGGGCCGGACGAGAAAAGAGAAAGGCGTGGGACGCAGAACTTCGCTGGATAGTATAATAATTACTTGCCATATTGCAGTGGTAGAAAGTAAGGATGTCAGAATTCACCGTAGAAGGCAACGCAGCCGATTAGAGAAGCCAGCGGCGGCCATCCTGGTAGGCTCCAATGAAGTTTTTTTTCACGCGGTAAAACTTAGAATGCATTTAAACCAGTTATAATGGACTCTTGAGTGCTCTTTACGAGGCACTCTAGGAAAGACCGGTATACCGATGAAAAATCCGCCAGTGCCGTGATCCCGGTCGACCCGAGTCCTTGAGGTGATAGAATTCAACACTTCTTAAAGCAGGTGAAACTCTTGATATTTACTAGAGAAAACATGATTATTGAGCTAATTTAAAGTTTTTTTGCAATACTTATCCTTTGCTTTTGTTTTACTATGCACATTATATTTCTGTAACATGCTCAGTAGTGTAACTGTCCGCATAATTGCTCTAACAAATTATTCCTTCTTCAGCTGGAGACAATTGTTAATATGCGAATGGGTTTCAGTATTGCTGTATATTTTGAAGGTGACCCCCCTAACAGGCAGATGCCTTGGGGTACACCTAAAGCTCCAGATCGTTATTATTTCTTGTATTGTGTACATCTTGTTGGAGTAATAAACTTATTTATTTTTATTATTATTGTGGACCAGCACTCTACCAAACCATCTCGATCATCAACATTTCGTATTGGCTTTTGCGGTTGGCAGCATATAGCTACCTGAAGTATAATTACCAAGCATTAATATGGATAGGCCAATATGAGAACTAGACAGTGTGCAGCGTAGAGCAGCTAGGTTCGTTAAAAGGTGATACGATAGTTTTGAGTAGCGTTTCAGAATTAATGAAAGAATTAGGGTGGGAGTCATCATCAGAGCGTAGGTTATAGTATGGATTAAATCTAGTAGAGAAATTTCAATGGGATAGATTTACTGAAGATGTTATGCACATATTAAAAACACCAGCGTGTTATGCTAGATTCGATCAGATAAATAACATTAGAGAGATAGATTGTCGTACCGATAGATTCAAAATGGCATTTTCCCCCGTATTATAAGAGAACAGAATAGGCAGCATAGCAAAAGGATAGGTAGGGGAAACATTTTAGAGTATTCAGTAGTGCATGATGCATGTATTAACCCCTTAAATACTATAGATACTAACAAACAAGTTGCATGAGACATTATAGTTGCTTGTTTGCATGTTAGTAGTGCATGCTGGTGATCTTCACCCCCTGACACACACCCCCGCGGTGGCTTGCAGGGTATCGTGTAGATGTAGATATGATATGGCAGGTGGCAAACTTTTGCCCTCTCAATTTCGCTTAAATTAATTCGATTCCCTATATTCTCCGGATTTTACGAATGATAACTTGAATCTAAACGTATGTGATGCTCAATACAAACCCATTGCGTTTGACGTCAATGACCCAATAAGCGTTGCCGAGCTGAGTTGTTTGCTAGTGGCTTCCAATCGGCAACTAGGGAAAGGATATGTCAAGAAGGTCAACACGAAGTATTAGGTACCACCACTCTGATATCCCAAGGCTCTTTCCCTAAAGGTAAAGGACGTGGGAGATCAGTGAGTGATTTTTATCCCGATCCATTAGTTTTCTACGAACTGAGAAAAATTGGAATGCATTACCTACCACCGAGCCGGCAAGGAAGATAATATGCATCTAAGAATTACTTAGGAAAAGCATAGCATAGCTCTCGAGCTTTATATTTACCATCTTAGGATTCTTCGCAGCAAATTTATTATGCAGGGGTTATAATCGGATCCCGCTTCAGCAAAAGAAAAACCATTTGGATAAAGGAAATCTTATCTTTGGCTCGCTAATGCGATGAAGCAGTGTGAAATGACGCCTTGAATTACCATTGATGTGAACGTCATGACCACTGGATATTAGAATGCTCTCTAAGTAAGTGCTTGTACCTTCAGTCGTGAAGTAAGTTGGATTCTCGTTTGCTGGGGTGAAGTATAACATCGACCATGAAGACGTGATCGCATAACCTTTTGAAAATTCCGAGGGATTTTATGCAAATCGCTCAAGATATACTTATTCCTGAGTCAGGAAAAAAAGCGGCAGCTGGCTATCAGGAATATGGGGTCGTTTGCCATATTTTTTATTGCCAAATATGATAGAGATTGTAAAGAAAAAAGACCCCTATTTTTCCGTTTTTTGATCCGTCAATTATTTATCGAGTTATAAGCGGTGAAAAACTGATGTTTTTAACCCTTTCGAAAAAGTGGGCGTGGTGCAACCTCTGACGTATATCGACTTCGTCCAATCACAACTGAGCCCGCGAAGCTACTTCGCCTTATCGCAAAGGGGGGGACACAGCTGGCTCTCCCAATGAGAGCAGTTGCGACAGAATCTGTGCCAGCAGACCTTCCGAAAATCCACTTCCACTCCCTTCCCTTCCCCTAAAAGCATTGCGTCAATGTTATCACAGCAGCTTTTTCGGTGGGTGTCACCTTTTGCTTATTAAAATGTTTGTTTCATGAGTGAATGGTTGTGGTTAGAAGATTATTTTTTTCACTAAAATTCTTTTTTCGTTTCCATCTAACGATTTCGTGTACAAAATTGCAATTTCGGTTCCGAGTAAACGCCCCCATTCTTCGAGGGTCCCTTTGCTCCATGGGTACGACACTGCATTTTAAGGGACGTCATTGCAGTTCCATACCGTCCCTCCTCCCATGATGAACCGTATCTTCACCCTCTGCCTTCGATCGCATCATACTGGACTCGATTCAACTCGGCGCGATAACTCCGTTCGACCCCGCTCACTTCATTCGAGAGTCTTCCGGAAGAAAGACCCGTGATTCCAGGCGCGAGTCAACCCTTCACGTCAAGTGCACTTCAGCCTGGAACTCAAACCCGAATGAATGCGAGGGTGAGCACCATAGGGAAAGTCTGACTGAATGGAAGGCTGGGAAAAGTCCCTTTGAGAGCGGGAATATCCCGGGATTTAGGTATTTATAGTCTACCAAGCATTATATCTCTAGTGACAGTAGTCACTTTAGGTGTCCCACAAGGCTGTGTGATAGGCCCACTCCCGTTATTTCTGTACATAAATTATATAAATAAGGTGGTATAAAGTAAGATTCGTCTATTTGCCGATGACGCAGTTGTATACAGGGAAATTCTATGCCCAAATGATAAAGAATATTTAAATGATGACCTACAAGTAATGGAAAAATGGTGTCATACACGGCAGCTAGAATTAAATTTTAAAAATGTGCAGTAATGAATTTTTGGAGAGAGAATCGTTCTCCTCCTAGAGCGTACAAAATAAGTAATAATGAAATAACAAACGTGGAATCCATTAAATATCTTGGAATAAGACTGACACATGATCTTTCCTGGGGTAAACACATACGTGAGATAAATGGTCAAGTGAATCATAAACTGGGATTCCTCAAAAGAGTTCTGGGAAAATGTGACGATCATGTACGAGAAATCAGCTACTTTTCCCTTGTTAGACCTCATTTGGAATATGCTGCCAGTGTATGGATTCCCTACGAAATCGGTGTAAATAACGAAATTGAACGTGTGCAGCGAAGATCGGCAAGATTTGTAAAGGGACTGTACGATAACCTATTATTGTAACCAGTCTGTTAAATACATTATATTGGGAATCATTGTCAGATCGAAGGTTGAAATTTAGACTTAATCTCTTAAACAAATTTCAAGGCCATATTTTCAGTAATGGTGTTAAAAATATTTTGCGAACCCCAACTTACTGTGGGAGACTGGACCATAATTACAAAATTAGAGAAACTGATTGCCGAACTGACATATTCAAAATGTCCTTTTTTCCTCGTACAATTAGAGATATGAATAACGGTAAATATATCCACTACGAGGGTAGCAATGGTTAGCATAGGTAGTTGCATGTTTGTGTAAGGACTTGAACCAACTAACAGCACGTTATTGTATGCATAGTTTGCTATTTTCATCCTTTTAGATATTGCAGTCTAGATTAATATATTAACACTAATCCTTATAAATGCATGACATTTAGTGCATTATTTGTGAGAATTCACCCCCTGCCACACACAATTGAGGTGGCTTTCAGGGTATTATGTAGATTTAGATAGATGTAGATATTCTGGCCGTGACGTCACGTCGATGAGTTTCCAGGTCGTTTTGGATGCTCTCTCCTTCGTTCTCTCTCGCGCACTTTGGCGAACAATTGACTGCCGTTTTGCGGAGTGTAATCAAAGCTTTTCAATAATTAACAATTCCACCTAAATATATTTTTTGGAAGTGAAGATATTTTCCGTTGGTTGCCTATTAATTCTTTGTGAAGAATACAAGGAGTCATAATACTCTGATCCTATCCCCCGGCCACAAACCCTCGCGGTGGTTTGCAGGGTATCGCATAGATGTAAATACAGACGAATTCTCCTATTTATTTAACCCTTTATACCATGAGTTGTGAACACGACCAGTTATGGGACAGCGAGTATAGCATACCCATCTTAAATGTTCAATTTCAGTAAATGGAGCGAGATAATGTCTTGCAATGAAATTATTATGTCTGAGTGAGGTATACCTTTACATTATAGCCTTTACAGTGTCTGTGGAGGCAGAATTCATGCATACGTTCATAAATGTGATTGTCCTCTAGTGTGATGTATTCTTTCTTTTTCTCTAAGTTTTCTATGGAGCGTAGCATTTACAAGCAATTAAGAGTATTTACGAGGTGACAAGAGTACGTAGTTGAGTACTTGGTACGAATTCCTTCAAGATATCAGACAGTTGAATTAGTGCCTATCGTTGCTATTTAAGTCTTGTGCTATAAACCATTATAATTCATTGCACTTATATGGACTGGAATTCCCAATCAAACGTCTTGAAGTTCCCGCGGGATAATTCGCAATAGCGACAGTAAATTGTTATGCTTCTTGTAAGTAGGCAAAAAAAACTTGGCAACGTGCGTGATTTTCTGCATATTCTATTGGCCTTGTGTCGTCATCAATTTTGATGGCATCACTGCAAACTAAGGCCGCACAAACTATAGGCAGTCTACGTCATTGACGCTTTGATGATTGATGATGATAATGAAGTGACGCAATCGAGACCAGAAAAGTTCATGCTACCAAAAATAAACGTCAAGTGACTCAGGTTGGGTATTTAAACTGAGGACCCGACAAATTCCCACAAATTTCGTTGATTTCCTTACTGATACATTCCTGCAATATTTCGCAGCTATATCGAAGGGATTCTTCCCATCGTTCCCAAAATGACCTTATGCTAGCCCTAACATAGTCGCGGACCTAACAAACCTGTGCGTGAGTCACTATGAAATAAGGTTAAATATTCTCGGCATTTGCTTTTCTATTCATCTCCATCTACATCTACACGATACCCTGCAAGCCTCCGCGAGGGCGTGTGGCAGGGGGTGAAGATCACCAAGAATTCACTACCGACATGCAAACAAGCAACTATAAGGACTCATGCAACTAGATTGTTAGTATCTATAGTATTTAAGGGATTAATACATGCATCATGCACTACAGACTACTCCAAAATATTTCCCCTACCTATCCCTTTGCTATGCTGCCTATTCTGTTCTCTTATAGTAGGGGGGAAAATGCCATTTTGAATCTATCGGTACGACAATCTATCTCTCTAATTTTATTTATCTGGTCGAATCTAGCATAATACGCTGGTTTTTTTAATATGTCTTTCACATCTTCAGTAAAGCTATCCGATCGAAATTTCTCTAATAGATTTAATCCGTACCTTAACCTACGCTCTCATAATGATTCCCACCCTAATTCTTGTATTATTTCTGAAACACTAGTCAACCTATCGTAACACCTTTGAACAAACCTAGCTGCTCTACGCCGCACACTGTCTAGTTCTCTGAATGGCGATTAGCGAGTTAGCGATGGTGTTCATGTAATTACGGAGCGAGGGTTGATCTGCCGATAAAGTGATCTTTTGGGTGTGTTATGTGGATGTGAGTGGGAATATTAGTGTGAGAGGGATATGGGGAGGACGAGGAGGGGAGGCCAAGATGGTCCAACGATTGGGGAGGGAGAGAGGGATGGTTTCAGCACAGATGTAGCTTTTGGATTGGTCCCTAATCCCTGAGGGGAATGGTAGTTGAGTGGAGCATGTGTATATTACAGGGGATCGACGGTTAACTCTCCTGGGGAAGGGCCTTAATGCCGAATCCAATCAACGGGAAACCACTTATCCTGATGCACAATGGCTCCAGGGGAAACGGCTCGGGCGCAAACGTTTCGGTCTCTCTGAGTTGAAACCCCCCAGTGTAGTATGAAATTGGACTTAGACAGCATTTAAAAAGACACAAAGGAATTGTATTTTACCATTGCCGACTGATGTTACAATTTTTACAGAAGCGAGAAGGTAAACATTTACACACTTGACAAAAAAATTCGTTAAAAATCAGTGAGCCTTCGTAGAAACGATAGTGGGATTACCTTTAGTGGTGAAGATTGTAAAATGATCTACCTTTTATAATTCCCTGATAGCAAAACCAGTTGGAATCATTCTGGATTCCAAATTGAATGCACCAGTGTGCAAGCGTAATTCCAGCGGGATTAATCCGGTGTAAAGCTAGAATCCATGTGGAATCCAACTGGATTCCAGCTGTGCTTTTTACATGATTCCAGCTGGATTTCAAGCTAATATGTCAACTGGATTCTCAAGCAGCTGGATTTCAGCTGCATACTTCAGCTGGATACAGACTCGACTATGATGCAGCTGGATTTAAAGTACATATTCCATCTGGATTCCAGCCGATTTGTCCAGCTGGATTCATCCAGCCGAAATTCAGGCTGGAATCCAGCTGGCTTGCTATCTGGGTAATTAACAGTGTATCAGGTCTTCGCCATTTGACTGGTTCTAATGGTTTGTTTTACACACTGTTACACCGCCGCTTCTTAATTTCCGACAGCAGAGTTCCTTTCTTCCCCAACCATCTCAAGAACTCTTTGATAAGGTTTCCGCGGTGTGCAGGCTTTTGGGGGTCCATTATTTTCGTGGTTACTTCCGCGTCCGTCGGTGTTGAGGGGGGGCAGCAGTTACGCCAAAGTTGCAGCTCAGGACCTAAGATTTCCAGATAAGAAATTGAAGAAATTTAACTTCATCCCAAGACCATCCCTGTCCTTCTTCGTCTTCTAAGTTCTTTCTTCCGCCTCCAGTGATACATTTCAAAAGACCCCAGTCTTGAATGACCTCCTGTAACCCGCAGTCAGGCATCGTACTCGCATAACGTTAAGCCACATAATAAGATTTCGACCAGCTCTTTCTCACCCAAATGTCTTTGCTAGAATCAGGTCAGTTTTCACCTTCCCTTCATAAACGGCTCATTACTTATAAAATTCTCCGCCTAATTCCTTTGCAACCCCTTCCAAGCGTTCTTGGTGCAGCCCAAGTACCAAAATCGTCCTCCTGGTTGTGTTCTATGCCCAAACACAAAGTGGATATTCATTTTTCCCATGTGTTCTATGCCCACCCACAGAGTGGGTAATTAGAGGACAACAACATTTTTTATATACATTTGTGCGAAAATTTCGTATCAAGTAAATCATCCATACACGAGAAACGAATTCCATGCACATCCATTCCCCATTTTACGATGAAAGAAGGACATTTTGAATCTTACAGTTCGGCAATCAATTTCTCTAATTTTGTAATTATGGCCCAGTCTACCATAAAAAGTTGGGGTTCTCACAATAATTTCACGACATCAGTGAAAATTTTAGCTTGGACTTTGTTCAACAGAGATAGTATCTATAAATTTCAACTTACGATTTGGCAATGGTTCCTATTTTAATTCATTTAATTGACTCGTTACGCTAATAAAGTTATCATACTAATTACGCTATTACGCATGACTATTACGCTAATATAGTAATATTGCCGATCTTCGCTGCACACGTTCAATTTCATTATTTAGGCCGATTTTGTAGGGATCCCATACACTGGCAGCATATTACAAATGAGGTCTAGCAAGGGAAAAGTAACCGATTTCTCATAAATTTGCCCAGTACCCTTTTGATGCATCCCAGAGTTTGACTCATTATTTCACGTATGTGTTTACCCCGAGAAAGATTACGTGTTACTCTTATTCCAAGATAGATTCCACGTTTATTAATGTATTATTCCTTGTGTTGAAAGTGTTAGAAGGAGAACTATCATTTTTCCAAAAATTCATTACGTCTCAATTTTTTTAAATCTAATTCTATAAGATTCTGCACTGCTTACGGTTTTGGAATTAAAATAAAATGAATTGATTGGCTGCCCAAGCATTGCTCTCTTCTCTTAAAAAGACTTCTGTTGAAAAGAGAAACCTGTTAATCTAGCAAGTGGAGATTTCGCGGGGGAGTGAACTCCAACACTATTCATTTTAGAAGATCGATTTGTGCTGGTGTCATACCCGCTCCTATTCGAGTTCACGATCGATCACGCCGGAATTCGATACCTGAAAGCCGCCGACCCAGAATCCATTCGAGTGAGTGATCCACCAAATCGTTTAGAACGGACCATTGAGTGCAAAGCATCCAAAGACTCTTCCGCAGTCAAAATGAAAGTCCCTGATAGGAGGAGCGTCTTTGCGGATTTTCTGGTTCTACACGCTTCTTCGAAAAGTGTGGAAGGCCTTCGAATGCACGGAGTCAAAGGTATAGGCGTCCTCGGTGTGTAAAGCCAGGCCTCAAAAGGGTTTTACGAACGTGAACAACTATGAGGGCCATCTACTATGAGTGTACGAGTGCATCTACAACTCTGCTATCTAGTAAAACCTTAGTGCTATCCTAAGAAAAACTGTATGCGACGCTTCTTCTTCACGACTAACCGTATTTCTTAATGTTTTTCGTTCGAGTAATTTTGGACTTTTGACCGTTGACACATCGCTGGAATTAGTTAACGCAGCGACCTGACAGAATACTTTGTTCCTATGTTGGGTCTATCATGGACTAAGCTTGAGATGGACCCGCCAATTACTTGCTAATCAGCGGGTAACTCCGCTAAGGTTATTGCTGGCAGTTAACGTGCTTCGTCTTGCCAAAAAGCGGAGTGAGGAGCATTGGAACCATTAAGGTCATAGGAGAAAATTTGGAAGGGAAATGTATGTAGCAGCTGTAATGCTGTAAGCATAATATCTTTAGTGGACGTAGAGTTCACTCTTTGGAGGGAACTAATGACAAAGATATTTAGTGCAGGAACGTTTGCTACTTAGTACAGGAACAGAAGAGTTTGAATGTGAAGAAGTAGGGTGAAAATAGGCCGGCGAGTTTGAAGATGTTAGTGTGGGGACGGTATGGTTAGTGGAGGAGTAGAGTTATGAAAATTAGGGTGTTATCATTCTTGTTTTTACTCGGATTTTCGATTTCTACCTCTTAGAATATGCTACGGGGTGCAGAATGGTATTGCTAAATATTTCAGCCCTATTGTTTAGAGGTTGCCAGAATCCATTCGAGTGAATGATCGACCAAATCGTTTAGAACCATTGAGTGCTTTCTTCTCATAAATGCAATTACATTCAATTTTCCCGATTTCCCGAGGAAATGGCATCATTTTTAGGGGAAACGCACAATTTTACAGTCCTTTTGGATAGATATTCACTCCAATTTTACGTCCGTCCAAGGGTTTTCCACGAATAAAATATTTTTTCGCAAGCCTAAGCAGCGAGCAATTGCAGTAGGCAGTGAGCAAACATTCTCAAAAAGGGTAAAACTCTGAAGGGACGATTTTCGGCGATTCTGAGGGACGGGATCGCACATGTATTCCGGTCCTTGTTTGTGGTGTGTTGAAATGGATTGAAAATATACGATGAACTATAATATTAAGCATAAATTAATAGAAGTATTGATTGAATATATGAGTGAAAAAGTGAACATAACACTTGTGCATGCATTTATACCCTAACTCCGCACTTCTGCCCAAGATTAATTACACCTGAGCAGCCGGCGCAACTGGAGGTAAGGGAAAAGGGGCTGAGGAGTGAACGGGAAGATAGGTTTCAACAGTATGTGGAGAGCATTCTATGAAATTCACATTGATGAAGACGTTTACCATATTTTTTTAATTGCCGAATATGATAGAGTTTGTAAAATAAAAAGACCTGTATTTTTCCGTTTTTTGATCCGTCAATTATTTCGCGAGTTATAAGCGGCGAAAAACTGCTGTTTTTAACCCTTTCGGAAAAGTGGGTGTGGTGCAACCTCTGACGTATATCGACCTCGTCCAATCACAACTGAGCCCGCGAAGCTACTTCGCCTTATCGCAATGGGGGGGAGGACACAGCTGACTCTGCCAATAGGAGCAGTTGCGACAGCATCTGTTCGAGCAGACCTTCCGAGAATCCCCCTCCACTCTCTTCCCACCCTTAAGAGCAACCGAGAACGGGAGGAAAATGACGTCAATGTTATCACAGTAGCTTATTCGGTGGGCGTCACCTTTTGCTTATTTTAATTTTTGTTTTATGAGTGAATGGTTGTGGTTAGAAGATTAATTTTTTCACTAAAATTCTTTTTTCGTTTCTATCTAACAATTTCGTGCAAAAAAAATTGCGATTTCGGTTCCGAGTAAACATTGCCATGCGAAAAATTTCACCTGGACCGGGAATGGAACCACGGACCTGTGGCTTTCCGAGCCACTGCGCAGACCACTACGCTACCCAGGATCCTTAATTACTCCTCTCTCTCCTTGATGGACTCTCTTCCTTGATGGACCGCGAGGGCTCAAAATCTAGTACCTTGAACCTCAGTAAAATTGCCATGAAAATTAAGGATCCTAAGTAGCACAGTGGTCTGCGCAGTGGCCCGGAAAGCCGGGTTTGATCCGTGGTTTGATTCCCGGTCCAGGTGAATTTTTTCGCATGGCAATTATTGTGAATTTCACCGCCATTCACGCGGCAGGCTTGAAATAGCCTTCAATCTATGAAAGATTGGAACATTAAATTTGAGAGCATAGCATGGCCATCTAAACCTACCTTAACACCGACGATAAATATAAATAAAATAATAACAGTGATGGTGGAATGAGACGAACCATAGCAACACACATTTTTGGCGACGACATTTTTGACTCTTAGAAGACCGTTACAACTGTTTTCGCAGTGAAGGCTAACCAACTGTGAAGCACCGGGTAATTATGTGCTCTTAGGGTCCGATGCGAATGTACGAAATCCGGTTTTATGCTCCATTTGGTCGTAGGGCGGTGTGATGTATGGATTTGAATATTGGTATTCGATATTAATTTCATATCGAAATATCATCGAATTATTATCGATCATAGGGATTTGAATATTGCAAAAAAAGGCTGGACTCCGTGAAGTAAATGATCTGAATATATGGCACGATTTCGCGTGATTTAGCATATCCCATTGCGTCGAGAATTGTAAGAACAAAATAATTGTGCATTGATATGGATTATTTCGTGATGTGTTCAATGATCCCAGCAATCTTCATATCGCATTGAGATTTCAAATTTGTATCTTGTATGGCAGCCGATATATTGCAATATCGCAAACTGTTAAGGTGCGTTTACACGTAGCAGTTGACTGCTATGACAATCAACTGCTACCAACTATTACGCTCCACTTGCATGTGTAAATAGCAACTGCGATGCGAGTTCAGGTCGATACTGGACACATGTCGAAAACTATCGATCCTAGTTCGTGCTATTAGCAAAGTTGAAGCCAGTCTACTTTCCAGCAGAAATGTATCCAACACAATCGCAACAATCGCCAACGGAAAGCAATACACGACGTCTGATACCGGGAATTTAGATATGATAACAAGGATATCCCTCCCCAAAGAGGAGATTCTGCTCTTTAAAGAATTGGAACAAAAGATAATCGTCAATGGAATTTATTGCTTGAAGAAATGCATGAAAATTTAAGCATCAATCTCTGTTGAAATGAAACTCTTTTTCTTTGTTATGACAACGCCTAAATAGCGGCTTTAAGCTGCATAGAAGTTGGTGAAGACGCATCATAGCAGTAGCGATATAGATACATCGTGCATCTCGCGACTGTCAAGGCAGTCAACTGCTAACAACTATTACGCTCCACTCGTATCCGTAAATTGCAACTACGATGCGAGTTCAGGTCGATACTGGATACATGTCAAACTCTATCGATCCTAGTTCGAGGTATTAGTAAAGTTGAAGTCCGTCTACTTTCCAGCGTGAATGCATCCAACACAATCGCAACAATCGCCAACGGAAAGCAATACACGACGGATAACACGACGTCAGTGGACTTTATTGCTTGATGAAGTTGATGATAATTTAAGCATCAATCACTTTTGAGATAAAACTCTTTTTATTTGTTATGGCAACGCCTAAATAGCGGCTTTAAGCTACATAGAAGTTGGTGCAGACGCATCATAGCAGTGGCGATATAGATGCATCGCGCATCTCGCGACTTTCATAGCAGTCAACTGCTACGTGTAAACGCTGCTTTACTTTTGCGAAAATATATCGTACGATCTCGGTTGCCTTTGATTCCCGCAGAGGACTGTCTCTTCATCAAAATCGTCCGATCAGTCACATCGAAGAGCAGAGAAAGGCAATGTTAGTGTTTTTTTAGGTACATCCAATTCTCTCCGACATTATCCCAGAGCCCTCAATCGCCATTCCGTTCGATTGAATAATAACGACCCTTGATATCCGCCCGTGGAATACTCACGTCGTCGTGCAGAACCAAATGGCGCGAAAGAATATTGCTTAATGGTCAATGCACCTTCGATTCAAATTGGATCCCACCCGAGTAGACTGTTTCAGATTATTAAGCAGCGTCGTTTTCAAGAGGAGCAAACGAAGAGTTTAATGGCTTGGATCTTCCAGGAGTGCGATCCCCTTACCATTTGAAACCCGGTTTTCAGTAATTCCTGAAATTCTAAGAATGATTTCCATTCGAATGGACCGAAACGCTGGAGATTTGTTAATGGATGTGGTTGGAAATATTCCAGTTTTTCCGAATGGGAAACGAGGAACACTCCGGATCTCATGAAAACAAGACGAGGAATTTCGCCAAAGAGGGTGAAATCACATCTTGTTCCGTGCACATAGGCAGAAAAAATACTGTTTCAAAATTGTTGTCAAAGAAATGATACCAGAGGCTTTTCCAGACCTCAGATTAATTTTGAGATAAAGATCATTGTACAGCAAAGTCATATAATAGTATTTTTTCTTGTCACATCACTATTTAACAATATTAGACAATGATGATGATTAGGGCTTCATAGCTCTAACCCATTATTCCTTTCAGGCGTACTTCTATTGCAAACAAGACCACAGGTTATAGATTCATCATCATAATAATTCCACTAATATTTTTAGGTTTATCGTCAGTCCATTTCTGATATTTTTACCACTGTGTTCGTCTATTACCCATCATTTTACCTTGTCTCCTGTCTCTTCCTCCCAATTCACTCTTCCTGTGAATGAGGTCCCACTAAATCTTCATACCTTCTTGTAAAATACATGATTAGTGCTCCCCATTGGTTTGTCTTAACATACCTACAATACGTGGTTCAGCACAATATGATGTCTTCATTAGTTATGTGTATACAAATCCTGATACTGTAAAACTTATCCATGCCTTCGGCCTGCTTTCTTGCAATTTACCTTGGGGGATGGATAAGTTATATTAGCAAAGGTTATGGAGGGTGGGTCTCTGATAGAAGAACTGTTGAGGAGATTAATTTAATAGAATTTTTGGAGCCATTTATTGATGAAGTGATGGTTAACAATTTTCGTTACATGAGTAAAATTGAATCGGGGTCCATCTTCCATTTCTGAGTATAAATTACAGCTTTCAAAGGAACAGACTCATCAAAATTCAGTGTTAGTAAAAGCTAGGGTACATGTGGAGGGTTATAGAAAAACTACAAAAACTTGAAATTCTAGTCAAAGATACTTCCAACAGTATTACTTCACCATATTGACGAAATCATGATACTTGCCAGTGCCATTACCAATCTTTCCTGGCCTATCCTGGTTGAGAATAAATTTATTAAGTAAATGGTTGAGCAGAAATACATTATTTACATTTCTCTACAACTTGTCTACTCTGTATGTCATCCATCATCATAATGGTCATAATTTTTCTTTTCTGGTGAGAAGTCATATCCCTCAAACAACAGTGATCTTTATTATGCGTCTCTACCATACTTAACTCCGTCAACTTCATTTCATATTTCGATGAAATTAGAAGAGCAACAATATGAAAGCAGGGCTGGGAAACACTTCGTAACTATACGCATATTTTTTGCAACATTCGATAGTAATTCGTTAACAAAAATATTTTTATGCTGTCTTACATCTTAACAATCATTCCTAATATCAAAGTTGACAAATAGGGATTTTTTCTTAAGCTAGAACGAGAACATCGACAAGTGATATTGGAAATACCGTAAGAGATAACGTCATTTTTCAGACCAAAACAACGATGCAATCATCATTAATCGAAATAAAATGTTCTTACATGTTTTGTGCCAATGCCGAGCAAGGGCTAACACTCACGAATGACATAAGATTATTCCTTTGGAAATCTTTACTCAGCTCAGAATAAGTAGTGTGTTTTACCTGCCAGAAGTCTCGTATTTTTTTCGCGAGTATGTAGATCGCTGCTACCTATTTGTAACTATTATTAGCCCACGTACACTTAAGGTACGCCGATGATAGCTGTTCAAGTGCAGTAATGTCATTGCTATTAAAAGGATAGTTACGATAATTTGCAACAGATTTCAATTATTCGCTGTGCAAAACTGTGCAGTAGGTTTTGGGATTGATTAAATACATTCTATGCGGCAATTTTAGTATGATTAGCTACATCAAGTATAAGATTTTTAGTATGATGGAAAATCAAAATACCCGTTTAGGCACAAAGGAGCGGCAGCTATATATAAAATGCTTGAAAACAATTTCCTACCTGATCTCTACCCTCCCCTTCATCAGTAATTGCTCTTTAGTTATCCCACTTGTTTGAAACATGAGAGCTAGCAATTGGCAGCGACCTTCTTCTTGACTCCGGCATCTTACGGTCATTACAAGTCAAGCATTAAGATCACATTTACCTTCTGGTAAACGACGGCTTTTCATAAATAACGCCCAATCTTCTGAAGGCATAATGATTTGCTTTGAGCCATGGCGCAACTCGCGTGTCCTTTAGTGCTCTGATTTCCATCACTGCCTAGCGCACATACGAATAGGAGGGAATACATTTATCCTCAATGTAAGGATCCCCATCCTTGCTCTGAGCATGTATCCCTCCCTGAGAGGCCATATTGGAAAATGCTTCAGCGCTCACAGCGCAGCCATCGGTGATTTTAGTCTCGAATAACCTTAGCAGATGGAGCCCCTGAAAACCTAATCCCAGAGTCCTCTAGATGGAATTCTAAACACTGCCTCATATAGTTTATTTTTGGCAATCCAGAGGACTCTCTGCCTAATCCCACTGCTGTGAGATAGGAATTTGATCGCATGTTGAAATTTAGACTCAATCTGTTGAACAAATTCCAAGACCATAATTTCAGTGATGATGTTAAAAATATTTGGCGAACCCTAACTTACTATGGTGGACTGGACCATAATCACAAAATTAGAGAAATTGATTGCCGAACTGACAGATTCAAAATGTTCTGTTTTCCTCGTACAATTAGGGATATGAATAACGTAAAATATATCCAGTACGAGTGTAGCAATGGATAACATAGGTATCTGCATGTTGGTATAAGGACTTAAAGCTTACCCAACTAACAGCATGTTTTTTATTGTATGCTTTGCAATTTTTTTAATAGCGTAGTTTTGAACAGTACCTAAACAAGTGCTAATCCTTCTTTATGCATGTTATGTAGTGAATGTTTGGTGAGAGTTCACCCCCTGCCACACACCTTTACGGTGGCTTGCAGGGTATTATATTGATGTAGATGAAGGAGTGCTCTAAGAATATTTTCATTTGAATGTAGATTCTCCCTCTCTCTCGTGTTTTGATGTTATTTTATAAATCAGTCACTCGGGTCTGAACCCCTAAAAGTTAGTCGCTAAAGGAATCAGAATTAGTACGTTACGGCTATTCTAATGGACGCTTACTTCGGAACTAGTTCAAGCCTGGTTTGTTCTTCCATTTTCTCGAAGTCAGCAAGAAAACCGAATTCCGTTTATGCGGGTAGGAAAGGAGGAGGTTGGCATTCCGCAATAAGAGGAAGGAAAAGAGTGAATGGAATAATTTCTTCTTCTCAGCAGCCTTAATACGGTGAAAGCATGACGTCGTGCACCAAGCGCGTGATAGCTCCCATTACATAACGGAGCTTAATGGAGAGGCAGCTGCTGAGAAAAAGAAAGAAAGAGGAAAGGGAGGAAGGAGTGAATGAAATCAATCATTCCCGTCTAGTTCGATTGATGGGAGACATCGCGTACGAAGACTTCAACTGTTGCAGGGTCTACTTTGCGGAATGACGGCATGATGGGAAAAATGATTCTCTTTGTACTTATTCCACGAATTTAATCATACATTTGACCCAACATTGCCGATTCAGTGGGTCTTCCCTCCCTCAGCCTCTTCTCACCTAACCCCCACCCCCAGGAATTCCGTATATATGTGACTTGCACTCCCAGAAACTTCGGAGATTTTACCCCTGATGATGACGTGTTAACGTCGAAACCGGTTGGGTTAACAATAAATTCGTGTAATTAGTACAAAGTGAATCATTTCTCCCATCGGGTACGATGAGCTAAAGAGCAGAAGGTCCAGGAGAAATACCCTTATTCTCAGGTAATGTAGGGGACTGTGTACTCCATACTCCTCCTGCTATGCCTCGCACACTGTACACGTAGGATTCTCTGGTGGTTAGGGAAATGATGCTTAAAATGACAGAGCAGGAGGCTCTCATTACCTCTCTTTTTAGTCGAATCTCTAAAATATGTAAGCATCTCATTATACCCGTCCTTGGAAGTTCACCCCAACCAATTTTCTTCCCAGTTTGTTATTTGCAAAGAGTTTCCATTCCCTAAAATCTCCTCAGTGTCATAAATCTTCAGTGAAACGTTTTGTTGCTGTATAATTCAGGGTTATCATTTATGGATTTCTATCCTCTTTTCGTGATCATCATTCTCATTTCGTGAACATATCGGGCAACGCTCCACATGTTTTCGCTCACCGCTGCTCCCTTTCTCCGTTGTCCTGCAAAGAGCGCAGACGACAAGTATTTTAATATCTTTCACACACCGAAATGTTTTCGAAATTGCTATTCCTCGAATATGATTCTTCCAGAACGTGAGTATTTCGCCACCCATAAGTTCCTGTTTCCTCGATGGTCGATTAAGATATAAAGCTCTCAAGGCAAATGATAGAAAATCAAGATTTGATTATCGATTATGGAGTTGAACGGAGGAATTGCAGTGTTTTATGGCCACGTCGTAATTTTTTGGTTCGGTGATGCACCACAATGGTGTACTATAACGTCTTCTAATATTTGCTTGCATAACTTGTTTCATTTGTAAGCCTTAAAAGGTGTCTAACACAGCAATGCAATCCAAAAGTATTCTGTTAGCGAAAGTGTTACTGTAATTATGTACCCTGCGGTACATTTGAGGACAAAGGTAGCTAGCTAGAGAAAATTAGTCTTTCTCTTCTTCGAAGCTTGATCAAGGGGAATGGTCCATTCTGTTTCGTGCATTAAGCGCACTAAACAGTAGTACTTTATTCCGTCGAATATAGCCAGCATTTCAACAGCATGCTTATCTTATTTTCATCGGTGCACGGTACAGGGTATGCTAGAAAATATTTAAAAATCGGTCCTCCAGCCAAATTCTAGTCCCAATTTTACAACTAAAATTATTTCATTCGCAAACGAGTTGGACAAGATAAAGTATGCTCTGTTTTATCCTCTTCAAATTGTAACTTACCAATATAAGGAGGAAAAGGAGGGAGGAGTGTAAATAGCACTCTTCACACAGGCGAGATTACTTCTTCAACTTTTTACTCTATGGTCAATTAATACTTGTACTGATTCTTCCCCAAATAGATCCTTTTTCGTGACATTCGACGAGCATTGGTGCACACGTGTACTTCATTGGACGGACGAAGCCTTTCCGGCGCCATATGCAAATGACGGCGGATGATATCTCTCCATGGGCGCATTCATTTCCCCATGGAATATAATGCCGGGTCCTTGGTTTCATTTTTCCTGCCCTCATACCCTTTGCACATTGCGGGAACCCAACGTTGTGTGAGGAGAGGGAGCCCACCTAAGGGAGGGGGGAGAAGAGCGGAGAGGAATGAAAAGAGGTAGGGACCCAGTCCTATGCCCTGAGGAACGCCATCCATCCACCCTTTCCAGTCGAGTTTGCGGAGAGGTGAAGCAATAAAAGGGTCCCCTGCGTTCGCCCCTTCCCTGTACCCCTGCCACCCCACATTCAACCCTTTATGTCCGCCTCACCCTCACCCCACCTCCGTTTCCATGGCTCCTCTCCTCCAAACATTCCTCCATCATCTTCTCTTTCCTCCCCCATCCCTCCAAAACATCGCCGCACTCTCCTCCGCCCCTCGCTGGCATCGAATTCACCCCCTGCGCCCCTCCCTCGACACCCTCCTCCCCCCCCCCCCCCCCTCTCTCGTCGTATCTCTGATGTTTTTGCTACCCTTCCTCTCGCCATTACCTTTCGCTTGCGTTTACTTTCCCTTGGTCTTTCATTTACATTTTTCAAAAAACTTGAAAGCTACACAGGTTAATGTGTTTCTCGTATTCCTGTATTATTTATGCATGATATCTGCATAAGTAATTATATTGCTGATTCGAAAAACCAATCGCAAGTGATCGCGAGTAGCCATGTGTTTAGAGCGATCTTGCATCAAAAGTGTGTCTTTATTATGTCCACAAGTACTTTATTGAGTAATCGTACCTGTATTACTCCATTCAAAAGGCCGTAGTACAAAAGGTATCGGTCGTATCTGGTGAACCTCGTCAAGGACGCATCATCATCCTCAAGCATCCTACAAATGAACCTTTTATTTTACTTTAATTTTTAAAAATGTCACTAAAAGTGTAATACATGATGTTAGTTAATTAATTCGCGTGTATTTTATGATTCTATTGTTCATGAATCGAACATTATAAACAGCAAGAATATTAGCATTGCAGGTATATTAGTGCCAAAACCTCAAATTCCATGAGAAAGGATGTTTTTCTTCTCTCTCCCCCGATTTGAGTCGTGCAAATTTGGAAATATCCGTTGGGCTCCTCTTACTTTCCGTTTTCTTGTTCTTTCGTTCCCAGAGTGAACCTCTTACCTATTGACTCCTTGACCTTTTGCAGTTGCAACTTACGAACTTCGTCATGAGCGAGAAGCAAGATCGGGAGGAATTGATTAGGGTTCCTTAGCTATTTTTAATCCTCTCAGCGGCTTGCCACGTTCCACCTCGCCTCTTGAAGATGGTTAACACAATGAGTCAGGGCTGGTTGTGATTGTCATCGACAGGTAATTATCTATTTGCATTTGAAGACAGTAATTAAAAGTTTAGCAATCAGCACATAGTTTTTGCGGCAAACCAAAAATTTTAATTATCGAGGAGATCATTTTCAGTTCATAAATTTAAATGCCAGTTGTACCCATTCATCAAAATTACATTACATCATCTTTTGCCAAATATTTCCTCTCCTCCTCGCATTTCGAGTTAGTATAACGGTTCATTGTATTTTTCCACGTCTCCGAATGGATTGATAATTTATCCAAGGGTCACCAAAGTGTCATATTCCTATTATATTTGGAATTTTCATTAGTACTCTGCGGTCTCGGATACATATCACAGTCTGTTTGTATTCAATTGCTATTTTAATTGTTAGTTGTCAGCTATTGCGTAGATAAAGGTTGAAGATTAATGATTAAGAGACTTGTAGTTTTTCTTCATTTTGGCGACGGAAGTTTTGGTACTGAGTATATTTATTGTTGATATTCTGCCTTTTAAAATGTAATACATGTATAACGATGATAGTTTTGAAAATACGAAGTTTCTAAATACTCAAATACGTATTTAAAGCAATATATAACGGTTGACCTTGAATATTTATTGTAGATTTAATAAACCATAATTTTTTCGCATTAAAAAATATTTTAAATTTATATCTACTGTTTAATTTATATTTGGCATTCCAATAACTTGTGAAAGGAGTTGGAATAACTTCATAGGCGAAACTGCCGCGCATGTTGTTCTCTGTTTAGTAAAGCTTTGCTTTATTAAACCCAGGTGAGGTAGCTTGCCTTCCTGTCGTCCACATGACATAAGGCTTCACGCCCCTCTCGCTGGAAAGGGGCAGACAAAAAGAAAGCACTTCAACAACACGCCCTGTCCAACGAGCCACCATCTCTCCGCCGCCGTGACAATGCTGCCTGGTTACGACCGTGGCGTGGGTCGCAAAAACAAAATCTCGATGCGTTGCCGGGGAAACAGAGCGGGTGCTTTGGAGGGTGGTGGGGAGGGTCTGGGGAATCCCCCCCTCACTTCGTTTCCACTGGGGTGACACTCTCCTCCCGGTGACGACGTGGCCAACCCAGCCACGTTGCCATGGGAGGGAGGGAGGGAGGGAAACAGAAGCAGGTGGGCGCCCTGGGGGAGGGGAAGGGGAGAGGAGAAGAAAGGCGGGACCAGCGGCGAAAGAAATGAGGAAAAGGAGCGAAATTTAAAATACAGGAATTTAAATCGGATAGCTTTACTGAAGATATTTGGCGCATATTAAAACCACCAGCGTATTATGCTAGTTTCGAACAGATAAATAAGATTAAAGAGATAGATTGTCGTACTGATAGTTTCGAGATTGCATTATTCCCCACGTACTATTATAGAACATAATAGGCAGCATAGCAAACGGATAGGTAGGGGAAATATTTTTGAGCAGTCTGTAGAGCAAGATGGATGAATTAACAACCATTCCATTTATTGCTATGTAGCTACTAACAATCAAGTTGCACGAGACCAATAGTAACTTTTTAAAAAACATTCTCGGGTTTCTAGCCGAGTAAGATGTTTTGTTGCTAACGTTTCGATGGAGGAATTCCATCGAAACGTTAGCAACAAAACATCTTACTCGGCTAGAAACCCGAGAATGTTTTTTAAATATCATTCGCCGAGAAAGAACGAGATCATACAATAGTAACTTCTTTGCATGTCAATAGTGCTTGCTTGGTGATCTTCAACCCCTGCCACACACCCTCATCTACAAATACACAATACACTGCAGGCCACCGCGAGGGTGTGTGGCAGGGGGTGAAGATCACTAAGCATGCACTATTGACATGCAAACAAGCAACTATAGGGTCTCATGCAACTAGATTGTTAGTATCTATAGCATTTAAGGGGTTAATACATGCATCATGCACTACAGAATACTCTAAAATATTTCCCCAACCTATCCCTTTGTTATGCTGCCTATTCTGTTCTCTTATAGTACGGGGAAAAATGCCATTTTGAATCTATCAGTACGACAATCTATCTCTCTAATCTTATTTGGCTGGTCGAATCTAGCATAATATGCTGGTGTTTTTCATATGTGCCTAACAACTTCAGTAAATCTATCCGATTAAAATTTCTCCCGTAGATTTAATCTGTACTTCAACCTACGCTCTGATAATGATTCCCACCCTAATTCTTGTATTATTTCTGAAACACTAGTCAACCTATCGTAACACATTTTAACCAACCTAGATGCTCTACGCTACACACTGTCTATTTCTCTGATCAAACCTAATTCAATCGGATCCCATACACTGGCTGAATACTTAAGGTGGGGCCTAACTAGTGAAAAGTAACATCGTTCTTTTGTCTTCTCACATTTCCCAAGTACTCTTTTTACAAAACCCATCTTTCTCTTCGCTCGGCCGCATATTTCCCAGATGTGTCTTCCCCACGATATATCTTTAGTGATTTGTACACCTAAATACCTTATGGTTTCAACGCTTTCGATATTAGTGTTATGAATGCTATAGGATCACTCTATCGAATAATTCCTCCACCAAAAATTAATAGCTAGACACTTATTAAGATTAAGTTCTCTCTGCCACTTGTCGCACCACTCTTGAGTTGCATCTAAATCCTGGCTAAGTGATTTCCTGTCTTCTTCTTTATGCCCCTATACACTACCGCATCGTCTGCAAAAACCCTCGTAGTGGCTTGCAGGGTATCGCGTAGAAGTAGATGTTTATGAGCGTCTAACATACAGGTAATCTAATCCCACCTTACTCTTTCGTCATTCCTGTCACCTAATACTAACAATTCCCTGTCTTCATTTGAAACTTCTCATATTTTATATTTTTTCTAATGTCGTTCAAAGTGATTACCTATTCCTCCGGTCTCTTCTTGATAATCGTTCTGCTCTCAATCACAGGCAAGAGCACTCTGCGTTTCGGATCGTCCTTTGTCCAATTTTCCTAGCTCCAAGTGGAAAGGTCTCCCGGCAAAAAATAATGCCATCCAATGCATTTAGTATTTCAAATGAAAACCACTCTATGCGCAGGCGTAGCGAGAATAAATGAAAATGCCAGGGTGCCCACAATTTTGTTCAAGGTGTTGACTGATTTGATAAATAGTCATGGCATGATCTATGTTGAATTGGGATTTGGAGTACTTAGTGAACTAAAAAATGTTTACATATACATATAACTGCAGTGTCCAACAAATTAAAGGACAAATGAAAAATCGGTAAATCAACAGTATTGTCATACTGGTATTAACATTTTTAAAATTAAAGAACGGAAAATCAAGTTTCTTTCTGGCGTAGCAACCAAACCTCTTCTCATTTCCGTAGGACGTTGGATTGGATGGGTGGTTTTGGCCCACCCGTGGACCAAGATGCCGTGAACACGCCGTGCCGGAATCGCTTCTCAAAATTCAAAATGCGTCAATCCACTAAGCCCAATGCTGTCGTCAAGTAAGTCAATCTGCTTCAAATTTAAATCTAAGACCTCCTCCCTAAATATAGCTGCTTGCAAATAGGCTGAAAAAGATGAATATACTCAAGGAAGGCAATACATCGGAAAAGTAGAGCAGTGATCTAAAAGGATGAACATCCCCTAGCAAGGAATGAATTAGAGTGTAAGGCGAGATCCAAATAGATTTCCTCGATTTCGCTGAATTTATTTCTTTCCTAAGGATCTTTCGACAGGACAACAGAAACTTGCGCATGCTATTATATTGAGGTAACACCAAAGAAACTTTTTCAGAGGGATTTTTTTTCATGGGTGTTATCAAGTATGTTTCCGCACTAATAAGCGTTTCAGACCAGGAGGAAAGATATAAGGATAGGGATGGAAGGGATAGGGATCGATTTAATTTCTTTCAGAGGGATGCAATGTCATATGAACCATGCAATTTCATATGACCCTTTTTTAGGGAACTAATTGAGTAATGATAATTATTATTATCAAGTTTTTTTTAATTGTTTTTGCCCTAACTTGTTTTAAGAGCCTATTGAACTTTGTAAAACATACTGAACTAAAACTTCACATTGGTCCAAAGACTGTCGCTTCAGTATGGAAGACTTCGCAACTAAGGTTTGAAAAATTAAGGCTTGTGAATGATTTACTTTGCTACAGCACCACCGAGCGGCATGAAAAATAAATATATTTCACGTCACACGTATAACTTTTGATGTCGCGTTCTCGCACTGTAGAATTTTTTCACATTTTAAATAATGAGGAAAAATAACGAAAGTCATTTTAAAATCGGACGTTTTAAAACACGTTCTCTAGAAGTTAAAAACTTTTCAACAAGACAGTTAAAAAAGAATAAACGGCAAATACCCTATATAAAGAGGTTAAGAGTCCAAGAAGATGTTTAAGGATAGTTTACGCCGGGAAAGAGCTAAATCATAGAACATATTACAACAACAGTGATTGTTACAAGGTGACACAGCGCCTTTCTCGATAAGGCGCCTTTGTGCTTATAAATCGGCACACAGGACATGGCGTCTAGCGGCGTCTTTAAGTATGGGAGAGACTTGAAGCCAATCTAGCGAGAAGAGCATAGTGAGAGAAAGCTAGGATTTATAACAAGAGTATTTGGGAAATGTGATGAGAAGACAAAAGAACGATTTTACTTTCCACTAGTTAGGCCCCACCTTGAGTATGCAGCCAGTGTATGGGATCCTAATGAAGCAGGTTTGATCAGAGAACTAGACAGTGTGCAGCGTAGAGCAGCTAGGTTCGTTAAAAAGTGTTACGATAGGTTGAGTAGTGTTTCAGAATTAATACAAGAATTAGGGTGGGAGTATCAGAGCGTATGTTAAGGTACAGATTAAATCTATTAGAGAAATTTCAATCGGATAGCTTTACTGAAAATGTTAGGCACATTAAAAACACCAGCGTATTATGCTAGATTCGACCATAAAAATAAGATTAGAGAGATAGATTGTCGTACTGATAGATTCAAAATGGCATTTTTCCCCCGTACTATAAGAGAACAGAATAGGCAGTATAGCAAAAGGATAGGTAGGGGAATTACTTTAGAGTAGTCTGTAGTGCATGATTCATGTATTAATCCCTTAAATATTATATACACTAACAATCTAGTTGCATGTGACCCTATAGTTGCTTGTTTGAATGTCGGTAGTGCATGCTTGGTGATCTTCACCCCCTGCCACACACCCTCGTGATGGCTTGCAGGGTATCGTGTAGATGTAGATGTAGCGCGAGGCCAATATGCTACTCTCGGACGAATTGTTTTGATTGCCTATCAAAACATTTAATTAGCCGTTAAACTGTAGTCTTTTGCAGCAGTGACCATACAGGAAAGGGAAGACCGGTTGATTGGACGATAGAGATAAGGAGGGAATGTTGTAACAGAGAAGACTTGTCAGTATAAACGGGTTGGACTATATAAGAATCGTGAGAGGTTAACTAAGGACCAAGGTTAGAAGGTAATTTTTAACTTCCTTGGTTAAACCAATCTTTTGAGTCATGAATGGTAATGATGTTCCTCATTTGATGCGACAATTTAACTTTGCCTTGAGATCAATCACGATTGATCGGGAATACTAAATTTATTAAGCCCGCTTCGTAATTGCGAAGACACATTATCCATGCTACTGCGGTGAGCGGGATCTGGGACGCCATTAGCGCCTCAACGCAAAACAGCCACGCATCTAACTCCGTAATTATCTCAAGTTCCGACGGAAATATCACAACCGTGCCCCCGCTTAACCTAAATGAATTAGTACGCTTCTAAGTAGTGTGGTGGTTTTCGGAGTTTAACTAATGCAGTAGGGGTTTTATTGAATTTATGGAGCATTAACTTGACAAAGACATAGGTAAAGCTGACGTCAAAAGTTGAATTGGAGAAAAAGGAACATTTAGGTGTTTTAAAATTTGGAAACAAAGAGGTTAGGCTCATTTAGACTTATTTTCGATTCCATTTTGTCTATGAAAATGGTGTGTATGGATTGATTATTCCTACTCCAAACTTTGAAACTGGAATAATTCTATTTTGAATCTCTTGCATCACATATTATGAGGAGATATTTTGAGAAAATGGCCCTTTTGAATGTATAATATGTTAGTGAGACAACAGCAGTGTCCATCTTCTGGATATGTTTTAGCTGGCGTACATGATGCACTTGAACTTCAAAATTGGATTTTAGCTCCAAAGCTTGGATTTTTTTAATGGGCGCACTGCAGAATCTAACATTTACAACTGCTGATATTCCGCAGAGAAAAAAATCATTCGCCTTGACCGGGACTCGAATCCGGACCCCCATATTTCCGGCCAGCCCGGCCGAGGTAACGCTGCTGAAGTTTTCACGGCTAGTTCGTGAGCATTGAATTGATTCACAACTGCTGAAAAACATTGTAATATGGATCTAAATTTCTATGTAAAAAGATGAAGCTTTGAGTATATTATAAAACCTTTGTCCATTTTTTTTCCTAATCTCTACTACTGCGAAGGCAAAGCATATCTATCGAAATGTGTAGTTAAATATGCGTATGAAATATCAATGTTCGATCCAGAAACACTCGAAGGAAATGCGGTCTTTAGACCAATTGCGTTGACATTGTGATGAATGTCGTGTTGATGGATTCCATGCATGTGTAATTCCCCTCATTAAAACCGCTATGGGGGCTCTACTTAGTTGATAGGCTTTAAAAACAACTACAGCGAATTTTATGTCACCGCATATCACATCAATATTCCTCGACGGTGCATTTGCTGTTGCCAGCGAGAAGAACGCCCACGAGATCAACTTTATTTTCGGTCGCAAAAGCTATGATCGAATTCTAAGCAGGAATACTTGCAGAGCCTCGTAATTTACGTAACATTTCGTATGTCGATGTTACGACATACGAAATGATGTTGAGACATACGAAATGATGTTGATGCCCATATTTCCCTGCTTAGGTATAGGCAGAAATGAAACAAATTTAGGGCTCACCATTTTGTCTCTATATCCACATAATACCCTCCAAGCCACCGTAAAGATGTGTGGCAGGGGGTGAATTCAAAACAAACATGCACTACATATCATGCATTTAAAGCATTAGTAATAATATTCCAGTCTAAACTCACAATTTAAAATAAGATAAAAATAGAAAAACAAGCAAGCAAAAAATGCTTTTAGTTGGGTTAGCTTGAAGTTCTTATCCCAACATGCAACTACCTATGGTATCCATTGATACTCTCGTATTGGATATATTTACCGCTATTCATATCCCTATTTGTACGAGGAAAAAAGGACATTTTGAATCTGTTAGTTAGGCAATCAATTTCTCTAATTTTGTGATTACGGTTCAGCCTACTATAGTAAGCTGGGGTCCACAAAATATTTTTTACGTCATCACTGAAAATTATATCTTGGAACTTAGTGAAGAGATTAACGAATGCAAGATATTCCACAGAGAAAAAAACCATTCGCCTTGACCGGGACTCGAACCCGGACCCCCTGATTCCCCCCTGAATCAGGTGGTCCGGGTTCGAGTCCCGGTCAAGGCGAATGATTTTTTGTCTTTGGAATATCTTGCATTCGTGCATCTCAGCGGGTAACTCCGTTAAAGTTATCGCGGCTAGCTCGCGAGCTTTGAATTTGTGAAGAGATTAAGTCTGCATTACAACCTACGATCTGACAATGATATACTGCTCTTTTACTCTATATTTATGCCAAATGTTAGAACTGAACCTTATAATGTACACAGAAATAATGGAGAAGAACTTATTTATGTCCATGATATGATTTCCTAGCATAAAGATTTGTCTTTAAAGGTTCATGGTTAGCTTCATTCTATATATTTTGAGGGAAAATTGAAGCAGGCAATTTTTCACTGAAATTGATCAGGCTCAATTTTAATCTGGTAAATTTAAAATGTGTGACATCCGGACGAATAGCATGCAACATTGAATGAAGCAATGAATGAACCAATCACGATGCAAAGTTTCAAAGTCCGGTCTGAATTATTTAAAAGTTATCCAGTGTTTTTCGACATCACTTCATGAGGGGTGACATGAAGAGGAAAATCCTGCGATGGACGGAGGAATCGGAAAAGAGGGAGACCTGGATTGTTGACCACCAGGAGGCAGCGTGGTCACCATGGCAGCCGTCCGTTGCCCTCTCGGGGGCGAGGGAAACTGCGCGCATCCACAACTAATGCAATGGGCAACGTGATTCTTTTTGGTGAGCTGACTCATGGCTCACCACTCAATTCAGCGAGTGGCTCACACGGAGCGACTCCTTTTGGTGTAATTTGGATTGGGAGGGGAGGGAAAGGAAGACCTGGGGATTTATTTTGTAAACTCACTTTTTTAATGACTCTTTGCGGGAAGGCGGGAGATCCGTTTCGCTCTCTTAATGATCGGCTCACGAACGGTTCGTGAATTGTCGAAGCTTCTGTCGGTAGCGCTATCTGTTGCCGATCTCGTTGTGCTGAGGTTCTTCACGTTGTGCAAATTCCAAAAATACAATTTAAAATCGTTTGTATTTTTCTCGCTCTTGCTTTTTTTCCAACTCAAACTTCATGTGGAAACGATGGTGGCTCCATTCCACGTTCTTTATGAAGATGAGATGGGAACTAATGGCAGGTGGAGATAATGAAACGGATCAAGAGTCGAAAGATACGAATCAGAGGGGATGAATCGTCTAAAAGACCAGCACATGACCGGCAGTTCACCGCTTGAGATCCGAAGATGGTCACGCTGCCTAGGTGGCGGAGTCTAACTACGAAAAAGTGACATTTTATTAAGTATTCTCTCTAAAATTAGATTACAATATAACCCCCCTGGCGAGAGCAGTAAAAATGGATGTTTAGTGCTAAAATGTTCTACAAAACTTTATTATAAAATATAAGCACAACATACTTAGAAATGGAAAAATTTACTTTACAAATTATCATTAAAAACAAAAGATTATGCACTAATTTTCTGCCAGTCTATTCATCCTATCGGGATGAATTTGGCCTGCTTTCGATAAAAGCAAGGTTAAAGGAGAAGCAATATTGGCACTAAGGCTGCTCGTAGAGAAGCGAATGGAGAAGAACAAAACGACTTTCATAGCATTCGTGAATTCAGAGAAGGCTTTTGACAACGTGGATTGGAATTCAATGTTTGGAATTCTGAAAGGAATTGGAGTGTCCTACGATGACCGAAGAATTATCCACAGTTTGTATAAAAACCAAGTAGCTGTGATTAAATCTGGACCCCGCTTTAAAGAAGCAAGAATAAAGAAAGGAGTTAGACAAGACAAGGAGCCTATTAAGAGTGGGTGGCACAGCGCATCTTCTTTTGCGCAGGAGACTTGGGGTTCACCCATTCCCGAGATTGATAACCCCAGGCTTTGCTGCCCATCTCCCATGCATGTCAGTAGAGGAGCCTTCGTTCACTCTTCGCGAGTGTGGATCAGCGATGGCCAATGCGTGAGCGACTCGGCTCAAAAGAGCGCTTCTGAGCTGCGAGTCATGAGAGTCGTATTAGGCGAGTCACGGTTCCCTCCGCCATTACTACTCGTTTTAGCTCACAGCTCGCAACGCAAGTTTCCATGCAACCGCTCGAACGAGTCTTCGAACTCATTACTCATAAAGGCCGTTTTACACGGTCATGGATACTGCGCAGGCTGTTACGTGAACACTAGTGCGCCACTGCGCGAACGCTTGCGAGCAAATTAGAACATGTTCTAATCTGATACATGCGTTCGCGCAAGTTTGAAGTTTATTTCTCTCCCTTAGATGGTGCAGATGTAGCGGCAACGAACTCCTGGGGAATTCTACCAATGAAATAGGTTGTTGACTATTGTGTTGTGTGTTTTTGTTTGAACTCCACTCCTTAGGAAGAGAATAAAGTGCAATAACGAAGAGCTGGGCGATTAATCACGTGGAAGCTTAAATTTCGTACATAAAGGAAGAACCTGTTACCTTGGCCCATATCTGTTTGTTCGTGGTGCAAAATTTTGGGCTAAGTATACGGGACTAGGGTCTCCAATATTATGTTTAGACTATGGCTTAAAAAATATTTTAAAGTTGTGGTAATTTATACCGAAGATTGCACCGTGTAAAGCTGTCAAGCAAGCGTCCTCGCAATTTTCTACGTCACGGACTTTCGATGACGGCTGCACAAACGGAATCAACATCAACTTGCGCAGTTTCAATGACCGTGTAAAACGGCCTTAAGATTGCCTGTCGTCTTTATTTGTATATGCGTTATTTTCTTTATTTTGTCTTTTTCTTTATTGTCGTCTTTATTTGTCTTAAGGTGATTTATGAGGACTCACGCGTCTTCACAAATCACCCTTGAAGACGCTGATACCCCGCTGGTCTTGTGAACAATTAACATTCAGTTCTAACGACCACAAATATCGACACGCTCTATGAATTGAATCCTACATAACATTTGCCGCAGCTCATCCGCATGGAATAAACGCCGAGTTCATCGCCGACGGCGGAAGACCAATCTCCGCGACCTTGGCCATTCGGAATGGAGGGCATTTATAATTGACCACCGCCCGCGGCCGTGGAAAAGCCCCCGGAGACACGTGTCCAGGAGGAAAAACCAGGGGACAGATGGATGGATGGGGAGCGCATTTTATGTCGAGGCGGAAGAGGGAATGGCTCCTGTTTCGCGGCCTCTTGGGAGTTTTCCTCGCCTGATTGGCGGGAGGGACGGAATGAGAGGACCGGAAGTCGTTGCGTGGAACGTGAACCTCAAGGTCGTCACCGGAAATCATGCCCTCCTCCGCCTTGACCTTCATCCGCTCCGCCCACGCCGAGTTTCTCAGAGTGCAGCTTGCTTCGCTCTCTTCCTTTAAGGCCGTTTTACGCGGTCATTGAAACTGCGCAAGTTCATGTTGAGTCTGTTTGAGCAGTCGTCTGTGAAAGTCCGTGACGTAGAAAATTGCGAGGACGCTTGCTTGAAAGCTTTCCTCGGTTCAATCGTCGGTGCATTATGTCAGTGACAATATACCAGTCAGAAGCGGTAATACCGTCAATGTATCGCATAAAAACAAGATCTGAAAGGTAGCAATTAATTGGGCGTGAAAGATGCGATAAATTACCGCCACTTTAAAATATGTTTTAAGCCATAGTCTAAACATAATAGTGGAGACCCCAGTCCCGTATACTTAGCCCAAAATTTGCACCACGAACGAACGGATGTGGGCCAAGGTAACAGGTTCTTCCTTTACGAACGAAATTTAAGCTTCCACGAAATTAATCGCCCAGCTCATCATTACTGCACTTTATTCACTACCTAAGGAGTTGAGTGCAAACTAAAACACCCAACTCAATCGTCAACAACCTATTTAATTTCTAGAATTCCCCAGGCAGTTCTTTGCCGCTACGTCTGCACCATCTAGTGAGAGAAATAAACTTCAAACTTGCGCGAACACATGTATCAGATTGTTCTTATTTGCTCGGAAGCTTTCGCGCAGTGGCGCTGTCTCTCCTCGCAAGTCGTCGCTTTACACGGTGCAATATTTCTTGCGAAAGTGTTCACGCAACAGCCTGCGCAGTATCAATGACCGTGTGAAACGGCGTTAAAGTGGATCAATATAGAACTTGATGCGTACAAACGCATGGCAGTGAGGCAATTGAGAATTTCAATTAGTATGGCCGCGACAGCCAAGAAAAAACTAAAATCAGTTGAAATGTAGCATTAGAGAAGAACTGTAGAGAGAAGTTAATTAGACCGTGTGAATAACGAAAAATATCGATGAAGAGTAGGGGAGAAAATAAACCAGAATAAAACTTTACGTCAAAGAAAATACAACGTTATCTTACATATTTTTAAATACAGTGACCTTATGACTCGGGAGTGGTCGAGATAATTTTGATAATGAAGACCAGCTTAGAAACAAGATCTTATCTAAAGTATATGGAGGACTTCGTGAAAAATTAAAACGTAAGGCATTATGTTACCTGATAGTAAAACCAAGCGAAAGCTATTTTCAACCAATCCTAATTCGAGAGGGGATGGAGATTAAAAAAAGCAACACCAACAATTGAGCCAAAGGCATGAGATCAGGAGCACATGACTTCCAGTTTTGAAGTCTATAATATTCGAGAGGAATAACCCCACCCCCTCCCACCCTTCACCCCTCTTACCCGCACCCATACCCGAGAAATACATAGAGGGACGATTCTTTCCTGAAGAGGCCTCAGGCGGAGGAAAGGGGAAACGGTGAAAACCCAAGATAACCAGAGCTACCCAATACTTATCTATATCTATATCTAAGACATGCCCTGCAAGCCACCTCGAGGGTGTGTGGCAGGGGGTGCATCCGCACCAGGAACAATGACACAACAAACAAAAGTGAACACCACAAATCAAACACTACACCTTTAAAAGTAATTGGGGAAAAAAGAATAAAAACTACCAAATCCCAATCATGCAGGACACACCCACGAATACCGTGCATGCCTTGAAACCCGACACCAATTTCATAGATACTCATGCATGCAAAAAAAGGCATTGCATGCTCGTTGCATATTGATTTGAACATGCAGGAAATAAAAAAAAAAATTCGACCTACTCTGAATATTACCTCTATAATTATTACCGATTTACGCGATGTTTAATGTTCTGATCACGAATCGTACGCGGAAAAATGTCATTTTAAACCTGTCCGTCCTGCAATCTATCTCCTTATTTTTATTAGTATTATCGAGCCTACCATAATAAGTCGGAGCCAGCAATATATTATTCACGTCATTAATGAAATGTCCCTCCTTAAATATTCCCAGAAGATTAAGTCTATAATTCAGCCTGCGTTGTGACAGCGATTCCCATCCCAATTCGGCTAACATACCAGACACACTGCTTTCCCTATCGTAACACCCTTTTACATATCTCGCTGCTCTTCGTTGTACTCGATCTAATTCGTAAATTAATCCTGCTTCATGAGGGTCCCATATACTCGCAGCATATTCTAAGTGTGGTCTAACAATTGAAAAATGGCAACGTTCCTTCACCCTCTCCTCACTTTTCCCTAATATTCTTTTAATAAACCCCGACTTTCTATTTGTTTGTCTGCATATTTCCCTGATATTTTTCCCCCATGATAGATCCTGAGTAAGTGTTACACCTAAGTACTTAATTGATTCCACGTTTACTAATTCCGTTCCTTGAATCATATACTTTCCTTCTATCGAGTTGTTTCTTTTCTATAAATTTACTGTCACGCACTTTTTTATGTTCAGTTGTAGTTTCCATTTATCGCACCACGCCTGAATTGATACGAATTGAATACTGAATTGCTTATAATATCACAATTCCTGTTTTGGTGACTGTAGACCTCCAATATCTCGTTCATTAATACGTGATTCTTTCTAGCTCATCGAATTTCCATCATTCATCCTTATCCAATCCTTAGACATTCTTGATTCTCTTTTGAGGGGGGATGAGAACAATTAAATATCAGACGATAAAGCTGGGAATAAAATTACTCACCTGAGCACATCATCATCATCATTGGTCAACAATCCTAGGATTGGTTTGACGCAGCTTTCCACTCGACTCTTCTATCGTCCAACCTTTTCATTGTGACATAATTCTTCTCTTTTACATCCTTCAAGACCTGTTCCATGTATCTCATACGAGGCCTGCCTTTTCCAATCTTCCCGTTCACTTTTCCCTCAACGTTTGTCTTCATCAGGCCATCGTGTCTCAAGATATGGCCAATGAAGTTGTCCCATCTTCTTTTTAGAGTTATCATTAGACTTCTCTTTTTCCCCAATCTTCTTAAGACTTCTTCGTTTGTCCATCGGTCGATCCATTTAATCTTCAGCATTTTTATGTAATCCCATGTTTCGAATGATTCCACCCTTTTCTTATCCGCTGCTGTCATCGTCCATGCTTCACTGCCGTAAAGAAAAATGCTACAGCTGTATGTTCGGAAGAACTTACGCTTGTACTCCTTACTTCTACGCTTGTATTTCCAGCGGTAAGAAGATTCTTCTTTCGATAGAATGCCCTCTTTTCCTGAGCTATTCTACTCACTATTTCTTTCTTGCTTCGTCCACCGTTGGTTGCTCGGCTTCCCAGGTAACAGAACTCCTTCACCTCTTCAAGGTTTAGTTTTCCTAGTTTGACATTGGTTTTGGCCTCTGCTTTCTTGCTGCACACCAATATTGTAGTATTCTTCTTATTTATCTTCAGCTGATATCTGGCCATTGTTCTTTCCATGGTTACAAGATTCTTGTCCAGATCCCTGTGTATCTCTGCTATGAGTGATCGGCGAATCGCAGCAGGGTAATTTTTTCTCCGTGGACAGTCACTCCAGAAGACTTCTCTTTGATTTCATTGATGTCTCTCTCGATGTAAGAATTGAAATACGGGAGACAGTGCACAGCCTTGTCTCACTCCTTCCCTTATTCTTGACTCTTCACAGCTGGGTCCAGATTTAATCACAGCTACTTGGTTTTTGTACAGACTGTGTATAATTCTTCGGTCATTGTAGGACACTCCAATTCCCTTCAGCATTCCAAGCATTGAATCGCAACCCACTATGTCAAAGGCCTTCTCTAAATCCACAAATGCAGTGAAGGTCGGTTTGTTCTTCTCCATTCTCTTCTCTGTGAGCAGCCTAAGGGCCAATATTGCTTCCCTTGTACCCTTACTTTTCCTGAATCCGAATTGATCTTCATCCAGGAACTGCTCTGCTTTTCGTTCTAATCTTCTGTAGATGATCCTGGCCAGTATGCATGTGTCGTCAGGCATATAAGTCCTAAATTTTTCGCAATTCTCCGCACTGTTGTTCTTGGAAAAAGGAATGATGATGTTTTTCTCGAAGTCCCTTGGAATTTCTCCTGTTGAGTACATATCGCAGAGCATGTAACTCTCAACTGAGCACAATACTAAATACATCCTGTGCTGTAGCGCCTAAACATATAATCAAATGCCTGGTAAGAGACGGCTATTATAAAAGGTCGAGCACGAGGTCGAATATTGAGAGGGGGTTTCGGTCCAAGGCTCCCAGGGGCGTCGGATGTCTTCTCGAGAAAGAAAGTAAGCCAAAAGATGCGTCAATTTCGCGGAGATCAAATATCTTCGAGCTAGAGCAGGAGAGGCGGCGAGTAGGAGAACAGCTGGAGGGGGTGCGATCTTACTTCTCTTCTCTGATGAAAAGTTTATCTTAAAGTGGTGCTATCACCGGCTAGCTAGCTATTGCTCAGCAGAGATTTATATCCGTCACTGCTGAAAACGAAGTATTCTCGTGCATTCGAACTCATGAGCAAGATCTATTTTTTTACTCTGAGGATTCGGGAGCACCAAATTATTTCTCACGGCATTACGACAAAATGCTACCTCATAATCTTCAAAACCTGGCATAGTATTCTTTTTCCAGCACGGCGTTGATTGTTTTTATATTACTGGTTGCTCAACTCTAGAAAGTTTACATAGAAACCGCCAGATGTCGCTGTAGCCACAATCCTCCGACCCAAAATAGTTCATTTTTTTAACGGGTGGTGGCGCTAGAACCCATTAGTTTGCTTGTTCTTGAAAATTAACATGGAAAATTATAGCGGAAACGACAAAACGTAATGTTTTTTTCACGTATTCAGTGATAAGGAGATTTTCTGGAGGTAATATTTTTTGACAGTACGATACTGTGCGTAGCGGCAAAAAAGTGGTGCTATTAGCACAGACAAGTCAGCGGTGGTTCAGGAGTAGTGGCGGAAAGTAAATCCCTTGCCGCCGCTCGTTGTGGAATCCCAATTACATCCCCGTGAACGCCATTGTTTATGACAACAGGTCGTGTTTTTTGCCTGGGTGTAAGTTGGGGTACGAGGTTACGAGGAAAGAAAATTCCAGACTGGGCATTAAAAAGGCCCATTTGTTTAAGGCGGCGGTAAACGCTGACTGTTGCAAAGCATTTTTTAAATAGTTGTTTCATGCGCATGAATCTAAGCTGTGATAACGGCAGAGTGCCGAAGTCTCTTTTATTCTTAGCAACAAGTTTAGGTATATAATACGAATGTTGCAGCTACGTGTCCATCATAACTGCATTTGTGTGTAGATGAAACTCCCTTTTCCGCTCATAATTTTCAGTTGACCTTATTCATAGATGGCCGACGGTGGTTTGTACCGTATGTGGTAGACGCGTTGATTTTAATTATGCTAGTAATCTGTGCCCCCTATTGTCTATCGCAGGACACAAAGAGTATTCACATTGGAATTGAATTTTTAAAAACAATTGTATGTAGAATTAAATTCTTAAAAAGTTATTAGGAACCTTAATTTTACCAAAAATGGGTCTGATATCGTGGCTCGGGTTACATGTTTAAATATTACTGACTGAGAAGCCCGTTGATTTTCAGCAGGAGGGTGAAGAGTAAGATATGTGGTACCTAGTTCTTTATGTGCATAATTAAGTCGGCCGTTGGGCGTGAAAATGCTGTTGTTCATTTCTCTTCGCCAAGATTCATAAGTTTGTTCATCGCAGCCTGCAACACACCACTAATAGACCTTCAATCACAATTTAATTCTCATTTTTACTTAATCTGCGGCGTAATTACGATAGGTGAAGTCCCCATTTGTAAATCCAATGCCGTGCTTACCAAGGAAATACGGAATTGTTGTCATTCAAGACGAATGGGTGATTTTGGAGTTACAAACACTATGATCTTGGAGAGACTTATCGTAAATATAAAATCAAATGATGGAATAAGAAACTTTATTGTTTTATCCATCTGCCTGTGAAAATTAAAAACGAATGTCCCAACCGTTAGTTAGTTAATAAAAAAACCACAGCATTGATTCTTGTGCTTTTCTTTTGGGGATGACACTTGGGTCTTTTAGGGACCCGGGAACTTTTTCACGAAATAATATGTAAAAGTTGATTTTCCTCAGATCAATAACTATTTTTTCACATTATTTTAACTCGATCGGATAAAAACTATAATTTGATTTGTATGAACGTCAAACAGACAAACATTCACTTTTATGTACCTATAAGAGAGAAAGCGTAACAGATTTCTCGCATGGTCGCGCACAAACGTTTCATTTGCTATATTTTGGCAACATTCTTACAATCCGGTCCATCAGCCCTTGGACGTATGGCAGGAAGGACCTTTTCTCTGGATCTGTTTCTTTCAGCGGCGACTTCAGTACCGTCTGCTTTTCTTTTTCCCGGATTTCCCTGTCAGTATTGCTTGTTCTGTAGCCTTTGTTACGTAAAATCCTTCTTAATGTTTTTAGTTCACTTGATCGGTGCTCATCATTGCTTAAAATAAAAAAAACGATGGACCATTGTCTTCAACACGTAATTTATTTGTCCCGGGTGGTGGTGCGAGCTGGCGTGGAGGTAGGGAGGAGGTGGATAATGTAAATGTCCTTAGGTAAAGGTACTTTTCTCTCATATTTTACTTGTAATTCAGAATGTGTAATGACTCCGTATGTAACTGACAAGGGGTTACATGTCATATGGTTTTGTATTGATATGCCCCAATAAAGATGAATTATCATTGACTTTATCTTTCAAATATTTAAGCTTCTCGATCCCGAGTGTTTCTTTTAGTCCCTGGCTGCCTTAAAATGTGGTAACTAATTGCTATTGCATCCTCTCTCGTACTTGCTTTTTTTATTAGCGTTCAACTTAAAATTCCTTTACATAATTACCTTTGCCATAAGATCTTTCTTGTTGTCTTTGTTTTCCATCAAATGCCATCAAAGACTGTTAATCCAGTTCATTAAAATACCCATAAGATAAAATAATACCCTCCAATGCTAAATACGTCCCAAAAATGAAGAAGAGAAATATTTGTTATAACAATTATGTCCACAGCATTCTTGACCACATGTAAAATTAGGGAATTGAGGGTTCTCGTAGCTTACAAATTAGACTACTGTCGCAGATTTGACGACTTCGAGTTCATTAATTGTGATTGTGGAGTCACTAGAAAGCGTTTAATCTTCAAATTTCGAGAGGTAGGAACGACCTTATTGGAGAGTCCAATTTCTGATTACTTCAGCTTTACTAGGTCTTATTTACTCGCCGATTTTAGAAAACTTGCGATTTATAGCGCATTTCCATGGTGAAATTATTCAGTTCAGTCAATCGTTTCTCTTATAACTCGTCCAATTCAGACTCGTTCTCGTCCCGACATATTTTCGAACCGCCGCCGAGATAGTTCCACATTTCCCCAAGTGGCGGCGCCACCGTTAGATCAATTGTCATGCGTCGTCACAGGCAACACTCCCAAGGGGGAGATGAACGACCATTTTATAGGGACCTTGGTTTTTATATAAAAAGGCATTGACTGTAATTGTGATATGATTGTACGTCTTGAGAATTAGTGGCTAACAATCGTAATGAATGCTCAATCCAATTCCTTCACATGACAACAAATGTCACGTGAGTGCTTAAAGTTTAGATTACTCCTGCGTCGGGAGGGCTTCGAACCTTATCCTATCCCCATCCCTTCCATTCCTATCCTTATACCTTTCCTCCCGGTCTGAAGCGCCTATTAGTGCGGAAACAGACTTGAAAACACCCATGATGGTGGCAAGGAAGATAATTAATACAGTATCAGCAAAGGCGAGTCCCTGAACTACATTCTCCTCTCTCCGTTAAAGGAGCAACTTGCGTATTTGATTCCACCTGTTACGCGTAGGCACATGTTGGATCGGGCTTTCGCATTCTTCATCAATCAAATCCTAGTTTCACTTCTTGTAACGCTAATCCTTTCTTAGGCGACATTTGAGCACTTTTTCGATTACTTATGTGGTGGAAGGGTTGTTTTGGTTGGCTGAGTTTCCAGCAGGGATGCCACATCGGCTAAAAAACATCGAGTGGTCAATGGTTCGATGTTTATAAAAGTACTCACCACTCACTCATTATTCATCGACAAAAAACATCGATGTTTCGATGTATCGTGTTTCTATGCCTTCATATCCGAGGTTAGGTATTATCATAGATGTATTAGGTATTATGCATCAGAAATTTTGCATCTTCTTTAAAACTTGCAATTTTGAAAATTATTCGGAAATCGGACATGGTTTAGTAAAATAATGATAAATAATAAGCAAATATTTTTCCATTGAATTTATTTTTAAACATAGAAAACATATCACTGTTTCATAATGAAATAAAGATAAATAAACATAATACAACAAAAAACTAATAACACAATAAAGTGGTGTATCTGTTCCCTAAAATATTCTAAACTTGGTAGTATAAAAAAAATCAAATTGAAAAACAGTGGGTTTAAATCGTTTAAACCTCCCAGTATCGGTAAGGAACACTCTTTGCTTAATGCAGCGACCCCAACCTACTCCTGTTATCTTGTACCGCCAAGTTGAGAGCTGATACAACCCTCTCAGAAGGTACTGGTGTAGGCATGGCGGATCATGTTCTTGGAAGGCAACACTGGGATGAAAACATGAATGATTTTATACCTTCACTTGTTTCCCTACACGCGAACGATAGATGGCGTAGTTAGGGAAGGTTCGTTCGTATTCTTAAAAGGCTTATGATAATCAGAAAATGAATTATTGGTCAACCAAAAACATTTATTATACCGCTAGTTTCCTAAAACGTCGTTGCGATGTTGAGTGTTTTGAAAACATCGAGTCGATGTTCGATCGATTGTCTTACCACTTGATGTTTTCGATGCATCGGTAAAAAAACATCGAGTAGTCCCATACATCGATGTCGATGTGACATCCCTAGTTTCCAGTACTTTCTTTTACTGGAGCATATTACCTCTTTGTAAAAAGAAAAGGAAATTTATAAGCATTGGCGTCATTGTGGCTTTCTTTATTAAAACCAAATCCTTGTTTTTGGCGTTTTTCAATCAAAATGTTACATCTCTATATGTTTCCCTCCATAGGGCAATGTGTCCTTAAAAATAACGTGTCTTTTACGAAGGAATATTTGGGATTTAGTATACAATTTGAGCTAGTAACTCTCAACTGACCGGATATTCTAACGGCTGAATGCCCCTACCTCTCAAATTCAATGTAAGAAAATGTCATTACTGTTCAATATGGATCAGATTTGCATTTTCACAACATTTATTCCTGAACAGTAATAAATACGATGCTGATTTTGTAAGAAATAACTTTGGCGACCCGGTCGTTCTCTTCACAGAACACTAGATATGCTTTATTTCATTTCAATGTACAGATTAAACCCGTATTCCTGTAATTTTTCGTTATGAAATCATGATAAATTCATGACTGGTTGTCCTTCTTCCCTCATCGAGCATATCTTGGCATTTCTGCGTCTCCTGCGAAGTCCACGAACTAGGGCTTAACGTCCGCACTCATCAAATTCAAAGCGAAATTAATTTCTCTCTAAAATTCAAATACCTAAGCAACAATTTGTTAGGAGAAAAGTTATCAGCACTGCTGTTTCCACAAACACATTTAGGCACGGCCATGGTTTCGTAGCAAGGCTACATCATCAGGTGAACAATGGAGTATGTCAGCAGTCAGTTGATGTTTATGTTGAGGGATGCAATCCGGTATTTGATGGTCAATTTCCGGTATTGGCTGGCCTTGGCTGATTTTCTGGTGCACTTGATATACGACACAGTCTCAGGAAAAACTTTGTGGAAGTTATTGGTAGGAGGAGAGTTATCAACACTGCTGTTTCCACATACACGCTTAGGCACGTACTGATAACTTTTCTCCTACCAATAACTTCCACAAAGTTTTCTGTCGTATAATAATTCGTTACCTACTTCTTCTATGAGTTTGACGGACACGGTAATTTACAAAGCAAAAACTGTTGTCTGTAAGCGGCATACTTTTTAAAAATCAACCTTTATGTGGACTGCATCATGTTAATGTGTCTGTAACATGTACCCAAATTAGTTTATCACTCACATATATTATCTAAGGCACAGTTTCTACCGAAATGAAGATATTCCCCACTTCATATAGCATATTTTCAATGGATTTCTATGAAAAATAAAGAAATTTAAACTTTATGCTTTCACATGAAATATTTATGTCACACGACCGTAGTTTCGACGTAATAAGTCATCGTAATCCTGATCCTGATGATGACGTCTTACGTCGAAACCATGGTCGTATGAAATAAATATTTCATGTGAAAGAACAAAATTTAAATTTCTTCATTTTTCATTATAAATCGCTTTCACCAAGTTACGCGTCACACCATCAATGGATTGCTGCTTTTGAAAAGAATATTCGGGCGTAATATAACTGATACAGATAGAATTCAGGTCTACATGAATAGAAACGAGCAGTTAACACTTCGAATAAAATTAAATTGTCATCTCTTCGAATCCTGAGGGTAGAACACGGAGAGAGAGGATGAGGAAGGAAAGAGATTGGTTTTTGGGCTGTAATGAAGAGCAGAGAACTGGGGGACCGTATGTTTGTGAGGAAAATCTACATCTACGCGATACCCTGCAAGCCACCGCGAGGGTGTGTGGCAGGGGGTGAAGAACACCAAGCATGCACTACTGACATGCAAACAAGCAACTATAGGGTCTCATGCAACTAGATCGTTAGTATATATAGTATTTAAGGGATTAATACATGCATCATGCACTACAGACTACTCTAAAATATTTCCCCTACCTATCCCTTTGCTATGCTGCCTATTCTGCTCTCTTATAGTACGGGGGAAAGTGACATTTTGAATCTATCAGTACGACAACCTAGCTCTCTAATCTTATTTATCTGGTCGAATCTAGCAAAATGGGTAGAATTGGTTCATGAACACGGATCCTTATCAGTAAAACTCTAATGTTAGTTTTAATGCATTTACTGATTGACATTTCTGATCGATGGTATTATATATCAAAATCCGGAGGAATATAAAAAATAGTTTCAATTCTTCTTATCTCTGTGCGTTACGCGAACTTTGATGGAATGAGGCAGGCGGGCGGTTTTGAGTTCGAAACGTTTCGAAAATATGATGATTCAGGATCTTGTTTTTTCCCGGCGTATAATGACGGTGAAGTCTTCACGGGTTTTCCACCGGGTCAGGGAAACGGCTAAGGCCGACGTTTCGACGGCTAACACTGCCATCGTATTTAGGGCGTTGAGTGCGCCCTTCTTCAACGCCCTGAGGACGATGGCAGTGTTAGCCGTCGAAACGTCGGCCTTAGCCGTTTCCCTGACCCGGTGGAGAACCCGTGAAGACTTCACCAACATATCGTGATTCAGTTATTTTCAGTGGCGAGAGTTGGGGGGGGGGGGGGTTTAAAAGACAGACCTGTTCCTTGGTAGCTCCTGACATTTCTGATTCCGGATTAGTCACCGTCTTCCGTATTTTCAATTAAGGGTTTCGAGGGACAAGGGTGGCTCGCCGCTTCGCCGGCCGATGGCGTTCACTCCTTCAGTGGCGTAGTTGTCGGCGATTCTGAAAAGGCCCCGAATCGATAGCGAATGCCGCGGCACTTCGACCCCTTGCGATCTTCCCCCTATCGTCTCCACATCTACGTGACACCTACAGAAAATTAAATAGGGTGTGTGGCAGTAGGTTGGCTTCACACCAAGCATCCACTTCCGATATGTTCATTTATTTATTTAACTGCTCACATACAGCATTTCGGCCAAATTACAGTGTCGCAAAAACAGACAAGAAATATAAACGTAACCAATCAAAACAAAGAGTACAGGGTAAAAATAGTTAAGAACACAAATGCAAGATACGTGGAAAGGGAGGTAGAGAAGAGAGGTTTATTTATTCACAAGGAAATGGGTCATGGCGAAGTTGATAAAAGAGTTTAAGGGCAGAAAAAACGGATCCATTATTATCCGGCAATAAATTCAGTAAGGAGTAAAGGCGGTGGTGGAGAGTGAGCGCTTGACGAGGGATAGTAGGGGGTAATGGCATATGAAGCAAGGAATGCTTATGTGTGGATCGACTACGGACTCTGAGAATAATAGAGGAAAGCAATTCAGGACAATCAGTGTGTGAGTTTAGAATATTGTAAATAAATTTTAAATCTGTTTTAATTCTTTGATGGCAGAGACCAGGGATTGACAGAGAAGATAGGATCGAGCTAGTAGGCATGTTACGGAAGTGTGGAACTCTGTGTTTTACAATTCTGGCGAAGAAGCTTGTTATACTGTTAGGAGAGGTGAGATTGATTGGTGAGATTGGTGGGAGCTGCGATGGACCATATGGGAGAGCAATCTTCTGTGATTGGAAGGATAATTGCTGTGAAGTAAGATTTAAGAGCCTGAGGTTCAGTTATTTCGGTGTAGCGGTATAGGTGACATAATAGAGATATGACTTTGCTCATAATTGAATGAATGTTATCCGGATAAATCCAGATCCACGAATCTTTTGGTACCTATATTGCCTCTTTCTCTTTTTATTCGCATAAAGGCATGGAGATACTTCTGATTACCAACTCAGGCGTTTTGATGGACACTTCACCTGTCTGATACATATTTTTGCAGTTACAAGCTCGCAAGGAATTATCGGAAACAATTATTCTCATATGCTACCATTTATTCCCTTATGTACATGGAAATTCTCTTTCGGGCATGCAAAATTGGCCTATAAACCACATTACTGATTCCCCTGCCGAAAAATCCGTAGAAGTTCCTTAAAAGAATTACATAGGTCATTCTGTAGAAATTCCTAAAACTATTGAAATACTTTTTAAGGTATTTCGTAGAGCGTTCCACAGAGATTCCCTAGCATGCTGTCAGGATCCCAATCAATATTGTACACGGTAACTATGAATAAATCCATCATTATTCCATATTAACACACTCAATTCTGGCCTATTTCATGAAAACTTATTCATGTGCAAAAGTTTTTTTTTTCTTTTATATGAATAAATACATTATTATAAATGCTTTAAAAATAAAGTTTTTGAAATATAAAAATAATTTTTTACTTAGCAACGAACATAACGGGACCCCATGCCTTGACGTCAAGGCATCCACCTCCCAGGGTAACGAGGCATGCCTTGAATTCAAGGCATCCGCGTTGAGTGTGTTAAACGCGGTTATATTGAATTTAGAAATTTCCGGCCTTCTATCTGTATGACCTCATTCAACGTTTTACGTTGGAGTTTTAATTCATTTTAGCAGTTCAAGAAAAACAATCCGAGCTAAATTACTACAGCTCGAGCCTGCATAGCAACAATTTATCGGTGTTTACTTAGCAAAAGCAGGAGTGGATGGAGGAAGTATGGAAAGACTCCTTGAAATGGAATTTTCGAACAGGGCTCGAGTAACTTTGTATTCAAGAGAGGGGAGGAATGCAAGATGGAAGAGCTGCTGAGATGTGAAGGGCTTGAAGGAGGATAGAGTGAATGAGGTTGGAATGGGGTAGGCCAGCAAAGATGCTTCAGACATGGTGTGCAAGGAGAGAAGGTTGTTGGGAGAAATTCTAAGGGCGCAGAGAAAGCGATAACAAAGCGATGAAAGGCAATGGAAAGCGGTGAATGATTGGCCGAGGGAACTGCTAGGGAGAGCGCGTGGTAATGTATAAGATCTACATCTATATAATACACTGCAAGCCACCATAAAGGTGTGTGGCAGGGGGTGAACTCTCACCAAACATGCACTACATATCATGCATAAAAAAGATTAGCACTTGTATAGGTACTGTTCAAAACTACGCTATTTAAAAAAAGATAAAAATAGCAAAGTATACATGCAAAAACATGCTGTTAGTTGGGTTAGCTCTAAGTCCTTATACCAACATGCAGCTTCCAATGTTATCCATTGGTACACTCGTAGATACTGGATATATTTACCGTTATTCATATCCCTAATAGTACGAGGAAAAAAGGACATTTTGAATCTGTCAGTTCGGCAATCAATTTCTCTAATTTTGTGATTATGGTCCAGTCTACCATAGTAAGTTGGGGTACATATAGTTGGGGATATAAAGAGTGCATTGGTCGCGTATGGTGACAGAAATAACTACGTTACGCCAGTGACACTTGGGGGGTTTGTTCGGCTCAATCTTGAGGCCGCGACGGATTAGCGAACTACGTGGCGCTGGTAGTCACCATGTCCAGAAAACTCCGTCTGCTGGGGAAATCTATTGTTAATTTGAGAGTAAATGAATTCGTATTCTAATCTTAAAATCGCGTGGAAGTAATTTTCCGTTACTTTATTACTATTAGGGGTAGTCAGTCTCTCCAGTACCTATTATTGGTCGCAGTACTAGCATTCAAAACCTTTCGTTGCCTCTTTGGAATCAGACGGTCTTTACAAGACGAAGTATAATTTCCCACACATAAGCATGGATATATACACATATATACGATATCGTACCTACGTACCGTCTATGAACAGAACATGTGAATAAAGTCTGCTCCCAAGTTTTAATTGACTGCCCTATTGACATTACCTACCTGGTCTTTCGGTATTTTTCGCGGAAAGTGCTAACCGCAAGGGAAGAGTCATTATACCGCAATATTATTACTATTTTTCTAATTCCGTTACCACTACCAAAGCCCCCTGAATAGGAACCATGCCACCTAAACTAATCCAGAATGCTGTGCATTGTGAGAAACTAAAAAAATACTAAGTTAAAGAGATAATACAAGTACAGTTGAGAATCTTTAATCCGGCACAGTTGGGACCGAAGTGATGCCGGATTAGGGATTTTGCCGGACTATGGGTCATGCATGGAAACTAGTCTATTTCTGACGGTCGGGATGTTTTCATTGAATGGAGTAAATTATTTATAACAAAATGAATTCGTTTGCCATTTACTGAGCATTATTTTAAAAAGAATTACTGAGAATAATCACCAAGAAATGGTTTCTTAATACACAAAGTTATTATTTAAAATTATCGAAGTTAATATACGACTGTGGACGACGGAGTAAGAATGCGCTAATGTAGACTGGGTCTATTTTGCTGATAGAATGGTTCTGAATGAATCCAGCGACGCGGCTTCTGTCTTTGCCGGTCCATCTCTCCTCAGAGCCAGCCTCCGACACGATCAGATGCAGGAAACGGCGATGAGTTCATGGGTCGGATCGATAACAAAAGACTAGCGCGAAAGCGGCATAATGTTCTGAAGCGTACGTAGTTAGCTCCAGCCTCAAATCTCATCTTGAAACCATCATCACCTTAATGGAGCGTTAAAAAAAATATTTTTTGAAGCATTAATGTTGGCAGGTGTAACTGCTTCAGAATACTCCCGAGTGATGAGTAAAATCAACAAATGGCATCACAGTACGTTGCTTCAGAATTTGCGTCAAATATCTCTTCATCTCTAATTCCAGTAAATGTAAATTAGTGTATCTGAAATGTTTTTTTCGCTTTTTCAAAAAAAAATTACATTAATAATAATTGTTAAATTGTACTTCACTTTGTTACGTGATCGCAACATCTTTTAACCTTGTGTGTCATTCTTGTTGCAGGGTTATGAAACTGGGAGTGCACTTGCTGGAATATCCTGCCTAATACTTTCAACTTCACCCCTGAAGAGCAACCATTATTGGTGAGTCAAAATGTTTTTGCTGAAAGAGACAAAAATTATTTCGATCCTCCCAAAAGAGTAACACATGTTCATTGCTCCCGTGCGTATGGTTTTACTTTTGTATTTTAAGTTAGATATTTGTTTGGGAGGAATAGGTGGGAATGGGGGCGTTTACTCGGAACCGAAATCGCGATTTGTTCACGAAATTGTTAGATGGAAACGAAAAAGGATCATTAGTGAAAAAAATTGACGATGATAACTTGATTGATCAAAACTGGATAACTTGAAAGTTGTCTTTATTTAGTTATTATCGTGTTATTTGCTAGAAAATAAAAAACAAAATAAAATTCATAAACCTAGTGTGAACTGAAGTAGTCACTATTCAATTAAAACAATGATGGTGTAGTTTGTTTTGGTCTCAATAACAAAAACACCCTCAGATTATTCTCAGGTCTCGTACTTGATGCTGGCCCTGTGATTTGAAACACGCAGTGGAAATAAACATCGCACAAATGTTGTAGAAAAGCGCACCAACCTCATACTCATTATTGCGTTCTTTCACTACGGTAAACGTCAACTTTACATGGTGAACGTTTAGAAATTATCAATACGCAAAATATTAAAATATGAATTTTAGAACAACATTTTCTTTCAACGCTTCCGTATACTCTTCTCTCTCCCGAAATCCCACGTATCCCAATGTCCCCAATCGAACGAAATGCTATAACGTTCGATGCGGAACGCCGATGCGGGTAAAGGAGCAGGGATAAGGGGGGGGGGGTTGAAGTGGTGCAAAATGGGCGGGCCGTAACCAGGGGGGAACTTTGCGGGGTTCTCCTCGTTCCTTGGCAACCTCCTTCCACCCCACCCCCCTTTCCCTCCTCGGCAGCCTCCCACTTCATCTTCTTCAGGGGCCCTTCGGTTCCTTCTCGCGTAACAGCATTTACCCTCAATCAATTAATTAGAAAATTACGGTACTCTCTAATATTCATGCCAGAACTAAGCTAGCCCTCCTGCATTAATATAAGGAGGCTCCGCCGAATTATGAAGTGGATTTCATTTTTGTGAAAATTTCAGGACACACAATTTTCTATCGATTGGCAATAAAATAATGAGGCCTTTTCAGCAAATATTTGATGAAAAAAGATGCTGAAAATCAGCTATTTTATAATTGGTTATGCAGCAGAGCCGCTTGCAGTAAACTTTTCAGGTTAATAATGTAAAGAGAAATGTCGTTTTGACGAAAAACTAATGCAAGATGCACAATTTTATGTACAACTTAGAAATTGCAAAAACGTGCTCGCCTTAACACACTCGTTTAATTGATATTAATACATTTTTGCTCAAAAAAAATCAGAAAAGTCTTTGTTGCATGAAAGTGGCGCTACAGTATGTTGTTATCATTGGCAACGGTAGGTACTTGTGACGGAATGTGTTTACGAGCCTATTTACTAACTTAATTAATGAATATACCTTACCAAGGTCCTACTTATAATTTTTATGCAATTTAAATATTTCCTTGGTTACTGACATGGTGTAATATATAATAATGCTTCCAAATGGTAGCAGCGTCATTGTTGCCAAACAGTTTTTAAAATATCAATAATAATAAAATTCAAAACAAAGAGTTGTATTTGCAAGGGAATAGTTTAAAACAAAGTAAGAAATATTTAACCTATTTTAGAATACGTATTAGTGGGATTGAGCATGTATTCTCACTTTATAAGTTAAACGTAGCAACAACACGTCAGTCATGTTCCGAAGTCAAAATGAGCTAAAAGAGCTTGTAAAACAATAGAAAGAAACTACAACGCGCTATATAATAGCATGTTCATATAATTATTGTGCATGTGTCATCACAATATAGATGACTTTTCATTTTGGTGTTTTTCTGGATCGGTATTTATTCATTAAATAACATAGCTCTTTTACGGGAGTTTGAATCGCGGAGCCACGGTGGAACCTGCTTAAGCGGTGAGGGATATTTTTCAATATCACGCACTATTTGTGGGAAAACTGTCTCCATGTTATAGTTATCACCTCAATGGATGTGATGGAAATGACGATATGTATGTATATTTGAATACTCAGCAAATGTAGGTATTTGAATTGGCTCTCAATGAAAGGTGAATAATGCTTTAAATAAATAAATTTGTAAAAAAGAAATATTTCGTTCAGAGTTGTTTAAGAACCAGAGCCCAAGGATTATAATGGTAACAATTGGCGTTCTACGCTCGCATCCCAGATGAAGTCAATCATTAAATATTAATAAATTAAGGATTGGTGAGATATACGTACGAGTAATCGCAGAATGATAGCGTGAAGTTCAGCAGAAGGTGTGTAGATGAGGTGAATGTTAATACCTGCTGGGGTTTGGCTGAGGTTTTAAATGCTAGAGTTACATGTTTGATGATTGGCGACCGTTTTTACTAACAATTTTAATCCACGGATCATCATCTTTGGTCAACAATTCTAAGATTGGTTTGTCGCAGCCCTCCACTCGATTCTTCTATCGGCCAACCTTTTTATTGTGACGTATTTCTTTTCCTATACATCCTTCACAACTTGCTCCATGAATCTCATGCGAGGCCTGCCTTTTCCAATCTTCCCGTTCACTTTTCCCTCGGCGATAGTCTTCATCAGGCCATCATATCTCAAGATATGGCCGATTAAGTTGTCCCTTCTTCTTTTTATAGTTGTCAGCAGGCTTCTCTTTTTTCCCACTCTTCTTAGGACTTCGTTACTTAATCGGTCGATCCTTTTAATCTTCAGCATTCTTGTTTAATCCCATATTTCGAATGCTTCCACCCTTTTCTTCTCCGCTGCTGTCATCGTCCATGCCTCACTGCCGTAAAGAAATATGATACAGTTGTCTGTTATTATGAATGTTTTCCTTACTTCTATGCTTCTATTTCCAGCTGTAAGTAGATTCTTCTTTTGATAGAATGCCCTCTTTTCCTGGGCTATTCTACTTACTATTTATTTCCAACTTCGTCCATCGTTGGTTACTCGGCTTCCAAGGAAACAGAACTCTTTCACTTCTTCAAGTTTTTGTTTTCCTAGTTTGACATTGGTTTTAGCCTCTTCTTTCTTACTGCGCACCGATATCTTAGTCTTAATATTCATCCTCAGCTGATATCTGGCCATAGTCCTTTCCATGGTTGTTAGCATCTTATTCAGCTCCTTCTCTGTCTCTGCTATGAGAACTATGTCATCAGCGAATTGTAGTATGCATATTTTTTCTCCGTAAATTGTCACTCCAGAAGACCTTTTCTTTAATTGATGGCTATCTCGATGTAAACATTAAAAATTACGGGAGACAGTGCACAGCCTTGTCTTACTCCCTTCCTTATGCTTGCCTCTTCACAGCTGGGTCCAGATCTTATCACAGCTATTTTATTTTTATACAAAGTATGGATACTTCATTGGTCACTGTAGGACACTCCAATTCCCTTCAGCATTCCAAGCATTGAATCGCAACCCACGATGTCAAAAGCCTTCTCTAAATCCACAAATGCAATGAACTTAGTCTTGTTCTTCTCCATTCTCTTCTCTATGAGCAGCCTAATGGCCAATATTGCTTCTCTTGCACCCTTACTTTTCTTGAATCCGAATTGATCTTCATCCAGGAACTGCTCTGCTTTTCGTTCTAATCTTCTGTAGATTATCCTTGTGAATATATTCGATGCATGTGTCGTCAGGCTTATATTCCTAAAATTTTCACATTTCTCCGCTCTCTTATTCTTGGGAATAGGAATGATGGTGTTTTTCTCGAAGTCCCTTAGTATTTATCCTGTAGATTACATGTTGCAGATGGTTTTGTAAATATGGTTTAATGTCTTCTCTCCTGTATCTTTAATTAGTTCCGCAGGAACATCATCAATGCCAGAAGTCTTATTCATCCGAAGGTACCTTACTGTAGCGTCGAATTCCGATATTAATATTGATGCTCCCATATCATCCTTTTCCACTTCGCTTTCCTCTTCGATAGTTTTTGTGCTTAGATTGTTTCCACTGTACAACTCTTCCAGGTATTTTTTCCGCCTCTTCACTTTGTCTTCATTTTCAATCAAAATTTGCTCATTCTTATCCCTTAAGGCATTGCATCTTGCGCTCCGTTCCTTGAAGTACTTCCTCACTATCCTATATATAGCTTCCACCTTTCAAAGTGCAAGGTTGCTTTGTACATCTTCGCATAGATTCTTCATCCACATCTCTCTAGCTTTCCTGACTTTTCTACTTATTTCAACACTTATTTTTTTTTTAGCAAAGCTGCCCTTCTTCAGTTTTCGTATTCTTGTCCTTTTTTCTTTCTTCGATCAAGTCTAAGACTTCCTCCGTTACCCATGGCTTCCTCTTGGCATTCCACGGATAGCCAACAGAGTTTTCTTATGTGTTTCATTGATAAATGTTCTGTCCCTTTCTCAATGAGAAGCCTTTTTGGCTTTATTTACTTCCAAGCATTGGAAGAAGTTGATATGGACTTTTTCGTTTAAGACTATGATATAAAAATATCGTGATAGGCATGAAGAGAAATGAATTAGCATCAAAAGATAATTTTCATATTCAAAATGAGATCATTGTTCACAAAAATATTAAAAATATAGGATACAATTATCAAACGTGGGAAATATCAGTTGTTTCATGAATTTTGAGAAATTTCCAAATGCATATTAAACGGATACCGTCTATTCTTTTTCAAACCGCTGACATTCTAAATTATGAATCGCGGTACTAGTTTCCAACGCACAAGCGTGCATAATAGGAATTAAAAATTGTTGCAGTGTGCAGTGCAGATAGTGAAACGAGAATAACTTTTTGGAGGGAAAGTAGAACCCTATTGGGAATCCTATCTCATATAGAAAATATGGTTCTCAACAAGAAGTTGGCAAAGGGTGAGGTCAACCAAATACTCTGCCCTACTTGTTGGAAACACACATCAGAAGTAAGGGGTGCATTTGCCTCAGCTTAAATGTAAACTGTGGTTTCCTAGAATAGATCTGTAAACAGAAAGTCACAAGAGAAACACTGTTTTGGTTTATCTGGACCTGCTCAAAGAGTTCTCTCCCAAATTTGAACCACGGACCTTTGGTTAATCTCCTAGCAATGTCGCTAAACGGAATGTCACTATTGCGCAGTACGGAGGTGAAAGTGGTTCACGAGGGAAATATGTAGGGAAGATGTTCGTGGGTCTGTTCAGAAGAGGTAAAGGCATTTCTTTCCAATGGGGGCGTTTACTCGGAACCGAAATCGTAATTTCGTACTCGAAATCTTTAGATGGTAACAAAAAAGAATTTTAGTGAAAAAATTAATCTTCTAACCACAACCATTCACTCATAAATCAAAAATTAAAATGAGCTAAAGGTGACGCCCACCGAAAAAGCTGCTGTGATAACATTGACGTCATTTTCCTCCCGTCCTTGACTACTTTTCGTGGAAGGGAAGGGTGTGGTGGGGGGTTCTCGGAAGGTCTGCTCGCACAGATGCTGTCGCAACTGCTCCGATTGGCAGAGTCACCTGTGTCCTCCCATTGCGATAGGGCAAAGTAGCTTCGCGGGCTCAGTTTTGATTGGACGAAGTGGTTACACGTCAGAGGTTGCACCACGCCCACTTTTCGGAAAGGGTTAAAAATATCAGTTTTTTGCCGCTTATAACTCGATAAATAATTGACGGATCAGAAGACGGAAAAATACCGGTCTTTTTATTTTACAAACTCTATCAGATTCGGCAATAAAAAATATGGTAAACGACCCCATTTCTGAACTGTGTAGAATTTCGAAGCATACGCTATGGAAACAGGGTTCGTTCGCAGCCCTGCCGTTTCGCGGGCTGACAGAGAGTAAAGGTCGTTTTACACGGTCATTGAAACTGCGCAAGTTGATGTTGATTCCGTTTGTGCAGCCGACTTCGAAAGTCCGTGACGTAGAAAATTGCGAGGACGCTTGCTTGACAGCTTTACACGGTGCAATCTTAGGTATAAATTACTACCATTTTAAAATATGTTTTAAGCCATAGTCTAAACATAATAGTGGAGACCCTAGTCCCGTATGCTTAGCCCAAAATTCGCACCACGAACAAACGGATGTTGGCCAAGGTAACGAGTTCTTCCTTTACGCACGAAATTTAAGCTTCCACGTGATTAATCGCCCAGCTCATCATTATTGCACTTTATTCACTACCTAAGGAGTTGAGTGCAAACAAAAACACCCAACTCAATCGTCTACAACCTATTTAATTGCTGGAATTCCCCAGGCAGTTCGTTGCCGTTACATCTGCACAATCCAGTGAGAGAAATAAACTTCAAACTTTCGCGAACGCATGTATCAGACATGTTCTAATTTGCTCGCAAGTGTTCGTGCAGAGGCGCTGCCTGTCCTCGCAAGTCGTCGCTTTACACGGAGCAGTATTTCTTGCTCAAGTGTTCTCGCAACAGCCTGCGCAGTATGAATGACCGTGTTAAACGGCCTTAAGTGTTGCGATGATTGGCCGCAAGCGAAGGTCGCCCGCATACTCCTTAAGGTCTCCTTGAACGCGGACAACACTCGACTTGCTTCCCGCTGCTATTTCTTACTTTCGCTCGTGAGTGCCCGTCGTGCTCGTTGAGTGGGCATCACGAATGGCGATCGAGCGAATGGGCCTGACAGCATCGCTGACGGGTGAGGCCACCGGAACAGCTCGCGGCACTTCCTCGCGGCACGGCGAAGTCGTGTTTCGTGTCTTTTCCCATCACTCACGCTCATTTGCAATCCATCTTGGCATTCGGCAGAGTCCTTGGACGGCTTGAGATTCGTGATTTTTTCTGTGAACGTGATTAAAAGCTGTTAAAAAAACGAACCACATGACTGGCTTGAATACTGGCGGTAAACACATACGTGAAATAATGGGTAAGGCGAATCGTAAAGTGGGATTCGTCAAAAGAGTACTGGGTAAATGTGACGATCATGTACGAGAAATCAGCTACTTTTTCCTTGTAAGATCTCATTTGGAATATGCTGCCAGTGTATGGGATCCCTGCGAAATCGGTCTAAATAATTAAATTGAACGGGTGCAGCGAAGATCGGCAAGATTTGTAAAGGGACGACGCGATAATTATATTAGCGTAACCAGTGTATTAAATGAATTATATTGGGAATCATTGTCAGATTGCAGGTTGAAAATTAGACCTAATCTCTAAAATAAATTCCAAGACCATATTTTCAGTGATGATGTTAAAAATATTTTGCGGACCCCAACTGGTATGGTAGACTGGACCATAACCACAAAATTAGAGAAATTGACTGCCGAACTGACAGATGCAAAATGTACTTTTTTCCTCGTACTATTAGGGATATGAATAACAGTAAATATATCCAATACGAGTGTAGCAATGGATAACATTGGTAGCTGCATGTTGGCATAAGGACTTAAATCTAACCCAACAAACAGCATGTTTTTGCATGTATGCTTTGCTATTTTAATTTTTAATTACAAACTTTATGCATGATATGCATGTTTGGTGAGGGTTCACCCCCTGCCACACACCTTTATGGTGGCATGCAGGGTATTATGTAGATGTAGATGAATACAATGGTGTCGCACATTCAACGGCATGGCATCCCCCTGGTTCTCTTGGTTCCTCCGCGATGGAACGTCGGGGAAAAAAGTTCCTTTTCAAAAAAAATCTGAGCGACTATTTTCGAATTTGGCTCATGGTAGTTTTCTGTGTGGGCAACTCAGGTCCTTAGCAGGGTCGCTCGTCTTCGAACCTCATTTCCTTTACAGCACAAACGGCTGGAAAATGGTCAATAGGCCGTTTAATATCCAGGCATTATCTCGTGTAAAAACCGTTTAGTCACGTGCGTAAGAGGAATAAAGTCTCCAGTCTAGAGGAATAAAGACCAGGCCTATGTAAGGACGACAAAAACGACTCCTCAACCACTTCGACCTGAAGACGCCAACAGGAAAGTTGGCGAAACTGTTGCCACAACTGTCAAACGACGCGGACGTATCCCGAAAAAATGCAGAGAACATCTAACCAACGCCGCGGAAACCTACGAACAAATAATCCAGCCTTTATATATTTAAATGTCCGCCCCAAACCGGATAATACTCGTATATGGTGAAATCAGGTATTACTTTAAACATAGTTTTGCGTGATAATCACGTAATTTACGCAATTAATACATAAGATAGTTAAAATGTATCCTGTATAAACTATTAAAAATATTTATAACCAGGGACGGTCGTACAACAAGACTCCGATGGAAAAAGAAACGGTTGGAGGTAGTCTTGATCTACTGATGTTCGCAAAGAGAATCTTTGACCCAAGTTTCCTTGTGAAATCAAGTGCAATTTTATGCCTTAAGATCGTAATAAAATACCTACCCTGATGCAACTTCCGTTGATGGATGGTGCCTAGTTTCAACCATTTTTATTTTAATAATTGTTTCAAACTCGATTTTTGTTGGTCAATTGGTTTAAAACTCGATAAGGGGGTGATTCGTAAATCATTAATCAAGGTCTACATGCCTGCCAAATTTCGTCAACATCCTAGACACGAAACTCAGACATTCCCTTTGTAAATATTTAATATTTCTGAAAAAATATTTCCGTTGACATGAAATTCAAGGAATTATAGTCTTATAAACTGACATCTACAGAAAACAATCTAATAATATACATATAGAAATCTATATGTTTTACAGAAAAAAACACTATACGAATTCGTATAATATTTTTCAACTCAAATCACCCCGAACAACCACGAGTACCTATTGTTTTGTTAAATATGTTTTTGACACACCTTAGTCTAGATTTCGACCCAACCTACACGAATATTTGCAAAGCATGTGCTGCATGGGTGGCGACCGGACGAAACTGACCGCGTGCAATACGATTTTAAAAGTTAATAACTATTTAAATGAGCAACAAGTTTTTATCCCTATTGCCTTATACCCCCAAAGAGAATTACGTGCGTCTTTAGATAGGTGTCCTACGATGAAAATTAACGCACCCTTTTACCCACACCCAATCATCTATTAGTAGAAAGAAAGTGACTAAAAAGAGAATGTCTTCCAATTTCAGCGGGAATGATGTCCAATATATTTTTTTGACTCTGCCGTTGAATTCTTAAGCATTACCGTAATTTTATTTCACCAATGGCAGGAGCATATATGAGAAATGTCTGTTCACGAATATTGCATCGTTGTTCGCATTGGAGTTCATTTACTCGGGTAAGATTTGGAACAGTTCCAGTCGGTGAATGCGAGAAGAGGGTTGCGAAGAACACGGCGTGAATATCACCCACGTCAAATGAAAGACGTACGTGGATAAATATTTTTATAGAATTAAAACCAATGCCATGCCAGACGGTTGAAATTTAAATTTTAGGTATTAAAGTAGTTTTCGAAAAAGGAATAGGAATTGCCCAGCTAAATTCAGCATATGAAATATTCTCCAGAATAATTGCAAACAGACTAAACAAATTAGCAAAATGCATATCATCAGAGGAACAAACCGCCTTTAGAAGAGGTATGATCATATTCTGACAATATTGTTGTAGTTAAACCAATTAATTAGGAACACTGAATGTTTCGTTAGTTGTCTATGCAAAACCTATCTATAAAAGTAGTATATAATGTAGTTTTATAATAGTCTATAAAAGTTAAAGATGGATATTTACTGCGGTGAATTTAAAAGGAGAGAGAATGTCTATCAAATTTAAATAAATAATAAGTAAGGCTGTTTAAACAATGTGTTTGCTTGTGCATATTTATTATGTCGCCATAGCCGCTAGCGAAGAGGAAGCAGCTTTAGTTAATCTAGAACTTAGAGAAATTATTTTTGGATTGTTTACTTCAGCAGATATTTACCTTTTTCGCATAGTTTTTCTTCGCCACTCATCGTTAAGAAAATGTCTTCTCCTTACTAAGTGGCACATTCTAATTGAGACGTAATTAGCATGCTTTTATACGGATCTAAACGAGGCTAGCAACATTATTTTTTGCTGTTGGAATGTGTTAAATAATCCATTTATATGCGTTATGTTGTAATCTGAATCTTCCTGATTAAAAGATGTACTTTAGACGAGTAATCATAAGTTTCATTGATTACTCATGCTTTTATGACGTGCAAGGCCGAGGCAGATTGACCCTGAAGTTTGTGCGTATGGCAACTCCAAGCAGTTTGCGATGCAGATTACGTTATGTAAGTGTTGAATGTGCTCTTTTAGAAGAAATAAACAAAGGTTACACCATCCTATCAGTGGGGGATGTCTGAACGCAAGTAACGGTTCTTTAATAGATCCATCTGAGCACCCGTGATGCCCACTGAGTAAGTACTTGTTTCCTCATGGCCTCAAGGGTATTGGGTAAATGTGACGATCATGTATGAGAAATCAGCTACTCTTCCCTTGTTAGACCTCATTTGGAATATTCTGCCAGTGTATGGGATCCCTGCGAAATCAGTCTGAATAATGAACTTGAAAGTGTGCAGTGAAGATCGGCAAGATTTGTAAAGGGACGATACGATAATTATATTAGCGTAACCAGTCTATTAAATGAATTAAAATGGGAACCATTGTCAGATCGCAGGTTGAAATTTAGACTTAATCTCTTAAATAAATTCCAAGACAATATTTTCAGTGATGATGTTAAAAATATTTTGCGAGCCCCAACTTACTATGGCAGACTTAACCATATTCATATAATTAGAGAAATTGATTGCTGAACTGATAAATTCAAATAAATAGAGCACTTTTTCCCTCGTACAATTATAGATACGAATAACGGTAAATATGTCCAATACGACTTAATCAATCCTTAGCATAGGTAGTTGAATTTTGGTATAAGAACTTAAAACTAACCCTACTAACAGAATGTTTTTGCATGCTTGCTTTGCAATTTCTATCTTTTTTAAATATTGAAGTTCTGACTAGTATATAAATACCAATCATTTTTTATGCATGATATGTAGTGCATGTTTGTTGAGAAATCACACCATGCCACACCTTTGTGGTGGCTTGCAGGGTATTATGTAGATTTAGAAGAGTTGGTTTGAGCTCTAAATAGAAGTCCGCGCAGAAGGCAGGCAGTCCATTCAAGATAGGTGCTCTCGTAAGGAGTGGAGAGAGAGAGCTCAAAGGTTTTGAGAGCCAGACACTGTTTTCCAATGCAAGGAATTATGTCGATGTCCTGATCACAGCTCACTGTAGTCGAGTAAGACGGGAAAAAAGCTGTTTATGTTTGTTGTTCGGGTGTACCCCGCGTACTCTTACAAGGTGTGATACCTGACGTTGTTGGTCACTTTATCAAGGAGAATTTCCTTTGATAAAGTGACCAGTATCGGCCACGAAACGTCAGGTATCACACCTGGTAATAGTACCTACGCGGTGTACACCTGAACAACAAATATATACATCTATAATGACACGCGAAAGTTTCAACCAAGAGAAAAAAGCTATTTTTCACTTGTCAGGCGTCGTTTAGAATATGCAGCTAGCATATGGGATCCGTCCAAAGATGAAAGGTATGATAAAGGAATAAGAGCGTGTACAAAGATCAGCTAGATTTGTTAAAGGCAGTTATGATAATTGCAACAGCGTTACGAGTTTAATGGAGAATTATGATGGGAATTTCTATCAGAAAGCAGGTGAAAATTTAGGTTAAACCTCTTAATTTAATTCGAAGCTGTTTTGTCCATAGATGACGTCAGATGTACGTTAAGAACTCTTGCGTATTATGCCAGGTTTGATCAGATTAAGAAAATTTGAGAGATAGACTGTCGTATAAAATTTCATTTTTCCCGCGAACCATAAGAGATCACGATACGTAACATAGCAAAGGGATAGGCAAGTGAAATATTGATAGAGTAGTCTGTAGTGCATGATCCATGCATTAACAACCAATCCCTTTATTAATATGTACAGTCATTAGCAAAAGTCTGTGGCCAACCTCCGCCACGCTAATAGCGGCCAAGCTTTGAATTCCCAAACTATGTTGGCACTAACTGTGTGGTAGAGAGAATTTGTGCTAAGGTAACGGTAATACACGATATGAAAAAATGGCGGATTTTAATGCCAGGGTCCTCAATAAAAAAAGATCGGTAACGAATAATAATGCCGCATAGGATGAAGGTTGCGCTGCTATTACGGCCCTACCTCTTTTATTCTGCAAAATATGTCTCTAAATAGCGTGTAATTGCTTAATACTCTGATTACGCCAGCAATTTTGCTGCTAAGTGTCGTGCCTAGAAATAAACAAATGTTATGGGCTTATGTAAAATACTCGTTGTTGCAATGCATTTTATGCCTTTAATTTTCATTTAAAGCATTGCTGCTTGAACATTCGTAGTATAACCATCTCTGTAGGGAATCACAGGTGCTTGTTAGATGAATTTTATGTTAATAATGTGTCGGTTGGACTCCCATAGCATGTTTTCAGTTATTTTGTGCCTCAAGTTTTTTGCAATTGTTTTTCGGATGACTTTTGTTTCACTTGACTACGTCATCGACTCGCCGATTATTGTGGAATTCGAGGACTAAATTACCATTAACCTACCATGAGTACGTGTTATTTTATATAGTGGACTGCATAAAATTGTAATAGCGCGATTGGTTTCTGATAGTGAAATGGAATCCACGTAGCGTGAAAGATATCTTTTTTGTCTTGCAGTGACTTTTTTTGATTATTCATGCAATGGATCTTAAGTTTCGTAATGAATTCGTGTGTCTTGACTTGGCCAAGTAACTTTCGACGACGACAAAATCCTTTGTTTCTTACTACGCAAGCTAGGAGTTTCATTCTGCAAACTTTCCGTCGAAACTTTGTCATATGAGGAAGAGAAATGAACTGAAAATAAACTATCAAGTGAGAAAGATGAATCATATAACGTGTTACTGCACGAAACTTAGCGGCAATATCGCTGGCGTAATCAGAGTATTAAGCAATTACACGCCTTTTTCGAGACTTATTTTGTAAAATAAAAGTGATAGGGCCATAACAATAGCGCAACCTTGATCCTATTCGGCATTATTATTCGTTACCGATCATTTTTTTTATAGGACCCTAGCATTAAAATCCACCATTTTTTCATATCGTGTATTACCGTTACCTTAGCACAAATTTTCTCTACCACGCAGTTAGTGCCAACATAGTTTGAGGATTCAAAGCTTGGCCGCTAGTGGCGCGGAGGAGGTTGCCCACAGACTTTTGCAAATGGCTGTACATATTAATAATCTAGCTGCATGTGACCCTATTATGTAGCTTGTTTCCATATAGTAGCCTAATTGCACGTCAGTAGTGCATCTTTTGGTGATCTTCACACCCAGCCACACACCCTCGTGGCGGGGTGCAGGGTATTACGTACATCTACATCTACATAATACCCTGCAAGCCACCATAAAGATGTGTGGCAGGGGATGAATTATCACCAAACATGCACTACACATCATGCATAAAAAGGGATAGTATTTATATACTGCTCTAAACTTCACTATTTAAAAAAAAAGATTAAAATAGCAAAGCAAACATGCAAAAACATGCTGCTAGTTAGGTTAGCTTGAAGTCCTTATACCAACATGCAGCTACCAATGTTATCCATTGTATCCACGTAGATGTGGATCTAGTCATTGACGTTTATACTTTTTGACCTATACCTATTGACTATACCTATTTGAACTATACCTATTGAAATTTCCCAAATCATCTAAATTAATTCTTTTAACAGACACCACCTTGAATAAAATGAACCTGCAACCATGAATTAAATATTCCTTTCCCGTATCGGTACGGGAATTGTAAAAGGAAGGGCTTCTAACTACCAGTGCATGCGGTATCCATCAATGGGAACTCCATGAGTTATTGCAAATCCCATCAAAGGTGGCAAGGACAGAGAGCACTTGAGACTTGATTCTCTGCTGATAGCTTCTCGTGTCAGTTACTGCCGCAAGCACGCCCATTTGCCATCAAGAAAGTGAGAAAATCACTCAAAGCACTCAATGGGATCATTAGATGCGTGAGTCGTATCCGTCAAAGGATCTTAAGAAGAATTTATTTCGTGATATGAAGCATAAAATATATCGCTCACATTGACCTCGGCGACAAATGGCAGCTGCAAGGTCAGGAATCTAATGCCAAAGAAAAAATAACCAATCCCAACACATGGTGACTTTCACCCTGTAAAGTTTGCTAAAAGGCTTTCAGTCCCTGGAATTCCTTCTTGATCGAATGAATGCATTTATAACTAATGCGTCTTTCATGTCGTAAAGTACGCTGGTTACTTTCTGATGTTAATTTGGCAATTCCGACGTGCGCTAAGAAATTGTGAAAAGTTTGCTGCTCATGAAAATAGAAGCAAATCATTTCTTTATGAACATAGGAATAACTAGAGCTAGGTATCATGCTTTAGCCTGATTTATTTTATGATTCCACAAGCACGACGGCCTGAGTACCTTGAATAATTCATAATATTTTGGCTCAATACCCTCGAAGAATTTGAGAAAAGAAGCCTAATATTTACAACAGGTTATTCAGAGTTAGTCGTCTAATTTCGTCGTTGATAGTCGATAATTTTTTTTGAATACTTCGGATTGAATATTTTTGTAAAATAAAATTGATATTTTGCATAAATATAAATGATGATTGATCCGTAATATTGAGGTAAATTACTTAAATTCCTAGTTGAGATGCAAAACACTTGTCTACTGGTCCAACATTAAAAGCTATTGTTACCATCATCTATCAATAATTCTAACATTGATTGGACGCAACTCTCAACTTCATTCCCTTCTCATTACAAGTCACACATTCTTTATTACCTGTAAGGGGTGAAACTAATGATTAATTAGTAACATTAGTTTCCCCGTTAAAACAAAATCCTTTATGCTAAGGGATGAAATACTAAGAGTTATCACCCTCCTTTTTATAATCGCTATTTTATTTGAATGATTTTACGAACAACTCCATGTTTCTAAAAATACAAATTTATGGAGCGATTAATCCTTACTTAATTCTCGAAGTTTTTTTCTCAGCGAGGAAGTTATGATGGTGCAGTATTAAGTTTCAAAGTGGCATGAATTTAATAGCGCTGAAACAGATTATTCTTCATTTAAATGATAGGTGCCGCGTTAAACACTCGCTCGATGCCGACAGTCATTTGTTCGGCGACGCACACTTCACCATGGAAACGAACCTTGCAAAGATATTATCCGAATACCCAGTCACTCAAAACGAAGCATTAAGGAAACCTACGTCAGCTATATATATCTTTTGAATCACAATGAATTCTAATTTATTTTCCGTCCAATCGCCTTTGAAACTTTTTCTTTTACCCCAATGTTTTAATGCAGCTAGGAATTTTTTTTTGCTGAAAGCAATTTGAGCAGCTCTCTTCCTTTCTGTCTCGTTTCGTCATACACATTCCGCATGTGACGAGATGCTTTAGCGAAGAGGCGTTTCCATTTGCACACAATATAGGCCCTAAACAATGCCTATACATTGTGAGAATAGAATACCAATTTTTTCCAAAAAAAAATGCCCGAGGCCCAAAACACCTTGATATGAGCATTCAACTATTTCAAGATTTAAATCTTTTAAAATGGGTTTGGCCTACTTATAGGGTTTTTTAATATCTCAGAAATGATTGTGTATTTTGAATATTTATTTCACTCTCGTGTACATTAATTTTATCCAAGTTTATTGCTCGGTAAACAGCGTCATAAAAGGAACAACATTGCTTGAGATAACGGTGATTGAGGTGGATAACTTAGGTATCCTTTACGCAGCACGTTAGTTGGGCATCATCGTTTGCTTATTTTAATTTTTGATTTAGGAGTGAATGATTTCGGTTAGAATATTAATTTTTCACTCAACTTCATTTGTCGTTTCCATCTAACGATTTCATGTATGTACAAAAGATCGATATTGGTTACGAGTAAACGCTCCCATTATTTTCTCTTTCATTCAGTTCTTAACGCTACAAACCTCGACATGATTTAGATTTCATGCCCTTATTTCCTGTGAGAAGAATTTAAGTTTTATTATTTATCATATTTCTGTTGTAGCAGGATATAATAACTTAACAAGAGGGTAAAATATAAGTAGATTAGTAATGAAAAAATTGAAAATTATGCTATATTCCACAGTAGAATCGGAGAAAAATAGTATCAGACAATATGGGCACTGAACTCAATGCTGTAGGTACAGTTCTCTCTTCTTTACTTCATAAATCACTTTAAAAGAGAATACGCGACTAAGGCTCAACTTACGTATAAAATGGATGCAAAATTTTCCAAAAAGAATTATCTGGGAGGGGATTGAATGTAGCAAAAACTCGTAATACAAAATGATTCAATGAAATAGAATTCGCAGTTCGTTCCCAGCCAGCACAACGTTGTAAATAGAGCCGAAATATACAGAAACCTTCCATATAAAGCGGAGAAAATTCATGCGAAATGGAAAATGATTTATGTATATGGCAGTAGAAAATTTGAGAAGAGTTGGATAAATCAAAGGGAAAGGTTTCTGAAATACGATAGAAATCATTTTTTCTATCAGCGAGCAAGCATAGCGTTGCTAAGCATAGGAGGAACTAACAGCGATTTTAAGTACACTACCGCCATCTGAAGGCCATAACCGGTACCACGTTCGCTTCCCAAAGGCGCCCTTTTTGAACATCTTCTCTTTGAAGTTTCTTGCATTCATGACCGAATATATGTTCCACTCTGCTAATAAAGATATTGAATAGAAAAATTCGTTTATTCAACCATTAATTCAACTGCTGCCGAAATTAGGGAACTAAACCGACTCACTCTTACAACAAACATACAATCAAGGGATCTAGTGGTTTTAATTGTTAAATAAACCACAACATGTGCGTCAAGAATAATACATCCATACAGGAATCAACAAGCCTACAATTTGTCCTGTTACTATTGCTAACTCTGAACAGAAAAAGGATTCCTCACAATGGGGTGTTTTTACACAAAATAAATTCAGAAGTCTATAAAAAATGATCTTAATTTAGGCACATCTGCTGTACCATCATTTACATTTAACTTGTTAACCCCTGCCCGCATCCTTGCTAGGAGAAATCATTCGCCCATGATCCTTCCCACTGTAAAGAGCTCCATCTGGGGCACAGTGCTCCCCTTTGTTTTCAGCACCTCTGCAAAAAAACAGTATGACATTAGTTACTGAATATTTTTAAGCGGTTAGCACTGCTTGCGATTCAATAACATAGGTCATGCCAGTTGCCAAAAAACCAAATTTATTTTTGAGGGGAAACGGATCTCAAATTTGATCTTTTCTGGGTTTCTTTCCTTCATACATAAATGCATTCTAAGCTGATTAATGAATAGCAGTGACAGGACATCGTTAACTGTCTTGTTCAAGGCAGTTTTAAAAAAAATGTCTGTCAGGTTCCTGAACAGCATATTCATGGACCTCGCTCGTAGGTACTGCACCTAAAATGAAGAAAACCATTTTAGCCCATTGCAAACAAAAGAAAAAAAATTGCACGAAGCCATTTCATGGTTAAAAATGCCAAACCATAAACTTTCTGTACTAGCTTTTAGAGCAAATTTCGTCTTCAAAATAACTCACCTCCTGAATGGTTTCCATGGGGAGTCTGTGCATCAATTCACTCTCTTCATCATCCCCTTTGGTGTGGAATTGTATGGAGTCCATTTTGAAAGTAATTACATTTATGGCTTCCTTCACTTCCTCTGTGCTATGGGCTATTTGTGCCCTTAACTCACTCATCAAGGCATTCCTCACCTAATTTTTGAAGTCATCCAATACGTCAACAATGAATGCCTTCAATTCTAAAACATGAAAAATACAGTGTGAATATATGAAATTCATTCATTATTAACCCCATGACATTAGGTGATAATATTATGGAAAATAAATAAACTTAAGCGCTGAACGGTATTAGGGAAATTGGTAGACCCAGTTGCCACTTCGTCTACTATTGTGATGCTGTCACTGAAGAGGTCCTGGAAGTCAACTTGACTCATGAGCCCTTTGCTGGCTGAGGCAGAAAAGGGGCTCACACTGGGCCGCTTTGATGAGGAAGGCTTGGTCAATGCCCACTGCAGGTAGCCTGGAAGGTTAATAGATAGCAGCTGCAGCAGAACAACTGCTGGAAGACTTACGCTTCTCTGTCCTCATATGCCCAATAGATGATGCCTCACCAGGCCTCTTAGATTAGTGCTCAGTTTTTTGTGTGGCCAGAACACGTTGAAAAAATTCATATTCCATTAAGTTAAGCTTTAGCTAAGAAAGTGAATCACACCTCAAACATTTCGCAACAAATAGACTACTATGTACAGAAAACACGTTAATCCGCCATATGCCAGAAAAGTCATGTAGTTTTGAGCGTTCTGCAAACAAACAACTCCGCCGTAATAACGAAATAACGAGAAAGTAATGATACTCACTTCCAATTTGGAGTAATAGATACCATAACCAACAATATCGAGTTCCACACGAGTGATTATGCTAGAATACAGTTAAGAAATGCACATTTCATATATTAATCTTAACGAACACGAAAATAAATTCGGTTATGTCATACGTCATTCCAGTACTATATAATGTATTAGTAAATGCTAGTTGACACGGTGTGGTTACAGAGTCAAAGCTTCGATAACCAGACTAATATGCTGAGAATAATAACGAAAGATAAATAAATGATACTCACTTGAAATACAGATCCAGTTTCTAAAATACTCGTCTATGTAAATTGCAGGGCGTGAGATACGGCTCCGATGGTACAGGATACTTTGTTCACTACAATCACTTCTACAGCTTTCACTCATACGGCACGAGGCACGAGAATACATGAGATTCGTGGTTGCTAGCGGATGGGCATTTCGATTTCAATCATATTGATAATACCAATAGTCTTCTTGGTCTTATCTTCCCGTTAGCAGACTCCTCTCAAAGCAGGGACGTCAGAAGTGGTCTTATAAAGTTGCTCTAATATCAACATAAAATGTGATTCCTCAATAGAGCTAAGGGACCAAAGTCCTTCTTAAAATTGAATTATCAGTACTCACACAATAACAACCTTTCGCGCACAGAGGTCCACCTCAAGAACTTCGAATGCTTGATAGTATCTTAAAAATTGTTTCTTACATGGTGGAACTAAAAAATTAATAATCTATCCAACCGCGTTAGTCCTCCGAATATAATTTAAAAGTAAATTCACCACATTATTATTACCACCTGATCCAAGTGATCTTGTGGGCTCTCTGGGAACCGAAAAGGTAGGGAAATTCTAAACCTGTAATTTCTCTAGTGATATATTCTCCCCATTTTTTCCCTTTCATTTCTGTAAGGAATATCTGCTGCTCTGGCTGGGTTCATGTAGGGATTCGCTTTAGCTTTCGTCGGTTGTGCTGCTGTTCAGTAGTTTAAAGAACACTTTGCTACGTACTTGAGTTTCTCTCGTCGGCGGTAAATCGATGTTCTGCCTCCAATTTCGATTGCTTCACCGACAACTTGAAATGCACAGGCTCAAAGCTGGTGCTTCTTGCTCATTACTATAGGTACACATGGCTTTGAGATTTTTTCTAAAGAAACCTCATCACGTTTACACACCATTTTATTGAACAATGCATCATAATAAAATCTTATTTTCGAGACTTGCCTTCTTTCACATTTACTTTTCCATTTTCGTTTATCATAATCTTTTTTTTCATGGGTGTTTTCAAGTCTATTTCCGCACTAATAGGCGCTTCAGACCGGGAGGAAAGGTATAAGGATAGGAATGGAAGGGATGGGGGACCTCTCAAATTCATCATAGTCTTTATTGTGATCTTGTTTATGGTACAATGAACATTCTTGCGTGACCTAAGTGTAAGAATTCGTATGCATTCGTATGATAATCATGTCCTGTATTTCTATAAATGAGGAAATGGAGAAAAATATTTGACTCTTGTGCCGCAGATGGTATTTTAATTCATATTTAACTCTAAGGGTCTTCAAAGACTCACTTTTATTCTCGTTCCTTTCGCAGGTTGCCTGCATCAGCTATAGTAGCGACATCTTTACGGGTTGAGTAACTACTACTACGGCACAGCTGCGATGGTGGCGCCTTTTTGTTTACTGCCGCCGACGGATGAGGCGAAGAAGCGGGGAAATTCCAGAGCTTCGATTGGAAAAGCCCGGCTCCTGGAACGTGGAGAAACAGCTGGCTGTGCGGTGACTATTTAAACGGTTCTGGCATTATGAGGGAAAATGAGAACCCACCAGAGACATGCTACACGTGTGCTAAAAGGGAGATCGCGAATTGACATCGGGGAAAGAATCACACTCTCTCGCAAAAATTTCTAAAATCAAGGCGTGGTAGGAGTGATTTCTGAGTGCTGTCTTGCAAAACATTAAAACTAAGGCATTTGATGCGAGAGTGGTGAATTGAAATCAGCTCTTGGTACTGTAATATTTCTGCTTCAATTTTTTATATCTGTGGCAATTTTTTTTCAATGAAATGAACGAAGAAAAGAATATCACTTGAAAAAGTGTAAGAGATCACCGAAGAAGTGATAGGAGCGCCATTCTATCACGGATTATGCCGAGGTGTCATCTGGCGGAGGGTGTTTGCAGCAGAAGCAAGAGAATATTGAGACGCGAAGTGCAGGGCGTTTGGAAAAGTTGAGCGTCGCTATCTCCTCGGAGGTAGCGAACCTCGCAGAAGGACTTGAAGGAGAGAAGTTTGGTGAATGAGACGTCCAAAAAAAAAGGATGCTTAAAGATGAGATTTAAAAAGACGTCCGAATGTAGAATTTAGTAAACATGAATGTAGGAATTGATGCTAGATATCGTAATATGTTCCTTACCATTCCTAGTGTGATTAAAAGCACGACCTATTACTCCTCAATTTCCAGGCATTAGACAAAACTATCCTTTGAATTAGTTGAAAGAGGGCGACAGAAAACATCTCATGTCGTTGAGAACCGAGTTAAAATGGTTAATTGCAGGAGAAAATCACAGGAGTGATCGATAATAAAATGGCGTAAAAAGTGGAGGAACTATTTCTGGGAAAGAATACACATTTGATTACATTTACCGCGAAAGTCGTCTGCGTTTAACGCATCTTTCACTAGCCTGTGAACACGGAAGTCAGGGAAGTTGAACAAGAATTAGATTCCCACACTATTGGTGCCAAAGTTCCGATAGTATTCAAATGTCAGGAGAACTGTTTAAGTAGTTGAAGACAAGGGTATCTTGGGAGCAGTAGAAATTTCCTAATCCCCCTGTCGCCCTTGTCATAGTCCCGCAAGGGTTGCATGAGCTGAGGATTGCCAGGGTCGCAGGCGCATACTCTTACCTTTCCCTGGTCGGGAATCCGAGACTGTGTTCTCATCTAACGACTGAAGATTGTCGTTGATGTGAATAAGGAGAGATAATAGGTCTTAGTTGTTCCCGAGGAAAGGTGAATGTTGATTTGTGTTCAAGGTGCGTTGTGATGGAAAATAACAAGAAACAAGTCATGTTTGGCCAAAATTCGGAACCAATTGCCTAAAAGGCGAGACAAGTTGGCTTATTAAGAGTAACATTGACGACAAAACGATTAGGAATATTAAAAAAATCATGTGCATTTTACGCGCGTTGCAATGAGGGGAATACTTGAAATGGATCGAAAACTGAATTTTTCGTTTCGACAAAAATTTCGCGTTTTATCATTTTCCCAAGTATTCGAAGACGATTAAGACGAGAGTTCTTCGCACGAAACCGTGAAATTAAGAAGAGATTTAATAAAGGGGGCATGATAATGAAAACATTAGTCCATTTTTTTAAGAATTGAACTTAGTATAACCGCTCGCTTTTGTACGTTTATAATTAAACGGAGTTTTGTGGTGCTGGCATCGTCAATATTGCTGCACAGCTCAGACCGCAGGAGAGAGAAGGATTTAGCTAGAGGGGTCTTAAGTAAGAGAAGACCATGGGTTCGATGCCCAACCTGCACGTGTGCTCCTCGGAGGAGGACCAGCCCATCAAGCCAATCACAAGGCAGCAGCTGGCCGTCCAATTGTCCAATCCGGTGCAAGGCGGGGAGTACCACCTGCTCGCCGGAGGACAGCACCGTCGCTGTCGCGGGCGCCAGCACCAACACCGTTCCTGCCACCATCACCACCACCTCCACCTGGGCGCCCAGAACCCTAGGCACCGCCGGGCGGTCACCAAGCAGTCTTCGGTTGGGTCAGCGGTGACCGGGAACCTGAGGGGCGGCCAGTGGGACGACATCACGCTGGAGGTGAGTGGACGAGGAAATGGCGAGACTGCGACAGCCTTGTCTCTGACGCAGCAAACACCTAGCTTGCGGTACGAAGCTTGAGGAATATCCATTCGCCTGAGCTTGAAATTGAATTTCCGAGTCCCTAAATTATGGAGAATATTGATAATAATCAACTATGAAAACTCGTGCGGCTCGGAAAGTCATTTCCTCTGAAAATGTTTAGTTAATAGTCGTCTTCTAATCATATATGCTTCCTACTGGTGCAGTTATATACTGCCGCGAAACATGGTTTGAACTTACCCCACGGTCGTGAGTCAAGTTTACGCCTTAATTAACTGTTGATAAAAAAATAGGGAACTGTCCAATTCTTCAGTTGCCTTTCATATTGGAAAAAATTAAGTTTGTTATATTCCACAAAATTTTTTTATCCACGACCGGTTTGGACCTTTTCATATCATCATCAGGGGTTGATACAAGTAAAAGATGAGTAAGGGGGCATATACATATAGACACAGGCTCACACCAGTGAAAAGAGAGGGGGGGGAGAAGGGAGAATGAGACGGCCGTGAAAGGAAGGTGAGCAAACGACTGACTGGTGGCATGAGGGGACGAGAACAGCTAGGTGGTGGGACCGGCACTGAGTAGAATGGGGAGAGGTTGGAAGGGAATAGGTCATTTAAAACATCTTATATACACAGTGTGTCCCAGTTCCGTTAGGACTGTGGCTATGAAAAATAAAATTAATTTATTATGTTGGAAAAATCCCTATATTTATTCAAATAGTCTCCCCCTGAATTAATATACAGCTGAAATCATTTAAAAGTGTTTTGAAACAGTCGCTGTAGACCCTTTTAAGAATTGCATTTAATCCTGTAGTACAAATTTCTTGGATGACATCAATGGCGTCGTAACGGTGTCATTTTGTTGCCAACTAGAATTTGAAGAACAACGAGAAGTCTGCTGTGACCCAATCCGGCAAGTACTGTGTGTGATCAGGACTGTGACCCCTTTTCTGGACTAAACTCGCGTACAATCTTTGTTTTTTGGACTGGAGCGTTGTCGTGGAGGAGCGAAGAGGAACCTGCCTCTCGGTTTTCGGGTGGAATTCGACGAATTCTCGCCCTCAAACTATGGAGGATGCCGATAGATACTCATAATTGATGGTTTACCCTTCTGGGACTAACTCCTTGTGAATGATACCTTCGAAATCGATGAAAACTGTTAGCATTGTCTTGACACGACTCTTCTGCGAGTGAACTATTTCCGGTTTCGGCTTCTGAGGGCTCAACCACGCTGCACACTGCCGCCTTGTTGGAGGTTCATACTGGAAACACCAAGTCTCGACGCCAGTTATATTCAATTTCGTGAAATCAGTATCATTCTATTACAAATCAGTATCAGATTTGCCTAACTTAACACAAAAAATAAAGTCGCTGCTCCATCCCCATTTTCCCGACGAGTGTCACACTCATACTGTTACATTGGCGGCCAGAACTCATGCTGCGGTGATACTAGCACTTTGAATTTCTGCAATTTTGTTACTGAAACTTCAAGTATCGCAACAGCGCAGCTCGCCATGAAATGTCATTGCTGTGTGGAATTTCAGACAAGAAGTCTTAATGGAATTGGGACATACTGTGTACATTAAAATATGAAACAATTTCAAAGTTCTCCATAAAAATCAAGTCTCCTCCCATGGTGGTGAGTGGTGATTGAGTGGTCATTTTCAATTAAATGCGTGGCAACCACAGATTTGTTATTGCCTTTTACAAAGGAATTTAAAATGTTCGAATTTGTGGAATATAACAAAATTATTTTATTTCCAATCATGAATTCATTCCACAAAGTGAACTCGCCAACCACCGATATCTTTCATATGCCAGTAATTGACGTTCAGTAATGCTCTGCAAGGCACAGGACTGGTGCCGAAGGAGTTCGAAGGGAGATCATCCTTATCATTTCTTTGCTTTATTTCCTTCCATCTATTACTCATTCACGTGACGTCTGGACCTCTATAAGTTGAAACCAAGATTCTGGTCGCATGAGTACATGATATTCCATTTGAGAATCCAATATGTCCTCCCCAAATCCTCCCCATACCCATGTGTGATTAGTCCCTTTGGGGGGCGATTCTGGAAAGTCTAATTCGAGATTTCAACATCACAACAATGCCCATATTAGGAACAAACGTCATAGTTTGCAGTATAATCCATACTCCCTTGATGGCACGACGGTCGTTCCGGGTCAAGGCGGCGGACTCGAATCATTTTTGCGGATCATTTCGTTCAGAATCGGTCGCCATACATTTGCAGGCGAGCAGACTTGAAAAGAGTGTTACTTAATGCACTCCGAAAACCATCTTTGCAGTTCTATATCCGAATTAAACGAAAAAAAAGTAATTTAAATTTTGCCTCTCCTACTAGAAATGGGTGGAATTGTGAGAAGGAACCCTTTCATTCATCGTGAGATAAATAAACCACGATAATCCGACATACCTAAAATAATTTAGCTTGAATTCATGAATCTTAAACTTAAATGTGGGAAGAAGTTTGTTGAAAATGTATACGAGTACTTTTGTAAATTAAAAAAAAATATTTATACAGAAGAGACGACAATCATCTTTCCAACTTTTTAGTGATGAAATCATGAAGATAGCTAGAAAAAATAATAACGTTTTTTATTTCGCTGAAAATAAATACGGCACTCCACCTTCGTGGAACCATGGTGAGGTGAGTGCACCAACAAACCAATTGATTTTCTGTTAAAACCTCCTCTTAAACAGATTGTATTTCTCTTGAGAATAAGTTGCATTGATTCCTTTATAGTAGGATATGGGGAACCCTTTATAATTTTGCATCGTCAAATGAATTAGAAATCAATAGTACACGAGGAGTGTTTGCCAAATAATTAGGCGATAAATGTATTCTATAACTGATATAATTCATGAATCATTTGGTTTTTCCGCGCTTAATATACTGATTTCAGCCTGAATGAGGTTTTTTTATAATAACTTTGTACATTGATCCCGCACACGTTTCTTGAATAATGCCTTGTGTCAGTCGATATCGCACAATTATACCGTTTCACGATCATGTTTCAAAACAAATGCACTTCTTAGATATTAGACTATAGGCACTCATGTGTGACGAATACGAGACTAACTTATCACTTATCTTTTATTTAGAGATTCGAAACAGCATCTGCATCCAACTTTCCATTGGAATCGATTCGAGCCCTCTCAAAACGATAGTATATTTTTGAACTACATAAAAGTGCGTTTACACGTAGCAGTTGACTATGCTATGACAGTCAACTTCTAACAACTATTAAGCCCCACTCGCATGTGTAAATAGCAACTGCGATGCGAGTTCAGGTCGATACTGGACACATGTCGAACACTATCGATTCACGTTCGAGCTATTAGCAGAGTTGAAGCTCGTCTACCTTCCAGCGGAAATGTATCAAACAAAATCGCCAACGTAAAGCAATGCACGACGGAATTTGGATATAATAACAAGGATATCCCTCCCCAAAAGGGAAGATTCTACTCTTTAAAGAATTGGAACAAAAGATAATCGTCAATGGAATTTATTGCTTGATGAATTTCATGAAAATTTAAGCATTAATCACTATTGAAATCAAACTCTTTTTGTTTGTTATGACAACGCCTAAATAGCGGCTTTAAGCAGACGCGACATAGCAGTAGCGATGTAGATACATCGCGCATCTCGCGACTGTCATAGCAGTCAACTGCTACGTGTAAACGCTGCTTAAGCCGTCTTCGGTCGTCACCCCTAACAACCATTTAATTTGTCGAAAGCAAAATATATATCAGGTCCTTTCCTTCGATAAGATCCCGTATGTGCGTCTCAGCTTTTGTGTCTTCGGGCAAGCTTACGTCCGCGCGTAGCAACGTCGATTCCTGGAAACGGCTAGCGGTCGTTTTCAACGTGGGATCCGCTCAGCTCCAGGGGAGGGGTATATGAAAAGGGTTTTCGCGAAGGAATTTATGAAAAGGGATATTTATCTCCGCGTCTCGCAAATCCTACGTTTCTAGGATGTCCGTTGGATGTGAGGGCCCTGAGGGGGTGGGATAGGAACAGGGGCCCCCTCCTTTGAAGAGAGAAGCCTCCCCCTTCGATGAAAGGGCGTTGTCATTGGCACCGGCGAGCTGAAAACGAAAGACTGTCAGAGGCCGCAGTGTGACGGCGACGACGAAGTCTTTCCTGGAAGCGGCTCTTCGAGCAGACGCCAACAGCTTTCGTCCTAATGGAGACACGATTTTCCTTTTCGGAGAACTCGCAGGATGAGTCTCTTATGATTTTGCCGTGGCGTGGGAATTCTTATTTTTCGTGGTCCTTTGCTCCGTGGAAATTTGGTATTGCTCCGGTATTTCCATTAATTCTCAGCATCTTTGAGCCCGAGGGGCAAGGTACCCTGAGATGCCTCCTAAAATTAGGAAGAAAATTTAGTCATCAAATGCTAATGGCAAAAGAATACGTAATTTAATCCGACCCAGGTTTTAACTTCCCTGCAATCATTTTGAAGGTGCAAATGCACGAGTACATGATTTTATAAGCAATATCACCAGAAAGAGGGAGAGGCGAATGGAGGTCTGCTTTACCTCATTTTCCACGCATTCTACAGTCCACAGAGGTACGCCTGAAGCCATTGAGTTTATCAAACACATCATAGTTGGGAAAGTTACCAAAAAGAATTAACCGATAAACGTTAAAATTAATCTCTGTAAAAAGTAAATTGTTTAAGTTAAAAGTTGCTTTTCTGAAAAAGAAACCGATTAAAGTTAAATTTTAAAAAAGGAACTTTTACGTCAAGTGCTACTTTTTCAGTTACTTAGGCCAATTGGATGCTGAGTTAATAGAGGACTTGATGTTTGTTGTTTTGACAAACAGAGCGAACACTGAAAATTTTCCATCATGTCACTGGTGTATTTTCCGTCTGTGTCCATTTCTTTGAAAATATATTTGAATTGGATATTTGCGTTGTAATTCCATTTAGTGTCCAGAGTGTTATTGATCAGGTTTACTTCTTTCTGCTGAAAGGTTTTGGCGATTTTTCTGAGGTAAAGCTCCAATTCCGGGATTTTTAAGTTATCGTGACTTTCTGACGCACCATGGTGCGTATTTACCGCAAAAATTGTTCTGAGCGGTAGAAAGTGTTTTGAGGTTAGTTTTTGATATCGATCCACACATTGCGATATGAAGTATTCCTTCACAATTGTAAACTTTCAGTGGAAACAGCTTAGTTATATAACAGTTACAGTAGATGCAGAGGGGGTGTTCCTGCGCACCCTCTCTCGCGATTCACTGGGGGCTGATGTATTGACGACTCAATGTCGCCGAGTAAGGCATACGTAGACTGGCGCATTGTAACAGATACGTTAGTTTAAATGAAACCCTCTCCCTCGTTATCCGTCATAGGTTTTTAGATTACCCTTTTTTCTCGGCTTCCACTATGTAGTAATGATGACGTAATGTCATCGAGTAAGACATACGAGACCTCCAGAGGACATTGTCTTCGCGTGCTTTCGTGTTTTCTCGTCTTGAGGGTGCGTTCCTAAACTTTTTGGCGGTCACTCCCCTCAGCCCCGCTTTTTTATGCATTCGTCTGAGCCTATTCATTGCATTCTTACACAACTACCCTTGCATTTTACATACCGTTTTATTTTCCCATTTGTCTGTTGGGAAACCTTCGCGCCCAAATTCGGACATGTTAACATTCACCAAAAATTGACAAAAGGAATTAACTGAAGTTATTTTTTTATCAGTTAATGCTTAATTTTAATCATTTGAAGTTAAAAGTTAACTCTTATAAAAAGTAACGAATAAATTTAATAGTTAGCCACATTTTTAACGACTTATTTTAATCGTTAATTTTTTAAATCGATAATCCCAACTACGACGCTAGCCTAGGCAGCTGCACCAAGAACATGAATGTACTTACGACTAGATGCTGCGAAATACCTTGGTTCAAACTTTCATAATGTTAAAACAAAGCAATGCCCGTTTGGGAACCTGTTGGGTTATTTTTCAAGCAGCAAAATTCTATTGGAATCGGATTAGGTCGGGCAGGTGGCGATACTGAGGTAGGTATCAAGGCCATTCCAAAGGTCGCGGGTTCGAATCCTGCTTCTGGTAAGTCCGTTGTTTTATTCCCTGTTTTAGCGTTAAGGATCAGTCAAAGTAAACGGTGCAACATAACCTTAGCAGTGCTGAGACCTCGGAACTTACTCGCATTGGCTGACAGTTTGGCAGTAGATATGTAATGCGTGGATAATCCCTCTTGAGTACCACCGCACTGGAAGCATCGCTTTCATTCCCTAAAAAAATTATTTTTTACTGATAGCCTTTAGTCACTGCATTTTGGTTCATTCGTTTCTTCCACTTAGTATATTTCTTTTTATTCCACTTTTCCTGTCCCTACATCGTTGGATTCCATACTAGAAACTCTCTTGTTTTCAGGTTTATACGGAAATCCAAAAATAAAATCCTAAAACCTGAGCGATTCCTTGAAAAGTTCACTTATCTTTTCTTTACACGTCTCAACTCCAATTCAATTGCTCAAAAAGGATTAAAATGTTAACAACTGCTTATTCCAGAGGGTGTTTATGAATCAAGATTAGTGACTGAGTGCAGAAAATAAGCGAAAAGGCTTAATTTTTAGAGGGCTTCCGTGGTAGTATTTCAAAGACCCATGAGAATGAACCTTGATTGAAGGGGACATAGTTATGGGTGTGGAAATGTCTAAAGAATGTAAGTGGTGAAATGAGGTCAAAAAACGTTTTCAATTGCGGAATGAGAAGAAAAATTGCAGGCGTACATTCAAAGGACGAATTGAAGAGGATAGAGGGGGACTGAAAGGTAACTAGATGTAGCAGCGTAGTAGTGTGGAGATATAGGTTTGTATTCCGCGCTATTAAGAAAGCGAGGAAAAGGAATAATTGAGTGAATGAAAGTGGAATGAATGCAGGGTGAGTTTCATCTTCCTATTTTTCATTTTTTCCGCTAATCGAGCAATGGGGGCGTTCACTCGGAACCGAAATCACAATTTTGTACACGAAATCGTTAGATAGAAACGAAAAAAGAATTTTAGTGAAAAAATTAATATACTAACCACAACCATTCACTCATAAATAAAAAATTACTATAAGCAAAAGGTGACGCCCACCGAAAAAGCTGCTGTAATAACATTGACGCCATTTTCCTCCCGTCCTTGACCGCTTTTCGTGGAAGGGAAGGGAGTGGAGGGGGGTTCTCGGAAGGTCTGCTCGCACAGATGCTGTCGCAACTGCTCATTTTGGCAGAGTCAGCTGTGTCCCCCGTTGCGATAAGGCAAAGTAGCTTCGCGGGCTCAGTTGTGATTGACAAAGTCGTTATGCGTCAGAGGTTGCACTTTTCCGAAAGGGTTAAAAACTTCAGTTTTTCGCCGCTTATAAGTCGAGAAATAGTTGATGGATCAGAAAACGGAAAAATACGGGTCTTTTTATTTTACAAACTCTATCAGATTCGGCAATAAAAAAAATACGGTAAACAACCCAATTTTCGACCGCATGGAAACTTCTTGGCACTGCGAGTCATTAACGTCTCTATAATATATTCGCTGCATAGGGAAAACTTCGATTCGGTTGTTTTTCTTGCAGTGATGTTTCTAAATGTAACGACAGTTTGTTACCTGCAAATTCACTGGCCTTGATTTGCTCCAAATTATTTATTCGCCTAAGTTTTCAAGCCTGTTGCTGCACTAATAAGCGCTTCCGACTAGGTGGAAAGGTACAAGGAAGAGCAAGGAGGAAGGGTGGAGAGAAACCCGGCTGTCAGCTTCAGCCTACTCTAAATGAAAAGAAGCAAAGGGGATCACGTTTTAACGACTCATCCGACGGACGGAGTACTGTTCTAAGTGGTCTACTCAAAAAGCTTGCCCATGATTCTACATAATCCCACCAAATTTAAATTCAGTGATATATAAGACTAAATATAGAATATCAAGGTGATATTTGCAGAATGATAAGAGTATTGAGTAGAATAAGTACATATAAACTAGTAGTGAGAAATGATATCGTTATGCAGCAATAGGGGTTATGATTTGCTAGTTAAAATCACCATCATCATGGGTCAACAACCCTAGGATTGGTTAGACGCAGCCCTCCACTCGATTCTTCTATCGGCCAACCTCTTCATATTCACGTAGTTTCCTCTCTTTCGCATCCTTTGACAACCTGTTCCATGTATCTCATACGAGGCCTGCCTTTTTCAATCTTCCCGTTCACTTTTCCCTCGACGATAGTCTTCATCAGCCCACCGTGTCTCAAGATATGGCCGATTAAGTTGTCATTTCTTCTTTTTAGAATTTTCAGCCGAATTATATTTTATCCCGCTCTTCCTATGACTCGGTCGATCCTTTTAATCTTCAGTATTCTTCTGTAACACCACATTTCGAATGCTTCCACCCTTTTCTTCTCCGCTGCTTTCATCGTCTATGCCTCACTGCCGTAAAGAAACATTCTCCTGATGTACGTCCTGATGAATTGTTTCCTTACTTCTACACTTGAATTTTCAGATGTAAGTAGGTTCTTCTTTTTGTAGAATACCTACTTTGCCTGAGCTATTATACTGACTATTTCTTTCTTGCTTCGTCCATCGTTGGTTACTCGGTTTCCCAGGAAACAGAACTCTTTCATCTCTTCAAGTTTTTGTTTTCCTAGTTTAACATAGGTTTTGTTCTCTTCCATCTTGCTTCACATTAATATCTTAGTCGTCTTCTTATTGATCTTTACCTGATATCTGGCCACTGTCCTTTCCATGGTTATCAGCATCTTATTCCTATCCTTCTCTGCATCTGCTGTGAGTGCTATGTCATCAGTGAATCGCAGCATGCCTATTTTTTCTCCGTGGATATTCACTCCAGAAGTCTTCTCTTTGATTTCATTCACTGCTCTCTCGATTAAACTTTAAAAATTACGGAAGACTGTGCACAGCCTTGTCTCACTCGTTTCTTTAATTTTGCTTCTTCACAGCTGGGTCCAGGTTTTATCACGGCTACTTTGTTTTTATACAAACTACGGATTATCCTCGGTCATTGTAGGACACTCCAATTCCTTTCAGAATTTTAAGCATTAAATTCCAATCCACATTGTCACACGCATTCTCTAAATTCAAAAATTCAATAAACGTTGGTTTTTTCTTTTCTATTCTTCTCTATGAGTAGATTGAGGGCCAATATTGCATCTCTTGTACCCTTACTTTTCCTGAATCCGAATTGATCTTCCTCCAGGAACTCCTCTGATTTTCATTCTATTCTTGTGTAGTTGATCCTTGTTTATATCTTCGATGCATGTGTCGTCAGGGCTAAAATTTTCGCATTTCTCCGCTCTCTTTTTTTTGGAATAGGAATTATAATGTTGTTCTCGAGGTCCCTGGGTATTTCTCTTGTTGAGCATATGTCGCCGATAGTTTTGTAAAGATGAGTTAATGTCTTATCTCCTGAATTTTTAATTAGTTCAGCAGGAATATCATCAATTCCAGAGGCCTTATTCATGCAAAGGCCTCTTACTGCTGCGTCAAATTCCGATCGTAATATTCCCATATCATACTTTTGATTTTTCTTTCCTCTTCGAACACTTTCGTGCTGAGATTGTTCCCGTTGCATAACTCTTCCATGTCTTCACTTTGTCTTCATTTTCAATCAAAAGTTCTCCATTCTTGTCCCTTATGGCATTGCATCTTGCGCTCTGTTCTTTGAAGTGGTTCCTCACTGTCCTATAGGCAGCTTCCACCTTTCCAAGCGCAAGGTTATGTTGCACATCGTCGCATAGGTTCTTCATCTACATTTCTCTAGCTTTCCTGGCTGTGTGACTTATTTTGTTCCTTATTCTTTTATAACAATCTCTTCTTCCGTTTTCGCATTCTTGTACTCTCTTCTTTCTCCAATCAGCACTAAGACTTCTTCCGTGATCCATGGCTTCTTCTTGGCAACTTTTCTTCTTCCAAGAACTTCTTTTGCTGCTTCCTGTAGTCCACGTTTGATGTTTTTCCAACGCCCTTCCACTCCTAGTGAAGGTACTGTTCATGAATGAAATACATCTGCTTCCGTAATTAATACTCGTACTTCTGCTTGTATAGAAAATACTGCTCGGTTACCAACTTCTAATAGTCGAGGTATTCCCTTTTGAAGTTCATTTTCTGGGATTATATATGAATAAAATTCGATTTCCTTGAAGTCTGAATACTCATAACTTCAGTATCATTGATGCCCTACTGATTTTAGTGTAATTGATGGTTCGTTTACTTCGTCCATTAGATATAGGAGTCGTAATGATGGTAATGCGATTATAATTAATACAAATACTGGGAACACCGTTCAGGCAGTTTCGATTTTCTGTCCATCTAAAAGATTTCGGTTCAATTGATTATTTGAGCATAGTGAAACTATCACACATCCTACTATTACTGTAATGAGTAAAAGGATTATTATTGTGTGATCATGTGAACAAATAAACTATTTGTTCTATTATGGGGACGCTGCTTCTTGGAAGTTGATTTGTGCTCAGGCAGCCATTTTTAATGTTAGGAAAATGAAGCCTCCATGGAATGAGCTTTAGTCCCTAGCACTTATTATTAATTAAAGTAAATAAAAATTAAAGAGAATATATATTTATTTATTATAAATATTAATATTATAATAAATCATTATAAAATATTATATAAGAATTTAATATTTATATAATTAATTATTATATGATAGAGTTAGTATTTATTCAATATAATAATATCTTATATTAAACTCAAAAATTATATATAACTCAGTCAAGTCCTCTCCTATGCTGGCACAGTTAGGCGTTCGGGTTGTCCTCCGCGTCCATTCATCTTCAAGACGACAGTTTCTCCGGCGTTGCAGCAGGCGTCTTCGGGTTTGAAGTGACTTTGGCTTCAAAACCTGAAGACGCTTGCTGCAACGCAGGAGAAACTGTTGTCTCGAAGATGAATCGACTTGGAGGAGGACAATCCGAGAACCCGGCTGCGCCTACTGCGCCACTCCGCGGAAGCCTCTCCATCCACACCTCTCCCATGTTGTTTCCCACTGCTTTTTGAAATCCGGCTGATGTTGAGCCCCCTTCACTTTTCTACTTACCATGCAACGTTGTTGTTGAGGCAGAGGTCACTGAGTCAAAAATTGGCGGTTTTGAGTTAGGTGCAGAACCATACTAACGAATTGAAAAGCAGAAATACTGAAATTACGGAGGTGGAATTAATAGTAGCAACTTCACCAAAAGCATGTTAATGTTAACTAATAATGCAAAACTGATTTTAAGAGTTGTTTGAAACATTAAAACAGCTATAAATCGTAAGTATGATTTGTGACTTAGTGAATTCTGCCTGAACGGCGACGATATATTTTTCGCTGTTTTCTTTAATATCTTGAATTTTGGATACGATGGCATTTCATCGATTTTTGTACGATATACCATGATAAAAAAGTTGATTGTTTACTTATTATCAGACAGTTGATTGTTTACTTATTATCAGACAGTTGTTTCGTCAAATAACACTTCTAGTTAGAGACATCTCCATACAATGTTTTTAATATTAAGTATGATATTCTTTTTGTTGAGTATGAGTTTGTTGACTATGATAATGGAGATGTCTCTCTATGTATGATTTTGTTTTGCACGCAATTTTTTCTCTGATCACGTTCTTCCTCGTAATTGGGTACACATCCCATTTAGGGATTCTTTTTGTACCCAATTATGTACTCGTGAAAGAATAATATTCTCCCAATCCAAAACTCTTAACTTCTAATACATAAATCGAAGTTTTCCTTCCATAGACACTTCTAAGGCTGGATATGTAAAAATTCCTCCACATCAGGGTTGACATTTCTAAAATATATATGTTGCTAAATTCACCTTCAAAGTGCCGGTAGGCTGCTGGAAAGTAACTCAGGTCGATAATAAGTTGCTACGTATTCTATTTACGTCAAAGAGGAATTATTATTTTTTCAAATTTAGTTTAGATTGTTATGACTAAATAGGAAAATAATTTTATGAAAAAGTCATTACATTCTTGTGAACCGTTTCACTAATAATTTTTTTGCAAATGTGCTATCATTTTAGTGATATCTACACTGATTCCATTCCTAATAATTATCTTTTTCTTTGTTAATAAATTGCTCTACCCTTATGGGTCATTAATATTAGATAATTTCAGTCACCCTCCATTGGCGTACAATTACTTTGAAAAATTTTACAACATGATATGACACCCTAGATATTTCATTTCGCTCTGGACTATCTGTTCCTGGAACTTTTAGTTGTAAAGCAGCTAAATTAAACAAGTAACTCGGGGACTTTGATATTTTTTAAATGCTACCAACTGCTATTGTCTTTATGTTGCTAACTATCAAAATGGTTGCAAAATGGCGACTCTAGTTCTGATGTGAATGCTACCGAATGCAAAGTATTTTAACATGAAGCAGCTCCAACGCAGGCAGATATAAATCCAGCATCTGTGTGAATCTACAACTCCGCACTTAAGCTTGTGAGTGATTTCAACGCAACTTTTGAGGGAATCAGTGAATTGAGAGAATTCCTTTTTGCGCAATCGCAAATTCACCGAAATTCTTGGCGTATTTCTCTCCGGGCCAAGGAAATGCAGAGAAGAAATAAATAAGACGTGGAAACGAACTCCCTCTTGTCTTCCGCATCTATAGCGTTGCTAAGCCGCGCGTCCTCGTCGAGAGGTGTCACGTGACACACGAACGAATGTCGAGGGAGGGGGGATGAAAAGGGAGGAGGACGCCTCCGCGCGCCGTCCGTTCCCGAAAACATCCCTTATCTTCCTTCCTCCCTTTCTTCGTCCCTTTCCCGACTTTCGGAGCTGCTGCCGTGCCTATTCAATCCTCAGCTCGCCTCGTTATCGCATTTCGGAGAAACAACGGGTCGTTCTTCCCTTCGCCGTCTTCCCGTCCCTTCTCATGGCAAGAGCAGATGTGGAAGGGCTCGCGTTTTCCTCTGCTCTCGCAAAAAAGATCGTGGAGCTTGAAGCAGCGGACGTTTCTGGGAATGGAAGGGTCTATGTTTCTTGCTCGGAGGGAGGAAGGCATTGGGTGAGACCATAGTAGTAATCCCACACATTAGTGACTCAGAGATGCCCGCAGATAGGGCTGTGCGATACCACGATATATCGTCGACGATTCTCGATATGCACTTCATATCGGGAGTCGATATTTCAAAATGCGGTATCACGATATGTCGATATGCCAATATGTCGATATCCGGTATCCCGGTATGACGATATCCTGATCCCGGTATTTTTTCTATCACCCTTAATAATGTCTCATTTAAGCGCAATTTCTCGGCAATGGTTGATGGGATTGAAGTGCTATAAACGGTCTCCTCCTTATAAAATATTATAATTCCTCAATCGTTAATTATATATTTTAAATTGTCTAATTTGTTATTGTTATTGACGATTACTTTTTATCATAAAATTTGGATGTAGGAAATGGAATAACCATGGTACGATTTCATCACTGAAAACTGGAATTCAACAACAAAAGTCCAAATTTGTTTATAAAATTACTGTTTTTAAACAATAAATCGGAATTTTTAAAATTTTCACCGTTCATCGACTAAGTAAAAAGTAACTAGCTAGGTTTATTTTAGCTCATATGGGCCGTATTAAAAAATTAAAAAGAACCTCTATTATCTAAAATTATATGCTCTTTTGCCTTAAGTTATTATATTATAAGTCGATATCCGATATCCCAATGTGTCGATATCACGATATATCGATATCCCGATATGTCTTAGTGATGGAAAAATCGATTTAGATTAAAATCGAAAATCGAGTTTTAATAGTCAAAGATCGAGGAAATCGAGATCGAGCCATGACCTTCGAGTTTCGATCCAAACTCGATTTTTCAACTTCGATCTTGGCCATTTCGTTTGATCTCAGCAGCGCGTAGTAGTCAGTAGAGGTCCTCGATGAACTGCCACTGAGGTCACTTCTGGTTAGAAGTAGATGCCAGTAGATGTTAGGCAATACCTCAACAGGCCACCCGTCGATAGGAAAGTCAACCCCAATCCTCTAATAGTCAGGGAGGAGATAAAGGGTGAATACCCCAACACGTACTGTTTCGCGATCAGAGTCCTGAGTATGATAACGTCATCCGTCCCATGTGAAAGACTTTTCTCTAAGGCCGGTAAAATTGGAAAGGCACGCCCTAGATCATCAAGAAAGCATCTCAATCAGTTGATCTTTCTTAAAAATTTTAGTGAAGCCGAATGGTTCCAAGCGGTGATCCACATTAAAGTGAATTGTAAATTTTTACGACTAATAATTCAAGAATGTTTTCTAAGTACATTTTTAGGGATTTTTTATATTATTCAAATATGTATTATGAGCGTTTTTCAAATGAATAATAAACATGTTTTTGTACCAACTGCATTTTTTTCAAAAATGAACCGTAGATTTTTTCGATTAATCGATCTTTTGGTTCAAATTTCGATTTTTGCTGAAAAGAAAAGACATTTATGAAGAGAACTTGCCTTGCAGCATGACTGGGAAAATTGCGAAGAGTCAGGCCTTATGTAGTGGAATTTAACGCGATACTGTGGTCAAAATAAATAGTTCCCCATGAAAGAAGCTTACTTTTTTCATCTTTTTTTCAAATTTTGAGTGAATTAATCGTATTAATTGATCGTATTCGTTGAAAAAAAAACATTATTCTGTAAAAAAAAATTGCTTTTCATTGTGAATGTATATTATGAGCGTTATTGTAAGCAAAGAAGTGCGGAAAGGTTACTGGAATGAGCGTGGCACTGCCCTAGACTGTAAAAGGAGGGTGCAAAAAGATTGTTGAATTTTAATTTGCAGGGGTGGACGATGAAAGATTGAACGAGAAAATGCTCGAGAGAGTGAAGCAAGAAAGGGAGTTTCAGGACGGAATTTTGAGAGGAAGGCTAGGTGGAGGTAATGACTCATCATGGGGGATAGAATAATTATAAGACCGAGAAAAAGTGGAAAGAGAATAGGCATTCTAGTGACGACCAGAATAATGCGTCAATTTTTTATCATATAAAAATATAATAACACCTAGTTATGTTATAACACCTAGTCTAAATATTTGCATGAAACACGTTGTCATGACATCTAAAATTGAAGTCTGAGATAAAAATCAGTAAAAAGGTACGATTCAAGATTTTAGTGATTAATGAATTAACAAAAAGTGTGCACACAATTTACCAATACTTAACATCAAAGAAATTATGGTTGGTGAAAATTTTTACAACTGTGGGAAAACGTGAGTATTATTATACTTACCTACCTCACAAAAGAAAATCACAGCAGGAAAACTGGTATTACCAGCTTATGATTTCACCAGAAAACTGGTGTGAAGCCCACTAAAGAAAACTCGATCTCGCCCCAATAATCTTTGCCAATAAATAGATAGATGTGTAATTCTTGTCACCATTAGAAAGGTTATTATCTTCCCCACTTTTCCTCAGTTTTGTAATTACTCTATCGCCCGTGATGAGTTATTACCTGTGGATTGTGAAAAACCAGCGAAATCGTGCTCCGAAAACAACTAAAATGAAATGTGCCTACATAGGAAAATTAGCATTTGAAATACGAAATTAATGTAATAAAATAATCATTACATGAACAAAATGATGTGATGCGACTACACGTTGTAAGATTTGTGCCACATCTCATTCCATCCGTGTTTGAAGTCATTAAGTACATGCAATGAGTATGAGTATTCGTAATCAGTGTGGTGCTCATGTTTCCATCTCTTGAACTTTGAGAAGTGTTTTACGTCTTTCCCTTTTGAAATATGAAAGTGATGGAGATTTTCTTGATAATAAGGTGAGTTTGTTCCATTCGCGACATATGCATTGACGATGAATGATTTGTTGAAAATGACGGCCCTGTGGATAGTTATTACCAGCTTATGATTCCCTCGCGTATTAATATCATGGAAATTTTTATACGTGACGCGGGTTTACGCAAAAAACAAGGACACCGGATATCATGAACCGCGAAAGTTTTAACGAATTGATATCATGGACATTTTTAGTTCCTGAATCCTTCGAAGGGGTACTGAGGCATTTTTTTGTTCAGAATTCGATAAAAAAAGAGGGAGGGTGTGAAGCTAGCGTCTGTCACCAAGTTTAAGCTGAGATACTTTAAAATGAAACTGACGCAAGCATTTATAGAGCTTTGAAGTCTTAATGACAGTTCTTGTGATAAAGCTTGATATGCCGCGTCCGCGCAGTCAAAATACTGTAAAATTAACTCGTGAGACAAGCTGTCTCTTAAGAGATGTGGGGATCGCTTGCTCCAATCTGAGAAGAGAAAACAACAATTTATTGACGGTTTACAGATATTATATGTACATGGTACGAATATGGTAGGTTTTTTTATCTACCGGCATTCCCAAATTTCTAACTGCCTCGCAATACGGAATTGGATACCTATTTATTGGTGATATACGGCAATATGAGGGAGAGTAATTCTTTAACGAAAACTGTCAAATTCCATGTGAGCTCGTTTTAAAGGATACAAAAACTTGCATCTCGCTGGGGAATATCTGAATTGTTTGCTACTCGTTAGAACTATGTTTGCTTTGGAATTGTATGAAAAAGTTGTTTTATCCCCTATATCGTTTGCTATTCAATTCAGTGGCTGAGAAATTTTATTAATGAAAAGTTGAGACATACGTCTGGTGAGAGCGTAGATTTAAAAACAATTGAATGAAGCTTGAGTGGCTCGTGGAGCATTAATATTACTGATTTTTTTCTATACGCTAAATCACGCGCCGTCATTGATTGCTTGGTTTCATTATTTAGCCACGGTGCTTTAGGTTTTGAAATGTGGATCTTTTTTTCCGGTGCAAATTTATCCAGGAGGTGTATCATCAATGAACTCACGATTTCAACTTAGTCATCTACTTTTGCTGTGAATTCAACGTAGGGGCACGGTAAATAAAGCTTCCGTCCAAAGATCATCATCGTTTACACTGTTAATATTTCGTTGATTAATGTACTTCTGATAAATTGATGAGTTTTGGTAGAGTAGAGAATGCGAATCCAGAGAAAAGAGAACAAGAATGCGAGTAATCTGGAGTTGGGGCGCAGGGGATGGAGAATTCAATCAGGGGCCGTCCCCCCAACGCCCTGGGGCAGTCTCCAAGATGAAAGGCAATTACTAGAGCCTGGAAGGGTCGTGGGCTAATACTGGGCTGTAAGACAGATTGATATTCTGATGATGAAAACAGATTAAACATTCCATCGTGCTATGACAAGTGATATCCTACGTATGAAAATAACCAGAGATGTATTCGCCAACGAAAGAGTTACAAAATTCATTTCTTCCACGCAAGAATTGGGTAACATTTGATGTGGTATAACTTTAATGTGGCTTTTAAACTTAAGTTCCTTGTTGACATGAAATTTTTCGTATAGAGCTATACCTAAACTTTATTACTATTTAAAAGGTTTACCACTGTGTACAATAATTTTAGTATAGGAAACTTTCTCACATGTTTGGCAAGTAATAAATTGTATTCATATGAGAGTTCAGTTGTGTCCATCCAACGTTAATGTAGTTTTAAAATATTATGACTTTTTGGGAAATAAATCAATTCAAAACAGTTTTCTTGAAAAAGCGAAGGTGGAGATGAATCGTCCTCTTATATTTAATCCCTCCTCAACTTTCTTAAGACCGTTTAACGCTATACTTGCCCGAAGGAAACACTTCCTCCCGTAACTTCGTGTAAGTAGCCTCACCCACACACTAGTGATTTCTTTATGCAAGGGACTTGAAGCCCTGGCTGATCACCTGCTGATCACGCTCAATAGCCGAAAGCCAGGCAATGTTTATTGATTTTTAATGTTGTTTATAAAAGTTTACCTTATTAGATACTTGGCTATACATTTTACTGTCGTGGAGGTAAGGGAGGAGATATGTGAGAAATACAGGATTTCGTTCTCTCTCGGCGAATGATATTTATAAATAATTCTCGGATTTCGAGCCGAGTAAGATTTTGGTTGCTGATATTTCGATGGAACACTCCTCCATCGTTTATTCAGAGCAATAAAGCTTGCAGGGAATTCCGCCTGCGCTCATATAGCCGTCTCATCCGGGGGGCATTGTTGTCTCCTTTTTTGTTATTTTTCGAATTAACGGTTTCCATAGCCTGCTGATGATGTACCAGAGTCCCGGTTTTCTTCCAGCCTGATCTCGATGGCCTCTTTAAGGAGACGATCTCATTTGCTTTGGAGACCAGTCGAGCCTCATCGAAGGAGATGTTGTGATCTTCCGATAGACTGTGTTCAGTCAGGGCAGATTTTTCCGGGCAGAACAACATAATACACCTCCTGTGCTCTTTTATTCGGGTCTCTATCGTGCGCCCGGTCTCTCTGATGTATATTTTTCCACCATAACATGGGATACGGTGAACTCCAGGTGTTTTGAGTCCCAATTTGTCCTTGACTCGCACTAAATCGCCACGCATTTTTTTCGGTGTTTTTTTTAATGGTTTCGATGTTCCATATGACTAGGATCCTAGAGTTTTTTCCAGCGACGGTTGAAACATATGGCAGACAATCTCTAGCAATGGAGCTGTTATCTCTACACCCCTGCATCGTGCAAACACTGTAGCAGACAAGGAAAGCCTGCCAATGGAAATAGAACACCTACGGGAAACATCCCGCCAAATTGGATATACGGAGATTTCGGTGGGCCTGAAAAGAGCCAGTCGCGATTACAAGAAACGCCACGTTGAAAGTCTCCTCGGTCCTGAAATGTCTCCCAAAGAGAAAAAAAAACCATTGCGAGAGCTTGTCTGCCTAAATAGAGTGGGTTCTTTCATCAAAGAAAACGGTATTCATTAATTGCGAATCGAGACTTCGCAACCTGGTTGCTCATGTAACAGGTACTACGCAGTTTACTTCACGAGGCTTAGGGAATATTTCACAGTACGCCTTGTAAAATGAATATTGACAGTTTTTAAATTAATCAAATGAATACATAATTTTAATTGAAATAAATGAAAGAAAAATATAATAAATCAACTGAATAAATGTACCTTAGGCGGCTACTCAACTACAGTTGAGTAGCCGCCATGCAGGGGACTCTGGTTTGGAAACGTCCGCAGCGCTAACAAGCATCAGGGAGAGGTAATACCTTTTGCGGCATGCGTATAATTTACAGGCATGCAAAAGTTTGCTGTTTCGTTTTCGCGCCGTTGCATTATTTAACTCTTTTATCAATTAGGAACAGTTTTTAACGCTATTTTAAAATTGAACGGCTTAAGGAGGCTCCATCGAATTATGAAGTAGATGTGATTTTTGTGAAAATTTCAGGACGAATCATTTGTTGGCCCTTCTATCGATTGGCATTAAAATAATGAGGCCTTTCCAGCATATATTTGAAGAAAAAAACGTTGAAAATCAGCTATTTCATACGTAGTTATACGGCAGAGCATGGCTCTTGCAGTGAAATTTGCAGATTAATAATGTAAAGTCAAATGTCATTTTTACGTAAAACTAACATAAGGTGTGCAATTATAGGTAGAATTTAGCTTTGTGATAAAGAGCTGGTCCCACTACACTAATTTAATTGATATTGATAAATGTTTGCTCGAAAAAAGCAGAAAAGCCTTAGTTGCATGAAATTTGCGCTACAGTATGTTGTTATCATTGGCAACGGTACTTGTGACGGAACGTGCTTACAAGCATATTTACCGACTTCATTTAGGAATATACCTTGCCAAGGTCCTTCTTATATTTTATATGTAATATAAGTATTTCATTGGTTATTGACATGGTGTAATTAATACAAATGCTTCCAAATGGTGGCAGCGTCATCTTTGCCAAACAGTTTTCAAAAATACGAATATTAATGAATTTCAAAACAAAGAATTGTATTTGCAAGGGAATAGTTTAAACTGAGTAAGAAAATATTTGACCTTTTTTAGAATACGTATTAGCGTGATTGAGCGTGTATTCTCACTTTGTAAATTAAACGTGGCAACAACACGTTCTTCTTGTTCCGAAGTCGAAATGAGTTAAAAGAGCTTTTTAAAAATAGAATGCAACTACAACGCGCTATAAAATAGCATACTCATACAATTGTTGTGTATGCGTTATCGCTCTATAGATGCTTTTCAATATAGGTTTTTTTCTGGGTCGGTATTTATTCATTAAATAACATAGCTCTTTTACGGGATATTGAATGGAGGAGTCACGGTGGAACCTTCTTAATATAGGTACGTTCTCATGAGCCTATAAACTTTTGATCGAGGCAAAGTAAAAATAATAGAAAACCGTTCTTACTGTGCGGAAAGTAGCTCTTGTGCTGTTTTGCATGCACCCATTTCGTGCGTTGTTTGGTGCTGCGTCCTCCCTCGCACCATGTCTAGAGATGGGCAACTCGGTAAATTACCGTGGTATTTTTGGTAAATTACCAACACCCCTGAAAATTACCGTAATAAACGGTAATTTTGAGAAAAGTTTTTTTTCAAAGTTCTTTTACAGAAAATTTCTTCCTCACGAAGAAACCATTGGAATGGGTGATGTTATAAATTAAGTAGCTAAAACGATTTTGTTTACATTGTGTCCGTGTTTAATTCCAACTAATTCAGAGTAAAATAACAAATGCACATAGTGCAGAGGTATGTCTTTGGAACGAAAATTTCTCATAGTGTGGCAAAAGAGAGGCATTTTGCGTGTTGCTGCCAAGTTCGTTATAATTTTTTAATGAGTTATAATAGATAAACGTCGTGATATGTTTGATATAAGCGTCGGAATTTATATCTCAATGCTATTTGATTTCGTTTTGTGTCCTCTGATAAGGATTTGCAGCTCAAAACATAAAACTATTGGATAATTACGGTAATTTCACCCATGTGTACATACATGACTCCTGCAGGTGGCGGCCTACTCGCCCATGTCGTGCCGCTCGGCGCGGTCGACGCGCAGCTACTGCTCCGCCGCGGCGCGGCTGCCTTCCTCCTCGGCGTGCGGCGCCGCGCCCAACCTGATCGTGGCGGCGAACGCGGCCGGGGGCACCCTGCCGCACCACGCCAACCGGGTGCGGCTCGACTCCCTCTCCGGCAGCTCGACGGGCGGCGCCTCGGTGCGGCACCTCATCTCGCTGGTCCGCTCCACGCCCTCGGCCCTGGGGCCCGTCTACTCAGAGAGGGCCCTGCTCCGCCTGCACGCCGCGCTCTGTCTGGCCGCCGCATCCACGGCTGCGGCCATAGCGCCGCCCCTCGCCCTCGCCTCCTCCGTCCTCAGGTGAGGGCAGCACGCACTCATGTTGTAAGAATTGTAGCTCAGAACATGAGCCAGGTCATCTGAGGGCGTGCACATCAGAGACAACACCAATGCAGGCCCCACCCCTTTCGAACACCACTTGCTAGACGTAGGATATTTCAAGCCAGCCGCGTGAACGGCGGTGAAATTCGATTGAATTGTCATGAGAAAAAATTCACCTGGGGGGTTATTTTGTAATCTCACTTTAGTGAGACTACGTCATAAAATGTCACTTTTTCGTAGTTGAACTCTGCCACCAGGGCGGCGTGACCATCTTCGGATCTCAAGCGGTGAACTGCCGGTCATGTGCTGGTCTTTTAGACGATTCATCCGCTCTGATCCGTATCTTTCGACTCTTGATCCGTTTCATTATCTCCACTTGCCACTAGTTCTCATCTCACCTTCATAAAGAACGTGAAATGGAGCCACCATCGTTTCCACTTGAAGCTTGAGTTGGGAAAAAAGCAAGAGCGAGAAAGATACAAACGATTTTAAATTGTATTTTTGAAATTCGCACAACGTTTATTTATTCAACGTAGACGAGATCGGCAACAGATAGCGGTACCGACAAAAGCTTCGACAATTCACGAACAGTTCGTGAGCCGATCATTAAGAGAGCGAAACGGATCTCCCTTCCCGCAAAGAGTCATTAAAAAGGTGAGATCACAAAATAACCCCCCCTGGACCGGGAATCGAACCGCGGACCTTTGGCTTTCCGGGCCACTGCGCAGACCACTACGCTACCCAGGATGCAGGTAGAAAACGGATGCTCTGGATGGGGTTCACCTTTGGTCGTGGCTTCCTTGTAAGCCCTTTCTCCCTTGCGTTGCCATCCTTGATGGACCGCGAGAGCTCAACATCTAGCACCTTGAACCTCGGTAAAATTTCCGCATGAATTAAGGATCCTTGCCGATCTTCGCTGCACACGTTCAAGTTCATTTTTAGACCAATTTCGTAGGGGTCCCATACACTGGCAGCATTTCCAAATGAGGTCTAACAAGGGAAAAGTAGCTGATTTCTCGTATATGATCGTCACATTTACTCAGTATTCTTTTGATGAATCCCAGTTTACGATCCGCTTGACCCATATTTCACGTATTTGTTTACCCCAGGAAAGATCATGTGTCAGTGTTATTCCAAGATATATAATGGATTCCATGTTTGTTTATTCATTATTACTTATTTTGTAAGTCCTAGGAGGAGAACTATTCTTTTCCCAAAAATTTATTACTGGACATTAAAAAAAATTTAATTCTAACTGCCAACTTTCACACCAATTTTCAATTGTTTGCAGGTCATCATTTAAATAGTCTTTATAGTTTGGGCATAGAATTTCCCTGTACACCACTGCGTCATCGGCAAATAGACGAAGCTTACTTTTTACCACCTTATTGATATCATTTATGTACAGAAGAAACAGGAGTGGACCTATCACACTTCCTTGTGGGACACCCGAAGTGACTTTAATTGCCAGTGAGGTAACACCATCCAAAACAACCCTTTGCAACTGTTTACGCAGAAAATCATTTATCCATGATATAATGTTACTGTCTAACCTACTTTCCCACTGTTGTAAATACTCAGAAAAAGGAATATTTAAATAAAGGGGAATGAGCTATACGGGATCTATAGATCAACAGTTCAAAAGGGGTCTTCAATGGCCGTAAAATTTTGGCACCACTTACAACCTCGTGTTGCAAGTGAATTCCTTCCCTTCAGCTCGCTGAAGAGGGCCACTTTGTGGTCTAAATGCGCGTATCCGACGCCCACCCGCTCTCTCTGAGCGGTTCTCCCAGAAAATTGTGCCCAAGTGTGTGTGAGTGAAAGTGTTGATTGATTGTGAGTGTGATGGCAGTAATAACTTGGCATCCTTAGCAGGGTCCCATCAGCTCTGCGAAGGACCACAGGTTGTAACCCAAGTTACCTTAGCGAGGTCCCTTCAGCCTCGCGAAGTATACCATCTGGGTGGTGTGCGTGGTCTGTGGTGGTCTCTGGCGGGGAACTAACATTCCCGTAAACCACCACAGAAGTGTGTTTGTTACAATAACCTGGCATCCTTAGCAGGGTCCCATCAGTTCTACGTAGGGTCCCAGGTTACAACCCGAGGTTACCTTAGCGGGGTCCCCACAGCCTTGCAAAGGTTCCCATTTGGGCAGTGCGTGTACGGGTGTGGTAGTCCCCGGCGAGGAAGTAACATTCCCGTAAACTACCCCAGGAGGGTATTCTGGTAGAGAAGTTTTTTGTTTGGACGAGTGGTGCCAAAATTTTACGACCATTGGAGACCACTTTTAACTGTTGACACGATGATATTTGATATTTAATGTTGATCTATTGTGTATACACATATTTCATTTTGATCATTTATTATTCTTTGATTCCTTGAATCTTATATTTTAATGTTTCTTTACCTCGAATTTTATCCGTATTAGTGATGAAACCATAATTTTCATGCAAGTATTTCGACGAGGGGTTGTATGGGAGAAGAGATCTTTCTCTCTCAACCTTATTGTTAACATTGCTTCCCATCAGGGCCCCTCCCGTTCTGGGAGCGGCGGCGCTGCCGGCCATGTCTCACGCCCTGGCGGCCGTGTCGGCCGTGGCGATTGCGGCCCTGGGCCCGGGCCTTCTGCGCCGGGCAGGGCCCTCGCGAGTGGCCGCGCTGGCGCACTTCGCGGCGGCCGGCTTCTCGGCGCTTCACCTGCTTCCGACGACGTCGCTCTCCGCCGCCTGTTCCTTGGGGCCCGCCTACGCGCTGCTGGGCCTCCTCACCCTGGGGCCCCTGCCCGCGGCCCACGCCGCCTTCCTCTCCGCCCTCTCGGCCAAGCTGTCGCTGTCCTCGCCGGCCGGAGCGGAGCCCTCCGCGGTGCTCCTCAAGTTGGCCAGGCACCTGCAGCTCTCGCAACACTTCGGACAGGTCAGAGAGGAGCACTTGTGTCCACCTTCAAACTAGTGTCAACACAGTAGCCGCTGCCCGATTCAGACGACGCGACGGGGTGGAAGGTAATGAACTGTGATGGAGTCCTGGAACGGTGCGTGGTCTATGGGGATAAAACACTCCCTGACCTAGCACAGGACTGCATCACATTTCATTAACCTCCCCCCTCACGCTTCCACAACAACAGCAAAACAATAACACACCTTTAACACACAACTCTTCCACCTTTCCATAAACCTTAACAACAGGAGAAAAAAATATATATATTATTCTAGGTCAAGTCCAGGACTCACAATTCATCACTCTCTTCACCTCAAACCACCAATCTCCAGACAATGTCCTACCCCTACAACTGTTCCAGCTTTTCATAACCCTTTAACATTGAGGTCTGTCCTGAAACAGGCTGTCTGCTAATTCTAGGCTTTATTAATTAATTAATAAATGACTTTTTTACACTACTTCGCACACACTATTCGATGATCGATGACAGCCATCGTCATCGAAGCATTTCGATGAAATTTTTTCATCGAGAATCGATGATCAAAATCGGTCATCGCACAAGCCTGGCTGGAGAGGTACATCTTGTGAAATGTAGGAGTGTGTGGGAGAATTAAACGTCAATTTAAACCTATCTTCAGTGGTGGAAACCTAATAATAAAAGTATTGATGATGATGGCGTCGTCTCCATGGCCGCAGGTGCTGGGCAACGGGGTCGCAGCCCTCGTCCTGTGGACCACACTGCCCAGGGGCGCGTCAGATGACCTCGAGTCCCTCTTCTCGCTGGACGAGGACTCTGCGGGCGATGGCGGACGGAGGTGCGGCTCCGGCGCCTGCCCCGTGCCGCACCAACGCCTCCCCGCGTCCAACGCCTCCGCTTCCGCCTACGGGGAGGAGTACCTGAGCGTGGCGCTGCCTTGCAAGACGGCCGCGCTGCTCTCCAGCGTGCTGCTCGGGTGCTGCGCCGTGGGTGCCGTCCTGGCCGCCGTCTGCCTCGGCCGGGTGCGGCTCTTCCCCAGGGCGGAGCCGGCGGAGCGGCTGTCGGCCAACGCCGCGCTCCGGTCCCTGGCCGCGGCCTTCAGCGACCGCCGACTGCGCCTCGCCGCACCCCTCTTCCTCTTCATCGGCATGGAGCAGGCGTTCATGCTCGCCGACTTCACCAAGGTCAGTGGCCCCTGCACCAGATGAATATCGGTGCTGCTGCACGAGGATGTCTGGGAAGGATTTGAAAATACTACAGGCTAACTGCATATTTGATTGAAGTTGAAGTTAGATTGATATATATGCTTTAGCTGATAACTTCAGGCTTAACTATGTGATACCTTTCCATAATGGAAAATAAAAGAATGAAACATTGTTAGGTTCACTTTATATTTAAATAGGCACGACCCGGGTTTGATGACGTAGTTACTAAATCTTCAGGTGACTGATCATGCATACATCTTCTTTATATAACAAGATGGGTGCGACTGTAAGGACATCTATCTGTCGGAAGGGAGTGGGATGAGAAGGGACAGAGGGGGAAGGAGCGGTGTTAGGCTAGGTAAGGAGGGATTTCCCTGCGTTGGTGGGACTTCGACCGGCGGGGGGTGGAGTGAATGAGGAAACGAGGGGCTAAGGAGGGTTGAGGTGAGGTGGGTGAAGGAGGGGAAAAGAAAGATTAGCGGGGGCGCAATATGTTTCCCAAGGCACAATAGTCAATGGTAGTTCAGGCTGATGATGATGCGGGCACTGGGACAATGATTTCATTGATGAAATCATTATCCCAGTCAGCAGGTCCCAGTGCCAGCAGTCGGCAGGTCCCAGTAACCGCATCATTGATAATGATGCGGGCACTGGGAAATCATTATCCCAATGTCCGCATTATCAAAAGTCGGACCCATGAACTACCATTGTGCCTTGTAAAACATATTGCGCCCCCGCTAATCTTTCTTTTCTCCTCCTTTTCACCTTTACCTTACCTTTTTTCGATTTATATTATCTTCGACTAAAAGTTTTTAAATTATAATTTGAAAAACATTATCCAGCTTGTCTTGTCCATGAATTAAAGCCAAGTCGAATTCAATGAATACTTTCTATTTTTATGTTTAACTTTTACGTTCAGGTTAAAGGATCGAATGTCTAACCTGATTTCATACCGTCTTGTGTAACGCGTCCGATTTCGTAGGTATACTCAATGTTTTGTTCTCCTCCTATTGTTGCTCTCAGGGTACGGAGCAGAATGGTGTTGACATGCCATGATGCGATGCCATGGGGGAACTTTATAGCAATCTTTTGCTTCCATACGTTTTTTTCCTGTTTATTTGAAGAGAAAAATAGTAGTGTCTGTCGTAAACATTATAAAAAGGGTAACAATTCGCAGTCATGAAAGTTTAAAAGTGAAATTTACCCTTGGAGATGGAGATGCTAGGATTAACTTGACGAATACTTTCGGTAGGATGTTTTAATAAGTAGTTGTACTTATATTAATGCTTAATTTTGCGACTAAAAATATTGCTCTGCAAATGTTCTTTTTATCCTTTATTTTCATTCTTCTCCTTCACTTTACCATCGACGATTATCTGTATCTGGCCATCATGTCCCAAGATATAACCGATTAAGTTGTCTTTGGGTTTTCAGAAGACTTATCTTTTCTTTCACATTTCTCATTACCTCCTTGTTAGTCACCAAGTCTATCCCACAAATCTTTAAAATTCTTATGCAGCACCGCGTTTCGAATGATTTCAGCCTAAAAATTTTCTACTGCTGTTACTGTTCATGCCTCACTCCTTCTTCTTAAATAGATTCTTCTTTCGTAAAATGCCCTCTTCGCCTGGGCTATTCTTCTATTTCTTTCTTGCTTTGTGCATTTTTGGTAAACAGGCCTCCGATGTATCAGATATATTTCACCTCTTCAAGTTTTTGTTTTCCTAGTTTAAAATTGGTACTGTCCTGTTTTCTCCTACACCGTACCAATGTCTTAGTTTTCCTTCATTGATCATCAGGTGATATCAGGTCCATTTTCATGTTTAATACAATACTCTTTAAGTCACTGTCTGTCTCTACCATGAATAATATGTTATCGGAGAGTCGCAGTGTGCCGATTTTCACCCCGTGGGTATTCATTGCCGAAGACCTACCCTGTGCAAGCGAAAAAATAATAAAATTGCTGGGAAACCTATTTTATATTGTGACGGGACACGTGGCTGGACTGTTCGACCTCTTCTCAGCCGGGGTTTGTCTCCGTACGGATCCTGCGGTCGGGCAATTTCCCCCCCTCTTTCCCGTTCCCTCCGTCAGCCACGAATGAGAACGCGCCAACGCCACTCCGGAGAAAGGAAAGGAAAGCTTCGCTCCTAATGAGAAGCGACAAGGGGTGCCACTCAAAACCGGGGTCAAGCTGATCAGCAAGCAGAGATCAACGAGAAAAATATCTTAGGGTGAGGCCTTCGCGGAACTGCAGCATTACCCTCCGAGATCGGCGGTGATCGGACCTGAAAATCGAATGGACGCGGATCACCGCGTTCGGGAGTAAAGGACGACTCGCGTTCACAGGAAAAACACCGATTTATTACTAGACACATAGGAAAATTACACTCCTACACTATAATGAGGGATGAATGAGCTGGTGATACGCGAGACGTTAATGAAATATACCCAAATGATAGCTAACCTAACTAAGAACTAATGAATGATACAAAAAATGAACAGTGAAACCCTTTGAAAAATGAAATGAAATGACATGAAACCCTTTATACAATATTTACAAGCTCCTCGTCCTTTCGTTTGAAATATGGTTGAGGACCACTAGGACGGGAGGAGAGTGATACAAATTCAGTCTGCTTGGGACTGATTTTCAAATGACGTGCGCCCCTCTTAGAGAATGTGAGTTCACTTGCGCAGGACGGTGGAGTTGACTCAGGAGTTTGGTAGCGACGGCTTTCGCCCCGATTCACTGGGCGTCGAAGACGGGGTCGGAGTTCGCTCGACCGTTGGCCGATCGGTTCGGGGAGGTTTGATAGGAAAGTACTATGCCTTGTAAGGTGTCTGGAGCATGCCCGGAGACGCGTGGGTTTCCCGGCCCTGGGGTGAGAAATCGTTGGCGCCGGTCCTCGGTCCAACCTTCTACGTCCGCCTTAGAGCCAACAGGGAAATTGTCGCCTGGCTGCGATGTCGTCCGCTTGCACGAGATGTGTCCTCTCAAGCGATGACTCTGTCGCAGGTCTGCCTCTCCAGCTCCACGCCTTATGGCTGCTTTCAATCTGTCCTCCTCGCTTCTCCGTTCTCTTCGTCCGCTTGCGTCGCTTCGCTCTCCTTCCTTCGAGTCGTCTCTCTCCGTCTGCCGTCTTTCACTCTGGAGTCAGAGGTTTGAGGTCTGGGTCTGGGTCTGGCTCACTGGGGAACCCCTTTATATATCGTCGGTCATTGCGACCGGCGCTACAACTAACATTACAAATAATGGAGGATCGAAAAATGGTGGGCGGTAATTTGAATCACGCGCGAGCCGTCTCTCTCTCCGTTTGTCGCGCGGATCCATACGATCGCGCGAAGACGCCGTGATCACGCTCACACGAGCAGATCGTCACATGACGATCGCCCCCCAGCACGAATGAATTTTTTCTCGCGGGATGAAAAAGGCCGCAAGAAAAAATGAGTTCGCGCTCTGCACGAAAAAACGAACAACACAAAAACACTTGAGGTGGTTCCTTAACACCTATAAGGCACCAAAGAAAACGCGTTATAAATGCCTAATTCGGAACTGTCTTCCCGAGACAAAATGTACGCGTTAGGCCCAACCCTTTTGGAGATCCTATAAGGACCAGTTAACAAATTGAAAAACTTATGAAATAACCCGAGTCTGGAATCGGACACCCTAGGCGTCCTGAGAAGCACGAGATCTCCGATGCGAAAGTTAGAATGCACCCCTTTCTGACATTCTTTTCTCCTTCCGTTCTCCGGGCGGAACTCGTCAAATTCTCAGCTGCGAAGCGAATGATTGATTCCTTCCCGACTATGTGATGCGTGAGCATCTCATTGATTCTGTTTTGCACCTGTCGCCAGTATGCTATGGGAATTCGGTAGGATTTCTGTACTAAAGGTCGATGCTCAGAAAGCTTAATCCGATGGCGGACGCCTTCGATCGGAGTCGGAGTCGAGGAAAATAGCGCATCGTATCTAACCGGGAGTCTCCGCAAGTCTTCTTTTTCCTCGCTGCTCAACCGATTCGATTTCCTGATCGCCTCCTCTATTCCCGTTCCGTCTACTCTGTCCTCCACGGCTAACACTTTAGCGATGTCATGTTCCCTTCGAACATTTATGGGAATCTCAACTATCGCCGATTCTGAACCCCTCACCTTCACAGTTTTCTCGCCTAAATCAATGAAAACTTTATTATCCACCAGAAAGTCCATTCCCAAAATCAATGGTTTTACAAGATTTTTTATTACTAGACAAACTACTTCGAACTCTATTCCTTGTATCTGGAGCGAGAGTAAGACTTGCCGAGTGATTGGTGGTGACTTCCGGCTGTCCGCACATACGATGCGCGATCGATTTAAGGGAAAGGAAGGGATTATTTCTCTTGATTCTAATTCCCTTAAATGCTTCTCGGAAACCGTGGAAATTTCACTGCCGGTATCCAATGACGCTTCCCCTTAAATCCCATTAGTCCAACACTTCACAACGGGACACACTCGTCTTTCGTAATAAGTATTGCCTTGCCCTTTGCCATACGAACTCTCTCCCTCTATCTCACATGTGGAGATTATTTCACACATTATCCTCTCTCTGTCCGTCTCGGCTGGGGACCGGAGGTGAATCACACCAGCCGACGCGTGTTTAAATCCGTATCCTGGTCCTCAAATGGAGGTGCGCTAGGAGGGGGCGGACTCGGGGATTTCTCCGCCGGCCGCTGTTTCCTAGCTTTCTGTCCTCGCTCAACCGTGACCGAATTCACCCGATATTCCTTATCAGCTGCTCGCGGTCTCGTATTCTCCGATCCTTGCGATGCACCTGGTGGGGTAGAATTTATGGTCGTCGGCGTGCTTGACTGGTAGGATTGATCGTACAATCCCAATAATACAATTAACCGTTCCACTGTTAATTGTTCAATGGATTTTAACATGTTTTGAACATGCGTGGGAAATTGTCTTATTAAAAAGTGAAGGATTTCTCCCTCGCTCATCGGTGGGGAACACAAACGCGCCTGCGCTACTTTTTCAGTCGCAAACTGTTTCATCGTGTTAGTTTTGCCCCTAGCATATTTCCCTGTTATAACTTGCATGCGGAAATTATATTGGGTGTCAGTGTCCCAAAAATTGGCCAAAAACCTTTCTTTAAATTCCGCGAGTGTCGACGGGACCGGCCACAACGAGTTTCCCCATGTCTTCGCGTCTCCGTTCAACATCTGGAAAAACACTTGCGGCTCTAAAGCCTCCGGAATGGAAACTATAGAAAAGTAATTATTAACTTCCCTCAGGAAGGCAATAGGGTGTTCGTTGCTGAAGGCAGAAAACGTCGGCTTCGAGAGAGAGTGCGCCGATATTGCCGCTGCTTGCGTGGTCGTGCCCCTATCAGTCAAAGCGGCCACTTTGGATTCGAGTGATTTCACTCTTTCCTCGCGTACTTCCGAGCGATCTTGTTCGCCCCTCTGCGACGTGACTACTTCATCGTAAGCCTGTTCCAACGCATTTGTTCGGACCTTAACGCTCCCAATCTCCGCGCTAACAATTTTCTCGCATTCCTCGCGAACATTCCTTGCCATTGCCTCCACTCCGTCTACGCATCGCGTTTCGACTTCGCTTATTTTCTGTTTTACTCGTGACATATCCTGAGAAAAACTCTCGTTCCAACTTCTCATTTCTGCCTGCAATTTTTCGTTACTTATAGCAATTTCCCTTTGCAATGCATGATGATCGGCCTTTCTTTCCTGCCGCAGGGCTTCAATACTTTCTTTGCTGGCATTTATATCCTGACGCATGGCTTCATTACTTTCCTTACTGGCATTTATGTCTCGACTCACGGCATTTATATCCCGACGCATGGCTTCATTGCTTTCCTTGCTGGCATTTATATCCCGACTCACGGCATTTATATCCCGACGCATGGAATGCATCAAGGACAGGAGGGTGTTAAGCGGGTCTTCACGTGACTCCGTTTGGCTCGTTTCGCGACTACCGGGTTCGCTGAGTTGGACGGCGGGCGATTCAACCTCCTTCCTCTCGGGGGTATCTAACACCATACCTGCCAGTCCTAGCGTCAAACCATCGGTTTCGGAGCGAACACTATGATCGTCCGAGTCGACCTCGTCCCTCTCTTTCTCACGATACTGCGTAAACGCTGCCGACCTATTCTCCTCGTCCGTCATCTTACGATTAAGAAGAACGCACAGGAAAACTCAAAATGAACACCGTAATGAAACTTTTGTCAGAAAGACACACAAAAAACACGATTTATGCTAACACTTACTAACCTTCAATATTCGGAGCCTAATTTAACACAGACCCTGAAATAAAAAGGAAACCTACAGCTAATACAACGGAAATAATCCTAACGTGCTAGGAATAAAAGAATTCCTAGTTTCATTCTTCCTTTTGGAATGCGAATCGCGCTACAAATTATCGGCCTAAAATCCTGGACGGTAATTATTCCGGCCGTTTAATTGGACGCCATCTTAATTCCGGCCCTTTTAGTTGGACGATAATTATTCCGGCCCCTTTAGTTGAGCGCCATCTTATCTGTGACGGGACACGTGGCTGGACTGTTCGACCTCTTCTCAGCCGGGGTTTGTCTCCGTACGGATCCTGCGGTCGGGCAATTTCCCCCCCTCTTTCCCGTTCCCTCCGTCAGCCACGAATGAGAACGCGCCAACGCCACTCCGGAGAAAGGAAAGGAAAGCTTCGCTCCTAATGAGAAGCGACAAGGGGTGCCACTCAAAACCGGGGTCAAGCTGATCAGCAAGCAGAGATCAACGAGAAAAATATCTTAGGGTGAGGCCTTCGCGGAACTGCAGCATTACCCTCCGAGATCGGCGGTGATCGGACCTGAAAATCGAATGGACGCGGATCACCGCGTTCGGGAGTAAAGGACGACTCGCGTTCACAGGAAAAACACCGATTTATTACTAGACACATAGGAAAATTACACTCCTACACTATAATGAGGGATGAATGAGCTGGTGATACGCGAGACGTTAATGAAATATACCCAAATGATAGCTAACCTAACTAAGAACTAATGAATGATACAAAAAATGAACAGTGAAACCCTTTGAAAAATGAAATGAAATGACATGAAACCCTTTATACAATATTTACAAGCTCCTCGTCCTTTCGTTTGAAATATGGTTGAGGACCACTAGGACGGGAGGAGAGTGATACAAATTCAGTCTGCTTGGGACTGATTTTCAAATGACGTGCGCCCCTCTTAGAGAATGTGAGTTCACTTGCGCAGGACGGTGGAGTTGACTCAGGAGTTTGGTAGCGACGGCTTTCGCCCCGATTCACTGGGCGTCGAAGACGGGGTCGGAGTTCGCTCGACCGTTGGCCGATCGGTTCGGGGAGGTTTGATAGGAAAGTACTATGCCTTGTAAGGTGTCTGGAGCATGCCCGGAGACGCGTGGGTTTCCCGGCCCTGGGGTGAGAAATCGTTGGCGCCGGTCCTCGGTCCAACCTTCTACGTCCGCCTTAGAGCCAACAGGGAAATTGTCGCCTGGCTGCGATGTCGTCCGCTTGCACGAGATGTGTCCTCTCAAGCGATGACTCTGTCGCAGGTCTGCCTCTCCAGCTCCACGCCTTATGGCTGCTTTCAATCTGTCCTCCTCGCTTCTCCGTTCTCTTCGTCCGCTTGCGTCGCTTCGCTCTCCTTCCTTCGAGTCGTCTCTCTCCGTCTGCCGTCTTTCACTCTGGAGTCAGAGGTTTGAGGTCTGGGTCTGGGTCTGGCTCACTGGGGAACCCCTTTATATATCGTCGGTCATTGCGACCGGCGCTACAACTAACATTACAAATAATGGAGGATCGAAAAATGGTGGGCGGTAATTTGAATCACGCGCGAGCCGTCTCTCTCTCCGTTTGTCGCGCGGATCCATACGATCGCGCGAAGACGCCGTGATCACGCTCACACGAGCAGATCGTCACATCATATTTCAAAATTATTAATTTTTGATTAACTTCACGTTTTATCACCTCACAAACACTGGACACAACACATTAAAAAGTCATTTTCCCCATTATCGTCCCAAAACACAAGTGAAGGTGAGCAAATCTCACTGGGTCACAGTTCGTGGGGCGCTCCTAGCGCGCAAGACGGAATATGTTTCATTGAAAATGCTACTGAGTTGCTGGAACCTGGATTGGTGCGGAAGAAATATCGTGGTTTTCCACCCAGTGATCTTTTCCAATATGGATATTTGTATCTTCCACAGAGTTACGCCTGGAAACATTAAAGCCGGGACGCAATAAACGTGAACGCGTAACGTGTAGCGTGTACGTGAAACGCAGCGAAGACAACAACGCTTGAAGTATATGCATCGCACAAAACCGCCGATTACGTGACGATTACGCCTATTACCTGTCATCTTTACACGCCTCACGTACACGGAGAACCAATCAGAGCCGAGTATTTTTGAGGGATTTTTCAGTTATTCTTCCATTTGGACCACCATAGACCGTTGTACCCTTGCTGGGCTTCAGCCCTCTTTCGCGACCAGACCCTTGATGCAGAAAGGGACCGAACTAACCGAGTGCGATACGATGTTTTATCTCCGTCGTATCGCTCGTCCAAATAGAGCTACGAACGTTTTTTGATAACCTTCTACGATAATATCTAAGGTGTTTCATTTTCCCATTATTAATCTACCTTAAAAACAGAGAAAGCTTAATTATTATCGTCGAAGTCGATCAAGAAACGCTCCTGAATCTGTTTGGACGTGTGATACGACGGAGATAAAAAAAATAATCATTGCCCATTTGAATGGTTTTGTGACTCTTTTACTGCGTGAGCGAAGAAAAATCACATTGAAAACGGTCGGTTTGGTCCCATTCTGCTGCGAGGGTCCGGTCACGTCTGAATTCGAGCGAGGGTACAAAGGATTCAGTCACTCACCTACCCATTTCCGACAACCGGACGTCTTCACGTTGGCGTATGCGTTACGCGTACTACACGTTGGTAGTAACGATTTGGGTGCCGTAGTTAGTAGTAAGCTTAGACTTTTTGCAGACAATGCGGTGGTGTATAGGGGTTTATCAAAAGAAGAGGACAGGAAATCGCTTAGCAAGGATTTAGATGCAATTCAAGAGTGGTGCGCCAAATGGTAGTTAGAGTTTAACCTTAAAAAGTGTAGATGAAATAAAGAGAGCTAATAAATTGGCTTAATTGAAAATGTCCTAAGACTAGAAAATCAAATTGCCAAATTTATTATAAAAAACGAAACCGGAAATTATGGAAACAGGTTCCGAGATATCGCTTTCCATAATTAATTTGGCATTTGGATTTTCTAGTCTTCGGGCATCTTAAAAAGTGTGTAGCTATCAATTTTTGAAGGAGAAATAATTCGATAGAGCGATCGTATAAAATTAATTACACGAAGATCGAAAGCTTTGAAACCATAAGATATTTAGGTGTAACAATCACTAAGGATTTATCGTGGGGAAGCCACTTCCGAGAAATATGCAGCCGAGCGAAGAGAAAGCTAGGATTTATGAAAAAAATAGTACTTGGGAAATGTGATGAGAAGACAAAAGAGCGATGTTTCTTTTCACTAGTTAGGCCCCACCTTGAGTATGCAGCCAGTGTATGGGATCCTAATGAATTAGTGTTGATCAGAGAACTAGACAGTGTGCAGCGTAGAGCAGATAGGTTCGTTAAAAGGTGTCACGATAGGTTGAGTAGTGTTTCATAATTATTAAAAGAATTAGGGTGGGAATCATTATCAGAGTGTAGGTTAAGGTACAGATTAAACCTATTAGAGAAATTTCAATCGGAAAACTTTGCTGAATATTTTAGGAACATATTAAAAACACCAGCGTGTTATGCTAGATTCGACCAGACAAATAAAATTAGAGAGATAGATTGTCGTACTGATAGATTCTTCCCCCGTACTATAAGAGAGCAGAATAGGCAGCATAAGAAAGGGATAGGTAGGGGAAATATTTCAGAGTAGTCTGTAGTGCCTGATGCATGTAATTGATCCCTCAAATACTATAGATACTGACTAATAACTGTTTTGGGGGTTATCCCCGATTTTAGTTAAAAAGTAGCCGACGTTTCTTCTCCTTTGCCGGAGACCTCCTCAAGGCTAATGAGTCCCATTAAAACGGGGATAAGCCCAAAAACAGTTATTAGTCATAATGATGGACCGCGAAAGTTTTAACAACTTGACTATAGACAGTAACAATCTAGTTGCATGAGACCCTATAGTTGCTTGTTTGCATGTTAGTAGTGCATGCTTGGTGATATTCACCCCCTTCCACACACCCTCGCGGTGGCTTGCAGGGTATCGGGTAGATTTGGTGTGCCGGCCTTTATCCACAACACCCCCTCTAATTATTATGAACTGTTCGCAGTCGTACGTGGCGTGCGCCCTGGGTCTGGCGGAGGCGGCGCTGGCTTCCCTCTGTCTCGGCCTCCTGCAGTCCGTCGCCGCATTCATCCTCAGCATCCTGCTGCACCACGTGCAGCGATACGTCGTCATCGGTGAGTGCTGAGGCCGACTGCAGTCACGAAAATTGGGTCACGGCCAGCCCATTTGCTATATTGCCATGATGTGCTATAATTTACAAATACCACTGAGGATATACAGAGCTATACGCAGATGCACCCGAAATCCTCTGACGACGATCGATTTCGCTGCGAAAACCAAGGTTCCAGCACTGAGGATATGATGAGAAGAATGTTGGCGCGGTGGCTAGAGTTCTGGCTTTCTGTCCCGAGGGCCCGGATTCGAAACCCGGCAGTGGCGGCTTTTTCTTTTTTCTTTTTTTTTATTTTATTAACCACCTATTCTGTTCTCCACTATCCCCTTTTCTGTAGCAGTTAGCTCATACCTGCGATAAAAAACCATGCTAGACTACGGAACGGTTGTAATTAAAGTTTCCTTATTTCCCGAACAACACAGGATCAAAATAGATACCAAAGATACCCTTAGGGGATCGGGTTGGTGTGGTGGCTAGAGTACTGGCCTCCCATCCCGAGGGCCCGGGTTCGATTCCCGGCAGTGGCGGGCATTTTTCAGTGGAAAACCGGTCCCCACTTGAGTGCCTAGTGGAGGGCATTTCAAGTTCAGTGCTCCATCCGTCGGATGGGACGTTAAGCCGTGGTTCCCCTGGCGCCTTTCGTTAAGAGTAGGCTAATGCCTATAGGTTTCTCTCCACCCTTCCTTCGTTCCCTGAAAACTCCTACCATTACCCAATCACCCACCTATCCTATTAATGGCGCAAATGACCTCAGCTGTCGGTCGCCTTCCCTAAATAACCAACCAATGATCAGGCAACACATGCATGGACGACACAAAGTAGTTGGTGAAGACGGATTCCAGACAGATCACAACAGAGATACGTTTTACTCAATCTGGACTTGAGCCAACAAATTTTCTTTTTCCATTGCATTCCAGAGCCCAAATCATTTTTCTGTGATATTGGCGGGGGTTAATATATTTCAAGTGTGATGACCAAGAGACCAGGGGATTTTCACCCACCTCAAGATTGTAGACAATGTAAAAATCTTAATCTGATTTTCAGTGCGATCTGAATTTATACCCTGTCTGATTTTACGGTAGTGGTCTAAATTTAAGACTCAAAATGCGTGAAAATCAGACATACCTCCATCTTATTTTAAGAACTTAACAACTGCATATTGAAAATAAGATGGTTGTGATCTGAAATCTGAAGACAGCCCTGGTCTTAAATTCAGCATGGGCCTATCTTAAAATAAGTCCCACCTGGTCTCATTTTCAGTCCTGCACCTGCCTTAAAATAAGACATCCCCTCAAAGTAAGCTTGAATTTCAGTAGTTACCTGTATTATTACCACACTAGGGCTGTCTTCAATTCAGCATAGACCTAAATTAAAATTAGTCTCACCTGATCTGGTTTTCAGTCCTTCACCTGCCTTATTTTTAGGCAAGATCTTTGTGCTGAAATTCAACATGCACTAAAATGCAACATGCATGAAAAATGTTGCATCTGAAATTCAGATCGCTTTTGTACCTTAAAATCAAATAAACTTTTTGCAGTGAATATAAGGATGAAAGAAATATAAAAGGGAACAGATATTCAAATGAAAGGAGTATAGTGCACTATTGAAGCAATTAAAATACTCCAGTAGCCATAAAAGTTTTTGCACCACACGATGGAAAAAAGGTAAAAAATAATCTAAATAAATACTTGTACCCATTTAGCCTATGTATAAGAGGCCATGGAACTCAACCTTCTGATATTTAAGTGTATTGCATTTACATGGTGCGAATAGCACCAAGTGGAAAACAAGCCAAGGAAGCCAAACACATACATTGAAGCCCAAAACACACTCAGAGGTGAATAGAAATATAATAAGGATATGACAAGGGATATGGATCCGTAGCACATGAATAGATGAATGTAAAATATGCATTGAAGGTGAAATAAAGCCAGATCAGAACAGGGAAAAGTTTAATCAACCGAGACTTGAACCATATATCTCCAAATTTCCGGTTTGACTTGCTAATACATTATTACTGTTACAGTATATATAACTGCAATTCTAAAGAAATATTTCCAATGCTAATTTTAAATTTATTTTACATTATGCTCTCCCTTTGGGAAGTTTACATGCATTGAATTTCCGTAACACTTTTAACACACGACTCGCAGAAGAAATTTGCTAAGTTATTAAACACGACGAGCATGGTTTAATAAATCATGTACAAGAAACTTACCTCTAACAAATAGCCTCAATGGTGTAATAATACCTATCTCTCAGTATATTTTAATGGTTTTTAATTCTGTCCTTCATTTGCATGGTTTTTTGAAGTAGAGGGTTGTCCTTGTGAAGGATACCTACATCCGTCATTTAATGCTTGGATGGACCTTTTCAAAATATGTTCACCACAGTCTTAGTGTGACCATGATTTTAAACTTTTTAAATATTCCACTGTGGTTTGTTTTAAGTGAGTCTAAACATATGTAAAATGAACAACATGCTAACGGCTAAAAAGAAATTTAATCTCTATTTCCTTCCAATATGGCTTAATTTTATTATTATAAATTCCTTTCCTTTTTGGGAATAAGATTGAATGTGGATTTTAGGTTCCTTTTGCTGGTTTGACCGGTTTTCAGTGTACTATTTCAGTGTCCATTATCTCTTAATCATGCAACCTCATCTATAATTAAAAAACATGCTAAAGAAGTTTCACGTCAAACATGAATTACATATCATTCAAGAAAAGGATTAGTAATTACATTCAGGTATAAGTTTCAATTCAGTGTGATATGAACAACATCCTCACCCTGCAAGCTAACAAACATCTGTAAAATATACTGAGAGATAGGTACTATGTATTACACGCTTGGATTAATAGTACCTATCTCTCAGTATATTTTACAGGTTTTTAACTCTGTCCTTCATTTGTGTGTTTTTTTTCAATGTAACCATGATTTGAAACTTTTTATATATTCTACTTTTCTTTGTTTAGGTGAGTCTAAAGATATGTAAAATGAACAACATGCTAACTACTAAAAAGCTGTCTAATCTCTATTTCCCTCGAATATGGCTTTATTTTATTATTAATATAAATTCCTTTTCTTTCCGGGAGTAAGATTGAATGTGGATTGAGGTTCCTTTTGCTGGTTTGACCAGGTTTCAGTGTGCTATTTCAGTATCCATTATCAATCATGTGACCACATCTAATTTCCTCATCGTATTTGCTAAAGAAGTTCCACTTGTCCTGAAGGTGAATGTCTTTTCTCTTTCTTCACCACCCACCCAAGTTGCCGGATTCCTGTTCCACGCCTGCCTCCTCCTGGTGCTTCTCATGTGGAAAGCCTCCGGAGATGACCCTGCCCTCTTCTACGTCATATCCGCCGCGTGGGGAGTGTGCAATGCCATTTGGGAAACGCTGACATTCAGTAAGTCTCTATGCGAATTCCTCACAAAATGCCTCCACAAATGGACCTCCATCCTCTGGCATAAGTGACAAATTATGACCGTGTTTGACTCCCACTGCTTTTCCGTAGCATGACCTTGTGAATCGTTATCAGTCATACGCGGGAGGTGGGGATGACAAGGATTAAACAATATAAGGGATCTTACAAACCAGCAACCATCTATTACCCTGGTCAGTTAGTTCTCTTGGAGGAGATGGTTTGCTTTGTTGCTTTTCTATTCCGATATTGATGACTCATTTATTGGTGTCACGCTATCGTCACCTTACCCTACAAGCCACCACACATTCCATAATAATCCGTGTATTTCTTAAGACTTATATCTATAGCTACAACATACCCTGCAAGCTAACATAAAGGTGTGTGGCAGAGGTTGAACTCAAATCAAACATGAATTTACATATCATTCAAGAAAAATATTAGTAATTACATTCAGGTAAAAATTTCAAAATTTAAAAAGATGAAAAATAACACAGCAAGCATGCAGTATCATGATGTTAGTTGGGTTACCTTAAAACCCTTATACCAACATGCACCTACCTATACTATTCATTGATACATTCGTATTTATGTTATTGGATACATGTACAGCTATTCATATCCCTAAATCTTCAAGGAATGAAGGACATTTTGGAATTTGTCAGTTCGGCAATCGATTTCTCCAATTTTTTTTATCATAGCCAGTCCCCCATGGTAAGTTGGAGTTCGCAAAGTATTTTCAACAACATCTGTGAAAATATTGTCGGGACTTAACAGGACTCCCTTTCCTCAGCTTTGTCTCCAATTTCCAACACCCAACCTTCCTCTGCATCGCGTACAATATGTGTTCTGTGCCGTGTTGTGCTAGCAATACTTTTTAAGGATCTACAGGGTGCGTTCTGAAAGTAATGCAATTAATATTTTTTAAAATAATTTATTGAACAGATTTGCGCAAACACTTAAAATTCTTCAAAGTACTGTCCTCGGCCCTCAACACATTTTTTCCAACAACTCTGCCATGACCCGTACGCGCCCTGGAAGGCGTCTTTGGTGACCTCTCGCAAGGTCTTCGTCACGGCTGATTGGATTTCTTTTATGGACGAAAAACGGGTTCATTTCAGGGCTGATTTAATCCAAAGGAACAAAAAGAAGTCTGCTGGGGTGACGTCAGGACTATGGGGGAGTGGGACAGCATTGGCAACTTGTGTTTGGCCAGGAACTCGCGGACTCATAGTGCGTTGTGGCAAGGAGCGTTGTCGTGATGGGAGTTGCCAGGTAGTGGAGATGTCTTTTCTCGCCCTGACGACCCTTTTTCGGAGCCTTCCGAACACATCCACGTAATAGGCAGCATTAAATGTCTGTCCTTGAGGAACAAACTCCTTATGGACCACTCTTTTGCAGTCGAAAAAGACAATGAGCATTGTTTTCACTTTTGACTTGCTCATTCTTGCCTTTTTGTGCTTGGGGGACTGGTTGGTGTGCCACTCGGAGTTTGTGTGCCACTTTAACCATCTCAAAAATTGTGAGTAGGACAGAGTAGAGGAATAGAGTCCCCGTAAGCCTCATAAATTATTTTTTTAGTCTCCTCAAGAGATTTTTTCAGTTTAGCACAAAACTTAATCGCGTAACGTTGCTCGATCGTCGAATCCATTTTTTCCGTGACACGGTCGGCGTGCAGAGGTTTACAATAACTGATGTCCTGCCGCTTCCACAGCTTGGAGAGCACTGAGATTGGTTTTGCGGCAAAGCTTAGCGTCCCCGCCACATACTCAAAGTGATCCGATCCCACTCCGACCAATAGGAGCTGCGCGGGAAATTCAATTGCATTACTTTCGGAATGCACCCTGTAATTTATGTTAGTACATTTTTGGCCTCCGCTTTGCTGGTGTCTTGGGTTCTCTTTTTATCCATTTTTTTGGTCCAAAGTGTATCATCCAAATTTTTCGTGAAAACATAAATGCGATGTCACATGGCGAAGTTGTTTGGTCCAAAATGGATGAACCAATGAAATGCGAGGAGAGAGCAAACAATGAAAGTGTTTGCCACAAACAAAACTGATTAAACTGCGACAATTTTAATTTTAGCAATGGAAGTCATGCATGAATGGAATTAAGTTTATATGAGCAGATAATGCATTGAGTATGGTATTTAATTTATATTGCCCATGCACTTATTGAGTACAATGACTGCCCCATGGCTTCTTGAATTTGTCATATCCATCTGTCCCCTAGACGCACTTCTTGCTGTCAGGCTGCTGTGCTTGTTATTGTTTCTCCAGAACGAATATCAGAATCATGTCCACTTATCAAGGTGTTACTTGAGTTTGTTCGAGATAGCAGCTATGATTCATTATGATATCTTAAATTAATTATCATAATCGCAGGCCATCATGTCATAAAATTTGTAATACAACTCTCCCTTCAATATTCTACCATATATCCTCTTGATATTAATGTAATTTTTTAATTAATTTGATCATTACTTAAGGTATGCAATAACACACATTGTTACTGAATTGTTATGTTTAATTAATACTGCTTTGAATAAACAGCTTCCAATCTGTATCAACATCAACAAACGTGATAGTACTATAGTTATTGTGTGATAGTGTATATATTTTTTTACCACGCTGCAAATGAATGAATGGAATCTGATATGAATGGATATTTTGACTGAATAATCGATGTGTCCATCCATAATTTCTTTCTTAATTTCCTAAATCCATACTAATACCATGACTAAAAGTCACGGTATTTTTGTTTAATTTCTTTTCACCTTACTGCGCTGGAAGAATTTGTTGAGGGAATTAGGATTTTCAATTTGCTCTCGAACTCATGCACTTTTTTACTATAATTCAACTTATTCTGTTAATTAGCTTAGATTTTTAAATATTTTGTGTAAAAAGAGATTTTCATTTTCCTCTAATTAGTGAGGCTCGAATGTCATTATTTTTGATGAACGATTTTTGTCCGTCGATGAGAAATTTTCCCTAAGATCAATTTTTATACGCAGTCCTTTTTATAAAAGAATTAAATGGGTTATTCTGTCTTGGAATTATTTCCAGCCTTTTCGGGAAAAACTATTTTGGCCATTATTTTCCCTATCCGAGGCATGATGCAAGTCTTGTTATTCAATATCCTCAAAAAAATTCATCCAGCAAAGATTTCGAGCCTCGCGAAAAACCCCTAGCTGTGAATTCTAGTGATGCTCCACGCTTACGTAATGCCCAGATCCTGGAAAGGGTTAGTGACGGGTCAAAAGTTGGAGTTTTGTGTGGGAAAAACTCTTTTCTTGGTTTTTAATTTCTTTGCTCTGAAATGGAAGCAGTCGCGGGAGTAAAGTGGGCCCAGCATCGACCACAACTTGCTACCTAATGACTTCTCTACTTATTATTTTTCCTTTTGGAGATCTTTTTCGTTTATTTTGACCCCAATTTTTGAGTGCGGATCTACATTTTCAAGAAAAGAAAATAGGGAAGCGAAGGCGTAAGGAATAATCTAAACAAATTATAAGGCTGAGTGGGTGAGCGAAACCCTTTTTTATATTCAGGGATCACAAAATATGGGCCAAGACTCGATGTAATTTATTATTCTAGAGAGGGATGCCTAAGTTCAACAGCGCGAAAGTCCGTGGGGAACCCTGTCCGCTGAGATTGGCTTCGAGCCTCGAGATGGAGCTAATTTTTTCTTTAATCTTCAATTAGCTTTGTGTGGACTACTTGGGTTTTCGGTCATGTTTTGTCTGCTAATCATGAAACAGATTTTAAGTTCCCGCAGTATTTAATCTTATTTTTCACCATTCATTTTTTTTCGCTTCTGCGTGTTATCCTAAATTCCATTGTTATGCTTCGTGGCCAAACTCAAAATCCCCTCTGGGAACACGATATTTTCCTATACCACTTTTATGAGATTGACACCTGACATATCTCATCCTGAACCCCCAAAAAAATATCAAATGATGAAGCAACTATACCTAATTAACTATTACTTTTGGTGATGAAGAATATTAGTGAAACATTGAAATGATTCACTACAACTGATTTTCTGGAATTTGGTAGAGGAAAGCTACTAATGGATAGGAGATTATTAAGAAGTATTGCGTATCCAAGTTTGATGTTTTTACTCCAAAGAAACCTCTTACAAATGCCCAAGTTAAATATAAGTTTCTAAATAAACATCATCTGGTTCATTAAATACAAAATAGGCTTTAGACATATACATGTGTTAAAAAAACTGAGAACGAGGGAATGGTTGTCATCCGCACTAGGTGACATCCAATCACTGACCATCTTTAATTCGTTAACTCCTATGTAAATACTTCCTAAATTCTGTTTCCATGATTCCATAATCTACATGCACTCAATAAAGGGCAATTAAAAAGGCATGAAGGAAAAAAATTGAAGCGATTAGGGCGGATGGGAATGACATGAAAACCTTCTGAATGTTCGCCTAAGAAAACTCATTAATTCCTGAAGTCTGAAGAACCTGCGGAACTCCACGTGATGAAAAACATCATGTCAGTATGAGAGGAAGAAGATATTCAAAGCAAAATTGCAATACACCGAAGGGACAAGCTGATGGTAAACTTGTGCAACGACAATAGGGAGGGGAACGAGTAGAAGGATGGGATAATTGGCATGACATGCGATGGAGGAAGGACGATCCACAGAATATCGTTCCTGCCACTTCGATAGTGCGTGGCAAAAGGTCGACCCATAAACTGAAGTCAACTGAATGAATAAGACCTGCGAGCGACATTTTAAGTTGCAATGCATTACACTAGTTACTCCTTACTTAAATTACTATGGGTGACATATGAAGTAAGGGAAGTGTAAGTGATGTGAACAAGTGATTAGGGGTGAAGGTATTGTCAACAGAATTTAAGAGTTTCGTCCGTTTCTTTGCGCAACTTTGGGGAAAAAATAACACCACACAGCTTAACCGCCAACATAGAACTGAAAATTTATTTCGAAGAAAAAACCCTCGACAATAGAAGGCACCACACAACATACAAAAAAAAAGCAACCCATAAGTCGTGGTGCTATGATTACTACACACAAAAAAGTAAACAATACAATTTAGGATACCGCTCAAACATATTTTAATACATCTCCTCAGGATTCTAAATTAGTAGTGACAAAGCATAAAATTACAATCTTAGAGGTATTACCAGATATAGTTAACACATCACCTTCATTGGTGGGCAATATATAAAAAAATTACATAATTGGGCACATTGCTTATGTGGTAGGTCTAAGAGATGACAGAATTCTTTGGTTTTTACATCCGGGAGAGGTTTTGTTAGCATATCAGCGACATTTTTACTGGAGGGCATATAATTAAATGATACCTCCCCTGGCTGTACCAAATCTCTTACAAAATGGTTTTTGATGCGAATGTGCTCACTTCTATCCTTGATGGCATTATCATATTGCACCTTGATTATCTGCATTAATAACACAGGGTGTATCAATGAATTTTTCTTGACCAATGTCCCCTAGAAACTGCCTTAACCATACAACCTTAGTTGCAGTCTCATACATGGCAATATATTCAGGATAAGTGGATGAAGTGGAGATTCCTCCCTGCCTTTTAGACCTCCAGATAATTGGTCCACCCGCTAACATAATCACAGAGCCATTAAATTACTTACTGTCACTCTCGTCATTACCATAATCAGCATCTGTGTACACCTGAATAATCTTACCAGTCTTGCAATAATTCAAGTCATGCTCCTTTGTTTGCTTTGGATATCTTAAAACATGCTTTACATTAGTCCAATCCTCAGTACAGGGACCAGACTTAATTTGCATGTTGCACAATTAATATCAAGTCTAGTTCTTGTGGCAATGTATAATAAACAGCAAATCAGCGACGTTGGAAGTAGGGGAAATTGGGAGGCATTCTGTAACCCTCCCCCAGAATTTACCCCGGGCCCTTGAGAAATGAGTCTTCATTAATAAAAATTAAATTTTACTTGTTTTCAGCTAGCCTTTTCCCTTCTGACGCTTATTCTACCACCTTCAAATGTAATTTTAGTGGAATTTCAGTATCTACCCTCTCCTATCCGCAAAAAAAATGCAGGCCTTTTTCATAGGATCCGGGCCCTTTTCTTAAGAGCCCGGCCCTTTTCAAGTTTGGCACCTCCCAGCGAAAACAGTTCCGACGCCCCTGCACCCAATTGCCTAATGGTACAGAGTATCATCAAACTGATTTTCTACAGTAACATCGTGGGAGGATTACCCACCTCCAATGGCATGGACACACCTCTACAATTAGACAAGTTAAATTCACTCAGTACACTTTCAACATACAATTTTTAGCTTACAGTTAGCTTCCCCTATTTGTTCTCATGATGTTCAAGGACAATAAATTTGACAATTCACCACGATCCTTTGCATCAACTACTTTGGAGAACTCAACTTTAAAACGATTGATTTGTGCTTTCCTACCAACAACTAGTAAATCATCAACATACACTCCCACTATCGGACTGACCGTTTTCTATCTCACTTTTTCCCCACTCCAATATCGCAAATCCTTATTTTTACAAACATCCTTCCGCAGTGGAACCTGTCGTGCCTGGACCTGTCAGCATAATTTAAGGGGTTTGTCCGTTTCTTTGAGTAACTTTGGGGAAGAAATAACACCACACAGCTTAACCGCCAGCATGGAACTGAACTTTAATTTGAAAGAAAAAACTCAACAATAGAAGGCACCACACAACATACAAAAAATAAACGGCAACCCATAAGTCGTGGTGCTATGGTTACTACACACAAAAAAGTAAACAATAAAATTTAGGATACCGCTCAAATATATTTTAACAGGTATCTGAAGGTCTTTACTGTACATAAAATTCTGCTTAACCAAAGAAGATGGGGGGGAAAGAATGGGTATTTTAAATGAGAAGAAAAGTGGTGGACAGAGCGCTTATCTTTAAAAGGGGGAAAGAGAAGAGAAGGATGACGAATACTATGTGACGTTCAGTAAGAAAAGTTTATTTAATTTGTTGTATTGAATCATTACCTACTAATCATAGTACCTTAGGAATACTAAGTAAATGGGTATTTAGCAAAAAAAATATATGCTAATTTTTTTAGGGTTCAGTGATGAATTTTGGCGTAAAATTTTCCATGCATGATTCTCTTTTGAAATCAATGTCATAATAAAAAGTTATTTGATAGGTATTCCTTTATTATCCACTAGGTAGTGAAAAATGATATATTTCCAAATTTTAAATAATATTACCTAAACTATTTTCACTCCTTATTATAACTCTATAAGATGGAAATGGTTATATGTGCCCTAAGTCAAGGCAACCGACAGACAGTACAAACTTTCAAATGATATTCTCAGCAGTGAAGTTCAGTTGTGCTCCGAATGAAATCACGTCCGGTCGCTTTGAATCATAGGTTCTCCTTCTTCTCATTGGCAGGTGCGAGTATAAATTTCTTTTCTGGCGTCTTTATGGACTTGCTCGTACAGCGTGATACAAAACGCCATCTACAATCCTTACGAATCATTACCTTATCTCAAACTACATACATCATCACAGCAAGGCCTCCTATTCTCCACTGCTAACGTTGCGTCACTGACATGATGAACAACGAATTGTGTTTTTGGGGTGCTTCGACGGCAGTGGTCATTTCGCAAGGAACAACGAATCTGACGTTATGAACCATTCGGTAGTATTCGGCTCGTTCTCGGGTATGCTCGTGAGCCTAAACTGAAATGAGCTCTAGCGCCAACAACTTGACGAGATACGAGGAGAACAGCATTACAGTATAAAACTGTATGCAAGGATTCCGAAAATCAATGTAATGTAAGTTCCTCGAGCCGATTTTGGGAAGGCTCGAGTTCCTTGGATTCGTCAGCGGGCGACCAGGGAACGGAAATGACAAGGCCAGACCTACATCGGAACCACTTTATTCAGTCTTCTCTCGATGAAGGATCTAGGTGATAACACAGTCCACCATGAGGTCCTCCCTGTCTCTCTCCCCGACGTCCCCGATCCAACTCCCTTTTAACCAGTCCAGCTCCGATCATCCCCTAGGTGGCTTACCCCACGTGATACCCCGTGGCCCTTGCTAATTGGCTTATCAATCTGGGGACACCTGAGTCGCCGCTCAGGCCACCGAGCATTGCTGATCACGCTCGCTCACCGCCGCGCAGCGGGCAAAACAATGCACAGGCTGCAATTCAGTCAGGCAAAGTAATGTACGGACTGCAACTCAGTCGGGTAAAAGAGGAAGGTGAGCAGGATGAAACAGGCGAGGGGAAGGTGAAGGCGCACGATCAGCAGTGGCCAAGGCGGCAATGGGAATGACCGGGAAAGGTGAAGAGGTGGGGGAAAGTTGGAGACGCCCGTCAGCAGTGGAATCGGGAAATCAAGCGGAAACCAACGGGGACTTGCTGACGCCGAGGAGCGCCATGAGAGCATCTTTACAGTAACGACAGTTGTGGAAAATATAAAATAATTGTAATAGAAAAAATCCTGCCTGCAATAGTTATTACAGAATGCTAGTAGTTTATTCTGAAGTTCAATAAAAAGAAAACTAAGGTATTGGTGTGCAGTAGGAGAAAGAAAGCCAGGACCAATGTTAAACTAGGAAAAGAAAAAATCGAGGAGGTGGAAGAGTTTTGTTACCTGTAAAGTCGAGTAACCAGCGATGGACGAAGTAAAAGAGACATTGCCAGTAGAATTGCCCAAGCAAAAAGGGCATTTTACCAGAAGAATATTCTGCTTATAACTGCAAATGCAAGCGTGGAAGTGAGGAAACATTTCATTAGAACATACATCTGGAGCATTCTACTATATGGCAGCGAAGCATGGACAATATCAGCATCAGCGAAGTCCAGGCTGGAAGCATTTGAAATGTGGTGCTACCGAAGAATGATGAAGATAAAATGGATCGATCGAGTGACAAACGAAGAAGTGTTAAGAAGAGTGGGAGAGAAGAGATGTCTACTGAAAACATTAAAAAGAAGACGGGACAACTTAATGGGCCACATCTTGAGACACGTTGGCCTGATGAAGTCAATCGTCGAGGGAAAAGTGAACGGGAAGAATAGAAAAGGCAGGCCTCGTATGAGGTATATGGAGCAAGTTGTGAAGGATGTAAAAGAGAGGAGCTACGTCAGTATGTAAGGTTGGCCGATAGGAGAATCGAGTGGAGGGCTGCGTCAAACCAATCCTAGGATTGTTGATCGATGATAATGAGTAGTTTATTACGTATCAACTATAAATTACAGAGTAAGATTATTTATTATATAGATAATAGACAGAGAATAATAGACAGAGGTTGTTTGGGTTTTGAAAATTGAACCTATATCAACTTCATTTTATTAGATATTATTTTATTGCACAAATAATAGGGTGATCTGGACTCGCAAACTCATGTCTTTTAGTCACAAGAAATATTAAAAAATAAAAATGTACTAATGGCCTTTTTACCTTCTCTTCATCTAATACTTTCCCTGTATCTAAATGTAATTGGCAAATTAACCACAATTTACTAATAGCAATGTACATTAGGGCGGATCGGAAAAATCGATTTTTCGCGGAGAAACTTGGCCCTCTGGAAAAAGTTGTCAAAGTGACTCAAAATGAGGCCAGAAAAATTTGGGAAGTCTAGGTCAACCCTAGACCCTCGCGCCGTGGCCATTTATGGGGATGGGGGCTGAAAATGGAAAAAGTCATGTTTTTAAATCGGTTCCTCATGGAATTTGTCGAGTTGTGGCCCTTTAGGGCAAAAATTTCGTCCATTTGTACGTATCTGCAGCCGTTAAGCCACAAATCGTCTATTTTGAGTGCGCGGCCGCGCATAATATGCACCGCCCACGCAGCGTCGCGGCGCTACGCTCCGAAGGCCGCTCGAGCGTCTCCTGCCGGCTCGCGCCTCCTGCCCGGCGCCACGAACGCAGCAAAACTCATCACGGATGCGTCTTCCGTCGTTGATCTCATTAATATTAGATAATTAAACAATTTCCAGGTAATAACAATTACGGAGGAACTGTATGAAAGTAATATAATCCTACATACTAAACCGTTTTTCCTGTCCCGTCCACATAAACGAATTGACAGTACTAACTTTTAAAGAAGTGATAAAATATTTTTTTATGTTCGCGACGTATTGATACAAAAGCGCAGGAAGGGAGCCTACGGTTTATCAAGTAGTCTGGTGGCGTAAAAAGTGTCCGAACTTTGGAGACGCAATTCTATTCCAATCATTCCGAAACATGGTGTGTTTAAAATGATTATACGGTACCATACGACGTACTACGGCTTAAGAAAAAATGCAAGCAAGCCTACGAAAGGTGCCAAATCGATAACAAATTAATATATTTTTAAATGAATCCCAGAAACTATGTGATATTTGTGCGTTTCAGTGCTAAAGAATTAACGAGTGTAAATTTAGAAAGAGGATACAGTTCTCCCAAATGAAGCGGCATTTTTGAGGGAGCAAAGGACAAAACGAAAGATGGTATCCGGTGAATTGGATGCCTCAGTAATTCGACGATTAAAGAAAACCCTCAGAAGAGGATCGTCGGAGAGCGTCGACTCAAAATCTTTCATTCTTGAAGAGGTAAAAAGTGAGCATAAAGAATTTTTTTCCGCCACATCTCGAGAAAACTCAACCGACGAGGAACCAACCGACTTGGACGTCAGCGTTCTTTATACGATTAGGAATGAAAATCCACCTGGTCCTCCTTCGGGGCAAAGGCGTCTTCAATTGCCTACTGTGACGGAGGTATGTGCAAGTACGGTCCCTCGGTGACGTGTCCCTCAGAGCAGCAGCAATGATCGTCAGCGCAACTGTATCCGACGCAAAGCTCAAAACTCCGGAAGACACGTGAAAGGTAGAGGACCGGCATTACTTACGAAGACAGAAAAAGAAGATGCTAGATTCAGTAAAAGCAAAGACAGATAAATAAAAAAATACAATTGAAGGTCTGTATTTTGACGGCAGAGAGGATGAAACAAACCGCAGAAAATAGGCAAGAGGACTTACCCATCTAAGGTTAGGGAGGGACATGTCGTGTTAGTTGGAGCCTGGCTCCCAATTTTTCGGTTTTGTCTCCCCCACAGGAGGATTTGCAAGAAACATCATATCTGCATTTTCTTGATTTTTTGCGAAAGAAAATATTGAACCTTCAAATTTAAAAGTGATTGGATGCGATGGCACCAAAGTGAATACATGTCAGGAAGGAAGCGTCATCCGTTTTCTGGAAGCAAAACTCCGACGTCCCTTACAGTGGTCTATTTGCCAATTTCACTTGATTGACTTAACACTGCGGCAGTTGGTAGAAACATTATACGGGTAAACTAAGGGTCCAAATTTGTTTGCAAGACCTATTGTCTCCACCCTTCAAGACTACCACACTCTTGATATCATACGATTCGAGCCAGTTCCAACAAAATTGTCCCACGAAGAAGACTTGAGATTGCTGAGCAGTAACCAGCAGTATCTTCGGGAAATTTATAATGCTGTGGCCAAAAGATTTCGCTCGGAAAATTTGGTCAGATGAACTCCAAAAAATGTGGCTCATTCTCGTTAGCTCACTACGGCCAGCCGACAACTGAGGCTATAAGTGTCCACTAAAATTCATGCGCTAATTTATAAAATCTATTGTCGTTCAAAAAGTATACGCACCTGTCTGATTTTCAGTGAAAAAAACACTGTATACACGCTGGTGCTGTAAATTTATGGAAATTGTTAAATTGATCAAGATATCTACCAGTAGATTTAAAAGAGTCATTGATGCTGTTATTCAGAGAAACAGTTTTTTCGGGCACTCAGAAAATTCACTCCTGTAGATGATTGCTGACAATGGAGAGGAAGTGTATGAGATTCGTGGAAAATAATCTTAAGAGGCATGAAGAAATACGCGTGCGACGAAAATCCAAGAACTTTTGAGTTAACAGATTTTAAATTTGATGTAGAAGACTACAAGCTGCTGATAAAATGGGACGAGAACACCGACTCGTGCTCTATCGCATCTCACGACTGAAGAAAGTCGATAATTATTTGAGTGATGCTCAACTGTGGAACGCAATTATCCTTGTCACACGCAAGCTTTTGAAATATTTGTAAAAGAGATAACACAAGCTTCATTGGCATCCGCAACAACGAGAGACAATAAGAAATACAGAAAATGCTAGAAAGCAGAACCAAAATGCCAACCTTCAAAACCTAGTCTCAGTTCATGCTGTGATAGAGTAAGTTTTACATTTATCTGCTCGACTTCAAAAATAAAAAAATCGATAATGACCTTTAGTGTTCAATGAAAATTAAGTTTAAAGACGAATACTTGCACACAGATAAACCGACTGGTACTAAAAATGATCACTTTCTTATTTTTTCGATAGCATATAATCTGATAAAGAAAATGAGTTCCTCTATTCTATGAGTGGGTGTGTGGGCGGGGGAGTTCATAGTGCAGGTACCTCAACGTGGTGAGCTCTGGTAACTACTTTAATTATTTTTGCATTCTTTCTCCATACTGAAAATAATAGTAAAAGTAGGCTAAAAATCGAGGAGTGTTTCTTAACTCCCTGAATGATGACGATGTGTTATATTTCTTTCATACAGTTCTTCCGTAATTGTTATTACCTGGAAATTGTTTAATTATCTAATATTAATGAGATCAACGACGGAAGACGCATCCGTGATGAGTTTTGCTGCGTTCGTGGCGCCGGGCAGGAGGCGCGAGCCGGCAGGAGACGCTCGAGCGGCCTTCGGAGCGTAGCGCCGCGGCGCTGCGTGGGCGGTGCATATTATGCGCGGCCACGCACTCAAAATAGACGATTTGTGGCTTAACGGCTGCAGATACGTACAAATGGACGAAATTTTTGCCCTAAAGGGCCACAACTCGACAAATTCCATGGGGAACTGATTTAAAAACATGACTTTTTCCATTTTCAGCCCCCATCCCCATAAATGGCCACGGCGCGAGGGTCTAGGGTTGACCTAGAGTTCCCAAATTTTTCTGGCCTCATTTTGAGTCACTTTGACAACTTTTTCCAGAGGGCCAAGTTTCTCCGCGAAAAATCGATTTTTCCGATCCGCCCTAATGTACATCCTCTCATTCTCACTCGCAGCTGACTCTCACACTCCTCTTTCTTATTCACTACCACCAATCCCATCTTACCGCATGGAATTTATTTCATATGAAACTAAATGTCTATGGATATTGTTAAGCCCGTAAATCACGATAATTGTTTAGTCCTTTTTCAGCAATATTTCAAATGATAGATTACAGAAATTTTTCAAATTATTTCAAAAACGATCGTCTGACAAAATCATTCTAGAAATATTTTCATTTTTCCGTCATATGAACATGTCCTATTTTCCGTCCCTGAAGACTTAAGCCCATTCTACAATGGACGTAAGCCTTAAGACGTAGGATTTCCTTACGACAGTCAATCTTCTATGCTGACGTATGCCGTGAAAGCATCGACATCGATCACAGTCCATTTGGAATAACTCCGTTCGGATATACATGGATTATGAAAACAAATGAGTGTCGAATTTTTTCTGGCGTAGAATAGAGAAAACTGTCAACAAATATACCGTTGAGACTAAGTATTCGAAAATTAACCCACCGCTGCTTCAATGTTGATTATTGTAATGGGGGAAGGTGCAGTAAAAGCTTTGCATGTCCATGAATCGAATTTCATATGGTCTCTCAGTTTAACATCTTGTTGACCTAAAGACGGGCTGAAGAAGACTACCATTCGATCTCAAGTTCCCCTTGAATTGCGGTTGCTTGCCACTTTAAAGTCAGTGTCGTGTATCATCGTATAAAGATTGCAAAATCAGGGCATATAGCAATTAAATTCAGACAGATAGCAACACTAACAAAGCTGTCTGGGATGTTATCAGAACTGAAACAAAGCATGGTTGTTCTGTCTTAAATGACCAAATAAACCCAGAGCAAAGATCATTATAGGTTTCCATGCATTTATGAGTTCGCTGTCTAACCATTGGTTTCTATATACAAATCGGCCAGGAAGGTTAACAGCAAGACAATCTTTGATTTACATTTTTTTTTCAATGTAGCCTTTCGTATTATCGTAGAATTACAACTGACTCTGCCGCTAAATTTTTGACATTTTGGATATTATTGGTGTCGATCAGTATATGCCATTTAAAACTTATAAGATCGCTAATCATGCAAATAATCAAATAAAATGGTCCATACAATACAGTTAAGTTAGAATCCGGGATAAAACAATCAAAATATTATTCAATGAAGCATAAGTTCATGATAAGGACGTCTAAACTCGCGATCTTTCAAGTTCATGAACAAAGATTATTTCAAAAAGGTCCGCAATTCTTCTCCAAGTCAAAAAAACTTCCACAAAAGCAACAGCCCATGACTGACTCCAGCAGTAATAATGAGGCGCTCTGATTGGCCGTCATTTTGCCTGCCGTAAGACGTAAGACCTAGAGATGGGACTCGGCCATCTCCCTTACGACACCTCCTAACGTCTTACGACAGCTCTTGCGGCTTACGCTCATTGTAGAATGGCCTTTAGGTGCTTCCGTCATCCAATCAGATTCATCCAATCAGAGGAAAGAGAGTAAACGTTTGCGCCACGTGTGGCTTTCAATCGAACTAAGAATTGCAAACACTGAGGAACCGCGAAGCATTGTAAAAAATGTCTGCTCTCTTCATTTCTCGCAATTACTGCCGCGGATGCAGCCAAAAGCAATCGTGGGCGATGTAAACCCTCCATGGTTTTTACCAGTCCGAAGTAATCTACGGTGTTAAACATATGATACCTTTGAGTAGAAATGATTCAAGAAGGGACGGTGGAATATACCGTTTGCGTGAAAAAAAATCAGCAATCACTTTTACGCGATCCCTGAAAGTTATAGCTGAAATGATCCCTGAAAAGAGAAATATGATGGTGTGATTCAGGCTTGAAACACTAATGATATATCCTAATACTCATATTCTCCCTCGCATTCTCGCCACGCCAACTCTCTCTCGCCCCTAACTCTCTCTCTCGCCACACTAACTCTCTCTCTCTCGCCCCTAACTCTCCATCTAGCCCTCCTGGTCGCCGTGTACCCTGGCGAGGGCGAGGCGTGGCAGTCCGCCGTGGCCCTCAGCCAGGCCTTCCGCCTCATGGGCCTCTTCGCCGCGCTCTCCCTGCACCCGCTGCTCTGCACCTCCTTCAAAGTGTATGCCCTGGCGGCGGCCCTGCCGCTGGCCCTGGCGCCCTACGCCCTCCTCGAGACCAGGCTGGAGAGGCGCCGGCGCCGCGCCCCGGGGCCCACCGACATCCTGGCGGCCTTGTGACGGCGGTGCCGGGGCCCCAGGCGCCTCCCGGGGGCGACGCCGGCGCCGGGGGCGCCAGCGGCCAGCGAGCAGCAGTGGACGCCGTCGCGCAGGGCCCTCAGGGAAGTGGCCCGGCACCGCAGGAGGTCGTGATGCCGGAAGATCTGTCGGGCCCCCAAGGGCCCCCGGCAAGCGGCGGCGGGCAAGGGCCCCGGCGCAGGGGCGGCGTGGACCATCAACCTGCCCGTCCTGCCCTGACTTCCCCCGCCGCCGCATCGGGGAGGGCGGGAGGGACGCCGCTGCGCCTTCATCTATTTCCCTCTCTCTCTCCGCATCACCGAGCCGAGGTGGGCGGAGTCCTCGAGGAACACTGTGCTCAAGACTTTTCTCCTTTGACGATGAGTGGTCGAGATGGATTCCGGGGTCGTTATCATCCTATTCCCGTAATCCGTCATGTACCGCCGTTAAAAATTTCGGAGGGCAGAAATTCCAGACATTTGACGCAATTGGTTCCGTTATCGCTCCAATGGTACAAGATTCAATCCACTTTCACAATGAAACAAGGAAAATAGAATATGGCTTTTCTGAGTTGATGTATACACATCGAGGGCTGAAGATGAATACTTTCATATCTGGGTAACAGAGCAAATAACGAATCATGAAGAGGAATTTTTCTTCGGTGGAATTTCATTCACTGATATTTTCTGTAGGATACATTCTTTACATATGCAGAACTCTGGCTGAATAAAGATATCTACGAGATGGTACATGAAATACCTGCCAATAATTAAGTTATCGCAAAGGAAATCTCAATTACTACAACATCAACTCCTGAAAAAACCTTCTGTATTTCGTTTACGTGTCCTACAGTAAAGCCAATTAAATGAATCTCTATGCAAAATTCAACATCTAAGTTGTTAGCTGGATTCGGTTACTCTATTTCACAGTGCCATTTTGAGTTGAGTTGTCAGCTAAAATTGGTCCCAATCCATTTATCCTTTCTTTGACTATGAGGATATGACTCTTAGCAAATTTTTTAGCGTGTATGGATGTCGTAGCAGTTTGATGAAACCAATTTATTTTTATTATTTTCGGAAGTCAGTGTTCCTTATCCGAACAGCCGCCCATTATTTTCACCATTCCGATTTATTGATCATCGTGTTTCTTAAAAGGAGTTAAGAATTTTGCCAAAATACTATAAAAACACATTTAATCAGAGACCGTTTTCTGAACCATAAAGTTGTGAATGTTAATCGTGTTGTACTCAATGTTATGTGCGCATTGTTATTCAAAAGTTGCAAGGTTTGTCCATCATGGTCTATGTATACAAAATTATGTTTTCGCCGCAGGTTTTACTATTCAGAAAAACCGTACTGTTTTTCCACCGAGGAGAGGTATTTTCTGCTTTTAAGCGGAAAACAAACCCAAAAATGCCATTAGAGCGAATTGGATGCATAACTTCGTATACTTGCGTCAACCATAATTATTTTAACAACAGAAGATTTAATTATGCGCCCAAAATTATTAATTTACACAATCTCCATTAATACTGTATAATCTGATGACGAGGAGGAAGAAATATAAATATATTTTTATTTTTTTTAGTCCTATTTACGTAATCGCACCTTCCAGTATCAGAAAACATATAGAAGTGAACTCTTTGACGGTACTAAGGTAGTGCAGTGAATTGATTGTGAAATAAATATTTAGGAAATGGAGGAAATTAATTTCCCGCGCTATTTATTGACCGAAGGTAATGTGAAGAATATACAGAGGAGAATATTAACATCCATAAATTGTGTAAACTTTAATACTTGTGTTGTTTATAAGATTTGATTATTATTTTCTTTTTATTTGTGACATGAAAAACTTATAAAATTCAAATAGGAATATGAGGTACGTACGTCGGGCAAATCTATTCCTAGTATGTTTATGATTTGATTTTGAGCTGTACGAGTTTCTCCTCTTCTGCCATAAGGTTGGAAATGAGCTCTTCCATAGAAAAACAAAAGTCCCCTGGTGCATTAAAGGGAGCTAGTTATTGGATCAGTATACTTGCGATTCAAAATACGTTTCTTCAATTTGATTCTACGGAGAAGTTCTTAAGTCATTTTCAGTTTTCATTTCCGTACATAGCTTACATTAAGCATTCCGCTAGATCCTTGCTTTTATAGGTTTGACAATGTCCTGTTTCTCAATACAAAAATGCTGAATTGGCCGTAAATTATCTCCCCTGCGTTCCCCGAGTTTGGCATGCCCACAGCCAAACATTCTCCCTCGTATCGGAAAATTCAGTTGCTCATACATTCTCGTTATCGTCTATTTTCCTCATTGAAAAATAGCAATGCAAGTGGAAAAAATATGTCCTCTCAAAGGAAGGCATTCTTCGAATGGCATGAAGAATAATTCGGAATAGAATGTCGACATCTGACGTGTTCACGCTATTGATCAGTGTAGGTATCGTTTGTGCTGAGTGGGAAAAAATATTCTGCATATCAAAAAAATTGTTTTGATTATATTTCCAACTATTAGCTGAACTTCTAAGTGCATCAACTACAAATAGACGAGTAGGAGTGAATTTTAAGGCGCCTAGAAAGTGCGCAAGGTCGCAGTCCCGATACATTTTTCCGAGGACTTGCGAGACTTTTAATATCGTCGAATCGCGAATATATTTCTTCCTCCCGGATAATCCCGAATCGGAACATTTTATAAAAGTCCTACATGGACATTTCACCATTGTGCTCAATTTTTTAACAAAAATGTCAGTTTCTTTGCTTCTTCAATCCAATCTATTACGTCTTCAGGGTTGTACTGTCAGACTAGGATATAGAAATACGAACTAGGATGAGTCTAAGTGGGAGATACTTTACGTTGATGAAAGGAGGGAAAGAGTTGGTCTCAGCTTTCTGTAATCGGAACCAAAAGAAGCGTTTTTCTACTTTAATTAATCTGTCATGATTCAGTCGTCAACGCCCAAAGAGTTCCATGTAGGAATATTTCATTTTTCTGGCAGAAAATATTTTTTTTTCTCCGTAAAAAAACGCGCACTCATTCACATAAGTAGTTGTTTTGAAATCTGACTACGAGCAATCGTAGGTATTACCTTAAAGGAACGAATTTATTCGTAAAACGGTGAAATTCAGAGGTAAAATTAATAAATCCCGACGTTGGTTTCCCTGCATTTGAAGATCCCATTTCACGTTGGATCCATTGTCGGATTTTATCAATGTGTGTGTAATTGCTGTGTTGTTGGTGCTCTTTGTCCCTTCCAATGCCCACCCTCGGTTTGAAGTCTTTCATAAATAGCTCAAATGTTAAGAGGCCTTCCCCTGTGTAAAGAGGCCACCGCATCGTTTGAGGGTTGTTCGTTGATTGTGTTGTACAAAATTCTTTGGAAATCAAGATTAGCGGTGACTGACTCAACGGTTCGTCAGTGGAATAGATGAGAGGTACGTGTGGGTGATCAGAAACGTGTGTGACGGATCCTGCACCAAGTGGTGCGCCTGTTTTCATTCCCAGTGAGTGTTTCCCTTTCCTCATGAAGACGTGCGGGGGGACGCCATATTGCTCTTTTGGGGCGAAAGGGGAAAGAAAAGCAAATTTGATTGTTAAAGTCAATGTGCACGATGGAGCGGAGTGTGTTACAAAACAAATTTTAACAAATACAGAAATTTACATTTGTGTATGCATGATTCGGTATAAAAATGAAATTATATTAGTTTCGGTATTAGAATTTTTATTTTTATCCAAGAAAAATATTAAGTGTTATGATGTTGGAGACGAGTGAATTATTATCAGCTTGGAGAAAAACGAATTGTTGTGATGTTGGAAAAATTATCTGAAACCACTGCCAAGTTTCAATAAATGGTGAAGAGATTTTGGTTTATATTTTGAGTTGACTGCATGATAATATTAAATTGTGCAATTATGTCGGAGAAGAATGCATTGGAAATCATTATTACCACGTTTAACATCATCAATGGAAGGTAATGCGTTTAAATTACTGTAAAATTGAAGAGGAAGTTGGTGCATGCTGAATTAATGGCCTAGAATTTAATATCCTTTCAAGATATCCTGTTGGGGCTCTAAATTACCTATGATTAGAAAGGATTAATCAAAATTACATAATTTTTAACGTTGAGTAGTAAAATCTGGAAGACGATAAAATGACGAACTACTTCTAAAGTGCTGAGGATATAATTAGAAAGGTTTCTCGGAATCAGAAACAGCCATCAGGGACACAGGACTGGGTGAAGGAGATTAAGACTTCATTTTGTTCAGTTTTTCTGTAAATTTTACTCTATAGTAATGAAGCTCCACAGCTTATATGTTTCATTTTAAAAAAGGATTTCTATAAAATAAAAATTTTATTTTTTACACATGGAAAACCAATATTTGTAGCGTAAATTTTAGAAATTACCTCCAAACCAACTAAACCTTTTCAAAATTGGTCCATTGACACTATAAATAACGCTGATTTATAGAATTCCTCTAATAAAAACGTTTTATTGGGAAAAAATACTAAAGCTTTTAGCTTAAATAATAGTAAATACTTGTATCACTAAAAAAAAGGAATTAGAATGTGAAAAAACTGTTCTACAGTTATGGTGGACTAAGGAAAACTTCCGGAACATCAAAAATCAGTTGATTTGTGGCATCAGTGATTTTTGGGAGCATTTTAGAAATAACTTCCGCCATAAAAAATTCTTTTTCTGCAAAGATGTTCATCCATTTCAAATGCCTTTGGTATAAGAAAATTCCTCTTAGCTAACAAACTGTTGTTCTAAAGTGGTACAGCTCTACTGCTAATAGCGTCAATTTCAAGCAATAGCTCTCACCACGAATAATATATATTATTCGAATGTGGAATGTATCCACTTCCTAAAATGTTGAATAAGGCATTCATTATAAATCTTACTCCATAGGAATAAAAATGCACTCTTTGTAGCGTGGAATTAAATTAACTAACATAAATATTTCTTTTTGAAAAATCTCCAAATGCAGTGAAAAACAGTGGATTATAAATAATCCCCCAAAATAATAAAACTTACATTACACAGATGGAAATCCACTGCTTTTAGCCTGAATTGTAAGAGGTGCTTCCCCATAAAAAAGAGTTAGAAAATAATTCAATTGATCCGATAATAATGCAAGGCAAAAAAAGTTCCGGCAAAAGAAAAACGAAATTCAGCAGTCATGGAACGTATTTGCTTTGAGAGAGAATTAAAAAAATCTCAAACTTGTGAAATGTGATTCTAATGTGATGAATCTCCAATGCTTGATTTTAAAAAAGGATTTTTATAAAAAAAATCTTATAACACATGGAAATCCAATACTTGTACCATAGTTTTAATACATCATTTCCAACCTAATGAAAAATTATTCAAAAGTATTTTTATAACACTGCAGGAAACGTAGTTTTTTATAAAAGTCCTCTCAACAATATTTGTTTGGGAAAGAATACTTAAGTTTAAAATGTAAATCATAGAAATTCCTTACAGAAAATTGAAAAAAAGGGAATTAGAATTAGAATTCCTTACAAAAAACTTGAAAAAAAAGGAATTAGAAAGTACAACAAATGCTCTGCAGTTATCGTTGATATGAAAAACACCCAGCCACATAATAATAATAGTGAGGATTTTAGGAAATGTTTTCCGTCATAAAAAAGACTTTTTCTAAAGAGAATTAAATCCAATACAAATAATGTTGACGTACAGATACTCACTCACTGTTGATACACACTGCTAATCGTATACATTTTAACCTAAATTTCTTGACGGGAAAAATATTATTCAAAAGTGGTACTTAGCCACTTTTTGTAATGTGTTTTTTAAAATAAGGCTTTTTATATAAAAATCTTATTACAAAGAAATAAATAAATGCTATTTATATCTTGGAACTTGAAAATAATCCTTAACATAATAAATGCTTTTTCAATATGTTCCAAGTATACTGTAAAAAGCTTTTAGCGTAAATTATAGAAACTCCTTAAGTCTCCTCCTTAAACTCCTACTCCGTAATTAAAAAGGCAAATGAGTGCTCTGCTATTGCATCATTGGGTTTAAAACAAACTTTCGGCCAATTAAAAATCAGACAAGTTATAACATCACTGTTTTTAGACGATTGTAGGAAATACGATGAAATACAATGAATAGGAAATACAATTCTTATATGGGAAGCTTTATATCAAATCAATATTACAAGAAGTGATCACATGTAACAGTCGAATCAGATTTTTCGTGAAGGAGGGCTTGTGTAAACTCCACGTCAGTCCAGTCCAGTATATATACAGTGGATTTAAGCCGAGTAACAGTTTGTTAGCTTAAAGTCAAATTTTTATATCAACGCAGTTTAAATTGGATTTCCATGTCTTTAGAGAAAGAATTTATTAGACCGTATTTTTTTCTAAAATCCTTGAAAAAAAAACAGATTTTAAAATTGGGCGGAAGTTTTTTAATGCCACATAAGTGCTAATATTTTTCACTTTTTCTAATTTCTTCATGTTGATATTGCAAATAGTTTTTATCATTTACAGTAAAAGCTTTTGTAATCCTTCCCAATACATAATTATCAAGGAATTTTAGAAACATCATGTTATTCGCAATGCTATTGCACGAATTTTGAATAAGATTGCGATACTTTTGAAGTTATTGTTAAAAACTCCTCTACAATTTTGGATTTCCATGCCTTAAGAATAAGATTTTTTCCTTATACGAAGTCTTTTTTAAGATCAACGCTATATGCATCTGTGGTTTTTATGGTGGTTTACGGGATATTTGGTCTAATGGTGTTTTTAACACTATCCCACCAATAAAAAAACTTATTACACAGAGATCCGTATACGCTTCTTTTAGCCTGAATTTTAAAAACATACCCAAAAAATGGTTGAAAACTAATGCTAATAATGTAGGATTCAAAATAAGTCCGGCAAAAGTAAAAAAAATTAAAGGTGTTGCAAATTGTCTGCTTTTACAGAGAATTATAAAACAGCCTTTACATAAAAAAGGCTTTTTCTGAAGGATTTTTTAAACCATTTTTAATGAGTTTATGCGTAGATTTTCCCCTCTTCACAGCGAAATTTTATTCTAAATTGATTAATCTCCAATGCTTATAACGTTGATTTTAAAAAGGACTTCCTTTAACGAATAAAGTCTTATTCTTAAGACATGGAAATTCAAAATTGTGGCGGATTTTTAACAATGACCTCAAAGTTATCAAAATCTTATCCAAAATTCGTGTAATAGTATTGCAAAAAACATGGTTATTCTAAAATTCCTCTAACAACTGTATATTGGGAATTAGGGATGGGTCGGTTCCACTTTTTTTCGGTTCCGGTTCCGGTTCGGTTCTTAACTTCGGTTCTCGGTTCCGATTCTCGGTTCCGGTTCTTCATTTACCACTTACTTTGCATTGCTCAATGGTAAGATAAGGTAATCAATAATCATTTTCAGAGACTGAATTAGAATAATTCGCGACTTTGAAGCATCTAAGTACATTATTTCACCAGGTTTTAATGTGAAGCCTCCACTTTCGGAGTGTGAGTAGGTTTCAAACTGGTTTTCGCGCCAATTATTTCGGTACCGATTATTTTTGGCCTCGGTTCCGGTTCCGGTTCTAAGCTCAAGAACCGGTGGAACCAAAAACCGAAGAACCGAACCGACCCATCCCTATTAGGAATCATTACTAAGGATTTTACTGTAAATGATAAAAACTAATGGCAATATTAAAATGAAAAAATTGGAAATAAAACATCGTAAATGTTTGCATTTATGTGGAATAAAAGACTTCCGAACATTTACAAAACTCAGACAAGTTTTAACATCAGGGTTTTTCAAGAAATGTAGAAAAAATACCGTCTAAAAATATTTTCTTTATAGGAATGGAAATCCAATTCAACCTGCTTTGATATAATAGTTTGACTTTAAGCTAACAAACTGTTACTCAAAATTGGCATAAATCAACTGTATATTTCGTGGAGTTTACACAAGTCCTCCCTTACGAAAAATCTAATTCGACAGTTACCTGTGATCACTTCTTGTAATAACAATTTTATATAACCCCTCCCATTTAAATAATAATATTCTAGAGAGGTAGAAATTTTATCTTTATACCATTAGTTTTCAGAAATAAGCCACAACCTAACAAATTGTTGTTGAATATTGCTCCAAATCCCATTCAAAAACGATGGATTTAATTTAATAACCCAATCTAAAATACGATTTTACAGAAATGCAAATCCACTGAACTACAAAAAGGCCTTCCACAAAAAAATAAGTTCGAATATAATGCAATTGATCGCCAACAACGCAGGAAAAAAAGGTCCTGATCCAGTAAAGAAAAAATGAAACGTGATAAAAATTTTGTATTTTCTGACAAATTTCAAAGGGCAACCGCCTTAAAATTTGTTTTAATTAAAGATTTCAATTCCACTTTTTAAAGCGTTAATTTAAAAAAAATTTCAAACCAAAGAAATGTTATTCTAAAAACGAATCTCCGATGCTTATAACATTGATTTAAAAAAATATAAAAAGAAAACTATTTGCTATCAAGACTTGGAAATCAAACACTTGAGGCCGAAATTTGAAAAAAAGACTTCCAACCTGACGAATATATCCAGAATTGAAAAGGAATCAGAAAACATTTTTTTTATTTTCCTATGAAATACTATACCTATATCACTAGGAATCCCACGGAAAAGAGTTGAAAAATCAATTTCAGTTGAAAAACAGCAGCACTATAGTAATGTGAGTAGGATAAATACAAAATTGAAAAAATGCTTCAAGATCGTATTTTGTTATTTAACTTAAAAAACTGTACACTATTCAGGGACCTACACTTAAAAGAGTCAAGAAGTGAATATTGATTGAAAAACAGCGGAATTATGAAGGTTCGTAAAATAATTCCCGAATTTCAAAAGGGATCCAAAATCAGATTTTTTTAATTACATTTAATTCTGCAAAAATTACACGGAAACAGAGTAGAGTAGGAAAAATTCAATTAAACATGAAGAGAAGCGTTAGATTATGAAACAATTACGATAAATCCAAAATTATAAACCGCTTCAGAATCGTGTTTTCCATTTTCCTATGAAAAACCACTAATTACAGTTAATTACACTATTAAGAGTAAAACAAATATTTTTATTTTGCAAAACTATATTAAAAATGATATTTCAAGGATAAAGCAAGAAATAAATATTAATCTCAGAATCGTTTTTATTTTTTGCTGTGAAATAATGCGCAAATAGAGAAGAAGCCTTAGAAGGGTAATTTATTTTGCTAAAGAAGCCTGCCCAAATTACTGAAAATTACGCCAAGAGGATGCTAAAAAATCAAATTTAAGTGAAAAAGAGTAAAAGATAAAACTTAATAGTATAAATCCAGAATGGAAAATTTTATATTTTTATGAAATACTGCACAAAAAAGGATAAACATCGAAAAGAGGCGAACAAGAAAATTATATTAGAAAAATAGCTCCAATTGTTAAAGATATGAGTATAAATCCAGGATTGAAAAAGAGAATCAGAAACGTATTTCTTTATTTAGGTGTAAAACACTTAACATATTAAAGGGAAATACACCGAGTAGAGGCAAAATTTCAAATTATGATGAAAAATATTCGTAAATAATGAACGAAAAAGTTTATATTTATAATTTAAAGACGCTTCAGAGTAGTCTTTTTTATTTTCCTATAAAGGTGATTTTTGTTACGCTACAGCGGAATAAATAAGGTTAGTAAAATAAATACAGGTTTGCAAAAGCGACTTAGGCTCATATTTTTTATGTACTCTGAAAAGTTGGAAAATAACCGAGAAGCGGCAGAAAAATCAATTTAAAATGAATATTTGGTAAATTATAATTTGGTTACTCTAAATTCAAAATTTTTTTTATTTTGCAAAACATTGGTAATTAATGATGTTAGATGGATGAATCAAGAAATTCACATCAGAATCGTATTTTTTTCGCTATGAAATAAAGCAAAAACTTCAGGTAGGTACACGAAGAAAAGAAGCGCAAATGACAGTTTTCCTTGAAAAAATGCGCAATTTTGATAGCAAAAAAAATATAAAAAATCCAGAATTGAAAAGGAGCGTCAGAAACGTATTTCTTTATTTTGCTACAAATTCCATCGAAAACTCCAGGGAAATATACCTAGAAAAGTCGAGAGACTCAAATTAAAATGAAGAAAGTGGTGAATTTAGAAAGAGGTGGGTTATATTTAGAATTATTAAGCGCCTCAGAATAGGAAACGGAAAAAAATTTAGTGGGATGGATTCAAAATTATAAAGTACCGCCTTAGATTCGTTTTTCTTTTGCTATGAAAACATGCACAAATTACTGAGAATTACACCGACAGGAGGAAAAAAATCAAATTAAGATGAACATCAGCATTTACCTTGGTAGGATAAATCCAGAATTGAAAAAGACCGATAGCAACGTATTTCTCTATTTGGCTAGAAATTACTTAACAACTTACAGGGAATTATACCTAGAAGAGGCGAGAGACTCAATTTAAGATGAAATTAAAATATTATGGAGGAGTTAAGCTATAACTAGGATATAAAGAGCGCCTTAGAATATTATTAATTTATTTTTCAATGAAAACTGCACAAGTTCAACTTTATTTTTCAATGAAAACTGCACAAGCAATTAAACCGAGATGAGGGAAAAAAGTCAATTTAAATTAAAAATAGCCGTATTTAATAGTCCGAATAATAAATATAGGATTGAAAAAAATCCTCACTCATATCATTTTATTTTCATAACAATAACTTCTAATTATCACTGTTTTGCACTAAAAACTTTTGTTTGTCTGTTTATGGTTTAATTCCCTGCAATTTTTGTAGTTTTTACTAGGATAATGAAAAATATGATTTCGAGATGCTTTATAATTTTTGATTATTGTATCTCTTTCATAACTGACTGCTAATTTTCATTTTTAATTGGATTTTTCTCCTCTACTGGGTGTATTTCCGTGTTGTTTTTTCAGTATTTCATAGTAAAAACTTAAGATTCTTAGTGGCATTTTCAAATCTGAACCTACTACTAACCTTGATAATTCCCGTTTTTAGACTAAAATTTTATTTTTGGCCTCTTTTAGATGTAACTCCCTGAAATTTATGCAGTTTTTGGTATCAAATAAAGTAATACGATTCTCAAACATTTTTCAAACAACCTGATTTAACCACTTACTTTATTATAGAGCGCTGTTATTCAACTAAATTGACTTTTTTTCTCTTCCTGGTGTAATTCATTGTTTTTTGTTAAGTTTTTCACAGCAAAATAAATATTCTGAGGTTAAAATACAATGAAAATACGATTCTGAGGTTTCGCTTGCGAATGAAGTGTTAGCGAGATAAACCCAGAAGTAGTAACCAAATTAGTATCGTATAATCATTTTCTAATAAAAAACTTTACTTACAATAGGGAATTATACCCATTAAAGTTAACCAAAGTTTTTATTTTGCAAAACAGTTATAAAAAATGATGTATGAAGGGTGAACTAAGAAATGCAAATTCAACTCAGAATCATATTTTATTTTTTTCTATGATATTAAGCACAAATTTCAGTTTTGTACACGAAGAAGAATCGCAAATGGCAATTTTTTTTTAAAACCAGGGTAATTTGCTATTGGTAAAATTATGGGATAAATAAGAATTCAAAAGCGCCTTAGAATCGTATTTTTTATTATGATATGATATTATTCTAAAATTACTGAGACTTACTTCAAGAGGTGGATAAAAAATCAAATTTAAATGAAAAATAATAATAGTTTTTAAAGTTATCAAGATAAATCCAGAAATCAAAAAGAGCCACAAAAAAGTGAAATTTTTATTTTGCTAAGCAACAGTGCACAAATAACTAAGAAATACATCGTGAAGAGGCGATATTTAATTTTCCTTAGACAAACATGTAAATGTTATCAAGTTTTTGTTTTTTATTGTATTTTTTATTTTATTATTATCGTATTTTTGTTTGCTAATATATACAGAAAAAGTACAAGGAAATACGCCCAGTGGAGGGTAAAAATAAAATTGAAGATGAAAAAAGCTGTAAAATATGAGTGGTACTATAAATCCGTAATAATAAACCGCCTTAGATTCATTTTTTTCATTTTCATATGAAAACTGCACCAATTACAGGTGATTACAGGTGATTACAGGTGATTACAGGTGATACAGATTACACCAATTACACCATTAAAAGACAATAAACGTTTTTAGATGTTAAATAGTTTCAAAAAATCCGAAATAATAAACCGACTTAGAATCGTTTTTTTCCATTATCCTATGAAATACCGCACAAATTATAGGTAATTAAACAATTAAAAGACAAACAAGAGATTTTAGTTGCAATAGAGTGGTAATTAATATTAATAGAAAGATAAGTCTAGAAATGAAAATTCACCTCAGAATTGAATTTTTTTTGCTCTGAAATAATGCACATAATTACAGGTGAGTCCATGAAGAAGAAGCGCAAATGGCAATACTTTTGAAAAAACAATCAGAAAGTATTAACGGAAAAAGGTTAGTGGAATAAATCCAGAATCAGAAAGAGCCTGAGAAGCGTATAATTTATTTTGCTATGAAAACTTGCTGAAATTACTGAAAATTACACCAAGAGGAGGCGAAAAAATAAAATTTAGATGAAATCCAGCAAAAGTTAATAAACTTAGTAGGATATCTCAATAATGGAAAAAGAGCCACAGAAACGTATTTTCTTATTTTCCTATGAAATACTGCACTATATAATAGGATATGCATCGAAAAGAGGCGAACTAGGAAATTAAAGTAGAATATTAGCTTTATTTGTTAAAAATATGAGTATAAATCCAGGATTAATAAAAGGAATCAGAAAATTATTCCTTTATTTAGGTATAAATAACTTAGCATATTAAAGGGAAATACTCCGAGTACAGCAGAAATTTCAAATTAAGATGAAAAAATTCGTAAATTATGAATGACATAGTTTATGTTTAGAATTTAAAGACGCCTCAGAATAGTATTTATTTATTTTTCTAAAAAGGGGATTTTTGTTTCGAATCAGCGGAATCAATAAGGTCAGGAAAATCAATACAGATTTTCCAAAGTGACTTAGATTCGTATTTTTTATTTACTCTGAAATATTGGAAAATAACTCGTAGTTTCACCAAGAAGCGGCAGAAAAATCAATTTAAAATGAGTCAGTAAATGTCCATGAGGTTACGATAAATCCAAAATTAAAAACCACCTCAGAATTATAATTTTTAATGTTCCTATTAAACACTATACAAATTAAACCATAAAGAGGCAAACACAAGTTTTAATTCGTAAAATAGTGGTAATATGTAATGTTAGAATGATAGATTCATAAAATAAAAATAATCCTCATAATCGAGAAAAATTTCTTGCACTGAAGAAATGAACTTATTACAGGTAAGTACACGAGGAAAAATTGAAAATGGCAATATACAGGTACATTAAAATAAAGGCAATATATATTATAATAATGTACCTATATTTTTTCAATAATTATTCCTATAAAAATATACGATTCTAAGTACCTTTTGCAATACAATATTTATTTGACCAACCTTTTTGATTCCGTTATTTCTCATAATTTATATAACATCATTCATAATTTACCAAATTATTTTATCTTAATTTGAAATTACGTAATCTCTATGTAATTCCGTGATGTATGTGAGGTGTTTTATAGCTAAATAAGGAAATGCGTTTCTGACGCACTTTTTCAATTCGAATTCATACTCACATCTTTAAAAATTAAAGCTGGTTTTCTACTACAATTTACTTATTTACCTCTTTTATATATATTTTCTTGTATTGGATGAAGTATTTCATAGGATAATAAAAAATAACGTTTCAGAGGCTCTTTTTACACTCTGGATTGATACTCATATCTTTAACGATCACGGTAGTTTTTCTGCTGTAATTTACTTGTTCGTTCATTTTCGATGCATTTTCTAGTATTTTTTGCAGTATTTCGCACAAAAATAAAAAATTATGTTTCTGAAGCTTTTTTTCAATGTTAGATTTATCCTACTAACTTTTGTTAACTGTTGCTGTGTTTTATATAAATTTGATTATTTGTCTACTTTTGGTGTATTTCTCAGTAAAAGTGAGCAAGGTTAAAAAAACACATTTCATGAGATTTTTAAATCTAGATTTATGACATTACTATTTTTTTAGCTAACAAACTTCCGCTGTTTTTCAATCACAATTGCCTATTTCTCTTTTTCATGTTCGTACGAGAAATTATTCGATTATTTCATAGCAAAAAATACGGTTCTGATGCGAATTTTCATGTCTGTATTTATCTTTCTAACATTATTACCTAATTACCACTGTTTGCAGCTGAAAACGTTTGTTTTCCTCTTCTACACGTAATTCTTTGTAATAATGCAGTATTTAATAGTGAATAAAAAATACAATATTGTGATTCGCTTTTTGATTCCCGGAATTTTACGATTAACCGTCATAATACCGCTGATTTTAAACAATATTCATTTTTCGCCTTTTTCTTGGGTAAGACCTTAAAAAAATCTGTAGCTTTTCATATCAAAATATAAAAAATACGAAACTGAGGCATTCTTAGAAACCTGTAGTTATCCATTAACTTAAAAACCACCACTCTTTTTCAACTGATATTGTTGCCTGTTTCCACTTTTTTGACTCTTTCCGGGTTGATTCAAAATAAATTGTAAAGTATTTAATGGCAAAATAAGGAACTAATTTCCTCACAGCCTTTTTTATACTGGATTTATGATAATGTATTTAAAAAAGTATGTTATTAAAAATATACGATCCTGACACATTTTTCCATCCTGTATTGATCCTAATATCATTACTAAAATACCGCTGTTTTTAAACTGGAAATGTTTCGTTTGTCTCTGCCCTGTGTATTTCATTGTAATTTGTGATGTATTTCATAGTAAAAAAATGAAATAGTTACTGAAGCCTTTTTGAATTTTGGATTTCTTCTAATATCTATAAACTTACCTTGTTTTTCGACGAAAAATTAATTGTTTTGACCCTTCTCGATGTATTTCCTAGTAATTTGCGCAGTATTACATAGCGAAATAAAAAAAATGTAGAACGCCTCAGAATAAGCAATTTTTTATTTTGCCCTGACATTTAGCAAACATTTTGTTGAACTAAGCTGACAGAAGGAAAAAAATTAATTTTACTTGAAAATAGGGGATAAAAAATAAATTTAGTTGGAAGAATCACTTTTTAGGAGAACGCCAGAGTATAAGTATTTTTTATTTGGCTCTGATATTTTGCATAAATTTCGTTGAACTACGCCGAAAAATGATGAAAGTGACAATTTTAGTTGAAAAACACAGTAAAAATAAATATAGTTGGAAGAATCACATTTTAGGAGAACGCCTCAGAATCGGCATTTTTTACATTGCCCTGATATTTTGCATAAATTACGTTGAACTACATTAGAAGAAGCGAAAGAGTCAATTTTAGTAGAAAAACAAGAGTAAAAATAAATTTAGTTGAAAGAATCACTTTTTAGGATAAAGCCTCTGAAACGGCATACTTTTTTTGCACTTCTATTTTGCATAAATTAGGATAAACTACAGTGAGGAGAGGCCAAAGAGTCAATTTTAGTCAAAAAACAGCAGTAAAAATAAATTTATTTGGAAGAATCACTGTTTACGAGAACGCCTAATTATCGGCATTTTTTATTTTGCACTGATATTTGGATTCGTTGAACTAAGCTAAAAAGAGGCCAATGAGTCCATTTTAGTTGAAAAACAGTTGTAAGAGTCACATTTAGGAGAACGCCTAAAAAGCAGCATTTTTCATTTTGCCCAGATATTTTTTCCATAAATTTCGTTGAACTACCATGAGAAGAGGTATATTTAAGGGTATATTTAAGTTCAAAATAAACTGTTACAGATAAATAACGTCGGAAAAGTCACTGTTTTAAGAATCAATTTTAGTTGATAAGAAAGGGTAAAAATAAATGTTGTTGGAGGATTCATTATATAGGAGAACGCAATAGAATCGGCCTCTTTTTATATTGCCCTGATATTTGGCTTACTTTTCGGTGAACATCGCTGAGAAAAGGCGAAAGAGTCATATTTAGTTGAAAAACACCCGTTAAAATAAATTACGTTGAAAGAGTCACTGTTTAGGAGATTGCTTCAGAATAGGAATTGTATTATCGCCCTAATATTTTGCATAAACTTCGTTGAACTACGCGGAGAAGAGGCGAAAGAGAATATTTTGGTGAAAAAAAAGTTATAAATAAGTTTAATTAGTTTAGTTTTAGTTAAATTTCGTTGAATTGCGCTCTGAATAGGCATTTGCCACTTTTCGCTGATATTTTGCATAAATGTTGTTGAACTGCGCTCAGAATTGGCTAAAGATTCAATTTAAGTTGAAAAACAGCGGTAAATATAAATTTTGTTGGAACAATTACTGTTTTGAAGAACGCCTCAGAATAAGAATCTTAGTATGTATCTTAGTTGAAAAAAGCTGTAAAACTAAATTACGTTGGAAGAGTCACTGTTTAGGAGAACGCTACAGAAACGGAACCTTTATTTTTATCTGACATTTTGCATAAATTTCATTGAACTACGCCAAAAATAGGAGATAAAGTCAATTTTATTTGTAAAATACGTTATAAATAAATCTAGATGGAAGAATCACTGTTAGGGAGAATGACCCAGAATAAGCATTTTTGAAATTTCACTGATTCCTTGCATAAATTTAGATGAACTACGCAGAGGTGAGAAAAAAGAGTTTGTTAAAAAAACCTGTAAAAGTAAACTTATTATAAATAATCACTGTTTAGAAGAAAGCCCCAGAATAAGCATTTTTTATTTTGCACTGATATTTTGCATAAATTTTGATGACTGCGTAAAGAGAAAAAAATAATTATTTTGGTTTAAAAACAGCTGTAAAATAAATTTATTTTGAAGAATCACAGTTTGTGTGAAAGCCCCAGAATAGGCGTTTTTTATTTTTCATTGACATTTGAGAGGGGAGAGGAAAAAGAGTTAATTTTATGTAAAAACAAATGTAAATATGAATTAAGTAGGTGGAATAAGTTTAGGATAAAGCATCAAAATTAGCATTTTTTTATTTACAATGACATTTTGCATAAATTTTGATGAACTACGCAGAGGAGAGGAAAAAGAGTAATTTTAGTCCAAAAAAAACTGTAAAAAAGTATTTAGTTGGAAGTATCACTGTTTAGGAGAAATCCCCACAGTAATTTTTTATTTTGTACTAATATTGTGCATAAATTTTGTAAGACTATGCACAGATGAGGAAAAATGGTTACTTTAAGTTCAAAAACAATTGTAAAAATAAATTTAGTTTGATCTATCACTGTTTAAGAGAAATCCACAGAATAAGCATTTCTTATTTTGCACTGACAATTTTCATACATTTCGGTGAACTACGCAGAGGAGAGGAAAAAGAGTAAATTTTACTTAAAAAACTGCTGTACAAATAAATTTAGTTGGAAGAAACACTGTTTATAAGAAAGTCCAATAAAAAGCGTTTTTCATTTGCACTGATATTTTGTATAAATTTTGATGAACCCTGCAGAGGTGAGAAAAAGAGCATATTTTTGCAAAAAAAAACTGTAAAAATAAATTGTCTTACAATCACTGTTTAGGAGGAAGGTCCAGAATAAGCATTTTATTTTGCACTGATATTTAGCATATATTTCGATGAACTACGCTGTAGAAAGAACACAATATCATATTTTAGTTTAAACCACTGTAAAAATAAATTTAGTTTCAAGAATCACTATTTTGGAGAAAGTCCCAGAATAAGAATTTGTTATTTTCCTACGTAATTTTGCATTATTTTGATGAACCACGTAGAAGAGAGGAAAAAGAGTTAATTTTAGTTGAAAAACAGCTGTAAATATAAACTAAGTTGGTAGAATCAGTTTAGGATAAAGCATCAGAAATAGCATTTTTTATTTTCCGTTGACATTTTGCATAAATTTTAATGAACTACTCTGAGGAGAGGAAAAGAGTAATTTTAGTTTAGAAACAACTGTAAAAAATATTAAGTGGGAAGAATCACTGTTTAGTAGAAAGTCAAACAATAAGCATTTTTTATTTTGCACTGTTGTTATTAATAAATATTAATGAACTAAGCAGAGGTGAGAAAAAATGAGCTCATTTTTGTTAAAAAACAGCTGTAAAAAAATTCAGGTTGTGTATTCATTGTTTAGGAGAAGGCCCCAGAATTAGCAATTTCTATATTGTACTGTATATTGCATAAATTTTGATAAAGTACGCAAAGGAAAGGAAAACTGTAAATTTTATTTAAAAAAAGGCAGTAAAAATAAATTTATTTTAAGAATCATATTTAAGTAGAAAGCCCCAGAATACGCATTTTTCATTTTGCAATGATATTTTACATTAATTTTGATAAAATAACCAGAGGAGAGGAATATGAGTTAATTTTAGTTAAAAACAGCTGAAAAATTAAATTAAGTTTGAAGATATACTTTTTAGGAGGAAGGGCGTAAATAACTTTTCTCATTTTACATTGATATTTTGCATTAATATTGATAAGCATCGCAGAGGTGAGGAAAAAGCGTTTATTTAAATATTTAATAATTTAAATAAATACTTTATTTGAAAAATCAGCTGTAATCACTGTTTAGGAAAAGGCCATAGGATTAGCATTTATGTCACAGTTATGGAGAAAGGCCCTGAAAAGGATTTTTTATTTTTCACTAATATTTTGCATAAATTTTGATAAAATACGCAAAATAAGAACAGAAAATTAAACTTTAGTTGAAAAAAGGCTGTAGAAATAAATTTAGTTGGAAGAAACACTATTTATTAGAGAGCCCCATTATAAACATTTTTTCTTTTGCACTGATATTTTGTATATATTTTGATGAACCACGACGAGGAATGAATAAAAATTTAATTTTAGTTTAAAAACAGCTGTACAAATAAATTTGGTTTGTAAAATAACAGTTTTTTAGAAAAACCCAGAAAAAAATTTTTTTCTTTTCACTGATATTTTGCATAAATTTTGATAAAATACGCAAAGGAAAGAACAGAAATTTAAACTTTAGTTAAAAAAAAACTGTAGAAATAAATTTAGTTGGAAGAAACACTATATAGAAGAATGCCCCATTTTAACCATTTTTTATTTTGCACTGATATTTTGCATATATTTAGATGAACCACGCCAAGGAATGAATAAAAATTTAATTTTAGTTTTAAAAAAGGCTGTACAAATAAATTTGGTTTGTAGAATCACATTTTTTGAGAAAAACCCTAAAAAGATATTTTTTTCTTTGCACTGATATTTTGCATAAATTTTGATAAAATACGCAAAATTAGAACAGAAATTTAAACTTTAGTCAAAAAAGGCTGTAGAAATAAATTTAGTAGGAAGAAACACTATATTGAAGAAAGCCCCATTTTAACCATTTTTTATTTTTCACTGATATTTTGCATAAATTTAGATGACCCACGACTACGAATGAATGAAAACTTAATTCTAGTTTAAAAACAGCTGTACAAATAACTTTGGTTTGTAGAATCACAGTTTTTTAGAAAAACACTTAAAAGAATTTTTTCTTTGCACTGATATTTTGCATAAATTCTCATAAAATACGCAAAGGAAAGAACAGAAATTTAAACTTTTGTTAAAAAAAGGCTGTAGAAATAAATTTAGTTGGAAGAAACACTATATAGAAGAAAGCCCCATTTTAACCATTTTTTATTTTGCACTGATATTTTGAATCAATTTAGATGAACCACGACAAGGAATGAATAAAAATTTAATTTTAATTTAAAAACAGCTGTACAAATAAATTTGGTTTGTAGAATCACAGTTTTTGAGAAAAACCCTGAAAAGAATTTATTTCTTTTCACTGATATTTTGCATAAATTTTGATAAAATGCGCAAAGGAAAGAACAGAAATTTAAACTTTAGTTAAAAAAGGCCGTAAAAATAAATTTAGTTGGAAGAAACACTATTTAAAAGAAAGCCCCATTTTAAGGATTTTTTACTTTGCACTGATATTTTGCATCAATTTAGATGAACCACGACAAGGAATGAATAAAAATTAATTTTAGTTTAAAAACAGCTGTACGAATAAATTTGGTTTGTAGAATCACAGTTTTTTAGAAAAACACTGAAAAATTTTTTTTTCTTTTCACTGATATTTTGCATAAATTTTGATAAAATACGCAAAGGAAAGAACAGAAATTTAAACTTTAGTTAAAAAAAAACTGTAGAAATAAATTTAGTTGGAAGAAACACTATATAGAAGAAAGCCCCATTTTAACCATTTTTTATTTTGCACTGATATTTTGAATCAATTTAGATGAACCACGACAAGGAATGAATAAAAATTTAATTTTAGTTTAAAAACAGCTGTACAAATAAATTTGGTTTGTAGAATCACAGTTTTTGAGAAAAACCCTGAAAAGAATTTTTTTCTTTTCACTGATATTTTGCATAAATTTTGATAAAATGCGCAAAGGAAAGAACAGAAATTTAAACTTTAGTTAAAAAAAGGCCGTAAAAATAAATTTAGTTGGAAGAAACACTATATAAAAGAAAGCCCCATTTTAACCATTTTTTATTTTGCACTGATATTTTGCATCAATTTGGATGAACCACGACAAGGAATGAATAAAAATTTAATTTTAATTTAAAAACAGCTGTACAAATAAATTTGGTTTGTAGAATCACAGTTTTTGAGAAAAACCCTGAAAAGAATTTATTTCTTTTCACTGATATTTTGCATAAATTTTGATAAAATGCGCAAAGGAAAGAACAGAAATTTAAACTTTAGTTAAATAAAGGCCGTAAAAATAAATTTAGTTGGAAGAAACACTATATAGAAGAAAGCCCCAATTTAACCATTTTTTATTTTGCACTGATATTTTGCATATATTTAGATGAACCACGACGCGGAATGAATAAAAACTTAATTTTAGTTAAAAACAGCTGTACAAATAAATTTGGTTTGTAGAATCACATTTTTTGAGAAAAACCCTAAAGAGAATTTTTTTCTTTGCACTGATATTTTGCATAAATTTTGATAAAATACGCAAAGGAAAGAACAGAAATTTAAACTTTAGTTAAAAAAAGGCTGTAGAAATAAATTTAGTTGGAAGAAAAACTATATTGAAGAAAGCCCCATTTTAACCATTTTTTATTTTGCACTGATATTTTGTATCAATTTAGATGAACCACGACGAAGAATGAATAAAAACTTAATTTTAGTTAAAAACAGCTGTACGAATAAATTTGGTTTGTAGAATCACATTTTTTGAGAAAAACCCTAAAAAGAATTTTTTTCTTTTCACTGATATTTTGCATAAATATTGATAAAATACGCAAAATAAGAACAGAAAATTAAACTTTAGTTGAAAAAAGGCTGTGGAAATAAATTTAGTTGGAAGAAACACTATATTGAAGAAAGCCCCATTTTAACCATTTTTTATTTTGCACTGATATTTTGTATCAATTTAGATGAACCACGACGAGGAATGAATAAAAACTTAATTTTAGTTAAAAACAGCTGTACAAATAAATTTGGTTTATAGAATCACAGTTTTTTAGAAAAACACTGAAAAGAATTTTTTTCTTTTCACTTATATTTTGCATAAATTTTGATAAAATGCGCAAAGGAAGGAACAGAAATTTAAACTTTAGTTAAAAAAAGGCTGTAGAAATCAATTTAGATGGAAGAAACACTATATTGAAGAAAGCCCCATTTTAATGATTTTTTATTTTGCACTGATATTTTGCATCAATTTAGATAAACCACGACAAGGAATGAATAAAAATTTAATTTTAGTTTAAAAACAGCTGTACAAATAAATTTGGTTTGTAGAATCACAGTTTTTGAGAAAAACCCTGAAAAGAATTTATTTCTTTTCACTGATATTTTGCATAAATTTTGATAAAATACGCCAAATAAGAACAGAAAATTAAACTTTAGTTATAAAAAGGCTGTAGAAATAAATTTAGTTGGAAGAAACACTATATTGAAGAAAGCCCCATTTTAACCATTTTTTATTTTGCACTGATATTTTGCATAAATTTAGATGAACCACGACGAGGAATGAATAAAAACTTAATTTTAGTTAAAAACAGCTGTACGAATAAATTTGGTTTGTAGAATCACATTTTTTGAGAAAAACCCTGAAAAGAATTTATTTCTTTTCACTGATATTTTGCATAAATTTTGATAAAATACGCAAAGGAAAGAACAGAAATTTAAACTTTAGTTAAAAAAAGGCTGTAGAAATAAATTTAGTTGGAAGAAACACTATATAGAAGAAAGCCCCATTTTAACCATTTTTTATTTTGCACTGATGTTTTGCATAAATTTAGATGAACCACGACAAGGAATGAATAAAAATTTAATTTTAGTTTAAAAACAGCTGTACAAATAAATTTGGTTTGTAGAATCACAGTTTTTTAGAAAAACACTGAAAAGAATTTTTTTCTTTTCACTGATATTTTGCATAAATTTTGATAAAATGCGCAAAGGAAGGAACAGAAATTTAAACTTTAGTTAAAAAAAGGCCGTAAAAATAAATTTAGTTGGAAGAAACACTATATAAAAGAAAGCCCCATTTTAACGATTTTTTATTTTGCACTGATATTTTGCATCAATTTAGATGAACCACGACAAGGAATGAATAAAAATTTAATTTTAGTTTAAAAACAGCTGTACAAATAAATTTGGTTTGTAGAATCACAGTTTTTGAGAAAAACCCTGAAAAGAATTTATTTCTTTTCACTGATATTTTGCATAAATTTTGATAAAATACGCCAAATAAGAACAGAAAATTAAACTTTAGTTAAAAAAAGGCTGTAGAAATAAATTTAGTTGGAAGAAACACTATATTGAAGAAAGCCCCATTTTAACCATTTTTTATTTTGCACTGATATTTTGCATAAATTTAGATGAACCACGACGACGAATGAATGAAAACTTATTTTGGTTTAAAAACAGCTGTACGAATAAATTTGATTTCTGGAATCACAGTTTTTTAGAAAAACACTGAAAAGAATTTTTTTCTTTTCACTGATAATTTGCATAAATTTTGATAAAATGCGCAAAGGAAGGAACAGAAATTTAAACTTTAGTTAAAAAAAGGCCGTAAAAATAAATTTAGTTGGAAGAAACACTATATAAAAGAAAGCCCCATTTTAACGATTTTTTATTTTGCACTGATATTTTGCATCAATTTAGATGAACCACGACAAGGAATGAATAAAAATTTAATTTTAGTTTAAAAACAGCTGTACAAATAAATTTGGTTTGTAGAATCACAGTTTTTGAGAAAAACCCTGAAAAGAATTTATTTCTTTTCACTGATATTTTGCATAAATATTGATAAAATACGCAAAATAAGAACAGAAAATTAAACTTTAGTTAAAAAAAGGCTGTAGAAATAAATTTAGTTGGAAGAAACACTATATTGAAGAAAGCCCCATTTTAACCATTTTTTATTTTGCACTGATATTTTGCATATATTTAGATGAACCCCGACGAGGAATGAATAAAAACTTAATTTTAGTTAAAAACAGCTGTACGAATAAATTTGGTTTGTAGAATCACATTTTTTGAGAAAAACCCTAAAAAGAATTTTTTTCTTTGCACTGATATTTTGCATATATTTTGAAAAAATGCGCAAAGGATAGAACAGAAATTTAAACTATAGTAAAAAAGGCTGTAGAAATAAATTTAGTTGGAAGAAACACTATATTGAAGAAAGCCCCATTTTAACGATTTTTTTTTTTGCACTGATATTTTGCCATTATTTAGATGAACCACGACTAGGAATGAATAAAAATTTAATTTTAGTTTAAAAACAGCTGTACGAATAAATTTGGTTTGTAGAATTACAGTTTTTTAGAAAAACACTGAAAAGAATTTTTTTCTTTGCACTGATATTTTGCATAAATTTTGAAAAAATGCGCAAAGGAAAGAACAGAAATTTAAACTTTAGTTAAAAAAAGGCTGTAGAAATAAATTTATTTGGAAGAAACACTATATAGAAGAAAGCCCTATTTTAACTATTTTTTATTTTGCACTGATATTTTGCATAAATTTAGATGAACCACGACGACGAATGAATGAAAACCTAATTTTAGCTTAAAAACAGGTGTACGAATAAATTTGGTTTGTAGAATCACAGTTTTTTAGAAAAACACTGAAAAGAATTTTTTTCTTTTCACTGATATTTTGCATAAATTTTGATAAAATGCGCAAAGGAAAGAACAGAAATTTAAACTTTAGTTAAAAAAAGGCCGTAAAAATAAATTTAGTTGGAAGAAACACTATATAAAAGAAAGCCCCATTTTAACGATTTTTTATTTTGCACTGATATTTTGCATCAATTTGGATGAACCACGACAAGGAATGAATAAAAATTTAATTTTAGTTTAAAAACAGCTATACGAATAAATTTAGTTTGTAGAATCACAGTTTTTTAGAAAAACACTGAAAAGAATTTTTTTCTTTGCACTGATATTTTGCATAAATTATGATAAAATACGCAAAAGAAAGAACAGAAATTTAACTTTAGTTAAAAAAAGCTGTAGAAATAAATTTAGTTGGAAGAAACACTATAAAGAAGAAAGCCCCATTTTAACCATTTTTTATTTTGCACTGATATTTTGCATAAATTTAGATAAACCACGTCGAGGAATGAATAAAATTTTAATTTTAATTTAAAAGCAGCTGAACAAATAAATTTGGTATGTAGAATCACAGTTTTTGAGAAAAACCCTGAAAAAATTTTTTTTCTTTGCACTGATATTTTGCATAAATTTTGACAAAATACGCAAAGGAAAAAAACAGAAATTTAAACTTTAGTTAAAAAAGGCTGTAGAAATAAATTTAGTTGGAAGAAACTCTATATAGAAGAAAGCCCCATTTTAACCATTTTTTATTTTGCAATGATATTTTGCATAAATTTAGATGAACCACGACGGCGAATGAATGAAAACTCATTTTAGTTTAAAAACAGCTGTACGAATAAATTTGGTTTGTAGAATCACAGTTTTTTAGAAAAACACTGAAAAGAATTTTTTTCTTTTCACTGATATTTTGCATAAATTTTGATAAAATACATTAAATAAGAACAGAAAATTAAACTTTAGTTGAAAAAAGGCTGTAGAAATGAATTCAGTTGGAAGAAACACTATATAGAAGGAAGCCCCATTTTAACCATTTTTTATTTTGCACTGATGTTTTGCATATTATTAGATAAACTACGCTGAGAAAAGAATAAAAATTTAATTTTAGTTTAAAAAAGGCTGTGCAAATAAATTTGGTTTGTAGAATCACAGTTTTTTAGAAAGACTGAAAAGAATTTTTTTCTTTGCACTGATATTTTGCATAAATTCTAATAAAATACGCAAAGGAAAGAACAGAAAATTAAACTTTAGTTAAAAAAAGGCTGTAGAAATAAATTTAGTTGGAAAAAACTCTATATAGAAGAAAGCCCCATTTTAACCATTTTTTATTTTTTTCTGATATTTTGCATAAATTTAGTTGAACCACGACAACGAATGAATGAAAACTTAATTTTAGTTAAAAACAGCTGTACAAATAAATTTTGTTTGTAAAATCACAGTTTTTTTGAAAGACACTGAAAAATTTTTTTTCTTTGCACTGATATTTTGCATAAATTTTGATAAAATGCGCAAAGGAAAGAACAGAAAATTAAACTTTAGTTGAAAAAAGGCTGTAGAAATAAATTAAGTTGGAAGAAACACTATATAGAAGAAAGCCCCATTTTAACCATTTTTTATTTTGTACTGATATTTTGCATAAATTTAGATGAACCACGACGACGAATGAATGAAAACTTAATTTTAGTTTAAAAACAGCTGTACGAATAAATTTGGTATGTAGAATCACAGTTTTTAGAAAAACACTGAAAAGAATTTTTTTCTTTTCACTGATATTTTGCATAAATTTTGATAAAATACATTAAATAAGAACAGAAAATTAAACTTTAGTTGAAAAAAGGCTGTAGAAATAAACTTAGTTGGAAAAAACTCTATATAGAAGAAAGCCCCATTTTAACCATTTTTTATTTAGCTCTGATATTTTGCATAAATTTAGTTGAACCACGACGAGGAATGAATGAAAATTTAATTTTAATTTAAAAAAGGCTGTACAAATAAATTTGGTTTGTAGAATCACTGTTTTTTGGAAAAACACTGAAAAGAATTTTTTTCTTTGCACTGATATTTTGCATAAATTTTGATAAAATACGCTAAATAAGAACAGAAAATTAAACTTTAGTTGAAAAAAGGCTGTAGAAATAAATTTAGTTGGACGAAACACTATATAGAAGGAAACCCAATTTTAACCATTTTTTATTTTGCCCTGATATTTTGCAATTATTTAGATGAACCACGACGAGGAATGAATGAAAATTTAATTTTAGTTTAAAAACAGCTGTACAAATAAATTTGGTTTGTAGAATCACAGTTTTTTAGAAAAACACTGAAAGGAATTTTTTTCTTTGCACTGATATTTTGCATAAATTTTGATAAAATACGCTAAATAAGAACAGAAAATTAAACTTTAGTTGAAAAAAATCTTTAGAAATAAATTTAGTTGGAAGAAACACTATATAGAAGGAAACCCAATTTTAACCATTTTTTATTTTGCCCTGATATTTTGCAATTATTTAGATGAACCACGACGAGGAATGAATGACAACTTAATTTTAGTTTAAAATCAGCTGTACAAATAAATTTAGTTTTTTGAATACCAGTTTTTTAGAAAAACACTGAAAAGAATTTTTTCTTTGCACTGAAATTTTCCATAAATTTTGATAAAATACGCAAAATAAGAACAGAAAATTAAACTTTAGTTGAAAAAAGGCTGTAGAAATAAATTTAATTGGACGAAACACTATATAGAAGGAAGCCCCATTTTAACCATTTTTTATTTTGCACTGATATTTTGCAATTATTTAGATGAACCACGACGACGAATGAATAAAAATTTAATTTTAGTTAAAAACAGATGTACGAATAAATTTGGTTTGTAGAATCACAGTTTTTTAGAAAAACACTGAAAAGAATTTTTTTCTTTGCACTGATATTTTGCATAAAATTTGATTAAATACGCAAAAGAAAGAACAGAAAATTAAACTTTAGATAAAAAAAAGGCTGTAGAAATAAATTTAGATGGAAGAAACACTATATAGAAGGAAGCCCCATTTTAACCATTTTTTATTTTGCCCTGCTATTTTGCATATATTTAGATGAACCACGACGAGGAATGAATGAAAACTTAATTTTAGTTTAAAATAGCTGTACAAATAAATTTGGTTTGTAGAATCACAGCTTTTTAGAAAAACACTAAAAAAAACATTTTTCTTTGCACTGAAATTTTCCATAAATTTTGATAAATACGCAAAATAAGAACAGAAAATTAAACTTTAGTTGAAAAAAGGCTGTAGAAATAAATTTAATTGGACGAAACACTATATAGAAGGAAGCCCCATTTTAACCATTTTTTATTTTGCACTGATATTTTGCAATTATTTAGATGAACCACGACGACGAATGAATAAAAATTTAATTTTAGTTAAAAACAGATGTACGAATAAATTTGGTTTGTAGAATCACAGTTTTTTAAAAAAACACTGAAAAGATTTTTTTTCTATGCACTGATATTTTGCATAAATTTTGATAAAATACGCAAAGGAAAGAACAGAAAATTAAACTTTAGTTGAAAAAAGGCTGTAGAAATAAATTTAGTTGGAAGAAACACTATATTGAAGAAAGCCCCATTTTAACCATTTTTTATTTTGCACTGATATTTTGCATAAATTTAGATGAACCACGACGGCGAATGAATGAAAACTCATTTTAGTTTAAAAACAGCTGTACGAATAAATTTGGTTTGTAGAATCACAGTTTTTTAGAAAAACACTGAAAAGAATTTTTTTCTTTTCACTGATATTTTGCATAAATTTTGATAAAATACATTAAATAAGAACAGAAAATTAAACTTTAGTTGAAAAAAGGCTGTAGAAATGAATTCAGTTGGAAGAAACACTATATAGAAGGAAGCCCCATTTTAACCATTTTTTATTTTGCACTGATGTTTTGCATATTATTAGATAAACTACGCTGAGAAAAGAATAAAAATTTAATTTTAGTTTAAAAAAGGCTGTGCAAATAAATTTGGTTTGTAGAATCACAGTTTTTTAGAAAGACTGAAAAGAATTTTTTTCTTTGCACTGATATTTTGCATAAATTCTAATAAAATACGCAAAGGAAAGAACAGAAAATTAAACTTTAGTTAAAAAAAGGCTGTAGAAATAAATTTAGTTGGAAAAAACTCTATATAGAAGAAAGCCCCATTTTAACCATTTTTTATTTTTTTCTGATATTTTGCATAAATTTAGTTGAACCACGACAACGAATGAATGAAAACTTAATTTTAGTTAAAAACAGCTGTACAAATAAATTTTGTTTGTAAAATCACAGTTTTTTTGAAAGACACTGAAAAATTTTTTTTCTTTGCACTGATATTTTGCATAAATTTTGATAAAATGCGCAAAGGAAAGAACAGAAAATTAAACTTTAGTTGAAAAAAGGCTGTAGAAATAAATTAAGTTGGAAGAAACACTATATAGAAGAAAGCCCCATTTTAACCATTTTTTATTTTGTACTGATATTTTGCATAAATTTAGATGAACCACGACGACGAATGAATGAAAACTTAATTTTAGTTTAAAAACAGCTGTACGAATAAATTTGGTATGTAGAATCACAGTTTTTAGAAAAACACTGAAAAGAATTTTTTTCTTTTCACTGATATTTTGCATAAATTTTGATAAAATACATTAAATAAGAACAGAAAATTAAACTTTAGTTGAAAAAAGGCTGTAGAAATAAACTTAGTTGGAAAAAACTCTATATAGAAGAAAGCCCAATTTTAACCATTTTTTATTTAGCTCTGATATTTTGCATAAATTTAGTTGAACCACGACGAGGAATGAATGAAAATTTAATTTTAATTTAAAAAAGGCTGTACAAATAAATTTGGTTTGTAGAATCACTGTTTTTTGGAAAAACACTGAAAAGAATTTTTTTCTTTGCACTGATATTTTGCATAAAATTTGATTAAATACGCAAAAGAAAGAACAGAAAATTAAACTTTAGATAAAAAAAAGGCTGTAGAAATAAATTTAGATGGAAGAAACACTATATAGAAGGAAGCCCCATTTTAACCATTTTTTATTTTGCCCTGCTATTTTGCATATATTTAGATGAACCACGACGAGGAATGAATGAAAACTTAATTTTAGTTTAAAATAGCTGTACAAATAAATTTGGTTTGTAGAATCACAGTTTTTTAGAAAAACACTGAAAAAAACATTTTTCTTTGCACTGATATTTTGCATAAAATATGATAAAATTCGCAAAAGAAAGAACAGCAATTTAAACTTTTGTTAAAAAAAGGCTGTAGAAATAAATTTAGTTGGAAGAAGCACTATATTGAAGAAAGCCCCATTTTAACCATTTTTTATTTTGCACTGTTATTTTGCATAAATTTAGATGAACCACGACGAGGAATGAATAAAAATTTAATTTAATATAAAAACAGCTGTACAAATAAATTTAGTTTGTAGAATACAAGTTTTTTAGAAAAACACTGAAAAGAATTTTTTCTTTGCACTGATATTTTGCATTAATTTTTATAAAATACGCTAAATAAGAACAGAAAATTAAACTTTAGTTGAAAAAAGGCTGTAGAAATAAATTTAGTTGGACGAAACACTATATAGAAGGAAGCCCCATTTTAACCATTTTTTATTTTGCACTGATATTTTGCATAAATTTAGATAAACCACGACGACAAATGAATAAAAATTTAATTTTAGTTGAAAACAGCTGTACGAATAAATTTGGTTTGTAGAATCACAGTTTTTTAGGAAAACACTGAAAAGATTTTTTTTCTATGCACTGATATTTTGCATAAATTTTGAAAAAATACGCAAAGGAAAGAACAGAAAATTAAACTTTAGTTAAAAAAAAGCTTCAGAAATAAATTTAGTTGGAAGAAACACTATATGGAAGGAAACCCAATTTAAACATTTTTTATTTTGCCCTGATATTTTGCAATTATTTAGATGAACCACGACGAGAAATGAATGAAAATTTAATTTTAGTTTAAAAACAGCTGTACAAATATATTTGGTTTGTAGAATCACAGTTTTTTAGAAAAACACTGAAAAGAATTTTTTTCTTTGCACTGATATTTTGCATAAAATTTGATTAAATACGCAAAAGAAAGAACAGAAAATTAAACTTTAGATAAAAAAAAGGCTGTAGAAATAAATTTAGATGGAAGAAACACTATATAGAAGGAAGCCCCATTTTAACCATTTTTTATTTTGCCCTGCTATTTTGCATATATTTAGATGAACCACGACGAGGAATGAATGAAAACTTAATTTTAGTTTAAAATAGCTGTACAAATAAATTTGGTTTGTAGAATCACAGTTTTTTAGAAAAACACTGAAAAAAACATTTTTCTTTGCACTGATATTTTGCATAAAATATGATAAAATTCGCAAAAGAAAGAACAGCAATTTAAACTTTTGTTAAAAAAGGCTGTAGAAATAAATTTAGTTGGAAGAAGCACTATATTGAAGAAAGCCCCATTTTAACCATTTTTTATTTTGCACTGTTATTTTGCATAAATTTAGATGAACCACGACGAGGAATGAATAAAAATTTAATTTAATATAAAAACAGCTGTACAAATAAATTTAGTTTGTAGAATACAAGTTTTTTAGAAAAACACTGAAAAGAATTTTTTCTTTGCACTGATATTTTGCATTAATTTTTATAAAATACGCTAAATAAGAACAGAAAATTAAACTTTAGTTGAAAAAAGGCTGTAGAAATAAATTTAGTTGGACGAAACATTATATAGAAGGAAGCCCCATTTTAACCATTTTTTATTTTGCACTGATATTTTGCATAAATTTAGATAAACCACGACGACAAATGAATAAAAATTTAATTTTAGTTGAAAACAGCTGTACGAATAAATTTGGTTTGTAGAATCACAGTTTTTTAGGAAAACACTGAAAAGATTTTTTTTCTATGCACTGATATTTTGCATAAATTTTGAAAAAATACGCAAAGGAAAGAACAGAAAATTAAACTTTAGTTAAAAAAAAGCTTCAGAAATAAATTTAGTTGGAAGAAACACTATATGGAAGGAAACCCAATTTTAACCATTTTTTATTTTGCCCTGATATTTTGCAATTATTTAGATGAACCACGACGAGAAATGAATAAAAATTTAATTTTAGTTTAAAAACAGCTGTACAAATAAATTTGGTTTGTAGAATCACAGTTTTTTAGAAAAACACTGAAAAGAATTTTTTTCTTTGCACTGATATTTTGCATAAAATTTGATTAAATACGCAAAAGAAAGAACAGAAAATTAAACTTTAGATAAAAAAAAGGCTGTAGAAATAAATTTAGATGGAAGAAACACTATATAGAAGGAAGCCCCATTTTAACCATTTTTTATTTTGCCCTGCTATTTTGCATATATTTAGATGAACCACGACGAGGAATGAATGAAAACTTAATTTTAGTTTAAAATAGCTGTACAAATAAATTTGGTTTGTAGAATCACAGTTTTTTAGAAAAACACTAAAAAAAACATTTTTCTTTGCACTGAAATTTTTCATAAATTTTGATAAAATACGCAAAATAAGAACAGAAAATTAAACTTTAGTTGAAAAAAAGCTGTAGAAATAAATTTAATTGGACGAAACACTATATAGAAGGAAGCCCCATTTTAACCATTTTTTATTTTGCACTGATATTTTGCAATTATTTAGATGAACCACGACGACGAATGAATAAAAATTTAATTTTAGTTAAAAACAGATGTACGAATAAATTTGGTTTGTAGAATCACAGTTTTTTAGAAAAACACTGAAAAGATTTTTTTTCTATGCACTGATATTTTGCATAAATTTTGATAAAATACGCAAAGGAAAGAACAGAAAATTAAACTTTAGTTGAAAAAAGGCTGTAGAAATAAATTTAGTTGGAAGAAACACTATATAGAAGGAAACCCAATTTTAACCATTTTTTATTTTGCACTGATATTTTGCAATTATTTAGATGAACCACGACGAGGAATGAATGAAAATTTAATTTTAGTTTAAAAACAGCTGTACAAATAAATTTGGTTTGTAGAATCACAGTTTTTTAGAAAAACACTGAAAAGAATTTTTTTCTTTGCACTGATATTTTGCATAAAATTTGATTAAATACGCAAAAGAAAGAACAGAAAATTAAACTTTAGATAAAAAAAAGGCTGTAGAAATAAATTTAGATGGAAGAAACACTATATAGAAGGAAGCCCCATTTTAAAAATTTTTTATTTTGCCCTGCTATTTTGCATATATTTAGATGAACCACGACGAGGAATGAATGAAAACTTAATTTTAGTTTAAAAACAGCTGTACAAATAAATTTGGTTTGTAGAATCACAGTTTTTTAGAAAAACACTGAAAAAAACATTTTTCTTTGCACTGATATTTTGCATAAAATATGATAAAATTCGCAAAAGAAAGAACAGCAATTTAAACTTTTGTTAAAAAAAGGCTGTAGAAATAAATTTAGTTGGAAGAAGCACTATATTGAAGAAAGCCCCATTTTAACCATTTTTTATTTTGCACTGTTATTTTGCATAAATTTAGATGAACCACGACGAGGAATGAATAAAAATTTAATTTAATATAAAAACAGCTGTACAAATAAATTTAGTTTGTAGAATACAAGTTTTTTAGAAAAACACTGAAAAGAATTTTTTCTTTGCACTGATATTTTGCATTAATTTTTATAAAATACGCTAAATAAGAACAGAAAATTAAACTTTAGTTGAAAAAAGGCTGTAGAAATAAATTTAGTTGGACGAAACACTATATAGAAGGAAGCCCCATTTTAACCATTTTTTATTTTGCACTGATATTTTGCATAAATTTAGATAAACCACGACGACAAATGAATAAAAATTTAATTTTAGTTTTAAAAAAGGGTGTACAAATAAATTTGGTTTGTAGAATCACATTTTTTGAGAAAAACCCTAAAAAGATATTTTTTTCTTTGCACTGATATTTTGCATAAATTTTGATAAAATACGCAAAATTAGAACAGAAATTTAAACTTTAGTCAAAAAAGGCTGTAGAAATAAATTTAGTAGGATGAAACACTATATTGAAGAAAGCCCCATTTTAACCATTTTTTATTTTTCACTGATATTTTGCATAAATTTAGATGACCCACGACTACGAATGAATGAAAACTTAATTCTAGTTTAAAAACAGCTGTACAAATAACTTTGGTTTGTAGAATCACAGTTTTTTAGAAAAACACTTAAAAGAATTTTTTCTTTGCACTGATATTTTGCATAAATTCTCATAAAATACGCAAAGGAAAGAACAGAAATTTAAACTTTTGTTAAAAAAAGGCTGTAGAAATAAATTTAGTTGGAAGAAACACTATATAGAAGAAAGCCCCATTTTAACCATTTTTTATTTTGCACTGATATTTTGAATCAATTTAGATGAACCACGACAAGGAATGAATAAAAATTTAATTTTAGTTTAAAAACAGCTGTACAAATAACATTGGTTTGTAGAATCACAGTTTTTGAGAAAAACCCTGAAAAGAATTTTTTTTTTCACTGATATTTTGCATAAATTTTGATAAAATGCGCAAAGGAAAGAACAGAAATTTAAACTTTAGTTAAAAAAAGGCCTTAAAAATAAATTTAGTTGGAAGAAACACTATTTAAAAGAAAGCCCCATTTTAAGGATTTTTTACTTTGCACTGATATTTTGCATCAATTTAGATGAACCACGACAAGGAATGAATAAAAATTAATTTTAGTTTAAAAACAGCTGTACGAATAAATTTGGTTTGTAGAATCACAGTTTTTTAGAAAAACCCTGAAAAATTTTTTTTCTTTTCACTGATATTTTGCATAAATTTTGATAAAATGCGCAAAGAAGAGAACAGAAATTTAAACTTTAGTTAAAAAAGGCCGTAAAAATAAATTTAGTTGGAAGAAACACTATTTAAAAGAAAGCCCCATTTTAAGGATTTTTTACTTTGCACTGATATTTTGCATCAATTTAGATGAACCACGACAAGGAATGAATAAAAATTAATTTTAGTTTAAAAACAGCTGTACGAATAAATTTGGTTTGTAGAATCACAGTTTTTTAGAAAAACACTGAAAAATTTTTTTTTCTTTTCACTGATATTTTGCATAAATTTTGATAAAATACGCAAAGGAAAGAACAGAAATTTAAACTTTAGTTAAAAAAAAACTGTAGAAATAAATTTAGTTGGAAGAAACACTATATAGAAGAAAGCCCCATTTTAACCATTTTTTATTTTGCACTCATATTTTGCATCAATTTAGATGAACCACGACAAGGAATGAATAAAAATTTAATTTTAGTTTAAAAACAGCTGTACAAATAACTTTGGTTTGTAGGATCACAGTTTTTGAGAAAAACCCTGAAAAAAATTTTTTTCTTTTCACTGATATTTTGCATAAATTTTGATAAAATGCGCAAAGGAAAGAACAGAAATTTAAACTTTAGTTAAATAAAGGCCGTAAAAATAAATTTAGTTGGAAGAAACACTATATAGAAGAAAACCCCAATTTAACCATTTTTTATTTTGCACTGATATTTTGCATATATTTAGATGAACCACGACGCGGAATGAATAAAAACTTAATTTTAGTTAAAAACAGCTGTACAAATAAATTTGGTTTGTAGAATCACATTTTTTGAGAAAAACCCTAAAGAGAATTTTTTTCTTTGCACTGATATTTTGCATAAATTTCGATAAAATACGCAAAGGAAAGAACAGAAATTTAAACTTTAGTTAAAAAAAGGCTGTAGAAATAAATTTAGTTGGAAGAAAAACTATATTGAAGAAAGCCCCATTTTAACCATTTTTTATTTTGCACTGATATTTTGTATCAATTTAGATGAACCACGACGAAGAATGAATAAAAACTTAATTTTAGTTAAAAACAGCTGTACGAATAAATTTGGTTTGTAGAATCACATTTTTTGAGAAAAACCCTAAAAAGAATTTTTTTCTTTTCACTGATATTTTGCATAAATATTGATAAAATACGCAAAATAAGAACAGAGAATTAAACTTTAGTTGAAAAAAGGCTGTGGAAATAAATTTGGTTGGAAGAAACACTATATTGAAGAAAGCCCCATTTTAACCATTTTTTATTTTGCACTGATATTTTGTATCAATTTAGATGAACCACGACGAGGAATGAATAAAAACTTAATTTTAGTTAAAAACAGCTGTACAAATAAATTTGGTTTATAGAATCACAGTTTTTTAGAAAAACACTGAAAAGAATTTTTTTCTTTTCACTGATATTTTGCATAAATTTTGATAAAATGCGCAAAGGAAGGAACAGAAATTTAAACTTTAGTTAAAAAAAGGCCGTAAAAATAAATTTAGTTGGAAGAAACACTATATAAAAGAAAGCCCCATTTTAACGATTTTTTATTTTGCACTGATATTTTGCATCAATTTAGATGAACCACGACAAGGAATGAATAAAAATTTAATTTTAGTTTAAAAACAGCTGTACAAATAAATTTGGTTTGTAGAATCACAGTTTTTGAGAAAAACCCTGAAAAGAATTTATTTCTTTTCACTGATATTTTGCATAAATTTTGATAAAATACGCCAAATAAGAACAGAAAATTAAACTTTAGTTAAAAAAAGGCTGTAGAAATAAATTTAGTTGGAAGAAACACTATATTGAAGAAAGCCCCATTTTAACCATTTTTTATTTTGCACTGATATTTTGCATAAATTTACATGAACCACGACGACGAATGAATGAAAACTTATTTTGGTTTAAAAACAGCTGTACGAATAAATTTGATTTCTGGAATCACAGTTTTTTAGAAAAACAATGAAAAGAATTTTTTTCTTTGCACTGATATTTTGCATAAAATTTGATAAAATACGCAAAGGAAAGAACAGAAATTTAAACTTTACATAAAAAAAGGCTTTAGAAATAAATTTAGTTGGAAGAAACACCATATAGAAGAAAGCCCCATTTTAACAATTTTTTATTTTGCACTGATATTTTGCATCAATTTAGATGAACTACGACAAGGAATGAATAAAAATTTAATTTTAGTTTAAAAACAGCTGTACAAATAAATTTGGTTTGTAGAATCACAGTTTTTGAGAAAAACCCTGAAAAGAATTTTTTTCTTTTCACTGATAATTTGAATAAATTTTGATAAAATGCGCAAAGGAAGGAACAGAAATTTAAACTTTAGTTAAAAAAAGGCCGTAAAAATAAATTTAGTTGGAAGAAACACTATATAAAAGAAAGCCCCATTTTAACGATTTTTTATTTTGCACTGATATTTTGCATCAATTTAGATGAACCACGACAAGGAATGAATAAAAATTTAATTTTAGTTTAAAAACAGCTGTACAAATAAATTTGGTTTGTAGAATCACAGTTTTTGAGAAAAACCCTGAAAAGAATTTATTTCTTTTCACTGATATTTTGCATAAATATTGATAAAATACGCAAAATAAGAACAGAAAATTAAACTTTAGTTAAAAAAAGGCTGTAGAAATAAATTTAGTTGGAAGAAACACTATATTGAAGAAAGCCCCATTTTAACCATTTTTTATTTTGCACTGATATTTTGCATATATTTAGATGAACCCCGACGAGGAATGAATAAAAACTTAATTTTAGTTAAAAACAGCTGTACGAATAAATTTGGTTTGTAGAATCACATTTTTTGAGAAAAACCCTAAAAAGAATTTTTTTCTTTGCACTGATATTTTGCATAAATTTTGAAAAAATGCGCAAAGGAAAGAACAGAAATTTAAACTTTAGTTAAAAAAAGGCTGTAGAAATAAATTTATTTGGAAGAAACACTATATAGAAGAACTATTTTAACTATTTTTTATTTTGCACTGATATTTTGCATAAATTTAGATGAACCACGACGACGAATGAATGAAAACTTAATTTTAGCTTAAAAACAGGTGTACGAATAAATTTGGTTTGTAGAATCACAGTTTTTTAGAAAAACACTGAAAAGAATTTTTTTCTTTTCACTGATATTTTGCATAAATTTTGATAAAATGCGCAAAGGAAAGAACAGAAATTTAAACTTTAGTTAAAAAAAGGCCGTAAAAATAAATTTAGTTGGAAGAAACACTATATAAAAGAAAGCCCCATTTTAACGATTTTTTATTTTGCACTGATATTTTGCATCAATTTGGATGAACCACGACAAGGAATGAATAAAAATTTAATTTTAGTTTAAAAACAGCTATACGAATAAATTTAGTTTGTAGAATCACAGTTTTTTAGAAAAACACTGAAAAGAATTTTTTTCTTTGCACTGATATTTTGCATAAATTATGATAAAATACGCAAAAGAAAGAACAGAAATTTAACTTTAGTTAAAAAAAGCTGTAGAAATAAATTTAGTTGGAAGAAACACTATAAAGAAGAAAGCCCCATTTTAACCATTTTTTAGTTTGCACTGATATTTTGCATAAATTTAGATAAACCACGTCGAGGAATGAATAAAATTTTAATTTTAATTTAAAAGCAGCTGAACAAATAAATTTGGTATGTAGAATCACAGTTTTTGAGAAAAACCCTGAAAAAATTTTTTTTCTTTGCACTGATATTTTGCATAAATTTTGACAAAATACGCAAAGGAAAAAAACAGAAATTTAAACTTTAGTTAAAAAAGGCTGTAGAAATAAATTTAGTTGGAAGAAACTCTATATAGAAGAAAGCCCCATTTTAACCATTTTTTATTTTGCAATGATATTTTGCATAAATTTAGATGAACCACGACGGCGAATGAATGAAAACTCATTTTAGTTTAAAAACAGCTGTACGAATAAATTTGGTTTGTAGAATCACAGTTTTTTAGAAAAACACTGAAAAGAATTTTTTTCTTTTCACTAATATTTTGCATAAATTTTGATAAAATACATTAAATAAGAACAGAAAATTAAACTTTAGTTGAAAAAAGGCTGTAGAAATAAATTCAGTTGGAAGAAACACTATATAGAAGGAAGCCCCATTTTAACCATTTTTTATTTTGCACTGATGTTTTGCATATTATTAGATAAACTACGCTGAGAAAAGAATAAAAATTTAATTTTAGTTTAAAAAAGGCTGTGCAAATAAATTTGGTTTGTAGAATCACAGTTTTTTAGAAAGACTGAAAAGAATTTTTTTCTTTGCACTGATATTTTGCATAAATTCTAATAAAAGACGCAAAGGAAAGAACAGAAAATTAAACTTTAGTTAAAAAAAGGCTGTAGAAATAAATTTAGTTGGAAAAAACTCTATATAGAAGAAAGCCCCATTTTAACCATTTTTTATTTTGCTCTGATATTTTGCATAAATTTAGTTGAACCACGACAACGAATGAATGAAAACTTAATTTTAGTTAAAAACAGCTGTACAAATAAATTTTGTTTGTAAAATCACAGTTTTTTTGAAAGACACTGAAAAATTTTTTTTCTTTGCACTGATATTTTGCATAAATTTTGATAAAATGCGCAAAGGAAAGAACAGAAAATTAAACTTTAGTTGAAAAAAGGCTGTAGAAATAAATTAAGTTGGAAGAAACACTATATAGAAGAAAGCCCCATTTTAACCATTTTTTATTTTGTACTGATATTTTGCATAAATTTAGATGAACCACGACGACGAATGAATGAAAACTTAATTTTAGTTTAAAAACAGCTGTACGAATAAATTTGGTTTGTAGAATCACAGTTTTTAGAAAAACACTGAAAAGAATTTTTTTCTTTTCACTGATATTTTGCATAAATTTTGATAAAATACATTAAATAAGAACAGAAAATTAAACTTTAGTTGAAAAAAGGCTGTAGAAATAAACTTAGTTGGAAAAAACTCTATATAGAAGAAAGCCCCATTTTAACCATTTTTTATTTTGCTCTGATATTTTGCATAAATTTAGTTGAACCACGACGAGGAATGAATGAAAATTTAATTTTAATTTAAAAAAGGCTGTACAAATAAATTTGGTTTGTAGAATCACGGTTTTTTGGAAAAACACTGAAAAGAATTTTTTTCTTTGCACTGATATTTTGCATAAATTTTGATAAAATACGCTAAATAAGAACAGAAAATTAAACTTTAGTTGAAAAAAGGCTGTAGAAATAAATTTAGTTGGACGAAACACTATATAGAAGGAAACCCAATTTTAACCATTTTTTATTTTGCCCTGATATTTTGCAATTATTTAGATGAACCACGACGAGGAATGAATGAAAATTTAATTTTAGTTTAAAAACAGCTGTACAAATAAATTTGGTTTGTAGAATCACAGTTTTTTAGAAAAACACTGAAAGGAATTTTTTTCTTTGCACTGATATTTTGCATAAATTTTGATAAAATACGCTAAATAAGAACAGAAAATTAAACTTTAGTTGAAAAAAATCTTTAGAAATAAATTTAGTTGGAAGAAACACTATATAGAAGGAAACCCAATTTTAACCATTTTTTATTTTGCCCTGATATTTTGCAATTATTTAGATGAACCACGACGAGGAATGAATGACAACTTAATTTTAGTTTAAAATCAGCTGTACAAATAAATTTAGTTTTTTGAATACCAGTTTTTTAGAAAAACACTGAAAAGAATTTTTTCTTTGCACTGAAATTTTCCATAAATTTTGATAAAATACGCAAAATAAGAACAGAAAATTAAACTTTAGTTGAAAAAAGGCTGTAGAAATAAATTTAATTGGACGAAACACTATATAGAAGGAAGCCCCATTTTAACCATTTTTTATTTTGCACTGATATTTTGCAATTATTTAGATGAACCACGACGACGAATGAATAAAAATTTAATTTTAGTTAAAAACAGATGTACGAATAAATTTGGTTTGTAGAATCACAGTTTTTTAGAAAAACACTGAAAAGATTTTTTTTCTATGCACTGATATTTTGCATAAATTTTGATAAAATACGCAAAGGAAAGAACTGAAAATTAAACTTTAGTTGAAAAAAGGCTGTAGAAATAAATTTAGTTGGAAGAAACACTATATAGAAGGAAACCAAATTTTAACCATTTTTTATTTTGCCCTGATATTTTGCAATTATTTAGATGAACCACGACGAGGAATGAATGAAAATTTAATTTTAGTTTAAAAACAGCTGTACAAATAAATTTGGTTTGTAGAATCACAGTTTTTTAGAAAAACACTGAAAAGAATTTTTTTCTTTGCACTGATATTTTGCATAAAATTTGATTAAATACGCAAAAGAAAGAACAGAAAATTAAACTTTAGATAAAAAAAAGGCTGTAGAAATAAATTTAGATGGAAGAAACACTATATAGAAGGAAGCCCCATTTTAACCATTTTTTATTTTGCCCTGCTATTTTGCATATATTTAGATGAACCACGACGAGGAATGAATGAAAACTTAATTTTAGTTTAAAATAGCTGTACAAATAAATTTGGTTTGTAGAATCACAGTTTTTTAGAAAAACACTAAAAAAAACATTTTTCTTTGCACTGAAATTTTCCATAAATTTTGATAAAATACGCAAAATAAGAACAGAAAATTAAACTTTAGTTGAAAAAAGGCTGTAGAAATAAATTTAATTGGACGAAACACTATATAGAAGGAAGCCCCATTTTAACCATTTTTTATTTTGCACTGATATTTTGCAATTATTTAGATGAACCACGACGACGAATGAATAAAAATTTAATTTTAGTTAAAAACAGATGTACGAATAAATTTGGTTTGTAGAATCACAGTTTTTTAGAAAAACACTGAAAAGATTTTTTTTCTATGCACTGATATTTTGCATAAATTTTGATAAAATACGCAAAGGAAAGAACAGAAAATTAAACTTTAGTTGAAAAAAGGCTGTAGAAATAAATTTAGTTGGAAGAAACACTATATAGAAGGAAACCCAATTTTAACCATTTTTTATTTTGCACTGATATTTTGCAATTATTTAGATGAACCACGACGAGGAATGAATGAAAATTTAATTTTAGTTTAAAAACAGCTGTACAAATAAATTTGGTTTGTAGAATCACAGTTTTTTAGAAAAACACTGAAAAGAATTTTTTTCTTTGCACTGATATTTTGCATAAAATTTGATTAAATACGCAAAAGAAAGAACAGAAAATTAAACTTTAGATAAAAAAAAGGCTGTAGAAATAAATTTAGATGGAAGAAACACTATATAGAAGGAAGCCCCATTTTAACCATTTTTTATTTTGCCCTGCTATTTTGCATATATTTAGATGAACCACGACGAGGAATGAATGAAAACTTAATTTTAGTTTAAAATAGCTGTACAAATAAATTTGGTTTGTAGAATCACAGTTTTTTAGAAAAACACTGAAAAAAACATTTTTCTTTGCACTGATATTTTGCATAAAATATGATAAAATTCGCAAAGGAAAGAACAGAAAATTAAACTTTAGTTAAAAAAAAGCTTCAGAAATAAATTTAGTTGGAAGAAACACTATATGGAAGGAAACCCAATTTTAACCATTTTTTATTTTGCCCTGATATTTTGCAATTATTTAGATGAACCACGACGAGAAATGAATGAAAATTTAATTTTAGTTTAAAAACAGCTGTACAAATAAATTTGGTTTGTAGAATCACAGTTTTTTAGAAAAACACTGAAAAGAATTTTTTTCTTTGCACTGATATTTTGCATAAAATTTGATTAAATACGCAAAAGAAAGAACAGAAAATTAAACTTTAGATAAAAAAAAGGCTGTAGAAATAAATTTAGATGGAAGAAACACTATATAGAAGGAAGCCCCATTTTAACCATTTTTTATTTTGCCCTGCTATTTTGCATATATTTAGATGAACCACGACGAGGAATGAATGAAAACTTAATTTTAGTTTAAAATAGCTGTACAAAAAAATTTGGTTTGTAGAATCACAGTTTTTTAGAAAAACACTAAAAAAAACATTTTTCTTTGCACTGAAATTTTCCATAAATTTTGATAAAATACGCAAAATAAGAACAGAAAATTAAACTTTAGTTGAAAAAAGGCTGTAGAAATAAATTTAATTGGACGAAACACTATATAGAAGGAAGCCCCATTTTAACCATTTTTTATTTTGCACTGATATTTTGCAATTATTTAGATGAACCACGACGACGAATGAATAAAAATTTAATTTTAGTTAAAAACAGATGTACGAATAAATTTGGTTTGTAGAATCACAGTTTTTTAGAAAAACACTGAAAAGATTTTTTTTCTATGCACTGATATTTTGCATAAATTTTGATAAAATACGCAAAGGAAAGAACAGAAAATTAAACTTTAGTTGAAAAAAGGCTGTAGAAATAAATTTAGTTGGAAGAAACACTATATAGAAGGAAACCCAATTTTAACCATTTTTTATTTTGCACTGATATTTTGCAATTATTTAGATGAACCACGACGAGGAATGAATGAAAATTTAATTTTAGTTTAAAAACAGCTGTACAAATAAATTTGGTTTGTAGAATCACAGTTTTTTAGAAAAACACTGAAAAGAATTTTTTTCTTTGCACTGATATTTTGCATAAAATTTGATTAAATACGCAAAAGAAAGAACAGAAAATTAAACTTTAGATAAAAAAAAGGCTGTAGAAATAAATTTAGATGGAAGAAACACTATATAGAAGGAAGCCCCATTTTAACCATTTTTTATTTTGCCCTGCTATTTTGCATATATTTAGATGAACCACGACGAGGAATGAATGAAAACTTAATTTTAGTTTAAAATAGCTGTACAAATAAATTTGGTTTGTAGAATCACAGTTTTTTAGAAAAACACTGAAAAAAACATTTTTCTTTGCACTGATATTTTGCATAAAATATGATAAAATTCGCAAAAGAAAGAACAGCAATTTAAACTTTTGTTAAAAAAAGGCTGTAGAAATAAATTTAGTTGGAAGAAGCACTATATTGAAGAAAGCCCCATTTTAACCATTTTTTATTTTGCACTGTTATTTTGCATAAATTTAGATGAACCACGACGAGGAATGAATAAAAATTTAATTTAATATAAAAACAGCTGTACAAATAAATTTAGTTTGTAGAATACAAGTTTTTTAGAAAAACACTGAAAAGAATTTTTTCTTTGCACTGATATTTTGCATTAATTTTTATAAAATACGCTAAATAAGAACAGAAAATTAAACTTTAGTTGAAAAAAGGCTGTAGAAATAAATTTAGTTGGACGAAACACTATATAGAAGGAAGCCCCATTTTAACCATTTTTTATTTTGCACTGATATTTTGCATAAATTTAGATAAACCACGACGACAAATGAATAAAAATTTAATTTTAGTTGAAAACAGCTGTACGAATAAATTTGGTTTGTAGAATCACAGTTTTTTAGGAAAACACTGAAAAGATTTTTTTTCTATGCACTGATATTTTGCATAAATTTTGAAAAAATACGCAAAGGAAAGAACAGAAAATTAAACTTTAGTTAAAAAAAAGCTTCAGAAATAAATTTAGTTGGAAGAAACACTATATGGAAGGAAACCCAATTTTAACCATTTTTTATTTTGCCCTGATATTTTGCAATTATTTAGATGAACCACGACGAGAAATGAATGAAAATTTAATTTTAGTTTAAAAACAGCTGTACAATTAATTTGGTTTGTAGAATCACAGTTTTTTAGAAAAACACTGAAAAGAATTTTCTTCTTTGCACTGATATTTTGCATAAAATTTGATTAAATACGCAAAAGAAAGAAAATAATTAAACTTTAGATAAAAAAAAGGCTGTAGAAATAAATTTAGATGGAAGAAACACTATATAGAAGGGAGCCCCATTTTAACCATTTTTTATTTTGCCCTGCTATTTTGCATATATTTAGATGTACCACGACGAGGAATGAATGAAAACTTAATTTTAGTTTAAAATAGCTGAACAAATAAATTTGGTTTGTAGAATCACAGTTTTTTTTAAAAACACTGAAAAAAACATTTTTCTTTGCACTGATATTTTGCATAAAATATGATAAAATTCGCAAAAGAAAGAACAGCAATTTAAACTTTTGTTAAAAAAAGGCTGTAGAAATAAATTTAGTTGGAAGAAGCACTATATTGAAGAAAGCCCCATTTTAACCATTTTTTATTTTGCACTGTTATTTTGCATAATTTTAGATGAACCACGACGAGGAATGAATAAAAATTTAATTTAATATAAAAAGAGCTGTACAAATAAATTTAGTTTGTAGAATACAAGTTTTTTAGAAAAACACTGAAAAGAATTTTTTCTTTGCACTGATATTTTGCATAAATTTTGATAAAATACGCAAAGGAAAGAACAGAAAATTAAACTTTAGTTGAAAAAAGGCTGTAGAAATAAATTTAGTTGGAAGAAACACTATATAAAAGAAAGCCCCAATTTAACCATTTTTTATTTTGCACTGATATTTTGCATAAATTTAGATGAACCACGACGAGGAATGAATAAAAATTTAATTTAATTTAAAAACAGCTGTACAAATAAATTTGGTTTGTAGAATCACAGTTTTTTAGAAAAACACTGAAAAGAATTTTTTTCTTTGCACTGATATTTTGCATAAATTCTGATAAAATACGCAAAGGAAAGAACAGAAAATTAAACTTTAGTTGAAAAAAGGCTTTAGAAATAAATTTAGTTGGAAGAAACACTATATAGAAGAAAGACCCATTTTAACAATTTTTTATTTTGCCCTGATATTTTGCAATTATTTAGATGAACCACGACGAGGAATCAATGAAAATTTAATTTTAGTTTAAAAACAGCTGTACAAATAAATTTGGTTTGTAGAATCACAGTTTTTTAGAAAAACACTGAAAAGAATTTTTTTCTTTGCACTGATATTTTGCATAAATTTTGATAAAATACGCTAAATAAGAACAGAAAATTAAACTTTAGTTGAAAAAAATTTAGTTGGAAGAAACACTATATAGAAGAAAGACCCATTTTAACAATTTTTTATTTTGCCCTGATATTTTGCAATTATTTAGATGAACCACGACGAGGAATGAATGAAAATTTAATTTTAGTTTAAAAACAGCTGTACAAATAAATTTGGTTTGTAGAATCACAGTTTTTTAGATAAACACTGAAAAGAATTTTTTTCTTTGCACTGATATTTTGCATAAATTTTGATAAAATACGCTAAATAAGAACAGAAAATTAAACTTTAGTTGAAAAAAATTTAGTTGGAAGAAACACTATATAGAAGAAAGACCCATTTTAACAATTTTTTATTTTGCCCTGATATTTTGCAATTATTTAGATGAACCACGACGAGGAATGAATGAAAATTTAATTTTAGTTTAAAAACAGCTGTACAAATAAATTTGGTTTGTAGAATCACAGTTTTTTAGAAAAACACTGAAAAGAATTTTTTTCTTTGCACTGATATTTTGCATAAATTTTGATAAAATACGCTAAATAAGAACAGAAAATTAAACTTTAGTTGAAAAAAATCTGTAGAAATAAATTTAGTTGGAAGAAACACTATATAGAAGGAAACCCAATTTTAACCATTTTTTATTTTGCCCTGATATTTTGCAATTATTTAGATGAACCACGACGAGAAATGAATGAAAATTTAATTTTAGTTTAAAAACAGCTGTACAAATAAATTTGGTTTGTAGAATCACAGTTTTTTAGAAAAACACTGAATAGAATTTTTTTCTTTGCACTGATATTTTGCATAAATTCTGATAAAATACGCAAAGGAAAGAACAGAAAATTAAACTTTAGTGGAAAAAAGGCTGTAGAAATAAATTTAGTTGGACGAATCACTATATAGAAGAAAACCCCATTTTAACAATTTTTATTTTGCACTGATATTTTGCATTTATTTAGATGAACCACGACGAGGAATGAATGAAAATTTAATTTTAGTTTAAAAAAGGCTGCACAAATAAATTTGGTTTGTAGAATCACAGTTTTTTAGAAAAACACTGAAAAGAATTTTTTTCTTTGCACTGATATTTTGCATAAAATTTGATTAAATACGCAAAAGAAAGAACAGAAAATTAAACTTTAGATAAAAAAAAGGCTGTAGAAATAAATTTAGATGGAAGAAACACTATATAGAAGGAAGCCCCATTTTAACCATTTTTTATTTTGCCCTGCTATTTTGCATATATTTAGATGAACCACGACGAGGAATGAATGAAAACTTAATTTTAGTTTAAAATAGCTGTACAAATAAATTTGGTTTGTAGAATCACAGTTTTTTAGAAAAACACTGAAAAAAACATTTTTCTTTGCACTGATATTTTGCATAAAATATGATAAAATTCGCAAAGGAAAGAACAGAAAATTAAACTTTAGTTAAAAAAAAGCTTCAGAAATAAATTTAGTTGGAAGAAACACTATATGGAAGGAAACCCAATTTTAACCATTTTTTATTTTGCCCTGATATTTTGCAATTATTTAGATGAACCACGACGAGAAATGAATGAAAATTTAATTTTAGTTTAAAAACAGCTGTACAATTGAATTTGGTTTGTAGAATCACAGTTTTTTAGAAAGACACTAAAAAGAATTTTTTTCTTTGCACTGATATTTTGCATAAATTATGATAAAATACGCTAAATAAGAACAGAAAATTAAACTTTAGTTGAAAAAAGGCTTTAGAAATAAATTTAGATGGATGAAACACTATAAAGAAGGAAGACCCATTTTAACCATTTATTATTTTGCCCTGCTATTTTGCATATATTTAGATGAACCACGACGAGGAATGAATAAAAATTTAATTTAGGTTAAAAACAGCTGTACAAATAAATTTGGTTTGTAGAATACCAGTTTTTTAGAAAACCACTGAAAAGAATTTTTTCTTTGCACTGATATATTGCATAAATTTAGATAAAATACGCAAAGGAAAGAACAGAAAATTAAACTTTAGTTGAAAAAAGGGTGTAGAAATAAATTTAGTTGGAAGAAACACTATATAGAAGAAAACCCCATTTTAACCATTATCTATTTTGCACTGATATTTTGCATAAATTTAGATGAACCACGACGAGGAATGAATAAAAATTTAATTTAATTTAAAAACAGCTGTACAAATAAATTTGGTTTGTAGAATCACAGTTTTTTAGAAAAACACTGAAAAGATTTTTTTTCTATGCACTGATATTTTGCATAAATTTAGATAAAATACGCAAAGGAAAGAACAGAAAATTAAACTTTAGTTCAAAAAAGGCTGTAGAAATAAATTTAGTTGGAAGAAACACTATATAAAAGAAAGCCCCAATTTAACCATTTTTTATTTTGCACTGATATATTGCATAAATTCAGATGAACCACGACGACGAATGAAAATAAATTTAATTTTAGTTTAAAAACAGCTGTACAAAAAAATTTGGTTTGTAGAATCACAGTTTTTTAGAAAGACACTAAAAAGAATTTTTTTCTTTGCACTGATATTTTGCAAAAATTCTGATAAAATACGCAAAGGAAAGAACAGAAAATTAAACTTTAGTTAAAAAAAAGCTGTAGAAATAAATTTAGTTGGAAGAAACACTATATAGAAGAAAACCCCATTTTAACCATTATCTATTTTGCACTGATATTTTGCATAAATTTAGATGAACCACGACGAGGAATGAATGAAAACTTAATTTTAGTTTAAAATAGCTGTACAAATAAATTTGGTTTGTAGAATCACAGTTTTTTAGAAAAACACTGAAAAAAACATTTTTCTTTGCACTGATATTTTGCATAAAATATGATAAAATTCGCAAAAGAAAGAACAGCAATTTAAACTTTTGTTAAAAAAAGGCTGTAGAAATAAATTTAGTTGGAAGAACCACTATATTGAAGAAAGCCCCATTTTAACCATTTTTTTATTTTGCACTGATATTTTGCATAAATTTAGATGAACCACGACGAGGAATGAATAATAATTTAATTTAATATAAAAACAGCTGTACAAATAAATTAAGTTTGTAGAATACAAGTTTTTTAGAAAAACACTGAAAAGAATTTTTTCTTTGCACTGATATTTTGCATAAATTCTGATAAAATACGCAAAGGAAAGAACAGAAAATTAAACTTTAGTTGAAAAAAGGCTGTAGAAATAAATTTAGTTGGAAGAAACACTATATAAAAGAAAGCCCCAATTTAACCATTTTTTTTTTGCACTGATATTTTGCATAAATTTAGATGAACCATGACGACGAATGAAAAAAAATTTAATTTTAGTTTAAAAACAGCTGTACAAATAAATTTGGTTTGTAGAATCACAGTTTTTTAGAAAAACACTGAAAAGAATTTTTTTCTTTGCACTGATATTTTGCATAAATTTTGATAAAATACGCTAAATAAGAACAGAAAATTAAACTTTAGTTGAAAAAAGGCTGTAGAAATAAATTTAGTTGGACGAAACACTATATAGAAGGAAACCCAATTTTAACCATTTTTTATTTTGCCCTGATATTTTGCAATTATTTAGATGAACCACGACGAGGAATGAATGAAAATTTAATTTTAGTTTAAAAACAGCTGTTCAAATAAATTTCGTTTGTAGAATCACAGTTTTTTAGAAAGACACTAAAAAGAATGTTTTTCTTTGCACTGATATTTTGCAAAAATTCTGATAAAATACGCAAAGGAAAGAACAGAAAATTAAACTTTAGTTAAAAAAAAGCTGTAGAAATAAATTTAGTTGGAAGAAACACTATATAGAAGGAAGCCCCATTTTAACCATTTTTTATTTTGCCCTGCTATTTTGCATATATTTAGATGAACCACGACGAGGAATGAATGAAAACTTAATTTTAGTTTAAAATAGCTGAACAAATAAATTTGGTTTGTAGAATCACAGTTTTTTTTAAAAACACTGAAAAAAACATTTTTCTTTGCACTGATATTTTGCATAAAATATGATAAAATTCGCAAAAGAAAGAACAGCAATTTAAACTTTTGTTAAAAAAAGGCTGTAGAAATAAATTTAGTTGGAAGAAGCACTATATTGAAGAAAGCCCCATTTTAACCATTTTTTATTTTGCACTGTTATTTTGCATAATTTTAGATGAACCACGACGAGGAATGAATAAAAATTTAATTTAATATAAAAAGAGCTGTACAAATAAATTTAGTTTGTAGAATACAAGTTTTTTAGAAAAACACTGAAAAGATTTTTTTTCTATGCACTGATATTTTGCATAAATTTTGAAAAAATACGCAAAGGAAAGAACAGAAAATTAAACTTTAGTTAAAAAAAAGCTTCAGAAATAAATTTAGTTGGAAGAAACACTATATGGAAGGAAACCCAATTTTAACCATTTTTTATTTTGCCCTGATATTTTGCAATTATTTAGATGAACCACGACGAGAAATGAATGAAAATTTAATTTTAGTTTAAAAACAGCTGTACAATTAATTTGGTTTGTAGAATGACAGTTTTTTAGAAAAACACTGAAAAGAATTTTCTTCTTTGCACTGATATTTTGCATAAAATTTGATTAAATACGCAAAAGAAAGAAAATAATTAAACTTTAGATAAAAAAAAGGCTGTAGAAATAAATTTAGATGGAAGAAACACTATATAGAAGGGAGCCCCATTTTAACCATTTTTTATTTTGCCCTGCTATTTTGCATATATTTAGATGAACCACGACGAGGAATGAATGAAAACTTAATTTTAGTTTAAAATAGTTGAACAAATAAATTTGGTTTGTAGAATCACAGTTTTTTTTAAAAACACTGAAAAAAACATTTTTCTTTGCACTGATATTTTGCATAAAATATGATAAAATTCGCAAAAGAAAGAACAGCAATTTAAACTTTTGTTAAAAAAAGGCTGTAGAAATAAATTTAGTTGGAAGAAGCACTATATTGAAGAAAGCCCCATTTTAACCATTTTTTATTTTGCACTGTTATTTTGCATAATTTTAGATCAACCACGACGAGGAATGAATAAAAATTTAATTTAATATAAAAAGAGCTGCACAAATAAATTTAGTTTGTAGAATACAAGTTTTTTAGAAAAACACTGAAAAGAATTTTTTCTTTGCACTGATATTTTGCATAAATTTTGATAAAATACGCAAAGGAAAGAACAGAAAATTAAACTTTAGTTGAAAAAAGGCTGTAGAAATAAATTTAGTTGGAAGAAACACTATATAAAAGAAAGCCCCAATTTAACCATTTTTTATTTTGCACTGATATTTTGCATAAATTTAGATGAACCACGACGAGGAATGAAAAAAAATTTAATTTTAGTTTAAAAACAGCTGTACAAATAAATTTGGTTTGTAGAATCACAGTTTTTTAGAAAAACACTGAAAAGAATTTTTTTCTTTGCACTGATATTTTGCATAAATTCTGATAAAATACGCAAAGGAAAGAACAGAAAATTAAACTTTAGTTGAAAAAAGGCTTTAGAAATAAATTTAGTTGGAAGAAACACTATATAGAAGAAAGACCCATTTTAACAATTTTTTATTTTGCCCTGATATTTTGCAATTATTTAGATGAACCACGACGAGGAATCAATGAAAATTTAATTTTAGTTTAAAAACAGCTGTACAAATAAATTTGGTTTGTAGAATCACAGTTTTTTAGAAAAACACTGAAAAGAATTTTTTTCTTTGCACTGATATTTTGCATAAATTTTGATAAAATACGCTAAATAAGAACAGAAAATTAAACTTTAGTTGAAAAAAATTTAGTTGGAAGAAACACTATATAGAAGAAAGACCCATTTTAACAATTTTTTATTTTGCCCTGATATTTTGCAATTATTTAGATGAACCACGACGAGGAATGAATGAAAATTTAATTTTAGTTTAAAAACAGCTGTACAAATAAATTTGGTTTGTAGAATCACAGTTTTTTAGAAAAACACTGAAAAGAATTTTTTTCTTTGCACTGATATTTTGCATAAATTTTGATAAAATACGCTAAATAAGAACAGAAAATTAAACTTTAGTTGAAAAAAATTTAGTTGGAAGAAACACTATATAGAAGAAAGACCCATTTTAACAATTTTTTATTTTGCCCTGATATTTTGCAATTATTTAGATGAACCACGACGAGGAATGAATGAAAATTTAATTTTAGTTTAAAAACAGCTCTACAAATAAATTTGGTTTGTAGAATCACAGTTTTTTAGAAAAACACTGAAAAGAATTTTTTTCTTTGCACTGATATTTTGCATAAATTTTGATAAAATACGCTAAATAAGAACAGAAAATTAAACTTTAGTTGAAAAAAATCTGTAGAAATAAATTTAGTTGGAAGAAACACTATATAGAAGGAAACCCAATTTTAACCATTTTTTATTTTGCCCTGATATTTTGCAATTATTTAGATGAACCACGACGAGAAATGAATGAAAATTTAATTTTAGTTTAAAAACAGCTGTACAAATAAATTTGGTTTGTAGAATCACAGTTTTTTAGAAAAACACTGAAAAGAATTTTTTTCTTTGCACTGATATTTTGCATAAAATATGATAAAATTCGAAAAAGAAAGAACAGAAAATTAAACTTTAGATAAAAAAAAGGCTGTAGAAATAAATTTAGATGGTAGAAACACTATATAGAAGAAAGCCCCATTTTAACAATTTTTATTTTGCACTGATTTTTTGCATCAATTTAGATGAACCACGACAAGGATTGCATAAAAATTTAATTTTAGTTTAAAAATAGCTGTACAAATATTGTTGGTTTGTAGAATCACTGTTTTTTAGAAAAACCCTAAAAGAATGTTTTTCATTTCACTGATACTTTGAATAAGTTTTGATAAAATACACAAAATAAGAACAGAAAATTAAACTATAGTTGAAAAAAGGCTGTAGAAATAAATTTAGTTGGAAGAAACACTATATAAAAGAAAGCCCCAATTTAACCATTTTTTATTTTGCGCTGATATTTTGCAATTATTTAAATGAACCACAACGAGGAATGAATGAAAATTTAATTTTAGTTTAAAGACAGCTGTACAATTGAATTTGGTTTGTAGATTCACAGTTTTTTAGAAAGACACTAAAAAGAATTTTTTTCTTTGCACTGATATTTTGCATAAATTTTGATAAAATACGCAAAGGAAAGAACAGAAAATTAAACTTTAGTTGAAAAAAGGCTGTAGAAATAAATTTAGTTGGAAGAAACACCATATAGAAGAAAACCCCATTTTAACAATTTTTATTTTGCACTGATATTTTGCATTTATTTAGATGAACCACGACGAGGAATGAATGAAAATTTAATTTTAGTTTAAAAAAGGCTGCACAAATAAATTTGGTTTGTAGAATCACTGTTTTTTAGAAAAACACGGAAAAGAATTTTTTTCTTTGCACTGATATTTTGCATAAATTTTGATAAAATACGCTAAATAAGAACAGAAAATTAAACTTTAGTTGAAAAAAGGCTTTAGAAATAAATATAGTTGCACGAAACACTATATAGAAGGAAACCCAATTTTACCATTTTTTATTTTGCACTGATATTTTGCATAAATTTAGATGAACCACGACGAGGAATGAATGAAAATTTAATTTTAGTTTAAAAAAGGCTGCACAAATAAATTTGGTTTGTAGAATCACTGTTTTTTAGAAAAACACGGAAAAGAATTTTTTTCTTTGCACTGATATTTTGCATAAATTTTGATAAAATACGCTAAATAAGAACAGAAAATTAAACTTTAGTTGAAAAAAGGCTTTAGAAATAAATATAGTTGGACGAAACACTATATAGAAGGAAACCCAATTTTAACCATTTTTTATTTTGCACTGATATTTTGCATAAATTTAGATGAAGCACGACAAGGAATGAATAAAAATTTAATTTAATTTAAAAACAGCTGTACAAATAAATTTAGTTTGTAGAATACAAGTTTTTTAGAAAAACACTGAAAAGAATTTTTTTCTTTGCACTGATATTTTGCATAAATTCTGATAAAATACGCAAAGTAAAGAACAGAAAATTAAACTTTAGTTGACAAAAGGCTGTAGAAATAAATTTAGTTGGAAGAAACACTATATAAAAGAAAGCCCCATTTTAACCATTTTTTATTTTGCGCTGATATTTTGCAATTATTTAAATGAACCACGACGAGGAATGAATGAAAATTTAATTTTAGTTTAAAAACAGCTGTACAATTGAATTTGGTTTGTAGATTCACAGTTTTTTAGAAAGACACTAAAAAGAATTTTTTTCTTTGCACTGATATTTTGCATAAATTTTGATAAAATACGCAAAGGAAAGAACAGAAAATTAAACTTTAGTTGAAAAAAGGCTGTAGAAATAAATTTAGTTGGAAGAAACACCATATAGAAGAAAACCCCATTTTAACAATTTTTATTTTGCACTGATATTTTGCATTTATTTAGATGAACCACGACGAGGAATGAATGAAAATTTAATTTTAGTTTAAAAAAGGCTGCACAAATAAATTTGGTTTGTAGAATCACTGTTTTTTAGAAAAACACGGAAAAGAATTTTTTTCTTTGCACTGATATTTTGCATAAATTTTGATAAAATACGCTAAATAAGAACAGAAAATTAAACTTTAGTTGAAAAAAGGCTTTAGAAATAAATATAGTTGGACGAAACACTATATAGAAGGAAACCCAATTTTAACCATTTTTTATTTTGCCCTGATATTTTGCAATTATTTAGATGAACCACGACGTGGAATGAATGAAAATTTAATTTTAGTTTAAAAACAGCTAAACGAATAAATTTGGTTTGTAGAATCACAGTTTTTTAGAAAGACACTGAAAAGAATTTTTTTTCATGCACTGATATTTTGCATAAAATTTGATTAAATACGCTAAAGAAAGAACAGAAAATTAAACTTTAGTTAAAAAAAAGGCTGTAGAAATAAATTTAGATGGATGAAACACTATATAGAAGGAAGACCCATTTTAACCATTTTTTATTTTGCCCTGCTATTTTGCATATATTTAGATGAACCACGACGAGGAATGAATGACAACTTAATTTTAGTTTAAAATCAGCTGTACAAATAAATTTAGTTTTTTGAATACCAGTTTTTTAGAAAAACACTGAAAAGAATTTTTTCTTTGCACTGATATTTTGCATAAATTTTGATAAAATACGCAAAATAAGAACAGAAAATTAAACTTTAGTTGAAAAAAGGGTGTAGAAATAAATTTAGTTGGAAGAAACACTATATAGAAGAAAACCCCATTTTAACCATTATCTATTTTGCACTGATATTTTGCATAAATTTAGATGAACCACGACGAGGAATGAATAAAAATTTAATTTAATTTAAAAACAGCTGTACAAATAAATTTGGTTTGTAGAATCACAGTTTTTTAGAAAAACACTGAAAAGATTTTTTTTCTATGCACTGATATTTTGCATAAATTTAGATAAAATACGCAAAGGAAAGAACAGAAAATTAAACTTTAGTTGAAAAAAGGCTGTAGAAATAAATTTAGTTGGAAGAAACACTATATAAAAGAAAGTCCCAATTTAACCATTTTTTAATTTGCACTGATATATTGCATAAATTTAGATGAACCACGACGACGAATGAAAATAAATTTAATTTTAGTTTAAAAACAGCTGTACAAATAAATTTGGTTTGTAGAATCTCAGTTTTTTAGAAAAACACTGAAAAGAATTTTTTTCTTTGCACTGATATTTTGCATAAATTCTGATAAAATACGCAAAGGAAAGAACAGAAAATTAAACTTTAGTTGAAAAAAAGCTGTAGAAATAAATTTAGTTGGAAGAAACACTATATAGAAGAAAGACCCATTTTAACCATTTTTTATTTTGCACTGATATTTTGCAATTATTTAGATGAACCACGACGACGAATGAATAAAAATTTAATTTTAGTTAAAAACAGCTGTACGAATAAATTTGGTTTGTAGAATCACAGTTTTTTAGAAAAACACTGAAAAGATTTTTTTTCTATGCACTGATATTTTGCATAAATTTAGATAAAATACGCAAAGGAAAGAACAGAAAATTAAACTTTAGTTGAAAAAAGGCTGTAGAAATAAATTTAGTTGGAAGAAACATTATATAGAAGGAAACCCAATTTTAACCATTTTTTATTTTGCCCTGATATTTTGCAATTATTTAAATGAACCACGACGAGGAATGAATGAAAATTTAATTTTAGTTTAAAAACAGCTGTACAATTGAATTTGGTTTGTAGATTCACAGTTTTTTAGAAAGACACTAAAAAGAATTTTTTTCTTTGCACTGATATTTTGCATAAATTTTGATAAAATACGCAAAGGAAAGAACAGAAAATTAAACTTTAGTTGAAAAAAGGCTGTAGAAATAAATTTAGTTGGAAGAAACACCATATAGAAGAAAACCCCATTTTAACAATTTTTATTTTGCACTGATATTTTGCATTTATTTAGATGAACCACGACGAGGAATGAATGAAAATTTAATTTTAGTTTAAAAAAGGCTGCACAAATAAATTTGGTTTGTAGAATCACTGTTTTTTAGAAAAACACGGAAAAGAATTTTTTTCTTTGCACTGATATTTTGCATAAATTTTGATAAAATACGCTAAATAAGAACAGAAAATTAAACTTTAGTTGAAAAAAGGCTTTAGAAATAAATATAGTTGGACGAAACACTATATAGAAGGAAACCCAATTTTACCATTTTTTATTTTGCACTGATATTTTGCATAAATTTAGATGAACCACGACGAGGAATGAATGAAAATTTAATTTTAGTTTAAAAAAGGCTGCACAAATAAATTTGGTTTGTAGAATCACTGTTTTTTAGAAAAACACGGAAAAGAATTTTTTTCTTTGCACTGATATTTTGCATAAATTTTGATAAAATACGCTAAATAAGAACAGAAAATTAAACTTTAGTTGAAAAAAGGCTTTAGAAATAAATATAGTTGGACGAAACACTATATAGAAGGAAACCCAATTTTAACCATTTTTTATTTTGCACTGATATTTTGCATAAATTTAGATGAAGCACGACAAGGAATGAATAAAAATTTAATTTAATTTAAAAACAGCTGTACAAATAAATTTAGTTTGTAGAATACAAGTTTTTTAGAAAAACACTGAAAAGAATTTTTTTCTTTGCACTGATATTTTGCATAAATTCTGATAAAATACGCAAAGGAAAGAACAGAAAATTAAACTTTAGTTGACAAAAGGCTGTAGAAATAAATTTAGTTGGAAGAAACACTATATAAAAGAAAGCCCCATTTTAACCATTTTTTATTTTGCGCTGATATTTTGCAATTATTTAAATGAACCACGACGAGGAATGAATGAAAATTTAATTTTAGTTTAAAAACAGCTGTACAATTGAATTTGGTTTGTAGATTCACAGTTTTTTAGAAAGACACTAAAAAGAATTTTTTTCTTTGCACTGATATTTTGCATAAATTTTGATAAAATACGCAAAGGAAAGAACAGAAAATTAAACTTTAGTTGAAAAAAGGCTGTAGAAATAAATTTAGTTGGAAGAAACACCATATAGAAGAAAACCCCATTTTAACAATTTTTATTTTGCACTGATATTTTGCATTTATTTAGATGAACCACGACGAGGAATGAATGAAAATTTAATTTTAGTTTAAAAAAGGCTGCACAAATAAATTTGGTTTGTAGAATCACTGTTTTTTAGAAAAACACGGAAAAGAATTTTTTTCTTTGCACTGATATTTTGCATAAATTTTGATAAAATACGCTAAATAAGAACAGAAAATTAAACTTTAGTTGAAAAAAGGCTTTAGAAATAAATATAGTTGGACGAAACACTATATAGAAGGAAACCCAATTTTAACCATTTTTTATTTTGCCCTGATATTTTGCAATTATTTAGATGAACCACGACGTGGAATGAATGAAAATTTAATTTTAGTTTAAAAACAGCTAAACGAATAAATTTGGTTTGTAGAATCACAGTTTTTTAGAAAGACACTGAAAAGAATTTTTTTTCATGCACTGATATTTTGCATAAAATTTGATTAAATACGCTAAAGAAAGAACAGAAAATTAAACTTTAGTTAAAAAAAAGGCTGTAGAAATAAATTTAGATGGATGAAACAGTATATATAGAAGGAAGACCCATTTTAACCATTTTTTATTTTGCCCTGCTATTTTGCATATATTTAGATGAACCACGACGAGGAATGAATGACAACTTAATTTTAGTTTAAAATCAGCTGTACAAATAAATTTAGTTTTTTGAATACCAGTTTTTTAGAAAAACACTGAAAAGAATTTTTTCTTTGCACTGATATTTTGCATAAATTTTGATAAAATACGCAAAATAAGAACAGAAAATTAAACTTTAGTTGAAAAAAGGGTGTAGAAATAAATTTAGTTGGAAGAAACACTATATAGAAGAAAACCCCATTTTAACCATTATCTATTTTGCACTGATATTTTGCATAAATTTAGATGAACCACGACGAGGAATGAATAAAAATTTAATTTAATTTAAAAACAGCTGTACAAATAAATTTGGTTTGTAGAATCACAGTTTTTTAGAAAAACACTGAAAAGATTTTTTTTCTATGCACTGATATTTTGCATAAATTTAGATAAAATACGCAAAGGAAAGAACAGAAAATTAAACTTTAGTTGAAAAAAGGCTGTAGAAATAAATTTAGTTGGAAGAAACACTATATAAAAGAAAGCCCCAATTTAACCATTTTTTATTTTGCACTGATATATTGCATAAATTTAGATGAACCACGACGACGAATGAAAATAAATTTAATTTTAGTTTAAAAACAGCTGTACAAATAAATTTGGTTTGTAGAATCTCAGTTTTTTAGAAAAACACTGAAAAGAATTTTTTTCTTTGCACTGATATTTTGCATAAATTCTGATAAAATACGCAAAGGAAAGAACAGAAAATTAAACTTTAGTTGAAAAAAAGCTGTAGAAATAAATTTAGTTGGAAGAAACACTATATAGAAGAAAGACCCATTTTAACCATTTTTTATTTTGCACTGATATTTTGCAATTATTTAGATGAACCACGACGACGAATGAATAAAAATTTAATTTTAGTTAAAAACAGCTGTACGAATAAATTTGGTTTGTAGAATCACAGTTTTTTAGAAAAACACTGAAAAGATTTTTTTTCTATGCACTGATATTTTGCATAAATTTAGATAAAATACGCAAAGGAAAGAACAGAAAATTAAACTTTAGTTGAAAAAAGGCTGTAGAAATAAATTTAGTTGGAAGAAACATTATATAGAAGGAAACCCAATTTTAACCATTTTTTATTTTGCCCTGATATTTTGCAATTATTTAAATGAACCACGACGAGGAATGAATGAAAATTTAATTTTAGTTTAAAAACAGCTGTACAATTGAATTTGGTTTGTAGAATCACAGTTTTTTAGAAAGACACTAAAAAGAATTTTTTTCTTTGCACTGATATTTTGCAAAAATTCTGATAAAATACGCAAAGGAAAGAACAGAAAATTAAACTTTAATTAAAAAAAAGCTGTAGAAATAAATTTAGTTGGAAGAAACACTATATAGAAGGAAACCCAATTTTAACCATTTTTTATTTTGCCCTGCTATTTTGCATATATTTAGATGAACCACGACGAGGATAGAATGAAAACTTAATTTTAGTTTAAAATAGCTGTACAAATAAATTTGGTTTGTAGAATCACAGTTTTTTAGAAAAACACTGAAAAAAACATTTTTCTTTGCACTGATATTTTGCATAAAATATTATAAAATTCGCAAAAGAAATAACAGCAATTTAAACTTTTATTAAAAAAAGGCTGTAGAAATAAATTTAGTTGGAAGAAGCACTATATTGAAGAAAGCCCCATTTTAACCATTTTTTTATTTTGCACTGATATTTTGCATAAATTTAGATGAACCACGACGAGGAATGAATAAAAATTTAATTTAATATAAAAACAGCTGTACGAATAAATTTAGTTTGTAGAATACAAGTTTTTTAGAAAAACACTGAAAAGAATTTTTTCTTTGCACTGATATTTTGCATAATTTCTGATAAAATACGCAAAGGAAAGAACAGAAAATTAAACTTTAGTTGAAAAAAGGCTGTAGAAATAAATTTAGTTGGAAGAAACACTATATAAAAGAAAGCCCCAATTTAACCATTTTTTATTTTGCACTGATATTTTGCATAAATTTAGATGAACCACGACGACGAATGAAAAAAAATTTAATTTTAGTTTATAAACAGCTGTACAAATAAATTTGGTTGTAGAATCACAGTTTTTTAGAAAAACACTGAAAAGAATTTTTTTCTTTGCACTGATATTTTGCATAAATTCTGATAAAATACGCAAAGGTAAGAACAGAAAATTAAACTTTAGTTGAAAAAAGGCTGTAGAAATAAATTTAGTTGGAAGAAACACTATATAGAAGAAAGACCCATTTCAACAAATTTTTATTTCGCACTGATATTTTGCACTTATTTAGATGAACCACGACGAGGAATGAATGAAAATTTAATTTTAGTTTAAAAAAGGCTGTACAAATAAATTTGGTTTGTAGAATCACTGTTTTTTAGAAAAACACTGAAAAGAATTTTTTTCTTTCCACTGATATTTTGCATAAATTTTGATAAAATACGCTAAATAAGAACAGAAAATTAAACTTAAGTTGAAAAAAGGCTGTAGAAATAAATTTAGTTGGAAGAAACACTATATAGAAGGAAGCCCCATTTTAACCATTTTTTATTTTGCACTGATATTTTGCATAAATTTAGATGAACCACGACGACGAATGAATAAAAATTTAATTTTAGTTAAAAACAGCTGTACGAATAAATTTTATTTGTAGAATCACAGTTTTTTAGAAAAACTCTGAAAAGATTTTTTTTCTATGCACTGATTATTTGCATAAATTTTGATAAAATACGCAAAGGAAAGAACAGAAAATTAAACCTTAGTTGAAAAAAGGCTGTAAAAATAAATTTAGTTGGAAGAAACACTATATAGAAGGAAACCCAATTTTAACCATTTTTTATTTTGCCCTGATATTTTGCAATTATTTAAATGAACCACGACGGGAAATGAATGAAAATTTAATTTTAGTTTAAAAACAGCTGTACAATTTAATTTGGTTTTTAGTATCACAGTTTTTTAGAAAGACACTAAAAAGAATTTTTTTCTTTGCACTGATATTTTGCATAAATTCTGATAAAATACGCAAAGGAAAGAACAGAAAATTAAACTTTAGTTGAAAAAAGGCTTTAGAAATAAATTTAGTTGGAAGAAACACTATATAGATGGAAACCCAATTTTAACCATTTTTTATTTTGCCTTGATATTTTGCAATTATTTAGATGAACCACGACGAGGAATGAATGAAAACTTAATTTTAGTTTAAAATAGCTGTACAAATAAATTTGGTTTGTAGAATCACAGTTTTTTTAGAAAAACACTGAAAAAAACATTTTTCTTTGCACTGATATTTTGCATAAAATATTATAAAATTCGCAAAAGAAAGAACAGCAATTTAAACTTTTATTAAAAAAAGGCTGTAGAAATAAATTTAGTTGGAAGAATCACTATATTGAAGAAAGCCCCATTTTAACCATTTTTTTATTTTGCACTGATATTTTGCATAAATTTAGATGAACCACGACGAGGAATGAATAAAAATTTAATTTAATATAAAAACAGCTGTACGAATAAATTTAGTTTGTAGAATACAAGTTTTTTAGAAAAACACTGAAAAGAATTTTTTCTTTGCACTGATATTTTGCATAAATTCTGATAAAATACGCAAAGGAAAGAACAGAAAATTAAACTTTAGTTGAAAAAAGGCTGTAGAAATAAATTTAGTTGGAAGAAACACTATATAAAAGAAAGCCCCAATTTAACCATTTTTTATTTTGCACTGATATTTTGCATAAATTTAGATGAACCACGACGACGAATGAAAAAAAATTTAATTTTAGTTTATAAACAGCTGTACAAATAAATTTGGTTGTAGAATCACAGTTTTTTAGAAAAACACTGAAAAGAATTTTTTTTTTTGCACTGATATTTTGCATAAATTCTGATAAAATACGCAAAGGTAAGAACAGAAAATTAAACTTTAGTTGAAAAAAGGCTGTAGAAATAAATTTAGTTGGAAGAAACACTATATAGAAGAAAGACCCATTTCAACAAATTTTTATTTCGCACTGATATTTTGCAATTATTTAGATGAACCACGACGAGGAATGAATGAAAATTTAATTTTAGTTTAAAAAAGGCTGTACAAATAAATTTGGTTTGTAGAATCACTGTTTTTTAGAAAAACACTGAAAAGAATTTTTTTCTTTCCACTGATATTTTGCATAAATTTTGATAAAATACGCTAAATAAGAACAGAAAATTAAACTTAAGTTGAAAAAAGGCTGTAGAAATAAATTTAGTTGGAAGAAACACTATATAGAAGGAAGCCCCATTTTAACCATTTTTTATTTTGCACTGATATTTTGCATAAATTTAGATGAACCACGACGACGAATGAATAAAAATTTAATTTTAGTTAAAAACAGCTGTACGAATAAATTTTGTTTGTAGAATCACAGTTTTTTAGAAAAACTCTGAAAAGATTTTTTTTCTATGCACTGATTATTTGCATAAATTTTGATAAAATACGCAAAGGAAAGAACAGAAAATTAAACCTTAGTTGAAAAAAGGCTGTAAAAATAAATTTAGTTGGAAGAAACACTATATAGAAGGAAACCCAATTTTAACCATTTTTTATTTTGCCCTGATATTTTGCAATTATTTAAATGAACCACGACGGGAAATGAATGAAAATTTAATTTTAGTTTAAAAACAGCTGTACAATTTAATTTGGTTTTTAGTATCACAGTTTTTTAGAAAGACACTAAAAAGAATTTTTTTCTTTGCACTGATATTTTGCATAAATTCTGATAAAATACGCAAAGGAAAGAACAGAAAATTAAACTTTAGTTGAAAAAAGGCTTTAGAAATAAATTTAGTTGGAAGAAACACTATATAGATGGAAACCCAATTTTAACCATTTTTTATTTTGCCTTGATATTTTGCAATTATTTAGATGAACCACGACGAGGAATGAATGAAAACTTAATTTTAGTTTAAAATAGCTGTACAAATAAATTTGGTTTGTAGAATCACAGTTTTTTTAGAAAAACACTGAAAAAAACATTTTTCTTTGCACTGATATTTTGCATAAAATATTATAAAATTCGCAAAAGAAAGAACAGCAATTTAAACTTTTATTAAAAAAAGGCTGTAGAAATAAATTTAGTTGGAAGAATCACTATATTGAAGAAAGCCCCATTTTAACCATTTTTTTATTTTGCACTGATATTTTGCATAAATTTAGATGAACCACGACGAGGAATGAATAAAAATTTAATTTAATATAAAAACAGCTGTACGAATAAATTTAGTTTGTAGAATACAAGTTTTTTAGAAAAACACTGAAAAGAATTTTTTCTTTGCACTGATATTTTGCATAAATTCTGATAAAATACGCAAAGGAAAGAACAGAAAATTAAACTTTAGTTGAAAAAAGGCTGTAGAAATAAATTTAGTTGGAAGAAACACTATATAAAAGAAAGCCCCAATTTAACCATTTTTTATTTTGCACTGATATTTTGCATAAATTTAGATGAACCACGACGACGAATGAAAAAAAATTTAATTTTAGTTTATAAACAGCTGTACAAATAAATTTGGTTGTAGAATCACAGTTTTTTAGAAAAACACTGAAAAGAATTTTTTTTTTTGCACTGATATTTTGCATAAATTCTGATAAAATACGCAAAGGTAAGAACAGAAAATTAAACTTTAGTTGAAAAAAGGCTGTAGAAATAAATTTAGTTGGAAGAAACACTATATAGAAGAAAGACCCATTTCAACAAATTTTTATTTCGCACTGATATTTTGCAATTATTTAGATGAACCACGACGAGGAATGAATGAAAATTTAATTTTAGTTTAAAAAAGGCTGTACAAATAAATTTGGTTTGTAAAATCACTGTTTTTTAGAAAAACACTGAAAAGAATTTTTTTCTTTCCACTGATATTTTGCATAAATTTTGATAAAATACGCTAAATAAGAACAGAAAATTAAACTTAAGTTGAAAAAAGGCTGTAGAAATAAATTTAGTTGGAAGAAACACTATATAGAAGGAAGCCCCATTTTAACCATTTTTTATTTTGCACTGATATTTTGCATAAATTTAGATGAACCACGACGACGAATGAATAAAAATTTAATTTTAGTTAAAAACAGCTGTACGAATAAATTTTGTTTGTAGAATCACAGTTTTTTAGAAAAACTCTGAAAAGATTTTTTTTCTATGCACTGATATTTTGCATAAATTTTGATAAAATACGCAAAGGAAAGAACAGAAAATTAAACCTTAGTTGAAAAAAGGCTGTAAAAATAAATTTAGTTGGAAGAAACACTATATAGAAGGAAACCCAATTTTAACCATTTTTTATTTTGCCCTGATATTTTGCAATTATTTAAATGAACCACGACGGGAAATGAATGAAAATTTAATTTTAGTTTAAAAACAGCTGTACAATTTAATTTGGTTTTTAGTATCACAGTTTTTTAGAAAGACACTAAAAAAAATTTTTTTCTTTGCACTGATATTTTGCATAAATTCTGATAAAATACGCAAAGGAAAGAACAGAAAATTAAACTTTAGTTGAAAAAAGGCTTTAGAAATAAATTTAGTTGGAAGAAACACTATATAGATGGAAACCCAATTTTAACCATTTTTTATTTTGCCTTGATATTTTGCAATTATTTAGATGAACCACGACGAGGAATGAATGAAAACTTAATTTTAGTTTAAAATAGCTGTACAAATAAATTTGGTTTGTAGAATCACAGTTTTTTTAGAAAAACACTGAAAAAAACATTTTTCTTTGCACTGATATTTTGCATAAAATATTATAAAATTCGCAAAAGAAAGAACAGCAATTTAAACTTTTATTAAAAAAAGGCTGTAGAAATAAATTTAGTTGGAAGAAGCACTATATTGAAGAAAGCCCCATTTTAACCATTTTTTATTTTGCACTGATATTTTGCATAAATTTAGATGAACCACGACGACGAATGAAAAAAAATTTAATTTTAGTTTAAAAACAGCTGTACAAATAAATTTGGTTTGTAGAATCACAGTTTTTTAGAAAAACACTGAAAAGAATTTTTTTCTTTGCACTGATATTTTGCATAAATTCTGATAAAATACGCAAAGGAAAGAACAGAAAATTAAACTTTAGTTGAAAAAAGGCTTTAGAAATAAATTTAGTTGGAAGAAACACTATATAGAAGAAAGACCCATTTTAACAAATTTTTATTTCGCACTGATATTTTGCAATTATTTAGATGAACCACGACGAGGAATGAATGAAAATTTAATTTTAGTTTAAAAAAGGCTGTACAAATAAATTTGGTTTGTAGAATCACTGTTTTTTAGAAAAACACTGAAAAGAATTTTTTTCTTTGAACTGATATTTTGCATAAATTTTGATAAAATACGCTAAATAAGAACAGAAAATTAAACTTTAGTTGAAAAAAGGCTGTAGAAATAAATTCAGTTGGACGAAATAGAAATAAATTCACTATATAGAAGGAAGCCCCATTTTAACCATTTTTTATTTTGCACTGATATTTTGCAATTATTAAATGAACCGCGACGACGAATGAATAAAAATTTAATTTTAGTTAAAAACAGCTGTACGAATAAATTTGGTTTGTAGAATCACAGTTTTTTAGAAAAACACTGAAAAGATTTTTTTTCTATGCACTGATATTTTGATAAAATACGCAAAGGAAAGAACAGAAAATTAAACTTTAGTTGAAAAAAGGCTGTAGAAATAAATTTAGTTGGAAGAATCACTATATAAAAGAAAGCCCCAATTTAACCATTTTTTATTTTGCACTGATATATTGCATAAATTTAGATGAACCACGACGACGAATGAAAATAAATTTAATTTTAGTTTAAAAACAGCTGTACAAATAAATTTGGTTTGTAGAATCACAGTTTTTTAGAAAAACACTGAAAAGAATTTTTTTCTTTGCACTGATATTTTGCATAAATTCTGATAAAATACGCAAAGGAAAGAACAGAAAATTAAACTTTAGTTGAAAAAAGGCTTTAGAAATAAATTTAGTTGGAAGAAACACTATATAGAAGAAAGACCCATTTTAACAATTTTTATTTTGCACTGATATTTTGCATAAATTTAGATGAACCACGACGACGAATGAATAAAAATTTAATTTTCGTTAATAACAGCTGTACGAATAAATTTGGTTTGTAGAATCACAGTTTTTTAGAAAAACACTGAAAAGATTTTTTTTCTATGCACTGATATTTTGCATAAATTTTGATAAAATACGCAAAGGAAAGAACAGAAAATTAAACTTTAGTTAAAAAAAAGCTGTAGAAATAAATTTAGTTGGAAGAAACATTATATAGAAGGAAACCCAATTTTAACCATTTTTTATTTTGCCCTGATATTTTGCAATTATTTAAATGAACCACGACGAGGAATGAATGAAAATTTAATTTTAGTTTAAAAACAGCTTTACAATTGAATTTGGTTTGTAGAATCACAGTTTTTTAGAAAGACACTAAAAAGAATTTTTTTCTTTGCACTGATATTTTGCAAAAATTCTGAAAAAATACGCAAAGGAAAGAACAGAAAATTAAACTTTAGTTAAAAAAAAGCTGTAGAAATAAATTTAGTTGGAAGAAACACTATATAGAAGGAAACCCAATTTTAACCATTTTTTATTTTGCCCTGATATTTTGCAATTATTTAGATGAACCACGACGAGAAATGAATGAAAATTTAATTTTAATTTAAAAACAGCTGTACAAATAAATTTGGTTTGTAGAATCACAGTTTTTTAGAAAAACACTGAAAAGAATTTTTTTCTTTGCACTGATATTTTGCATAAAATTTGATTAAATACGCAAAAGAAAGAACAGAAAATTAAACTTTAATTAAAAAAAAGGCTGTAGAAATAAATTTAGATGGAAGAAACACTATATAGAAGGAAGCCCCATTTTAACCATTTTTTATTTTGCCCTGCTATTTTGCATATATTTAGATGAACCACGACGAGGAATCAATGAAAACTTAATTTTAGTTTAAAATAGCTGTACAAATAAATTTGGTTTGTAGAATCACAGTTTTTTTGAAAAACACTGAAAAAAACATTTTTCTTTGCACTGATATTTTGCATAAAATATGATAAAATTCGCAAAAGAAAGAACAGCAATTTAAACTTTTGTTAAAAAAAGGCTGTAGAAATAAATTTAGTTGGAAGAAACACTATATAAAAGAAAGCCCCAATTTAACCATTTTTTATTTTGCACTGATATATTGCATAAATTTAGATGAACCACGACGACGAATGAAAAAAAATTTAATTTTAGTTTAAAAACACCTGTACAAATAAATTTGGTTTGTAGAACCACAGTTTTTTTAGAAAAACACTGAAAAGAATTTTTTTCTTTGCACAGATATTTTGCATAAATTCTGATAAAATACGCTAAATAAGAACAGGAAATTAAACTTTAGTTGAAAAAAGGCTGTAGAAATAAATTTAGTTGGAAGAAACACTATATAGAAGAAAGCCCCATTTTAACAATTTTTATTTTGCACGGATATTTTGCAATTATTTATTATGAACCACGACGAGGAATGAATGTAAATTTAATTTTAGTTTAAAAAAGGCTGCACAAATAAATTTGTTTTGTAGAATTACTCTTTTTTAGAAAAACACTGAAAAGAATTTTTTTCTTTGCACTGATATTTTGCATAAATTTTGATAAAATACGCTAAATAAGAACAGGAAATTAAACTTTAGTTGAAAAAAGGCTGTAGAAATAAATTTAGTTGGACGAAACACTATATAGAAGGAAGCCCCATTTTAACCATTTTTTATTTTGCACTGATATTTTGCAATTATTAAGATGAACCTCGACGAGAAATGAATGAAAATTTAATTTTAGCTTAAAAACAGCTGTACAAATAAATTTGGTTTGTCGAATCACAGTTTTTTAGAAAGACACTAAAAAGAATTTTTTTCTTTGCACTGATATTTTGCAAAAATTCTGATAAAATACGCAAAGGAAAGAACAGAAAATTAAACTTTAATTAAAAAAAAGGCTGTAGAAATAAATTTAGATGGAAGAAACACTATATAGAAGGAAGCCACATTTTAACCATTTTTTATTTTGCCCTGCTATTTTGCATATATTTAGATGAACCACGACGAGGAATGAATGAAAACTTAATTTTAGTTTAAAATAGCTGTACAAATAAATTTGGTTTGTAGAATCACAGTTGTTTAGAAAAACACTGAAAAAAACATTTTTCTTTGCACTGATATTTTGCATAAAATATGATAAAATTCGAAAAGAAAGAACAGCAATTTAAACTTTTGTTAAAAAAAGGCTGTAGAAATAAATTTAGTTGGAAGAAGCACTATATTGAAGAAAGCCCCATTTTAACCATTTTTTATTTTGCACTGATATTTTGCATAAATTTAGATGAACCACGACAAGGATTGCATAAAAATTTAATTTTAGTTTAAAAATAGCTGTACAAATTTGGTTTGTAGAATCACAGTTTTTTAGAAAAACACTGAAAAGAATTTTTTTCTTTGCACTGATATTTTGCATAAATTCTGATAAAATACGCAAAGGAAAGAACCGAAAATTAAACTTTAGTTGAAAAAAGGCTGTAGAAATAAATTTAGTTGGAAGAAACACTATATAAAAGAAAGCCCCAATTTAACCATTTTTTATTTTGCACTGATATTTTGCATAAATTTAGATGAACCACGACGAGGAATGAATGAAAATTTAATTTTAGTTTAAAAAAGGCTGCACAAATAAATTTGGTTTGTAGAATCACTGTTTTTTAGAAAAACACTGAAAAGAATTTTTTTCTTTGCACTGATATTTTGCAAAAATTTTGATAAAATACGCTAAATAAGAACAGAAAATTAAACTTTAGTTAAAAAAAGGCTGTAGAAATAAATTTAGTTGGACGAAACACTATATAGAAGGAAACCCAATTTTAACCATTTTTTATTTTGCCCTGATATTTTGCAATTATTTAGATGAACCACGACGAGGAATGAATGAAAATTTAATGTTAGTTTAAAAACAGCTGTACAAATAAATTTGGTTTGTAGAATCACAGTTTTTTAGAAAAACACTGAAAAGAATTTTTTTCTTTGCACTGATATTTTGCATAAAATTTGATTAAATACGCAAAAGAAAGAACAGAAAATTAAACTTTAGTTAAAAAAAAGGCTGTAGAAATAAATTTAGATGGAAGAAACACTATATAGAAGGAAGACCACTTTTAACCCTTTTTTATTTTGCCCTGCTATTTTGCATATATTTAGATGAACCACGACGAGGAATGAATGACAACTTAATTTTAGTTTAAAATCAGCTGTACAAATAAATTTAGTTTGTTGAATACCAGTTTTTTAGAAAACCACTGAAAAGAATTTTTTCTTTGCACTGATATTTTGCATAAATTTTGATAAAATACGCAAAGGAAAGAACAGAAAATTAAACTTTAGTTGAAAAAAGGCTGTAGAAATAAATTTAGTTGGAAGAATCACTATATAAAAGAAAGCCCCAATTTAACCATTTTTTATTTTGCACTGATATATTGCATAAATTTAGATGAACCACGACGACGAATGAAAATAAATTTAATTTTAGTTTAAAAACAGCTGTACAAATAAATTTGGTTTGTAGAATCACAGTTTTTTAGAAAAACACTGAAAAGAATTTTTTTCTTTGCACTGATATTTTGCATAAATTCTGATAAAATACGCAAAGGAAAGAACAGAAAATTAAACTTTAGTTGAAAAAAGGCTTTAGAAATAAATTTAGTTGGAAGAAACACTATATAGAAGAAAGACCCATTTTAACAATTTTTATTTTGCACTGATATTTTGCATAAATTTAGATGAACCACGACGACGAATGAATAAAAATTTAATTTTCGTTAATAACAGCTGTACGAATAAATTTGGTTTGTAGAATCACAGTTTTTTAGAAAAACACTGAAAAGATTTTTTTTCTATGCACTGATATTTTGCATAAATTTTGATAAAATACGCAAAGGAAAGAACAGAAAATTAAACTTTAGTTAAAAAAAAGCTGTAGAAATAAATTTAGTTGGAAGAAACATTATATAGAAGGAAACCCAATTTTAACCATTTTTTATTTTGCCCTGATATTTTGCAATTATTTAAATGAACCACGACGAGGAATGAATGAAAATTTAATTTTAGTTTAAAAACAGCTTTACAATTGAATTTGGTTTGTAGAATCACAGTTTTTTAGAAAGACACTAAAAAGAATTTTTTTCTTTGCACTGATATTTTGCAAAAATTCTGAAAAAATACGCAAAGGAAAGAACAGAAAATTAAACTTTAGTTAAAAAAAAGCTGTAGAAATAAATTTAGTTGGAAGAAACACTATATAGAAGGAAACCCAATTTTAACCATTTTTTATTTTGCCCTGATATTTTGCAATTATTTAGATGAACCACGACGAGAAATGAATGAAAATTTAATTTTAATTTAAAAACAGCTGTACAAATAAATTTGGTTTGTAGAATCACAGTTTTTTAGAAAAACACTGAAAAGAATTTTTTTCTTTGCACTGATATTTTGCATAAAATTTGATTAAATACGCAAAAGAAAGAACAGAAAATTAAACTTTAATTAAAAAAAAGGCTGTAGAAATAAATTTAGATGGAAGAAACACTATATAGAAGGAAGCCCCATTTTAACCATTTTTTATTTTGCCCTGCTATTTTGCATATATTTAGATGAACCACGACGAGGAATCAATGAAAACTTAATTTTAGTTTAAAATAGCTGTACAAATAAATTTGGTTTGTAGAATCACAGTTTTTTTGAAAAACACTGAAAAAAACATTTTTCTTTGCACTGATATTTTGCATAAAATATGATAAAATTCGCAAAAGAAAGAACAGCAATTTAAACTTTTGTTAAAAAAAGGCTGTAGAAATAAATTTAGTTGGAAGAAACACTATATAAAAGAAAGCCCCAATTTAACCATTTTTTATTTTGCACTGATATATTGCATAAATTTAGATGAACCACGACGACGAATGAAAAAAAATTTAATTTTAGTTTAAAAACACCTGTACAAATAAATTTGGTTTGTAGAACCACAGTTTTTTTAGAAAAACACTGAAAAGAATTTTTTTCTTTGCACAGATATTTTGCATAAATTCTGATAAAATACGCTAAATAAGAACAGGAAATTAAACTTTAGTTGAAAAAAGGCTGTAGAAATAAATTTAGTTGGAAGAAACACTATATAGAAGAAAGCCCCATTTTAACAATTTTTATTTTGCACGGATATTTTGCAATTATTTATTATGAACCACGACGAGGAATGAATGTAAATTTAATTTTAGTTTAAAAAAGGCTGCACAAATAAATTTGTTTTGTAGAATTACTCTTTTTTAGAAAAACACTGAAAAGAATTTTTTTCTTTGCACTGATATTTTGCATAAATTTTGATAAAATACGCTAAATAAGAACAGGAAATTAAACTTTAGTTGAAAAAAGGCTGTAGAAATAAATTTAGTTGGACGAAACACTATATAGAAGGAAGCCCCATTTTAACCATTTTTTATTTTGCACTGATATTTTGCAATTATTAAGATGAACCTCGACGAGAAATGAATGAAAATTTAATTTTAGCTTAAAAACAGCTGTACAAATAAATTTGGTTTGTCGAATCACAGTTTTTTAGAAAGACACTAAAAAGAATTTTTTTCTTTGCACTGATATTTTGCAAAAATTCTGATAAAATACGCAAAGGAAAGAACAGAAAATTAAACTTTAATTAAAAAAAAGGCTGTAGAAATAAATTTAGATGGAAGAAACACTATATAGAAGGAAGCCACATTTTAACCATTTTTTATTTTGCCCTGCTATTTTGCATATATTTAGATGAACCACGACGAGGAATGAATGAAAACTTAATTTTAGTTTAAAATAGCTGTACAAATAAATTTGGTTTGTAGAATCACAGTTGTTTAGAAAAACACTGAAAAAAACATTTTTCTTTGCACTGATATTTTGCATAAAATATGATAAAATTCGAAAAGAAAGAACAGCAATTTAAACTTTTGTTAAAAAAAGGCTGTAGAAATAAATTTAGTTGGAAGAAGCACTATATTGAAGAAAGCCCCATTTTAACCATTTTTTATTTTGCACTGATATTTTGCATAAATTTAGATGAACCACGACAAGGATTGCATAAAAATTTAATTTTAGTTTAAAAATAGCTGTACAAATTTGGTTTGTAGAATCACAGTTTTTTAGAAAAACACTGAAAAGAATTTTTTTCTTTGCACTGATATTTTGCATAAATTCTGATAAAATACGCAAAGGAAAGAACCGAAAATTAAACTTTAGTTGAAAAAAGGCTGTAGAAATAAATTTAGTTGGAAGAAACACTATATAAAAGAAAGCCCCAATTTAACCATTTTTTATTTTGCACTGATATTTTGCATAAATTTAGATGAACCACGACGAGGAATGAATGAAAATTTAATTTTAGTTTAAAAAAGGCTGCACAAATAAATTTGGTTTGTAGAATCACTGTTTTTTAGAAAAACACTGAAAAGAATTTTTTTCTTTGCACTGATATTTTGCAAAAATTTTGATAAAATACGCTAAATAAGAACAGAAAATTAAACTTTAGTTAAAAAAAGGCTGTAGAAATAAATTTAGTTGGACGAAACACTATATAGAAGGAAACCCAATTTTAACCATTTTTTATTTTGCCCTGATATTTTGCAATTATTTAGATGAACCACGACGAGGAATGAATGAAAATTTAATGTTAGTTTAAAAACAGCTGTACAAATAAATTTGGTTTGTAGAATCACAGTTTTTTAGAAAAACACTGAAAAGAATTTTTTTCTTTGCACTGATATTTTGCATAAAATTTGATTAAATACGCAAAAGAAAGAACAGAAAATTAAACTTTAGTTAAAAAAAAGGCTGTAGAAATAAATTTAGATGGAAGAAACACTATATAGAAGGAAGACCACTTTTAACCCTTTTTTATTTTGCCCTGCTATTTTGCATATATTTAGATGAACCACGACGAGGAATGAATGACAACTTAATTTTAGTTTAAAATCAGCTGTACAAATAAATTTAGTTTGTTGAATACCAGTTTTTTAGAAAACCACTGAAAAGAATTTTTTCTTTGCACTGATATTTTGCATAAATTTTGATAAAATACGCAAAATAAGAACAGAAAATTAAACTATAGTTGAAAAAAGGCTGTAGAAATAAATTTAGTTGGAAGAAACACTATATAAAAGAAAGCCCCATTTTAACAATTTTTTATTTTGCACTGACATATTGCATAAATTTAGATGAACCACGACGAGGAATGAATAAAAATTTAATTTTAGTTTAAAAACAGCTGTACAAATAAATTTGGTTTGTAGAATCACAGTTTTTTAGAAAAACACTGAAAAAAAATTTTTTCTTTGCACTGAAATTTTCCATAAATTTTGATAAAATACGCAAAATAAGAACAGAAAATTAAACTATAGTTGAAAAAAGGCTGTAGAAATAAGCGAAGTTGGAAGAAACACTATATAAAAGAAAGCCCTATTTTAACAATTTTTTATTTTGCACTGATATATTGCATAAATTTAGATGAACCACGACGAGGAATGAATGAAAATTTAATTTAGGTTAAAAACAGCTGTACAAATAAATTTGGTTTGTAGAATACCAGTTTTTTAGAAAACCACTGAAAAGAATTTTTTCTTTGCACAAATATTTTGCATAAATTTTGATAAAATACGCAAAATAAGAACAGAAAATTAAACTTTAGTTGAAAAAAGGCTGTAGAAATAAATTTAGTTGGACGAAACACTATATAGAAGGAAGCCCCATTTTAACCATTTTTTATTTTGCCCTGCTATTTTGCATAAATTTAGATGAACCACGACGACGAATGAATAAAAATTTAATTTTAGTTAAAAACAGCTGTACGAATAAATTTGGTTTGTAGAATCACAGTTTTTTAGAAAGATACTAAAAAGAATTTTTTTCTTTGCACTGATATTTTGCATAAATTTTGATTAAATACGCAAAAGAAAGAACAGAAAATTAAGCTTTAGTTAAAAAAAAGGCTGTAGAAATAAATTTAGTTGGAAGAAACACTATATAAAAGAAAGCCCCAATTTAACCATTGTTTATTTTGCACTGATATTTTGCATAAATTTAGATGAACCACGACGAGGAATGAATGAAAATTTAATTTTAGTTAAAAACAGCTGTACAAATAAATTTGGTTTGTAGAATCACAGGTTTTTTGAAAAACACTGAAAAGAATATTTCTCTTTGCACTGATATTTTGCATAAATTTAGATATAATGCACAAAGGAAAGAACAGAAAATTAAACTTTAGTTGAAAAAAGGGTTTAGAAATAAATTTAGTTGGACGAAACACTATATAGAAAGGAGCCCCATTTTAACAATTTTTTATTTTGCACTGATATTTTGCATCAATTTAGATGAACCACGACAAGGAATGAATAAAAATTTAATTTTAGTTTAAAAAAGGCTGTACAAATAAATTTGGTTTGTAAAATCAGTTTTTTAGAAAGACACTGAAGAGATTTTTTTTCTTTGCACTGATATTTTGCTAAAATTCTGATAAAATACGCAAAGGAAAGAACAGAAAATTAAACTTTAGTTAAAAAAAGGCTGTAGAATTAAATTTAGATGGAAGAAACACTATATAGAAGAAAGCCCCATTTTAACCATTTTTTATTTTGCACTGATTTTTTGCATAAATTTAGATGAACCACGACGACGAATGAATGAAAACTTAATTTTAGTTAAAAACAGCTGTACAAATAAATTTGGTTTGTAAAATCACAGTTTTTTTGAAAAAAACTAAAAAAAGAATTTTTTTCTTTGCACTGATATTTTGCATAAATTTTGATAAAATGCGCAAAGGAAAGAACAGAAATTTAAACTTTAGTTAAAAAAAGGCTGTAGAAATAAATTTAGTTGGAAGAAACACTATATAGAAGGAAGCCCCATTTTAACCATTTTTTATTTTGCACTGATATTTTGCAATTATTAAGATGAACCTCGACGAGAAATGAATGAAAATTTAATTTTAGTTAAAAAACAGCTGTACGAATAAATTTGGTTTGTAGAATCACAGTTTTTTTGAAAAACACTGAAAAGAATATTTTTCTTTGCACTGATATTTTGCAGATATATCCTACGCTGGGCAGTAATGGGTTAAGAAAAAATAAAAGGTTTTCCTCCACATTCGAAATTTCGTTTCAAGAATAAAATAGAAATAATAACTTTATTCAGAATTAAGTTTATCGTAGCATATATATACGTATTTGAATGTGTGCTAATAGTTTAAAAACGTTTTTCGCATTCAGGCTGGCGGTCCACTCTGCGAGAAAGAAGTATCGTCGTTGGACGAGAGGCAATAAGGTCGCTCCTGAGCTCCCAGGTAAGATGACCTTAGTGTTCATAGTTCTCCGTTAACTCTTCCGCCATCAAGGAATTTAAATCATTTAGAATCGGTCACACCTTCTCAAGACTGATATCAAAAATAAGTGCATTAGGTGACATTGCGAACAACTTTAAATTTCATTCAAAACTCCCTCCTGCTTGCTAAAACAGTTTAGATCGTATTGTTCCTACACCATTCATTTTTCAACATATATTTAATTCAATTTCACACATTATTTTTCCGGTTTCACAAACCGGTTTCTCCAGACGGTATCATCATCAGCACTGGTTTTAGTACCTGATGATACTATAGTGTACTATACTATAGAGTAGGCTAAATGTAGTCTGAACTTTCGAGGAGTGTTAGTAGCAGAAGTATAGTATCAATAGGGCTAGGAATGAGTGGGTCATGAAAGAATGTGGGTTCGATACTGCTCCAGTAATAGACAAATGTGATGGTTGTGCTTTGTTCATTTCACCATGTTGAGGTAATGGATGATTGTCGATAGACGAGACAGTTATTTAAGAGTTAAATGAATGGTGTGAGAGGTAGGGGTGGACAGAGAAAGTGGTTGTTGAAGGGGAGGAATGAATTATAGGAGTCTTAGGAACTGGAGAGTGTGAATGAAGCAATGTATATAGGAGTAAATAGAGGCGAACACCTTTTTAAAGGTTTGCAAGCCTGTCAGAGTGGACGAAGCTGTTGTAGTAGAGCAAGGTATACAAGCATATCATTATAAGTATTACTTTTCGACTGCGCCTATCTCGGAAGTGAATGGTATGATTACAGGCATGTTAAAAAAGATTTGGAAAGAATAGAATAAATAATTTTTTCCTCCATTTCTGACGAGCGCTCTAAAGTTCTTCCTCGATTGATATGCCGGCGAGTCGACTCCCGACATGCCATGAGGATAAAGGCGGATTGCACACTCTCGACTACAGACAGACACACTGTACCGCAGCACACGAATAAACTCGGGACAGTTGAACGTCAGAATGAAACAAATGATGGCCGGATTGCGCCCAGTGTGAGAAGGAGGGAATTTAAAAACAGGGCAGGTAGGGAAATTAAATAGGCCTACCTCCCGATTGGTGCCGACATACCCTATATCAACTTTGGAGAGTGCCACAACAATTTCGCATCAAACGTATTAGAACAGCGCCAACAAGAGCTTGTCAACAACTTAGACAATTTCTTTGACATTGCAACGCCGCACAGTGGTCGGAAATCGAAAATACCTGGCCAAAATTCAAAAAGTCATTTTTTCAAGCCAGGAAGCTGAAACTTTGCATTAATATTCTCAAAAGACCTGGGCATGCAATGATGCAAAGCATTTTCCTTAGTACACAACACTTAACAATTAGCATGAGGTCAAAGTTGCACAAATTTCGCAAAAATTACCTACACTCGATTTTCTCACGAAATCTTCAAAATCAAGCCTTTACCTAAGCATTATATGTAAAGAATTGGAATAAAAAGTCATTTAATTAGATGAAACAGTTTTTCGTCTTTGTTTTCATGTAGTCTGCTTACATGTTTGTAATTATTTACCAAAGATATTAAACAAAATGGCATACCTTAATTTTTGGTCATTTTTTTCATATAGGTAGAGAAATAGTTAATTGCATCACCGAGCATCACGAAGTGACTTATATGGGGAAACTCTACAAAGCTTCCACAGTGCGAATCCGATGAGTGATGCTGCGACCGTTTGCGACGCCGAATTTCACATCAGTTTTTCGATCGCGCGGTCGAGTCTGGTTGAACCCGCCTGCAGCGGGGAGTAACGTGGCGCGGCAAGTGTGTGGACTGGATTGTAGTCGCATCCACTCAGCTTTGGAGATTTTCGAGATACAAACATTGACAAGATCCTCCGTGCATTATATTTTGCAGAAATCGCGGAAAAAATTACGCATTTTAACACATGGGGTAAAGGTCTAGGAGGTACTGAAAAACTTCTTTCTTCGGGTGCACCGCGGGAGTTTCTCTTCTTACCAACTTGACATCGTCTACCGACGAATACGTACACTTTTAACGGAGACAGCATGCATATCACACAGGATTATTGTCTCTTCGAGGCCACCAACCCACAGCTGGTGTCGCACGGCTACAATTACCCCGCCCCCTGCACTGAGGTTGGGCGTTCGGCGAAGGGTCCGTTTTATGACACCGCGGAACGTTGTCGGGGATTGTGGGGTGTTACGATCCCGATGCTTAATTATTTTTGTTATGTTAAATGTCAGTGTCATATTTTATTCAGTGCCAGGGAGAAATACTGTGAAGAGAAATAATTTGCAATACCCTATTTCATCATGATTATGTATATATCCTTTTTCTTAAAATGTAACAAAATATGCACTACAAAATTCAGTTTTTGCTTGTATTTCTACTAATCGCTATCCGAATATTCACTGCCATCATACTCTGAACAAATCAGGAATTTTTCTTTTTCACTCAATAATGCAAATCAGGCCACTTGATATTGCCTGTAATATTACAGAGAATCTGTTAATCAAGTTTATGTCGATTCCTGTAGTGAAATTAGAAATTTGTTAGAAGGAATCAAAGGTAACCTAAAGCAATGAAATTCCAATGAAGCATCAGAAGGTGCTAATGAAGAATTCAGAAAATTAGATGTCTTTCACACCTGTTATTTCTGAAGATAGTGAGGGATTATCAAAGAATCGTCTGGCAGTATTTCCGTCATTCGTTGTACCATACCCGGGTCTAGGTATATCCACATTTAGCCCCATCTTCTCTTTGAATGACTTTTGCAGGTGAATCTTCCTGTCTTTAAGCATTTTTTTGTATTCTCCACGTGCGTATTGGAAGGTTCTGAGGGTGAGTTTCGCAATAAAATATTTTTGAATGAGAAAGTGCAGCGTTTCTCGAAAGAAGAACAGCAGTTCACGAGAAACGCTTGTCCAAAGGACAAATATTCTTTCCAAGACGGGTGAGCAAGATGAGGTCAGAAATAGAAAAAACCACAAAAGTAAGACAATCTAACTAATCAAACACTGTATTTAAACAACAAGGTACAAACCAACAAAATTGAAATACTCTTCACCAATTTCGCGAAAACTAATAACTTGCACCGAAAGTCCATGGCGCACAAAGGAGAATCGACTAACACTACTCTCCTCTCACCTCGCCTCGATGTCGTCTCTTCGCCGTCTCGACTGGAACAGAGGGCGTGAGAGGGGAGGTATTCTCTGGGGTAAGGAGGGGGTATTTTCTGGAAGGTCAAAGTGCAATGGGGTTTAACGTGGAATATCATTGGTGCAAATTGAGGGGAGGAAAAGGTGGCATGATGTGAAGGGGGCGAGGTGGAAGCTTAGGATTGGGTGATCCGGGACTCTTTTTTCACTACGGCGGGGGAACACAAAATAACGGCTCGTACGATGGCCTAACTTCTGGTCTTCATCCGCACTTTGGGGGCTATATAAGTGGTAGAGCATCTGGAGAGGGAAAGGAGCGGCTGAAGGAGCGGCTGAATGAGCCGCTGAACGAGCCGCTGAACGAGCAGACGAAACGAAGCAGACGAAATCGATGCATTTTGGAATCGTAGGCATTGTTGGCGTCGTTGGCTCCGCCTGTCGTTAGCTACGCCTGTCGAGCAAGTCCTGCGGCTAAGTCCGGAGGGTAATTAGTCCGCCGAGGGGTAATGTCCAACGAGGGGGGGGGGGAGGGGGGGGGGAACCAAAAAATGCCACATCCACTGGGGGAAAACTGTGCACCAAAATAAACTTCTGGTTGGGGGAAGAACAATTGGTCTAAAGAAAACACAATCACTTCACTCGGGGATTCACATGATTAACTGCTGAATTGACAAGCAGAAACAGGAGCCAAAAGACTACAACACTCCCACACAGTATTGGAAACCCATCTTACAGGAACAGAAAGGGTGGCAGGTGCTTACATAATAACACCGTTCAGATACCCAAAATATTAGCAATTTGGAAAAGTAAAGACAATAATAATCATCACTGTTGTGAATTCTAGTCCTAATGATGACTAACACAAAGTAGTTCTCTCACCCACTGCGAAGGGGTAAAGCTCAGGGGCTATCCACCTCAAGGATAACACATGCCCAAAAAAAATGTAAAAATGACAAAGGACACACTCACAGAGTTAACAGAATATGAACAATAACTGAGTGCACATGACGAGTAAGTAACCATTGTTACTGTCACTACCAACTGTGAACCAACAGTCACAGATAACATCTGATATCAAACTTAATATCAGTGAAAATTAGAATAAATTAGGATGCCCAGAGTCTCACATCCAAGGCAAATGAAATTTATGAACAAAATACAGCACCCATAGTAACGAACATCTAACTCGTTGGGTGGAAGTGAAATGAACAAAATCAGTTAAGTTTGCATTAGGCATAAGTACATTAGTTAATTGATTGAAGACAAAACAATCATACAAATTAATTGCCAATTAGCACATGGCAGGGACAATAGCCATGCTGTTAAATCAATATTCCAAGTGTAACTAGATTATTTTACAAAAATTATGTTCAATAAGTATTTGATTGAGATAGTGGTAAACAAATTAATTATCATAATAATACCTTAAGACTAATTACATAGTCGTTCAGCCTCTTGGGTTGACCCGAATAAACATTCACAGTCAATCAAGAATCATGGGTTGATAGAAATCATAAGAATTACAATATATATATTACTTATTACCAGTAATGAGAGCCATGTAGAGAATTAACAATAATATTATGAGCAGTCAGACTATATCACAATGTGAGAGTAGAATTGAGAAAAAGATCAAGAAATGTTTCAATAGGCATTTACCTTTTGTCATTCAACAACTTGGGTTGAACTGCCAAACACTGACCCATCAAACAAAGATTCAGGTTTGTTGAAATGACAAGATTACAATACATAATAATCAAGTGCAATACTGAATGAAGAAATATTTTATACTCAATTTTACATTTTGGTCATTGACCAACTTGGGTTGAGCTGTTGGACACTTATCCAGTCAATCAAAGACTTGGGTTGGTTCAATTGACAAAATTACAATACATATTAAATTCAGTGCATTAGTGAGAGCCATGTAGTGATTTAACAATTATTTAAAGAGCAGTCAGGGTATATTTTACAATAATTAAATTTAAATGAATGACAATTATGAGAGTGATAAGGAAATCCACAATAATAATATCTTAAATACTAATTAAATGTTGTCGTTCACCAACTTGGGTAGAACTGTTATGCATTGAGCCAGTCAATGAAATTGAGGGTTAATTGAAATGCCTCCAGATGACATAAGAGTACATTTCGAATTAGAGAAAAAAATTGATTTCTCTATACAGCTGTCATCCAATTAGAATAGCCCAAAATATGGAAATAGATTAGGATGACTAAATAGAAAAAATACAATAAGTCCAGGGCCAGGTTAAGCCAAACACATGTTACACAAAGCTAAAGAGGAAAATTTAATTTAGTGGCCACCATCAAGGGTAATGCAATTGCAAAGTTAATAATCGGGGTAAATACCCCATCCAGCCAATGCTGGGTGCTGATTGCAGCGAGTTAGAAACTAGCTGGGCGATGGGAGCGCAACCCCTACGCCGGATAACAATGGTATACACAAGCAAAAAACAGGTATACAATCAACTGCCAAATAGTCACAGAGCTAGACAAAGACCTGCCCCAGCAGTAAATAGACCCAAATAGTGAATAGCTATATAACTCAAGGTTCTGGTCCACATCGGAGGAATGATCAGGAAGACCAATGATCACTGGTGTAAACAGTCACTAAATAATCTTAATAGCCAATGACCCTCCGCGACTTAACTGGAAGCGAGCCACCTCGGGAATGTTCATGACTATTCTCCCCACTCCCTCCAGAATTCACAATAGCACTGTGCAAACACCGTTCCCCCTTCTGGTAGACACACATGATGAAGAGCAGGTAGAACCAACCAAAGTATAACAAAATAACAACTAATGCCCCATAAACAGGCAGCACCAACATCAACAAATTAATTAAGTATGAATTGGCAGTATGAATTGGCAGTATCAAATTGGCAGTATGGATTGGCAGTTTTACAATTATATAATTATTCAAGTAGCATACATTATAGTAAATTAAATGACAAATAGTGAAGAGAAATATCCAAACAATCAAGACCATAGTTAGATAATAAATGCTAGTATTTAGATTCCTTTATCACTCAACATATTATAAATTATTATTCACCATGATAAGGCTTTAATTGAGAAACATGACATATTCTCTCCTTGTTAGGACCAATATCGAGAACAGCGGTTACAGGAGAGACTAACTTTTTTATAATAAATGGGCCTTCCCATAGAGGGGTTAACTTTGCCATAATCTTGTCTGCCTTAGAACTGATTGGATGTTTCTTTGACAACACCCTATCTCCAGGTTTGAAAGTTATGTCAGAATGAGAATTATCAAACACTAGCTTTTGCTTAGATTTGGCTCTCTTCAAATTAGCAACTACCTGTTGCAAATAAGCTTCCCTCTCCTCTTCCAAAATATCATCCTCACACAGTTCTCTAGGAATAGACCATTGATTTATTAAAGGATGAAGCAATTGTCTGCCAAAAATTATCTTAGCGGGAGATTCTCCCGTGGCACTATGACAGGCAGAGTTAAAGGCAAAATTTAAATCTGACAAAAACTTGACCCAATTGTAATGTACATTGTTACAAAGAATTGACAATGCAGCTTTCAAATTTCTATGTAGCCTTTCAACTTGGTTAGAACTTGGTTGGTAAGGAGCTGTAAAAACCTGTTTAATCCCAAGTTGCAAACACATTTCCTTAACTAGGTGTGACTTGAACACCGCTGCATTGTGAGACACAAGAAATTTAGGATAACCAAACTTAGAAAAAACTCTTTGAGTAAGAACACTAACCACAGCACTGGAAGTGGCATTACGAACAGGTTCCAGGATACAAAATTTAGAGAATCCATCAATAATCGATAAGACATATTTGTGATTATTTTTCGTGGAAGGATAAGGTCCAACGAAATCGATATAAAGCCTTTCCCACACATGAGCAGGAAGGTTAGAAGACATCATACCCGGTGGGGCAGTATTCCTGGGTTTACATGTCTGACATAAATGACATTTACGAACCATATCAAAAATATGTTTTTTCATATCGCTCCACCAAAATTCCCTTTGGACCTTTTCATAGGTTTTGGCCATACCCAAATGAGCAGACACACTTAAACAGTGATAATATTGGAATATCATTGGCCGCAATACAACCGGCAAGACAATCTTTCCCTTTCGGGCATTGGCATTCCCATAACACAACAAATTGTCTTTGACAAAGTAATTTGGACAAGAGGAACAATCCTTATCCAATTTCTCAAAAACCTCCCTTAAGGTAGGGTCTGACCGTTGATGGTCACGAATATCCACAAATGATAAAGGAATATTATGTAAAACACAAGAAATGGGTGGACATGGCTCAACATTGGAACTGTCAGTTTGGATGACAGGCGGACTTCTGGAAAGGCAATCTGCTACGCTATTGCTGCCCCCACGAACATGGTGGATAGTAAAATTATAGGAAGACAGTTTTAACACCATTCTGCCTAATTTCCCTAACTACTTAGGGTGAGAGAACAACCAAGTAAGGGCCCCATTATCAGTATATAAATGGAATGGTTTTACTTGGAGGTATACATTAAATTTTTCTATGCCCCAACAAACTGCCATACATTCAAGTTCGTATGCGGACAATTTTTGTTCATGTGGCAACAAGGTTTTACTAGCGTATGCCACAGGGGCAAAATCACCATCTACTTTCTGATTTAATACGGCGGCTAACGCCAAACCACTGGCGTCCACAAACAAATGGAATTCCTCGTCAAAACGAGGAAAAGTTAGCACAGGTGGATTCATCAATGCTTTCTTGAGCTCAACAAAAGCCTCGTTCTCAACCGTTGACCAGCGAAAAGGAACATTCTTACGCTTTAGGTGATTTAAAGGAATAGAAATTTCAGAATACCTTGGTATGAACTTGGAATAAAACCCACACATGCCCAGGAATCTTGCAACATCTCTCGTATTCTTCGGAACAGGAAAGGATTCGATGGGTTTTATCCGGTCTGGATCGACACAAAGGGTTCCATTGCAAATTAGATGGCCTAAAAAGGCGATTGAAGTGCAGCCCAACTTAATCTTTTCTTCAGAAATAGTCAGACCAGCGAACCGAAGCCTACTAAGAACCTCTCTGACATGAGTTACGTGATATCTGGAATTCATAGAATAGATACATATATCGTCAATATAAGGGTACACAGACGAAAATAACAGATCACTCAAAACCTCGTTTATCAAACGAGTAAATACTTGACTGGAATTAGCAAAGCCAAACGGTAATTTTGTATACTGGAACATTCCAAAAGACGTTACGAAGCTTGTGTATTTCTTTGAATTTTCAGACAGCGGGATTTGATGAAAAGCAGAATTAAGATCTAGAATAGTGAAATACTTGGCATCAGCCAGATACTGAAAAGCGTGTTCCACAGAAGGAGTCGGATAACCGTCTTTCTTAATTTGTCTGTTAAGCTTACGATAATCAACAACTAACCTTTGCGAACCAAATGCAGCGTTTCTCGAAAGAAGAACAGCAGTTCACGAGAAACGCTTGTCCAAAGGACAAATATTCTTTCCAAGACGGGTGAGCAAGATGAGGTCAGAAATAGAAAAAACCACAAAAGTAAGACAATCTAACTAATCAAACACTGTATTTAAACAACAAGGTACAAACCAACAAAATTGAAATACTCTTCACCAATTTCGCGAAAACTAATAACTTGCACCGAAAGTCCATGGCGCACAAAGGAGAATCGACTAACACTACTCTCCTCTCACCTCGCCTCGATGTCGTCTCTTCGCCGTCTCGACTGGAACAGAGGGCGTGAGAGGGGAGGTATTCTCTGGGGTAAGGAGGGGGTATTTTCTGGAAGGTCAAAGTGCAATGGGGTTTAACGTGGAATATCATTGGTGCAAATTGAGGGGAGGAAAAGGTGGCATGATGTGAAGGGGGCGAGGTGGAAGCTTAGGATTGGGTGATCCGGGACTCTTTTTTCACTACGGCGGGGGAACACAAAATAACGGCTCGTACGATGGCCTAACTTCTGGTCTTCATCCGCACTTTGGGGGCTATATAAGTGGTAGAGCATCTGGAGAGGGAAAGGAGCGGCTGAAGGAGCGGCTGAATGAGCCGCTGAACGAGCCGCTGAACGAGCAGACGAAACGAAGCAGACGAAATCGATGCATTTTGGAATCGTAGGCATTGTTGGCGTCGTTGGCTCCGCCTGTCGTTAGCTACGCCTGTCGAGCAAGTCCTGCGGCTAAGTCCGGAGGGTAATTAGTCCGCCGAGGGGTAATGTCCAACGAGGGGGGGGGAGGGGGGGGGAACCAAAAAATGCCACAAAAGTAATGTTTCGTTCACTTTTTTACCTACCTGCCAGAGTTTGAAATCCATGCGATAAGATACATGCAACAGACGCTCAAAAAATCTTATATGACAATGCAGTGTAGATATGCCAAAATTGTTAGTGCCCTTATTAACTGATCTTTGGGCCAATTCATTAAATTTATTCATACTTGAAATTTTTGCCCCACAAATATAGCATTTCATGCTGCCACTCTCCGTCAATGCGTTGCATACCTAATTTGGACGTTTTCTTTTAGTTACACATAAAAATTAAATTATGACGTTTTTTGACAATTTTAAACGCTTTACCTTTCCGTTTATCATGGTGAGAAGCAGAGAAAAATTAATGGAGTAGTTTTTCCATTTGAATGCATTTAAAATATCACATTGCCTCTTTATATAAATTTCCTCTGCCTTCGCCACTTCTTTCGTCTCTTTGATCCATTGAAGGCAGAATCTTGTTGACGATGGCCTAGGGTTCATCCAAATAATTGCACCTAAAGTATAAGGAAATGTCTTTAAACATCAGAAAATATTATGAGTAATAATTAAATGTTTTTACAAGAGATTGCGGAAAACACCTATAATTCTTTGTCATTGTTACCTGTCTCGTCGTTCACTAAACGCAGTGGCACTAGGGAGCTGATGAACAAGTATTCATCCGACATCGATTCTTGATGCCATCTTTGCTTATACCAGGAATGGCCTGAGTTTCCGTCAAAACCATATTTACCAATTAATGTACAATTTATATTATGCGCGGTTGTTGAATCTCTGGAAATGCATTCCAAGATACGCAATGCTGTATGATCTAGGAGACTTTGAAGTTTAACTTCACATGAGTCCTCTAAAATTAAAGATTAAAAAAAACGCCAAAAAGGTTATTAAAAATAAAATATTTAAAAAGATATTAGCTTGTCCTTATAGAGTACACATACCTTGAAAAAGTGAGGAATCTTGAAGTGGTTAGCAATGTATCCTCACCATTACGAGTTATAGAGAGAATTTCGGGAGATCCAATTCTGACACCAACACGAGTGAAATCCGAGCTGAAGTTTCAAAATCTAATGCTTCGTACCATCACCAAAATGAAACTGAACGCTCCGGTGCATTTCATTGGAGATTAGGAATGTTTTCCCAAAAATATCCGCAAATAAAAGCGTAAAGGGATCCGCGGTGTCATAAAACGGACCCTTCGCCGAACGCCCAACCTCAATGCAGGGGGCGGGGTAATTGTAGCCGTGCGACACCAGCTGTGGGTTGGTGGCCTCGAAGAGACAATAATCCTGTGTGATATGCATGCGATGTCAGGTTGGTAAGAAGAGAAACTCCCGCGGTGCACCCAAAGAAAGAAGTTTTTCAGTACCTCCTAGACCTTTACCCCATGTGTTAAAATGCGTAATTTTTTCCGCGATTTCTGCAAAATATAATGCACGGAGGATCTTGTCAATGTTTGTATCTCGAAAATCTCCAAAGCGGAGTGGATGCGACTACAATCCAGTCCACACACTTGCCGCGCCACGTTACTCCCCGCTGCAGGCGGGTTCAACCAGACTCGACCGCGCGATCGAAAAACTGATGTGAAATTCGGCGTCGCAAACGGTCGCAGCATCACTCATCGGATTCGCACTGTGGAAGCTTTGTAGAGTTTCCCCATATAAGTTACTTCGTGATGCTCGGTGATGCAATTAACTATTTCTCTACCTATATGAAAAAAAGGACAAAAATTAAGGTATGCCATTTTGTTTAATATCTTTGGTAAATAATTACAAACATGTAAGCAGACTACATGAAAACAAAGACGAAAAACTGTTTCATCTAATTAAATGACATTTTATTCCAATTCATTATATATAATGCTTAGGTAAGGGCTTGATTTTGAAGATTTCGTGAAAAAATCGAGTGTAGGTAATTTTTGCGAAATTTGTGCAACTTTGACCTCATGCTAATTGTTAAGTGTTGTGTACTAAGGAAAATGCTTTGCATCATTGCATGCCCAGGTCCTTTGAGAATATTAATGCAAAGTTTCAGCTTCCTGGCTTGAAAAAATCACTTTTTGAATTTTGACCAGGTATTTACGATTTCCGACCACTGTGCGCCGGTGCGCTTCAATTAATGAAAATAATGGAAAACAGAATCTTTTTACAGTGACAGAGAGAACCAGGTAGGCTGGCTCACTTAGCTTGGATTGGGCAAATAGCTGGCTAATAAAGTGGAAACGGCTCGACTCCGATATTTCGACGAAGAAAAGCAACGTGCTATATATTTTTCCACGCCAACTCCTTTGATATCATATTACGATCCATAAACACAACGATTCATCCTCTTATTCTAATGGAAATGTAATGCTTCTAAAAGAAGATTGATAAACATACAAACCGGAAACAGCAAATGATACGCGGAAAAATATCATTGCTCCAAATTTTGTAGTAGCCCTGTATACGTGTCCGTTAATTATGAAAGATTCCTCTCTCACCACGCAATGCGCTAGGGTTCACGAAGAGTTCTCCACAATATCTCCATCGTTTGAATATTGGAAGAACAATCCCAACGGCCGATTTAACAGATTGAATTTCGAGTGCTAACGATTAATTTGTGTGTTACATTTTGGCCAATTATCACCTATTGGATGTAAACTGTTTCTGGACTTATGTGCATTATCCTCAGCTATCCAAGACATGTGATGTACTATTCCAAGCCTCATATCACGTTCAGGACTTACGACCGAGTCTCGGAATATAATCTGTACAAAAGTCCATTACTGTATGTATCAAAATTCAGTGCATTAGGTTTACTACTATTTACGGTTCCAAGGCACTGGAGATTCGAATATCCTACATTCGTACATAAGAAAGAACAAACTATAAATCTACACCACACTGTAATTGTCACACGCGGAAAAAATAAAGGAGCAGACAAAAAATATTTCCAACGAAATAATTTCGTTTTGATACATAACGTTTCATCAAAGTAATTGTTAAATCTTTAATTTCATGTAATGTGTTTTCGGCATCACATTATTCTCCAACTGTAAGAGGTAGTGATTCTTTGGAAACACCTTACCCTCAGGTACCTTTAAAGGAATGTGACGTCATCATCTTCGCTTCAATGAGATATATTTTTAAAGGCTCCTTTGTCACCATAGTGCTAAAATATCCATGTCATAAATCAAACACTTATATTTAATACTAACACTTATTATGCATTAATGTTTATTTAAGATTCCTCCAAAAATAAAAATTATTTATTTACTTTGTTGCCTAAGCGATTCTCCGGTAACATCAACGTAGGAGTATTTTGACAACGAGTCCTTAGATACGGAAATCATACGCTTGTACCAATCGTACTGAGCAGTGTGCAAACATTCTATAGCAGAGCAAAACTTTTCTCTTTTTCTCATTTAAATCCTTAATCCTTTTATCCCTTATCCTATACATCCTCTATACTTTATATCCTCTATCCTTTTCTACTCCATACCCTTTTTCCTTTTTTTCTAGTTCATTTAGAGAACAACTCCCAGGAATGTGCCTGCTCGACGGGTGCCGGTGAGTAAAATGTGCTTCTTATCTCATTAACTAACGTTACAGAACCCTAAAACACAGTAAATTCGAAAGCCATCGTTGCCAATTGGCATGTGTATCTTTCAACGTAATATATATGAGAATATGAAAAATTAGGAAGACATTAGTACTATAAGATGACCATATAACGGCTAAAACTTATTTAAGCGGTCAAATTCCCAATAAATATGAAGTATGCACCTAATTTTACTTTCGTTTGTTTCAATCAGCTTGCGTGAAATGTTTTAGTTTTTCAGCACTCAGTGACCAAGAAGTATAAATCCGGAATAATCGTCAATACTGAAATGTGGTGAAGTGTCCATTTTAAATGAAACATTATGAAAAATTTTTCTTAAACCTGTTACTTTAAATTGTCGAAATATCAATGTGCAATTAGTGCTGGTCTTTAAATAACTTCATGCAAGTCTGCGAATAAATAATGTCTATTGCCTTGTCATTTCCTTCCTTTGATATACGACGCGGTCATTTCCTCAAAACGCCTTAAAGCCATAAACTTCTCCCAAGTCAAGACCAGTGTTCGGAGTTAAATTTTATAAGTTCGGAATTAAATGTAACCATTAAATTATATAATAATTTAATGGTGAAATGTTATAAGTTTAATTCATCGCCCAGATCCTTATATAAATCATTAATTGTGAAAAAAAGCTTCGTGAAAAAAACTAGGAAACATTGTATGCTTTCATTCATTTCGGAGAAACAAGACCAGAGAAATAAACTGCTATGTATGCCCTATAGCTAAATTGTTTGAGAAAGTTAATTTACAAATAAGGCATTCATGCCATGAAGATATTGTCCATACTATAGAAAACAACAAATGGATTCAATCATTTCGAAAAGAATATTTCATTTAAAAGCAACAAAAAGACGATTTGATGATTTGCTACAAATAATGTATTTCCATACCATAATAAACTTTTTTCACAGAAAAACAAGTGCATAGTTACAGAATGGAATAAAATCAAATAATGGTATTGAGAGCTCATTAAGAAAAAATAAAAGGTTTTCCTCCACATTCAAAATTTCGTTTCAAGAATAAAATAGAAATAATAACTTTATTCAGAATTAAGTTTATCGTAGCATATAAATACGTATTTGAATGTGTGCTAATAGTTTAAAAACTTTTTTCGCATACAGGCTGGCGGTCCACTCTGCGAGAAAGAAGTATCGTCGTTGGACGAGAGGCAATAAGGTCGCTCCTGAGCTCCCAGGTAAGATGACCTTAGTGTTCATAGTTCTCCGTTTACTCTTCCGCCATCAAGGAATTTAAATCATTTAGAATCGGTCACACCTTCTCAAGACTGATATCAAAAATAAGTGCATTAGGTGACATTGCGAACAACTGTAAATTTCATTCAAAACTCCTTCCTGCTTGCTAAAACAGTTTAGATCGTATTGTTCCTACACCATTCATTTTTCAACATATATTTAATTCAATTTCACACATTATACACACAGTAAATATTCTTGTAAAGGACACAAGGGGAACAATCGAATTCAGCATGAATTTATATTTGAAAAATGGGATGAATTTCACTGTGAAGTGTACTGTACACATGGTCACGGCATCATAACAATACCAAAAAACTACTTTCTACCACAATTTTACGGTATCATACTGTAAATCATTGTACTATGATGAAAATTATGAACAAAGTATTAAGCTAATCAAATTAAACGGTACCCGTTAGCATAATTAAACAGTTAGCTTCTCAACTACATGGAAGTCATCTTCTTGTTCACATAAGATTTTAAGATTCCTAATCTATTTTTTCAATGAAGTCACCACTACCGACTTCAGAAGTTATTGTATTAAAAAGTCAAACATGACCTCCGCATATCAAAACATTTAAGCAAATGTTGTGGTTCCCTAAGTAACATTTCCGTCTCTTTGCCAAGTTCATATCTTAAAAATCAAATCAATGGTTTTCGAAGGTGATGATAATCCGGGAGCCAGTTCTTAAGGTTCTTATTAAATTAATTCCTCAATTTACATTTCAGTGGGTCCAGACGTCTTCAGGCCCTGCCCGGCTTTCGAGCGACGGTTGATAGGGTGAGAACATATATGACTTTTTATTATTATATTATATTTATTATTATTCTAGGTTATATTTATTATTATTCTAGGCTATATTTATTATTATTCTAGTTAACTCGATAAACGCTGAACAGCTCAGATCAAGAGATAATTGAAATTTAAATCGTGCACTGCATATTATTAATGTTACCCTGTTCATATTTTAGTCGTGTTAACAACGTGCGATTTCCTTTTAATTCCACCAGGTCTCGGATCCCCAGCGCCTCATCAGACAACCCCAGGCGGAAGAGGATTAAACGTACAGGGAAGGTTTTATGTACGTGTGCGTGCGTTTGCGTGTATGTGTGTGTGTTTGCGTGTGCTTGAGTGTGTGAATGACCCATTAATGTTGCATTTCAGGTGACATGACACTCCAATAGATGAGGGTAAGTTATGGAGATACTCCACTTCTATTTTAAATAATTTACTAATAATTTTTGAAAGACCTCCGTGAAATTCAGAGTTTCATTTGTCGAATGTCATCGTTTTTATCTCCGGGAATTTCTAATTCATATTGGGTGTCTCATCGTATTTCAGGAGTAATTTCATCGCAACGCCGGAGAATAATATGCTGTAAGGAAAGCAATGCGGCAATATGTGGCTGATGATACATACTGACCATCCTCCCTTCAGAATGCAGTCCTGAGAGTGATAGAAAACTTACATTTTGATTTACTCCTGTTCTGCTGACGGTTTTTGCAAGGATTCTCTACACCGTGATGCTTGAACCTCGTTAAATTACTAAAAGCAATATGTGAACCGGAACATAATAGAAGGCTACAAGGTAAAGTAGTTTTAACGGTATAGGAATAAGTTGAAAAAGGAATATAAAATTAATGTCATGAAGTTCACTGAGGAGAAGTTTCCTTCAATGTTGTGCTTGGGCTTTGTTGAAGTGTTCCTAATGCAAATTTTATTTTGTACTGTTTCTTTAAACTTGGAGTGACAAATCTTCTTTGATCTGTGTAGGATATATAATCACCTGATGGTGACGAAGAGCATGCTTCCCCTGGAAAAAGGAAGGCAGCTCATCCTTATTTTCCTTATTTGGAGTTCCAACTGAAAGAACTTCCAAACCAAGGACCTTCTAGAAACCAGGGTAGGCCAGTCGAGACCCAGGACAAAAGTTCAGGTGCAGATACCAATCGTGAGTACCATAGAAATTTATGTACTTTTATAGCCATAAAATGACCATAGTTTTCACTGGGAAAACATTATGCACATTTTACATGATAGATTTCTATTTATTTTACTTCTAGGACCACTGAAGAAGACGGACACACAAGTGCATTTGTGACTCTTCGGCACATAACTCGGTGATAATTGACTGGTTCTAGCAATGCAGAATGAGGCTTAGTAATTAAAGATGAAAATAAATGTAAAGCGTAAAATAGTATGTAGGAAATAAAGAAATGTTCTTACCCTAACATAGTGTTCAGAAAATTTATTTTTCAAGAGGAATTTACTCTCCGTTATACCTTTAGGCTTTTACTTGGATTATTTTTGGCGTGAAATGACCACTGTCGTCGAAGCACCCATAAAACACAAATTATTTTTTAGTGTTTATATCATCCATGAATCTACTTCTGTACTACCTATTCGATTACATTAAATCGCTCAACCACATTACATGATGACTACCTACGATGGGATCCACTAAAGTTTATTTATTATCCTCCCTACTAGTTCACTTTTAAGACAACGTGTTAGTCTGTATCCAGGTGAATGATTTACATTTGTATACATTTATAGTAAGTAGTTTTAGGTAGCACTGACATTTAACAGTCGAAAATTTACGATTTGCTCATGCATCAATTATTATTTAAGTGACTAAATACTCTTGCACTAAAGATTTGAATGCTGCATTGGGTCTTGGACAACATAATATTCTCTCATAATTTGTTTCTTACTCTGATGTATTACTGTATAGAGATACTGGAAATATAAACTTATTTTTGGCAGTAACAATCACCAATTTTTGTTCAATACAGTTGAGCACACTTAATCCGGGAACACCCATTATCCGGCAATTTTGCCACCCGGTGCTCAGTGGAAAATGCCAAAACGTCTTTACACCCAAGTAAAAATATATAGAAAAATGATTTCAATATATTTCAAAATCATTTTAAAGTCAAAAAGTCATAAGATAGCCAAATTCATGATTTTTCATCATTTTAAATTAATTAATTAAGTACTGCTCTTTTAATGTTCTGTATCATTCTTTCATTCGGTCGAAAACATGCACAGGACAACTGAGACATTTTCATTGCATAAAAAGGTGTTGCAAGCATATTTTGATATCATTTCAAAATTATTTTTAAATGAGCCACTAAATTATGATGAAATTCTTTTATAATAATATTGTAATAATCTTAGGATTCTTTAAGGCCAGGAGGATGGGTGGGAGTGAAAGTGCATCTGAAATGTGGTTTTAAACGCGATTCTCGATCTTGGAAAGCGATTCAACATCGGTCCACGGATCGTTCTTTCAATTGGACTTACTTTTTCAGCAAGCGCATCATTGACCTCATTTGAAGTGACCAAAAATATCATCTCATTTAGCACTTTCTCTGTGATCAGCTAGGTACGCTGAGATTGTAATACGATAGTTTTAGTGGCTTTAGCTTACTTTAAAATTGGAATTTCATAATTTTTTAAGTTCATTAGATAGATTCAAGAAAAAAATGTTTGATTGGCTTGTTTCAAGACCTTTTTATTCTTTGCAGGAATTTTTTTAAACCAAAATATAGAAGTGAAATAAATAGGATAAACAAGTTATGTTTGGTGTCCATAAATTAAATCACAATGTATAAGTTGCAATTTTCTGTTATTAATCCGTGTGTAAATCAAATTTTAAATGTTAATGTATTATATACTGTTTCAATGAGAAGGCTGCTTGGTTGTTATAAGTGTTGTCAAAGTTTAACAGAAATTGTATTTAAATTTTGTGTAATGGTTTTATTCCAACTTGTATATAGCAATTATTCGTATCATTATTGATTTAATGTTGAATCTTTGCATATATATGCTTGACTTTGTCTATTGCTGTTAAGGCCTAACGACAATAAAATCTTTATTATTATGAAGTAACCGAGAATTCTTGCGGTTCTGAGGAATTGGGTGATATTATTTTTCAGCAAAGTGAATTATATACAAAACAGAGAGGCATTTCATTCAAAACTGACGTCCAAGAGATCCGTGCGTTTTTCGGGATGAATATGGTAATGGGTTATCTTATTATTTGGATTATGTTTATATCTGGTTATTTGGATTATCTTGTGGTTCCAAGACTTAGAGAATATTTAACAATCAAGTTGCGGTGGCCAACCCTAGCGATGGCTTCCAGGGTATCGTGTAGGTGTAGATTTAGACTATTGGTCCTCTGACCCTGACATGCTAGTGACATAAATTGCCAATGTAATGCCTCGAAAGCGGTTTGAAGAGTGATCAGGAATGCGTCACATTTTGCAAACAATGAAGAGATGCTTCCCAGAAGCCACCATAATTATGATAGAGCTTTGAAAGTACGACCCCTGATTCGTCACTTTAATCGATGCTTCCAGAATGCACGGAAATCAAGCAAACAGCAGTCAGTAGATAATCATATGATACGATTCAAAGACATAACATCATGAAGTAATGTAAAAAAAGTAAACCCATAATGTGCGGTTTCAAGATGTGGTGCAGATGCGATTCAAAATCTGGCTATTTGTATCAATTCGACTTATATACTGGCAAGAAAACAGACACAACATGAGAGCGTGGTAACCATGCTGAATAAACCGCCTGCCAATTGTTTTGCGAGATTTACCTAGACAACTTTTTCAATTCACCGTTACTACAGTTGAAATCTCAGCAACAGCAAATACTCATATGTGGAACAGAAAACTTATACCAAAGAATCTCAAGCAGGAATAAGACTTGAAACGTGGTGAAAGACAAATGCTTTCATCAATTGGTATAACTTGTGTCAAGTGGATGGATAACATATCTGTAGTAATGTTCTCTAATTTTCTGAATTCCAGCACATCACTCACTGTGTCTTAGGCAACAAGAAATGTATAAAAGATACAAATTCCTTGCCCAGAGATAGAGATTTCCCACAACAAATTTATGGGCGGCGTCGATCTCATGGACCAGAAAAAGATTACCTACTTACGAAGTCGACAGCAAGGCAAAGATAAAGTACTACTTTCGAATATTTTTCAACTTGATGGATATAGCTGTGAACAACGCTCACTGTATTTATGTGCAGCTGCATCATTACGTGAAACCCCAGTATGAGGCCATATCGCCTCTGTAGTACAGGCAACTCATCGCTAGATTCCTCATCGGACATTGTACAAATAGGAAGAGAAGTCTCCAAGCAACTCCTGTCCGGAGCATCATACCAATCTCTCACCCTCAACACAAGTTATTAAAAATTGAAAAACGGAAGAGGTGCTAAATGTGCAAAGGAAAGAATTGAGAATCGTCTCACGGAATATTACCCAAAATGAGAATTTGACTGGTTTCATCAGAAACATTCAACTGCTTCCTTATAAAAGTAATTTCTTCACAGTAATAAATGGATCTTTCTCCGTTAAGGAAAAATATTGAGTAGCTTCAGCTACCTCTAATAAACCCGATACAGGCCTAAAGCGGAAAATGTATGAAATGAGCATTTTGGCCTAGGTATGCAAGCCTCATAACACAAAATTCTCTTATCGACCAGAGGGACATATATGTCCCAACCTGTATCTCAAGAACTATAAAAGATATCACTTTAAAACAAAGATTTTTGAAATCTATGCATCAATTTGTACACAAATTGATGAATGAAACAGCAAAAATTGGCCTACAACCCTAATGGTCTTTAAAGGGCTAGAGATAGTACTAAAAATGTGGATTTTTTTTATGTGCTACTTAGGCAAGTGAATTATCGAAATTTGAAGTAGTGCCCATAAATGTATAAATACCCAGCTCTTTTTTGTTTAAAAGTATGCATAGTACTTTCAAGTTTTGTCGGAAAGTTATTATTAGGACGATTATGGGAAGTAGCCGTCAATTTGTGGAAGTCCATTTTGTAATATCGAATTAAAGACTGCAAATCTGCTGGCTTTACTTCAACCGGTTTCTCCAGACGGTATCATCATCAGCACTGGTTTTAGTACCTGATGATACCATAGTGTACTATACTATAGAGTAGGCTAAATGTAGTCTGAACTTTCGAGGAGTGTTAGTAGCAGAAGTATAGTATCAATAGGGCTAGGAATGAGTGGGTCATGAAAGAATGTGGGTTCGATACTGCTCCAGTAATAGACAAATGTGATGGTTGTGCTTTGTTCATTTCACCATGTTGAGGTAATGGATGATTGTCGATAGACGAGACAGTTATTTAAGAGTTAAATGAATGGTGTGAGAGGTAGGGGTGGACAGAGAAAGTGGTTGTTGAAGGGGAGGAATGAATTATAGGAGTCTTAGGAACTGGAGAGTGTGAATGAAGCAATGTATATAGGAGTAAATAGAGGCGAACACCTTTTTAAAGGTTTGCAAGCCTGTCAGAGTGGACGAAGCTGTTGTAGTAGAGCAAGGTATACAAGCATATCATTATAAGTATTACTTTTCGACTGCGCCTATCTCGGAAGTGAATGGTATGATTACAGGCATGTTAAAGAAGATTTGGAAAGAATAGAATAAATAATTTTTAAATTAGTTTAAATGCATTTCAAAACATTTTCAAATATATTTCAAAACATTTTCAAATATATTTCAAAACATTTTCAAATATATTTCAAAATATTTTAAATATTTTTAAAATAATTTAAACTTTTTAATTTTAAATTATTCAGTAACTTGAACTAAACATACAAAATTAAGAATATCGCCAAGATAGGCTAGTTTACAGATAGGCCACTTTCATTGGCTCGCGCATTTTTCATTGACCACTGGACATAATTTGATAAAAATATTTGTTATCTGCTTATGTTTCTCCCTAACCATTTCTCATCTATATAGTTGTGGCAACAGCTAAAGATTGAGCATCAGTACAGAACGTTGACGTTTGCAGAAGAAGTGCAAGTTGTGAAAAAGCTTGACTCCACCGCATCGATCGGTAAATCGTTTGTCTGAAACATACACCGAGGGATCTTCAACAGTGTAACCATATAACACATTTACAAGCAGAAAGAGATAATCCTAAAAATTTTACAGCTAAATTGACACGAAGATATGGGCAGCAGAGAGAAGAACTATGATAGGCGATTTAAATGTTGATTTTACATCGCGTGGTTAATTCGATTGGTTCGAAGTGAGGGGCTTAGTCAGTAAGGCCGGCTAAATGCTAATGAAGCAGACTCAATTATTTCAGAAACAAATATAATCTAAAAGGTGTAATGTGGGAAAGTTTGCGGCCATGGAAGAGTAGAGTCAGTTCTAAAACACGAGTGCTTCAAATTGTGGCCTGCTTTGAGGCTTGATGTAATATCAAAAAAATGGGGATTTCAAAGGCTTTCATGTTTAAAAGGATTGGAGTTGGTTGACTTTGCAAACAGCATCCATAACCCTGAATTAAAGGAAATGGAATTGGTAAATTAAGAGGCATGGATAGATGGCGACCATGATAGTGCTCACCGAACAACATTTCACCGATGATGAAATCACTGAAATGGTACTTCGTAACAATAAGTTAGAGTGGAGTTGAAGATGAAGAGGCTAAAATAGTTCAAGGAAGACTACCTACAATTAATCTTTAAAGAATCTTTAAATTAATCAATTAATCTTTAAAGAATCATCCAGTGCGGTCGCCCCGGACGTAGAGATGATCGGCATTTCACACGAAACCACGAGTTCACATCGCGCTGAATCAGCTGATAACATATCAAGCACGGCGGAAAAATATGTTGCGAGAAGCACAGTATAAGAAATATCAAATTTTTCATACCCTTTTCCAATAATAATATTACGATTTTAATAAAATTACCTTAAACTATATAGGTATTTTTCCCGTCTCATAAGGATGAGAATTTATTTGAAAATTGTAATGAGGTCAAAACTTTTGAAGTACCACAAGGGCAATCTCATTCACACAAATTATTGATAAAAAACTGATCGCCAAACCTAAGTGATCGACGAATACAAAATGTTCCCAAGAAATTTCAAGGATAAAATCCGCTACGCTACTTTCAAGCTCCTTTTCATCCGCGGAAATTAATTTATTCAGGATAGTTATTTAATTTCTAGCAGAGCGAAAGATAGGCATAAGTTCTTTGATTTCTAGCAAAGAGTTTACGGTAGAGCGTCAAGACTATTGTAGGAAAGTCGAGAAAATTGAGAGGGAACATCAGACACTCGAAAATATCTTTCGAGATGTTCGGTGGCAAATAGCGGCTATCATTTGAAAATCTGACATATTTGAGTGATAATAGAACAAGAAATAGATGCTCGAAAAACTTTTTCTTAATATGAAAACGCTCGAGAAAGAAAAGCATTTACAAATGAAGGGTAATTACTTTCTCCAATTCCCAGTTTTCCCTCGCCATGGCCCTCCTCATCGATGACGAAGATCTTGCTGTACCTACGTCATAGGTGAGTTGAATAACTGCCTCCTATAATCAATTCAAACCATTAAGAGATGAAACCGCATTTCTCCCTTAATTATCCATAATATAATTGAAAATGTAACCAGAATATTTTAATTTACATCTTTTTGAAGTCAATATTTGGCTCCATATGATACAAACTTATCGGATTATGGTTTCTCCTAAAGTTTATTTAAAAATGGATAATTTTTCTGGAGTAGTTTCGTCGTTAATTTATTGAATTCTAAAGGTTATTGAAATTACTCAATAGGAAATAGTATCAAAAAATCCTAATTTATTTCTACGAAGTAGAAAAAACTGTAAATAAAATTCCATAAACATAGGCCTTCGCCACCTTTTGCAATGAAACATATCAGTATTTACTAACCAAGGAGCCACTGAAATCGTTCTATATTTTAAAGGGAATCTTGAGAAATATGTACAAGAATGTATGTAAAACGTACAAGGTGTTAATATAAAGTAATCAGAATGATAGCATGTTTTCGATCATGCTTCACTGGTGACGTGCCATAAAATAAAAGTTCATAACTAACCTCTAATGGCCATTTCTAGAGGAATTATTTTAAAATATCCGTGAAGTGATTATAAATGTCAATGAAAGTGTAAAACTCACCAATCGCGAACATAGGTACTATCTTTTGAGAAGAGGCGCGTATTACTACCAAGCCTTTTCCTAATTGTGAGAAGAATCTAATGACCCTCTACCCACTCTGAGCCGTCACTGCCGCACCAACGAATGAATAGGAGGCACGCCTACACAAGTCGGGTGCTCCAAGATAGAAACAGGGAGAGAAAATAAATGTGCGGGAGGGAAATAATAACGGGAGTAGGGGATGATCGCTCACCTGTCTCTGGTTTCCTCCATTTCTGACGAGCGCTCTAAAGTTCTTCCTCGATTGATATGCCGGCGAGTCGACTCCCGACATGCCATGAGGATAAAGGCGGATTGCACACTCTCGACTACAGACAGACACACTGTACCGCAGCACACGAATAAACTCGGGACAGTTGAACGTCAGAATGAAACAAATGATGGCCGGATTGCGCCCAGAGTGAGAAGGAGGGAATTTAAAAACAGGGCAGGTAGGGAAATTAAATAGGCCTACCTCCCGATTGGTGCCGACATACCCTATATCAACTTTGGGGAGTGCCACAGCAATTTCGCATCAAACGTATTAGATCAGCGCCAACAAGAGCTTGTCAACAACTTAGACAATTTCTTTGACATTGCAACGCCGGTGCGCTTCAATTAATGAAAATAATGGAAGACAGAATCTTTTTACAGTGACAGAGAGAACCAGGTAGGCTGGCTCACTTAGCTTGGATTGGGCAAATAGGTGGCTAATAAAGTGGAAACGGCTCGACTCTGATATATCGACGAAGAAAAGCAACGTGCTACATATTTTTCCACGCCAACTCCTTTGATATCATATTACGATCCATAAACACAACGATTCATCCTCTTATTCTAATGGAAATGTAATGCTTCTAAAAGAAGATTGATAAACATACAAACCAGACACAGCAAATGATACGCGGACAAATATCATTGCTCCAAATTTTGTAGTAGCCCTGTATAGGTGTCCGTTAATTATGAATGATTCCTCTCTCACCACGCAATGCGCTAGGGTTCACGAAGAGTTCTCCACAATATCTCCATCGTTTGAATATTGGAAGAAAAATCCCAACGGCCGATTTAACAGATTGAATTTCGAGTGCTAACGATTAATTTGTGTGTTACATTTTGGCCAATTATCACCTATTGGATGTAAACTGTTTCTGGACTTATGTGCATTATCCTAAGCTATCCAAGGCATGTGATGTACTATTCCAAGCCTCATATCACGTTCAGGACTTACGACCGAGTCTCGGAATATAATCTGTACAAAAGTCCATTACTGTATGTATCAAAATTCAGTGCATTAGGTTTACTATTATTTACGGTTCCAAGGCACTGGAGATTCGAATATCCTACATTCGTACATAAGAAAGAACAAACTATAAATCTACACCACACTGTAATTGTCACACGCGGAAAAAATAAAGGAGCAGACAAAAAATATTTCCAACGAAATAATTTCGTTTTGATACATAACGTTTCATCAAAGTAATTGTTAAATCTTTAATTTCATGTAATGTGTTTTCGGCATCACATTATTCTCCAACTGTAAGATGTAGTGATTCTTTGGAAACACCTTACCCTCAGGTACCTTTAAAGGAATGTGACGTCATCATCTTCGCTTCAATGAGATATATTTTTAAAGGCTCCTTTGTCACCATAGTGCTAAAATATCCATGTCATAAATCAAACACTTATATTTAATACTAACACTTATTATGCATTAATGTTTATTTAAGATTCCTCCAAAAATAAAAATTATTTATTTACTTTGTTGCCTAAGCGATTCTCCGGTAACATCAACGTAGGAGTATTTTGACAACGAGTCCTTAGATACGGAAATCATACGCTTGTACCAATCGTACTGAGCAGTGTGCAAACATTCTCTAGCAGAGCAAAACTTTTCTCTTTTTCTCATTTAAATCCTTTATATCCTTTATCTATTTTCTTCTTTATCCTTTATATACTTTATCCTTTAAATCCTTAATCCTTTTATCCCTTATCCTATACATCCTCTATACTTTATATCCTCTATCCTTTTCTACTCCATATCCCTTTTTCCTTTTTTTCTAGTTCATTTAGAGAAAAACTCCCAGGAATGTGCCTGCTCGACGGGTGCCGGTGAGTAAAATGTGCTTCTTATCTCATTAACTAACGTTACAGAACCCTAAAACACAGTAAATTCGAAAGCCATCGTTGCCAATTGGCATGTGTATCTTTCAACGTAATATATATGAGAATATGAAAAATTAGGAAGACATTAGTACTATAAGATGACCATATAACGGCTAAAACTTATTTAAGCGGTCAAATTCCCATAAATTTAAGCGGTCAAATTCCCCAATTCCAATAAATATGAAGTATGCACCTAATTTTACTTTCGTTTGTTTCAATCAGCTTGCGTGAAATGTTTTGGTTTTTCAGCACTCAGTGATCAAGAAGTATAAATCCGGAATAATCGTCAATACTGAAATGTGGTGAAGTGTCCATTTTAAATGAAACATTATGAAAAATTTTTCTTAAACCTGTTACTTTAAATTGTCGAAATATCAATGTGCAAGTAGTGCTGGTCTTTAAATAACTTCATGCAAGTCTGCGAATAAATGATGTCTATTGCCTTGTCATTTCCTTCCTTTGATATACGACGCGGTCATTTCCTCAAAACGCCTTAAAGCCATAAACTTCTCCCAAGTCAAGACCAGTGTTCGGAGTTAAATTTTATAAGTTCGGAATTAAATGTAACCATTAAATTAAATAATAATTTAATGGTGAAATGTTATAAGTTTAATTCATCGCCCAGATCCTTATATAAATCATTAATTGTGATAAAAAGCTTCGTGAAAAAAACTAGGAAACATTGTATGCTTTCATTCATTTCGGAGAAACAAGAACAGAGAAATAAACTGCCCTATAGCTAAATTGTTTGAGAAAGTTAATTTACAAATAAAGCATTCATGCCATGAAGATATTGTCCATACTATAGAAAACAACAAATGGATTCAATCATTTCGAAAAGAATATTTCATTTAAAAGCAACAAAAAGACGATTTGATGATTTGCTACAAATAATGTATTTCCATACCATAATAAACTTTTTTCACAGAAAAACAAGTGCATAGTTACAGAATGGAATAAAATCAAATAATGGTATTGAGAGCTCATTAAGAAAAAATAAAAGGTTTTCCTCCACATTCGAAATTTCGTTTCAAGAATAAAATAGAAATAATAACTTTATTCAGAATTAAGTTTATCGTAGCATATAAATACGTATTTGAATGTGTGCTAATAGTTTAAAAACTTTTTTCGCATACAGGCTGGCGGTCCACTCTGCGAGAAAGAAGTATCGTCGTTGGACGAGAGGCAATAAGGTCGCTCCTGAGCTCCCAGGTAAGATGACCTTAGTGTTCATAGTTCTCCGTTTACTCTTCCGCCATCAAGGAATTTAAATCATTTAGAATCGGTCACACCTTCTCAAGACTGATATCAAAAATAAGTGCATTAGGTGACATTGCGAACAACTGTAAATTTCATTCAAAACTCCTTCCTGCTTGCTAAAACAGTTTAGATCGTATTGTTCCTACACCATTCATTTTTCAACATATATTTAATTCAATTTCACACATTATTCACACAGTAAAATATTCTTGTAAAGGACACAAGGTGAACAATCGAATTCAGCATGAATTTATATTTGAAAAATGGGATGAATTTCACTGTGAAGTGTACTGTACACATGGTCACGGCATCATAATAATACCAAAAAACTACTTTCTACCACAATTTTACGGTATCATACTGTAAATCATTGTACTATGATGAAAATTATGAACAAAGTATTAAGCTAATCGAATTAAACGGTACCCGTTAGCATAATTAAACAGTTAGCTTCTCAACTACATGGAAGTCATCTTCTTGTTCACATAAGATTTTAAGAGCCTAATCTATTTTTTCAATGAAGTCACCACTACCGACTTCAGAAGTTATTGTATTAAAAAGTCAAACATGACCTCCGCATATCAAAACATTTAAGCAAATGTTGTGGTTCCCTAAGTAACATTTCCGTCTCTTTGCCAAGTTCATATCTTAAAAATCAAATCAATGGTTTTCGAAGGTGATGATAATCCTGTAGCCAGTTCTTAAGGTTCTTATTAAATTAATTCCTCAATTTACATTTCAGTGGGTCCAGACGTCTTCAGGCCCTGCCCGGCTTTCGAGCGACGGTTGATAGGGTGAGAACATATATGACTTTTTATTATTATATTATATTTATTATTATTCTAGGTTATATTTATTATTATTCTAGGCTATATTATTTATTATTATTCTAGTTAACTCGATAAACGCTGAACAGCTCAGATCAAGAGATGATTGAAATTTAAATCGTGCACTGCATATTATTAATGATACCCTGTTCATATTTTAGTCGTGTTAACAACGTGCGATTTCCTTTTAATTCCACCAGGTCTCGGATCCCCAGCGCCTCATCAGACAACCCCAGGCGGAAGAGGATTAAACGTACTGGGAAGGTTTTATGTACGTGTGCGTGCGTTTGCGTGTATGTGTGTGTGTTTGCGTGTGCTTGAGTGTGTGAATGACCCATTAATGTTGCATTTCAGGTGACATGACACTCCAATAGATGAGGGTAAGTTATGGAGATACTCCACTTCTATTTTTAATAATTTACTAATAATTTTTGAAAGACCTCAGTGAAATTCAGAGTTTCATTTAACGAATGTCATCGTTTTTATCTCCGGGAATTTCTAATTCATATTGGGTGTCTCATCGTATTTCAGGAGTAATTTCATCGCAACGCCGCAGAATAATATGCTGTAAGAAAAGCAATGCGGCAATATGTGGCTGATGATACATACTGACCATCCTCCCTTCAGAATGCAGTCCTGAGAGTGATAGAAAACTTACATTTTGAATTACTCCTGTTCTGCTGACGGTTTCTGCAAGGATTCTCTACACCGTGATGCTTGAACCTCGCTAAATTACTAAAAGCAATATGTGAACCGGAACATAATAGAAGACTACAAGGTAAAGTAGTTTTAACGGTTAGGAATAAGTTGAAAAAGGAATATAAAATTAATGTCATGAAGTTCACTGAGGAGAAGTTTCCTTCAATGTAGTGCTTGGGCTTTGTTGAAATGTTCCTAATGCAAATTTTATTTTGTACTGTTTCTTTAAACTTAGAGTGACAAATCTTCTTTGATCTTTGTAGGATATATAATCACCTGATGGTGACGAAGAGCATGCTTCCCCTGGAAAAAGGAAGGCAGCTCATCCTTATTTTCCTTATTTGGAGTTCCAACTGAAAGAACTTCCAAACCAAGGACCTTCTAGAAACCAGGGTAGGCCAGTCGAGACCCAGGACAAAAGTTCAGGTGCAGATACCAATCGTGAGTACCATAGAAATTTATGTACTTTTATAGCCATAAAATGACCATAGTTTTCACTGGGAAAACATTATGCACATTTTACATGATAGCTTTCTATTTATTTTACTTCTAGGACCCCTGAAGAAGACGGACACACAAGTGCATTTGTGACTCTTCGGCACATAACTCGGTGATAATTGACTGGTTCTAGCAATGCAGAATGAGGCTTAGTAATTAAAGATGAAAAAAAGTGTAAAGCGTAAAATAGTATGTAGGGAATAAAGAAATGTTCTTACCCTAACATAGTGTTCAGAAAATTTATTTTTCAAGAGGAATTTACTCTCCGTTATACCTTTAGGCTTTTACTTGGACTATTTTTGGCGTGAAATGACCACTGCCGTCGAAGCACCCATAAAACACAAATTATTTTTTAGTGTTTATACCATCCATGAATCTACTTCTGTACTACCTATTCGATTACATTAAATCGCTCAACCCCATTACATGATGACTACCTACAATGGGATCCACTAAAGTTTATTTATTATCCTCCCCACTAGTTCACTTTTAAGACAACGTGTTAGTCTGTATCCAGGTGAATGATTTACATTTGTATACATTTATAGTAAGTAGTTTTAGGTAGCACTGACATTTAACAGTCGAAAATTTACGATTTGCTCATGCATCAATTATTATTTAAGTGACTAAATACTCTTGCACTAAAGATTTGAATGCTGCATTGGGTCTTGGACAACATAATATTCTCTCATAATTTGTTTCTTACTCTGATGTATTACTGTATAGAGATACTGGAAATATAAACTTATTTTTGGAAGTAACTATCACCAATTTTTGTTCAATACAGTTGAGCACCCTTAATCCGGGAACACCCATTATCCGGCAATTTTGCCACCCGGTGCTCAGTGGAAAATGCCAAAACGTCTTTACACCCAAGTAAAAAAATATAGAAAAATGATTTCAATATATTTAAAAATCATTTTAAAGTCAAAAAGTCATAAGATAGCCAAATTCATGATTTTTCATCATTTTAAATTAATTAATTAAGTACTGCTCTTTTAATGTTCTGTATCATTCTTTCATTCGGTCAAAAACATGCACAGGACAACTGAGACATTTTCATTGCATAAAAAGGTGTTGCAAGCATATTTTGATATCATTTCAAAATTATTTTTAAATGAGCCACTAAATTATGATGAAATTCTTTTATAATAATATTGTAATAATCTTAGGATTCTTTAAGGCCAGGAGGATGGGTGGGAGTGAAAGTGCATCTGAAATGTGGTTTTAAACGCGATTCTCGATCTTGGAAAGCGATTCAACATCGGTCCACGGATCGTTCTTTCAATTGGACTTACTTTTTCAGCAAGCGCATCATTGACCTCATTTGAAGTGACCAAAAATATCATCTCATTTAGCACTTTCTCTGTGATCAGCTAGGTACGCTGAGATTGTAATACGATAGTTTTAGTGGCTTTAGCTTACTTTAAAATTGGAATTTCATAATTTTTTAAGTTCATTAGATAGATTCAAGAAAAAAATGTTTGATTGGCTTGTTTCAAGACCTTTTTATTCTTTGCAGGAATTTTTTTAAACCAAAATATAGAAGTGAAATAAATAGGATAAACAAGTTATGTTTGGTGTCCATAAATTAAATCACAATGTATAAGTTGCAATTTTCTGTTATTAATCCGTGTGTAAATCAAATTTTAAATGTTAATGTATTATATATTGCATACTGTTTCAACGAGAAGGCTGCTTGGTTGTTATAAGTGTTGTCAAAGTTTAACAGAAATTGTATTTAAATTTTGTGTAATGGTTTTATTTCAACTTGTATATAGCAATTATTCGTATCATTATTGATTTAATGTTGAATCTTTGCATATATATGCTTGACTTTGTCTATTGCTGTTAAGGCCTAACGACAATAAAATCTTTATTATTATGAAGTAACCGAGAATTCTTGCGGTTCTGAGGAATTGGGTGATATTATTTTTCAGCAAAGTGAATTATATACAAAACAGAGAGGCATTTCATTCAAAACTGACGTCCAAGAGATCCGTGCGTTTTTCGGGATGAATATGGTAATGGGTTATCTTATTATTTGGATTATCTTGATATCTGGTTATTTGGATTATCTTGTGGTTCCAAGACTTAGAGACTATTTAACAATCAAGTTGCGGTGGCCAACCCTAGCGATGGCTTGCAGGGTATCGTGTATGTGTAGATTTAGACTATTGGTCCTCTGACCCGGACATGCTAGTGACATAAATTGCCAATGTAATGCCTCGAAAGCGGTTTGAAGAGTGATCAGGTTTGCGTAACATTTGGCAAACAATGAAGAGATGCTTCCCAGAAGCCACCATAATTATGATAGAGCTTTGAAAGTACGACCCCTGATTCGTCACTTTAATCGATGCTTCCAGAATGCACGGAAATCAAGCAAACAGCAGTCAGTAGATAATCATATGATACGATTCAAAGACATAACATCATGAAGAAATGTAAAAAACGTAAACCCATAATGTGCGGTTTCAAGATGTGGTGCAGATGCGATTCAAAATCTGGCTATTTGTATCAATTCGACTTATATACTGGCAAGAAAACAGACACAACATGAGAGCGTGGTAACCATGCTGAATAAACCGCCTGCCAATTGTTTTGCGAGATTTACCTAGACAACTTTTTCAATTCACCGTTACTACAGTTGAAATCTCAGCAACAGCAAATACTCATATGTGGAACAGAAAACTTATACCAAAGAATCTCAAGCAGAAATAAGACTTGAAACGTGGTGAAAGCCAAATGCTTTCATCAATTGGTATAACTTGTGTCAAGTGAATGGATAACATATCTGTAGTAATGTTCTCTACTTTTCTGAATTCCAGCACATCACTCACTGTGTCTTAGGCAACAAGAAATGTATAAAAGATACAAATTCCTTGCCCAGAGATAGAGATTTCCCACAACAAATTTATGGGCGGCGTCGATCTCATGGACCAGAAAAAGATTAGAAATAGGAAGAGAAGTCTCCAAGCAACTCCTGTCCGGAGCATCATACCAATCTCTCACACTCAACACAAGTTATTAAAAATTGAAAAACGGAAGAGGTACTAAATGTGCAAAGGAAAGAATTGAGAATCGTCTCACGGAATATTACCCAAAATGAGAATTTGACTGGTTTCATCAGAAACATTCAACTGCTTACTTATAAAAGTAATTTCTTCACAGTAATAAATGGATCTTTCTCCGTTAAGGAAAAATATTGAGTAGCTTCAGCTACCTCTAATAAACCCGATACAGGCCTAAAGCGGAAAATGTATGAAATGAGCATTTTAGCCTAGGTATGCAAGCCTCATAACACAAAATTCTCTTATCGACCAGAGGCACATATATGACCCAACCTGTATCTCAAGAACTATAAAAGATATCACTTTAAAACAAAGATTTTTGAAATCTATGCATCAATTTGTACACAAATTGATTAATGAAACAGCAAAAATTGGCCTACAACCCTAATGGTCTTTAAAGGGCTAGAGATAGTACTAAAAATGTCGATTTTTTTTATGTGCTACTTAGGCAAGTGAATTATCGAAATTTGAAGTAGTGCCCATAAATGTATAAATACCCAGCTCTTTTTTGTTTAAAAGTATGCATAGTACTTTCAAGTTTTGTCGGAAAGTTATTATTAGGACGATTATGGGAAGTAGCCGTCAATTTGTGGAAGTCCATTTTGTAATATCGAATTAAAGACTGCAAATCTGCTGTCTTTACTTCAACCGGTTTCTCCAGACGGTATCATCATCAGCACTGGTTTTAGTACCTGATGATACTATAGTGTACTATACTATAGAGTAGGCTAAATGTAGTCTGAACTTTCGAGGAGTGTTAGTAGCAGAAGTATAGTATCAATAGGGCTAGGAATGAGTGGGTCATGAAAGAATGTGGGTTCGATACTGCTCCAGTAATAGACAAATGTGATGGTTGTGCTTTGTTCATTTCGCCATGTTGAGATAATGGATGATTGTCGATAGACGAGACAGTTATTTAAGAGTTAAATGAATGGTGTGAGAGGTAGGGGTGGACAGAGAAAGTTGTTGTTGAAGGGGAGGAATGAATTATAGGAGTCTTAGGAACTGGAGAGTGTGAATGAAGCAATGTATATAGGAGTAAATAGAGGCGAACACCTTTTTAAAGGTTTGCAAGCCTGTCAGAGTGGAGGAAGCTGTTGTAGTAGAGCAAGGTATACAAGCATATCATTATAAGTATTACTTTTCGACTGCGCCTATCTCGGAAGTTAATGGTATGATTACAGGCATGTTAAAGAAGATTTGGAAAGAATAGAATAAATAATTTTTAAATTAGTTTAAATGCATTTCAAAACATTTTCAAATATATTTCAAAACATTTTCAAATATATTTCAACACATTTTCAAATATATTTCAAAATATTTTAAATATATTTAAAATAATTTAAACTTTTTAATTTTAAATTATTCAGTAACTTGAACTAAACATACAAAATTAAGAATATCGCTAAGATAGGCTAGTTTACAGATAGGCCACTTTCATTGGCTCGCGCATTTTTGATTGACCACTGGACATAATTTGATAAAATTATTTGTTATCTGCTTATGTTTCTCCCTAACCATTTCTCACCTATATAGTTGTGGCAACAGCTAAAGATTGAGCATCAGTACAGAACGTTGACGTTTGCAGAAGAAGTGCAAGTTGTGAAAAAGCTTGACTCCATCGCATCGATCGGTAAATCTTTTGTCTGAAACATACACCGAGGGATCTTCAACAGTGTAACCATATAACACATTTACAAGCAGAAAGAGATAATCCTAAAAATTTTACAGCTAAATTGACACGAAGATATGGGCAGCAGAGAGAAGAACTATGATAGGCGATTTAAATGTTGATTTTACATCGCGTGGTTAATTCGATTGGTTCGAAGTGAGGGGCTTAGTCAGTAAGGCCGGCTAAATGCTAATGAAGCAGACTCAATTATTTCAGAAACAAATATAATCTAAAAGGTGTAATGTGGGAAAGTTTGCGGCCATGGAAGAGTAGAGTCAGTTCTAAAACACGAGTGCTTCAAATTGTGGCCTGCTTTGAGGCTTGATGTAATATCAAATAAATGGAATTTTAAAGGCTTTCATGTTTAAAAGGATTGGAGTTGGTTGACTTTGCAAACAGCATCCATAACCCTGAATTAAAGGAAATGGAATTGGTAAATTAAGAGGCATGGATAGATGGCGACCATGATAGTGCTCACCGAACAACATTTCACCGATGATGAAATCACTGAAATGGTACTTCGTAACAATAAGTTAGAGCGGAGTTGAAGATGAAGAGGCTAAAATAGTTCAAGGAAGACTACCTACAATTAATCTTTAAAGAATCTTTAAATTAATCAATTAATCTTTAAAGAATCATCCAGTGCGGTCGCCCCGGACGTAGAGATGATCGGCATTTCACAAGAAACCACGAGTTCACATCGCGCTGAATCAGCTGATAACATATCAAGCACGGCGGAAAAATATGTTGCGAGAAGCACAGTATAAGAAATATCAAATTTTTCATACCCTTTTCCAATAATAATATTACAATTTTAATAATATTACCTTAAACTATATAGGTATTTTTCCCGTCTCATAAGGATGAGAATTTATTTGAAAATTGTAATGAGGTCAAAACTTTTGAAGTACCACAAGGGCAATCTCATTCACACAAATTATTGATAAAAAACTGATCGCCAAACCTAAGTGATCGACGAATACAAAATGTTCCCAAGAAATTTCAAGGATAAAATCCGCTACGCTACTTTCAAGCTCCTTTTCATCCGCGGAAATTAATTTATTCAGGATAGTTATTTAATTTCTAGCAGAGCGAAAGATAGGCATAAGTTCTTTGATTTCTAGCAAAGAGTGTACGGTAGAGCGTCAAGACTATTATAGGAAAGTCGAGAAAATTGAGAGGGAACATCAGACACTCGAAAATATCTTTCGAGATGTTCGGTGGCAAATAGCGGCTATCATTTGAAAATCTGACATATTTGAGTGATAATAGAACAAGAAATAGATGCTCGAAAAACTTTTTCTTAATATGAAAACGCTCGAGAAAGAAAAGCATTTACAAATGAAGGGTAATTACTTTCTCCAATTCCCAGTTTTCCCTCGCCATGGCCCTCCTCATCGATGACGAAGATCTTGCTGTACCTACGTCATAGGTGAGTTGAATAACTGCCTCCTATAATCAATTCAAACCATTAAGAGATGAAACCGCATTTCTCCCTTAATTATCCATAATATAATTGAAAATGTAACCAGAATATTTTAATTTACATCTTTTTGAAGTCAATATTTGGCTCCATATGATACAAACTTATCGGATTATGGTTTCTCCTAAAGTTTATTTAAAAATGGATAATTTTTCTGGAGTAGTTTCGTCGTTAATTTATTGAATTCTAAAGGTTATTGAAATTACTCAATAGGAAATAGTATCAAAAAATCCTAATTTATTTCTACGAAGTAGAAAAAACTGTAAATAAAATTCCATAAACATAGGCCTTCGCCACCTTTTGCAATGAAACATATCAGTATTTACTAACCAAGGAGCCACTGAAATCGTTCTATATTTTAAAGGGAATCTTGAGAAATATGTACAAGAATGTATGTAAAACGTACAAGGTGTTAATATAAAGTAATCAGAATGATAGCATGTTTTCGATCATGCTTCACTGGTGACGTGCCATAAAATAAAAGTTCATAACTAACCTCTAATGGCCATTTCTAGAGGAATTATTTTAAAATATCCGTGAAGTGATTATAAATGTCAATGAAAGTGTAAAACTCACCAATCGCGAACATAGGTACTATCTTTTGAGAAGAGGCGCGTATTACTACCAAGCCTTTTCCTAATTGTGAGAAGAATCTAATGACCCTCTACCCACTCTGAGCCGTCACTGCCGCACCAACGAATGAATAGGAGGCACGCCTACACAAGTCGGGTGCTCCAAGATAGAAACAGGGAGAGAAAATAAATGTGCGGGAGGGAAATAATAACGGGAGTAGGGGATGATCGCTCACCTGTCTCTGGTTTCCTCCATTTCTGACGAGCGCTCTAAAGTTCTTCCTCGATTGATATGCCGGCGAGTCGACTCCCGACATGCCATGAGGATAAAGGCGGATTGCACACTCTCGACTACAGACAGACACACTGTACCGCAGCACACGAATAAACTCGGGACAGTTGAACGTCAGAATGAAACAAATGATGGCCGGATTGCGCCCACAGTGAGAAGGAGGGAATTTAAAAACAGGGCAGGTAGGGAAATTAAATAGGCCTACCTCCCGATTGGTGCCGACATACCCTATATCAAGTTTGGAGAGTGCCACAACAATTTCGCATCAAACGTATTAGAACAGCGCCAACAAGAGCTTGTCAACAACTTAGACAATTTCTTTGACATTGCAACGGCGGTGCGCTTCAATTAATGAAAATAATGGAAGACAGAATCTTTTTACAGTGACAGAGAGAACCAGGTAGGCTGGCTCACTTAGCTTGGATTGGGCAAATAGCTGGCTAATAAAGTGGAAACGTCTCGACTCTGATATATCGACGAAGAAAAGCAACGTGCTACATATTTTTCCACGCCAACTCCTTTGATATCATATTATGATCCATAAACACAACGATTCATCCTCTTATTCTAATGGAAATGTAATGCTTCTAAAAGAAGATTGATAAACATACAAACCGGAAACAGCAAATGATACGCGGACAAATATCATTGCTCCAAATTTTGTAGTAGCCCTGTATAGGTGTCCGTTAATTATGAAAGATTCCTCTCTCACCACGCAATGCGCTAGGGTTCACGAAGAGTTCTCCACAATATCTCCATCGTTTGAATATTGGAAGAACAATCCCAACGGCCGATTTAACAGATTGAATTTCGAGTGCTAACGATTAATTTGTGTGTTACATTTTGGCCAATTATCACCTATTGGATGTAAACTGTTTCTGGACTTATGTGCATTATCCTAAGCTATCCAAGGCATGTGATGTACTATTCCAAGCCTCATATCACGTTCAGGACTTACGACCGAGTCTCGGAATATAATCTGTACAAAAGTCCATTACTGTATGTATCAAAATTCAGTGCATTAGGTTTACTATTATTTACGGTTCCAAGGCACTGGAGATTCGAATATCCTACATTCGTACATAAGAAAGAACAAACTATAAATCTACACCACTGTAATTGTCACACGCGGAAAAAATAAAGGAGCAGACAAAAAATATTTCCAACGAAATAATTTCGTTTTGATACATAACGTTTCATCAAAGTAATTGTTAAATCTTTAATTTCATGTAATGTGTTTTCGGCATCACATTATTCTCCAACTGTAAGAGGTAGTGATTCTTTGGAAACACCTTACCCTCAGGTACCTTTAAAGGAATGTGACGTCATCATCTTCGCTTCAATGAGATATATTTTTAAAGGCTCCTTTGTCACCATAGTGGTTAAATAACCATGTCATAAATCAAACACTTATATTTAATACTAACACTTATTATGCATTAATGTTTATTTAAGATTCCTCCACAAATAAAAATTATTTATTTACTTTGTTGCCTAAGCGATTCTCCGGTAACATCAACGTAGGAGTATTTTGACAACGAGTCCTTAGATACGGAAATCATACGCTTGTACCAATCGTACTGAGCAGTGTGCAAACATTCTCTAGCAGAGCAAAACTTTTCTCTTTTTCTCATTTAAATCCTTTATATCCTTTATCTTTTATCTTCTTTATCCTTTATATACTTTATCCTTTAAATCCTTAATCCTTTTATCCCTTATCCTATACATCCTCTATACTTTATATCCTCTATCCTTTTCTACTCCATACCCTTTTTCCTTTTTTTCTAGTTCATTTAGAGAACAACTCCCAGGAGTGTGCCTGCTCGACGGGTGCCGGTGAGTAAAATGTGCTTCTTATCTCATTAACTAACGTTACAGAACCCTAAAACACAGTAAATTCGAAAGCCATCGTTGCCAATTGGCATGTGTATCTTTCAACGTAATATATATGAGAATATGAAAAATTAGGAAGACATTAGTACTATAAGATGACCATATAACGGCTAAAACTTATTTAAGCGGTCAAATTCCCAATAAATATGAAGTATGCACCTAATTTTACTTTCGTTTGTTTCAATCAGCTTGCGTGAAATGTTTTAGTTTTTCAGCACTCAGTGACCAAGAAGTATAAATCCGGAATAATCGTCAATACTGAAATGTGGTGAAGTGTCCATTTTAAATGAAACATTATGAAAAATTTTTCTTAAACCTGTTACTTTAAATTGTCGAAATATCAATGTGCAAGTAGTGCTGGTCTTTAAATAACTTCATGCAAGTCTGCGAATAAATAATGTCTATTGCCTTGTCATTTCCTTCCTTTAATATACGACGCGGTCATTTCCTCAAAACGCCTTAAAGCCATAAACTTCTCCCAAGTCAAGACCAGTGTTCGGAGTTAAATTTTATAAGTTCGGAATTAAACGTAACCATTAAATTAAATAATAATTTAATTGTGAAATGTTATAAGTTTAATTCATCGCCCAGATCCTTATATAAATCATTAATTGTGATAAAAAGCTTCGTGAAAAAAACTAGGAAACATTGTATGCTTTCATTCATTTCGGAGAAACAAGACCAGAGAAATAAACTGCTATGTATGCCCTATAGCTAAATTGTTTGAGAAAGTTAATTTACAAATAAGGCATTCATGCCATGAAGATATTGTCCATACTATAGAAAATAACAAATGGATTCAATCATTTCGAAAAGAATATTTCATTTAAAAGCAACAAAAAAACGATTTGATGATTTGCTACAAATAATGTATTTCCATACCATAATAAACTTTTTTCACAGAAAAACAAGTGCATAGTTACAGAATGGAATAAAATCAAATAATGGTATTGAGAGCTCATTAAGAAAAAATAAAAGGTTTTCCTCCACATTCAAAATTTCGTTTCAAGAATAAAATAGAAATAATAACTTTATTCAGAATTAAGTTTATCGTAGCATATAAATACGTATTTGAATGTGTGCTAATAGTTTAAAAACTTTTTTCGCATACAGGCTGGCGGTCCACTCTGCGAGAAAGAAGTATCGTCGTTGGACGAGAGGCAATAAGGTCGCTCCTGAGCTCCCAGGTAAGATGACCTTAGTGTTCATAGTTCTCCGTTAACTCTTCCGCCATCAAGGAATTTAAATCATTTAGAATCGGTCACACCTTCTCAAGACTGATATCAAAAATAAGTGCATTAGGTGACATTGCGAACAACTGTAAATTTCATTCAAAACTCCTTCCTGCTTGCTAAAACAGTTTAGATCGTATTGTTCCTACACCATTCATTTTTCAACATATATTTAATTCAATTTCACACATTATTCACACAGTAAAATATTCTTGTAAAGGACACAAGGTGAACAATCGAATTCAGCATGAATTTATATTTGAAAAATGGGATGAATTTCACTGTGAAGTGTACTGTACACATGGTCACGGCATCATAATAATACCAAAAAACTACTTTCTACCACAATTTTACGGTATCATACTGTAAATCATTGTACTATGATGAAAATTATGAACAAAGTATTAAGCTAATCGAATTAAACGGTACCCGTTAGCATAATTAAACAGTTAGCTTCTCAACTACATGGAAGTCATCTTCTTGTTCACATAAGATTTTAAGAGCCTAATCTATTTTTTCAATGAAGTCACCACTACCGACTTCAGAAGTTATTGTATTAAAAAGTCAAACATGACCTCCGCATATCAAAACATTTAAGCAAATGTTGTGGTTCCCTAAGTAACATTTCCGTCTCTTTGCCAAGTTCATATCTTAAAAATCAAATCAATGGTTTTCGAAGGTGATGATAATCCGGGAGCCAGTTCTTAAGGTTCTTATTAAATTAATTCCTCAATTTACATTTCAGTGGGTCCAGACGTCTTCAGGCCCTGCCCGGCTTTCGAGCGACGGTTGATAGGGTGAGAACATATATGACTTTTTATTATTATATTATATTTATTATTATTCTAGGTTATATTTATTATTATTCTAGGCTATATTTATTATTATTCTAGTTAACTTGATAAACGCTGAACAGCTCAGATCAAGAGATGATTGAAATTTAAATCGTGCACTGCATATTATTAATGATACCCTGTTCATATTTTAGTCGTGTTAACAACGTGCGATTTCCTTTTAATTCCACCAGGTCTCGGATCCCCAGCGCCTCATCAGACAACCCCAGGCGGAAGAGGATTAAACGTACAGGGAAGGTTTTATGTACGTGTGCGTGCGTTTGCGTGTATGTGTGTGTGTTTGCGTGTGCTTGAGTGTGTGAATGACCCATTAATGTTGCATTTCAGGTGACATGACACTCTAATAGATGAGGGTAAGTTATGGAGATACTCCACTTCTATTTTAAATAATTTACTAATAATTTTTGAAAGACCTCAGTGAAATTCAGAGTTTCATTTGTCGAATGTCATCGTTTTTATCTCCGGGAATTTCTAATTCATATTGGGTGTCTCATCGTATTTCAGGAGTAATTTCATCGCAACGCCGGAGAATAATATGCTGTAAGGAAAGCAATGCGGCAATATGTGGCTGATGATACATACTGACCATCCTCCCTTCAGAATGCAGTCCTGAGAGTGATAGAAAACTTACATTTTGAATTACTCCTGTTCTGCTGACGGTTTCTGCAAGGATTCTCTACACCGTGATGCTTGAACCTCGCTAAATTACTAAAAGCAATATGTGAACCGGAACATAATAGAAGACTACAAGGTAAAGTAGTTTTAACGGTTAGGAATGAGTTGAAAAAGGAATATAAAATTAATGTCATGAAGTTCACTGAGGAGCAGTTTCCTTCAATGTTGTGCTTGGGCTTTGTTGAAGTGTTCCTAATGCAAATTTTATTTTGTACTGTTTCTTTAAACTTGGAGTGATAAATCTTCTTTGATCTGTGTAGGATATATAATCACCTGATGGTGACGAAGAGCATGCTTCCCCTGGAAAAAGGAAGGCAGCTCATCCTTATTTTCCTTATTTGGAGTTCCAACTGAAAGAACTTCCATACCAAGGACCTTCTAGAAACCAGGGTAGGCCAGTCGAGACCCAGGACAAAAGTTCAGGTGCAGATACCAATCGTGAGTACCATAGAAATTTATGTACTTTTATAGCCATAAAATGACCATAGTTTTCACTGGGAAAACATTATGCACATTTTACATGATAGCTTTCTATTTATTTTACTTCTAGGACCACTGAAGAAGACGGACACACAAGTGCATTTGTGACTCTTCGGCACATAACTCGGTGATAATTGACTGGTTCTAGCAATGCAGAATGAGGCTTAGTAATTAAAGATGAAAAAAAGTGTAAAGCGTAAAATAGTATGTAGGAAATAAAGAAATGTTCTTACCCTAACATAGTGTTCAGAAAATTTATTTTTCAAGAGGAATTTACTCTCCGTTGTACCTTTAGGCTTTTACTTGGACTATTTTTGGCGTGAAATGACCACTGCCGTCGAAGCACCCATAAAACACAAATTATTTTTTAGTGTTTATACCATCCATGAATCTACTTCTGTACTACCTATTCGATTACATTAAATCGCTCAACCCCATTACATGATGACTACCTACAATGGATCCACTAAAGTTTATTTATTATCCTCCCTACTAGTTCACTTTTAAGACAACGTGTTAGTCTGTATCCAGGTGAATGATTTACATTTGTATACATTTATAGTAAGTAGTTTTAGGTAGCACTGACATTTAACAGTCGAAAATTTACGATTTGCTCATGCATCAATTATTATTTAAGTGACTAAATACTCTTGCACTAAAGATTTGAATGCTGCATTGGGTCTTGGACAACATAATATTCTCTCATAATTTGTTTCTTACTCTGATGTATTACTGTATAGAGATACTGGAAATATAAACTTATTTTTGGCAGTAACTATCACCAATTTTTGTTCAATACAGTTGAGCACCCTTAATCCGGGAACACCCATTATCCGGCAATTTTGCCACCCGGTGCTCAGTGGAAAATGCCAAAACGTCTTTACACCCAAGTAAAAAAATATAGAAAAATGATTTCAATATATTTCAAAATCATATTAAAGTCAAAGAGTCATAAGATAGCCAAATTCATGATTTTTCATCATTTTAAATTAATTAATTAAGTACTGCTCTTTTAATGTTCTGTATCATTCTTTCATTCGGTCGAAAACATGCACAGGACAACTGAGACATTTTCATTGCATAAAAAGGTGTTGCAAGCATATTTTGATATCATTTCAAAATTATTTTTAAATGAGCCACTAAATTATGATGAAATTCTTTTATAATAATATTGTAATAATCTTAGGATTCTTTAAGGCCAGGAGGATGGGTGGGAGTGAAAGTGCATCTGAAATGTGGTTTTAAACGCGATTCTCGATCTTGGAAAGCGATTCAACATCGGTCCACGGATGGTTCTTTCAATTGCACTTACTTTTTCAGCAAGCGCATCATTGACCTCATTTGAAGTGACCAAAAATATCATCTCATTTAGCACTTTCTCTGTGATCAGCTAGGTACGCTGAGATTGTAATACGATAGTTTTAGTGGCTTTAGCTTACTTTAAAATTGGAATTTCATAATTTTTTAAGTTCATTAGATAGATTCAAGAAAAAAATGTTTGATTGGCTTGTTTCAAGACCTTTTTATTCTTTGCAGGAATTTTTTTAAACCAAAATATAGAAGTGAAATAAATAGGATAAACAAGTTATGTTTGGTGTCCATAAATTAAATCACAATGTATAAGTTGCAATTTTCTGTTATTAATCCGTGTGTAAATCAAATTTTAAATGTTAATGTATTATATATTGCATACTGTTTCAATGAGAAGGCTGCTTGGTTGTTATAAGTGTTGTCAAAGTTTAACAGAAATTGTATTTAAATTTTGTGTAATGGTTTTATTCCAACATGTATATAGCAATTATTCGTATCATTATTGATTTAATGTTGATCTTTGCATATATATGCTTGACTTTGTCTATTGCTGTTAAGGCCTAACGACAATAAAATCTTTATTATTATGAAGTAACCGAGAATTCTTGCGGTTCTGAGGAATTGGGTGATATTATTTTTCAGCAAAGTGATTTATATACAAAACAGAGAGGCAGGGTATCGTGTAGGTGTAGATTTAGACTATTGGTCCTCTGACCCTGACATGCTAGTGACATAAATTGCCAATGTAATGCCTCGAAAGCGGTTTGAAGAGTGATCAGGAATGCGTAACATTTTGCAAACAATGAAGAGATGCTTCCCAGAAGCCACCATAATTATGATAGAGCTTTCAAAGTACGACCCCTGATTCGTCACTTTAATCGATGCTTCCAGAATGCACGGAAATCAAGCAAACAGCAGTCAGTAGATAATCATATGATACGATTCAAAGACATAACATCATGAAGAAATGTAAAAAAAGTAAACCCATAATGTGCGGTTTCAAGATGTGGTGCAGATGCGATTCAAAATCTGGCTATTTGTATCAATTCGACTTATATACTGGCAAGAAAACAGACACAACATGAGAGCGTGGTAACCATGCTGAATAAACCGCCTGCCAATTGTTTTGCGAGATTTACCTAGACAACTTTTTCAATTCACCGTTACTACAGTTGAAATCTCAGCAACAGCAAATACTCATATGTGGAACAGAAAACTTATACCAAAGAATCTCAAGCAGGAATAAGACTTGAAACGTGGTGAAAGCCAAATGCTTTCATCAATTGGTATAACTTGTGTCAAGTGGATGGATAACATATCTGTAGTAATGTTCTCTAATTTTCTGAATTCCAGCACATCACTCACTGTGTCTTAGGCAACAAGAAATGTATAAAAGATACAAATTCCTTGCCCAGAGATAGAGATTTCCCACAACAAATTTATGGGCGGCGTCGATCTCATGGACCAGAAAAAGATTACCTACTTACGAAGTCGACAGCAAGGCAAAGATAAAGTACTACTTTCGAATATTTTTCAACTTTATGGATATAGCTGTGAACAACGCTCACTGTATTTATGTGCAGCTGCATCATTACGTGAAACCCCAGTATGAGGCCATATCGCCTCTGTAGTACAGGCAACTCATCGCTAGATTCCTCATCGGACATTGTACAAATAGGAAGAGAAGTCTCCAAGCAACTCCTGTCCGGAGCATCATACCAATCTCTCACCCTCAACACAAGTTATTAAAAATTGAAAAACGGAAGAGGTGCTAAATGTGCAAAGGAAAGAATTGAGAATCGGCTCACGGAATATTACCCAAAATGAGAATTTGACTGGTTTCATCAGAAACATTCAACTGCTTACTTATAAAAGTAATTTCTTCACAGTAATAAATGGATCTTTCTCCGTTAAGGAAAAATATTGAGTAGCTTCAGCTACCTCTAATAAACCCGATACAGGCCTAAAGCGGAAAATGTATGAAATGAGCATTTTAGCCTAGGTATGCAAGCCTCATAACACAAAATTCTCTTATCGACTAGAGGCACATATATGACCCAACCTGTATCTCAAGAACTATAAAAGATATCACTTTAAAACAAAGATTTTTGAAATCTATGCATCAATTTGTACACAAATTGATGAATGAAACAGCAAAAATTGGCCTACAACCCTAATGGTCTTTAAAGGGCTAGAGATAGTACTAAAAATGTGGATTTTTTTTATGTGCTACTTAGGCAGGTGAATTATCGAAATTTGAAGTAGTGCCCATAAATGTATAAATACCCAGCTCTTTTTTGTTTAAAAGTATGCATAGTACTTTCAAGTTTTGTCGGAAAGTTATTATTAGGACGATTATGGGAAGTAGCCGTCAATTTGTGGAAGTCCATTTTGTAATATCGAATTAAAGACTGCAAATCTGCTGTCTTTACTTCAACCGGTTTCTCCAGACGGTATCATCATCAGCACTGGTTTTAGTACCTGATGATACTATAGTGTACTATAGTATAGAGTAGGCTAAATATAGTCTGAACTTTCGATGAGTGTTAGTAGCAGAAGTATAGTATCAATAGGGCTAGGAATGAGTGGGTCATGAAAGAATGTGGGTTCGATACTGCTCCAGTTATAGACAAATGTGATGGTTGTGCTTTGTTCATTTCGCCATGTTGAGATAATGGATGATTGTCGATAGACGAGACAGTTATTTAAGAGTTAAATGAATGGTGTGAGAGGTAGGGGTGGATAGAGAAAGTGGTTGTTGAAGGGGAGGAATGAATTATAGGAGTCTTAGGAACTGGAGAGTGTGAATGAAGCAATGTATATTGGAGTAAATAGAGGCGAACACCTTTTTAAAGGTTTGCAAGCCTGTCAGAGTGGACAAAGCTGTTGTAGTAGAGCAAGGTATACAAGCATATCATTATAAGTATTACTTTTGACTGCGCCTATCTCGGAAGTGAATGGTATGTTTACAGGCATGTTAAAAAAGATTTGGAAAGAATAGAATAAATAATTTTCAAATTAGTTTAAATGCATTTCAAAACATTTTCAAATATATTTCAAAACATTTTCAAATATATTACAAAACATTTTCAAATATATTTCAAAATATTTTAAATATATTTAAAATAATTTAAACTTTTTAATTTTAAATTATTCAGTAACTTGAACCAAACATACAAAATTAAGAATATCGCCAAGATAGGCTAGTTTACAGATAGGCCACTTTCATTGGCTCGCGCATTTTTGATTGACCACTGGACATAATTTGATAAAATTATTTGTTATTTGCTTATGTTTCTCCCTAACCATTTCTCATCTATATAGTTGTGGCAACAGCTAAAGATTGAGCATCAGTACAGAACGTTAAAGTTTGCAAAAGAAGTGCAAGTTGTGAAAAAGCTTGACTCCATCGCATCGATCGGTAAATCGTTTGTCTGAAAAATACACCGTGGGATCTTCAACAGTGTAACCATATAACACATTTACAAGCAGAAAGAGATAATCCTAAAAATTTTACAGCTAAATTGACACGAAGATATGGGCAGCAGAGAGAAGAACTATGATAGGCGATTTAAATGTTGATTTTACATCGCGTGGTTAATTCGATTGGTTCGAAGTGAGGGGCTTAGTCAGTAAGGCCGGCTAAATGCTAATGAAGCAGACTCAATTATTTCAGAAACAAATATAATCTAAAAGGTGTAATGTGGGAAAGTTTGCGGCCATGGAAGAGTAGAGTCAGTTCTAAAACACGAGTGCTTCAAATTGTGGCCTGCTTTGAGGCTTGATGTAATATCAAAAAAATGGGGATTTCAAAGGCTTTCATGTTTAAAAGGATTGGAGTTGGTTGACTTTGCAAACAGCATCCATAACCCTGAATTAAAGGAAATGGAATTGGTAAATTAAGAGGCATGGATAGATGGCGACCATGATAGTGCTCACCGAACAACATTTCACCGATGATGAAATCACTGAAATGGTACTTCGTAACAATAAGTTAGAGCGGAGTTTGAGATGAAGAGGCTAAAATAGTTCAAGGAAGACTACCTACAATTAATCTTTAAAGAATCTTTAAATTAATCAATTAATCTTTAAAGAATCATCCAGTGCGGTCGCCCCGGACGTAGAGATGATCGGCATTTCACACGAAACCACGAGTTCACATCGCGCTGAATCAGCTGATAACATATCAAGCACGGCAGAAAAATATGTTGCGAGAAGCACAGTATAAGAAATATCAAATTTTTCATACTCTTTTCCAATAATAATATTACAATTTTAATAATATTACCTTAAACTATATAGGTATTTTTCCCGTCTCATAAGGATGAGAATTTATTTGAAAATTGTAATGAGGTCAAAACTTTTGAAGTACCACAAGGGCAATCTCATTCACACAAATTATTGATAAAAAACTGATCGCCAAACCTAAGTGATCGACGAATACAAAATGTTCCCAAGAAATTTCAAGGATAAAATCCGCTACGCTACTTTCAAGCTCCTTTTCATCCGCGGAAATTAATTTATTCAGGATAGTTATTTAATTTCTAGCAGAGCGAAAGATAGGCATAAGTTCTTTGATTTCTAGCAAAGAGTTAGCGGTAGAGCGTCAAGACTATTGTAGGAAAGTCGAGAAAATTGAGAGGGAACATCAGACACTCGAAAATATCTTTCGAGATGTTCGGTGGCAAATAGCGGCTATCATTTGAAAATCTGACATATTTGAGTGATAATAGAACAAGAAATAGATGCTCGAAAAACTTTTTCTTAATATGAAAACGCTCAAGAAAGAAAAGCATTTACAAATGAAGGGTAATTACTTTCTCCAATTCCCAGTTTTCCCTCGCCATGGCCCTCCTCATCGATGACGAAGATCTTGCTCTACCTACGTCATAGGTGAGTTGAATAACTGCCTCCTATAATCAATTCAAACCATTAAGAGATGAACCGCATTTCTCCCTTAATTATCCATAATATAATTGAAAATGTAACCAGAATATTTTAATTTACATCTTTTTGAAGTCAATATTTGGCTCCATATGATACAAACTTATCGGATTATGGTTTCTCCTAAAGTTTATTTAAAAATGGATAATTTTTCTGGAGTAGTTTCGTCGTTAATTTATTGAATTCTAAAGGTTATTGAAATTACTCAATAGGAAATAGTATCAAAAAATCCTAATTTATTTCTACGAAGTAGTAAAAACTGTAAATAAAATTCCATAAACATAGGCCTTCGCCACCTTTTGCAATGAAACATATCAGTATTTACTAACCAAGGAGCCACTGAAATCGTTCTATATTTTAAAGGGAATCTTGAGAAATATGTACAAGAATGTATGTAAAACGTACAAGGTGTTAATATAAAGTAATCAGAATGATAGCATGTTTTCGATCATGCTTCACTGGTGACGTGCCATAAAATAAAAGTTCATAACTAACCTCTAATGGCAATTTCTAGAGGAATTATTTTAAAATATCCGTGAAGTGATTATAAATGTCAATGAAAGTGTAAAACTCACCAATCGCGAACATAGGTACTATCTTTTGAGAAGAGGCGCGTATTACTACCAAGCCTTTTCCTAATTGTGAGAAGAATCTAATGACCCTCTACCCACTCTGAGCCGTCACTGCCGCACCAACGAATGAATAGGAGGCACGCCTACACAAGTCGGGTGCTCCAAGATAGAAACAGGGAGAGAAAATAAATGTGCGGGAGGGAAATAATAACGGGAGTAGGGGATGATCGCTCACCTGTCTCTGGTTTCCTCCATTTCTGACGAGCGCTCTAAAGTTCTTCCTCGATTGATATGCCGGCGAGTCGACTCCCGAAATGCCATGAGGATAAAGGCGGATTGCACACTCTCGACTACAGACAGACACACTGTACCGCAGCACACGAATAAACTCGGGACAGTTGAACGTCAGAATGAAACAAATGATGGCCGGATTGCGCCCACAGTGAGAAGGAGGGAATTTAAAAACAGGGCAGGTAGGGAAATTAAATAGGCCTACCTCCCGATTGGTGCCGACATACCCTATATCTAGTTTGGAGAGTGCCACAACAATTTCGCATCAAACGTATTAGAACAGCGCCAACAAGAGCTTGTCAACAACTTAGACAATTTCTTTGACATTGCAACGCCGGTGCGCTTCAATTAATGAAAATAATGGAAGACAGAATCTTTTTACAGTGACAGAGAGAACCAGGTAGGCTGGCTCAATTAGCTTGGATTGGGCAAATAGCTGGCTAATAAAGTGGAAACGGCTCGACTCTGATATATCGACGAAGAAAAGCAACGTGCTACATATTTTTCCACGCCAACTCCTTTGATATCATATTACGATCCATAAACACAACGATTCATCCTCTTATTCTAATGGAAATGTAATGCTGCTAAAAGAAGATTGATAAACATACAAACCGGAAACAGCAAATGATACGCGGAAAAATATCATTGCTCCAAATTTTGTAGTAGCCCTGTATACGTGTCCGTTAATTATGAAAGATTCCTCTCTCACCACGCAATGCGCTAGGGTTCACGAAGAGTTCTCCACAATATCTCCATCGTTTGAATATTGGAAGAACAATCCCAACGGCCGATTTAACAGATTGAATTTCGAGTGCTAACGATTAATTTGTGTGTTACATTTTGGCCAATTATCACCTATTGGATGTAAACTGTTTCTGGACTTATGTGCATTATCCTAAGCTATCCAAGGCATGTGATGTACTATTCCAAGCCTCATATCACGTTCAGGACTTACGACCGAGTCTCGGAATATAATCTGTACAAAAGTCCATTACTGTATGTATCAAAATTCAGTGCATTAGGTTTACTACTATTTACGGTTCCAAAGCACTGGAGATTCGAATATCCTACATTCGTACATAAGAAAGAACAAACTATAAATCTACACCACACTGTAATTGTCACACGCGGAAAAAATAAACGAGCAGACAAAAAATATTTCCAACGAAATAATTTCGTTTTGATACATAACGTTTCATCAAAGTAATTGTTAAATCTTTAATTTCATGTAATGTGTTTTCGGCATCACATTATTCTCCAACTGTAAGAGGTAGTGATTCTTTGGAAACACCTTACCCTCAGGTACCTTTAAAGGAATGTGACGTCATCATCTTCGCTTCAATGAGATATATTTTTAAAGGCTCCTTTGTCACCATAGTGGTTAAATAACCATGTCATAAATCAAACACTTATATTTAATACTAACACTTATTATGCATTAATGTTTATTTAAGATTCCTCCACAAATAAAAATTATTTATTTACTTTGTTGCCTAAGCGATTCTCCGGTAACATCAACGTAGGAGTATTTTGACAACGAGTCCTTAGATACGGAAATCATACGCTTGTACCAATCGTACTGAGCAGTGTGCAAACATTCTCTAGCAGAGCAAAACTTTTCTCTTTTTCTCATTTAAATCCTTTATATCCTTTATCTTTTATCTTCTTTATCCTTTATATACTTTATCCTTTAAATCCTTAATCATTTTATCCCTTATCCTATACATCCTCTATACTTTATATCCTCTATCCTTTTCTACTCAATACCCTTTTTCCTTTTTTTCTAGTTCATTTAGAGAACAACTCCCAGGAATGTGCCTGCTCGACGGGTGCCGGTGAGTAAAATGTGCTTCTTATCTCATTAACTAACGTTACAGAACCCTAAAACACAGTAAATTCGAAAGCCATCGTTGCCAATTAGCATGTGTATCTTTCAACGTAATATATATGAGAATATGAAAAATTAGCAAGACATTAGTACTATAAGATGACCATATAACGGCTAAAACTTATTTAAGCGGTCAAATTCCCAATAAATATGAAGTATGAACCTAATTTTACTTTCGTTTGTTTCAATCAGCTTGCGTGAAATGTTTTAGTTTTTCAGCACTCAGTGACCAAGAAGTATAAATCCGGAATAATCGTCAATACTGAAATGTGGTGAAGTGTCCATTTTAAATGAAACATTATGAAAAATTTTTCTTAAACCTGTTACTTTAAATTGTCGAAATATCAATGTGCAAGTAGTGCTGGTCTTTAAATAACTTCATGCAAGTCTGCGAATAAATAATGTCTATTGCCTTGTCATTTCCTTCCTTTGATATACGACGCGGTCATTTCCTCAAAACGCCTTAAAGCCATAAACTTCTCCCAAGTCAAGACCAGTGTTCGAAGTTAAATTTTATAAGTTCGGAATTAAATGTAACCATTAAATTAAATAATAATTTAATGGTGAAATGTTATAAGTTTAATTCATCGCCCAGATCCTTATATAAATCATTAATTGTGAAAAAAAGCTTCGTGAAAAAAACTAGGAAACATTGTATGCTTTCATTCATTTCGGAGAAACAAGACCAGAGAAATAAACTGCTATGTATGCCCTATAGCTAAATTGTTTGAGAAAGTTAATTTACAAATAAGGCATTCATGCCATGAAGATATTGTCCATACTATAGAAAACAACAAATGGATTCAATCATTTCGAAAAGAATATTTCATTTAAAAGCAACAAAAAGACGATTTGATGATTTGCTACAAATAATGTATTTCCATACCATAATAAACTTTTTTCACAGAAAAACAAGTGCATAGTTACAGAATGGAATAAAATCAAATAATGGTATTGAGAGCTCATTAAGAAAAAATAAAAGGTTTTCCTCCACATTCGAAATTTCGTTTCAAGAATAAAATAGAAATAATAACTTTATTCAGAATTAAGTTTATCGTAGCATATAAATACGTATTTGAATGTGTGCTAATAGTTTAAAAACTTTTTTCGCATACAGGCTGGCGGTCCACTCTGCGAGAAAGAAGTATCGTCGTTGGACGAGAGGCAATAAGGTCGCTCCTGAGCTCCCAGGTAAGATGACCTTAGTGTTCATAGTTCTCCGTTAACTCTTCCGCCATCAAGGAATTTAAATCATTTAGAATCGGTCACACCTTCTCAAGACTGATATCAAAAATAAGTGCATTAGGTGACATTGCGAACAACTGTAAATTTCATTCAAAACTCCTCCCTGCTTGCTAAAACAGTTTAGATCGTATTGTTCCTACACCATTCATTTTTCAACATATATTTAATTCAATTTCACACATTATTCACACAGTAAAATATTCTTGTAAAGGACACAAGGTGAACAATCGATTTCAGCATGAATTTATATTTGAAAAATGGGATGAATTTCACTGTGAAGTGTACTGTACACATGGTCACGGCATCATAATAATACCAAAAAACATCTTTCTACCACAATTTTACGGTATCATACTGTAAATCATTGTACTATGATGAAAATTATGAACAAAGTATTAAGCTAATCGAATTAAACGGTACCCGTTAGCATAATTAAACAGTTAGCTTCTCAACTACATGGAAGTCATCTTCTTGTTCACATAAGATTTTAAGAGCCTAATCTATTTTTTCAATGAAGTCACCACTACCGACTTCAGAAGTTATTGTATTAAAAAGTCAAACATGACCTCCGCATATCAAAACATTTAAGCTAATGTTGTGGTTCCCTAAGTAACATTTCCGTCTCTTTGCCAAGTTCATATCTTAAAAATCAAATCAATGGTTTTCGAAGGTGATGATAATCCGGTAGCCAGTTCTTAAGGTTCTTATTAAATTAATTCCTCAATTTACATTTCAGTGGGTCCAGACGTCTTCAGGCCCTGCCCGGCTTTCGAGCGACGGTTGATAGGGTGAGAACATATATGACTTTTTATTATTATATTATATTTATTATTATTCTAGGTTATATTTATTATTATTCTAGGCTATATTTATTATTATTCTAGTTAACTCGATAAACGCTGAACAGCTCAGATCAAGAGATAATTGAAATTTAAATCGTGCACTGCATATTATTAATGTTACCCTGTTCATATTTTAGTCGTGTTAACAACGTGCGATTTCCTTTTAATTCCACCAGGTCTCGGATCCCCAGCGCCTCATCAGACAACCCCAGGCGGAAGAGGATTAAACGTACAGGGAAGGTTTTATGTACGTGTGCGTGCGTTTGCGTGTATGTGTGTGTGTTTGCGTGTGCTTGAGTGTGTGAATGACCCATTAATGTTGCATTTCAGGTGACATGACACTCCAATAGATGAGGGTAAGTTATGGAGATACTCCACTTCTATTTTAAATAATTTACTAATAATTTTTGAAAGACCTCAGTGAAATTCAGAGTTTCATTTGTCGAATGTCATCGTTTTTATCTCCGGGAATTTCTAATTCATATTGGGTGTCTCATCGTATTTCAGGAGTAATTTCATCGCAACGCCGGAGAATAATATGCTGTAAGGAAAGCAATGCGGCAATATGTGGCTGATGATACATACTGACCATCCTCCCTTCGGAATGCAGTCCTGAGAGTGATAGAAAACTTACATTTTGATTTACTCCTGTTCTGCTGACGGTTTTTGCAAGGATTCTCTACACCGTGATGCTTGAACCTCGTTAAATTACTAAAAGCAATATGTGAACCGGAACATAATAGAAGGCTACAAGGTAAAGTAGTTTTAACGGTATAGGAATAAGTTGAAAAAGGAATATAAAATTAATGTCATGAAGTTCACTGAGGAGAAGTTTCCTTCAATGTTGTGCTTGGGGTTTGTTGAAGTGTTCCTAATGCAAATTTTATTTTTTACTGTTTCTTTAAACTTGGAGTGACAAATCTTCTTTGATCTTTGTAGGATATATAATCACCTGATGGTGACGAAGAGCATGCTTCCCCTGGAAAAAGGAAGGCAGCTCATCCTAATTTTCCTTATTTGGAGTTCCAACTGAAAGAACTTCCAAACCAAGGACCTTCTAGAAACCAGGGTAGGCCAGTCGAGACCCAGGACAAAAGTTCAGGTGCAGATACCAATCGTGAGTACCATAGAAATTTATGTACTTTTATAGCCATAAAATGACCATAGTTTTCACTGGGAAAACATTATGCACATTTTACATGATAGCTTTCTATTTATTTTACTTCTAGGACCACTGAAGAAGACGGACACACAAGTGCATTTGTGACTCTTCGGCACATAACTCGGTGATAATTGACTGGTTCTAGCAATGCAGAATTAGGCTTAGTAATTAAAGATGAAAATAAATGTAAAGCGTAAAATAGTATGTAGGAAATAAAGAAATGTTCTTACCCTAACATAGTGTTCAGAAAATTTATTTTTCAAGAGGAATTTACTCTCCGTTGTACCTTTAGGCTTTTACTTGGACTATTTTTGGCGTGAAATGACCACTGCCGTCGAAGCACCCATAAAACACAAATTATTTTTTAGTGTTTATACCATCCATGAATCTACTTCTGTACTACCTATTCGATTACATTAAATCGCTCAACCCCATTACATGATGACTACCTACAATGGGATCCACTAAAGTTTATTTATTATCCTCCCTACTAGTTCACTTTTAAGACAACGTGTTAGTCTGTATCCAGGTGAATGATTTACATTTGTATACATTTATAGTAAGTAGTTTTAGGTAGCACTGACATTTAACAGTCGAAAATTTACGATTTGCTCATGCATCAATTATTATTTAAGTGACTAAATACTCTTGCACTAAAGATTAAAAGGCTGCATTGGGTCTTGGACAACATAATATTCTCTCATAATTTGTTTCTTACTCTGATGTATTACTGTATAGAGATACTGGAAATATAAACTTATTTTTGGCAGTAACTATCACCAATTTTTGTTCAATACAGTTGAGCACACTTAATCCGGGAACACCCATTATCCGGCAATTTTGCCACCCGGTGCTCAGTGGAAAATGCCAAAACGTCTTTACACCCAAGTAAAAAAATATAGAAAAATGATTTCAATATATTTCAAAATCATTTTAAAGTCAAAAAGTCATAAGATAGCCAAATTCATGATTTTTCATCATTTTAAATTAATTAATTAAGTACTGCTCTTTTAATGTTCTGTATCATTCTTTCATTCGGTCGAAAACATGCACAGGACAACTGAGACATTTTCATTGCATAAAAAGGTGTTGCAAGCATATTTTGATATCATTTCAAAATTATTTTTAAATGAGCCACTAAATTATGATGAAATTCTTTTATAATAATATTGTAATAATCTTAGGATTCTTTAAGGACAGGAGGATGGGTGGGAGTGAAAGTGCATCTGAAATGTGGTTTTAAACGCGATTCTCGATCTTGGAAAGCGATTCAACATCGGTCCACGGATGGTTCTTTCAATTGCACTTACTTTTTCAGCAAGCGCATCATTGACCTCATTTGAAGTGACCAAAAATATCATCTCATTTAGCACTTTCTCTGTGATCAGCTAGGTACGCTGAGATTGTAATACGATAGTTTTAGTGGCTTTAGCTTACTTTAAAATTGGAATTTCATAATTTTTTAAGTTCATTAGATAGATTCAAGAAAAAAATGTTTGATTGGCTTGTTTCAAGACCTTTTTATTCTTTGCAGGAATTTTTTTAAACCAAAATATAGAAGTGAAATAAATAGGATAAACAAGTTATGTTTGGTGTCCATAAATTAAATCACAATGTATAAGTTGCAATTTTCTGTTATTAATCCGTGTGTAAATCAAATTTTAAATGTTAATGTATTATATATTGCATACTGTTTCAATGAGAAGGCTGCTTGGTTGTTATAAGTGTTGTCAAAGTTTAACAGAAATTGTATTTAAATTTTGTGTAATGGTTTTATTCCAACTTGTATATAGCAATTATTCGTATCATTATTGATTTAATGTTGAATCTTTGCATATATATGCTTGACTTTGTCTATTGCTGTTAAGGCCTAACGACAATAAAATCTTTATTATTATGAAGTAACCGAGAATTCTTGCGGTTCTGAGGAATTGGGTGATATTATTTTTCAGCAAAGTGAATTATATACAAAACAGAGAGGCATTTCATTCAAAACTGACGTCCAAGAGATCCGTGCGTTTTTCGGGATGAATATGGTAATGGGTTATCTTATTATTTGGATTATCTTGATATCTGGTTATTTGGATTATCTTGTGGTTCCAAGACTTATTTAACAATCAAGTTGCGGTGGCCAACCCTAGCGATGGCTTGCAGGGTATCGTGTAGGTGTAGATTTAGACTATTGGTCCTCTGACCCTGACATGCTAGTGACATAAATTGCCAATGTAATGCCTCGAAAGCGGTTTGAAGAGTGATCAGGAATGCGTAACATTTTGCAAACAATGAAGAGATGCTTCCCAGAAGCCACCATAATTATGATAGAGCTTTCAAAGTACGACCCCTGATTCGTCACTTTAATCGATGCTTCCAGAATGCACGGAAATCAAGCAAACAGCAGTCAGTAGATAATCATATGATACGATTCAAAGACATAACATCATGAAGAAATGTAAAAAAAGTAAACCCATAATGTGCGGTTTCAAGATGTGGTGCAGATGCGATTCAAAATCTGGCTATTTGTATCAATTCGACTTATATACTGGCAAGAAAACAGACACAACATGAGAGCGTGGTAACCATGCTGAATAAACCGCCTGCCAATTGTTTTGCGAGATTTACCTAGACGACTTGTTCAATTCACCGTTACTACAGTTGAAATCTCAGCAACAGCAAATACTCATATGTGGAACAGAAAACTTATACCAAAGAATCTCAAGCAGGAATAAGACTTGAAACGTGGTGAAAGCCAAATGCTTTCATCAATTGGTATAACTTGTGTCAAGTGGATGGATAACATATCTGTAGTAATGTTCTCTAATTTTCTGAATTCCAGCACATCACTCACTGTGTCTTAGGCAACAAGAAATGTATAAAAGATACAAATTCCTTGCCCAGAGATAGAGATTTCCCACAACAAATTTATGGGCGGCGTCGATCTCATGGACCAGAAAAAGATTACCTACTTACGAAGTCGACAGCAAGGCAAAGATAAAGTACTACTTTCGAATATTTTTCAACTTGATGGATATAGCTGTGAACAACGCTCACTGTATTTATGTGCAGCTGCATCATTACGTGAAACACAAGTATGAGGCCATATCGCCTCTGTAGTACAGGCAACTCATCGCTAGATTCCTCATCGGACATTGTACAAATAGGAAGAGAAGTCTCCAAGCAACTCCTGTCCGGAGCATCATACCAATCTCTCACCCTCAACGCAAGTTATTAATAATTGAAAAACGGAAGAGGTGCTAAATGTGCAAAGGAAAGAATTGAGAATCGTCTCACGGAATACTACCCAAAATGAGAATTTGACTGGTTTCATCAGAAACATTCAACTGCTTACTTATAAAAGTAATTTCTTCACAGTAATAAATGGATCTTTCTCCGTTAAGGAAAAATATTGAGTAGCTTCAGCTACCTCTAATAAACCCGATACAGGCCTAAAGCGGAAAATGTATGAAATGAGCATTTTGGCCTAGGTATGCAAGCCTCATAACACAAAATTCTCTTATCGACCAGAGGGACATATATGACCCAACCTGTATCTCAAGAACTATAAAAGATATCACTTTAAAACAAAGATTTTTGAAATCTATGCATCAATTTGTACACAAATTGATGAATGAAACAGCAAAAATTGGCCTACAACCCTAATGGTCTTTAAAGGGCTAGAGATAGTACTAAAAATATGGATTTTTTTTATGTGTTACTTAGGCAAGTGAATTATCGAAATTTGAAGTAGTGCCCATAAATGTATAAATACCCAGCTCTTTTTTGTTTAAAAGTATGCATAGTACTTTCAAGTTTTGTCGAAAAGTTATTATTAGGACGATTATGGGAAGTAGCCGTCAATTTGTGGAAGTCCAATTTGTAATATCGAATTAAAGACTGCAAATCTGCTGTCTTTACTTCAACCGGTTTCTCCAGACGGTATCATCATCAGCACTGGTTTTAGTACCTGATGATACTATAGTGTACTATACTATAGAGTAGGCTAAATGTAGTCTGAACTTTCGATGAGTGTTAGTAGCAGAAGTATAGTATCAATAGGGCTAGGAATGAGTGGGTCATGAAAGAATGTGGGTTCGATACTGCTCCAGTAATAGACAAATGTGATGGTTGTGCTTTGTTCATTTCGCCATGTTGAGGTAATGGATGATTGTCGATAGACGAGACAGTTATTTAAGAGTTAAATGAATGGTGTGAGAGGTAGGGGTGGACAGAGAAAGTGGTTGTTGAAGGGGAGGAATGAATTATAGGAGTCTTAGGAACTGGAGAGTGTGAATGAAGCAATGTATATTGGAGTAAATAGAGGTGAACACCTTTTTAAAGGTTTGCAAGCCTGTCAGAGTGGACGAAGCTGTTGTAGTAGAGCAAGGTATACAAGCATATCATTATAAGTATTACTTTTCGACTGCGCCTATCTCGGAAGTGAATGGTATGATTACAGGCATGTTAAAGAAGATTTGGAAAGAATAGAATAAATAATTTTTAAATTAGTTTAAATGCATTTCAAAACATTTTCAAATATATTTCAAAACATTTTCAAATATATTTCAAAACATTTTCAAATATATTTCAAAACATTTTCAAATATATTTCAAAATATTTTAAATATATTTAAAATAATTTAAACTTTTTAATTTTAAATTATTCAGTAACTTGAACTAAACATACAAAATAAAGAATATCGCCAAGAAAGGCTAGTTTACAGATAGGCCACTTTCATTGGCTCGCGCATTTTTGATTGACCACTGGACATAATTTGATAAAATTATTTGTTATCTGCTTATGTTTCTCCCTAACCATTTCTCATCTATATAGTGGTGGCAACAGCTAAAGATTGAGCATCAGTACAGAACGTTAACGTTTGCAGAAGAAGTGCAAGTTGTGAAAAAGCTTGACTCCAATCGCATCGATCGGTAAATCGTTTGTCTGAAACATACACCGAGGGATCTTCAACAGTGTAACCATATAACACATTTACAAGCAGAAAGAGATAATCCTAAAAATTTTACAGCTAAATTGACACGAAGATATGGGCAGCAGAGAGAAGAACTATGATAGGCGATTTAAATGTTGATTTTACATCGCGTGGTTAATTCGATTGGTTCGAAGTGAGGGGCTTAGTCAGTAAGGCCGGCTAAATGCTAATGAAGCAGACTCAATTATTTCAGAAACAAATATAATCTAAAAGGTGTAATGTGGGAAAGTTTGCGTGCATGGAAGAGTAGAGTCAGTTCTAAAACACGAGTGCTTCAAATTGTGGCCTGCTTTGAGGCTTGATGTAATATCAAATAAATGGGGATTTCAAAGGCTTTCATGTTTAAAAGGATTGGAGTTGGTTGACTTTGCAAACAGCATCCATAACCCTGAATTATAGGAAATGGAATTGGTAAATTAAGAGGCATGGATAGATGGCGACCATGATAGTGCTCACCGAACAACATTTCACCGATGATGAAATCACTGAAATGGTACTTCGTAACAATAAGTTAGAGCGGAGTTGAAGATGAAGAGGCTAAAATAGTTCAAGGAAGACTACCTACAATTAATCTTTAAAGAATCTTTAAATTAATCAATTAATCTTTAAAGAATCATCCAGTGCGGTCGCCCCGGACGTAGAGATGATCGGCATTTCACACGAAACCACGAGTTCACATCGCGCTGAATCAGCTGATAACATATCAAGCACGGCAGAAAAATATGTTGCGAGAAGCACAGTATAAGAAATATCAAATTTTTCATACCCTTTTCCAATAATAATATTACAATTTTAATAATATTACCTTAAACTATATAGGTATTTTTCCCGTCTCATAAGGATGAGAATTTATTTGAAAATTGTAATGAGGTCAAAACTTTTGAAGTACCACAAGGGCAATCTCATTCACACAAATTATTGATAAAAAACTGATCGCCAAACCTAAGTGATCGACGAATACAAAATGTTCCCAAGAAATTTCAAGGATAAAATCCGCTACGCTACTTTCAAGCTCCTTTTCATCCGCGGAAATTAATTTATTCAGGATAGTTATTTAATTTCTAGCAGAGCGAAAGATAGGCATAAGTTCTTTGATTTCTAGCAAAGAGTTAGCGGTAGAGCGTCAAGACTATTGTAGGAAAGTCGAGAAAATTGAGAGGGAACATCAGACACTCGAAAATATCTTTCGAGATGTTCGGTGGCAAATAGCGGCTATCATTTGAAAATCTGACATATTTGAGTGATAATAGAACAAGAAATAGATGCTCGAAAAACTTTTTCTTAATATGAAAACGCTCGAGAAAGAAAAGCATTTACAAATGAAGGGTAATTACTTTCTCCAATTCCCAGTTTTCCCTCGCCATGGCCCTCCTCATCGATGACGAAGATCTTGCTGTACCTACGTCATAGGTGAGTTGAATAACTGCCTCCTATAATCAATTCAAACCATTAAGAGAAGAAACCGCATTTCTCCCTTAATTATCCATAATATAATTGAAAATGTAACCAGAATATTTTAATTTACATCTTTTTGAAGTCAATACTTGGCTCCATATGATACAAACTTATCGGATTATGGTTTCTCCTAAAGTTTATTTAAAAATGGATAATTTTTCTGGAGTAGTTTCGTCGTTAATTTATTGAATTCTAAAGGTTATTGAAATTACTCAATAGGAAATAGTATCAAAAAATCCTAATTTATTTCTACGAAGTAGTAAAAACTGTAAATAAAATTCCATAAACATAGGCCTTCGCCACCTTTTGCAATGAAACATATCAGTATTTACTAACCACGGAGCCACTGAAATCCTTCTATATGATAATGGGAACCTTGAGAAATATGTACAAGAATGTATGTAAAACGTACAAGGTGTTAATATAAAGTAATCAGAATGATAGCATGTTTTCGATCATGCTTCACTGGTGACGTGCCATAAAATAAAAGTTCATAACTAACCTCTAATGGCAATTTCTAGAGGAATTATTTTAAAATATCCGTGAAGTGATTATAAATGTCAATGAAAGTGTAAAACTCACCAATCGCGAACATACTATCTTTTGAGAAGACGCGCGTATTACTACCAAGACTTTTCCTAATTGTGAGAAGAATCTAATGACCCTCTACCCACTCTGAGCCGTCACTGCCGCACCAACGAATGAATAGGAGGCACGCCTACACAAGTCGGGTGCTCCAAGATAGAAACAGGGAGAGAAAATAAATGTGCGGGAGGTAAATAATAACGGGAGTAGGGGATGATCGCTCACCTGTCTCTGGTTTCCTCCATTTCTGACGAGCGCTCTAAAGTTCTTCCTCGATTGATATGCCGGCGAGTCGACTCCCGACATGCCATGAGGATAAAGGCGGATTGCACACTCTCGACTACAGACAGACACACTGTACCGCAGCACACGAATAAACTCGGGACAGTTGAACGTCAGAATGAAACAAATGATGGCCGGATTGCGCCCACAGTGAGAAGGAGGGAATTTAAAAACAGGGCAGGTAGGGAAATTAAATAGGCCTACCTCCCGATTGGTGCCGACATACCCTATATCAAGTTTGGAGAGTGCCACAACAATTTCGCATCAAACGTATTAGAACAGCGCCAACAAGAGCTTGTCAACAACTTAGACAATTTCTTTGACATTACAACGCCGGTGCGCTTCAATTAATGAAAATAATGGAAGACAGAATCTTTTTACAGTGACAGAGAGAACCAGGTAGGCTGGCTCACTTAGCTTGGATTGGGCAAATAGCTGGCTAATAAAGTGGAAACGGCTCGACTCTGATATATCGACGAAGAAAAGCAACGTGCTACATATTTTTCCACGCCAACTCCTTTGATATCATATTACGATCCATTACACAACGATTCATCCTCTTATTCTAATGGAAATGTTATGCTTCTAAAAGAAGATTGATAAACATACAAACCGGAAACAGCAAATGATACGCGGACAAATATCATTGCTCCAAATTTTGTAGTAGCCCTGTATACGTGTCCGTTAATTATGAAAGATTCCTCTCTCACCACGCAATGCGCTAGGGTTCACGAAGAGTTCTCCACAATATCTCCATCGTTTGAATATTGGAAGAACAATCCCAACGGCCGATTTAACAGATTGAATTTCGAGTGCTAACGATTAATTTGTGTGTTACATTTTGGCCAATTATCACCTATTGGATGTAAACTGTTTCTGGACTTATGTGCATTATCCTAAGCTATCCAAGGCATGTGATGTACTATTCCAAGCCTCATATCACGTTCAGGACTTACGACCGAGTCTCGGAATATAATCTGTACAAAAGTCCATTACTGTATGTATCAAAATTCAGTGCATTAGGTTTACTACTATTTACGGTTCCAAGGCACTGGAGATTCGAATATCCTACATTCGTACATAAGAAAGAACAAACTATAAATCTACACCACACTGTAATTGTCACACGCGGAAAAAATAAAGGAGCAGACAAAAAATATTTCCAACGAAATAATTTCGTTTTGATACATAACGTTTCATCAAAGTAATTGTTAAATCTTTAATTTCATGTAATGTGTTTTCGGCATCACATTATTCTCCAACTGTAAGAGGTAGTGATTCTTTGGAAACACCTTACCCTCAGGTACCTTTAAAGGAATGTGACGTCATCACCTTCGCTTCAATGAGATATATTTTTAAAGGCTCCTTTGTCACCATAGTGGTTAAATAACCATGTCATAAATCAAACACTTATATTTAATACTAGCACTTATTATGCATTAATGTTTATTTAAGATTCCTCCAAAAATAAAAATTATTTATTTACTTTGTTGCCTAAGCGATTCTCCGGTAACATCAACGTAGGAGTATTTTGACAACGAGTCCTTAGATACGGAAATCATACGCTTGTACCAATCGTACTGAGCAGTGTGCAAACATTCTCTAGCAGAGCAAAACTTTTCTCTTTTTCTCATTCAAATCCTTTATATCCTTTATCTTTTATCTTCTTTATCCTTTATATACTTTATCCTTTAAATCCTTAATCCTTTTATCCCTTATCCTATACATCCTCTATACTTTATATCCTCTATCCTTTTCTACCCCATACCCTTTTTCCTTTTTTTCTAGTTCATTTAGAGAACAACTCCCAGGAATGTGCCTGCTCGACGGGTGCCGGTGAGTAAAATGTGCTTCTTATCTCATTAACTAACGTTACAGAACCCTAAAACACAGTAAACTCGAAAGCCATCGTTGCCAATTGGCATGTGTATCTTTCAACGTAATATATATGAGAATATGAAAAATTAGGAAGACATTAGTACTATAAGATGACCATATAACGGCTAAAACTTATTTAAGCGGTCAAATTCCCAATAAATATGAAGTATGCACCTAATTTTACTTTCGTTTGTTTCAATCAGCTTGCGTGAAATGTTTTAGTTTTTCAGCACTCAGTGACCAAGAAGTATAAATCCGGAATAATCGTCAATACTGAAATGTGGTGAAGTGTCCATTTTAAATGAAACATTATGAAAAATTTTTCTTAAACCTGTTACTTTAAATTGTCGAAATATCAATGTGCAAGTAGTGCTGGTCTTTAAATAACTTCATGCAAGTCTGCGAATAAATAATGTCTATTGCCTTGTCATTTAATTCCTTTGATATACGACGCGGTCATTTCCTCAAAACGCCTTAAAGCCATAAACTTCTCCCAAGTCAAGACCAGTGTTCGGAGTTAAATTTTATAAGTTCGGAATTAAATGTAACCATTAAATTAAATAATAATTTAATGGTGAAATGTTATAAGTTTAATTCATCGCCCAGATCCTTATATAAATCATTAATTGTGATAAAAAGCTTCGTGAAAAAAACTAGGAAACATTGTATGCTTTCATTCATTTCGGAGAAACAAGACCAGAGAAATAAACTGCTATGTATGCCCTATAGCTAAATTGTTTGAGAAAGTTAATTTACAAATAAGGCATTCATGCCATGAAGATATTGTCCATACTATAGAAAACAACAAATGGATTCAATCATTTCGAAAAGAATATTTCATTTAAAAGCAACAAAAAGACGATTTGATGATTTGCTACAAATAATGTATTTCCATACCATAATAAACTTTTTTCACAGAAAAACAAGTGCATAGTTACAGAATGGAATAAAATCAAATAATGGTATTGAGAGCTCATTAAGAAAAAATAAAAGGTTTTCCTCCACATTCGAAATTTCGTTTCAAGAATAAAATAGAAATAAATACTTTATTCAGAATTAAGTTTATCGTAGCATATAAATACGTATTTGAATGTGTGCTAATAGTTTAAAAACTTTTTTCGCATACAGGCTGGCGGTCCACTCTGCGAGAAAGAAGTATCGTCGTTGGACGAGAGGCAATAAGGTCGCTCCTGAGCTCCCAGGTAAGATGACCTTAGTGTTCATAGTTCTCCGTTAACTCTTCCGCCATCAAGGAATTTAAATCATTTAGAATCGGTCACACCTTCTCAAGACTGATATCAAAAATAAGTGCATTAGGTGACATTGCGAACAACTGTAAATTTCATTCAAAACTCCTCCCTGCTTGCTAAAACAGTTTAGATCGTATTGTTCCTACACCATTCATTTTTCAACATATATTTAATTCAATTTCACACATTATTCACACAGTAAAATATTCTTGTAAAGGACACAAGGTGAACAATCGATTTCAGCATGAATTTATATTTGAAAAATGGGATGAATTTCACTGTGAAGTGTACTGTACACATGGTCACGGCATCATAATAATACCAAAAAACATCTTTCTACCACAATTTTACGGTATCATACTGTAAATCATTGTACTATGATGAAAATTATGAACAAAGTATTAAGCTAATCGAATTAAACGGTACCCGTTAGCATAATTAAACAGTTAGCTTCTCAACTACATGGAAGTCATCTTCTTGTTCACATAAGATTTTAAGAGCCTAATCTATTTTTTCAATGAAGTCACCACTACCGACTTCAGAAGTTATTGTATTAAAAAGTCAAACATGACCTCCGCATATCAAAACATTTAAGCTAATGTTGTGGTTCCCTAAGTAACATTTCCGTCTCTTTGCCAAGTTCATATCTTAAAAATCAAATCAATGGTTTTCGAAGGTGATGATAATCCGGTAGCCAGTTCTTAAGGTTCTTATTAAATTAATTCCTCAATTTACATTTCAGTGGGTCCAGACGTCTTCAGGCCCTGCCCGGCTTTCGAGCGACGGTTGATAGGGTGAGAACATATATGACTTTTTATTATTATATTATATTTATTATTATTCTAGGTTATATTTATTATTATTCTAGGCTATATTTATTATTATTCTAGTTAACTCGATAAACGCTGAACAGCTCAGATCAAGAGATAATTGAAATTTAAATCGTGCACTGCATATTATTAATGTTACCCTGTTCATATTTTAGTCGTGTTAACAACGTGCGATTTCCTTTTGATTCCACCAGGTCTCGGATCCCCAGCGCCTCATCAGACAACCCCAGGCGGAAGAGGATTAAACGTACAGGGAAGGTTTTATGTACGTGTGCGTGCGTTTGCGTGTATGTGTGTGTGTTTGCGTGTGCTTGAGTGTGTGAATGACCCATTAATGTTGCATTTCAGGTGACATGACACTCCAATAGATGAGGGTAAGTTATGGAGATACTCCACTTCTATTTTAAATAATTTACTAATAATTTTTGAAAGACCTCAGTGAAATTCAGAGTTTCATTTGTCGAATGTCATCGTTTTTATCTCCGGGAATTTCTAATTCATATTGGGTGTCTCATCGTATTTCAGGAGTAATTTCATCGCAACGCCGCAGAATAATATGCTGTAAGGAAAGCAATGCGGCAATATGTGGCTGATGATACATACTGACCATCCTCCCTTCAGAATGCAGTCCTGAGAGTGATAGAAAACTTACATTTTGAATTACTCCTGTTCTGCTGACGGTTTCTGCAAGGATTCTCTACACCGTGATGCTTGAACCTCGCTAAACTACTAAAAGCAATATGTGAACCGGAACATAATAGAAGACTACAAGGTAAAGTAGTTTTAACGGTATAGGAATAAGTTGAAAAAGGAATATAAAATTAATGTCATGAAGTTCACTGAGGAGAAGTTTCCTTCAATGTTGTGCTTGGGGTTTGTTGAAGTGTTCCTAATGCAAATTTTATTTTGTACTGTTTCTTTAAACTTGGAGTGACAAATCTTCTTTGATCTTTGTAGGATATATAATCACCTGATGGTGACGAAGAGCATGCTTCCCCTGGAAAAAGGAAGGCAGCTCATCCTAATTTTCCTTATTTGGAGTTCCAACTGAAAGAACTTCCAAACCAAGGACCTTCTAGAAACCAGGGTAGGCCAGTCGAGACCCAGGACAAAAGTTCAGGTGCAGATACCAATCGTGAGTACCATAGAAATTTATGTACTTTTATAGCCATAAAATGACCATAGTTTTCACTGGGAAAACATTATGCACATTTTACATGATAGCTTTCTATTTATTTTACTTCTAGGACCACTGAAGAAGACGGACACACAAGTGCATTTGTGACTCTTCGGCACATAACTCGGTGATAATTGACTGGTTCTAGCAATGCAGAATGAGGCTTAGTAATTAAAGATGAAAATAAATGTAAAGCGTAAAATAGTATGTAGGAAATAAAGAAATGTTCTTACCCTAACATAGTGTTCAGAAAATTTATTTTTCAAGAGGAATTTACTCTCCGTTGTACCTTTAGGCTTTTACTTGGACTATTTTTGGCGTGAAATGACCACTGCCGTCGAAGCACAAATTATTTTTTAGTGTTTATACCATCCATGAATCTATTTCTGTACTACCTATTCGATTACATTAAATCGCTCAACCCCATTACATGATGACTACCTACAATGGGATCCACTAAAGTTTATTTATTATCCTCCCCACTAGTTCACTTTTAAGACAACGTGTTAGTCTGTATCCAGGTGAATGATTTACATTTGTATACATTTATAGTAAGTAGTTTTAGGTAGCACTGACATTTAACAGTCGAAAATTTACGATTTGCTCATGCATCAATTATTATTTAAGTGACTAAATACTCTTGCACTAAAGATTTGAATGCTGCATTGGGTCTTGGACAACATAATATTCTCTCATAATTTGTTTCTTACTCTGATGTATTACTGTATAGAGATACTGGAAATATAAACTTATTTTTGGCAGTAACTATCACCAATTTTTGTTCAATACAGTTGAGCACACTTAATCCGGGAACACCCATTATCCGGCAATTTTGCCACCCGGTGCTCAGTGGAAAATGCCAAAACGTCTTTACACCCAAGTAAAAAAATATAGAAAAATGATTTCAATATATTTAAAAATCATTTTAAAGTCAAAAAGTCATAAGATAGCCAAATTCATGATTTTTCATCATTTTAAATTAATTAATTAAGTACTGCTCTTTTAATGTTCTGTATCATTCTTTCATTCGGTCGAAAACATGCACAGGACAACTGAGACATTTTCATTGCATAAAAAGGTGTTGCAAGCATATTTTGATATCATTTCAAAATTATTTTTAAATGAGCCACTAAATTATGATGAAATTCTTTTATAATAATATTGTAATAATCTTAGGATTCTTTAAGGACAGGAGGATGGGTGGGAGTGAAAGTGCATCTGAAATGTGGTTTTAAACGCGATTCTCGATCTTGGAAAGCGATTCAACATCGGTCCACGGATGGTTCTTTCAATTGCACTTACTTTTTCAGCAAGCGCATCATTGACCTCATTTGAAGTGACCAAAAATATCATCTCATTTAGCACTTTCTCTGTGATCAGATAGGTACGCTGAGATTGTAATACGATAGTTTTAGTGGCTTTAGCTTACTTTAAAATTTGAATTTCATAATTTTTTAAGTTCATTAGATAGATTCAAGAAAAAAATGTTTGATTGGCTTGTTTCAAGACCTTTTTATTCTTTGCAGGAATTTTTTTAAACCAAAATATAGAAGTGAAATAAATAGGATAGACAAGTTATGTTTGGTGTCCATAAATTAAATCACAATGTATAAGTTGCAATTTTCTGTTATTAATCCGTGTGTAAATCAAATTTTAAATGTTAATGTATTATATATTGCATACTGTTTCAATGAGAAGGCTGCTTGGTTGTTATATGTGTTGTCAAAGTTTAACAGAAATTGTATTTAAATTTTGTGTAATGGTTTTATTCCAACTTGTATATAGCAATTATTCGTATCATTATTGATTTAATGTTGAATCTTTGCATATATATGCTTGACTTTGTCTATTGCTGTTAAGGCCTAACGACAATAAAATCTTTATTATTATGAAGTAACCGAGAATTCTTGCGGTTCTGAGGAATTGGGTGATATTATTTTTCAGCAAAGTGAATTATATACAAAACAGAGAGGCATTTCATTCAAAACTGACGTCCAAGAGATCCGTGCGTTTTTCGGGATGAATATGGTAATGGGTTATCTTATTATTTGGATTATCTTGATATCTGGTTATTTGGATTATCTTGTGGTTCCAAGACTTAGAGACTATTTAACAATCAAGTTGCGGTGGCCAACCCTAGCGATGGCTTGCAGGGTATCGTGTAGGTGTAGATTTAGACTATTGGTCCTCTGACCCTGACATGCTAGTGACATAAATTGCCAATGTAATGCCTCGAAAGCGGTTTGAAGAGTGATCAGGAATGCGTAACATTTTGCAAACAATGAAGAGATGCTTCCCAGAGCCACCATAATTATGATAGAGATTTCAAAGTACGACCCCTGATTCGTCACTTTAATCGATGCTTCCAGAATGCACGGAAATCAAGCAAACAGCAGTCAGTAGATAATCATATGATACGATTCAAAGACATAACATCATGAAGAAATGTAAAAAAAGTAAACCCATAATGTGCGGTTTCAAGATGTGGTGCAGATGCGATTCAAAATCTGGCTATTTGTATCAATTCGACTTATATACTGGCAAGAAAACAGACACAACATGAGAGCGTGGTAACCATGCTGAATAAACAGCCTGCCAATTGTTTTGCGAGATTTACCTAGACAACTTTTTCAATTCACCGTTACTACAGTTGAAATCTCAGCAACAGCAAATACTCATATGTGGAACAGAAAACTTATACCAAAGAATCTCAAGCAGGAATAAGACTTGAAGCGTGGTGAAAGCCAAATGCTTTCATCAATTGGTATAACTTGTGTCTAGTGGATGGATAACATATCTGTAGTAATGTTCTCTAATTTTCTGAATTCCAGCACATCACTCACTGTGTCTTAGGCAACAAGAAATGTATAAAAGATACAAATTCCTTGCCCAGAGATAGAGATTTCCCACAACAAATTTATGGGCGGCGTCGATCTCATGGACCAGAAAAAGATTACCTACTTACGAAGTCGACAGCAAGGCAAAGATAAAGTACTACTTTCGAATATTTTTCAACTTGATGGATATAGCTGTGAACAACGCTCACTGTATTTATGTGCAGCTGCATCATTACGTGAAACCCCAGTATGAGGCCATATCGCCTCTGTAGTACAGGCAACTCATCGCTAGATTCCTCATCGGACATTGTACAAATAGGAAGAGAAGTCTCCAAGCAACTCCTGTCCGGAGCATCATACCAATCTCTCACACTCAACACAAGTTATTAAAAATTGAAAAACGGAAGAGGTGCTAAATGTGCAAAGGAAAGAATTGAGAATCGTCTCACGGAATATTACCCAAAATGAGAATTTGACTGGTTTCATCAGAAACATTCAACTGCTTATTTATAAAAGTAATTTCTTCACAGTAATAAATGGATCTTTCTCCGTTAAGGAAAAATATTGAGTAGCTTCAGCTACCTCTAGTAAACCCGATACAGGCCTAAAGCGGAAAATGTATGAAATGAGCATTTTGGCCTAGGTATGCAAGCCTCATAACACAAAATTCTCTTATCGACCAGAGGGACATATATGACCCAACCTGTATCTCAAGAACTATAAAAGATTTCACTTTAAAACAAAGATTTTTGAAATCTATGCATCAATTTGTACACAAATTGATGAATGAAACAGCAAAAATTGGCCTACAACCCTAATGGTCTTTAAAGGGCTAGAGATAGTACTAAAAATGTGGATTTTTTTCATGTGCTACTTAGGCAAGTGAATTATCGAAATTTGAAGTAGTGCCCATAAATGTATAAATACCCAGCTCTTTTTTGTTTAAAAGTATGCATAGTACTTTCAAGTTTTGTCGGAAAGTTATTATTAGGACGATTATGGGAAGTAGCCGTCAATTTGTGGAAGTCCATTTTGTAATATCGAATTAAAGACTGCAAATCTGCTGTCTTTACTTCAACCGGTTTCTCCAGACGGTATCATCATCAGCACTGGTTTTAGTACCTGATGATACTATACTGTACTATACTATAGAGTAGGCTAAATGTAGTCTGAACTTTCGATGAGTGTTAGTAGCAGAAGTATAGTATCAATAGGGATAGGAATGAGTGGGTCATGAAAGAATGTGGGTTCGATACTGCTCCAGTAATAGACAAATGTGATGGTTGTGCTTTGTTCATTTCGCCATGTTGAGGTAATGGATGATTGTCGATAGACGAGACAGTTATTTAAGAGTTAAATGAATGGTGTGAGAGGTAGGGGTGGACAGAGAAAGTGGTTGTTGAAGGGGAGGAATGAATTATAGGAGTCTTAGGAACTGGAGAGTGTGAATGAAGCAATGTATATTGGAGTAAATAGAGGCGAACACCTTTTTAAAGGTTTGCAAGCCTGTCAGAGTGGACGAAGCTGTTGTAGTAGAGCAAGGTATACAAGCATATCATTATAAGTATTACTTTTCGACTGCGCCTATCTCGGAAGTGAATGGTATGATTACAGGCATGTTAAAGAAGATTTGGAAAGAATAGAATAAATAATTTTTAAATTAGTTTAAATGCATTTCAAAACATTTTCAAATATATTTCAAAACATTTTCAAATATATTTCAAAACATTTTCAAATATATTTCAAAACATTTTCAAATATATTTCAAAATATTTTAAATATATTTAAAATAATTTAAACTTTTTAATTTTAAATTATTCAGTAACTTGAACTAAACATACAAAATAAAGAATATCGCCAAGAAAGGCTAGTTTACAGATAGGCCACTTTCATTGGCTCGCGCATTTTTGATTGACCACTGGACATAATTTGATAAAATTATTTGTTATCTGCTTATGTTTCTCCCTAACCATTTCTCATCTATATAGTGGTGGCAACAGCTAAAGATTGAGCATCAGTACAGAACGTTAACGTTTGCAGAAGAAGTGCAAGTTGTGAAAAAGCTTGACTCCAATCGCATCGATCGGTAAATCGTTTGTCTGAAACATACACCGAGGGATCTTCAACAGTGTAACCATATAACACATTTACAAGCAGAAAGAGATAATCCTAAAAATTTTACAGCTAAATTGACACGAAGATATGGGCAGCAGAGAGAAGAACTATGATAGGCGATTTAAATGTTGATTTTACATCGCGTGGTTAATTCGATTGGTTCGAAGTGAGGGGCTTAGTCAGTAAGGCCGGCTAAATGCTAATGAAGCAGACTCAATTATTTCAGAAACAAATATAATCTAAAAGGTGTAATGTGGGAAAGTTTGCGTGCATGGAAGAGTAGAGTCAGTTCTAAAACACGAGTGCTTCAAATTGTGGCCTGCTTTGAGGCTTGATGTAATATCAAATAAATGGGGATTTCAAAGGCTTTCATGTTTAAAAGGATTGGAGTTGGTTGACTTTGCAAACAGCATCCATAACCCTGAATTAAAGGAATGGAATTGGTAAATTAAGAGGCATGGATAGATGGCGACCATGATAGTGCTCACCGAACAACATTTCACCGATGATGAAATCACTGAAATGGTACTTCGTAACAATAAGTTAGAGCGGAGTTGAAGATGAAGAGGCTAAAATAGTTCAAGGAAGACTACCTACAATTAATCTTTAAAGAATCTTTAAATTAATCAATTAATCTTTAAAGAATCATCCAGTGCGGTCGCCCCGGACGTAGAGATGATCGGCATTTCACACGAAACCACGAGTTCACATAGCGCTGAATCAGCTGATAACATATCAAGCACGGCAGAAAAATATGTTGCGATAAGCACAGTATAAGAAATATCAAATTTTTCATACCCTTTTCCAATAATAATATTACAATTTTAATAATATTACCTTAAACTATATAGGTATTTTTCCCGTCTCATAAGGATGAGAAAATATTTGAAAATTGTAATGAGGTCAAGTCTTTTGAAGTACCACAAGGGCAATCTCATTCACACAAATTATTGATAAAAAACTGATCGCCAAACCTAAGTGATCGACGAATACAAAATGTTCCCAAGAAATTTCAAGGATAAAATCCGCTACGCTACTTTCAAGCTCCTTTTCATCCGCGGAAATTAATTTATTCAGGATAGTTATTTAATTTCTAGCAGAGCGAAAGATAGGCATAAGTTCTTTGATTTCTAGCAAAGAGTTAGCGGTAGAGCGTCAAGACTATTGTAGGAAAGTCGAGAAAATTGAGAGGGAACATCAGACACTCGAAAATATCTTTCGAGATGTTCGGTGGCAAATAGCGGCTATCATTTGAAAATCTGACATATTTGAGTGATAATAGAACAAGAAATAGATGCTCGAAAAACTTTTTCTTAATATGAAAACGCTCGAGAAAGAAAAGCATTTACAAATGAAGGGTAATTACTTTCTCCAATTCCCAGTTTTCCCTCGCCATGGCCCTCCTCATCGATGACGAAGATCTTGCTGTACCTACGTCATAGGTGAGTTGAATAACTGCCTCCTATAATCAATTCAAACCATTAAGAGATGAAACCGCATTTCTCCCTTAATTATCCATAATATAATTGAAAATGTAACCAGAATATTTTAATTTACATCTTTTTGAAGTCAATATTTGGCTCCATATGATACAAACTTATCGGATTATGGTTTCTCCTAAAGTTTATTTAAAAATGGATAATTTTTCTGGAGTAGTTTCGTCGTTAATTTATTGAATTCTAAAGGTTATTGAAATTACTCAATAGGAAATAGTATCAAAAAATCCTAATTTATTTCTACGAAGTAGTAAAAACTGTAAATAAAATTCCATAAACATAGGCCTTCGCCACCTTTTGCAATGAAACATATCAGTATTTACTAACCACGGAGCCACTGAAATCCTTCTATATGATAATGGGAATCTTGAGCAATATGTAAGAGAATGTATGTTAAACGTACAAGGTGTTAATATAAAGTAATCAGAATGATAGCATGTTTTCGATCATGCTTCACTGGTGACGTGCCATAAAATAAAAGTTCATAACTAACCTCTAATGGCAATTTCTAGAGGAATTATTTTAAAATATCCGTGAGGTGATTATAAATGTCAATGAAAGTGTAAAACTCACCAATCGCGAACATAGGTACTATCTTTTGAGAAGAGGCGCGTATTACTACCAAGCCTTTTCCTAATTGTGAGAAGAATCTAATGACCCTCTACCCACTCTGAGCCGTCACTGCCGCACCAACGAATGAATAGGAGGCACGCCTACACAAGTCGGGTGCTCCAAGATAGAAACAGGGAGAGAAAATAAATGTGCGGGAGGGAAATAATAACGGGGGTAGGGGATGAACGCTCACCTGTCTCTGGTTTCCTCCATTTCTGACGAGCGCTCTAAAGTTCTTCCTCGATTGATATGCCGGCGAGTCGACTCCCGACATGCCATGAGGATAAAGGCGGATTGCACACTCTCGACTACAGACAGACACACTGTACCGCAGCACACGAATAAACTCGGGACAGTTGAACGTCAGAATGAAACAAATGATGGCCGGATTGCGCCCACAGTGAGAAGGAGGGAATTTAAAAACAGGGCAGGTAGGGAAATTAAATAGGCCTACCTCCCGATTGGTGCCGACATACCCTATATCAAGTTTGGAGAGTGCCACAACAATTTCGCATCAAACGTATTAGAACAGCGCCAACAAGAGCTTTTCAACAACTTAGATAAATTTCTTTGACATTGCAACGCCGGTGCGCTTCAATTAATGAAAATAATGGAAGACAGAATCTTTTTACAGTGACAGAGAGAACCAGGTAGGCTGGCTCACTTAGCTTGGATTGGGCAAATAGCTGGCTAATAAAGTGGAAACGGCTCGACTCTGATATATCGACGAAGAAAAGCAACGTGCTACATATTTTTCCACGCCAACTCCTTTGATATCATATTACGATCCATAAACACAACGATTCATCCTCTTATTCTAATGGAAATGTAATGCTTCTAAAAGAAGATTGATAAACATACAAACCGGAAACAGCAAATGATACGCGGACAAATATCATTGCTCCAAATTTTGTAGTAGCCCTGTATAGGTGTCCGTTAATTATGAAAGATTCCTCTCTCACCACGCAATGCGCTAGGGTTCACGAAGAGTTCTCCACAATATCTCCATCGTTTGAATATTGGAAGAACAATCCCAACGGCCGATTTAACAGATTGAATTTCGAGTGCTAACGATTAATTTGTGTGTTACATTTTGGCCAATTATCACCTATTGGATGTAAACTGTTTCTGGACTTATGTGCATTATCCTAAGCTATCCAAGGCATGTGATGTACTATTCCAAGCCTCATATCACGTTCAGGACTTACGACCGAGTCTCGGAATATAATCTGTACAAAAGTCCATTACTGTATGTATCAAAATTCAGTGCATTAGGTTTACTACTATTTACGGTTCCAAGGCACTGGAGATTCGAATATCCTACATTCGTACTTAAGAAAGAACAAACTATAAATCTACACCACACTGTAATTGTCACACGCGGAAAAAATAAAGGAGCAGACAAAAAAATTTGCAACGAAATAATTTCGTTTCGATACATAACGTTTCATCAAAGTAATTGTTAAATCTTTAATTTCATGTAATGTGTTTTCGGCATCACATTATTCTCCAACTGTAAGAGGTAGTGATTCTTTGGAAACACCTTACCCTCAGGTACCTTTAAAGGAATGTGACGTCATCATCTTCGCTTCAATGAGATATATTTTTAAAGGCTCCTTTGTCACCATAGTGCTAAAATATCCATGTCATAAATCAAACACTTATATTTAATACTAACACTTATTATGCATTAATGTTTATTTAAGATTCCCCCAAAAATAAAAATTATTTATTTACTTTGTTGCCTAAGCGATTCTCCGGTAACATCAACGTAGGAGTATTTTGACAACGAGTCCTTAGATACGGAAATCATACGCTTGTACCAATCGTACTGAGCAGTGTGCAAACATTCTCTAGCAGAGCAAAACTTTTCTCTTTTTCTCATTTAAATCCTTTATATCCTTTATCTTTTATCTTCTTTATCCTTTATATACTTTATCCTTTAAATCCTTAATCCTTTTATCCCTTATCCTATACATCCTCTATACTTTATATCCTCTATCCTTTTCTACTCCATACCCTTTTCCCTTTTTTTCTAGTTCATTTAGAGAACAACTCCCAGGAATGTGCCTGCTCGACGGGTGCCGGTGAGTAAAATGTGCTTCTTATCTCATTAACTAACGTTACAGAACCCTAAAACACAGTAAATTCGAAAGCCATCGTTGCCAATTGGCATGTGTATCTTTCAACGTAATATATATGAGAATATGAAAAATTAGGAAGACATTAGTACTATAAGATGACCATATAACGGCTAAAACTTATTTAAGCTGTCAAATTCCCAATAAATATGAAGTATGCACCTAATTTTACTTTCGTTTGTTTCAATCAGCTTGCGTGAAATGTTTTAGTTTTTCAGGACTCAGTGACCAAGAAGTATAAATCCGGAATAATCGTCAATACTGAAATGTGGTGAAGTGTCCATTTTAAATGAAACATTATGAAAAATTTTTCTTAAACCTGTTACTTTAAATTGTCGAAATATCAATGTGCAAGTAGCGCTGGTCTTTAAATAACTTCATGCAAGTCTGCGAATAAATAATGTCTATTGCCTTGTCATTTCCTTCCTTTATTATACGACGCGGTCATTTCCTCGAAACGCCTTAAAGCCATAAACTTCTCCCAAGTCAAGACCAGTGTTCGGAGTTAAATTTTATAAGTTCGGAATTAAATGTAACCATTAAATTAAATAATAATTTAATGCTGAAATGTTATAAGTTTAATTCATCGCCCAGATCCTTATATAAATCATTAATTGTGATAAAAAGCTTCGTGAAAAAAACTAGGAAACATTGTATGCTTTCATTCATTTCGGAGAAACAAGACCAGAGAAATAAACTGCTATGTATGCCCTATAGCTAAATTGTTTGAGAAAGTTAATTTACAAATAAGGCATTCATGCCATGAAGATATTGTCCATACTATAGAAAACAACAAATGGATTCAATCATTTCGAAAAGAATATTTCATTTAAAAGCAACAAAAAGACGATTTGATGATTTGCTACAAATAATGTATTTCCATACCATAATAAACTTTTTTCACAGAAAAACAAGTGCATAGTTACAGAATGGAATAAAATCAAATAATGGTATTGAGAGCTCATTAAGAAAAAATAAAAGGTTTTCCTCCACATTCGAAATTTCGTTTCAAGAATAAAATAGAAATAATAACTTTATTCAGAATTAAGTTTATCGTAGCATATAAATACGTATTTGAATGTGTGCTAATAGTTTAAAAACTTTTTTCGCATACAGGCTGGCGGTCCACTCTGCGAGAAAGAAGTATCGTCGTTGGACGAGAGGCAATAAGGTCGCTCCTGAGCTCCCAGGTAAGATGACCTTAGTGTTCATAGTTCTCCGTTAACTCTTCCGCCATCAAGGAATTTAAATCATTTAGAATCGGTCACACCTTCTCAAGACTGATATCAAAAATAAGTGCATTAGGTGACATTGCGAACAACTGTAAATTTCATTCAAAACTCCTCCCTGCTTGCTATAACAGTTTAGATCGTATTGTTCCTACACCATTCATTTTTCAACATATATTTAATTCAATTTCACACATTATTCACACAGTAAAATATTCTTGTAAAGGACACAAGGTGAACAATCGAATTCAGCATGAATTTATATTTGAAAAATGGGATGAATTTCACTGTGAAGTGTACTGTACACATGGTCACGGCATCATAATAATACCAAAAAACTACTTTCTACCACAATTTTACGGTATCATACTGTAAATCATTGTACTATGATGAAAATTATGAACAAAGTATTAAGCTAATCGAATTAAACGGTACCCGTTAGCATAATTAAACAGTTAGCTTCTCAACTACATGGAAGTCATCTTCTTGTTCACATAAGATTTTAAGAGCCTAATCTATTTTTTCAATGAAGTCACCACTACCGACTTCAGAAGTTATTGTATTAAAAAGTCAAACATGACCTCCGCATATCAAAACATTTAAGCTAATGTTGTGGTTCCCTAAGTAACATTTCCGTCTCTTTGCCAAGTTCATATCTTAAAAATCAAATCAATGGTTTTCGAAGGTGATGATAATCCGGTAGCCAGTTCTTAAGGTTCTTATTAAATTAATTCCTCAATTTACATTTCAGTGGGTCCAGACGTCTTCAGGCCCTGCCCGGCTTTCGAGCGACGGTTGATAGGGTGAGAACATATATGACTTTTTATTATTATATTATATTTATTATTATTCTAGGTTATATTTATTATTATTCTAGGCTATATTTATTATTATTCTAGTTAACTCGATAAACGCTGAACAGCTCAGATCAAGAGATAATTGAAATTTAAATCGTGCACTGCATATTATTAATGTTACCCTGTTCATATTTTAGTCGTGTTAACAACGTGCGATTTCCTTTTAATTCCACCAGGTCTCGGATCCCCAGCGCCTCATCAGACAACCCCAGGCGGAAGAGGATTAAACGTACAGGGAAGGTTTTATGTACGTGTGCGTGCGTTTGCGTGTATGTGTGTGTGTTTGCGTGTGCTTGAGTGTGTGAATGACCAATTAATGTTGTATTTCAGGTGACATGACACTCCAATAGATGAGGGTAAGTTATGGAGATACTCCACTTCTATTTTAAATAATTTACTAATAATTTTTGAAAGACCTCTGTGAAATTCAGAGTTTCATTTGTCGAATGTCATCGTTTTTATCTCCGGGAATTTCTAATTCATATTGGGTGTCTCATCGTATTTCAGGAGTAATTTCATCGCAACGCCGGAAAATAATATGCTGTAAGGAAAGCAATGCGGCAATATGTGGCTGATGATACATACTGACCATCCTCCCTTCAGAATGCAGTCCTGAGAGTGATAGAAAACTTACATTTTGAATTACTCCTGTTCTGCTGACGGTTTCTGCAAGGATTCTCTACACCGTGATGCTTGAACCTCGCTAAATTACTAAAAGCAATATGTGAACCGGAACATAATAGAAGACTACAAGGTAAAGTAGTTTTAACGGTATAGGAATAAGTTGAAAAAGGAATATAAAATTAATGTCATGAAGTTCACTGAGGAGAAGTTTCCTTCAATGTTGTGCTTGGGCTTTGTTGAAGTGTTCCTAATGCAAATTTTATTTTGTACTGTTTCTTTAAACTTGGAGTGACAAATCTTCTTTGATCTTTGTAGGATATATAATCACCTGATGGTGACGAAGAGCATGCTTCCCCTGGAAAAAGGAAGGCAGCTCATCCTAATTTTCCTTATTTGGAGTTCCAACTGAAAGAACTTCCAAACCAAGGACCTTCTAGAAACCAGGGTAGGCCAGTCGAGACCCAGGACAAAAGTTCAGGTGCAGATACCAATCGTGAGTACCATAGAAATTTATGTACTTTTATAGCCATAAAATGACCATAGTTTTCACTGGGAAAACATTATGCACATTTTACATGATAGCTTTCTATTTATTTTACTTCTAGGACCACTGAAGAAGACGGACACACAAGTGCATTTGTGACTCTTCGGCACATAACTCGGTGATAATTGACTGGTTCTATCAATGCAGAATGAGGCTTAGTAATTAAAGATGAAAATAAGTGTAAAGCGTAAAATAGTATGTAGGAAATAAAGAAATGTTCTTACCCTAACATAGTGTTCAGAAAATTTATTTTTCAAGAGGAATTTACTCTCCGTTATACCTTTAGGCTTTTACTTGGACTATTTTTGGCGTGAAATGACCACTGCCGTCGAAGCACAAATTATTTTTTAGTGTTTATACCATCCATGAATCTATTTCTGTACTACCTATTCGATTACATTAAATCGCTCAACCCCATTACATGATGACTACCTACAATGGGATCCACTAAAGTTTATTTATTATCCTCCCTACTAGTTCACTTTTAAGACAACGTGTTAGTCTGTATCCAGGTGAATGATTTACATTTGTATACATTTATAGTAAGTAGTTTTAGGTAGCACTGACATTTAACAGTCGAAAATTTACGATTTGCTCATGCATCAATTATTATTTAAGTGACTAAATACTCTTGCACTAAAGATTAAAAGGCTGCATTGGGTCTTGGACAACATAATATTCTCTCATAATTTGTTTCTTACTCTGATGTATTACTGTATAGAGATACTGGAAATATAAACTTATTTTTGGCAGTAACTATCACCAATTTTTGTTCAATACAGTTGAGCACACTTAATCCGGGAACACCCATTATCCGGCAATTTTGCCACCCGGTGCTCAGTGGAAAATGCCAAAACGTCTTTACACCCAAGTAAAAAAATATAGAAAAATGATTTCAATATATTTCAAAATCATTTTAAAGTCAAAAAGTCATAAGATAGCCAAATTCATGATTTTTCATCATTTTAAATTAATTAATTAAGTACTGCTCTTTTAATGTTCTGTATCATTCTTTCATTCGGTCGAAAACATGCACAGCACAACTGAGACATTTTCATTGCATAAAAAGGTGTTGCAAGCATATTTTGATATCATTTCAAAATTATTTTTAAATGAGCCACTAAATTATGATGAAATTCTTTTATAATAATATTGTAATAATCTTAGGATTCTTTAAGGACAGGAGGATGGGTGGGAGTGAAAGTGCATCTGAAATGTGGTTTTAAACGCGATTCTCGATCTTGGAAAGCGATTCAACATCGGTCCACGGATGGTTCTTTCAATCGGACTTACTTTTTCAGCAAGCGCACCATTGACCTCATTTGAAGTGACCAAAAATATCATCTCATTTAGCACTTTCTCTGTGATCAGCTAGGTACGCTGAGATTGTAATACGATAGTTTTAGTGGCTTTAGCTTACTTTAAAATTGGAATTTCATAATTTTTTAAGTTCATTAGATAGATTCAAGAAAAAAATGTTTGATTGGCTTGTTTCAAGACCTTTTTATTCTTTGCAGGAATTTTTTTAAACCAAAATATAGAAGTGAAATAAATAGGATAAACAAGTTATGTTTGGTGTCCATAAATTAAATCACAATGTATAAGTTGCAATTTTCTGTTATTAATCCGTGTGTAAATCAAATTTTAAATGTTAATGTATTATATATTGCATACTGTTTCAATGAGAAGGCTGCTTGTGTAACGTATCAAAATTTAGCCATGGCATGCTGGGGAGTTGGAGAGCCGCCATGTTGGTTTTTGTACAGAAGATTTATACGGAGACATAGGGAAATATGGCGTCGGCCTCGACAATGGCCAATTTGTCATTGAGCCTGGTGATTCAGGTCATTCGGGAGTTGCATTCCCAAGAATAGAAATTGTCTCGCAGGCTATTGTTGAACTCGCGGCAGGTTACGGAGGGAGACTAATTATGGCCGGAGGTTAACAATTAAGAAGTGCCGATATAAAGGGGGACGGAGAGCGAGACGGGGCGGCTGCTGCTAGGCTTCGAGGCGGCTAGTCGAGGAGTCGAACGAAGGTGAAGGCTGATAGTCCAAGAAGAGGGAAGTGTCTTCTAGGCGAGTCTGATAGTCCAAGAACAGTGAAGGGGCGTCTAGATTCGAGTCTGATGGTCTGACAACAGTGAAGTGGAAAGTGGCATGGCGGAGAAGCCAGGATTAACCCAAGGAGACGGGGATCGCCTCAGCTAGAAACTCCAGATAAACTAAAGGGATAAAGCGGTCCACTCCCCACTATTATGTAGGTACTTAATTTTAAGAGGGTACTGGCTATATTTTATGTGAAAGTGAAAAGTGAAATGGCTCGTGAAGTGATCTATGGCCTGTAAAAATTGAGCCTGAAGATACCAAGAGTGGAAGTGATATGTTATGAGGGTAATTTATTATGATACTGTTTATATTTTGTTGTATTGTGTGAGAGTAAAATAATATTGAAAAGAGAATAAATTACATTTATGGCGCCCAACGCTTGAGCACGATAAAATATTAGACGTACGGGGTTGTGTGATAGGCTACGTTTAATAGATACCACGAGGAGATCCTGAGAGGTGCAGAGTAGGAAGTGTTCACGTTAGCGAACGCGAGAGAAAATTAGACATCGGGAAAATTACTACAGATTAAGTGTTAGTAGTAACGGTGTAATTGTATAAGATGTTCCGAGCAAGTAAAAGTTTGTTGGAGTTGAAGAAGGCCGAGGTGCAGGAGGAATTGAAGAAACTAGGGTTAGGCACCGAAGGAGTTAAAAATGAATTGGTCGGTAGGTTTAGATCTGCTCTCGAGGAACAGGGAGTAGTCATTGAATGTCACAAATTCGAGGTCGAAGACAGGACTCCAACAACGATGGATTTATGGGCTTGGTTGAAGGAAGAGAAAATCAAGGAGAAAAAGGAACGAGAAGAAGAGAGTAGACGGAGAGAAGAAAGAAGACAGAAGGAGCAGGCGGAGCTGTTAAGAACAATCTTGAGGGAGCAGGCGGAACAGCTGAGAGGAGCGGAAGTTAGGATGAATACGCGGATAGAAGAGGAAAAAGCAGAAAGGCGCGCAGAGATAGAGGCTGTCCGCGAGGAGGCGAATAATAATGTCCAAAGTATAGCGGCGGAAACACGGAAGGATTTATATAATGTCAAGGAAAGGCTGAAGGATTATGAAAGCTTGGCGATAGAAACGCGTGAGGAAGTGAGGAATATCACAGAAAAGATGCAGCTGCTGACCGCAGAAAAATTGAAGGAAGAGTCGGAACTGCAAGGAAAAGTACGAATAATAGCGCAGAATGAAGCGGAAAAGATAAGGCTGCAGTGTTCGCGAAACTCAACCGCAATTCAATCACCGGGAGTGATGATGAAGATTCCATATTTTGACGGTAGGAGAGGAGCTAGGCCTATGCGATACATTAGTGAGCTGGAGGAATACCAAGCCATGTACCAATTATCCTCCAACGAAATGCTGAAAATCGTAAGACAAGGTCTGACGGGATCTGCAGGCGAATGGTTTACCGCTATATCACATCTACTAGAAGACGTAGAGCAGTTCACACAGCTGTTTATGATGCAGTATTGGGGGCGTGAGCAGCAGATGGAGGTTCGGAGGACGCTAGATTCCGGCCGGTACGTTGAACGAGGGAATATCAGCCGAGTGGAATACGCAACATCCCGAATAAGCACTGCTAAGGAACTAAGGCCACCGATGGAGGACGAGGAAATAATCTATAGGTTGGAGCATCATTTTGGTCCGGAGGTCAACACGGCAATCATATCGCAGCAAATAAACACCATCCCACGATTATTGTCATTGCTCAGCCGATACGATAGGGTGGTGCCGCAGCCGATACAGGAGACGAAGGAAGAGAGCCGAAGAAGATGGACAGGAACCGAGGAAAGGAGAATTGATTCTAGAGGCCGTGGATACAACCCACCACCTCAGAATCAAAATGGTAATAGATATCAACCTAATCCATCCGGCAAGCAGAGGCAGACATCTTCGGTGAGACGGTACAGCAGCCGAGAACAAATGGATGGACGGAGTTACGAAGAAAGACCACCCAGGGAGAATGCAAACATCCGCACGATGATTGTGGAAAACTCCGGGAGTAGTGAAGAAAGGCATGAAGAGCAGGGAAACGCGAAGGGGCGAGTCGTGCAAGCAGTCCCGACACGACATTAGCCAGAGAAATGGGGACCGAAGAAAGAAATAGAGGAGACAGGAGCAAATACGACAAGGAAATCAGGAATATATTATGCATACCCGAAGATTTGACCGAAGAAGAAAAGGAACACGGATCGCATGAAGAAAACAAGTGTCCGGAAATTGTAGTGGAAATAGGGGGGCGGAAGTTTAAGGCACTAGTGGACACCGGTTCAGAAATCACATGTCTGAATGAGAACACATTTACGGAGAATCCAGAGGTATTCAAAGGTGTATTAGAGGTACCAATACGGGGAATTCAGGTGATCGGAGCAATAGGTAGGAGGAGCGGGAGAATTAGTAAACAAATCTTTCCCACAATAAACATAGGGAAGATTGATGTAGTTATTAATTGCACCATCATACCTAATCTAGTGAAGCCGTTAATATTGGGCACGGATACATTAGAGATGCTGAAAGCGGAGATTAATTATAATGAAAGCACCATAATCCTGAGGCAAGGGCGGAAGATGGAAGAAAGAAGATTCGGAATGCCTACAGAGTCGTCACAGAAGCTAATAATGGCAATTAAACAGGGGCAGTATGAGGAGAGAGAAGATACAGTTTCTATGGAGGAAATCCACAACAGCATGAGAAGCATCAGCGATTTACAGTAGAAGGAGTTTAGAGAATTAGCAGGTATTATTTATAAGGAGAAGGAAATTTTCAGAAATACGCCCGGAAAAATAAAGGGGTATTATAATAAGGTGGAGATTAAAGGTGACGAGGAGTTCCACGGAAAAAGTTACAATGTACCGCTAAATTACCGTGCGAAGGCACGCCACGCTATTAATCAGCTGTTGGAGCAGGGACTCATAGAAAAGAGTACATCACGATATGTATCACCCCTGATATGTTTACCGAAGCAGGATGGCTCAATAAGGCTATGTCTGGATGCAAGAGCGGTGAATAAGATGATGAAGCCGGATTACGCTACTTCAAGAACGCCTCAAGAAATATTTCAAGATTGTGCTAACGTAAAATACATGACGTCTTTAGATCTCACGCAAAGCTTCTACCAAATTCAACTACCTCGAGATTCTCGGAAGTATTGTGCAGTTTACTTTGAAGGATTTATATACCAATTTACTAGAGGGCCGTTTGGCTGTGCAATTAGCAGTAACACATTAGTCAGAGCACTTGATTACGTACGTGGAAAGGAAGTGAAGAAGTGTTATCTCAATTTTGAGGACGACTTACCTTGTCTGATGGCAGACAGCACCCAAGAAAAGGAAGATATTCCAGGGTTAGTTGAAAGATTTCGGCGTGAAATCAAAACAAAGGGGCAGAAAGGAAGGGTGCTACGCTCAAGTAAAACACAACAGAGAGGGAATAACTTCGAGATAGGAGATCGGGTTCCATTAGGCAGGAACGGAACGAGGAACTTTCCATGTATCCCACATGAAACCATACGTAGAAATCACTGCACTCACAACAACACCCACAGGAAACCAACTTCACACAGAACATCGCGCAAGCACAGTTGAGAGAGGACTGAGAACGTAAGAAAATAAGAGCCGAGTCATGCGATTTTCTAGTTACATTGTAAGCAAGCGTCGGCAGACACAGATTTACCGCGCCATTTGTACACATTTTATCGCCAGGTTGCAGAGGTGTAACAAAGTAAGGGCTTGTGATTAAAACTTTGTATTTGTGCGGTGAGGGAGTGGATCTACGGTTACTAAATTGGTGTTTAAGTGAAGTCAGCTGGGTGAATGAACTTTTGGACTCAATATGATGAGGCTGACTGTTACAATGTAAAACTTTAAAGGTGAAGGAGATTTTATGTTTGATGTGTAGCAAAGTGTGATTCCTTTGATTACCAGAAACTATTTTATTGATGGTTATGCACAATATGTACATTTGGAAATTACATATGACCCAATGTTTTATGTAAAATGTATAACTTATTTTAAAGATGTTAAATTTGAAGAGGGCATATGACATTTGTTTTGAATATTTGTATGTTATGTTTTAAAGGTAAAGTTGATGTTTTAAAGAAGGGTATAATTGCAATTATTGTATTTTATGAATGTATGTAAACATAGTGGATGTGGACCAATTTCAGGGTAGAACGATCTTTAGAGGCGCCGGGGCGACGCTTTATTTTAATTAGAGGCTTCGAAAGAAAATCTTATAGGATATAATATTTGCTTTCGACGGGGCAGATGTAACGTATCAAAATTTAGCCATGGCATGCTGGGGAGTTGGAGAGCCGCCATGTTGGTTTTTGTACAGAAGATTTATACGGAGACATAGGGAAATATGGCGTCGGCCTCGACAATGGCCAATTTGTCATTGAGCCTGGTGATTCAGGTCATTCGGGAGTTGCATTCCCAAGAATAGAAATTGTCTCGCAGGCTATTGTTGAACTCGCGGCAGGTTACGGAGGGAGACTAATTATGGCCGGAGGTTAACAATTAAGAAGTGCCGATATAAAGGGGGACGGAGAGCGAGACGGGGCGGCTGCTGCTAGGCTTCGAGGCGGCTAGTCGAGGAGTCGAACGAAGGTGAAGGCTGATAGTCCAAGAAGAGGGAAGTGTCTTCTAGGCGAGTCTGATAGTCCAAGAACAGTGAAGGGGCGTCTAGATTCGAGTCTGATGGTCTGACAACAGTGAAGTGGAAAGTGGCATGGCGGAGAAGCCAGGATTAACCCAAGGAGACGGGGATCGCCTCAGCTAGAAACTCCAGATAAACTAAAGGGATAAAGCGGTCCACTCCCCACTATTATGTAGGTACTTAATTTTAAGAGGGTACTGGCTATATTTTATGTGAAAGTGAAAAGTGAAATGGCTCGTGAAGTGATCTATGGCCTGTAAAAATTGAGCCTGAAGATACCAAGAGTGGAAGTGATATGTTATGAGGGTAATTTATTATGATACTGTTTATATTTTGTTGTATTGTGTGAGAGTAAAATAATATTGAAAAGAGAATAAATTACACTTGGTTGTTATAAGTGTTGTCAAAGTTTAACAGAAATTGTATTTAAATTTTGTGTAATGGTTTTATTCCAACTTGTATATAGCAATTATTCGTATCATTATTGATTTAATGTTGAATCTTTGCATATATATGCTTGACTTTGTCTATTGCTGTTAAGGCCTAACGACAATAAAATCTTTATTATTATGAAGTAACCGAGAATTCTTGCGGTTCTGAGGAATTGGGTGATATTATTTTTCAGCAAAGTGAATTATATACAAAACAGAGAGGCATTTCATTCAAAACTGACGTCCAAGAGATCCGTGCGTTTTTCGGGATGAATATGGTAATGGGTTATCTTATTATTTGGATTATCTTGATATCTGGTTATTTGGATTATCTTGTGGTTCCAAGACTTAGAGACTATTTAACAATCAAGTTGCGGTGGCCAACCCTAGCGATGGCTTGCAGGGTATCGTGTAGGTGTAGATTTAGACTATTGGTCCTCTGACCCTGACATGCTAGTGACATAAATTGCCAATGTGATGCCTCGAAAGCGGTTTGAAGAGTGATCAGGAATGCGCAACATTTTGCAAACAATGAAGAGATGCTTCCCAGAAGCCACCATAATTATGATAGAGCTTTCAAAGTACGACCCCTGATTCGTCACTTTAATCGATGCTTCCAGAATGCACGGAAATCAAGCAAACAGCAGTCAGTAGATAATCATATGATACGATTCAAAGACATAACATCATGAAGAAATGTAAAAAAAGTAAACCCATAATGTGCGGTTTCAAGATGTGGTGCAGATGCGATTCAAAATCTGGCTATTTGTATCAATTCGACTTATATACTGGCAAGAAAACAGACACAACATGAGAGCGTGGTAACCATGCTGAATAAACCGCCTGCCAATTGTTTTGCGAGATTTACCTAGACGACTTTTTCAATTCACCGTTACTACAGTTGAAATCTCAGCAACAGCAAATACTCATATGTGGAACAGAAAACTTATACCAAAGAATCTCAAGCAGGAATAAGACTTGAAACGTGGTGAAAGCCAAATGCTTTCATCAATTGGTATAACTTGTGTCAAGTGGATGGATAACATTTAACATTAACAATCAAATATCTGTAGTAATGTTCTCTAATTTTCTGAATTCCAGCACATCACTCACTGTGTCTTAGGCAACAAGAAATGTATAAAAGATACAAATTCCTTGCCCAGAGATAGAGATTTCCCACAACAAATTTATGGGCGGCGTCGATCTCATGGACCAGAAAAAGATTACCTACTTACGAAGTCGACAGCAAGACAAAGATAAAGTACTACTTTCGAATATTTTTCAACTTGATGGATATAGCTGTGAACAACGCTCACTGTATTTATGTGCAGCTGCATCATTACGTGAAACCCCAGTATGAGGCCATATCGCCTCTGTAGTACAAACAACTCATCGCTAGATTCCTCATCGGACATTGTACAAATAGGAAGAGAAGTCTCCAAGCAACTCCTGTCCGGAGCATCATACCAATCTCTCACCATCAACACAAGTTATTTAAAATTGAAAAACGGAAGAGGTGCTAAATGTGCAAAGGAAAGAATTGAGAATCGTCTCACGGAATATTACCCAAAATGAGAATTTGACTGGTTTCATCAGAAACATTCAACTGCTTATTTATAAAAGTAATTTCTTCACAGTAATAATTGGATCTTTCTCCGTTAAAGAAAAATATTGAGTAGCTTCAGCTACCTCTAATAAACCCGATACAGGCCTAAAGCGGAAAATGTATGAAATGAGCAATTTGGGCTAGGTATGCAAGCCTCATAACACAAAATTCTCTTATCGACCAGAGGGACATATATGACCCAACCTGTATCTCAAGAACTATAAAAGATATCACTTTAAAACAAAGATTTTTGAAATCTATGCATCAATTTGTACACAAATTGATGAATGAAACAGCAAAAATTGGCCTACAACCCTAATGGTCTTTAAAGGGCTAGAGATAGTACTAAAAATGTGGATTTTTTTTATGTGCTACTTAGGCAAGTGAATTATCGAAATTTGAAGTAGTGCCCATAAATGTATAAATACCCAGCTCTTTTTTGTTTAAAAGTATGCATAGTACTTTCAAGTTTTGTCGGAAAGTTATTATTAGGACGATTATGGGAAGTAGCCGTCAATTTGTGGAAGTCCATTTTGTAATATCGAATTAAAGACTGCAAATCTGCTGTCTTTACTTCAACCGGTTTCTCCAGACGGTATCATCATCAGCACTGGTTTTAGTACCTGATGATACTATAGTGTACTATACTATAGAGTAGGCTAAATGTAGTCTGAACTTTCGAGGAGTGTTAGTAGCAGAAGTATAGTATCAATAGGGCTAGGAATGAGTGGGTCATGAAAGAATGTGGGTTCGATACTGCTCCAGTAATAGACAAATGTGATGGTTGTGCTTTGTTCATTTCGCCATGTTGAGGTAATGGATGATTGTCGATAGACGAGACAGTTATTTAAGAGTTAAATGAATGGTGTGAGAGGTAGGGGTGGACAGAGAAAGTGGTTGTTGAAGGGGAGGAATGAATTATAGGAGTCTTAGGAACTGGAGAGTGTGAATGAAGCAATGTATATTGGAGTAAATAGAGGCGAACACCTTTTTAAAGGTTTGCAAGCCTGTCAGAGTGGAGGAAGCTGTTGTAGTAGAGCAAGGTATACAAGCATATCATTATAAGTATTACTTTTCGACTGCGCCTATCTCGGAAGTGAATGGTATGATTACAGGCATGTTAAAGAAGATTTGGAAAGAATAGAATAAATAATTTTTAAATTAGTTTAAATGCATTTCAAAACATTTTCAAATATATTTCAAAACATTTTCAAATATATTTCAAAACATTTTCAAATATATTTCAAAATATTTTAAATATATTTAAAATAATTTAAACTTTTTAATTTTAAATTATTCAGTAACTTGAACTAAACATACAAAATAAAGAATATCGCCAAGAAAGGCTAGTTTACAGATAGGCCACTTTCATTGGCTCGCGCATTTTTGATTGACCACTGGACATAATTTGATAAAATTATTTGTTATCTGCTTATGTTTCTCCCTAACCATTTCTCATCTATATAGTTGTGGCAACAGCTAAAGATTGAGCATCAGTACAGAACGTTAACGTTTGCAGAAGAAGTGCAAGTTGTGAAAAAGCTTGACTCCATCGCATCGATCGGTAAATCGTTTGTCTGAAACATACACCGAGGGATCTTCAACAGTGTAACCATATAACACATTTACAAGCAGAAAGAGATAATCCTAAAAATTTTACAGCTAAATTGACACGAAGATATGGGCAGCAGAGAGAAGAACTATGATAGGCGATTTAAATGTTGATTTTACATCGCGTGGTTAATTCGATTGGTTCGAAGTGAGGGGCTTAGTCAGTAAGGCCGGCTAAATGCTAATGAAGCAGACTCAATTATTTCAGAAACAAATATAATCTAAAAGGTGTAATGTGGGAAAGTTTGCGGCCATGGAAGAGTAGAGTCAGTTCTAAAACACGAGTGCTTCAAATTGTGGCCTGCTTTGAGGCTTGATGTAATATCAAAAAAATGGAATTTTAAAGGCTTTCATGTTTAAAAGGATTGGAGTTGGTTGACTTTGCAAACAGCATCCATAACCCTGAATTAAAGGAAATGGAATTGGTAAATTAACCCTCGCTACCTGTTACTAAAAAAATCACGTCCTCCCTACTTGGGGTCTTTTTTGACCCCATCGTGAATTTTAATTATTTTAAGTGATAATATTATTCCAATGACTCATATTCATTCGTATTTTAATTAAATACATTTCAGATAAATTAACAGAAAAATACCACAGCATAATATGCATTGCATAATTTAGAAAAAAATATTATAATTTTTTAGATGGCACTCATAGTATAGTCAAGAATAATGAGGATTAAATTTACCTAAATATGTATTTAAGTACATAGTTTAACTATCTGAATACAATATAATATTTAAAATATTTAAACATTTGCAGCATAGTGCCAAAACGTGATGACCATTTAGAAAATTTCATTACTCAAAAGAATTGTGCCAAATTTTTAATCTGAAATCTCCATCTACACACTCACTAATGTCACATTGCAGACGCTTCTTTGTTGAACATGATCACATTACACGTATCTGTTGCAAGCATTAGAAAGATTATTGGTTGTTTGTCTCTCTTACGAGGGCAAATGGAACATCTGCCACCCATTTTCTGGACACAATTTCTCTGTCATTTACTAGCAGAATACCGCCAATCCCAGCAATTTCGATCGCAGTCCGAAATCTATTTTTTTGGCATCCGGTTTTTGCTACTCAGCGATGAATTTCAGGTGCTAACATTTCTTTTGCTGATTCTAAAAGGAATCGCAGCCTAGAATTTTTTTCCCGCGGAAAGAGGGGTATTTTCTCGAATACATGTGGTATGCATTTATACCTGCAAGATCTACGATATGAAAAAAATAGCCATGGACATTTTCTAGTCCATCTTTTTACAGAATAATTTGATCCACAGTATGCACACCGAATTTTGCAGAGTTGTAATACAAAATCACTTCCTTTTTATTCTTTTCAGGGCAACAAATTTCAAATGCCTTGTGTTTACCAGACCGTAAAAACCGGCGTCCTACCTGATGATATTCCTGGATAATATTTTTTCCAGTCGACTTTGGTTCTATAGCATCCCATTTTATTTTTCCTTCCTCACTCCCCGTGGATCGTCTTCTTTGATACATACACCTAGGATTTCCTCTTGAAGCTCGTCCTCCTCCTGGTCCCTTATTTCCACCTCCCTGTTGCCTGCCTCTGCTTTACTTCCATCACTCTCATTTTGAATGTTTTCTTCATCGTTAATCTTTCGATTCTGATAAATCGTTAACGGCTTCGTTCTCGCTGACTCTAAATTTGACTCTAAAGGCTGCCATAATCAGTTATTTTTTCTTGTATGACCGCCAATAAATCCCCATCGGGATCCCCAGTGCGGGATATACGCTTGAGCGAGGAAAGATGTGACTTCTACAGTCGTCGGAGGAGTGACCACGAGTGACGATTCTCAGCGTAAAAGCCTAGCTCGTATCAGAGGTCAAATACTACGAAGTCAAAATACAAGTGGAGAAAACAGTGGCTGTTATTTATGACTTATTGCTGATTACATAGAAAGCACAGCATTGATGACTCTGTTGATGAGCTCTGCGAAGATAACAGTTAGATTAGAAGTTGGAGAGCAATAATGGCTTCAAAAATCGTCGGAGGAGCAACCACAAGTTACTAATTCTCTCTATATCAGCTAAGCTCATTACAGAGGACAAAAATTACGAAGTCAAAAAACGTTGACTGTTGCTGATTACAAAGAAAACATGCTGTTGAGGACGAATCCGCTGTCCACAGATAATAGTTGGATTAGAAGCTGCAGAGCAAGTTGAAATCATAGTACGCTAGCAATCACTTAGCAGTATTCAGCTTCTGTTATGTGATGTGATGAGGTGAATGTGATCGACTTATTATGCGTTAGTCTCCAAGTTCACCCATTTGGAAACTGCTGACATTTAATAGATTTTGCAATTGAATAGCTAAGCCTCTATTTGATTCACTAAGTTGTAACGTTGATTCGACTGTGTATATTACCGGAATATACACAGTCTTGGTATACACATATCTTGGTGTCACATGCGAGGAAAATACATCCATAGCTCAACAATTTCTTCTCTTCTAATAATTTTAACACTCAGTGCATTACTCATTTTATCACATTAAATGCTAATATTCTTTCCTTTCATGACAAAGTCATGACAAAAGCTATTATTTATTCAATTATTACTAAAGGAAAATGAAAATTCATCTCCTTGTACTAAAATACGATCGGGTATATTTTAGTTCCACATACCCTACCTGGGGTCAAACTTGACCCCTAGCAAGAAATTATTTTTTTTAAGGCTTATTGTCAGAAATATTTTCAAAATGAAAAATGGAGTCGATACAAAAGTGTTTTATCGGAGAATTCCTAAAATATGATGCATAAAGCTGTAAAAATTAATGAGTTATTCAACTTTTTCTGTGAGCTGGGGTCAAAAAAGACCCCAGGTAGGTAGGGAGGGTTAAGAGGCATGGATAGATGGCGACCATGATAGTGCTCACCGAACAACATTTCACTGATGATGAAATCACTGAAATGGTACTTCGTAACAATAAGTTAGAGCGGAGTTGAAGATGAAGAGGCTAAAATAGTTCAAGGAAGACTACCTACAATTAATCTTTAAAGAATCTTTAAATTAATCAATTAATCTTTAAAGAATCATCCAGTGCGGTCGCCCCGGACGTAGAGATGATCGGCATTTCACACGAAACCACGAGTTCACATCGCGCTGAATCAGCTGATAACATATCAAGCACGGCAGAAAAATATGTTGCGAGAAGCACAGTATAAGAAATATCAAATTTTTCATACCCTTTTCCAATAATAATATTACAATTTTAATAATATTACCTTAAACTATATAGGTATTTTTCCCGTCTCATAAGGATGAGAATTTATTTGAAAATTGTAATGAGGTCAAAACTTTTGAAGTACCACAAGGGCAATCTCATTCACACAAATTATTGATAAAAAACTGATCGCCAAACCTAAGTGATCGACGAATACAAAATGTTCCCAAGAAATTTCAAGGATAAAATCCGCTACGCTACTTTCAAGCTCCTTTTCATCCGCGGAAATTAATTTATTCAGGATAGTTATTTAATTTCTAGCAGAGCGAAAGATAGGCATAAGTTCTTTGATTTCTAGCAAAGAGTTAGCGGTAGAGCGTCAAGACTATTGTAGGAAAGTCGAGAAAATTGAGAGGGAACATCAGACACTCGAAAATATCTTTCGAGATGTTCGGTGGCAAATAGCGGCTATCATTTGAAAATCTGACATATTTGAGTGATAATAGAACAAGAAATAGATGCTCGAAAAACTTTTTCTTAATATGAAAACGCTCGAGAAAGAAAAGCATTTACAAATGAAGGGTAATTACTTTCTCCAATTCCCAGTTTTCCCTCGCCATGGCCCTCCTCATCGATGACGAAGATCTTGCTGTACCTACGTCATAGGTGAGTTGAATAACTGCCTCCTATAATCAATTCAAACCATTAAGAGATGAAACCGCATTTCTCCCTTAATTATCCATAATATAATTGAAAATGTAACCAGAATATTTTAATTTACATCTTTTTGAAGTCAATATTTGGCTCCATATGATACAAACTTATCGGATTATGGTTTCTCCTAAAGTTTATTTAAAAATGGATAATTTTTCTGGAGTAGTTTCGTCGTTAATTTATTGAATTCTAAAGGTTATTGAAATTACTCAATAGGAAATAGTATCAAAAAATCCTAATTTATTTCTACGAAGTAGAAAAAACTGTAAAAAAAATTCCATAAACATAGGCCTTCGCCACCTTTTGCAATGAAACATATCAGTATTTACTAACCAAGGAGCCACTGAAATCGTTCTATATTTTAAAGGGAATCTTGAGAAATATGTACAAGAATGTATGTAAAACGTACAAGGTGTTAATATAAAGTAATCAGAATGATAGCATGTTTTCGATCATGCTTCACTGGTGACGTGCCATAAAATAAAAGTTCATAACTAACCTCTAATGGCAATTTCTAGAGGAATTATTTTAAAATATCCGTGAGGTGATTATAAATGTCAATGAAAGTGTAAAACTCACCAATCGCGAACATAGGTACTATCTTTTGAGAAGAGGCGCGTATTACTACCAAGCCTTTTCCTAATTGTGAGAAGAATCTAATGACCCTCTACCCACTCTGAGCCGTCACTGCCGCACCAACGAATGAATAGGAGGCACGCCTACACAAGTCGGGTGCTCCAAGATAGAAACAGGGAGAGAAAATAAATGTGCGGGAGGGAAATAATAACGGGAGTAGGGGCTGATCGCTCACCTGTCTCTGGTTTCCTCCATTTCTGACGAGCGCTCTAAAGTTCTTCCTCGATTGATATGCCGGCGAGTCGACTCCCGACATGCCATGAGGATAAAGGCGGATTGCACACTCTCGACTACAGACAGACACACTGTACCGCAGCACACGAATAAACTCGGGACAGTTGAACGTCAGAATGAAACAAATGATGGCCGGATTGCGCCCACAGTGAGAAGGAGGGAATTTAAAAACAGGGCAGGTAGGGAAATTAAATAGGCCTACCTCCCGATTGGTGCCGACATACCCTATATCAAGTTTGGAGAGTGCCACAACAATTTCGAATCAAACGTATTAGAACAGCGCCAACAAGAGCTTGTCAACAACTTAGACAATTTCTTTGACATTGCAACGCCGGTGCGCTTCAATTAATGAAAATAATGGAAGACAGAATCTTTTTACAGTGACAGAGAGAACCAGGTAGGCTGGCTCACTTAGCTTGGATTGGGCAAATAGCTGGCTAATAAAGTGGAAACGGCTCGACTCTGATATATCGACGAAGAAAAGCAACGTGCTACATATTTTTCCACGCCAACTCCTTTGATATCATATTACGATCCATAAACACAACGATTCATCCTCTTATTCTAATGGAAATGTAATGCTTCTAAAAGAAGATTGATAAACATACAAACCGGAAACAGCAAATGATACGCGGACAAATATCTTTGCTCCAAATTTTGTAGTAGCCCTGTATACGTGTCCGTTAATTATGAAAGATTCCTCTCTCACCACGCAATGCGCTAGGGTTCACGAAGAGTTCTCCACAATATCTCCATCGTTTGAATATTGGAAGAACAATCCCAACGGCCGATTTAACAGATTGAATTTCGAGTGCTAACGATTAATTTGTGTGTTACATTTTGGCCAATTATCACCTATTGGATGTAAACTGTTTCTGGACTTATGTGCATTATCCTAAGCTATCCAAGGCATGTGATGTACTATTCCAAGCCTCATATCACGTTCAGGACTTACGACCGAGTCTCGGAATATAATCTGTACAAAAGTCCATTACTGTATGTATCAAAATTCAGTGCATTAGGTTTACTACTATTTACGGTTCCAAGGCACTGGAGATTCGAATATCCTACATTCGTACATAAGAAAGAACAAACTATAAATCTACACCACACTGTAATTGTCACACGCGGAAAAAATAAAGGAGCAGACAAAAAATATTTCCAACGAAATAATTTCGTTTTGATACATAACGTTTCATCAAAGTAATTGTTAAATCTTTAATTTCATGTAATGTGTTTTCGGCATCACATTATTCTCCAACTGTAAGAGGTAGTGATTCTTTGGAAACACCTTACCCTCAGGTACCTTTAAAGGAATGTGACGTCATCATCTTCGCTTCAATGAGATATATTTTTAAAGGCTCCTTTGTCACCATAGTGGTTAAATAACCATGTCATAAATCAAACACTTATATTTAATACTAACACTTATTATGCATTAATGTTTATTTAAGATTCCTCCAAAAATAAAAATTATTTATTTACTTTGTTGCCTAAGCGATTCTCCGGTAACATCAACGTAGGAGTATTTTGACAACGAGTCCTTAGATACGGAAATCATACGCTTGTACCAATCGTACTGAGCAGTGTGCAAACATTCTCTAGCAGAGCAAAACTTTTCTCATTTTCTCATTTAAATCATTTATATCCATTATCTTTTATCTTCTTTATCCTTTATATACTTTATCCTTTAAATCCTTAATCCTTTTATCCCTTATCCTATACATCCTCTATACTTTATATCCTCTATCCTTTTCTACTCCATACCCTTTTTCCTTATTTTCTAGTTCATTTAGAGAACAACTCCCAGGAATGTGCCTGCTCGACGGGTGCCGGTGAGTAAAATGTGCTTCTTATCTCATTAACTAACGTTACAGAACCCTAAAACACAGTAAACTCGAAAGCCATCGTTGCCAATTAGCATGTGTATCTTTCAACGTAATATATATGAGAATATGAAAAATTAGGAAGACATTAGTACTATAAGATGACCATATAACGGCTAAAACTTATTTAAGCGGTCAAATTCCCAATAAATATGAAGTATGCACCTAATTTTACTTTCGTTTGTTTCAATCAGCTTGCGTGAAATGTTTTAGTTTTTCAGCACTCAGTGACCAAGAAGTATAAATCCGGAATAATCGTCAATACTGAAATGTGGTGAAGTGTCCATTTTAAATGAAACATTATGAAAAATTTTTCTTAAACCTGTTACTTTAAATTGTCGAAATATCAATGTGCAAGTAGTGCTGGTCATTAAATAACTTCATGCAAGTCTGCGAATAAATAATGTCTATTGCCTTGTCATTTCCTTCCTTTGATATACGACGCGGTCATTTCCTCAAAACGCCTTAAAGCCATAAACTTCTCCCAAGTCAAGACCAGTGTTCGGAGTTAAATTTTATAAGTTCGGAATTAAATGTAACCATTAAATTAAATAATAATTTAATGGTGAAATGTTATAAGTTTAATTCATCGCCCAGATCCTTATATAAATCATTAATTGTGATAAAAAGCTTCGTGAAAAAAACTAGGAAACATTGTATGCTTTCATTCATTTCGGAGAAACAAGACCAGAGAAATAAACTGCTATGTATGCCCTATAGCTAAATTGTTTGAGAAAGTTAATTTACAAATAAGGCATTCATGCCATGAAGATATTGTCCATACTATAGAAAACAACAAATGGATTCAATCATTTCAAAAAGAATATTTCATTTAAAACCAACAAAAAGGCGATTTGATGATTTGCTACAAATAATGTATTTCCATACCATAATAAACTTTTTTCACAGAAAAACAAGTGCATAGTTACAGAATGGAATAAAATCAAATAATGGTATTGAGAGCTCATTAAGAAAAAATAAAAGGTTTTCCTCCACATTCGAAATTTCGTTTCAAGAATAAAATAGAAATAATAACTTTATTCAGAATTAAGTTTATCGTAGCATATAAATACGTATTTGAATGTGTGCTAATAGTTTAAAAACTTTTTTCGCATACAGGCTGGCGGTCCACTCTGCGAGAAAGAAGTATCGTCGTTGGACGAGAGGCAATAAGATCGCTCCTGAGCTCCCAGGTAAGATGACCTTAGTGTTCATAGTTCTCCGTTACCTCTTCCGCCATCAAGGAATTTAAATCATTTAGAATCGGTCACACCTTCTCAAGACTGATATCAAAAATAAGTGCATTAGGTGACATTGCGAACAACTGTAAATTTCATTCAAAACTCCTTCCTGCTTGCTAAAACAGTTTAGATCGTATTGTTCCTACACCATTCATTTTTCAACATATATTTAATTCAATTTCACACATTATTCACACAGTAAAATATTCTTGTAAAGGACACAAGGTGAACAATCGAATTCAGCATGAATTTATATTTGAAAAATGGGATGAATTTCACTGTGAAGTGTACTGTACACATGGTCACGGCATCATAACAATACCAAAAAACTACTCTCTGCCACAATTTTACGGTATCATACTGTAAATCATTGTACTATGATGAAAATTATGAACAAAGTATTAAGCTAATCGAATTAAACGGTACTCGTTAGCATAATTAAACAGTTAGCTTCTCAACTACATGGAAGTCATCTTCTTGTTCACGTAAGATTTTAAGAGCCTAATCTATTTTTAAATGAAGTCACCACTACCGACTTCAGAAGTTATTGTATTAAAAAGTCAAGCATGACCTCCGCATATCAAAACATTTAAGCAAATGTTGTGGTTCCCTAAGTAACATTTCCGTCTCTTTGCCAAGTTCATATCTTAAAAATCAAATCAATGGTTTTCAAAGGTGAGGATAATCCGGTAGCCAGTTCTTAAGGTTCTTATTAAATTAATTCCTCAATTTACATATCAGTGGGTCCAGACGTCTTCAGGCCCTGCCCGGCTTTCGAGCGACGGTTGATAGGGTGAGAACATATATGACTTTTTATTATTATATTATATTTATTGTTATTCTAGGTTATATTTATTATTATTCTAGGCTATATTTATTATTATTCTAGTTAACTCGATAAACGCTGAACAGCTCAGATCAAGAGATGATTGAAATTTAAATCGTGCACTGCATATTATTAATGATACCCTGTTCATATTTTAGTCGTGTTAACAACGTGCGATTTCCTTTTAATTCCACCAGGTCTCGGATCCCCAGCGCCTCATCAGACAACCCCAGGCGGAAGAGGATTAAACGTACAGGGAAGGTTTTATGTACGTGTGCGTGCGTTTGCGTGTATGTGTGTGTGTTTGCGTGTGCTTGAGTGTGTGAATGACCCATTAATGTTGCATTTCAGGTGACATGACACTCCAATAGATGAGGGTAAGTTATGGAGATACTCCACTTCTATTTTAAATAATTTACTAATAATTTTTGAAAGACCTCTGTGAAATTCAGAGTTTCATTTGTCGAATGTCATCGTTTTTATCTCCGGGAATTTCTAATTCATATTGGGTGTCTCATCGTATTTCAGGAGTAATTTCATCGCAACGCCGCAGAATAATATGCTGTAAGGAAAGCAATGCGGCAATATGTGGCTGATGATACATACTGACCATCCTCCCTTCAGAATGCAGTCCTGAGAGTGATAGAAAACTTACATTTTGATTTACTCCTGTTCTGCTGACGGTTTCTGCAAGGATTCTCTACACCGTGATGCTTGAACCTCGCTAAATTACTAAAAGCAATATGTGAACCGGAACATAATAGAAGACTACAAGGTAAAGTAGTTTTAACGGTATAGGAATAAGTTGAAGAAGGAATATAAAATTAATGTCATGAAGTTCACTGAGGAGAAGTTTCCTTCAATGTTGTGCTTGGGCTTTGTTGAAGTGTTCCTAATGCAAATTTTATTTTGTACTGTTTCTTTAAACTTGGAGTGACAAATCTTCTTTGATCTTTGTAGGATATATAATCACCTGATGGTGACGAAGAGCATGCTTCCCCTGGAAAAAGGAAGGCAGCTCATCCTAATTTTCCTTATTTGGAGTTCCAACTGAAAGAACTTCCAAACCAAGGACCTTCTAGAAACCAGGGTAGGCCAGTCGAGACCCAGGACAAAAGTTCAGGTGCAGATACCAATCGTGAGTACCATAGAAATTTATGTACTTTTATAGCCATAAAATGACCATAGTTTTCACTGGGAAAACATTATGCACATTTTACATGATAGCTTTCTATTTATTTTACTTCTAGGACCACTGAAGAAGACGGACACACAAGTGCATTTGTGACTCTTCGGCACATAACTCGGTGATAATTGACTGGTTCTAGCAATGCAGAATGAGGCTTAGTAATTAAAGATGAAAATAAATGTAAAGCGTAAAATAGTATATAGGAAATAAAGAAATGTTCTTACCCTAACATAGTGTTCAGAAAATTTATTTTTCAAGAGGAATTTACTCTCCGTTGTACCTTTAGGCTTTTACTTGGACTATTTTTGGCGTGAAATGACCACTGCCGTCGAAGCACAAATTATTTTTTAGTGTTTATACCATCCATGAATCTATTTCTGTACTACCTATTCGATTACATTAAATCGCTCAACCCCATTACATGATGACTACCTACAATGGGATCCACTAAAGTTTATTTATTATCCTCCCTACAAGTTCACTTTTAAGACAACGTGTTAGTCTGTATCCAGGTGAATGATTTACATTTGTATACATTTATAGTAAGTAGTTTTAGGTAGCACTGACATTTAACAGTCGAAAATTTACGATTTGCTCATGCATCAATTATTATTTAAGTGACTAAATACTCTTGCACTAAAGATTTGAATGCTGCATTGGGTCTTGGACAACATAATATTCTCTCATAATTTGGTTCTTACTCTGATGTATTACTGTATAGAGATACTGGAAATATAAACTTATTTTTGGCAGTAACTATCACCAATTTTTGTTCAATACAGTTGAGCACACTTAATCCGGGAACACCCATTATCCGGCAATTTTGCCACCCGGTGCTCAGTGGAAAATGCCAAAACGTCTTTACACCCAAGTAAAAAAATATAGAAAAATGATTTCAATATATTTCAAAATCATTTTAAAGTCAAAAAGTCATAAGATAGCCAAATTCATGATTTTTCATCATTTTAAATTAATTAATTAAGTACTGCTCTTTTAATGTTCTGTATCATTCTTTCATTCGGTCGAAAACATGCACAGGACAACTGAGACATTTTCATTGCATAAAAAGGTGTTGCAAGCATATTTTGATATCATTTCAAAATTATTTTTAAATGAGCCACTAAATTATGATGAAATTCTTTTATAATAATATTGTAATAATCTTAGGATTCTTTAAGGACAGGAGGATGGGTGGGAGTGAAAGTGCATCTGAAATGTGGTTTTAAACGCGATTCTCGATCTTGGAAAGCGATTCAACATCGGTCCACGGATGGTTCTTTCAATTGCACTTACTTTTTCAGCAAGCGCATCATTGACCTCATTTGAAGTGACCAAAAATATCATCTCATTTAGCACTTTCTCTGTGATCAGATAGGTACGCTGAGATTGTAATACGATAGTTTTAGTGGCTTTAGCTTACTTTAAAATTGGAATTTCATAATTTTTTAAGTTCATTAGATAGATTCAAGAAAAAAATGTTTGATTGGCTTGTTTCAAGACCTTTTTATTCTTTGCAGGAATTTTTTTAAACCAAAATATAGAAGTGAAATAAATAGGATAAACAAGTTATGTTTGGTGTCCATAAATTAAATCACAATGTATAAGTTGCAATTTTCTGTTATTAATCCGTGTGTAAATCAAATTTTAAATGTTAATGTATTATATATTGCATACTGTTTCAATGAGAAGGCTGCTTGGTTGTTATAAGTGTTGTCAAAGTTTAACAGAAATTGTATTTAAATTTTGTGTAATGGTTTTATTCCAACTTGTATATAGCAATTATTCGTATCATTATTGATTTAATGTTGAATCTTTGCATATATATGCTTGACTTTGTCTATTGCTGTTAAGGCCTAACGACAATAAAATCTTTATTATTATGAAGTAACCGAGAATTCTTGCGGTTCTGAGGAATTGGGTGATATTATTTTTCAGCAAAGTGATTTATATACAAAACAGAGAGGCATTTCATTCAAAACTGACGTCCAAGAGATCCGTGCGTTTTTCGGGATGAATATGGTAATGGGTTATCTTATTATTTGGATTATCTTGATATCTGGTTATTTGGATTATCTTGTGGTTCCAAGACTTAGAGACTATTTAACAATCAAGTTGCGGTGGCCAACCCTAGCGATGGCTTGCAGGGTATCGTGTAGGTGTAGATTTAGACTATTGGTCCTCTGACCCTGACATGCTAGTGACATAAATTGCCAATGTAATGCCTCGAAAGCGGTTTGAAGAGTGAAAAGGAATGCGTAACATTTTGCAAACAATGAAGAGATGCTTCCCAGAAGCCACCATAATTATGATAGAGCTTTCAAAGTACGACCCCTGATTCGTCACTTTAATCGATGCTTCCAGAATGCACGGAAATCAAGCAAACAGCAGTCAGTAGATAATCATATGATACGATTCAAAGACATAACATCATGAAGAAATGTAAAAAAAGTAAACCCATAATGTGCGGTTTCAAGATGTGGTGCAGATGCGATTCAAAATCTGGCTATTTGTATCAATTCGACTTATATACTGGCAAGAAAACAGACACAACATGAGAGCGTGGTAACCATGCTGAATAAACCGCCTGCCAATTGTTTTGCGAGATTTACCTAGACAACTTTTTCAATTCACCGTTACTACAGTTGAAATCTCAGCAACAGCAAATACTCATATGTGGAACAGAAAACTTATACCAAAGAATCTCAAGCAGGAATAAGACTTGAAACGTGGTGAAAGCCAAATGCTTTCATCAATTGGTATAACTTGTGTCAAGTGGATGGATAACATATCTGTAGCAATGTTCTCTAATTTTCTGAATTCCAGCACATCACTCACTGTGTCTTAGGCAACAAGAAATGTATAAAAGATACAAATTCCTTGCCCAGAGATAGAGATTTCCCACAACAAATTTATGGTCGGCGTCGATCTCATGGACCAGAAAAAGATTACCTACTTACGAAGTCGACAGCAAGGCAAAGATAAAGTACTACTTTCGAATATTTTTCAACTTGATGGATATAGCTGTGAACAACGCTCACTGTATTTATGTGCAGCTGCATCATTACGTGAAACCCCAGTATGAGGCCATATCGCCTCTGTAGTACAGGCAACTCATCGCTAGATTCCTCATCGGACATTGTACAAATAGGAAGAGAAGTCTCCAAGCAACTCCTGTCCGGAGCATCATACCAATCTCTCACCCTCAACACAAGTTATTAAAAATTGAAAAACGGAAGAGGTGCTAAATGTGCAAAGGAAAGAATTGAGAATCGTCTCACGGAATATTACCCAAAATGAGAATTTGACTGGTTTCATCAGAAACATTCAACTGCTTCCTAATAAAAGTAATTTCTTCACAGTAATAAATGGATCTTTCTCCGTTAAGGAAAAATATTGAGTAGCTTCAGCTACCTCTAATACACCCGATACAGGCCTAAAGCGGAAAATAGTATGAAATGAGCATTTTAGCCTAGGTATGCAAGCCTCATAACACAAAATTCTCTTATCGACCAGAGGGACATATATGTCCCAACCTGTATCTCAAGAACTATAAAAGATATCACTTTAAAACAAAGATTTTTGAAATCTATGCATCAATTTGTACACAAATTGATGAATGAAACAGCAAAAATTGGCCTACAACCCTAATGGTCTTTAAAGGGATAGAGATAGTACTAAAAATGTGGATTTTTTTTATGTGCTACTTAGGCAAGTGAATTATCGAAATTTGAAGTAGTGCCCATAAATGTATAAATACCCAGCTCTTTTTTGTTTAAAAGTATGCATAGTACTTTCAAGTTTTGTCGGAAAGTTATTATTAGGACGATTATGGGAAGTAGCCGTCAATTTGTGGAAGTCCATTTTGTAATATCGAATTAAAGACTGCAAATCTGCTGTCTTTACTTCAACCGGTTTCTCCAGACGGTATCATCATCAGCACTGGTTTTAGTACCTGATGATACTATAGTGTAGTATACTATAGAGTAGGCTAAATGTAGTCTGAACTTTCGATGAGTGTTAGTAGCAGAAGTATAGTATCAATAGGGCTAGGAATGAGTGGGTCATGAAAGAATGTGGGTTCGATACTGCTCCAGTAATAGACAAATGTGTTGGTTGTGCTTTGTTCATTTCGCCATGTTGAGATAATGGATGATTGTCGATGGACTAAACAGTTATTTAAGAGTTAAATGAATGGTGTGAGAGGTAGGGGTGGACAGAGAAAGTGGTTGTTGAAGGGGAGGAATGAATTATAGGAGTCTTAGGAACTGGAGAGTGTGAATGAAGCAATGTATATAGGAGTAAATAGAGGCGAACACCATTTTAAAAGTTTGCAAGCCTGTCAGAGTGGAGGAAGCTGTTGTAGTAGAGCAAGGTATACAAGCATATCATTATAAGTATTACTTTTCGACTGCGCCTATCTCGGAAGTGAATGGTATGATTACAGGCATGTTAAAGAAGATTTGGAAAGAATAGAATAAATAATTTTTAAATTAGTTTAAATGCATTTCAAAACATTTTCAAATATATTTCAAAACATTTTCAAATATATTTCAAAACATTTTCAAATATATTTCAAAATATTTTAAATATATTTAAAATAATTTAAACTTTTTAATTTTAAATTATTCAGTAACTTGAACTAAACATACAAAATAAAGAATATCGCCAAGAAAGGCTAGTTTACAGATAGGCCACTTTCATTGGCTCGCGCATTTTTGATTGACCACTGACCATAATTTGATAAAATTATTTGTTATCTGCTTATGTTTCTCCCTAACCATTTCTCATCTATATAGTGGTGGCAACAGCTAAAGATTGAGCATCAGTACAGAACGTTAACGTTTGCAGAAGAAGTGCAAGTTGTGAAAAAGCTTGACTCCATCGCATCGATCGGTAAATCGTTTGTCTGAAACATACACCGAGGGATCTTCAACAGTGTAACCATATAACACATTTACAAGCAGAAAGAGATAATCCTAAAAATTTTACAGCTAAATTGACACGAAGATATGGGCAGCAGAGAGAAGAACTATGATAGGCGATTTAAATGTTGATTTTACATCGCGTGGTTAATTCGATTGGTTCGAAGTGAGGGGCTTAGTCAGTAAGGCCGGCTAAATGCTAATGAAGCAGACTCAATTATTTCAGAAACAAATATAATCTAAAAGGTGTAATGTGGGAAAGTTTGCGGCCATGGAAGAGTAGAGTCAGTTCTAAAACACGAGTGCTTCAAATTGTGGCCTGCTTTGAGGCTTGATGTAATATCAAAAAAATGGGGATTTCAAAGGCTTTCATGTTTAAAAGGATTGGAGTTGGTTGACTTTGCAAACAGCATCCATAACCCTGAATTAAAGGAAATGGAATTGGTAAATTAAGAGGCATGGATAGATGGCGACCATGATAGTGCTCACCGAACAACATTTCACCGATGATGAAATCACTGAAATGGTACTTCGTAACAATAAGTTAGAGCGGAGTTGAAGATGAAGAGGCTAAAAGAGTTCAAGGAAGACTACCTACAATTAATCTTTAAAGAATCATCCAGTGCGGTCGCCCCGGACGTAGAGATGATCGGCATTTCACACGAAACCACGAGTTCACATCGCGCTGAATCAGCTGATAACATATCAAGCACGGCAGAAAAATATGTTGCGAGAAGCACAGTATAAGAAATATCAAATTTTTCATACCCTTTTCCAATAATAATATTACAATTTTAATAATATTACCTTAAACTATATAGGTATTTTTCCCGTCTCATAAGGATGAGAATTTATTTGAAAATTGTAATGAGGTCAAAACTTTTGAAGTACCACAAGGGCAATCTCATTCACACAAATTATTGATAAAAAACTGATCGCCAAACCTAAGTGATCGACGAATACAAAATGTTCCCAAGAAATTTCAAGGATAAAATCCGCTACGCTACTTTCAAGCTCCTTTTCATCCGCGGAAATTAATTTATTCAGGATAGTTATTTAATTTCTAGCAGAGCGAAAGATAGGCATAAGTTCTTTGATTTCTAGCAAAGAGTTAGCGGTAGAGCGTCAAGACTATTGTAGGAAAGTCGAGAAAATTGAGAGGGAACATCAGACACTCGAAAATATCTTTCGAGATGTTCGGTGGCAAATAGCGGCTATCATTTGAAAATCTGACATATTTGAGTGATAATAGAACAAGAAATAGATGCTCGAAAAACTTTTTCTTAATATGAAAACGCTCGAGAAAGAAAAGCATTTACAAATGAAGGGTAATTACTTTCTCCAATTCCCAGTTTTCCCTCGCCATGGCCCTCCTCATCGATGACGAAGATCTTGCTGTACCTACGTCATAGGTGAGTTGAATAACTGCCTCCTATAATCAATTCAAACCATTAAGAGATGAAACCGCATTTCTCCCTTAATTATCCATAATATAATTGAAAATGTAACCAGAATATTTTAATTTACATCTTTTTGAAGTCAATATTTGGCTCCATATGATACAAACTTATCGGATTATGGTTTCTCCTAAAGTTTATTTAAAAATGGATAATTTTTCTGGAGTAGTTTCGTCGTTAATTTATTGAATTCTAAAGGTTATTGAAATTACTAAATAGGAAATAGTATCAAAAAATCCTAATTTATTTCTACGAAGTAGAAAAAACTGTAAATAAAATTCCATAAACATAGGCCTTCGCCACCTTTTGCAATGAAACATATCAGTATTTACTAACCAAGGAGCCACTGAAATCGTTCTATATTTTAAAGGGAATCTTGAGAAATATGTACAAGAATGTATGTAAAACGTACAAGGTGTTAATATAAAGTAATCAGAATGATAGCATGTTTTCGATCATGCTTCACTGGTGACGTGCCATAAAATAAAAGTTCATAACTAACCTCTAATGGCCATTTCTAGAGGAATTATTTTAAAATATCCGTGAAGTGATTATAAATGTCAATGAAAGTGTAAAACTCACCAATCGCGAACATATTATCTTTTGAGAAGACGCGCGTATTACTACCAAGCCTTTTCCTAATTGTGAGAAGAATCTAATGACCCTCTACCCACTCTGAGCCGTCACTGCCGCACCAACGAATGAATAGGAGGCACGCCTACACAAGTCGGGTGCTCCAAGATAGAAACAGGGAGAGAAAAGAAATGTGCGGGAGGGAAATAATAACGGGAGTAGGGGATGATCGCTCACCTGTCTCTGGTTTCCTCCATTTCTGACGAGCGCTCTAAAGTTCTTCCTCGATTGATATGCCGGCGAGTCGACTCCCGACATGCCATGAGGATAAAGGCGGATTGCACACTCTCGACTACAGACAGACACACTGTACCGCAGCACACGAATAAACTCGGGACAGTTGAACGTCAGAATGAAACAAATGATGGCCGGATTGCGCCCACAGTGAGAAGGAGGGAATTTAAAAACAGGGCAGGTAGGGAAATTAAATAGGCCTACCTCCCGATTGGTGCCGACATACCCTATATCAAGTTTGGAGAGTGCCACAACAATTTCGCATCAAACGTATTAGAACAGCGCCAACAAGAGCTTGTCAAAAACTTAGACAATTTCTTTGACATTGCAACGCCGGTGCGCTTCAATTAATGAAAATAATGGAAGACAGAATCTTTTTACAGTGACAGAGAGAACCAGGTAGGCTGGCTCACTTAGCTTGGATTGGGCAAATAGCTGGCTAATAAAGTGGAAACGGCTCGACTCTGATATATCGACGAAGAAAAGCAACGTGCTACATATTTTTCCACGCCAACTCCTTTGATATCATATTACGATCCATAAACACAACGATTCATCCTCTTATTCTAATGGAAATGTAATGCTTCTAAAAGAAGATTGATAAACATACAAACCGGAAACAGCAAATGATACGCGGACAAATATCATTGCTCCAAATTTTGTAGTAGCCCTGTATACGTGTCCGTTAATTATGAAAGATTCCTCTCTCACCACGCAATGCGCTAGGGTTCACGAAGAGTTCTCCACAATATCTCCATCGTTTGAATATTGGAAGAACAATCCCAACGGCCGATTTAACAGATTGAATTTCGAGTGCTAACGATTAATTTGTGTGTTACATTTTGGCCAATTATCACCTATTGGATGTAAACTGTTTCTGGACTTATGTGAATTTAAATCATTTAGAATCGGTCACACCTTCTCAAGACTGATATCAAAAATAAGTGCATTAGGTGACATTGCGAACAACTGTAAATTTCATTCAAAACTCCTTCCTGCTTGCTAAAACAGTTTAGATCGTATTGTTCCTACACCATTCATTTTTCAACATATATTTAATTCAATTTCACACATTATTCACACTGTAAAATATTCTTGTAAAGGACACAAGGTGAACAATCGAATTCAGCATGAATTTATATTTGAAAAATGGGATGAATTTCACTGTGAAGTGTACTGTACACATGGTCACGGCATCATAACAATACCAAAAAACTACTTTCTACCACAATTTTACGGTATCATACTGTAAATCATTGTACTATGATGAAAATTATGAACAAAGTATTAAGCTAATCGAATTAAACGGTACCCGTTAGCATAATTAAACAGTTAGCTTCTCAACTACATGGAAGTCATCTTCTTGTTCACATAAGATTTTAAGAGCCTAATCTATTTTTTCAATGAAGTCACCACTACCGACTTCAGAAGTTATTGTATTAAAAAGTCAAACATGACCTCCGCATATCAAAACATTTAAGCAAATGTTGTGGTTCCGTAAGTAACATTTCTGTCTCTTTGCCAAGTTCATATCTTAAAAATCAAATCAATGGTTTTCGAAGGTGATGATAATCCGGTAGCCAGTTCTTAAGGTTCTTATTAAATTAATTCCTCAATTTACATTTCAGTGGGTCCAGACGTCTTCAGGCCCTGCCCGGCTTTCGAGCGACGGTTGATAGGGTGAGAACATATATGACTTTTTATTATTATATTATATTTATTATTATTCTAGGTTATATTTATTATTATTCTAGGCTATATTTATTATTATTCTAGTTAACTCGATAAACGCTGAACAGCTCAGATCAAGAGATGATTGAAATTTAAATCGTGCACTGCATATTATTAATGATACCCTGTTCATATTTTAGTCGTGTTAACAACGTGCGATTTGCTTTTAATTCCACCAGGTCTCGGATCCCCAGCGCCTCATCAGACAACCCCAGGTGGAAGAGGATTAAACGTACAGGGAAGGTTTTATGTACGTGTGCGTGCGTTTGCGTGTATGTGTGTGTGTTTGCGTGTGCTTGAGTGTGTGAATGACCCATTAATGTTGTATTTCAGGTGACATGACACTCCAATAGATGAGGGTAAGTTATGGAGATAATCCACTTCTATTTTAAATAATTTACTAATAATTTTTGAAAGACCTCAGTGAAATTCAGAGTTTCATTTGTCGAATGTCATCGTTTTTATCTCCGGGAATTTCTAATTCATATTGGGTGTCTCATCGTATTTCAGGAGTAATTTCATCGCAACGCCGGAGAATAATATGCTGTAAGGAAAGCAATGCGGCAATATGTGGCTGATGATACATACTGACCATCCTCCCTTCAGAATGCAGTCCTGAGAGTGATAGAAAACTTACATTTTGAATTACTCCTGTTCTGCTGACGGTTTCTGCAAGGATTCTCTACACCGTGATGCTTGAACCTCGCTAAATTACTAAAAGCAATATGTGAACCGGAACATAATAGAAGACTACAAGGTAAAGTAGTTTTAACGGTATAGGAATAAGTTGAAAAAGGAATATAAAATTAATGTCATGAAGTTCACTGAGGAGAAGTTTCCTTCAATGTTGTGCTTGGGCTTTGTTGAAGTGTTCCTAATGTAAATTTTATTTTGTACTGTTTCTTTAAACTTGGAGTGACAAATCTTCTTTGATCTTTGTAGGATATATAATCACCTGATGGTGACGAAGAGCATGCTTCCCCTGGAAAAAGGAAGGCAGCTCATCCTAATTTTCCTTATTTGGAGTTCCAACTGAAAGAACTTCCAAACCAAGGACCTTCAAGAAACCAGGGTAGGCCAGTCGAGACCCAGGACAAAAGTTCAGGTGCAGATACCAATCGTGAGTACCATAGAAATTTATGTACTTTTATAGCCATAAAATGACCATAGTTTTCACTGGGAAAACATTATGCACATTTTACATGATAGCTTTCTATTTATTTTACTTCTAGGACCACTGAAGAAGACGGACACACAAGTGCATTTGTGACTCTTCGGCACATAACTCGGTGATAATTGACTGGTTCTAGCAATGCAGAATGAGGCTTAGTAATTAATGATGAAAATAAGTGTAAAGCGTAAAATAGTATGTAGGAAATAAAGAAATGTTCTTACCCTAACATAGTGTTCAGAAAATTTATTTTTCAAGAGGAATTTACTCTCCGTTATACCTTTAGGCTTTTACTTGGACTATTTTTGGCGTGAAATGACCACTGCCGTCGAAGCAGCCATAAAACACAAATTATTTTTTAGTGTTTATACCATCCATGAATCTACTTCTGTACTACCTATTCGATTACATTAAATCGCTCAACCCCATTACATGATGACTACCTACAATGGGATCCACTAAAGTTTATTTATTATCCTCCCCACTAGTTCACTTTTAAGACAACGTGTTAGTCTGTATCCAGGTGAATGATTTACATTTGTATACATTTATAGTAAGTAGTTTTAGGTAGCACTGACATTTAACAGTCGAAAATTTACGATTTGCTCATGCATCAATTATTATTTAAGTGACTAAATACTCTTGCACTAAAGATTTGAATGCTGCATTGGGTCTTGGACAACATAATATTCTCTCATAATTTGTTTCTTACTCTGATGTATTACTGTATAGAGATACTGGAAATATAAACTTATTTTTGGCAGTAACTATCACCAATTATTGTTCAATACAGTTGAGCACACTTAATCCGGGAACACCCATTATCCGGCAATTTTGCCACCCGGTGCTCAGTGGAAAATGCCAAAACGTCTTTACACCCAAGTAAAAAAATATAGAAAAATGATTTCAATATATTTCAAAATCATTTTAAAGTCAAAAAGTCATAAGATAGCCAAATTCATGATTTTTCATCATTTTAAATTAATTAATTAAGTACTGCTCTTTTAATGTTCTGTATCATTCTTTCATTCGGTCGAAAACATGCACAGGACAACTGAGACATTTTCATTGCATAAAAAGGTGTTGCAAGCATATTTTGATATCATTTCAAAATTATTTTTAAATGAGCCACTAAATTATGATGAAATTCTTTTATAATAATATTGTAATAATCTTAGGATTCTTTAAGGCCAGGAGGATGGGTGGGAGTGAAAGTGCATCTGAAATGTGGTTTTAAACGCGATTCTCGATCTTGGAAAGCGATTCAGCATCGGTCCACGGATGGTTCTTTCAATCGGACTTACTTTTTCAGCAAGCGCACCATTGACCTCAATTGAAGTGACCAAAAATATCATCTCATTTAGCACTTTCTCTGTGATCAGCTAGGTACGCTGAGATTGTAATACGATAGTTTTAGTGGCTTTAGCTTACTTTAAATTTGGAATTTCATAATTTTTTAAGTTCATTAGATAGATTCAAGAAAAAAATGTTTGATTGGCTTGTTTCAAGACCTTTTTATTCTTTGCAGGAATTTTTTTAAACCAAAATATAGAAGTGAAATAAATAGGATAAACAAGTTATGTTTGGTGTCCATAAATTAAATCACAATGTATAAGTTGCAATTTTCTGTTATTAATCCGTGTGTAAATCAAATTTTAAATGTTAATGTATTATATATTGCATACTGTTTCAATGAGAAGGCTGCTTGGTTGTTATAAGTGTTGTCAAAGTTTAACAGAAATTGTATTTAAATTTTGTGTAATGGTTTTATTCCAACTTGTATATAGCAATTATTCGTATCATTATTGATTTAATGTTGAATCTTTGCATATATATGCTTGACTTTGTCTATTGCTGTTAAGGCCTAACGACAATAAAATCTTTATTATTATGAAGTAACCGAGAATTCTTGCGGTTCTGAGGAATTGGGTGATATTATTTTTCAGCAAAGTGATTTATATACAAAACAGAGAGGCATTTCATTCAAAACTGACGTCCAAGAGATCCGTGCGTTTTTCGGGATGAATATGGTAATGGGTTATCTTATTATTTGGATTATCTTGATATCTGGTTATTTGGATTATCTTGTGGTTCCAAGACTTAGAGACTATTTAACAATCAAGTTGCGGTGGCCAACCCTAGCGATGGCTTGCAGGGTATCGTGTAGGTGTAGATTTAGACTATTGGTCCTCTGACCCGGACATGCTAGTGACATAAATTGCCAATGTAATGCCTCGAAAGCGGTTTGAAGAGTGATCAGGTTTGCGTAACATTTGGCAAACAATGAAGAGATGCTTCCCAGAAGCCACCATAATTATGATAGAGCTTTCAAAGTACGACCCCTGATTCGTCACTTTAATCGATGCTTCCAGAATGCACGGAAATCAAGCAAACAGCAGTCAGTAGATAATCATATGATACGATTCAAAGACATAACATCATGAAGAAATGTAAAAAAAGTAAACCCATAATGTGCGGTTTCAGGATGTGGTGCAGATGCGATTCAAAATCTGGCTATTTGTATCAATTCGACTTATATACTGGCAAGAAAACAGACACAACATGAGAGCGTGGTAACCATGCTGAATAAACCGCCTGCCAATTGTTTTGCGAGATTTACCTAGACGACTTTTTCAATTCACCGTTACTACAGTTGAAATCTCAGCAACAGCAAATACTCATATGTGGAACAGAAAACTTATACCAAAGAATCTCAAGCAGGAATAAGACTTGAAACGTGGTGAAAGCCAAATGCTTTCATCAATTGGTATAACTTGTGTCAAGTGGATGGATAACATATCTGTAGCAATGTTCTCTAATTTTCTGATTTCCAGCACATCACTCACTGTGTCTTAGGCAACAAGAAATGTATAAAAGATACAAATTCCTTGCCCAGAGATAGAGATTTCCCACAACAAATTTTTGGGCGGCGTCGATCTCATGGACCAGAAAAAGATTACCTACTTACGAAGTCGACAGCAAGGCAAAGATAAAGTACTACTTTCGAATATTTTTCAACTTGATGGATATAGCTGTGAACAACGCTCACTGTATTTATGTGCAGCTGCATCATTACGTGAAACCCCAGTATGAGGCCATATCGCCTCTGTAGTACAGGCAACTCATCGCTAGATTCCTCATCGGACATTGTACAAATAGGAAGAGAAGTCTCCAAGCAACTCCTGTCCGGAGCATCATACCAATCTCTCACCCTCAACACAAGTTATTAAAAATTGAAAAACGGAAGAGGTGCTAAATGTGCAAAGGAAAGAATTGAGAATCGTCTCACGGAATATTACCCAAAATGAGAATTTGACTGGTTTCATCAGAAACATTCAACTGCTTCCTTATAAAAGTAATTTCTTCACAGTAATAAATGGATCTTTCTCCGTTAAGGAAAAATATTGAGTAGCTTCAGCTACCTCTAATAAACCCGATACAGGCCTAAAGCGGAAAATGTATGAAATGAGCATTTTGTCCTAGGTATGCAAGCCTCATAACACAAAATTCTCTTATCGACCAGAGGGACATATATGACCCAACCTGTATCTCAAGAACTATAAAAGATATCACTTTAAAACAAAGATTTTTGAAATCTATGCATCAATTTGTACACAAATTGATGAATGAAACAGCAAAAATTGGCCTACAACCCTAATGGTCTTTAAAGGGCTAGAGAAAGTACTAAAAATGTGGATTTTTTTTATGTGCTACTTAGGCAAGTGAATTATCGAAATTTGAAGTAGTGCCCATAAATGTATAAATACCCAGCTCTTTTTTGTTTAAAAGTATGCATAGTACTTTCAAGTTTTGTCGGAAAGTTATTATTAGGACGATTATGGGAAGTAGCCGTCAATTTGTGGAAGTCCATTTTGTAATATCGAATTAAAGACTGCAAATCTGCTGTCTTTACTTCAACCGGTTTCTCCAGACGGTATCATCATCAGCACTGGTTTTAGTACCTGATGATACTATAGTGTACTATACTATAGAGTAGGCTAAATGTAGTCTGAACTTTCGATGAGTGTTAGTAGCAGAAGTATAGTATCAATAGGGCTAGGAATGAGTGGGTCATGAAAGAATGTGGGTTCGATACTGCTCCAGTAATAGACAAATGTGTTGGTTGTGCTTTATTCATTTCGCCATGTTGAGGTAATGGATGATTGTCGATAGACGAGACAGTTATTTAAGAGTTAAATGAATGGTGTGAGAGGTAGGGGTGGACAGAGAAAGTGGTTGTTGAAGGGGAGGAATGAATTATAGGAGTCTTAGGAACTGGAGAGTGTGAATGAAGCAATGTATATTGGAGTAAATAGAGGCGAACACCTTTTTAAAGGTTTGCAAGCCTGTCAGAGTGGACGAAGCTGTTGTAGTAGAGCAAGGTATACAAGCATATCATTATAAGTATTACTTTTCGACTGCGCCTATCTCGGAAGTGAATGGTATGATTACAGGCATGTTAAAGAAGATTTGGAAAGAATAGAATAAATAATTTTTTAATTAGTTTAAATGCATTTCAAAACATTTTCAAATATATTTCAAAACATTTTCAAATATATTTCAAAACATTTTCAAATATATTTCAAAATATTTTAAATATATTTAAAATAATTTAAACCTTTTAATTTTAAATTATTCAGTAACTTGAACTAAACATACAAAATAAAGAATATCGCCAAGAAAGGCTAGTTTACAGATAGGCCACTTTCATTGGCTCGCGCATTTTTGATTGACCACTGGACATAATTTGATAAAATTATTTGTTATCTGCTTATGTTTCTCCCTAACCATTTCTCATCTATATAGTTGTGGCAACAGCTAAAGATTGAGCATCAGTACAGAACGTTAACGTTTGCAGAAGAAGTGCAAGTTGTGAAAAAGCTTGACTCCATCGCATCGATCGGTAAATCGTTTGTCTGAAACATACACCGAGGGATCTTCAACAGTGTAACCATATAACACATTTACAAGCAGAAAGAGATAATCCTAAAAATTTTACAGCTAAATTGACACGAAGATATGGGCAGCAGAGAGAAGAACTATGATAGGCGATTTAAATGTTGATTTTACATCGCGTGGTTAATTCGATTGGTTCGAAGTGAGGGGCTTAGTCAGTAAGGCCGGCTAAATGCTAATGAAGCAGACTCAATTATTTCAGAAACAAATATAATCTAAAAGGTGTAATGTGGGAAAGTTTGCGGCCATGGAAGAGTAGAGTCAGTTCTAAAACACGTGTGCTTCAAATTGTGGCCTGCTTTGAGGCTTGATGTAATATCAAAAAAATGGAATTTTAAAGGCTTTCATGTTTAAAAGGATTGGAGTTGGTTGACTTTGCAAACAGCATCCATAACCCTGAATTAAAGGAAATGGAATTGGTAAATTAAGAGGCATGGATAGATGGCGACCATGATAGTGCTCACCGAACAACATTTCACCGATGATGAAATCACTGAAATGGTACTTCGTAACAATAAGTTAGAGCGGAGTTGAAGATGAAGAGGCTAAAATAGTTCAAGGAAGACTACCTACAATTAATCTTTAAAGAATCTTTAAATTAATCAATTAATCTTTAAAGAATCATCCAGTGCGGTCGCCCCGGACGTAGAGATGATCGGCATTTCACACGAAACCACGAGTTCACATCGCGCTGAATCAGCTGATAACATATCAAGCACGGCAGAAAAATATGTTGCGAGAAGCACAGTATAAGAAATATCAAATTTTTCATACCCTTTTCCAATAATAATATAACAATTTTAATAATATTACCTTAAACTATATAGGTATTTTTCCCGTCTCATAAGGATGAGAATTTATTTGAAAATTGTAATGAGGTCAAAACTTTTGAAGTACCACAAGGGCAATCTCATTCACACAAATTATTGATAAAAAACTGATCGCCAAACCAAAGTGATCGACGAATACAAAATGTTCCCAAGAAATTTCAAGGATAAAATCCGCTACGCTACTTTCAAGCTCCTTTTCATCCGCGGAAATTAATTTATTCAGGATAGTTATTTAATTTCTAGCAGAGCGAAAGATAGGCATAAGTTCTTTGATTTCTAGCAAAGAGTTTACGGTAGAGCGTCAAGACTATTGTAGGAAAGTCGAGAAAATTGAGAGGGAACATCAGACACTCGAAAATATCTTTCGAGATGTTCGGTGGCAAATAGCGGCTATCATTTGAAAATCTGACATATTTGAGTGATAATAGAACAAGAAATAGATGCTCGAAAAACTTTTTCTTAATATGAAAACGCTCGAGAAAGAAAAGCATTTACAAATGAAGGGTAATTACTTTCTCCAATTCCCAGTTTTCCCTCGCCATGGCCCTCCTCATCGATGACGAAGATCTTGCTGTACCTACGTCATAGGTGAGTTGATTAACTGCCTCCTATAATCAATTCAAACCATTAAGAGATGAAACCGCATTTCTCCCTTAATTATCCATAATATAATTGAAAATGTAACCAGAATATTTTAATTTACATCTTTTTGAAGTCAATATTTGGCTCCATATGATACAAACTTATCGGATTATGGTTTCTCCTAAAGTTTATTTAAAAATGGATAATTTTTCTGGAGTAGTTTCGTCGTTAATTTATTGAATTCTAAAGGTTATTGAAATTACTCAATAGGAAATAGTATCAAAAAATCCTAATTTATTTCTACGAAGTAGAAAAAACTGTAAATAAAATTCCATAAACATAGGCCTTCGCCACCTTTTGCAATGAAACATATCAGTATTTACTAACCAAGGAGCCACTGAAATCGTTCTATATTTTAAATGGAATCTTGAGAAATATGTACAAGAATGTATGTAAAACGTACAAGGTGTTAATATAAAGTAATCAGAATGATAGCATGTTTTCGATCATGCTTCACTGGTGACGTGCCATAAAATAAAAGTTCATAACTAACCTCTAATGGCAATTTCTAGAGGAATTATTTTAAAATATCCGTGAGGTGATTATAAATGTCAATGAAAGTGTAAAACTCACCAATCGCGAACATAGGTACTATCTTTTGAGAAGAGGCGCGTATTACTACCAAGCCTTTTCCTAATTGTGAGAAGAATCTAATGACCCTCTACCCACTCTGAGCCGTCACTGCCGCACCAACGAATGAATAGGAGGCACGCCTACACAAGTCGGGTGCTCCAAGATAGAAACAGGGAGAGAAAATAAATGTGCGGGAGGGAAATAATAACGGGAGTAGGGGATGATCGCTCACCTGTCTCTGGTTTCCTCCATTTCTGACGAGCGCTCTAAAGTTCTTCCTCGATTGATATGCCGGCGAGTCGACTCCCGACATGCCATGAGGATAAAGGCGGATTGCACACTCTCGACTACAGACAGACACACTGTACCGCAGCACACGAATAAACTCGGGACAGTTGAACGTCAGAATGAAACAAATGATGGCCGGATTGCGCCCACAGTGAGAAGGAGGGAATTTAAAAACAGGGCAGGTAGGGAAATTAAATAGGCCTACCTCCCGATTGGTGCCGACATACCCTATATCAAGTTTGGAGAGTGCCACAACAATTTTGCATCAAACGTATTAGAACAGCGCCAACAAGAGCTTGTCAAAAACTTAGACAATTTCTTTGACATTGCAACGCCGGTGCGCTTCAATTAATGAAAATAATGGAAGACAGAATCTTTTTACTGTGACAGAGAGAACCAGGTAGGCTGGCTCACTTAGCTTGGATTGGACAAATAGCTGGCTAATAAAGTGGAAACGGCTCGACTCTGATATATCGACGAAGAAAAGCAACGTGCTACATATTTTTCCACGCCAACTCCTTTGATATCATATTACGATCCATAAACACAACGATTCATCCTCTTATTCTAATGGAAATGTAATGCTTCTAAAAGAAGATTGATAAACATACAAACCGGAAACAGCAAATGATACGCGGACAAATATCATTGCTCCAAATTTTGTAGTAGCCCTGTATACGTGTCCGTTAATTATGAAAGATTCCTCTCTCACCACGCAATGCGCTAGGGTTCACGAAGAGTTCTCCACAATATCTCCATCGTTTGAGTATTGGAAGAACAATCCCAACGGCCGATTTAACAGATTGAATTTCGAGTGCTAACGATTAATTTGTGTGTTACATTTTGGCCAATTATCACCTATTGGATGTAAACTGTTTCTGGAATTATGTGCATTATCCTAAGCTATCCAAGGCATGTGATGTACTATTCCAAGCCTCATATCACGTCCAGGACTTACGACCGAGTCTCGGAATATAATCTGTACAAAAGTCCATTACTGTATGTATCAAAATTCAGTGCATTAGGTTTACTACTATTTACGGTTCCAAGGCACTGGAGATTCGAATATCCTACATTCGTACATAAGAAAGAACAAACTATAAATCTACACCACACTGTAATTGTCACACGCGGAAAAAATAAAGGAGCAGACAAAAAATATTTCCAACGAAATAATTTCGTTTTGATACATAACGTTTCATCAAAGTAATTGTTAAATCTTTAATTTCATGTAATGTGTTTTCGGCATCACATTATTCTCCAACTGTAAGAGGTAGTGATTCTTTGGAAACACCTTACCCTCAGGTACCTTTAAAGGAATGTGACGTCATCATCTTCGCTTCAATGAAATATATTTTTAAAGGCTCCTTTGTCACCATAGTGCTAAAATATCCATGTCATAAATCAAACACTTATATTTAATACTAACACTTATTATGCATTAATGTTTATTTAAGATTCCTCCAAAAATAAAAATTATTTATTTACTTTGTTGCCTAAGCGATTCTCCGGCAACATCAACGTAGGAGTATTTTGACAACGAGTCCTTAGATACGGAAATCATACGCTTGTACCAATCGTACTGAGCAGTGTGCAAACATTCTCTAGCAGAGCAAAACTTTTCTCTTTTTCTCATTCAAATCCTTTATATCCTTTATCTTTTATCTTCTTTATCCTTTTTATACTTTATCCTTTAAATCCTTAATCCTTTTATCCCTTATCCTATACATCCTCTATACTTTATATCCTCTATCCTTTTCTACTCCATACCCTTTTTCCTTTTTTTCTAGTTCATTTAGAGAACAACTCCCAGGAATGTGCCTGCTCGACGGGTGCCGGTGAGTAAAATGTGCTTCTTATCTCATTAACTAACGTTACAGAACCCTAAAACACAGTAAATTCGAAAGCCATCGTTGCCAATTGGCATGTGTATCTTTCAACGTAATATATATGAGAATATGAAAAATTAGGAAGACATTAGTACTATAAGATGACCATATAACGGCTAAAACTTATTTAAGCGGTCAAATTCCCAATAAATATGAAGTATGCACCTAATTTTACTTTCGTTTGTTTCAATCAGCTTGCGTGAAATGTTTTAGTTTTTCAGCACTCAGTGACCAAGAAGTATAAATCCGGAATAATCGTCAATACTGAAATGTGGTGAAGTGTCCATTTTAAATGAAACATTATGAAAAATATTTCTTAAACCTGTTACTTTAAATTGTCGAAATATCAATGTGCAAGTAGTGCTGGTCTTTAAATAACTTCATGCAAGTCTGCGAATAAATAATGTCTATTGCCTTGTCATTTAATTCCTTTGATATACGACGCGGTCATTTCCTCAAAACGCCTTAAAGCCATAAACTTCTCCCAAGTCAAGACCAGTGTTCGGAGTTAAATTTTATAAGTTCGGAATTAAATGTAACCATTAAATTAAATAATAATTTAATGGTGAATGTTATAAGTTTAATTCATCGCCCAGATCCTTATATAAATCATTAATTGTGATAAAAAGCTTCGTGAAAAAAACTAGGAAACATTGTATGCTTTCATTCATTTCGGAGAAACAAGAACAGAGAAATAAACTGCTATGTATGCCCTATAGCTAAATTGTTTGAGAAAGTTAATTTACAAATAAAGCATTCATGCCATGAAGATATTGTCCATACTATAGAAAACAACAAATGGATTCAATCATTTCGAAAAGAATATTTCATTTAAAACCAACAAAAAGACGATTTGATGATTTGCTACAAATAATGTATTTCCATACCATAATAAACTTTTTTCACAGAAAAACAAGTGCATAGTTACAGAATGGAATAAAATCAAATAATGGTATTGAGAGCTCATTAAGAAAAAATAAAAGGTTTTCCTCCACATTCAAAATTTCGTTTCAAGAATAAAATAGAAATAATAACTTTATTCAGAATTAAGTTTATCGTAGCATATAAATACGTATTTGAATGTGTGCTAATAGTTTAAAAACTTTTTTCGCATACAGGCTGGCGGTCCACTCTGCGAGAAAGAAGTATCGTCGTTGGACGAGAGGCAATAAGGTCGCTCCTGAGCTCCCAGGTAAGATGACCTTAGTGTTCATAGTTCTCCGTTTACTCTTCCGCCATCAAGGAATTTAAATCATTTAGAATCGGTCACACCTTCTCAAGACTGATATCAAAAATAAGTGCATTAGGTGACATTGCGAACAACTGTAAATTTCATTCAAAACTCCTTCCTGCTTGCTAAAACAGTTTAGATCGTATTGTTCCTACACCATTCATTTTTCAACATATATTTAATTCAATTTCACACATTATTCACACAGTAAAATATTCTTGTAAAGGACACAAGGTGAACAATCGAATTCAGCATGAATTTATATTTGAAAAATGGGATGAATTTCACTGTGAAGTGTACTGTACACATGGTCACGGCATCATAACAATACCAAAAAACTACTTTCTACCACAATTTTACGGTATCATACTGTAAATCATTGTACTATGATGAAAATTATGAACAAAGTATTAAGCTAATCGAATTAAACGGTACCCGTTAGCATAATTAAACAGTTAGCTTCTCAACTACATGGAAGTCATCTTCTTGTTCACATAAGATTTTAAGAGCCTAATCTATTTTTTCAATGAAGTCACCACTACCGACTTCAGAAGTTATTGTATTAAAAAGTCAAACATGACCTCCGCATATCAAAACATTTAAGCAAATGTTGTGGTTCCCTAAGTAACATTTCCGTCTCTTTGCCAACTTCATATCTTAAAAATCAAATCAATGGTTTTCGAAGGTGATGATAATCCGGTAGCCAGTTCTTAAGGTTCTTATTAAATTAATTCCTCAATTTACATTTCAGTGGGTCCAGACGTCTTCAGGCCCTGCCCGGCTTTCGAGCGACGGTTGATAGGGTGAGAACATATATGACTTTTTATTATTATATTATATTTATTATTATTCTAGGTTATATTTATTATTATTCTAGGCTATATTTATTATTATTCTAGTTAACTCGATAAACGCTGAACAGCTCAGATCAAGAGATGATTGAAATTTAAATCGTGCACTGCATATTATTAATGATACCCTGTTCATATTTTAGTCGTGTTAACAACGTGCGATTTCCTTTTAATTCCACCAGGTCTCGGATCCCCAGCGCCTCATCAGACAACCCCAGGCGGAAGAGGATTAAACGTACAGGGAAGGTTTTATGTACGTGTGCGTGCGTTTGCGTGTATGTGTGTGTGTTTGCGTGTGCTTGAGTGTGTGAATGACCCATTAATGTTGCATTTCAGGTGACATGACACTCCAATAGATGAGGGTAAGTTATGGAGATACTCCACTTCTATTTTAAATAATTTACTAATAATTTTTGAAAGACCTCAGTGAAATTCAGAGTTTCATTTGTCGAATGTCATCGTTTTTATCTCCGGGAATTTCTAATTCATATTGGGTGTCTCATCGTATTTCAGGAGTAATTTCATCGCAACGCCGGAGAATAATATGCTGTAAGGAAAGCAATGCGGCAATATGTGGCTGATGATACATACTGACCATCCTCCCTTCAGAATGCAGTCCTGAGAGTGATAGAAAACTTACATTTTGAATTACTCCTGTTCTGCTGACGGTTTCTGCAAGGATTCTCTACACCGTGATGCTTGAACCTCGCTAAATTACTAAAAGCAATATGTGAACCGGAACATAATAGAAGACTACAAGGTAAAGTAGTTTTAACGGTATAGGAATAAGTTGAAAAAGGAATATAAAATTAATGTCATGAAGTTCACTGAGGAGAAGTTTCCTTCAATGTTGTGCTTGGGCTTTGTTGAAGTGTTCCTAATGCAAATTTTATTTTGTACTGTTTCTTTAAACTTGGAGTGACAAATCTTCTTTGATCTGTGTAGGATATATAATCACCTGATGGTGACGAAGAGCATGCTTCCCCTGGAAAAAGGAAGGCAGCTCATCCTAATTTTCCTTTTTTGGAGTTCCAACTGAAAGAACTTCCAAACCAAAGACCTTCTAGAAACCAGGGTAGGCCAGTCGAGACCCAGGACAAAAGTTCAGGTGCAGATACCAATCGTGAGTACCATAGAAATTTATGTACTTTTATAGCCATAAAATGACCATAGTTTTCACTGGGAAAACATTATGCACATTTTACATGATAGCTTTCTATTTATTTTACTTCTAGGACCACTGAAGAAGACGGACACACAAGTGCATTTGTGACTCTTCGGCACATAACTCGGTGATAATTGACTGGTTCTAGCAATGCAGAATGAGGCTTAGTAATTAATGATGAAAATAAGTGTAAAGCGTAAAATAGTATGTAGGAAATAAAGAAATGTTCTTACCCTAACATAGTGTTCAGAAAATTTATTTTTCAAGAGGAATTTACTCTCCGTTATACCTTTAGGCTTTTACTTGGACTATTTTTGGCGTGAAATGACCACTGCCGTCGAAGCAGCCATAAAACACAAATTATTTTTTAGTGTTTATACCATCCATGAATCTACTTCTGTACTACCTATTCGATTACATTAAATCGCTCAACCCCATTACATGATGACTACCTACAATGGGATCCACTAAAGTTTATTTATTATCCTCCCCACTAGTTCACTTTTAAGACAACGTGTTAGTCTGTATCCAGGTGAATGATTTACATTTGTATACATTTATAGTAAGTAGTTTTAGGTAGCACTGACATTTAACAGTCGAAAATTTACGATTTGCTCATGCATCAATTATTATTTAAGTGACTAAATACTCTTGCACTAAAGATTTGAATGCTGCATTGGGTCTTGGACAACATAATATTCTCTCATAATTTGTTTCTTACTCTGATGTATTACTGTATAGAGAATTTGGAAATATAAACTTATTTTTGGCAGTAACTATCACCAATTTTTGTTCAATACAGTTGAGCACACTTAATCCGGGAACACCCATTATCCGGCAATTTTGCCACCCGGTGCTCAGTGGAAAATGCCAAAACGTCTTTACACCCAAGTAAAAAAATATAGAAAAATGATTTCAATATATTTCAAAATCATTTTAAAGTCAAAAAGTCATAAGATAGCCAAATTCATGATTTTTCATCATTTTAAATTAATTAATTAAGTACTGCTCTTTTAATGTTCTGTATCATTCTTTCATTCGGTCGAAAACATGCACAGGACAACTGAGACATTTTCATTGCATAAAAAGGTGTTGCAAGCATATTTTGATATCATTTCAAAATTATTTTTAAATGAGCCACTAAATTATGATGAAATTCTTTTATAATAATATTGTAATAATCTTAGGATTCTTTAAGGCCAGGAGGATGAGTGGGATTGAAAGTGCATCTGAAATGTGGTTTTAAACGCGATTCTCGATCTTGGAAAGCGATTCAACATCGGTCCACGGATGGTTCTTTCAATCGGACTTACTTTTTCAGCAAGCGCACCATTGACCTCAATTGAAGTGACCAAAAATATCATCTCATTTAGCACTTTCTCTGTGATCAGCTAGGTACGCTGAGATTGTAATACGATAGTTTTAGTGGCTTTAGCTTACTTTAAATTTGGAATTTCATAATTTTTTAAGTTCATTAGATAGATTCAAGAAAAAAATGTTTGATTGGCTTGTTTCAAGACCTTTTTATTCTTTGCAGGAATTTTTTAAACCAAAATATAGAAGTGAAATAAATAGGATAAACAAGTTATGTTTGGTGTCCATAAATTAAATCACAATGTATAAGTTGCAATTTTCTGTTATTAATCCGTGTGTAAATCAAATTTTAAATGTTAATGTATTATATATTGCATACTGTTTCAATGAGAAGGCTGCTTGGTTGTTATAAGTGTTGTCAAAGTTTAACAGAAATTGTATTTAAATTTTGTGTAATGGTTTTATTCCAACTTGTATATAGCAATTATTCGTATCATTATTGATTTAATGTTGAATCTTTGCATATATATGCTTGACTTTGTCTATTGCTGTTAAGGCCTAACGACAATAAAATCTTTATTATTATGAAGTAACCGAGAATTCTTGCGGTTCTGAGGAATTGGGTGATATTATTTTTCAGCAAAGTGAATTATATACAAAACAGAGAGGCATTTCATTCAAAACTGACGTCCAAGAGATCCGTGCGTTTTTCGGGATGAATATGGTAATGGGTTATCTTATTATTTGGATTATCTTGATATCTGGTTATTTGGATTATCTTGTGGTTCCAAGACTTAGAGACTATTTAACAATCAAGTTGCGGTGGCCAACCCTAGCGATGGCTTGCAGGGTATCGTGTAGGTGTAGATTTAGACTATTGGTCCTCTGACCATGACATGCTAGTGACATAAATTGCCAATGTAATGCCTCGAAAGCGGTTTGAAGAGTGATCAGGAATGCGTAACATTTTGCAAACAATGAAGAGATGCTTCCCAGAAGCCACCATAATTATGATAGAGCTTTCAAAGTACGACCCCTGATTCGTCACTTTAATCGATGCTTCCAGAATGCACGGAAATCAAGCAAACAGCAGTCAGTAGATAATCATATGATACGATTCAAAGACATAACATCATGAAGAAATGTAAAAAAAGTAAACCCATAATGTGCGGTTTCAAGATGTGGTGCAGATGCGATTCAAAATCTGGCTATTTGTATCAATTCGACTTATATACTGGCAAGAAAACAGACACAACATGAGAGCGTGGTAACCATGCTGAATAAACCGCCTGCCAATTGTTTTGCGAGATTTACCTAGACGACTTTTTCAATTCACCGTTACTACAGTTGAAATCTCAGCAACAGCAAATACTCATATGTGGAACAGAAAACTTATACCAAAGAATCTCAAGCAGGAATAAGACTTGAAACGTGGTGAAAGCCAAATGCTTTCATCAATTGGTATAACTTGTGTCAAGTGGATGGATAACATATCTGTAGTAATGTTCTCTAATTTTCTGAATTCCAGCACATCACTCACTGTGTCTTAGGCAACAAGAAATGTATAAAAGATACAAATTCCTTGCCCAGAGATAGAGATTTCCCACAACAAATTTATGGGCGGCGTCGATCTCATGGACCAGAAAAAGATTACCTACTTACGAAGTCGACAGCAAGGCAAAGATAAAGTACTACTTTCGAATATTTTTCAACTTGATGGATATAGCTGTGAACAACGCTCACTGTATTTATGTGCAGCTGCATCATTACGTGAAACCCCAGTATGAGGCCATATCGCCTCTGTAGTACAGGCAACTCATCGCTAGATTCCTCATCGGACATTGTACAAATAGGAAGAGAAGTCTCCAAGCAACTCCTGTCCGGAGCATCATACCAATCTCTCACCCTCAACACAAGTTATTAAAAATTGAAAAACGGAAGAGGTGCTAAATGTGCAAAGGAAAGAATTGAGAATCGTCTCACGGAATATTACCCAAAATGAGAATTTGACTGGTTTCATCAGAAACATTCAACTGCTTATTTATAAAAGTAATTTCTTCACAGTAATAAATGGATCTTTCTCCGTTAAGGAAAAATATTGAGTAGCTTCAGCTACCTCTAATAAACCCGATACAGGCCTAAAGCGGAAAATGTATGAAATGAGCATTTTGGCCTAGGTATGCAAGCCTCATAACACAAAATTCTCTTATCGACCAGAGGGACATATATGACCCAACCTGTATCTCAAGAACTATAAAAGATATCACTTTAAAACAAAGATTTTTGAAATCTATGCATCAATTTGTACATAAATTGATGAATGAAACAGCAAAAATTGGCCTACAACCCTAATGGTCTTTAAAGGGCTAGAGATAGTACTAAAAATGTGGATTTTTTTTATGTGCTACTTAGGCAAGTGAATTATCGAAATTTGAAGTAGTGCCCATAAATGTATAAATACCCAGCTCTTTTTTGTTTAAAAGTATGCATAGTACTTTCAAGTTTTGTCGGAAAGTTATTATTAGGACGATTATGGGAAGTAGCCGTCAATTTGTGGAAGTCCATTTTGTAATATCGAATTAAAGACTGCAAATCTGCTGTCTTTACTTCAACCGGTTTCTCCAGACGGTATCATCATCAGCACTGGTTTTAGTACCTGATGATACTATAGTGTACTATAGTATAGAGTAGGCTAAATATAGTCTGAACTTTCGATGAGTGTTAGTAGCAGAAGTATAGTATCAATAGGGCTAGGAATGAGTGGGTCATGAAAGAATGTGGGTTCGATACTGCTCCAGTTATAGACAAATGTGATGGTTGTGCTTTGTTCATTTCGCCATGTTGAGATAATGGATGATTGTCGATAGACGAGACAGTTATTTAAGAGTTAAATGAATGGTGTGAGAGGTAGGGGTGGATAGAGAAAGTGGTTGTTGAAGGGGAGGAATGAATTATAGGAGTCTTAGGAACTGGAGAGTGTGAATGAAGCAATGTATATTGGAGTAAATAGAGGCGAACACCTTTTTAAAGGTTTGCAAGCCTGTCAGAGTGGACGAAGCTGTTGTAGTAGAGCAAGGTATACAAGCATATCATTATAAGTATTACTTTTGACTGCGCCTATCTCGGAAGTGAATGGTATGTTTACAGGCATGTTAAAAAAGATTTGGAAAGAATAGAATAAATAATTTTCAAATTAGTTTAAATGCATTTCAAAACATTTTCAAATATATTTCAAAACATTTTCAAATATATTACAAAACATTTTCAAATATATTTCAAAATATTTTAAATATATTTAAAATAATTTAAACTTTTTAATTTTAAATTATTCAGTAACTTGAACCAAACATACAAAATTAAGAATATCGCCAAGATAGGCTAGTTTACAGATAGGCCACTTTCATTGGCTCGCGCATTTTTGATTGACCACTGGACATAATTTGATAAAATTATTTGTTATTTGCATATGTTTCTCCCTAACCATTTCTCATCTATATAGTTGTGGCAACAGCTAAAGATTGAGCATCAGTACAGAACGTTAAAGTTTGCAAAAGAAGTGCAAGTTGTGAAAAAGCTTGACTCCATCGCATCGATCGGTAAATCGTTTGTCTGAAAAATACACCGTGGGATCTTCAACAGTGTAACCATATAACACATTTACAAGCAGAAAGAGATAATCCTAAAAATTTTACAGCTAAATTGACACGAAGATATGGGCAGCAGAGAGAAGAACTATGATAGGCGATTTAAATGTTGATTTTACATCGCGTGGTTAATTCGATTGGTTCGAAGTGAGGGGCTTAGTCAGTAAGGCCGGCTAAATGCTAATGAAGCAGACTCAATTATTTCAGAAACAAATATAATCTAAAAGGTGTAATGTGGGAAAGTTTGCGGCCATGGAAGAGTAGAGTCAGTTCTAAAACACGAGTGCTTCAAATTGTGGCCTGCTTTGAGGCTTGATGTAATATCAAAAAAATGGGGATTTCAAAGGCTTTCATGTTTAAAAGGATTGGAGTTGGTTGACTTTGCAAACAGCATCCATAACCCTGAATTAAAGGAAATGGAATTGGTAAATTAAGAGGCATGGATAGATGGCGACCATGATAGTGCTCACCGAACAACATTTCACCGATGATGAAATCACTGAAATGGTACTTCGTAACAATAAGTTAGAGCGGAGTTGAAGATGAAGAGGCTAAAATAGTTCAAGGAAGACTACCTACAATTAATCTTTAAAGAATCTTTAAATTAATCAATTAATCTTTAAAGAATCATCCAGTGCGGTCGCCCCGGACGTAGAGATGATCGGCATTTCACACGAAACCACGAGTTCACATCGCGCTGAATCAGCTGATAACATATCAAGCACGGCAGAAAAATATGTTGCGAGAAGCACAGTATAAGAAATATCAAATTTTTCATACCCTTTTCCAATAATAATATTACAATTTTAATAATATTACCTTCACATAATATTCTCTTGATGAACTCTTCTCGGGCTCTACACCGGGTGAGTGAATGTAATGGCAACATTACATTCACTCACCCGGTGTAGAGCCCGAGAAGAGTTCATCAATGCAATTCGCCGGGAAAGCGTGAAATCTTACTTAATAATATTCTCTCATAATTTGTTTCTTACTCTGATGTATTACTGTATAGAGATACTGGAAATATAAACTTATTTTTGGCAGTAACTATCACCAATTTTTGTTCAATACAGTTGAGCACACTTAATCCGGGAACACCCATTATCCGGCAATTTTGCCACCCGGTGCTCAGTGGAAAATGCCAAAACGTCTTTACACCCAAGTAAAAAAATATAGAAAAATGATTTCAATATATTTCAAAATCATTTTAAAGTCAAAAAGTCATAAGATAGCCAAATTCATGATTTTTCATCATTTTAAATTAATTAATTAAGTACTGCTCTTTTAATGTTCTGTATCATTCTTTCATTCGGTCGAAAACATGCACAGGACAACTGAGACATTTTCATTGCATAAAAAGGTGTTGCAAGCATATTTTGATATCATTTCAAAATTATTTTTAAATGAGCCACTAAATTATGATGAAATTCTTTTATAATAATATTGTAATAATCTTAGGATTCTTTAAGGCCAGGAGGATGGGTGGGAGTGAAAGTGCATCTGAAATGTGGTTTTAAACGCGATTCTCGATCTTGGAAAGCGATTCAACATCGGTCCACGGATGATTCTTTCAATCGGACTTACTTTTTCAGCAAGCGCACCATTGACCTCAATTGAAGTGACCAAAAATATCATCTCATTTAGCACTTTCTCTGTGATCAGCTAGGTACGCTGAGATTGTAATACGATAGTTTTAGTGGCTTTAGCTTACTTTAAAATTGGAATTTCATAATTTTTTAAGTTCATTAGATAGATTCAAGAAAAAAATGTTTGATTGGCTTGTTTCAAGACCTTTTTATTCTTTGCAGGAATTTTTTAAACCAAAATATAGAAGTGAAATAAATAGGATAAACAAGTTATGTTTGGTGTCCATAAATTAAATCACAATGTATAAGTTGCAATTTTCTGTTATTAATCCGTGTGTAAATCAAATTTTAAATGTTAATGTATTATATATTGCATACTGTTTCAATGAGAAGGCTGCTTGGTTGTTATAAGTGTTGTCAAAGTTTAACAGAAATTGTATTTAAATTTTGTGTAATGGTTTTATTCCAACTTGTATATAGCAATTATTCGTATCATTATTGATTTAATGTTGAATCTTTGCATATATATGCTTGACTTTGTCTATTGCTGTTAAGGCCTAACGACAATAAAATCTTTATTATTATGAAGTAACCGAGAATTCTTGCGGTTCTGAGGAATTGGGTGATATTATTTTTCAGCAAAGTGATTTATATACAAAACAGAGAGGCAGGGTATCGTGTAGGTGTAGATTTAGACTATTGGTCCTCTGACCCTGACATGCTAGTGACATAAATTGCCAATGTAATGCCTCGAAAGCGGTTTGAAGAGTGATCAGGAATGCGTAACATTTTGCAAACAATGAAGAGATGCTTCCCAGAAGCCACCATAATTATGATAGAGCTTTCAAAGTACGACCCCTGATTCGTCACTTTAATCGATGCTTCCAGAATGCACGGAAATCAAGCAAACAGCAGTCAGTAGATAATCATATGATACGATTCAAAGATATAACATCATGAAGAAATGTAAAAAAAGTAAACCCATAATGTGCGGTTTCAAGATGTGGTGCAGATGCGATTCCAAATCTGGCTATTTGTATCAATTCGACTTATATACTGGCAAGAAAACAGACACAACATGAGAGCGTGGTAACCATGCTGAATAAACCGCCTGCCAATTGTTTTGCGAGATTTACCTAGACAACTTTTTCAATTCACCGTTACTACAGTTGAAATCTCAGCAACAGCAAATACTCATATGTGGAACAGAAAACTTATACCAAAGAATCTCAAGCAGGAATAAGACTTGAAACGTGGTGAAAGCCAAATGCTTTCATCAATTGGTATAACTTGTGTCAAGTGGATGGATAACATATCTGTAGTAATGTTCTCTAATTTTCTGAATTCCAGCACATCACTCACTGTGTCTTAGGCAACAAGAAATGTATAAAAGATACAAATTCCTTGCCCAGAGATAGAGATTTCCCACAACAAATTTATGGGCGGCGTCGATCTCATGGACCAGAAAAAGATTACCTACTTACGAAGTCGACAGCAAGGCAAAGATAAAGTACTACTTTCGAATATTTTTCAACTTGATGGATATAGCTGTGAACAACGCTCACTGTATTTATGTGCAGCTGCATCAATACGTGAAACCCCAGTATGAGGCCATATCGCCTCTGTAGTACAGGCAACTCATCGCTAGATTCCTCATCGGACATTGTACAAATAGGAAGAGAAGTCTCCAAGCAACTCCTGTCCGGAGCATCATACCAATCTCTCACCCTCAACACAAGTTATTAAAAATTGAAAAACGGAAGAGGTGCTAAATGTGCAAAGGAAAGAATTGAGAATCGTCTCACGGAATATTACCCAAAATGAGAATTTCACTGGTTCCATCTGAAACATTCAACTGCTTATTTATAAAAGTAATTCCTTCACAGTAATAAATGGATCTTTCTCCGTTAAGGAAAAATATTGAGTAGCTTCAGCTACCTCTAATAAACCCGATAAAGGCCTAAAGCGGAAAATGTATAAAATGAGCATTTTGGCCTAGGTATGCAAGCCTCATAACACAAAATTCTCTTATCGACCAGAGGGACATATATGACCCAACCTGTATCTCAAGAACTATAAAAGATATCACTTTAAAACAAAGATTTTTGAAATCTATTCATCAATTTGTACATAAATTGATGAATGAAACAGCAAAAATTGGCCTACAACCCTAATGGTCTTTAAGGGCTAGAGATAGTACTAAAAATGTGGATTTTTTTTATGTGCTACTTAGGCAAGTGAATTATCGAAATTTGAAGTAGTGCCCATAAATGTATAAATACCCAGCTCTTTTTTGTTTAAAAGTATGCATAGTACTTTCAAGTTTTGTCGGAAAGTTATTATTAGGACGATTATGGGAAGTAGCCGTCAATTTGTGGAAGTCCATTTTGTAATATCGAATTAAAGACTGCAAATCTGCTGTCTTTACTTCAACCGGTTTCTCCAGACGGTATCATCATCAGCACTGGTTTTAGTACCTGATGATACTATAGTGTAGTATACTGTAGAGTAGGCTAAATGTAGTCTGAACTTTCGATGAGTGTTAGTAGCAGAAGTATAGTATCAATAGGGCTAGGAATGAGGGGGTCATGAAAGAATGTGGGTTCGATACTGCTCCAGTAATAGACAAATGTGATGGTTGTGCTTTGTTCATTTCACCATGTTGAGATAATGGATGATTGTCGATAGACGAGACAGTTATTTAAGAGTTAAATGAATGGTGTGAGAGGTAGGGGTGGAGGGAGAAAGTGGTTGTTGAAGGGGAGGAATGAATTATAGGAGTCTTAGGAACTGGAGAGTGTGAATGAAGCAATGTATATTGGAGTAAATAGAGGCGAACACCATTTTAAAAGTTTGCAAGCCTGTCAGAGTGGAGGAAGCTGTTGTAGTAGAGCAAGGTATACAAGCTTATCATTATAACTATTACTTTTCGACTGCGCCTATCTCGGAAGTGAATGGTATGATTACAGGCATGTTAAAGAAGATTTGGAAAGAATAGAATAAATAATTTTTTAATTAGTTTAAATGCATTTCAAAACATTTTCAAATATATTTCAAAACATTTTCAAATATATTTCAAAACATTTTCAAATATATTTCAAAATATTTTAAATATATTTAAAATAATTTAAACTTTTTAATTTTAAATTATTCAGTAACTTGAACTAAACATACAAAATTAAGAATATCGCCAAGATAGGCTAGTTTACAGATAGGCCACTTTCATTGGCTCGCGCATTTTTGATTGACCACTGGACATAATTTGATAAAATTATTTGTTATCTGCTTATGTTTCTCCCTAACCATTTCTCTCCTATATAGTTGTGGCAACAGCTAAAGATTGAGCATCAGTACAGAACGTTTACGTTTGCAGAAGAAGTGCAAGTTGTGAAAAAGCTTGACTCCATCGCATCGATCGGTAAATCGTTTGTCTGAAACATACACCGAGGGATCTTCAACAGTGTAACCATATAACACATTTACAAGCAGAAAGAGATAATCCTAAAAATTTTACAGCTAAATTGACACGAAGATATGGGCAGCAGAGAGAAGAACTATGATAGGCGATTTAAATGTTGATTTTACATCGCGTGGTTAATTCGATTGGTTCGAAGTGTGGGGCTTAGTCTGTAAGGCCGGCTAAATGCTAATGAAGCAGACTCAATTATTTCAGAAACAAATATAATCTAAAAGGTGTAATGTGGGAAAGTTTGCGTGCATGGAAGAGTAGAGTCAGTTCTAAAACACGAGTGCTTCAAATTGTGGCCTGCTTTAAGGCTTGATGTAATATCAAAAAAATGGGGATTTCAAAGGCTTTCATGTTTAAAAGGATTGGAGTTGGTTGACTTTGCAAACAGCATCCATAACCCTGAATTAAAGGAATCGGAATTGGTAAATTAAGAGGCATGGATAGATGGCGACCATGATAGTGCTCACCGAACAACATTTCACCGATGATGAAATCACTGAAATGGTACTTCGTAACAATAAGTTAGAGCGGAGTTGAAGATGAAGAGGCTAAAATAGTTCAAGGAAGACTACCTACAATTAATCTTTAAAGAATCTTTAAATTAATCAATTAATCTTTAAAGAATCATCCAGTGCGGTCGCCCCGGACGTAGAGATGATCGGCATTTCACACGAAACCACGAGTTCACATCGCGCTGAATCAGCTGATAACATATCAAGCACGGCAGAAAAATATGTTGCGAGAAGCACAGTATAAGAAATATCAAATTTTTCATACCCTTTTCCAATAATAATATTACAATTTTAATAATATTACCTTCACATAATATTCTCTTGATGAACTCTTCTCGGGCTCTACACCGGGTGAGTGAATGTAATGGCAACATTACATTCACTCACCCGGTGTAGAGCCCGAGAAGAGTTCATCAATGCAATTCGCCGGGAAAGCGTGAAATCTTACTTAATAATATTCTCTCATAATTTGTTTCTTACTCTGATGTATTACTGTATAGAGATACTGGAAATATAAACTTATTTTTGGCAGTAACTATCACCAATTTTTGTTCAATACAGTTGAGCACACTTAATCCGGGAACACCCATTATCCGGCAATTTTGCCACCCGGTGCTCAGTGGAAAATGCCAAAACGTCTTTACACCCAAGTAAAAAAATATAGAAAAATGATTTCAATATATTTCAAAATCATTTTAAAGTCAAAAAGTCATAAGATAGCCAAATTCATGATTTTTCATCATTTTAAATTAATTAATTAAGTACTGCTCTTTTAATGTTCTGTATCATTCTTTCATTCGGTCGAAAACATGCACAGGACAACTGAGACATTTTCATTGCATAAAAAGGTGTTGCAAGCATATTTTGATATCATTTCAAAATTATTTTTAAATGAGCCACTAAATTATGATGAAATTCTTTTATAATAATATTGTAATAATCTTAGGATTCTTTAAGGCCAGGAGGATGGGTGGGAGTGAAAGTGCATCTGAAATGTGGTTTTAAACGCGATTCTCGATCTTGGAAAGCGATTCAACATCGGTCCACGGATGATTCTTTCAATCGGACTTACTTTTTCAGCAAGCGCACCATTGACCTCAATTGAAGTGACCAAAAATATCATCTCATTTAGCACTTTCTCTGTGATCAGCTAGGTACGCTGAGATTGTAATACGATAGTTTTAGTGGCTTTAGCTTACTTTAAAATTGGAATTTCATAATTTTTTAAGTTCATTAGATAGATTCAAGAAAAAAATGTTTGATTGGCTTGTTTCAAGACCTTTTTATTCTTTGCAGGAATTTTTTAAACCAAAATATAGAAGTGAAATAAATAGGATAAACAAGTTATGTTTGGTGTCCATAAATTAAATCACAATGTATAAGTTGCAATTTTCTGTTATTAATCCGTGTGTAAATCAAATTTTAAATGTTAATGTATTATATATTGCATACTGTTTCAATGAGAAGGCTGCTTGGTTGTTATAAGTGTTGTCAAAGTTTAACAGAAATTGTATTTAAATTTTGTGTAATGGTTTTATTCCAACTTGTATATAGCAATTATTCGTATCATTATTGATTTAATGTTGAATCTTTGCATATATATGCTTGACTTTGTCTATTGCTGTTAAGGCCTAACGACAATAAAATCTTTATTATTATGAAGTAACCGAGAATTCTTGCGGTTCTGAGGAATTGGGTGATATTATTTTTCAGCAAAGTGATTTATATACAAAACAGAGAGGCAGGGTATCGTGTAGGTGTAGATTTAGACTATTGGTCCTCTGACCCTGACATGCTAGTGACATAAATTGCCAATGTAATGCCTCGAAAGCGGTTTGAAGAGTGATCAGGAATGCGTAACATTTTGCAAACAATGAAGAGATGCTTCCCAGAAGCCACCATAATTATGATAGAGCTTTCAAAGTACGACCCCTGATTCGTCACTTTAATCGATGCTTCCAGAATGCACGGAAATCAAGCAAACAGCAGTCAGTAGATAATCATATGATACGATTCAAAGATATAACATCATGAAGAAATGTAAAAAAAGTAAACCCATAATGTGCGGTTTCAAGATGTGGTGCAGATGCGATTCCAAATCTGGCTATTTGTATCAATTCGACTTATATACTGGCAAGAAAACAGACACAACATGAGAGCGTGGTAACCATGCTGAATAAACCGCCTGCCAATTGTTTTGCGAGATTTACCTAGACAACTTTTTCAATTCACCGTTACTACAGTTGAAATCTCAGCAACAGCAAATACTCATATGTGGAACAGAAAACTTATACCAAAGAATCTCAAGCAGGAATAAGACTTGAAACGTGGTGAAAGCCAAATGCTTTCATCAATTGGTATAACTTGTGTCAAGTGGATGGATAACATATCTGTAGTAATGTTCTCTAATTTTCTGAATTCCAGCACATCACTCACTGTGTCTTAGGCAACAAGAAATGTATAAAAGATACAAATTCCTTGCCCAGAGATAGAGATTTCCCACAACAAATTTATGGGCGGCGTCGATCTCATGGACCAGAAAAAGATTACCTACTTACGAAGTCGACAGCAAGGCAAAGATAAAGTACTACTTTCGAATATTTTTCAACTTGATGGATATAGCTGTGAACAACGCTCACTGTATTTATGTGCAGCTGCATCAATACGTGAAACCCCAGTATGAGGCCATATCGCCTCTGTAGTACAGGCAACTCATCGCTAGATTCCTCATCGGACATTGTACAAATAGGAAGAGAAGTCTCCAAGCAACTCCTGTCCGGAGCATCATACCAATCTCTCACCCTCAACACAAGTTATTAAAAATTGAAAAACGGAAGAGGTGCTAAATGTGCAAAGGAAAGAATTGAGAATCGTCTCACGGAATATTACCCAAAATGAGAATTTCACTGGTTCCATCTGAAACATTCAACTGCTTATTTATAAAAGTAATTCCTTCACAGTAATAAATGGATCTTTCTCCGTTAAGGAAAAATATTGAGTAGCTTCAGCTACCTCTAATAAACCCGATAAAGGCCTAAAGCGGAAAATGTATAAAATGAGCATTTTGGCCTAGGTATGCAAGCCTCATAACACAAAATTCTCTTATCGACCAGAGGGACATATATGACCCAACCTGTATCTCAAGAACTATAAAAGATATCACTTTAAAACAAAGATTTTTGAAATCTATTCATCAATTTGTACATAAATTGATGAATGAAACAGCAAAAATTGGCCTACAACCCTAATGGTCTTTAAGGGCTAGAGATAGTACTAAAAATGTGGATTTTTTTTATGTGCTACTTAGGCAAGTGAATTATCGAAATTTGAAGTAGTGCCCATAAATGTATAAATACCCAGCTCTTTTTTGTTTAAAAGTATGCATAGTACTTTCAAGTTTTGTCGGAAAGTTATTATTAGGACGATTATGGGAAGTAGCCGTCAATTTGTGGAAGTCCATTTTGTAATATCGAATTAAAGACTGCAAATCTGCTGTCTTTACTTCAACCGGTTTCTCCAGACGGTATCATCATCAGCACTGGTTTTAGTACCTGATGATACTATAGTGTAGTATACTATAGAGTAGGCTAAATGTAGTCTGAACTTTCGATGAGTGTTAGTAGCAGAAGTATAGTATCAATAGGGCTAGGAATGAGGGGGTCATGAAAGAATGTGGGTTCGATACTGCTCCAGTAATAGACAAATGTGATGGTTGTGCTTTGTTCATTTCACCATGTTGAGATAATGGATGATTGTCGATAGACGAGACAGTTATTTAAGAGTTAAATGAATGGTGTGAGAGGTAGGGGTGGAGGGAGAAAGTGGTTGTTGAAGGGGAGGAATGAATTATAGGAGTCTTAGGAACTGGAGAGTGTGAATGAAGCAATGTATATTGGAGTAAATAGAGGCGAACACCATTTTAAAAGTTTGCAAGCCTGTCAGAGTGGAGGAAGCTGTTGTAGTAGAGCAAGGTATACAAGCTTATCATTATAACTATTACTTTTCGACTGCGCCTATCTCGGAAGTGAATGGTATGATTACAGGCATGTTAAAGAAGATTTGGAAAGAATAGAATAAATAATTTTTTAATTAGTTTAAATGCATTTCAAAACATTTTCAAATATATTTCAAAACATTTTCAAATATATTTCAAAACATTTTCAAATATATTTCAAAATATTTTAAATATATTTAAAATAATTTAAACTTTTTAATTTTAAATTATTCAGTAACTTGAACTAAACATACAAAATTAAGAATATCGCCAAGATAGGCTAGTTTACAGATAGGCCACTTTCATTGGCTCGCGCATTTTTGATTGACCACTGGACATAATTTGATAAAATTATTTGTTATCTGCTTATGTTTCTCCCTAACCATTTCTCTCCTATATAGTTGTGGCAACAGCTAAAGATTGATCATCAGTACAGAACGTTTACGTTTGCAGAAGAAGTGCAAGTTGTGAAAAAGCTTGACTCCATCGCATCGATCGGTAAATCGTTTGTCTGAAACATACACCGAGGGATCTTCAACAGTGTAACCATATAACACATTTACAAGCAGAAAGAGATAATCCTAAAAATTTTACAGCTAAATTGACACGAAGATATGGGCAGCAGAGAGAAGAACTATGATAGGCGATTTAAATGTTGATTTTACATCGCGTGGTTAATTCGATTGGTTCGAAGTGTGGGGCTTAGTCTGTAAGGCCGGCTAAATGCTAATGAAGCAGACTCAATTATTTCAGAAACAAATATAATCTAAAAGGTGTAATGTGGGAAAGTTTGCGTGCATGGAAGAGTAGAGTCAGTTCTAAAACACGAGTGCTTCAAATTGTGGCCTGCTTTAAGGCTTGATGTAATATCAAAAAAATGGGGATTTCAAAGGCTTTCATGTTTAAAAGGATTGGAGTTGGTTGACTTTGCAAACAGCATCCATAACCCTGAATTAAAGGAAATGGAATTGGTAAATTAAGAGGCATGGATAGATGGCGACCATGATAGTGCTCACCGAACAACATTTCACCGATGATGAAATCACTGAAATGGTACTTCGTAACAATAAGTTAGAGCGGAGTTGAAGATGAAGAGGCTAAAATAGTTCAAGGAAGACTACCTACAATTAATCTTTAAAGAATCTTTAAATTAATCAATTAATCTTTAAAGAATCATCCAGTGCGGTCGCCCCGGACGTAGAGATGATCGGCATTTCACACGAAACCACGAGTTCACATCGCGCTGAATCAGCTGATAACATATCAAGCACGGCAGAAAAATATGTTGCGAGAAGCACAGTATAAGAAATATCAAATTTTTCATACCCTTTTCCAATAATAATATTACAATTTTAATAATATTACCTTAAACTATATAGGTATTTTTCCCGTCTCATAAGGATGAGAAAATATTTGAAAATTGTAATGAGGTCAAGACTTTTGAAGTACCACAAGGGCAATGTCATTCACACAAATTATTGATAAAAAACTGATCGCCAAACCTAAGTGATCGACGAATACAAAATGTTCCCAAGAAATTTCAAGGATAAAATCCGCTACGCTACTTTCAAGCTCCTTTTCATCCGCGGAAATTAATTTATTCAGGATAGTTATTTAATTTCTAGCAGAGCGAAAGATAGGCATAAGTTCTTTGATTTCTAGCAAAGAGTTAGCGGTAGAGCGTCAAGACTATTGTAGGAAAGTCGAGAAAATTGAGAGGGAACATCAGACACTCGAAAATATCTTTCGAGATGTTCGGTGGCAAATAGCGGCTATCATTTGAAAATCTGACATATTTGAGTGATAATAGAACAAGAAATAGATGCTCGAAAAACTTTTTCTTAATATGAAAACACTCGAGAAAGAAAAGCATTTACAAATGAAAGGTAATTACTTTCTCCAATTCCCAGTTTCCCCTCGCCATGGCCCTCCTCATCGATGACGAAGATCTTGCTGTACCTACGTCATAGGTGAGTTGAATAACTGCCTCCTATAATCAATTCAAACCATTAAGAGATGAAACCGCATTTCTCCCTTAAATATCCATAATATAATTGAAAATGTAACCAGAATATTTTAATTTACATCTTTTTGAAGTCAATATTTGGCTCCATATGATACAAACTTATCGGATTATGGTTTCTCCTAAAGTTTATTTAAAAATGGATAATTTTTCTGGAGTAGTTTCGTCGTTAATTTATTGAATTCTAAAGGTTATTGAAATTACTCAATAGGAAATAGTATCAAAAAATCCTAATTTATTTCTACGAAGTAGAAAAAACTGTAAATAAAATTCCATAAACATAGGCCTTCGCCACCTTTTGCAATGAAACATATCAGTATTTACTAACCACGGAGACACTGAAATCCTTCTATATGATAATGGGAATCTTGAGAAATATGTACAAGAATGTATGTAAAACGTACAAGGTGTTAATATAAAGTAATCAGAATGATAGCATGTTTTCGATCATGCTTCACTGGTGACGTGCCATAAAATAAAAGTTCATAACTAACCTCTAATGGCAATTTCTAGAGGAATTATTTTACAATATCCGTGAAGTGATTATAAATGTCAATGAAAGTGTAAAACTCACCAATCGCGAACATAGGTACTATCTTTTGAGAAGAGGCGCGTAGTACTACCAAGCCTTTTCCTAATTGTGAGAAGAATCTAATGACCCTCTACCCACTCTGAGCCGTCACTGCCGCACCAACGAATGAATAGGAGGCACGCCTACACAAGTCGGGTGCTCCAAGATAGAAACAGGGAGAGAAAATAAATGTGCGGGAGGGAAATAATAACGGGAGTAGGGGATGATCGCTCACCTGTCTCTGGTTTCCTCCATTTCTGACGAGCGCTCTAAAGTTCTTCCTCTATTGATATGCCGGCGAGTCGACTCCCGACATGCCATGAGGATAAAGGCGGATTGCACACTCTCGACTACAGACAGACACACTGTACCGCAGCACACGAATAAACTCGGGACAGTTGAACGTCAGAATGAAACAAATGATGGCCGGATTGCGCCCACAGTGAGAAGGAGGGAATTTAAAAACAGGGTAGGTAGGGAAATTAAATAGGCCTACCTCCCGATTGGTGCCGACATACCCTATATCAAGTTTGGAGAGTGCCACAACAATTTCGCATCAAACGTATTAGAACTGCGCCAACAAGAGCTTGTCAACAACTTAGACAATTTCTTTGACATTGCAACGCCGGTGCGCTTCAATTAATGAAAATAATGGAAGACAGAATCTTTTTACAGTGACAGAGAGAACCAGGTAGGCTGGCTCACTTAGCTTGGATTGGGCAAATAGCTGGCTAATAAAGTGGAAACGGCTCGACTCTGATATATCGACGAAGAAAAGCAACGTGCTACATATTTTTCCACGCCAACTCCTTTGATATCATATTACGATCCATAAACACAACGATTCATCCTCTTATTCTAATGGAAATGTAATGCTGCTAAAAGAAGATTGATAAACATACAAACCGGAAACAGCAAATGATACGCGGAAAAATATCATTGCTCCAAATTTTGTAGTAGCCCTGTATACGTGTCCGTTAATTATGAAAGATTCCTCTCTCACCACGCAATGCGCTAGGGTTCACGAAGAGTTCTCCACAATATCTCCATCGTTTGAATATTGGAAGAAAAATCCCAACGGTCGATTTAACAGATTGAATTTCGAGTGCTAACGATTAATTTGTGTGTTACATTTTGGCCAATTATCACCTATTGGATGTAAACTGTTTCTGGACTTATGTGCATTATCCTAAGCTATCCAAGGCATGTGATGTACTATTCCAAGCCTCATATCACGTTCAGGACTTACGACCGAGTCTCGGAATATAATCTGTAAAAAGTCCATTACTGTATGTATCAAAATTCAGTGCATTAGGTTTACTACTATTTACGGTTCCAAGGCACTGGAGATTCGAATATCCTACATTCGTACATAAGAAAGAACAAAGTATAAATCTACACCACGCTGTAATTGTCACACGCGGAAAAAATAAAGGAGCAGACAAAAAATATTTCCAACGAAATAATTTCGTTTTGATACATAACGTTTCATCAAAGTAATTGTTAAATCTTTAATTTCATGTAATGTGTTTTCGGCATCACATTATTCTCCAACTGTAAGAGGTAGTGATTCTTTGGAAACACCTTACCCTCAGGTACCTTTAAAGGAATGTGACGTCATCATCTTCGCTTCAATGAGATATATTTTTAAAGGCTCCTTTGTCACCATAGTGCTAAAATATCCATGTCATAAATCAAACACTTATATTTAATACTAACACTTATTATGCATTAATGTTTATTTAAGATTCCTCCAAAAATAAAAATTATTTATTTACTTTGTTGCTTAAGCGATTCTCCGGTAACATCAACGTAGGAGTATTTTGACAACGAGTCCTTAGATACGGAAATCATACGCTTGTACCAATCGTACTGAGCAGTGTGCAAACATTCTCTAGCAGAGCAAAACTTTTCTCTTTTTCTCATTCAAATCCTTTATATCCTTTATCTTTTATCTTCTTTATCCTTTATATACTTTATCCTTTAAATCCTTAATCCTTTTATCCCTTATCCTATACATCCTCTATACTTTATATCCTCTATCCTTTTCTACTCCATACCCTTTTCCCTTTTTTTCTAGTTCATTTAGAGAACAACTCCCAGGAATGTGCCTGCTCGACGGGTGCCGGTGAGTAAAATGTGCTTCTTATCTCATTAACTAACGTTACAGAACCCTAAAACACAGTAAATTCGAAAGCCATCGTTGCCAATTGGCATGTGTATCTTTCAACGTAATATATATGAGAATATGAAAAATTAGGAAGACATTAGTACTATAAGATGACCATATAACGGCTAAAACTTATTTAAGCGGTCAAATTCCCAATAAATATGAAGTATGCACCTAATTTTACTTTCGTTTGTTTCAATCAGCTTGCGTGAAATGTTTTAGTTTTTCAGCACTCAGTGACCAAGAAGTATAAATCCGGAATAATCGTCAATACTGAAATGTGGTGAAGTGTCCATTTTAAATGAAACATTATGAAAAATTTTTCTTAAACCTGTTACTTTAAATTGTCGAAATATCAATGTGCAAGTAGTGCTGGTCTTTAAATAACTTCATGCAAGTCTGCGAATAAATAATGTCTATTGCCTTGTCATTTCCTTCCTTTGATATACGACGCGGTCATTTCCTCAAAACGCCTTAAAGCCATTAACTTCTCCCAAGTCAAGACCAATGTTCGGAGTTAAATTTTATAAGTTCGGAATTAAATGTAACCATTAAATTAAATAATAATTAAATGGTGAAATGTTATAAGTTTAATTCATCGCCCAGATCCATATATAAATCATTAATTGTGATAAAAAGCTTCGTGAAAAAAACTAGGAAACATTGTATGCTTTCATTCATTTCGGAGAAACAAGACCAGAGAAATAAACTGCTATGTATGCCCTATAGCTAAATTGTTTGAGAAAGTTAATTTACAAATAAGGCATTCATGCCATGAAGATATTGTCCATACTATAGAAAACAACAAATGGATTCAATCATTTCGAAAAGAATATTTCATTTAAAAGCAACAAAAAGACGATTTGATGATTTGCTACAAATAATGTATTTCCATACCATAATAAACTTTTTTCACAGAAAAACAAGTGCATAGTTACAGAATGGAATAAAATCAAATAATGGTATTGAGAGCTCATTAAGAAAAAATAAAAGGTTTTCCTCCACATTCAAAATTTCGTTTCAAGAATAAAATAGAAATAATAACTTTATTCAGAATTAAGTTTATCGTAGCATATAAATACGTATTTGAATGTGTGCTAATAGTTTAAAAACTTTTTTCGCATACAGGCTGGCGGTCCACTCTGCGAGAAAGAAGTATCGTCGTTGGACGAGAGGCAATAAGGTCGCTCCTGAGCTCCCAGGTAAGATGACCTTAGTGTTCATAGTTCTCCGTTAACTCTTCCGCCATCAAGGAATTTAAATCATTTAGAATCGGTCACACCTTCTCAAGACTGATATCAAAAATAAGTGCATTAGGTGACATTGCGAACAACTGTAAAATTCATTCAAAACTCCTTCCTGCTTGCTAAAACAGTTTAGATCGTATTGTTCCTACACCATTCATTTTTCAACATATATTTAATTCAATTTCACACATTATTCACACAGTAAAATATTCTTGTAAAGGACACGAGGTGAACAATCGAATTCAGCATGAATTTATATTTGAAAAATGGGATGAATTTCACTGTGAAGTGTACTGTACACATGGTCACGGCATCATAATAATACCAAAAAACTACTTTCTACCACAATTTTATGGTATCATACTGTAAATCATTGTACTATGATGAAAATTATGAACAAAGTATTAAGCTAATCGAATTAAACGGTACCCGTTAGCATAATTAAACAGTTAGCTTCTCAACTACATGGAAGTCATCTTCTTGTTCACATAAGATTTTAAGAGCCTAATCTATTTTTTCAATGAAGTCACCACTACCGACTTCAGAAGTTATTGTATTAAAAAGTCAAACATGACCTCCGCATATCAAAACATTTAAGCTAATGTTGTGGTTCCCTAAGTAACATTTCCGTCTCTTTGCCAAGTTCATATCTTAAAAATCAAATCAATGGTTTTCGAAGGTGATGATAATCCGGTAGCCAGTTCTTAAGGTTCTTATTAAATTAATTCCTCAATTTACATTTCAGTGGGTCCAGACGTCTTCAGGCCCTGCCCGGCTTTCGAGCGACGGTTGATAGGGTGAGAACATATATGACTTTTTATTATTATATTATATTTATTATTATTCTAGGTTATATTTATTATTATTCTAGGCTATATTTATTATTATTCTAGTTAACTCAATAAACGCTGAACAGCTCAGATCAAGAGATGATTGAAATTTAAATCGTGCACTGCATATTATTAATGATACCCTGTTCATATTTTAGTCGTGTTAACAACGTGCGATTTCCTTTTAATTCCACCAGGTCTCGGATCCCCAGCGCCTCATCAGACAACCCCAGGCGGAAGAGGATTAAACGTACAGGGAAGGTTTTATGTACGTGTGCGTGCGTTTGCGTGTATGTGTGTGTGTTTGCGTGTGCTTGAGTGTGTGAATGACCCATTAATGTTGCATTTCAGGTGACATGACACTCCAATAGATGAGGGTAAGTTATGGAGATACTCCACTTCTATTTTAAATAATTTACTAATAATTTTTGAAAGACCTCAGTGAAATTCAGAGTTTCATTTGTCGAATGTCATCGTTTTTATCTCCGGGAATTTCTAATTCATATTGGGTGTCTCATCGTATTTTCAGGAGTAATTTCATCGCAACGCCGCAGAATAATATGCTGTAAGGAATGCAATGCGGCAATATGTGGCTGATGATACATACTGACCATCCTCCCTTCAGAATGCAGTCCTGAGAGTGATAGAAAACTTACATTTTGAATTACTCCTGTTCTGCTGACGGTTTCTGCAAGGATTCTCTACACCGTGATGCTTGAACCTCGCTAAATTACTAAAAGCAATATGTGAACCGGAACATAATAGAAGACTACAAGGTAAAGTAGTTTTAACGGTATAGGAATAAGTTGAAAAAGGAATATAAAATTAATGTCATGAAGTTCACTGAGGAGAAGTTTCCTTCAATGTTGTGCTTGGGCTTTGTTGAAGTGTTCCTAATGCAAATTTTATTTTGTACTGTTTCTTTAAACTTGGAGTGACAAATCTTCTTTGATCTTTGTAGGATATATAATCACCTGATGGTGACGAAGAGCATGCTTCCCCTGGAAAAAGGAAGGCAGCTCATCCTAATTTTCCTTATTTGGAGTTCCAACTGAAAGAACTTCCAAACCAAGGACCTTCTAGAAACCAGGGTAGGCCAGTCGAGACCCAGGACAAAAGTTCAGGTGCAGATACCAATCGTGAGTACCATAGAAATTTATGTACTTTTATAGCCATAAAATGACCATAGTTTTCACTGGGAAAACATTATGCACATTTTACATGATAGCTTTCTATTTATTTTACTTCTAGGACCACTGAAGAAGACGGACACACAAGTGCATTTGTGACTCTTCGGCACATAACTCGGTGATAATTGACTGGTTCTAGCAATGCAGAATGAGGCTTAGTAATTAAAGATGAAAATAAGTGTAAAGCGTAAAATAGTATGTAGGAAATAAAGAAATGTTCTTACCCTAACATAGTGTTCAGAAAATTTATTTTTCAAGAGGAATTTACTCTCCGTTATACCTTTAGGCTTTTACTTGGACTATTTTTGGCGTGAAATGACCACTGCCGTCGAAGCACCCATAAAACACAAATTATTTTTTAGTGTTTATACCATCCATGAATCTACTTCTGTACTACCTATTCGATTACATTAAATCGCTCAACCCCATTACATGATGACTACCTACAATGGGATCCACTAAAGTTTATTTATTATCCTCCCTACTAGTTCACTTTTAAGACAACGTGTTAGTCTGTATCCAGGTGAATGATTTACATTTGTATACATTTATAGTAAGTAGTTTTAGGTAGCACTGACATTTAACAGTCGAAAATTTACGATTTGCTCATGCATCAATTATTATTTAAGTGACTAAATACTCTTGCACTAAAGATTTGAATGCTGCATTGGGTCTTGGACAACATAATATTCTCTCATAATTTGGTTCTTACTCTGATGTATTACTGTATAGAGATACTGGAAATATAAACTTATTTTTGGCAGTAACTATCACCAATTTTTGTTCAATACAGTTGAGCACACTTAATCCGGGAACACCCATTATCCGGCAATTTTGCCACCCGGTGCTCAGTGGAAAATGCCAAAACGTCTTTACACCCAAGTAAAAAAATATAGAAAAATGATTTCAATATATTTCAAAATCATTTTAAAGTCAAAAAGTCATAAGATAGCCAAATTCATGATTTTTCATCATTTTAAATTAATTAATTAAGTACTGCTCTTTTAATGTTCTGTATCATTCTTTCATTCGGTCGAAAACATGCACAGGACAACTGAGACATTTTCATTGCATAAAAAGGTGTTGCAAGCATATTTTGATATCATTTCAAAATTATTTTTAAATGAGCCACTAAATTATGATGAAATTCTTTTATAATAATATTGTAATAATCTTAGGATTCTTTAAGGCCAGGAGGATGGGTGGGAGTGAAAGTGCATCTAAAATGTGGTTTTAAACGCGATTCTCGATCTTGGAAAGCGATTCAGCATCGGTCCACGGATGGTTCTTTCAATCGGACTTACTTTTTCAGCAAGCGCACCATTGACCTCAATTGAAGTGACCAAATATATCATCTCAATTAGCACTTTCTCTGTGATCAGCTAGGTACGCTGAGATTGTAATACGATAGTTTTAGTGGCTTTAGCTTACTTTAAAATTGGAATTTCATAATTTTTTAAGTTCATTAGATAGATTCAAGAAAAAAATGTTTGATTGGCTTGTTTCAAGACCTTTTTATTCTTTGCAGGAATTTTTTTAAACGAAAATATAGAAGTGAAATAAATAGGATAAACAAGTTATGTTTGGTGTCCATAAATTAAATCACAATGTATAAGTTGATTTTTTCTGTTATTAATCCGTGTGTAAATCAAATTTTAAATGTTAATGTATTATATATTGCATACTGTTTCAATGAGAAGGCTGCTTGGTTGTTATAAGTGTTGTCAAAGTTTAACAGAAATTGTATTTAAATTTTGTGTAATGGTTTTATTTCAACTTGTATATAGCAATTATTCGTATCATTATTGATTTAATGTTGAATCAATGCATATATATGCTTGACTTTGTCTATTGCTGTTAAGCCTTAACGACAATAAAATCTTTATTATTATGAAGTAACCGAGAATTCTAGCGGTTCTGAGGAATTGGGTGATATTATTTTTCAGCAAAGTGAATTTTATACAAAACAGAGAGGCATTTCATTCAAAACTGACGTCCAAGAGATCCGTGCGTTTTTCGGGATGAATATGGTAATGGGTTATCTTATTATTTGGATTATCTTGATATCTGGTTATTTGGATTATCTTCTGGTTCCAAGACTTAGAGACTATTTAACAATCAAGTTGCGGTGGCCAACCCTAGCGATGGCTTGCAGGGTATCGTGTAGATGTAGATTTAGACTATTGGTCCTCTGACCCTGACATGCTAGTGACATAAATTGCCAATGTAATGCCTCGAAAGCGGTTTGAAGAGTGATCAGGAATGCGTAACATTTGGCAAACAATGAAGAGATGCTTCCCAGAAGCCACCATAATTATGATAGAGCTTTCAAAGTACGACCCCTGATTCGTCACTTTAATCGATGCTTCCAGAATGCACGGAAATCAAGCAAACAGCAGTCAGTAGATAATCATATGAACGATTCAAAGACATAACATCATGAAGAAATGTAAAAAAAGTAAACCCATAATGTGCGGTTTCAAGATGTGGTGCAGATGCGATTCCAAATCTGGCTATTTGTATCAATACGACTTATATACTGGCAAGAAAACAGACACAACATGAGAGCGTGGTAACCATGCTGAATAAACCGCCTGCCAATTGTTTTGCGAGATTTACCTAGACAACTTTTTCAATTCACCGTTACTACAGTTGAAATCTCAGCAACAGCAAATACTCATATGTGGAACAGAAAACTTATACCAAAGAATCTCAAGCAGGAATAAGACTTGAAACGTTGTGAAAGCCAAATGCTTTCATCAATTGGTATAACTTGTGTCAAGTGGATGGATAACATATCTGTAGTAATGTTCTCTAATTTTCTGAATTCCAGCACATCACTCACTGTGTCTTAGGCAACAAGAAATGTATAAAAGATACAAATTCCTTGCCCAGAGATAGAGATTTCCCACAACAAATTTATGGGCGGCGTCGATCTCATGGACCAGAAAAAGATTACCTACTTACGAAGTCGACAGCAAGGCAAAGATAAAGTACTACTTTCGAATATTTTTCAACTTGATGGATATAGCTGTGAACAACGCTCACTGTATTTATGTGCAGCTGCATCATTACGTGAAACCCCAGTATGAGGCCATATCGCCTCTGTAGTACAGGCAACTCATCGCTAGATTCCTCATCGGACATTGTACAAATAGGAAGAGAAGTCTCCAAGCAACTCCTGTCCGGAGCATCATACCAATCTCTCACCCTCAACACAAGTTATTAAAAATTGAAAAACGGAAAAGGTGCTAAATGTGCAAAGGAAAGAATTGAGAATCGTCTCACGGAATATTACCCAAAATGAGAATTTGACTGGTTTCATCAGAAACATTCAACTGCTTCCTTATAAAAGTAATTTCTTCACAGTAATAAATGGATCTTTCTCCGTTAAGGAAAAATATTGAGTAGCTTCAGCTACCTCTAATACACCCGATACAGGCCTAAAGCGGAGAATGTATGAAATGAGCATTTTAGCCTAGGTATGCAAGCCTCATAACACAAAATTCTCTTATCGACCAGAGGGACATATATGTCCCAACCTGTATCTCAAGAACTATAAAAGATATCACTTTAAAACAAAGATTTTTGAAATCTATGCATCAATTTGTACACAAATTGATGAATGAAACAGCAAAAACTGGCCTACAACCCTAATGGTCTTTAAAGGGCTAGAGATAGTACTAAAAATGTGGATTTTTTTTATGTGCTACTTAGGCAAGTGAATTATCGAAATTTGAAGTAGTGCCCATAAATGTATAAATACCCAGCTCTTTTTTGTTTAAAAGTATGCATAGTACTTTCAAGTTTTGTCGGAAAGTTATTTTTAGGACGATTATGGGAAGTAGCCGTCAATTTGTGGAAGTCCATTTTGTAATATCGAATTAAAGACTGCAAATCTGCTGTCTTTACTTCAACCGGTTTCTCCAGACGGTATCATCATCAGCACTGGTTTTAGTACCTGATGATACTATAGTGTACTATACTATAGAGTAGGCTAAATGTAGTCTGAACTTTCGATGAGTGTTAGTAGCAGAAGTATAGTATCAATAGGGCTAGGAATGAGTGGGTCATGAAAGAATGTGGGTTCGATACTGCTCCAGTAATAGACAAATGTGTTGGTTGTGCTTTGTTCATTTCGCCATGTTGAGATAATGGATGATTGTCGATGGACTAAACAGTTATTTAAGAGTTAAATGAATGGTGTGAGAGGTAGGGGTGGACAGAGAAAGTGGTTGTTGAAGGGGAGGAATGAATTATAGGAGTCTTAGGAACTGGAGAGTGTGAATGAAGCAATGTATATTGGAGTAAATAGAGGCGAACACCATTTTAAAAGTTTGCAAGCCTGTCAGAGTGGAGGAAGCTGTTGTAGTAGAGCAAGGTATACAAGCATATCATTATAAGTATTACTTTTCGACTGCGCCTATCTCGGAAGTGAATGGTATGATTACAGGCATGTGAAAGAAGATTTGGAAAGAATAGAATAAATAATTTTTAAATTTGTTTAAATGCATTTCAAAACATTTTCAAATATATTTCAAAACATTTTCAAATATATTTCAAAACATTTTCAAATATATTTCAAAATATTTTAAATATATTTAAAATAATTTAAACTTTTTAATTTTAAATTATTCAGTAACTTGAACTAAACATACAAAATAAAGAATATCGCCAAGAAAGGCTAGTTTACAGATAGGCCACTTTCATTGGCTCGCGCATTTTTGATTGACCGCTGGACATAATTTGATAAAATTATTTGTTATCTGCTTATGTTTCTCCCTAACCATTTCTCACCTATATAGTTGTGGCAACAGCTAAAGATTGAGCATCAGTACAGAACGTTAACGTTTGCAGAAGAAGTGCAAGTTGTGAAAAAGCTTGACTCCATCGCATCGATCGGTAAATCGTTTGTCTGAAACATACACCGAGGGATCTTCAACAGTGTAACCATATAACTCATTTACAAGCAGAAAGAGATAATCCTAAAAATTTTACAGCTAAATTGACACGAAGATATGGGCAGCAGAGAGAAGAACTATGATAGGCGATTTAAATGTTGATTTTACATCGCGTGGTTAATTCGATTGGTTCGAAGTGAGGGGCTTAGTCAGTAAGGCCGGCTAAATGCTGATGAAGCAGACTCAATTATTTCAGAAACAAATATAATCTAAAAGGTGTAATGTGGGAAAGTTAGCGGCCATGGAAGAGTAGAGTCAGTTCTAAAACACGAGTGCTTCAAATTGTGGCCTGCTTTGAGGCTTGATATAATATCAAAAAAATGGAATTTTAAAGGCTTTCATGTTTAAAAGGATTGGAGTTGGTTGACTTTGCAAACAGCATCCATAACCCTGAATTAAAGGAAATGGAATTGGTAAATTAAGAGGCATGGATAGATGGCGACCATGATAGTGCTCACCGAACAACATTTCACCGATGATGAAATCACTGAAATGGTACTTCGTAACAATAAGTTAGAGCGGAGTTGAAGATGAAGAGGCTAAAATAGTTCAAGGAAGACTACCTACAATTAATCTTTAAAGAATCTTTAAATTAATCAATTAATCTTTAAAGAATCATCCAGTGCGGTCGCCCCGGACGTAGAGATGATCGGCATTTCACACGAAACCACGAGTTCACATCGCGCTGAATCAGCTGATAACATATCAAGCACGGCAGAAAAATATGTTGCGAGAAGCACAGTATAAGAAATATCAAATTTTTCATACCCTTTTCCAATAATAATATTACAATTTTAATAATATTACCTTAAACTATATAGGTATTTTTCCCGTCTCATAAGGATGAGAATTTATTTGAAAATTGTAATGAGGTCAAAACTTTTGAAGTACCACAAGGGCAATCTCATTCACACAAATTATTGATAAAAAACTGATCGCCAAACCTAAGTGATCGACGAATACAAAATGTTCCCAAGAAATTTCAAGGATAAAATCCGCTACGCTACTTTCAAGCTCCTTTTCATCCGCGGAAATTAATTTATTCAGGATAGTTATTTAATTTCTAGCAGAGCGAAAGATAGGCATAAGTTCTTTGATTTCTAGCAAAGAGTTAGCGGTAGAGCGTCAAGACTATTGTAGGAAAGTCGAGAAAATTGAGAGGGAACATCAGACACTCGAAAATATCTTTCGAGATGTTCGGTGGCAAATAGTGGCTATCATTTGAAAATCTGACATATTTGAGTGATAATAGAACAAGAAATAGATGCTCGAAAAACTTTTTCTTAATATGAAAACGCTCGAGAAAGAAAAGCATTTACAAATGAAGGGTAATTACTTTCTATAATTCCCAGTTTTCCCTCGCCATGGCCCTCCTCATCGATGACGAAGATCTTGCTGTACCTACGTCATAGGTGAGTTGAATAACTGCCTCCTATAATCAATTCAAACCATTAAGAGATGAAACCGCATTTCTCCCTTAATTATCCATAATATAAATGAAAATGTAACCAGAATATTTTAATTTACATCTTTTTGAAGTCAATATTTGGCTCCATATGATACAAACTTATCGGATTATGGTTTCTCCTAAAGTTTATTTAAAATGGATAATTTTTTTGGAGTAGTTTCGTCGTTAATTTATTGAATTCTAAAGGTTATAGAAATTACTCAATAGGAAATAGAATCAAAAAATCCTAATTTATTTCTACGAAGTAGAAAAAACTGTAAATAAAATTCCATAAACATAGGCCTTCGCCACCTTTTGCAATGAAACATATCAGTATTTACTGACCAAGGAGCCACTGAAATCGTTCTATATTTTAAAGGGAATCTTGAGAAATATGTACAAGAATGTATGTAAAACGTACAAGGTGTTAATATAAAGTAATCAGAATGATAGCATGTTTTCGATCATGCTTCACTGGTGACGTGCCATAAAATAAAAGTTCATAACTAACCTCTAATGGCCATTTCTAGAGGAATTATTTTAAAATATCCGTGAAGTGATTATAAATGTCAATGAAAGTGTAAAACTCACCAATCGCGAACATATTATCTTTTGAGAAGACGCGCGTATTACTACCAAGCCTTTTCCTAATTGTGAGAAGAATCTAATGACCCTCTACCCACTCTGAGCCGTCACTGCCGCACCAACGAATGAATAGGAGGCACGCCTACACAAGTCGGGTGCTCCAAGATAGAAACAGGGAGAGAAAAGAAATGTGCGGGAGGGAAATAATAACGGGAGTAGGGGATGATCGCTCACCTGTCTCTGGTTTCCTCCATTTCTGACGAGCGCTCTAAAGTTCTTCCTCGATTGATATGCCGGCGAGTCGACTCCCGACATGCCATGAGGATAAAGGCGGATTGCACACTCTCGACTACAGACAGACACACTGTACCGCAGCACACGAATAAACTCGGGACAGTTGAACGTCAGAATGAAACAAATGATGGCCGGATTGCGCCCACAGTGAGAAGGAGGGAATTTAAAAACAGGGCAGGTAGGGAAATTAAATAGGCCTACCTCCCGATTGGTGCCGACATACCCTATATCAAGTTTGGAGAGTGCCACAACAATTTCGCATCAAACGTATTAGAACTGCGCCAACAAGAGCTTGTCAACAACTTAGACAATTTCTTTGACATTGCAACGCCGGTGCGCTTCAATTAATGAAAATAATGGAAGACAGAATCTTTTTACAGTGACAGAGAGAACCAGGTAGGCTGGCTCACTTAGCTTGGATTGGGCAAATAGCTGGCTAATAAAGTGGAAACGGCTCGACTCTGATATATCGACGAAGAAAAGCAACGTGCTACATATTTTTCCACGCCAACTCCTTTGATATCATATTACGATCCATAAACACAACGATTCATCTTCTAATTCTAATGGAAATGTAATGCTTCTAAAAGAAGATTGATAAACATACAAACCGGAAACAGCAAATGATACGCGGACAAATATCATTGCTCCAAATTTTGTAGTAGCCCTGTATAGGTGTCCGTTAATTATGAAAGATTCCTCTCTCACCACGCAATGCGCTAGGGTTCACGAAGAGTTCTCCACAATATCTCCATCGTTTGAATATTGGAAGAACAATCCCAACGGCCGATTTAACAGATTGAATTTCGAGTGCTAACGATTAATTTGTGTGTTACATTTTGGCCAATTATCACCTATTGGATGTAAACTGTTTCTGGACTTATGTGCATTATCCTAAGCTATCCAAGGCATGTGATGTACTATTCCAAGCCTCATATCACGTTCAGGACTTACGACCGAGTCTCGGAATATAATCTGTACAAAAGTCCATTACTGTATGTATCAAAATTCAGTGCATTAGGTTTACTACTATTTACGGTTCCAAGGCACTGGAGATTCGAATATCCTACATTCGTACATAAGAAAGAACAAACTATAAATCTACACCACACTGTAATTGTCACACGCGGCAAAAATAAAGGAGCAGACAAAAAATATTTCCAACGAAATAATTTCGTTTTGATACATAACGTTTCATCAAAGTAATTGTTAAATCTTTAATTTCATGTAATGTGTTTTCGGCATCACATTATTCTCCAACTGTAAGAGGTAGTGATTCTTTGGAAACACCTTACCCTCAGGTACCTTTAAAGGAATGTGACGTCATCATCTTCGCTTCAATGAGATATATTTTTAAAGGCTCCTTTGTCACCATAGTGGTTAAATAACCATGTCATAAATCAAACACTTATATTTAATACTAACACTTATTATGCATTAATGTTTATTTAAGATTCCTCCAAAAATAAAAATTATTTATTTACTTTGTTGCCTAAGCGATTCTCCGGTAACATCAACGTAGGAGTATTTTGACAACGAGTCCTTAGATACGGAAATCATACGCTTGTACCAATCGTACTGAGCAGTGTGCAAACATTCTCTAGCAGAGCAAAACTTTTCTCTTTTTCTCATTTAAATCCATTATATCCTTTATCTTTTATCTTCTTTATCCTTTATATACTTTATCCTTTAAATCCTTAATCCTTTTATCCCTTATCCTATAAATCCTCTATACTTTATATCCTCTATCCTTTTCTACTCCATACCCTTTTTCCTTTTTTTCTAGTTCATTTAGAGAACAACTCCCAGGAATGTGCCTGCTCGACGGGTGCCGGTGAGTAAAATGTGCTTCTTATCTCATTAACTAACGTTACAGAACCCTAAAACACAGTAAATTCGAAAGCCATCGTTGCCAATTGGCATGTGTATCTTTCAACGTAATATATATGAGAATATGAAAAATTAGGAAGACATTAGTACTATAAGATGACCATATAACGGCTAAAACTTATTTAAGCGGTCAAATTCCCAATAAATATGAAGTATGCACCTAATTTTACTTTCGTTTGTTTCAATCAGCTTGCGTGAAATGTTTTAGTTTTTCAGCACTCAGTGACCAAGAAGTATAAATCCGGAATAATCGTCAATACTGAAATGTGGTGAAGTGTCCATTTTAAATGAAACATTATGAAAAATTTTTCTTAAACCTGTTACTTTAAATTGTCGAAATATCAATGTGCAAGTAGTGCTGGTCTTTAAATAACTTCATGCAAGTCTGCGAATAAATAATGTCTATTGCCTTGTCATTTCCTTCCTTTGATATACGACGCGGTCATTTCCTCAAAACGCCTTAAAGCCATTAACTTCTCCCAAGTCAAGACCAGTGTTCGGAGTTAAATTTTATAAGTTCGGAATTAAATGTAACCATTAAATTAAATAATAATTAAATGGTGAAATGTTATAAGTTTAATTCATCGCCCAGATCCATATATAAATCATTAAATGTGATAAAAAGCTTCGTGAAAAAAACTAGGAAACATTGTATGCTTTCATTCATTTCGGAGAAACAAGACCAGAGAAATAAACTGCTATGTATGCCCTATAGCTAAATTGTTTGAGAAAGTTAATTTACAAATAAGGCATTCATGCCATGAAGATATTGTCCATACTATAGAAAACAACAAATGGATTCAATCATTTCGAAAAGAATATTTCATTTAAAACCAACAAAAAGACGATTTGATGATTTGCTACAAATAATGTATTTCCATACCATAATAAACTTTTTTCACAGAAAAACAAGTGCATAGTTACAGAATGGAATAAAATCAAATAATGGTATTGAGAGCTCATTAAGAAAAAATAAAAGGTTTTCCTCCACATTCAAAATTTTGTTTCAAGAATAAAATAGAAATAATAACTTTATTCAGAATTAAGTTTATCGTAGCATATAAATACGTATTTGAATGTGTGCTAATAGTTTAAAAACTTTTTTCGCATACAGGCTGGCGGTCCACTCTGCGAGAAAGAAGTATCGTCGTTGGACGAGAGGCAATAAGGTCGCTCCTGAGCTCCCAGGTAAGATGACCTTAGTGTTCATAGTTCTCCGTTAACTCTTCCGCCATCAAGGAATTTAAATCATTTAGAATCGGTCACACCTTCTCAAGACTGATATCAAAAATAAGTGCATTAGGTGACATTGCGAACAACTGTAAAATTCATTCAAAACTCCTTCCTGCTTGCTAAAACAGTTTAGATCGTATTGTTCCTACACCATTCATTTTTCAACATATATTTAATTCAATTTCACACATTATTCACACAGTAAAATATTCTTGTAAAGGACACGAGGTGAACAATCGAATTCAGCATGAATTTATATTTGAAAAATGGGATGAATTTCACTGTGAAGTGTACTGTACACATGGTCACGGCATCATAATAATACCAAAAAACTACTTTCTACCACAATTTTATGGTATCATACTGTAAATCATTGTACTATGATGAAAATTATGAACAAAGTATTAAGCTAATCGAATTAAACGGTACCCGTTAGCATAATTAAACAGTTAGCTTCTCAACTACATGGAAGTCATCTTCTTGTTCACATAAGATTTTAAGAGCCTAATCTATTTTTTCAATGAAGTCACCACTACCGACTTCAGAAGTTATTGTATTAAAAAGTCAAACATGACCTCCGCATATCAAAACATTTAAGCTAATGTTGTGGTTCCCTAAGTAACATTTCCGTCTCTTTGCCAAGTTCATATCTTAAAAATCAAATCAATGGTTTTCGAAGGTGATGATAATCCGGTAGCCAGTTCTTAAGGTTCTTATTAAATTAATTCCTCAATTTACATTTCAGTGGGTCCAGACGTCTTCAGGCCCTGCCCGGCTTTCGAGCGACGGTTGATAGGGTGAGAACATATATGACTTTTTATTATTATATTATATTTATTATTATTCTAGGTTATATTTATTATTATTCTAGGCTATATTTATTATTATTCTAGTTAACTCAATAAACGCCGAACAGCTCAGATCAAGAGATGATTGAAATTTAAATCGTGCACTGCATATTATTAATGATACCCTGTTCATATTTTAGTCGTGTTAACAACGTGCGATTTCCTTTTAATTCCACCAGGTCTCGGATCCCCAGCGCCTCATCAGACAACCCCAGGCGGAAGAGGATTAAACGTACAGGGAAGGTTTTATGTACGTGTGCGTGCGTTTGCGTGTATGTGTGTGTGTTTGCGTGTGCTTGAGTGTGTGAATGACCCATTAATGTTGCATTTCAGGTGACATGACACTCCAATAGATGAGGGTAAGTTATGGAGATACTCCACTTCTATTTTAAATAATTTACTAATAATTTTTGAAAGACCTCAGTGAAATTCAGAGTTTCATTTGTCGAATGTCATCGTTTTTATCTCCGGGAATTTCTAATTCATATTGGGTGTCTCATCGTATTTCAGGAGTAATTTCATCGCAACGCCGCAGAATAATATGCTGTAAGGAATGCAATGCGGCAATATGTGGCTGATGATACATACTGACCATCCTCCCTTCAGAATGCAGTCCTGAGAGTGATAGAAAACTTACATTTTGAATTACTCCTGTTCTGCTGACGGTTTCTGCAAGGATTCTCTACACCGTGATGCTTGAACCTCGCTAAATTACTAAAAGCAATATGTGAACCGGAACATAATAGAAGACTACAAGGTAAAGTAGTTTTAACGGTATAGGAATAAGTTGAAAAAGGAATATAAAATTAATGTCATGAAGTTCACTGAGGAGAAGTTTCCTTCAATGTTGTGCTTGGGCTTTGTTGAAGTGTTCCTAATGCAAATTTTATTTTGTACTGTTTCTTTAAACTTGGAGTGACAAATCTTCTTTGATCTTTGTAGGATATATAATCACCTGATGGTGACGAAGAGCATGCTTCCCCTGGAAAAAGGAAGGCAGCTCATCCTAATTTTCCTTATTTGGAGTTCCAACTGAAAGAACTTCCAAACCAAGGACCTTCTAGAAACCAGGGTAGGCCAGTCGAGACCCAGGACAAAAGTTCAGGTGCAGATACCAATCGTGAGTACCATAGAAATTTATGTACTTTTATAGCCATAAAATGACCATAGTTTTCACTGGGAAAACATTATGCACATTTTACATGATAGCTTTCTATTTATTTTACTTCTAGGACCACTGAAGAAGACGGACACACAAGTGCATTTGTGACTCTTCGGCACATAACTCGGTGATAATTGACTGGTTCTAGCAATGCAGAATGAGGCTTAGTAATTAAAGATGAAAATAAGTGTAAAGCGTAAAATAGTATGTAGGAAATAAAGAAATGTTCTTACCCTAACATAGTGTTCAGAAAATTTATTTTTCAAGAGGAATTTACTCTCCGTTATACCTTTAGGCTTTTACTTGGACTATTTTTGGCGTGAAATGACCACTGCCGTCGAAGCACCCATAAAACACAAATTATTTTTTAGTGTTTATACCATCCATGAATCTACTTCTGTACTACCTATTCGATTACATTAAATCGCTCAACCCCATTACATGATGACTACCTACAATGGGATCCACTAAAGTTTATTTATTATCCTCCCTACTAGTTCACTTTTAAGACAACGTGTTAGTCTGTATCCAGGTGAATGATTTACATTTGTATACATTTATAGTAAGTAGTTTTAGGTAGCACTGACATTTAACAGTCGAAAATTTACGATTTGCTCATGCATCAATTATTATTTAAGTGACTAAATACTCTTGCACTAAAGATTTGAATGCTGCATTGGGTCTTGGACAACATAATATTCTCTCATAATTTGGTTCTTACTCTGATGTATTACTGTATAGAGATACTGGAAATATAAACTTATTTTTGGCAGTAACTATCACCAATTTTTGTTCAATACAGTTGAGCACACTTAATCCGGGAACACCCATTATCCGGCAATTTTGCCACCCGGTGCTCAGTGGAAAATGCCAAAACGTCTTTACACCCAAGTAAAAAAATATAGAAAAATGATTTCAATATATTTCAAAATCATTTTAAAGTCAAAAAGTCATAAGATAGCCAAATTCATGATTTTTCATCATTTTAAATTAATTAATTAAGTACTGCTCTTTTAATGTTCTGTATCATTCTTTCATTCGGTCGAAAACATGCACAGGACAACTGAGACATTTTCATTGCATAAAAAGGTGTTGCAAGCATATTTTGATATCATTTCAAAATTATTTTTAAATGAGCCACTAAATTATGATGAAATTCTTTTATAATAATATTGTAATAATCTTAGGATTCTTTAAGGCCAGGAGGATGGGTGGGAGTGAAAGTGCATCTAAAATGTGGTTTTAAACGCGATTCTCGATCTTGGAAAGCGATTCAGCATCGGTCCACGGATGGTTCTTTCAATCGGACTTACTTTTTCAGCAAGCGCACCATTGACCTCAATTGAAGTGACCAAATATATCATCTCAATTAGCACTTTCTCTGTGATCAGCTAGGTACGCTGAGATTGTAATACGATAGTTTTAGTGGCTTTAGCTTACTTTAAAATTGGAATTTCATAATTTTTTAAGTTCATTAGATAGATTCAAGAAAAAAATGTTTGATTGGCTTGTTTCAAGACCTTTTTATTCTTTGCAGGAATTTTTTTAAACGAAAATATAGAAGTGAAATAAATAGGATAAACAAGTTATGTTTGGTGTCCATAAATTAAATCACAATGTATAAGTTGATTTTTTCTGTTATTAATCCGTGTGTAAATCAAATTTTAAATGTTAATGTATTATATATTGCATACTGTTTCAATGAGAAGGCTGCTTGGTTGTTATAAGTGTTGTCAAAGTTTAACAGAAATTGTATTTAAATTTTGTGTAATGGTTTTATTTCAACTTGTATATAGCAATTATTCGTATCATTATTGATTTAATGTTGAATCAATGCATATATATGCTTGACTTTGTCTATTGCTGTTAAGCCTTAACGACAATAAAATCTTTATTATTATGAAGTAACCGAGAATTCTAGCGGTTCTGAGGAATTGGGTGATATTATTTTTCAGCAAAGTGAATTTTATACAAAACAGAGAGGCATTTCATTCAAAACTGACGTCCAAGAGATCCGTGCGTTTTTCGGGATGAATATGGTAATGGGTTATCTTATTATTTGGATTATCTTGATATCTGGTTATTTGGATTATCTTCTGGTTCCAAGACTTAGAGACTATTTAACAATCAAGTTGCGGTGGCCAACCCTAGCGATGGCTTGCAGGGTATCGTGTAGATGTAGATTTAGACTATTGGTCCTCTGACCCTGACATGCTAGTGACATAAATTGCCAATGTAATGCCTCGAAAGCGGTTTGAAGAGTGATCAGGAATGCGTAACATTTGGCAAACAATGAAGAGATGCTTCCCAGAAGCCACCATAATTATGATAGAGCTTTCAAAGTACGACCCCTGATTCGTCACTTTAATCGATGCTTCCAGAATGCACGGAAATCAAGCAAACAGCAGTCAGTAGATAATCATATGAACGATTCAAAGACATAACATCATGAAGAAATGTAAAAAAAGTAAACCCATAATGTGCGGTTTCAAGATGTGGTGCAGATGCGATTCCAAATCTGGCTATTTGTATCAATACGACTTATATACTGGCAAGAAAACAGACACAACATGAGAGCGTGGTAACCATGCTGAATAAACCGCCTGCCAATTGTTTTGCGAGATTTACCTAGACAACTTTTTCAATTCACCGTTACTACAGTTGAAATCTCAGCAACAGCAAATACTCATATGTGGAACAGAAAACTTATACCAAAGAATCTCAAGCAGGAATAAGACTTGAAACGTTGTGAAAGCCAAATGCTTTCATCAATTGGTATAACTTGTGTCAAGTGGATGGATAACATATCTGTAGTAATGTTCTCTAATTTTCTGAATTCCAGCACATCACTCACTGTGTCTTAGGCAACAAGAAATGTATAAAAGATACAAATTCCTTGCCCAGAGATAGAGATTTCCCACAACAAATTTATGGGCGGCGTCGATCTCATGGACCAGAAAAAGATTACCTACTTACGAAGTCGACAGCAAGGCAAAGATAAAGTACTACTTTCGAATATTTTTCAACTTGATGGATATAGCTGTGAACAACGCTCACTGTATTTATGTGCAGCTGCATCATTACGTGAAACCCCAGTATGAGGCCATATCGCCTCTGTAGTACAGGCAACTCATCGCTAGATTCCTCATCGGACATTGTACAAATAGGAAGAGAAGTCTCCAAGCAACTCCTGTCCGGAGCATCATACCAATCTCTCACCCTCAACACAAGTTATTAAAAATTGAAAAACGGAAAAGGTGCTAAATGTGCAAAGGAAAGAATTGAGAATCGTCTCACGGAATATTACCCAAAATGAGAATTTGACTGGTTTCATCAGAAACATTCAACTGCTTCCTTATAAAAGTAATTTCTTCACAGTAATAAATGGATCTTTCTCCGTTAAGGAAAAATATTGAGTAGCTTCAGCTACCTCTAATACACCCGATACAGGCCTAAAGCGGAGAATGTATGAAATGAGCATTTTAGCCTAGGTATGCAAGCCTCATAACACAAAATTCTCTTATCGACCAGAGGGACATATATGTCCCAACCTGTATCTCAAGAACTATAAAAGATATCACTTTAAAACAAAGATTTTTGAAATCTATGCATCAATTTGTACACAAATTGATGAATGAAACAGCAAAAACTGGCCTACAACCCTAATGGTCTTTAAAGGGCTAGAGATAGTACTAAAAATGTGGATTTTTTTTATGTGCTACTTAGGCAAGTGAATTATCGAAATTTGAAGTAGTGCCCATAAATGTATAAATACCCAGCTCTTTTTTGTTTAAAAGTATGCATAGTACTTTCAAGTTTTGTCGGAAAGTTATTTTTAGGACGATTATGGGAAGTAGCCGTCAATTTGTGGAAGTCCATTTTGTAATATCGAATTAAAGACTGCAAATCTGCTGTCTTTACTTCAACCGGTTTCTCCAGACGGTATCATCATCAGCACTGGTTTTAGTACCTGATGATACTATAGTGTACTATACTATAGAGTAGGCTAAATGTAGTCTGAACTTTCGATGAGTGTTAGTAGCAGAAGTATAGTATCAATAGGGCTAGGAATGAGTGGGTCATGAAAGAATGTGGGTTCGATACTGCTCCAGTAATAGACAAATGTGTTGGTTGTGCTTTGTTCATTTCGCCATGTTGAGATAATGGATGATTGTCGATGGACTAAACAGTTATTTAAGAGTTAAATGAATGGTGTGAGAGGTAGGGGTGGACAGAGAAAGTGGTTGTTGAAGGGGAGGAATGAATTATAGGAGTCTTAGGAACTGGAGAGTGTGAATGAAGCAATGTATATTGGAGTAAATAGAGGCGAACACCATTTTAAAAGTTTGCAAGCCTGTCAGAGTGGAGGAAGCTGTTGTAGTAGAGCAAGGTATACAAGCATATCATTATAAGTATTACTTTTCGACTGCGCCTATCTCGGAAGTGAATGGTATGATTACAGGCATGTGAAAGAAGATTTGGAAAGAATAGAATAAATAATTTTTAAATTTGTTTAAATGCATTTCAAAACATTTTCAAATATATTTCAAAACATTTTCAAATATATTTCAAAACATTTTCAAATATATTTCAAAATATTTTAAATATATTTAAAATAATTTAAACTTTTTAATTTTAAATTATTCAGTAACTTGAACTAAACATACAAAATAAAGAATATCGCCAAGAAAGGCTAGTTTACAGATAGGCCACTTTCATTGGCTCGCGCATTTTTGATTGACCGCTGGACATAATTTGATAAAATTATTTGTTATCTGCTTATGTTTCTCCCTAACCATTTCTCACCTATATAGTTGTGGCAACAGCTAAAGATTGAGCATCAGTACAGAACGTTAACGTTTGCAGAAGAAGTGCAAGTTGTGAAAAAGCTTGACTCCATCGCATCGATCGGTAAATCGTTTGTCTGAAACATACACCGAGGGATCTTCAACAGTGTAACCATATAACTCATTTACAAGCAGAAAGAGATAATCCTAAAAATTTTACAGCTAAATTGACACGAAGATATGGGCAGCAGAGAGAAGAACTATGATAGGCGATTTAAATGTTGATTTTACATCGCGTGGTTAATTCGATTGGTTCGAAGTGAGGGGCTTAGTCAGTAAGGCCGGCTAAATGCTAATGAAGCAGACTCAATTATTTCAGAAACAAATATAATCTAAAAGGTGTAATGTGGGAAAGTTAGCGGCCATGGAAGAGTAGAGTCAGTTCTAAAACACGAGTGCTTCAAATTGTGGCCTGCTTTGAGGCTTGATATAATATCAAAAAAATGGAATTTTAAAGGCTTTCATGTTTAAAAGGATTGGAGTTGGTTGACTTTGCAAACAGCATCCATAACCCTGAATTAAAGGAAATGGAATTGGTAAATTAAGAGGCATGGATAGATGGCGACCATGATAGTGCTCACCGAACAACATTTCACCGATGATGAAATCACTGAAATGGTACTTCGTAACAATAAGTTAGAGCGGAGTTGAAGATGAAGAGGCTAAAATAGTTCAAGGAAGACTACCTACAATTAATCTTTAAAGAATCTTTAAATTAATCAATTAATCTTTAAAGAATCATCCAGTGCGGTCGCCCCGGACGTAGAGATGATCGGCATTTCACACGAAACCACGAGTTCACATCGCGCTGAATCAGCTGATAACATATCAAGCACGGCAGAAAAATATGTTGCGAGAAGCACAGTATAAGAAATATCAAATTTTTCATACCCTTTTCCAATAATAATATTACAATTTTAATAATATTACCTTAAACTATATAGGTATTTTTCCCGTCTCATAAGGATGAGAATTTATTTGAAAATTGTAATGAGGTCAAAACTTTTGAAGTACCACAAGGGCAATCTCATTCACACAAATTATTGATAAAAAACTGATCGCCAAACCTAAGTGATCGACGAATACAAAATGTTCCCAAGAAATTTCAAGGATAAAATCCGCTACGCTACTTTCAAGCTCCTTTTCATCCGCGGAAATTAATTTATTCAGGATAGTTATTTAATTTCTAGCAGAGCGAAAGATAGGCATAAGTTCTTTGATTTCTAGCAAAGAGTTAGCGGTAGAGCGTCAAGACTATTGTAGGAAAGTCGAGAAAATTGAGAGGGAACATCAGACACTCGAAAATATCTTTCGAGATGTTCGGTGGCAAATAGTGGCTGTCATTTGAAAATCTGACATATTTGAGTGATAATAGAACAAGAAATAGATGCTCGATAAACTTTTTCTTAATATGAAAACGCTCGAGAAAGAAAAGCATTTACAAATGAAGGGTAATTACTTTCTCCAATTCCCAGTTTTCCCTCGCCATGGCCCTCCTCATCGATGACGAAGATCTTGCTGTACCTACGTCATAGGTGAGTTGAATAACTGCCTCCTATAATCAATTCAAACCATTAAGAGATGAAACCGCATTTCTCCCTTAATTATCCATAATATAAATGAAAATGTAACCAGAATATTTTAATTTACATCTTTTTGAAGTCAATATTTGGCTCCATATGATACAAACTTATCGGATTATGGTTTCTCCTAAAGTTTATTTAAAATGGATAATTTTTCTGGAGTAGTTTCGTCGTTAATTTATTGAATTCTAAAGGTTATAGAAATTACTCAATAGGAAATAGAATCAAAAAATCCTAATTTATTTCTACGAAGTAGAAAAAACTGTAAATAAAATTCCATAAACATAGGCCTTCGCCACCTTTTGCAATGAAACATATCAGTATTTACTAACCAAGGAGCCACTGAAATCGTTCTATATTTTAAAGGGAATCTTGAGAAATATGTACAAGAATGTATGTAAAACGTACAAGGTGTTAATATAAAGTAATCAGAATGATAGCATGTTTTCGATCATGCTTCACTGGTGACGTGCCATAAAATAAAAGTTCATAACTAACCTCTAATGGCCATTTCTAGAGGAATTATTTTAAAATATCCGTGAAGTGATTATAAATGTCAATGAAAGTGTAAAACTCACCAATCGCGAACATATTATCTTTTGAGAAGAGGCGCGTATTACTACCAAGCCTTTTCCTAATTGTGAGAAGAATCTAATGACCCTCTACCCACTCTGAGCCGTCACTGCCGCACCAACGAATGAATAGGAGGCACGCCTACACAAGTCGGGTGCTCCAAGATAGAAACAGGGAGAGAAAAGAAATGTGCGGGAGGGAAATAATAACGGGAGTAGGGGATGATCGCTCACCTGTCTCTGGTTTCCTCCATTTCTGACGAGCGCTCTAAAGTTCTTCCTCGATTGATATGCCGGCGAGTCGACTCCCGACATGCCATGAGGATAAAGGCGGATTGCACACTCTCGACTACAGACAGACACACTGTACCGCAGCACACGAATAAACTCGGGACAGTTGAACGTCAGAATGAAACAAATGATGGCCGGATTGCGCCCACAGTGAGAAGGAGGGAATTTAAAAACAGGGCAGGTAGGGAAATTAAATAGGCCTACCTCCCGATTGGTGCCGACATACCCTATATCAAGTTTGGAGAGTGCCACAACAATTTCGCATCAAACGTATTAGAACTGCGCCAACAAGAGCTTGTCAACAACTTAGACAATTTCTTTGACATTGCAACGCCGGTGCGCTTCAATTAATGAAAATAATGGAAGACAGAATCTTTTTACAGTGACAGAGAGAACCAGGTAGGCTGGCTCACTTAGCTTGGATTGGGCAAATAGCTGGCTAATAAAGTGGAAACGGCTCGACTCTGATATATCGACGAAGAAAAGCAACGTGCTACATATTTTTCCACGCCAACTCCTTTGATATCATATTACGATCCATAAACACAACGATTCATCTTCTAATTCTAATGGAAATGTAATGCTTCTAAAAGAAGATTGATAAACATACAAACCGGAAACAGCAAATGATACGCGGACAAATATCATTGCTCCAAATTTTGTAGTAGCCCTGTATAGGTGTCCGTTAATTATGAAAGATTCCTCTCTCACCACGCAATGCGCTAGGGTTCACGAAGAGTTCTCCACAATATCTCCATCGTTTGAATATTGGAAGAACAATCCCAACGGCCGATTTAACAGATTGAATTTCGAGTGCTAACGATTAATTTGTGTGTTACATTTTGGCCAATTATCACCTATTGGATGTAAACTGTTTCTGGACTTATGTGCATTATCCTAAGCTATCCAAGGCATGTGATGTACTATTCCAAGCCTCATATCACGTTCAGGACTTACGACCGAGTCTCGGAATATAATCTGTACAAAAGTCCATTACTGTATGTATCAAAATTCAGTGCATTAGGTTTACTACTATTTACGGTTCCAAGGCACTGGAGATTCGAATATCCTACATTCGTACATAAGAAAGAACAAACTATAAATCTACACCACACTGTAATTGTCACACGCGGCAAAAATAAAGGAGCAGACAAAAAATATTTCCAACGAAATAATTTCGTTTTGATACATAACGTTTCATCAAAGTAATTGTTAAATCTTTAATTTCATGTAATGTGTTTTCGGCATCACATTATTCTCCAACTGTAAGAGGTAGTGATTCTTTGGAAACACCTTACCCTCAGGTACCTTTAAAGGAATGTGACGTCATCATCTTCGCTTCAATGAGATATATTTTTAAAGGCTCCTTTGTCACCATAGTGGTTAAATAACCATGTCATAAATCAAACACTTATATTTAATACTAACACTTATTATGCATTAATGTTTATTTAAGATTCCTCCAAAAATAAAAATTATTTATTTACTTTGTTGCCTAAGCGATTCTCCGGTAACATCAACGTAGGAGTATTTTGACAACGAGTCCTTAGATACGGAAATCATACGCTTGTACCAATCGTACTGAGCAGTGTGCAAACATTCTCTAGCAGAGCAACACTTTTCTCTTTTTCTCATTTAAATCCATTATATCCTTTATCTTTTATCTTCTTTATCCTTTATATACTTTATCCTTTAAATCCTTAATCCTTTTATCCCTTATCCTATACATCCTCTATACTTTATATCCTCTATCCTTTTCTACTCCATACCCTTTTTCCTTTTTTTCTAGTTCATTTAGAGAACAACTCCCAGGAATGTGCCTGCTCGACGGGTGCCGGTGAGTAAAATGTGCTTCTTATCTCATTAACTAACGTTACAGAACCCTAAAACACAGTAAATTCGAAAGCCATCGTTGCCAATTGGCATGTGTATCTTTCAACGTAATATATATGAGAATATGAAAAATTAGGAAGACATTAGTACTATAAGATGACCATATAACGGCTAAAACTTATTTAAGCGGTCAAATTCCCAATAAATATGAAGTATGCACCTAATTTTACTTTCGTTTGTTTCAATCAGCTTGCGTGAAATGTTTTAGATTTTCAGCACTCAGTGACCAAGAAGTATAAATCCGGAATAATCGTCAATACTGAAATGTGGTGAAGTGTCCATTTTAAATGAAACATTATGAAAAATTTTTCTTAAACCTGTTACTTTAAATTGTCGAAATATCAATGTGCAAGTAGTGCTGGTCTTTAAATAACTTCATGCAAGTCTGCGAATAAATAATGTCTATTGCCTTGTCATTTCCTTCCTTTGATATACGACGCGGTCATTTCCTCAAAACGCCTTAAAGCCATTAACTTCTCCCAAGTCAAGACCAGTGTTCGGAGTTAAATTTTATAAGTTCGGAATTAAATGTAACCATTAAATTAAATAATAATTAAATGGTGAAATGTTATAAGTTTAATTCATCGCCCAGATCCATATATAAATCATTAAATGTGATAAAAAGCTTCGTGAAAAAAACTAGGAAACATTGTATGCTTTCATTCATTTCGGAGAAACAAGACCAGAGAAATAAACTGCTATGTATGCCCTATAGCTAAATTGTTTGAGAAAGTTAATTTACAAATAAGGCATTCATGCCATGAAGATATTGTCCATACTATAGAAAACAACAAATGGATTCAATCATTTCGAAAAGAATATTTCATTTAAAAGCAACAAAAAGACGATTTGATGATTTGCTACAAATAATGTATTTCCATACCATAATAAACTTTTTTCACAGAAAAACAAGTGCATAGTTACAGAATGGAATAAAATCAAATAATGGTATTGAGAGCTCATTAAGAAAAAATAAAAGGTTTTCCTCCACATTCAAAATTTTGTTTCAAGAATAAAATAGAAATAATAACTTTATTCAGAATTAAGTTTATCGTAGCATATAAATACGTATTTGAATGTGTGCTAATAGTTTAAAAACTTTTTTCGCATACAGGCTGGCGGTCCACTCTGCGAGAAAGAAGTATCGTCGTTGGACGAGAGGCAATAAGGTCGCTCCTGAGCTCCCAGGTAAGATGACCTTAGCGTTCATAGTTCTCCGTTAACTCTTCCGCCATCAAGGAATTTAAATCATTTAGAATTGGTCACACCTTCTCAAGACTGATATCAAAAATAAGTGCATTAGGTGACATTGCGAACAACTGTAAATTTCATTCAAAACTCCTTCCTGCTTGCTAAAACAGTTTAGATCGTATTGTTCCTACACCATTCATTTTTCAACATATATTTAATTCAATTTCACACATTATTCACACAGTAAAATATTCTTGTAAAGGACACAAGGTGAACAATCGAATTCAGCATGAATTTATATTTGAAAAATGGGATGAATTTCACTGTGAAGTGTACTGTACACATGGTCACGGCATCATAATAATACCAAAAAACTACTTTCTACCACAATTTTACGGTATCATACTGTAAATCATTGTACTATGATGAAAATTATGAACAAAGTATTAAGCTAATCGAATTAAACGGTACCCGTTAGCATAATTAAACAGTTAGCTTCTCAACTACATGGAAGTCATCTTCTTGTTCACATAAGATTTTAAGAGCCTAATCTATTTTTTCAATGAAGTCACCACTACCGACTTCAGAAGTTATTGTATTAAAAAGTCAAACATGACCTCCGCATATCAAAACATTTAAGCTAATGTTGTGGTTCCCTAAGTAACATTTCCGTCTCTTTGCCAAGTTCCCATTAATGTTGCATTTCAGGTGACATGACACTCCAATAGATGAGGGTAAGTTATGGAGATACTCCACTTCTATTTTAAATAATTTACTAATAATTTTTGAAAGACCTCAGTGAAATTCAGAGTTTCATTTGTCGAATGTCATCGTTTTTATCTCCGGGAATTTCTAATTCATATTGGGTGTCTCATCGTGTTTCAGGAGTAATTTCATCGCAACGCCGGAGAATAATATGCTGTAAGGAAAGCAATGCGGCAATATGTGGCTGATGATACATACTGACCATCCTCCCTTCAGAATGCAGTCCTGAGAGTGATAGAAAACTTACATTTTGAATTACTCCTGTTCTGCTGACGGTTTCTGCAAGGATTCTCTACACCGTGATGCTTGAACCTCGCTAAATTACTAAAAGCAATATGTGAACCGGAACATAATAGAAGACTACAAGGTAAAGTAGTTTTAACGGTATAGGAATAAGTTGAAAAAGGAATATAAAATTAATGTCATGAAGTTCACTGAGGAGAAGTTTCCTTCAATGTTGTGCTTGGGTTTTGTTGAAGTGTTCCTAATGCAAATTTTATTTTGTACTGTTTCTTTAAACTTGGAGTGACAAATCTTCTTTGATCTTTGTAGGATATATAATCACCTGATGGTGACGAAGAGCATGCTTCCCCTGGAAAAAGGAAGGCAGCTCATCCTAATTTTCTTTATTTGGAGTTCCAACTGAAAGAACTTCCAAACCAAGGACCTTCTAGAAACCAGGGTAGGCCAGTCGAGACCCAGGACAAAAGTTCAGGAGCAGATACCAATCGTGAGTACCATAGAAATTTATGTACTTTTATAGCCATAAAATGACCATAGTTTTCACTGGGAAAACATTATGCACATTTTACATGATAGCTTTCTCTTTATTTTACTTCTAAGACCACTGAAGAAGACGGACACACAAGTGCATTTGTGACTCTTCGGCACATAACTCGGTGATAATTGACTGGTTCTAGCAATGCAGAATGAGGCTTAGTAATTAAAGATGAAAATAAATGTAAAGCGTAAAATAGTATGTAGGAAATAAAGAAATGTTCTTACCCTAACATAGTGTTCAGAAAATTTATTTTTCAAGAGGAATTTACTCTCCGTTATACCTTTAGGCTTTTACTTGGACTATTTTTGGCGTGAAATGACCACTGCCGTCGAAGCACCCATAAAACACAAATTATTTTTTAGTGTTTATACCATCCATGAATCTACTTCTGTACTACCTATTCGATTACATTAAATCGCTCAACCCCATTACATGATGACTACCTACAATGGGATCCACTAAAGTTTATTTATTATCCTCCCTACTAGTTCACTTTTAAGACAACGTGTTAGTCTGTATCCAGGTGAATGATTTACATTTGTATACATTTATAGTAAGTAGTTTTAGGTAGCACTGACATTTAACAGTCGAAAATTTACGATTTGCTCATGCATCAATTATTATTTAAGTGACTAAATACTCTTGCACTAAAGATTTGAATGCTGCATTGGGTCTTGGACAACATAATATTCTCTCATAATTTGTTTCTTACTCTGATGTATTACTGTATAGAGATACTGGAAATATAAACTTATTTTTGGCAGTAACTATCACCAATTTTTGTTCAATACAGTTGAGCACCCTTAATCCGGGAACACCCATTATCCGGCAATTTTGCCACCCGGTGCTCAGTGGAAAATGCCAAAACGTCTTTACACCCAAGTAAAAAAATATAGAAAAATGATTTCAATATATTTCAAAATCATTTTAAAATCAAAAAGTCATAAGATAGCCATATTCATGATTTTTCGTCATTTTAAATTAATTAATTAAGTACTGCTCTTTTAATGTTCTGTATCATTCTTTCATTCGGTCGAAAACATGCACAGGACAACTGAGACATTTTCATTGCATAAAAAGGTGTTGCAAGCATATTTTGATATCATTTCAAAATTATTTTTAAATGAGCCACTAAATTATGATGAAATTCTTTTATAATAATATTGTAATAATCTTAGGATTCTTTAAGGCCAGGAGGATGGGTGGGAGTGAAAGTGCATCTGAAATGTGGTTTTAAACGCGATTCTCGATCTTGGAAAGCGATTCAACATCGGTCCACGGATGATTCTTTCAATCGGACTTACTTTTTCAGCAAGCGCACCATTGACCTCAATTGAAGTGACCAAAAATATCATCTCATTTAGCTCTTTCTCTGTGATCAGCTAGGTACGCTGAGATTGTAATACGATAGTTTTAGTGGCTTTAGCTTACTTTAAAATTGGAATTTCATAATTTTTTAAGTTCATTAGATAGATTCAAGAAAAAGATGTTTGATTGGCTTGTTTCAAGACCTTTTTATTCCTTGCGGGAATTTTTTTAAACCAAAATATAGAAGTGAAATAAATAGGATAAACAAGTTATGTTTGGTGTCCATAAATTAAATCACAATGTATAAGTTGCAATTTTCTGTTATTAATCCGTGTGTAAATCAAATTTTAAATGTTAATGTATTATATATTGCATACTGTTTCAATGAGAAGGCTGCTTGGTTGTTATAAGTGTTGTCAAAGTTTAACAGAAATTGTATTTAAATTTTGTGTAATGGTTTTATTTCAACTTGTATATAGCAATTATTCGTATCATTATTGATTTAATGTTGAATCATTGCATATATATGCTTGACTTTGTCTATTGCTGTTAAGCCTTAACGACAATAAAATCTTTATTATTATGAAGTAACCGAGAATTCTTGCGGTTCTGAGTAATTGGGTGATATTATTTTTCAGCAAAGTGAATTTTATACAAAACAGAGAGGCATTTCATTCAAAACTGACGTCCAAGAGATCCGTGCGTTTTTCGGGATGAATATGGTAATGGGTTATCTTATTATTTGGATTATCTTGATATCTGGTTATTTGGATTATCTTGTGGTTCCAAGACTTATTTAACAATCAAGTTGCGGTGGCCAACCCTAGCGATGGCTTGCAGGGTATCGTGTAGGTGTAGATTTAGACTATTGGTCCTCTGACCCTGACATGCTAGTGACATAAATTGCCAATGTAATGCCTCGAAAGCGGTTTGAAGAGTGATCAGGAATGCGTAACATTTTGCAAACAATGAAGAGATGCTTCCCAGAAGCCACCATAATTATGATAGAGCTTTCAAAGTACGACCCCTGATTCGTCACTTTAATCGATGCTTCCAGAATGCACGGAAATCAAGCAAACAGCAGTCAGTAGATAATCATATGATACGATTCAAAGACATAACATCATGAAGAAATGTATAAAAAGTAAACCCATAATGTGCGGTTTCAAGATGTGGTGCAGATGCGATTCAAAATCTGGCTATTTGTATCAATTCGACTTATATACTGGCAAGAAAACAGACACAACATGAGAGCGTGGTAACCATGCTGAATAAACCGCCTGCCAATTGTTTTGCGAGATTTACCTAGACAACTTTTTCAATTCACCGTTACTACAGTTGAAATCTCAGCAACAGCAAATACTCATATGTGGAACAGAAAACTTATACCAAAGAATCTCAAGCAGGAATAAGACTTGAAACGTGGTGAAAGCCAAATGCTTTCATCAATTGGTATAACTTGTGTCAAGTGGATGGATAACATATCTGTAGTAATGTTCTCTAATTTTCTGAATTCCAGTACATCACTCACTGTGTCTTAGGCAACAAGAAATGTATAAAAGATACAAATTCCTTGCCCAGAGATAGAGATTTCCCACAACAAATTTATGGGCGGCGTCGATCTCATGGACCAGAAAAAGATTACCTACTTACGAAGTCGACAGCAAGGCAAAGATAAAGTACTACTTTCGAATATTTTTCAACTTGATGGATATAGCTGTGAACAACGCTCACTGTATTTATGTGCAGCTGCATCATTACGTGAAACCCCAGTATGAGGCCATATCGCCTCTGTAGTACAGGCAACTCATCGCTAGATTCCTCATCGGACATTGTACAAATAGGAAGAGAAGTCTCCAAGCAACTCCTGTCCGGAGCATCATACCAATCTCTCACCCTCAACACAAGTTATTAAAAATTGAAAAACGGAAGAGGTGCTAAATGTGCAAAGGAAAGAATTGAGAATCGTCTCACGGAATATTACCCAAAATGAGAATTTCACTGGTAGTAGTAGTAGTATTGGGTGTTTATTGGGTGCGTCGACGGCTTAACCCTCTCCGTCATAAACCGCCCAAAACCGCCCGGCGAAGAAGTCTCCGCTACGAACGAAATTTAAATACCCTCTATCCCCAGTGGTAGACCTATTTTTTTGCGAGATGAGAGGCATGCGGACATTGCTTCATTTAACTTTGAATAACTATGTATGTAATTGATTACTTTGTTTCAAATTTTGAAAATATTTTAATCAAATGTCAATACTGTGAAAATAAATCGTCTTACCTTTCTGTGTATTTAATTTCCTACTTCCACTCCCTTTTCTTGGTGATATTGGAGAAAACATCCCAATCTGCATAGTGATAAATCGAAGCTGTTGCACTTGAAGGTTGTTTCTATTCTCCGCCCAGCATTGGTTCTTCTTTTGTTTGAGCTGCAGTAAGCGCACACCTTTCTTCCGTCAATCTTGGCTAAACAATGTAGCGCTCTATGTGGACTAGCGGCCACGGGTAAATTTCGTTTACGGCCTGTCACTGTGCGGGAGGTGAAATTACCGATCATCTGCCTATAGAGGGCTAAACGGAAGACCTTTTGCGTTACCCCGTGCTTAGTTTTTGGTGGAGGATTAGTTTCTTTATACAGAATAAAGGTGTTAACTATGGCCGTATTAACAACAAAGGCAAATTCGTACTTCCACCACTTTTTCGTTTTCCCTAAGTCGTAGTAGCGCCTTCTCTGATCAGCTCTGTCAACGCCACCCATATATTTAGTATATAAAGCAATTGACTCAGGACAGGAGACCATAATTTCCTTGTTCCCTATCCCTGTTTTTCTTGGGACATTCATGTACCTTCTTGGGTCGGAATTCGTTTTCAGAATACATATATCACGATTATCGTGCCAAACTGTTTGTCACCTTACCACATCGTAAGCTTTTACTTTCACCTCTTTTGAGTTTAAGTTTCTTTGGATTTTTCAACTCCTCACGCCATTCCCTATACGATAAGTTCTAGTTGTAGCGCATTCGTAAATGTTATTCACTAGTAACAAATTCATGAGTGTAAAACTTGAAAAAAAAGCTATCGAAGTACACGTGATGTTTTTTACCTAAATAGTTTCCCAGCAAATTCATAACTACTTGCGTTCCAAGTAACATTTCACAGTTTCTTTTATCCTTTTTTCCTAAGTATACTTTTCCACGAAGGACATAACCAAGGGAGCTCGCCAACACCCAAATTTAAAAACCCCATTTCGTTGGCTTTCCTCGGATATATTGTTTTATGAAATGACGCCCTTTAAAAGCAACCATTGCCTCGTCAACACTTAAATCCCGTCCTAGTCGATACTTTGTATGGAATGTATCCATTACATCAAGAGCCATTCTTATTTTCTGCAGCACATCAAAACCCTCCCTGCTTTTTCTCCTGCGTTATGTCACTTATGTGAAAATATTTCGATATTTTTGAATACCTTCCCAATGTCATGCAATTGCGAACTATTGAACAATCAATATCTTGACTATGCCAATAACCCCTACTTTCAGGTAAATCAAAAATACCCATGTATATGAGTACTCCGATGTATGCTACAACTTCGCTATAGGTGACATCTACCCAGTCTTTATCGACCTTCCTTATGGAAAGTTGGATATATTCTGCGTATTTATTTGTATTCTCTACAATACGCTCAAAAAAACTTTCACCTCCTAGCATGTATTTTAGGAAGGAAAATTCGTCGTCGCCTACCGCCAAGTTATGTATAGGTCCACTATCTTCTTTGAAATCCTCTGATGCTGAATAAATTAGTGTGTCCCTCCATGTGTCTTGCAACTGTGAAGTAGCTGGGAAATTACTTGCAGTTGGAGCAATTTCATCTTCTAAACCGGATTCACTCGACTTATCACTAACACTTCCTTCTCCGTCTGCACTTATGGAACTAGAGCTATCTGAATCACTAGACAAATCTCTGATCACTTCCTCTGCTATGGCACCCTCACTCAAAGAAGTCATGGTTAGAACTGGGCGGCGTATGGGAAAATATTTTTCTTTTTCGCTTGGTCTCTGACTCAGCTTCTCACCATATGGGATAAGATATGTTGTATCAGTTAGTGCCCGTGGCCACACAAGGAGAAATATTATTTTGTGATACTGAAGCCAACCCTAAACGAGCGAAAAAGACGTCTGGAGATTTCAGCTCTCAGTTGCGTCCTGCGGAGGGCGAAGACTATAATATGCCTCATTCATCGCCTATCTTCGAACATGGGCCACCTTAAAAGGACCCTCGGCCAGAGACCATTCTTTCATCACTTCCCCAAAGATGACATGCCGTCCGAGAGGCCCAAGCTAGACCATTCGACCCTTCGAGCAATTAGGCGTATTGTGACAGATTTATGGGGTTCTGTTTCATCTGCTTGAGAGAGAAGATAAGAAAATGTGTGCGCTAGCGAGGATAAACACCCTCAAGATGAAGCAGATGCCTATTAGGCTCCAAAGAACCCTCGGAACAGAGCTCTGCAGGTCGGGCGGTTTCGGGCGGGTTATGCAGGAGGGCGTTTCAAACGGCCGGGCGGTTCTGGGCGGCTTGTGACGGAGCGCAGAATGAGGCATTTAAACTTCGATAGGGAGAGGGTTAAGGTCATTTTGTACCACCCACAGTCTAATTTGTACTGTCCTAGGTTTAATGTCAGTAGCAGTGTAATGCTGATATTATTATACTTACATGAATTAAAAGACTATATATCTACACAGACAGTGGTAACTTAGATTTTATTATAAAAGCCAGTTGCTTTCATAAACGATGTGACTCGGGATAGACATTCGGAGTTATTACCTAAGATATGCTCTAGGCCTCCTCTGATGCCTAGTTGCTCGCGTGCATCCCGATGCTTGTCGCACTCCGTCAGGACGTGTCGAATGCTAAGAAGACAGTCGCAGTCATCACACCGAGGTGGGTTCTTATCTTCTGAGAAGAGGTAAGAGTGGGTTAAGGCGCAATGCCCAATTCTCAGCCGGGTGATGACTACTTCCTCTCTGCGACTGTTCCTGACGGAAGTGGGCCACACTGACGTTACCGGTTTTATGCAACGCAGCTTATTGTCGGTCACATCTGCTCAACATTTGTTCCACTGCTCTAGGGCTACTCTCCGGAGGTGAGCCTGCAGATCCTGATAAGGTACCAGAGTCGTTGTCAATTCACGCATTTGGAGAGCTTCTTTCGCTGCTGCGTCTGCTCTCTCGTTCCCAGCGATTCCCATATGTCCAGGCACCCAGATGAAGATAACTTTGATTCCCTTCTTGTAGAGGGATAGAAGGGTATTGTGTATGTTCTGGACAATAGGATGCATGGGAGAGTATACAGAAATAGATTGCAATGCGCTCATGGAGTCTGTGCAGATGGCAAAGGACTTGGCAGCCTCCCCAATCCCATCAAGAGCCATCTTAATGGCCAGCAGCTCGGCAGTGTATATGCTACACAGCGAGCTGAGCCGAGCCCGAATGACACCATGATGGGACGATGTAACCGCGCATGAACAACCTACATCCGACTTCGATCCATCCGTGAATACGGGGATGAAGCCGGGGTGGCGAAAGATAAATTCATTGTATAGACACTGGTACTCCTGAGCAGTAGTATAGGCTTTGTATCGTGAGGCAAGTTTCATATAGATTTCAGGGGGCGGAATTATCCAAGGTGGGTTACTGGAGTACCTAACAGAATAAACGTCTGGGAGCATAAGTCCACTGTCCCGAATAAAAATTTAAAAACGAACGCTGAGCGGCTTGGTGGCTCTTGTCCGTCTGTTAAAAAGTTCTAAAAATCTAGGGTTAAAAATTACATTAAAACAAGGGTGGCTCTTCGAAGATAAAACCTTGGCCACATATGAGCACATTAAAATATTTCTGCGGTACGACAACGGCGGCTCCCCGGCCTCAGCGTAAATGCTGAGGAGAATTTCACTGGTTTCATCAGAAACATTCAACTGCTTACTTATAAAAGTAATTTCTTCACAGTAATAAATGGATCTTTCTCCCTTAAGGAAAAATATTGAGTAGCTTCAGCTACCTCTAATACACCCGATACAGGCCTAAAGCGGAAAATGTATGAAATGAGCATTTTAGCCTAGGTATGCAAGCCTCATAACACAAAATTCTCTTATCGACCAGAGGGACATATATGACCCTACCTGTATCTCAAGAACTATAAAAGATATCACTTTAAAACAAAGATTTTTGAAATCTATGCATCAATTTGTACATAAATTGATGAATGAAACAGCAAAAATTGGCCTACAACCCTAATGGTCTTTAAAGGGCTAGAGATAGTACTAAAAATGTGGATTTTTTTTATGTGCTACTTAGGCAAGTGAATTATCGAAATTTGAAGTAGTGCCCATAAATGTATAAATACCCAGCTCTTTTTTGTTTAAAAGTATGCATAGTACTTTCAAGTTTTGTCGGAAAGTTATTATTAGGACGATTATGGGAAGTAGCCGTCACTTTGTGGAAGTCCATTTTGTAATATCGAATTAAAGACTGCAAATCTGCTGTCTTTACTTCAACCGGTTTCTCCAGACGGTATCATCATCAGCACTGGTTTTAGTACCTGATGATACTATAGTGTACTATACTATAGAGTAGGCTAAATGTAGTCTGAACTTTCGAGGAGTGTTAGTAGCAGAAGTATAGTATCAATAGGGCTAGGAATGATTGGGTCATGAAAGAATGTGGGTTCGATACTGCTCCAGTAATAGACAAATGTGATGGTTGTGCTTTGTTCATTTCGCCATGTTGAGGTAATGGATGATTGTCGATAGACGAGACAGTTATTTAAGAGTTAAATGAATGGTGTGAGAGGTAGGGGTGGACAGAGAAAGTGGTTGTTGAAGGAAAGGAATGAATTCTAGGAGTCTTAGGAACTGGAGAGTGTGAATGAAGCAATGTATATTGGAGTAAATAGAGGCGAACACTTTTTTAAAGGTTTGCAAGCCTGTCAGAGTGGAGGAAGCTGTTGTAGTAGAGCAAGGTATACAAGCATATCATTATAAGTATTACTTTTCGACTGCGCCTATCTCGGAAGTGAATGGTATGATTACAGGCATGTTAAAGAAGATTTGGAAAGAATAGAATAAATAATTTTTAAATTTGTTTAAATAAATTTCAAAACATTTTCAAATATATTTCAAAACATTTTCAAATATATTTCAAAACATTTTCAAATATATTTCAAAATATTTTAAATATATTTAAAATAATTTAAACTTTTTAATTTTAAATTATTCAGTAACTTGAACTAAGCATACAAAATTAAGAATATCCTCAAGAAAGGCTAGTTTACAGATAGGCCACTTTCATTGGCTCGCGCATTTTTGATTGACCACTGGACATAATTTGATAAAATTATTTGTTATCTGCTTATTTTTCTCCCTAACCATTTCTCACCTATATAGTTGTTGCAACAGCTAAAGATTGAGCATCAGTACAGAACGTTTACGTTTGCAGAAGAAGTGCAAGTTGTGAAAAAGCTTGACTCCATCGCATCGATCGGTAAATCGTTTGTCTGAAACATACACCGAGGGATCTTCAACAGTGTAACCATATAACACATTTACAAGCAGAAAGAGATAATCCTAAAAATTTTACAGCTAAATTGACACGAAGATATGGGCAGCAGAGAGAAGAACTATGATAGGCGATTTAAATGTTGATTTTACATCGCGTGGTTAATTCGATTGGTTCGAAGTGAGGGGCTTAGTCAGTAAAACCGGCTAAATGCTAATGAAGCAGACTCAATTATTTCAGAAACAAATATAATCTAAAAGGTGTAATGTGGGAAAGTTTGCGGCCATGGAAGAGTAGAGTCAGTTCTAAAACACGAGTACTTCAAATTGTGGCCTGCTTTGAGGCTTGATGTAATATCAAAAAAATGTAATTTTAAAGGCTTTCATGTTTAAAAGGATTGGAGTTGGTTGACTTTGCAAACAGCATCCATAACCCTGAATTAAAGGAAATGGAATTGGTAAATTAAGAGGCATGGATAGATGGCGACCATGATAGTGCTCACCGAACAACATTTCACCGATGATGAAATCACTGAAATGGTACTTCGTAACAATAAGTTAGAGCGGAGTTGAAGATGAAGAGGCTAAAATAGTTCAAGGAAGACTACCTACAATTAATCTTTAAAGAATCTTTAAATTAATCAATTAATCTTTAAAGAATCATCCAGTGCGGTCGCCCCGGACGTAGAGATGATCGGCATTTCACACGAAACCACGAGTTCACATCGCGCTGAATCAGCTGATAACATATCAAGCACGGCAGAAAAATATGTTGCGAGAAGCACAGTATAAGAAATATCAAATTTTTCATACCCTTTTCCAATAATAATATTACAATTTTAATAATATTACCTTAAACTATATAGGTATTTTTCCCGTCTCATAAGGATGAGAATTTATTTGAAAATTGTAATGAGGTCAAAACTTTTGAAGTACCACAAGGGCAATCTCATTCACACAAATTATTGATAAAAAACTGATCGCCAAACCAAAGTGATCGACGAATACAAAATGTTCCCAAGAAATTTCAAGGATAAAATCCGCTACGCTACTTTCAAGCTCCTTTTCATCCGCGGAAATTAATTTATTCAGGATAGTTATTTAATTTCTAGCAGAGCGAAAGATAGGCATAAGTTCTTTGATTTCTAGCAAAGAGTTAGCGGTAGAGCGTCAAGACTATTGTAGGAAAGTCGAGAAAATTGAGAGGGAACATCAGACACTCGAAAATATCTTTCGAGATGTTCGGTGGCAAATAGCGGCTATCATTTGAAAATCTGACATATTTGAGTGATAATAGAACAAGAAATAGATGCTCGAAAAACTTTTTCTTAATATGAAAACGCTCGAGAAAGAAAAGCATTTACAAATGAAGGGTAATTAATTTCTCCAATTCCCAGTTTTCCCTCGCCATGGCCCTCCTCATCGATGACGAAGATCTTGCTGTACCTACGTCATAGGTGAGTTGAATAACTGCCTCCTATTATCAATTCAAACCATTAAGAGATGAAATCGCATTTCTCCCTTAATTATCCATAATATAATTGAAAATGTAACCAGAATATTTTAATTTACATCTTTTTGAAGTCAATATTTGGCTCCATATGATACAAACTTATCGGATTATGGTTTCTCCTAAAGTTTATTTAAAAATGGATAATTTTTCTGGAGTAGTTTCGTCGTTAATTTATTGAATTCAAAAGGTTATTGATATTACTCAATAGGAAATAGTATCAAAAAATCCTAATTTATTTCTACGAAGTAGTAAAAACTGTAAATAAAATTCCATAAACATAGGCCTTCGCCACCTTTTGCAATGAAACATATCAGTATTTACTAACCACGGAGCCACTGAAATCCTTCTATATGATAATGGGAATCTTGAGCAATATGTAAGAGAATGTATGTTAAACGTACAAGGTGTTAATATAAAGTAATCAGAATGATAGCATGTTTTCGATCATGCTTCACTGGTGACGTGCCATAAAATAAAAGTTCATAACTAACCTCTAATGGCAATTTCTAGAGGAATTATTTTACAATATCCGTGAAGTGATTATAAATGTCAATGAAAGTGTAAAACTCACCAATCGCGAACATAGGTACTATCTTTTGAGAAGAGGCGCGTATTACTACCAAGCCTTTTCCTAATTGTGAGAAGAATCTAATGACCCTCTACCCACTCTGAGCCGTCACTGCCGCACCAACGAATGAATAGGAGGCACGCCTACACAAGTCGGGTGCTCCAAGATAGAAACAGGGAGAGAAAAGAAATGTGCGGGAGGGAAATAATAACGGGAGTAGGGGATGATCGCTCACCTGTCTCTGGTTTCCTCCATTTCTGACGAGCGCTCTAAAGTTCTTCCTCGATTGATATGCCGGCGAGTCGACTCCCGACATGCCATGAGGATAAAGGCGGATTGCACACTCTCGACTACAGACAGACACACTGTACCGCAGCACACGACTAAACTCGGGACAGTTAAACGTCAGAATGAAACAAATGATGGCCGGCTTGCGCCCAGAGTGAGAAGGAGGGAATTTAAAAACAGGGCAGGTAGGGAAATTAAATAGGCCTACCTCCCGATTGGTGCCGACATACCCTATATCAAGTTTGGAGAGTGCCACAACAATTTCGCATCAAACGTATTAGAACAGCGCCAACAAGAGCTTGTCAACAACTTAGACAATTTCTTTGACATTGCAACGCCGGTGCGCTTCAATTAATGAAAATAATGGAAGACAGAATCTTTTTACAGTGACAGAGAGAACCAGGTAGGCTGGCTCACTTAGCTTGGATTGGGCAAATAGCTGGCTAATAAAGTGGAAACGGCTCGACTCTGATATATCGACGAAGAAAAGCAACGTGCTACATATTTTTCCACGCCAACTCCTTTGATATCATATTACGATCCATAAACACAACGATTCATCCTCTTATTCTAATGGAAATGTAATGCTTCTAAAAGAAGATTCATAAACATACAAACCGGAAACAGCAAATGATACGCGGAAAAATATCATTGCTCCAAATTTTGTAGTAGCCCTGTATACGTGTCCGTTAATTATGAAAGATTGCTCTCTCACCACGCAATGCGCTAGGGTTCATGAAGAGTTCTCCACAATATCTCCATCCTTTGAATATTGGAAGAAAAATCCCAACGGCCGATTTAACAGATTGAATTTCGAGTGCTAACCATTAATTTGTGTGTTACATTTTGGCCAATTATCACCTATTGGATGTAAACTGTTTCTGGACTTATGTGCATTATCCTAAGCTATCCAAGGCATGTGATGTACTATTCCAAGCCTCATATCACGTTCAGGACTTACGACCGAGTCTCGGAATATAATCTGTACAAAAGTCCATTACTGTATGTATCAAAATTCAGTGCATTAGGTTTACTACTATTTACGGTTCCAAGGCACTGGAGATTCGAATATCCTACATTCGTACATAAGAAAGAACAAAGTATAAATCTACACCACGCTGTAATTGTCACACGCGGAAAAAATAAAGGAGCAGACAAAAAATATTTCCAACGAAATAATTTCGTTTTGATACATAACGTTTCATCAAAGTAATTGTTAAATCTTTAATTTCATGTAATGTGTTTTCGGCATCACATTATTCTCCAACTGTAAGAGGTAGTGATTCTTTGGAAACACCTTACCCTCAGGTACCTTTAAAGGAATGTGACGTCATCATCTTCGCTTCAATGAGATATATTTTTAAAGGCTCCTATGTCACCATAGTGGATAAATAACCATGTCATAAATCAAACACTTATATTTAATACTAACACTTATTATGCATTAATGTTTATTTAAGATTCCTCCAAAAATAAAAATTATTTATTTACTTTGTTGCCTAAGCGATTCTCCGGTAACATCAACGTAGGAGTATTTTGACAACGAGTCCTTAGATACGGAAATCATACGCTTGTACCAATCGTACTGAGCAGTGTGCAAACATTCTCTAGCAGAGCAAAACTTTTCTCTTTTTCTCATTCAAATCCTTTATATCCTTTATCTTTTATCTTCTTTATCCTCTATATACTTTATCCTTTAAATCCTTAATCCTTTTATCCCTTATCCTATACATCCTCTATACTTTATATCCTCTATCCTTTTCTACCCCATACCCTTTTTCCTTTTTTTCTAGTTCATTTAGAGAACAACTCCCAGGAATGTGCCTGCTCGACGGGTGCCGGTGAGTAAAATGTGTTTCTTATCTCATTAACTAACGTTACAGAACCCTAAAACACAGTAAACTCGAAAGCCATCGTTGCCAATTGGCATGTGTATCTTTCAACGTAATATATATGAGAATATGAAAAATTAGGAAGACATTAGTACTATAAGATGACCATATAACGGCTAAAACTTATTTAAGCGGTCAAATTCCCAATAAATATGAAGTATGCACCTAATTTTACTTTCGTTTGTTTCAATCAGCTTGCGTGAAATGTTTTAGTTTTTCAGCACTCAGTGACCAAGAAGTATAAATCCGGAATAATCGTCAATACTGAAATGTGGTGAAGTGTCCATTTTAAATGAAACATTATGAAAAATTTTTCTTAAACCTGTTACTTTAAATTGTCGAAATATCAATGTGCAAGTAGTGCTGGTCTTTAAATAACTTCATGCAAGTCTGCGAATAAATAATGTCTATTGCCTTGTCATTTAATTCCTTTGATATACGACGCGGTCATTTCCTCAAAACGCCTTAAAGCCATAAACTTCTCCCAAGTCAAGACCAGTGTTCGGAGTTAAATTTTATAAGTTCGGAATTAAATGTAACCATTAAATTAAATAATAATTTAATGGTGAAATGTTATAAGTTAATTTCATCGCCCAGATCCTTATATAAATCATTAATTGTGATAAAAAGCTTCGTGAAAAAAACTAGGAAACATTGTATGCTTTCATTCATTTCGGAGAAACAAGACCAGAGAAATAAACTGCTATGTATGCACTATAGCTAAATTGTTTGAGAAAGTTAATTTACTAATAAGGCATTCCTGCCATGAAGATATTGTCCATACTATAGAAAACAACAAATGGATTCAATCATTTCGAAAAGAATATTTCATTTAAAAGCAACAAAAAGACGATTTGATGATTTGCTACAAATAATGTATTTCCATACCATAATAAACTTTTTTCACAGAAAAACAAGTGCATAGTTACAGAATGGAATAAAATCAAATAATGGTATTGAGAGCTCATTAAGAAAAAATAAAAGGTTTTCCTCCACATTCGAAATTTCGTTTCAAGAATAAAATAGAAATAATAACTTTATTCAGAATTAAGTTTATCGTAGCATATAAATACGTATTTGAATGTGTGCTAATAGTTTAAAAACTTTTTTCGCATACAGGCTGGCGGTCCACTCTGCGAGAAAGAAGTATCGTCATTGGACGAGAGGCAATAAGGTCGCTCCTGAGCTCCCAGGTAAGATGACCTTAGTGTTCATAGTTCTCCGTTAACTCTTCCGCCATCAAGGAATTTAAATCATTTAGAATCGGTCACACCTTCTCAAGACTGATATCAAAAATAAGTGCATTAGGTGACATTGCGAACAACTGTAAATTTCATTCAAAACTCCTCCCTGCTTGCTATAACAGTTTAGATCGTATTGTTCCTACACCATTCATTTTTCAACATATATTTAATTCAATTTCACACATTATTCACACAGTAAAATATTCTTGTAAAGGACACAAGGTGAACAATCGAATTCAGCATGAATTTATATTTGAAAAATGGGATGAATTTCACTGTGAAGTGTACTGTACACATGGTCACGGCATCATAATAATACCAAAAAACTACTTTCTACCACAATTTTACGGTATCATACTGTAAATCATTGTACTATGATGAAAATTATGAACAAAGTATTAAGCTAATCGAATTAAACGGTACCCGTTAGCATAATTAAACAGTTAGCTTCTCAAATACATGGAAGTCATCTTCTTGTTCACATAAGATTTTAAGAGCCTAATCTATTTTTTCAATGAAGTCACCACTACCGACTTCAGAAGTTATTGTATTAAAAAGTCAAACATGACCTCCGCATATCAAAACATTTAAGCTAATGTTGTGGTTCCCTAAGTAACATATCCGTCTCTTTGCCAAGTTCATATCTTAAAAATCAAATCAATGGTTTTCGAAGGTGATGATAATCCGGTAGCCAGTTCTTAAGGTTCTTATTAAATTAATTCCTCAATTTACATTTCAGTGGGTCCAGACGTCTTCAGGCCCTGCCCGGCTTTCGAGCGACGGTTGATAGGGTGAGAACATATATGACTTTTTATTATTATATTATATTTATTATTATTCTAGGTTATATTTATTATTATTCTAGGCTATATTTATTATTATTCTAGTTAACTCGATAAACGCTGAACAGCTCAGATCAAGAGATAATTGAAATTTAAATCGTGCACTGCATATTATTAATGTTACCCTGTTCATATTTTAGTCGTGTTAACAACGTGCGATTTCCTTTTAATTCCACCAGGTCTCGGATCCCCAGCGCCTCATCAGACAACCCCAGGCGGAAGAGGATTAAACGTACAGGGAAGGTTTTATGTACGTGTGCGTGCGTTTGCGTGTATGTGTGTGTGTTTGCGTGTGCTTGAGTGTGTGAATGACCCATTAATGTTGCATTTCAGGTGACATGACACTCCAATAGATGAGGGTAAGTTATGGAGATACTCCACTTCTATTTTAAATAATTTACTAATAATTTTTGAAAGACCTCAGTGAAATTCAGAGTTTCATTTGTCGAATGTCATCGTTTTTATCTCCGGGAATTTCTAATTCATATTGGGTGTATCATCGTATTTCAGGAGTAATTTCATCGCAACGCCGGAGAATAATATGCTGTAAGGAAAGCAATGCGGCAATATGTGGCTGATGATACATACTGACCATCCTCCCTTCAGAATGCAGTCCTGAGAGTGATAGAAAACTTACATTTTGAATTACTCCTGTTCTGCTGACGGTTTCTGCAAGGATTCTCTACACCGTGATGCTTGAACCTCGCTAAATTACTAAAAGCAATATGTGAACCGGAACATAATAGAAGACTACAAGGTAAAGTAGTTTTAACGGTATAGGAATAAGTTGAAAAAGGAATATAAAATTAATGTCATGAAGTTCACTGAGGAGAAGTTTCCTTCAATGTTGTGCTTGGGCTTTGTTGAAGTGTTCCTAATGCAAATTTTATTTTGTACTGTTTCTTTAAACTTGGAGTGACAAATCTTCTTTGATCTTTGTAGGATATATAATCACCTGATGGTGACGAAGAGCATGCTTCCCCTGGAAAAAGGAAGGCAGCTCATCCTAATTTTCCTTATTTGGAGTTCCAACTGAAAGAACTTCCAAACCAAGGACCTTCTAGAAACCAGGGTAGGCCAGTCGAGACCCAGGACAAAAGTTCAGGTGCAGATACCAATCGTGAGTACCATAGAAATTTATGTACTTTTATAGCCATAAAATGACCATAGTTTTCACTGGGAAAACATTATGCACATTTTACATGATAGCTTTCTATTTATTTTACTTCTAGGACCACTGAAGAAGACGGACACACAAGTGCATTTGTGACTCTTCGGCACATAACTCGGTGATAATTGACTGGTTCTATCAATGCAGAATGAGGCTTAGTAATTAAAGATGAAAATAAGTGTAAAGCGTAAAATAGTATGTAGGAAATAAAGAAATGTTCTTACCCTAACATAGTGTTCAGAAAATTTATTTTTCAAGAGGAATTTACTCTCCGTTATACCTTTAGGCTTTTACTTGGACTATTTTTGGCGTGAAATGACCACTGCCGTCGAAGTACCCATAAAACACAAATTATTTTTTAGTGTTTATACCATCCATGAATCTACTTCTGTACTACCTATTCGATTACATTAAATCGCTCAACCCCATTACATGATGACTACCTACAATGGAATCCACTAAAGTTTATTTATTATCCTCCCTACTAGTTCACTTTTAAGACAACGTGTTAGTCTGTATCCAGGTGAATGATTTACATTTGTATACATTTATAGTAAGTAGTTTTAGGTAGCACTGACATTTAACAGTCGAAAATTTACGATTTGCTCATGCATCAATTATTATTTAAGTGACTAAATACTCTTGCACTAAAGATTTGAATGCTGCATTGGGTCTTGGACAACATAATATTCTCTCATAATTTGTTTCTTACTCTGATGTATTACTGTATAGAGATACTGGAAATATAAACTTATTTTTGGCAGTAACTATCACCAATTTTTGTTCAATACAGTTGAGCACACTTAATCCGGGAACACCCATTATCCGGCAATTTTGCCACCCGGTGCTCAGTGGAAAATGCCAAAACGTCTTTACACCCAAGTAAAAAAATAAAGAAAAATGATTTCAATATATTTCAAAATCATTTTAAAGTCAAAAAGTCATAAGATAGCCAAATTCATGATTTTTCATCATTTTAAATTAATTAATTAAGTACTGCTCTTTTAATGTTCTGTATCATTCTTTCATTCGGTCGAAAACATGTACAGGACAACTGAGACATTTTCATTGCATAAAAAGGTGTTGCAAGCATATTTTGATATAATTTCAAAATTATTTTTAAATGAGCCACTAAATTATGATGAAATTCTTTTATAATAATATTGTAATAATCTTAGGATTCTTTAAGGCCAGGAGGATGGGTGGGAGTGAAAGTGCATCTGAAATGTGGTTTTAAACGCGATTCTCGATCTTGGAAAGCGATTCAACATCGGTCCACGGATGGTTCTTTCAATCGGACTTACTTTTTCAGCAAGCGCACCATTGACCTCAATTGAAGTGACCAAAAATATCATCTCATTTAGCACTTTCTCTGTGATCAGCTAGGTACGCTGAGATTGTAATACGATAGTTTTAGTGGCTTTAGCTTACTTTAAAATTGGAATTTCATAATTTTTTAAGTTCATTAGATAGATTCAAGAAAAAAATGTTTGATTGGCTTGTTTCAAGACCTTTTTATTCTTTGCAGGAATTTTTTAAACCAAAATATAGAAGTGAAATAAATAGGATAAACAAGTTATGTTTGGTGTCCATAAATTAAATCACAATGTATAAGTTGCAATTTTCTGTTATTAATCCGTGTGTAAATCAAATTTTAAATGTTAATGTATTATATATTGCATACTGTTTCAATGAGAAGGCTGCTTGGTTGTTATAAGTGTTGTCAAAGTTTAACAGAAATTGTATTTAAATTTTGTGTAATGGTTTTATTCCAACTTGTATATAGCAATTATTCGTATCATTATTGATTTAATGTTGAATCTTTGCATATATATGCTTGACTTTGTCTATTGCTGTTAAGGCCTAACGACAATAAAATCTTTATTATTATGAAGTAACCGAGAATTCTTGCGGTTCTGAGGAATTGGGTGATATTATTTTTCAGCAAAGTGAATTATATACAAAACAGAGAGGCATTTCATTCAAACCTACGTCCAAGAGATCCGTGCGTTTTTCGGGATGAATATGGTAATGGGTTATCTTATTATTTGGATTATCTTGATATCTGGTTATTTGGATTATCTTCTGGTTCCAAGACTTAGAGACTATTTAACAATCAAGTTGCGGTGGCCAACCCTAGCGATGGCTTGCAGGGTATCGTGTAGGTGTAGATTTAGACTATTGGTCCTCTGACCCTGACATGCTAGTGACATAAATTGCCAATGTAATGCCTCGAAAGCTGTTTGAAGAGTGATCAGGTTTGCGTAACATTTTGCAAACAATGAAGAGATGCTTCCCAGAAGCCACCATAATTATGATAGAGCTTTCAAAGTACGACCCCTGATTCGTCACTTTAATCGATGCTTCCAGAATGCACGGAAATCAAGCAAACAGCAGTCAGTAGATAATCATATGATACGATTCAAAGACATAACATCATGAAGAAATGTAAAAAAAGTAAACCCATAATGTGCGGATTCAAGATGTGGTGTAGATGCGATTCAAAATCTGGCTATTTGTATCAATTCGACTTATATACTGGCAAGAAAACAGACACAACATGAGAGCGTGGTAACCATGCTGAATAAACCGCCTGCCAATTGTTTTGCGAGATTTACCTAGACGACTTTTTCAATTCACCGTTACTACAGTTGAAATCTCAGCAACAGCAAATACTCATATGTGGAACAGAAAACTTATACCAAAGAATCTCAAGCAGGAATAAGACTTGAAACGTGGTGAAAGCCAAATGCTTTCATCAATTGGTATAACTTGTGTCAAGTGGATGGATAACATATCTGTAGCAATGTTCTCTAATTTTCTGAATTCCAGCACATCACTCACTGTGTCTTAGGCAACAAGAAATGTATAAAAGATACAAATTCCTTGCCCAGAGATAGAGATTTCCCACAACAATTTTATGGGCGGCGTCGATCTCATGGACCAGAAAAAGATTACCTACTTACGAAGTCGACAGCAAGGCAAAGATAAAGTACTACTTTCGAATATTTTTCAACTTGATGGATATAGCTGTGAACAACGCTCACTGTATTTATGTGCAGCTGCATCATTACGTGAAACCCCAGTATGAGGCCTTATCGCCTCTGTAGTACAGGCAACTCATCGCTAGATTCCTCATCGGACATTGTACAAATAGGAAGAGAAGTCTCCAAGCAACTCCTGTCCGGAGCATCATACCAATCTCTCACCCTCAACACAAGTTATTAAAAATTGAAAAACGGAAGAGGTGCTAAATGTGCAAAGGAAAGAATTGAGAATCGTCTCACGGAATATTACCCAAAATGAGAAATTCACTGGTTCCATCTGAAACATTCAACTGCTTATTTATAAAAGTAATTTCTTCACAGTAATAAATGGATCTTTCTCCGTTAAGGAAAAATATTGAGTAGCTTCAGCTACCTCTAATAAACCCGATACAGGCCTAAAGCGGAAAATGTATGAAATGGGCATTTTGGCCTAGGTATGCAAGCCTCATAACACAAAATTCTCTTATCGACCAGAGGGACATATATGACCCAACCTGTATCTCAAGAACTATAAAAGATATCACTTTAAAACAAAGATTTTTGAAATCTATGCATCAATTTGTACATAAATTGATGAATGAAACAGCAAAAATTGGCCTACAACCCTAATGGTCTTTAAAGGGCTAGAGATAGTACTAAAAATGTGGATTTTTTTAATGTGCTACTTAGGCAAGTGAATTATCGAAATTTGAAGTAGTGCCCATAAATGTATAAATACCCAGCTCTTTTTTGTTTAAAAGTATGCATAGTACTTTCAAGTTTTGTCGGAAAGTTATTATTAGGACGATTATGGGAAGTAGCCGTCAATTTGTGGAAGTCCATTTTGTAATATCGAATTAAAGACTGCAAATCTGCTGTCTTTACTTCAACCGGTTTCTCCAGACGGTATCATCATCAGCACTGGTTTTAGTACCTGATGATACTATAGTGTACTATACTATAGAGTAGGCTAAATGTAGTCTGAACTTTCGATGAGTGTTAGTAGCAGAAGTATAGTATCAATAGGGCTAGGAATGAGTGGGTCATGAAAGAATGTGGGTTCGATACTGCTCCAGTAATAGACAAATGTGATGGTTGTGCTTTGTTCATTTCGCCATGTTGAGGTAATGGATGATTGTCGATAGACGAGACAGTTATTTAAGAGTTAAATGAATGGTGTGAGAGGTAGGGGTGGACAGAGAAAGTGGTTGTTGAAGGGGAGGAATGAATTATAGGAGTCTTAGGAACTGGAGAGTGTGAATGAAGCAATGTATATTGGAGTAAATAGAGGCGAACACCTTTTTAAAGGTTTGCAAGCCTGTCAGAGTGGAGGAAGCTGTTGTAGTAGAGCAAGGTATACAAGCATATCATTATAAGTATTACTTTTCGTCTGCGCCTATCTCGGAAGTGAATGGTATGATTACAGGCATGTTAAAGAAGATTTGGAAAGAATAGAATAAATAATTTTTAAATTAGTTTAAATGCATTTCAAAACATTTTCAAATATATTTCAAAACATTTTCAAATATATTTCAAAACATTTTCAAATATATTTCAAAATATTTTAAATATATTTAAAATAATTTAAACTTTTTAATTTTAAATTATTCAGTAACTTGAACTAAACATACAAAATAAAGAATATCGCCAAGAAAGGCTAGTTTACAGATAGGCCACTTTCATTGGCTCGCGCATTTTTGATTGACCACTGGACATATTTTGATAAAATTATTTGTTATCTGCTTATGTTTCTCCCTAACCATTTCTCATCTATATAGTTGTGGCAAGAGCTAAAGATTGAGCATCAGTACAAAACGTTAACGTTTGCAGAAGAAGTGCAAGTTGTGAAAAAGCTTGACTCCATCGCATCGATCGGTAAATCGTTTGTCTGAAACATACACCGAGGGATCTTCAACAGTGTAACCATATAACACATTTACAAGCAGAAAGAGATAATCCTAAAAATTTTACAGCTAAATTGACACGAAGATATGGGCAGCAGAGAGAAGAACTATGATAGGCGATTTAAATGTTGATTTTACATCGCGTGGTTAATTCGATTGGTTCGAAGTGAGGGGCCTAGTCAGTAAGGCCGGCTAAATGCTAATGAAGCAGACTCAATTATTTCAGAAACAAATATAATCTAAAAGGTGTAATGTGGGAAAGTTTGCGTGCATGGAAGAGTAGAGTCAGTTCTAAAACACGAGTGCTTCAAATTGTGGCCTGCTTTGAGGTTTGATGTAATATCAAAAAAATGGAATTTTAAAGGCTTTCATGTTTAAAAGGATTGGAGTTGGTTGACTTTGCAAACAGCATCCATAACCCTGAATTAAAGGAAATGGAATTGGTAAATTAAGAGGCATGGATAGATGGCGACCATGATAGTGCTCACCGAACAACATTTCACCGATGATGAAATCACTGAAATGGTACTTCGTAACAATAAGTTAGAGCGGAGTTGAAGATGAAGAGGCTAAAATAGTTCAAGCAAGACTACCTACAATTAATCTTTAAAGAATCATCCAGTGCGGTCGCCCCGGACGTAGAGATGATCGGCATTTCACACGAAACCACGAGTTCACATCGCGCTGAATCAGCTGATAATATATCAAGCACGGCAGAAAAATATGTTGCGAGAAGCACAGTATAAGAAATATCAAATTTTTCATACCCTTTTCCAATAATAATATTACAATTTTAATAATATTACCTTAAACTATATAGGTATTTTTCCCGTCTCATAAGGATGAGAATTTATTTGAAAATTGTAATGAGGTCAAAACTTTTGAAGTACCACAAGGGCAATCTCATTCACACAAATTATTGATAAAAAACTGATCGCCAAACCTAAGTGATCGACGAATACAAAATGTTCCCAAGAAATTTCAAGGATAAAATCCGCTACGCTACTTTCAAGCTCCTTTTCATCCGCGGAAATTAATTTATTCAGGATAGTTATTTAATTTCTAGCAGAGCGAAAGATAGGCATAAGTTCTTTGATTTCTAGCAAAGAGTTTACGGTAGAGCGTCAAGACTATTGTAGGAAAGTCGAGAAAATTGAGAGGGAACATCAGACACTCGAAAATATCTTTCGAGATGTTCGGTGGCAAATAGCGGCTATCATTTGAAAATCTGACATATTTGAGTGATAATAGAACAAGAAATAGATGCTCGAAAAACTTTTTCTTAATATGAAAACGCTCGAGAAAGAAAAGCATTTACAAATGAAGGGTAATTACTTTCTCCAATTCCCAGTTTTCCCTCGCCATGGCCCTCCTCATCGATGACGAAGATCTTGCTGTACCTACGTCATAGGTGAGTTGAATAACTGCCTCCTATAATCAATTCAAACCATTAAGAGATGAAACCGCATTTCTCCCTTAATTATCCATAATATAATTGAAAATGTAACCAGAATATTTTAATTTACATCTTTTTGAAGTCAATATTTGGCTCCATATGATACAAACTTATCGGATTATGGTTTCTCCTAAAGTTTATTTAAAAATGGATAATTTTTCTGGAGTAGTTTCGTCGTTAATTTATTGAATTCTAAAGGTTATTGAAATTACTCAATAGGAAATAGTATCAAAAAATCCTAATTTATTTCTACGAAGTAGAAAAAACTGTAAATAAAAATTCCATAAACATAGGCCTTCGCCACCTTTTGCAATGAAACATATCAGTATTTACTAACCAAGGAGCCACTGAAATCGTTCTATATTTTAAAGGGAATCTTGAGAAATATGTACAAGAATGTATGTAAAACGTACAAGGTGTTAATATAAAGTAATCAGAATGATAGCATGTTTTCGATCATGCTTCACTGGTGACGTGCCATAAAATAAAAGTTCATAACTAACCTCTAATGGCCATTTCTAGAGGAATTATTTTAAAATATCCGTGAAGTGATTATAAATGTCAATGAAAGTGTAAAACTCACCAATCGCGAACATAGGTACTATCTTTTGAGAAGAGGCGCGTATTACTACCAAGCCTTTTCCTAATTGTGAGAAGAATCTAATGACCCTCTACCCACTCTGAGCCGTCACTGCCGCACCAACGAATGAATAGGAGGCACGCCTACACAAGTCGGGTGCTCCAAGATAGAAACAGGGAGAGAAAAGAAATGTGCGGGAGGGAAATAATAACGGGAGTAGGGGATGATCGCTCACCTGTCTCTGGTTTCCTCCATTTCTGACGAGCGCTCTAAAGTTCTTCCTCGATTGATATGCCGGCGAGTCGACTCCCGACATGCCATGAGGATAAAAGCGGATTGCACACTCTCGACTACAGACAGACACACTGTACCGCAGCACACGAATAAACTCGGGACAGTTGAACGTCAGAATGAAACAAATGATGGCTGGATTGCGCCCAGAGTGAGAAGGAGGGAATTTAAAAACAGGGCAGGTAGGGAAATTAAATAGGCCTACCTCCCGATTGGTGCCGACATACCCTATATCAAGTTTGGAGAGTGCCACAACAATTTCGCATCAAACGCTTAGAACAGCGCCAACAAGAGCTTGTCAACAACTTAGACAATTTCTTTGACATTGCAACGCCGGTGCGCTTCAAATAATGAAAATAATGGCAGACATAATATTTTTACAGTGACAGAGAGAACCAGGTAGGCTGGCTCACTTAGCTTGGATTGGGCAAATAGCTGGCTAATAAAGTGGAAACGGCTCGACTCTGATATATCGACGAAGAAAAGCAACGTGCTACATATTTTTCCAAGCCAACTCCTTTGATATCATATTACGATCCATAAACACAACGATTCATCCTCTTATTCTAATGGAAATGTTATGCTTCTAAAAGAAGATTGATAAACATACAAACCGGAAACAGCAAATGATACGCGGAAAAATATCATTGCTCCAAATTTTGTAGTAGCCCTGTATACGTGTCCGTTAATTATGAAAGATTCCTCTCTCACCACGCAATGCGCTAGGGTTCACGAAGAGTTCTCCACAATATCTCCATCGTTTGAATATTGGAAGAACAATCCCAACGGCCGATTTAACAGATTGAATTTCAAATGCTAACGATTAATTTGTGTGTTACATTTTGGCCAATTATCACCTATTGGATGTAAACTGTTTCTGGACTTATGTGCATTATCCTAAGCTATCCAAGGCATGTGATGTACTATTCCAAGCCTCATATCACGTTCAGGACTTACGACCGAGTCTCGGAATATAATCTGTACAAAAGTCCATTACTGTATGTATCAAAATTCAGTGCATTAGGTTTACTACTATTTACGGTTCCAAGGCACTGGAGATTCGAATATCCTACATTCGTACATAAGAAAGAACAAACTATAAATCTACACCACACTGTAATTGTCACACGCGGAAAAAATAAAAGAGCAGACAAAAAATATTTACAACGAAATAATTTCGTTTTGATACATAACGTTTCATCAAAGTCATTGTTAAATCTTTAATTTCATGTAATGTGTTTTCGGCATCACATTATTCTCCAACTGTAAGAGGTAGTGATTCTTTGGAAACACCTTACCCTCAGGTACCTTTAAAGGAATGTGACGTCATCATCTTCGCTTCAATGAGATATATTTTTAAAGGCTCCTTTGTCACCATAGTGGTTAAATAACCATGTCATAAATCAAACACTTATATTTAATACTAACACTTATTATGCATTAATGTTTATTTAAGATTCCTCCAAAAATAAAAATTATTTATTTACTTTGTTGCCTAAGCAATTCTCCGGTAACATCAACGTAGGAGTATTTTGACAACGAGTCCTTAGATACGGAAATCATACGCTTGTACCAATCGTACTGAGCAGTGTGCAAACATTCTCTAGCAGAGCAAAACTTTTCTCTTTTTCTCATTTAAATCATTTATATCCATTATCTTTTATCTTCTTTATTCTTTATATACTTTATCCTTTAAATCCTTAATCCTTTTATCCCTTATCCTATACATCCTCTATACTTTATATCCTCTATCCTTTTCTACTCCATACCCTTTTTCCTTTTTTTCTAGTTCATTTAGAGAACAACTCCCAGGAATGTGCCTGCTCGACGGGTGCCGGTGAGTAAAATGTGCTTCTTATCTCATTAACTAACGTTACAGAACCCTAAAACACAGTAAATTCGAAAGCCATCGTTGCCAATTGGCATGTGTATCTTTCAACGTAATATATATGAGAGTATGAAAAATTAGGAAGACATTAGTACTATAAGATGACCATATAACGGCTAAAACTTATTTAAGCGGTCAAATTCCCAATAAATATGAAGTATGCACCTAATTTTACTTTCGTTTGTTTCAATCAGCTTGCGTGAAATGTTTTAGTTTTTCAGCACTCAGTGACCAAGAAGTATAAATCCGGAATAATCGTCAATACTGAAATGTGGTGAAGTGTCCATTTTAAATGAAACATTATGAAAACTTTTTCTTAAACCTGTTACTTTAAATTGTCGAAATATCAATGTGCAAGTAGTGCTGGTCTTTAAATAACTTCATGCAAGTCTGCGAATAAATAATGTCTATTGCCTTGTCATTTAATTCCTTTGATATACGACGCGGTCATTTCCTCAAAACGCCTTAAAGCCATAAACTTCTCCCAAGTCAAGACCAGTGTTCGGAGTTAAATTTTATAAGTTCGGAATTAAATGTAACCATTAAATTAAATAATAATTTAATGGTGAAATGTTATAAGTTTAATTCATCGCCCAGATCCTTATATAAATCATTAATTGTGATAAAAAGCTTCGTGAAAAAAACTAGGAAACATTGTATGCTTTCATTCATTTCGGAGAAACAAGACCAGAGAAATAAACTGCTATGTATGCCCTATAGCTAAATTGTTTGAGAAAGTTAATTTACAAATAAGGCATTCCTGCCATGAAGATATTGTCCATACTATAGAAAACAACAAATGGATTCAATCATTTCGAAAAGAATATTTCATTTAAAAGCAACAAAAAGACGATTTGATGATTTGCTACAAATAATGTATTTCCATACCATAATAAACTTTTTTCACAGAAAAACAAGTGCATAGTTACAGAATGGAATAAAATCAAATAATGGTATTGAGAGCTCATTAAGAAAAAATAAAAGGTTTTCCTCCACATTCAAAATTTCGTTTCAAGAATAAAATAGAAATAATAACTTTATTCAGAATTAAGTTTATCGTAGCATATAAATACGTATTTGAATGTGTGCTAATAGTTTAAAAACCTTTTTCGCATACAGGCTGGCGGTCCACTCTGCGAGAAAGAAGTATCGTCGTTGGACGAGAGGAAATAAGGTCGCTCCTGAGCTCCCAGGTAAGATGAAATTAGTGTTCATAGTTCACCGTTAACTCTTCCGCCATCAAGGAATTTTAATCATTTAGAATCGGTCACACCTTCTCAAGATTGATATCAAAAATAAGTGCATTAGGTGACATTGCGAACAACTGTAAATTTCATTCAAAACTCCTTCCTGCTTGCTAAAACAGTTTAGATCGTATTGTTCCTACACCATTCATTTTTCAACATATATTTAATTCAATTTCACACATTATTCACACAGTAAAATATTCTTGTAAAGGACACAAGGTGAACAATCGAATTCAGCATGAATTTATATTTGAAAAATGGGATGAATTTCACTGTGAAGTGTACTGTACACATGGTCACGGCATCATAACAATACCAAAAAACTACTTTCTACCACAATTTTACGGTATCATACTGTAAATCATTGTACTATGATGAAAATTATGAACAAAGTATTAAGCTAATCGAATTAAACGGTACCCGTTAGCATAATTAAACAGTTAGCTTCTCAACTACATGGAAGTCATCTTCTTGTTCACATAAGATTTTAAGAGCCTAATCTATTTTTTCAATGAAGTCACCACTACCGACTTCAGAAGTTATTGTATTAAAAAGTCAAACATGACCTCCGCATATCAAAACATTTAAGCAAATGTTGTGGTTCCCTAAGTAACATTTCCGTCTCTTTGCCAAGTTCATATCTTAAAAATCAAATCAATGGTTTTCGAAGGTGATGATAATCCGGTAGCCAGTTCTTAAGGTTCTTATTAAATTAATTCCTCAATTTACATTTCAGTGGGTCCAGACGTCTTCAGGCCCTGCCCGGCTTTCGAGCGACGGTTGATAGGGTGAGAACATATATGACGTTTTATTATTATATTATATTTATTATTATTCTAGGTTATATTTATTATTATTCTAGGCTATATTTATTATTATTCTAGTTAACTCGATAAACGCTGAACAGCTCAGATCAAGAGATGATTGAAATTTAATTCGTGCACTGCATATTATTAATGATACCCTGTTCATATTTTAGTCGTGTTAACAACGTGCGATTTCCTTTTAATTCCACCAGGTCTCGGATCCCCAGCGCCTCATCAGACAACCCCAGGCGGAAGAGGATTAAACGTACAGGGAAGGTTTTATGTACGTGTGCGTGCGTTTGCGTGTATGTGTGTGTGTTTGCGTGTGCTTGAGTGTGTGAATGACCCATTAATGTTGCATTTCAGGTGACATGACACTCCAATAGATGAGGGTAAGTTATGGAGATACTCCACTTCTATTTTAAATAATTTACTAATAATTTTTGAAAGACCTCAGTGAAATTCAGAGTTTCATTTGTCGAATGTCATCGTTTTTATCTCCGGGAATTTCTAATTCATATTGGGTGTCTCATCGTATTTCAGGAGTAATTTCATCGCAACGCCGCAGAATAATATGCTGTGAGGAAAGCAATGCGGCAATATGTGGTTGATGATACATACTGACCATCCATCTCTTCGGAATGCAGTCCTGAGAGTGATAGAAAACTTACATTTTGAATTACTCCTGTTCTGCTGACGGTTTCTGCAAGGATTCTCTACACCGTGATGCTTGAACCTCGCTAAATTACTGAAAGCAATATGTGAACCGGAACATAATAGAAGACTACAAGGTAAAGTAGTTTTAACGGTATAGGAATAAGTTGAAAAAGGAATATAAAATTAATGTCATGAAGTTCACTGAGGAGAAGTTTCCTTCAATGTTGTGCTTGGGCTTTGTTGAAGTGTTCCTAATGCAAATTTTATTTTGTACTGTTTCTTTAAACTTGGAGTGACAAATCTTCTTTGATCTTTGTAGGATATATAATCACCTGATGGTGACGAAGAGCATGATACCCCTGGAAAAAGGAAGGCAGCTCATCCTAATTTTCCTTATTTGGAGTTCCAACTGAAAGAACTTCCAAACCAAGGACCTTCTAGAAACCAGGGTAGGCCAGTCGAGACCCAGGACAAAAGTTCAGGTGCAGATACCAATCGTGAGTACCATAGAAATTTATGTACTTTTATAGCCATAAAATGACCATAGTTTTCACTGGGAAAACATTATGCACATTTTACATGATAGCTTTCTATTTATTTTACTTCTAGGACCACTGAAGAAGACGGACACACAAGTGCATTTGTGACTCTTCGGCACATAACTCGGTGATAATTGACTGGTTCTATCAATGCAGAATGAGGCTTAGTAATTAAAGATGAAAATAAGTGTAAAGCGTAAAATAGTATGTAGGAAATAAAGAAATGTTCTTACCCTAACATAGTGTTCAGAAAATTTATTTTTCAAGAGGAATTTACTCTCCGTTATACCTTTAGGCTTTTACTTGGACTATTTTTGGCGTGAAATGACCACTGCCGTCGAAGTACCCATAAAACACAAATTATTTTTTAGTGTTTATACCATCCATGAATCTACTTCTGTACTACCTATTCGATTACATTAAATCGCTCAACCCCATTACATGATGACTACCTACAATGGAATCCACTAAAGTTTATTTATTATCCTCCCTACTAGTTCACTTTTAAGACAACGTGTTAGTCTGTATCCAGGTGAATGATTTACATTTGTATACATTTATAGTAAGTAGTTTTAGGTAGCACTGACATTTAACAGTCGAAAATTTACGATTTGCTCATGCATCAATTATTATTTAAGTGACTAAATACTCTTGCACTAAAGATTTGAATGCTGCATTGGGTCTTGGACAACATAATATTCTCTCATAATTTGTTTCTTACTCTGATGTATTACTGTATAGAGATACTGGAAATATAAACTTATTTTTGGCAGTAACTATCACCAATTTTTGTTCAATACAGTTGAGCACACTTAATCCGGGAATACCCATCATCCGGCAATTTTGCCACCCGGTGCTCAGTGGAAAATGCCAAAACGTCTTACAAGTAAAAAAATATAGAAAAATGATTTCAATATATTTCAAAATCATTTTAAAGTCAAAAAGTCATAAGATAGCCAAATTCATGATTTTTCATCATTTTAAATTAATTAATTAAGTACTGCTCTTTTAATGTTCTGTATCATTCTTTCATTCGGTCGAAAACATGCACAGGACAACTGAGACATTTTCATTGCATAAAAAGGTGTTGCAAGCATATTTTGATATCATTTCAAAATTATTTTTAAATGAGCCACTAAATTATGATGAAATTCTTTTATAATAATATTGTAATAATCTTAGGATTCTTTAAGGCCAGGAGGATGGGTGGGAGTGAAAGTGCATCTGAAATGTGGTTTTAAACGCGATTCTCGATCTTGGAAAGCGATTCAACATCGGTCCACGGATGGTTCTTTCAATTGCACTTACTTTTTCAGCAAGCGCACCATTGACCTCAATTGAAGTGACCAAAAATATCATCTCATTTAGCACTTTCTCTGTGATCAGCTAGGTACGCTGAGATTGTAATACGTTAGTTTTAGTGGCTTTAGCTTACTTTAAAATTGGAATTTCATAATTTTTTAAGTTCATTAGATAGATTCAAGAAAAAAATGTTTGATTGGCTTGTTTCAAGACCTTTTTATTCTTTGCAGGAATTTTTTTAAACCAAAATATAGAAGTGAAATAAATAGGATAATCAAGTTATGTTTGGTGTCCATAAATTAAATCACAATGTATAAGTTGCAATTTTCTGTTATTAATCCGTGTGTAAATCAACTTTTAAATGTTAATGTATTATATATTGCATACTGTTTCAATGAGAAGGCTGCTTGGTTGTTATAAGTGTTGTCAAAGTTTAACAGAAATTGTATTTAAATTTTGTGTAATGGTTTTATTCCAACTTGTATATAGCAATTATTCGTATCATTATTGATTTAATGTTGAATCTTTGCATATATATGCTTGACTTTGTCTATTGCTGTTAAGGCCTAACGACAATAAAATCTTTATTATTATGAAGTAACCGAGAATTCTTGCGGTTCTGAGGAATTGGGTGATATTATTTTTCAGCAAAGTGAATTATATACAAAACAGAGAGGCATTTCATTCAAAACTGACGTCCAAGAGATCCGTGCGTTTTTCGGGATGAATATGGTAATGGGTTATCTTATTATTTGGATTATCTTGATATCTGGTTATTTGGATTATCTTCTGGTTCCAAGACTTAGAGACTATTTAACAATCAAGTTGCGGTGGCCAACCCTAGCGATGGCTTGCAGGGTATCGTGTACGTGTAGATTTAGACTATTGGTCCTCTGACCCTGACATGCTAGTGACATAAATTGCCAATGTAATGCCTCGAAAGCGGTTTGAAGAATGATCAGGAATGCGTAACATTTGGCAAACAATGAAGAGATGCTTCCCAGAAGCCACCATAATTATGATAGAGCTTTCAAAGTACGACCCCTGATTCGTCACTTTAATCGATGCTTCCAGCATGCACGGAAATCAAGCAAACAGCAGTCAGTAGATAATCATATGATACGATTCAAAGACATAACATCATGAAGAAATGTAAAAAAAGTAAACCCATAATGTGCGGTTTCAAGATGTGGTGCAGATGCGATTCAAAATCTGGCTATTTGTATCAATTCGACTTATATACTGGCAAGAAAACAGACACAACATGAAAGCGTGGTAACCATGCTGAATAAACCACCTGCCAATTGTTTTGCGAGATTTACCTAGACGACTTTTTCAATTCACCGTTACTACAGTTGAAATCTCAGCAACAGCAAATACTCATATGTGGAACAGAAAACTTATACCAAAGAATCTCAAGCAGGAATAAGACTTGAAACGTGGTGAAAGCCAAATGCTTTCATCAATTGGTATAACTTGTGTCAAGTGGATGGATAACATATCTGTAGCAATGTTCTCTAATTTTCTGAATTCCAGCACATCACTCACTGTGTCTTAGGCAACAAGAAATGTATAAAAGATACAAATTCCTTGCCCAGAGATAGAGATTTCCCACAACAAATTTATGGGCGGCGTCGATCTCATGGACCAGAAAAAGATTACCTACTTACGAAGTCGACAGCAAGGCAAAGATAAAGTACTACTTTCAAATGTTTTTCAACTTGATGGATATAGCTGTGAACAACGCTCACTGTATTTATGTGCAGCTGCATCATTACGTGAAACCCCAGTATGAGGCCATATCGCCTCTGTAGTACAGGCAACTCATCGCTAGATTCCTCATCGGACATTGTACAAATAGGAAGAGAAGTCTCCAAGCAACTCCTGTCCGGAGCATCATACCAATCTCTCACCCTCAACACAAGTTATTAAAAATTGAAAAACGGAAGAGGTGCTAAATGTGCAAAGGAAAGAATTGAGAATCGTCTCACGGAATATTACCCAAAATGAGAATTTGACTGGTTTCATCAGAAACATTCAACTGCTTCCTTATAAAAGTAATTTCTTCACAGTAATAAATGGATCATTCTCCGTTAAGGAAAAATATTGAGTAGCTTCAGCTACCTCTAATACACCCGATACAGGCCTAAAGCGGAAAATGTATGAAATGAGCATTTTAGCCTAGGTATGCAAGCCTCAGTAGAAGTATGGGCACTATGGCGGGATAGGGGGTGGGGGAGGCGCAGAGGGGGTGGGGGAGGAGTAGAGGGGTGGGGGGAGTTCAATGACCTCTTGGGGCAGGATGGCGTGCCCTGGGGAACCCATCGTCTTGGGGCATTATGGCGGAGTTGGGGGGTGGGGGAAGACGTAGAGGGGTGAGGGGTATTTCAATTACTTGGGGTAGGACCATGGGAACCCAACCCAGCGTCTTGAGGCACTATGGCGGAGTAGGGGGGTATTTCTAATGATATCTTGGGCAGGATCTTATGGCACCCAACTTAGCCTGGAGGCCCTAATTGTTTCATAAGCAGTCCCACGGCCCAGTAGAGGTGTCCCGCCGATTGACCAGAGTCTTCCGCCCCTCTCATTGCTTGATGGTTTGAGCTGTGGTCGAACCCAGGTCTCCCCTCCCTCCTTTTCCCGTTTTCCCGATCTTTAATTACGCAGTATCGCGGGATTTCACGTATACACAGACGTAGAAATACTTTGTAGGACATGATGGAGATGAGAAAGGATAATGCTGTAGATTAATTTTACACGTTTATTGTTAGAGGTAGAAATTGAGTACATACATACATGAAATTAAATAATCAGTGCATGGAGATGAAAATGGTAATAAGTAGAGTACATACATGAAAACAATTAACGTTGATTCGAATAAAAGTTAACATTGGAATGATTTGATTAGCAAATTGAGTACATACATGAAACTTTATTAACAATGATTCGACAACAAATTAACATTGGATCGACTGCATTAGTAAATCGAGTGCAACTTCACTGAATGATTGAATGAATAATGTTTGTTTCACGTACACATTTTTCATAATGATTTCAATGTCCTTAGTCACTGGGAAATTTCCTCAATCTTTAACGCGCACATATAAGAAATCGTTATTGAACACTGGAAATTCGTATGAACACATTCCACACGTTCTTCATGTCTCTGCTTCTCTGGATGCTACTTCATCGAGAAAAAAATTTCTCCCGACACCAGTTCTTAGAATTGCTCGAATTTCTTCCGAAAGTGCTTGCAAGTTCAAGGAAGATGGTGAATTAACAATCTCGTTGAGATCAACACTGGTCGTGCGTGGAAACTGCGTGTATTCACCAATCTCACCTTCCTCTATCTCTTCATTACTAGCACAGTACAGAGAATCCGTATACATGTTTATAAGTTTTTTGACATGTGCAGACCATTCACTTCGTTCCTCCCACCGGATTCTAACGCACTCTGCATACTTCAACAATCCGTACCACGTCGTTTTAGCGAGGTACACACCTCCGTGATCATTAGAAGAAGAAGAGGAAGAATTCTCAAGAACGATCGATTTGTTTCCGTAAACAGTTTTAAATTTTAACACACAGTTTCCAATGCTGATGGCATGCGGCACGGTATCTTTAAAGAAGTAATATTCAACATCACTTTTACACTTCAATAGCTCACAAAAATCGCCGTAATTCAGTTTAATGCTGGCACCGCCAACTTTCCCTATGGTTATGAACGGGAAGCACGAGTTTCTCATGTCCACACCGATTGTCACTCGCTTGGTATCACTGTAATTCAAACGATAGGAACACTCGAGAAGTCCGAGATGTAGAAGCTCCTGATTCTGCGATGATTTCTTCTCCGGCTCCAGCTCTTCGTCGGGCGGCATATCAGGGCTGATGGATGGTTTATAAGATGGAGGACGAAACTTCTCGCTGCGGGGTGGACGTGGGGAGTAGGGACGCGGCAGACGACCATCACTCTTTGCGGGGCCTCTCCTGGCGGGTCTCCTGGGCGTGCGAAAAGACTCTCCGTTTTCAGCCATCGCTATGGAACCGGTGATGCTCGGTGAAAGGCGATTCGGTACTGTGTGGCACCTGCGGACTTCTGTCTATATACTCTCTCTCGAGGTGAAGGGTCTGAGGGAGGGAAGGTCCATAGAGGGGCTGGAGGGGAAACAACATGGCGGTTATGCCAAACTGTCACGGAGTGGAATTATTGTAATGATGATATTTTAGCCCTGCCAACCTGTGCGATTATCGGCTGATTATTCATAAGACAAGTCTTACAATCTTTCCCAAATACTCTGTTGTACATATTAATTACGATTAAGTCGTTATTTCTGGTAGTTCCCGAATTAAAAATTCGAGTGAAATGCTGCATTGTTAAGCCATTGCATCGGTAAGCTAAGAACAAAGCTGAATAATTTCCACAAGTCACCGATGTCCACCCTTGGATTTTCTTTCTGTTATATTGCCACGACGCGCACTCCCTGTCAAGAAACGAAATGTGCTCTCTGATAAAGGGTTGTATCCCGTATCTGTCAAAATATTCACCCTTCCCGTTAGCATCTATGAAGATCCCTATCCAATGCGTCCCTCGTTTCCTTGCAGGATCGGTATTTACAATTAGCGCGCTGGGGTGGTGGCAATTTTCAGGTAAATTATCCGCAGCAAATACACCCCTGAAGAAAGTTCGGGTCTCTTTACGACTCAGCAGGGCCCTCTCTAGTTGTTGGCTGTCCATCGGTTCCTAAGCAATTGTTTTCATAACACGAATCCCATCTTATTTCATGTCTTTTTATGTATAGCGGCTGGAAACTAATGGAGGCTCTAACCAGCGGGCAATAAGGCTTCCAGCGATAATGTTCCTTTTCGGGACTGTCCCACGAATCCCACGATCCAAGGGCGAGACCGCATATGCAACAAACTGACACATCGCGTACCCCAGAATAGAAGAATCCGGCTTCTGCGAGGCGTTCGGTGTTTAGCTGAAATCTGTGTGTAGCGCCCACGTAAGATTTTTGGCGAAAAATAGTTGACATTAGTTTATCTTCCCCATTTTTCACGAACCAATTCAATAGATTGATGCAATTACTCGTCGCACATTCAAACTGTCTTTTCTGGTGGGAGTTAAGAGTGCATACATCTCGAGAGGATTTATATTTTATTTTCCTCAGAGAAGGGCATCCTATAATTTCCATATCGAGTACCACTCTATATTTTAACACCCTCTGAAGAAAATCGCACTTTTCTCGTCCTTTCGAAAATACATGGGTGTACGAGGATAAATGTGAGTGGAGAACGTATTTGAGATCGCTGTATTCCAGGTCCCCATCATCCCACTCTAGTCCGTGATGATTTTCGCGAAGCCATCGATCTTGCCTCAGATCCGCCGCAGTTCTCTCCCACCCCGAATTGGGTGGTTTGAATAGCCACGTTTTAACATCCCGAGATCCTCTTATAGCGATGGATAACTCTTTCACCACAAAGTCGCCACCCCGTTTAAAACACTGAATATCGACTGCCGCGACCATAACATCAGTATGAGAGAGAGAGAGAGAGAGAGAGAGAGAGAGAGAGAGAGAGAGAGAGAATCAGCGTCCGAAGAAGAGGAAACGATGACTGTGTCAGAGATGATCGAGGCCCCTTATAAACGCCTCCTTTCACCACTTCCCCTCTTGACACCCCTCCGTGGTTCTAACTACTGTAGTCCACGCCGACGTTTCGATGTCTATCAATTTCGAGAACGTTATTAAACTCTGCATAAACGAGGCAATTTATGGTTTCTAACAATGCATTTTTAAATCTAACTTCCAAGCGAAGACTCCCGTGTCTCTGTAGGCTCCAATGGCTCGAATTGGCCTCTAGGTCGGGTGTCAAATCGAATGCAGTGAGGAAAAATCCATCTTTATATTTATCTCGGGGGATACCGTTACCATCATCCAGGAAGTGAATGCCGGTGCCTGAGAATAAGGTATGATATGCCTGTAGGAAAAGCCCAGAGGCGGTGAAATCGGGCTGTATTGGCTTTGAGGGAATTTGAAGTCCATCCATATAAAGCGATAAGAAGTTTAAGTCGAAATTTTGAAAATTGTAAGGATTTTTCTTTATGTCCCCGTTGAATGCTGCGTTGGAGACGAATCCTACTATGACACGTTTAGGAAGTTGGCCCAAGTAAATGTTGTCGATGGTTTTACTCTGCACGTCACGAGAAATGGTAACAGTTTTTATGTCCACTCGCGTAATAGGATATTTTGCCGTAGCTTTCTCTAAAGCGCGGCTGTGAGCTATGAGCACTGAGGGACTTATTTTAACTTTCCTCACTAGCAGAGTCGCATCTACCAGTTTCACCGTCACGTTTTCATATTCCCTCGATGCCATTAAATTAAAACCGACCTTAGACCTGACTAGTTTCAATCGCATCTCAACTCCGTTTAATAGAAATTTTTCCTGGTTGAATAAGTCGCAATGAAGATGACCAATTAGTTCGACTTGTTGCCCATCATTCGTGAACTCGCGACGCTTGATGGCTCCTGAATTGTGATGTGTATCGTCCATCATTCCTGGAGTGTCATCATACCATAGACCGGACGTTAGATGAGAAGACTTTGCCGCGGGCCCATAGTTTAGGAGTGTTTCTATGTAGGCTCTATAAGGATATGTATGGCTAGGTGGCGTGACTAATTTCTGATTAAGAAATATGTCGACTTGGGAAAATAAGGAGTGTAACCAGAGGTTAACGGGTCCAACCACCGAGTTATCATCCCCTGCCTGCGCTCTTCGTTCAATCCTCGCTGTTACGCTAATTAACGTATGTGAAAGATCCACATACTCGTCACCGTGTCCTGATATGACAAACTCCAGTGGAGCGTCGTCGTTCAAAGTGGAAACAGGCTTGTAGTGTATCCACTGACCATTCTCAATGCTCGTTTGCGTAGGTGGAAGCGAGAATAAATCCAGCTCGGTTTTTGCACACTCGCATGATTGTTGGTGCAAGAAAGACATGTTAGGAAAATATATCTTTTCCTGCTATATTTTTCTTTCTTTTATAAGGTTGCTTCGACACACGTCTTTTCTTCTCCTTGATAACGCTCGTCTTACTCGACCGACGTATGGCTTTCAACTGAAGCTTTCGTTTTACAGTCCTGCTGGGATATCCCTCACCCGACATTTTCTGTATTTTGTTTTCTGCTTTTCTCGCTAGATTCTCTCCAGCCTCTATGAGCCGCTTCCGTATCACTCTCTTAAGCGGCTGTCGCTCACCAGCCGACATGTCCCCCAGAACGTTTATACCGGCCTTGAGAGCCTCATGGCCTACAGCGCGGGCGCCGCTTTTAATAAGTGGGAGCACAGAACGAAACAGCCCACCCAGAAAGCTTCCAATACCATGGCCTTTTTGATAACTAACTCCGCGGTATACCGTACCTACACCGTTTCCTACTTGATTGAGGTAGTACCGTGTATAAGGATCGGAATAATTAACTGTCTTCACCATTATTTCCTCTTTCGCGAAAGTGTAGTACTATGACTGATGTCCCATAAAGAAATGGCATGGACTGTCCCGAGTGCGTCCTTAAATCTATCTCTACGGTCTCAAATTCTCTTTTCAACACTGGCAGATAAAAAGGCCTGATGAAAACGTGACTAATGTCGAGAGCGAATTTACTCTGTTCAGCCTCGGTACTCACTATGCGCAAAAGAGGTGCTACTGTGTCACCGATTATTTGTGGTTCCACAATGTCGCAATAAACGAACATTTGGGATGGGTAACCAATGTTGAGAGATGATTTTCGAGCGGATTTTTTCTGCTTTACTAAATCCTCACCAGGCTCAAATCCAAGTTGTAGAGAAAGAATTTCGGACATGGTAATACCGATTGTATTTCCCGCTTGAACAGAAACAGAAACACCGGCGTGTTCGTCGTACACGAATCTAACCAAGTTCTTCAGGGCAATACCCTCCAAGTCTTCATTTATAGCTTTCACCAGGTTGCAGGCGCCCAAGTAATGGCTTTGTGGTATTTTCCTGTAAAATACACTCCCCTTTTCAAGATGGTAAACAGCGTATTCCCTCTGTTTGCCATAAACGTTGCATAGAGTCATTGGGAAGTGAATTTCCGCGAGGGCCACCTCCCACTGACCGTTCAGAGTGATATTTTTCGGCAAGAGACACGTAAATTTCGCTGTTGTATTATTACTGTGACTGGACATTGAGCTGTTACTAGGTAATGTTAGGTAAAATCCCCCATCCATCACGGTTTCCTAATGGATGAAGCCGGTATCCACGAATTAAACTTGACAGGATATCCTTTCCACTTGACAAGTACTTCTTTTCTGACTCCTTTTCCCCGCGTCTTGAGTATTTTATCGATCTTGAACGCCTTTGATGGAGACAAAATAACCCTCTGCAATTCTGACTCGTAAAATGTACCTTCAATAAGTTCATCATGTAAGTCTTTTAATTCGTAAACCACGGGGTCGCGAAGAATTACTTTTGAGATAATAAATATTTCCTCACTCCAATTGGACTTGTATCCTTTACCAAAAGATAATACTTCTCTGCTAATCCTTACTTCATCTCCAACTTTCAAACTATATTTCTGACTCCCTCTTCTTCCATCTCCGTACGTATTTTTCCAAACTTGGAGAATATTATTCTCGCAAACGTCTGACGGAGACATCTTAATTGTGCTGTGTACGGATTTATTATATGAATAAACAATTTTTTGTAGAACATCGACGTACCTATTTGTGGTATTCTTAGTGAAATATCGCCACATCCTAGTTTTAAGAGTTCTGTTAAAACGTTCAACTATAGCCGCTTTCGTATCGGGATTGTTTGAGTGGCAATAGCCAATAGAATTTTTCTTCAAAAATTCCTGAAAAGTTTTATTTATAAATTCTGATCCCTTATCGGTCATAAGCTTGATCGGTTTTCTTTTCGAGTTTTTCAAAATCTTTGAAAAGCTCTCCGTAACGGCCACGCCCGTTTTGGAACGCAGGGGTAAAGCCCAGGCAAATTTGCTGAATGTATCTATGACGGTAAGAATATACTTGTAACCATCGTTCTTCGTTCTCAAGTCTTTCATATCGCATAGGTCGGCCTGCCACAAATCGTCCATGTTATCAACAAGATACTTGTTTCGGCGAAACTTTCGTCTCACTGGTTTATGTAGAGTGTAGGTATCCTGTGTTTGGAGCCATTTAAGGATTTCATTTTTCGGTATGTTTCTAGGAACAGCCTTCCATAGTTTATCTATCCCCGAAAATGACGCAGGATGCTTTGGGTTGTAATATATTTTGGATAGGTTACTATGCAACGATCTTTTCATTTCTTGAAACGGTAAGGAGTCCAACGAAAATTAATTTTTTCCTTCGCGGGGCCTAGAGTTATAGGAGTACTTCTGGTATTCCTTCGTCTCGTCGGAGTTACACTTTCCTTGGCATGTATTCCAACTGAGGAACCGTACCGCCGAATGAGGTTGAAGCGCTGTTGATTGCCTATAAATTCACCAGGAACATTTATCTCAGAGAGGAAAGCCATGAATTGGTCGATTCCCAACGGATCGACGTTTTTTCTTGCTCTCATTGTATCGCCAATGAGATCCGTGATATTTGATCCCGGAACCACACCTCCTTTAATTGTCACGGTACCGTCTGGACTCCACGTTATCTTACCCGTTGATACTAATCGATTAATCAATAACTCTGCTTTTTTCTTATATTTCTGGGGGACGGCTGCGAGCACTTCAGAACGAAGAGGGATAGTAGTTTCCACCCCTTTTTTCGCATCGTTTTCGGCCTCGGCATTATCATCTGTATTTTCAATCAACGGGAGGTTTAATGGTTTTCTTATTTCCCCCGAAAAATGTAGGAAACGATGGAGACATTGTTTATATAGTTTCCACTTCTCGTTGTCAGTTATGGACGGCATATCTAAAATCCTTCTCATTTCGCGATCCAATTCGCTAAGTGTCTGAACGGAGCTGGTCATAGGAACAACGGTGCTCGACATTCGCTGGATAGTTTCTTGAGGCACGAGAACCATTTTCTTTGCGTGTTCCATTATCGGGCCAGGCTAGATAATACACCTCCTACGAGAGGTAGAAGCAAAGGTAAAATGAATCCTCCTGACTGAACGATTGCCTTTTTCTTCTTTTTCCAACAGCCTTTCCTCGAAGCCAAGTCGCGCAATACCCTTCTATGCCGAGATAATCTCCTTTTATCCGCAGGGGAAACGGGGACGGCTTCCTTCAAAACGTTGTCGACAATTTCGCATATAACGCGTATGAGATCGGAATCCGCCGCCTTGAGAATCGCTACTCGCATGGAAGGCTTACAACTGGCGATGAGTCGCAGGATGTCGACGTGTTTGGCTACGCGCCGCGACATTCTGACTGTGCGAGTAATGCGTCATGCTTTCGTTTTATACACGCCAATAACCCCTCTTACTTTTTCGGTTGGTAAAAGTATTGGCTATCATCATCTGGAAAAATTTTTGTTCTGTATCGGTAGGAGTCTGGAGTTGCTTGTTTCAAATCGATGAACAAATAACCATGTGGTTCGTCCGTCGCATCATCATAAGCGTCTTGCAGAAATTTTATATTTTTCGGGAAAATTTGTCTCGCCAAGCTTAAAATTTGACTCCTATCTCTCGGGTTTTTAAAGTAAACTATATAATGGGTATTTAGCGAAATATCTCTCACACCTCTACCCTGATGAAAAATATTTTGCGTCAGGTGTATTACGCTGATATTTCGGTGGTGGCTACCTCTAGAAAACAAGTCAACAATCGTACTAACGCAACTTTCGGTCATGAGATCGTCCAGTGCAATTAGCATTGCCCGTGTCTTATAAGGAATATTTTTTAATTCAGGAAGTCCTTCATGAAAAGAGACGCCCATGCTTTTCAAGGAGTCATAATATGGTTGCCATTCTGAGTAACACCATAATATTTCTGCAAATGCAACATCGAACATTTCTTTCTGAAATTTTATCAAGCGGCTGGTGAAGACAGTCTTACCGCAAGAGGAAGGCCCTGCCACTAGGGCACCGAAGGGATGTTTCAGTCGAGAGTCCATTTTTCGATTGAGAATATTGAAAGGCGGAGCCTTGTTTTATCAACTATCGAAACGCGAGATACACATAAACACACACACACACACACACATTGGACCACTATTATCTGAAATCCCAAGCAGTGTAAGTATGATTCACAGCTTTGTACTAACTGCTTCTTTACAATTGACGTATTCTCTGGTTTTGGTACAAGGCGACCAGCCTTTGCACCTTGAACACTCGGACACACATTTATGTGCATGCAGCCGCGGGGGGGGGAATGTCATCGTCGTAAGAGTACCTTTACCTTTTCTTCCCGTCTTAGTGGCCGCTTCTCTTGTCGGTCCTCCATTGCGTGGTCATTTCCGAGCCGCATGTACATTTAAAATTACCAACTGGGGGTGAAAGGCATCGCATGTGGGGGAACTTGGTGGTATGATGAAGGAATGAAATGCAGAGTTCTCTCGATCAATTTATTAAGTGTTATCTTTAAATTTGTTACAAAAATTCATTTAGGCATTCACCATAACCGTGAACAATCCTCCGTAATAAATTGTTCTTGCACGCATCGCACTGGTCACAATAGCACGAGGGGGAGGTGCCAATATCGCCTAAATTTTCCGACACTGTCGAGATACTATTTGATATGGTCCGATACTTTTTTGACGCCTCCCCCACTATGTGGAAGACACACTGGTGACACGGCACACAATTGCACTCACTTGGGGTAGGTGAGATGATTAGCTCCGCTGGTAGTAGCTGGAGACTGCTCTGACTCCCGGCGCTTGTATCGGACACCCCCGCTTCTTCTGGCACATCGGTTGTTATGCCGACAATAACCGTGTCTGCAGAGCTGTTGACCCCGTCTATGGAAGATGCCACCGTTTGATTCGGGGACCAGAAGCCCGATGGAAAATCCCGATCAGCGGTGATAGGGGTGGAGCTACGGAACTCCTCAGCCGGCGGTGACTCTCCATATTCCGAGTAGTCCGAATCCCATGAATACTGGTCGAGGGCCTGGATCTGAAATAAAGATTTCATTAAATTCACCATTACCAAATGTACGAAGTAATTGAGCATCAAATTGGAAAGAAATTACCCTCGCAAAATTATCACCGAATAATGAAATTGCAATTTGCCTACCTCGCGATCGATCTCCTCGGCGGTGTAATTCTGCTCCTTCGAGTTGTTCATAGTGATGTAGTTCAGCTGTGGAAAGAAACTCAGCCGTGAAGGAGCTGTTGATGAATGAACCTTTTCTTGACGTCCCAACAATCCGCGTGAAAAATCGCGAAGGAGACGAGCTCCCTCGGCCAATCAGCGTGCAGAAGAGGTTGGAAGAGAGAGAGAGGGGGAGAGAGAGCGTTCGTCCGTCCCTTTCCGATGTCTATCAGAACCTCGTTAGGAGGGTCTTAGCGGTCGCGCGAATGCCATTTGTCAATTTCTGCAACTTCTCTCATTTGCTGGTTTCGCTATAGTGTCGTAGATAGGAATGTGTGATCAGTCGACATAATCACGAGGAGAATTGGAAATGGTGGGAAAATTTTGTGTAGCAATTAGGAGAAACTATGGGTGTGTATTTTCAGCGTGATCCTCGAGGGATGACAGTGTAAATAAATTCAGCTAGGTCTCAGAGATCTTCCATTATACAGCATTGGAGTCTCTGACCTCGCAGTAAGGACCTCCGAGTGGGAGATTGCTATTGGAATTGCACGTGTGAGGGAGATAGAGAGAGAGAGATGGGAAAATTCCTTGATTATCTGTTATTACTTCCGTGCCTTTTAGGTGCTATGATTGATGCAATTAGTCTTAACGACGAAACGATCCAAAAACTATCGTGAGAATATATTTATACATATAGTTTTAAATCGGGAGAGTCGTTCACCTCCCAATAACCGCTTAAAAGGCTATTTGACACATCGTTATTTCATAAAAGGGCCACTGCTTTGAGTTGTTACCTCATTTGGCTATTTACAATCGGCAGATAGTGGCTCTTACTTGTGCATCTACGACGACTTCGTAGCCATACTGCATTCCAGCGTCAATATTGTCACCAAAAACACTATCGGACTTGTCTGCGGAGTCATTCCTGAAGCTACCTCTAAATTTCGTGCATAATTATTCTCGAAAGTTAACGAACTTCACCTCTCGTCACTCTCTTTAGGAATTCCCTGATTCCAGCATCTGGGAGTTACCATACTATTTCAAACTCATCAAGATAATTCCATAAACTCTCACACCCACCATCATCGTCATCATTAGTTAGCTTGCTAGTGTCATAAGCAGTATTACCCCATTACCCATTAGCAGGGCATTCTGCTAATCGATCGACACCAGAATAGTGGTTTTCCAGATGTCAATATAATATGCTATGAGGGAATGAGGCGAACGTTGCACGAGAAATGCTCATAGATCATTCCTTATAGATAGGACAGCGGAACCACCCCCGACCTTCACACCCACCTCTCTCTCTCGCTCCCTCCCTCTCCGGGATCGGTAGAAAGACATTCTGGTGAAAGGCTCCAATAAAGCCCGGTCCAATAGCGGTAGACTTTCTCGGTCGGGGGAGGGGCGGTGGACGCGGGAATTTCTGCTGAGGACACTCCCGCGTTAAACTGGTGCTTGAGTGACAGGTGTATTTCCATCTAACTTGACCACGAACAACTAAGAGAGTAGTTTCCACATCATGACTGACAAGAGCACAGAGTTTATTAAATCAGAAGAGGAAGATAATTGCCATGTAAGTATTCTATCACATCGCATTTGTTTTAATTACGTGCATATTTTATAACTTAATCAGGGATAATTATAAACCATGTATCATATTTTTAATTTATTAGGATGGCGTATACTACGGATTTAATGAATACACCCGTGACCATCATGACGAATTCAGGTGCTCCGCCCCACTGGACAAAGAGTTTCCAGACCCTTTCTAGTCCCCCAAACACCCCGATATATTCTGCCAGAGCTCCAACATGGACGAGATCAATAGCAGTGCAGAAACGGTAATAGTGGGATCCGAGAGTAATGCACACCACACATTATTCAATTACTCCAACATCAGCACTGATAGTGAATCCAGTCTCCTAATTTCCATAGATCTCTCATTCCCAACCAGTGACACCCAGTGCGAATGCTCAGAGTGTGATACGGGTGTCGACAGAATATTAAATAATATAATAGTGACATACCCCAGTGTGATACAAGACAATATTAAAATCACTGGATAAGAAAGGTGTACTTGTTCATATACGCAATTTCATGTATGTACTCAATTTGCTAATCAAATCATTCCAATGTTAACTTGTTTTCGAATCTACGTTAATTGTTTTCATGTATGTACTCTACTTATTACCATTTTCATCTCCATGCGCTGGTTATTTAAATACTAATATTGAAATCATTCTGAAAAATGTGTACGTGAAACAAACATTATTCATTCAATCATTCAGTGAAGTTGCACTCAATTTACTAATTCAGTCGATCCAATGTTAATTTGTTGTCGAATCAGTGTTAATAAATTTTCATGTATGTACTCAATTTGCTAATCAAATCATTCCAATGTTAACTTGTTTTCGAATCAACGTTAATTGTTTTCATGTATGTACTCTACTTATTACCATTTTCATCTCCATGCACTGATTATTTAATTTCATGTATGTATGTACTCAATTTCTACCTCTAACAATAAACGTGTAAAATTAATCTTCAGCATTATCCATTCTCATCTCCATCATGTCCTACAAAGTATATCCACGTCTGTGTATACGAGAAATCCCGCGATACTGCGTAATTAAAGATCGGGAAAACGTGAAAAGGAGGGCGGGGAGACCTGGGTTCGACCACAGCTCAAACCATCAAGCAATGAGAGGGGCGGAAGACTCTGGTCAATCGGCGGGACAACTCCACTGGGCCGAGGGACTGCTTATGAAACAATTAGGGCCTCCATGCTAAGTTGGGTTCCATAAGATCCTGCCCAAGATATCATTAGCCCCCTACTCCGCCATAGTGCCCCAAGACGCTGGGTTGGGTTCCCATGGTCCTACCCCAAGTAATTGAAATACCCCTCTACGTCTTCCCCAACCCCCCATCTCCGCCATAATGCCCCAAGACAATGGGTTCCCCCGGGCACGCCATCCTGCCACAAGAGGTCACTGAACTCCCCCCACCCTACTACACCTCCCCCACCCCCTCTACTCCTCCCCCACCCCCTCTACGCCTCCCCCCACCCCCTATCCCGCCATAGTGCCCATACTTCTACTAGCCTCATAACACAAAATTCTCTTATCGACCAGAGGGACATATATGTCCCAACCTGTATCTCAAGAACTATAAAAGATATCACTTTAAAACAAAGATTTTTGAAATCTATGCATCAATTTGTACATAAATTGATGAATGAAACAGCAAAAATTGGCCTACAACCCTAATGGTCTTTAAAGGGCTAGAGATAGTACTAAAAATGTGGATTTTTTTTATGTGCTACTTAGGCAAGTGAATTATCGAAATTTGAAGTAGTGCCCATAAATGTATAAATACCCAGCTCTTTTTTGTTTAAAAGTCCTTAGTCCATAGTACTTTCAAGTTTTGTCGGAAAGTTATTATTAGGACGATTATGGGAAGTAGCCGTCAATTTGTGGAAGTCCATTTTGTAATATCGAATTAAAGACTGCAAATCTGCTGTCTTTACTTCAACCGGTTTCTCCAGACGGTATCATCATCAGCACTGGTTTTAGTACCTGATGATACTATAGTGTACTATACTATAGAGTAGGCTAAATGTAGTCTGAACTTTCGATGAGTGTTAGTAGCAGAAGTATAGTATCAATAGGGCTAGGAATGAGTGGGTCATGAAAGAATGTGGGTTCGATACTGCTCCAGTAATAGACAAATGTGATGGTTGTGCTTTGTTCATTTCGCCATGTTGAGGTAATGGATGATTGTCGATAGACGAGACAGTTATTTAAGAGTTAAATGAATGGTGTGAGAGGTAGGGGTGGACAGAGAAAGTGGTTGTTGAAGGGGAGGAATGAATTATAGGAGTCTTAGGAACTGGAGAGTGTGAATGAAGCAATGTATATTGGAGTAAATAGAGGCGAACACCTTTTTAAAGGTTTGCAAGCCTGTCAGAGTGGACGAAGCTGTTGTAGTAGAGCAAGGTATACAAGCATATCATTATAAGTATTACTTTTCGACTGCGCCTATCTCGGAAGTGAATGGTATGATTACAGGCATGTTAAAGAAGATTTGGAAAGAATAGAATAAATAATTTTTAAATTTGTTTAAATGCATTTCAAAACATTTTCAAATATATTTCAAAATATTTTCAAATATATTTCAAAACATTTTCAAATATATTTCAAAATATTTTAAATATATTTAAAATAATTTAAACTTTTTAATTTTAAATTATTCAGTAACTTGAACTAAACATACAAAATAAAGAATATCGCCAAGAAAGGCTAGTTTACAGATAGGCCACTTTCATTGGCTCGCGCATTTTTGATTGACCACTGGACATAATTTGATAAAATTATTTGTTATCTGCTTATGTTTCTCCCTAACCATTTCTCATCTATATAGTTGTGGCAACAGCTAAAGATTGAGCATCAGTACAGAACGTTAACGTTTGCAGAAGAAGTGCAAGTTGTGAAAAAGCTTGACTCCATCGCATCGATCGGTAAATCGTTTGTCTGAAACATACACCGAGGGATCTTCAACAGTGTAACCATATAACACATTTACAAGCAGAAAGAGATAATCCTAAAAATTTTACAGCTAAATTGACACGAAGATATGGGCAGCAGAGAGAAGAACTATGATAGGCGATTTAAATGTTGATTTTACATCGCGTGGTTAATTCGATTGGTTCGAAGTGAGGGGCTTAGTCAGTAAGGACGGCTAAATGCTAATGAAGCAGACTCAATTATTTCAGAAACAAATATAATCTAAAAGGTGTAATGTGGGAAAGTTTGCGGCCATGGAAGAGTAGAGTCAGTTCTAAAACACGAGTGCTTCAAATTGTGGCCTGCTTTGAGGCTTGATGTAATATCAAAAAAATGGAATTTTAAAGGCTTTCATGTTTAAAAGGATTGGAGTTGGTTGACTTTGCAAACAGCATCCATAACCCTGAATTAAAGGAAATGGAATTGGTAAATTAAGAGGCATGGATAGATGGCGACCATGATAGTGCTCACCGAACAACATTTCACCGATGATGAAATCACTGAAATGGTACTTCGTAACAATAAGTTAGAGCGGAGTTGAAGATGAAGAGGCTAAAATAGTTCAAGGAAGACTACCTACAATTAATCTTTAAAGAATCTTTAAATTAATCAATTAATCTTTAAAGAATCATCCAGTGCGGTCGCCCCGGACGTAGAGATGATCGGCATTTCACACGAAACCACGAGTTCACATCGCGCTGAATCAGCTGATAACATATCAAGCACGGCAGAAAAATATGTTGCGAGAAGCACAGTATAAGAAATATCAAATTTTTCATACCCTTTTCCAATTATAATATTACAATTTTAATAATATTACCTTAAACTATATAGGTATTTTTCCCGTCTCATAAGGATGAGAATTTATTTGAAAATTGTAATGAGCTCAAAACTTTTGAAGTACCACAAGGGCAATCTCATTCACACAAATTATTGATAAAAAACTGATCGCCAAACCTAAGTGATCGACGAATACAAAATGTTCCCAAGAAATTTCAAGGATAAAATCCGCTACGCTACTTTCAAGCTCCTTTTCATCCGCGGAAATTAATTTATTCAGGATAGTTATTTAATTTCTAGCAGAGCGAAAGATAGGCATAAGTTCTTTGATTTCTAGCAAAAGAGTTAGCGGTAGAGCGTCAAGACTATTGTAGGAAAGTCGAGAAAATTGAGAGGGAACATCAGACACTCGAAAATATCTTTCGAGATGTTCGGTGGCAAATAGCGGCTATCATTTGAAAATCTGACATATTTGAGTGATAATAGAACAAGAAATAGATGCTCGAAAAACTTTTTCTTAATATGAAAACGCTCGAGAAAGAAAATCATTTACAAATGAAGGGTAATTACTTTCTCCAATTCCCAGTTTTCCCTCGCCATGGCCCTCCTCATCGATGACGAAGATCTTGCTGTACCTACGTCATAGGTGAGTTGAATAACTGCCTCCTATAATCAATTCAAACCATTAAGAGATGAAACCGCATTTCTCCCTTAATTATCCATAATATAATTGAAAATGTAACCAGAATATTTTAATTTACATCTTTTTGAAGTCAATATTTGGCTCCATATGATACAAACTTATCGGATTATGGTTTCTCCTAAAGTTTATTTAAAAATGGATAATTTTTCTGGAGTAGTTTCGTCGTAAATTTATTGAATTCTAAAGGTTATTGAAATTTCTCAATAGGAAATAGTATCAAAAAATCCTAATTTATTTCTACGAAGTAGAAAAAACTGTAAATAAAATTCCATAAACATAGGCCTTCGCCACCTTTTGCAATGAAACATATCAGTATTTACTAACCAAGGAGCCACTGAAATCGTTCTATATTTTAAATGGAATCTTGAGAAATATGTACAAGAATGTATGTAAAACGTACAAGGTGTTAATATAAAGTAATCAGAATGATAGCATGTTTTCGATCATGCTTCACTGGTGACGTGCCATAAAATAAAAGTTCATAACTAACCTCTAATGACAATTTCTAGAGGAATTATTTTACAATATCCGTGAAGTGATTATAAATGTCAATGAAAGTGTAAAACTCACCAATCGCGAACATAGGTACTATCTTTTGAGAAGAGGCGCGTATTACTACCAAGCCTTTTCCTAATTGTGAGAAGAATCTAATGACCCTCTACCCACTCTGAGCCGTCACTGCCGCACCAACGAATGAATAGGAGGCACGCCTACACAAGTCGGGTGCTCCAAGATAGAAACAGGGAGAGAAAATAAATGTGCGGGAGGGAAATAATAACGGGAGTAGGGGATGATCGCTCACCTGTCTCTGGTTTCCTCCATTTATGACGAGCGCTCTAAAGTTCTTCCTCGATTGATATGCCGGCGAGTCGACTCCCGACATGCCATGAGGATAAAGGCGGATTGCACACTCTCGACTACAGACAGACACACTGTACCGCAGCACACGAATAAACTCGGGACAGTGGAACGTCAGAATGAAACAAATGATGGCCGGATTGCGCCCAGAGTGAGAAGGAGGGAATTTAAAAACAGGGCAGGTAGGGAAATTAAATAGGCCTACCTCCCGATTGGTGCCGACATACCCTATATCAAGTTTGGAGAGTGCCACAACAATTTCGCATCAAACGTATTAGAACAGCGCCAACAAGAGCTTGTCAACAACTTAGGCAATTTCTTTGACATTGCAACGCCGGTGCGCTTCAATTAATGAAAATAATGGAAGACAGAATCTTTTTACAGTGACAGAGAGAACCAGGTAGGCTGGCTCACTTAGCTTGGATTGGGCAAATAGCTGGCTAATAAAGTGGAAACGGCTCGACTCTGATATATCGACGAAGAAAAGCAACGTGCTACATATTTTTCCACGCCAACTCCTTTGATATCATATTACGATCCATAAACACAACGATTCATCCTCTTATTCTAATGGAAATGTAATGCTTCTAAAAGAAGATTGATAAACATACAAACCGGAAACAGCAAATGATACGCGGACAAATATCATTGCTCCAAATTTTGTAGTAGCCCTGTATACATGTCCGTTAATTATGAAAGATTTCTCTCTCACCACGCAATGCGCTAGGGTTCACGAAGAGTTCTCCACAATATCTCCATCGTTTGAATATTGGAAGAACAATCCCAACGGCCGATTTAACAGATTGAATTTCGAGTGCTAACGATTAATTTGTGTGTTACATTTTGGCCAATTATCACCTATTGGATGTAAACTGTTTCTGGACTTATGTGCATTATCCTAAGCTATCCAAGGCATGTGATGTACTATTCCAAGCCTCATATCACGTTCAGGACTTACGACCGAGTCTCGGAATATAATCTGTACAAAAGTCCATTACTGTATGTATCAAAATTCAGTGCATTAGGTTTACTACTATTTACGGTTCCAAGGCACTGGAGATTCGAATATCCTACATTCGTACATAAGAAAGAACAAACTATAAATCTACACCACACTGTAATTGTCACACGCGGAAAAAATAAAGGAGCAGACAAAAAATATTTCCAACGAAATAATTTCGTTTTGATACATAACGTTTCATCAAAGTAATTGCTAAATCTTTAATTTCATGTAATGTGTTTTCGGCATCACATCATTCTCCAACTGTAAGAGGTAGTGATTCTTTGGAAACACCTTACCCTCAGGTACCTTTAAAGGAATGTGACGTCATCATCTTCGCTTCAATGAGATATATTTTTAAAGGCTCCTTTGTCACCATAGTGCTAAAATATCCATGTCATAAATCAAACACTTATATTTAATACTAACACTTATTATGCATTAATGTTTATTTAAGATTCCTCCAAAAATAAAAATTATTTATTTACTTTGTTGCCTAAGCGATTCTCCGGTAACATCAACGTAGGAGTATTTTGACAACGAGTCCTTAGATACGGAAATCATACGCTTGTACCAATCGTACTGAGCAGTGTGCAAACATTCTCTAGCAGAGCAAAACTTTTCTCTTTTTCTCATTTAAATCCTTTATATCCTTTATCTTTTATCTTCTTTATCCTTTATATACTTTATCCTTTAAATCCTAAATACTTTTATCCCTTATCCTATACATCCTCTATACTTTATATCCTCTATCTTTTTCTACTCCATACCCTTTTCCCTTTTTTTCTAGTTCATTCAGAGAACAACTCCCAGGAATGTGCCTGCTCGACGGGTGCCGGTGAGTAAAATGTGCTTCTTATCTCATTAACTAACGTTACAGAACCCTAAAACACAGTAAACTCGAAAGCCATCGTTGCCAATTGGCATGTGTATCTTTCAACGTAATATATATGAGAATATGAAAAATTAGGAAGACATTAGTACTATAAGATGACCATATAACGGCTAAAACTTATTTAAGCGGTCAAATTCCCAATAAATATGAAGTATGCACCTAATTTTACTTTCGTTTGTTTCAATCAGCTTGCGTGAAATGTTTTAGTTTTTCAGCACTCAGTGACCAAGAAGTATAAATCCGGAATAATCGTCAATACTGAAATGTGGTGAAGTGTCCATTTTAAATGAAACATTATGAAAAATTTTTCTTAAACCTGTTACTTTAAATTGTCGAAATATCAATGTGCAAGTAGTGCTGGTCTTTAAAAAACTTCATGCAAGTCTGCGAATAAATAATGTCTATTGCCTTGTCATTTAATTCCTTTGATATACGACGCGGTCATTTCCTCAAAACGCCTTAAAGCCATAAACTTCTCCCAAGTCAAGACCAGTGTTCGGAGTTAAATTTTATAAGTTCGGAATTAAATGTAACCATTAAATTAAATAATAATTTAATGGTGAAATGTTATAAGTTTAATTCATCGCCCAGATCCTTATATAAATCATTAATTGTGATAAAAAGCTTCGTGAAAAAAACTAGGAAACATTGTATGCTTTCATTCATTTCGGAGAAACAAGACCAGAGAAATAAACTGCTATGTATGCCCTATAGCTAAATTGTTTGAGAAAGTTAATTTACAAATAAGGCATTCATGCCATGAAGATATTGTCCATACAATAGAAAACAACAAATGGATTCAATCATTTCGAAAAGAATATTTCATTTAAAAGCAACAAAAAGACGATTTGATGATTTGCTACAAATAATGTATTTCCATACCATAATAAACTTTTTTCACAGAAAAACAAGTGCATAGTTACAGAATGGAATAAAATCAAATAATGGTATTGAGAGCTCATTAAGGAAAAATAAAAGGTTTTCCTCCACATTCAAAATTTCGTTTCAAGAATAAAATAGAAATAATAACTTTATTCAGAATTAAGTTATCGTAGCATATAAATACGTATTTGAATGTGTGCTAATAGTTTAAAAACTTTTTTCGCATACAGGCTGGCGGTCCACTCTGCGAGAAAGAAGTATCGTCGTTGGACGAGAGGCAATAAGGTCGCTCCTGAGCTCCCAGGTAAGATGACCTTAGTGTTCATAGTTCTCCGTTTACTCTTCCGCCATCAAGGAATTTAAATCATTTAGAATCGGTCACACCTTCTCAAGACTGATATCAAAAATAAGTGCATTAGGTGACATTGCGAACAACTGTAAATTTCATTCAAAACTCCTTCCTGCTTGCTAAAACAGTTTAGATCGTATTGTTCCTACACCATTCATTTTTCAACATATATTTAATTCAATTTCACACATTATTCACACAGTAAAATATTCTTGTAAAGGACACAAGGTGAACAATCGAATTCAGCATGAATTTATATTTGAAAAATGGGATGAATTTCACTGTGAAGTGTACTGTACACATGGTCACGGCATCATAACAATGCCAAAAAACTACTTTCTACCACAATTTTACGGTATCATACTGTAAATCATTGTACTATGATGAAAATTATGAACAAAGTATTAAGCTAATCGAATTAAACGGTACCCGTTAGCATAATTAAACAGTTAGCTTCTCAACTACATGGAAGTCATCTTCTTGTTCACATAAGATTTTAAGAGCCTAATCTATTTTTTCAATGAAGTCACCACTACCGACTTCAGAAGTTATTGTATTAAAAAGTCAAACATGACCTCCGCATATCAAAACATTTAAGCAAATGTTGTGGTTCCCTAAGTAACATTTCCGTCTCTTTGCCAAGTTCATATCTTAAAAATCAAATCAATGGTTTTCGAAGGTGATGATAATCCGGTAGCCAGTTCTTAAGGTTCTTATTAAATTAATTCCTCAATTTACATTTCAGTGGGTCCAGACGTCTTCAGGCCCTGCCCGGCTTTCGAGCGACGGTTGATAGGGTGAGAACATATATGACTTTTTATTATTATATTATATTTATTATTATTCTAGGTTATATTTATTATTATTCTAGGCTATATTTATTATTATTCTAGTTAACTCGATAAACGCTGAACAGCTCAGATCAAGAGATAATTGAAATTTAAATCGTGCACTGCATATTATTAATGTTACCCTGTTCATATTTTAGTCGTGTTAACAACGTGCGATTTCCTTTTAATTCCACCAGGTCTCGGATCCCCAGCGCCTCATCAGACAACCCCAGGCGGAAGAGGATTAAACGTACAGGGAAGGTTTTATGTACGTGTGCGTGCGTTTGCGTGTATGTGTGTGTGTTTGCGTGTGCTTGAGTGTGTGAATGACCCATTAATGTTGCATTTCAGGTGACATGACACTCCAATAGATGAGGGTAAGTTATGGAGATACTCCACTTCTATTTTAAATAATTTACTAATAATTTTTGAAAGACCTCAGTGAAATTCAGAGTTTCATTTGTCGAATGTCATCGTTTTTATCTCCGGGAATTTCTAATTCATATTGGGTGTATCATCGTATTTCAGGAGTAATTTCATCGCAACGCCGGAGAATAATATGCTGTAAGGAAAGCAATGCGGCAATATGTGGCTGATGATACATACTGACCATCCTCCCTTCAGAATGCAGTCCTGAGAGTGATAGAAAACTTACATTTTGAATTACTCCTGTTCTGCTGACGGTTTCTGCAAGGATTCTCTACACCGTGATGCTTGAACCTCGCTAAATTACTAAAAGCAATATGTGAACCGGAACATAATAGAAGACTACAAGGTAAAGTAGTTTTAACGGTATAGGAATAAGTTGAAAAAGGAATATAAAATTAATGTCATGAAGTTCACTGAGGAGAAGTTTCCTTCAATGTTGTGCTTGGGCTTTGTTGAAGTGTTCCTAATGCAAATTTTATTTTGTACTGTTTCTTTAAACTTGGAGTGACAAATATTCTTTGATCTTTGTAGGATATATAATCACCTGATGGTGACGAAGAGCATGCTTCCCCTGGAAAAAGGAAGGCAGCTCATCCTAATTTTCCTTATTTGGAGTTCCAACTGAAAGAACTTCCAAACCAAAGACCTTCTAGAAACCAGGGTAGGCCAGTCGAGACCCAGGACAAAAGTTCAGGTGCAGATACCAATCGTGAGTACCATAGAAATTTATGTACTTTTATAGCCATAAAATGACCATAGTTTTCACTGGGAAAACATTATGCACATTTAACATGATAGCTTTCTATTTATTTTACTTCTAGGACCACTGAAGAAGACGGACACACAAGTGCATTTGTGACTCTTCGGCACATAACTCGGTGATAATTGACTGGTTCTAGCAATGCAGAATGAGGCTTAGTAATTAAAGATGAAAATAAGTGTAAAGCGTAAAATAGTATGTAGGAAATAAAGAAATGTTCTTACCCTAACATAGTGTTCAGAAAATTTATTTTTCAAGAGGAATTTACTCTCCGTTATACCTTTAGGCTTTTACTTGGACTATTTTTGGCGTGAAATGACCACTGCCGTCGAAGCACCCATAAAACACAAATTATTTTTTAGTGTTTATACCATCCATGAATCTACTTCTGTACTACCTATTCGATTACATTAAATCGCTCAACCCCATTACATGATGACTACCTACAATGGGTTCCACTAAAGTTTATTTATTATCCTCCCTACTAGTTCACTTTTAAGACAACGTGTTAGTCTGTATCCAGGTGAATGATTTACATTTGTATACATTTATAGTAAGTAGTTTTAGGTAGCACTGACATTTAACAGTCGAAAATTTACGATTTGCTCATGCATCAATTATTATTTAAGTGACTAAATACTCTTGCACTAAAGATTTGAATGCTGCATTGGGTCTTGGACAACATAATATTCTCTCATAATATGTTTCTTACTCTGATGTATTACTGTATAGAGATACTGGAAATATAAACTTATTTTTGGCAGTAACTATCATCAATTTTTGTTCAATACAGTTGAGCACCCTTAATCCGGGAACACCCATTATCCGGCAATTTTGCCACCCGGTGCTCAGTGGAAAATGCCAAAACGTCTTTACACCCAAGTAAAAAAATATAGAAAAATGATTTCTATATATTTCAAAATCATTTTAAAGTCAAAAAGTCATAAGATAGCCAAATTCATGATTTTTCATCATTTTAAATTAATTAATTAAGTACTGCTCTTTTAATGTTCTGTATCATTCTTTCATTCGGTCGAAAACATGCACAGGACAACTGAGACATTTTCATTGCATAAAAAGGTGTTGCAAGCATATTTTGATATCATTTCAAAATTATTTTTAAATGAGCCACTAAATTATGATGAAATTCTTTTATAATAATATTGTAATAATCTTAGGATTCTTTAAGGACAGGAGGATGGGTGGGAGTGAAAGTGCATCTGAAATGTGGTTTTAAACGCGATTCTCGATCTTGGAAAGCGATTCAACATCGGTCCACGGATGGTTCTTTCAATTGCACTTACTTTTTCAGCAAGCGCATCATTGACCTCATTTGAAGTGACCAAAAATATCATCTCATTTAGCACTTTCTCTGTGATCAGCTAGGTACGCTGAGATTGTAATACGATAGTTTTAGTGGCTTTAGCTTACTTAAAATTGGAATTTCATAATTTTTTAAGTTCATTAGATAGATTCAAGAAAAAAATGTTTGATTGGCTTGTTTCAAGACCTTTTTATTCTTTGCAGGAATTTTTTTAAACCAAAATATAGAAGTGAAATAAATAGGATAAACAAGTTATGTTTGGTGTCCATAAATTAAATCACAATGTATAAGTTGATTTTTTCTGTTATTAATCCGTGTGTAAATCAAATTTTAAATGTTAATGTATTATATATTGCATACTGTTTCAATGAGAAGTCTGCTTGGTTGTTATAAGTGTTGTCAAAGTTTAACAGAAATTGTATTTAAATTTTGTGTAATGGTTTTATTTCAACTTGTAAATAGCAATTATTCGTATCATTATTGATTTAATGTTGAATCTTTGCATATATATGCTTGACTTTGTCTATTGCTGTTAAGGCCTAACGACAATAAAATCTTTATTATTATGAAGTAACCGAGAATTCTTGCGGTTCTGAGGAATTGGGTGATATTATTTTTCAGCAAAGTGAATTATATACAAAACAGAGAGGCATTTCATTCAAAACTGACGTCCAAGAGATCCGTGCGTTTTTCGGGATGAATATGGTAATGGGTTATCTTATTATTTGGATTATCTTGATATCTGGTTATTTGGATTATCTTCTGGTTCCAAGACTTAGAGACTATTTAACAATCAAGTTGCGGTGGCCAACCCTAGCGATGGCTTGCAGGGTATCGTGTAGGTGTAGATTTAGACTATTGGTCCTCTGACCATGACATGCTAGTGACATAAAATGCCAATGTAATGCCTCGAAAGCGGTTTGAAGAGTGATCAGGTTTGCGTAACATTTTGTAACAATGAAGTGATGCTTCCCAGAAGCCACCATAATTATGATAGAGCTTTCAAAGTACGACCCCTGATTCGTCACTTTAATCGATGCCTCCAGAATGCACGGAAATCAAGCAAACAGCAGTCAGTAGATAATCATATGATACGATTCAAAGAGTTAACATCATGAAGAATTGTACAAAAAAGTAAACCCATAATGTGCGGTTTCAAGATGTGGTGCAGATGCGATTCAAAATCTGGCTATTTGTATCAATTCGACTTATATACTGGCAAGAAAACAGACACAACATGAGAGCGTGGTAACCATGCTGAATAAACCGCCTGCCAATTGTTTTGCGAGATTTACCTAGACGACTTGTTCAATTCACCGTTACTACAGTTGAAATCTCAGCAACAGCAAATACTCATATGTGGAACAGAAAACTTATACCAAAGAATCTCAAGCAGGAATAAGACTTGAAACGTGGTGAAAGCCAAATGCTTTCATCAATTGGTATAACTTGTGTCAAGTGGATGGATAACATATCTGTAGTAATGTTCTCTAATTTTCTGAATTCCAGCACATCACTCACTGTGTCTTAGGCAACAAGAAATGTATAAAAGATACAAATTCCTTGCCCAGAGATAGAGATTTCCCACAACAAATTTATGGGCGGCGTCGATCTCATGGACCAGAAAAAGATTACCTACTTACGAAGTCGACAGCAAGGCAAAGATAAAGTACTACTTTCGAATATTTTTCAACTTGATGGATATAGCTGTGAACAACGCTCACTGTATTTATGTGCAGCTGCATCAATACGTGAAACCCCAGTATGAGGCCATATCGCCTCTGTAGTACAGGCAACTCATCGCTAGATTCCTCATCGGACATTGTACAAATAGGAAGAGAAGTCTCCAAGCAACTCCTGTCCGGAGCATCATACCAATCTCTCACCCTCAACACAAGTTATTAAAAATTGAAAAACGGAAGAGGTGCTAAATGTGCAAAGGAAAGAATTGAGAATCGTCTCACGGAATATTACCCAAAATGAGAATTTCACTGGTTTCATCAGAAACATTCAACTGCTTACTTATAAAAGTAATTTCTTCACAGTAATAATTGGATCTTTCTCCGTTAAGGAAAAATATTGAGTAGCTTCAGCTACCTCTAATAAACCCGATACAGGCCTAAAGCGGAAAATGTATGAAATGAGCATTTTGGCCTAGGTATGCAAGCCTCATAACACAAAATTCTCTTATCGACCAGAGGGACATATATGACCCAACCTGTATCTCAAGAACTATAAAAGATATCACTTTAAAACAAAGATTTTTGAAATCTATGCATCAATTTGTACATAAATTGATGAATGAAACAGCAAAAATTGGCCTACAACCCTAATGGTCTTTAAAGGGCTAGAGATAGTACTAAAAATGTGGATTTTTTTTATGTGCTACTTAGGCAAGTGAATTATCGAAATTTGAAGTAGTGCCCATAAATGTATAAATACTCAGCTCTTTTTTGTTTAAAAGTATGCATAGTACTTTCAAGTTTTGTCGGAAAGTTATTATTAGGACGATTATGGGAAGTAGCCGTCAATTTGTGGAAGTCCATTTTGTAATATCGAATTAAAGACTGCAAATCTGCTGTCTTTACTTCAACCGGTTTCTCCAGACGGTATCATCATCAGCACTGGTTTTAGTACCTGATGATACTATAGTGTACTATACTATAGAGTAGGCTAAATGTAGTCTGAACTTTCGATGAGTGTTAGTAGCAGAAGTATAGTATCAATAGGGCTAGGAATGAGTGGGTCATGAAAGAATGTGGGTTCGATACTGCTCCAGTAATAGACAAATGTGATGGTTGTGCTTTGTTCATTTCGCCATGTTGAGGTAATGGATGATTGTCGATAGACGAGACAGTTATTTAAGAGTTAAATGAATGGTGTGAGAGGTAGGGGTGGACAGAGAAAGTGGTTGTTGAGGGGAGGAATGAATTATAGGAGTCTTAGGAACTGGAGAGTGTGAATGAAGCAATGTATATTGGAGTAAATAGAGGCGAACACCTTTTTAAAGGTTTGCAAGCCTGTCAGAGTGGAGGAAGCTGTTGTAGTAGAGCAAGGTATACAAGCATATCATTATAAGTATTACTTTTCGACTGCGCCTATCTCGGAAGTGAATGGTATGATTACAGGCATGTTAAAGAAGATATGGAAAGAATAGAATAAATAATTTTTAAATTAGTTTAAATGCATTTCAAAACATTTTCAAATATATTTCAAAACATTTTCAAATATATTTCAAAACATTTTCAAATATATTTCAAAACATTTTCAAATATATTTCAAAACATTTTCAAATATATTTCAAAATATTTTAAATATATTTAAAATAATTTAAACTTTTTAATTTTAAATTATTCAGTAACTTGAACTAAACATACAAAATTAAGAATATCGCCAAGATAGGCTAGTTTACAGATAGGCCACTTTCATTGGCTCGCGCATTTTTGATTGACCACTGGACATAATTTGATAAAATTATTTGTTATCTGCTTATGTTTCTCCCTAACCATTTCTCACCTATATAGTTGTGGCAACAGCTAAAGATTGAGCATCAGTACAGAACGTTTACGTTTGCAGAAGAAGTGCAAGTTGCGAAAAAGCTTGAGTCCATCGCATCGATCGGTAAATCGTTTGTCTGAAACATACACCGAGGGATCTTCAACAGTGTAACCATATAACACATTTACAAGCAGAAAGAGATAATCCTAAAAATTTTACAGCTAAATTGACACGAAGATATGGGCAGCAGAGAGAAGAACTATGATAGGCGATTTAAATGTTGATTTTACATCGCGTGGTTAATTCGATTGGTTCGAAGTGAGGGGCTTAGTCAGTAAGGCCGGCTAAATGCTAATGAAGCAGACTCAATTATTTCAGAAACAAATATAATCTAAAAGGTGTAATGTGGGAAAGTTAGCGGCCATGGAAGAGTAGAGTCAGTTCTAAAACACGAGTGCTTCAAATTGTGGCCTGCTTTGAGGCTTGATGTAATATCAAAAAAATGGAATTTTAAAGGCTTTCATGTTTAAAAGGATTGGAGTTGGTTGACTTTGCAAACAGCATCCATAACCCTGAATTAAAGGAAATGGAATTGGTAAATTAAGAGGCATGGATAGATGGCGACCATGATAGTGCTCACCGAACAACATTTCACCGATGATGAAATCACTGAAATGGTACTTCGTAACAATAAGTTAGAGCGGAGTTGAAGATGAAGAGGCTAAAATAGTTCAAGGAAGACTACCTACAATTAATCTTTAAAGAATCTTTAAATTAATCAATTAATCTTTAAAGAATCATCCAGTGCGGTCGCCCCGGACGTAGAGATGATCGGCATTTCACACGAAACCACGAGTTCACATCGCGCTGAATCAGCTGATAACATATCAAGCACGGCAGAAAAATATGTTGCGAGAAGCACAGTATAAGAAATATCAAATTTTTCATACCCTTTTCCAATAATAATATTACAATTTTAATAATATTACCTTAAACTATATAGGTATTTTTCCCGTCTCATAAGGATGAGAATTTATTTGAAAATTGTAATGAGGTCACAACTTTTGAAGTACCACAAGGGCAATCTCATTCACACAAATTATTGATAAAAAACTGATCGCCAAACCTAAGTGATCGACGAATACAAAATGTTCCCAAGAAATTTCAAGGATAAAATCCGCTACGCTACTTTCAAGCTCCTTTTCATCCGCGGAAATTAATTTATTCAGGATAGTTATTTAATTTCTAGCAGAGCGAAAGATAGGCATAAGTTCTTTGATTTCTAGCAAAGAGTTAGCGGTAGAGCGTCAAGACTATTGTAGGAAAGTCGAGAAAATTGAGAGGGAACATCAGACACTCGAAAATATCTTTCGAGATGTTCGGTGGCAAATAGCGGGTATCATTTGAAAATCTGACATATTTGAGTGATAATAGAACAAGAAATAGATGCTCGAAAAACTTTTTCTTAATATGAAAACGCTCGAGAAAGAAAAGCATTTACAAATGAAGGGTAATTACTTTCTCCAATTCCCAGTGTTCCGTCGCCATGGCCCTCCTCATCGATGACGAAGATCTTGCTGTACCTACGTCATAGGTGAGTTGAATAACTGCCTCCTATAATCAATTCAAACCATTAAGAGATGAAACCGCATTTCTCCCTTAATTATCCATAATATAATTGAAAATGTAACCAGAATATTTTAATTTACATCTTTTTGAAGTCAATATTTGGCTCCATATGATACAAACTTATCGGATTATGGTTTCTCCTAAAGTTTATTTAAAAATGGATAATTTTTCTGGAGTAGTTTCGTCGTTAATTTATTGAATTCTAAAGGTTATTGAAATTACTCAATAGGAAATAGTATCAAAAAATCCTAATTTATTTCTACGAAGTAGAAAAAACTGTAAATAAAATTCCATAAACATAGGCCTTCGCCACCTTTTGCAATGAAACATATCAGTATTTACTAACCAAGGAGCCACTGAAATCGTTCTATATTTTAAAGGGAATCTTGAGAAATATGTACAAGAATGTATGTAAAACGTACAAGGTGTTAATATAAAGTAATCAGCATGATAGCATGTTTTCGATCATGCTTCACTGGTGACGTGCCATAAAATAAAAGTTCATAACTAACCTCTAATGGCAATTTCTAGAGGAATTATTTTACAATATCCGTGAAGTGATTATAAATGTCAATGAAAGTGTAAAACTCACCAATCGCGAACATAGGTACTATCTTTTGAGAAGAGGCGCGTATTACTACCAAGCCTTTTCCTAATTGTGAGAAGAATCTAATGACCCTCTACCCACTCTGAGCCGTCACTGCCGCACCAACGAATGAATAGGAGGCACGCCTACACAAGTCGGGTGCTCCAAGATAGAAACAGGGAGAGAAAATAAATGTGCGGGAGGGAAATAATAACGGGAGTAGGGGATGATCGCTCACCTGTCTCTGGTTTCCTCCATTTCTGACGAGCGCTCTAAAGTTCTTCCTCGATTGATATGCCGGCGAGTCGACTCCCGACATGCCATGAGGATAAAGGCGGATTGCACACTCTCGACTACAGACAGACACACTGTACCGCAGCACACGAATAAAATCGGGACAGTTGAACGTCAGAATGAAACAAATGATGGCCGGATTGCGCCCACAGTGAGAAGGAGGGAATTTAAAAACAGGGCAGGTAGGGAAATTAAATAGGCCTACCTCCCGATTGGTGCCGACAAACCCTATATCAAGTTTGGAGAGTGCCACAACAATTTCGCATCAAACGTATTAGAACAGCGCCAACAAGATCTTGTCAACAACTTAGACAATTTCTTTGACATTGCAACGCCGGTGCGCTTCAATTAATGAAAATAATGGAAGACAGAATCTTTTTACAGTGACAGAGAGAACCAGGTAGGCTGGCTCACTTAGCTTGGATTGGGCAAATAGCTGGCTAATAAAGTGGAAACGGCTCGACTCTGATATATCGACGAAGAAAAGCAACGTGCTACATATTTTTCCACGCCAACTCCTTTGATATCATATTACGATCCATAAACACAACGATTCATCCTCTTATTCTAATGGAAATGTAATGCTTCTAAAAGAAGATTGATAAACATACAAACCGGAAACAGCAAATGATACGCGGACAAATATCATTGCTCCAAATTTTGTAGTAGCCCTGTATACGTGTCCGTTAATTATGAAAGATTCCTCTCTCACCACGCAATGCGCTAGGGTTCACGAAGAGTTCTCCACAATATCTCCATCGTTTGAATATTGGAAGAAAAATCCCAACGGCCGATTTAACAGATTGAATTTCGAGTGCTAACGATTAATTTGTGTGTTACATTTTGGCCAATTATCACCTATTGGATGTAAACTGTTTCTGGACTTATGTGCATTATCCTAAGCTATCCAAGGCATGTGATGTACTATTCCAAGCCTCATATCACGTTCAGGACTTACGACCGAGTCTCGGAATATAATCTGTACAAAAGTCCATTACTGTATGTATCAAAATTCAGTGCATTAGGTTTACTACTATTTACGGTTCCAAGGCACTGGAGATTCGAATATCCTACATTCGTACATAAGAAAGAACAAACTATAAATCTACACCACACTGTAATTGTCACACGCGGAAAAAATAAAGGAGCAGACAAAATATATTTCCAACGAAATAATTTCGTTTTGATACATAACGTTTCATCAAAGTAATTGTTAAATCTTTAATTTCATGTAATGTGTTTTCGGCATCACATTATTCTCCAACTGTAAGAGGTAGTGATTCTTTGGAAACACCTTACCCTCAGGTACCTTTAAAGGAATGTGACGTCATCATCTTCGCTTCAATGAGATATATTTTTAAAGGCTCCTATGTCACCATAGTGCTAAAATATCCATGTCATAAATCAAACACTTATATTTAATACTAACACTTATTATGCATTAATGTTTATTTAAGATTCCTCCAAAAATAAAAATTATTTATTTACTTTGTTGCCTAAGCGATTCTCCGGTAACATCAACGTAGGAGTATTTTGACAACGAGTCCTTAGATACGGAAATCATACGCTTGTACCAATCGTACTGAGCAGTGTGCAAACATTCTCTAGCAGAGCAAAACTTTTCTCTTTTTCTCATTTAAATCCTTTATATCCTTTATCTTTTATCTTCTTTATCCTTTATATACTTTATCCTTTAAATCCTTAATCCTTTTATCCCTTATCCTATACATCCTCTATACTTTATATCCTCTATCCTTTTCTACTCCATACCCTTTTCCCTTTTTTTCTAGTTCATTTAGAGAACAACTCCCAGGAATGTGCCTGCTCGACGGGTGCCGGTGAGTAAAATGTGCTTCTTATCTCATTAACTAACGTTACAGAACCCTAAAACACAGTAAACTCGAAAGCCATCGTTGCCAATTGGCATGTGTATCTTTCAACGTAATATATATGAGAATATGAAAAATTAGGAAGACATTAGTACTATAAGATGACCATATAACGGCTAAAACTTATTTAAGCGGTCAAATTCCCAATAAATATGAAGTATGCACCTAATTTTACTTTCGTTTGTTTCAATCAGCTTGCGTGAAATGTTTTAGTTTTTCAGCACTCAGTGACCAAGAAGTATAAATCCGGAATAATCGTCAATACTGAAATGTGGTGAAGTGTCCATTTTAAATGAAACATTATGAAAAATTTTTCTTAAACCTGTTACTTTAAATTGTCGAAATATCAATGTGCAAGTAGTGCTGGGGCCTAATTCTCGTTCTCTCGTATCGCGGGACACTGAACGCGAACGCAAGTTTTAACGCAAATTGCGTTACGCGGGAATCTCTTTGCGTTCGCGTTCGTGATAGCGTTCGCGTTCGTGATAGCGTTCGCGTTCACAAGATAGGTTGTCCAATCACAGTGGCGCTCGGTATTCTCTTTCTATTTATCACCAAAGTTAACGCAAGTTGCGATGAAGAAGTTATCACGGCTTTCGAGGCAGTGATAAGTCGATGGAATGTTATTATTGAGAAAATAAGAGCCTTAAAACAACTTATTTAGTTAATATTTTTACTATATATAAATGTGGCAACAGTGTATCATGTAGTTTCCTCAAGTTTCAACGAGAAATGCATGTTTGTTTTGTGATGCGAGGTGTATTTTCAGTGAAAGTTTTGTAGTTATATCTATGTTATTCTTGAGATACCAACGAACATTATTATGGAAGAATAATGCAATGATATTGACGCAAGTAAACATCATGTTAGGCTTTCATTAACTTCAGTTCGTTTATTCATGAAATTCCATCGTACGTGAGCAAGGCCTTTGGTGGTTGTTGGCGTGGAATTATGGTTGAAGAGTTTATCGAAGTAATTTCGACGACAAGGTTACTCATATTCATATAGTCTCATATACGCCACTCATTGGATATGCTTGACATGTTATGAAATAGTATTGCAAATGCTTTGATGAAGTGAACTTCTCGTGATGTGTTGTTTAGCATCTGAAATTATTATGTGGATAAATGTGTTGGAAAACGAGCTACATACACTCTTTAATATGCTGCTAAGTGTGTTTTTGTAATGATTCGGCTGTATAGTGAAATACCGAGTGATCTCCGAGTAAACAGCTGTTCAGTGAAACCTTACATGGTGCTTTCAAGTAAGTTTCGATAAAATACAGGGTCCTTAATGCATATCTTTGTGAATGTTAGTGTTGTGGATGTAGGAAGTGATAATGTGAGTTTGAATAGACACAGTGCGACTAAGTCCAATAGGCATAATTTTTCAATCCTGAATTCAGGAATTCAAGAAGGAAATTTAATTGTTTTGTTTTAATGGCACTTTTATATTTTTAATAAAGGTCATTCTGAACTAAATATGCTCTAGCCATCTTCCTTATTTCATCTCGTATTTGAAATATACCCATATCTAACTTATTTAATTAGCGTCAACGTATGTCTCTTTTTGCCAAGGATTCAAACAATTTTAATTGATGGAATAGAAATCCGATTCTTTGATATGACAATATCATACTAAGCCATTGTCTAAAATTTGATATTAAACCTGCTGGTACTATTTTTTCCTCAATTCGCACATGAAGTACATATTGTAATTGGCTCTATTTGTTTTGGATAGTGCCCTTCGCATAGATACTCGGATTGCCAACATAGGTTGCTTTTGTGAAAGGATTTTATATATTCTAGCATGCCTATTCACTTGAGCTAACTTATCTGGTAAGTTGTTATGCATAGGGGAAGCTGGGGTAAATAGAACATGGGATTTTGGAGCAGAATACAATAAATTATTTATTTCTAAACAATATGACCCAAATATCATTATGAAACTTTTGACAATTGTACCTTTATAAACTATATTTTGCAAGTATTTTTCCCTCAATAGTGCAGAGACCTTAACCTTCGATTTTAAAGCTAATATTAGAAAGAAGTGTGCAAAAATAATTTGTCAGCTATCAGGCAAAACAATTATTGTGGTGTGAGGTATTGCATTCCAAGTCATAGAGTTGGCAGTTATTTTACATTTATATTTGACCAAACCTAATCCTTAGGCCATGTTCTAATTTCCTCAAAAATGAATCACTGGGATATAAATGAGAATAATCTAGATCCAAAAGATGTCAAGATAGTTGCTGAGAAAGGGATAAGGTGAGTTCCCAATGTTGCAGGGTCTGGAAAGGATTAATTAACTGCATTAGCATTTCGATGTGCAAGTGGGCATATTCTTCCACCATTCATTGCTTTTACAGGGAAAACTTTGATGCAGAGAGTGTTCACTCCACATGAAGTCTTGTATCCTGACACATATTACATTGTTAGTGAAAATGGTTGGATTTACTCTGCTATTTTTGAATATTAGTTTTATACTGTATTCTTAAGACATGTTCCCTTAAAAGAAGTTCACTGTGGACAAAAAAACATTGTTTTGTATTTTGCTGACTACAAGTCCCATGTTATAGCATACCTATGTCATTATAATGATGAACTTTTTAAATTATGTGGTCCACCTGCTTTAAACCACAATATCTGACATCTGGGTATTTAGCATGTTGGCTATATCATGTGGAAAAGGTAAATTTCCTGAAGAAGATCTTGATCCTCAAGTACTTCTATATAATAGGTGGAAAAATGCTGAAAATGATACTTTCATAAAAGATTCTGGGAATTTGTAACCTAGTAAAACTGAAGCACCTGATTTCAAACTTCATTAATTACTGAAACTGCACTAGAGATACTGAATACAGACTCTCCTATAAAATCTAATAATCTTATTCCCTCATTTTCATCCTTATTATCAGTAACATCCTTACCAATTCATGCAAGCACTTCCAAGTGCTTGTATGAACAGATCTGTACAATCCAGTGAGCAAATTATAAGTTTACAAATATATATTAAGTTAAAGTTGTTCATTACCCTGGCTAAATAAAACTCTTTTATCTTGCTCCAATTACCATGTCCTCCCCTATTTTAAAAAGTGAAAAATTTATTGGTGTCATGATTCAACATAAGCTAAGAAATTTATAATATTCGTTGTGTCGACTGCTTATTGAATGCTTACTTTCACTAGAAAGGGAATATGCCTTGATGGTACTCCTAGCTGCTACTGCAGATGAGGGTATAAGAGAGCAGAGTAGAGATTTGGCTGATGGAATGAAATTATTAAGAGATGGGTACATCTGATCCATTTTTAATCCCTTAATGGCAAGACCCTTCAGGGTGTCAAAGGAAAATGTTGCTGACTTATGTGATTCCCACAAGGACATTTACAGTGACAACTTTCACTAGGCTCTCTGTTGAATCCCAGGTTTTAAATTTGTCATTTCATCTGGTCATATTGAATTCATGTAATGAACCATCAGTGAATTACGTTGATGCAATTTTCTTTTTACTCCATCTGTTCTCTGATGGAACTATGGGGAAATTTGTATCTTGGTACCTTTCTTTCATGTTCAACAAATTTTTCTTGTTGTAATGGTAAACTTCTTGGCTTTGCAGTGTTCTTTAGTCATCAGCACATTATTTGTTAAAATTAATTCAATTATAATTTACCTATGGCTAAAGATTTTATATACCATGAGCCATATAAGATTAATTATCTACAGGATTATCATAAACATTATTGTTAAGTATGAATGAGCCATATGTGAAATATATTTACAGCAATACTATTAATGGGAAATATGAAAACATCTTTAATCATCATAATTTTGAATGAAATCACATTCTCATATAATTGATCTTACAAAAATGTTGTCCAGTTAAATGCTGTGAACTCTGTATTGCATTATATTACGCTATAAAATATAGTAAGCAATCTACATGTACAAAATATACTAAACATGATTCCGGGAATAATTCTCCATTCTATTCATCAGAGCATCATGATGCTAAAAAAAATTATGTCAGCTATATTGTGAATACTTATGAAAATTTGTTAACAGACATAATTGTATGCGCAATGGTATTTAAAATCATTTAAAAAATTTAATTAAGTATACGAATGGGAAATGAAGAAGGTGCTGTGGTTAGTTTTAATACTTAAGAGAACCTTAATATAGGCATTAAACCTATTAGGCTAGGACATGAATTAAAATTACTTTGCAACTATTCCACATAAATTTATTTCGAACGAGTCAACATGTTTCACTGCACTGCAGCATCATCAGGACTATTAGGCTACCTATTCATAAAGTAACAAATTATATCACAGTACGAAAACGTATGCATATTTATTTGATATTCGATTCCTTGCATACTGCGTGAAAATCTTTACAGTTATCAACTCACTCGCACAACTGCTTTTAAATTAGAGACGAACCGGCTTATCTTGTACTTCCATCCGTCATATATTTTGACCCTGATATTTTAGTTACCTATCTGACCCTTGTTCGAGTATGAAATAAAAGACATTACATCAGTTTTCAGCATTAACTTACCGAGTGTTACCTATCCCGTGAGCACTATATTTACTAATATCGTATTGTATACACGAATGAGTGAACCGTGATCTATATGAACGCGATCTATATGAATCAGTAAATAATCGAATACGATAGTGTTTCAATTATATTAATGATAAAAGCATTACAAGAAAACTTTTAACCATTTGAGAATGTTTGTTTACTCTTGCCTTCGTATGCAAACAGCTGCCACTCGAAAGTCTACTCCTCTCGTATTGGCTGAAATCGATGACGTAGCGCTGCTGACGTCACTTCAATGGTTACTGGGCCGACAATCCCCGAGCCTTATCACGAACGCGAACGCAAAGAACGAGCATATGAGGCGAACGCAATTTGCGTTACGGGGAACGCGTGATTCGTTGTCCCGCGACAACAACGAGAATTAGGCCCCTGGTCTTTAAATAACTTCATGCAAGTCTGCGAATAAATAATGTCTATTGCCTTGTCATTTCCTTCCTTTGATATACGACGCGGTCATTTCCTCAAAACGCCTTAAAGCCATAAACTTCTCCCAAGTCAAGACCAGTGTTCGGAGTTAAATTTTATAAGTTCGGAATTAAATGTAACCATTAAATTAAATAATAATTTAATGGTGAAATGTTATAAGTTTAATTCATCGCCCAGATTCTTATATAAATCATTAATTGTGATAAAAAGCTTCGTGAAAAAAACTAGGAAACATTGTATGCTTTCATTCATTTCGGAGAAACAAGACCAGAGAAATAAACTGCTATGTATGCCCTATAGCTAAATTGTTTGAGAAAGTTAATTTACAAATAAGGCACTCATGCCATGAAGATATTGTCCATACTATAGAAAACAACAAATGGATTCAATCATTTCGAAAAGAATATTTCATTTAAAAGCAACAAAAAGACGATTTGATGATTTGCTACAAATAATGTATTTCCATACCATAATAAACTTTTTTCACAGAAAAACAAGTGCATAGTTACAGAATGGAATAAAATCAAATAATGGTATTGAGAGCTCATTAAGAAAAAATAAAAGGTTTTCCTCCACATTCGAAATTTCGTTTCAAGAATAAAATAGAAATAATAACTTTATTCAGAATTAAGTTTATCGTAGCATATAAATACGTATTTGAATGTGTGCTAATAGTTTAAAAACCTTTTTCGCATACAGGCTGGCGGTCCACTCTGCGAGAAAGAAGTATCGTCGTTGGACGAGAGGAAATAAGGTCGCTCCTGAGCTCCCAGGTAAGATGAAATTAGTGTTCATAGTTCACCGTTAACTCTTCCGCCATCAAGGAATTTAAATCATTTAGAATCGGTCACACCTTCTCAAGACTGATATCAAAAATAAGTGCATTAGGTGACATTGCGAACAACTGTAAATTTCATTCAAAACTCCTTCCTGCTTGCTAAAACAGTTTAGATCGTATTGTTCCTACACCATTCATTTTTCAACATATATTTAATTCAATTTCACACATTATTCACACAGTAAAATATTCTTGTAAAGGACACAAGGTGAACAATCGAATTCAGCATGAATTTATATTTGAAAAATGGGATGAATTTCACTGTGAAGTGTACTGTACACATGGTCACGGCATCATAATAATACCAAAAAACTACTTTCTACCACAATTTTACGGTATCATACTGTAAATCATTGTACTATGATGAAAATTATGAACAAAGTATTAAGCTAATCGAATTAAACGGTACCCGTTAGCATAATTAAACAGTTAGCTTCTCAACTACATGGAAGTCATCTTCTTGTTCACATAAGATTTTAAGAGCCTAATCTATTTTTTCAATGAAGTCACCACTACCGACTTCAGAAGTTATTGTATTAAAAAGTCAAACATGACCTCCGCATATCAAAACATTTAAGCTAATGTTGTGGTTCCCTAAGTAACATTTCCGTCTCTTTGCCAAGTTCATATCTTAAAAATCAAATCAATGGTTTTCGAAGGTGATGATAATCCGGTAGCCAGTTCTTAAGGTTCTTATTAAATTAATTCCTCAATTTACATTTCAGTGGGTCCAGACGTCTTCAGGCCCTGCCCGGCTTTCGAGCGACGGTTGATAGGGTGAGAACATATATGACTTTTTATTATTATATTATATTTATTATTATTCTAGGTTATATTTATTATTATTCTAGGCTATATTTATTATTATTCTAGTTAACTCGATAAACGCTGAACAGCTCAGATCAAGAGATGATTGAAATTTAAATCGTGCACTGCATATTATTAATGATACCCTGTTCATATTTTAGTCGTGTTAACAACGTGCGATTTCCTTTTAATTCCACCAGGTCTCGGATCCCCAGCGCCTCATCAGACAACCCCAGGCGGAAGAGGATTAAACGTACAGGGAAGGTTTTATGTACGTGTGCGTGCGTTTGCGTGTATGTGTGTGTGTTTGCGTGTGCTTGAGTGTGTGAATGACCCATTAATGTTGCATTTCAGGTGACATGACACTGCAATAGATGAGGGTAAGTTATGGAGATACTCCACTTCTATTTTAAATAATTTACTAATAATTTTTGAAAGACCTCAGTGAAATTCAGAGTTTCATTTGTCGAATGTCATCGTTTTTATCTCCGGGAATTTCTAATTCATATTGGGTGTCTCATCGTATTTCAGGAGTAATTTCATCGCAACGCCGCAGAATAATATGCTGTAAGGAAAGCAATGCGGCAATATGTGGCTGATGATACATACTGACCATCCTCCCTTCAGAATGCAGTCCTGAGAGTGATAGAAAACTTACATTTTGAATTACTCCTGTTCTGCTGACGGTTTCTGCAAGGATTCTCTACACCGTGATGCTTGAACCTCGCTAAATTACTAAAAGCAATATGTGAACCGGAACATAATAGAAGACTACAAGGTAAAGTAGTTTTAACGGTATAGGAATAAGTTGAAAAAGGAATATAAAATTAATGTCATGAAGTTCACTGAGGAGAAGTTTCCTTCAATGTTGTGCTTGGGCTTTGTTGAAGTGTTCCTAATGCAAATTTTATTTTGTACTGTTTCTTTAAACTTGGAGTGACAAATCTTCTTTGATCTTTGTAGGATATATAATCACCTGATGGTGACGAAGAGCATGCTTCCCCTGGAAAAAGGAAGGCAGCTCATCCTAATTTTCCTTATTTGGAGTTCCAACTGAAAGAACTTCCAAACCAAGGACCTTCTAGAAACCAGGGTAGGCCAGTCGAGACCCAGGACAAAAGTTCAGGTGCAGATACCAATCGTGAGTACCATAGAAATTTATGTACTTTTATAGCCATAAAATGACCATAGTTTTCACTGGGAAAACATTATGCACATTTTACATGATAGCTTTCTATTTATTTTACTTCTAGGACCACTGAAGAAGACGGACACACAAGTGCATTTGTGACTCTTCGGCACATAACTCGGTGATAATTGACTGGTTCTATCAATGCAGAATGAGGCTTAGTAATTAAAGATGAAAATAAGTGTAAAGCGTAAAATAGTATGTAGGAAATAAAGAAATGTTCTTACCCTAACATAGTGTTCAGAAAATTTATTTTTCAAGAGGAATTTACTCTCCGTTATACCTTTAGGCTTTTACTTGGACTATTTTTGGCGTGAAATGACCACTGCCGTCGAAGCACCCATAAAACACAAATTATTTTTTAGTGTTTATACCATCCATGAATCTACTTCTGTACTACCTATTCGATTACATTAAATCGCTCAACCCCATTACATGATGACTACCTACAATGGGATCCACTAAAGTTTATTTATTATCCTCCCTACTAGTTCACTTTTAAGACAACGTGTTAGTCTGTATCCAGGTGAATGATTTACATTTGTATACATTTATAGTAAGTAGTTTTAGGTAGCACTGACATTTAACAGTCGAAAATTTACGATTTGCTCATGCATCAATTATTATTTAAGTGACTAAATACTCTTGCACTAAAGATTTGAATGCTGCATTGGGTCTTGGACAACATAATATTCTCTCATAATTTGGTTCTTACTCTGATGTATTACTGTATAGAGATACTGGAAATATAAACTTATTTTTGGCAGTAACTATCACCAATTTTTGTTCAATACAGTTGAGCACACTTAATCCGGGAACACCCATTATCCGGCAATTTTGCCACCCGGTGCTCAGTGGAAAATGCCAAAACGTCTTTACACCCAAGTAAAAAAATATAGAAAAATGATTTCAATATATTTCAAAATCATTTTAAAGTCAAAAAGTCATAAGATAGCCAAATTCATGATTTTTCATCATTTTAAATTAATTAATTAAGTACTGCTCTTTTAATGTTCTGTATCATTCTTTCATTCGGTCGAAAACATGCACAGGACAACTGAGACATTTTCATTGCATAAAAAGGTGTTGCAAGCATATTTTGATATCATTTCAAAATTATTTTTAAATGAGCCACTAAATTATGATGAAATTCTTTTATAATAATATTGTAATAATCTTAGGATTCTTTAAGGCCAGGAGGATGGGTGGGAGTGAAAGTGCATCTAAAATGTGGTTTTAAACGCGATTCTCGATCTTGGAAAGCGATTCAGCATCGGTCCACGGATGGTTCTTTCAATCGGACTTACTTTTTCAGCAAGCGCACCATTGACCTCAATTGAAGTGACCAAATATATCATCTCAATTAGCACTTTCTCTGTGATCAGCTAGGTACGCTGAGATTGTAATACGATAGTTTTAGTGGCTTTAGCTTACTTTAAAATTGGAATTTCATAATTTTTTAAGTTCATTAGATAGATTCAAGAAAAAAATGTTTGATTGGCTTGTTTCAAGACCTTTTTATTCTTTGCAGGAATTTTTTAAACCAAAATATAGAAGTGAAATAAATAGGATAAACAAGTTATGTTTGGTGTCCATAAATTAAATCACAATGTATAAGTTGCAATTTTCTGTTATTAATCCGTGTGTAAATCAAATTTTAAATGTTAATGTATTATATATTGCATACTGTTTCAATGAGAAGGCTGCTTGGTTGTTATAAGTGTTGTCAAAGTTTAACAGAAATTGTATTTAAATTTTGTGTAATGGTTTTATTCCAACTTGTATATAGCAATTATTCGTATCATTATTGATTTAATGTTGAATCTTTGCATATATATGCTTGACTTTGTCTATTGCTGTTAAGGCCTAACGACAATAAAATCTTTATTATTATGAAGTAACCGAGAATTCTTGCGGTTCTGAGGAATTGGGTGATATTATTTTTCAGCAAAGTGATTTATATACAAAACAGAGAGGCAGGGTATCGTGTAGGTGTAGATTTAGACTCTTTTTTAAATTTCACTGTGAAGTGTACTGTACACATGGTCACGGCATCATAATAATACCAAAAAACTACTTTCTACCACAATTTTACGGTATCATACTGTAAATCATTGTACTATGATGAAAATTATGAACAAAGTATTAAGCTAATCGAATTAAACGGTACCCGTTAGCATAATTAAACAGTTAGCTTCTCAACTACATGGAAGTCATCTTCTTGTTCACATAAGATTTTAAGAGCCTAATCTATTTTTTCAATGAAGTCACCACTACCGACTTCAGAAGTTATTGTATTAAAAAGTCAAACATGACCTCCGCATATCAAAACATTTAAGCTAATGTTGTGGTTCCCTAAGTAACATTTCCGTCTCTTTGCCAAGTTCATATCTTAAAAATCAAATCAATGGTTTTCGAAGGTGATGATAATCCGGTAGCCAGTTCTTAAGGTTCTTATTAAATTAATTCCTCAATTTACATTTCAGTGGGTCCAGACGTCTTCAGGCCCTGCCCGGCTTTCGAGCGACGGTTGATAGGGTGAGAACATATATGACTTTTTATTATTATATTATATTTATTATTATTCTAGGTTATATTTATTATTATTCTAGGCTATATTTATTATTATTCTAGTTAACTCGATAAACGCTGAACAGCTCAGATCAAGAGATGATTGAAATTTAAATCGTGCACTGCATATTATTAATGATACCCTGTTCATATTTTAGTCGTGTTAACAACGTGCGATTTCCTTTTAATTCCACCAGGTCTCGGATCCCCAGCGCCTCATCAGACAACCCCAGGCGGAAGAGGATTAAACGTACAGGGAAGGTTTTATGTACGTGTGCGTGCGTTTGCGTGTATGTGTGTGTGTTTGCGTGTGCTTGAGTGTGTGAATGACACATTAATGTTGCATTTCAGGTGACATGGCACTCCAATAGATGAGGGTAAGTTATGGAGATACTCCACTTCTATTTTAAATAATTTACTAATAATTTTTGAAAGACCTCAGTGAAATTCAGAGTTTCATTTGTCGAATGTCATCGTTTTTATCTCCGGGAATTTCTAATTCATATTGGGTGTCTCATCGTATTTCAGGAGTAATTTCATCGCAACGCCGCAGAATAATATGCTGTAAGGAAAGCAATGCGGCAATATGTGGCTGATGATACATACTGACCATCCTCCCTTCAGAATGCAGTCCTGAGAGTGATAGAAAACTTACATTTTGAATTACTCCTGTTCTGCTGACGGTTTCTGCAAGGATTCTCTACACCGTGATGCTTGAACCTCGCTAAATTACTAAAAGCAATATGTGAACCGGAACATAATAGAAGACTACAAGGTAAAGTAGTTTTAACGGTATAGGAATAAGTTGAAAAAGGAATATAAAATTAATGTCATGAAGTTCACTGAGGAGAAGTTTCCTTCAATGTAGTGCTTGGGCTTTGTTGAAGTGTTCCTAATGCAAATTTTATTTTGTACTGTTTCTTTAAACTTGGAGTGACAAATCTTGTTTGATCTTTGTAGGATATATAATCACCTGATGGTGACGAAGAGCATGCTTCCCCTGGAAAAAGCAAGGCAGCTCATCCTAATTTTCCTTATTTGGAGTTCCAACTGAAAGAACTTCCAAACCAAGGACCTTCTAGAAACCAGGGTAGGCCAGTCGAGACCCAGGACAAAAGTTCAGGTGCAGATACCAATCGTGAGTACCATGAAATTTATGTACTTTTATAGCCATAAAATGACCATAGTTTTCACTGGGAAAACATTATGCACATTTTACATGATAGCTTTCTATTTATTTTACTTCTAGGACCACTGAAGAAGACGGACACACAAGTGCATTTGTGACTCTTCGGCACATAATTCGGTGATAATTGACTGGTTCTAGCAATGCAGAATGAGGCTTAGTAATTAAAGATGAAAATAAATGTAAAGCGTAAAATAGTATGTAGGAAATAAAGAAATGTTCTTACCCTAACATAGTGTTCAGAAAATTTATTTTTCAAGAGGAATTTACTCTCCGTTATACCTTTAGGCTTTTACTTGGACTATTTTTGGCGTGAAATGACCACTGCCGTCGAAGCACCCATAAAACACAAATTATTTTTTAGTGTTCATACCATCCATGAATCTACTTCTGTACTACCTATTCGATTACATTAAATCGCTCAACCCCATTACATGATGACTACCTACAATGGGATCCACTAAAGTTTATTTATTATCCTCCCTACTAGTTCACTTTTAAGACAACGTGTTAGTCTGTATCCAGGTGAATGATTTACATTTGTATACATTTATAGTAAGTAGTTTTAGGTAGCACTGACATTTAACAGTCGAAAATTTACGATTTGCTCATGCATAAATTATTATTTAAGTGACTAAATACTTTTGCACTAAAGATTTGAATGCTGCATTGGGTCTTGGACAACATAATATTCTCTCATAATTTGGTTCTTACTCTGATGTATTACTGTATAGAGATACTGGAAATATAAACTTATTTTTGGCAGTAACTATCACCAATTTTTTATCAATACAGTTGAGCATACTTAATCCGGGAACACCCATTATCCGGCAATTTTGCCACCCGGTGCTCAGTGGAAAATGCCAAAACGTCTTTACACCCAAGTAAAAAAATATAGAAAAATGATTTCAATATATTTAAAAATCATTTTAAAGTCAAAAAGTCATAAGATAGCCAAATTCATGATTTTTCATCATTTTAAATTAATTAATTAAGTACTGCTCTTTTAATGTTCTGTATCATTCTTTCATTCGGTCGAAAACATGCACAGGACAACTGAGACATTTTCATTGCATAAAAAGGTGTTGCAAGCATATTTTGATATCATTTCAAAATTATTTTTAAATGAGCCACTAAATTATGATGAAATTCTTTTATAATAATATTGTAATAATCTTAGGATTCTTTAAGGCCAGGAGGATGGGTGGGAGTGAAAGTGCATCTGAAATGTGGTTTTAAACGCGATTCTCGATCTTGGAAAGCGATTCAGCATCGGTCCACGGATGGTTCTTTCAATCGGACTTACTTTTTCAGCAAGCGCACCATTGACCTCAATTGAAGTGACCAAAAATATCATCTCATTTAGCACTTTCTCTGTGATCAGCTAGGTACGCTGAGATTGTAATACGATAGTTTTAGTGGCTTTAGCTTACTTAAAATTGGAATTTCATAATTTTTTAAGTTCATTAGATAGATTCAAGAAAAAAATGTTTGATTGGCTTGTTTCAAGACCTTTTTATTCTTTGCAGGAATTTTTTTAAACCAAAATATAGAAGTAAAATAAATAGGATAAACAAGTTATGTTTGGTGTCCATAAATTAAATCACAATGTATAAGTTGATTTTTTCTGTTATTAATCCGTGTGTAAATCAAATTTTAAATGTTAATGTATTATATATTGCATACTGTTTCAATGAGAAGGCTGCTTGGTTGTTATAAGTGTTGTCAAAGTTTAACAGAAATTGTATTTAAATTTTGTGTAATGGTTTTATTTCAACTTGTATATAGCAATTAATCGTATCATTATTGATTTAATGTTGAATCATTGCATATATATGCTTGACTTTGTCTATTGCTGTTAAGCCTTAACGACAATAAAATCTTTATTATTATGAAGTAACCGAGAATTCTTGCGGTTCTGAGGAATTGGGTGATATTATTTTTCAGCAAAGTGAATTTTATACAAAACAGAGAGGCATTTCATTCAAAACTGACGTCCAAGAGATCCGTGCGTATTTCGGGATGAATATGGTAATGGATTATCTTATTATTTGGATTATCTTGATATCTGGTTATTTGGATTATCTTCTGGTTCCAAGACTTAGAGACTATTTAACAATCAAGTTGCGGTGGCCAACCCTAGCGATGGCTTGCAGGGTATCGTGTAGATGTAGATTTAGACTATTGGTCCTCTGACCCTGACATGCTAGTGACATAAATTGCCAATGTAATGCCTCGAAAGCGGTTTGAAGAGTGATCAGGAATGCGTAACATTTTGCAAACAATGAAGAGATGCTTCCCAGAAGCCACCATAATTATGATAGAGCTTTCAAAGTACGACCCCTGATTCGTCACTTTAATCGATGCTTCCAGAATGCACGGAAATCAAGCAAACAGCAGTCAGTAGATAATCATATGATACGATTCAAAGACATAACATCATGAAGAAATGTAAAAAAAGTAAACCCATAATGTGCGGTTTCAAGATGTGGTGCAGATGCGATTCCAAATCTGGCTATTTGTATCAATTCGACTTATATACTGGCAAGAAAACAGACACAACATGAGAGCGTGGTAACCATGCTGAATAAACCGCCTGCCAATTGTTTTGCGAGATTTACCTAGACGACTTGTTCAATTCACCGTTACTACAGTTGAAATCTCAGCAACAGCAAATACTCATATGTGGAACAGAAAACTTATACCAAAGAATCTCAAGCAGGAATAAGACTTGAAACGTGGTGAAAGCCAAATGCTTTCATCAATTGGTATAACTTGTGTCAAGTGGATGGATAACATATCTGTAGTAATGTTCTCTAATTTTCTGAATTCCAGCACATCACTCACTGTGTCTTAGGCAACAAGAAATGTATAAAAGATACAAATTCCTTGCCCAGAGATAGAGATTTCCCACAACAAATTTATGGGCGGCGTCGATCTCATGGACCAGAAAAAGATTACCTACTTACGAAGTCGACAGCAAGGCAAAGATAAAGTACTACTTTCGAATATTTTTCAACTTGATGGATATAGCTGTGAACAACGCTCACTGTATTTATGTGCAGCTGCATCATTACGTGAAACCCCAGTATGAGGCCATATCGCCTCTGTAGTACAGGCAACTCATCGCTAGATTCCTCATCGGACATTGTACAAATAGGAAGAGAAGTCTCCAAGCAACTCCTGTCCGGAGCATCATACCAATCTCTCACCCTCAACACAAGTTATTAAAAATTGAAAAACGGAAGAGGTGCTAAATGTGCAAAGGAAAGAATTGAGAATCGTCTCACGGAATATTACCCAAAATGAGAATTTCACTGGTTTCATCAGAAACATTCAACTGCTTACTTATAAAAGTAATTTCTTCACAGTAATAAATGGATCTTTCACCGTTAAGGAAAAATATTGAGTAGCTTCAGCTACCTCTAATAAACCCGATACAGGCCTAAAGCGGAAAATGTATGAAATGAGCATTTTGGCCTAGGTATGCAAGCCTCATAACACAAAATTCTCTTATCGACCAGAGGGACATATATGTCCCAACCTGTATCTCAAGAACTATAAAAGATATCACTTTAAAACAAAGATTTTTGAAATCTATGCATCAATTTGTACACAAATTGATGAATGAAACAGCAAAAATTGGCCTACAACCCTAATGGTCTTTAAAGGGCTAGAGATAGTACTAAAAATGTGGATTTTTTCTATGTGCTACTTAGGCAAGTGAATTATCGAAATTTGAAGTAGTGCCCATAAATGTATAAATACCCAGCTCTTTTTTGTTTAAAAGTATGCATAGTACTTTCAAGTTTTGTCGGAAAGTTATTATTAGGACGATTATGGGAAGTAGCCGTCAATTTGTGGAAGTCAATTTTGTAATATCGAATTAAAGACTGCAAATCTGCTGTCTTTACTTCAACCGGTTTCTCCAGACGGTATCATCATCAGCACTGGTTTTAGTACCTGATGATACTATAGTGTACTATACTATAGAGTAGGCTAAATGTAGTCTGAACTTTCGATGAGTGTTAGTAGCAGAAGTATAGTATCAATAGGGCTAGGAATGAGTGGGTCATGAAAGAATGTGGGTTCGATACTGCTCCAGTAATAGACAAATGTGATGGTTGTGCTTTGTTCATTTCGCCATGTTGAGGTAATGGATGATTGTCGATAGACGAGACAGTTATTTAAGAGTTAAATGAATGGTGTGAGAGGTAGGGGTGGACAGAGAAAGTGGTTGTTGAAGGGGAGGAATGAATTATAGGAGTCTTAGGAACTGGAGAGTGTGAATGAAGCAATGTATATTGGAGTAAATAGAGGCGAACACCTTTTTAAAGGTTTGCAAGCCTGTCAGAGTGGACGAAGCTGTTGTAGTAGAGCAAGGTATACAAGCATATCATTATAAGTATTACTTTTCGACTGCGCCTATCTCGGAAGTGAATGGTATGATTACAGGCATGTTAAAGAAGATTTGGAAAGAATAGAATAAATAATTTTTAAATTTGTTTAAATGCATTTCAAAACATTTTCAAATATATTTCAAAACATTTTAAAATATATTTCAAAACATTTTCAAATATATTTCAAAATATTTTAAATATATTTAAAATAATTTAAACTTTTTAATTTTAAATTATTCAGTAACTTGAACTAAACATACAAAATTAAGAATATCGCCAAGATAGGCTAGTTTACAGATAGGCCACTTTCATTGGCTCGCGCATTTTTGATTGACCACTGGACATAATTTGATAAAATTATTTGTTATCTGCTTATGTTTCCCCCTAACCATTTCTCATCTATATAGTTGTGGCAACAGCTAAAGATTGAGCATCAGTACAGAACGTTAACGTTTGCAGAAGAAGTGCAAGTTGTGAAAAAGCTTGACTCCATCGCATCGATCGGTAAATCGTTTGTCTGAAACATACACCGAGGGATCTTCAACAGTGTAACCATATAACACATTTACAAGCAGAAAGAGATAATCCTAAAAATTTTACAGCTAAATTGACACGAAGATATGGGCAGCAGAGAGAAGAACTATGATAGGCGATTTAAATGTTGATTTTACATCGCGTGGTTAATTCGATTGGTTCGAAGTGTGGGGCTTAGTCTGTAAGGCCGGCTAAATGCTAATGAAGCAGACTCAATTATTTCAGAAACAAATATAATCTAAAAGGTGTAATGTGGGAAAGTTTGCGGCCATGGAAGAGTAGAGTCAGTTCTAAAACACGAGTGCTTCAAATTGTGGCCTGCTTTGAGGCTTGATGTAATATCAAAAAAATGGGGATTTCAAAGGCTTTCATGTTTAAAAGGATTGGAGTTGGTTGACTTTGCAAACAGCATCCATAACCCTGAATTAAAGGAAATGGAATTGGTAAATTAAGAGGCATGGATAGATGGCGACCATGATAGTGCTCACCGAACAACATTTCACCGATGATGAAATCACTGAAATGGTACTTCGTAACAATAAGTTAGAGCGGAGTTGAAGATGAAGAGGCTAAAATAGTTCAAGGAAGACTACCTACAATTAATCTTTAAAGAATCTTTAAATTAATCAATTAATCTTTAAAGAATCATCCAGTGCGGTCGCCCCGGACGTAGAGATGATCGGCATTTCACACGAAACCACGAGTTCACATCGCGCTGAATCAGCTGATAACATATCAAGCACGGCAGAAAAATATGTTGCGAGAAGCACAGTATAAGAAATATCAAATTTTTCATACCCTTTTCCAATAATAATATTACAATTTTAATAATATTACCTTAAACTATATAGGTATTTTTCCCGTCTCATAAGGATGAGAATTTATTTGAAAATTGTAATGAGGTCAAAACTTTTGAAGTACCACAAGGGCAATCTCATTCACACAAATTATTGATAAAAAACTGATCGCCAAACCTAAGTGATCGACGAATACAAAATGTTCCCAAGAAATTTCAAGGATAAAATCCGCTACGCTACTTTCAAGCTCCTTTTCATCCGCGGAAATTAATTTATTCAGGATAGTTATTTAATTTCTAGCAGAGCGAAAGATAGGCATAAGTTCTTTGATTTCTAGCAAAGAGTTAGCGGTAGAGCGTCAAGACTATTGTAGGAAAGTCGAGAAAATTGAGAGGGAACATCAGACACTCGAAAATATCTTTCGAGATGTTCGGTGGCAAATAGTGGCTATCATTTGAAAATCTGACATATTTGAGTGATAATAGAACAAGAAATAGATGCTCGAAAAACTTTTTCTTAATATGAAAACGCTCGAGAAAGAAAAGCATTTACAAATGAAGGGTATTTACTTTCTCCAATTCCCAGTTTTCCCTCGCCATGGCCCTCCTCATCGATGACGAAGATCTTGCTGTACCTACGTCATAGGTGAGTTGAAAAACTGCCTCCTATAATCAATTCAAACCATTAAGAGATGAAATCGCATTTCTCCCTTAATTATACAGAATATAATTGAAAATGTAACCAGAATATTTTAATTTACATCTTTTTGAAGTCAATATTTGGCTCCATATGATACAAACTTATCGGATTATTGTTTCTCCTAAAGTTTATTTAAAAATGGATAATTTTTCAGGAGTAGTTTCGTCGTTAATTTATTGAATTCTAAAGGTTATTGAAATTACTCAATAGGAAATAGTATCAAAAAATCCTAATTTATTTCTACGAAGTAGAAAAAACTGTAAATAAAATTCCATAAACATAGGCCTTCGCCACCTTTTGCAATGAAACATATCAGTATTTACTAACCAAGGAGCCACTGAAATCGTTCTATATTTTAAAGGGAATCTTGAGAAATATGTGCAAGAATGTATGTAAAACGTACAAGGTGTTAATATAAAGTAATCAGAATGATAGCATGTTTTCGATCATACTTCACTGGTGACGTGCCATAAAATAAAAGTTCATAACTAACCTCTAATGGCAATTTCTAGAGGAATTATTTTAAAATATCCGTGAAGTGATTATAAATGTCAATGAAAGTGTAAAACTCACCAATCGCGAACATAGGTACTATCTTTTGAGTAGAGGCGCGTATTACTACCAAGACTTTTCCTAATTGTGAGAAGAATCTAATGACCCTCTACCCACTCTGAGCCGTCACTGCCGCACCAACGAATGAATAGGAGGCACGCCTACACAAGTCGGGTGCTCCAAGATAGAAACAGGGAGAGAAAATAAATGTGCGGGAGGGAAATAATAACGGGAGTAGGGGCTGATCGCTCACCTGTCTCTGGTTTCCTCCATTTCTGACGAGCGCTCTAAAGTTCTTCCTCTATTGATATGCCGGCGAGTCGACTCCCGACATGCCATGAGGATAAAGGCGGATTGCACACTCTCGACTACAGACAGACACACTGTACCGCAGCACACGAATAAACTCGGGACAGTTGAACGTCAGAATGAAACAAATGATGGCCGGATTGCGCCCACAGTGAGAAGGAGGGAATTTAAAAACAGGGCAGGTAGGGAAATTAAATAGGCCTACCTCCCGATTGGTGCCGACATACCCTATATCAAGTTTGGAGAGTGCCACAACAATTTCGCATCAAACGTATTAGAACAGCGCCAACAAGAGCTTGTCAACAACTTAGACAATTTCTTTGACATTGCAACGCCGGTGCGCTTCAATTAATGAAAATAATGGAAGACAGAATCTTTTTACAGTGACAGAGAGAACCAGGTAGGCTGGCTCACTTAGCTTGGATTGGGCAAATAGCTGGCTAATAAAGTGGAAACGGCTCGACTCTGATATATCGACGAAGAAATGCAACGTGCTACATATTTTTCCACGCCAACTCCTTTGATATCATATTACGATCCATAAACACAACGATTCATCCTCTTATTCTAATGGAAATGTAATGCTGCTAAAAGAAGATTGATAAACATACAAACCGGAAACAGCAAATGAAACGCGGAAAAATATCATTGCTCCAAATTTTGTAGTAGCCCTGTGTACGTGTCCGTTAATTATGAAAGATTCCTCTCTCACCACGCAATGCGCTAGGGTTCACGAAGAGTTCTCCACAATATCTCCATCGTTTGAATATTGGAAGAAAAATCCCAACGGCCGATTTAACAGATTGAATTTCGAGTGCTAACGATTAATTTGTGTGTTACATTTTGGCCAATTATCACCTATTGGATGTAAACTGTTTCTGGACTTATGTGCATTATCCTAAGCTATCCAAGGCATGTGATGTACTATTCCAAGCCTCATATCACGTTCAGGACTTACGACCGAGTCTCGGAATATAATCTGTACAAAAGTCCATTACTGTATGTATCAAAATTCAGTGCATTAGGTTTACTACTATTTACGGTTCCAAGGCACTGGAGATTCGAATATCCTACATTCGTACATAAGAAAGAACAAACTATAAATCTACACCACACTGTAATTGTCACACGCGGAAAAAATAAAGGAGCAGACAAAAAATATTTCCAACGAAATAATTTCGTTTTGATACATAACGTTTCATCAAAGTAATTGTTAAATCTTTAATTTCATGTAATGTGTTTTCGGCATCACATTATTCTCCAACTGTAAGAGGTAGTGATTCTTTGGAAACACCTTACCCTCAGGTACCTTTAAAGGAATGTGACGTCATCATCTTCGCTTCAATGAGATATATTTTTAAAGGCTCCTTTGTCACCATAGTGCTAAAATATCCATGTCATAAATCAAACACTTATATTTAATACTAACACTTATTATGCATTAATGTTTATTTAAGATTCCTCCAAAAATAAAAATTATTTATTTACTTTGTTGCCTAAGCGATTCTCCGGTAACATCAACGTAGGAGTATTTTGACAACGAGTCCTTAGATACGGAAATCATACGCTTGTACCAATCGTACTGAGCAGTGTGCAAACATTCTCTAGCAGAGCAAAACTTTTCTCTTTTTCTCATTTAAATCCTTTATATCCTTTATCTTTTATCTTCTTTATCCTTTATATACTTTATCCTTTAAATCCTTAATCCTTTTATCCCTTATCCTATACATCCTCTATACTTTATATCCTCTATCCTTTTCTACTCCATACCCTTTTCCCTTTTTTTCTAGTTCATTTAGAGAACAACTCCCAGGAATGTGCCTGCTCGACGGGTGCCGGTGAGTAAAATGTGCTTCTTATCTCATAAACTAACGTTACAGAACCCTAAAACACAGTAAATTCGAAAGCCATCGTTGCCAATTGGCATGTGTATCTTTCAACGTAATATATATGAGAATATGAAAAATTAGGAAGACATTAGTACTATAAGATGACCATATAACGGCTAAAACTTATTTAAGCGGTCAAATTCCCAATAAATATGAAGTATGCACCTAATTTTACTTTCGTTTGTTTCAATCAGCTTGCGTGAAATGTTTTAGTTTTTCAGCACTCAGTGACCAAGAAGTATAAATCCGGAATAATCGTCAATACTGAAATGTGGTGAAGTGTCCATTTTAAATGAAACATTATGAAAAATTTCTCTTAAACCTGTTACTTTAAATTGTCGAAATATCAATGTGCAAGTAGTGCTGGTCTTTAAATAACTTCATGCAAGTCTGCGAATAAATAATGTCTATTGCCTTGTCATTTCCTTCCTTTGATATACGACGCGGTCATTTCCTCAAAACGCCTTAAAGCCATAAACTTCTCCCAAGTCAAGACCAGTGTTCGGAGTTAAATTTTATAAGTTCGGAATTAAATGTAACCATTAAATTAAATAATAATTTAATGGTGAAATGTTATAAGTTTAATTCATCGCCCAGATCCTTATATAAATCATTAATTGTGATAAAAAGCTTCGTGAAAAAAACTAGGAAACATTGTATGCTTTCATTCATTTCGGAGAAACAAGACCAGAGAAATAAACTGCTATGTATGCCCTATAGCTAAATTGTTTGAGAAATTTAATTTACAAATAAGGCATTCCTGCCATGAAGATATTGTCCATACTATAGAAAACAACAAATGGATTCAATCATTTCGAAAAGAATATTTCATTTAAAAGCAACAAAAAGACGATTTGATGATTTGCTACAAATAATGTATTTCCATACCATAATAAACTTTTTTCACAGAAAAACAAGTGCATAGTTACAGAATGGAATAAAATCAAATAATGGTATTGAGAGCTCATTAAGAAAAAATAAAAGGTTTTCCTCCACATTCGAAATTTCGTTTCAAGAATAAAATAGAAATAATAACTTTATTCAGAATTAAGTTTATCGTAGCATATAAATACGTATTTGAATGTGTGCTAATAGTTTAAAAACTTTTTTCGCATACAGGCTGGCGGTCCACTCTGCGAGAAAGAAGTATCGTCGTTGGACGAGAGGCAATAAGGTCGCTCCTGAGCTCCCAGGTAAGATGACCTTAGTGTTCATAGTTCTCCGTTTACTCTTCCGCCATCAAGGAATTTAAATCATTTAGAATCGGTCACACCTTCTCAAGACTGATATCAAAAATAAGTGCATTAGGTGACATTGCGAACAACTGTAAATTTCATTCAAAACTCCTTCCTGCTTGCTAAAACAGTTTAGATCGTATTGTTCCTACACCATTCATTTTTCAACATATATTTAATTCAATTTCACACATTATTCACACAGTAAAATATTCTTGTAAAGGACACAAGGTGAACAATCGAATTCAGCATGAATTTATATTTGAAAAATGGGATGAATTTCACTGTGAAGTGTACTGTACACATGGTCACGGCATCATAATAATACCAAAAAACTACTTTCTACCACAATTTTACGGTATCATACTGTAAATCATTGTACTATGATGAAAATTATGAACAAAGTATTAAGCTAATCGAATTAAACGGTACCCGTTAGCATAATTAAACAGTTTGCTTCTCAACTACATGGAAGTCATCTTCTTGTTCACATAAGATTTTAAGAGCCTAATCTATTTTTTCAATGAAGTCACCACTACCGACTTCAGAAGTTATTGTATTAAAAAGTCAAACATGACCTCCGCATATCAAAACATTTAAGCAAATGTTGTGGTTCCCTAAGTAACATTTCCGTCTCTTTGCCAAGTTCATATCTTAAAAAGCAAATCAATGGTTTTCGAAGGTGATGATAATCCGGTAGCCAGTTCTTAAGGTTCTTATTAAATTAATTCCTCAATTTACATTTCAGTGGGTCCAGACGTCTTCAGGCCCTGCCCGGCTTTCGAGCGACGGTTGATAGGGTGAGAACATATATGACTTTTAATTATTATATTATATTTATTATTATTCTAGGTTATATTTATTATTATTCTAGGCTATATTTATTATTATTCTAGTTAACTCGATAAACGCTGAACAGCTCAGATCAAGAGATGATTGAAATTTAAATCGTGCACTGCATATTATTAATGATACCCTGTTCATATTTTAGTCGTGTTAACAACGTGCGATTTCCTTTTAATTCCACCAGGTCTCGGATCCCCAGCGCCTCATCAGACAACCCCAGGCGGAAGAGGATTAAACGTACAGGGAAGGTTTTATGTACGTGTGCGTGCGTTTGCGTGTATGTGTGTGTGTTTGCGTGTGCTTGAGTGTGTGAATGACCCATTAATGTTGCATTTCAGGTGACATGACACTCCAATAGATGAGGGTAAGTTATGGAGATACTCCACTTCTATTTTAAATAATTTACTAATAATTTTTGAAAGACCTCAGTGAAATTCAGAGTTTCATTTGTCGAATGTCATCGTTTTTATCTCCGGGAATTTCTAATTCATATTGGGTGTCTCATCGTATTTCAGGAGTAATTTCATCGCAACGCCGCAGAATAATATGCTGTAAGGAATGCAATGCGGCAATATGTGGCTGATGATACATACTGACCATCCTCCCTTCAGAATGCAGTCCTGAGAGTGATAGAAAACTTACATTTTGAATTACTCCTGTCTGCTGACGGTTTCTGCAAGGATTCTCTACACCGTGATGCTTGAACCTCGCTAAATTACTAAAAGCAATATGTGAACCGGAACATAATAGAAGACTACAAGGTAAAGTAGTTTTAACGGTTAGGAATAAGTTGAAAAAGGAATATAAAATTAATGTCATGAAGTTCACTGAGGAGAAGTTTCCTTCAATGTTGTGCTTGGGCTTTGTTGAAGTGTTCCTAATGCAAATTTTATTTTGTACTGTTTCTTTAAACTTGGAGTGACAAATCTTGTTTGATCTTTGTAGGATATATAATCACCTGATGGTGACGAAGAGCATGCTTCCCCTGGAAAAAGCAAGGCAGCTCATCCTAATTTTCCTTATTTGGAGTTCCAACTGAAAGAACTTCCAAACCAAGGACCTTCGAGAAACCAGGGTAGGCCAGTCGAGACCCATGACAAAAGTTCAGGTGCAGATACCAATCGTGAGTACCATAGAAATTTATGTACTTTTATAGCCATAAAATGACCATAGTTTTCACTGGGAAAACATTATGCACATTTTACATGATAGCTTTCTATTTATTTTACTTCTAGGACCACTGAAGAAGACGGACACACAAGTGCATTTGTGACTCTTCGGCACATAATTCGGTGATAATTGACTGGTTCTAGCAATGCAGAATGAGGCTTAGTAATTAAAGATGAAAATAAATGTAAAGCGTAAAATAGTATGTAGGAAATAAAGAAATGTTCTTACCCTAACATAGTGTTCAGAAAATTTATTTTTCAAGAGGAATTTACTCTCCGTTATACCTTTAGGCTTTTCCTTGGACTATTTTTGGCGTGAAATGACCACTGCCGTCGAAGCACCCATAAAACACAAATTATTTTTTAGTGTTTATACCATCCATGAATCTACTTCTGTACTACCTATTCGATTACATTAAATCGCTCAACCCCATTACATGATGACTACCTACAATGGGATCCACTAAAGTTTATTTATTATCCTCCCTACTAGTTCACTTTTAAGACAACGTGTTAGTCTGTATCCAGGTGAATGATTTACGTTTGTATACATTTATAGTAAGTAGTTTTAGGTAGCACTGACATTTAACAGTCGAAAATTTACGATTTGCTCATGCATCAATTATTATTTAAGTGACTAAATACTCTTGCACTAAAGATTTGAATGCTGCATTGGGTCTTGGACAACATAATATTCTCTCATAATTTGTTTCTTACTCTGATGTATTACTGTATAGAGATACTGGAAATATAAACTTATTTTTGGCAGTAACTATCACCAATTTTTGTTCAATACAGTTGAGCACACTTAATCCGGGAATACCCATCATCCGGCAATTTTGCCACCCGGTGCTCAGTGGAAAATGCCAAAACGTCTTTACACCCAAGTAAAAAAATATAGAAAAATGATTTCAATATATTTAAAAATCATTTTAAAGTCAAAAAGTCATAAGATAGCCAAATTCATGATTTTTCATCATTTTAAATTAATTAATTAAGTACTGCTCTTTTAATGTTCTGTATCATTCTTTCATTCGGGCAAAAACATGCACAGGACAACTGAGACATTTTCATTGCATAAAAAGGTGTTGCAAGCATATTTTGATATCATTTCAAAATTATTTTTAAATGAGCCACTAAATTATGATGAAATTCTTTTATAATAATATTGTAATAATCTTAGGATTCTTTAAGGCCAGGAGGATGGGTGGGAGTGAAAGTGCATCTGAAATGTGGTTTTAAACGCGATTCTCGATCTTGGAAAGCGATTCAGCATCGGTCCACGGATGGTTCTTTCAATCGGACTTACTTTTTCAGCAAGCGCATCATTGACCTCATTTGAAGTGACCAAAAATATCATCTCATTTAGCTCTTTCTCTGTGATCAGCTAGGTACGCTGAGATTGTAATACGATAGTTTTAGTGGCTTTAGCTTACTTTAAAATTGGAATTTCATAATTTTTTAAGTTCATTAGATAGATTCAAGAAAAAAATGTTTGATTGGCTTGTTTCAAGACCTTTTTATTCTTTGCAGGAATTTTTTTAAACCAAAATATAGAAGTGAAATAAATAGGATAAACAAGTTATGTTTGGTGTCCATAAATTAAATCACAATGTATAAGTTGCAATTTTCTGTTATTAATCCGTGTGTAAATCAAATTTTAAATGTTAATGTATTATATATTGCATACTGTTTCAATGAGAAGGCTGCTTGGTTGTTATAAGTGTTGTCAAAGTTTAACAGAAATTGTATTTAAATTTTGTGTAATGGTTTTATTTCAACTTGTATATAGCAATTATTCGTATCATTATTGATTTAATGTTGAATCATTGCATATATATGCTTGACTTTGTCTATTGCTGTTAAGCCTTAACGACAATAAAATCTTTATTATTATGAAGTAACCGAGAATTCTTGCGGTTCTGAGGAATTGGGTGATATTATTTTTCAGCAAAGTGAATTTTATACAAAACAGAGAGGCATTTCATTCAAAACTGACGTCCAAGAGATCCGTGCGTTTTTCGGGATGAATATGGTAATGGGTTATCTTATTATTTGGATTATCTTGATATCTGGTTATTTGGATTATCTTGTGGTTCCAAGACTTAGAGACTATTTAACAATCAAGTTGCGGTGGCCAACCCTAGCGATGGCTTGCAGGGTATCGTGTAGGTGTAGATTTAGACTATTGGTCCTCTGACCCTGACATGCTAGTGTAATTTATTCTTTTTGAATTTAATTTACTCACACACAATACAACAAAATATAAACAGTATCATAATAAATTACCCTCTTAAAAATATCACTTTCACTCTTGGTATCTTCAGGCTCAATTTTTACAGGCCATAGATCACTTCACGAGCCATTTCACTTTTCACTTTCACATAAAATATAGCCAGTACCCTCTTAAAAATAAGTACCTACATAATAGTGGGGAGTGGACCGCTTTATCCCTTTAGTTTATCTGGAGTTTCTAGCTGAGGCGATCCCCGTCTCCTTGGGTTAATCCTGGCTTCTCCGCCATGCCACTTTCCACTTCACTGTTGTCAGACCATCAGACTCGAAGCTAGACGCCCCTTCACTGTTCTTAGACTATCAGACTCGCCTAGAAGACACTTCCCTCTACTTGGACTATCAGCCTTCACCTTCGTTCGACTCCTCCACTCGCCGCCTCGAAGACCAGCAGCAGCCCCCGTCCCTCGCTCTTCGTCCCTCTTTATATCGGCACTTCTTAATTGTTAACGCCCGGCCATAATTAGTCTCCCTCCGTAACCTGCCGCGAGTTCAACAATAGCCTGCGAGACAATTTCTATTCTTGGGAATGCAACTCCCGAATGACCTGAATCACCAGGCTCAATGACAAATTGGCCATTGTCGAGGCCGACGCCATATTTCCCTATGTCTCCGTATAAATATTCTGTACAAAAACCAGCATGGCGGCTCTCCAACTCCCCAGCATGCCATGGCTAAATTTTGATACGTTACATCTGCCCCGTCGAAAGCAAATATTATATCATATAAGATTTTCTTTCGAAGCCTCTAATTAAAATAAAGCGTCGCCCCGGCGCCTCTAAAGATCGTTCTACCCCTGAAATTGGTCCACATCCACTATGTTTACATACATTCATAAAATACAATAAATGCAATTATACCCTTCTTTAAAACATCAACTTTACCTTTAAAACATAACATACAAATATTCAAAACAAATGTCATATGCCCTCTTCAAATTTAACATCTTTAAAATAAGTTATACATTTTACATAAAACATTGGGTCATATGTAATTTCAAAATGTACATATTTAAACATGCAAGTGCGTAACCATCAATAAAATAGTTTCAGGTAATCAAAGGAATCACACTTTGCTACACATCAAACATAAAATCTCCTTCACCTTTAAAGTTATACATTATAACTGTCAGCCTCATCATATTGAGTCCAAATGTTCATTCACCCAGCTGACTTCACTTAAACACCAATTTAGTAACCGTAGGTCCACTCCCTCACCGCACATATACAAAGTTTTAATCACAAGCCCTTACTTTGTTACACCTCTGCGACCTTGCGATAAAATGTGTACAAATGGCGCGGTAAATCTGTGTCTGCCGACGCTTCCTTACAATGTAACTAGTAAATCGCATGACTCGGCTCTTATTTTCTTACGTTCTCAGTCCTTTCTCAACTGTGCTGGCGCGATGTTCTGTGTGGGGTTGGTTTCTTGTGCGTTTTGTTGTGAGTGCAGTGATTTCTACGTATGGTTTAATGTGGGATACAAGGTATTTTCATCGTTCCGTTTGTGCCTAATGGAACCCGATCTCCTATCTCGAAGTTATTCCCTCTCTGTTGTTTTTACTTGAGCGTAGCACCCTTCCTTTCTGCCCCTTTGTGTTGATTCTACGCCGGAATCTTTCAACTAACCCTGGAATATCTTCCTTTTCTTGGGTGCTGTCTGCCATCAGACAAGGTAAGTCGTCCTCAAAATTGAGATAACACTTCTTTACTTCCTTTCCACGTACGTAATCAAGTGCTCTGACTAATGCGTTACTGCTAATTGCACAGCCAAACGGCCCTCTAGTAAATTGGTATATAAATCCTTCAAAGTAAACTGCACAATACTTCCGAGAATCTCGATGTAGTTGAATTTGGTAGAAGCTTTGCGTGAGATCTAAAGATGTCATGTATTTTACGTTAGCACAATCTTGAAATATTTCTTGAGGCGTTCTTGAAGTAGCGTAATCCGGCTTCATCATCTTATTCACCGCTCTTGCATCCAGACATAGCCTTATTGAGCCATCCTGCTTCGGTAAACATATCAGGGGTGATACATATCGTGATGTACTCTTTTCTATGAGTCCCTGCTCCAACAGCTGATTAATAGCGTGGCGTGCCTTCGCACGGTAATTTAGCGGTACATTGTAACTTTTTCCGTGGAACTCCTCGTCACCTTTAATCTCCACCTTATAATAATACCCCTTTATTTTTCCGGGCGTATTTCTGAAAATCTTCTTCTCCTTATAAATAATACCCGCTAATTCTCTAAACTCCTTCTCCTGTAAATCGCTGATGCTTCTCATGCTGTTGTGGATTTCCTCCATAGAAACCGTATCTTCTCTCTCCTCATACTGCCCCTGTTTAATTGCCATTATTAGCTTCTGTGACGACTCCGTAGGCATTCCGAATCTTCTTTCTTCCATCTTCCGCCCTTGCCTCAGGATTATGGTGCTTTCAGTATAATTAATCTCCGCTCTCAGCATCTCTAATGTATCCGTGCCCAATATTAACGGCTTCACTAGATTAGGTATGATGGTGCAATTAATTACTACATCAATCTTCCCTATGTTTATTGTGGGAAAGATTTGTTTACTAATTCTCCCGCTCCTCCTACCTATTGCTCCGATCACCTGAATTCCCCGTATTGGTACCTCCAATACACCTTTGAATACCTCTGGATTCTCCGTAAATGTGTTCTCATTCAGACATGTGATTTCTGAACCGGTGTCCACTAGTGCCTTAAACTTCCGCCCCCCTATTTCCACTACAATTTCCGGACACTTGTTTTCTTCATGCGATCCGTGTTCCTTTTCTTCTTCGGTCAAATCTTCGGGTATGCATAATATATTCCTGACTTCCTTGTCGTATTTGCTCCTGTCTCCTCTATTGCTTTCTTTGGTCCCCATTTCTCTGGCTAATGTCGTGTCGGGACTGCTTGCACGACTTGCCCCTTCGCGTTTCCCTGCTCTTCAGGCCATTCTTCACTACTCCCGGAGTTTTTTACAATCATCGTGCGGATGTTTGCATTCTCCCTGGGTGGTCTTTCTTCGTAACTCCGTCCATCCATTTGTTCTCGGCTGCTGTACCGTCTCACCGGAGATGTCTGCCTCTGCTTGCCGGATGGATTAGGTTGATATCTATTACCATTTTGATTCTGAGGTGGTGGGTTGTATCCACGGCCTCTAGAATCAATTCTCCTTTCCTCGGTTCCTGTCCATCTTCTTCGGCTCTCTTCCTTCGTCTCCTGTATCGGCTGCGGCACCACCCTATCGTATCGGCTGAGCAATGACAATAATCGTGGGATGGTGTTTATTTGCTGCGATATGATTGCCGTGTTGACCTCCGGACCAAAATGATGCTCCAACCTATAGATTATTTCCTCGTCCTCCATCGGTGGCCTTAGTTCCTTAGCAGTGCTTATTCGGGATGTTGCGTATTCCACTCGGCTGATATTCCCTCGTTCAACGTACCGGCCGGAATCTAGCGTCCTCCGAACCTCCATCTGCTGCTCACGCCCCCAATACTGCATCATAAACAGCTGTGTGAACTGCTCTACGTCTTCTAGTAGATGTGATATAGCGGTAAACCATTCGCCTGCAGATCCCGTCAGACCTTGTCTTACGATTTTCAGCATTTCGTTGGAGGATAATTGGTACATGGCTTGGTATTCCTCCAGCTCACTAATGTATCGCATAGGCCTAGCTCCTCTCCTACCGTCAAAATATGGAATCTTCATCATCACTCCCGGTGATTGAATTGCGGTTGAGTTTCGCGAACACTGCAGCCTTATCTTTTCCGCTTCATTCTGCGCTATTATTCGTACTTTTCCTTGCAGTTCCGACTCTTCCTTCAATTTTTCTGCGGTCAGCAGCTGCATCTTTTCTGTGATATTCCTCACTTCCTCACGCGTTTCTATCGCCAAGCTTTCATAATCCTTCAGCCTTTCCTTGACATTATATAAATCCTTCCGTGTTTCCGCCGCTATACTTTGGACATTATTATTCGCCTCCTCGCGGACAGCCTCTATCTCTGCGCGCCTTTCTGCTTTTTCCTCTTCTATCCGCGTATTCATCCTAACTTCCGCTCCTCTCAGCTGTTCCGCCTGCTCCCTCAAGATTGTTCTTAACAGCTCCGCCTGCTCCTTCTGTCTTCTTTCTTCTCTCCGTCTACTCTCTTCTTCTCGTTCCTTTTTCTCCTTGATTTTCTCTTCCTTCAACCAAGCCCATAAATCCATCGTTGTTGGAGTCCTGTCTTCGACCTCGAATTTGTGACATTCAATGACTACTCCCTGTTCCTCGAGAGCAGATCTAAGCCTACCGACCAATTCATTTTTAACTCCTTCGGTGCCTAACCCTAGTTTCTTCAATTCCTCCTGCACCTCGGCCTTCTTCAACTCCAACAAACTTTTACTTGCTCGGAACATCTTATACAATTACACCGTTACTACTAACACTTAATCTGTAGTAATTTTCCCGATGTCTAATTTTCTCTCGCGTTCTCTAACGTGAACACTTCCTACTCTGCACCTCTCAGGTTCTCCTCGTGGTATCTATTAAACGTAGCCTATCACACAACCCCGTACGTCTAATATTTTATCGTGCTCAAGCGTTGGGCGCCATAAATGTAATTTATTCTTTTTGAATTTAATTTACTCACACACAATACAACAAAATATAAACAGTATCATAATAAATTACCCTCTTAAAAATATCACTTTCACTCTTGGTATCTTCAGGCTCAATTTTTACAGGCCATAGATCACTTCACGAGCCATTTCACTTTTCACTTTCACATAAAATATAGCCAGTACCCTCTTAAAAATAAGTACCTACATAATAGTGGGGAGTGGACCGCTTTATCCCTTTAGTTTATCTGGAGTTTCTAGCTGAGGCGATCCCCGTCTCCTTGGGTTAATCCTGGCTTCTCCGCCATGCCACTTTCCACTTCACTGTTGTCAGACCATCAGACTCGAAGCTAGACGCCCCTTCACTGTTCTTAGACTATCAGACTCGCCTAGAAGACACTTCCCTCTACTTGGACTATCAGCCTTCACCTTCGTTCGACTCCTCCACTCGCCGCCTCGAAGACCAGCAGCAGCCCCCGTCCCTCGCTCTTCGTCCCTCTTTATATCGGCACTTCTTAATTGTTAACGCCCGGCCATAATTAGTCTCCCTCCGTAACCTGCCGCGAGTTCAACAATAGCCTGCGAGACAATTTCTATTCTTGGGAATGCAACTCCCGAATGACCTGAATCACCAGGCTCAATGACAAATTGGCCATTGTCGAGGCCGACGCCATATTTCCCTATGTCTCCGTATAAATATTCTGTACAAAAACCAGCATGGCGGCTCTCCAACTCCCCAGCATGCCATGGCTAAATTTTGATACGTTACACTAGTGACATAAATTGCCAATGTGATGCCTCGAAAGCGGTTTGAAGAGTGATCAGGAATGCGTAACATTTTGCAAACAATGAAGAGATGCTTCCCAGAAGCCACCATAATTATGATAGAGCTTTCAAAGTACGACCCCTGATTCGTCACTTTAATCGATGCTTCCAGAATGCACGGAAATCAAGCAAACAGCAGTCAGTAGATAATCATATGATACGATTCAAAGACATAACATCATGAAGAAATGTAAAAAAAGTAAACCCATAATGTGCGGTTTCAAGATGTAGTGCAGATGCGATTCAAAATCTGGCTATTTGTATCAATTCGACTTATATACTGGCAAGAAAACAGACACAACCTGAGAGCGTGGTAACCATGCTGAATAAACCGCCTGCCAATTGTTTTGCGAGATTTACCTAGACGACTTTTTCAATTCACCGTTACTACAGTTGAAATCTCAGCAACAGCAAATACTCATATGTGGAACAGAAAACTTATACCAAAGAATCTCAAGCAGGAATAAGACTTGAAACGTGGTGAAAGCCAAATGCTTTCATCAATTGGTATAACTTGTGTCAAGTGGATGGATAACATATCTGTAGTAATGTTCTCTAATTTTCTGAATTCCAGCACATCACTCACTGTGTCTTAGGCAACAAGAAATGTATAAAAGATACAAATTCCTTGCCCAGAGATAGAGATTTCCCACAACAAATTTATGGGCGGCGTCGATCTCATGGACCAGAAAAAGATTACCGATTACGAAGTCGACAGCAAGGCAAAGATAAAGTACTACTTTCGAATATTTTTCAACTTGATGGATATAGCTGTGAACAACGCTCACTGTATTTATGTGCAGCTGCATCATTACGTGAAACCCCAGTATGAGGCCATATCGCCTCTGTAGTACAGGCAACTCATCGCTAGATTCCTCATCGGACATTGTACAAATAGGAAGAGAAGTCTCCAATCAACTCCTGTCCGGAGCATCATACCAATCTCTCACCCTCAACACAAGTTATTAAAAATTGAAAAACGGAAGAGGTGCTAAATGTGCAAAGGAAAGAATTGAGAATCGTCTCACGGAATATTACCCAAAATGAGAATTTCACTGGTTTCATCAGAAACATTCAACTGCTTACTTATAAAAGTAATTTCTTCACAGTAATAAATGGATCTTTCTCCGTTAAGGAAAAATATTGAGTAGCTTCAGCTACCTCTAATATACCCGATACAGGCCTAAAGCGGAAAAAGTATGAAATGAGCATTTTGGCCTAGGTATGCAAGCCTCATAACACAAAATTCTCTTATCGACCAGAGGGACATATATGTTCCAACCTGTATCTCAAGAACTATAAAAGATATCACTTTAAAACAAAGATTTTTGAAATCTATGCATCAATTTGTACATAAATTGATGAATGAAACAGCAAAAATTGGCCTACAACCCTAATGGTCTTTAAAGGGCTAGAGATAGTACTAAAAATGTGGATTTTTTTTATGTGCTACTTAGGCAAGTGAATTATCGAAATTTGAAGTAGTGCCCATAAATGTATAAATACCCAGCTCTTTTTTGTTTAAAAGTATGCATAGTACTTTCAAGTTTTGTCGGAAAGTTATTATTAGGACGATTATGGGAAGTAGCCGTCAATTTGTGGAAGTCCATTTTGTAATATCCAATTAAAGACTGCAAATCTGCTGTCTTTACTTCAACCGGTTTCTCCAGACGGTATCATCATCAGCACTGGTTTTAGTACCTGATGATACTATAGTGTACTATACTATAGAGTAGGCTAAATGTAGTCTGAACTTTCGATGAGTGTTAGTAGCAGAAGTATAGTATCAATAGGGCTAGGAATGAGTGGGTCATGAAAGAATGTGGGTTCGATACTGCTCCAGTAATAGACAAATGTGATGAATGTGCTTTGTTCATTTCGCCATGTTGAGATAATGGATGATTGTCGATAGACGAGACAGTTATTTAAGAGTTAAATGAATGGTGTGAGAGGTAGGGGTGGACAGAGAAAGTGGTTGTTGAAGGGGAGGAATGAATTATAGGAGTCTTAGGAACTGGAGAGTGTGAATGAAGCAATGTATATAGGAGTAAATAGAGGCGAACACCATTTTAAAAGTTTGCAATACTGTCAGAGTGGACGAAGCTGTTGTAGTAGAGCAAGGTATGCAAGCATATCATTATAAGTATTACTTTTCGACTGCGCCTATCTCGGAAGTGAATGGTATGATTACAGGCATGTTAAAGAAGATTTGGAAAGAATAGAATAAATAATTTTTTAATTAGTTTAAATGCATTTCAAAACATTTTCAAATATATTTCAAAACATTTTCAAATATATTTCAAAACATTTTCAAATATATTTCAAAATATTTTAAATATATTTAAAATAATTTAAACTTTTTAATTTTAAATTATTCAGAAACACGAAGATATGGTGAGCAGAGAGAAGAACTATGATAGGCGATTTAAATGTTGATTTTACATCGCGTGGTTAATTCGATTGGTTCGAAGTGAGGGGCTTAGTCTGTAACGCCGGCTAAATGCTAATGAAGCAGACTCAATTATTTCAGAAACAAATATAATCTAAAAGGTGTAATGTGGGAAAGTTTGCGTGCATGGAAGAGTAGAGTCAGTTCTAAAACACGAGTGCTTCAAATTGTGGCCTGCTTTGAGGCTTGATGTAATATCAAAAAAATGGGGATTTCAAAGGCATTCATGTTTAAAAGGATTGGAGTTGGTTGACTTTGCAAACAGCATCCATAACCCTGAATTAAAGGAAATGGAATTGGTAAATTAAGAGGCATGGATAGATGGCGACCATGATAGTGCTCACCGAACAACATTTCACCGATGATGAAATCACTGAAATGGTACTTCGTAACAATAAGTTAGAGCGGAGTTGAAGATGAAGAGGCTAAAATAGTTCAAGGAAGACTACCTACAATTAATCTTTAAAGAATCTTTAAATTAATCAATAAATCTTTAAAGAATCATCCAGTGCGGTCGCCCCGGACGTAGAGATGATCGGCATTTCACACGAAACCACGAGTTCACATCGCGCTGAATCAGCTGATAACATATCAAGCACGGCAGAAAAATATGTTGCGAGAAGCACAGTATAAGAAATATCAAATTTTTCATACCCTTTTCCAATAATAATATTACAATTTTAATAATATTACCTTAAACTATATAGGTATTTTTCCCGTCTCATAAGGATGAGAATTTATTTGAAAATTGTAATGAGGTCAAAACTTTTGAAGTACCACAAGGGCAATCTCATTCACACAAATTATTGATAAAAAACTGATCGCCAAACCTAAGTGATCGACGAATACAAAATGTTCCCAAGAAATTACAAGCATAAAATCCGCTACGCTACTTTCAAGCTCCTTTTAATCCGCGGAAATTAATTTATTCAGGATAGTTATTTAATTTCTAGCAGAGCGAAAGATAGGCATAAGTTCTTTGATTTCTAGCAAAGAGTTAGCGGTAGAGCGTCAAGACTATTGTAGGAAAGTCGAGAAAATTGAGAGGGAACATCAGACACTCGAAAATATCTTTCGAGATGTTCGGTGGCAAATAGCGGCTATCATTTGAAAATCTGACATATTTGAGTGATAATAGAACAAGAAATAGATGCTCGAAAAACTTTTTCTTAATATGAAAACGCTCGAGAAAGAAAAGCATTTACAAATGAAGGGTAATTACTTTCTCCAATTCCCAGTTTTCCCTCGCCATGGCCCTCCTCATCGATGACGAAGATCTTGCTGTACCTACGTCATAGGTGAGTTGAATAACTGCCTCCTATAATCAATTCAAACCATTAAGAGATGAAACCGCATTTCTCCCTTAATTATACAGAATATAATTGAAAATGTAACCAGAATATTTTAATTTACATCTTTTTGAAGTCAATATTTGGCTCCATATGATACAAACTTATCGGATTATGGTTTCTCCTAAAGTTTATTTAAAAATGGATAATTTTTCTGGAGTAGTTTCGTCGTTAATTTATTGAATTCTAAAGGTTATTGAAATTACTCAATAGGAAATAGTATCAAAAAATCCTAATTTATTTCTACGAAGTAGAAAAAACTGTAAATAAAATTCCATAAACATAGGCCTTCGCCACCTTTTGCAATGAAACATATCAGTATTTACTAACCACGGAGACACTGAAATCCTTCTATATGATAATGGGAATCTTGAGCAATATGTAAGAGAATGTATGTTAAACGTACAAGGTGTTAATATAAAGTAATCAGAATGATAGCATGTTTTCGATCATGCTTCACTGGTGACGTGCCATAAAATAAAAGTTCATAACTAACCTCTAATGGCAATTTCTAGAGGAATTATTTTAAAATATCCGTGAAGTGATTATAAATGTCAATGAAAGTGTAAAACTCACCAATCGCGAACATACTATCTTTTGAGAAGACGCGCGTATTACTACCAAGACTTTTCCTAATTGTGAGAAGAATCTAATGACCCTCTACCCACTCTGAGCCGTCACTGCCGCACCAACGAATGAATAGGAGGCACGCCTACACAAGTCGGGTGCTCCAAGATAGAAACAGGGAGAGAAAAGAAATGTGCGGGAGGGAAATAATATCGGGAGTAGGAGCTGATCGCTCACCTGTCTCTGGTTTCCTCCATTTCTGACGAGCGCTCTAAAGTTCTTCCTCGATTGATATGCCGGCGAGTCGACTCCCGACATGCCATGAGGATAAAGGCGGATTGCACACTCTCGACTACAGACAGACACACTGTACCGCAGCACACGAATAAACTCGGGACAGTTGAACGTCAGAATGAAACAAATGATGGCCGGATTGCGCCCACAGTGAGAAGGAGGGAATTTAAAAACAGGGCAGGTAGGGAAATTAAATAGGCCTACCTCCCGATTGGTGCCGACATACCCTATAACAAGTTTGGAGAGTGTCACAACAATTTCGCATCAAACGTATTAGAACAGCGCCAACAAGAGCTTGTCAACAACGTAGACAATTTCTTTGACATTGCAACGCCGGTGCGCTTCAATTAATGAAAATAATGGAAGACAGAATCTTTTTACAGTGACAGAGAGAACCAGGTAGGCTGGCTCACTTAGCTTGGATTGGGCAAATAGCTGGCTAATAAAGTGGAAACGGCTCGACTCTGATATATCGACGAAGAAAAGCAACGTGCTATATATTTTTCCACGCCAACTCCTTTGATATCATATTACGATCCATTACACAACGATTCATCCTCTTATTCTAATGGAAATGTTATGCTTCTAAAAGAAGATTGATAAACATACAAACCGGAAACAGCAAATGATACGCGGAAAAATATCATTGCTCCAAATTTTGTAGTAGCCCTGTATACGTGTCCGTTAATTATGAAAGATTCCTCTCTCACCACGCAATGCGCTAGGGTTCACGAAGAGTTCTCCACAATATCTCCATCGTTTGAATATTGGTAGAACAATCACAACGGCCGATTTAACAGATTGAATTTCGAGTGCTAACGATTAATTTGTGTTTCATTTTGGCCAATTATCACCTGTTGGATGTAAACTGTTTCTGGACTTATGTGCATTATCCTAAGCTATCCAAGGCATGTGATGTACTATTCCAAGCCTCATATCACGTTCAGGACTTACGACCGAGTCTCGGAATATAATCTGTACAAAAGTCCATTACTGTATGTATCAAAATTCAGTGCATTAGGTTTACTACTATTTACGGTTCCAAGGCACTGGAGATTCGAATATCCTACATTCGTACATAAGAAAGAACAAACTATAAATCTACACCACACTGTAATTGTCACACGCGGAAAAAATAAAGGAGCAGACAAAAAATATTTCCAACGAAATAATTTCGTTTTGATACATAACGTTTCATCAAAGTAATTGTTAAATCTTTAATTTCATGTAATGTGTTTTCGGCATCACATTATTCTCCAACTGTAAGAGGTAGTGATTCTTTGGAAACACCTTACCCTCAGGTACCTTTAAAGGAATGTGACGTCATCATCTTCGCTTCAATGAGATATATTTTTAAAGGCTCCTTTGTCACCATAGTGCTAAAATATCCATGTCATAAATCAAACACTTATATTTAATACTAACACTTATTATGCATTAATGTTTATTTAAGATTCCTCCAAAAATAAAAATTTTTATTTACTTTGTTGCCTAAGCGATTCTCCGGTAACATCAACGTAGGAGTATTTTGACAACGAGTCCTTAGATACGGAAATCATACGCTTGTACCAATCGTACTGAGCAGTGTGCAAACATTCTCTAGCAGAGCAAAACTTTTCTCTTTTTCTCATTTAAATCCTTTATATCCTTTATCTTTTATCTTCTTTATCCTTTATATATTATCCTTTAAATCCTTAATCCTTTTATCCCTTATCCTATACATCCTCTATACTTTATATCCTCTATCCTTTTCTACTCCATACCCTTTTCCCTTTTTTTCTAGTTCATTTAGAGAACAACTCCCAGGAATGTGCCTGCTCGACGGGTGCCGGTGAGTAAAATGTGCTTCTTATCTCATTAACTAACGTTACAGAACCCTAAAACACAGTAAATTCGAAAGCCATCGTTGCCAATTGGCATGTGTATCTTTCAACGTAATATATATGAGAATATGAAAAATTAGGAAGACATTAGTACTATAAGATGACCATATAACGGCTAAAACTTATTTAAGCGGTCAAATTCCCAATAAATATGAAGTATGCACCTAATTTTACTTTCGTTTGTTTCAATCAGCTTGCGTGAAATGTTTTAGTTTTTCAGCACTCAGTGACCAAGAAGTATAAATCCGGAATAATCGTCAATACTGAAATGTGGTGAAGTGTCCATTTTAAATGAAACATTATGAAAAATTTTTCTTAAACCTGTTACTTTAAATTGTCGAAATATCAATGTGCAAGTAGCGCTGGTCTTTAAATAACTTCATGCAAGTCTGCGAATAAATAATGTCTATTGCTTTGTCATTTCCTTCCTTTGATATACGACGCGGTCATTTCCTCAAAACGCCTTAAAGCCATAAACTTCTCCCAAGTCAAGACCAGTGTTCGGAGTTAAATTTTATAAGTTCGGAATTAAATGTAACCATTAAATTAAATAATAATTTAATGGTGAAATGTTATAAGTTTAATTCATCGCCCAGATCCTTATATAAATCATTAATTGTGATAAAAAGCTTCGTGAAAAAAACTAGGAAACATTGTATGCTTTCATTCATTTCGGAGAAACAAGACCAGAGAAATAAACTGCTATGTATGCCTTATAGCTAAATTGTTTGAGAAAGTTAATTTACAAATAAGGCATTCCTGCCATGAAGATATTGTCCATACAATAGAAAACAACAAATGGATTCAATCATTTCGAAAAGAATATTTCATTTAAATGCAACAAAAAGACGATTTGATGATTTGCTACAAATAATGTGTTTCCATACCAAAATAAACTTTTTTCACAGAAAAACAAGTGCATAGTTACAGAATGGAATAAAATCAAATAATGGTATTGAGAGCTCATTAAGAAAAAATAAAAGGTTTTCCTCCACATTCGAAATTTCGTTTCAAGAATAAAATAGAAATAATAACTTTATTCAGAATTAAGTTTATCGTAGCATATAAATACGTATTTGAATGTATGCTAATAGTTTAAAAACCTTTTTCGCATACAGGCTGGCGGTCCACTCTGCGAGAAAGAAGTATCGTCGTTGGACGAGAGGAAATAAGGTCGCTCCTGAGCTCCCAGGTAAGATGAAATTAGTGTTCATAGTTCACCGTTAACTCTTCCGCCATCAAGGAATTTAAATCATTTAGAATCGGTCACACCTTCTCAAGACTGATATCAAAAATAAGTGCATTAGGTGACATTGCGAACAACTGTAAATTTCATTCAAAACTCCTTCCTGCTTGCTAAAACAGTTTAGATCGTATTGTTCCTACACCATTCATTTTTCAACATATATTTAATTCAATTTCACACATTATTCACACAGTAAAATATTCTTGTAAAGGACACAAGGTGAACAATCGAATTCAGCATGAATTTATATTTGAAAAATGGGATGAATTTCACTGTGAAGTGTACTGTACACATGGTCACGGCATCATAATAATACCAAAAAACTACTTTCTACCACAATTTTACGGTATCATACTGTAAATCATTGTACTATGATGAAAATTATGAACAAAGTATTAAGCTAATCGAATTAAACGGTACCCGTTAGCATAATTAAACAGTTAGCTTCTCAACTACATGGAAGTCATCTTCTTGTTCACATAAGATTTTAAGAGCCTAATCTATTTTTTCAATGAAGTCACCACTACCGACTTCAGAAGTTATTGTATTAAAAAGTCAAACATGACCTCCGCATATCAAAACATTTAAGCTAATGTTGTGGTTCCCTAAGTAACATTTCCGTCTCTTTGCCAAGTTCATATCTTAAAAATCAAATCAATGGTTTTCGAAGGTGATGATAATCCGGTAGCCAGTTCTTAAGGTTCTTATTAAATTAATTCCTCAATTTACATTTCAGTGGGTCCAGACGTCTTCAGGCCCTGCCCGGCTTTCGAGCGACGGTTGATAGGGTGAGAACATATATGACTTTTTATTATTATATTATATTTATTATTATTCTAGGTTATATTTATTATTATTCTAGGCTATATTTATTATTATTCTAGTTAACTCGATAAACGCTGAACAGCTCAGATCAAGAGATGATTGAAATTTAAATCGTGCACTGCATATTATTAATGATACCCTGTTCATATTTTAGTCGTGTTAACAACGTGCGATTTCCTTTTAATTCCACCAGGTCTCGGATCCCCAGCGCCTCATCAGACAACCCCAGGCGGAAGAGGATTAAACGTACAGGGAAGGTTTTATGTACGTGTGCGTGCGTTTGCGTGTATGTGTGTGTGTTTGCGTGTGCTTGAGTGTGTGAATGACCCATTAATGTTGCATTTCAGGTGACATGACACTCCAATAGATGAGGGTAAGTTATGGAGATACTCCACTTCTATTTTAAATAATTTACTAATAATTTTTGAAAGACCTCAGTGAAATTCAGAGTTTCATTTGTCGAATGTCATCGTTTTTATCTCCGAGAATTTCTAATTCATATTGGGTGTCTCATCGTATTTCAGGAGTAATTTCATCGCAACGCCGCAGAATAATATGCTGTAAGGAATGCAATGCGGCAATATGTGGCTGATGATACATACTGACCATCCTCCCTTCAGAATACAGTCCTGAGAGTGATAGAAAACTTACATTTTGAATTACTCCTGTTCTGCTGACGGTTTCTGCAAGGATTCTCTACACCGTGATGCTTGAACCTCGCTAAATTACTAAAAGCAATATGTGAACCGGAACATAATAGAAGACTACAAGGTAAAGTAGTTTTAACGGTATAGGAATAAGTTGAAAAAGGAATATAAAATTAATGTCATGAAGTTCACTGAGGAGAAGTTTCCTTCAATGTTGTGCTTGGGCTTTGTTGAAGTGTTCCTAATGCAAATTTTATTTTGTACTGTTTCTTTAAACTTGGAGTGACAAATCTTCTTTGATCTGTGTAGGATATATAATCACCTGATGGTGACGAAGAGCATGCTTCCCCTGGAAAAAGGAAGGCAGCTCATCCTAATTTTCCTTATTTGGAGTTCCAACTGAAAGAACTTCCAAACCAAGGACCTTCTAGAAACCAGGGTAGGCCAGTCGAGACCCAGGACAAAAGTTCAGGTGCAGATACCAATCGTGAGTACCATAGAAATTTATGTACTTTTATAGCCATAAAATGACCATAGTTTTCACTGGGAAAACATTATGCACATTTTACATGATAGCTTTCTCTTTATTGTACTTCTAGGACCACTGAAGAAGACGGACACACAAGTGCATTTGTGACTCTTCGGCACATAACTCGGTGATAATTGACTGGTTCTAGCAATGCAGAATGAGGCTTAGTAATTAAAGATGAAAATAAGTGTAAAGCGTAAAATAGTATGTAGGAAATAAAGAAATGTTCTTACCCTAACATAGTGTTCAGAAAATTTATTTTTCAAGAGGAATTTACTCTCCGTTATACCTTTAGGCTTTTACTTGGACTATTTTTGGCGTGAAATGACCACTGCCGTCGAAGCACCCATAAAACACAAATTATTTTTTAGTGTTTATACCATCCATGAATCTACTTCTGTACTACCTATTCGATTACATTAAATCGCTCAACCCCATTACATGATGACTACCTACAATGGGATCCACTAAAGTTTATTTATTATCCTCCCTACTAGTTCACTTTTAAGACAACGTGTTAGTCTGTATCCAGGTGAATGATTTACATTTGTATACATTTATAGTAAGTAGTTTTAGGTAGCACTGACATTTAACAGTCGAAAATTTACGATTTGCTCATGCATCAATTATTATTTAAGTGACTAAATACTCTTGCACTAAAGATTTGAATGCTGCATTGGGTCTTGGACAACATAATATTCTCTCATAATTTGTTTCATACCCTGATGTATTACTGTATAGAGATACTGGAAATATAAACTTATTTTTGGCAGTAACTATCACCAATTTTTGTTCAATACAGTTGAGCACCCTTAACCCTTAATAATGAAATTCTTTTATAATAATATTGTAATAATCTTATGATTCTTTAAGGCCAGGAGGATGGGTGGGAGTGAAAGTGCATCTGAAATGTGGTTTTAAACGCGATTCTCGATCTTGGAAAGCGATTCAGCATCGGTCCACGGATGGTTCTTTCAATCGGACTTACTTTTTCAGCAAGCGCACCATTGACCTCAATTGATGTGACCAAAAATATCATCTCATTTAGCTCTTTCTCTGTGATCAGCTAGGTACGCTGAGATTGTAATACGATAGTTTTAGTGGCTTTAGCTTACTTTAAAATTGGAATTTCATAATTTTTTAAGTTCATTAGATAGATTCAAGAAAAAAATGTTTGATTGGCTTGTTTCAAGACCTTTTTATTCTTTGCAGGAATTTTTTAAACCAAAATATAGAAACGAAATAAATAGGATAAACAAGTTATGTTTGGTGTCCATAAATTAAATCACAATGTATAAGTTGCAATTTTCTGTTATTAATCCGTGTGTAAATCAAATTTTAAATGTTAATGTATTATATATTGCATACTGTTTCAATGAGAAGGCTGCTTGGTTGTTATAAGTGTTGTCAAAGTTTAACAGAAATTGTATTTAAATTTTGTGTAATGGTTTTATTTCAACTTGTATATAGCAATTATTCGTATCATTATTGATTTAATGTTGAATCATTGCATATATATGCTTGACTTTGTCTATTGCTGTTAAGCCTTAACGACAATAAAATCTTTATTATTATGAAGTTACCGAGAATTCTTGCGGTTCTGAGGAATTGGGTGATATTATTTTTCAGCAAAGTGAATTATATACAAAACAGAGAGGCATTTCATTCAAAACTGACGTCCAAGAGATCCGTGCGTTTTTCGGGATGAATATGGTAATGGGTTATCTTATTATTTGGATTATCTTGATATCTGGTTATTTGGATTATCTTGTGGTTCCAAGACTTATTTAACAATCAAGTTGCGGTGGCCAACCCTAGCGATGGCTTGCAGGGTATCGTGTAGGTGTAGATTTAGACTATTGGTCCTCTGACCCTGACATGCTAGTGACATAAATTGCCAATGTAATGCCTCGAAAGCGGTTTGAAGAGTGATCAGGAATGCGTAACATTTTGCAAACAATGAAGAGATGCTTCCCAGAAGCCACCATAATTATGATAGAGCTTTCAAAGTACGACCCCTGATTCGTCACTTTAATCGATGCTTCCAGAATGCACGGAAATCAAGCAAACAGCAGTCAGTAGATAATCATATGATACGATTCAAAGATATAACATCATGAAGAAATGTAAAAAAAGTAAACCCATAATGTGCGGTTTCAAGATGTGGTGCAGATGCGATTCAAAATCTGGCTATTTGTATCAATTCGACTTATATACTGGCAAGAAAACAGACACAACCTGAGAGCGTGGTAACCATGCTGAATAAACCGCCTGCCAATTGTTTTGCGAGATTTACCTAGACAACTTTTTCAATTCACCGTTACTACAGTTGAAATCTCAGCAACAGCAAATACTCATATGTGGAACAGAAAACTTATACCAAAGAATCTCAAGCAGGAATAAGACTTGAAACGTGGTGAAAGCCAAATGCTTTCATCAATTGGTATAACTTGTGTCAAGTGGATGGATAACATATCTGTAGTAATGTTCTCTAATTTTCTGAATTCCAGCACATCACTCACTGTGTCTTAGGCAACAAGAAATGTATAAAAGATACAAATTCCTTGCCCAGAGATAGAGATTTCCCACAACAAATTTATGGGCGGCGTCGATCTCATGGACCAGAAAAAGATTACCTACTTACGAAGTCGACAGCAAGGCAAAGATAAAGTACTACTTTCGAATATTTTTCAACTTGATGGATATAGCTGTGAACAACGCTCACTGTATTTATGTGCAGCTGCATCATTACGTGAAACCCCAGTATGAGGCCATATCGCCTCTGTAGTACAGGCAACTCATCGCTAGATTCCTCATCGGACATTGTACAAATAGGAAGAGAAGTCTCCAAGCAACTCCTGTCCGGAGCATCATACCAATCTCTCACCCTCAACACAAGTTATTAAAAATTGAAAAACGGAAGAGGTGCTAAATGTGCAAAGGAAAGAATTGAGAATCGTCTCACGGAATATTACCCAAAATGAGAATTTGACTGGTTTCATCAGAAACATTCAACTGCTTCCTTATAAAAGTAATTTCTTCACAGTAATAAATGGATCATTCTCCGTTAAGGAAAAATATTGAGTAGCTTCAGCTACCTCTAATACACCCGATACAGGCCTAAAGCGGAAAATGTATGAAATGAGCATTTTAGCCTAGGTATGCAAGCCTCAGTAGAAGTATGGGCACTATGGCGGGATAGGGGGTGGGGGAGGCGCAGAGGGGGTGGGGGAGGAGTAGAGGGGTGGGGGGAGTTCAATGACCTCTTGGGGCAGGATGGCGTGCCCGGGGGAACCCATCGTCTTGGGGCATTATGGCGGAGTTGGGGGGTTGGGGAAGACGTAGAGGGGTATTTCAATTACTTGGGGTAGGACCATGGGAACCCAACCCAGCGTCTTGAGGCACTATGGCGGAGTAGGGGGGTATTTCTAATGATATCTTGGGCAGGATCTTATGGCACCCAACTTAGCCTGGAGGCCCTAATTGTTTCATAAGCAGTCCCACGGCCCAGTAGAGGTGTCCCGCCGATTGACCAGAGTCTTCCGCCCCTCTCATTGCTTGATGGTTTGAGCTGTGGTCGAACCCAGGTCTCCCCTCCCTCCTTTTCCCGTTTTCCCGATCTTTAATTACGCAGTATCGCGGGATTTCACGTATACACAGACGTAGAAATACTTTGTAGGACATGATGGAGATGAGAAAGGATAATGCTGTAGATTAATTTTACACGTTTATTGTTAGAGGTAGAAATTGAGTACATACATACATGAAATTAAATAATCAGTGCATGGAGATGAAAATGGTAATAAGTAGAGTACATACATGAAAACAATTAACGTTGATTCGAATAAAAGTTAACATTGGAATGATTTGATTAGCAAATTGAGTACATACATGAAACTTTATTAACAATGATTCGACAACAAATTAACATTGGATCGACTGCATTAGTAAATCGAGTGCAACTTCACTGAATGATTGAATGAATAATGTTTGTTTCACGTACACATTTTTCATAATGATTTCAATGTCCTTAGTCACTGGGAAATTTCCTCAATCTTTAACGCGCACATATAAGAAATCGTTATTGAACACTGGAAATTCGTATGAACACATTCCACACGTTCTTCATGTCTCTGCTTCTCTGGATGCTACTTCATCGAGAAAAAAATTTCTCCCGACACCAGTTCTTAGAATTGCTCGAATTTCTTCCGAAAGTGCTTGCAAGTTCAAGGAAGATGGTGAATTAACAATCTCGTTGAGATCAACACTGGTCGTGCGTGGAAACTGCGTGTATTCACCAATCTCACCTTCCTCTATCTCTTCATTACTAGCACAGTACAGAGAATCCGTATACATGTTTATAAGTTTTTTGACATGTGCAGACCATTCACTTCGTTCCTCCCACCGGATTCTAACGCACTCTGCATACTTCAACAATCCGTACCACGTCGTTTTAGCGAGGTACACACCTCCGTGATCATTAGAAGAAGAAGAGGAAGAATTCTCAAGAACGATCGATTTGTTTCCGTAAACAGTTTTAAATTTTAACACACAGTTTCCAATGCTGATGGCATGCGGCACGGTATCTTTAAAGAAGTAATATTCAACATCACTTTTACACTTCAATAGCTCACAAAAATCGCCGTAATTCAGTTTAATGCTGGCACCGCCAACTTTCCCTATGGTTATGAACGGGAAGCACGAGTTTCTCATGTCCACACCGATTGTCACTCGCTTGGTATCACTGTAATTCAAACGATAGGAACACTCGAGAAGTCCGAGATGTAGAAGCTCCTGATTCTGCGATGATTTCTTCTCCGGCTCCAGCTCTTCGTCGGGCGGCATATCAGGGCTGATGGATGGTTTATAAGATGGAGGACGAAACTTCTCGCTGCGGGGTGGACGTGGGGAGTAGGGACGCGGCAGACGACCATCACTCTTTGCGGGGCCTCTCCTGGCGGGTCTCCTGGGCGTGCGAAAAGACTCTCCGTTTTCAGCCATCGCTATGGAACCGGTGATGCTCGGTGAAAGGCGATTCGGTACTGTGTGGCACCTGCGGACTTCTGTCTATATACTCTCTCTCGAGGTGAAGGGTCTGAGGGAGGGAAGGTCCATAGAGGGGCTGGAGGGGAAACAACATGGCGGTTATGCCAAACTGTCACGGAGTGGAATTATTGTAATGATGATATTTTAGCCCTGCCAACCTGTGCGATTATCGGCTGATTATTCATAAGACAAGTCTTACAATCTTTCCCAAATACTCTGTTGTACATATTAATTACGATTAAGTCGTTATTTCTGGTAGTTCCCGAATTAAAAATTCGAGTGAAATGCTGCATTGTTAAGCCATTGCATCGGTAAGCTAAGAACAAAGCTGAATAATTTCCACAAGTCACCGATGTCCACCCTTGGATTTTCTTTCTGTTATATTGCCACGACGCGCACTCCCTGTCAAGAAACGAAATGTGCTCTCTGATAAAGGGTTGTATCCCGTATCTGTCAAAATATTCACCCTTCCCGTTAGCATCTATGAAGATCCCTATCCAATGCGTCCCTCGTTTCCTTGCAGGATCGGTATTTACAATTAGCGCGCTGGGGTGGTGGCAATTTTCAGGTAAATTATCCGCAGCAAATACACCCCTGAAGAAAGTTCGGGGCTCTTTACGACTCAGCAGGGCCCTCTCTAGTTGTTGGCTGTCCATCGGTTCCTAAGCAATTGTTTTCATAACACGAATCCCATCTTATTTCATGTCTTTTTATGTATAGCGGCTGGAAACTAATGGAGGCTCTAACCAGCGGGCAATAAGGCTTCCAGCGATAATGTTCCTTTTCGGGACTGTCCCACGAATCCCACGATCCAAGGGCGAGACCGCATATGCAACAAACTGACACATCGCGTACCCCAGAATAGAAGAATCCGGCTTCTGCGAGGCGTTCGGTGTTTAGCTGAAATCTGTGTGTAGCGCCCACGTAAGATTTTTGGCGAAAAATAGTTGACATTAGTTTATCTTCCCCATTTTTCACGAACCAATTCAATAGATTGATGCAATTACTCGTCGCACATTCAAACTGTCTTTTCTGGTGGGAGTTAAGAGTGCATACATCTCGAGAGGATTTATATTTTATTTTCCTCAGAGAAGGGCATCCTATAATTTCCATATCGAGTACCACTCTATATTTTAACACCCTCTGAAGAAAATCGCACTTTTCTCGTCCTTTCGAAAATACATGGGTGTACGAGGATAAATGTGAGTGGAGAACGTATTTGAGATCGCTGTATTCCAGGTCCCCATCATCCCACTCTAGTCCGTGATGATTTTCGCGAAGCCATCGATCTTGCCTCAGATCCGCCGCAGTTCTCTCCCACCCCGAATTGGGTGGTTTGAATAGCCACGTTTTAACATCCCGAGATCCTCTTATAGCGATGGATAACTCTTTCACCACAAAGTCGCCACCCCGTTTAAAACACTGAATATCGACTGCCGCGACCATAACATCAGTATGAGAGAGAGAGAGAGAGAGAGAGAGAGAGAGAGAGAGAGAGAGAGAGAATCAGCGTCCGAAGAAGAGGAAACGATGACTGTGTCAGAGATGATCGAGGCCCCTTATAAACGCCTCCTTTCACCACTTCCCCTCTTGACACCCCTCCGTGGTTCTAACTACTGTAGTCCACGCCGACGTTTCGATGTCTATCAATTTCGAGAACGTTATTAAACTCTGCATAAACGAGGCAATTTATGGTTTCTAACAATGCATTTTTAAATCTAACTTCCAAGCGAAGACTCCCGTGTCTCTGTAGGCTCCAATGGCTCGAATTGGCCTCTAGGTCGGGTGTCAAATCGAATGCAGTGAGGAAAAATCCATCTTTATATTTATCTCGGGGGATACCGTTACCATCATCCAGGAAGTGAATGCCGGTGCCTGAGAATAAGGTATGATATGCCTGTAGGAAAAGCCCAGAGGCGGTGAAATCGGGCTGTATTGGCTTTGAGGGAATTTGAAGTCCATCCATATAAAGCGATAAGAAGTTTAAGTCGAAATTTTGAAAATTGTAAGGATTTTTCTTTATGTCCCCGTTGAATGCTGCGTTGGAGACGAATCCTACTATGACACGTTTAGGAAGTTGGCCCAAGTAAATGTTGTCGATGGTTTTACTCTGCACGTCACGAGAAATGGTAACAGTTTTTATGTCCACTCGCGTAATAGGATATTTTGCCGTAGCTTTCTCTAAAGCGCGGCTGTGAGCTATGAGCACTGAGGGACTTATTTTAACTTTCCTCACTAGCAGAGTCGCATCTACCAGTTTCACCGTCACGTTTTCATATTCCCTCGATGCCATTAAATTAAAACCGACCTTAGACCTGACTAGTTTCAATCGCATCTCAACTCCGTTTAATAGAAATTTTTCCTGGTTGAATAAGTCGCAATGAAGATGACCAATTAGTTCGACTTGTTGCCCATCATTCGTGAACTCGCGACGCTTGATGGCTCCTGAATTGTGATGTGTATCGTCCATCATTCCTGGAGTGTCATCATACCATAGACCGGACGTTAGATGAGAAGACTTTGCCGCGGGCCCATAGTTTAGGAGTGTTTCTATGTAGGCTCTATAAGGATATGTATGGCTAGGTGGCGTGACTAATTTCTGATTAAGAAATATGTCGACTTGGGAAAATAAGGAGTGTAACCAGAGGTTAACGGGTCCAACCACCGAGTTATCATCCCCTGCCTGCGCTCTTCGTTCAATCCTCGCTGTTACGCTAATTAACGTATGTGAAAGATCCACATACTCGTCACCGTGTCCTGATATGACAAACTCCAGTGGAGCGTCGTCGTTCAAAGTGGAAACAGGCTTGTAGTGTATCCACTGACCATTCTCAATGCTCGTTTGCGTAGGTGGAAGCGAGAATAAATCCAGCTCGGTTTTTGCACACTCGCATGATTGTTGGTGCAAGAAAGACATGTTAGGAAAATATATCTTTTCCTGCTATATTTTTCTTTCTTTTATAAGGTTGCTTCGACACACGTCTTTTCTTCTCCTTGATAACGCTCGTCTTACTCGACCGACGTATGGCTTTCAACTGAAGCTTTCGTTTTACAGTCCTGCTGGGATATCCCTCACCCGACATTTTCTGTATTTTGTTTTCTGCTTTTCTCGCTAGATTCTCTCCAGCCTCTATGAGCCGCTTCCGTATCACTCTCTTAAGCGGCTGTCGCTCACCAGCCGACATGTCCCCCAGAACGTTTATACCGGCCTTGAGAGCCTCATGGCCTACAGCGCGGGCGCCGCTTTTAATAAGTGGGAGCACAGAACGAAACAGCCCACCCAGAAAGCTTCCAATACCATGGCCTTTTTGATAACTAACTCCGCGGTATACCGTACCTACACCGTTTCCTACTTGATTGAGGTAGTACCGTGTATAAGGATCGGAATAATTAACTGTCTTCACCATTATTTCCTCTTTCGCGAAAGTGTAGTACTATGACTGATGTCCCATAAAGAAATGGCATGGACTGTCCCGAGTGCGTCCTTAAATCTATCTCTACGGTCTCAAATTCTCTTTTCAACACTGGCAGATAAAAAGGCCTGATGAAAACGTGACTAATGTCGAGAGCGAATTTACTCTGTTCAGCCTCGGTACTCACTATGCGCAAAAGAGGTGCTACTGTGTCACCGATTATTTGTGGTTCCACAATGTCGCAATAAACGAACATTTGGGATGGGTAACCAATGTTGAGAGATGATTTTCGAGCGGATTTTTTCTGCTTTACTAAATCCTCACCAGGCTCAAATCCAAGTTGTAGAGAAAGAATTTCGGACATGGTAATACCGATTGTATTTCCCGCTTGAACAGAAACAGAAACACCGGCGTGTTCGTCGTACACGAATCTAACCAAGTTCTTCAGGGCAATACCCTCCAAGTCTTCATTTATAGCTTTCACCAGGTTGCAGGCGCCCAAGTAATGGCTTTGTGGTATTTTCCTGTAAAATACACTCCCCTTTTCAAGATGGTAAACAGCGTATTCCCTCTGTTTGCCATAAACGTTGCATAGAGTCATTGGGAAGTGAATTTCCGCGAGGGCCACCTCCCACTGACCGTTCAGAGTGATATTTTTCGGCAAGAGACACGTAAATTTCGCTGTTGTATTATTACTGTGACTGGACATTGAGCTGTTACTAGGTAATGTTAGGTAAAATCCCCCATCCATCACGGTTTCCTAATGGATGAAGCCGGTATCCACGAATTAAACTTGACAGGATATCCTTTCCACTTGACAAGTACTTCTTTTCTGACTCCTTTTCCCCGCGTCTTGAGTATTTTATCGATCTTGAACGCCTTTGATGGAGACAAAATAACCCTCTGCAATTCTGACTCGTAAAATGTACCTTCAATAAGTTCATCATGTAAGTCTTTTAATTCGTAAACCACGGGGTCGCGAAGAATTACTTTTGAGATAATAAATATTTCCTCACTCCAATTGGACTTGTATCCTTTACCAAAAGATAATACTTCTCTGCTAATCCTTACTTCATCTCCAACTTTCAAACTATATTTCTGACTCCCTCTTCTTCCATCTCCGTACGTATTTTTCCAAACTTGGAGAATATTATTCTCGCAAACGTCTGACGGAGACATCTTAATTGTGCTGTGTACGGATTTATTATATGAATAAACAATTTTTTGTAGAACATCGACGTACCTATTTGTGGTATTCTTAGTGAAATATCGCCACATCCTAGTTTTAAGAGTTCTGTTAAAACGTTCAACTATAGCCGCTTTCGTATCGGGATTGTTTGAGTGGCAATAGCCAATAGAATTTTTCTTCAAAAATTCCTGAAAAGTTTTATTTATAAATTCTGATCCCTTATCGGTCATAAGCTTGATCGGTTTTCTTTTCGAGTTTTTCAAAATCTTTGAAAAGCTCTCCGTAACGGCCACGCCCGTTTTGGAACGCAGGGGTAAAGCCCAGGCAAATTTGCTGAATGTATCTATGACGGTAAGAATATACTTGTAACCATCGTTCTTCGTTCTCAAGTCTTTCATATCGCATAGGTCGGCCTGCCACAAATCGTCCATGTTATCAACAAGATACTTGTTTCGGCGAAACTTTCGTCTCACTGGTTTATGTAGAGTGTAGGTATCCTGTGTTTGGAGCCATTTAAGGATTTCATTTTTCGGTATGTTTCTAGGAACAGCCTTCCATAGTTTATCTATCCCCGAAAATGACGCAGGATGCTTTGGGTTGTAATATATTTTGGATAGGTTACTATGCAACGATCTTTTCATTTCTTGAAACGGTAAGGAGTCCAACGAAAATTAATTTTTTCCTTCGCGGGGCCTAGAGTTATAGGAGTACTTCTGGTATTCCTTCGTCTCGTCGGAGTTACACTTTCCTTGGCATGTATTCCAACTGAGGAACCGTACCGCCGAATGAGGTTGAAGCGCTGTTGATTGCCTATAAATTCACCAGGAACATTTATCTCAGAGAGGAAAGCCATGAATTGGTCGATTCCCAACGGATCGACGTTTTTTCTTGCTCTCATTGTATCGCCAATGAGATCCGTGATATTTGATCCCGGAACCACACCTCCTTTAATTGTCACGGTACCGTCTGGACTCCACGTTATCTTACCCGTTGATACTAATCGATTAATCAATAACTCTGCTTTTTTCTTATATTTCTGGGGGACGGCTGCGAGCACTTCAGAACGAAGAGGGATAGTAGTTTCCACCCCTTTTTTCGCATCGTTTTCGGCCTCGGCATTATCATCTGTATTTTCAATCAACGGGAGGTTTAATGGTTTTCTTATTTCCCCCGAAAAATGTAGGAAACGATGGAGACATTGTTTATATAGTTTCCACTTCTCGTTGTCAGTTATGGACGGCATATCTAAAATCCTTCTCATTTCGCGATCCAATTCGCTAAGTGTCTGAACGGAGCTGGTCATAGGAACAACGGTGCTCGACATTCGCTGGATAGTTTCTTGAGGCACGAGAACCATTTTCTTTGCGTGTTCCATTATCGGGCCAGGCTAGATAATACACCTCCTACGAGAGGTAGAAGCAAAGGTAAAATGAATCCTCCTGACTGAACGATTGCCTTTTTCTTCTTTTTCCAACAGCCTTTCCTCGAAGCCAAGTCGCGCAATACCCTTCTATGCCGAGATAATCTCCTTTTATCCGCAGGGGAAACGGGGACGGCTTCCTTCAAAACGTTGTCGACAATTTCGCATATAACGCGTATGAGATCGGAATCCGCCGCCTTGAGAATCGCTACTCGCATGGAAGGCTTACAACTGGCGATGAGTCGCAGGATGTCGACGTGTTTGGCTACGCGCCGCGACATTCTGACTGTGCGAGTAATGCGTCATGCTTTCGTTTTATACACGCCAATAACCCCTCTTACTTTTTCGGTTGGTAAAAGTATTGGCTATCATCATCTGGAAAAATTTTTGTTCTGTATCGGTAGGAGTCTGGAGTTGCTTGTTTCAAATCGATGAACAAATAACCATGTGGTTCGTCCGTCGCATCATCATAAGCGTCTTGCAGAAATTTTATATTTTTCGGGAAAATTTGTCTCGCCAAGCTTAAAATTTGACTCCTATCTCTCGGGTTTTTAAAGTAAACTATATAATGGGTATTTAGCGAAATATCTCTCACACCTCTACCCTGATGAAAAATATTTTGCGTCAGGTGTATTACGCTGATATTTCGGTGGTGGCTACCTCTAGAAAACAAGTCAACAATCGTACTAACGCAACTTTCGGTCATGAGATCGTCCAGTGCAATTAGCATTGCCCGTGTCTTATAAGGAATATTTTTTAATTCAGGAAGTCCTTCATGAAAAGAGACGCCCATGCTTTTCAAGGAGTCATAATATGGTTGCCATTCTGAGTAACACCATAATATTTCTGCAAATGCAACATCGAACATTTCTTTCTGAAATTTTATCAAGCGGCTGGTGAAGACAGTCTTACCGCAAGAGGAAGGCCCTGCCACTAGGGCACCGAAGGGATGTTTCAGTCGAGAGTCCATTTTTCGATTGAGAATATTGAAAGGCGGAGCCTTGTTTTATCAACTATCGAAACGCGAGATACACATAAACACACACACACACACACACATTGGACCACTATTATCTGAAATCCCAAGCAGTGTAAGTATGATTCACAGCTTTGTACTAACTGCTTCTTTACAATTGACGTATTCTCTGGTTTTGGTACAAGGCGACCAGCCTTTGCACCTTGAACACTCGGACACACATTTATGTGCATGCAGCCGCGGGGGGGGGAATGTCATCGTCGTAAGAGTACCTTTACCTTTTCTTCCCGTCTTAGTGGCCGCTTCTCTTGTCGGTCCTCCATTGCGTGGTCATTTCCGAGCCGCATGTACATTTAAAATTACCAACTGGGGGTGAAAGGCATCGCATGTGGGGGAACTTGGTGGTATGATGAAGGAATGAAATGCAGAGTTCTCTCGATCAATTTATTAAGTGTTATCTTTAAATTTGTTACAAAAATTCATTTAGGCATTCACCATAACCGTGAACAATCCTCCGTAATAAATTGTTCTTGCACGCATCGCACTGGTCACAATAGCACGAGGGGGAGGTGCCAATATCGCCTAAATTTTCCGACACTGTCGAGATACTATTTGATATGGTCCGATACTTTTTTGACGCCTCCCCCACTATGTGGAAGACACACTGGTGACACGGCACACAATTGCACTCACTTGGGGTAGGTGAGATGATTAGCTCCGCTGGTAGTAGCTGGAGACTGCTCTGACTCCCGGCGCTTGTATCGGACACCCCCGCTTCTTCTGGCACATCGGTTGTTATGCCGACAATAACCGTGTCTGCAGAGCTGTTGACCCCGTCTATGGAAGATGCCACCGTTTGATTCGGGGACCAGAAGCCCGATGGAAAATCCCGATCAGCGGTGATAGGGGTGGAGCTACGGAACTCCTCAGCCGGCGGTGACTCTCCATATTCCGAGTAGTCCGAATCCCATGAATACTGGTCGAGGGCCTGGATCTGAAATAAAGATTTCATTAAATTCACCATTACCAAATGTACGAAGTAATTGAGCATCAAATTGGAAAGAAATTACCCTCGCAAAATTATCACCGAATAATGAAATTGCAATTTGCCTACCTCGCGATGGATCTCCTCGGCGGTGTAATTCTGCTCCTTCGAGTTGTTCATAGTGATGTAGTTCAGCTGTGGAAAGAAACTCAGCCGTGAAGGAGCTGTTGATGAATGAACCTTTTCTTGACGTCCCAACAATCCGCGTGAAAAATCGCGAAGGAGACGAGCTCCCTCGGCCAATCAGCGTGCAGAAGAGGTTGGAAGAGAGAGAGAGAGGGGGAGAGAGAGCGTTCGTCCGTCCCTTTCCGATGTCTATCAGAACCTCGTTAGGAGGGTCTTAGCGGTCGCGCGAATGCCATTTGTCAATTTCTGCAACTTCTCTCATTTGCTGGTTTCGCTATAGTGTCGTAGATAGGAATGTGTGATCAGTCGACATAATCACGAGGAGAATTGGAAATGGTGGGAAAATTTTGTGTAGCAATTAGGAGAAACTATGGGTGTGTATTTTCAGCGTGATCCTCGAGGGATGACAGTGTAAATAAATTCAGCTAGGTCTCAGAGATCTTCCATTATACAGCATTGGAGTCTCTGACCTCGCAGTAAGGACCTCCGAGTGGGAGATTGCTATTGGAATTGCACGTGTGAGGGAGATAGAGAGAGAGAGATGGGAAAATTCCTTGATTATCTGTTATTACTTCCGTGCCTTTTAGGTGCTATGATTGATGCAATTAGTCTTAACGACGAAACGATCCAAAAACTATCGTGAGAATATATTTATACATATAGTTTTAAATCGGGAGAGTCGTTCACCTCCCAATAACCGCTTAAAAGGCTATTTGACACATCGTTATTTCATAAAAGGGCCACTGCTTTGAGTTGTTACCTCATTTGGCTATTTACAATCGGCAGATAGTGGCTCTTACTTGTGCATCTACGACGACTTCGTAGCCATACTGCATTCCAGCGTCAATATTGTCACCAAAAACACTATCGGACTTGTCTGCGGAGTCATTCCTGAAGCTACCTCTAAATTTCGTGCATAATTATTCTCGAAAGTTAACGAACTTCACCTCTCGTCACTCTCTTTAGGAATTCCCTGATTCCAGCATCTGGGAGTTACCATACTATTTCAAACTCATCAAGATAATTCCATAAACTCTCACACCCACCATCATCGTCATCATTAGTTAGCTTGCTAGTGTCATAAGCAGTATTACCCCATTACCCATTAGCAGGGCATTCTGCTAATCGATCGACACCAGAATAGTGGTTTTCCAGATGTCAATATAATATGCTATGAGGGAATGAGGCGAACGTTGCACGAGAAATGCTCATAGATCATTCCTTATAGATAGGACAGCGGAACCACCCCCGACCTTCACACCCACCTCTCTCTCTCGCTCCCTCCCTCTCCGGGATCGGTAGAAAGACATTCTGGTGAAAGGCTCCAATAAAGCCCGGTCCAATAGCGGTAGACTTTCTCGGTCGGGGGAGGGGCGGTGGACGCGGGAATTTCTGCTGAGGACACTCCCGCGTTAAACTGGTGCTTGAGTGACAGGTGTATTTCCATCTAACTTGACCACGAACAACTAAGAGAGTAGTTTCCACATCATGACTGACAAGAGCACAGAGTTTATTAAATCAGAAGAGGAAGATAATTGCCATGTAAGTATTCTATCACATCGCATTTGTTTTAATTACGTGCATATTTTATAACTTAATCAGGGATAATTATAAACCATGTATCATATTTTTAATTTATTAGGATGGCGTATACTACGGATTTAATGAATACACCCGTGACCATCATGACGAATTCAGGTGCTCCGCCCCACTGGACAAAGAGTTTCCAGACTCTTTCTAGTCCCCCAAACACCCCGATATATTCTGCCAGAGCTCCAACATGGACGAGATCAATAGCAGTGCAGAAACGGTAATAGTGGGATCCGAGAGTAATGCACACCACACATTATTCAATTACTCCAACATCAGCACTGATAGTGAATCCAGTCTCCTAATTTCCATAGATCTCTCATTCCCAACCAGTGACACCCAGTGCGAATGCTCAGAGTGTGATACGGGTGTCGACAGAATATTAAATAATATAATAGTGACATACCCCAGTGTGATACAAGACAATATTAAAATCACTGGATAAGAAAGGTGTACTTGTTCATATACGCAATTTCATGTATGTACTCAATTTGCTAATCAAATCATTCCAATGTTAACTTGTTTTCGAATCTACGTTAATTGTTTTCATGTATGTACTCTACTTATTACCATTTTCATCTCCATGCGCTGGTTATTTAAATACTAATATTGAAATCATTCTGAAAAATGTGTACGTGAAACAAACATTATTCATTCAATCATTCAGTGAAGTTGCACTCAATTTACTAATTCAGTCGATCCAATGTTAATTTGTTGTCGAATCAGTGTTAATAAATTTTCATGTATGTACTCAATTTGCTAATCAAATCATTCCAATGTTAACTTGTTTTCGAATCAACGTTAATTGTTTTCATGTATGTACTCTACTTATTACCATTTTCATCTCCATGCACTGATTATTTAATTTCATGTATGTATGTACTCAATTTCTACCTCTAACAATAAACGTGTAAAATTAATCTTCAGCATTATCCATTCTCATCTCCATCATGTCCTACAAAGTATATCCACGTCTGTGTATACGAGAAATCCCGCGATACTGCGTAATTAAAGATCGGGAAAACGTGAAAAGGAGGGCGGGGAGACCTGGGTTCGACCACAGCTCAAACCATCAAGCAATGAGAGGGGCGGAAGACTCTGGTCAATCGGCGGGACAACTCCACTGGGCCGAGGGACTGCTTATGAAACAATTAGGGCCTCCATGCTAAGTTGGGTTCCATAAGATCCTGCCCAAGATATCATTAGCCCCCTACTCCGCCATAGTGCCCCAAGACGCTGGGTTGGGTTCCCATGGTCCTACCCCAAGTAATTGAAATACCCCTCTACGTCTTCCCCAACCCCCCATCTCCGCCATAATGCCCCAAGACAATGGGTTCCCCCGGGCACGCCATCCTGCCCCAAGAGGTCACTGAACTCCCCCCACCCCTCTACACCTCCCCCACCCCCTCTACTCCTCCCCCACCCCCTCTACGCCTCCCCCCACCCCCTATCCCGCCATAGTGCCCATACTTCTACTAGCCTCATAACACAAAATTCTCTTATCGACCAGAGGGACATATATGTCCCAACCTGTATCTCAAGAACTATAAAAGATATCACTTTAAAACAAAGATTTTTGAAATCTATGCATCAATTTGTACACAAATTGATGAATGAAACAGCAAAAATTGGCCTACAACCCTAATGGTCTTTAATGGGCTAGAGATAGTACTAAAAATGTGGATTTTTTTTATGTGCTACTTAGGCAAGTGAATTATCGAAATTTGAAGTAGTGCCCATAAATGTATAAATACCCAGCTCTTTTTTGTTTAAAAGTATGCATAGTACTTTCAAGTTTTGTCGGAAAGTTATTATTAGGACGATTATGGGAAGTAGCCGTCAATTTGTGGAAGTCCATTTTGTAATATCGAATTAAAGACTGCAAATCTGCTGTCTTTACTTCAACCGGTTTCTCCAGACGGTATCATCATCAGCACTGGTTTTAGTACCTGATGATACTATAGTGTACTATACTATAGAGTAGGCTAAATGTAGTCTGAACTTTCGATGAGTGTTAGTAGCAGAAGTATAGTATCAATAGGGCTAGGAATGAGTGGGTCATGAAAGAATGTGGGTTCGATACTGCTCCAGTAATAGACAAATGTGATGGTTGTGCTTTGTTCATTTCGCCATGTTGAGGTAATGGATGATTGTCGATAGACGAGACAGTTATTTAAGAGTTAAATGAATGGTGTGAGAGGTAGGGGTGGACAGAGAAAGTGGTTGTTGAAGGGGAGGAATGAATTATAGGAGTCTTAGGAACTGGAGAGTGTGAATGAAGCAATGTATATTGGAGTAAATAGAGGCGAACACCTTTTTAAAGGTTTGCAAGCCTGTCAGAGTGGAGGAAGCTGTTGTAGTAGAGCAAGGTATACAAGCTTATCATTATAACTATTACTTTTCGACTGCGCCTATCTCGGAAGTGAATGGTATGATTACAGGCATGTTAAAGAAGATTTGGAAAGAATAGAATAAATAATTTTTAAATTTGTTTAAATGCATTTCAAAACATTTTCAAATATATTTCAAAATATTTTCAAATATATTTCAAAACATTTTCAAATATATTTCAAAATATTTTAAATATATTTAAAATAATTTAAACTTTTTAATTTTAAATTATTCAGTAACTTGAACTAAACATACAAAATAAAGAATATCGCCAAGAAAGGCTAGTTTACAGATAGGCCACTTTCATTGGCTCGCGCATTTTTGATTGACCACTGGACATAATTTGATAAAATTATTTGTTATCTGCTTATGTTTCTCCCTAACCATTTCTCATCTATATAGTTGTGGCAACAGCTAAAGATTGAGCATCAGTACAGAACGTTAACGTTTGCAGAAGAAGTGCAAGTTGTGAAAAAGCTTGACTCCATCGCATCGATCGGTAAATCGTTTGTCTGAAACATACACCGAGGGATCTTCAACAGTGTAACCATATAACACATTTACAAGCAGAAAGAGATAATCCTAAAAATTTTACAGCTAAATTGACACGAAGATATGGGCAGCAGAGAGAAGAACTATGATAGGCGATTTAAATGTTGATTTTACATTGCGTGGTTAATTCGATTGGTTCGAAGTGAGGGGCTTAGTCTGTAAGGCCGGCTAAATGCTAATGAAGCAGACTCAATTATTTCAGAAACAAATATAATCTAAAAGGTGTAATGTGGGAAAGTTTGCGTGCATGGAAGAGTAGAGTCAGTTCTAAAACACGAGTGCTTCAAATTGTGGCCTGCTTTGAGGCTTGATGTAATATCAAATAAATGGGGATTTCAAAGGCTTTCATGTTTAAAAGGATTGGAGTTGGTTGACTTTGCAAACAGCATCCATAACCCTGAATTAAAGGAAATGGAATTGGTAAATTAAGAGGCATGGATAGATGGCGACCATGATAGTGCTCACCGAACAACATTTCACCGATGATGAAATCACTGAAATGGTACTTCGTAACAATAAGTTAGAGCGGAGTTGAAGATGAAGAGGCTAAAATAGTTCAAGGAAGACTACCTACAATTAATCTTTAAAGAATCTTTAAATTAATCAATTAATCTTTAAAGAATCATCCAGTGCGGTCGCCCCGGACGTAGAGATGATCGGCATTTCACACGAAACCACGAGTTCACATCGCGCTGAATCAGCTGATAACATATCAAGCACGGCAGAAAAATATGTTGCGAGAAGCACAGTATAAGAAATATCAAATTTTTCATACCCTTTTCCAATAATAATATTACAATTTTAATAATATTACCTTAAACTATATAGGTATTTTTCCCGTCTCATAAGGATGAGAATTTATTTGAAAATTGTAATGAGGTCAAAACTTTTGAAGTACCACAAGGGCAATCTCATTCACACAAATTATTGATAAAAAACTGATCGCCAAACCTAAGTGATCGACGAATACAAAATGTTCCCAAGAAATTTCAAGGATAAAATCCGCTACGCTACTTTCAAGCTCCTTTTCATCCGCGGAAATAAATTTATTCAGGATAGTTATTTAATTTCTAGCAGAGCGAAAGATAGGCATAAGTTCTTTGATTTCTAGCAAAGAGTTAGCGGTAGAGCGTCAAGACTATTGTAGGAAAGTCGAGAAAATTGAGAGGGAACATCAGACACTCGAAAATATCTTTCGAGATGTTGGGTGGCAAATAGCGGCTATCATTTGAAAATCTGACATATTTGAGTGATAATAGAACAAGAAATAGATGCTCGAAAAACTTTTTCTTAATATGAAAACGCTCGAGAAAGAAAAGCATTTACAAATGAAGGGTAATTACTTTCTCCAATTCCCAGTTTTCCCTCGCCATGGCCCTCCTCATCGATGACGAAGATCTTGCTGTACCTACGTCATAGGTGAGTTGAATAACTGCCTCCTATAATCAATTCAAACCATTAAGAGATGAAACCGCATTTCTCCCTTAATTATCCATAATATAATTGAAAATGTAACCAGAATATTTTAATTTACATCTTTTTGAAGTCAATATTTGGCTCCATATGATACAAACTTATCGGATTATGGTTTCTCCTAAAGTTTATTTAAAAATGGATAATTTTTCTGGAGTAGTTTCGTCGTTAATTTATTGAATTCTAAAGGTTATTGAAATTACTCAATAGGAAATAGTATCAAAAAATCCTAATTTATTTCTACGAAGTAGAAAAAACTGTAAATAAAATTCCATAAACATAGGCCTTCGCCACCTTTTGCAATGAAATATATCAGTATTTACTAACCAAGGAGCCACTGAAATCGTTCTATATTTTAAAGGGAATCTTGAGAAATATGTACAAGAATGTATGTAAAACGTACAAGGTGTTAATATAAAGTAATCAGAATGATAGCATGTTTTCGATCATGCTTCACTGGTGACGTGCCATAAAATAAAAGTTCTTAACTAACCTCTAATGGCAATTTCTAGAGGAATTATTTTACAATATCCGTGAAGTGATTATAAATGTCAATGAAAGTGTAAAACTCACCAATCGCGAACATAGGTACTATCTTTTGAGAAGAGGCGCGTATTACTACCAAGCCTTTTCCTAATTGTGAGAAGAATCTAATGACCCTCTACCCACTCTGAGCCGTCACTGCCGCACCAACGAATGAATAGGAGGCACGCCTACACAAGTCGGGTGCTCCAAGATAGAAACAGGGAGAGAAAATAAATGTGCGGGAGGGAAATAATAACGGGAGTAGGGGATGATCGCTCACCTGTCTCTGGTTTCCTCCATTTCTGACGAGCGCTCTAAAGTTCTTCCTCGATTGATATGCCGGCGAGTCGACTCCCGACATGCCATGAGGATAAAGGCGGATTGCACACTCTCGACTACAGACAGACACACTGTACCGCAGCACACGAATAAACTCGGGACAGTGGAACGTCAGAATGAAACAAATGATGGCCGGATTGCGCCCAGAGTGAGAAGGAGGGAATTTAAAAACAGGGCAGGTAGGGAAATTAAATAGGCCTACCTCCCGATTGGTGCCGACATACCCTATATCAAGTTTGGAGAGTGCCACAACAATTTCGCATCAAACGTATTAGAACAGCGCCAACAAGAGCTTGTCAACAACTTAGACAATTTCTTTGACATTGCAACGCCGGTGCGCTTCAATTAATGAAAATAATGGAAGACAGAATCTTTTTACAGTGACAGAGAGAACCAGGTAGGCTGGCTCACTTAGCTTGGATTGGGCAAATAGCTGGCTAATAAAGTGGAAACGGCTCGACTCTGATATATCGACGAAGAAAAGCAACGTGCTACATATTTTTCCACGCCAACTCCTTTGATATCATATTACGATCCATAAACACAACGATTCATCCTCTTATTCTAATGGAAATGTAATGCTTCTAAAAGAAGATTGATAAACATACAAACCGGAAACAGCAAATGATACGCGGACAAATATCATTGCTCCAAATTTTGTAGTAGCCCTGTATACATGTCCGTTAATTATGAAAGATTCCTCTCTCACCACGCAATGCGCTAGGGTTCACGAAGAGTTCTCCACAATATCTCCATCGTTTGAATATTGGAAGAACAATCCCAACGGCCGATTTAACAGATTGAATTTCGAGTGCTAACGATTAATTTGTGTGTTACATTTTGGCCAATTATCACCTATTGGATGTAAACTGTTTCTGGACTTATGTGCATTATCCTAAGCTATCCAAGGCATGTGATGTACTATTCCAAGCCTCATATCACGTTCAGGACTTACGACCGAGTCTCGGAATATAATCTGTACAAAAGTCCATTACTGTATGTATCAAAATTCAGTGCATTAGGTTTACTACTATTTACGGTTCCAAGGCACTGGAGATTCGAATATCCTACATTCGTACATAAGAAAGAACAAACTATAAATCTACACCACACTGTAATTGTCACACGCGGAAAAAATAAAGGAGCAGACAAAAAATATTTCCAACGAAATAATTTCGTTTTGATACATAACGTTTCATCAAGAGTAATTGTTAAATCTTTAATTTCATGTAATGTGTTTTCGGCATCACATTATTCTCCAACTGTAAGAGGTAGTGATTCTTTGGAAACACCTTACCCTCAGGTACCTTTAAAGGAATGTGACGTCATCATCTTCGCTTCAATGAGATATATTTTTAAAGGCTCCTATGTCACCATAGTGCTAAAATATCCATGTCATAAATCAAACACTTATATTTAATACTAACACTTATTATGCATTAATGTTTATTTAAGATTCCTCCAAAAATAAAAATTATTTATTTACTTTGTTGCCTAAGCGATTCTCCGGTAACATCAACGTAGGAGTATTTTGACAACGAGTCCTTAGATACGGAAATCATACGCTTGTACCAATCGTACTGAGCAGTGTGCAAACATTCTCTAGCAGAGCAAAACTTTTCTCTTTTTCTCATTTAAATCCTTTATATCCTTTATCTTTTATCTTCTTTATCCTTTATATACTTTATCCTTTAAATCCTTAATCCTTTTATCCCTTATCCTATACATCCTCTATACTTTATATCCTCTATCTTTTTCTACTCCATACCCTTTTCCCTTTTTTTCTAGTTCATTTAGAGAACAACTCCCAGGAATGTGCCTGCTCGACGGGTGCCGGTGAGTAAAATGTGCTTCTTATCTCATTAACTAACGTTACAGAACCCTAAAACACAGTAAACTCGAAAGCCATCGTTGCCAATTGGCATGTGTATCTTTCAACGTAATATATATGAGAATATGAAAAATTAGGAAGACATTAGTACTATAAGATGACCATATAACGGCTAAAACTTATTTAAGCGGTCAAATTCCCGATAAATATGAAGTATGCACCTAATTTTACTTTCGTTTGTTTCAATCAGCTTGCGTGAAATGTTTTAGTTTTTCAGCACTCAGTGACCAAGAAGTATAAATCCGGAATAATCGTCAATACTGAAATGAGGTGAAGTGTCCATTTTAAATGAAACATTATGAAAAATTTTTCTTAAACCTGTTACTTTAAATTGTCGAAATATCAATGTGCAAGTAGTGCTGGTCTTTAAATAACTTCATGCAAGTCTGCGAATAAATAATGTCTATTGCCTTGTCATTTCCTTCCTTTGATATACGACGCGGTCATTTCCTCAAAACGCCTTAAAGCCATAAACTTCTCCCAAGTCAAGACCAGTGTTCGGAGTTAAATTTTATAAGTTCGGAATTAAATGTAACCATTAAATTAAATAATAATTTAATGGTGAAATGTTATAAGTTTAATTCATCGCCCAGATTCTTATATAAATCATTAATTGTGATAAAAAGCTTCGTGAAAAAAACTAGGAAACATTGTATGCTTTCATTCATTTCGGAGAAACAAGAACAGAGAAATAAACTGCTATGTATGCCCTATAGCTAAATTGTTTGAGAAAGTTAATTTACAAATAAGGCATTCATGCCATGAAGATATTGTCCATACAATAGAAAACAACAAATGGATTCAATCATTTCGAAAAGAATATTTCATTTAAAAGCAACAAGAAGACGATTTGATGATTTGCTACAAATAATGTATTTCCATACCATAATAAACTTTTTTCACAGAAAAACAAGTGCATAGTTACAGAATGGAATAAAATCAAATAATGGTATTGAGAGCTCATTAAGAAAAAATAAAAGGTTTTCCTCCACATTCAAAATTTCGTTTCAAGAATAAAATAGAAATAATAACTTTATTCAGAATTAAGTTTATCGTAGCATATAAATACGTATTTGAATGTGTGCTAATAGTTTAAAAACTTTTTTCGCATACAGGCTGGCGGTCCACTCTGCGAGAAAGAAGTATCGTCGTTGGACGAGAGGCAATAAGGTCGCTCCTGAGCTCCCAGGTAAGATGAAATTAGTGTTCATAGTTCACCGTTAACTCTTCCGCCATCAAGGAATTTAAATCATTTAGAATCGGTCACACCTTCTCAAGACTGATATCAAAAATAAGTGCATTAGGTGACATTGCGAACAACTGTAAATTTCATTCAAAACTCCTTCCTGCTTGCTAAAACAGTTTAGATCGTATTGTTCCTACACCATTCATTTTTCAACATATATTTAATTCAATTTCACACATTATTCACACAGTAAAATATTCTTGTAAAGGACACAAGGTGAACAATCGAATTCAGCATGAATTTATATTTGAAAAATGGGATGAATTTCACTGTGAAGTGTACTGTACACATGGTCACGGCATCATAACAATACCAAAAAACTACTTTCTACCACAATTTTACGGTATCATACTGTAAATCATTGTACTATGATGAAAATTATGAACAAAGTATTAAGCTAATCGAATTAAACGGTACCCGTTAGCATAATTAAACAGTTAGCTTCTCAACTACATGGAAGTCATCTTCTTGTTCACATAAGATTTTAAGAGCCTAATCTATTTTTTCAATGAAGTCACCACTACCGACTTCAGAAGTTATTGTATTAAAAAGTCAAACATGACCTCCGCATATCAAAACATTTAAGCAAATGTTGTGGTTCCCTAAGTAACATTTCCGTCTCTTTGCCAAGTTCATATCTTAAAAATCAAATCAATGGTTTTCGAAGGTGATGATAATCCGGTAGCCAGTTCTTAAGGTTCTTATTAAATTAATTCCTCAATTTACATTTCAGTGGGTCCAGACGTCTTCAGGCCCTGCCCGGCTTTCGAGCGACGGTTGATAGGGTGAGAACATATATGACTTTTTATTATTATATTATATTTATTATTATTCTAGGTTATATTTATTATTATTCTAGGCTATATTTATTATTATTCTAGTTAACTCGATAAACGCTGAACAGCTCAGATCAAGAGATAATTGAAATTTAAATCGTGCACTGCATATTATTAATGTTACCCTGTTCATATTTTAGTCGTGTTAACAACGTGCGATTTCCTTTTAATTCCACCAGGTCTCGGATCCCCAGCGCCTCATCAGACAACCCCAGGCGGAAGAGGATTAAACGTACAGGGAAGGTTTTATGTACGTGTGCGTGCGTTTGCGTGTATGTGTGTGTGTTTGCGTGTGCTTGAGTGTGTGAATGACCCATTAATGTTGCATTTCAGGTGACATGACACTCCAATAGATGAGGGTAAGTTATGGAGATACTCCACTTCTATTTTAAATAATTTACTAATAATTTTTGAAAGACCTCAGTGAAATTCAGAGTTTCATTTGTCGAATGTCATCGTTTTTATCTCCGGGAATTTCTAATTCATATTGGGTGTCTCATCGTATTTCAGGAGTAATTTCATCGCAACGCCGGAGAATAATATGCTGTAAGGAAAGCAATGCGGCAATATGTGGCTGATGATACATACTGACCATCCTCCCTTCAGAATGCAGTCCTGAGAGTGATAGAAAACTTACATTTTGAATTACTCCTGTTCTGCTGACGGTTTCTGCAAGGATTCTCTACACCGTGATGCTTGAACCTCGCTAAATTACTAAAAGCAATATGTGAACCGGAACATAATAGAAGACTACAAGGTAAAGTAGTTTTAACGGTATAGGAATAAGTTGAAAAAGGAATATAAAATTAATGTCATGAAGTTCACTGAGGAGAAGTTTCCTTCAATGTTGTGCTTGGGCTTTGTTGAAGTGTTCCTAATGCAAATTTTATTTTGTACTGTTTCTTAAAACTTGGAGTGACAAATCTTCTTTGATCTGTGTAGGATATATAATCACCTGATGGTGACGAAGAGCATGCTTCCCCTGGAAAAAGGAAGGCAGCTCATCCTAATTTTCCTTATTTGGAGTTCCAACTGAAAGAACTTCCAAACCAAGGACCTTCGAGAAACCAGGGTAGGCCAGTCGAGACCCAGGACAAAAGTTCAGGTGCAGATACCAATCGTGAGTACCATAGAAATTTATGTACCTCTATAGCCATAAAATGACCATAGTTTTCACTGGGAAAACATTATGCACATTTTACATGATAGCTTTCTATTTATTTTACTTCTAGGACCACTGAAGAAGACGGACACACAAGTGCATTTGTGACTCTTCGGCACATAACTCGGTGATAATTGACTGGTTCTAGCAATGCAGAATGAGGCTTAGTAATTAAAGATGAAAATAAGTGTAAAGCGTAAAATAGTATGTAGGAAATAAAGAAATGTTCTTACCCTAACATAGTGTTCAGAAAATTTATTTTTCAAGAGGAATTTACTCTCCGTTATACCTTTAGGCTTTTACTTGGACTATTTTTGGCGTGAAATGACCACTGCCGTCGAAGCACCCATAAAACACAAATTATTTTTTAGTGTTTATACCATCCATGAATCTACTTCTGTACTACCTATTCGATTACATTAAATCGCTCAACCCCATTACATGATGACTACCTACAATGGGATCCACTAAAGTTTATTTATTATCCTCCCTACTAGTTCACTTTTAAGACAACGTGTTAGTCTGTATCCAGGTGAATGATTTACATTTGTATACATTTATAGTAAGTAGTTTTAGGTAGCACTGACATTTAACAGTCGAAAATTTACGATTTGCTCATGCATCAATTATTATTTAAGTGACTAAATACTCTTGCACTAAAGATTTGAATGCTGCATTGGGTCTTGGACAACATAATATTCTCTTGATGAACTCTTCTCGGGCTCTACACCGGGTGAGTGAATGTAATGGCAACATTACATTCACTTGTGAGCACACTTAATCCGGGAACACCCATTATCCGGCAATTTTGCCACCCGGTGCTCAGTGGCAAATGCCAAAACGTTTTTACACCCAAGTAAAAAAATATACAAAAATGATTTCAATATATTTCAAAATTATTTTAAAGTCAAAAAGTCATAAGATAGCCAAATTCATGATTTTTCATCATTTTAAATTAATTAATTAAGTACTGCTCTTTTAATGTTCTGTATCATTCTTTCATTCGGTCAAAAACATGCACAGGACAACTGAGACTTTTTCATTGCATAAAAAGGTGTTGCAAGCATATTTTGATATCATTTCAAAATTATTTATAAATGAGCCACTAAATTATGATGAAATTCTTTTATAATAATATTGTAATAATCTTAGGATTCTTTAAGGCCAGGAGGATGGGTGGGAGTGAAAGTGCATCTGAAATGTGGTTTTAAACGCGATTCTCGATCTTGGAAAGCGATTCAGCATCGGTCCACGGATGATTCTTTCAATCGGACTTACTTTTTCAGCAAGCGCACCATTGACCTCAATTGAAGTGACCAAAAATATCATCTCATTTAGCACTTTCTCTGTGATCAGCTAGGTACGCTGAGATTGTAATACGATAGTTTTAGTGGCTTTAGCTTACTTTAAAATTGGAATTTCATAATTTTTTAAGTTCATTAGATAGATTCAAGAAAAAAATGTTTGATTGGCTTGTTTCAAGACCTTTTTATTCTTTGCAGGAATTTTTTAAACCAAAATATAGAAGTGAAATAAATAGGATAAACAAGTTATGTTTGGTGTCCATAAATTAAATCACAATGTATAAGTTGCAATTTTCTGTTATTAATCCGTGTGTAAATCAAATTTTAAATGTTAATGTATTATATATTGCATACTGTTTCAATGAGAAGGCTGCTTGGTTGTTATAAGTGTAGTCAAAGTTTAACAGAAATTGTATTTAAATTTTGTGTAATGGTTTTATTCCAACTTGTATATAGCAATTATTCGTATCATTATTGATTTAATGTTGAATCTTTGCATATATATGCTTGACTTTGTCTATTGCTGTTAAGGCCTAACGACAATAAAATCTTTATTATTATGAAGTAACCGAGAATTCTTGCGGTTCTGAGGAATTGGGTGATATTATTTTTCAGCAAAGTGATTTATATACAAAACAGAGAGGCAGGGTATCGTGTAGGTGTAGATTTAGACTATTGGTCCTCTGACCCTGACATGCTAGTGACATAAATTGCCAATGTAATGCCTCGAAAGCGGTTTGAAGAGTGATCAGGAATGCGTAACATTTTGCAAACAATGAAGAGATGCTTCCCAGAAGCCACCATAATTATGATAGAGCTTTCAAAGTACGACCCCTGATTCGTCACTTTAATCGATGCTTCCAGAATGCACGGAAATCAAGCAAACAGCAGTCAGTAGATAATCATATGATACGATTCAAAGACATAACATCATGAAGAAATGTAAAAAAAGTAAACCCATAATGTGCGGTTTCAAGATGTGGTGCAGATGCGATTCAAAATCTGGCTATTTGTATCAATTCGACTTATATACTGGCAAGAAAACAGACACAACATGAGAGCGTGGTAACCATGCTGAATAAACCGCCTGCCAATTGTTTTGCGAGATTTACCTAGACAACTTTTTCAATTCACCGTTACTACAGTTGAAATCTCAGCAACAGCAAATACTCATATGTGGAACAGAAAACTTATACCAAAGAATCTCAAGCAGGAATAAGACTTGAAACGTGGTGAAAGCCAAATGCTTTCATCAATTGGTATAACTTGTGTCAAGTGGATGGATAACATATCTGTAGTAATGTTCTCTAATTTTCTGAATTCCTGCACATCACTCACTGTGTCTTAGGCAACAAGAAATGTATAAAAGATACAAATTCCTTGCCCAGAGATAGAGATTTCCCACAACAAATTTATGGGCGGCGTCGATCTCATGGACCAGAAAAAGATTACCTACTTACGAAGTCGACAGCAAGGCAAAGATAAAGTACTACTTTCGAATATTTTTCAACTTGATGGATATAGCTGTGAACAACGCTCACTGTATTTATGTGCAGCTGCATCATTACGTGAAACCCCAGTATGAGGCCATAACGCCTCTGTAGTACAGGCAACTCATCGCTAGATTCCTCATCGGACATTGTACAAATAGGAAGAGAAGTCTCCAAGCAACTCCTGTCCGGAGCATCATACCAATCTCTCACCCTCAACACAAGTTATTAAAAATTGAAAAACGGAAGAGGTGCTAAATGTTCAAAGGAAAGAATTGAGAATCGTCTCACGGAATATTACCCAAAATGAGAATTTCACTGGTTTCATCAGAAACATTCAACTGCTTACTTATAAAAGTAATTTCTTCACAGTAATAAATGGATCTTTCTCCGTTAAGGAAAAATATTGAGTAGCTTCAGCTACCTCTAATACACCCGATACAGGCCTAAAGCGGAAAATGTATGAAATGAGCATTTTAGCCTAGGTATGCAAGCCTAATAACACAAAATTCTCTTATCGACCAGAGGGACATATATGTCCCAACCTGTATCTCAAGAACTATAAAAGATATCACTTTAAAACAAAGATTTTTGAAATCTATGCATCAATTTGTACATAAATTGATGAATGAAACAGCAAAAATTGGCCTACAACCCTAATGGTCTTTAAAGGGCTAGAGATAGTACTAAAAATGTGGATTTTTTTTATGTGCTACTTAGGCAAGTGAATTATCGAAATTTGAAGTAGTGCCCATAAATGTATAAATACCCAGCTCTTTTTTGTTTAAAAGTATGCATAGTACTTTCAAGTTTTGTCGGAAAGTTATTATTAGGACGATTATGGGAAGTAGCCGTCAATTTGTGGAAGTCCATTTTGTAATATCGAATTAAAGACTGCAAATCTGCTGTCTTTACTTCAACCGGTTTCTCCAGACGGTATCATCATCAGCACTGGTTTTAGTACCTGATGATACTATAGTGTACTATACTATAGAGTAGGCTAAATGTAGTCTGAACTTTCGATGAGTGTTAGTAGCAGAAGTATAGTATCAATAGGGCTAGGAATGAGTGGGTCATGAAAGAATGTGGGTTCGATACTGCTCCAGTAATAGACAAATGTGATGGTTGTGCTTTGTTCATTTCGCCATGTTGAGATAATGGATGATTGTCGATAGACGAGACAGTTATTTAAGAGTTAAATGAATGGTGTGAGAGGTAGGGGTGGACAGAGAAAGTGGTTGTTGAAGGGGAGGAATGAATTATAGGAGTCTTAGGAACTGGAGAGTGTGAATGAAGCAATGTATATAGGAGTAAATAGAGGCGAACACCATTTTAAAAGTTTGCAATACTGTCAGAGTGGACGAAGCTGTTGTAGTAGAGCAAGGTATGCAAGCATATCATTATAAGTATTACTTTTCGACTGCGCCTATCTCGGAAGTGAATGGTATGATTACAGGCATTGATCACTTCCGAAGGTGAACTTCTATCTCGAAGTGGACTGTATAATTTGCATTTACGAAATTATTAGCAACAAAAGGTTGAGCCACGACAATACGCCACTCACCGCTCGCGTGCCCGACCGACCGATGGCTCTTCGGCAAGCAGCTGGACTCCACAGGGTTGCTTCTCTCACTTGATCCTCACTGCTCAGCGTTCACAGGTAGACTCACTTACACACTCATTCAACATCCACTCACTAGGCACACAAACAAATGATAAACGAAAACCGAAGTCCAGTGGCACCGCCGAGTGGTGGCGCGGCTCAACCTTGACATACCATTTGAAAACACAACTGAACATTCCCCCGCCCTTGGAACAACGTTCCAAAAACAACAAACCAACTAGACAATAATTATATTAATTGAGAAATAGAAAATCAAACAATTAGGGTACTTCCCCCTTCGATGTGATCATATGATCCAAACTAACTAAATCACACAATGGGAAAGGGAAAAACATGGAAAACAAAAACCAAAAAACAAAAAGGGGAAAGGATTTATCTTCACTCCAAGGGGGCTATCAAGGAGATTTATTAGGAAGGGGAAGCCCACGGAAAGGTTCACAAATACTAATAACCAACAGTCAACTAAATAAACAAACCTAACTTTACTACACTACCGAATCCTACTCACTAACATTAATTATCTTTTATTGGTAATGGACATAAGTCCTTCACTGACCGTCTATACACCCCCTGCTTGGTTTTCACCTCAGCGACTCTAACTAGGCCATCTGTTCCCGGGAAACAATTGCTAATTCGACCAAGTCGCCACCTACAAGGGCTACATTTCGGGTCCTTCAATATTACTAGGTCGCCCTCCTTAATATTACTACTTTTGGTAGTCCATTTCTCTCGCCTCTGGAGAGTAATTAGATAATCGTCCTGCCATCGCCTCCAGAATGTCGCCACTACTTGTTGCAGTAAACTCCATCGCCTTCTATATCCCCCTGGACCATGCTCCGGTTCTTCAGGAAGTGTGTAAATTGGCTCTTGCAGGAGAAAGTGGCCGGGAGTAAGAGCCTCGACATCGGTAGGATCCGTACTAACTGGAGTAATAGGTCTCGAGTTCAATACAGCTTCTATCTGAACGAGTACTGTGTAGAATTCTTCGTACGTTAGTACTTGATCGCCAAGTGATGCTGCCAAATGTCTTTTCACCGACTTTATACCGGCTTCCCATAGTCCTCCCATATGGGGGCTGCCAGGAGGTATGAATCTCCATGCGATTCCTCTATCACCCAGATACCGTTCGGCTCTACTATTGAAGTCAGCTGATGACGTTACTTTCCTCCAAGTCGCCATCTTTCTCTGCGCTCCTACAAAATTCGTTCCATTGTCGCTATGAATTTCGGTCACGGCGCCTCTTCGCGAAATAAACCGCCTTAATGCGGCTAAGAAACAATCGGAACTCAAATCCGAGACAAGTTCCAAATGTATTGCCCTTGTTGCGAAACAAACAAACAAGCAAATATATCCATTTAATATCTTTGCTTTGCGTATTTTTCCCATTTTTAGGGCATACGGCCCGCCAAAGTCCACGCCTGTTATGCAAAATGCATTAATTTTCTCCAATCGAGAGGGAGGTAGATTACCCATAAACTGCTCTTTCGGTTTGGGGTTTGCACGAAAGCATTTCATGCAGTGCAATATTCTCCGACGAATAACCTCACTAGCATTTATGATCCAAAATTTCGCCTGGATAAGGCAGTGCAAATGAAGTGACCCAGGGTGTAGGTGAACCTCATGATAATAATCAATAATCAAAGTCGTTAAATGATGAGACTTCGGAAGCAGCATTGGGTGTTTCTGGTTGAATGCAATCTTGGCATGCTTCAATCGGCCTCCAACCCTTAGGACTCCTTCCTTATCTACGAATGGGTTCAAATTTCTCAACCGGCTGGGCACTACTTCTTTTCTTAATAAATCTAATTCCTTTTGAAATTCAATTTGTTGCACTAAGATTACCAAACGCACCTCTGCCTGTGCTAATTCTTCCGTAGTGAGATAACCACTATGTTTCTCCTTGGGGTGCTTACAATTATGAATGAACCGCAGGCAATATGCAGTAACTCTCTTCAAGCGTGAAAATGAGGAAAACTTCAACAACCAAGCTAGTGTATCCTGTTCTAGTACCGTATGGAGATTAATTGTTCGAGCTTCCACTTCAAGGGCATCACACTCCGTGTGGTTAGCTAGTTTTGGAGCCCTCGGCCACCCCTCCAATGGTTGACTCAGCCATAACGGGCCCGTCACCCAACTCGCGTCCTCGATAAATTGACGAGGAAGGGCTCCTCTCGATGCTATGTCACTAGGGTTAGAGTCTGATGGCACATACCGAAATTTGTTTGGAGATAATTTCTCTTGAATCAGCGTCACTCTATTTGCAATAAAGGATTTCCAGCGGTGAGGTGACGACTTTACCCACTGAAGAGCAACCATAGAATCACTCCATACGACAACATCTGAAATTATGCAGTGATGGCGCAATATATCTCTGGCATACTCAATAAGGTTAGTAGCTAAAACAAGGCCTAACAATTCTAATCGAGGCAGTGACATCCGCTTGATCGGTGCTACCTTTGACTTAGCTATCAGTAATGAGGTAGCAACAGTCTGATCGGCCTTCACACCTCGTAAATAAACCACCGCAGCATAGCCCCTCTCTGAACTATCCGCAAAAGCATGCAATTGCAGGTCGATTGCTGAGTCTAAATTCAAGCAACGGCGTAATTCAAATTTCGAAATGAGTGGTAACTCACTGCGGAATTGCCTCCATTTGGCAACTACTTCCTCTGGAAGAGGGTCATCCCAATCAAGTCCGCTATGCCAAAGATACTGAATAAGCCATTTTCCATAAAATGTGACAGGACTAATAAAACCAAGCGGATCGAACAAGCGGGCAACCTCCGACAATATGGTTCTTTTCGTAATATCACCAAACCCAGCATCAAACTTATACGAAAAGTTATCCTTTCTAGGATTCCAAGTCAGACCCAAAATTTCCGCGGCAGGTTGGTTTTCATAATGAAAAGTAAATACCTCCGGTTTCAGAATGCAAAACTCTGAGGGTACATTTTTTAGCAGTTCGACCTTATTGCTCAACCATTTGCGCAACTCAAAGCCTCCACGATCCAAAAGCTTCTTTAATTGACACTGCAATTTTAACCCTTCGTCGATGGTACGAACTGAGGAAACTATGTCGTCCATATACGTATTTTCTCTAATTATTCGAGATGCAACTGGATATTCTACACCTTCATCGCATACCAACTGATGAAGTGTACGAATTGCCAAAAACGGGGCCGATTTCAGTCCATAAGTTACGGTGGTCAAGCAGTACTCTCGCAAATCCTCCTCGGGACTAAATCTCCAAAATATCCGTTGCATATCATAATTGTCCGGATGCAGTTTAATGTTTCTATACATTTGGCGGATATCTGCGATCACCACAACCTCATGCAATCTAAATCGTGTTAATATATCGATTAGATCCACTTGCAATTTGGGACCCTTATATAACACATCGTTCAATGATATGCCATTAGTGGTTTTCATTGAACAATCGAAAACCACCCTAAATCGAGCGAATTCCTCCGTCGAGCGATAAATACAATGGTGCGGAATGTAGTAAGACAGTACCGATGGGGGACCAGATGCCTCAATCATATGGCCTTGCGTAATGTAATCTTTCATAAATTCATTATACTTGGCTCGTAAAGCGGCGTTTCTCTTCAATCTATTTTCTAGCATATAAAATCTTTGCAGAGCTAAACCATAACTTTGTCCCAATTCTGGTATATCTGTAATAAAAGGTAGCCGAACAACATATTGTTCAAATTCACGAGCTACATTTTTCTGATAGTGTTGTTCACAAGCATCATCTTCCGGACTGCACTGGTATCTCCTCGGAGGTTCCTCATATTCCCAGAACTTTCGCACTAAACTTTCAATGCTCTCACCTAGCGTTGAGCAAAACACCTGGATTTTATTATCGATATTTTCGATTTTCCCTATCAGGCAATGACCAAAAACTGTAGGTAAAATGTCAGGTGTCCCTGCCGGCCCAATTATTGGCGCGTCAACTACCACGCGCGCAAACCATTCGGCGCCTAATAGTACATCTATCGTTTCCTCATCGTAATACCTCGGGTCCGCAAGTTTCAATCCCACAATATGCGGCCATGTTCTATTAACGACCGATATTTTTGGACACTGAGCAATATGAGGGACCACCATAGCGTTGATATCATATTTCAACGTGCTTTGGGAGGAAGGCTTTATTTTCAAACTGACCATTCCAGAGGATACTACGGCGTTATTATTTCCAAACCCGAAGATGGGCGTTCTAATTTTATTGGAATTTAGCCCTAACCGCCGAACGCAGGATTCAGTGATAAATGTTCCCTGACTTGCGGTGTCAAGCAAGAGTTTAATGGCACGACCTTTGCCATTAGTATCCAATACGATTGCCCTAGCAGTTGCAAGCATCACTACGGACCCCGACCGATGAGTGCAAGTTTGAAGTGTGGAAACCTCGTTAACCGGATTTTTTTTCGTCTCGCCTGAGTCCGCGCTCGCTAATGGAGGGTTATGCTGTCGATACTCTGCCGTAGCATTACCTTTAGCCTCAAATTTCGAACTTGAGGTCCCACGATTGGCAAAGCAAAGCAATTCATTATGTCGCATTTTACAGTTGGGGCATGGCTGTTTGTCTTCACAATCTTTTAAAAAGTGTTCTTGGCTAAAACAAACTAGACAACAACCTTTTGCTTTTACTACCCTCAGCCGAGAACCCACAGGTAATTTCAAAAACTTCCTGCATTTCTCCAATGAGTGCGACAATGAACAATTTGGGCACGATTTCTGGCTGTCCGTGTTAACAACCATACTCGTAGATTTTCTAAACGATTGTGCTGGCTTATGGGTCCTTTTATGCAATCCAGTTTCCACCGGTAACGATGAAGATGCCTCCAAAACTTTGGCTTCCTCATTCAAAAAATCAAAAAAGGTTTGTAAAGACGGCTCTACAACGTTCAATGCTATCTTTTCCCATCGCTCTCGCAACACGGAATTGAGTTTTCGACGCAACAGAAAAATCATTAATACCGACCAACTTTCGACATTGTGCCCCACAGCGCTTAACGCACCAACATACTCAGTGATTAACGTGCAAAATTTACGAATAGCTTGAGCTTCCCTGCTGATTGGGGTCATATCAAACAGAGCCTCCAGATAGGCATTTGTCAGCCTATTAGGATCCATATAGCGTGATTTCAAACTCTCCCACGCGACCGAATAATTTCCCGAGGACACAGGTAGGGATGAAACACACGACAATGCTTCCCCTTTAAGAACAGATTTGAGGTACAAAAATTTCTGCACGTCACTCAATGAAGGATTATCATGCACCGCGGATAGGTATAAATCATAAAATGCCTGCCATTGCATTAAATTACCGTTAAACTCTATCAAATCGAGTTTAGGGAGCGCTACTGCATGACTAACATTACTCTCCACGGCAGCATGATGCCCCGTTGACCTTAAGCGAGGCTCCACATCGGGGAAGTGAGTGAGGAGAATTGCCTTCGTATTGTAGAACATCGCCTCGAACTCCTCAGTCCTCTTACGCAATTCTTTGTCCCTTTCAATCGGAGGGGACTGTTTCGCGTACAACGCGGCTAATTTTGGAATGCCCTCATTAAAATCGTCCGCAATTTTATCAACCTGGTCTGTCATAGCTCGTAATAAATTCCTCTGTTTTACATCACTCGCATTCTTTTCGAACTCTTTAGCGACATTATTGATACGACCCATCTTCGCAAGGAGAGATGCAATACGAAACTCTAAGTCGTCGATCGCCGGCATTTTCAGCTACCTGTTAAACCAAGCAAGGGTGAAAAACCGACCAAATCCTATCGATATCTACACTGATATTTAACGATATCCGGCCCGAAGGACCATATGATCACTTCCGAAGGTGAACTTCTATCTCGAAGTGGACTGTATAATTTGCATTTACGAAATTATTAGCAACAAAAGGTTGAGCCACGACAATACGCCACTCACCGCTCGCGTGCCCGACCGACCGATGGCTCTTCGGCAAGCAGCTGGACTCCACAGGGTTGCTTCTCTCACTTGATCCTCACTGCTCAGCGTTCACAGGTAGACTCACTTACACACTCATTCAACATCCACTCACTAGGCACACAAACAAATGATAAACGAAAACCGAAGTCCAGTGGCACCGCCGAGTGGTGGCGCGGCTCAACCTTGACATACCATTTGAAAACACAACTGAACAGGCATGTTAAAGAAGATTTGGAAAGAATAGAATAAATAATTTTTAAATTAGTTTAAATGCATTTCAAAACATTTTCAAATATATTTCAAAACATTTTCAAATATATTTCAAAACATTTTCAAATATATTTCAAAACATTTTCAAATATATTTCAAAATATTTTAAATATATTTAAAATAATTTAAACTTTTTAATTTTAAATTATTCAGTAACTTGAACTAAACATACAAAATTAAGAATATCGCCAAGATAGGCTAGTTTACAGATAGGCCACTTTCATTGGCTCGCGCATTTTTGATTGACCACTGGACATAATTTGATAAAATTATTTGTTATCTGCTTATGTTTCTCCCTAACCATTTCTCACCTATATAGTTGTGGCAACGGCTAAAGATTGAGCATCAGTACAGAACGTTTACGTTTGCAGAAGAAGTGCAAGTTGTGAAAAAGCTTGACTCCATCGCATCGATCGGTAAATCGTTTGTCTGAAACATACACCGAGGGATCTTCAACAGTGTAACCATATAACACATTTACAAGCAGAAAGAGATAATCCTAAAAATTTTACAGCTAAATTGACACGAAGATATGGGCAGCAGAGAGAAGAACTATGATAGGCGATTTAAATGTTGATTTTACATCGCGTGGTTATTTCGATTGGTTCGAAGTGTGGGGCTTAGTCTGTAAGGCCGGCTAAATGCTAATGAAGCAGACTCAATTATTTCAGAAACAAATATAATCTAAAAGGTGTAATGTGGGAAAGTTTGCGTGCATGGAAGAGTAGAGTCAGTTCTAAAACACGAGTGCTTCAAATTGTGGCCTGCTTTGAGGCTTGATGTAATATCAAATAAATGGGGATTTCAAAGGCTTTCATGTTTAAAAGGATTGGAGTTGGTTGACTTTGCAAACAGCATCCATAACCCTGAATTAAAGGAAATGGAATTGGTAAATTAAGAGGCATGGATAGATGGCGACCATGATAGTGCTCACCGAACAACATTTCACCGATGATGAAATCACTGAAATGGTACTTCGTAACAATAAGTTAGAGCGGAGTTGAAGATGAAGAGGCTAAAATAGTTCAAGGAAGACTACCTACAATTAATCTTTAAAGAATCTTTAAATTAATCAATTAATCTTTAAAGAATCATCCAGTGCTGTCGCCCCGGACGTAGAGATGATCGGCATTTCACACGAAACCACGAGTTCACATCGCGCTGAATCAGCTGATAACATATCAAGCACGGCAGAAAAATATGTTGCGAGAAGCACAGTATAAGAAATATCAAATTTTTCATACCCTTTTCCAATAATAATATTACAATTTTAATAATATTACCTTAAACTATATAGGTATTTTTCCCGTCTCATAAGGATGAGAATTTATTTGAAAATTGTAATGAGGTCAAAACGTTTGAAGTACCACAAGGGCAATCTCATTCACACAAATTATTGATAAAAAACTGATCGCCAAACCTAAGTGATCGACGAATACAAAATGTTCCCAAGAAATTTCAAGGATAAAATCCGCTACGCTACTTTCAAGCTCCTTTTCATCCGCGGAAATTAATTTATTCAGGATAGTTATTTAATTTCTAGCAGAGCGAAAGATAAGCATAAGTTCTTTGATTTCTAGCAAAGAGTTTACGGTAGAGCGTCAAGACTATTGTAGGAAAGTCGAGAAAATTGAGAGGGAACATCAGACACTCGAAAATATCTTTCGAGATGTTCGGTGGCAAATAGTGGCTATCATTTGAAAATCTGACATATTTGAGTGATAATAGAACAAGAAACAGATGCTCGAAAAACTTTTTCTTAATATGAAAACGCTCGAGAAAGAAAAGCATTTACAAATGAAGGGTAATTACTTTCTCCAATTCCCAGTTTTCCCTCGCCATGGCCCTCCTCATCGATGACGAAGATCTTGCTGTACCTACGTCATAGGTGAGTTGAATAACTGCCTCCTATAATCAATTCAAACCATTAAGAGATGAAATCGCATTTCTCCCTTAATTATACATAATATAATTGAAAATGTAACCAGAATATTTTAATTTACATCTTTTTGAAGTCAATATTTGGCTCCATATGATACAAACTTATCGGATTATGGTTTCTCCTAAAGTTTATTTAAAAATGGATAATTTTTCTGGAGTAGTTTCGTCGTTAATTTATTGAATTCTAAAGGTTATTGAAATTACTCAATAGGAAATAGTATCAAAAAATCCTAACTTATTTCTACGAAGTAGAAAAAACTGTAAATAAAATTCCATAAACATAGGCCTTCGCCACCTTTTGCAATGAAACATATCAGTATTTACTAACCAAGGAGCCACTGAAATCGTTCTATATTTTAAAGGGAATCTTGAGAAATATGTGCAAGAATGTATGTAAAACGTACAAGGTGTTAATATAAAGTAATAAGAATGATAGCATGTTTTCGATCATGCTTCACTGGTGACGTGCCATAAAATAAAAGTTCATAACTAACCTCTAATGGCCATTTCTAGAGGAATTATTTTAAAATATCCGTGAAGTGATTATAAATGTCAATGAAAGTGTAAAACTCACCAATCGCGAACATAGGTACTATCTTTTGAGTAGAGGCGCGTATTACTACCAAGCCTTTTCCTAATTGTGAGAAGAATCTAATGACCCTCCACCCACTCTGAGCCGTCACTGCCGCACCAACGAATGAATAGGAGGCACGCCTACACAAGTCGGGTGCTCCAAGATAGAAACAGGGAGAGAAAATAAATGTGCGGGAGGGAAATAATCACGGGAGTAGGGGATGATCGCTCACCTGTCTCTGGTTTCCTCCATTTCTGACGAGCGCTCTAAAGTTCTTCCTCGATTGATATGCCGGCGAGTCGACTCCCGACATGCCATGAGGATAAAGGCGGATTGCACACTCTCGACTACAGACAGACACACTGTACCGCAGCACACGAATAAACTCGGGACAGTTGAACGTCAGAATGAAACAAATGATGGCCGGATTGCGCCCACAGTGAGAAGGAGGGAATTTAAAAACAGGGCAGGTAGGGAAATTAAATAGGCCTACCTCCCGATTGGTGCCGACATACCCTATATCAAGTTTGGAGAGTGCCACAACAATTTCGCATCAAACGTATTAGAACAGCGCCAACAAGAGCTTGTCAACAACTTAGACAATTTCTTTGACATTGCAACGCCGGTGCGCTTCAATTAATGAAAATAATGGAAGACAGAATCTTTTTACAGTGACAGAGAGAACCAGGTAGGCTGGCTCACTTAGCTTGGATTGGGCAAATAGCTGGCTAATAAAGTGGAAACGGCTCGACTCTGATATATCGACGAAGAAATGCAACGTGCTACATATTTTTCCACGCCAACTCCTTTGATATCATATTACGATCCATAAACACAACGATTCATCCTCTTATTCTAATGGAAATTAATGCTTCTAAAAGAAGATTGATAAACATACAAACCGGAAACAGCAAATGATACGCGGAAAAATATCATTGCTCCAAATTTTGTAGTAGCCCTGTATACGTGTCCGTTAATTATGAAAGATTCCTCTCTCACCACGCAATGCGCTAGGGTTCACGAAGAGTTCTCCACAATATCTCCATCGTTTGAATATTGGAAGAACAATCCCAACGGCCGAATTAACAGATTGAATTTCGAGTGCTAACGATTAATTTGTGTGTTACATTTTGGCCAATTATCACCTATTGGATCTAAACTGTTTCTGGACTTATGTGCATTATCCTAAGCTATCCAAGGCATGTGATGTACTATTCCAAGCCTCATATCACGTTCAGGACTTACGACCGAGTCTCGGAATATAATCTGTACAAAAGTCCATTAGTGTATGTATCAATATTCAGTGCATTAGGTTTACTACTATTTACGGTTCCAAGGCACTGGAGATTCGAATATCCTACATTCGTACATAAGAAAGAACAAACTATAAATCTACACCACACTGTAATTGTCACACGCGGAAAAAATAAAGGAGCAGACAAAAAATATTTCCAACGAAATAATTTCGTTTTGATACATAACGTTTCATCAAAGTAATTGCTAAATCTTTAATTTCATGTAATGTGTTTTCGGCATCACATTATTCTCCAACTGTAAGAGGTAGTGATTCTTTGGAAACACCTTACCCTCAGGTACCTTTAAAGGAATGTGACGTCATCATCTTCGCTTCAAAGAGATATATTTTTAAAGGCTCCTATGTCACCATAGTGCTAAAATATCCATGTCATAAATCAAACACTTATATTTAATACTAACACTTATTATGCATTAATGTTTATTTAAGATTCCTCCAAAAATAAAAATTATTTATTTACTTTGTTGCCTAAGCGATTCTCCGGTAACATCAACGTAGGAGTATTTTGACAACGAGTCCTTAGATACGGAAATCATACGCTTGTACCAATCGTACTGAGCAGTGTTCAAACATCCTCTAGCAAAGCAAAACTTTACTCTTTTTCTCATTTAAATCCTTTATATCCTTTATCTTTTATCTTCTTTATCCTTTATATACTTTATCCTTTAAATCCTTAATCCTTTTATCCTTTATCCTATACATCCTCTATACTTTATATCCTCTATCCTTTTCTACTCCATACCCTTTTTCCTTTTTTTCTAGTTCATTTAGAGAACAACTCCCAGGAATGTGCCTGCTCGACGGGTGCCGGTGAGTAAAATGTGCTTCTTATCTCATTAACTAACGTTACAGAACCCTAAAACACAGTAAATTCGAAAGCCATCGTTGCCAATTGGCATGTGTATCTTTCAACGTAATATATATGAGAATATGAAAAATTAGGAAGACATTAGTACTATAAGATGACCATATAACGGCTAAAACTTATTTAAGCGGTCAAATTCCCGATAAATATGAAGTATGCACCTAATTTTACTTTCGTTTGTTTCAATCAGCTTGCGTGAAATGTTTTAGTTTTTCAGCACTCAGTGACCAAGAAGTATAAATCCGGAATAATCGTCAATACTGAAATGAGGTGAAGTGTCCATTTTAAATGAAACATTATGAAAAATTTTTCTTAAACCTGTTACTTTAAATTGTCGAAATATCAATGTGCAAGTAGTGCTAGTCTTTAAATAACTTCATGCAAGTCTGCGAATAAATAATGTCTATTGCCTTGTCATTTCCTTCCTTTGATATACGACGCGGTCATTTCCTCAAAACGCCTTAAAGCCATAAACTTCTCCCAAGTCAAGACCAGTGTTCGGAGTTAAATTTTATAAGTTCGGAATTAAATGTAACCATTAAATTAAATAATAATTTAATGGTGAAATGTTATAAGTTTAATTCATCGCCCAGATTCTTATATAAATCATTAATTGTGATAAAAAGCTTCGTGAAAAAAACTAGGAAACATTGTATGCTTTCATTCATTTCGGAGAAACAAGACCAGAGAAATAAACTGCTATGTATGCCCTATAGCTAAATTGTTTGAGAAAGTTAATTTACAAATAAGGCATTCATGCCATGAAGATATTTTCCATACTATAGAAAACAACAAATGGATTCAATCATTTCGAAAAGAATATTTCATTTAAAAGCAACAAAAAGACGATTTGATGATTTGCTACAAATAATGTATTTCCATACCATAATAAACTTTTTTCACAGAAAAACAAGTGCATAGTTACAGAATGGAATAAAATCAAATAATGGTATTGAGAGCTCATTAAGAAAAAATAAAAGGTTTTCCTCCACATTCGAAATTTCGTTTCAAGAATAAAATAGAAATAATAACTTTATTCAGAATTAAGTTTATCGTAGCATATAAATACGTATTTGAATGTGTGCTAATAGTTTAAAAACTTTTTTCGCATACAGGCTGGCGGTCCACTCTGCGAGAAAGAAGTATCGTCGTTGGACGAGAGGCAATAAGGTCGCTCCTGAGCTCCCAGGTAAGATGACCTTAGCGTTCATAGTTCTCCGTTAACTCTTCCGCCATCAAGGAATTTAAATCATTTAGAATCGGTCACACCTTCTCAAGACTGATATCAAAAATAAGTGCATTAGGTGACATTGCGAACAACTGTAAATTTCATTCAAAACTCCTTCCTGCTTGCTAAAACAGTTTAGATCGTATTGTTCCTACACCATTCATTTTTCAACATATATTTAATTCAATTTCATACATTATTCACACAGTAAAATATTCTTGTAAAGGACACAAGGTGAACAATCGAATTCAGCATGAATTTATATTTGAAAAATGGGATGAATTTCACTGTGAAGTGTACTGTACACATGGTCACGGCATCATAATAATACCAAAAAACTACTTTCTACCACAATTTTACGGTATCATACTGTAAATCATTGTACTATGATGAAAATTATGAACAAAGTATTAAGCTAATCGAATTAAACGGTACCCGTTAGCATAATTAAACAGTTAGCTTCTCAACTACATGGAAGTCATCTTCTTGTTCACATAAGATTTTAAGAGCCTAATCTATTTTTTCAATGAAGTCACCACTACCGACTTCAGAAGTTATTGATTTAAAAAGTCAAACATGACCTCCGCATATCAAAACATTTAAGCAAATGTTGTGGTTCCCTAAGTAACATTTCCGTCTCTTTGCCAAGTTCATATCTTAAAAATCAAATCAATGGTTTTCGAAGGTGATGATAATCCGGTAGCCAGTTCTTAAGGTTCTTATTAAATTAATTCCTCAATTTACGTTTCAGTGGGTCCAGACGTCTTCAGGCCCTGCCCGGCTTTCGAGCGACGGTTGATAGGGTGAGAACATATATGACTTTTTATTATTATATTATATTTATTATTATTCTAGGTTATATTTATTATTATTCTAGGCTATATTTATTATTATTCTAGTTAACTCGATAAACGCTGAACAGCTCAGATCAAGAGATGATTGAAATTTAAATCGTGCACTGCATATTATTAATGATACCCTGTTCATATTTTAGTCGTGTTAACAACGTGCGATTTCCTTTTAATTCCACCAGGTCTCGGATCCCCAGCGCCTCATCAGACAACCCCAGGCGGAAGAGGATTAAACGTACAGGGAAGGTTTTATGTACGTGTGCGTGCGTTTGCGTGTATGTGTGTGTGTTTGCGTGTGCTTGAGTGTGTGAATGACCCATTAATGTTGCATTTCAGGTGACATGACACTCCAATAGATGAGGGTAAGTTATGGAGATACTCCACTTCTATTTTAAATAATTTACTAATAATTTTTGAAAGACCTCAGTGAAATTCAGAGTTTCATTTGTCGAATGTCATCGTTTTTATCTCCGGGAATTTCTAATTCATATTGGGTGTCTCATCGTATTTCAGGAGTAATTTCATCGCAACGCCGCAGAATAATATGCTGTAAGGAATGCAATGCGGCAATATGTGGCTGATGATACATACTGACCATCCTCCCTTCAGAATGCAGTCCTGAGAGTGATAGAAAACTTACATTTTGAATTACTCCTGTTCTGCTGACGGTTTCTGCAAGGATTCTCTACACCGTGATGCTTGAACCTCGCTAAATTACTAAAAGCAATATGTGAACCGGAACATAATAGAAGACTACAAGGTAAAGTAGTTTTAACGGTATAGGAATAAGTTGAAAAAGGAATATATAATTAATGTCATGAAGTTCACTGAGGAGAAGTTTCCTTCAATGTTGTGCTTGGGCTTTGTTGAAGTGTTCCTAATGCAAATTTTATTTTGTACTGTTTCTTAAAACTTGGAGTGACAAATCTTCTTTGATCTGTGTAGGATATATAATCACCTGATGGTGACGAAGAGCATGCTTCCCCTGGAAAAAGGAAGGAAGCTCATCCTAATTTTCCTTATTTGGAGTTCCAACTGAAAGAACTTCCAAACCAAGGACCTTCGAGAAACCAGGGTAGGCCAGTCGAGACCCAGGACAAAAGTTCAGGTGCAGATACCAATCGTGAGTACCATAGAAATTTATGTACCTCTATAGCCATAAAATGACCATAGTTTTCACTGGGAAAACATTATGCACATTTTACATGATAGCTTTCTATTTATTTTACTTCTAGGACCACTGAAGAAGACGGACACGCAAGTGCATTTGTGACTCTTCGGCACATAACTCGGTGATAATTGACTGGTTCTAGCAATGCAGAATGAGGCTTAGTAATTAAAGATGAAAATAAGTGTAAAGCGTAAAATAGTATGTAGGAAATAAAGAAATGTTCTTACCCTAACATAGTGTTCAGAAAATTTATTTTTCAAGAGGAATTTACTCTCCGTTATACCTTTAGGCTTTTACTTGGACTATTTTTGGCGTGAAATGACCACTGCCGTCGAAGCACCCATAAAACACAAATTATTTTTTAGTGTTTATACCATCCATGAATCTACTTCTGTACTACCTATTCGATTACATTAAATCGCTCAACCCCATTACATGATGACTACCTACAATGGGATCCACTAAAGTTTATTTATTATCCTCCCTACTAGTTCACTTTTAAGACAACGTGTTAGTCTGTATCCAGGTGAATGATTTACATTTGTATACATTTATAGTAAGTAGTTTTAGGTAGCACTGACATTTAACAGTCGAAAATTTACGATTTGCTCATGCATCAATTATTATTTAAGTGACTAAATACTCTTGCACTAAAGATTTGAATGCTGCATTGGGTCTTGGACAACATAATATTCTCTTGATGAACTCTTCTCGGGCTCTACACCGGGTGAGTGAATGTAATGGCAACATTACATTCACTTGTGAGCACACTTAATCCGGGAACACCCATTATCCGGCAATTTTGCCACCCGGTGCTCAGTGGAAAATGCCAAAACGTCTTTACACCCAAGTAAAAAAATATACAAAAATGATTTCAATATATTTCAAAATTATTTTAAAGTCAAAAAGTCATAAGATAGCCAAATTCATGATTTTTCATCATTTTAAATTAATTAATTAAGTACTGCTCTTTTAATGTTCTGTATCATTCTTTCATTCGGTCAAAAACATGCACAGGACAACTGAGACATTTTCATTGCATAAAAAGGTGTTGCAAGCATATTTTGATATCATTTCAAAATTATTTTTAAATGAGCCACTAAATTATGATGAAATTCTTTTATAATGATATTGTAATAATCTTAGGATTCTTTAAGGCCAGGAGGATGGGTGGGAGTGAAAGTGCATCTGAAATGTGGTTTTAAACGCGATTCTCGATCTTGGAAAGCGATTCAACATCGGTCCACGGATGATTCTTTCAATCGGACTTACTTTTTCAGCAAGCGCACCATTGACCTCAATTGAAGTGACCAAATATATCATCTCAATTAGCACTTTCTCTGTGATCAGCTAGGTACGCTGAGATTGTAATACGATAGTTTTAGTGGCTTTAGCTTACTTTAAAATTGGAATTTCATAATTTTTTAAGTTCATTAGATAGATTCAAGAAAAAAATGTTTGATTGGCTTGTTTCAAGACCTTTTTATTCTTTGCAGGAATTTTTTAAACCAAAATATAGAAACGAAATAAATAGGATAAACAAGTTATGTTTGGTGTCCATAAATTAAATCACAATGTATAAGTTGCAATTTTCTGTTATTAATCCGTGTGTAAATCAAATTTTAAATGTTAATGTATTATATATTGCATACTGTTTCAATGAGAAGGCTGCTTGGTTGTTATAAGTGTAGTCAAAGTTTAACAGAAATTGTATTTAAATTTTGTGTAATGGTTTTATTCCAACTTGTATATAGCAATTATTCGTATCATTATTGATTTAATGTTGAATCTTTGCATATATATGCTTGACTTTGTCTATTGCTGTTAAGGCCTAACGACAATAAAATCTTTATTATTATGAAGTAACCGAGAATTCTTGCGGTTCTGAGGAATTGGGTGATATTATTTTTCAGCAAAGTGATTTATATACAACAGAGAGGCAGGGTATCGTGTAGGTGTAGATTTAGACTATTGGTCCTCTGACCCTGACATGCTAGTGACATAAATTGCCAATGTGATGCCTCGAAAGCGGTTTGAAGAGTGATCAGGAATGCGTAACATTTTGCAAACAATGAAGAGATGCTTCCCAGAAGCCACCATAATTATGATAGAGCTTTCAAAGTACGACCCCTGATTCGTCACTTTAATCGATGCTTCCAGAATGCACGGAAATCAAGCAAACAGCAGTCAGTAGATAATCATATGATACGATTCAAAGACATAACATCATGAAGAAATGTAAAAAAAGTAAACCCATAATGTGCGGTTTCAAGATGTGGTGCAGATGCGATTCAAAATCTGGCTATTTGTATCAATTCGACTTATATACTGGCAAGAAAACAGACACAACATGAGAGCGTGGTAACCATGCTGAATAAACCGCCTGCCAATTGTTTTGCGAGATTTACCTAGACGACTTTTTCAATTCACCGTTACTACAGTTGAAATCTCAGCAACAGCAAATACTCATATGTGGAACAGAAAACTTATACCAAAGAATCTCAAGCAGGAATAAGACTTGAAACGTGGTGAAAGCCAAATGCTTTCATCAATTGGTATAACTTGTGTCAAGTGGATGGATAACATATCTGTAGTAATGTTCTCTAATTTTCTGAATTCCAGCACTTCACTCACTGTGTCTTAGGCAACAAGAAATGTATAAAAGATACAAATTCCTTGCCCAGAGATAGAGATTTCCCACAACAAATTTATGGGCGGCGTCGATCTCATGGACCAGAAAAAGATTACCTACTTACGAAGTCAACAGCAAGGAAAAGATAAAGTACTACTTTCGAATATTTTTCAACTTGATGGATATAGCTGTGAACAACGCTCACTGTATTTATGTGCAGCTGCATCATTACGTGAAACCCCAGTATGAGGCCATATCGCCTCTGTAGTACAGGCAACTCATCGCTAGATTCCTCATCGGACATTGTACAAATAGGAAGAGAAGTCTCCAAGCAACTCCTGTCCGGAGCATCATACCAATCTCTCACCCTCAACACAAGTTATTAAAAATTGAAAAACGGAAGAGGTGCTAAATGTGCAAAGGAAAGAATTGAGAATCGTCTCACGGAATATTACCCAAAATGAGAATTTCACTGGTTTCATCAGAAACATTCAACTGCTTACTTATAAAAGTAATTTCTTCACAGTAATAAATGGATCTTTCTCCGTTAAGGAAAAATATTGAGTAGCTTCAGCTACCTCTAATATACCCGATACAGGCCTAAAGCGGAAAATGTATGAAATGAGCATTTTGGCCTAGGTATGCAAGCCTCATAACACAAAATTCTCTTATCGACCAGAGGGACATATATGTTCCAACCTGTATCTCAAGAACTATAAAAGATATCACTTTAAAACAAAGATTTTTGAAATCTATGCATCAATTTGTACATAAATTGATGAATGACACAGCAAAAATTGGCCTACAACCCTAATGGTCTTTAAAGGGCTAGAGATAGTACTAAAAATGTGGATTTTTTTAATGTGCTACTTAGGCAAGTGAATTATCGAAATTTGAAGTAGTGCCCATAAATGTATAAATACCCAGCTCTTTTTTGTTTAAAAGTATGCATAGTACTTTCAAGTTTTCTCGGAAAGTTATTATTAGGACGATTATGGGAAGTAGCCGTCAATTTGTGGAAGTCCATTTTGTAATATCCAATTAAAGACTGCAAATCTGCTGTCTTTACTTCAACCGGTTTCTCCAGACGGTATCATCATCAGCACTGGTTTTAGTACCTGATGATACTATAGTGTACTATACTATAGAGTAGGCTAAATGTAGTCTGAACTTTCGATGAGTGTTAGTAGCAGAAGTATAGTATCAATAGGGCTAGGAATGAGTGGGTCATGAAAGAATGTGGGTTCGATACTGCTCCAGTAATAGACAAATGTGATGAATGTGCTTTGTTCATTTCGCCATGTTGAGATAATGGATGATTGTCGATAGACGAGACAGTTATTTAAGAGTTAAATGAATGGTGTGAGAGGTAGGGGTGGACAGAGAAAGTGGTTGTTGAAGGGGAGGAATGAATTATAGGAGTCTTAGGAACTGGAGAGTGTGAATGAAGCAATGTATATAGGAGTAAATAGAGGCGAACACCATTTTAAAAGTTTGCAATACTCTCAGAGTGGACGAAGCTGTTGTAGTAGAGCAAGGTATGCAAGCATATCATTATAAGTATTACTTTTCGACTGCGCCTATCTCGGAAGTGAATGGTATGATTACAGGCATGTTAAAGAAGATTTGGAAAGAATAGAATAAATAATTTTTTAATTAGTTTAAATGCATTTCAAAACATTTTCAAATATATTTCAAAACATTTTCAAATATATTTCAAAACATTTTCAAATATATTTCAAAATATTTTAAATATATTTAAAATAATTTAAACTTTTTAATTTTAAATTATTCAGAAACTTGAACTAAACATACAAAATTAAGAATATCGCCAAGATAGGCTAGTTTACAGATAGGCCACTTTCATTGGCTCGCGCATTTTTGATTGACCACTGGACATAATTTGATAAAATTATTTGTTATCTGCTTATGTTTCTCCCTAACCATTTCTCACCTATATAGTTGTGGCAACAGCTAAAGATTGAGCATCAGTACAGAACGTTAACGTTTGCAGAAGAATTGCAAGTTGTGAAAAAGCTTGACTCCATCGCATCGATCGGTAAATCGTTTGTCTGAAACATACACCGAGGGATCTTCAACAGTGTAACCATATAACACATTTACAAGCAGAAAGAGATAATCCTAAAAATTTTACAGCTAAATTGACCGAAGATATGGTGAGCAGAGAGAAGAACTATGATAGGCGATTTAAATGTTGATTTTACATCGCGTGGTTAATTCGATTGGTTCGAAGTGAGGGGCTTAGTCTGTAACGCCGGCTAAATGCTAATGAAGCAGACTCAATTATTTCAGAAACAAATATAATCTAAAAGGTGTAATGTGGGAAAGTTTGCGTGCATGGAAGAGTAGAGTCAGTTCTAAAACACGAGTGCTTCAAATTGTGGCCTGCTTTGAGGCTTGATGTAATATCAAAAAAATGGGTATTTCAAAGGCTTTCATGTTTAAAAGGATTGGAGTTGGTTGACTTTGCAAACAGCATCCATAACCCTGAATTAAAGGAAATGGAATTGGTAAATTAAGAGGCATTGATAGATGGCGACCATGATAGTGCTCACCGAACAACATTTCACCGATGATGAAATCACTGAAATGGTACTTCGTAACAATAAGTTAGAGCGGAGTTGAAGATGAAGAGGCTAAAATAGTTCAAGGAAGACTACCTACAATTAATCTTTAAAGAATCTTTAAATTAATCAATTAATCTTTAAAGAATCATCCAGTGCGGTCGCCCCGGACGTAGAGATGATCGGCATTTCACACGAAACCACGAGTTCACATCGCGCTGAATCAGCTGATAACATATCAAGCACGGCAGAAAAATATGTTGCGAGAAGCACAGTATAAGAAATATCAAATTTTTCATACCCTTTTCCAATAATAATTTATATAATAATATTAAATATATATAATAATATATATTTAATTCAATTTCACACATTATTCACACAGTAAAATATTCTTGTAAAGGACACAAGGTGAACAATCGAATTCAGCATGAATTTATATTTGAAAAATGGGATGAATTTCACTGTGAAGTGTACTGTACACATGGTCACGGCATCATAATAATACCAAAAAACTACTTTCTACCACAATTTTACGGTATCATACTGTAAATCATTGTACTATGATGAAAATTATGAACAAAGTATTAAGCTAATCGAATTAAACGGTACCCGTTAGCATAATTAAACAGTTAGCTTCTCAACTACATGGAAGTCATCTTCTTGTTCACATAAGATTTTAAGAGCCTAATCTATTTTTTCAATGAAGTCACCACTACCGACTTCAGAAGTTATTGTATTAAAAAGTCAAACATGACCTCCGCATATCAAAACATTTAAGCAAATGTTGTGGTTCCCTAAGTAACATTTCCGTCTCTTTGCCAAGTTCATATCTTAAAAATCAAATCAATGGTTTTCGAAGGTGATGATAATCCGGTAGCCAGTTCTTAAGGTTCTTATTAAATTAATTCCTCAATTTACATTTCAGTGGGTCCAGACGTCTTCAGGCCCGGCCCGGCTTTCGAGCGACGGTTGATAGGGTGAGAACATATATGACTTTTTATTATTATATTATATTTATTATTATTCTAGGTTATATTTATTATTATTATAGGCTATATTTATTATTATTCTAGTTAACTCGATAAACGCTGAACAGCTCAGATCAAGAGATGATTGAAATTTAAATCGTGCACTGCATATTATTAATGATACCCTGTTCATATTTTAGTCGTGTTAACAACGTGCGATTTCCTTTTAATTCCACCTGGGCTCGGATCCCCAGCGCCTCATCAGACAACCCCAGGCGGAAGAGGATTAAACGTACAGGGAAGGTTTTATGTACGTGTGCGTGCGTTTGCGTGTATGTGTGTGTGTTTGCGTGTGCTTGAGTGTGTGAATGACCCATTAATGTTGCATTTCAGGTGACATGACACTCCAATAGATGAGGGTAAGTTATGGGGATTCTCCACTTCTATTTTAAATAATTTACTAATAATTTTTGAAAGACCTCAGTGAAATTCAGAGTTTCATTTGTCGAATGTCATCGTTTTTATCTCCGGGAATTTCTAATTCATATTGGGTGTCTCATCGTATTTCAGGAGTAATTTCATCGCAACGCCGCAGAATAATATGCTGTAAGGAATGCAATGCGGCAATATGTGGCTGATGATACATACTGACCATCCTCCCTTCAGAATACAGTCCTGAGAGTGATAGAAAACTTACATTTTGAATTACTCCTGTTCTGCTGACGGTTTCTGCAAGGATTCTCTACACAGTGATGCTTGAACCTCGCTAAATTACTAAAAGCAAGTAAAGTAGTTTTAACGGTATAGGAATAAGTTGAAAAAGGAATATAAAATTAATGTCATGAAGTTCACTGAGGAGAAGTTTCCTTCAATGTTGTGCTTGGGCTTTGTTGAAGTGTTCCTAATGCAAATTTTATTTTGTACTGTTTCTTTAAACTTGGAGTGACAAATCTTCTTTGATCTTTGTAGGATATATAATCACCTGATGGTGACGAAGAGCATGCTTCCCCTGGAAAAAGGAAGGCAGCTCATCCTAATTTTCCTTATTTGGAGTTCCAACTGAAAGAACTTCCAAACCAAGGACCTTCTAGAAACAAGGGTAGGCCAGTCGAGACCCAGGACAAAAGTTCAGGTGCAGATACCAATCGTGAGTACCATAGAAATTTATGTACTTTTATAGCCATAAAATGACCATAGTTTTCACTGGGAAAACATTATGCACATTTTACATGATAGCTTTCTCTTTATTTTACTTCTAGGACCACTGAAGAAGACGGACACACAAGTGCATTTGTGACTCTTCGGCACATAACTCGGTGATAATTGACTGGTTCTAGCAATGCAGAATGAGGCTTAGTAATTAAAGATGGAAATAAGTGTAAAGCGTAAAATAGTATGTAGGAAATAAAGAAATGTTCTTACCCTAACATAGTGTTCAGAAAATATATTTTTCAAGAGGAATTTACTCTCCGTTATACCTTTAGGCTTTTACTTGGACTATTTTTGGCGTGAAATGACCACTGCCGTCGAAGCACCCATAAAACACAAATTATTTTTTAGTGTTTATACCATCCATGAATCTACTTCTGTACTACCTATTCGATTACATTAAATCGCTCAACCCCATTACATGATGACTACCTACAATGGGATCCACTAAAGTTTATTTATTATCCTCCCTACTAGTTCACTTTTAAGACAACGTGTTAGTCTGTATCCAGGTGAATGATTTACATTTGTATACATTTATAGTAAGTAGTTTTAGGTAGCACTGACATTTAACAGTCGAAAATTTACGATTTGCTCATGCATCAATTATTATTTAAGTGACTAAATACTCTTGCATTAAAGATTTGAATGCTGCATTGGGTCTTGGACAACATAATATTCTCTCATAATTTGTTTCATACCCTGATGTATTACTGTATAGAGATACTGGAAATATAAACTTATTTTTGGCAGTAACTATCACCAATTTTTGTTCAATACAGTTGAGCACACTTAATCCGGGAACACCCATTATCCGGCAATTTTGCCACCCGGTGCTCAGTGGAAAATGCCAAAACGTCTTTACACCCAAGTAAAAAATTATACAAAAATGATTTCAATATATTTCAAAATTATTTTAAAGTCAAAAAGTCATAAGATAGCCAAATTCATGATTTTTCATCATTTTAAATTAATTAATTAAGTACTGCTCTTTTAATGTTCTGTATCATTCTTTCATTCGGTCGAAAACATGCACAGGACAACTGAGACATTTTCATTGCATAAAAAGGTGTTGCAAGCATATTTTGATATCATTTCAAAATTATTTTTAAATGAGCCACTAAATTATGATGAAATTCTTTTATAATAATATTGTAATAATCTTAGGATTCTTTAAGGCCAGGAGGATGGGTGGGAGTGAAAGTGCATCTGAAATGTGGTTTTAAACGCGATTCTCGATCTTGGAAAGCGATTCAGCATCGGTCCACGGATGGTTCTTTCAATCGGACTTACTTTTTCAGCAAGCGCACCATTGACCTCAATTGAAGTGACCAAAAATATCATCTCATTTAGCTCTTTCTCTGTGATCAGCTAGGTACGCTGAGATTGTAATACGATAGTTTTAGTGGCTTTAGCTTACTTTAAAATTGGAATTTCATAATTTTTTAAGTTCATTAGATAGATTCAAGAAAAAAATGTTTGATTGGCTTGTTTCAAGACCTTTTTATTCTTTGCAGGAATTTTTTTAAACCAAAATATAGAAGTGAAATAAATAGGATAAACAAGTTATGTTTGGTGTCCATAAATTAAATCACAATGTATAAGTTGCAATTTTCTGTTATTAATCCGTGTGTAAATCAAATTTTAAATGTTAATGTATTATATATTGCATACTGTTTCAATGAGAAGGCTGCTTGGTTGTTATAAGTGTAGTCAAAGTTTAACAGAAATTGTATTTAAATTTTGTGTAATGGTTTTATTTCAACTTGTATATAGCAATTATTCGTATCATTATTGATTTAATGTTGAATCATTGCATATATATGCTTGACTTTGTCTATTGATGTTAATCCTTAACGACAATAAAATCTTTATTATTATGAAGTAACCGAGAATTCTTGCGGTTCTGAGGAATTGGGTGATATTATTTTTCAGCAAAGTGAATTTTATACAAGACAGAGAGGCATTTCATTCAAAACTGACGGCCAAGAGATCCGTGCGTTTTTCGGGATGAATATGGTAATGGGTTATCTTATTATTTGGATTATCTTGATATCTGGTTATTTGGATTATCTTGTGGTTCCAAGACTTATTTAACAATCAAGTTGCGGTGGCCAACCCTAGCGATGGCTTGCAGGGTATCGTGTAGGTGTAGATTTAGACTATTGGTCCTCTGACCCTGACATGCTAGTGACATAAATTGCCAATGTAATGCCTCGAAAGCGGTTTGAAGAGTGATCAGGAATGCGTAACATTTTGCAAACAATGAAGAGATGCTTCCCAGAAGCCACCATAATTATGATAGAGCTTTCAAAGTACGACCCCTGATTCGTCACTTTAATCGATGCTTCCAGAATGCACGGAAATCAAGCAAACAGCAGTCAGTAGATAATCATATGATACGATTCAAAGACATAACATCATGGTGGTAATGGTCAACCCTAATGGTCTTTAAAGGGCTAGAGATAGTACTAAAAATGTGGATTTTTTTTATGTGCTACTTAGGCAAGTGAATTATCGAAATTTGAAGTAGTGCCCATAAATGTATAAATACCCAGCTCTTTTTTGTTTAAAAGTATGCATAGTACTTTCAAGTTTTCTCGGAAAGTTATTATTAGGACGATTATGGGAAGTAGCCGTCAATTTGTGGAAGTCCATTTTGTAATATCCAATTAAAGACTGCAAATCTGCTGTCTTTACTTCAACCGGTTTCTCCAGACGGTATCATCATCAGCACTGGTTTTAGTACCTGATGATACTATAGTGTACTATACTATAGAGTAGGCTAAATGTAGTCTGAACTTTCGATGAGTGTTAGTAGCAGAAGTATAGTATCAATAGGGCTAGGAATGAGTGGGTCATGAAAGAATGTGGGTTCGATACTGCTCCAGTAATAGACAAATGTGATGGTTGTGCTTTGTTCATTTCGCCATGTTGAGATAATGGATGATTGTCGATAGACGAGACAGTTATTTAAGAGTTAAATGAATGGTGTGAGAGGTAGGGGTGGACAGAGAAAGTGGTTGTTGAAGGGGAGGAATGAATTATAGGAGTCTTAGGAACTGGAGAGTGTGAATGAAGCAATGTATATTGGAGTAAATAGAGGCGAACACCTTTTTAAAGGTTTGCAAGATTGTCAGAGAGATGGAGAGAGAGAGAGAGAGAGAGTATGGAGAGCAGAGAGAAGAAATATGATAGGCGATTTAAATGTTGATTTTACATCGCGTGGTTAATTCGATTGGTTCGAAGTGCGGGGCTTAGTCAGTAAGGCCGGCTAAATGCTAATGAAGCAGACTCAATTATTTCAGAAACTAATATAATCTAAAAGGTGTAATGTGGGAAAGTTTGCGGCCATGGAAGAGTAGAGTCAGTTCTAAAACACGAGTGCTTCAAATTGTGGCCTGCTTTGAGGCTTGATGTAATATCAAAAAAATGGAATTTTAAAGGCTTTCATGTTTAAAAGGATTGGAGTTGGTTGACTTTGCAAACAGCATCCATAACCCTGAATTAAAGGAAATGGAATTGGTAAATTAAGAGGCATGGATAGATGGCGACCATGATAGTGCTCACCGAACAACATTTCACCGATGATGAAATCACTGAAATGGTACTTCGTAACAATAAGTTAGAGCGGAGTTGAAGATGAAGAGGCTAAAATAGTTCAAGGAAGACTACCTACAATTAATCTTTAAAGAATCTTTAAATTAATCAATTAATCTTTAAAGAATCATCCAGTGCGGTCGCCCCGGACGTAGAGATGATCGGCATTTCACACGAAACCACGAGTTCACATCGCGCTGAATCAGCTGATAACATATCAAGCACGGCAGAAAAATATGTTGCGAGAAGCACAGTATAAGAAATATCAAATTTTTCATACCCTTTTCCAATAATAATATTACAATTTTAATAATATTACCTTAAACTATATAGGTATTTTTCCCGTCTCATAAGGATGAGAATTTATTTGAAAATTGTAATGAGGTCAAAACTTTTGAAGTACCACAAGGGCAATCTCATTCACACAAATTATTGATAAAAAACTGATCGCCAAACCTAAGTGATCGACGAATACAAAATGTTCCCAAGAAATTTCAAGGATAAAATCCGCTACGCTACTTTCAAGCTCCTTTTCATCCGCGGAAATTAATTTATTCAGGATAGTTATTTAATTTCTAGCAGAGCGAAAGATAGGCATAAGTTCTTTGATTTCTAGCAAAGAGTTTACGGTAGAGCGTCAAGACTATTGTAGGAAAGTCGAGAAAATTGAGAGGGAATATCAGACACTCGAAAATACCTTTGAGATGTTCGGTGGCAATAAGCGGCTATCATTTGAAAATCTGACATATTTGAGTGATAATAGAACAAGAAATAGATGCTCGAAAAACGTTTTCTTAATATGAAAACGCTCAAGAAGGAAAATCATTTACAAATGAAGGGTAATTACTTTCTCCAATTCCCAGTTTTCCCTCGCCATGGCCCTCCTCATCGATGACGAAGATCTTGCTGTACCTACGTCATAGGTGAGTTGAATAACTGCCTCCTATAATCAATTCAAACCATTAAGAGATGAACCGCATTTCTCCCTTAATTATCCATAATATAATTGAAAATGTAACCAGAATATTTTAATTTACATCTTTTTGAAGTCAATATTTGGCTCCATATGATACAAACTTATCGGATTATGGTTTCTCCTAAAGTTTATTTAAAAATGGATAATTTTTCTGGAGTAGTTTCGTCGTTAATTTATTGAATTCTAAAGGTTATTGAAATTACTCAATAGGAAATAGTATCAAAAAATCCTAGTATGTAATCTTTCGCCATGTTGAGGTAATGGATGATTGTCGATAGACGAGACAGTAATATGAGAGTTAAATGAAAGATGTGAGAGGTAGGGGTGGACAGAGAAAGTGGTTGTTGAAGGGGAGGAATGAATTATAGGAGTCTTAGGAACTGGAGAGTGTGAATGAAGCAATGTATATTGGAGTAAATAGAAGCGAACACCTTTTTAAAGGTTTGCAAGCCTGTCAGTGTGGAGGAAGCTGTTTTAGTAGAGCAAGGTATACAAGCATATCATTATAAGTATTACTTTTCGACTGCGCCTATCTCGGAAGTGAATGGTATGATTACAGGCATGTTAAAAAAGATTTGGAAAGAATAGAATAAATAATTTTTAAATTAGTTTAAATGCATTTCAAAACATTTTCAAATATATTTCAAAACATTTTCAAATATATTTCAAAATATTTTAAATATATTTAAAATAATTTAAACTTTTTAATTTTAAATTATTCAGTAACTTGAACTAAACATACAAAATTAAGATTGGTTGGTTGGTTGGTTGTTTCGTTTGAGGCGCGTCAACATTGTTGTTATTAGCGCCTGAACACTGAGTAATTTTAGCTAACAATGAATAAAAGATTAAAATTATCGCATAGATTAAGATTATAGTATAACAGCAAGGTATGAGCTATTTATTTAGGATTAAAAGTTATTAATACATTTACAGTCATAATTTATTAAAAATTTCAATATGTTAAAAAAATTTAAAACTCTGTCGATCATATGCGGGTCATTCCCTAAGGCTAGGTCAATCTGTTCCGGAATATTAAAAGTTCTCCTCATCTGAGTGAATTTGTCGCACTCGACCAGGATATGCTTTACTGATAAGGTTGCGCCACAAGGCTCACACATAGGAGGGTTCTCCTTACGGAGGATATAGTTATGGGTAAGCCTCGTGTGGCCTATGCGTAGTCTTGCAATTTTAACCTCCTCCTGTCGACATCGTTCATTACTGCTCCCCCAGTACTCCAAGTTCTTTCGTATTTCCTTCAGCTTGTTATTCTGGACGTGGTCCCACAGCTCTTTGAATTTTTGGCGGAAGGAGGCACGGATTAGCGCAATCATATCCGTTGGTGGCAAGATTTGGCTTTGCTGTATCCCAGAGTGAGCCGCAGCTTTCGCAGCGGTGTCTGCAAATTCATTTCCTCGGATACCCACGTGAGAGGGAATCCACAAGAAAACGATCGATTTTCCTATATGGAATGCCTCGTAGAGTAGACGTTGGAATTCCAGTAGTAGGGGATGGACTTGGTACATCCTATCCAATGACTGAAGGGTGCTTAACGAGTCACTGCAGATTGCAAAAAATTGGTAGTTCTGGTTTAGAATGTTTTTCAGCGCCAAGTTTATCGCTAGAACCTCGGCAGTAAATATACTTGCTGAAAGAGGGAGGCGGGCTGTGCAGATGGGGATACCATCCTCCACTACAGCACATCCTACTCCGTCCTTAGTTTTTGACCCGTCGGTGTAGAGGAAATTATAGTTATGATAGGAACTTTTTAATTCTAAAAATGCCTGTTTATAAAGCTCAGGTTGGGTCCCTTGTTTTAAGAATTGTCTGAGCTTAAGGTTTAACCTGGGTCTTGGGAGTGTCCAAGGGGGTGTTTTGTTTGTCTCTATTATTTGGATGGAGGACAGGTCAAATGAGTTATTGGCGGCAATATCCTTCAGGCGTATCCTAAGGGGTCGACTGCTCTTGGGCCGAGCCTCAAATCTTAGGTCTATTGGTTTCGAAGTTAGGGCTGAATAGGCAGGGCACCCTCTAACAGAAAGTATGCGTCATGTCATTCTTCATGGCATGGCATTCATGCCATGAAGATATTGTCCATACAATAGAAAACAACAAATGGATTCAATCATTTCGAAAAGAATATTTCATTTAAAAGCAACAAAAAGACGATTTGATGATTTGCTACAAATAATGTATTTCCATACCATAATAAACTTTTTTCACAGAAAAACAAGTGCATAGTTACAGAATGGAATAAAATCAAATAATGGTATTGAGAGCTCATTAAGAAAAAATAAAAGGTTTTCCTCCACATTCAAAATTTCGTTTCAAGAATAAAATAGAAATAATAACTTTATTCAGAATTAAGTTTATCGTAGCATATAAATACGTATTTGAATGTGTGCTAATAGTTTAAAAACTTTTTTCGCATACAGGCTGGCGGTCCACTCTGCGAGAAAGAAGTATCGTCGTTGGACGAGAGGCAATAAGGTCGCTCCTGAGCTCCCAGGTAAGATGACCTTAGCGTTCATAGTTCTCCGTTAACTCTTCCGCCATCAAGGAATTTAAATCATTTAGAATCGGTCACACCTTCTCAAGACTGATATCAAAAATAAGTGCATTAGGTGACATTGCGAACAACTGTAAATTTCATTCAAAACTCCTTCCTGCTTGCTAAAACAGTTTAGATCGTATTGTTCCTACACCATTCATTTTTCAACATATATTTAATTCAATTTCACACATTATTCACACAGTAAAATATTCTTGTAAAGGACACAAGGTGAACAATCGAATTCAGCATGAATTTATATTTGAAAAATGGGATGAATTTCACTGTGAAGTGTACTGTACACATGGTCACGGCATCATAATAATACCAAAAAATTACTTTCTACCACAATTTTACGGTATCATACTGTAAATCATTGTACTATGATGAAAATTATGAACAAAGTATTAAGCTAATCGAATTAAACGGTACCCGTTAGCATAATTAAACAGTTAGCTTCTCAACTACATGGAAGTCATCTTCTTGTTCACATAAGATTTTAAGAGCCTAATCTATTTTTTCAATGAAGTCACCACTACCGACTTCAGAAGTTATTGTATTAAAAAGTCAAACATTACCTCCGCATATCAAAACATTTAAGCAAATGTTGTGGTTCCCTAAGTAACATTTCCGTCTCTTTGCCAAGTTCATATCTTAAAAATCAAATCAATGGTTTTCGAAGGTGATGATAATCCGGTAGCCAGTTCTTAAGGTTCTTATTAAATTAATTCCTCAATTTACATTTCAGTGGGTCCAGACGTCTTCAGGCCCTGCCCGGCTTTCGAGCGACGGTTGATAGGGTGAGAACATATATGACTTTTTATTATTATATTATATTTATTATTATTCTAGGTTATATTTATTATTATTCTAGGCTATATATTTATTATTATTCTAGTTAACTCGATAAACGCTGAACAGCTCAGATCAAGAGATGATTGAAATTTAAATCGTGCACTGCATATTATTAATGATACCCTGTTCATATTTTAGTCGTGTTAACAACGTGCGATTTCCTTTTAATTCCACCAGGTCTCGGATCCCCAGCGCCTCATCAGACAACCCCAGGCGGAAGAGGATTAAACGTACAGGGAAGGTTTTATGTACGTGTGCGTGCGTCTGCGTGTATGTGTGTGTGTTTGCGTGTGCTTGAGTGTGTGAATGACCCATTAATGTTGCATTTCAGGTGACATGACACTCCAATAGATGAGGGTAAGTTATGGAGATACTCCACTTCTATTTTAAATAATTTACTAATAATTTTTGAAAGACCTCAGTGAAATTCAGAGTTTCATTTGTCGAATGTCATCGTTTTTATCTCCGGGAATTTCTAATTCATATTGGGTGTCTCATCGTATTTCAGGAGTAATTTCATCGCAACGCCGGAGAATAATATGCTGTAAGGAAAGCAATGCGGCAATATGTGGCTGATGATACATACTGACCATCCTCCCTTCAGAATGCAGTCCTGAGAGTGATAGAAAACTTACATTTTGAATTACTCCTGTTCTGCTGACGGTTTCTGCAAGGATTCTCTACACCGTGATGCTTGAACCTCGCTAAATTACTAAAAGCAATATGTGAACCGGAACATAATAGAAGACTACAAGGTAAAGTAGTTTTAACGGTATAGGAATAAGTTGAAAAAGGAATATAAAATTAATGTCATGAAGTTCACTGAGGAGAAGTTTCCTTCAATGTTGTGCTTGGGCTTTGTTGAAGTGTTCCTAATGCAAATTTTATTTTGTACTGTTTCTTTAAACTTGGAGTGACAAATCTTCTTTGATCTTTGTAGGATATATAATCACCTGATGGTGACGAAGAGCATGCTTCCCCTGGAAAAAGGAAGGCAGCTCATTCTAATTTTCCTTATTTGGAGTTCCAACTGAAAGAACTTCCAAACCAAGGACCTTCTAGAAACCAGGGTAGGCCAGTCGAGACCCAGGACAAAAGTTCAGGTGCAGATACCAATCGTGAGTACCATAGAAATTTATGTACTTTTATAGCCATAAAATGACCATAGTTTTCACTGGGAAAACATTATGCACATTTTACATGATAGCTTTCTCCTTATTTTACTTCTAGGACCACTGAAGAAGACGGACACACAAGTGCATTTGTGACTCTTCGGCACATAACTCGGTGATAATTGACTGGTTCTAGCAATGCAGAATGAGGCTTAGTAATTAAAGATGAAAATAAGTGTAAAGCGTAAAATAGTATGTAGGAAATAAAGAAATGTTCTTACCCTAACATAGTGTTCAGAAAATTTATTTTTCAAGAGGAATTTACTCTCCGTTATACCTTTAGGCTTTTACTTGGACTATTTTTGGCGTGAAATGACCACTGCCGTCGAAGCACCCATAAAACACAAATTATTTTTTAGTGTTTATACCATCCATGAATCTACTTCTGTACTACCTATTCGATTACATTAAATCGCTCAACCCCATTACATGATGACTACCTACAATGGGATCCACTAAAGTTTATTTATTATCCTCCCTACTAGTTCACTTTTAAGACAACGTGTTAGTCTGTATCCAGGTGAATGATTTACATTTGTATACATTTATAGTAAGTAGTTTTAGGTAGCACTGACATTTAACAGTCGAAAATTTACGATTTGCTCATGCATCAATTATTATTTAAGTGACTAAATACTCTTGCACTAAAGATTTGAATGCTGCATTGGGTCTTGGACAACATAATATTCTCTCATAATTTGGTTCTTACTCTGATGTATTACTGTATAGAGATACTGGAAATATAAACTTATTTTTGGCAGTAACTATCACCAATTTTTGTTCAATACAGTTGAGCACCCTTAATCCGGGAACACCCATTATCCGGCAATTTTGCCACCCGGTGCTCAGTGGAAAATGCAAAAACGTCTTTACACCCAAGTAAAAAAATATAGAAAAATGATTTCAATATATTTCAAAATCATTTTAAAGTCAAAAAGTCATAAGATAGCCAAATTCATGATTTTTCATCATTTTAAATTAATTAATTAAGTACTGCTCTTTTAATCTTCTGTATCATTCTTTCATTCGGGCAAAAACTTGCACAGGACAACTGAGACATTTTCATTGCATAAAAAGGTGTTGCAAGCATATTTTGATATCATTACAAAATTATTTTTAAATGAGCCACTAAATTATGATGAAATTCTTTTATAATAATATTGTAATAATCTTAGGATTCTTTAAGGCCAGGAGGATGGGTGGGAGTGAAAGTGCATCTGAAATGTGGTTTTAAACGCGATTCTCGATCTTGGAAAGCGATTCAACATCGGTCCACGGATGATTCTTTCAATCGGACTTACTTTTTCAGCAAGCGCACCATTGACCTCAATTGAAGTGACCAAAAATATCATCTCATTTAGCACTTTCTCTGTGATCAGCTAGGTACGCTGAGATTGTAATACGATAGTTTTAGTGGCTTTAGCTTACTTTAAAATTGGAATTTCATAATTTTTTAAGTTCATTAGAGAGATTCAAGAAAAAAATGTTTGATTGGCTTGTTTCAAGACCTTTTTATTCTTTGCAGGAATTTTTTTAAACCAAAATATAGAAGTGAAATAAATAGGATAAACAAGTTATGTTTGGTGTCCATAAATTAAATCACAATGTATAAGTTGATTTTTTCTGTTATTTAATCCGTGTGTAAATCAAATTTTAAATGTTAATGTATTATATATTGCATACTGTTTCAATGAGAAGGCTGCTTGGTTGTTATAAGTGTTGTCAAAGTTTAACAGAAATTGTATTTAAATTTTGTGTAATGGTTTTATTTCAACTTGTATATAGCAATTATTCGTATCATTATTGATTTAATGTTGATCTTTGCATATATATGCTTGACTTTGTCTATTGCTGTTAAGGCCTAACGACAATAAAATCTTTATTATTATGAAGTAACCGAGAATTCTTGCGGTTCTGAGGAATTGGGTGATATTATTTTTCAGCAAAGTGAATTTTATACAAAACAGAGAGGCATTTCATTCAAAACTGACGTCCAAGAGATCCGTGCGTTTTTCGGGATGAATATGGTAATGGGTTATCTTATTATTTGGATTATCTTGATATCTGGTTATTTGGATTATCTTCTGGTTCCAAGACTTAGAGACTATTTAACAATCAAGTTGCGGTGGCCAACCCTAGCGATGGCTTGCAGGGTATCGTGTAGGTGTAGATTTAGACTATTGGTCCTCTGACCCTGACATGCTAGTGACATAAATTGCCAATGTAATGCCTCGAAAGCGGTTTGAAGAGTGATCAGGAATGCGTAACATTTTGCAAACAATGAAGAGATGCTACCCAGAAGCCACCATAATTATGATAGAGCTTTCAAAGTACGACCCCTGATTCGTCACTTTAATCGATGCTTCCAGAATGCACGGAAATCAAGCAAACAGCAGTCAGTAGATAATCATATGATACGATTCAAAGACATAACATCATGAAGAAATGTAAAAAAAGTAAACCCATAATGTGCGGTTTCAAGATGTGGTGCAGATGCGATTCAAAATCTGGCTATTTGTATCAATTCGACTTATATACTGGCAAGAAAACAGACACAACATGAGAGCGTGGTAACCATGCTGAATAAACCGCCTGCCAATTGTTTTGCGAGATTTACCTAGACAACTTTTTCAATTCACCGTTACTACAGTTGAAATCTCAGCAACAGCAAATACTCATATGTGGAACAGAAAACTTATACCAAAGAATCTCAAGCAGGAATAAGACTTGAAACGTGGTGAAAGCCAAATGCTTTCATCAATTGGTATAACTTGTGTCAAGTGGATGGATAACATATCTGTAGTAATGTTCTCTAATTTTCTGAATTCCAGCACATCACTCACTGTGTCTTAGGCAACAAGAAATGTATAAAAGATACAAATTCCTTGCCCAGAGATAGAGATTTCCCACAACAAATTTATGGGCGGCGTCGATCTCATGGACCAGAAAAAGATTACCTACTTACGAAGTCGACAGCAAGGCAAAGATAAAGTACTACTTTCGAATATTTTTCAACTTGATGGATATAGCTGTGAACAACGCTCACTGTATTTATGTGCAGCTGCATCATTACGTGAAACCCCAGTATGAGGCCATATCGCCTCTGTAGTATAGGCAACTCATCGCTAGATTCCTCATCGGACATTGTACAAATAGGAAGAGAAGTCTCCAAGCAACTCCTGTCCGGAGCATCATACCAATCTCTCACCCTCAACACAAGTTATTAAAAATTGAAAAACGGAAGAGGTGCTAAATGTGCAAAGGAAAGAATTGAGAATCGTCTCACGGAATATTACCCAAAATGAGAATTTCACTGGTTTCATCAGAAACATTCAACTGCTTACTTATAAAAGTAATTTCTTCACAGTAATAAATGGATCTTTCTCCGTTAAGGAAAAATATTTAGTAGCTTCAGCTACCTCTAATAAACCCGATACAGGCCTAAAGCGGAAAATGTATGAAATGAGCATTTTAGCCTAGGTATGCAAGCCTCATAACACAAAATTCTCTTATCGACCAGAGGGACATATATGACCCAACCTGTATCTCAAGAACTATAAAAGATATCACCTTAAAACAAAGATTTTTGAAATCTATGCATCAATTTGTACACAAATTGATGAATGAAACAGCAAAAATTGGCCTACAACCCTAATGGTCTTTAAAGGGCTAGAGATTGTACAAAAATGTGGATTTTTTTTATGTGCTACTTAGGCAAGTGAATTATCGAAATTTGAAGTAGTGCCCATAAATGTATAAATACCCAGCTCTTTTTTGTTTAAAAGTATGCATAGTACTTTCAAGTTTTGTCGGAAAGTTATTATTAGGACGATTATGGGAAGTAGCCGTCAATTTGTGGAAGTCCATTTTGTAATATCGAATTAAAGACTGCAAATCTGCTGTCTTTACTTCAACCGGTTTCTCCAGACGGTATCATCATCAGCACTGGTTTTAGTACCTGATGATACTATAGTGTACTATACTATAGAGTAGGCTAAATGTAGTCTGAACTTTCGATGAGTGTTAGTAGCAGAAGTATAGTATCAGTAGGGCTAGGAATGAGTGGGTCATGAAAGAATGTGGGTTCGATACTGCTCCAGTTATAGACAAATGTGATGGTTTTGCTTTGTTCATTTCGCCATGTTGAGATAATGGATGATTGTCGATAGAGGAGACAGTTATTTAAGAGTTAAATGAATGGTGTGAGAGGTAGGGGTGGATAGAGAAAGTGGTTGTTGAAAAGGAGGAATGAATTATAGGAGTCTTAGGAACTGGAGAGTGTGAATGAAGCAATGTATATTGGAGTAAATAGAGGCGAACACCTTTTTAAAGGTTTGCAAGCCTGTCAGTGTGGACGAAGCTGTTGTAGTAGAGCAAGGTATACAAGCATATCATTATAAGTATTACTTTTCGACTGAGCCTATCTCGGAAGTGAATGGTATGATTACAGGCATGTTAAAAAAGATTTGGAAAGAATAGAATAAATAATTTTTAAATTAGTTTAAATGCATTTCAAAACATTTTCAAATATATTTCAAAACATTTTCAAATATATTTCAAAATATTTTAAATATATTTAAAATAATTTAAACTTTTTAATTTTAAATTATTCAGTAACTTGAACTAAACATACAAAATTAAGAATATCGCCAAGATAGGCTAGTTTACAGATAGGCCACTTTCATTGGCTCGCGCATTTTTGATTGACCACTGGACATAATTTGATAAAATTATTTGTTATTTGCTTATGTTTCTCCCTAACCATTTCTCATCTATATAGTTGTGGCAACAGCTAAAGATTGAGCATCAGTACAGAAAGTTAAAGTTTGCAGAAGAAGTGCAAGTTGTGAAAAAGCTTGACTCCATCGCATCGATCGGTAAATCGTTTGTCTGAAACATACACCGAGGGATCTTCAACAGTGTAACCATATAACACATTTACTAGCAGAAAGAGATAATCCTAAAAATTTTACAGCTAAATTGACACGAAGATATGGTGAGCAGAGAGAAGAACTATGATAGGCGATTTAAATGTTGATTTTACATCGCGTGGTTAATTCTAATGGTTCGAAGTGAGGGGCTTAGTCTGTAAGGCCGGCTAAATGCTAATGAAGCAGACTCAATTATTTCAGAAACTAATATAATCTAAAAGGTGTAATGTGGGAAAGTTTGCGGCCATGGAAGAGTAGAGTCAGTTCTAAAACACGAGTGCTTCAAATTGTGGCCTGCTTTGAGGCTTGATGTAATATCAAAAAAATGGAATTTTAAAGGCTTTCATGTTTAAAAGGATTGGAGTTGGTTGACCTTGCAAACAGCATCCATAACCCTGAATTAAAGGAAATGGAATTGGTAAATTAAGAGGCATGGATAGATGGCGACCATGATAGTGCTCACCGAACAACATTTCACCGATGATGAAATCACTGAAATGGTACTTCGTAACAATAAGTTAGAGCGGAGTTGAAGATGAAGAGGCTAAAATAGTTCAAGGAAGACTACCTACAATTAATCTTTAAAGAATCTTTAAATTAATCAATTAATCTTTAAAGAATCATCCAGTGCGGTCGCCCCGGACGTAGAGATGATCGGCATTTCACACGAAACCACGAGTTCACATCGCGCTGAATCAGCTGATAACATATCAAGCACGGCAGAAAAATATGTTGCGAGAAGCACAGTATAAGAAATATCAAATTTTTCATACCCTTTTCCAATAATAATATTACAATTTTAATAATATTACCTTAAACTATATAGGTATTTTTCCCGTCTCATAAGGATGAGAATTTATTTGAAAATTGTAATGAGGTCAAAACTTTTGAAGTACCACAAGGGCAATCTCATTCACACAAATTATTGATAAAAAACTGATCGCCAAACCTAAGTGATCGACGAATACAAAATGTTCCCAAGAAATTTCAAGGATAAAATCCGCTACGCTACTTTCAAGCTCCTTTTCATCCGCGGAAATTAATTTATTCAGGATAGTTATTTAATTTCTAGCAGAGCGAAAGATAGGCATAAGTTCTTTGATTTCTAGCAAAGAGTTTACGGTAGAGCGTCAAGACTATTGTAGGAAAGTCGAGAAAATTGAGAGGGAATATCAGACACTCGAAAATACCTTTGAGATGTTCGGTGGCAAATAGCGGCTATCATTTGAAAATCTGACATATTTGAGTGATAATAGAACAAGAAATAGATGCTCGAAAAACGTTTTCTTAATATGAAAACGCTCAAGAAAGAAAAGCATTTACAAATGAAGGGTAATTACTTTCTCCAATTCCCAGTTTTCCCTCGCCATGGCCCTCCTCATCGATGACGAAGATCTTGCTCTACCTACGTCATAGGTGAGTTGAATAACTGCCTCCTATAATCAATTCAAACCATTAAGAGATGAACCGCATTTCTCCCTTAATTATCCATAATATAATTGAAAATGTAACCAGAATATTTTAATTTACATCTTTTTGAAGTCAATATTTGGCTCCATATGATACAAACTTATCGGATTATGGTTTCTCCTAAAGTTTATTTAAAAATGGATAATTTTTCTGGAGTAGTTTCGTCGTTAATTTATTGAATTCTAAAGGTTATTGAAATTACTCAATAGGAAATAGTATCAAAAAATCCTAGTATGTAATCTTTCGCCATGTTGAGGTAATGGATGATTGTCGATAGACGAGACAGTAATATGAGAGTTAAATGAAAGATGTGAGAGGTAGGGGTGGACAGAGAAAGTGGTTGTTGAAGGGGAGGAATGAATTATAGGAGTCTTAGGAACTGGAGAGTGTGAATGAAGCAATGTATATTGGAGTAAATAGAAGCGAACACCTTTTTAAAGGTTTGCAAGCCTGTCAGTGTGGAGGAAGCTGTTTTAGTAGAGCAAGGTATACAAGCATATCATTATAAGTATTACTTTTCGACTGCGCCTATCTCGGAAGTGAATGGTATGATTACAGGCATGTTAAAAAAGATTTGGAAAGAATAGAATAAATAATTTTTAAATTAGTTTAAATGCATTTCAAAACATTTTCAAATATATTTCAAAACATTTTCAAATATATTTCAAAATATTTTAAATATATTTAAAATAATTTAAACTTTTTAATTTTAAATTATTCAGTAACTTGAACTAAACATACAAAATTAAGATTGGTTGGTTGGTTGGTTGTTTCGTTTGAGGCGCGTCAACATTGTTGTTATTAGCGCCTGAACACTGAGTAATTTTAGCTAACAATGAATAAAAGATTAAAATTATCGCATAGATTAAGATTATAGTATAACAGCAAGGTATGAGCTATTTATTTAGGATTAAAAGTTATTAATACATTTACAGTCATAATTTATTAAAAATTTCAATATGTTAAAAAAATTTAAAACTCTGTCGATCATATGCGGGTCATTCCCTAAGGCTAGGTCAATCTGTTCCGGAATATTAAAAGTTCTCCTCATCTGAGTGAATTTGTCGCACTCGACCAGGATATGCTTTACTGATAAGGTTGCGCCACAAGGCTCACACATAGGAGGGTTCTCCTTACGGAGGATATAGTTATGGGTAAGCCTCGTGTGGCCTATGCGTAGTCTTGCAATTTTAACCTCCTCCTGTCGACATCGTTCATTACTGCTCCCCCAGTACTCCAAGTTCTTTCGTATTTCCTTCAGCTTGTTATTCTGGACGTGGTCCCACAGCTCTTTGAATTTTTGGCGGAAGGAGGCACGGATTAGCGCAATCATATCCGTTGGTGGCAAGATTTGGCTTTGCTGTATCCCAGAGTGAGCCGCAGCTTTCGCAGCGGTGTCTGCAAATTCATTTCCTCGGATACCCACGTGAGAGGGAATCCACAAGAAAACGATCGATTTTCCTATATGGAATGCCTCGTAGAGTAGACGTTGGAATTCCAGTAGTAGGGGATGGACTTGGTACATCCTATCCAATGACTGAAGGGTGCTTAACGAGTCACTGCAGATTGCAAAAAATTGGTAGTTCTGGTTTAGAATGTTTTTCAGCGCCAAGTTTATCGCTAGAACCTCGGCAGTAAATATACTTGCTGAAAGAGGGAGGCGGGCTGTGCAGATGGGGATACCATCCTCCACTACAGCACATCCTACTCCGTCCTTAGTTTTTGACCCGTCGGTGTAGAGGAAATTATAGTTATGATAGGAACTTTTTAATTCTAAAAATGCCTGTTTATAAAGCTCAGGTTGGGTCCCTTGTTTTAAGAATTGTCTGAGCTTAAGGTTTAACCTGGGTCTTGGGAGTGTCCAAGGGGGTGTTTTGTTTGTCTCTATTATTTGGATGGAGGACAGGTCAAATGAGTTATTGGCGGCAATATCCTTCAGGCGTATCCTAAGGGGTCGACTGCTCTTGGGCCGAGCCTCAAATCTTAGGTCTATTGGTTTCGAAGTTAGGGCTGAATAGGCAGGGCACCCTCTAACAGAAAGTATGCGAGTAGAAACTGTGGTCGTCAGGTGCTGTCGGCGGAGCTCTAGGGGAGGTTCCATAGCTTCTGCGTACATGCTGACTACCGGGCTAGTACGGAAAGCTCCTAAAGCTAATCGAATGCCTTGATGGTGCACTGTGTCCAGACATTTAATATAAGACTGCTTTGCTGAGCTGTAGACAGTGCATCCATAGTCAAGTCGTGATCGCACCAAAGCCCTGTAGAGTCGTAACAAGGTCGCTCGATCGCCTCCCCATGATCTTCCAGTCAGCGATCGAAGGAGGTTAATCGGCTGCATACACCTCTGTCGAAGGTAAGAAATATGGGCTTTCCAGTTAAGTTTCTTGTCAAAAATTATTCCAAGAAACTTCACTTCCCCAACTGCGCGGATTTGTAAACCTCGAAGTTGTAGTGAAACGTCTCTGGTGATTCCACGTTTTCTCGTGAAGTCCACGCACACAGTCTTTTGAGGCGAAAAACGGAAACCATGGTCCCGGCACCAGTTATCAAGCCTATTTATTGCTAATTGAAGTTGTCGCTCAGCTACCCCTAAAGATGATGATGAGTAATATATTGCTAGGTCATCCACGTATAGCAGTGATCGTACTGGTGATTGTATGCAAGAGGCCAAAGAATTTATTGCTATGGAGAAGAGGGTTACACTTAGGACACTCCCTTGTGGTGCACCATTTTCTTGAGGATACTCTGATGAGTACGTTGAACCGACTCTAACTTGAAAAGACCGATCAGTTAAGAAGTTTTTTATGAATATGGCTAAATGACCACGGATGCCCCATTCGTGTATTTGCCGTAGAATGTGCTGTCGCCAGGTAAGGTCATAGGCTTTCTCGAGGTCGAAGAAAACTGCCACGAGATGACGTTTTTCAATAAAACTCTCATGGATGGCATTTTCTAACGTTATAAGATGGTCTATGGTAGAGTGCCCTCTTCGGAAACCACACTGGTGTTCCGACAGGAGGTGATTTTTCTCAAGGTGGTATTGGAGCCGTTTGTTGACCATCCTTTCCATTACCTTGCAGACGCAGCTAGTGAGGGCAATTGGGCGATAGCTTCCACATTCTGTTTTCTTTTTCCCAGGTTTTAAAATGGGAACTATGTGCGCTCTTCGCCATTCAGTCGGGAAGGAATCTGTTACCCAGATGGTGTTGAATAATTCGAGGATGTATGACTTATCTTCCGTCTTGAGATTGGAGAGCATGTCGATGGTAATATAGTCGGGGCCAGGTGCTGTACATCGGGAGTCTGCCAATGCAGATGAAAATTCCCACCACGAGAACGGGGTATTATAATACTCGCTGTTGTTCGAAGTCCGGTCAATGGGGATGTTCTCAATCTTGATCTTACGGCGCAAAAAAATATCGTCATAGTTACTGGAGCTGAAACCGATAGAGAGTGATTTACCAATAAAATTTGCTATCGACTCTTCATCCGTCAATAGGGATCCATTATCCATAATCCCAGGGATAGGAGAGTGAGCGTTCCTTCCCGATAGTCTGCGGATTTTTTCCCAAACTGCCGCGGTGGGAGTGCGGCTGTTGACTGATCTTATAAATTGCTGCCAGGATGTCCGTTTTGCCTCAATAATAACGCGCCGGCACTTCGCTCGCAGAATGCGGTAATTTTCAAGGTTTGATTGCGTTGGTCGTTTGCTAAATTTTCGGAGCGCACGACGTCTTCCTCTAATTGCTTTCTTACAGTCCTCATTCCACCACGGAACTGGGATACGCTTAATATTTCCTTATGTTCGAGGAATGGCAATGGATGCAGCATTGAATAATCCTTCCGAGATGTCTTGCACGATTGCATTAACGTTTAGTGACATAGGTCTGGGAAAAAACAAGTTCCCGCGAAAAGAACTCCAATCAGCTCGATTCAAACACCATTTCCATGGTCGCGATTCAGTCAGCATAGCATTCAGAATTGTAATTGCAATGGGGAAGTGATCGCTGCCATGTGAGTCTGATACTACCTCCCAGGTTAAGTGAGGCGCTATTCCTGGAGAGCATAAGGCTAGATCTATACATGAGAAATTTCCAGTTGCAGAGGATAGATGCGTGTATTCTCCAGTATTCAGCAAGCATAGATTTTCTTGGTCTATAACGTTTTCCAGCATCCATCCACGTCGGTTTGACACGGCGGATCCCCAAGTGGTGCTGTGGGCATTGAAATCTCCAAGCAATATAAAGGGTGGAGGGAGTTGATGTATTATGTCGGTAATCTCATTGGGTTGGATATTCGCCTCAGGGGGCAGATACAAGTTACCGATGGTTAAACCTCCTACCAGCCCTAAACGAACGGCATTGGCCTGGAGGTTTGTCGTGAGAGCTACTTCTTCCGTGTGGATTGCACAACGAACAGCCATAGCCACTCCGCCGCATGCTCTCATACCTCCAAGAAAGTCTTTTCGAAATATTTCGTGCCCAGAGATATGAAACTTGTGTTCAGGGCGGAGGTGTGTCTCCTGCACGCAAATTACATCGGCGTTTTCAGAGCGTAGAAGAAGTTGTACCTCGGGAGAGTGAGTGCGATACCCATTGCAATTCCACGATATTATTTTGGCAGCCATTGCTGTTAACGTCGAAGGGAAAACTTCCCTTTCGGTTTAATTTTCGATTTCGTTTTCATCTTTCTCAAGCATTTGTATTTCGCGGCCAGTTCGAGGGGCTCAGCATCCATGGTATCATCAGACACCATGTCGTCTTCGTCTCCTAGCCCGCGGGTTTTGTCATCATTGTTTAAAGGTCTTGTCTTTCTAGATGCAGCAGTACACTCGCTTGAATTATCAGTCTCTGATGCATGCGGGTCAGAGGCATTAGTACCATTTTTCTTTGTTGCTTTAGTTTTGAATGATGTGAACACGCCCTTGCAGGGTCCACACACAGATGGGAGGTGAGTCTGTATTCCTATTTCTTGGGTTGTGACAGGAGCAGCTGTTACTTTAGCATATGAGGTGCCGGAGAATACCGGGTGTGTAGCCCTGTATTCCTTCCTGGCCTCTCCGTAAGTAATCCGTTTCGTGACTTTAATTTCTTGAATCGCTTTTTCCTCCTTAAAGATTGGGCAGGATGCCGACCAGGATGGATGGCTGTCTTTACAGTTCACGCACTTAGCATCCTCAGCACATTCTCCTTCATGTTTTCTTAGGGAGCATCTACCACAGAGTTCCTCCCCTTTACATGAGGTGGATGTATGGCCATACCTATGGCATCGGTAGCAGCGAGTTGGGCGTGGGATGAAAGGTCTGGCCTCGATCGAGCGATAGCAACAATAGACATGTTTCGGAAGCGTAGGAACAGCGAATGTAAGTACGACACTATTGGTGTCTTTTAGTTCTCCGCTTCTCCTCGTCTTGAGGCGGCGAGCTGCTATCACCTTCTGGTCGCTAAATCCATCTACAATTTCTGCTGCGGTGCAATTGGCTAAGTCCCAAGATGTAATTACTCCCTCACAAGTGTTTAGGGACTTGTGTGGTTCGGCCTTAACAGGTACATCGTGGAATTTAGATATTTCTAGAAGCTTCTTTGATTGCTTTTCGTTTCTAACTTCGATCAGAACGGATCCTGATCGAAGTCGCACAACGCTAGCTACATCTCCAACTAGTCCCTGAAGTATTTTTGCAAGCAGGAATGGTGATATCTTTTTTAAGGATCCTTCCTCAATGCTGTTAATAACTATGAATTTCGGGTTTTCTATTGCTTGGTAGTCTCTTATCTTCAGATTATTGTCGTCTACTCTTAACTTTTTGCTTTTACTTGTTTCCTCATTCAATTGAGGGTTTTGGAGTTCATAATCCATAGGAAGATTTGTTTATTCAGCCCCCGGCTTCCCACCCACCATGGAGCCCAACGAGGGGACGATGTGTCGCAAACCGACACAGAGCGCCAGGATTACCGGGGGGTATAGCAGTGTCCTTCAGACCCTTGCACTAAGCAGGTATCTTACAGCGCACAGCTTGCCCAACCTGACGTACGCTCGAAAGGAGCCGCCAAACTCCCCAGCCGTCAGGAGCCGATTGACCGGGAGTGGGCTAGTTCCCGGCCGCCCGTCTAGGAGAAGCAGGGGCCAAAGTGGAGTGTTGGGGTTACCTCCCTCCCAAGGGATATTCCCTCAGCCACCAGGATCCCCCTTTCCTCCGACACGGGTCGCCGCGCACGGCAAACACGCGGGTGGGCCTATTTTAACCCCGGACCCACTGGGGGGTACAAAATTAAGAATATCGCCAAGATAGGCTAGTTTACAGATAGGCCACTTTCATTGGCTCGCGCATTTTTGATTGACCACTGGACATAATTTGATAAAATTATTTGTTATCTGCTTATGTTTCTCCCTAACCATTTCTCATCTATATAGTTGTGGCAACAGCTAAAGATTGAGCATCAGTACAGAACGTTAAAGTTTGCAGAAGAAGTGCAAGTTGTGAAAAAGCTTGACTCCATCGCATCGATCGGTAAATCGTTTGTCTGAAACATACACCGAAGGATCTTCAACAGTGTAACCATATAACACGTTTACTAGCAGAAAGAGATAATCCTAAAAATTTTACAGCTAAATTGACACGAAGATATGGTGAGCAGAGAGAAGAACTATGATAGGCGATTTAAATGTTGATTTTACATTGCGTGGTTAATTCGATTGGTTCGAAGTGAGGGGCTTAGTCAGTAAGGCCGGCTAAATGCTAATGAAGCAGACTCAATTATTTCAGAAACTAATATAATCTAAAAGGTGTAATGTGGGAAAGTTTGCGGCCATAGAAGAGTAGAATCAGTTCTAAAACACGAGTGCTTCAAATTGTGGCCTGCTTTGAGGCTTGATGTAATATCAAAAAAATGGAATTTTAAAGGCTTTCATGTTTAAAAGGATTGGAGTTGGTTGACTTTGCAAACAGCATCCATAACCCTGAATTAAAGGAAATGGAATTGGTAAATTAAGAGGCATGGATAGATGGCGACCATGATAGTGCTCACCGAACAACATTTCACCGATGATGAAATCACTGAAATGGTACTTCGTAACAATAAGTTAGAGCGGAGTTGAAGATGAAGAGGCTAAAATAGTTCAAGGAAGACTACCTACAATTAATCTTTAAAGAATCTTTAAATTAATCAATTAATCTTTAAAGAATCATCCAGTGCGGTCGCCCCGGACGTAGAGATGATCGGCATTTCACACGAAACCACGAGTTCACATCGCGCTGAATCAGCTGATAACATATCAAGCACGGCAGAAAAATATGTTGCGAGAAGCACAGTATAAGAAATATCAAATTTTTCATACCCTTTTCCAATAATAATATTACAATTTTAATAATATTACCTTAAACTATATAGGTATTTTTCCCGTCTCATAAGGATGAGAATTTATTTGAAAATTGTAATGAGGTCAAAACTTTTGAAGTACCACAAGGGCAATCTCATTCACACAAATTATTGATAAAAAACTGATCGCCAAACCTAAGTGATCGACGAATACAAAATGTTCCCAAGAAATTTCAAGGATAAAATCCGCTACGCTACTTTCAAGCTCCTTTTCATCCGCGGAAATTAATTTATTCAGGATAGTTATTTAATTTCTAGCAGAGCGAAAGATAGGCATAAGTTCTTTGATTTCTAGCAAAGAGTTAGCGGTAGAGCGTCAAGACTATTGTAGGAAAGTCGAGAAAATTGAGAGGGAACATCAGACACTCGAAAATATCTTTCGAGAAGTTCGGTGGCAAATAGCGGCTATCATTTGAAAATCTGACATATTTGAGTGATAATAGAACAAGAAATAGATGCTCGAAAAACTTTTTCTTAATATGAAAACGCTCGAGAAAGAAAAGCATTTACAAATGAAGGGTAATTACTTTCTCCAATTCCCAGTTTTCCCTCGCCATGGCCCTCCTCATCGATGACGAAGATCTTGCTGTACCTACGTCATAGGTGAGTTGAATAACTGCCTCCTATAATCAATTCAAACCATTAAGAGATGAAACCGCATTTCTCCCTTAATTATCCATAATATAATTGAAAATGTAACCAGAATATTTTAATTTACATCTTTTTGAAGTCAATATTTGGCTCCATATGATACAAACTTATCGGATTATGGTTTCTCCTAAAGTTTATTTAAAAATGGATAATTTTTCTGGAGTAGTTTCGTCGTTAATTTATTGAATTCTAAAGGTTATTGAAATTACTCAATAGGAAATAGTATCAAAAAATCCTATTTATTTCTACGAAGTAGAAAAAACTGTAAATAAAATTCCATAAACATAGGCCTTCGCGACTTTTGCAATGAAACATATCAGTATTTACTAACCAAGGAGCCACTAAAATCGTTCTATATTTTAAAGGGAATCTTGAGAAATATGTACAAGAATGTATGTAAAACGTACAAGGTGTTAATATAAAGTAATCAAAATGATAGCATGTTTTCGATCATGCTTCACTGGTGACGTGCCATAAAATAAAAGTTCATAACAAACCTCTAATGGCAATTTCTAGAGGAATTATTTTAAAATATCCGTGAAGTGATTATAAATGTCAATGAAAGTGTAAAACTCACCAATCGCGAACATACTATCTTTTGAGAAGACGCGCGTATTACTACCAAGACTTTTCCTAATTGTGAGAAGAATCTAATGACCCTCTACCCACTCTGAGCCGTCACTGCCGCACCAACGAATGAATAGGAGGCACGCCTACACAAGTCGGGTGCTCCAAGATAGAAACAGGGAGAGAAAATAAATGTGCGGGAGGGAAATAATAACGGGAATAGGGGATGATCGCTCACCTGTCTCTGGTTTCCTCCATTTCTGACGAGCGCTCTAAAGTTCTTCCTCGATTGATATGCCGGCGAGTCGACTCCCGACATGCCATGAGGATAAAGGCGGATTGCACACTCTCGACTACAGACAGACACACTGTACCGCAGCACACGAATAAACTCGGGACAGTTGAACGTCAGAATGAAACAAATGATGGCCGGATTGCGCCCAGAGTGAGAAGGAGGGAATTTAAAAACAGGGCAGGTAGGGAAATTAAATAGGCCTACCTCCCGATTGGTGCCGACATACCCTATATCAAGTTTGGAGTGTGCCACAACAATTTCGCATCAAACGTATTAGAACTGCGCCAACAAGAGCTTGTCAACAACTTAGGCAATTTCTTTGACATTGCAACGCCGGTGCGCTTCAATTAATGAAAATAATGGAAGACAGAATCTTTTTACAGTGACAGAGAGAACCAGGTAGGCTGGCTCACTTAGCTTGGATTGGGCAAATAGCTGGCTAATAAAGTGGAAACGGCTCGACTCTGATATATCGACGAAGAAAAGCAACGTGCTATATATTTTTCCACGCCAACTCCTTTGATATCATATTACGATCCATAAACACAACGATTCATCCTCTTATTCTAATGGAAATGTAATGCTTCTAAAAGAAGATTGATAAACATACAAACCGGAAACAGCAAATGATACGCGGACAAATATCATTGCTCCAAATTTTGTAGTAGCCCTGTATACGTGTCCGTTAATTATGAAAGATTCCTCTCTCACCACGCAATGCGCTAGGGTTCACGAAGAGTTCTCCACAATATCTCCATCGTTTGAATATTGGAAGAAAAATCCCAACGGCCGATTTAACAGATTGAATTTCGAGTGCTAACGATTAATTTGTGTGTTACATTTTGGCCAATTATCACCTATTGGATGTAAACTGTTTCTGGACTTATGTGCATTATCCTAAGCTATCCAAGGCATGTGATGTACTATTCCAAGCCTCATATCACGTTCAGGACTTACGACCGAGTCTCGGAATATAATCTGTACAAAAGTCCATTACTGTATGTATCAAAATTCAGTGCATTAGGTTTACTACTATTTACGGTTCCAAGGCACTGGAGATTCGAATATCCTACATTCGTACATAAGAAAGAACAAACTATAAATCTACACCACACTGTAATTGTCACACGCGGCAAAAATAAACGAGCAGACAAAAAATATTTCCAACGAAATAATTTCGTTTTGATACATAACGTTTCATCAAAGTAATTGTTAAATCTTTAATTTCATGTAATGTGTTTTCGGCATCACATTATTCTCCAACTGTAAGAGGTAGTGATTCTTTGGAAACACCTTACCCTCAGGTACCTTTAAAGGAATGTGACGTCATCATCTTCGCTTCAATGAGATATATTTTTAAAGGCTCCTATGTCACCATAGTGCTAAAATATCCATGTCATAAATCAAACTCTTATATTTAATACTAACACTTATTATGCATTAATGTTTATTTAAGATTCCTCCAAAAATAAAAATTATTTATTTACTTTGTTGCCTAAGCGATTCTCCGGTAACATCAACATAGGAGTATTTTGACAACGAGTCCTTAGATACGGAAATCATACGCTTGTAACAATCGTACTGAGCAGTGTGCAAACATTATCTAGCAGAGCAAAACTTTTCTCTTTTTCTCATTTAAATCCTTTATATCCATTATCTTTTATCTTCTTTATCCTTTATATACTTTATCCTTTAAATCCTTAATCCTTTTATCCCTTATCCTATACATCCTCTATACTTTATATCCTCTATCCTTTTCTACTCCATACCCTTTTTCCTTTTTTTCTAGTTCATTTAGAGAACAACTCCCAGGAATGTGCCTGCTCGACGGGTGCCGGTGAGTAAAATGTGCATCTTATCTCATTAACTAACGTTACAGAACCCTAAAACACAGTAAATTCGAAAGCCATCGTTGCCAATTGGCATGTGTATCTTTCAACGTAATATATATGAGAATATGAAAAATTAGGAAGACATTAGTACTATAAGATGACCATATAACGGCTAAAACTTATTTAAGCGGTCAAATTCCCAATAAATATGAAGTATGCACCTAATTTTACTTTCGTTTGTTTCAATCAGCTTGCGTGAAATGTTTTAGTTTTTCAGCACTCAGTGACCAAGAAGTATAAATCCGGAATAATCGTCAATACTGAAATGTGGTGAAGTGTCCATTTTAAATGAAACATTATGAAACATTTTTCTTAAACCTGTTACTTTAAATTGTCGAAATATCAATGTGCAAGTAGTGCTGGTCTTTAAATAACTTCATGCAAGTCTGCGAATAAATAATGTCTATTGCCTTGTCATTTCCTTCCTTTGATATACGACGCGGTCATTTCCTCAAAACGCCTTAAAGCCATAAACTTCTCCCAAGTCAAGACCAGTGTTCGCAGTTAAATTTTATAAGTTCGGAATTAAATGTAACCATTAAATTAAATAATAATTTAATGGTGAAATGTTATAAGTTTAATTCATCGCCCAGATCCTTATATAAATCATTAATTGTGATAAAAAGCTTCGTGAAAAAAACTAGGAAACATTGTATGCTTTCATTCATTTCGGAGAAACAAGACCAGAGAAATAAACTGCTATGTATGCCCTATAGCTAAATTGTTTGAGAAAGTTAATTTACAAATAAGGCATTCCTGCCATGAAGATATTGTTCATACTATAGAAAACAACAAATGGATTCAATCATTTCGAAAAGAATATTTCATTTAAAACCAACAAAAAGACGATTTGATGATTTGCTACAAATAATGTATTTCCATACCATAATAAACTTTTTTCACAGAAAAACAAGTGCATAGTTACAGAATGGAATAAAATCAAATAATGGTATTGAGAGCTCATTAAGAAAAAATAAAAGGTTTTCCTCCACATTCGAAATTTCGTTTCAAGAATAAAATAGAAATAATAACTTTATTCAGAATTAAGTTTATCGTAGCATATAAATACGTATTTGAATGTGTGCTAATAGTTTAAAAACTTTTTTCGCATACAGGCTGGCGGTCCACTCTGCGAGAAAGAAGTATCGTCGTTGGACGAGAGGCAATAAGGTCGCTCCTGAGCTCCCAGGTAAGATGACCTTAGTGTTCATAGTTCTCCGTTAACTCTTCCGCCATCAAGGAATTTAAATCATTTAGAATCGGTCACACCTTCTCAAGACTGATATCAAAAATAAGTGCATTAGGTGACATTGCGAACAACTGTAAATTTCATTCAAAACTCCTTCCTGCTTGCTAAAAATGGGATGAATTTCACTGTGAAGTGTACTGTACACATGGTCACGGCATCATAATAATACCAAAAAATTACTTTCTACCACAATTTTACGGTATCATACTGTAAATCATTGTACTATGATGAAAATTATGAACAAAGTATTAAGCTAATCGAATTAAACGGTACCCGTTAGCATAATTAAACAGTTAGCTTCTCAACTACATGGAAGTCATCTTCTTGTTCACATAAGATTTTAAGAGCCTAATCTATTTTTTCAATGAAGTCACCACTACCGACTTCAGAAGTTATTGTATTAAAAAGTCAAACATTACCTCCGCATATCAAAACATTTAAGCAAATGTTGTGGTTCCCTAAGTAACATTTCCGTCTCTTTGCCAAGTTCATATCTTAAAAATCAAATCAATGGTTTTCGAAGGTGATGATAATCCGGTAGCCAGTTCTTAAGGTTCTTATTAAATTAATTCCTCAATTTACATTTCAGTGGGTCCAGACGTCTTCAGGCCCTGCCCGGCTTTCGAGCGACGGTTGATAGGGTGAGAACATATATGACTTTTTATTATTATATTATATTTATTATTATTCTAGGTTATATTTATTATTATTCTAGGCTATATATTTATTATTATTCTAGTTAACTCGATAAACGCTGAACAGCTCAGATGAAGAGATGATTGAAATTTAAATCGTGCACTGCATATTATTAATGTTACCCTGTTCATATTTTAGTCGTGTTAACAACGTGCGATTTCCTTTTAATTCCACCTGGTCTCGGATCCCCAGCGCCTCATCAGACAACCCCAGGCGGAAGAGGATTAAACGTACAGGGAAGGTTTTATGTACGTGTGCGTGCGTCTGCGTGTATGTGTGTGTGTTTGCGTGTGCTTGAGTGTGTGAATGACCCATTAATGTTGCATTTCAGGTGACATGACACTCCAATAGATGAGGGTAAGTTATGGAGATACTCCACTTCTATTTTAAATAATTTACTAATAATTTTTGAAAGACCTCAGTGAAATTCAGAGTTTCATTTGTCAAATGTAATCGTTCTTATCTCCGGGAATTTCTAATTCATATTGGGTGTCTCATCGTAATTCAGGAGTAATTTCATCGCAACGCCGCAGAATAATATGCTGTAAGGAAAGCAATGCGGCAATATGTGGCTGATGATACATACTGACCATCCTCCCTTCAGAATGCAGTCCTGAGAGTGATAGAAAACTTACATTTTGAATTACTCCTGTTCTGCTGACGGTTTCTGCAAGGATTCTCTACACCGTGATGCTTGAACCTCGCTAAATTACTAAAAGCAATATGTGAACCGGAACATAATAGAAGACTACAAGGTAAAGTAGTTTTAACGGTATAGGAATAAGTTGAAAAAGGAATATAAAATTAATGTCATGAAGTTCACTGAGGAGAAGTTTCCTTCAATGTTGTGCTTGGGCTTTGTTGAAGTGTTCCTAATGCAAATTTTATTTTGTACTGTTTCTTTAAACTTGGAGTGACAAATCTTCTTTGATCTGTGTAGGATATATAATCACCTGATGGTGACGAAGAGCATGCTTCCCCTGGAAAAAGGAAGGCAGCTCATCCTAATTTTCCTTATTTGGAGTTCCAACTGAAAGAACTTCCAAACAAAGGACCTTCTAGAAACCAGGGTAGGCCAGTCGAGACCCAGGACAAAAGTTCAGGTGCAGATACCAATCGTGAGTACCATAGAAATTTATCTACCTCTATAGCCATAAAATGACCATAGTTTTCACTGGGAAAACATTATGCACATTTTACGTGATAGCTTTCTATTTATTTTACTTCTAGGACCACTGAAGAAGACGGACACACAAGTGCATTTGTGACTCTTCGGCACATAACTCGGTGATAATTGACTGGTTCTAGCAATGCAGAATGAGGCTTAGTAATTAAAGATGAAAATAAGTGTAAAGCGTAAAATAGTATGTAGGAAATAAAGAAATGTTCTTACCCTAACATAGTGTTCAGAAAATTTATTTTTCAAGAGGAATTTACTCTCCGTTATACCTTTAGGCTTTTACTTGGACTATTTTTGGCGTGAAATGACCACTGCCGTCGAAGCACCCATAAAACACAAATTATTTTTTAGTGTTTATACCATCCATGAATCTACTTCTGTACTACCTATTCGATTACATTAAATCGCTCAACCCCATTACATGATGACTACCTACAATGGGATCCACTAAAGTTTATTTATTATCCTCCCTACTAGTTTACTTTTAAGACAACGTGTTCGTTGCGGTTCTGAGGAATTGGGTGATATTATTTTTCAGCAAAGTGATTTATATACAAAACAGAGAGGCAGGGTATCGTGTAGGTGTAGATTTAGACTATTGGTCCTCTGACCCTGACATGCTAGTGACATAAATTGCCAATGTAATGCCTCGAAAGCGGTTTGAAGAGTGATCAGGAATGCGTAACATTTTGCAAACAATGAAGAGATGCTTCCCAGAAGCCACCATAATTATGATAGAGCTTTCAAAGTACGACCCCTGATTCGTCACTTTAATCGATGCTTCCAGAATGCACGGAAATCAAGCAAACAGCAGTCAGTAGATAATCATATGATACGATTCAAAGACATAACATCATGAAGAAATGTAAAAAAAGTAAACCCATAATGTGCGGTTTCAAGATGTGGTGCAGATGCGATTCAAAATCTGGCTATTTGTATCAATTCGACTTATATACTGGCAAGAAAACAGACACAACATGAGAGCGTGGTAACCATGCTGAATAAACCGCCTGCCAATTGTTTTGCGAGATTTACCTAGACAACTTTTTCAATTCACCGTTACTACAGTTGAAATCTCAGCAACAGCAAATACTCATATGTGGAACAGAAAACTTATACCAAAGAATCTCAAGCAGGAATAAGACTTGAAACGTGGTGAAAGCCAAATGCTTTCATCAATTGGTATAACTTGTGTCAAGTGGATGGATAACATATCTGTAGTAATGTTCTCTAATTTTCTGAATTCCAGCACATCACTCACTGTGTCTTAGGCAACAAGAAATGTATAAAAGATACAGATTCCTTGACCAGAGATAGAGATTTCCCACAACAAATTTATGGGCGGCGTCGATCTCATGGACCAGAAAAAGATTACCTACTTACGAAGTCGACAGCAAGGCAAAGATAAAGTACTACTTTCGAATATTTTTCAACTTGATGGATATAGCTGTGAACAACGCTCACTGTATTTATGTGCAGCTGCATCATTACGTGAAACCCCAGTATGAGGCCATATCGCCTCTGTAGTACAGGCAACTCATCGCTAGATTCCTCATCGGACATTGTACAAATAGGAAGAGAAGTCTCCAAGCAACTCCTGTCCGGAGCATCATACCAATCTCTCACCCTCAACACAAGTTATTAAAAATTGAAAAACGGAAGAGGTGCTAAATGTGCAAAGGAAAGAATTGAGAGTCGTCTCACGGAATATTACCCAAAATGAGAATTTCACTGGTTTCATCAGAAACATTCAACTGCTTACTTATAAAAGTAATTTCTTCACAGTAATAAATGGATCTTTCTCCGTTAAGGAAAAATATTTAGTAGCTTCAGCTACCTCTAATAAACCCGATACAGGCCTAAAGCGGAAAATGTATGAAATGATCATTTTAGCCTAGGTATGCAAGCCTCATAACACAAAATTCTCTTATCGACCAGAGGGACATATATGTCCCAACCTGTATCTCAAGGACTATAAAAGATATCACTTTAAAACAAAGATTTTTGAAATCTATGCATCAATTTGTACATAAATTGATGAATGAAACAGCAAAAATTGGCCTACAACCCTAATGGTCTTTAAAGGGCTAGAGATAGTACTAAAAATGTGGATTTTTTTATGTGCTACTTAGGCATGTGAATTGTCGAAATTTGAAGTAGTGCCCATAAATGTATAAATACCCAGCTCTTTTTTGTTTAAAAGTATGCATAGTACTTTCAAGTTTTGTCGGAAAGTTATTATTAGGACGATTATGGGAAGTAGCCGTCAATTTGTGGAAGTCCATTTTGTAATATCGAATTAAAGACTGCAAATCTGCTGTCTTTAGTTCAACCGGTTTCTCCAGACGGTATCATCATCAGCACTGGTTTTAGTACCTGATGATACTATAGTGTACTATACTATAGAGTAGGCTAAATGTAGTCTGAACTTTCGAGGAGTGTTAGTAGCAGAAGTATAGTATCAATAGGGCTAGGAATGAGTGGGTCATGAAAGAATGTGGGTTCGATACTGCTCCAATAATAGACAAATGTGATGGTTGTGCTTTGTTCATTTCGCCATGATGAGATAATGGATGATTGTCGATAGACGAGACAGTTATTTAAGAGTTAAATGAATGGTGTGAGAGGTAGGGGTGGACAGAGAAAGTGGTTGTTGAAGGGGAGGAATGAATTATAGGAGTCTTAGGAACTGGAGAGTGTGAATGAAGCAATATATATAGGAGTAAATGGAGGCGAACACCTTTTTAAAGGTTTGCAAGCCTGTCAGAGTGGACGAAGCTGTTGTAGTAGAGCAAGGTATACAAGCATATCATTATAAGTATTACTTTTCGACTGCGCCTATCTCGGAAGTGAATGGTATGATTACAGGCATGTTAAAGAAGATTTGGAAAGAATAGAATAAATAATTTTTAAATTAGTTTAAATGCATTTCAAAACATTTTCAAATATATTTCAAAACATTTTCAAATATATTTCAAAACATTTTCAAATATATTTCAAAATATTTTAAATATATTTAAAATAATTTAAACTTTTTAATTTTAAATTATTCAGTAACTTGATCTAAACATACAAAATAAAGAATATCGCCAAGAAAGGCTAGTTTACAGATAGGCCACTTTCATTGGCTCGCGCATTTTTGATTGACCACTGGACATAATTTGATAAAATTATTTGTTATCTGCTTATGTTTCTCCCTAACCATTTCTCACCTATATAGTTGTGGCAACAGCTAAAGATTGACCATCAGTACAGAACGTTTACGTTTGCAGAAGAAGTGCAAGTTGTGAAAAAGCTTGACTCCATCGCATCGATCGGTAAATCGTTTGTCTGAAACATACACCGAAGGATCTTCAACAGTGTAACCATATAACACATTTACAAGCAGAAAGAGATAATCCTAAAAATTTTACAGCTAAATTGACACGAAGATATGGGCAGCAGAGAGAAGAACTATGATAGGCGATTTAAATGTTGATTTTACATCGCGTGGTTAATTCGATTGGTTCGAAGTGAGGGGCTTAGTCAGTAAGGCCGGCTAAATGCTAATGAAGCAGACTCAATTATTTCAGAAACAAATATAATCTAAAAGGTGTAATGTGGGAAAGTTTGCGGCCATAGAAGAGTAGAATCAGTTCTAAAACACGAGTGCTTCAAATTGTGGCCTGCTTTGAGGCTTGATGTAATATCAAATAAATGGGGATTTCAAAGGCTTTCATGTTTAAAAGGATTGGAGTTGGTTGACTTTGCAAACAGCATCCATAACCCTGAATTAAAGGAAATGGAATTGGTAAATTAAGAGGCATGGATAGATGGCGACCATGATAGTGCTCACCGAACAACATTTCACCGATGATGAAATCACTGAAATGGTACTTCGTAACAATAAGTTAGAGCGGAGTTGAAGATGAAGAGGCTAAAATAGTTCAAGGAAGACTACCTACAATTAATCTTTAAAGAATCTTTAAATTAATCAATTAATCTTTAAAGAATCATCCAGTGCGGTCGCCCCGGACGTAGAGATGATCGGCATTTCACACGAAACCACGAGTTCACATCGCGCTGAATCAGCTGATAACATATCAAGCACGGCAGAAAAATATGTTGCGAGAAGCACAGTATAAGAAATATCAAATTTTTCATACCCTTTTCCAATAATAATATTACAATTTTAATAATATTACCTTAAACTATATAGGTATTTTTCCCGTCTCATAAGGATGAGAATTTATTTGAAAATTGTAATGAGGTCAAAACTTTTGAAGTACCACAAGGGCAATCTCATTCACACAAATTATTGATAAAAAACTGATCGCCAAACCTAAGTGATCGACGAATACAAAATGTTCCCAAGAAATTTCAAGGATAAAATCCGCTACGCTACTTTCAAGCTCCTTTTCATCCGCGGAAATTAATTTATTCAGGATAGTTATTTAATTTCTAGCAGAGCGAAAGATAGGCATAAGTTCTTTGATTTCTAGCAAAAGAGTTAGCGGTAGAGCGTCAAGACTATTGTAGGAAAGTCGAGAAAATTGAGAGGGAACATCAGACACTCGAAAATATCTTTCGAGAAGTTCGGTGGCAAATAGCGGCTATCATTTGAAAATCTGACATATTTGAGTGATAATAGAACAAGAAATAGATGCTCGAAAAACTTTTTCTTAATATGAAAACGCTCGAGAAAGAAAAGCATTTACAAATGAAGGGTAATTACTTTCTCCAATTCCCAGTTTTCCCTCGCCATGGCCCTCCTCATCGATGACGAAGATCTTGCTGTACCTACGTCATAGGTGAGTTGAATAACTGCCTCCTATAATCAATTCAAACCATTAAGAGATGAAACCGCATTTCTCCCTTAATTATCCATAATATAATTGAAAATGTAACCAGAATATTTTAATTTACATCTTTTTGAAGTCAATATTTGGCTCCATATGATACAAACTTATCGGATTATGGTTTCTCCTAAAGTTTATTTAAAAATGGATAATTTTTCTGGAGTAGTTTCGTCGTTAATTTATTGAATTCTAAAGGTTATTGAAATTACTCAATAGGAAATAGTATCAAAAAATCCTAATTTATTTCTACGAAGTAGAAAAAACTGTAAATAAAATTCCATAAACATAGGCCTTCGCCACCTTTTGCAATGAAACATATCAGTATTTACTAACCACGGAGCCACTTAAATCCTTCTATATGATAATGGGAATCTTGAGAAATATGTACAAGAATGTATGTAAAACGTACAAGGCGTTAATATAAAGTAATCAGAATGATAGCATGTTTTCGATCATGCTTCACTGGTGACGTGCCATAAAATAAAAGTTCATAACTAACCTCTAATGGCAATTTCTAGAGGAATTATTTTAAAATATCCGTGAAGTGATTATAAATGTCAATGAAAGTGTAAAACTCACCAATCGCGAACATAGGTACTATCTTTTGAGAAGAGGCGCGTATTACTACCAAGCCTTTTCCTAATTGTGAGAAGAATCTAATGACCCTCTACCCACTCTGAGCCGTCACTGCCGCACCAACGAATGAATAGGAGGCACGCCTACACAAGTCGGGTGCTCCAAGATAGAAACAGGGAGAGAAAAGAAATGTGCGGGAGGGAAATAATCACGGGAGTAGGGGATGATCGCTCACCTGTCTCTGGTTTACTGAATAAATAATTTTTGCCTCCATTTCTGACGAGCGCTCTAAAGTTCTTCCTCTATTGATATGCCGGCGAGTCGACTCCCGACATGCCATGAGGATAAAGGCGGATTGCACACTCTCGACTACAGACAGACACACTGTACCGCAGCACACGAATAAACTCGGGACAGTTGAACGTCAGAATGAAACAAATGATGGCCGGATTGCGCCCACAGTGAGAAGGAGGGAATTTAAAAACAGGGCAGGTAGGGAAATTAAATAGGCCTACCTCCCGATTGGTGCCGACATACCCTATATCAAGTTTGGAGAGTGCCACAACAATTTCGCATCAAACGTATTAGAACAGCGCCAACAAGAGCTTGTCAACAACTTAGACAATTTCTTTGACATTGCAACGCCGGTGCGCTTCAAATAATGAAAATAATGGCAGACATAATATTTTTACAGTGACAGAGAGAACCAGGTAGGCTGGCTCACTTAGCTTGGATTGGGCAAATAGCTGGCTAATAAAGTGGAAACGGCTCGACTCTGATATATCGACGAAGAAAAGCAACGTGCTACATATTTTTCCACGCCAACTCCTTTGATATAATATTACCATCCATAAACACAACGATTCATCCTCTTATTCTAATGGAAATGTAATGCTTCTAAAAGAAGATTGATAAACATACAAACCGGAAACAGCAAATGATACGCGGAAAAATATCATTGCTCCAAATTTTGTAGTAGCCCTGTATAGGTGTCCGTTAATTATGAAAGATTCCTCTCTCACCACGCAATGCGCTAGGGTTCATGAAGAGTTCTCCACAATATCTCCATCGTTTGAATATTTGAAGAACAATCACAACGGCCGATTTAACAGACTGAATTTCGAGTGCTAACGATTAATTTGTGTGTTACATTTTGGCCAATTATCACCTATTGGATGTAAACTGTTTCTGGACTTATGTGCATTATCCTAAGCTATCCAAGGCATGTGATGTACTATTCCAAGCCTCATATCACTATCAGGACTTACGACCGAGTCTCGGAATATAATCTTGTTGAATATTGTGTGATACATACTGTATCTTAGGAACATAATATGTTGATTAGTTACTTGGTGCTTATTGAGAATAACTGTCTTGTGTGATGTGTGGTTCTAATTAAGAAAGTGCATTAAAGAATTAACAAAAGTTCAACAGGTTATGGGCCCAGGCACCTATTTCCACCGAACAATTAGATTCTGCTGAAAACGTAAAGAAAAAAATTTTGGCGTTAAAAAAAAAAACTTAAAAAAAGATAAGAAATAACGCACTCGGCAACAATGACAGAAGATCTATCAAACATTGAAATACTAAAAGGAGCCGAAACTTTCGAATTATGGAAGTTCCAAATACGAATATTCTTCCGAGCAAGTGGTCTACTGGACGTGGTCGACGGAATTCAACGTCTGGCTGATTTGAAAGACGAAAAAGACATACGGCTCTGGAAGATGATGGACGCCAAATCACAGAAGTATATAATAACGACTATTGATAAAAAGATAATGGTGCATATTATGTCTTGTGTTACTTCCTATGATATGTTTAAAACCCTTACGAAAATATACGAACGCGACACAGAGCAACAGAAATGTAATCTACTGCAACAGTTCTACAATTTCCGTTTCGAAAAGAGTGCCGACATGATGACGAATATATCTAACATTCAATCAACAGTGCACAAACTAAAAATGCTACAGCAAAATATTGATGAAACCATGTTAATAACAAAGATACTTAGTGTGCTGCCAGCTGATTATCAAAACTTTAGCACCGCGTGGGAGTCTACCGCGAAAGACGAAAGAAAAATTGAAAACTTCATAGCGAGATTGGCGGCGGAGGAACATAAATTTAAAAGCTTTGCCGAAGAAGTCACACAAAACTCAGCATTCAGAGCAGAAACGAAATACTCGAGAAACCAAAATAAATGTAATCGCACACCAGTGTTTTGCAGTATATGTAAGAAAAACAACCACGAAGAAAAGAATTGTTATTTCCGAGATAAATCAAAATATCAAAAAGTATGTCATCACTGTAAAAAACCGGGACATTTTATTAAGCAATGCCGTATCCTGAAAGAAGAAGAAAGGAAAGATAAAACAAGCAAAAATGCATTTATCAGTTCTACTGCATTATTCAATGACCGAGTTGACGAAGACATTTGGTATCTAGACAGCGGAGCCAGTGAACACATGTGCAATAAAATTAGTATATTGGAGGAATACCAAGAGATCAGCGAACCCAAGAAAATAAAAATCGGAGATGGATCAACGCTGGATGCGGTTGGTTGCGGTACGGTAAAACTTCTGGCAAATAACGGTAAAGAATGGATGGAAACGATACTTGAAAATGTGTTGTATGTGCCTGAACTGAAAACTAACCTTTTTTCCATGGGAATAGCCCTTGATACAGGATACAAACTGGAGTCTGACGAGAAGAAATGCATATTGAAAAATACGAAAAATAAAATCTGCGCACAAGCAATTCGCACCGGTAAATTGTACATAATGGATTTTCGAATGACCAGGCAATCAACTGGTGAGTCATATTTGGCAAAGAAATCGGAAACTTTGAAGGAGTGGCATGATAGATTTTGTCTTCAAAACTACACCTACGTGGAAAAGGTTTTAGCAGAAAATAAAATTCCGTTTATAGAAAACAGTGTCAAGTTTTGCAGTTCATGTGTAGAAGGGAAATATGCAAGAAGAACATTCTCTCCAAGCAGCAGTAGCTCTAAAAGCATATGTGAATTAATACATGCAGATTTATGTGGACCGATGGAGACAGAGTCGATTGGAGGAAGCAAATATTTTCTGCTATTGAAAGATGACCTATCACACTATAAAGTATCATATTTTCTCAAGAACAAAAGCGAAGTGAAAGAAAAGTTGAAAGTATTCATAAAATATGTAAAGAATCAGACTGGAAAAGAGATTAAAATTTTTAGAAGCGACAATGGATCTGAATTTGTAAATAAGGAAGTAAGAAAAATTTTTGAAGATGAGGGAATTTGTCATCAAACATCTGTACCCTACAACCCTGAGCAAAATGGGAAAGCTGAACGAGAGATGAGAACTTTGGTGGAATCTGCTAGAACAATGTTGTTAGATAAGAAACTGAGCAAAGAACTTTGGGCAGAAGCAGTTAATACTGCAGTGTATGTCATCAATAGAACTGGAACAAGCTCAATACTCGGGAAAACTCCTTATGAGTGTTGGTTTGGTAAACCATTTGGCAAATTTGAACAGTTCAGAGTTTTTGGATCAAAAGTCTATGCTCATGTGCCATCTCAGAAGAGACAAAAGTGGGATGCCAAAGGCAAAAAAGGGATGTTTGTGGGATATGGAGATTGTTCAAAAGGAGTAAGAGTATATTTTATAAATAAAAGAACAGTTGAGGTTTTTAGAGATGTAATCTTCATTCCTGAGATTCAAAATAACTACAAGGAAGAGAAACAAATTAAAAAGACCATAAAAAGAGCCAAGGTGGAAAATCAAGATGAAGAAGACACAGTTCAAGAAACAGAATGTGTAACAGCTGGAAGAGATGAACAAGAAGCAGAAGACGAAGTATTACACTACAATCTTAGAGACAGAAATAAACTTAAAGCCCCAGATAACTTGAAGGACTATCAATGTGAATTGGCTTTAATTTCATATAATGAAGCTGTAACTGGACAGGAAAAAGAGAAGTGGATAGAAGCAATTGAAGATGAAAAATCATCGTTAATGAAAAATGAAACATATCTCAGATGAAGAGATGATTGAAATTTAAATCGTGCACTGCATATTATTAATGTTACCCTGTTCATATTTTAGTCGTGTTAACAACGTGCGATTTCCTTTTAATTCCACCAGGTCTCGGATCCCCAGCGCCTCATCAGACAACCCCAGGCGGAAGAGGATTAAACGTACAGGGAAGGTTTTATGTACGTGTGCGTGCGTTTGCGTGTATGTGTGTGTGTTTGCGTGTGCTTGAGTGTGTGAATGACCCATTAATGTTACATTTCAGGTGACATGACACTCCAATAGATGAGGGTAAGTTATGGAGATACTCCACTTCTATTTTAAATAATTTACTAATAATTTTTGAAAGACCTCAGTGAAATTCAGAGTTTCATTTGTCGAATGTCATCGTTTTTATCTCCGGGAATTTCTAGTTCATATTGGGTGTCTCATCGTATTTCAGGAGTAATTTCATCGCAACGCCGCAGAATAATATGCTGTAAGGAAAGCAATGCGGCAATATGTGGCTGATGATACATACTGACCATCCTCCCTTCAGAATGCAGTCCTGAAGGTGATAGAAAACTTACATTTTGAATTACTCCTGTTCTGCTGACGGTTTCTGCAAGGATTCTCTACACCGTGATGCTTGAACCTCGCTAAATTACTAAAAGCAATATGTGAACCGGAACATAATAGAAGACTACAAGGTAAAGTAGTTTTAACGGTATAGGAATAAGTTGAAAAAGGAATATAAAATTAATGTCATGAAGTTCACTGAGGAGAAGTTTCCTTCAATGTTGTGCTTGGGCTTTGTTGAAGTGTTCCTAATGCAAATTTTATTTTGTACTGTTTCTTTAAACTTGGAGTGACAAATCTTCTTTGATCTTTGTAGGATATATAATCACCTGATGGTGACGAAGAGCATGCTTCCCCTGGAAAAAGGAAGGCAGCTCATCCTAATTTTCCTTATTTGGAGTTCCAACTGAAAGAACTTCCAAACCAAGGACCTTCTAGAAACCAGGGTAAGCCAGTCGAGACCCAGGACAAAAGTTCAGGTGCAGATACCAATCGTGAGTACCATAGAAATTTATGTACTTTTATAGCCATAAAATGACCATAGTTTTCACTGGGAAAACATTATGCACATTTTACATGATAGCTTTCTCTTTATTTTACTTCTAGGACCACTGAAGAAGACGGACACACAAGTGCATTTGTGACTCTTCGGCACATAACTCGGTGATAATTGACTGGTTCTAGCAATGCAGAATGAGGCTTAGTAATTAAAGATGAAAATAAGTGTAAAGCGTAAAATAGTATGTAGGAAATAAAGAAATGTTCTTACCCTAACATAGTGTTCAGAAAATTTATTTTTCAAGAGGAATTTACTCTCCGTTATACCTTTAGGCTTTTACTTGGACTATTTTTGGCGTGAAATTACCACTGCCGTCGAAGCACCCATAAAACACAAATTATTTTTTAGTGTTTATACCATCCATGAATCTACTTCTGTACTACCTATTCGATTACATTAAATCGCTCAACCCCATTACATGATGACTACCTACAATGGGATCCACTAAAGTTTATTTATTATCCTCCCTACTAGTTCACTTTTAAGACAACGTGTTAGTCTGTATCCAGGTGAATGATTTACATTTGTATACATTTATAGTAAGTAGTTTTAGGTAGCACTGACATTTAACAGTCGAAAATTTACGATTTGCTCATGCATCAATTATTATTTAAGTGACTAAATACTCTTGCACTAAAGATTTGAATGCTGCATTGGGTCTTGGACAACATAATATTCTCTCATAATTTGTTTCTTACTCTGATGTATTACTGTATAGAGATACTGGAAATATAAACTTATTTTTGGCAGTAACTATCACCAATTTTTGTTCAATACAGTTGAGCACCCTTAATCCGGGAACACCCATCATCCGGCAATTTTGCCACCCGGTGCTCAGTGGAAAATGCCAAAACGTCTTTACACCCAAGTAAAAAAATATATAAAAATGATTTCAATATATTTAAAAATCATTTTAAAGTCAAAAAGTCATAAGATAGCCAAATTCATGATTTTTCATCATTTTAAATTAATTAATTAAGTACTGCTCTTTTAAAGTTCTGTATCATTCTTTCATTCGGGCAAAAACATGCACAGGACAACTGAGACATTTTCATTGCATAAAAAGGTGTTGCAAGCATATTTTGATATCATTTCAAAATTATTTTTAAATGAGCCACTAAATTATGATGAAATTCTTTTATAATAATATTGTAATAATCTTAGGATTCTTTAAGGCCAGGAGGATGGGTGGGAGTGAAAGTGCATCTGAAATGTGGTTTTAAACGCGATTCTCGATCTTGGAAAGCGATTCAACATCGGTCCACGGATGATTCTTTCAATCGGACTTACTTTTTCAGCAAGCGCACCATTGACCTCAATTGAAGTGACCAAAAATATCATCTCATTTAGCACTTTCTCTGTGATCAGCTAGGTACGCTGAGATTGTAATACGATAGTTTTAGTGGCTTTAGCTTACTTTAAAATTGGAATTTCATAATTTTTTAAGTTCATTAGATAGATTCAAGAAAAAAATGTTTGATTGGCTTGTTTCAAGACCTTTTTATTCTTTGCAGGAATTTTTTTAAACCAAAATATAGAAGTGAAATAAATAGGATAAACAAGTTATGTTTGGTGTCCATAAATTAAATCACAATGTATAAGTTGCAATTTTCTGTTATTAATCCGTGTGTAAATCAAATTTTAAATGTTAATGTATTATATATTGCATACTGTTTCAATGAGAAGGCTGCTTGGTTGTTATAAGTGTTGTCAAAGTTTAACAGAAATTGTATTTAAATTTTGTGTAATGGTTTTATTTCAACTTGTATATAGCAATTATTCGTATCATTATTGATTTAATGTTGATCTTTGCATATATATGCTTGACTTTGTCTATTGCTGTTAAGGCCTAACGACAATAAAATCTTTATTATTATGAAGTAACCGAGAATTCTTGCGGTTCTGAGGAATTGGGTGATATTATTTTTCAGCAAAGTGAATTTTATACAAAACAGAGAGGCATTTCATTCAAAACTGACGTCCAAGAGATCCGTGCGTTTTTCGGGATGAATATGGTAATGGGTTATCTTATTATTTGGATTATCTTGATATCTGGTTATTTGGATTATCTTGTGGTTCCAAGACTTATTTAACAATCAAGTTGCGGTGGCCAACCCTAGCGATGGCTTGCAGGGTATCGTGTAGGTGTAGATTTAGACTATTGGTCCTCTGACCCTGACATGCTAGTGACATAAATTGCCAATGTAATGCCTCGAAAGCGGTTTGAAGAGTGATCAGGAATGCGTAACATTTTGCAAACAATGAAGAGATGCTTCCCAGAAGCCACCATAATTATGATAGAGCTTTCAAAGTACGACCCCTGATTCGTCACTTTAATCGATGCTTCCAGAATGCACGGAAATCAAGCAAACAGCAGTCAGTAGATAATCATATGATACGATTCAAAGACGTAACATCATGAAGAAATGTAAAAAAAGTAAACCCATAATGTGCGGTTTCAAGATGTGGTGCAGATGCGATTCAAAATCTGGCTATTTGTATCAATTCGACTTATATACTGGCAAGAAAACAGACACAACATGAGAGCGTGGTAACCATGCTGAATAAACCGCCTGCCAATTGTTTTGCGAGATTTACCTAGACAACTTTTTCAATTCACCGTTACTACAGTTGAAATCTCAGCAACAGCAAATACTCATATGTGGAACAGAAAACTTATACCAAAGAATCTCAAGCAGGAATAAGACTTGAAACGTGGTGAAAGCCAAATGCTTTCATCAATTGGTATAACTTGTGTCAAGTGGATGGATAACATATCTGTAGTAATGTTCTCTAATTTTCTGAATTCCAGCACATCACTCACTGTGTCTTAGGCAACAAGAAATGTATAAAAGATACAAATTCCTTGCCCAGAGATAGAGATTTCCCACAACAAATTTATGGGCGGCGTCGATCTCATGGACCAGAAAAAGATTACCTACTTACGAAGTCGACAGCAAGGCAAAGATAAAGTACTACTTTCGAATATTTTTCAACTTGATGGATATAGCTGTGAACAACGCTCACTGTATTTATGTGCAGCTGCATCATTACGTGAAACCCCAGTATGAGGCCATATCGCCTCTGTAGTACAGGCAACTCATCGCTAGATTCCTCATCGGACATTGTACAAATAGGAAGAGAAGTCTCCAAGCAACTCCTGTCCGGAGCATCATACCAATCTCTCACCCTCAACACAAGTTATTAAAAATTGAAAAACGGAAGAGGTGCTAAATGTGCAAAGGAAAGAATTGAGAATCGTCTCACGGAATATTACCCAAAATGAGAATTTCACTGGTTTCATGAGAAACATTCAACTGCTTACTTATAAAAGTAATTTCTTCACAGTAATAAATGGATCTTTCTCCGTTAAGGAAAAATATTGAGTAGCTTCAGCTACCTCTAATACACCCGATACAGGCCTAAAGCGGAAAATGTATGAAATGAGCATTTTAGCCTAGGTATGCAAGCCTCATAACACAAAATTCTCTTATCGACCAGAGGGACATATATGACCCAACCTGTATCTCAAGAACTATAAAAGATATCACTTTAAAACAAAGATTTTTGAAATCTATGCATCAATTTGTACATAAATTGATGAATGAAACAGCAAAAATTGGCCTACAACCCTAATGGTCTTTAAAGGGCTAGAGATAGTACTAAAAATGTGGATTTTTTTTATGTGCTACTTAGGCAAGTGAATTATCGAAATTTGAAGTAGTGCCCATAAATGTATAAATACCCAGCTCTTTTTTGTTTAAAAGTATGCATAGTACTTTCAAGTTTTGTCGGAAAGTTATTATTAGGACGATTATGGGAAGTAGCCGTCAATTTGTGGAAGTCCATTTTGTAATATCGAATTAAAGACTGCAAATCTGCTGTCTTTACTTCAACCGGTTTCTCCAGACGGTATCATCATCAGCACTGGTTTTAGTACCTGATGATACTATAGTGTACTATACTATAGAGTAGGCTAAATGTAGTCTGAACTTTCGATGAGTGTTAGTAGCAGAAGTATCAATAGTATCAATAGGGCTAGGAATGAGTGGGTCATGAAAGAATGTGGGTTCGATACTGCTCCAGTAATAGACAAATGTGATGGTTGTGCTTTGTTCATTTCGCCATGTTGAGGTAATGGATGATTGTCGATAGACGAGACAGTTATTTAAGAGTTAAATGAATGGTGTGAGAGGTAGGGGTGGACAGAGAAAGTGGTTGTTGAAGGGGAGGAATGAATTATAGGAGTCTTAGGAACTGGAGAGTGTGAATGAAGCAATGTATATTGGAGTAAATAGAGGCGAACACCTTTTTAAAGGTTTGCAAGCCTGTCAGAGTGGACGAAGCTGTTGTAGTAGAGCAAGGTATACAAGCATATCATTATAAATATTACTTTTCGACTGCGCCTATCTCGGAAGTGAATGGTATGATTACAGGCATGTTAAAGAAGATTTGGAAAGAATAGAATAAATAATTTTTAAATTAGTTTAAATGCATTTCAAAACATTTTCAAATATATTTCAAAACATTTTCAAATATATTTCAAAACATTTTCAAATATATTTCAAAATATTTTAAATATATTTAAAATAATTTAAACTTTTTAATTTTAAATTATTCAGTAACTTGAACTAAACATACAAAATAAAGAATATCGCCAAGAAAGGCTAGTTTACAGATAGGCCACTTTCATTGGCTCGCGCATTTTTGATTGACCACTGGACATAATTTGATAAAATTATTTGTTATCTGCTTATGTTTCCCCTAACCATTTCTCATCTTTATAGTTGTGGCAACAGCTAAAGATTGAGCATCAGTACAAGAACGTTAACGTTTGCAGAAGAAGTGCAAGTTGTGAAAAAGCTTGACTCCATCGCATCGATCGGTAAATCGTTTGTCTGAAACATACACCGAGGGATCTTCAACAGTGTAACCATATAACACATTTACAAGCAGAAAGAGATAATCCTAAAAATTTTACAGCTAAATTGACACGAAGATATGGGCAGCAGAGAGAAGAACTATGATAGGCGATTTAAATGTTGATTTTACATCGCGTGGTTAATTCGATTGGTTCGAAGTGAGGGGCTTAGTCAGTAAGGCCGGCTAAATGCTAATGAAGCAGACTCAATTATTTCAGAAACAAATATAATCTAAAAGGTGTAATGTGGGAAAGTTTGCGTGCATGGAAGAGTAGGGTCAGTTCTAAAACACGAGTGCTTCAAATTGTGGCCTGCTTTAAGGCTTGATGTAATATCAAAAAAATGGGGATTTCAAAGGCTTTCATGTTTAAAAGGATTGGAGTTGGTTGACCTTGCAAACAGCATCCATAACCCTGAATTAAAGGAAATGGAATTTGTAAATTAAGAGGCATGGATAGATGGCGACCATGATAGTGCTCACCGAACAACATTTCACCGATGATGAAATCACTGAAATGGTACTTCGTAACAATAAGTTAGAGCGGAGTTGAAGATGAAGAGGCTAAAATAAGGAAGACTACCTACAATTAATCTTTAAAGAATCTTTAAATTAATCAATTAATCTTTAAAGAATCATCCAGTGCGGTCGCCCCGGACGTAGAGATGATCGGCATTTCACACGAAACCACGAGTTCACATCGCGCTGAATCAGCTGATAACATATCAAGCACGGCAGAAAAATATGTTGCGAGAAGCACAGTATAAGAAATATCAAATTTTTCATACCCTTTTCCAATAATAATATTACAATTTTAATAATATTACCTTAAACTATATAGGTATTTTTCCCGTCTCATAAGGATGAGAATTTATTTGAAAATTGTAATGAGCTCAAAACTTTTGAAGTACCACAAGGGCAATCTCATTCACACAAATTATTGATAAAAAACTGATCGCCAAACCTAAGTGATCGACGAATACAAAATGTTCCCAAGAAATTTCAAGGATAAAATCCGCTACGCTACTTTCAAGCTCCTTTTCATCCGCGGAAATTAATTTATTCAGGATAGTTATTTAATTTCTAGCAGAGCGAAAGATAGGCATAAGTTCTTTGATTTCTAGCAAAGAGTTAGCGGTAGAGCGTCAAGACTATTGTAGGAAAGTCGAGAAAATTCAGAGGGAACATCAGACACTCGAAAATATCTTTCGAGATGTTCGGTGGCAAATAGCGGCTATCATTTGAAAATCTGACATATTTGAGTGATAATAGAACAAGAAATAGATGCTCGAAAAACTTTTTCTTAATATGAAAACGCTCGAGAAAGAAAAGCATTTACAAATGAAGGGTAATTACTTTCTCCAATTCCCAGTTTTCCCTCGCCATGGCCCTCCTCATCGATGACGAAGATCTTGCTGTACCTACGTCATAGGTGAGTTGAATAACTGCCTCCTATAATCAATTCAAACCATTAAGAGATGAAACCGCATTTCTCCCTTAATTATCCATAATATAATTGAAAATGTAACCAGAATATTTTAATTTACATCTTTTTGAAGTCAATATTTGGCTCCATATGATACAAACTTATCGGATTATGGTTTCTCCTAAAGTTTATTTAAAAATGGATAATTTTTCTGGAGTAGTTTCGTCGTTAATTTATTGAATTCTAAAGGTTATTGAAATTACTCAATAGGAAATAGTATCAAAAAATCCTAATTTATTTCTACGAAGTAGAAAAAACTGTAAATAAAATTCCATAAACATAGGCCTTCGCCACCTTTTGCAATGAAACATATCAGTATTTACTAACCAAGGAGCCACTGAAATCGTTCTATATTTTAAAGGGAATCTTGAGAAATATGTACAAGAATGTATGTAAAACGTACAAGGTGTTAATATAAAGTAATCAGAATGATAGCATGTTTTCGATCATGCTTCACTGGTGACGTGCCATAAAATAAAAGTTCATAACTAACCTCTAATGGCAATTTCTAGAGGAATTATTTTAAAATATCCGTGAAGTGATTATAAATGTCAATGAAAGTGTAAAACTCACCAATCGCGAACATAGGTACTATCTTTTGAGAAGAGGCGCGTATTACTACCAAGCCTTTTCCTAATTGTGAGAAGAATCTAATGACTCTCTACCCACTCTGAGCCGTCACTGCCGCACCAACGAATGAATAGGAGGCACACCTGCACAAGTCGGGTGCTCTGAGATATAAACAGGGAGAGAAAAGAAATGTGCGGGCGGGAAATAATAACGGGAGTAGGGGATGATCGCTCACCTGTCTCTGGTTTCCTCCATTTCTGACGAGCGCTCTAAAGTTCTTCCTCGATTGATATGCCGGCGAGTCGACTCCCGACATGCCATGAGGATAAAGGCGGATTGCACACTCTCGACTACAGACAGACACACTGTACCGCAGCACACGAATAAACTCGGGACAGTTGAACGTCAGAATGAAACAAATGATGGCCGGATTGCGCCCAGAGTGAGAAGGAGGGAATTTAAAAACAGGGCAGGTAGGGAAATTAAATAGGCCTACCTCCCGATTGGTGCCGACATACCCTATATCAAGTTTGGAGAGTGCCACAACAATTTCGCATCAAACGTATTAGAACAGCGCCAACAAGAGCTTGTCAACAACTTAGACAATTTCTTTGACATTGCAACGCCGGTGCGCTTCAATTAATGAAAATAATGGAAGACAGAATCTTTTTACAGTGACAGAGAGAACCAGGTAGGCTGGCTCACTTAGCTTGTATTGGGCAAATAGCTGGCTAATAAAGTGGAAACGGCTCGACTCTGATATATCGACGAAGAAAAGCAACGTGCTACATATTTTTCCACGCCAACTCCTTTGATATCATATTACGATCCATAAACACAACGATTCATCCTCTTATTCTAATGGAAATGTAATGCTTCTAAAAGAAGATTGATAAACATACAAACCGGAAACAGCAAATGATACGCGGAAAAATATCATTGCTCCAAATTTTGTAGTAGCCCTGTATACGTGTCCGTTAATTATGAAAGATTCCTCTCTCACCACGCAATGCGCTAGGGTTCACGAAGAGTTCTCCACAATATCTCCATCGTTTGAATATTGGAAGAAAAATCCCAACGGCCGATTTAACAGATTGAATTTCGAGGGCTAACTATTAATTTGTGTGTTACATTTTGGCCAATTATCACCTATTGGATGTAAACTGTTTCTGGACTTATGTGCATTATCCTAAGCTATCCAAGGCATGTGATGTACTATTCCAAGCCTCATATCACGTTCAGGACTTACGACCGAGTCTCGGAATATAATCTGTACAAAAGTCCATTACTGTATGTATCAAAATTCAGTGCATTAGGTTTACTACTATTTACGGTTCCAAGGCACTGGAGATTCGAATATCCTACATTCGTACATAAGAAAGAACAAACTATAAATCTACACCACACTGTAATTGTCACACGCGGAAAAAATAAAGGAGCAGACAAAAAATATTTCCAACGAAATAATTTCGTTTTGATACATAACGTTTCATCAAAGTAATTGTTAAATCTTTAATTTCATGTAATGTGTTTTCGGCATCACATTATTCTCCAACTGTAAGAGGTAGTGATTCTTTGGAAACACCTTACCCTCAGGTACCTTTAAAGGAATGTGACGTCATCATCTTCGCTTCAATGAGATATATTTTTAAAGGCTCCTTTGTCACCATAGTGGTTAAATAACCATGTCATAAATCAAACACTTATATTTAATACTAACACTTATTATGCATTAATGTTTATTTAAGATTCCTCCAAAAATAAAAATTATTTATTTACTTTGTTGCCTAAGCGATTCTCCGGTAACATCAACGTAGGAGTATTTTGACAACGAGTCCTTAGATACGGAAATCATACGCTTGTACCAATCGTACTGAGCAGTGTCCAAACATTATCTAGCAGAGCAAAACTTTTCTCTTTTTCTCATTTAAATCCTACCACCATTAAATTAAATAATTTATCCACCATTAAATTAAATAATAATTTAATGGTGAAATGTTATAAGTTTAATTCATCGCCCAGATCCTTATATAAATTATTAATTGTGATAAAAAGCTTCGTGAAAAAAACTAGGAAACATTGTATGCTTTCATTCATTTCGGAGAAACAAGAACAGAGAAATAAACTGCCCAAGAGCTAAATTGTTTGAGAAAGTTAATTTACAAATAAAGCATTCATGCCATGAAGATATTGTCCATACAATAGAAAACAACAAATGGATTCAATCATTTCGAAAAGAATATTTCATTTAAAAGCAACAAAAAGACGATTTGATGATTTGCTACAAATAATGTATTTCCATACCATAATAAACTTTTTTCACAGAAAAACAAGTGCATAGTTACAGAATGGAATAAAATCAAATAATGGTATTGAGAGCTCATTAAGAAAAAATAAAAGGTTTTCCTCCACATTCGAAATTTCGTTTCAAGAATAAAATAGAAATAATAACTTTATTCAGAATTAAGTTTATCGTAGCATATAAATACGTATTTGAATGTGTGCTAATAGTTTAAAAACTTTTTTCGCATACAGGCTGGCGGTCCACTCTGCGAGAAAGAAGTATCGTATTGTTCCTACACCATTCATTTTTCAACATATATTTAATTCAATTTCACACATTATTCACACAGTAAAATATTCTTGTAAAGGACACAAGGTGAACAATCGAATTCAGCATGAATTTATATTTGAAAAATGGGATGAATTTCACTGTGAAGTGTACTGTACACATGGTCACGGCATCATAACAATACCAAAAAACTACTTTCTACCACAATTTTACGGTATCATACTGTAAATCATTGTACTATGATGAAAATTATGAACAAAGTATTAAGCTAATCGAATTAAACGGTACCCGTTAGCATAATTAAACAGTTAGCTTCTCAACTACATGGAAGTCATCTTCTTGTTCACATAAGATTTTAAGAGCCTAATCTATTTTTTCAATGAAGTCACCACTACCGACTTCAGAAGTTATTGTATTAAAAAGTCAAACATGACCTCCGCATATCAAAACATTTAAGCAAATGTTGTGGTTCCCTAAGTAACATTTCCGTCTCTTTGCCAAGTTCATATCTTAAAAATCAAATCAATGGTTTTCGAAGGTGATGATAATCCGGTAGCCAGTTCTTAAGGTTCTTATTAAATTAATTCCTCAATTTACATTTCAGTGGGTCCAGACGTCTTCAGGCCCTGCCCGGCTTTCGAGCGACGGTTGATAGGGTGAGAACATATATGACTTTTTATTATTATATTATATTTATTATTATTCTAGGTTATATTTATTATTATTCTAGGCTATATTTATTATTATTCTAGTTAACTCGATAAACGCTGAACAGCTCAGATCAAGAGATGATTGAAATTTAAATCGTGCACTGCATATTATTAATGATACCCTGTTCATATTTTAGTCGTGTTAACAACGTGCGATTTCCTTTTAATTCCACCAGGTCTCGGATCCCCAGCGCCTCATCAGACAACCCCAGGCGGAAGAGGATTAAACGTACAGGGAAGGTTTTATGTACGTGTGCGTGCGTTTGCGTGTATGTGTGTGTGTTTGCGTGTGCTTGAGTGTGTGAATGACCCATTAATGTTGCATTTCAGGTGACATGACACTCCAATAGATGAGGGTAAGTTATGGAGATACTCCACTTCTATTTTAAATAATTTACTAATAATTTTTGAAATATCTCAGTGAAATTCAGAGTTTCATTTGTCGAATGTCATCGTTTTTATCTCCGGGAATTTCTAATTCATATTGGGTGTCTCATCGTATTTCAGGAGTAATTTCATCGCAACGCCGCAGAATAATATGCTGTAAGGAAAGCAATGCGGCAATATGTGGCTGATGATACATACTGACCATCCTCCCTTCAGAATGCAGTCCTGAGAGTGATAGAAAACTTACATTTTGAATTACTCCTGTTCTGCTGACGGTTTCTGCAAGGATTCTCTACACCGTGATGCTTGAACCTCGCTAAATTACTAAAAGCAATATGTGAACCGGAACATAATAGAAGACTACAAGGTAAAGTAGTTTTAACGGTATAGGAATAAGTTGAAAAAGGAATATAAAATTAATGTCATGAAGTTCACTGAGGAGAAGTTTCCTTCAATGTAGTGCTTGGGCTTTGTTGAAATGTTCCTAATGCAAATTTTATTTTGTACTGTTTCTTTAAACTTAGAGTGACAAATCTTCTTTGATCTTTGTAGGATATATAATCACCTGATGGTGACGAAGAGCATGCTTCCCCTGGAAAAAGGAAGGCAGCTCATCCTAATTTTCCTTATTTGGAGTTCCAACTGAAAGAACTTCCAAACCAAGGACCTTCTAGAAACCAGGGTAGGCCAGTCGAGACCCAGGACAAAAGTTCAGGTGCAGATACCAATCGTGAGTACCATAGAAATTTATGTACTTTTATAGCCATAAAATGACCATAGTTTTCACTGGGAAAACATTATGCACATTTTACATGATAGCTTTCTATTTATTTTACTTCTTGGACCACTGAAGAAGACGGACACACAAGTGCATTTGTGACTCTTCGGCACATAACTCGGTGATAATTGACTGGTTCTAGCAATGCAGAATGAGGCTTAGTAATTAAAGATGAAAATAAGTGTAGAGCGTAAAATAGTATGTAGGAAATAAAGAAATGTTCTTACCCTAACATAGTGTTCAGAAAATTTATTTTTCAAGAGGAATTTACTCTCCGTTATACCTTTAGGCTTTTACTTGGACTATTTTTGGCGTGAAATTACCACTGCCGTCGAAGCACCCATAAAACACAAATTATTTTTTAGTGTTTATACCATCCATGAATCTACTTCTGTACTACCTATTCGATTACATTAAATCGCTCAACCCCATTACATGATGACTACCTACAATGGGATCCACTAAAGTTTATTTATTATCCTCCCTACTAGTTCACTTTTAAGACAACGTGTTAGTCTGTATCCAGGTGAATGATTTACATTTGTATACATTTATAGTAAGTAGTTTTAGGTAGCACTGACATTTAACAGTCGAAAATTTACGATTTGCTCATGCATCAATTATTATTTAAGTGACTAAATACTCTTGCACTAAAGATTTGAATGCTGCATTGGGTCTTGGACAACATAATATTCTCTCATAATTTGTTTCTTACTCTGATGTATTACTGTATAGAGATACTGGAAATATAAACTTATTTTTGGCAGTAACTATCACCAATTTTTGTTCAATACAGTTGAGCACCCTTAATCCGGGAACACCCATCATCCGGCAATTTTGCCACCCGGTGCTCAGTGGAAAATGCCAAAACGTCTTTACACCCAAGTAAAAAAATATATAAAAATGATTTCAATATATTTAAAAATCATTTTAAAGTCAAAAAGTCATAAGATAGCCAAATTCATGATTTTTCATCATTTTAAATTAATTAATTAAGTACTGCTCTTTTAATGTTCTGTATCTGTAAACCGACGGGTTAAGCGCCACGGGTTGGTAGCACCCGCGGCGAAAATAATGATGAATGATTAGATAAGCTAGACAAAGCTAGAATAAGATAGACAAAAAAAAAAGTAAGAAGGCAACAATCAAAAAACAAAATGGTTAGTTACGTAAAGAGAAAAGGAGGAAGAAAAAGTGAGAAATAGGAAAGGATAGGAAGAAAACGAGGACCCAGAGGGAGATAACAGAAAAGGAAAAAGGAGGATAAGGTGCACGCGTCAGCGAGGCAGTCCCGGGCCCGCGATAAGGCAGGCATCGGCGGGAGACAGAAATCGCAAGAACCGGCGGTCACGATAAGTCTGTAGACGTTGGAGTAACTAGTTGAAGGAAAAGCCCACTATAGTGTTAACAATAAGTATTGGATCAAAATCATTGATTAAAGTATATTTAACATGAAATTGTAAATTGGGCCCAATTAACGTTAAACAAATAGCAATACAGGAATGATGTGCATGAAATTATAACTGTTTCCTTGTATGATTTCTTGACCCTAATATCCAATTAACGGTATTAACGTATACAAAGTGTGGATTATTTAATTGTATAAGGGTGTGTGTGGAACCTACGAGCTAGCCGGAAGAAAGAAGAGAAAGCAAAGGTAGGTACCCGAAGGATTGAAAAAGGGTAGGGGTACATTTTGGCGCCACAACGTGCGAGCACGACTACTCTTGGAGAGAGACCACGAGTAACTTGAGTGAAGGACGGTCAGGGAATAGATCCACAAAATGGCGGGGGTAAAAAAGTGATTGTACGAGTTAAAGAAATCGGAGCTGCAGAATTGCTTAAAGGAACGACAAATGCCAGTGCAAGGGGCAAAGTTCGAGTTGCTGGAACGATTGAAAATAGCATTGGAAAAGGAGGGAATAGACGTAGAAAGTTACGAGGTCGAAATTGAGATGGAGAAGCACGTTATAGGTGGCATCGAAGCCATTTTGAGGGAAATGAAAGAAGAACAGAAGAAGAGGGATGAGGAAATGAAAGAAGAACAGAAGAAGAGGGACGAGGGACAGAAACAGAGGGATGAGGAAATGAAAGAAGAACAGAAGAAGAGGGACGAAGAACAGAAACAGAGGGATGAGGAAATGAAAGAACAACTGAAGAAGAGGGACGAGGAAATGAAAGAAGAACTGAAGAAGAGGGACGAGGAGCTAAGGACGGAGATGATAGAAAATCAGAAGAAGCAAGTAGAGGAGAGTGCCAAGAAATTATTGGAGGTTCTACAGATCTTCCGACAAGAATGCCATGGGAAGCTAACGGCGCAAGAAAAGAGAATAGAAGAGACGCAGAATTGGGTAAGAGGGGAGATTACGGAGCTGGAGACGAGGGCAGAAGTGAGCGACCAGAAAATTGAACAGCTGCGTAAGAACCAAGAGAGCGTGAGGAACTATGCGCAGAGGAATAAGGAGGAGATAGAGAAAATGAATAGTAAGATAGAGGAGAACGGCAATACAATAGAGCAATTATCGACGATCGTGACGCAACAGTCGCAGAGCAAAGGAGCGGAACTCGATGAAGAAACATTGAAGGAGATAGTAGGAAGGCTGAAGGAAGACCATATCCGAACACCCGCGCAGGTACCGGCGGTACATTTGAAGACGCCGAATTTCGATGGACGGAATGGGTCGAGACCTATGAGGTTTATTTTTGACCTAGAGGAATATCAAGATATGTACAAGCTGTCAGGGGCGGAGATGTTACGCGTTGCTAGGCAAGGGATGGTCGGCAAGGCAGGGGAATGGTTGAACGCCACGTCACACCTACACCGGGACTTTGAGTCATTCAAAGAATCGTTCAGGGAGCAATACTGGAGCGATGAGCGGCAAATGGAAATAAGGAGAGCCTTGGACACCGGAAGTTACCAACAAAACGGGAGTCAAACGAGGGTGGAGTACGCTACCGCTAAGATAGGGTCAGCGAAGGAATTAATACCACCGATCGCGGATGAGAATTTGGTGTACCTCCTTAGACAACATTTTGAAGCGGAAGTGAAGACGGGAATGATCTCTCACAACGTTAAGACGCTCCCGCAATTCCTAGCGTTGTTAGGACGATACGACAGAATCGCGGAAGAGGAGCGGCGGTCGGAAATAATGGGACAACGTAGATGGAGGAACCAGGGCCCTCAAGAGAGCGAAAGACGCGCATGGCCGAGGAGACCGGATGAGAGGCAACCCGAAACATCAGGACAAAGAAGGTGGGAAAATACGCCGACCCAAAGGTACGAGAGGAGAACACCAAGGAGACCGGACGAGAGAGGACCAAATGAGGAACGCGGATACTATCCGAGAAGAGAAAGAGAAAATGAGGGGGACGAACGCCAGGGAGGCCGACAACCAGGACGCAGCGATCCAAGGGGAGGAGTTAGATCTGAACATAAATTCCCAGTTCACTCGCTGACGGTGGAGAACTCGAGGGCAGATTCGGAAAACTAAGGGCGGCTAGGCACATGCGTAGTCCCGTCGTGCCAAAGGCCGAAGGTGGCGAGAGTAGGGACGCTAGTGAAGATCAACGAGTAGACGAAAGAACGGTGCTCAATGTATTTGAATCACCGAGGGACTTTTTAATGGAGGGAGAGACGGATGTTCCGGAGGAGACTAAATGCCCGGAAATAGAAATCGAAATTGAAGGCTTGAAAACAAATGCGTTGATAGACACGGGGTCGGAATTAACGTGCATGAGCGAGGAATTCTATAGAGACAATGCCCAATTATTTAAGAATACCCTCGAATTGCCGGTGAAGGGGATGAAGATAATAGGAGCAATCGGGAAGAAAAGCGGACGGATAACGAAACAGATTTGTCCAAAAGTGGCAATAGGCAAAATACAATTGAATATAACCTGTACGATAGTGCCCAAGCTAGTGAAAACGATTATAATAGGCACTGATACGTTGGCGTTACTGTCGGCGAAGATAGATTATAACCATCGGATGATAACGATGAAGCAAGGGATGAAAGAAGCTATATGCACCTTCAAAAAGACGAACGTGGGATCGCAGCGGATCGTCCTATGCATCGACAGAGACGAGGAGCGGGAAGAAGGGAGAAAGGGAGGAGAAGAGGAAAATTGCACGCCAGAGCAAGACGCCAGGGAAAAAATTGCGGAGACAGACGACCTATCTGAAGAAGAGAAGCAGAAATTAACTACAGTCGTATTAAGACATGTAAATTTATTTAGTGATTCGCCCGGGATAATAAAAGGGTATGAATACAAGATAGATATAAGGGAAGGGGAAGAATTCTGCAGTCGAGGATACGGCGTCCCGTTGAATTTCCGAAGGCAGGCAAGAAATGCAATTAGGCAAATGATGGCAGAGGGAATAATTGAAAATAGCTCTTCAAGATACGTATCACCGCTGGTATGTGTAGTCAAGAAAGACGGATCGATCCGACTATGCATTGATGCCAGGATGGTTAACAGAATGATAAAACCTGACTATGCAACGTCAAGGACCACTGAAGAACTCTTCCAGCAGTGTGCAGGAGCCCGGTATATGTCATCGCTAGATTTAACCCAGAGTTTTTACCAGATTAAATTACATCGGGATTCTAGACAATATTGCGCATTCTCTTTCGAAGGGAGAATCTACCAATTTAAACGCGTCCCATTCGGATGTTGCATCAGCAGCAGTGCGTTGGTTAGAGCACTCGAACATGTGTTGGGATACGAGGTGGAAGAATATTGTATCAATTTTGTGGACGACCTCCTAATTATCTCGAAATCCTTCGAGGAGCACATGCGACACTTGGAAATAGTAATGCAGAGATTGGAGGATTCCGGAATAACGGTTAACATCAACAAATCTATGTTCTGCCGGAAAAAGATACAGTTCCTCGGACATGTGATATCCACGCAAGGAATAGAAGTCGCGGAGGAGAAATACGCACCAATAAAAGAGTATCCTCGGCCAAAGAACAGGAAGCAGATGAAATCTTTCTTAGGGCTGATTAATTATTATTCGAAATTCCACCAAAGACACGCGGAATTAACCACCATCCTCAATGACTTAACGAGGAAGGATCGGGATTGGGAATGGACGGATCTGCACGAGCAGGCATTCAACGAGATAAAGAAGGAATTCTGCCAATCAGTCATGCTACATCATCCGGACCCAGACAGGATATACTATATTCAGACAGACGCCAGCGGATTTGCCATTTCTAGTCGCTTATATCAGCTGACGGACGAAGGAGAAGAACGGGTGATATATTTTGCAAGTAGGAGCTTGAGGGGCGCGGAAATCACATACAGTACCACTCTCAAGGAGCTAATAGCAATTATACATGCCCTTAAGAAATACAGGAGCTTCATACTGGGAGCACGGATAGTGGTCGTCACTGACCACAAAGCATTATCATTCATCTTCAGATGTCGGTTATTAAATACCACTCTATCCCGATGGATTTTATATATTCAAGAATATAATTTCGAGATACAATATTGCAAGGGCAAAGATAACATAGTGGCAGACGTACTCAGCCGACACCCATATGATGCACCGGCGGGAAGCCAATTCCCGGAGGAGGAACCAGTGATAGCCATGATTTTAGCGAGCGAACCACCGGAGGAGCTAGCAGCTGGCCTGAAGAATTTGGAGTACCACCAAAGGAGAGACCCAAGGCTGAGGGAAATTATAGAGCGACTTGCGGAAGGACACGGGGAAGATGGTAGGCATCGCATGACACGGACGGGGTTAGTGAAGATCGGCGAGGATGGAGAAAAATTTTGCATACCCAGCAACTTACTTCCGGTATTAATAAACGGGGTGCACTTAATGTATGGACACCTGGGCGCTGACAAATTGCATCGTATGATTAGGGAGGATTTTACGTACCCAAAGTTGTACCGAGAAATCAGAAAGGCGACGGCATCATGCATGACGTGCCAATTATTAAAGGTGTCAAATCAACCTGCTCACGCAGAAATGCAGAGTGTTAACCCACAAGGAAAAAACGACCTAATGTGCATAGACATAGTGGGAGCGCTACCTGCGGGGCAATATGGATGCAAATACATTCTGTCGACCATTGATGCTTTCACCAAATACGTGAAATTGTACCCACTCCGTAGGGCAACAACGAAAGCCATCATAAAGGTGTTATTTGAACGACATCTACCACAGGTCGGAACATATAGGCGGATCCTCAGCGATCGGGGAACGCAATTTACAGGTCAGGTATGGCTAGATCGTCTGAGGAAAGCCAACATCAGACCAATTTTATGCAGCATCAGACATCCACAGGGGAATATGGTTGAGAGGTATCATAGAACGATGAAAACTCTTCTACGGATTTTCTGCCAAAAGGCACATTCATCATGGGTGAGACACTTGACAATCGTAGAGGCTTGCATGAATGATTCCCATAACACTACCACGGAAGTGACCCCGACTGAGGCACAGTTTGGACACAAACCTGAAAGAATTTGGGAGAAATGGTTGAAGATAGAGCGGGGAACAGAGAGCGCAGATGCTGCGGACACGCTAGAGAGAATCAAGGACAACATCTCCAAAAAGGCGAAACAGAGGATAGAGAGAGAACACAGGAAGCACGTAAGAAAGAGAATTGAGTACCAAGTAGGGGATAAGGTATTAATACGTACGTGCAGGATGTCCGACAAGGGGAGAGGAATATTCCATGATTTCCTCCCGGTGTATGAAGGACCATACAAAATCGTAGAGTTTAAGGGTCCAGCCACCTGTACTGTTGAGAATCCATATTCCGCGGAAATACGAGGGACATTCCACGTGTCGAATTTTAGGCCATACTACAACGCGACGCGAAGCGGACAACCGAGAGGCGAGATATAATTATCTAGGAAGGGAGAGAGAGAGTAGGCCACACACACTTGGTTACAATGTAAGTAGTGTTAACTGGAGGGAGCAATTGTGTAATTTATGTTTAAGAGATACAATGTCAGGGTTATTTCATGTATGTGTATATGAGCGGTGTGATCCCCGAGAAAGATAAAAAGAAAAAGTGTAATCGGAAGGAGAGACGGTGCTACTGAAACACACCAACCTGTGAAAAGGGGGCGTGGCCGATAAACAAAGTGCAACACAGAAGGTGCGAATGTGAATGTGTGTACGTAGCGACGTGGAAACAATCAGCTGTGAGAACAGTATTTATTTATTTTTCAAAATGTTATTGTTTGTTTATGTTTAGGAATGTTCGAGTGATTTTTTTTTTGTGTGACAACAGGTGTCATATGATGTGCCCAGCTATAGAGCTGATGAGACGCCTGCCTTGATTGTATGTAATTTTAAGCGTTCTTTGTTAATTTTAAGGGTATTATTGTAAGAAGAGAGAGGGTTAAAGGTCTGAAGGCGTTGGGGCTTAGAGCGAGAGCGATAGGTATGGATAAAACTTGTAATATTTCGATTGAAGGCTTTAAAAGAAATATTTTTGCTGCCCAACAAATCTTTCTTTTAATGGGGCTAGTGTAAACCGACGGGTTAAGCGCCACGGGTTGGTAGCACCCGCGGCGAAAATAATGATGAATGATTAGATAAGCACGGGGAGTTGGCATCACGCGCGGCGTAACAATGGGTTAAAACAAAAAAAAAAAAGTAAGAAGGCAACAATCAAAAAACAAAGTGGTTAGTTACGTAAAGAGAAAAGGAGGAAGAAAAAGTGAGAAATAGGAAAGGATAGGAAGAAAACGAGGACCCAGAGGGAGATAACAGAAAAAGAAAAAGGAGGATAAGGTGCACGCGTCAGCGAGGCAGTCCCGGGCCCGCGATAAGGCAGGCATCGGCGGGAGACAGAAATCGCAAGAACCGGCGGTCACGATAAGTCTGTAGACGTTGGAGTAACTAGTTGAAGGAAAAGCCCACTATAGTGTTAACAATAAGTATTGGATCAAAATCATTGATTAAAGTATATTTAACATGAAATTGTAAATTGGGCCCAATTAACGTTAAACAAATAGCAATACAGGAATGATGTGCATGAAATTATAACTGTTTCCTTGTATGATTTCTTGACCCTAATATCCAATTAACGGTATTAACGTATACAAAGTGTGGATTATTTAATTGTATAAGGGTGTGTGTGGAACCTACGAGCTAGCCGGAAGAAAGAAGAGAAAGCAAAGGTAGGTACCCGAAGGATTGAAAAAGGGTAGGGGTACAGTATCATTCTTTCATTCGGTCGAAAACATGCACAGGACAACTGAGACATTTTCATTGCATAAAAAGGTGTTGTAAGCATATTTTGATATCATTTCAAAATTATTTTTAAATGAGCCACTAAATTATGATGAAATTCTTTTATAATAATATTGTAATAATCTTAGGATTCTTTAAGGCCAGGAGGATGGGTGGGAGTGAAAGTGCATCTGAAATGTGGTTTTAAACGCGATTCTCGATCTTGGAAAGCGATTCAACATCGGTCCACGGATCGTTCTTTCAATTGGACTTACTTTTTCAGCAAGCGCATCATTGACCTCATTTGAAGTGACCAAAAATATCATCTCATTTAGCACTTTCTCTGTGATCAGCTAGGTACGCTGAGATTGTAATACGATAGTTTTAGTGGCTTTAGCTTACTTTAAAATTGGAATTTCATAATTTTTAAGTTCATTAGATAGATTCAAGAAAAAAATGTTTGATTGGCTTGTTTCAAGACCTTTTTATTCTTTGCAGGAATTTTTTTAAACCAAAATATAGAAGTGAAATAAATAGGATAAACAAGTTATGTTTGGTGTCCATAAATTAAATCACAATGTATAAGTTGATTTTTTCTGTTATTAATCCGTGTGTAAATCAAATTTTAAATGTTAATGTATTATATATTGCATACTGTTTCAATGAGAAGGCTGCTTGGTTGTTATAAGTGTTGTCAAAGTTTAACAGAAATTGTATTTAAATTTTGTGTAATGGTTTTATTTCAACTTGTATATAGCAATTATTCGTATCATTATTGATTTAATGTTGAATCTTTGCATATATATGCTTGACTTTGTCTATTGCTGTTAAGCCTTAACGACAATAAAATCTTTATTATTATGAAGTAACCGAGAATTCTTGCGGTTCTGAGGAATTGGGTGATATTATTTTTCAGCAAAGTGATTTATATACAAAACAGAGAGGCAGGGTATCGTGTAGGTGTAGATTTAGACTATTGGTCCTCTGACCCTGACATGCTAGTGACATAAATTGCCAATGTAATGCCTCGAAAGCGGTTTGAAGAGTGATCAGGAATGCGTAACATTTTGCAAACAATGAAGAGATGCTTCCCAGAAGCCACCATAATTATGATAGAGCTTTCAAAGTACGACCCCTGATTCGTCACTTTAATCGATGCTTCCAGAATGCACGGAAATCAAGCAAACAGCAGTCAGTAGATAATCATATGATACGATTCAAAGACATAACATCATGAAGAAATGTAAAAAAAGTAAACCCATAATGTGCGGTTTCAAGATGTGGTGCAGATGCGATTCCAAATCTGGCTATTTGTATCAATTCGACTTACATACTGGCAAGAAAACAGACACAACATGAGAGCGTGGTAACCATGCTGAATAAACCGCCTGCCAATTGTTTTGCGAGATTTACCTAGACAACTTTTTCAATTCACCGTTACTACAGTTGAAATCTCAGCAACAGCAAATACTCATATGTGGAACAGAAAACTTATACCAAAGAATCTCAAGCAGGAATAAGACTTGAAACGTGGTGAAAGCCAAATGCTTTCATCAATTGGTATAACTTGTGTCAAGTGGATGGATAACATATCTGTAGTAATGTTCTCTAATTTTCTGAATTCCAGCACATCACTCACTGTGTCTTAGGCAACAAGAAATGTATAAAAGATACAAATTCCTTGCCCAGAGATAGAGATTTCCCACAACAAATTTATGGGCGGCGTCGATCTCATGGACCAGAAAAAGATTACCTACTTACGAAGTCGACAGCAAGGCAAAGATAAAGTACTACTTTCGAATATTTTTCAACTTGATGGATATAGCTGTGAACAACGCTCACTGTATTTATGTGCAGCTGCATCATTACGTGAAACCCCAGTATGAGGCCATATCGCCTCTGTAGTACAGGCAACTCATCGCTAGATTCCTCATCGGACATTGTACAAATAGGAAGAGAAGTCTCCAAGCAACTCCTGTCCGGAGCATCATACCAATCTCTCACCCTCAACACAAGTTATTAAAAATTGAAGAACGGAAGAGGTGCTAAATGTGCAAAGGAAAGAATTGAGAATCGTCTCACGGAATATTACCCAAAATGAGAATTTCACTGGTTTCATCAGAAACATTCAACTGCTTACTTATAAAAGTAATTTCTTCACAGTAATAAATGGATCTTTCTCCGTTAAGGAAAAATATTGAGTAGCTTCAGCTACCTCTAATACACCCGATACAGGCCTAAAGCGGAAAATGTATGAAATGAGTATTTTAGCCTAGGTATGCAAGCCTCATAACACAAAATTCTCTTATCGACCAGAGGGACATATATGACCCAACCTGTATCTCAAGAACTATAAAAGATATCACTTTAAAACAAAGATTTTTGAAATCTATGCATCAATTTGTACACAAATTGATGAATGAAACAGCAAAAATTGGTACTAAAAATGTGGATTTTTTTTATGTGCTACTTAGGCAAGTGAATTATCGAAATTTGAAGTAGTGCCCATAAATGTATAAATACCCAGCTCTTTTTTGTTTAAAAGTATGCATAGTACTTTCAAGTTTTGTCGGAAAGTTATTATTAGGACGATTATGGGAAGTAGCCGTCAATTTGTGGAAGTCCATTTTGTAATATCGAATTAAAGACTGCAAATCTGCTGTCTTTACTTCAACCGGTTTCTCCAGACGGTATCATCATCAGCACTGGTTTTAGTACCTGATGATACTATAGTGTACTATACTATAGAGTAGGCTAAATGTAGTCTGAACTTTCGATGAGTGTTAGTAGCAGAAGTATAGTATCAATAGGGCTAGGAATGAGTGGGTCATGAAAGAATGTGGGTTCGATACTGCTCCAGTAATAGACAAATGTGATGGTTGTGCTTTGTTCATTTCGCCATGTTGAGGTAATGGATGATTGTCGATAGACGAGACAGTTATTTAAGAGTTAAATGAATGGTGTGAGAGGTAGGGGTGGACAGAGAAAGTGGTTGTTGAAGGGGAGGAATGAATTATAGGAGTCTTAGGAACTGGAGAGTGTGAATGAAACAATGTATATAGGAGTAAATAGAGGCGAACAACTTTTTAAAAGTTTGCAAGCCTGTCAGAGTGGAGGAAGATGTTGTAGTAGAGCAAGGTATACAAGCATATCATTATAAGTATTACTTTTCGACTGCGCCTATCTCGGAAGTGAATGGTATGAATACAGGCATGTTAAAGAAGATTTGGAAAGAATAGAATAAATAATTTTTAAATTAGTTTAAATTCATTTCAAAACATTTTCAAATATATTTCAAAACATTTTCAAATATATTTCAAAACATTTTCATATATATTTCAAAATATTTTAAATATATTTAAAATAATTTAAACTTTTTAATTTTAAATTATTCAGTAACTTGAACTAAACATACAAAATTAAGAATATCGCCAAGAGAGGCTAGTTTACAGATAGGCCACTTTCATTGGCTCGCGCATTTTTGATTGACCACTGGACATAATTTGATAAAATTATTTGTTATCTGCTTATGTTTCTCCCTAACCATTTCTCATCTATATAGTTGTGGCAACAGCTAAAGATTGAGCATCAGTACAGAACGTTAACGTTTGCAGAAGAAGTGCAAGTTGTGAAAAAGCTTGACTCCATCGCATCGATCGGTAAATCGTTTGTCTGAAACATACACCGAGGGATCTTCAACAGTGTAACCATATAACACATTTACAAGCAGAAAGAGATAATCCTAAAAATTTTACAGCTAAATTGACACGAAGATATGGGCAGCAGAGAGAAGAACTATGATAGGCGATTTAAATGTTGATTTTACATCGCGTGGTTAATTCGATTGGTTCGAAGTGAGGGGCTTAGTCAGTAAGGCCGGCTAAATGCTAATGAAGCAGACTCAATTATTTCAGAAACAAATATAATCTAAAAGGTGTAATGTGGGAAAGTTTGCGTGCATGGAAGAGTAGAGTCAGTTCTAAAACACGAGTGCTTCAAATTGTGGCCTGCTTTGAGGCTTGATGTAATATCAAATAAATGGGGATTTCAAAGGCTTTCATGTTTAAAAGGATTGGAGTTGGTTGACTTTGCAAACAGCATCCATAACCCTGAATTAAAGGAAATGGAATTGGTAAATTAAGAGGCATGGATAGATGGCGACCATGATAGTGCTCACCGAACAACATTTCACCGATGATGAAATCACTGAAATGGTACTTCGTAACAATAAGTTAGAGCGGAGTTGAAGATGAAGAGGCTAAAATAGTTCAAGGAAGACTACCTACAATTAATCTTTAAAGAATCTTTAAATTAATCAATTAATCTTTAAAGAATCATCCAGTGCGGTCGCCCCGGACGTAGAGATGATCGGCATTTCACACGAAACCACGAGTTCACATCGCGCTGAATCAGCTGATAACATATCAAGCACGGCAGAAAAATATGTTGCGAGAAGCACAGTATAAGAAATATCAAATTTTTCATACCCTTTTCCAATAATAATATTACAATTTTAATAATATTACCTTAAACTATATAGGTATTTTTCCCGTCTCATAAGGATGAGAATTTATTTGAAAATTGTAATGAGCTCAAAACTTTTGAAGTACCACAAGGGCAATCTCATTCACACAAATTATTGATAAAAAACTGATCGCCAAACCTAAGTGATCGACGAATACAAAATGTTCCCAAGAAATTTCAAGGATAAAATCCGCTACGCTACTTTCAAGCTCCTTTTCATCCGCGGAAATTAATTTATTCAGGATAGTTATTTAATTTCTAGCAGAGCGAAAGATAGGCATAAGTTCTTTGATTTCTAGCAAAGAGTTAGCGGTAGAGCGTCAAGACTATTGTAGGAAAGTCGAGAAAATTCAGAGGGAACATCAGACACTCGAAAATATCTTTCGAGATGTTCGGTGGCAAATAGCGGCTATCATTTGAAAATCTGACATATTTGAGTGATAATAGAACAAGAAATAGATGCTCGAAAAACTTTTTCTTAATATGAAAACGCTCGAGAAAGAAAAGCATTTACAAATGAAGGGTAATTACTTTCTCCAATTCCCAGTTTTCCCTCGCCATGGCCCTCCTCATCGATGACGAAGATCTTGCTGTACCTACGTCATAGGTGAGTTGAATAACTGCCTCCTATAATCAATTCAAACCATTAAGAGATGAAACCGCATTTCTCCCTTAATTATCCATAATATAATTGAAAATGTAACCAGAATATTTTAATTTACATCTTTTTGAAGTCAATATTGGCTCCATATGATACAAACTTATCTGATTATGGTTTCTCCTAAAGTTTATTTAAAAATGGATAATTTTTCTGGAGTAGTTTCGTCGTTAATTTATTGAATTCTAAAGGTTATTGAAATTACTCAATAGGAAATAGTATCAAAAAATCCTAATTTATTTCTACGAAGTAGAAAAAACTGTAAATAAAATTCCATAAACATAGGCCTTCGCCACCTTTTGCAATGAAACATATCAGTATTTACTAACCAAGGAGCCACTGAAATCGTTCTATATTTTAAAGGGAATCTTGAGAAATATGTACAAGAATGTATGTAAAACGTACAAGGTGTTAATATAAAGTAATCAGAATGATAGCATGTTTTCGATCATGCTTCACTGGTGACGTGCCATAAAATAAAAGTTCATAACAAACCTCTAATGGCAATTTCTAGAGGAATTATTTTAAAATATCCGTGAAGTGATTATAAATGTCAATGAAAGTGTAAAACTCACCAATCGCGAACATACTATCTTTTGAGAAGACGCGCGTATTACTACCAAGACTTTTCCTAATTGTGAGAAGAATCTAATGACCCTCTACCCACTCTGAGCCGTCACTGCCGCACCAACGAATGAATAGGAGAAGGGCCTACACAAGTCGGGTGCTCCAAGATAGAAACAGGGAGAGAAAATAAATGTGCGGGAGGGAAATAATAACGGGAGTAGGGAATGATCGCTCACCTGTCTCTGGTTTCCTCCATTTCTGACGAGCGCTCTAAAGTTCTTCCTCGATTGATATGCCGGCGAGTCGACTCCCGACATGCCATGAGGATAAAGGCGGATTGCACACTCTCGACTACAGACAGACACACTGTACCGCAGCACACGAATAAACTCGGGACAGTTGAACGTCAGAATGAAACAAATGATGGCCGGATTGCGCCCACAGTGAGAAGGAGGGAATTTAAAAACAGGGCAGGTAGGGAAATTAAATAGGCCTACCTCCCGATTGGTGCCGACATACCCTATATCAAGTTTGGAGAGTGCCACAACAATTTCGCATCAAACGTATTAGAACAGCGCCAACAAGAGCTTGTCAACAACTTAGACAATTTCTTTGACATTGCAACGCCGGTGCGCTTCAATTAATGAAAATAATGGAAGACAGAATCTTTTTTACAGTGACAGAGAGAACCAGGTAGGCTGGCTCAATTAGCTTGGATTGGGCAAATAGCTGGCTAATAAAGTGGAAACGTCTCGACTCTGATATATCGACGAAGAAAAGCAACGTGCTACATATTTTTCCACGCCAACTCCTTTGATATAATATTACCATCCATAAACACAACGATTCATCCTCTTATTCTAATGGAAATGTAATGCTTCTAAAAGAAGATTGATAAACATACAAACCGGAAACAGCAAATGATACGCGGACAAATATCATTGCTCCAAATTTTGTAGTAGCCCTGTATACGTGTCCGTTAATTATGAAAGATTCCTCTCTCACCACGCAATGCGCTAGGGTTCACGAAGAGTTCTCCACAATATCTCCATCGTTTGAATATTGGAAGAAAAATCCCAACGGCCGATTTAACAGATTGAATTTCGAGTGCTAACGATTAATTTGTGTGTTACATTTTGGCCAATTATCACCTATTGGATGTAAACTGTTTCTGGACTTATGTGCATTATCCTAAGCTATCCAAGGCATGTGATGTACTATTCCAAGCCTCATATCACGTTCAGGACTTACGACCGAGTCTCGGAATATAATCTGTACAAAAGTCCATTACTGTATGTATCAAAATTCAGTGCATTAGGTTTACTACTATTTACGGTTCCAAGGCACTGGAGATTCGAATATTCTACATTCGTACATAAGAAAGAACAAACTATAAATCTACACCACACTGTAATTGTCACACGCGGAAAAAATAAAGGAGCAGACAAAAAATATTTCCAACGAAATAATTTCGTTTTGATACATAACGTTTCATCAAAGTAATTGTTAAATCTTTAATTTCATGTAATGTGTTTTCGGCATCACATTATTCTCCAACTGTAAGAGGTAGTGATTCTTTGGAAACACCTTACCCTCAGGTACCTTTAAAGGAATGTGACGTCATCATCTTCGCTTCAATGAGATATATTTTTAAAGGCTCCTTTGTCACCATAGTGCTAAAATATCCATGTCATAAATCAAACACTTATATTTAATACTAACACTTATTATGCATTAATGTTTATTTAAGATTCCTCCACAAATAAAAATTATTTATTTACTTTGTTGCCTAAGCGATTCTCCGGTAACATCAACGTAGGAGTATTTTGACAACGAGTCCTTAGATACGGAAATCATACGCTTGTACCAATCGTACTGAGCAGTGTGCAAACATTCTCTAGCAGAGCAAAACTTTTCTCTTTTTCTCATTTAAATCCATTATATCCTTTATCTTTTATCTTCTTCATCCTTTATATACTTTATCCTTTAAATCCTTAATCCTTTTATCCCTTATCCTATACATCCTCTATACTTTATATCCTCTATCCTTTTCTACTCCATACCCTTTTCCCTTTTTTTCTAGTTCATTTAGAGAACAACTCCCAGGAATGTGCCTGCTCGACGGGTGCCGGTGAGTAAAATGTGCTTCTTATCTCATTAACTAACGTTACAGAACCCTAAAGCACAGTAAATTCGAAAGCCATCGTTGCCAATTGGCATGCGTATCTTTCAACGTAATATATATGAGAATATGAAAAATTAGGAAGACATTAGTACTATAAGATGACCATATAACGGCTAAAACTTATTTAAGCGGTCAAATTCCCAATAAATATGAAGTATGCACCTAATTTTACTTTCGTTTGTTTCAATCAGCTTGCGTGAAATGTTTTAGTTTTTCAGCACTCAGTGACCAAGAAGTATAAATCCGGAATAATCGTCAATACTGAAATGTGGTGAAGTGTCCATTTTAAATGAAACATTATGAAAAATTTTTCTTAAACCTGTTACTTTAAATTGTCGAAATATCAATGTGCAAGTAGTGCTGGTCTTTAAATAACTTCATGCAAGTCTGCGAATAAATAATGTCTATTGCCTTGTCATTTAATTCCTTTGATATACGACGCGGTCATTTCCTCAAAACGCCTTAAAGCCATAAACTTCTCCCAAGTCAAGACCAGTGTTCGGAGTTAAATTTTATAAGTTCGGAATTAAATGTAACCATTAAATTAAATAATAATTTAATGGTGAAATGTTATAAGTTTAATTCATCGCCCAGATCCTTATATAAATCATTAATTGTGATAAAAAGCTTCGTGAAAAAAACTAGGAAACATTGTATGCTTTCATTCATTTCGGAGAAACAAGACCAGAGAAATAAACTGCTATGTATGCCCTATAGCTAAATTGTTTGAGAAAGTTAATTTACAAATAAGGCATTCATGCCATGAAGATATTGTCCATACTATAGAAAACAACAAATGGATTCAATCATTTCGAAAAGAATATTTCAATTAAAAGCAACAAAAAGACGATTTGATGATTTGCTACAAATAATGTATTTCCATACCATAATAAACTTTTTTCACAGAAAAACAAGTGCATAGTTACAGAATGGAATAAAATCAAATAATGGTATTGAGAGCTCATTAAGAAAAAATAAAAGGTTTTCCTCCACATTCGAAATTTCGTTTCAAGAATAAAATAGAAATAATAACTTTATTCAGAATTAAGTTTATCGTAGCATATAAATACGTATTTGAATGTGTGCTAATAGTTTAAAAACTTTTTTCGCATACAGGCTGGCGGTCCACTCTGCGAGAAAGAAGTATCGTCGTTGGACGAGAGGCAATAAGGTCGCTCCTGAGCTCCCAGGTAAGATGACCTTAGTGTTCATAGTTCTCCGTTTACTCTTCCGCCATCAAGGAATTTAAATCATTTAGAATCGGTCACACCTTCTCAAGACTGATATCAAAAATAAGTGCATTAGGTGACATTGCGAACAACTGTAAATTTCATTCAAAACTCCTTCCTGCTTGCTAAAACAGTTTAGATCGTATTGTTCCTACACCATTCATTTTTCAACATATATTTAATTCAATTTCACACATTATTCACACAGTAAAATATTCTTGTAAAGGACACAAGGTGAACAATCGAATTCAGCATGAATTTATATTTGAAAAATGGGATGAATTTCACTGTGAAGTGTACTGTACACATGGTCACGGCATCATAATAATACCAAAAAACTACTTTCTACCACAATTTTACGGTATCATACTGTAAATCATTGTACTATGATGAAAATTATGAACAAAGTATTAAGCTAATCGAATTAAACGGTACCCGTTAGCATAATTAAACAGTTAGCTTCTCAACTACATGGAAGTCATCTTCTTGTTCACATAAGATTTTAAGAGCCTAATCTATTTTTTCAATGAAGTCACCACTACCGACTTCAGAAGTTATTGTATTAAAAAGTCAAACATGACCTCCGCATATCAAAACATTTAAGCTAATGTTGTGGTTCCCTAAGTAACATTTCCGTCTCTTTGCCAAGTTCATATCTTAAAAATCAAATCAATGGTTTTCGAAGGTGATGATAATCCGGTAGCCAGTTCTTAAGGTTCTTATTAAATTAATTCCTCAATTTACATTTCAGTGGGTCCAGACGTCTTCAGGCCCTGCCCGGCTTTCGAGCGACGGTTGATAGGGTGAGAACATATATGACTTTTTATTATTATATTATATTTATTATTATTCTAGGTTATATTTATTATTATTCTAGGCTATATTTATTATTATTCTAGTTAACTCGATAAACGCTGAACAGCTCAGATCAAGAGATGATTGAAATTTAAATCGTGCACTGCATATTATTAATGATACCCTGTTCATATTTTAGTCGTGTTAACAACGTGCGATTTCCTTTTAATTCCACCAGGTCTCGGATCCCCAGCGCCTCATCAGACAACCCCAGGCGGAAGAGGATTAAACGTACAGGGAAGGTTTTATGTACGTGTGCGTGCGTTTGCGTGTATGTGTGTGTGTTTGCGTGTGCTTGAGTGTGTGAATGACCCATTAATGTTGCATTTCAGGTGACATGACACTCCAATAGATGAGGGTAAGTTATGGAGATACTCCACTTCTATTTTAAATAATTTACTAATAATTTTTGAAAGACCTCAGTGAAATTCAGAGTTTCATTTGTCGAATGTCATCGTTTTTATCTCCGGGAATTTCTAATTCATATTGGGTGTCTCATCGTATTTCAGGAGTAATTTCATCGCAACGCCGCAGAATAATATGCTGTAAGGAAAGCAATGCGGCAATATGTGGCTGATGATACATACTGACCATCCTCCCTTCAGAATGCAGTCCTGAGAGTGATAGAAAACTTACATTTTGATTTACTCCTGTTCTGCTGACGGTTTCTGCAAGGATTCTCTACACCGTGATGCTTGAACCTCGCTAAATTACTAAAAGCAATATGTGAACCGGAACATAATAGAAGACTACAAGGTAAAGCAGTTTTAACGGTATAGGAATAAGTTGAAAAAGGAATATAAAATTAATGTCATGAAGTTCACTGAGGAGAAGTTTCCTTCAATGTTGTGCTTGGGCTTTGTTGAAGTGTTCCTAATGCAAATTTTATTTTGTACTGTTTCTTTAAACTTGGAGTGACAAATCTTCTTTGATCTTTGTAGGATATATAATCACCTGATGGTGACGAAGAGCATGCTTCCCCTGGAAAAAGGAAGGCAGCTCATCCTAATTTTCCTTATTTGGAGTTCCAACTGAAAGAACTTCCAAACCAAGGACCTTCTAGAAACCAGGGTAGGCCAGTCGAGACCCAGGACAAAAGTTTAGGTGCAGATACCAATCGTGAGTACCATAGAAATTTATGTACTTTTATAGCCATAAAATGACCATAGTTTTCACTGGGAAAACATTATGCACATTTTACATGATAGCTTTCTATTTATTTTACTTCTAGGACCACTGAAGAAGACGGACACACAAGTGCATTTGTGACTCTTCGGCACATAACTCGGTGATAATTGACTGGTTCTAGCAATGCAGAATGAGGCTTAGTAATTAAAGATGAAAATAAATGTAAAGCGTAAAATAGTATGTAGGAAATAAAGAAATGTTCTTACCCTAACATAGTGTTCAGAAAATTTATTTTTCAAGAGGAATTTACTCTCCGTTATACCTTTAGGCTTTTACTTGGACTATTTTTGGCGTGAAATGACCACTGCCGTCGAAGCACCCATAAAACACAAATTATTTTTTAGTGTTTATACCATCCATGAATCTACTTCTGTACTACCTATTCGATTACATTAAATCGCTCAACCCCATTACATGATGACTACCTACAATGGGATCCACTAAAGTTTATTTATTATCCTCCCTACTAGTTCACTTTTAAGACAACGTGTTAGTCTGTATCCAGGTGAATGATTTACATTTGTATACATTTATAGTAAGTAGTTTTAGGTAGCACTGACATTTAACAGTCGAAAATTTACGATTTGCTCATGCATCAATTATTATTTAAGTGACTAAATACTCTTGCACTAAAGATTTTGAAGCAAAGTAAATTTGTTAAATAATAATCGCGGATCAAATTAAAATAAATGTTTTGTTTTTCCATGGTTGTCATGGGGGAAATAGTTTGTTGATAACGAGGATTCGGGGCATAACGATATTGAACACGAAAGAGAATGGTTGTATCATTGATTTGAATAAAAACTTAATCCAACAATTTGGTAGCAGAGCGTGGTTATAAGATACACGAGTGAAATTTCCAGGAGGTCAAGAAAAGTGACAAGGGAAAATGTCAGACTTTGGAGTTTCAAGAATCGAGCCTCTAACAAACAAGAATTATGGACTTTGGAGCATGAGATTGGTTGCAGTTCTTAAGGCGAAAGGATTGTATCAAGATATCATTTTCGGTGATGAACCAGAGAAGAATGGTGCTGATGCAGCGGCTGTGGCGAAGTGGGAAGCCTGGTCAAAGAAGAACGACGAGGTCAACATGCTGATCATTATGACACTTTCGGCGGAGCAGGCGTTAGCATGTCAAGGTATTTCCAATGCAAAAGAGTTGTGGCTTTTGTTAAAGAAACGTCATGACGGTGTTGAGAAACATAGAAAGACTCAGTTAATGATTGAATTGGCTAAATTAGAAAAATTAGAGAAAGAAAGCATTGACGGTTATTTAACTAGAGCTCAAACATTAGAGACTCAACTTAAGGAAATGGGTAATAATATTGAAGATTATGAATTAATTATGTACGTAATCGAGGGTCTACCAAAGAGTTTCAGTGAAGTTGCAACAGCGATTTCTTCCAATCCAACGGTGGATTTCGAATTCATGAGAGGAGCACTTTTGCGATATGAGGAGAAAAACAAGAAATCAACCAATGAAGGAGAGGTCAAGGCTTTTAAGGCGAAGGTGCAGACTAAGAAAAAATGTTTCTGTTGTGGCAAAATTGGACATTTTGCTCGTGATTGCTGGCACAAGGACAAGGAGAATTCAATTGAGACTAAAGAAAATTCAAAGGATTTTTACAAGAATAAGAGCAAATTCAAGGGAATTTTCAAAGGAGGCAAGAATCAACATGCATTTGAAATGAGGGAGCATCACAAGATAAATGCAGAAAATGGAGTCACTTGGATGCTTGATTCGGCGTGCACATCTCACATGACTCATCAAGAGGAGTTATTGATTAATAAGAGGAAAGACAATGTGGAGATCGTGACGGCTGAAGCAGGCAGAAAGATTCACGCTGAATTTCGAGGAGAAATTGAAGGAACCAGCTATTTTGACGATGGTGAGGTAGCATTAACTATAAAAGACGTACTTTATGTTCCAGATTTAAACAGCAACTTGATGTCAGTTCCAAGTCTGGTCAAGATGGGCAAGAAAATAGTTATTGATGAAGATGGATTTGGAATTTATGACAAGAAAACAGGAGAATTAGTTGCACAGGGGATCTTTGAAGCAGATGCTTTTATGTTTCGAATGAGCACGGACAGCGATGAACGAGAGCTGAAGAAAGAAGTTTGCTTTAGCACAAGCGAAATAAATAGTAATTTATGGCACCAGAGGCTTGGTCACATTAACAATAATTATCTTTCTAGATTGGCGAAAGAGAATCTTGTCAGAGGACTCGAAAATGTGTCGATCAAGGACGACAACTGCGAGGATTGCATTCAAGGGAAACTGACGAGAGCACCATTCAAAGAAGTCGAAATCGAAGGTGCACAGCAGATCTTGGAAAGACTGCACGCGGATTTGTGTGGTCCAATGCAACAAGAATCAATTGGAGGGAGTAGGTACATGCTGACTATTGTGGACGAGTACAGCAGAAGATATTTCGTCGATTTTTTGAAGAGTAAAAGTGAAACTGCCGATAAACTGATCGAGTTTATTGAGAGAAAAGAGAACGAGACAGGACAAAAAGTCAAGAATTTTCGCTCAGACAATGGTACGGAATTTACCAACGACACATTGCAAGAATATTTCAAGAAGAAAGGCATCAAGCACGAGAGAACGACGATCTATTCTCCACAGAGCAACGGAATTGCTGAGAGAGCCAATCGAACGTTGGTGGAAATGGCTCGAACGTTAATCATTGCAGCTGGATTAACACTGATGTTTTGGGCAGAAGCCGTGTGGACTGCGAGCTACTTGCATGATCTTTCACCTACGAAGAAGAGGGATCAAGTTCCACTTGAGATTTGGAAAAACAAGAAACCATCGGTCAGACATCTCAGAGTTTTTGGCTGCAAGGTCTTCTACAGAAATGAAGATGTTCAAAAAAAGAAGCTTGACGTGAGATCAAAGGAAGCTGTGTTCGTGGGATACTCGAAGAACAGGAGAGCCTACCGAGTATTTGACTTGAGTGACAGGAAGATTCACGAGAGTCGAGACGTAAAGTTCATTGAAGAAAAAATGGGTTTTCAGAAGAAGGAAGAAGACGTTGGTTATGACGAGACTAACTACGTTTTTATCCCAATTGAGAGGCAAGAGAATCGAGACGAACGACACGAGGAAGAAAACAATTCAGGAATTATCCATGACGTTGTTGAAGATTTTCAAGGACAATTCGACAGTGATGATGATTCATCTCATAAAAATCCGTTGGTAATTGTTCAAGCTGGAGAGAGAAGAAGAGGGAGAAAAAAAGGTGACACGAACGATGTCCTGAAACAGAGACACCAAGAAGAATTAAAAGGAATAGAAGATGAATTAAGACAACAAGGAGTAAGAAGGTCAACGAGAGAGAAGAAGGAGCCCGATTGCATTGTCAATATGGTGCAAGAAATCAATCCAAGGAACTACAAAGAAGCAATCGAGTCCAAGGACAAGATCAAATGGATTGAAGCAATGAACAAGGAATTGAAAAATATGAAAAATTATCAGACTTGGGAAATTGTTAACAAGCCAAAAGAGGTAAAATTAATTCAAAGCAAATGGGTTTTCAAGAAAAAGGGAACCAAAGATGCAGAAGTATACAAGGCAAGACTGGTAGCTGATGGTTCACGACAGCGAATGGGAGTGGATTACAAAAGCTCTTACAGTCCAGTGATGAAGCAAGAGTCATTGAAGACACTGTTGGCAATTGCAGCGAAGAAAAATTACAAAGTGGAGTTCATTGACGTCGAAGCAGCGTACTTGAACGCAGAATTGGACAGGCATGTGTACATGAATCCACCAAAAGGAGTAAACATTGAAGAAGGGAAGATATTTAGACTAAAGAAGAGTTTATATGGACTTCCAGAAGCAGGAAGATGTTGGTTTAAGAAATTATCTGGAATTTTGAAGGAATTGGGATTGAAACCATGTAAAGCAGATCCATGTGTATTTGTCGAAGAGTCAAAGAAGGGATTTTTGGCAATTGGATGCTACGTGGATGACTGTGTAATTGTTGGTGACAGTCAAAAGAAGATTGATCAACTGGTGGAAAAACTCAAAAAGCAATTGAAGATTAAGGTGTCAAAGGAGGATGAAGTGAAGTTCCTAGGAATAAAAATCAAAGAAGAAAAAGAAGGATTTATCATGGAACAATCAAGCTACATCGAAGAAGTTATTGAGAGATTCGGAATGGAGAATTGCAATGGAGTGAAGACACCAGCAGCAAGTGGAGTCAAACTTGACGATTACGAAGATTCGGAGAAAGCAAACAAGGATTTGTACCAAGAAATACTTGGATGTATTGGATATTTGGTGAGAGGGACGAGGCCGGACTTGGCATACACCTACAGCAAACTATCGCAGTACTCAAAAGATCCAAGGATGATTCATTACGAGGCGTTGAAGAGAGTTTTGAGATATTTGAAGGGGACCAAAGGGTATCGTTTGAAGATTGGCAGAGAAGTTGGAAGACTGGAGATTAGTTCAGATGCCAGTTGGTGTACCACTTTGGATTCGAAATCATTTGGCGGATATTCAGTGAAGATTGGAGACGCATTGATCAGTTGGAGAAGCGGAAAGCAGAAGATGGTAGCTTTATCAACTATGGAATCGGAGTTGGTGGCATTATGTGATGGAGTTTGTGAGGGCATCTGGTTGACAGAGTTGTTAGAAGAGCTGGGACAATTTGAAGTTGTTGAACGACCAATAAAAGTTCGAACTGACAGTCAATCAGCATTGAATTGGAATAACAATGAGAAGATCAACAAAGAAAACAAGCACATCAGAAGAATGTATCATTTTGTCAAGGATGAAATCAAAAATGGTGAGGTGGTTCTTCATCACGTGGGTTCAGCAGACTTGGAAACTGATGTTTTGACCAAGGACGTCAGCGAAGCATTAATGAAGAAGCACATTCCAAACTTGAGTTTAATTATTTAAAATTTGTCACGCGAAAGGAGGAATTTGAAGCAAAGTAAATTTGTTAAATAATAATCGCGGATCAAATTAAAATAAATGTTTTGTTTTTCCATGGTTGTCATGGGGGAAATAGTTTGTTGATAACGAGGATTCGGGGCATAACGATATTGAACACGAAAGAGAATGGTTGTATCATTGATTTGAATAAAAACTTAATCCAACAGATTTGAATGCTGCATTGGGTCTTGGACAACATAATATTCTCTCATAATTTGTTTCTTACTCTGATGTATTACTGTATAGAGATACTGGAAATATAAACTTATTTTTGGCAGTAACTATCACCAATTTTTGTTCAATACAGTTGAGCACCCTTAATCCGGGAACACCCATTATCCGGCAATTTTGCCACCCGGTGCTCAGTGGAAAATGCAAAAACGTCTTTACACCCAAGTAAAAAAATATAGAAAAATGATTTCAATATATTTCAAAATCATTTTAAAGTCAAAAAGTCATAAGATAGCCAAATTCATGATTTTTCATCATTTTAAATTAATTAATTAAGTACTGCTCTTTTAATGTTCTGTATCATTCTTTCATTCGGTCGAAAACATGCACAGGACAACTGAGACATTTTCATTGCATAAAAAGGTGTTGCAAGCATATTTTGATATCATTACAAAATTATTTTTAAATGAGCCACTAAATTATGATGAAATTCTTTTATAATAATATTGTAATAATCTTAGGATTCTTTAAGGCCAGGAGGATGGGTGGGAGTGAAAGTGCATCTGAAATGTGGTTTTAAACGCGATTCTCGATCTTGGAAAGCGATTCAGCATCGGTCCACGGATGGTTCTTTCAATCGGACTTACTTTTTCAGCAAGCGCACCATTGACCTCAATTGAAGTGACCAAAAATATCATCTCATTTAGCACTTTCTCTGTGATCAGCTAGGTACGCTGAGATTGTAATACGATAGTTTTAGTGGCTTTAGCTTACTTTAAAATTGGAATTTCATAATTTTTTAAGTTCATTAGATAGATTCAAGAAAAAAATGTTTGATTGGCTTGTTTCAAGACCTTTTTATTCTTTGCAGGAATTTTTTTAAACCAAAATATAGAAGTGAAATAAATAGGATAAACAAGTTATGTTTGGTGTCCATAAATTAAATCACAATGTATAAGTTGCAATTTTCTGTTATTAATCCGTGTGTAAATCAAATTTTAAATGTTAATGTATTATATATTGCATACTGTTTCAATGAGAAGGCTGCTTGGTTGTTATAAGTGTTGTCAAAGTTTAACAGAAATTGTATTTAAATTTTGTGTAATGGTTTTATTTCAACTTGTATATAGCAATTAATCGTATCATTATTGATTTAATGTTGAATCATTGCATATATATGCTTGACTTTGTCTATTGCTGTTAAGCCTTAACGACAATAAAATCTTTATTATTATGAAGTAACCGAGAATTCTTGCGGTTCTGAGGAATTGGGTGATATTATTTCTCAGCAAAGTGAATTTTATACAAAACAGAGAGGCATTTCATTCAAAACTGACGTCCAAGAGATCCGTGCGTTTTTTGGGATGAATATGGTAATGGGTTATCTTATTATTTGGATTATCTTGATATCTGGTTATTTGGATTATCTTGTGGTTCCAAGACTTATTTAACAATCAAGTTGCGGTGGCCAACCCTAGCGATGGCTTGCAGGGTATCGTGTAGGTGTAGATTTAGACTATTGGTCCTCTGACCCTGACATGCTAGTGACATAAATTGCCAATGTAATGCCTCGAAAGCGGTTTGAAGAGTGATCAGGAATGCGTAACATTTTGCAAACAATGAAGAGATGCTTCCCAGAAGCCACCATAATTATGATAGAGCTTTCAAAGTACGACCCCTGATTCGTCACTTTAATCGATGCTTCCAGAATGCACGGAAATCAAGCAAACAGCAGTCAGTAGATAATCATATGATACGATTCAAAGACATAACATCATGAAGAAATGTAAAAAAAGTAAACCCATAATGTGCGGTTTCAAGATGTGGTGCAGATGCGATTCAAAATCTGGCTATTTGTATCAATTCGACTTATATACTGGCAAGAAAACAGACACAACATGAGAGCGTGGTAACCATGCTGAATAAACCGCCTGCCAATTGTTTTGCGAGATTTACCTAGACAACTTTTTCAATTCACCGTTACTACAGTTGAAATCTCAGCAACAGCAAATACTCATATGTGGAACAGAAAACTTATACCAAAGAATCTCAAGCAGGAATAAGACTTGAAACGTGGTGAAAGCCAAATGCTTTCATCAATTGGTATAACTTGTGTCAAGTGGATGGATAACATATCTGTAGTAATGTTCTCTAATTTTCTGAATTCCAGCACATCACTCACTGTGTCTTAGGCAACAAGAAATGTATAAAAGATACAAATTCCTTGCCCAGAGATAGAGATTTCCCACAACAAATTTATGGGCGGCGTCGATCTCATGGACCAGAAAAAGATTACCTACTTACGAAGTCGACAGCAAGGCAAAGATAAAGTACTACTTTCGAATATTTTTCAACTTGATGGATATAGCTGTGAACAACGCTCACTGTATTTATGTGCAGCTGCATCATTACGTGAAACCCCAGTATGAGGCCATAACGCCTCTGTAGTACAGGCAACTCATCGCTAGATTCCTCATCGGACATTGTACAAATAGGAAGAGAAGTCTCCAAGCAACTCCTGTCCGGAGCATCATACCAATCTCTCACCCTCAACACAAGTTATTAAAAATTGAAAAACGGAAGAGGTGCTAAATGTGCAAAGGAAAGAATTGAGAATCGTCTCACGGAATATTACCCAAAATGAGAATTTCACTGGTTTCATCAGAAACATTCAACTGCTTACTTATAAAAGTAATTTCTTCACAGTAATAAATGGATCTTTCTCCGTTAAGGAAAAATATTGAGTAGCTTCAGCTACCTCTAATACACCCGATACAGGCCTAAAGCGGAAAATGTATGAAATGAGCATTTTAGCCTAGGTATGCAAGCCTCATAACACAAAATTCTCTTATCGACCAGAGGGACATATATGTCCCAACCTGTATCTCAAGAACTATAAAAGATATCACTTTAAAACAAAGATTTTTGAAATCTATGCATCAATTTGTACATAAATTGATGAATGAAACAGCAAAAATTGGCCTACAACCCTAATGGTCTTTAAAGGGCTAGAGATAGTACTAAAAATGTGGATTTTTTTATGTGCTACTTAGGCATGTGAATTGTCGAAATTTGAAGTAGTGCCCATAAATGTATAAATACCCAGCTCTTTTTTGTTTAAAAGTATGCATAGTACTTTCAAGTTTTGTCGGAAAGTTATTATTAGGACGATTATGGGAAGTAGCCGTCAATTTGTGGAAGTCCATTTTGTAATATCGAATTAAACACTGCAAATCTGCTGTCTTTACTTCAACCGGTTTCTCCAGACGGTATCATCATCAGCACTGGTTTTAGTACCTGATGATACTATAGTGTACTATACTATAGAGTAGGCTAAATGTAGTCTGAACTTTCGATGAGTGTTAGTAGCAGAAGTATAGTATCAATAGGGCTAGGAATGAGTGGGTCATGAAAGAATGTGGGTTCGATACTGCTCCAGTAATAGACAAATGTGATGGTTGTGCTTTGTTCATTTCGCCATGTTGAGATAATGGATGATTGTCGATAGACGAGACAGTTATTTAAGAGTTAAATGAATGGTGTGAGAGGTAGGGGTGGACAGAGAAAGTGGTTGTTGAAGGGGAGGAATGAATTATAGGAGTCTTAGGAACTGGAGAGTGTGAATGAAGCAATGTATATAGGAGTAAATGGAGGCGAACACCTTTTTAAAGGTTTGCAAGCCTGTCAGAGTGGACGAAGCTGTTGTAGTAGAGCAAGGTATACAAGCATATCATTATAAGTATTACTTTTCGACTGCGCCTATCTCGGAAGTGAATGGTATGATTACAGGCATGTTAAAGAAGATTTGGAAAGAATAGAATAAATAATTTTTAAATTAGTTTAAATGCATTTCAAAACATTTTCAAATATATTTCAAAACATTTTCAAATATATTTCAAAACATTTTCAAATATATTTCAAAACATTTTCAAATATATTTCAAAATATTTTAAATATATTTAAAATAATTTAAACTTTTTAATTTTAAATTATTCAGTAACTTGAACTAAACATACAAAATTAAGAATATCGCCAAGATAGGCTAGTTTACAGATAGGCCACTTTCATTGGCTCGCGCATTTTTGATTGACCACTGGACATAATTTGATAAAATTATTTGTTATCTGCTTATGTTTCTCCCTAACCATTTCTCACCTATATAGTTGTGGCAACAGCTAAAGATTGAGCATCAGTACAGAACGTTAACGTTTGCAGAAGAAGTGCAAGTTGTGAAAAAGCTTGACTCCATCGCATCGATCGGTAAATCGTTTGTCTGAAACATACACCGAGGGATCTTCAACAGTGTAACCATATAACACATTTACAAGCAGAAAGAGATAATCCTAAAAATTTTACAGCTAAATTGACACGAAGATATGGGCAGCAGAGAGAAGAACTATGATAGGCGATTTAAATGTTGATTTTACATCGCGTGGTTAATTCGATTGGTTCGAAGTGAGGGGCTTAGTCAGTAAGGCCGGCTAAATGCTAATGAAGCAGACTCAATTATTTCAGAAACAAATATAATCTAAAAGGTGTAATGTGGGAAAGTTTGCGTGCATGGAAGAGTAGAGTCAGTTCTAAAACACGAGTGCTTCAAATTGTGGCCTGCTTTGAGGCTTGATGTAATATCAAATAAATGGGGATTTCAAAGATTTTCATGTTTAAAAGGATTGGAGTTGGTTGACTTTGCAAACAGCATCCATAACCCTGAATTAAAGGAAATGGAATTGGTAAATTAAGAGGCATGGATAGATGGCGACCATGATAGTGCTCACCGAACAACATTTCACCGATGATGAAATCACTGAAATGGTACTTCGTAACAATAAGTTAGAGCGGAGTTGAAGATGAAGAGGCTAAAATAGTTCAAGGAAGACTACCTACAATTAATCTTTAAAGAATCTTTAAATTAATCAATTAATCTTTAAAGAATCATCCAGTGCGGTCGCCCCGGACGTATAGATGATCGGCATTTCACACGAAACCACGAGTTCACATCGCGCTGAATCAGCTGATAACATATCAAGCACGGCAGAAAAATATGTTGCGAGAAGCACAGTATAAGAAATATCAAATTTTTCATACCCTTTTCCAATAATAATATTACAATGTTAATAATATTACCTTAAACTATATAGGTATTTTTCCCGTCTCATAAGGATGAGAATTTATTTGAAAATTGTAATGTGGTCAAAACTTTTGAAGTACCACAAGGGCAATCTCATTCACACAAATTATTGATAAAAAACTGATCGCCAAACCTAAGTGATCGACGAATACAAAATGTTCCCAAGAAATTTCAAGGATAAAATCCGCTACGCTACTTTCAAGCTCCTTTTCATCCGCGGAAATTAATTTATTCAGGATAGTTATTTAATTTCTAGCAGAGCGAAAGATAGGCATAAGTTCTTTGATTTCTAGCAAAGAGTTAGCGGTAGAGCGTCAAGACTATTGTAGGAAAGTCGAGAAAATTGAGAGGGAACATCAGACACTCGAAAATATCTTTCGAGATGTTCGGTGGTAAATAGCGGCTATCATTTGAAAATCTGACATATTTGAGTGATAATAGAACAAGAAATAGATGCTCGAAAAAATTTTTCTTAATATGAAAACGCTCGAGAAAGAAAAGCATTTACAAATGAAGGGTAATTACTTTCTCCAATTCCCAGTTTTCCCTCGCCATGGCCCTCCTCATCGATGACGAAGATCTTGCTGTACCTACGTCATAGGTGAGTTGAATAACTGCCTCCTATAATCAATTCAAACCATTAAGAGATGAAACCGCATTTCTCCCTTAATTATCCATAATATAATTGAAAATGTAACTAGAATATTTTAATTTACATCTTTTTGAAGTCAATATTTGGCTCCATATGATACAAACTTATCGGATTATGGTTTCTCCTAAAGTTTATTTAAAAATGGATAATTTTTCTGGAGTAGTTTCGTCGTTAATTTATTGAATTCTAAAGGTTATTGAAATTACTCAATAGGAAATAGTATCAAAAAATCCTAATTTATTTCTACGAAGTAGAAAAAACTGTAAATAAAATTCCATAAACATAGGCCTTCGCCACCTTTTGCAATGAAACATATCAGTATTTACTAACCACGGAGCCACTTAAATCCTTCTATATGATAATGGGAATCTTGAGAAATATGTACAAGAATGTATGTAAAACGTACAAGGCGTTAATATAAAGTAATCAGAATGATAGCATGTTTTCGATCATGCTTCACTGGTGACGTGCCATAAAATAAAAGTTCATAACTAACCTCTAATGGCAATTTCTAGAGGAATTATTTTAAAATATCCGTGAAGTGATTATAAATGTCAATGAAAGTGTAAAACTCACCAATCGCGAACATAGGTACTATCTTTTGAGAAGAGGCGCGTATTACTACCAAGCCTTTTCCTAATTGTGAGAAGAATCTAATGACCCTCTACCCACTCTGAGCCGTCACTGCCGCACCAACGAATGAATAGGAGGCACGCCTACACAAGTCGGGTGCTCCAAGATAGAAACAGGGAGAGAAAAGAAATGTGCGGGAGGGAAATAATAACGGGAGTAGGGGATGATCGCTCACCTGTCTCTGGTTTCCTCCATTTCTGACGAGCGCTCTAAAGTTCTTCCTCGATTGATATGCCGGCGAGTCGACTCCCGACATGCCATGAGGATAAAGGCGGATTGCACACTCTCGACTATAGACAGACACACTGTACCGCAGCACACGAATAAACTCGGGACAGTTGAACGTCAGAATGAAACAAATGATGGCCGGATTGCGCCCACAGTGAGAAGGAGGGAATTTAAAAACAGGGCAGGTAGGGAAATTAAATAGGCCTACCTCCCGATTGGTGCCGACATACCCTATATCAAGTTTGGAGAGTGCCACAACAGTTTCGCATCAAACGTATTAGAACAGCGCCAACAAGAGCTTGTCAACAACTTAGACAATTTCTTTGACATTGCAACGCCGGTGCGTTTCAAATAATGAAAATAATGGCAGACATAATATTTTTACAGTGACAGAGAGAACCAGGTAGGCTGGCTCACTTAGCTTGGATTGGGCAAATAGCTGGCTAATAAAGTGGAAACGGCTTCTAAAAGAAGATTGATAAACATACAAACCGGAAACAGCAAATGATACGCGGAAAAATATCATTGCTCCAAATTTTGTAGTAGCCCTGTATAGGTGTCCGTTAATTATGAAAGATTCCTCTCTCACCACGCAATGCGCTAGGGTTCATGAAGAGTTCTCCACAATATCTCCATCGTTTGAATATTTGAAGAACAATCACAACGGCCGATTTAACAGATTGAATTTCGAGTGCTAACGATTAATTTGTGTGTTACATTTTGGCCAATTATCACCTATTGGATGTAAACTGTTTCTGGACTTATGTGCATTATCCTAAGCTATCCAAGGCATGTGATGTACTATTCCAAGCCTCATATCACGTTCAGGACTTACGACCGAGTCTCGGAATATAATCTTGTTGAATATTGTGTGATACATACTGTATCTTAGGAACATAATATGTTGATTAGTTACTTGGTGCTTATTGAGAATAACTGTCTTGTGTGATGTGTGGTTCTAATTAAGAAAGTGCATTAAAGAATTAACAAAAGTTCAACAGGTTATGGGCCCAGGCACCTATTTCCACCGAACAATTAGATTCTGCTGAAAACGTAAAGAAAAAAATTTTGGCGTTAAAAAAAAAACTAAAAAAAAGATAAGAAATAACGCACTCGGCAACAATGACAGAAGATCTATCAAACATTGAAATACTAAAAGGAGCCGAAACTTTCGAATTATGGAAGTTCCAAATACGAATATTCTTCCGAGCAAGTGGTCTACTGGACGTGGTCGACGGAATTCAACGTCTGGCTGATTTGAAAGACGAAAAAGACATACGGCTCTGGAAGATGATGGACGCCAAATCACAGAAGTATATAATAACGACTATTGATAAAAAGATAATGGTGCATATTATGTCTTGTGTTACTTCCTATGATATGTTTAAAACCCTTACGAAAATATACGAACGCGACACAGAGCAACAGAAATGTAATCTACTGCAACAGTTCTACAATTTCCGTTTCGAAAAGAGTGCCGACATGATGACGAATATATCTAACATTCAATCAACAGTGCACAAACTAAAAATGCTACAGCAAAATATTGATGAAACCATGTTAATAACAAAGATACTTAGTGTGCTGCCAGCTGATTATCAAAACTTTAGCACCGCGTGGGAGTCTACCGCGAAAGACGAAAGAAAAATTGAAAACTTCATAGCGAGATTGGCGGCGGAGGAACATAAATTTAAAAGCTTTGCCGAAGAAGTCACACAAAACTCAGCATTCAGAGCAGAAACGAAATACTCGAGAAACCAAAATAAATGTAATCGCACACCAGTGTTTTGCAGTATATGTAAGAAAAACAACCACGAAGAAAAGAATTGTTATTTCCGAGATAAATCAAAATATCAAAAAGTATGTCATCACTGTAAAAAACCGGGACATTTTATTAAGCAATGCCGTATCCTGAAAGAAGAAGAAAGGAAAGATAAAACAAGCAAAAATGCATTTATCAGTTCTACTGCATTATTCAATGACCGAGTTGACGAAGACATTTGGTATCTAGACAGCGGAGCCAGTGAACACATGTGCAATAAAATTAGTATATTGGAGGAATACCAAGAGATCAGCGAACCCAAGAAAATAAAAATCGGAGATGGATCAACGCTGGATGCGGTTGGTTGCGGTACGGTAAAACTTCTGGCAAATAACGGTAAAGAATGGATGGAAACGATACTTGAAAATGTGTTGTATGTGCCTGAACTGAAAACTAACCTTTTTTCCATGGGAATAGCCCTTGATACAGGATACAAACTGGAGTCTGACGAGAAGAAATGCATATTGAAAAATACGAAAAATAAAATCTGCGCACAAGCAATTCGCACCGGTAAATTGTACATAATGGATTTTCGAATGACCAGGCAATCAACTGGTGAGTCATATTTGGCAAAGAAATCGGAAACTTTGAAGGAGTGGCATGATAGATTTTGTCTTCAAAACTACACCTACGTGGAAAAGGTTTTAGCAGAAAATAAAATTCCGTTTATAGAAAACAGTGTCAAGTTTTGCAGTTCATGTGTAGAAGGGAAATATGCAAGAAGAACATTCTCTCCAAGCAGCAGTAGCTCTAAAAGCATATGTGAATTAATACATGCAGATTTATGTGGACCGATGGAGACAGAGTCGATTGGAGGAAGCAAATATTTTCTGCTATTGAAAGATGACCTATCACACTATAAAGTATCATATTTTCTCAAGAACAAAAGCGAAGTGAAAGAAAAGTTGAAAGTATTCATAAAATATGTAAAGAATCAGACTGGAAAAGAGATTAAAATTTTTAGAAGCGACAATGGATCTGAATTTGTAAATAAGGAAGTAAGAAAAATTTTTGAAGATGAGGGAATTTGTCATCAAACATCTGTACCCTACAACCCTGAGCAAAATGGGAAAGCTGAACGAGAGATGAGAACTTTGGTGGAATCTGCTAGAACAATGTTGTTAGATAAGAAACTGAGCAAAGAACTTTGGGCAGAAGCAGTTAATACTGCAGTGTATGTCATCAATAGAACTGGAACAAGCTCAATACTCGGGAAAACTCCTTATGAGTGTTGGTTTGGTAAACCATTTGGCAAATTTGAACAGTTCAGAGTTTTTGGATCAAAAGTCTATGCTCATGTGCCATCTCAGAAGAGACAAAAGTGGGATGCCAAAGGCAAAAAAGGGATGTTTGTGGGATATGGAGATTGTTCAAAAGGAGTAAGAGTATATTTTATAAATAAAAGAACAGTTGAGGTTTTTAGAGATGTAATCTTCATTCCTGAGATTCAAAATAAATACAAGGAAGAGAAACAAATTAAAAAGACCATAAAAAGAGCCAAGGTGGAAAATCAAGATGAAGAAGACATAATTCAAGAAACAGAATGTGTAACAGCTGGAAGAGAAGAACAAGAAGCAGAAGACGAAGTATTACACTACAATCTTAGAGACAGAAATAAACTTAAAGCCCCAGATAACTTGAAGGACTATCAATGTGAATTGGCTTTAATTTCATATAATGAAGCTGTAACTGGACAGGAAAAAGAGAAGTGGATAGAAGCAATTGAAGATGAAAAATCATCGTTAATGAAAAATGAAACATATCTCAGATGAAGAGATGATTGAAATTTAAATCGTGCACTGCATATTATTAATGTTACCCTGTTCATATTTTAGTCGTGTTAACAACGTGCGATTTCCTTTTAATTCCACCAGGTCTCGGATCCCCAGCGCCTCATCAGACAACCCCAGGCGGAAGAGGATTAAACGTACAGGGAAGGTTTTATGTACGTGTGCGTGCGTTTGCGTGTATGTGTGTGTGTTTGCGTGTGCTTGAGTGTGTGAATGACCCATTAATGTTGCATTTCAGTTGACATGACACTCCAATAGATGAGGGTAAGTTATGGAGATACTCCACTTCTATTTTAAATAATTTACTAATAATTTTTGAAAGACCTCAGTGAAATTCAGAGTTTCATTTGTCGAATGTCATCGTTTTTATCTCCGGGAATTTCTAGTTCATATTGGGTGTCTCATCGTATTTCAGGAGTAATTTCATCGCAACGCCGCAGAATAATATGCTGTAAGGAAAGCAATGCGGCAATATGTGGCTGATGATACATACTGACCATCCTCCCTTCAGAATGCAGTCCTGAAGGTGATAGAAAACTTACATTTTGAATTACTCCTGTTCTGCTGACGGTTTCTGCAAGGATTCTCTACACCGTGATGCTTGAACCTCGCTAAATTACTAAAAGCAATATGTGAACCGGAACATAATAGAAGACTACAAGGTAAAGTAGTTTTAACGGTATAGGAATAAGTTGAAAAAGGAATATAAAATTAATGTCATGAAGTTCACTGAGGAGAAGTTTCCTTCAATGTTGTGCTTGGGCTTTGTTGAAGTGTTCCTAATGCAAATTTTATTTTGTACTGTTTCTTTATACTTGGAGTGACAAATCTTCTTTGATCTTTGTAGGATATATAATCACCTGATGGTGACGAAGAGCATGCTTCCCCTGGAAAAAGGAAGGCAGGTCATCCTTATTTTCCTTATTTGGAGTTCCAACTGAAAGAACTTCCAAACCAAGGACCTTCTAGAAACCAGGGTAGGCCAGTCGAGACCCAGGACAAAAGTTCAGGTGCAGATACCAATCGTGAGTACCATAGAAATTTATGTACTTTTATAGCCATAAAATGACCATAGTTTTCACTGGGAAAACATTATGCACATTTTACATGATAGCTTTCCCTTTATTTTACTTCTAGGACCACTGAAGAAGACGGACACACAAGTGCATTTGTGACTCATCGGCACATAACTCGGTGATAATTGACTGGTTCTAGCAATGCAGAATGAGGCTTAGTAATTAAAGATGAAAATAAGTGTAAAGCGTAAAATAGTATGTAGGAAATAAAGAAATGTTCTTACCCTAACATAGTGTTCAGAAAATTTATTTTTCAAGAGGAATTTACTCTCCGTTATACCTTTAGGCTCTTGGACTATTTTTGGCGTGAAATGACCACTGCCGTCGAAGCACCCATAAAACACAAATTATTTTTTAGTGTTTATACCATCCATGAATCTACTTCTGTACTACCTATTCGATTACATTAAATCGCTCAACCCCATTACATGATGACTACCTACAATGGGATCCACTAAAGTTTATTTATTATCCTCCCCACTAGTTCACTTTTAAGACAACGTGTTAGTCTGTATCCAGGTGAATGATTTACATTTGTATACATTTATAGTAAGTAGTTTTAGGTAGCACTGACATTTAACAGTCGAAAATTTACGATTTGCTCATGCATCAATTATTATTTAAGTGACTAAATACTCTTGCACTAAAGATTTGAATGCTGCATTGGGTCTTGGACAACATAATATTCTCTCATAATTTGTTTCTTACTCTGATGTATTACTGTGTAGAGATACTGGAAATATAAACTTATTTTTGGCAGTAACTATCACCAATTTTTGTTCAATACAGTTGAGCACCCTTAATCCGGGAACACCCATTATCCGGCAATTTTGCCACCCGGTGCTCAGTGGAAAATGCCAAAACGTCTTTACACCCAAGTAAAAAAATATAGAAAAATGATTTCAATATATTTAAAAATCATTTTAAAGTCAAAAAGTCATAAGATAGCCAAATTCATGATTTTTCATCATTTTAAATTAATTAATTAAGTACTGCTCTTTTAAAGTTCTGTATCATTCTTTCATTCGGGCAAAAACATGCACAGGACAACTGAGACATTTTCATTGCATAAAAAGGTGTTGCAAGCATATTTTGATATCATTTCAAAATTATTTTTAAATGAGCCACTAAATTATGATGAAATTCTTTTATAATAATATTGTAATAATCTTAGGATTCTTTAAGGACAGGAGGATGGGTGGGAGTGAAAGTGCATCTGAAATGTGGTTTTAAACGCGATTCTCGATCTTGGAAAGCGATTCAACATCGGTCCACGGATGATTCTTTCAATCGGACTTACTTTTTCAGCAAGCGCACCATTGACCTCAATTGAAGTGACCAAAAATATCATCTCATTTAGCACTTTCTCTGTGATCAGCTAGGTACGCTGAGATTGTAATACGATAGTTTTAGTGGCTTTAGCTTACTTTAAAATTGGAATTTCATAATTTTTTAAGTTCATTAGATAGATTCAAGAAAAAAATGTTTGATTGGCTTGTTTCAAGACCTTTTTATTCTTTGCAGGAATTTTTTTAAACCAAAATATAGAAGTGAAATAAATAGGATAAACAAGTTATGTTTGGTGTCCATAAATTAAATCACAATGTATAAGTTGCAATTTTCTGTTATTAATCCGTGTGTAAATCAAATTTTAAATGTTAATGTATTATATATTGCATACTGTTTCAATGAGAAGGCTGCTTGGTTGTTATAAGTGTTGTCAAAGTTTAACAGAAATTGTATTTAAATTTTGTGTAATGGTTTTATTTCAACTTGTATATAGCAATTATTCGTATCATTATTGATTTAATGTTGATCTTTGCATATATATGCTTGACTTTGTCTATTGCTGTTAAGGCCTAACGACAATAAAATCTTTATTATTATGAAGTAACCGAGAATTCTTGCGGTTCTGAGGAATTGGGTGATATTATTTTTCAGCAAAGTGAATTTTATACAAAACAGAGAGGCATTTCATTCAAAACTGACGTCCAAGAGATCCGTGCGTTTTTCGGGATGAATATGGTAATGGGTTATCTTATTATTTGGATTATCTTGATATCTGGTTATTTGGATTATCTTGTGGTTCCAAGACTTATTTAACAATCAAGTTGCGGTGGCCAACCCTAGCGATGGCTTGCAGGGTATCGTGTAGGTGTAGATTTAGACTATTGGTCCTCTGACCCTGACATGCTAGTGACATAAATTGCCAATGTAATGCCTCGAAAGCGGTTTGAAGAGTGATCAGGAATGCGTAACATTTTGCAAACAATGAAGAGATGCTTCCCAGAAGCCACCATAATTATGATAGAGCTTTCAAAGTACGACCCCTGATTCGTCACTTTAATCGATGCTTCCAGAATGCACGGAAATCAAGCAAACAGCAGTCAGTAGATAATCATATGATACGATTCAAAGACATAACATCATGAAGAAATGTAAAAAAAGTAAACCCATAATGTGCGGTTTCAAGATGTGGTGCAGATGCGATTCAAAATCTGGCTATTTGTATCAATTCGACTTATATACTGGCAAGAAAACAGACACAACATGAGAGCGTGGTAACCATGCTGAATAAACCGCCTGCCAATTGTTTTGCGAGATTTACCTAGACAACTTTTTCAATTCACCGTTACTACAGTTGAAATCTCAGCAACAGCAAATACTCATATGTGGAACAGAAAACTTATACCAAAGAATCTCAAGCAGGAATAAGACTTGAAACGTGGTGAAAGCCAAATGCTTTCATCAATTGGTATAACTTGTGTCAAGTGGATGGATAACATATCTGTAGTAATGTTCTCTAATTTTCTGAATTCCAGCACATCACTCACTGTGTCTTAGGCAACAAGAAATGTATAAAAGATACAAATTCCTTGCCCAGAGATAGAGATTTCCCACAACAAATTTATGGGCGGCGTCGATCTCATGGACCAGAAAAAGATTACCTACTTACGAAGTCGACAGCAAGGCAAAGATAAAGTACTACTTTCGAATATTTTTCAACTTGATGGATATAGCTGTGAACAACGCTCACTGTATTTATGTGCAGCTGCATCATTACGTGAAACCCCAGTATGAGGCCATATCGCCTCTGTAGTACAGGCAACTCATCGCTAGATTCCTCATCGGACATTGTACAAATAGGAAGAGAAGTCTCCAAGCAACTCCTGTCCGGAGCATCATACCAATCTCTCACCCTCAACACAAGTTATTAAAAATTGAAAAACGGAAGAGGTGCTAAATGTGCAAAGGAAAGAATTGAGAATAGTCTCACGGAATATTACCCAAAATGAGAATTTCACTGGTTTCATCAGAAACATTCAACTGCTTACTTATAAAAGTAATTTCTTCACAGTAATAAATGGATCTTTCTCCGTTAAGGAAAAATATTGAGTAGCTTCAGCTACCTCTAATACACCCGATACAGGCCTAAAGCGGAAAATGTATGAAATGAGCATTTTAGCCTAGGTATGCAAGCCTCATAACACAAAATTCTCTTATCGACCAGAGGGACATATATGTCCCAACCTGTATCTCAAGAACTATAAAAGATATCACTTTAAAACAAAGATTTTTGAAATCTATGCATCAATTTGTACATAAATTGATGAATGAAACAGCAAAAATTGGCCTACAACCCTAATGGTCTTTAAAGGGCTAGAGATAGTACTAAAAATGTGGATTTTTTTATGTGCTACTTAGGCATGTGAATTGTCGAAATTTGAAGTAGTGCCCATAAATGTATAAATACCCAGCTCTTTTTTGTTTAAAAGTATGCATAGTACTTTCAAGTTTTGTCGGAAAGTTATTATTAGGACGATTATGGGAAGTAGCCGTCAATTTGTGGAAGTCCATTTTGTAATATCGAATTAAAGACTGCAAATCTGCTGTCTTTACTTCAACCGGTTTCTCCAGACGGTATCATCATCAGCACTGGTTTTAGTACCTGATGATACTATAGTGTACTATACTATAGAGTAGGCTAAATGTAGTCTGAACTTTCGATGAGTGTTAGTAGCAGAAGTATAGTATCAATAGGGCTAGGAATGAGTGGGTCATGAAAGAATGTGGGTTCGATACTGCTCCAGTAATAGACAAATGTGATGGTTGTGCTTTGTTCATTTCGCCATATTGAGATAATGGATGATTGTCGATAGACGAGACAGTTATTTAAGAGTTAAATGAATGGTGTGAGAGGTAGGGGTGGACAGAGAAAGTGGTTGTTGAAGGGGAGGAATGAATTATAGGAGTCTTAGGAACTGGAGAGTGTGAATGAAGCAATGTATATAGGAGTAAATGGAGGCGAACACCTTTTTAAAGGTTTGCAAGCCTGTCAGAGTGGACGAAGCTGTTGTAGTAGAGCAAGGTATACAAGCATATCATTATAAGTATTACTTTTCGACTGCGCCTATCTCGGAAGTGAATGGTATGATTACAGGCATGTTAAAGAAGATTTGGAAAGAATAGAATAAATAATTTTTAAATTAGTTTAAATGCATTTCAAAACATTTTCAAATATATTTCAAAACATTTTCAAATATATTTCAAAACATTTTCAAATATATTTCAAAACATTTTCAAATATATTTCAAAATATTTTAAATATATTTAAAATAATTTAAACTTTTTAATTTTAAATTATTCAGTAACTTGAACTAAACATACAAAATTAAGAATATCGCCAAGATAGGCTAGTTTACAGATAGGCCACTTTCATTGGCTCGCGCATTTTTGATTGACCACTGGACATAATTTGATAAAAGTATTTGTTATCTGCTTATGTTTCTCCCTAACCATTTCTCACCTATATAGTTGTGGCAACAGCTAAAGATTGAGCATCAGTACAGAACGTTAACGTTTGCAGAAGAAGTGCAAGTTGTGAAAAAGCTTGACTCCATCGCATCGATCGGTAAATCGTTTGTCTGAAACATACACCGAGGGATCTTCAACAGTGTAACCATATAACACATTTACAAGCAGAAAGAGATAATCCTAAAAATTTTACAGCTAAATTGACACGAAGATATGGGCAGCAGAGAGAAGAACTATGATAGGCGATTTAAATGTTGATTTTACATCGCGTGGTTAATTCGATTGGTTCGAAGTGAGGGGCTTAGTCAGTAAGGCCGGCTAAATGCTAATGAAGCAGACTCAATTATTTCAGAAACAAATATAATCTAAAAGGTGTAATGTGGGAAAGTTTGCGTGCATGGAAGAGTAGAGTCAGTTCTAAAACACGAGTGCTTCAAATTGTGGCCTGCTTTGAGGCTTGATGTAATATCAAAAAAATGGGGATTTCAAAGGCTTTCATGTTTAAAAGGATTGGAGTTGGTTGACTTTGCAAACAGCATCCATAACCCTGAATTAAAGGAAATGGAATTGGTAAATTAAGAGGCATGGATAGATGGCGACCATGATAGTGCTCACCGAACAACATTTCACCGATGATGAAATCACTGAAATGGTACTTCGTAACAATAAGTTAGAGCGGAGTTGAAGATGAAGAGGCTAAAATAGTTCAAGGAAGACTACCTACAATTAATCTTTAAAGAATCTTTAAATTAATCAATTAATCTTTAAAGAATCATCCAGTGCGGTCGCCCCGGACGTAGAGATGATCGGCATTTCACACGAAACCACGAGTTCACATCGCGCTGAATCAGCTGATAACATATCAAGCACGGCAGAAAAATATGTTGCGAGAAGCACAGTATAAGAAATATCAAATTTTTCATACCCTTTTCCAATAATAATATTACACTTTTAAGTGTGCAGTAATATGATAAACACAATGCTTAGCTGCCGTTATTTTCACTTACCGCTCAACTTCGATACTTTTCAGTAGTAACACCTTTATGAATTAAGAAATCCATTTCTTTCCGATTATTCTCAGTGAATCTTTTTATAATTACGCTCAGTTAATAGGAAACGAATATATTTTGTCATAAATAACTGTCTCCTTTCAATGAAAATATCCAGCACTTCAAACATAGACCAGTTGCCATGCATGACCCAAAGTCCGGCAAAATCCCTAATCTGGCATCACTTCGGTCCCGACTCCGCCGGAAATAAAGATGCCCAACTCTATTTCAGATTTTTAAAAGCCTTCTTTTTTAATTAACCAAGCACTATACTATTCCACTCAGATACAAAGATGAAGCCAATTTACACCAACGATGTCCCAAATCAGACCCTAAGTAACTCATTGTAGGATTGATATCTTTCAAATGTCGGACATACGTCTGACCAATGTCGCAGGGTAATGTATGATGCATATGGAAATTTTTATCATTCCTTCACTAATCCAATGTTGGCACCCGAGAAATGATCCATCCACAGCCGACAAATATCAATATTGGGTCAATGTAGGTAGGGCATTACAATGCAACTTAGTTGAATTACTTATATACTTTACAAAACAAATGGAAAAAGAAAAAATCCTAAGCTTTATTCTGTGACTAGTTTTTATACTGTGATTATGATTGCATTTATGTTTAGTAATTATATATTTGCAGTAATTACTCAAGTGTTCCCGCTTATCTGAAGACAGAGAGCATAGATATCATGCCACTACCATCGCTGGTAGTATGATTGATTCCCCTCGCTTTTCCTTTCTTTTTCAAGTAATTCTGAGGTAACTCAAATATAACACAATCATCGGCCTTATCCTCAAAAATCGAATATTAAAGTCTTTGCCTTTGTTAATCCTTTGTTACGTCTAGTGAAATACCTTAAACTATATAGGTATTTTTCCCGTCTCATAAGGATGAGAATTTATTTGAAAATTGTAATGAGGTCAAAACTTTTAAAGTACCACAAGGGCAATTTCATTCACACAAATTATTATTAAAAAAATGATCGCCAAACCTAAGTGATCGACGAATACAAAATGTTCCCAAGAAATTACAAGGATAAAATCCGCTACGCTACTTTCAAGCTCCTTTTATCCGCGGAAATTAATTTATTCAGGATAGTTATTTAATTTCTAGCAGAGCGAAAGATAGGCATAAGTTCTTTGATTTCTAGCAAAGAGTTAGCGGTAGAGCGTCAAGACTATTGTAGGAAAGTCGAGAAAATTGAGAGGGAACATCAGACACTCGAAAATATCTTTCGAGATGTTCGGTGGCAAATAGCGGCTATCATTTGAAAATCTGACATATTTGAGTGATAATAGAACAAGAAATAGATGCTCGAAAAACTTTTTCTTAATATGAAAACGCTCGAGAAAGAAAAGCATTTACAAATGAAGGGTACTTACCACGCCGAAGAGCGTTCCTAACAGCCACTTTCTCAAATTCCCAGTTTTCCCTCGCCATGGCCCTCCTCATCGATGACGAAGATCTTGCTGTACCTACGTCATAGGAGAGTTGAATAACTGCCTCCTATAATCAATTCAAACCATTAAGAGATGAAACCGTATTTCTCCCTTAATTATCCATAATATAATTGAAAATGTAACTAGAATATTTTAATTTACATCTTTTTGAAGTCAATATTTGGCTCCATATGATACAAACTTATCGGATTATGGTTTCTCCTAAAGTTTATTTAAAAATGGATAATTTTTCTGGAGTAGTTTCGTCGTTAATTTATTGAATTCTAAAGGTTATTGAAACTACTCAATAGGAAATAGTATCAAAAAATCCTAATTTATTTCTACGAAGTAGAAAAAACTGTAAATAAAATTCCATAAACATAGGCCTTCGCCACCTTTTGCAATGAAACATATCAGTATTTACTAACCACGGAGCCACTGAAATCCTTCTATATGATAATGGGAATCTTGAGAAATATGTACAAGAATGTATGTAAAACGTACAAGGCGTTAATATAAAGTAATCAGAATGATAGCATGTTTTCGATCATGCTTCACTGGTGACGTGCCATAAAATAAAAGTTCATAACTAACCTCTAATGGCAATTTCTAGAGGAATTATTTTAAAATATCCGTGAAGTGATTATAAATGTCAATGAAAGTGTAAAACTCAACAATCGCGAACATACTATCTTTTGAGAAGACGCGCGTATTACTACCAAGACTTTTCCTAATTGTTAGAAGAATCTAATGATCCTCTACCCACTCTGAGCCGTCACTGCCGCACCAACGAATGAATAGGAGGCACGCCTACACAAGTCGGGTGCTCCAAGATAGAAACAGGGAGAGAAAAGAAATGTGCGGGAGGGAAATAATATCGGGAGTAGGGGCTGATCGCTCACCTGTCTCTGGTTTCCTCCATTTCTGACGAGCGCTCTAAAGTTCTTCCTCGATTGATATGCCGGCGAGTCGACTCCCGACATGCCATGAGGATAAAGGCGGATTGCACACTCTCGACTACAGACAGACACACTGTACCACAGCACACGAATAAACTCGGGACAGTTGAACGTCAGAATGAAACAAATGATGGCCGGATTGCGCCCAGAGTGAGAAGGAGGGAATTTAAAAACAGGGCAGGTAGAGAAATTCAATAGGCCTACCGCCCGATTGGTGCCGACATACCCTATATCAAGTTTGGAGAGTGCCACAACAATTTCGCATCAAACGTATTAGAACTGCGCCAACAAGAGCTTGTCAACAAGTTAGAGTACTTCTTTGACATTGCAACGCCGGTGCGCTTCAATTAATGAAAATAATGGAAGACAGAATCTTTTTACAGTGACAGAGAGAACCAGGTAGGCTGGCTCACTTAGCTTGGATTGGGCAAATAGCTGGCTAATAAAGTGAAAACGGCTCGACTCTGATATATCGACGAAGAAAAGCACCGTGCTACATATTTTTCCACGCCAACTCCTTTGATATCATATTACGATCCATTACACAACGATTCATCCTCTTATTCTAATGGAAATGTTATGCTTCTAAAAGAAGATTGATAAACATACAAACCGGAAACAGCAAATGATACGATAAAGATTCCTCTCTCACCACGCAATGCGCTAGGGTTCATGAAGAGTTCTCCACAATATCTCCATCGTTTGAATATTGGAAGAACAATCACAACGGCCGATTTAACGGATTGAATTTCGAGTGTTAACGATTAATTTTTGTGTTACATTTTGGCCAATTATCACCTATTGGATGTAAACTGTTTCTGGACTTATGTGCATTATCCTAAGCTATCCAAGGCATGTGATGTACTATTCCAAGCCTCATATCACGTTCAGGACTTACGACCGAGTCTCGGAATATAATCTGTACAAAAGTCCATTACTGCATGTATCAAAATTCAGTGCATTAGGTTTACTACTGTTTACGGTTCCAAGGCACTGGAGATTCGAATATCCTACATTCGTACATAAGAAAGAACAAACTATAAATCTACACCACACTGTAATTGTCACACGCGGCCAAAAAAAACGAGCAGACAAAAAGTATTTCCAACGAAATAATTTCGTTTTGATACATAACGCTTCATCAAAGTAATTGTTAAATCTATAATTTCATGTAATGTGTTTCCGGCATCACATTATTCTCCAACTGTAAGAGGTAGTGATTCTTTGGAAACACCTTACCCTCAGGTACCTTTAAAGGAATGTGACGTCATCATCTTAGCTTCAATGAGATATATTTTTAAACGCTCCTTTGTCACCATAGTGCTAAAATATCCATGTTATAAATCAAACACTTATATTTAATACTAACACTTATTATGCATTAATGTTTATTTAAGATTCCTCCAAAAACAAAAATTATTTATTTACTTTGTTGCCTAAGCGATTCTTCGGTAACATCAACGTAGGAGTATTTTGACAACGAGTCCTTAGATACGGAAATAATACGCTTGTACCAATCGTACTGAGCAGTGTGCAAACATTCTCTAGCAGAGCAAAACTTTTCTCTTTTTCTCATTTAAATCCTCTATATCCTTTATCTTTTATCTTCTTTATCCTTTATATACTTTATCCTTTAAATCCTTAATCCTTTTATCCCTTATCCTATACATCCTCTATACTTTATATCCTCTATCCTTTTTTACTCCATACCCTTTTTCCTTTTTTTCTAGTTCATTTAGAGAACAACTCCCAGGAATGTGCCTGCTCGACGGGTGCCGGTGAGTAAAATGTGCTTCTTATCTCATTAACTAACGTTACAGAACCCTAAAACACAGTAAATTCGAAAGCCATCGTTGCCAATTGGCATGTGTATCTTTCAACGTAATATATATGAGAATATGAAAAATTAGGAAGACATTAGTACTATAAGATGACTATATAACGGCTAAAACTTATTTAAGCGGTCAAATTCCCAATAAATATTAAGTATGCACCTTATTTTACTTTCGTTTGTTTCAATCAGCTTGCGAGAAATGTTTTAGTTTTTCAGCACTCAGTGACCAAGACGTATAAATCCGGAATAATCTTCAATACTGAAATGTGGTGAAGTGTCCATTTTAAATTAAACATTATGAAAACTTTTTCTTAGACCTGTTACTTTAAATTGTCGAAATATCAATGTGCAAGTAGTGCTGGTCTTTAAATAACTTCATGCAAGTCTGCGAATAAATAATGTCTATTGCCTTGTCATTTCCTTCCTTTGATATACGACGCGGTCATTTCCTCAAAACGCCTTAAAGCCATAAACTTCTCCCAAGTCAAGACCAGTGTTCGGAGTTAAATTTTATAAGTTCGGAATTAAATGTAACCATTAAATTAAATAATAATTTAATGGTGAAATGTTATAAGTTTAATTCATCGCCCAGATCCTTATATAAATCATTAATTGTGATAAAAAGCTTCGTGAAAAAAACTAGGAAACATTGTATGCTTTCATTCATTTCGGAGAAACAAGAACAGAGAAATAAACTGCCCTATAGCTAAATTGTTTGAGAAAGTTAATTTACAAATAAAGCATTCATGCCATGAAGATATTGTCCATACAATAGAAAACAACAAATGGATTCAATCATTTCGAAAAGAATATTTCATTTAAAAGCAACAAAAAGACGATTTGATGATTTGCTACAAATAATGTATTTCCATACCATAATAAACTTTTTTCACAGAAAAACAAGTGCATAGTTACAGAATGGAATAAAATCAAATAATGGTATTGAGAGCTCATTAAGAAAAAATAAAAGGTTTTCCTCCACATTCGAAATTTCGTTTCAAGAATAAAATAGAAATAATATCTTTATTCAGAATTAAGTTTATCGTAGCATATAAATACGTATTTGAATGTGTGCTAATAGTTTAAAAACTTTTTTCGCATACAGGCTGGCGGTCCACTCTGCGAGAAAGAAGTATCGTCGTTGGACGAGAGGCAATAAGGTCGCTCCTGAGCTCCCAGGTAAGATGACCTTAGTGTTCATAGTTCTCCGTTAACTCTTCCGCCATCAAGGAATTTAAATCATTTAGAATCGGTCACACCTTCTCAAGACTGATATCAAAAATAAGTGCATTAGGTGACATTGCGAACAACTGTAAATTTCATTCAAAACTCCTTCCTGCTTGCTAAAACAGTTTAGATCGTATTGTTCCTACACCATTCATTTTTCAACATATATTTAATTCAATTTCACACATTATTCACACAGTAAAATATTCTTGTAAAGGACACAAGGTGAACAATCGAATTCAGCATGAATTTATATTTGAAAAATGGGATGAATTTCACTGTGAAGTGTACTGTACACATGGTCACGGCATCATAACAATACCAAAAAACTACTTTCTACCACAATTTTACGGTATCATACTGTAAATCATTGTACTATGATGAAAATTATGAACAAAGTATTAAGCTAATCGAATTAAACGGTACCCGTTAGCATAATTAAACAGTTAGCTTCTCAACTACATGGAAGTCATCTTCTTGTTCACATAAGATTTTAAGAGCCTAATCTATTTTTTCAATGAAGTCACCACTACCGACTTCAGAAGTTATTGTATTAAAAAGTCAAACATGACCTCCGCATATCAAAACATTTAAGCAAATGTTGTGGTTCCCTAAGTAACATTTCCGTCTCTTTGCCAAGTTCATATCTTAAAAATCAAATCAATGGTTTTCGAAGGTGATGATAATCCGGTAGCCAGTTCTTAAGGTTCTTATTAAATTAATTCCTCAATTTACATTTCAGTGGGTCCAGACGTCTTCAGGCCCTGCCCGGCTTTCGAGCGACGGTTGATAGGGTGAGAACATATATGACTTTTTATTATTATATTATATTTATTATTATTCTAGGTTATATTTATTATTATTCTAGGCTATATTTATTATTATTCTAGTTAACTCGATAAGCGCTGAACAGCTCAGATCAAGAGATGATTGAAATTTAAATCGTGCACTGCATATTATTAATGATACCCTGTTCATATTTTAGTCGTGTTAACAACGTGCGATTTCCTTTTAATTCCACCAGGTCTCGGTTCCCCAGCGCCTCATCAGACAACCCCAGGCGGAAGAGGATTAAACGTACAGGGAAGGTTTTATGTACGTGTGCGTGCGTTTGCGTGTATGTGTGTGTGTTTGCGTGTGCTTGAGTGTGTGAATGACCCATTAATGTTGCATTTCAGGTGACATGACACTCCAATAGATGAGGGTAAGTTATGGAGATACTCCACTTCTATTTTAAATAATTTACTAATAATTTTTGAATGACCTCAGTGAAATTCAGAGTTTCATTTGTCGAATGTCATCGTTTTTATCTCCGGGAATTTCTAATTCATATTGGGTGTCTCATCGTATTTAAGGAGTCATTTCATCGCAACGCCGCAGAATAATATGCTGTAAGGAAAGCAATGCGGCAATATGAGGCTGATGATACACACTGACCATCCTCCCTTCAGAATGCAGTCCTGAGAGTGATAGAAAACTTACATTTTGAATTACTCCTGTTCTGCTGACGGTTTCTGCAAGGATTCTCTACACCGTGATGCTTGAACCTCGCTAAATTACTAAAAGCAATATGTGAACCGGAACATAATAGAAGACTACAAGGTAAAGTAGTTTTAACGGTATAGGAATAAGTTGAAAAAGGAATATAAAATTAATGTCATGAAGTTCACTGAGGAGAAGTTTCCTTCAATGTTGTGCTTGGGCTTTGTTGAAGTGTTCCTAATGCAAATTTTATTTTGTACTGTTTCTTTAAACTTGGAGTGACAAATCTTCTTTGATCTTTGTAGGATATATAATCACCTGATGGTGACGAAGAGCATGCTTCCCCTGGAAAAAGGAAGGCAGCTCATCCTAATTTTCCTTGTTTGGAGTTCCAACTGAAAGAACTTCCAAACCAAGGAACTTCTAGAAACCAGGGTAGGCCAGTCGAGACCCAGGACAAAAGTTCAGGTGCAGATACCAATCGTGAGTACCTTATAAATTTATGTATTTTTATAGCCATAAAATGACCATAGTTTTCACTGGGAAAACATTATGCACATTTTACATGATAGCTTTCTATTTATTTTATTTCTAGGACCACTGAAGACGACGTACACACAAGTGCAATTGTGACTCTTCGGAACATAACTGCGTGATAATTGACTGGTGCTACCAATAGAGAATGAGGCTGAGTAATTAAAAATGAAAATAAGAGAAAAATAGTAGGTAGGAAAAGAAATAAATGTTCTTCGCCTAACATTGTGATCAGTAAATTTATTTTTCAAGAGGAATTTACTCTTCGTTATACCTTTATGCTTTTACTTGGGCGTATTTTTTGGCGCGAAATGACCACTGCCGTCGAAGCACCCATAAAACACAAATTATTTTTTAGTGTTTATACCTCCATGAATCTACTTCTGTACTACCTATTCGATTACATTAAATCGCTCAACCCCATTACATGATGACTACCTACAATGGGATCCACTAAAGTTTATTTATTATCCTCCCTGCTAGTTCACTTACAAGACAACGTGTTAGTCTGTATCAAGGTGAATGTTTTTGAATTGTATACTACGTTATAGTAAGTAGTTTTAGGTAGCACTGACATTTAACAGTCGAAAATTTAGAATTTGCTCATGCATCAATTACTATTTAATTGATTAATTATTCTTGCACTAAAGATTTGATTGCTGCATTGGGTCTTGCAGAACATAAGATTCTCCCATAATTAGTTATACAATAAACCATTTTACCATAAGTAAGTGAATGCGTGCTGTTCATTCATGATTACCAGTTTTCAGTTAGAGTGTAGATTTGATATAATTACTTTTCTTAGTCTGATGTGTTACTGTTTAGAGATACTGGAAATATAAACTTATTTTTGGCAGTAACTGTCACCATATTTTTTCTAATACAGTTGAGCATTTTTAATCCTAGGAACACCCATAATCCGGGAATTTTGCCACCCGGTGATTCGTGGAAAATGCCAAAACTTTTTTACACAAAAGTAGCAAAAAATATAGAAAAATAATTTTAATATATTTAAAATCATGTTAAAATCAAAAAATCATAAGATATCAAAATTCATGATTTTTCATCATTTTAAATTAATTAAGTACTGCTCTTTTAATGTTCTGTATCATTCTTTCATTCGGTTGAAAACATGTACAGGAATTCTGAGACATTTTCATTGCATAAAAAGGTGTTGCAAGCATTTTACATTTAAATATATTTTGATATCATTTCAAAATTATTTTAAAATGAGCCACTAAATTATGATGAAATTGTTTTAAAATGATATTGAAATAATGTTAGATTTCTTTAAGGCCAGGAGGATAGGCGATAGTGAAAGTACATCTGGAATATGGTTTTCAACGCGGTTCTCGATCTTGGAAAGCGATTGAACGCCGGTCCACTTATGATTCAATCCGACTTATTTTTTCAGCGAGCGCACCAGTGTCTGATTGACCTCAAATGAAGTGACCAAAAATATTATCTCATTTAGCACTTTCTCTGTGTTCAGCTTAGTACGCTGCGAATTTAATAAGAGAGTTTTAGTGGCTTTGGCTGAGCAGCAACTCTAGAGGTCTAGTTCTAGTGAAGGGCTTGCTGAAGTGCTGAAACACTCTTTTCACTTCCTTTATAATCTATAAAAAATTCAGTAAAGACTGACAATTCAATTCCGATAAAGCCTAAAACCATTGCTATGTTAACATTGTATAACTTAACATGAGTAGCCGTACTTGCTTCACGAACCACATTAACTAACTCATTCGTAACTTTGTGGTATTCCATTTTAAGGTTCCTGGGATGCATTACTTTTACTTATACCACTTCTTCTTTAAAAAATAAAGCGACCCGGGCTTCGATGAATAATCATCATCATCAGGCGTAAATTATTTATCTTATTAGTGTAACCTTAGCTACGTAACGGAAGAAGAGATGAATTTTGAAACGGACACCAGAATGGGGGAAAAAGATGTGTAAAAGTATTCGTTGATGAGAGTGTTGTCCTGGTTATTAAAAATTTTTTAAAGTTTCTAACTGCTCTCTAGAATCTAATTCGCGGAGGTCATTGCATAATTTTATTACATTCATTTTAAAATCACTCCTATGGCAGTTACATACAGTTACATTTCTAAGCAGTTATATTTCCCGACAACCCCTTAGAATGTGTTTGGTGTTCATTAACATGCCCTAAATCCAGATCAATATCTGTCTGCGCATTCTATAGGCCCCCAAACACTGATGTTGAGTCATTATTAGAACTGGGAAACCAGATAAATACTATAACGTCCCGTAACAGCGAACGTAATATAATAATAGGTGGAGATTTCAATGCACCATCAATAGACTAGAGAACATACTGCTTCAAAGCTGGAGGAAGGGACAAAGACATCTGTGAGACTCTATTAGATGTGTTCTCCAATAACTCCCTGACACAATTAGCTACAGCACCTAATAGAGGGGACAACACTCTTGATTTACTGGCAACCAATATCCCACAACATGTGACAATGATTGACACGGTTGATGGAATCAGTGACAACAGAGTTATAACTGCAAAACTCTCGTTATCTTTAGATAAAAATTTTAAACAAAAAAGAAAGATTTACATTTTTAAAAGAGCAGACTTTGCTAACTTTAAAATTTATTTAAGAGATTCCTTATCAGATTTCAAAAAGTCTTCCATAAAGGTATGTACCAACGATTCATGGATGTCGTTCATTAATATCATGCGCTCTGGGATCAACAGATTTATCCCTAGTAAATTCAAAAAAGAAAGCACTGAACCTAGGTGGTACAATGCCGAAGTGAGAAAATCCCTGAGACGGCAGCGAATATGCCATGCTAAAATGAAAAGAATTAGTAAACATATGCCCACTGATGAGCGTAATGTAATTATTGAAAATTATAAAATTTCAAAATCCACTGCAAAGACAGCCCTTAGTAATGCATTCGCAGAATTCAAAAGAAAAACACTTGGGGAACAATTGAAAGAAAATCCAAAAGTCTTCTGGTCGTACGTAAGGGAAGTGCAAGGCCATAAGTATGCCGTCCATTCACTTAAAAATGATAGGGGTGAAATGACCACAAACACACTCGACAAAGTTAACTTGCTAAATTCCTTCTTCCAAACCGTTTTTAACCCACCTTCCGGGGATTCAACTGTCGAGTTACCTGACCTCTTTCAGCGGTTGATGCAACCAATTGACATTTCCTGTGATGGTATTGAAAAGTTACTTAAAGATATAAGCCCCAACAAATCTCCTGGCCCTGATCAAATTCCCTCCCGCGTATATAGAGAGTTAGCATCCGAAATTTCCCCCTACCTTGAAATAGTATTTAATAAATCCCTGACCGAACACGTCGTACCGATGGACTGGAAAGCAGCCGATGTAACACCCATTTTTAAAAGTGGTGATAGGTAGCAGCCATCTAACTACAGACCTATATCCCTCACATCCATTTCATGCAAGGTCCTAGAACATATAATTGTCAGTTCAGTCATGGGACTCCTAGATAGCCAGAATTTATTGTCCAATGTCCAGCATGGCTTCAGAAAGAGCAGATCGTGTGAAACTCAACTTGCTCTCTTTTCCCACGATATTTTAGTTTCTGGCGAAAATAATATTCCAGTGGATGCTATATTTCTCGACTTCAAGAAGGCTTTTGACAAGGTTTCTCATAGCAAACTAATTTTGAAATTAAAATCTTATGGGTTAGACAGTAACATTATATCATGGATTAATGATTTTCTTCATGATCGGGTTCAAAGGGTTGTTTTGGACGGTGTTTCCTCACCGGCAATTAAAGTCACTTCGGATGTCCCACAAGGTACTGTGATAGGTCCACTCCTATTCCTTTTGTACATTAATGATATCAAAAAGGTGGTAAAAAGTAAGCTTCGTCTATTTGCCGATGACGCAGTAGTGTACAGGGAAATTCTATGCCCAAACGATAAAGAATATTTAAATATTGACCTAAAAGCAATTGAAACTTGGTGTGATACATGGAAGTTAGAATTAAACTTTAAGAAATGTCTCATAATAAATTTTTGGAAAAAGAAGAGCTCTCCTCCTACCACTTACAAAATGAGTAATAACGAATTAACAAACGTGGAATCCATTAAATATCTTGGAATAAGACTGACAAATGATCTTTCCTGGGTTAAACACATTCGTGAAATAATGGGTCAAGCGAATCGCAAACTGGGTTTCATTAAAAGAGTATTGGGTAAATGCGACGATCATGTACGAGAAATCAGCTACTTTTCCCTTGTTAGACCTCATTTGGAATATGCTGCCAGTGTATGGGATCCCTACGAAATCGGTCTAAGTAATGAACTTGAACGTGTGCAGCGAAGATCGGCAAGATTTGTAAAGGGACGATACGATAATTATATTAGCGTAACCAGTCTATTAAATGAATTGAAATGGGAATCATTGTCAGATCGCAGGTTGAAATTTAGACTTATTCTCCTAAATAAATTCCAAGATAATATTCTCCGTGATGATGTTAAAAGTATTTTGCGAACCCCAACTTACTGTGATAGACTGGACCATAATCACAAAATTAGAGAAATTGATTGCCGAACTGACAGATTCAAAATGTCCTTTTTTCCTCGTACAATTACGGATATGAATAATGGTAAATATATCCAGTGCGAGTGTAGCAATGGATAACATTGGCAGCTGCATGTTGGTATAAGGACTTGAAGCTAACCCTACTAACAGAATGTTTTTGCATGTTTTCTTTGCAATTTCTATCTTTTTTAAATAGTGTAGTTCTGACTACTATATTAATACTATTCCTTTTTTATGCATGATATGTAGTGCATGTTTGGTGAGCATTCACCCCCTGCCACACACCCTTGTGGTGGCTTGCAGGGTATTATGTAGATGTGGATGTAGATGTTACATATTAAGTGCTTAGCAAAATTACTTTTATCGTCTTTGCTGTTTTTGTAAGCACTCAAATGTTCTTTCATCCTCACTCCGAAGCTTCTTCCTGTCTGCCCCACGTAGACACCATTGCAATCGCTGCACTTTAATTAATATATTCCACATTTGTCTAGTTCATCTATCGGATCCTTACATTTTACCAGCAGCCTTCGGAGAGTGGCATTAGGTCTAAAAGCCATGCGGAATTTGTCTCTTGGTAAATGATGAGCCATTTTCAGAGAAAATGCATCCAGGTACGTCATCGTGCACCACTGCTTCTTTTTACTCTCGTCCGCCGAAAACATTTGGTCGATAGCCAGTCTTCTCTGTTTTTTAAAAAATAATTTGTCTATTAAATTTTGTAAATAACCGTTGGCTGAAGCAATTTGTTTGATTGTGATGATTTCTTTCCTGAAGTCTTCTTTTGACAGTGGTTTCTTGAACAGCCTTGAATCATGGAATGAAAAGCCATAAGTTTGTGCGAGTAATGGTGTCTTGAACTTGCTGGGATGACATGATCGGTATAACAAGTTTTCCGAATATGGAGAAGGAATGCTGGTACTTATCGAGTTTAATTGTAAGATCCAGATAATTTAAGCAGGGCGAGGGCAATCCTATTCGCAAATATTTTTGATGAAACAATCGCCAACGTAATTGATCTACGAGTACAAAATGTTCTCAAGAAATTACAAGGAAAAGATGCGCTACTTTACTTTCAAGCTCATTTTCATCCGCAGAAATTATTTAATCCAGGATATCTATTTAATTTCTAGCAGAGCGAAAGAGAGGCATAAGTACTTCCATTTCTAGCAAAGCGTTAACGGTAGAGCGTCAAGACAATTGTAGGAAATTCGAGAAAAGTGAGAGGAAACATCAGACACTCGGAAATATCCTTCGAAATTTTCGGTGGCAAATAGCGGCTATCATTTGAAAATCTGACATAATTAAGAGATTACAGAACAAGAAAAAGATGCGCGAAAAACTTTTTGTGTATATGAAAACACTCGAGAAAGAAAAGCATTTATAAATCTACCATGCCGAAGAGCGTTCCTAACAGCCACTTTCTCCAATTCCCAGTTTTCCCTCGCCATGTCCCTCCTCATCGATGACGAAGATCCAGCTGTACCTACGTCACGGGTAACTCGAATAGTTGCTTCCTATAATTAATTCAAACCATTAAGAGATGAAACCGCATTTCTCCCTTAATTATCCATAATATAATGGAAAATATACCTAGGAATAATTGAATTTATGTATTTACATCCTTTTGAGGTCAATATTGGGCTACATATGATACAACCCTATCGGATGATGGTTTCTGCTGAAGATTATTGAAATTACTCAAAAGGAAAATTACCTATAAAGCTTTTGTCTCCTTAAATCTAAATACAAATTACAGGCAAACATTACAATGTAAATATTAATGAATACCTAGGCTGGATCAGTTGATTTGAAACTCACGCAGTAATGTGATGCAATTAAGGAGGCTGCATTCAAATGTAGTCCAAAAATTTGCCTCTAATTCAATCCTTTAATGAGAAATGATAGTAATTTGTGATAATAAGGTCATGAGTACATTTATTTTTTTTGGCATCCGGACTGTTCTGTTGGCACATGTACCCCTGGGATCCCAATAGGCATTTACCTGTCGTCAGGTTTCCCAGGGGCTGAACCAACAGAGCCTGACAAACATCGATACCATTGAAACCATATCTTATGTATGTACTATCACTTTCAAAAGTCGGTCCACACGGTGAGCGCGGCCATCTCCGTGTTCTGTTGAAATCGATCTTCACGTACTGCATACGCGTTCCATGACTTCTGGGGGCCAATTATACTGCTACGACTAGCACAACTGGAATTTATTTTGTACTCGCTGAGAGACCCTCGCGTGACCTTCTCCCTCCGACAACGAATCGCCCAAACAATCCCACCCCCCACTCCCAGAAGAATTCGCTGGCGGAAGAACCCATGAAGCGTTTTCGGGTTTGGGCATGGACTTATCGGTATTTCTTGTGCGAGGAAGAAGGCGAGAAATTCCCAGACTCTCCTCATGGCATGGGTTGCTGTGGCAAAATGCATTAAACCTGCGCAAAGTGGACAAATGGTAGCCCCGTTTGCGTGCAGGAAAACTAGTAATTTATACAGTACCAGTAAATACGTTGCCAAAATCCACTGGTGCAAAATCAGCTCGAAAACTTTTCCCGACAACTAGAAAAGAAAGATAATGTTAAGACATCGGAATGTTTATTTCGCTTGTAATGAAAATAGTTGAGATAGCTATTAAAATGAAATTCGAGAAAGGGCGGAAGACTTCCTCGGTGAAGACCAGCATGGGCCAAAGAAAGGGAGCGGGACACGAAACGCAATTCGGGTGATGAGTATGCTAAATGATGAAATTTATTTTTAGATAATTTAGATTTTTTTCACAGTATGGCACTGCTCTGACAAGAATGTATTCAAACTGATTGCCTTTATGTTAAAAATATTTATTTACTAAACCAAACTATTTCTAATAAATTCAACAGATTCAGGCGAGATATCGTGGAAGTTCTTCATAATGTAAGAGAAACAATTGCACTTTTCCACAAATTGGTTTATTGCGTACAACGCGTTTCGGCTCACAGAGCCATCATCAGGTACAAGACAAAGACTACTGCAAAAAGGTCTTAAGTTTGCCCCTACTCAACCCCTGACACAACGCCCCTTAAAATCCTTGATTGTGGACTGTGAAGTCGCCCTCCGTAGTGAGCATGCGGGGATTAAACAAAACTGTGCTGACATTATCATCTCCCAACTTGACAACCCAGACGAGTCTCGCCACCCGAAAAGGAATCTACAGAACAACAAAGTGTTAAGATCCATCAAACTTAAGATAGTGAAAGAAGACCTGACCATCTCCAAAGCAGATAAAGGGAACAGTATAATTATCCTAAACAAATCGTCGTATGTCGAAAAATGTGATAATGTGTTGAAACATACCTCCTTTGTGATTATTCCTTGTGATCCAACCGTTAGATTTCAAAAAAGTGTAAAAACAGCCTTATCCGCCTGCTCAAATCTGCTAAGTGAAAGTGAGAAAAGAAGACTACTACAAATGAATCCGTTACCTCCTAGATTCTATGGTCTTCCCAAAATTCACAAGGCTGGTACACCTGTTCGCCCAGTGGTATCCTGCATAGGTTCTCCCTGTTACAAATTAGCCTCCAAATTGAATGTCCTCTTTAAACAGCTTTCTGGTTTTTCAGCAAAATACAGCATTAAGAATTCAATCAATTTATCTCGTGACCTTCACCATCTCTCTGTGCCGCACAACTCCAAGCTAATTTCCTTTGATGTGAAAAATTTATTCACTTCTGTGCCCATTCAAGAAACCTTGTCTCTCACTAAAGAGTTACTGAAGAACTCCAATATCGACACCGTGTTAGCCAAAGAACTTCATCTGCTCATGGAACTGTGTGCCAATCAAAATTATTTTCTTTTCAATAATAAGTTTTACCACCAAACAGACGGCCTTGCGATGGGATCTCCCCTCTCACCACTATTAGCGGAAATATTTATGGACAATTTAGAATCCCAACTATTCAATTCAAGACATCCCATCTTAGCCAACGTACTCTACTGGTACCGTTATGTGGACGATATCATCTGCTGCTGGACAGGGAGTGAAAGACAATTAACCAACTTTTTTTAATATTCTAAATGCCCAACACCCCCAGATAAGCTTCACCATGGAAATAGAATCCGAAAAACAGTTGAACTTTCTTGACCTCTCTATTTCTATCAAAGACAATAAACATGAATTTAGTGTTTACAGAAAACCTTGTTACAGTGATGTGATCATCCCAAGTGACTCATGCCACCCGACTGCCCAGAAACCTTCGGCTTTCCACTCAATGCTACATCGTCTTGTAAATTTACCCTTATCAATAACCAATTTCAATACTGAACTGGCCACCATAAAATCAATTGCAGTTTCTAATGGCTACAGCGTGAACACAGTAACAAAAATTTTAAATAAAAAATTAAAAACCAAATCTATTTCACAGCTATGCTCTCTTTCGCCCATATGTGATAAGCCTAGAAAATGGTGTCGATTATTGTTTGTGGGCGATCTGTCCAATAAGCTCGCTCGTAAATTTCCAAAAGATAAATTCAATGTTTCCATGTATAATCCTTTAACGCTGGGAAAAATTCTAAGCAGCAATAAAGACAAAATAGACCCCCTCCTTCAATCTGGCATTTATAAAATACATTGACTCTTGTAATAAATATTACGTCGGCCAGACAGGTAGAAACTTCAACATCAGGACTAAGGAACACAAAAGGTGCTGGAAAAACAATGATGAAACGTCACTTTTAGCCAAGCACCTGATAGAAACGTCTCATTCCTGCAGCTTTCAACCTGAAATTCTCCACCTTGAAAGTAAAGGCACAAGATTGGACGTTTTAGAATCCTTGGAAATCATACAATCAGATGTGGATGTTCTTTTAAATGAACAAGTGTTTGTTACCCATTCTCCTCTCCTCAAAATTCCCCTTCCCAAAAGAAACAGCCAAACTCCTATTCACCCTCCCCCCAACGGACTTCCCCCCCCCCCTCCCTTTGAGGGTTTTTTCCCATCCACTCACCCAGGCACTCCACCCTTGAGCCGGGCAGTACCCACCTTATTCCTTCCTATTCATACCCCCGTTTCCTAATTACCCACAGGTGCACTCTTTCCCCCTCCTTTCCCTAGCGCCGCTTCCCCACGTTCTAATGACATGCCTATTCCCTACTTTCTTCCCCCCCTTACCCACATTTTTTACCCCTTGTGCCCCGTTCACACTACTAGCTTTTTACTATGGTAAGGCTTACCATAGTTGGAAAATTGCCGTGTGAACGCAGGTTGCCGCTAAACCTAGTAAACTTTTCTACCATTATTGAGTTACTATAGTTGGCGCTAGTTACTGGTATTTTAAGGACGTGTGAACGCAAGTTGGTAGAAATGTGGGTAGAAAGAAGGTTTGTTTTGAAAATGGAAGTGGAAATGAACGTAGAGTGCTTGAAGACGAAGTGACCGGATCGCACGATATGGATTGGAAATTATTCTTAGTTACAACGATATTTATTTAATCACACTGTAATATATTTTAGTAGTTGTATTACCACGTTCCACTGATTCGGTTGTTCAATAATGGTTTTAAATAGTTTGCTTTACCCCTGAATCCTGAGTACGTACGCTTATATATTTACTGTATGTGATTAACTTGCCGTGAAGAAAATATACATACAGAAATTAAGTAACTAAGAAGTTGCAAACTTTCACAGGAAATTCGACTCGTGTTATTTTTTACGTATTCACTCCTTAGGACGGCATTAAAACTATTTTCAGCATTATTCCCTTAAATAGCTCCTTTCACAAACAGCAGAATATGGTAAACTTGGGATATCGGATTTAAAAATACTAAATATTGATAAGAGCAACAAATTCATTATGTATACTTGTATGTATTCTATTTGGATACATGAACTTGCCTACGAAATGGGTTAACACGAGCGATAACTTATTGAGAGGTGAACAATTAATCATTTCGTAGCATGGCGTTCCATGGTTGATTGCATTTCTTGGTGCGTGATGCCTGTATATAAGCTAAACGAATAGAAATACAGGCAAGGAAACGTTAATAATTTTAAAGTGTAAAGGTATTAGTTGAAATATGCGAGGAAAAAGAGGTAAAGGTTGAATGTCTTAAATATCTGGAAATTAAAGTCATGGAGGGCGTTCATCGTTGTACAACCTTTACATATTTTTAACCTATTACTTTGGAGTTATTCAAAGCAAATGTAAATTGCATTCAATTTTATATTTAAAATTGATGTTTAGCAAAGTAACTAACACAGAATCCGTATCTCGGAGATGCGACCCACTGTCAATCATGAGGAAGTAATTTAAGAAGAATATTTTGGTTCATTTATAAAAAGGGATCTAGGAAACTACATTGATAATTTTCTATAAAATAACTGCATCTAATTTGCACATAAGTTAAAATACGCTTCCAATCTTTGCAAGACAAAGTCCTTCCGCTATCCTACCCTCCATTGCTATTTTGACTTAATTTCACTCTTCAATAGATGTTACTAGAGTCTTTACGATGGTTCTGGGTAGGCCGTGTGAACGCAGGTTAGTTTTAGCCGCCATATTAACTATCATTCTACCCTAGTAGTGTGAACGGGGCATTGCTGTTTCTTGGCCTTTCTCTCACGGGTTAGTCCGTCCCCCCCCCCCCCCCCCCCCCCTCATCCTCCCCCCCCTTTTCCTCCCTTGGTTTTTCCTGATTTTTTCCCAGCCACTACCTCCTCCTTCCCCTCCTCCTCTGGTCTCCTCCCACTACCCCCCCCCCCCCTTCCTCGGAAAAGACATATATCAGCAAATCCATGAATTATGCACCGATACAGCGACCGGATTTTGATAAAAAAAAATCGAGCAGCACACCCTCCCAAGTTGATTCTTCCTTTAGTTTGGACCCTTAGGAAACACCTCAAGCCAATGAACCAAGAAAAACGCACTGTTAGAATAGTTTTTTCAGCCTTTTTTGTCCAAAAAACGAACTACAGGGTGGATTTAAATCTTGGTCACATTTTGGTAATTTTGAAATTGGCAATTGTTTTCCATTTTTAATGCACACACAACACTTTGAAAAGCTCGAAAAGACTTGTACAAGTACCCGTGATGATCTTGAAGACTATTGAAACCAAAAATGCGTCCAAGGATGGCCATTTTGGGCTGCGCGGGTGGGAAACGGCAATTTCCCGCCCCTCATTGACCTGAAATGGATACGCGCGTCATTCATTTTCGGCCTCGATTCTAGTGAAGATCATCTACGGTAATCGTATGATTGTTTGCTGAATTCCTTCAAGCCCTCTCGTTTTCATAAAAATGTCCTTTTCTGTACTCCTTGGTGACCAAAAATGGACATACTGATCGAGAACTTTTGATCTAGATCCTATAGGGGACCAGCCCAGGAACTGGCACAATTTTTTCCGAATTTTTCTCGCGATCCCCTTTGTGGGTTGAAAATGGCCATTTTTGACCACTCCAGACCAAAGTGGGCCCCCTACGGACATGTTTTTGGTTTGAATCCTCTTCAAGATCATCACGCGCACTTGTACAAGTCTTTTCGAGCTTTCCGAAGTGTTGCGTGCTAATTAAAAAAAATGGCCAATTTCAAAATGACCAAAATATGACCAAAATTTCCGGAACAAATCTGGCGTCCTCTTTGAAGAATTTTGAACACTCTTTGTTCTTTGAATTTTTCTTCTAGATCCCATACAACTCGAGTAAAAAAATCATGAAGACTTTGCCTGGTCCCATCCTGTTTCGGTATCCAACTTGGTTATCTAACCACTGAATTGATTTTTTCAAAGTGCAGAACTTTTAATTACAACTATTTAATGCACTTTTCTAGTACTTTTCAGTTTGTAGAAAAATTTGTTCTCAATCAAAAATCAGGTTCCAAAAAAATTGACCAAAAAATAGTGCATTTTCCAAGTTGAATGGTCAAAATAAAGGTCAAGGGTCGTTTTTTTGGACAAAAAAGGCTGAAAAAACTATTCTAACAGTGCGTTTTTCTTGGTTCATTGGCTTGAGGTGTTTCCTAAGGGTCCAAACTAAAGGAAGAATCAACTTGGGAGGGTGTGCTGCTCGATTTTTTTTTAATCAAAATCCGGTCGCTGTATCGGTGCATAATTCATGGATTTGCTGATATATGCAATGTACTCTCTTATAACTTTGTCTTGTACCAGATGATGGCTCTGTGAGCCGAAACGCGTTGTACGCAATAAACCAATTTGTGGAAAAGTGCAATTGTTTCTCTTACATCAAACTATTTCTGCTATAGGATTAACCGATTTATAGAGTCCCAGATCCTCCTATCTTGCACAACAGCAACTCTTTTTGCGTCAGCGCGCGTGAAAATGTAGTTTCTGCAGGAAACATCTACATACTACCCTGATAGCCGCCACATGGGCGTGTGGCAGGGGGTGTTAGGACACTAGCCGTGTGAAGATGTAAAGGAGAATGTTATAGGGAGGTGAAAAAGTGATTCTTGTCCAAAAGAGAATAACAAAAGTTTATTAAAATGACGTCGAGCGTTTGATGCCTTTAATTTCACAAAAAATATTTTAAGCATAGTCAGCATTATTTTGTATTCCGTGACCATTGCGTGACTGATTAATTTCATAGGTAGAGAGGCTAGCGGGGTTTACAACATCTCCAGAATATGTTGCCACCATAGTGAACACAGCTTCTAGGAAAAAGAGGTTCGCTCAGAAATGGAGAGCTGAGTGATGGGTAGTCATGCTGTGAATGAATCTTTTTATGTTTTTAGTAACCTCCTAAACACAGTCATATACACATTCGCTTCATTGGTCACAGACCAATAAAAACAATGTAAGTCAAATTACAGACTAATAGAGAAAATTTAAATTGAAACATGCCTTCGGTGTAACGTTGCTCGAAGTTGATTACTAAATACGCAACGCGAAGCCAAGCCTATTTCATTCAACACAGATCATTACTGAAAATGATACTTTATACGATATTACCTAAAAAGGGGCAAAACCCTAATAAAGGATAAAATGAATGCAAAATTATGACGATTGAGGCTACAAAACGTAGATTATAATTTATCAGAAATGAATGTGGTTATTTTTTAATGAGTCTTCCTTTAGTCGAGATATACCTAACTACATTGATTTCTCGCTCTCAGAGAAGACATACTCTCCATTTAAAAATATCTACAATGAAACATTACACAAATATAAAAAATGAAATAATTAAGCAACATGAAAGATTTTCTCGTTATTAGAATGAAGTATATGCCTATAGAAATTAGGTATAGATTAGAATAGAAGCAGTGGTTGAAAATTTAAGTTGGCGTTCATTTTGCAGCGAAGATCAATAGGAATGAGTCAAGATTTGATGAGGTCAGAAAGAAAAGTGAATTACTTCATTTAGGATAGTTATTTTCAGGATATCACCTATAGTAACAAATAAGTAACCTAAAATGCTCATTCTTCAGAGGACGACTTTAATATTTTGTTACATCTCCATTATTTTCAATTACAGATCGTAATCGTGATTGCATTGACCCAACCATATGTTCTATTACACGGGGACGTCGGCCTAAAGAGTACCAAACATCCCGTACGTGGGCTTCTAAAGCTTCCTCGGTTCTTTCTCCGTCGTAATGCCACTCATTTACCATGATACGCCACACATTCTCAATAGAAGATAGGTCCGGCGAGTTAGCTGGCCAGGGTAAAACGCAAAGTCGAGGATTATCCTCAATAAATTGCTTTGTGATGTTCGCTTTGTGGATCGGAGAGTTGTCCTGGACAAACACCACCTCCTCACTCTCGGGAACGATTTCATGAATGTAAGGCAGCAAATGAGCCCGTAATATCTGAGCATAGTCCACAGAATTCATCTTTGTGGGGGTTTTCACTAATGGTCCTGGTTGTATATCCATGTCATAAATCAAACACTTATATTTAATACTAACACTTATTATGTATTAATGTTTATTTAAGATTCCTCCGGAAATAAAATTATTTATTTATTTTGTTACCTAAGCGATTCTCCGGTAACATCAACGTAGGAGTATTTTGACAACGAGTCCATAGATACGAAAATCGTACGCTTGTACTCATTGTACTGTAAACTGTGCAAATATTCTCAAGCAGTGCAAACCTTTTCTCTTTTTCTCCTTAATACCCTTTTTCCTTTTTCTCTACTTCATTTAGAAAACAACTCCTAGGAATGTGCCTGCTCGACGGGTGCCGGTGAGTAAAATGTGCTTCTTATCTCATAAGGTAAATAAACTAACGTTACAGAACCCTAAAACACAAACAGTAGTAAATTCCAAAGCCATCGTTGCCAATTGGCATGTGTATCTTTCAATGCAATATATATGAGAATATGAAAAATTAAGATTACATTAGTACTATAAGATAACTATATAACGGTTAAAAATTATTTAAGCGGTCAAATGCCCAATAAATATGAAGTATGCTCCTAATTTTACTTTCGTTTGCTGCTATCAGCTTGCGTTAACTGTTTCAGTTTTTCAGCACTCGGTGACCAAGAAGTATAAATCCGGAATGAACCCAATACTTAAATGTGGTGAAGTGTCAATATTAAACGAAAGTTCATGAAAAATGTTTCTTAGACCTATTACTTTAAATTGTCGAAATATCAATGTGCAAATAGTGCTGGTCTTTAAATGACTTCATGCAAGTCCGCGAATAAATAATGTCTATTGCCTTGTCATTTCCTTCCTTTGATATACGACGCAGTCATTTCCTCAAAACGCATTGAAGCCATAAACTTCTCCCAAGTCAAGACCAGTTTCGGTCTAATAAGTCATTAAGCTAAGTACATGCAAAATGCGTGTAAAAGGAAATAAAGATCATCATGTGTACGTCGTGAAGTTATCAGGTAGGTAAAAAATAAAGTATCCCTTCCCTTAGCATGCCGTTTTATCCAGAAACAAACGAAGTAATTAAATATTCTGTTTGCAAAAGGAGACAGATTCGTGCAGAAAAATGATTAGATTAAGTGTATTACAGCCAGGAAGAGAAAATAATCAAATAAAGGGTTGATTTCTAACGAAATGAAGATAATTATAACACTGCAGGAATGGAAAACCACGGGTCGTAATTCCTCAACAACGAGAACAGATTATCCGATGAGAACACACGAAAATAAATGAATATGAAAAACCTGCATTTTGCATATTTGGAATAAGAGAAATTTTACACTGCATGGTGATAAGTAAGTGGTATATATTCTTCAGGAAACTGGGTGTCCTGCTCCTGTTTTATAGCATGAAGCGTCTATGATCAAATCTCGAACATCAGTAAATACGAACAGGAGAGGAAAATATTATAACATAACATGGAATCTAACAATTTTAAATACCCTTCAATTAATCCGCCAAAGAATTATTAGCGACCATTAGAGGAAAAAAAAGTCAGAGTATACGTCCAGAGCATTCTGACAGAACCGTCCAAGAGCTGACAATGGAAATATTCTTTACGACAAACACCTGGATTATGGTAATAAAAGGATGACTATAGAAAGTGAGGCACATTTAAAGTGGTTCTACATAAGAATAGATCAACTGAGCGAAGAATTTGAAATAAGTAGTAGTATGTCACACGAATGAAAGAGCACAACTGTTGAAGGTCATCTGAGAAGTATTCGCTTAGAATTTGTGGTGGGAGAACACTTCGCATGCAAAGTAATCGATGCAGAAAAAGATGTGATGTGGACGACAAAATAGATGCTATTCTGGTTTTTTAGCGTCACAGAAAAACGTCGTACCACGCTCATTGGGTGTGTACGTGTATGTTAGAGGAATGATCACAAGATTTTCGCCCAGATCCTTATATAAACCATTAATTGTGATAAAAGCTCCGTGAAAAAGACTAGGATATATTGTATAAATTTGAAATTGAAATATTTGGTGTAATGAAATTGTAAATATCAGTACACCAAATGTAGTCGAAGCGCTATATAGGTGTCAGTTAATTGTGAAAGATTCCTCTCTCACCACGCAATGCGTTGGGGTTCATGAAGAGTTCTACACAATATCTCCATCGTTTGAATATTGGCAGAACAATCACAACGGCCATTTAAACAGGATGAATTTCGAGTGGTAACGATTAATTTGTGAGTTACATTTTGGCCAATTATCACCATATGGATGTAAATCTACCTAAACTGTTTCTGGACGTCTGTGCATAATCCTAAATTACCCAAGGCATGTGATGTATTATTCCACCCCTCATATCACCTTCAGGACTTACGACCGAGTCTCGGTATATAATCTGAACATAAGTCCATTTCCATCTGTATCAAACCTCTGTGCATCAGATTTACTACTATTCACAGTTCTAAGGCACTGGAGATTCGAATATCCTACATTCGTGCATAAGAAAGTACAAACTAACTATCTACATCACACTGTAAATGTATCACGCAGCAAAAATGAACGAGCAGACAAAAAATATTTCTAACGAAATAATTTCGTTTTCGTACATAATACTTCATCAATCTATATGTTAATTCTTTCAATTCATGTTATGTGTTCCGGCATTATATTATTTTCCAATTGTAAGATGTAGTGATTCTTTGGGAACACCTTATCCTCAGGCAACTTCCACTACCTTTAAAGAAATGTGACAACATCATCTTCGCACCAATCTATATATATATAAATGAATGTGTGTGTGTGTATGTCCTTTATGCATTACTACACCATTCATCGGATCGCCATGAAACTTTGGGAAGTTGTTGAGTACATTCCCGAAAAGAGGACTACGGAATCGATATTTCAATATCGATACTTTGTCGATATAATATCGCTAAAGTATCGATAAATCGATACATTTTTGATACAAAATTGAGGTGAAATTATTTAGGTGTTTTTTATCAAAGTTTTATAAAGTATCATTACAATATCGATACTGTATCGATACAATATTGATAACTTCATGCATTACCACAACATTCATCCAATTTCCATGAAGCTTTGGTTAGTTGTTTTGTTCACTCCATGAAGGTTTGTACAATATCGAGAATACAGTATCGACACTGGAGACGCGATGTGCATCCCATTGAACTTGCAATTCATTGAAACACTCACGTGCAACATATTCAAATCATCCGGCATGGGACAAATATTTCAGAAATGCCAGCTTATTGCTTGGGATGAATGCACAATGGTGCACAAAGCATCGCTCGAGGCTCTGGGTCGATCATTGCAAGATTTCCGTTGAATCCTGAGACCATTTGAGAACGCATTAATATTGCTTGCACGACATTTCAGGCAAACATTACCTGTAATTCCTCGATTGACAATAGCGGATGAAATAAATGCTTGCCTGAAATATTCTACTTTGTGACGACAAGTAAAGACGTTAAAATTATATACAAATATGCGTGTCCAGCTGCAAAATAATCGATCAGCTGAGATATATTGTATACCCATAGAATCGTGAAATTAAACATACTATAAACGTGCGCTTTCCATTTAACCAGATTGAGCCACAGCAACGCGTGGCCGGGTCAGCTTGTGAGATATATTTTCAAAGGCTCCCTTGTCACCATAGTGCTAAAATATCCATGGTATAAATCAAACACTTCTATTTAATACTAACAATTATTATGTATTAATGTTTATTTAAGATTCCTCCTAAAATAAAAATTATGTATTTATTTTGTTACCTATGCGATATTCCGGTAACATCAACCAAGGATTATTTTGACAACGAGTCATAGATACGGAAATCATACGCTTGTACTCATTGTACTGTAAAGTGTGCAAATATTCTCAAGCAGTGCAAACCTTTTCTCTAATTTCTTATTTAAATCCTTTATCCTTTTCTACTTCATATCCTTTATCCTTTTTCTCTAGTTCATTTAGAGAACAACTCCTAGGAATGTGCCTGCTCGACGGGTGCCGGTGAGTAAAATGTGCTTATCTCATCAAGTAAATAAACTAACGTTACAGACCCCTAAAACACAGACAGTTGTAAATTCGAAAGCCATCGTTGGCCTTGTCAATTGGCATGTTTATCTTTCAATGTAATATACATGAGAATATGAAAAATTAAGAAGACTTTCAATAAATGCTTTTCTAATGTGATTTTAATCCGGTAGCCAGTTCTTAAGGTTCTTAGAAAATGATTCCTCAATTTACATTTCAGTAGGTCCAGACGTCTTCAGGGTCTGCCCGGCTTTCGAGCGACGGTTGATAGGGTGAGAACATATACGACTTTTTATTATTCTATTATATTTATTATTATTCTAGGATTAGTAAAAGGGGTAGGTTTGGTGCGGACCAAAGGAAACTGGCCTAACGAGGGCCTGGGTATGAATCCTGGCAGCTGCTTCAACGTCTCACATACACATCTTGAGATACGGACATGATTGGGAACTTCAGCAAGGGTGACTTTCGCCGAAATTTTATATCAATTGCGGAGATAATGGTCATTTGTGAGTATATTTCAATTTCAGGATCCAAAGATATAGAATAAATATATTTCACAATAATGTAAAAATCGATAAATTCTCGGTCTCGGTTAAATAAACGCAGGGAGGCTGGTGAGAAACGACGAAAAGAATTCCTCGACTTCACGTCCCATCCGACTGACTTAAAGCACCGAGTTGGAACTGCAGTTGCAGTCCAGTAGCCTCGTCGCGAAAATAAATTCCTCAGTGCCAGGAACATAACCTTCGCGAATGGTACATCATTTTAACTCAATAAACGCTGAACAGCTGACATCAAGAGACGATTGAAATTTAAGTCGTGGACTGTATATTATTAATGTTACCCTGTTCATATTTTTGTCGTGTTATCAACGTGCGATTTCCTTATTATTCCACCAGGTCTCGGATCCCCAGCGCCTCATCAGACAACCCCAGGCGGAAGAGGATTAAACGTACAGGGAAGGTTTTATGTACGTGTGCGTGCGTTTGCGTGTATGTGTGTGTGTTTGCGTGTGCTTGAGTGTGTGAATGACCCATTAATGTTGCATTTCAGGTGACATGACACTCCAATAGTTGAGGAGCTATGGAGAAGTTATGGAGAAATTCAACCTCTGTTTTAAAATATTTGCTAATCTTTTCCGAATGACCTCCGTGAAATCCAGAGTTTCATTTTTCTAATGTAATCGTCTTTATCTCCGGGAATTCATTATTCATATTGGGTGTCTCGTTGTATTTCAGGAGTCAATTCATCGAAACGCCGCAGTTTATCGTACTGTAAGGAAAGCAATGCGGAAATATGTGGCTGATGATACCTACCGACCATCCTCTTCAGAAAGCAGTCCTGAGAGCGATAGAAAACTTACATTTAGAATTATTCCTCTTTTGCTGACTGTGACTGCAAGGATTCTGTCCACCGTTATCCTAGAACGTCGCTAAATAACTGAATGTGATCCGGAACAAAATGGAATATTGCAAGGTATTGTAGTTATAATGGTATAGGAAATATTTGAGGAATAAATATAAAAATAATGGCATGAAGTTCACTGAGGAGAAATTTCCTTCAATGTTGATGGTTTGGCTTTGTTCAAATGTTCACATGCAAATTATATTTCGTACTGTTTCTTTAAACTTGGAGTGATATATCTTGTTTGATCTTTGAAGGATATGGAATCTGATGGTGATGAAGAGCATAATTCCCCTGGAAAATGGAAGGCAGCACATCTTTTTTTTCCTTATTTGAAGTTCCTACTGAAAGAACTTCCAAACCAAGCACCTCCCAGGGTAGGCCAGTTGAGACAAAAGACAAAAGTTCAGGTGCAGAAACCAATGGTGAATAACTTATAAGTTTTCATGCTGTGTGGCATTTGTATATGTCGTCGGGTATTCATTTTTGTCCATTTGAAATTTTTTTCCAGAATCGATGATGGAGATAAGAAAAGATATCCATTCATAAAAATGTGAAGTTGGGGCACTGACATCCGCAATAAAGCAGGGATATCAGTGCAACTACCAGTGCCGGCAAAAGGCACGGAATATTTTAAGAAAGTTATCCACAAACCATATATGCAACCAGTATACCTGCTGTGGAATGAAGAAGGAGAATAATTTAACTCCTCTACCTCCGTACAATATCATTGAAAGTAAGCACAACTTATCCTCTTGGTTGTATTTCTAATGGAGCTCGGTTTGTTTCATGCCTGTGTATCTAATAATGTTGTCGGAGAGCCCCTACTGCAATGAATTAATCTGCACTCATTGCATTGAAAGTAGTGCTAGAGGGATGTTTACATTAAATCGCTTTTATTTAGATCCTGAATTTATTAAAGGTGTTGAACTAGTTTTAATATTGAAATTTCAACTATTTACTCTGGCCTTGTGAACATTGTGGCTTAATTTATGTATTTTTATCCCTAAAATGCCCACAATTTTCACACATTATGCAATTTTACATGATAGGTTTCTATTTATTTTATTTCTAGGACCACTGAAGGAGACGTACACACAAGTACAATTGCGACTCTTCGGCACATAACTGCGTGATAATTGTCTGGTGCTACCGATAGAGAAGGAGGCTGAGTAACCATAAATGAAAAGAAGAGTTAAGTGTAAATTAGTAATTAGGAAATAAAGAAATGTTCTTCACCTAAAATTGTTTTCAGTAAATTTATTTTGCCAGAGGAATTTACTCTCCCTTATACATTTGGGCTATTACTTGGGCTTATTTTTTTAGTGTTTTTACCATTCATCAATCTGCTTCTGTAATATTACATTATTTTAAGTCGCTCAACCCCATTACATGATGGCTTCCTACCATGGGTTCTAATCAAAGTTCATTTATTATCCTCCCTACTTGTTCACATGCATGACAATATGACAGTCTGTATCAAAGTTAAATGCTTAGAATTTTGAACTAGGTTTTAGGCAATAGTTTTTGGTATCACTGACAATTAACAGTCGAAAAATTTACAATTTGCTGCTGCATCAATTATTACTTAATTAATTAAATTTTTGCACTAAAGATTTGAATGCTGAATTGGGTCTTTCAGAGCATAACCTGACAATCAGTTATGGAATGAACCTTTTTATAATGAGTAAGCGAATGCTTGCTGTTCATGCATGATCACCAGCTTTGAGTTAGAGTGAGGGTTTTATATCATTACTCTCTATTACTCTGGTATGTTTCCGTAAAGAGATACTGGAAAAGAAACGATCGTTTGGCAGTAACTATTACTATATTTTCTCTGATATTTCAGTTTCTCAAAAGCATTCTTTTGAATGATCCATGTAGTATACTATTCCATTCAGAAACAAAGATGGAACCATCGTTGTCCCAAATCAGAGCCTACTTAACTCATTGTAGGATTGATATTATTCCAATGTCGGAGTGTAATGTGAGATATATACGGAAAATGTTACCAATCCGACACTATACCAATGTTGGCAACCGATGGATCGATCCACAGCCACAAATACCAACATTCGGTCAATATAGGTTGGACATCACAATGTCACTTAAGTACTTACAATTAGTGGAATTGATTGATACGCTTTACAAAACACAATGCAAAAGAGAAAATCATCGGCTTTATTCCGTTACATGTTTTAATACTGTTATTATGATTGTGTAGAAGGTTGGTAATTATAGAATTACAGTTTTTACTTTCCCTGATCCACCTGCGACTCTGACAAGCAAGAATTTGAATCGCGAGGCTTTTACGTGGGGTTGTCCAGGAAGCTTCTTGCCCGGGATTTGAACCCAGGTCAGCAGCTTAGCGCTCTACCCACTAGGCTACCACGACGACCTCCCCTGCGGTTCTGATTAGAAGATTAATTTTTTCACCGAGCTCATTCATCGTTTCCATCTTCGGATTTCGTGTATAGAATAGCAGTTTAGCTTCAGAGTAAACGCCTTCCTTGGGTCCACCCGGACTTTGGAACTCCTCTCCGAATAAACGTTTCACTCTCCCGGCTTCTCCCTTAACTGGGGAACCATCCCCACCGCGTAGTAAAGGTCAGGGGGCACCACCGCGAGCGGTGGTGACACTCCCTTGAACACCCTGCTTGCCTTGGCACCCGAGCTCACACAGGGCACCTTCTTGGTGCAGCGAGAGATCGCAGGGGAAGTAAGAGCCACGTCACTCGAGGCGCCCATCAATCACCAGCTGAGCCATCGACTGGCCCTCTTCTCTCCTGGCTCGCCTCTTCTACATCTACTTAATACCCTGCAAGCCACCATAAAGGTGTGTGGCAGGGGGTGAACTCTCACCAAAAATGCACTACATATCATGAATAAAAAAGGATTAGTACTTGTATAGGTACTGTTCAAAACTAAGCCATTTAAAAAAAGATAAAAATAGCAAAGTATACATGCAAAAACATGCCGTTAGTTGGGTCAGCTTTAAGTCCTTATACCAACATGAAGCTACCAATGTTATCCATTGCTACACTCGTACTGGATATATTTACCGTTATTCAAATCCCTAATAGTACGAGGAAAAAAGGATATTTTGAATCTGTCAGTTCGGCAATCAATTCCTCTAATTTTGTGATTATGGTCCAGTCTACCATAGTAAGTTCGGGTCCGCAAAATATTTTTAACATCATCACTGAAAATATGGTCTTGGAATTTGTTTAAGAGATTTAAATTTCAACCTGCGATCTGACAATGATTCCCAATTTAATTCATTCAATAGACTGGTTACGCTAATAAGATACCGTCCCTTTACATATCTTGCCGGTCTTCGCTGCACACGTTCAAGTTCGTTATTTAGACCGATTTCGTAGGGATCCCATAAACTGGCAGCATATTCCAATTCTGTTGGGCGAAGCGCGCTGTTCAGTGGATATCGCATATTTCCTCCCTTATCGAACTCAATTCTATCTAAAGAAGAATCTCCTTGCAGCTGGAAATACAAGCGTAGAAGTAAGGAAAGAGTTCATCAGAACTAATACATCTGGAGCATGTTCATTTACGGCAGTGAGGCATGGACGATGAGAGCAGCGAAGAAAAGGGTGGAAGCATTCGAAATGTGGTGCTACCGAAGAATGCTGAAGATTAAATGGATCGACCGAGTAAGTAACGAGGAAGTCCTGAGAATAGTAGGAGAAAAGAGAAGTCTGCCGACAACTCTAAAAAGAAGAAGGTCCAACTTAATCGGCCATATCTTGAGACATGATGGCCTGATGAAGACTATCGTCGAGGAGAAAGTGAACGGGAAGAATGGAAAAGGCAGGCCTCGTATGAGATACATGGAACAGGTAGTGAGGGATGTAAAAGAGAAGATTAAGTCACAATGAAAAGGTTGGCCGATAGAAGAATCGAGTGGAAAGCTGCGTCAAACCAATCCTAGGATTGATGACCGATGATGATCGAACTCAAGGAAACGATAAAACGAAAAAATAAATACAGGGATGAGAGCTGTGTAGAGAAAAGAGTTCTGCGGATCTAGATGGAGGGAGATTGAGAGAAATATTTTCCGAAATATAAACCACACCTGCGTCACTCTTTCTATCCTTCGCGACGGAAAGTGATCTTTAGGAAGGGGGGCCTTTCTCCAGCAATTCTCCCTTTCGCCATTCGATGCGCGGTTCTCGGATTCACACCCCCTGGCACCTCCCCCATACCCTCCTCACCCCTCCCTTTTCCCGTCTTGTTTTCTACGCCGGTTCGTTCTATTTCCGTCTAGGCTTCGCCGAGAGGCTCGGAAAGGGAGGAGGAGGGGAGGCATGGATTCGGAGAGACGCCCTTTCCTCGCGCAGATGAAGTCCGCGAGGCGAGGCAGAAGGGTGAATCTCTCCGCGAGTGCAGGCGGTCGCTGCGACAAGAGAGGTAGGTGCGTACGGCGTCGGTCCTCCCCCCCCCTCCGCCCCCCTCCCCCCCTCCGGGGTCAAAACCGACTTTGCTCTCACGCCAAGAGCGGCGAAGTTCTCCTCGGCGGTGGCGGCCTACGAGTTGCGTAATGCGTGCGTCCGACACCTTTCTTCCCAAAAAGCTGGATGTAACTCATTTTCCAGAAGTCTATTTCGTCTAATTCCAACCCCCATTCGTGAAAAGAAGAATTATTTCCGCTAACATCCAATTAAAGTGTCTTGAGGTGTACTTTCGTTGTGGTTTACTCTGTAGGAGGCATGCGTAAATAACATTACGTTTTAGGCAGTTTTATTACCGATATAGTTGCAATTATATATTGGCATAATGACTTTAAGCTAACCCAAGTAACAGCATGTTTCTGTATGCTTGCTTTGGTATTTTATCTTTTTTAAATAGTGAAGTTTAGACTAGTATATTAATACTAATCCTTTTTATGCATGATATGTAGTGCATGTTTGGTGTGGATTCACCCCTTGCCTTTATGGTGGCTAGCAGGGTATTATGTAGATGTGGATGCAGATGCAATTGTGTTCAACACGGAGGTTGGTTTCTGATAGGTGAGGGTAGAGCTCACCCCATACGAAGCCGTCGCCGACTGGAGGTTCAAGGTACTACATTTTGAGTTAGTAGATTTGTTGAGGTAGTAGATTTTGAGCAGGCTTGGAATATCCTACATTTACCGCCAATCGCGGCTTTAGCGCTGGATGGTGTTCACATTTGGTCGTGGCTTCCTTGAAGCCCTTTCTCCCTTGCGTTGTCATCCTTGATGGACCGCGAGGGCTCTACATCTAGTACCTTGAACCTCGGTAAAATTGCCATGCGAATTAGGGATCCTGGGTAGCGTAGTGGTCTGCGCAGTGGCCCGGAAAGCCAATTCCCGGTCCAGGTAAACATTTCCTGATGGCAATTAATGTGAATTTCAACGCCGTTCACGCGGCAGGCTTGAAATATCCTACGTAAATTAGCTTGTTGGACATGAAAGTGAGTAGTCAATCCCCGTATAAAAAAAGCTTTTCCATTGCCACGGTGCATAGTGGTTCGAGTATTAGAGGGACAAAATTATTTTTTCAATGTAAGCGATCGATTAGCTTTATTTTAGTGGAAGTTTCTGGAATTATGAACCACAATAGCAAAAAAAACCGAAAACACAGCATAAAAAGTGTGTTGCATTAGTTATTATACATTGTTACTTTAAGTTTCGTAGTCTGTGTTATCTTCTAAAAATTGGAGTAAGAAAAGTCTCAGCTTTGTTTTCAAATAGAAAAGAAATAATTTGTATTACAAAACTTGGAGGCCCATTACCGATCTAAACCTACTTATTTTTTTTCCTTTTTTTTACTTTTAACTGAAAAGCTTCTTTTATTCTCTGACTTCCACAGACTTGCCATATCTGAATTTTCAATCTTTAGGATATATGCAAGACACTCGAAAAATCAAATACCAGCATGCAGTGTAGATAAGCCAAAGTTAAATGCTGTCGTTCATTTACAGGTCGTTTTCTGTCAGTTTCTCAATTGTTCGCGTCTTTAGGGGAAGGAACACAAATGTAAAACACTTGTGCTGATGAATTATTCATCAAACAGTTGCAGACTTTGCCATCTACCATTGTATTTAACAGCAAATGCCCAATAAGAATTTCTTTACTTGCAATGGTTGATTTAGTAGGCGTCAAATTAGCCATTTTGCTTCTCAATGTAGTGGATTTCTTCTCTGATTTTCTCTGGAGTTTCCTTCACAAATTGAAGACGAATAAGTCTGCAAAATCTCGTGGAGGATGTCCGTGGATTTTGACATATAATTTCTTTTTGATTCGCCTCTTTTTCCTCAAGTTGAAATTGTGAGGGAACAATTGACGTCAGAAGAACGTCGGAATCAGAAGATTGCGGTTGCTTGGAAAATCTTTGCTGGAACTGCCATCGCAGCCCCATTATTGACTCACTGGAATGGATACTTTGTCATGTCCGCAGCTAGACTGAGTAAATGCCTCACATTGTACTTTCATAATACGCATCGGTGTGTGAGATCTAATGCATTTTGTAATTTAACCTCCGCTAAGGTTTCTGATTCAATGAACGATTACTGTTTAGGGTAGCACTCCATTTTTGCCTTAAAAACTGAGCAGCAATAAGGATATATGTATATCAAAATTTCTTTCTTTAACTCCCTTCTGCAAAGCGATATATTTTTGTTAATTTCAATTCTAGTTCGGTATTTCATTTCTAGCACTTGGCATGGTATTGTATCCTAAATTCTATCGAGAACTCAAGCAAACTTCCTATTAAGTATTTGCCTGTAACATCGCTTTGCATCATGACCGAACAGTTAACCAGAAATCTCAGAAATCACCAGCAATAAGAACGTTTTATATGCCAGATACTACTCTCGAATTAGAAATCTCTTCACAAGATGGCGGTTAACGGCTCCTGGAAAATGAGAATAACTTCATTCGGCGCAAGTGGGCGCAAATGCCGCAATTACTGGTCCACAGATAACTGATGAATAAACTAGTTCACTGGGCAAATTGCCCCGACTTCCTAAATCTGTTGCATTATCTTGAGTTTCAACGTGATCCCAAGTAATACCAATCGCATTTTCCTTGATTTTCATGATACGATGAGCAACAAAGGTTTTCAATAAATGGGCTAACGGCGTTAGAACAGTGCTAGAGTCTGTCCAACCAAATACGAGAGTTATTTTTACCACTCCCGATATACTATCAAATACAAATTTTATAAGTTTTGACAACAAGACAGCTCCTGAAAGTTCCAAACGAGGGATTGATTGAGTTTTGATTGGTAGGTACAACTCGTGTCTTAGACAAAACTAAAGGAACTCTTCCTTGTTCTTTTAAATCACCCATTCGCATACACACAGAAGCACAGTACCCTCGTTCAAAAGCATCACAAAATCCAAGTATTTGGGAGCCGTAACATTCTATATCCAAAAAGTGAGTCCTTTCCTATCCATCTAGGGCTTTTGACAGCAACCAATGATGGCAATTGTTTCAAAAACTCTTCCCAAAGTTTCAAAATAGAAGTCGGAAGTTCATCGTCCCGAATTAATTTTAATTTCCACAAATTCTGCATGAGATATTTCGCCCAGAAAACAATAGGGGTATTCCACCCTAATGGATCGAATATCCATGCAATTGTGAACAAAATGCCTCGTTTGGTATTGTGTGTTTCCCATTGTCGTGCATGAAAAGAAAATGTGTCCGACTTTTCCTTCCAATAGATGCCCAACAATTTGATTTGGGGAACTTGATCATAGTTAAAGTTCGCTCCAACTTGACAAAGATCAGACGTAAGCTTTTGCAGCACCTCTACTAAATTGGATGCCCATTTACGGACTTGAAATCCCCTCGCATTCATTAGATTATTTATTTCAATGATTAAACTCTTTGAAGGTAGGTAGGTAGGTAGGTTTGGTTTAAGGTGCATCGGCAACTTAGGTCATACCGCACCTTCGCATGCTTATACCTGAATATTACTTATAACAAAACAATTCTTTCATTTGCTATTATAGGTCTGTCTATACACAGTATATCATGTGTGTAACGTATAAAAAGGTGAAAAATGGTCATATTTTTGTGATGAGATTGGTTTCGCGGAGGAACGTTAGGACTTTGTCAATTTCCTTTGGGTTATCAGCCAAAATAGTTTTTAGTTCTCCAGACATTTTGAGACGGTTCCGGATATCTTGGTACTTCGTGCAGTCTGCCAGTATATGTTTTACCGTCAAAATGGAATCACAGTCTGTGCATATTGGAGGTTCCTTCTCCATAGAGAGAAGGAAAGGATTAAACTCTTTGACTTTTGAGGAGAGGCGATGCCAGTAACCAAATTATCTACAGATAAATCCCGTGAAACAACAGCTGCAGCACAAGGATATCAATGAGCTTCATCTAGGCACAACTGTTTAATAGTGCGCATAGCTAAGTGAGGTGAAGTGGCGAGGCCAAAAGTTGACGAATCTTGCAAATCAGAATCTAAGTTGGGACGCCATATAATGTGTTGATACGCTCACTCCTCAGGCCGAAGTTCAATCATTCTGTACATTTTACTTATGTCACCTATAAAGGCCACCTTGTGCAAACGAAAACGAATAATCAAGGCTGATATGTATTGGTGAAGTTTGGGTCCCACCAAAAGCATATCGCTAAGTGATGTTCCTGTAGTGGCCCAGATAGAAGCATCAAAAATTACTCTCACTCGAGAAGTCGTACTACATTCTTTGTATACAGCATGGTGCGGTATATAGTATTTGCCGGTATCCCACCCGACTTGAGACATATGGCCTGATGAAATGTATTCGGACAAAATAGAGTTGTATTCATCTGGCTTGCGGATTCTCATTCCATTTACTCTCCTGAACCTTGTATCGCCTAATCGCTGTTGTATGAGAACCTCCCAAGGTCGCCCAATAATATATTTCCTAAAGCAGTAAAGGAACAACGTATCTGCCGTAAGGCTTTCGATAATGGCAATTAACAAACAGTTCCTCTGCTAACTCATCCTGCGGTGAAACAATATGAACCATAGGTGCTTCCTCCAATCTCCAAAACTTTTTTAGAGTTAAATCGAGAGCAGATTGAGCCGACACAAGACAAGAAGAAATGTTATGATGAGTCACGGGATGCAGAAGACACCGAGTTTAATGGCCCAATAAGCATTGTAACTTCCTTACTTGACTTCGTTCTCTTCTCTCTTCCTTTTTTCTTCCTCCTTTCCTTGGTTTACGTCTGCTTCTTCTTCCCTTTAGTTCTTTATCTTCTTCCCTTTTTTTATCGTCCCCTAGTTTGTATACGTCTGCTTCTTTCTTTTTAGGCCTCACCATTGTTCTCCTGTTTACTCCCTTGCTCCCTTGGTGATCTTGTTTTTTTTATTTACTCTTAGAAACATTATGCAACCGTTATATAAGCCCCATTAAAAGAAATATTGCAGTGAAACGTAAATACTTTCTTTTAAAGCCTTCAAATAAAATAATTTGTTACCCTCACTCATTCTCCTGTCAACCTGAAGCCCCAACGCTTTCAGTTCTAAACTTCCCATCAAAATATCTTCTTAACAAGTTATTGACTCTTGTCTGATAAAATAAAATCAACATAGCACAGCTCCTCATTCTTTACACCGGAAATACACAACAAAAAACTTACAGACTAAAACATGAAAATCGGTATGCCTCATCGATCCCTTGGATCGGACACAAACTTCGGCATCTTCAATTACTCTCTTTAAATCTTCATCGCAACAAATGTCTCTCTCTCTCTCTCTGCCCCTCTGTTCATCCCCACCAAAGCGAGTTTACTGGGTGTCCCGATCTGAATCCTCCGGCCATGTCATCACGGCCTTGCCGTCGGTCGCCTCGAACCTTGGGTAGTACCCCTGTGCGTTGTATGGTCTTCTCTCGTCCTGCCTCCTAAGGAACGGACGTCTCCCGTATTGCTGAGGCCACTGGCGTTTCCGTTGTCCGGTTGCCTCGGGCGTAGGCGCCTCCTCTAATCTCCTCGGCCCCGTGCGTCCTTGGTTTTGACGTGGGTCCCAGCTTTCCCATCTCCGTGGTCCTGCTTCCGGTCGTCTTTCTTCTCTCGTGACCCTATCATATCTCCCTAATAGTGTTAGCAGCTGCGGGAGCGTCTTGATGCTGTGAAATATCATTCCCGTGCTAACTTCTGTCTCAAAATGTTGCTTGAGAAGATATACTAAGTTTTCGTCCGCTGTTGGTGGTGTCAATTCTTTCGCTGAGCTGATTTTCGCCGTTGCATATTCTACCCTCGTCTGATTCCCGGTGTTTCGGTAGCTTCCTGTGTCCAACGCTCTCCTGATCTCCATCTGTCTTTCATCGTCCCAATACTGTGAACGAAAGAGCTCTTCAAATGTATGGAAGTTGCTGTGGAGGTGTGATGTGGCGGTAAACCAATCCCCAGATCTGCCAGTCATCCCCTGCCTAGCGACGTGCAGCATCTCCGTCTCGGACGGCCGGTATATCCTCTGGTATTCCTCTAATTCAAGTACGTATCTCATTGGCCTTGAGCCATCTCTCCCGTCGAAACTCGGCGTTTTCAAGTGCACCATTCCCGTCATTGGTGGTCCGCTGGGCAATTGGATACAGTCCTCCTTCACTTTCTTCGCTATTTACTTTAGCGCATCTTCATCCATCTTATCGTTCAATCGTTGTGTCACTTTCATTGATAACTGCTTGATTAACCCAACGTTCTCGCCTACCTGGACACTCACGTTTTGCAATTCTCCCTTATTTTTCTGCACCTCGTCCCTTAGCTCTCCTAGCTCTTGGTCACCATTCTCTATCTTTGTTTCTAGGTTTTTTACCTCTTCTTTCATCCAGCTCTGCGTGTCCTCAATTTTCCTTTCCTCTAACCTCATTTGGTACTCTATCTGAAAATTCATTAGGCCTTCTTGAATGTCCTTCATTAGCCCTTTTCTCATATCTTCCTTCATCTCCTTCAACAATCTTTCCTGTTGTTCCCTCTCTTCCTGCTTCTCCTTCTTCTGTTCATCATCCCTTTTCTCCCTTTCTTTCCTTTCTTCTTCCATCTCCTTCTTCTGCTCTTCTCTCATCTGTCTTAGTATTGCCTCTAAACCATTCCTTTCTACTATTTCGGTCTGGACCTCGAACTCGTAAATTTGTACGTCTATCCCTTCTTTCTCTAATATCTCCCTCAGCCTCTCCTGCAATTCAAATATTGCGCCTTGCGTCGCCACTCCGCGATCTTTCAGTTGGTCCCGCAATTCCACTTTCTTTAATTCTAACAACTTCTTTGTTATTCCCGCCATTTTATATATATCTACGTCGCGTGTATTTTATCTCGGGTCTCTCGTGGTCTCAATTATGTTGAGTTGTCGTGCCCGACACGTTGGGCGTCAATTAATGTAACTTCCTTACTTGAATTCGTTCACTTCTCTCTTCCTTTTCCTTTCTTCCTTTCCTTGGTTTACGATGTAACTTCATTACTTGACTTCGTTCACTTAACTCTTCCTTTTTCCTTCTTCCTTTCCTTGCTTTACGTCTGCTTCCTCCCTTATCTTCTTCCCTTTTTTTATCGTCCCCTAGTTTGTATACGTCTGCTTCTTTCTTTTTAGGCCTCACCATTGTTCTCCTGTTTACTCCCTTGCTCCCTTGGTGATCTTGTTTATTTTTTTTATTTACTCTTAGAAACATTTTGCAACCGTTATAGCAAGTACCCAAATATCGAAGGCCAGGGTGTTCACATACCCAAAAATCGAAGGCACGCACCAGGTGCTTCCCGCTTCAGAACACGACTTGCCACGGCTCGTATTTCGTAGTAGCAACCTTATACCTTATAGAATGCCTTTAACTGTGGTGCCTCTTCTTTTTCGAACTCTAATTCAACAGTCATTCCCCGCAATTAATCCGATAATTCAACGAAGGACTTATATTGATCATCGAGTAGTAAAAGCCTACTCTCAAAAATGTCTTCTTTACCTTCCGCATTGACTCAAGACACATCCGGGAAATATGCGGCCGAGCGAAGTGAATGCTAGGATTTATAAAAAGAGTACTTGGGAAATGTGATGAGAAGACAAAAGAGCGATGCTATTTTTCACTAGTTAGGCCCCACCTTGAATATGCAGCCAGTGTATGGGATCCAAATGAATTAGGTTTGATCAGAGAACTAGACAGTGTGCAGCGTAGAGCGGCCAGGTTCATTAAAAGGTGTAACAGCTTTTTATAAAACCATATAAAAGATCGGTTGAGTATTGTTTCAGAATTAAATTAGGGTGGGAATCATTATCAGAGCGTAGGTTAAAGTACAGATAAAATCTATTAGAGAAATTTCAATCGGATAGCTTTGCTGAAGATGTTAGGCACATATTAAAAAAACCAGCGTATTATGCTAGATTCGACCAGACATATAAGATTAGAGAGAGAGAGATTGTCGTGCCGATAGATTCAAAATGGCATTTTTCCCCGTACTATAGGAGAACAGAATAGGCAGCATAGCAAAGGGATAGGTAGGGTAAATACTTTAGAGTATTCTGTAGTGCATCATGCATGTATTAACCCCTTAAATACTATGGATATTAACAATCTAGTTGCATGAGACACCATAATTGCTCGTTGCATGTTAGTAGTGCATGCTTGTTTGCATGTTAGTAGTGCATGCTTGGTGATCTTCACCCCCTGCCACACACCCTTGCGGTGGCTTGCAGGGTATCGTGTAGATGTAGATGACTTCAACCGTCGTGGATATTTCGTATAATTTTTCAATAATACGCATATTCTCTTCGTATTTGAATTTTTGTTAATCGAAATCTCCTCGTTAGCCTAATATTCTTCTCTTCATCGTACATGATGAATCAACTCCACTCGAACGTCTATGAATCAATGGTAGAATATGGAAATGACTGACACAAAACCAGAAGAAAACGACCGAAGAATAGCTTAATATTCAAATGAAATTACAAGGAACAAAAATGTCCCCAAGCACTCGCCACAACCGATAATGAATGGGGTCCTTTACCATATTTTTTTTATTGCCAAATATGATAGAGTTTGTAAAATTAAGAGACCCGTATTTTTTCGTTTTTTGATCCGTCAATTATTTCCCGAGTTATAAGCGGCGAAAAACTGATGTTTTTAACCCTTTCGGAAAAGTGGGCGTGTTGAAACCTCTGACGTAAATCGACTTCGTCCAATCACAACTGATCCCGCGAAGCTACTTTGCCTTATCGTAAAGGGAGTGGGGGCAGCTAGCTCTCCCAATGGGAGCGATTGCGACAGGATCTGTGCGAACAGACCTTCCGAGAACCCCCCTCCACTCCCTTCCCATAAGAGCAGTCAAGGACGGGAGGAAAATGACGTCAATGTTATCACAGCAGCTTTCTCGGTGGGCGTCACCTTTTGCTTATTTTAATTTTTGAATTATGAGTGAATGGTTGTGGTTAGAAGATCAATTTTTCACTAAAATTCTTTTTTCGTTTCCATCTAACAATTTCGTGAACAAAATTGCGATTTCGGTTCCGAGTGAACGCCCCCATTCAAATATGATAACCAACAAAATGACTCCGATGTGGATTCATCAAATGGATCCGACCAATTTAATCTCCGATCCGGTTAACCTAATCCGGCACGAAAGACCAAAAAATGTTTAGTAATTCAAAAGAAGGAAAGTAGACTGTATAAATTTGTGATTGCCGCCGAATGGTAGGTACTCACGCAAATTGGGAGGCGTCGAGGGACATGGCGAGCTGGCACGAAGTCAACGATGCGGGTCCTCCGTCCGAAATTCACACGTTCTTTCAAAACAACTCTCGTCCTCGTATCGAGGATCAAAAGAGAGAACCTCCTTGCCCTCTTACGGCGAACACACAAAAAAAACAAAAGTAAAACGGAATGCACCACTCGGCGGCAAATACGATCAAGAAGGTTACCGAACAGTTACAATAAGAAATGTAATAACAAGACAAATGATAATAGCAAATATACACATGTACCTCTACAAGATACCCTGCAATATACCGCGAGGGTGTGTGGCAGGGGGTGAATATCACCAAGCATGCACTACCGACATGCAAGCATGCAACTATAGGGTCTCATGTAACTAGATTGTTAGTATCTATAGTATTTAAGGGATTAATACATGCACTACAGACTACTCTAAAATATTTCCCCTGCCTATCCCTTTGCTATGATGCCTATTCTGTTCTCTTATAGTACGGGAGAAAATGCCATTTTGAATCTATCGGTACGACAATCTATCTCTCTAATCTTATTTATCTTTAATCTTATGTAAAAGCCATGTGCAATAGGAGGGATCACTCCAATTTAAGAATCGGATTTGAAGCAATAGGGAATGCTTAAAGCACACTTTTTCCAAATTTCAGAGTTTTTAATTCAGTTTTGCATTGGAGATACGACGTCAGCCTATAAATTCGGTGCGGAGCCGTGACCACGCCCACTCATATTCGAAACGCATTCCTATTGGCTGGCTCCATCGTGACAATCGGAGGAGTAGAGGCAGGACAAACAGTTTCGAGGTGGATCCCCACCGTGAGTAAACGAATCATGGCTGAGGAACAGTAGGTGCTTTTTGGGCACTCTCGAGGAATTTACTCGTTGTCTCTAAAAAATACTTCTATTTGTTTGGGTGCTTTATAAGACGTAGATTTAGGTGCAACTCTGCACACAGCCGTTGTTGGCGAGTGGGCACCTTTCTTTTCCTTTCAACCCACTCCCCGTGTTCGAATTTCCCTCCAAACCCCCTCCCACAACCTGGAGCCACAGGCCAAAGTGGCAGTTGAAGTGGTTGGCGGCCTCAGTTGGTGCCTTCACGCGTTGGGAGTCCGACAGACAGACTTCGGAGTTGGCGTTTGAGTGCAGTGAGCGGCTTCCCTTCCTCCCAAACTACTTTCCCGCACTTTGTTCCTATCGTGTTATCTGTACGTAGAGTCTCATGGCCACGCGCACGTACAACCGTGCACATAGGCACTTGGGAAATGTGATGAGAAGACAAAAGAGCGATGTTACTTTTCACTAGTTAGGCCCCACCTTGAGTATGCAGCCAGTGTATGGGATCCAATGAATTAGGTTTGATCGGAGAACTAGGCAGTGTGCGGCGTAGAGGAGCTAGGTTCGTTAAAAGGTGTTACGATAGGTTGAGAAGCGTTTCAGAATTAATAAAAGAATTATGGTGGGAATCATTATCAGAGCGTAGGTTAAGGTACAGATAAAATCTATTAAAGAAATTTCAGTCGGATAGCTTTACTGAAGATGTTAGGCACATATTAAAAAAACCAGCGTATTATGCTAGATTCGACCAGATAAATAAGATTAGAGAGATAGATTGTCGTACCGATAGATTCAAAATGGCATTTATCCCCCGTACTATAAGAGAACAGAATAGGCATCATAGCAAAGGGATAGGTAGTGGAAATATTTTAGAGTAGTGTGTAGTGCATGATGCATGTATTAACCCCTCAAATACTATAGATACTAACAATCTAGTTGCATGAGACACTTTGGTTGCTTGTTTGAATGTTAGTAGTGCATGCTTGGTGATCTTCACCCCCTGCCACACACCCTCGCGGTGGCTTGCAGGGTATCGTGTAGATGTAGATGTGGGTTTCCCTGGCAGTCACTTCAACTCAGACAGGCAAACGCATAGGTACTAGGGATAGCCTTAACTGTGACTTTCTTGTCACCGCCTTCAATGTGACTGTTCCGTTACAATCACTGTGAATATAAAATGTTTGCAATCACATTTTAGAATTGACACGGCATAGAAACGACAATCGCAATTACATATTAGGGGACTGGCCATGTCGGTACGTCAGCGTGCTAGTAAGTCCAACTGCACAATAAAAGAGAAAGAAACAAGTGATAAAAAAATACGTTCAAAACTTTTGCTGATAAATTCAACCCTTCTCCTTAAGTGGTAACTTGAAATGAAATTATAAAAATGATAAACTTCTTTCGCTTATGTTTTCCAGAAATGCCTCAAGCAATTCAACCATTTAACATTTACATATAGAGGCTCTACTCGGCTCTACCAGGAAAAAATAAAAATTTTAAGGGGTAATTGCACAAATCTTTGGCATATAAATAAATGTTACTTCTGCTTTGAGACCAGAAGATTTACGTTTCTTACGTAAAATCACAAATTAATAGAGAATTAAACAAGCAATTAAGGAAGAAAACATGCCAGAAAACAGCATCTTTTACAATGTTGGATGGCTGCAAATTAATTATGAATAATCCCAGTAGCTTCTGGTCAATGTACTGCTTACTTTTGAAAGAGAGCTCTTTGGAATCAAAAGAAGGAACTGTAAATTGGTATTGGACTGTGGTCGAAGAAGACGGAAGTGGGACGACGGCTGGCATTTGAAGGGAGCTATCATGTTATCATCATTGCTTATAGTGTAACATTCTGCACTTAAGCATGCTGAAATTTAGCAATATCTACGTACTTCTATTCACGGAGAATAGGACAATTTAATTACAGTAGATATTAGGAAAAATAAATATAAAATATCCCAAATAAGATGCAAATCGTATTAAATAGATGCATGATAAAAAGCATTCTGAGCTTTTTAGTCAACTACCAGGTCAAATGATTTCAGAATAATCAAATGTCAAATCAATGTTTACGGTATATTATATCTGAGCCAAGTTACGTATTATCATATATCACGTACATGTAATTATACGTCACGTATGTACATATACCGAACAGGTAGCTGAAACCGTTGAGGAGTAAATTTACTTTTCGTTTCAGACAAATAGTTTCATAAAACGATCTACATCTATTGAACACAATAGTGGGCTACGCAAGATTGAATATGTTGCAAGATGCTATTTCTCCATTAACCACGGAAAAAAGTTCCATATTTCATCAATTTTTCTTATCTTTTATCCATCCATTTGAACGGCTTACGCCCATTGTAGAATGGCCTTTAGATCTAAAATGTATGCATAAAGTATACGCACCCCAGCTACTGCGCCTTGAGGACGATGGCAGGGCTGCAGTCGGATGTTTGAAATTCATATGTTTCCTCAAGTTTGTGGTAGACGATACAGAAGTAGAGATCACGTTCAATCACAGTTAATGCACAGTAGCAGTGGTAGCATTGTATTCTTTGATTGCTCTGGTGCAGTTGGTAGCAGCGGTAGCATCCTGAGCTAAACTCACCGAATTCACAGTCACGGTGATTTCGATTATTTAGTCACAGGCTGTGATTGTTACTTTTCAGTACCGGTGATTCAATCACAGTTAGCAATATATCACTCATCACTAATAGGTACCACATTAAAGACTGGATTAACGAGTGGCGTGAGTCGTTCACGGGAGACGTGAACCTTTTCTCTAGCGGACACAATAGACACACGTGACCCTCAGGAAAAAATTGACAGACGAAGGCGTAAAAAGAAATCGGCGCAGAAGCGAATGCAAACAAGAGCTAAAACATTAATTCTCAAGACTGTGAAAATAAGTATTCCATGCTGTTAATGAAGTTTCCAGATCGTTTATTATAACACACAAGACTTAACTGGTGAAAATCGTGTTTAAATGCTTCCCAGCTAAATTTTCACGATCTAACCATTGGCAACAATCGCAAACAAACTTTTTCTTGTCATTAGTTACCTTTTACATCTCACTAAAACACAATAACTTCAAATAACTCTCCATTCATTGATTCCCTCATTACAAAAAAGTCAGGGCATTCTTTATGCTAAAACCAAAGACTGGAATAAGTTTTACAGCATTTGAGAATATAATTTTATTTCAGAAGAGACATGCATCCACTTGTAACTTCGATAACTCCCCACAGGTGGCTCCTTATCGCCAAATCCTAAGACAGTTTTCATTGGTTTTCCGTTAACGTGAAACGTAAGAGATGTGAGAACCCATCTCCCACGTCTACACGGTCTCACGTTACGCGTTTGCTGTGTCTTTTGTTTCCGTTCTCCCCTCACATGCGCCATCTCTGTTCACGTTTTACGGTAAACGACTCACGTCACCCGTTTACGTTGATATTGCGTCCCATCCTTAAACCACCTCTACTTCTTGTGATCAACAACACAAACCGAGGCAAGAAGCAGTGATATCAATTACTTCCCACCTCATCAGCAGTGCGTTGGCTGGGAAATGCGTTTTCGGCGCCAAATTCAAATCGATATTTCAAACGGCTGAGAAGTTCATTTAGTTGGTTCTCGCGGGTTAAGCACAGCAAGTGAACTATTTACAAATCAAAACTTTTAATCCGACGTAGGAGTGTGATCCCTCCTAATGCGGTAAAAAATGTGAATTTGATGTCATCAAAGGAAAAAACCCACTCCAGGGGCGGAATTCTGTAAATCCTAGCGTCCCCTATCGGTGCCACTAACTCAAATATCGGTAAGAGCGATTCCGGTGACGCATTCTACCGACACTTGTCGTTAATTTCACCGATACTTGTCGATATCGACGAGTGAGCCTACCGACGATATCTAAACCCTCGCTAGGCCTTACCGACATGTATTTCGTCTCTTCGCCAAGTGCATGCTGGGTAAAAACAGTAAAAGATCGGTCTACGCCTAGCGACGGACATATGTTTTGATTATCTACGACCGTGGTTTTGATGAATTGACTTGTGCAAATTGGTAGTTTTTCTGAGAACTGTGATCGTCCTTTATTTACATTTTCGCATTAAGTGACAATCTTAACGATATAATTCACACTTCGTCTTTAATTTGCAACATTAGAGCATCTAAAGCAAGTTTGCTTTAACGTGTCCAATCTGCGGAGAGTGAGATGTGATTTAAGTTTTTCTGACCTTTTTCAATAAAATAGTTTTATTTTTAATTTTCTCAATGCTAACAATAAGTGTATTTTTACTTCAATTACTATAATATTTATATGTAATTGCAGTTTGATATATTTAAATGTTTTATGGTAGAGACTTTATCGCTAGACAAGTAATGCATTCTACATCAGAGTGGCTGGTGTTTTTTTAATTATCAGCCGTAAGAATAGCAGAGGGATATCCTGCTTTGGATCAAATGTTTATGAAATACGTAGAAAGTAGACTTGAACGTCGACGATCGTGCCGGGATACGAGAGTCGAGGGAAGCCCACGACCCGTTTGAGCTGGACAACGAGGAGTTTATCAATTTATTTCGCCTCTCCCCACATGTTGATTTGGTTCTTATTGAAACACTTCGGCCGAAATTGCAGCGGGAGCGGTCGATCGCCATTGCGAGTGAGCAGTGTGTTCAGTTCATTCCAATGTATTTTCAAACGAAAAAAAGTCGTCATTCACATCACTGTTTTATTTGTCAGGGTCCCTTTTACTTCTGTAACAATAATTGTTTCTAATTCTTAAGATTTCCTCACAAAAAAGCAAACTTTTACACGTCAGCTGACTACTACCTACTACTTTGATGTCTCTTTTATTTGTAATTTCGACGAAGATGTGTAAATAATTCTACCATGTAAGCTAATAAATATATTATTATTACATTCCTCCCCGTGTAGCAATTCTATCTCACCCTGATTTTAACTTATCTACTATTGCTTGGACCATCGTATGTAATCAACAACAAAGTATGAATAAAGATTTTATTCAAATTGCATGCATTCCCCTCACTTTCAACTAATTCCACATTCCATCCTGCCTAAGGTATTAACTGCTCTTCGATTTTATGCATGATCCATGAATGAATATTTATTACAAGGTATCCATGTCAAGTCCACTACAGATTTCAAATGACACTGCTACGCCAAGTTCAGATGGAAGACTTCGCATTTCGATAGTGCACTTTTTTTCGGTTTGTGTCACGCTATATCATTGGTCAAAACTTTTAGCCTCAGGTGCTGCTTCCGTACCGACAAATGCTTGACGTCAGAGTTAGGTCGCTTGCACCGACGACTGTCGGTTGGTGGCGTGTACAGAATAGCTCGACTGCCCATGCAAGCGACGACCGTCGGTAGCCACCGATATCGACAGGTGTCGTTAGGCGTTTACAGAATTCCGCCCCAGGAAAACACCCACACGTGAAGGTGAGTGTGAAAAACCTGCGAACACCTACCGAGAGAAGACCAATGTGGTTTATTTTTATTTTATTTTTTAATGCTAAAGAAAATTGTTCACATACAGTGTTGCCATTTTACAGTGACGCATATAGCAAGACACATAATGAGAGACGCATGCATGTAAATATCCGCAAGAGCAAGGTAAGAGTAATATCAACAAATAAAGTACAAAGGAAAGTAACAAAAGAGAGTAGCAAAATAATGACAGGAAGGAAAATACCAGTAATTTTTGAGAGAGATGAGATAGGGCTAGGTAAGTAAATTCGGTTGAAGATAATAAGAACGGATAGATGTCGTCGGGAAGTGAATTCAATAATGAGGAGGAGAGCCGGAAGAGGAGCGAACGTTTGGTTAGTGATAGCATATGAACGGGTAAATGGAGTGTAAGGCATGAGTACGGGTAGGTCGAAGTTGAGGAGAGAGATAGGAGTTCAGGGCTGTCAGCAATGGAGTTCAAAATGTTGTAAATTAATTTTAAGTCGGTTTTAAACCTGTTATTATGCAGAGTGCAGATGGAAAGAGAAGAGAGAATGGCATCCGTGGACATATTGCGGAGGAGTGGGACTCTATGCTTCACAATTCTACAGAAGAAATTGATTACACTGTCAATAGCTTTGAGATTAGACGGAGCGGACATGGGTCGTATGGGGGAGAAATAAGAAATAAGATGGAGGACATGATTATGTATTAAATGACATTTTTAAGCGCTTTGTTTGGAGACAAAGAGTGTCTATTCGGCATAATAAGGAAATGAGTGTTACTTGCCACTCTGCTGACATTATACAGTGTGTGTTAATCGTCGCCGCGTTACCTTAGAAGTTATCTGGTAACCTTTTGAAGTAATTTTATTATGGTGCATTCCGCATGTTAGTGTCAAGGTGATTCCATTCGCGGCAGGCGGTGGCTGCGAATGATTCATTGAACATGGCGATGAATGTTACTTGGTATTTGCTATTTTTTTTACTTTCGTTAGGGTTACTTGCTATTTTTCAATTGTTAGACCACGCTGAGAATATGCTGCGAGTACATGGGACCCTTATGAAGCAGGCTTAATTTACGAATTAGATCCGAGTACAACGAAGAGCAGCGAGATATGTAAAAGGGTGTTACGATACGGAAGGCAGTGTGTCTGGTATGTTAGCCGAATTGGGATGGGAATCGCTGTCACAACGCCGGCTGAATTATAGACTTAATCTTCTGGGAAAATTTAAGGAGGGACATTTCATTAATGACATTAATCATATATTGCTGGCTCCGACTTATTATAGTAGGCTCCAAAATTCTAATAAAATTAAGGAGATAGATTGCAGGACGGACAGGTTTAAAATGTCATTTTTCCCACGTACAATTCGAGGTCAGAACGTTAGACATCGCGTAAATCGGTAATAATTATAGAGGTAATATTCAGAGTAGGTCGATAGTATTTTTTCTATTTCCTGCATGTTCAAATCAATGTGTGACTCGCATGCATTGCTTTTTTTTTGCATGCATGAGTATCTATGAAATTGGTGTCGGATTTCAAGTCATGCGTGGTATTCGTGGATGTGTCCTACATGATTGGGGGGATCGGGTTGGTGTGATAAATAGAGTACTGGCCTCCCATCCCGAGGGCCCGGGTTCGATTCCCGGCAGTGGCGGATTTTTCAGTGGAAAACCGGTCCCCACTTGAGTGCCTAGTGGAGGGCATTTCAAGTTCATTAGGTACTCCGTCCGTCGGATGGGACGTTAAGCCGTGGTCCCCTTAGCGCCTTTCGTTAAGAGTAGGCTAATGCTGACGCCGGGTTTATCTCCACCCTTCCTCCGTTCCCTGAAAACTCCTAAAATTACCCAAATATCCACCTATCCTATATGGCGCAAATGACCTCAGCTGTCGGTCGCCTCCCCTAAATAACCAACCAACCTACATGATTGGGGTTTGGTAGTTATTTTTCCCCTAATTACTTTTAAAGGTGTGGTGTTTGTTTTGTGTTGTTATGTCATTGTTCTTGGTGTGAATGCACCCCCTGCCACACACCTTCGATGTGGCTTGCAGGGTATGTCGTAGATATAAATAGATGAGTCATCGCAAGATTTTCATTGCCTCGTGTTCCCTGTACTTTGCAGAGTTGAGACAGGCAGGAGAAGAGAGATGCCTCCGCTCGGTCGGACCCCTTTGGGCCTCTGGAGAAGGCCCCCAGGAGCCCTCCAGGGCCGCCTTGCGTCCTGGGTCCGTGGCGACGAGGGCCCTCCGTCCTCCCGGCTCAGGTTCGACGACCACCGCGCCGTGTTCAGCCACAAGACAAGCTGGGAGATCTTGAGGGGCCTCCTGGTCCTTCGGATCTTCGGGACCGACGTCGTGGCTGGAAACGCCCTCAAGGTAACCTTGGAACTTCACCACGTCATCGGGGTCGAAATCACGCGGAGCATCCTTCCATTGTCACAATCGTTAAAAAAAACTGGTTGAAATCTTGCAGTCGTCAGCGTATTTAAAGGCAGTCAGATTCCAAACAGCCAGGCAAGTCATTTACAACTATGTTAAACATATTCACGTCGGGGACAAAATGGGGTCGTTTACAATATTTTTTATTGGCGAATCTGATAGAGTTTATAAAATAAAAAGACCCGTATTTTTCCGTTTTTTGATCCGTCAATTATTTCTCGAGTTATAAGCGTCGAAAAACTGATGTTTTTAACCCTTTCGGAAAAGTGGGCGTGGTGCAACATCTGACGTATATCGACTTCGTCCAATCACAACTGAGCCCGCGAAGCTACTTTGCCTTATCGCAATGGGGGGGACATATCTGACTCTGCTGAGCAGTGCGACAGCATCTGTGCGAGCAGACCTTCCAAGAACCCCCCTCCACTCCATTCCCTTCCCCTAAAAGCAGTCAAGAACGTGAGGAAAATGACTTCAATGTTATCAAAGCAGCTTTTTCGGTGGGCGTCACCTTTTGAATATTTTAGTTTTTGATATATGAGTGAATGGTTGAGGTTAGAAGATTAATTTTTTCACCAAAATTCATTTTTCGTTTCCACATAACGATTTCGTGTACAGAATTGCGATTTCGGTTCCAAGTTTACGCCCCCATTACACCGAGCATCGATTCTTTCAGAACGACATTTACCTAAATTGTAGTCATAGTGAAAAAAAAATCATCTTCAAGCAAAGGAGACAATTCTGCATTAAGTTAGATCGGGATAATTCGATTCAACACACCAGTAAAAAAATATATTCAGGTCGCTTTTAAAAAATAACACAATCATTAAAAGAACTGACCCTTATTCAAAGTTCGTGAACTGGCCGCGAAAACTTTAGCGGCGTTGCCTGCTGAAACTGCACAATAGCAAGATATTCCACAGAGAAGAAAATCATTCGCCTTGATCGGGACTCGAACTCGGACCCCCTGATTTCCGGCCAGGTTCTCGGGTTTGAGTCCAGGTCAAGGCGAATGATTTTCTTCTCTATGGAATATCTTGCTATTGAACTGACCCTGGTTGGAATCTTACAGTATTCAGCCTATAAAAGATAATCCGATTACATATAGACAGGCAAGTCATTCATAAATACGTTAAAAATATACAGGTCGGGGATGAAATGGGGTCATTTGCCATATTTTTTTTATTGCCGAATCTGATAGAGTTTGTAAAATAAAAAGACCCGTATTTTTCCGTTTTTTGATCCGTCAATTATTTCTTGAGTTATAAGCGGCGAAAAACTGATGTTTTTAACCCTTTCGGAAAAGTGCAACCTCTGACATAAATCGACTTCGTCCAATCACAACTGAGCCCGCGAAGCTACTTCGCCTTATCGCAAATGGGGGGGTACACAGCTCACTCTGCCAATAGGAGCAGTTGTGACAGGATCTGTGCGAGCAGACCTTCCGAGTATCCCCCTCCACTCCCTTCCCATCTCATAAGAGCAGTCAAGGACGGGAGGAAAATGACGTCAATGATATCAAAGCAGCTTTTTGGGTGGGCGTCACCGTTTGCATATTTTAATTTTTGATCTATGAGTGAATGGTTGTGGTTAGAAGATCAAGTTTTTTTCACTAAGTTTCTTTTTTCGTAAGTAGGTAGGTAGAATTTCGTTTAACGGGGTGCGTCGACGGCTATTGGTCATTTCGCACCTCGCGCAAGTGATAAAGTGATAAATTACATTAGGGAAAGATATGTTAAATTGCAGTGCTGTCAGAAAGCATTACATAAAAGTAACTGTCAAATCAAATTTAAAATGCCTATTTGTTTTAGATATGAAATTACTTGGGATAGACGGTCTGGGTCATTCCCCAGAACGTGGCTTATATCGCCTCTGATCCTTAAAGAGTCGCGCAATCTCCGGTATTTCTCGCACTCTGTCAAAATATGCCTTACGGAGAGAAGAGATCCACAGTCATCACATCGAGGTGGTATTTTCTCTTCGGTGAAGAGGGATGAGTGAGTCAGAGCGCTATGTCCGATTCTCAAACGTGTGACGACTACCTCCTCCCTCCGGCATCCCCTGACGGATGAAGGCCATGCAGATGTTGTATGTTTAATTTCACGGAGTTTGTTGCTCGGGACGTTAAACCAAGATTCCCGCCAATACTCCAGAGGTTCGTTGCGTAACGCTAATCTCAAATCCTCGTGTGGTACCAGTTTAGAGGCAAGGACAGAAAAAAGGTAATTGACACCCCTTTCTCCCTCAGGCATATTATGGCCGACTGAATTTCCTGGACAATCGGACGAGTCGGGTACATTGTGGAGATAGACTGCAGAGCGCTTAGGGAGTCCGAGCAGATGAGAAATTTCTTATCCGAGCATTTTATACCACAGAGGGCCATTTTAATGCGAAGAGCTCCGATGTATAAACGCTGCATAATGGGTTTAATTTAGCTGTTGCTATTCCATGATAGGATGATACGACTGCGCACGCACAAGCTCTACTGGACTTTGACCCGTCCGTAGAGACGGGGATTAGTTCAGGATGATTGTAGAGAAATTCATTAAATGCATGCTGGTATTCTGTGGCCAGAGTAACGGTTTTGGGGTACCTGTGTAGGTCAAGAACAAAATCTGACCGGGGAAAAAGCCAAGGGGGGCGGCTTGAGTAGCCTACTACATAAACCTCGGCTAAAGTAAAATTTCGCTCGGCAATAAAATCATTAAAACGGACACCGAATGGTCTGGTGACCTTCGTCTTTCTGTTAAAAACATCTATAAATCTTGGCTTAAAAACGATATTAAAACAAGGGTGAGATGGCAAAGACAAAAGCTTTGCGGCATAGCTACACATAAGCATAATCCTGCGGGTGTGCAAAGGTGGTTCGCCAGAGTCTGAGTATACGCTCAAAGCTGGGCTGGTTCTGAATGCTCCAGTCGCTAACCGCAATCCTGAATTGTGTAGCGATGCCAATGGCTTTAGGTATGTTTCCCGCGCGGATGAGTAAACAAGGCACCCGTAGTCTATGTTGGATCTTACAAGCGCTCTATACAACATTAGCATTGATGTGCGATCGGCTCCCCAAGAAGAGTGGCTCAGAACTCTTAGGACGTTAAAGACCTTCATGCATTTTTCCTTTAGCGTTCGGATATGCATTCGCCAGTCTAGTCGTTTGTCAAAAACCAAGCCAAGAAATACTGCCGAATCCTTGAATGGCAGATTTTTCCCATCCTCTTTCCCATCTTAGGCTGTGGGTATATTCCGCGAAGCCTAATTAAATGTACACATTTCGTTTTCTCATGAGAGAAACGGAACCCGTTATCATTAGACCATCTTTTCAGTTTATTGACAGTGATTTGTACCTGTCTTTCTGCTGCCTTTAATCTTCGTGACCTGCAGAAAATGGCGAGGTCGTCTACGTAGAGTGAGCCCATCACTGATGGTTGCATGCAGTCTACTATATCATTTACAGCAACTGCGAAAAGTGTCACACTTAGCACAGAGCCTTGGGGTACCCCGTTTTCCTGTAAATGTATATCCGAAAGGCTCCTTCCGACGCGTACTCTAAAAACACGATTAGTTAGGAAATTTTTAATGAAAATTGGCAGGTTTCCTTTAAAGCCCCATTTATGTATGGTCTTAAGAATTTTGTGTCGCCACACTCTATCGTATGCTTTTTCTAGATCAAAAACACTCCAATAACATGATGGCGTAAAAGGAATGCTTCTTGAATAAAGTTGTCGGCTCGTACTAAGTGGTCGGTTGTCGACCTATTTCTTCGAAAACCACATTGGATATTTGAAATAAGGTTCCACCTCTCAAGGCACCAGACTAGGCGGCGGTTTACCAATTTTTCCATTACCTTACACAGACAACTTGTTAGTGATATTGGTCGGTAGCTATTGGGGTCTGTTTTTTCTTTGCCAGATTTTGGAATAGGTATGATGACAGCTTCTCTCCAGGTGTGTGGGAATTTACCTTCCTCCCAGAGTTGATTGAACGTAAGCAGGATTTCCCTCAACGCTTCCTCAGGTAGGTGTTTAAGGAAGGCATTATGGACGTCATCCAAACCAGGTGATGTGTTCTTTGTCTCCGCAATGGCGGCCTTTAGTTCATTTAGAGTAAATGGAATATTATAATTCGCTTGAGTCCCCTTCTCCGAGAAATCAAGTCGGTCTCTTTCAGCCCTCTCTTTTGCTGCCATAAAGGTAGCGTCAAAGTTAGCATTACTGCTGGTATTTGCAAGTAGTTGACCAAATACCTCGCTTACATCGTGCTGGGAAGATACAATACTAGAGCCTACTTTGAGGGAACTAGCCTGTGAGTAGTGACCTGTACCGGCGATTTGCTTTATCTTGCGCCAAACTTGTGAAATGGGCGTTCTATTGTTGATACTGTTGACGTATTCTGTCCAAGAGGCCTTTTTTGCCGCCTGAATCGTTTGGCGAGCCTTAGCCCTCAGTTTCCTAAATGCCGAGAGATTCGAGGTGGTTGGATATTTTTTAAATATCCTCAGGGCACGGTTCCTGATACGAATTGATGTCGCACATTCGGAGGTCCACCACGGCACCGGTATACGCCTAGCGTTGCCGGATGACTTAGGCACACTGGCATTTGCTGCATCTATGATACAAGTAGTTAGTGCCTCAATATTTTCTAGGCATCCGCGATTTCTGTCATAGGTAAAGTTAAAACATTGATTGAAAAGGGCCCAGTTAGCTTTACGGAGAACCCAGTGCCCTGGTCCGTTATAATTAAAACACCGACTCCCTTCTTTTTTAATTATAATAGGGAAGTGATCACTGCCACATAAATCACTGTGGACCGACATATGGAACTTCGTGCCAATATTACCCGAGCACATAGAAAGGTCTATGGAGGAAAAACCTCCGTTAAAACTATTAAATCGGGTACTGTCCCCGTTGTTAAGTAAAAAGAGGTTAAAATCTTCTATAAAATTTGCCAAAATTCGGCCTCTCCTGTTACATTGATCTCTGTTACTACCCCAAAGAGTGTTATGTGCATTAAAATCCCCTAGTAAAACAAAAGGTTTAGGGAGTTGTCGCACTAAATCATCCAGATTTTCCTTGTTTACCGGGGCCCCTTCAGGCAGGTATACGTTACAAAAGGTAATCAGTTCAGGGCACGCAACGGTCACAGCAATAGCCTGAAAAGGAGTTTGCAGTGTGACCTGGGAGGTATAGAAACCCTCTTGAACTGCAGTAATTACTCCACCTTGCGCTCTATTTCCGCTCTCATCGTCAAACCGGAAAATCTTAAAGCCTCTTAAAACGATTTTATCAGAAGGCTTAAAATGTGTTTCTTGTATGCAGATACAGAGAGGGCTAAAATTTCTCATTAAAACCTTCAACTCCTCTTTGCGGCGGTAAAATCCACAGCAATTCCACTGTAGGATTGAAAACATTTTGGGGTGATTAAGATGTGCGCACTTATCTTTTAATGCGATTTTTCTTCTTCCCTTGACTCCTAGCTTGGAGGATTTCAGTTTCCGACAAACTGTCGTCCTCCTCCATAGCCACCACATCGGATGTTGTAGACGAGGGGCCGGGAGGGTTAGGAGGTCCAGGGGAAAACGATTTAGTCCGCTGCAGTCCTTGCATTTTCTTCCCAGAATTAGGTTGGTTCTTCTTGGAAGGACGAGCGATTTTTGTATCTTTATTTAGTTCCTGCGTCTTTTTCATTTCTGCCACATTGGCTATTCCTTTTTGGGTCCCTTCTTTGTCATTTTCCTTCATCGGATTAAATTTGGGTGTTTGAGTTTGTACGGAGCACTTCCTTACCGGTGCAGAGGCCACGGTGGCAAAAGACCGAGAAAAAGTGGGGGCTACTAGGGCCCGATACTTCCTGCGTGCTTCTAAGTAAGTTAACTTTTCGATAGTTTTTATCTCTACCACTTTTCTTTCCTCTTGTTGCTTGGGGCACTTATTTGAGTATGCAGGGTGTGCACCTTCGCAGTTCACGCAGCTCGGTTCAGATGTACATTCATCAGTTTCGTGCTTAGCTTTGCCACAGCGGGGGCAGGTGGCCTCGCCCTCACATCTGGTTGCGATATGGCCAAAACGTTGGCAGTTAAAGCAACGCATGGGACGAGGTATGAAAGGCCGCACAGGTACGGATTCATACCCCACATACACCTTCTGTGGAAGTTTATCGCAGGCGAAGGTCAGAACTATAGACGTTGTATCTCTTAGCGTCCCATTCGTTTAGTTTTCAAGCGTCGACAGTTGATCACTCCCTGATGCTCCATTTCTCTTTTTATTTCATCTTCCTCAACATACAGAAGATCCAGGTGTGAAATAACCCCCTTAGATGTATTCAAGGATCCGTGTTTCTCCACTATAACAGGTATGTTTTGAAGCATCTTCATTCGTAGTAGTTCCACACTCTGCACTTCAGTGGTTGTTTCAATTAGGAGCGTTCCGTCTCTTAAGTTTCTTCGCTGATTTAAGCTCTCCTGAGACAAAGCTCGACAGGACCCTTCTTATAAGGAAGGGAGAAACTTTTTTAAGAGTCTCGCCTTCTTCCTTGCACGTCATTATTAGATAGCGCTGAGATGCGCGAAAACTATTGGCTCCCCCGCCCATATCTGAGCGAGGTCTTTTGGGTGGAGGAAGATTTAAGTCTGCCGTGCCACTTATAAGTTCGTCCCTCGAGCTCCCCACCCGCCACGGAGCCACACATTTGGGACGCCACGCTGCAAACCAGCGTGGTCGCCAGGGCTACCCGAGGAATATAACACTATTGATGTGGGGGGCTGTTTCAGGTTAGAACCTCCAGCGCATGAGTCCTCCAAACCCATACGCCTTTGGCCGCCCTACGCAGACCCCCGTCTCTCCAGCACTCGCCACCGAACGTATCGGAAAGCCGATTGATCAGGATTGGCTAGATCATGACCGCCCGTTTACAGGGAATCCGAGGCCAAAGCGGGGTATTGAACTCCGGCCCATACCGGGCATTCGACACCCGGCTGGGTGCCGGAGAACTCACCAACCAGGATCCCCTTCTCCCCCTTACGGGTCACCGCACACGGCAAACATGCGGGTGGATCGCAGGCCAGCTGGTATGGCCGCACACAGACAGTTGACCCACACGACTGTCCGGACTCAACCCTTGCTGACTCAGTGGTTTGTTGTCGGGGTTCTCTCCCCGCCCTTTTAGTCGCCTCTTACGACAAGCAGGGTTGCTGCGGGAGTATTCTCAATCCCCCTACCCGCAGGGGGTTCTTTTTTCGTTTCCATCTTAAAATTTCGTGTACAAAATTGCGATTTCGGTTCCGAGTAGACACCCCCATTACTCGGAGCGTCGTTTTTTATCAGTAACTGATAACAGATGATGAATGGGAGTCAATGTCACGTCGTCAAATTCGTCGTAAGAAATAATGTCGTCACAGGACGACGAACTTCCCCTTGCTATGAAATCTCGATCGATGAATGGTCCTGTTTCAGAAGCTTGGTGGAAGATATTCTTCAGCGAACTAGCCTGGCCTAGCGTAGAGAGAAATTATTTCATCAGGCTTCACTGCATGGAATTGCTTCAATATTAATAACAATGGCGTACCTACCTTGATATGGTAAATAGGTACCTGTGATATTATAGTAGTGTTTTTCAGAGTATAGGAATGGTGAAGCGAAACCAGGAGTAGACATCTAGCCTCCTCTTAACTAATGAATTCGGACACACTACAAGAGAACTTTATCCCCATGCAGACAGTTTTTGAGCAGCTGATTGATGAATTCGGATACAGAATTGTATTGCAAAATGATTTGGCCATGACATAAAGTTGTCGCCATTCATCCTAAACAAAGACTTGAATCACCTCCACTGTCGCGACCGGTGTGATTCTTATCGAGGTTTCTAGATCACTTCGAAGGTTGATGGAATGATGGTGAATAGAAAGATTTCATTCATATCTTCCTGGGGACACCTATAAGAGATTGCCAAAGCTTCAACTCATTTTGGTAACGTTAACCCTCATTTTGGTTGAATTTTAGAAAAACTACGGCTTTCAGCAAAAAAATCCCATATCATTTTTCCTCCATAAAAGAAAGACTTCGTTCCAGAAACCTAATTATTATTTCATTTCATAGAAAATTTTGTTGATTTTCAATTTCCCTTAGTGCTTCAGGTTGGGCCATCGGCTTTTGGGTGAGAGGGTCCTCGGTTGGATCCTCCGTCCCACAATATACGCCCAATTCGTGGCTGCCGGGAGGAAAAGGAGAGGTTTCCCCAGCGGAGAGGACCGCTTCAGACATTTGCGCCCAGCTGCCAGTCGTGCAGCTCATCTTCAAGGTTCAGAGGAGGCACGGGAGGGGCTGATGTCAGCTGCTGAAACCCTGAAAGACCTTGCTTTGAGGCTGATGGTAGCACCGACCCTGGAGGGAGATGTCGGCGAGGGTGGAAGGTGAGTCCTTGCAAAATTCACCGCTTTTAATTCATGGAATTATTTAAATCGACTTGTTGGACTTACAAGAAGAGGTCGTGAAATGAGATGAAATCTTTTTCAGTGCAACTAGATACAAAATCTGAAGCTCGGCTTCAGTACCTATAACACACCAGCCGTATCCGAAAACCAAGTATACTTCGGCAAAGAATTCTTGCTGATGACACTATTGCTGACGTACAATAAAGCATGCTTGGGAAAGAATACTTCGTATTCTACGGTTAGGAGCGACGTTAAGCGTTAGTGGCAACATAATAAACCACTAGGTATAGTGAAACACGATAGAGGGCAACATCTATCAAATGTTTATATCGGAAGAAAAAGTGCGATAATATGTATATTAATCTTATCAATGATATATATATTAATAATTATGCAAATGTAATATACTAACTAAGTAAAAAAATAGATACTACACACATTTATAAGTAGCCAACGACTCCGCCATCTTTTGCTATCCTTGCCAACAATGCTTCGAAGCCTACATGGAAGCGTGCTCCTGCGCTTTGGCTTCGTAGCATGCTTCCCCCAGAGTGCATCGCGTTCGGACATACTTCGGGTGTTTCCGACGATACCCCCCTCCACTTGCAAGCAAGCATTGTAGTATGCTTAGCGCTAGAATCACACGTTTCGGACAGGGCTACCGTCTTAAGTTTGAGTACCGTCCGCTACAGCTTCCACACACGTCCGTACACACCTTACTCCTCCTCTTCTTCTGTTTACTTCCTCCCATTCTTGTCCCCTCCCGTATCCACCGACGCTCTCCCCACTCCCTCTCTCCTATTGTCGATTTGTTTATATTTCTTTCTCGTTTCCTGGGACGTGCAGCCATCCACCTCCCGTGTGTGCCTGCCAACAATGGCGGCCAATCGTCAATATGACCGTGGCGAATGAAATGTTTCGCCGCAGTATAAATGCCACGGTGGTATCAAAGGGGACGGGTGTCCGTCCAGTGACTGACATCCCTCACCTGTGGTGCCCTCTACAATACGGATTTTGAACAATGACCACTGTGTAAACGTGCCCCGGTCTCCCCTACTGATTACTTCCAGTGATTTCCCTCTATGCTTGAACGGTTTTAGTTCGTAAAATTCATCTTAATGAGGAAATAAGCACATATCTCTAAATTAAATAATCGATTTCAGCTGTAAAACGTTTAAAGAAACAATTTTATTACGTTATTACATAATTTTATAAATCTACATATGCAATGAGTAATTTAAATGCAAAAATGAACTGAGATACCAATGGTCGCGCCATTGTGATATATGTTTGGTGGCGCATGCTTCTGGAAACAGTATTATCAAGGTAGCTGAATTTTTATACATATTTTAACCTGCTCATATGATGATTGATTTATCAATAACAATAGGTACATATACTCTTTGAACTGGATAATAAAAGTTATTGAGCAATTAGTAGCATTAAGTAGCTTTGAATAAACCTTTAAGTAGTATTCGTTTGTATGTCCGGGCGCAAGGTCACCCTTGAAAATGACCCCACTTTCACTTTTCGCGAGACTCCTAACCCACTTTCACTTTTCGCAAGACGTCTGACCTAATTCCGTGTCGAGGAGACCCCACCCCACAGCTGCCCCCACCCCTCACATCATCTCAGATAGTATAAAAGCGTGTTAAATCAAAGCGATATATAATCACTGACAAATATTCATCACGTAAGGATGTCTCCCTTACTCTCCGTGAAAGCTGAGCTTGGTGGGAAGCATCAACTCGTCGTTCGCAAATTCAAGGATAAAGTGAGCAGCATATATGAAGTGCTTCTCCCATTACCACTGCTGGATAACAACGAAGAGAATGATCTTAATCTCAGCATGGAATTTGAGGACAGATGCTACACGGTGTTCAAACATATGAACAAATCCATAAATATGGTGGGAAGAAGTATATCATTCTCAGGGTTTGTGAATCCTGAAACAGATGAAGTGGAACGTTTCAACGTATCCACGATCAAGCAGCTGAAACTCGAGGGAGATAAGCTGGAGAAGGCCAAGAGACAAGATCCATCCATCACGTGTCACGTCTACGATATAAAGGAGAAGAGCATCGTCTATTCACCGGGTATATTCATAAAGGGGGGAGGATCCGAGTTCATCTCAAAAGGCGGGAGAACGTCAACGGATGGTGTCCAATTTGATTTCGCTCCACCTGTGACATTCACAACTGGAGAAAAGTCTAGAATCAACTACCATAAATCTCGGCACTATTCTCGAACCAAGTCTTTCGCTTCACGTAACCCGCATTACTCACGTCGGTTTTATTAATATCCTCCCCCGTATCTGCTTCCCACCCGACATTCCTCAAATGTGTTCTACTCGCATCCCCACCATAATTTAACACATTTTCAATATAGCTCCTATAATGATAATTATCTTCTGATGGGGTCACTAATGTCCCATTGAAATAAACGTTACATTGTTCGAAGAGGGAGTGGAGAATATTGTTCACAACACCTGGTTGATTTCCATCGCTAGACGTATAATCTACCAAGCTCGTCTTACAAACCTTCACTCTCAGCTTGAGAAATATGCTATTCAAATCCTTGTAAGCATCCCCAGAATCTTTGATCAGGAATTCAATAACTGATCTATTATCCAGCGATGATATAGGTTTGTAGGAGACTAGTCGCTTTGATAAAATGTTAGTCTGAATGGGTGGATTGGGTTGGAATAAGTCCAGCGAGCTCAGCATATGCTCACCCATGACTTAGCTGTAAAAAATATCTCTGTGCACGACCTTCTTCCCTCTTCGCCTTCTCTGCGAATGCCCTTTCTTTTTCCCAACACTAGTTTTTATTTTATTCAATCGTGGACGCTTAACCAGTCTCACCCCACCCCCACTCATATTTTTTATCTTCTCCTCCGCTTTCCGTTTCAAGTTCTGCCCCACCTCGTTTAATCTACTACGCAATATATCCTTAACCGGTTTAGTCCCCAGATCACTCAAGGCTGCTGCCCCAGCACTAACTGCCTCCTTACCAACCGTCTTCAACCCGCTGTAAAAAAGAGGTCTGGCAAAACGCCACAAACCAGCAAGAAAACTTCCTATACCCCGACCCTTTTGCACACGATACGATGCTCGATATATTGGTCCAATCTCCCCACCTGACTGCTTTAGGTAGTAAGATAAATAACGATCCGTCACCGGAGCCATCTCGACGCTCAATGATCAACCAACTCATATCACATCTTTTTTATAAAATGCAATACAATGATGGAAGATTGTCCCCCACTGCGAAATGGTATGGACTCACCGAGTTTGTCAGTCAACAAAATTTCTATGCTCTCGATGTTGTTTTTTTCGACGTGGTAATAAAAGATGGGATTGAATGTCCAGTGTAAGACTTGAGTGTTTAATATACGCAAGCATCCAAGCATTGGAATAGTGCCTATGATTTTTACAACATCAACTAGCAGTTCTGTATCGGATTTCTCCTATTAAGTAGTTGCGTACGGTTGTATCATACTTTTTAAAATTTGAACGGGCTTCGTATCTCTTCAAATAACGAAGTTATTGAGAATTTTACATATCATAGGAAAATGTTATGATTTTTATAGCATAAACTAACAGTTCTGTATTGAGTTTCTCCTATTGGGTAGTTGCGTACGGTTGTACCACACATTTTAGAATTTGAACGGGCTTCGTATCTCTTCAAATAACGAAGTTATTGAGAATTTTCATTATTACATGGGAAAAATTTTTTCAAAAAATAAAAAAATAAAAAAATAAAAAAAAATAAAAAAAACCTGTTTTTTATATTATTCCATTTCCGGTGTTATCTATGATTGATAGGTTTTGCCTATTTCTAGGCACAGCACACGTTTCATACAATTATTTTCTTATAGTATACCCTTATGGTTATCAATTAGTCAACTTTATATTAGAAATATTCTGATATAATTGTTTTTTACTTGACTCATTATAGTGATGTTCAGACGATCAACCTGTGTTATTTCCTGCTATAGGCTTTGATTAGATCATTCACCGTTTATCCACTCATCAACTGACGGCTTCAAGCAATATTACCTAGTAAGTTCAATTGGATCTCAAGGAGCATGCTTTTAATTAGACATTGATTGATTCCAGGAGTAATGCTCGGACATAATATTCCCAAAGAGTTCAATTGAATCTCAACTGAAGAGTCTCGTGCTGGAGAGCTTATGCTATGATTAGCTTATTCACTGTTTATCCTCTCATCAGCTGATGGCTTCTGGGATCCAGCGACTATGCTTTTAATTAGACATTGATTGCTTTCAAGAGTGATGCTTAGAGGAATTAGACATTGATTGCTTTCAAGAGTGATGCACGGCTTCAAGGAGCCAGTTGTAAGGCTCAATCTTGTATTTATTTAATGGAATCGGATCTCAGCCACAATGCTTTTAATTAGACATTGATTGCTTTCAAGAGTGATGCACGGCTTCAAGGAGCCAGTTGTAAGGTTCAATCTTGTATTTATTTAATGGAATCGGATCTCAGCCACTATGCTTTTAATTAGACATTGATTGCTTTCAAGAGTGATGCACGGCTTCAAGGAGCCAGCTGTAAGGTTCAATCTTGTATTTATTTAATGGAATCGGATCTCAGCCACAATGCTTTTAATTAGACATTGATTGCTTTCAAGAGTGATGCACGGCTTCAAGGAGCCTGTTGTAAGGCTCAATCTTGTATTTATTTAATGGAATCGGATCTCAGCCACAATGCTTTTAATTAGACATTGATTGCTTTCAAGAGTGATGCACGGCTTCAAGGAGCCAGTTGTAAGGCTCAATCTTGTATTTATTTAATGGAATCGGATCTCAGCTACAATGCTTTTAATTAGACATTGTTTGCTTTCAAGAGTGATGCACGGCTTCAAGGAGCCAGTTGTAAGGCTCAATCTTGTATTTATTTAATGGAATCGGATCTCAGCCACAATGCTTTTAATTAGACATTGATTGCTTTCAAGAGTGATGCACGGCTTCAAGGAGCCAGTTGTAAGGCTCAATCTTGTATTTATTTAATGGAATCAGATCTCAGCCACAATGCTTTTAATTAGACATTGATTGCTTTCAAGAGTGATGCACGGCTTCAAGGAGCCAGTTGTAAGGCTCAATCTTGTATTTATTTAATGGAATCGGATCTCAGCCACAATGCTTTTAATTAGACATTGTTTGCTTTCAAGAGTGATGTTCTGAGGAATTATTTGATACTAATACAATCCACGGAGAGGTCAATTGGATCTCAACGGGTATACTTACTTCATCAGCATTCTGCATTTCCCTCTGAGGTCTATTACAGTCGAGTCGGCTTCTGTTGTGTGATGCATATTCCACAGAAATTCGATGTTCTTATATACCGAGCGAGGCGGCTCCCCACCATCGGTTTCGGTTGGCACTCTCCCTTTCCAAACTGAGTTCAATACACCTGAATGTTTCCTGGTTGGAGCGGGGGCCTCGGCGCGAGGAGTTCACGCGTGACCCGCTTTCTTCTGAGTCAACGAACGGGTGCCAGACATGGTGGGGGTAGGCGAAGGTTGCCAAAGGCGAGGCCTCTGTATTCGGAGTCAAGTAACGGACTGAGGAGACGTGGACGGGTTGCCAAACTGCTTTCCCTTTCGATTCCCTCTCGGCGTAAAGCCACGCGCTGAGCGTTCTTTCGAAACACTCGCGGGGTTGATTACTATTTGCTAGTTAGCTATTGCTCACATCTAACTCTGGTGATGATTTTTATGGTAATGATTTGTTTACCTTTCATCTCCGGCTAAGTGATTTGCTCTCACGTTGATTTTGTGTCAAGGACAGATGTCAGTTCGTTAATTAGGTAATTAATTACAGTGATATATTGGTATATTTTCAAGGGTGACCTTGCGCCCGGACATACAAACGAATACTACTCCTTTATAGACTCTGTCACAGTTATTTTTTTGTGGAGTACACTAACTTTTGGCGGACATGAGGACTCTCTGAGGAAAAAGTACTTTACAAACATCCGCATGCAATGATACCGATGTTATATTGAATACACATTTATAACAGCCAGGTGGTGGTACATACATTCATATTTTGACTTATCCATTTTCACCCATCCATAATCTCTTATCGAAGCTCTAGGTGCTAAAACCCAGGTCATGTAACAGTCTCATGTCACATCTTATCTTGGATCTTCCTTAAGGGTAATCAGGGTGTCCACTAAAGTCAAAATATAAAATTCAAGCATAATTCAAGGTTTTCAAGGCTAAATTTATAAAAATTTCCAGGCTAATATATCGCGGTTCTTGTATGAGTCAAAAGTGATGTTTTTCAAGTTCTATGTAGAATATGGACTTTTTGTAGTTCAACCCATAGCATAATATAGATAAAGTAATTAAATAAGAAATAATTGATAAATTAAAGTAATTAAATATGTAGTTTTATTGGCAGTAAGAGACTCTCTTTATTGGTTGGGAAAGATAAACTACTTTTTGATTGAACACCCTCTTTCTAAATTAGCATTTCAATGAGAAATTACAAATTTGTCTACAAGAGGAACTTAAAGAACCCACTGGCTAAAGTCTTCAGCATTCAACCACTGTTCTTGGAATGATGATTTTCTAAGTTAATATTTTTTGCCATGCTTTTCTATTTTAAGTCTCAAAGCCTCAATTTTCTGTTCACTCAGAATCAGAATGTAACATTTTTGTACCGGTAGACTATATAGAAAAAAGTGAAATCATAACAATCTTTAGTATCCTACACCATCTTTTTCTAACAAAAATTAATGTAATAAAAATCCTAATTCTAGTAAGTGCATCCTGAATATATCTAACAAACATCAGCAATTAGATTTCTCAAAAAATTATAGAAAAATTTGTAAAAAATATATTGCAAAGCCTACCAGAAAGCCAACTACATTGTACTGACAGTAAAGTATCCGATCACATCAAATGTGCAGTTAAAAGAAACATTATAAGTTCATTTTCATTAATAAAGGAATTATTTTCCAATTATTAATCAAATCCTTGAATGCTTTCAAATTCTTTTTTAGAAACAAAAAAAAAAATATTATGCGGCCAAGAGATCCCATTTATGGAATATCCGGGGATTCCATTTTTAAGATGAAAAAATTATTATAGAATATTTCAAGCTGCTAAACTAGTAATTTTGCAATGTCTTATTAACAATAACCTTAAAATGAAATTTGAGAATTTTCTACTCCTAAGAAGAGGTTGTGTAACTCTGATCTTGAAATGAAATTAGACTTTCTTCATGCTACTATAAACAAAATTTAAAAAAGTCTCGGATTTTCTCTCCATTGGCCTGGGTTTGCAAGAAAAAAGTAGAATGGCATGTGGCTAGAATGTATTCTCCTAAATCAGGTAAGCCGACAATAGCAGAGTGGGGTAGTGGACTGCAGGTAATGAAGTTCGATTCTTATCGCTATTTAAAATTTTTCTTTCCGCCATTGAATCAAAAAGTTTATCATCCTTCATTTCCAACTTTTATGTGGATACTGACTTTTTTGTACTTCTATCGTTTAAACTACCTACATTTACAAATGCGTCACTCAAAAATACATTGTAAAGTTAACATAATTATTACACAATTTAATTCTGCAATAAAAAATTTTTCCAATCCTTTCACTAATGCCAAATTTTATTATTTTTTTAATTATAAATTCACATAAAATTTCTGATAATCTACTTTTTTAACTGCCTACTAGCATTACCCTAGGAATACAGCATAGCCTGTATTCCTAGGCAGTGTTAAGGATCGAACTCGCGACCTGCAGTACACTAGTCCTCATTTTTAGCAACTACGCTATCATAGGTTCACGGGAATCTGGCAAATGTAGGCGACCCGCGTAACATTCGGCTTAATTTTTTTCTCGCGCATCCGGGCCTATGGATAAAAAAGTCACGACGAGTATTTTTTTATTTTGTTTTTGTGGCAAGGAACAAATCTTCTCATTTCGTGACCAAGTTACACATTCTCTCCTTGTCAGTATCTACCATACGTACGTACATTCCATTCGCGGGGCGCATCGATCACTAAGCCGAGAAATTTAAAATCTCCGATCCGGATCTGAATTTTTACTGTCTTCGGATATGATTTCAGTAGCGAATGAAATGAAAGACCCGTGGATCCAACCCGACCATCCTTAATTTATCAATGGTACATTTGTAAATCTAATTTAAACAACAAAAGTATAATAAAGTGAGTATTCAGATGTAATGGTTTGAAATTGAAGATGATAACATTTTCGATGCAATGACTGAAAGAAAAATTAAACTGCGATACGGATCGAACTTCGCACAGTACACTACTGTCTGTAAAAAAAAGCAAGACACCCGAGTTTGAGGAGCTCTATCGTCCAAACGAAGCAATCAATTTCAATACAACAAAAAGCATACGAGTGAGAGTTTATTTCTACGTTGGATCATTTACTTCAAAAAATCTTCGGCTCCATAGTATTTCCTGTACTTAATTTTTTCTCAAAAAAGTATCCGTTTTTTGCGCGTAAAATCAAGTTGCCCAACTTTGAGCGCTTGGTATTCCCGTAGTTTTTGTTCCAAGAACTTGCGATTTTGATATAAGGAAGCCAGATCTATTAGTAACACTTTGCAGAAAACAAAGTGTTTATACCACTAAAATTGATGGATTTGTTGTAAACAACGCAAACCCCTGCTAACTTCGAAACCAATGGGTCAATTGAAAATTGATTGTTACTGTTGTATGCTGTACGATGAATGCAATGCTGGTACTTTTTTACATTTACATTAAATATCACTAATAAGGACAATATCGCTTATTAATTATCTAGATATTTCTATACGCTCTCGTTGTCCGCCTGATCCCGGCGAATGTAGGCTACCCGCGTGACATCCTACGTATTTTTTTCCCGCGATACCAGGGTAATGGGGAAAAGTCATATGTCTTTATTTTGCTTCTAGTTGCAGGGGAACATTTTCATCTAATTTCGTGACATGAGTTACACATCCTCTTGTCAATATCTACCGCACCTATATTCCATTCACGGGGCACTTCGATCGCTAAGCCGCGAAAATTAAAAATCTAAGACCCGGATCCGATTTTATACAGTGTCTTTGGATCCGAATCCGGAACCGAGTAAAATGAAAGATTCGTGGATCTTTGGATCCAACGGATCCAATCCGGCCATCACTACACGTTAGGCATATGTTTGCGTATCATGGGCTTAGCCCGATGTGCAATGAATGAGAACAAAGGGCACTTGACGTGACGCTGAAGGCATCTGTTCGACAGTCGAACAGTTGAACGTCTCCGATCCACACAGCGCTGACGATACATCGAGCCTAACTACTTTTCCGTCGTTTGTTTATTCATTCATACCAACGGCAAATCCATATCTTAAAGTCATCGTTATTTATCCTGTTTATAAAATAAGGATTTTTTGTCTTGAATTAAGAATTTTTAAAATTCCCGACTAAGACCAGAAAATCACGAATAATCCACGAACAATTCCCTGCACTGAAAATTCACGAATAATTCCCGATTTTCCAGGTTTTCCCGGTCAGTGGTAATTATATTTTAGGGCCATTTACCACTGATTCAGGGAGACAGCACAAAAAAATGGGCCTCTGTAACCAGAACTATTGGAATAATCGTGATTGATATTTCTTTTCATGATGCTTTCTTGAGCACAAATAAAACATATCTGACCCTTTAACTAAGTACAATTGGCTTTTTATGCCATTGTTCCAATCACATTTGCAACAATTTTTCTACTCAGGGAGGACCTGTACGATAGAAATCTCCAGGAGTTGCTGCAATTAGCTGAGTGGGCTTGGGATTTCGGCGGCGGCGAGCATATGAGAAAGCCATGCCTCCAGGTCAAAGCCACTGCCTTGCTATCCGCCGACATTCTGGTAAGATTCAGATCAGCAATCTGAACGGCCCGATTCCTTTTAGGATTCCCAACATTGAATTCCGATCCATGTTAGCAAATCATATGGTCTCAGGGGGAACGGCGTGAAATTTTTCCATGGTGGAAAAGGGGAACAAACTATGCGAAGTTCACTAGAAAGGTTTTTGTCTACGACACGGGTTTCGACAGTCTATGTATGTCATCCTCGACAGTTTTGTGTCATCTTCACCCGAGGATGACATAAACTGTCGAAACCGGGTCATAGATAAAAACCTTCCTAGTGAGCTTTGCGTATTTTACATTGCCATTACATTTCCGGGAAAACATTATCCAAGTGCCCTCAACTTCAACAGTTGGACCCATGAACTACCATTGTGCCTTTGGAAACATATTGCGCCCCCGCTAATCTTTCCTTTCCCCTCCTCCACCCTTACCTTACCTCAACCCTCCTTACCCCCTCGTTTCCTCATTCACTCTACCCCCCACCGGTCGAATATCCATCAACGCAGGGGAATCCCTCCCTCCACCTACCTAACACCGCTCCTTCCCCCTCTATCCCTTCTCATCCCACTCCCAACTCACCCCACTCCCTTCCGACAGATAGATGTCCTTACTGTCGCACCCAACTTGTTTAATAAAGAAGGTGTATGCATGATCAGTCACCTGAAGATGTAACTACATTGTGAAACCCGGGTGGTTCCTATTTAAATATAAAGTTAGCCTAACAAAGTTTCATTCTTTTATGTTCCATTATGGAAAGGTATCACATAGTTGATCCTGAAATTATCAGCTATATTTGCTTATTTTGCTCCCCTTTTCCTCCGATCTATGTTGTCAAAAGGCCTTAAATGAACGGAGGAAACGAATTCCGGCGAGATGTGGAGTGGAAGTTCTCCATTACGGATAAATGACAGCACTTAGTGGACTCCACAGTGATTTTCACTGGGATGAACTAGGTTTCGACACCTAGTGTCATCATCAGGCGATGATTCAGAGAGAAATTTACTTTTAACACTGAAAAATTCCTCCAGGTCATAATAGGGTTTCATTAATGAGAACAGTTTTTAACATGCAAGTAAAATGAGACAAACTGTTTAGTTAAAAATTATTAGAAATGATGAGGAAAATCATCATGTCTAATGATTTTTATAATTTGAGGAGGAGATTAAATGGTTTATTTCATTGCGCTGTTGAAACAAATGATTTCATGCCTTAACTGAGTTACTGGCTAACTAACTAACCAATGATTTCATGAGTTTTATGTATTTTTTTAGTCAGAAGGGCATTTTTTATCCCAATTGACATGTTCCATGTATGTTGGCCAGAGAATAAATAGTTTTATTGTTAAGCCCGTTTCACACGATACTTGATCCAGTATAAGGTCTAGTATACTCGCTAGTATGCTAGCTTTCCAGTATCGTGTGAACAGAACCAGTATACTGGCTAGCAAGCATGCTAGCTAGTATACTCGCTGAGCTATTGGATATCATACTTGATGCGGTACTAGATTTCTAGTAGGACCTCGTAGCCCAGTAGCCATCGACCAATCAAGTCAAGTTACAGACGCTGTGCGAACTCCTATTTTTATTAATAAGTATGGAATGATATGGAATAACCGATTCATAGCAAGCACAAGGTCGATGATCGTGTGAAACCTCCCAGGACGGTTCCAGTCATGCTACATTCCGTCCTCAATATCAAGTAGCGGCACTAGGTCTTGTGCTGGATCAAGTATCGTGTGAAACGGGCTTTATACACTGGTCTAATTATTTTGAAATATTCTTTACTGTCATCAGAAAGCATTGGCTCGGCGGTTTCATGAGTCATCAGAGCTGGAAAAAACCAAATTGGTGGATGCAGTTGCACGGTCTGCTCTTGACCCTTCTGCTCACCCCGCTGCTTGGCGAGGGATTGCTGGTCTAAACGCAGCCACAAATGAAGCCATCTACAAGGGAGCACGGCGGTTAGGACACCTAGGTACGAATCAATGTCTCCATTCCCCTATGTTTTTGGCCTGCACATCCACTACAATTCTGCTCAATGGCTCCAAGTAGGAATTAATGAAGAGAATCTTACGTTTTTGAACCCCTTGTCCATATGCCTGAGTCCGAATTGATGACAGCTTTGAAATGCGAGTCATCTGTTATGGTTTCTATTGAACAGTTTGGGACACTCAGCATCTATGGAGATGCCCTATGATTTTAGCCCTTTCATCCTTTTGCAGAGGCTGGCGGAGGAAGGAAATGACTCATTCAGGAATACAATAATGCAGCTTCTTTAAATATTTTTTTCCGGTACAAAAAAAATTTTAATTGAATATCTCCTCCTGTACCCTGATAATTTTAAGATGGTCTTGAGTAAGTGATCATGCAGTGCAGAGGATCACTCTTTACTGCTTAATAGTTCAAAAGTAGCTCACACCAGGGGTAACCACATTTTGAATGATTCACATAATCATTATTTTGTTCAGCCTGTACATGTAATGAAATTAAGATGTGTAACTCAAATCCCTATTGGACAATATATGCAGTACGTATTTGAGGTGAATTGGGTTAGTGTGGTGGTTAGGAGTACTGGCTTTCCCTCCTGAGGGCCTGGGTTTAAATCCCGACCAAGTTAACTGGGTAAAGGTAGGAATTTCAGGGGAATGGGGGAATCGGCATTAGCCTGCTCTAAACGAAAAGCACCAAAGGGCTTAATCCGACGGACAGAGCACTGGGGGCCTATGATCGAAATTTTCGTCGCATGTGAGTCACGTGGTGCGGAGCCGAGCGCTATTTGCCATGCTCGAAGAACTCGGCGGCCTCCAAAATGACTGGCATACGACTGCTGGCTACTCGAGCGGTGGATGCCAGCCGAGTAGCCCTTCGAGTGAGCGAAATGCCGGATGCCCCCGATTTCGCGGCAGCAGAAAGACGAAAATCGAAGGATTCTGTGACTCCTCTGGGATCGGAAAATGCATGTAAAATTAGTAAAGCGATATTAGCGTGGTCATGCAAGCTAAATACGTCATTAGTGGCTGATTTAAATGAAAGCTTGGATGAGATTAGTACGGAAACCTCAGCAACACCGGCAATTCGGAACAAATCGTGAAGGAAAATTTTACATAGAAGCCTTTTGCATTTCGCTGCTCTTCATCTTTGATTGTGAAAATGCCAATTACATTCATTCATTCTTCAAATATAATGAAGGTATTGAAAAAGATCAGTGGTGTGCGATTTTGGCACCTACCAAGTGCCATATGGATGTCCGGCGGCGGAATAATCCACGGTGGGTAACGCGAGTAACCAACAGGTTGAACATCTGGGAGCCTTAAACCTGATACCTGAATAAATAAAATAAAATGAATACTGAGCCCCTTGGTAGCTCTTGTCCGTCGATTAAAAAGTTCCATAAATCTAGGGTTAAAATCAGGTTAAAACACTGGTGATTTTTGTTAGCTAAAATTTCCGCCACATAGGAGCACATCAGTATGTTCATACAGTACGGCAACGGAGGCTCCCCGGAATCAGCATAAATGCTGAGGACCGGACTGGTCCGGAAAACACCAGTGGAAGTACGAAGCCCTGCGTTAGATGTGATGATGTGATAGATTGTCGATCAACCTCGCCGAAAACCACACTGGATATTAAATAGAAGGTTCCGTCGCTCCAAGCACCACACGAGCCGACGATTGGCCATTCTCTCCATCGCCTTGCTCAGACAACTGGTCAAGGAGATCGGCCTATAATTATTCGGATCCCCTTTGTCCTTTCCCTTCTTAGGGATCGGAACCACCGCAGATTCTCTCCAGGTTTGCAGAAAACTGCCTTCTAACGAAATTTGGTTTAGAATTTTTTGGACTTCCATCAACGCCTCCCACGAGACATTTCGAAGGAAAGCATTGTGGATGCCGCCCAGTCCCGGAGAGGTGTCCTTAGAATCCGCAATGGCCTACCGAAGTTCCCACAGGTAAAATGGGTCGTTGCACTCCCCAGGAATAGTTGTCTCAGTAAAATTAAGTGGAATTCTCTGGAAGCTATCCTCGATAGCCAAGAATACTTCCGAGTAATTCCCGTGGCTAGTGACTTGCCGAAAATGTCAGTGATGTCGCAAGGTTGACTCACGACATGGCCATTTACATTAAGTCATGAGACTCCGTACTCCTGGTGAGAGCCAGAGATATTCTTCACCTAATTCCTTGCCTGTGCAAGCGGTGAGCAATGATTTATATTCGTAACGAATTCGAACCAGGAGGCCTTCTTATAAGCCTCCCTCACTACTTGCCGAGCTCTCGCTCGAAATCTTCGGAAGGAGGCTAGGTTATTCGCAGTGGGGAACTTACTAAACAAACGTAAAGCACTTTTTCGCTACCGAATAGCCTCGGCGCACTCCTCGTTCCACCAGAGTACCGCTGGTCTTCGGACATTAACCGACGACCGTAGAACGTCGCAATTTGCTGCTTCAATCATGCAGTTAGTTACAACCTCCACGTTGCGTGCGGCGTCCCAAGTTTAAAATCATGTTTAAAACAAAAATCCTTTTTAAAATTATGCTAGTACACTTTACGGACAATCCCATTTCCCGGTCTGATAAAATCGGCGTTAAAATTTTCTTCGGATTCGATTAACGTTGGGAACTCCCACGGATATCTGAGTGTACGAACAGGTTCATCTTGATAAAAAGAGTGCTCGACGATAAACAAAGGTCTTTTGCAGAGTACTCTCCATTCAAAGCATTAAAACGTGTTTTCTCACCATTATTAAGCAATAAAAGGTTAAAAGCTCCCCACCCACCATGGAGCCACACATTCGGGACGCCGCACCGCAAACCGGTGCGGTCGCCAGGGCTACCCGAGTGGATATAGCACCATAGAGGTGGTTGTCTGTTAAGGGTAGGGTCTTCGATGAACGGGCCCACCAAACCAGTACATCTCCGACCGCCCTACGCAGACCCCCACCTCCCTGGTACTCGCCACCGTTAAGCAGCACGCCACGGAAGCCGATTGACCGGGAGTGGCTAGCTCCCGGCCGCCCGTTTACACAGAATCCGGGGCCAAAGAGGGGTATTGGCCCGAAGTCCATACCGGGCATCTGACACCCGGCTGGGATCCACGGACCTCGCCCTCCAGGATCCCCTTCTCCTCCTTACGGGTCTCCGCACACGGCAAACATGCGGGTGGATCGCAGGCCAGGTGGTATGGCCGCACACAGACAGTTGACCCACAAGACTGTCCGGGCTCAACCCTAGTTGGCTCTGGGGTTGTTTTCGGGGTTGTCCCCCCGCCCTTTTCGTCGCCTCTTACGACAAGCAGGGATACTGCGGGAGTGTTCTCAATCCCCCTACCCGCAGGGGGGTGGTAGAGGAAAAACATTTTGAGTTTGCTGTGTGCTTGGTAAAAACTGCATTAGGGAGTGTTGCTGTAATCTCACTGTACAGATCTCCATCAGGTGACTTCCATGGGTTTTAGAGAAACTTGATATACTACTAGATTCCCTTCATATTAATAAACACAGTAGTGACAACTGGTGATCTAAATTGTGACTCCTTAATGCATTCTACACAGACCTATTTAATGTGTTTCACTCTTATGGACTGCATTGTATAGTTGAGGCTACCAACCATATGGCCACTACTTCCAAAACATTAATTGTTAAAGCATGCAAATATACTTACAATGATCAGCAAATTGCTAATGCTCAGACAAAAGTAAAGAAACATGGAACAAAATTAAGGATGACTTAGGTAGAAAGAATTATTCACCCACAGCTAAATTTTATAAAAAGGGTGGATATTTGATCACTGACGTAAACACAATATGCAATCTAATGAATGCAGCATTTTGCAATCTCCCAAAATTTCATTCGAGTAATCCTGGTTTGAGTAGCACAATAAACAGTAAATCTTTAGTTTCATCCTTTTACCTTCAACAATGTGATGAAAGGGAAGCCTTGTTCCGTAATCAGCCTAAGCATCCCTTGAAAAGGGATGCTTAGGCTCATTATCTAAGTCTATTATATATTTATATAAACATAGATGTTCCCCAGGGAAGTATTCTAAGCCTTCTCTTAATTCTCATATTCATAAATGATTTGCCATCATTCATCAATGACAATACGATTAAATCAATTAAGTATGGAGATTACCTTTATAATCTCTGCTGATAATATGTCAGAACAATATCATAATAGTCACGAAGTATTGAATTCAAAATGGAAATGAAGTACCACTTACAATTCAAAGTTAAACACTGCAAAAACACAAATATTACTGGTTAATCATGATTTTTTTCACAGTTTTGATCAAATTACCCTAAATAACAACAGTCGAAGTCCAGCTGATAAAAGTAGATTCTTAGGTTTAAGAACTGAAATTTCAGGGAACTGGTCTACAAATGTCTCCGATTTAACACTATGACTGCGGGATGTTTTATGCAAATGGACTCAATTCTGCAGTATCATTTTTTTCATTCATTTTCATCGTTTTGCTAAATGCATCACATTACTCCACAATATAGGTCAACATACTCGTATTTTTTGTGCATAAGACCATTAAAACATCTACAAAGCTGAGCCGTGTATTTCTTGAGACCATGAAAAATGGTAGGATGGCGTGGCACGAGAGTGATGCCATCCGCCTGGCGTTGGGGCATTCCCTTGGCACAACGGTACTGCTATCCTTACTTAAAGTGTTAACTGCAAAAGCAAAGCTATCTGCTGTCTTGTATTGCTTGAGATTTCTAAGGGACACAGTATCTCATGATGGACTATAGACCCTATATCACTGAAACTTTGTAAACAAAGCCAACTATGCAATTGAATCCTGGGGATTGGCCATAACATTCCGTAACAAAGTATTTCTTAAACAAAAGAGAGCAATAAGGATCTTTATGGGAAAATCAAAAACATAATTCTGTAGACAATTATTTTTTAAATTTTAAATCTTGCTGGTAAGCTTAAGTCCTTGCCTTCTAGCCTTAGGGTCGCGGGTTTGAGTCCCACCTGAGTGGATTTTTCACCACTCAGGACATGGAAGTGTGTGCTCTTCTGTTGTTAATTGTTAAGCACCACGATGTAAAGGCCATAGGTGCTGTTTTTGGTGGTATTGGAAAATAAAATAATAAAAAAATAAGGGCTCCTTTACATTCATGAACGGTATGCTTCAATTAAGGTTAATCTACTCAGACTAAAGGTAAAACAGTGATATTCATAATCACTTGACAAGATCCCACTCTAATCCCATTGCTGTAGGCTTTCAAATGCTTAATACATTCAACCCGGAATATTTCTAGTGTGCAATCGTGAAAAATGGAAAGGTTTATCCTCCACATTAATTTGGCCAGTCATTTAAATGTAATTTTAAAATTAGTAAAAAAAATTTTTTTGCAACAAAACTCGATAATTTATTAAAGACATGAGTTCGCGTCCTTCAGAGAAGTCTTCAGAGAGGTCTTCAGTGAGGTCATTAGAGGGGTCATTAACAGACGCGAATACGCGTCCTTCGGTGTCTTGGCAACGCACCTCGGACGCGCATTCACGTCCATCAGGTTGAACGTTTTAACTGCTTGATTCATTCCCTCCCACACTTAAGATGTATTACTCCAGCAAATAAGTTCAAAGCTTAACTAAAAAAATATCTTGTCAATAAATGTTACCACACCTTAAATGAGTTTCATAACAAGATTTTATTGGTGCATTACCTCAATTGTTCGTTGTTTTTTACGATTTAATTTTGTGTGCAGTGTATCTTGAGCATTCATGAAACATGTAATTCTTCGCCCGTTTAACTTTTTTGGCATGTCTTACATCTATGCATCTTGTGCACCGGTGCACTGGGCCCACCCTGTCATATGATCTTTGAACAAATAAAATTATTATAATATATTAATATATTATTAGTGCTTTGTCCATCGGATGGAATCCAGTACCTTACATTAAGCCGTGGTTCCCTTGGCAACTTTGTTCAAGAGCAGGCTAACGCCAACACAGAGTTTCTCTCCACCCCTCCCCTGTCCCCTGTGACTCCTTACCCGCCTACCATTTCTGGCGTAAAAGGCCTATGCCACTGGTTGCCTCTCCCATTCACTGTAATGTGTTCATAGCACTGTGAGAATTATAGGAAAATCTGTATGTAATGATAATATGGAATGAAATAGCAGTAATGAATGGAATTACATACACCATTAACATACCATACCATTACCAGCAACATTAAAATGAGTTTTTTTGGGATACAAAGAATATGAAGATCTGTATGTAATCGAAATTTAACTTTGTTTGGCATATCTAGATATTGAAATCTAGAATTCATATGGATTTAGAAATTTTGATCGAATGTCACAGAAAATTCCCTAAAAAAATCTAGATTTAATCATAATCCTGGTTTTATCTTGGTTTGTAGGGAGGAAGATATATGATGGCATTCAAAACTGTCATTTGGAAATCATCAGTATGCCACTCTATACTAGATAACATCAATTAAAGTACATTTCTTTCACTTGTGTTTTTATCGTAAAATAATTAATCTATAATGACACTGCAAATTTCAAAGTATTCAATTACGAGGCTAAAGAGATGATGACCTAACCTGATACTAGAGTCAAATTATGTGCAAAATTTTGAGTTTCAGGTGCTGCTGCACAGAAGAAAGGCTTGACGCTCTTAGTGGATGCAGAATATAGCTATGTTAATGAAGCTGTGAGCCTACTAACTTTAGCAGCAATGTCTGTGTACAATAAAGAAGCACCAATAGTATGCCATACCATACAATGTTATTTTAAGGTAAAGTACTCAGTACCCACAGATGTAACAATGCTGTCATTGCAGAGTTCAATGTCCAAGTTAAGAGGTTCATTTCCATCCCAAAAAGTGTGACTTTTTTATCTGAAGGAAGCTAAGAGTAATTTAGACTGGGAGATTAATATGGCTGAAGCTTTGGGAGTATGCTATGGGGCCAAAGTTGTGAGAGGAGCCTACTTGGAACAGGAAAGAAGCACAGCTGCAGATAAAGATCACCAACTTACCTGCATGTCACATGAAGAAACTGGCAAGAATTATAAAAGGTTTGCAATGTTTTGATATTATTCTCTTCACTTCATACGTGACCAATTAATTTACAAGAAATTCCTCTAATCTCCCATTTATCTAATAAATTCTTACTCCTTTCATTGCACACTCAATAGGATGCCTCACAATTGGGAAAAAATTATTTTACGTATCTTAATTAAGACAAATTCTCTACAGCAATATTCTACCAATTAAATAAGTATAAACATCAAATAGCAATGTTCCTGAGGTGCAATTATGGGGTCGTTTACCATATTTTTTAACTACCGAATATGATAAAGTTTAAATATGATAAAGGCATTCTCAAATGTTGTCGAAATCAACCCTACAGGAGTTTAATAAACTAGTTCCTCTTGCCCCCACTGGAATAGCACCTTCCACATGGAAACCTGGAGGCTGAGGTTTTGAATATCCCCTCAGTCTAGGATTTTTTCCTGATCTAAGGAGTAAACTTGGCTCTAAAGTACAATATAAAGGCCACTTTACACGATACAATTTTTTGCACAATTTCTTGTACAAACTCTTGTATAGACTGAACGAAATTGTATGTTTGTCTGAATGGAATTAGAACACATTCTATTACCCGTTCAGTCATTCAGACAATCGCACAAGTTCTTGTACAATTTGCTGCTTTACACGATAAAATTTCCTCATGCAAGAGTTTGTACAAGAAATTGTACAAAAAATTGTATCATGTAAAGCGGCCTTAATACTTTACAGTAGGTGGCCATAACAACCTAAATCTACTCATCTCGTGGTTGGTCCTCTTTTTCACCTGATCCACTTCCTTGTTTATCAATGTTACTATATTATTCACGATGGCAGTGAAATTTCAACATGTACCATAAGAAAGAGCAGATGTTTTATCACAGTAGCAATTTGATTGCCACACCCAGCAAGGCTTTTCTCATTTCATTTGATAACCAATCCGATTTCTATACTTCATATGCCATCATAGAAAAAGTTCACAGGTCCCTACAAAGTTTTCATTCAACTACATTCACTCTCTTACATTCAGATTCTGATAGCATCCGAAGCATAAACCCTGGTAGTGGGTCCTTCTGCTGCATTCCTGCAGAGTGAAAATGAGCCTGTGATGACATTTGCGTATCAGAGTTGTCCGTTTATGTCCATCAGATGTCCAGGCAACCCTATGCGAAAGAGATGCCCCTCAACCCAATGAATCATGCACTCCTTTGTGGAGCTGAGAGCAGCACCTTTCCAGTTATCACCTAAGGGTGGTTGGGGAAAACATGAAACCAATGAACTGTGATTCACTTGATACATAGCTGTGGTTGAATGCCATCAGGAATCTGCTGAGGGAGGAATGCCTAGAGATATGGAAATGTGCATCAGCAAATAGTTTCTGACTAAAATTGTTCACTTTAAGGCATATTTTGAATTGCATCTTTGTTTCTTTTATAGTCAACATTTTCATGAAATAGCAGATTTGCAAGTAGTTTTTCATGCTAGATAATTAATTTCACCCTCATTCATTAGCAATATTATGCATGTGAGAAAGACTTTAAAGGATAAATAAAATTTTCTCGAGTGTCCAATTGGGTTAATATATTACCCATTTGGGTCAATTTCTGCCAACATTTTGAGGACCCACTCGACTATAAAAGATATCAAAATTGCAATTCACCATAGTCTATGCAGGACAGCATAGTAATGAATATAAAAGGAAAAGGTGAATTGTTTCTTTTTGTCTTGCATAATAAAACTGCATTTCAATCCACATATTGTTGCTACTCTTCTTGCAAATAATGACATGAACTGGCCTCCATTGATGGCACAAGCAAAGCCTAATCTAATAACTTGACCCAGGAAAAGTTTAGATAAGACCTTTAGCAGTTTTTCGAGGCTAAAATATTACATGCAATGAGCATAATGTGATCTCACTTTTTGTCCAATAAAACTCATTGATACTAAATTATTGTGTGAAATACTGATCTTTTTTAGTCTCATGGATTTCACAATATCAGATTTGAGTTTTTACTATATGGTAGAGAACAACAAGAGCAAATACAGTATTATATTTTCATTTCATTTAATTTTGTGAGGCAATAGTTCTCAAGAATGACAAAACTTTTGCCATATCATAAATTGAATAATGGAAAAAAAATTAAGGATTTTTACCAACTTTTGACATAGAACACTGAGATTACATTCAAACACACTGTTTGTTTATAACACAATTTAGAAGAAAAATCATTGATTCAAATGCATAATGAACCATGCCTCCATGGAGACAGCATATAGAAATAACAAAGAAGAAATGATCACTGTCAGCAGGAGGCACGTAAGCTATTTTAATTGAGCACATAAAAAACTAATAAAAGGTACTGTAAATTGAAAATATGTTCAAGCTAATAAACTGTCTTTGCTATTTTACACATACAAGTATTTCATGTCAGCAACCCAACAAAAGATTAAACTATTTTTGAGGTTTGGGGTTGAATATGCCCCAGTTTCACATAGGTTTACTGGATTTTGTGTCAATTGTTCATGTAATTGGGCTAAATTTAGTGGCTGTTGAGAAATTATTTTCAAGTATGCTTAAATTTCAGAGTTATATCACGCTTCATGGAATATGCTGCTTCGAAACAGCCTGGGAAATGTCTGGTTTTCGTGGCAACTCACAATGAAGGAGGAATCTGTCATGCTGTTGACACTCTGCACTCCCTGAAGATTTCTCCTTTAGATGGTCGGATTGTGTTCGCACAAATATATGGAATGGCTGAACAGATTTCAATGCCTTTGGGTAAGATCAGATTTTGTGATGCAGGTCATGATAGATGCCTATTCTATTTCCTCTGTGCATCATTATATTAACTTTTGTTGCATAGTGTCTACAAAACTTAACAAAACTTGTTCACATCTTCTCCAAACTAAATTATGACTGATTCAGAAAAAAAATCATTTAACTTGGTCTACGAGATATTCTAGTTAAAACATTTTTGCTGGAGAGGGTATTAGATTACGATATGGCCATGCACCAATCTAGAGTAAGACTTCGTGATCAAAAGTATCCGAGGCATCCTCCTGCTGGTCATTGTGCAACCATACATTCAGTTTTCGTCCCACTGATTTTCACCCCTCTCTCTTCAACCATCCTCCATTCCTTCTGTTTCTGCTGCAACACGGCTCAGCTGTTTTCTCACAGAACAATATCATTTGTGAATATCACACTCCATGCCACATAGTATCAGGCACCTCTTTCCATTACATTCATAACCAGATATATCTGGTTATGAATGTTTATGAATGAAACAAGTAAGGACTTATACTCAATGGTATCAGCATTACGTGGTTGAAATAATTCATCATAAATCAGAAAGCACCAGATGAACAAATGGCCATTTATAACTTTGCATTTTGAATTGAGGCTCTTGATAATATTCAACTCTTCATGAGAGTCTAGGTGGCTACCTTTTCTCCCCACGCGAAGGATTTCGTAAATAAAGTTGCTTGAATGTCCACTTTCACTGTCAATTGGTGGGCAAACAATGACAGTGTGTTCCTATTTTCAAAACACGATTCATAGTAGCAGTAGTACTTATATGCTTTTTTTAGAGTGCATCGACGACTCAGTCTTTCGTATTTCTTCATGTTCTTTTTTATAAAAGGCAATGGGTGACTTCATATTTTGGCTTAGTTAAAATGCAAATATTCACAGAGTACAAACTATTAGATAGAGATGAGAGATAAGTATAATCAGTAAGCGAGATCTCATATTTTCAGGAAGATCCCCGCTTCCTTTATGTAATGTTTTTTGTAGGGTATCTGAGTCATTCTGTAGTACGACGTCCATTCCTCCAGACATGCTACTCATACACCGTAGGTCAGAATATTTCCTGCATTCTATCAAAAGAAGTTTTATAGTTGGTGGGAAACCACACTCATTACACCTCGGCTGTATCCTTGGAATAGTGAATAGGTATGCGTGTATTAATACAATGCATGTATTAATAGGTCACAGCGCCCTAATTAGGGCGCTGTGACCTATTCTCGTACTGGTGATGACCACCTCCTCCCTTCTACTACCCCTGACAAACAGGCTTTTGTGGAGCTTTTGATCTTTCGCAGTTTATTATTGGTTATCGATTTCCATTCATGATCCCATTCCTTCAGTGATCTGTGCCTCACATAATTCCGAAGGTCTTCTGTGGTTACTGCATCTATGCCAATGCTAGGTTTACCAAGGGCCTCTTTTGCAGAATTATCAGCTGCCTCATTTCCCGGGATACCCACGTGGCTAGGGACCCATGAAACCTTAATAGAGATGCCTGGAACCTTGAGGATGCTCAAAGATTCTTGTATATCTCTGATGAGTGGGTGGATGGATTTATATTGTGAGATGGCTTTCAGGGTGCTCATTGAGTCGGAACGTAACAAACATGATACACCCTGAGTCTCAACGTCCCTAAGGGCGAGTTTAATAGCAGTCAACTCTGCAGTGTACACACTACATTCAGGTTTGAGCTTTGTTCTCACGGTTTTGTACGAGCTCACACAGGCACATGCTGACTCAGACTTGGAACTGTCCATGTAAATGGGTATTAAATCATGGCATTGGGATAGGAACTTGGATAACAAGGACCTATTTTCCTCAGGCAGTGAGTCTGACTTTGCCCAGCTTGCCAGCTTCCACCAATGTCCAGCTGAGGAATAAGCCATGCAGGAGTTTAAGCCACTCGTATCTTTTCTAAGCAGGGAACAGTAAAATAAAAACTCTCTAAAATACAGGCAAAAAAACGTTTCATAACCCATGGTTTTCTGTTAATAATGTGAGTCATTAACACTTTGAATGCTGGGCTTTAAATTAGAATCACTTCCAGAAAAACTGATGAGTGGCGAGCAATGTTGATCCAAATGAGTTTCAGGATTTACACCATTGGCACCCATAAACGTATTCACCCTTGGGGAACTATCTATTTCCGTCCAGCCATCCTGGGAGTCTGATCGAAGTGGTTTCTTCCCAGGTCTTCGCCCGCGGCCGGGAAGCCTTCCTCTTCTACTGCCATCTCTCTCTCCATTTGCTTGACATGACCCTGGGCATATATGTGTTGCCGAAGCACTGTCACTACTGTCTGTCATAGCCTCATATTCCTCTTCACTAACTACATTGGTAAAATAAAGCGCAGAACATTCAGAAAAATGGAAATCATACAAGAAGAATGCATAAAATGAACTAAGGAAACAGGAAGGCTACAGGTGCTCATCGGGATGCTACGAAAATATGACGATAAAATTGCAATTTCATACCTGAATCATTTTCACATGCAGCCAAATCAAAATCTGGATCATATCACTGTCGTCAGTATCAGTTTCCGACTCACTATCACTCCATTCACGATTAATTTCCACTAAAATTGCGTCGTGAGACAGCCTCTTCCTAGCCATTTTACGAGCCAATATGGCGACTAAAACATCAGAATCACAGATCAGCTGCATCGCATAAAATTTAGGCTTTTCATGACATCTAGCGTCGTTATAATGCACTACATGGTCCAAGAAACATCACAAAGAAAGGCCATAGATGCATGCTTACCCCTGGCTGCCGTTCAATTTATTATACACAAAGACGTCCAGGTACGTCCGTCGCATTTTTCGTAAGAATTCAGAAGACGTACAGTTACGTCCATAGCACTCAAAGTGTTAATTCATTTATGATTAATTTAAAGCGTGGGTATGATGGCATGGCTAAAATTTTACTCGCATAGCTACACATCAAAAGATCTCTATGGATGCCAAGCAGTGGTTCCCCTGTATCATACAGAAGGCTATTGATTGAAATCATTCGAAATGTACCCGTTGCTAGGCGAAGTCCAAGGTTGTGTATATTTGCTAGCGGCTTTAACCCATTAGTGCCCAAATGGTTTTTTTTTCAAAAACTACATATTTCTTTGAGTTGATTATCTGCTGGGAACTCATCTAACGGAAAAAACAAACTTTTTAATTTTTATGCAGGAGATATTTAATGCATCTTAAGTTGCTCGTGGGCACTTGGGTGAACTAAATGCGGGTTTGCAATAATAATAGGAATGAAAGAGAAAATTGTTATTAATCTGTTATATTTGTTTTTGACAACATAAATATCACATATTGAAATGAGTTAGGACATATATAATATATATAGCACAATATACAGTACATTCCGGTTAATAGGGCCACCGGTTATTTGGGGCAACCGGTTATTTGGGGCAACCGGTTATTTGGGGCAACCGGTTATTTGGGGCAGCCGCTTATTCGGGACAAATCATCAAGAACAGAACCCAATTGAAGGAAGTCCCTGAATTTTCTATGGTTAATTGGGACAGGAAGCCGCTTAATCAGGCCATGCATCGGTTGGTTTTTCCTCCTACTTCTTTGAAGAAATACAAGTTTTTAAGCTCTTGTAAATAATTTGGTACATTTTCCCTATACATTTGAACCAATGAGGGAATCTATTCCCACCTTCACTGTCTCATTTACTGTCGCTAAACGAAGTCAATCATGAAAGCACTTTCAATTAATGCTTCACTGTTTGTACATTCCCCTTCGTCCTCAGGTAGTCCAGCTAGAAGGGGATATGGGTTTTGTGGTCATGGAGCTGCATAAAATGTAGATACACAACCTGGCTTAATAAGCGGAGTACATATATCATTTAGGTGAAGGTTAGGCTGTAGGCGATGTGTCATGAGATAAAATGTTTACTTATATACGTATACTAAGGTGCTTTACTTCTAAGGCGCGAAAACTTTAGCGGAGTTACCCGCTGAATTTCACGATAGCAAGGTAGTTAAAGTTTTTGTAGACAGATCGCAATCTTTGAATTTGATTTATCACTGGCTGAAAAACTTACAATACTGGACCGAATTAAGGAGAATCCACATTAAACCAGTCATTGTCGTTTGGCATAGATAACAGGAGTGCCAAAATCAGCGATAGCCCAATTAATACAGCAACAGGATAAACTTAGAGAAGATTGGAGCAGTAAAGGGAAAATAGGAGTTTCCCAAAAATGCTAATGCCAAGTTAAGGATCCTGATGTCGTTGACGATCTTAATCAATGGTTTTCCATTGTTAGTGGACGAAGAGTTAGTGTCAGTGGACCTATGTTAAAAAAGAAGTCGGAGGAGTTAGCTTTGAAGCTTTTCCATACTGATTTAAAGTCAACAGATGGTTTTCTATCTAGATGGAAGTGTAGAAACGAAATAAAGTTCAAAAATGCTCATGGAAAAAAAACTTGCTGATTTTGCAAGTGCAGAGGAATGGAGATGTTGGAGGCTACCCACCCTACTTCAGGAATTCTGTGCAGATGACGTGTACAACGCCGATGAAACCGGCCTGTATTACCGAGCCACACCTAATGGCTCTCTTTGCTACAGTTGGATGGAATTAAGATGGAACTAAGTGGGTATAAAAAAGCGATGGAACGTATTACTGTTTTGTGCTGCTCAACACATCGGGAAGTGATAAAAGGAAACTTTTGGTGATTGGAAAAAGTGCTAACCCTCGCTGCTTTAAGGGGTTACGAATTAACAGCTTACTAGTGGAATATTACACCAATATAAATGCGTGGATGACTGAAGGCCTCTTCAGTCATTGGTTAAGCAGTTGGGATAAGGAACAAGCGCGGAAATCGAGGAAAGTGATTCTTGTTCTGGATAATTGTACGGCAAACCCTAACTGCTCCAACATCTTAAAAAACATTCAGTTTGAATTTTTACCAGCATCACAACATCTCTTGTCCAACCAATGGACATGGGGATCATCGAAAATTTGAAAACAAAATACCGCGCAAAATTCATTGATCACATTTTAACATCAATAGAAGATAATCTTCAGACATAGTCTTCAGCTGCCAAGGAAGTGAGCTCAAAGGTGAGCGTCCTGCAAGCAGTAACGTTTTTGGTAGATAGCTGGCGAGAAGTCACCAGTAAAAGGATTAGAAATTGTTTTATTCAGTGTGGTTTTAAGCACTCAAGTGCAGAAATATCGGAAGAACTTGAAAGTGAAAATGAATCTGTTTCCGAGCTGCGTCAAGTTAAGAACTTAGAGGAGTTTGAAAGGATCGATTCCAATGTGGACTGTTATGACAACAATGATAGCAGCGAAGATGATATAGTGAGGGCTATACTAGCTAAACAACAAAGTTTGGTTGAAGACGAGGAGAGTGATGGAGATGAAGACGTATCTAAATGTAGCCGAGTGACTTCTGCAGATGCCAGGAAGTTTATTGACGGGTTACGACACTACTTCATGCAAGAGAGCAACGAAGGAAGTCCGATGCATCATTAGATGCCTGTGCCACCTTTGTATGCGCGACGAGGATGAAAAGAATGAAGCAAAACACCTTGGACAAATTCCTTTAATGAGGAGCTACACATTAAATAAATAGTTAGTCCTCCCTGGTTTCTATGCAAATTTAGCTTTAGATCATCAGTTATTCTTATCTCACATTCCATCGAAAATTCTATATCTAATCACAAATCCTTCTTTTGCAGGATTTGGTACAGCAAATTTATCCTAAGTAGATCGATGCCAAGAGATTTTTTATGACATAAGGTTCCCCAAAATGTTTATTATGTAGGTTTTCTTATCAGTTTATTGTTTAAATACTATGTAATTAAACATTTTGCATTTTAATTGTCATTTAGCTTTCTGACTTTCATTTCAACGTTTATTTAAACATATTTATGGGATACTTCGGATAAACGGGGCAGCCGCTTAATTGGGGCAAGGTACACCGGTCCCGATGTGTCCCAATTAACCGGAATCTACTGTATTTACATTTACATAAATTTTACAAGGGAATATCAGCAAATGCACAACAATGTATTTTCTCATTTCTCATGAAATTCCAGAAAACATTCTGGGCGCAATGAGATATTACATTTTTTGCAAAGATACACGGTTCTTTTTTTGCAATGTACGCAAACTTTGTATTTTGATACCCCTTTTATTATAATATGGTCCATTTGGTCTTTCCTTATTTCTTCACTCCCTGTTGCCGAGTGTTTGAAACCACGCCCCGCAGATCGAGATCCAAAATGCTTCATCAAGTAGAGAGCGCATTCTCTTCAAAACTGCAAATAATCAATAGTACTCCCCACATGTCTGTGCAGTAACCAACCCTGAACACAGGAAATATCAACTTCCCAAGCAAAAAATGGCCACCACCACTTTTTTGTTCTGACATTTACTCTGTACATGGCCAAAAATTGATCACATAGGTCTACACCTCCCACGAATTTATTATATTCTGAAATTGGTAAAGGTATGGGTACGATCAGATTCTTCTTTTCTTTTCTTGAGTAGCGGTTGATCACCTTGTTCCCACCCCTAATGCAATTGGTCATAACAGTCACAACTGCATTGTCGTTCCAGCGAGTAACTAGTAAATCGCCATTGGTTACTTCTTTGATCGTTCCTCTGGCTTTTTTTTTAAACACGTTTTTTTCTGTTATCCCATAAGCACCATAATTGACTCGATTCTCACGTAGTGTGCCTGTCCCTCCTATTTCCATTTCTTGTAACCTATACAGCAACTTTTCTGAAGTGAAGAGGTTATCAAAGTACAACCTAGAGCCCTTTTCCAGTTGGCTCTTATCCAATAAGCCAAGTACTACATCGCCACCTTGTCCAAGATCTGTCTTTGTAATTCTAGTGCATGATCCGCCATAGGGCTCTGCGTGAACCATACGGCCATTTGATTCAGCTAGGCACCATAGCTTGTACCCAAACCGAATAGGTTTGCCTTTTATGAATTGTTTTGCGCCATGCTTGCCATAATAAGGAATAATGGTTTCATCTACACAACAGTTCATCCTGAGAGGTAAAAGCTTAAAATTTCTGTTTAAAAATTCAAATATTGGGCGTATTTTATACAGCCTATCGTATGTATCAAGCTTTGAGTTGTCCTCCAAGTGCAAGTAACGGAGAATATCGTCAAATCTATTTCTCCTCATCGTGTTTCTGACAATAGTCACATTGCAATCATCATCTGTGTTCCAAAAGAGATGTTTTCTGGGCAAAGAATGGTATCCAGAAAGTAACAGTATGCCAATAAATGCAAATATCTCATCATTAACTACAGTGAGTCCATGGTTTCCTCACATGCTCGCATAAAGGTTGGTTTGATCCATTATATGTTGCACAAAATCATCAGAAAAGAAAACTCTAAATGAATCATAGGGAGACTGATTGCTTGAGAATCTACTAGGAGTTTGAGGGGGGACAAACTCTGTTATTTTTAAATGCAACTGAGATAAATCGGCTGACCATTTTCTGGTAGAGTATCTACACTTGCGTTTTTTGGTGGACCGCACGCTTCCTTTAGATGTTGACGGTTGCTCTTGTTGCGGCTCTTCAACCTGATTTTCCTTCGAATGAAGCTCTCCTTCTGAATCCAAGATACGCCGTGGGAGATGTGTAGGATCACCAGTCACCTCCTCATCTGATGCGTCGGAATCTTCATCCGTAATGGCATCGGCACATTCCTCCGGTCTGCTTATTATTATTGTCTGAGGTCCGTGTTCGTCGTCCTTTTCCTCTAACATGTTTATAATATCATTTACGGAGAAGTGTTTTCGAGACCTGAAAATTTATGATTTTGGTTAACTTTAACATGAAAACTGATAGGTTTTAACCATGAAATTAGTTCAACATTCAGCTTGAACTCATTCTTGAAAATTAATAACTGATTGAGCAAACTTACATTTTGAAGTCTTCATTACAACAGCTCAATTTGAATCACGAAAAACCTAGAAAAAATAATAATAAAAGTAGCTCATAAAAACAACAGGTTATAAATATATGAAAAAAATCAACACAGGATAGCATTATTTATTGATAATAAATACCTTTTACAAATTGCTGAATGCGAGTGATGACTAAAAACCAGGTGTAGGAGTGCTGTCTTTCAAGGTGTAGGAGTGCTGTTCAGTGGCGAAGCTGAAGGGTAGTCTGGGAGCCTGAGAATACCCAAAATGATTACAGTAAAACATATACTATTTTTTCAGCTCTGTCATGCATTTTATGTTGCCGAGAAAGCATAGGAAAAATAAATATAGCCTATATGTCTGCACATTGCGTTGCGTTGAAGTGGTTTGGATGTTTTGGAGGCTTGGGAGTCTGGCTGCTGGTAGACTCCAATTGGCCGGATGGCGCATGCGCATACGCTTATTCGCAGCCGGATGCTTGCATCTGAAACTGCGTGATTCTTGCGCGCTGAGAGCCTAGACACTCGCGCCTAGTTCTTGCGCCCTTCCGAGTCTCAGCGAATGATCAAGAGATGGCGAGACGGAGGAAAATTAAGAGAGACTGATTCTGTATGAAACAGTTTCGCTGCATGTGAATTTTTTCTTCGTTTAGTGGTTGGAAAATAACAAGTCAACCTACGGCTTAAGAACTGAACAACAACAACCAGGATGGACTAGACACGTTTCACTAATTTAGAAGGCTCGCTTTTGAAATAATTGACACCTTCGTTGTCCACAAGACCTAAATAACTTCTATTTTGCAGAATTACTAGATGAAGATCCTGCATAAAATACATCATTTCCGTCAGCGAAATTGGGTAGCCTAATAAAATTCACTCATTATTTAACAGTGAACAGCTAAAAAATGATCTCATTAATGTCTATTCCAACAAGAGTAAACACTTTCCGCCACATTTGTATATTTTTTGGACAATGGCCTCGATAAAGTAGGTATATCAAGAAACGGTGGGAATCATAAGACTGATTCAGACATTTCCTGTATCAACTGTATTGTCCGAAAGAAGTATGAGTACGTTGAAGACAGAGGACACATTTTTAAGAAACTTCATGACGGACTCCAGTCTAAGCAATTTAAGCACCCTGGTGGTTGAAAAGGCTTTACTGAACAACCACTCGAGCGACGAAAGTTTCAAGGAACGTGTCATCGACACCTTTGCCCAAAGGAAAACCCGCAGACTCTATATGATCAACGGAAAACATTACGGCAAATTACTTAGCCCCTCAAGTGCTGACCTCTGTGCATGGTTGGGTGCCGGAAAATTTATTTCAAATTAACAGTGGGGCGAGAGGTAAAAAAGTGAACTAGCATCTAGCGTTCTCTTCGTATGCAATGCATGTTAAAAAAAACTAATTTTAAAAACCCACCAGAACAGTGGGTTATAACCCATTTAAATAGCCCGGTACACAACGTGTTAAGTCGACTGATTTTTGTCGACTGGAATATTTGAGTCTCTGAAGCAGCAAATTAAGGGGCCGATGAGGTAGAATACCCACTTCGAATACCTTAGCTTCGCCACTGGTGCTGTTATCGGAAGGACACAAAAATTAGTACCCTTGAGTGCCCACGAGCAACTTAAGTTGCATCGAAAGTTTGACGATCAATAAAAAATTTGTTTTTCCGAAATTTCTTTAAATATTTTTCAGAGAAAGACTTACATATTTACTTACCATTCTGGAATATTCAAAGCAAATATGTGTTCCTCAGAGCAGACGGTATAACCTTCCGAGCACCACTGAGTCTAAAGCCGAACTGGCGGCGGAGGGCCCTTACAGGGTCGGAGAGGTAAAGTACCGTTACCTCTTTGCCTGGACGCTTTCTAAAAATAACCCTGTAAGGAGGAAGGACAACCCTGGAAAACAGCACTTTCCTAAATATTTGCGAGCTTTCTGGAAGGAAGAGGAAATTTTTGTTCTCGATGCAACTTAAGTTGCTCGTGGGCTTTAATGGGTTAAGCATGATGCCTGGGTAACAAGGAGAGTCATCCACCAAGATACATGCAATATTTCCAGTAATTTTCAGTCCCTATCCTGGTAGTGTCCATATTCAGTAAGAATGTGATTTACACTCTCAACTTTTATAGCAGCGATTGCATTTAGGGGGCTCCTTCTTATCAGTGAATAGATAGGAGTGGGTTAGGGCACAGTACCCTATTCTAAGCCGAGCGATAGATACTTCCCCTAGACGAATCATTCTAACATTTGAAGACCATGGTTTTACTTATGGTTTTATTTCCCACAGCTTTTTTTTATTTTTGTCATAGTTCACCAGGATAATTCAGTATCATATTATTATAGAACATATCTTGAGTCATGAGTGGTTTCATGTAAAGATGAGTTACAATGAGACATTGAGGAAGATAATAAAATAATAGGAGGTTAAAAAAGAAGAATCTGTTTATTTGGCAGAAGAGAATGAGGATGGGCACACTCATGCCCAAGATTACAGACAAATGGCTGGAATTTGGTGATTTCCCTTTGGATGGGGATAATTATGGATTACAACAAGTGTAAAATAGAAGAGTACATTGTAGACAAAAATTCATATGATCGTCAAACCATACAGCTTGATGCACTCAATACTTTGTGGCATAACGCTGAGGAAATTCAGTTAAATAAAGAAAAAAACCAACTAAGTATTCCTATTTCCACTGAACATGTAATACGCATGACTAGTATCACCACACACATGGTACCTGAAGATGATGGCTATGCATTGACGCTAGTCATACCTAATGGTTTTAAGTGGAAACAGTCTTATTTGGTTTGATTCTTTATGTGATATACAACTTGACTTCAACTGGGCACGTCCCATGTCTCAAAACCAGGACTTCCAATCAGCCAGCCCAATCCCCAACCCTCTGAGCTAATTTGGTTTAGTGAGGGGATGAGTTTTGGGAGATCAACCTGTTCATATAAGAGTTGGCAATGCATTCATTTAAACTGAACCTGATTTCTCACTGTGATAGAAAAAATATTGAAGTGCATACTGTATTAAGGATGTTTAAATTTGAAGCCAATAGTAGCCATTATTGATATTAAATTTTAGTGCTCAATCATGATTGCTTTTTCATTCTGGTTTCAGCTAGGGGAGGATATATAGTCTACAAATCAGTGCCAGTGGGGGGTTTGTCCCAGGTTCTCCCGTACCTGGCTCGGAGAGCAGCAGAAAACAGGTCTGTGCTCCTTGGGGCAAGAAAGGAGAGGGACCTGCTTCAAAGTGAACTGCTCTGGAGGCTCAGGGGCTGATCCTGCTGCAAGATGCTTGCACACTGAGTGCATTAATTTCTCACGTTCAGGCAAGCAATATTGATTCTGAATAAAAGCTGAATGAGCAATGGTCATTGAAAATTTCAGAATTGATGGTATTTAGCAATACATTTGTACTTCCTAATCATTATTCAAAACTGGCCAAATTTCTACATCACATGTGAAGAGTACGATAAGTTTTGGAATTTAAATCCATCACGTCATTCTCTGTGCTTTTCTGAATCTGAACTCTACCTCATTCATGAGAAAGCCTCACAAATTCATCATTGAAAAACTCTTGAGCTTAAGAAATATTGTTACTTAAAGCAGTATAAGCATAAAATGTTTCAGGGGAAAAATATTCCTTCAACACACATAAACATTAGGAAACTGTTGTCATTATCTGATTTTTTTAATTTTGTTGGAAGCAGGGGATAATCATAATGGTGTGATTAAACATTTTCTTGTCTATCAATATACACTAGGCTCATTAGAAAAAGATATCATAGCGGATGAAAATTATTCCATGAGCAAAAGTATTGTTACTCTAAACATTTTCTCAGATTTTGTCTCTCATTTGAGGGGGAAACAATTTTATATTGATTAAAAAAACAGACAATAACGAAATTGATGTTGATCTTTGTTATGTATTGATTTATGTTCTATATGCAATATATGTATTGCCGTTACGCTGTCCGCCATGATGGGTTTATTTTCGTTTGTCTTTTGTTTCACTGTACTTGTGGGAGATCGGGGTGTTCTCGCTCTCTCTTGTCCTGACCGTCATGGGGTGCAGACGTGCGGCGTGTGCAGCTATAATTGTAACCGTGTGAGAGTGGAATAAATGTTGTTTCCGCAATGGCTGGTAGTTTAAAGAGAAATGGACTCAACAAATGGCGACGAGGATGGGATGCAATCTACGGCTACCAGCTGGACGAATATTCATAAGTTAAGTTTTTTTTATTAAGTTCTCACACGTGGTTCAAACAGTTGCCTGACTGGCGTTAAGACTTGTTTAGTTATTCCTTCACGCTCAAGTGCCTCACCCACTCCATTATGCCTGTTTGGTGTTCAGTGGTTTATTATTATTCGTATTCTTGTGCGTTATTTGCCTGTTCGGTGAAACTTCATGCCTGTGCCACTTCGCACGCTATAAATCTACCCCGTCGCATTGGAACGCTAAACTAATATCGTGTGGCGGGTTCGAGTGCCTTAATTTATTCAAAGTGTTTATTCCTTTGGGCATTGGTATTAAATTTCCGCATGATGCCGTTAGATACAGTCGGTGTTGGTACAGACCCGTTGGCTGCTTCCGGCGGCACGCTACTCGGCATGGTCCCGCAGTTTTCCGGGAATGCCCCTGATTTCGAAGATTTTAAAGAGAGACTACATATTTCGAGGCCAATTGTATTACGTCGTCAACTCAAAAAAGAGCGGTGTTTTTGTCCTGCACCGGCTCGTATACTTATACTTTTGTGAAAAAGCTCTGTGCACCTGATAAACCCTCAGAAAAAACATTCGAAGAGATTCTCGAGTTGCTGTCTCGCCATTTCATTCCGACGACATGTGTGTGGGTAGAACGGGAGAAGTTCGATGCTCGAATGCAAAAACCCGACGAAACATTTAAAGACTTCATCGCGGACTTGAGGCAGTTAGCCGACAATTGCAAGTTCCAAGACTTAGACCAAGCGCTCTTGCGCCAAGTGCTTCGCGGAATGAAAAATTTAGCCGTTAAGGAACAGTTATTTTCATTAAAGTTTGAGGATCTTAACCTAAGAATAGCGGTCGATCGGGCCATGGCGGCAGAACAGGCGAGGAAACACGTTTCACAACTACATGCTCAACAGAACGTCAGCTTTCGTCAAAACGACGAGATAGGAGTGAATGCTGTCCACCACCAGATGCCATCGTTCCAGAGAGGACGTCAAGAGAGAAACGAACGCCCTCCGCGACTACAGGCGACTAACCACTCCCACGACAGACGCCTACCACAAAATGGACATCCGCGGGAAGGTGCGAGTATGGGCTGCTATCGCTGCGGCGCAGATGCTCCACATCCCAACTGCTCAGCGAGAAATGCCACTTGCCATTTCTGTCACAAGGTGGGACATTTGGCCAAGGTCTGCCTTGCCAAGCAGCGCCGGTTGGCCCAGGGAAGGAGTCAGGATCTTCATGCAGACCCTAGGCGACATCGCAGAGGCATCCCAGCGGCGGCAGCAGCAATCCATTCCATCATGGAGCCATCCGATCCAGGTGAAGATAGTTGTGGAGGTAATCTGAATTCGTTCCTATTTTTTACTCGGTCCCCGGCAGCACCACCCCCCATACGGATTGTTGTCAAGATAGAGGGTATTCCTCTGACCATGGAAGTGGACAGTGGTGCTGGCCACACCATCATCGGAAATCATGTGTTTCAGTCGCACTTTAGTTTTTTAAAATTAGAGCCATGCTCAATCAAACTGACAACGTGGTCCAATCAGCACCTTAATGTGTTAGGCCAGTGTTTTGTGAATGCTGAGTACCGGGGGAATGTGGCCAAGTTAATGCTGTTGGTGGCTACGGGTCCTGGACCATCGTTATTGGGCCGATCTTGGTTTAACTCCTTGCACATTGGGGTGGAAGGGGTGAATTTGTGTTCCTCCGTGAATAATGTACCCCCTGAAATCGGTGATTTCCTAAAGGTGTTTTCCCCTGGGTTGGGGAAGTTCAAGGGTCCTCCAGCCCATATTCATTTAAAGCACGGAACTACTCCTGTGTTCCGTAAGGCACGACCAGTCCCCTATGCTCTTATTGACAAGGTATCTATGGAAATTGATCGCCTTGTAATGGAAGTAATTTTAGTGCCGGTCAAGGTGTCAGAGTGGGCAACACCTACCGTTAATGTGCAGAAGAGGGACGGCACCATTAGAATCTGTGGGGATTATTCATCAACTGTAAACCCTAACTGCTTGAGAGACATTTACCCATTGCCTACCATAGACGAAGTGCTTGCTAAACTATCTGGTGGGAAATATTTTGCGAAACTTGATATGTCTTTGGCCTTTCTGCAGCTGACTGTGGACGATGCAACTTCCAAGGTACTGACCTTGAATACACACAAAGGGTTATTTGAGGTACGCCGCCTAAGTCAGGGTCTAAGTGCAGCACCAGGAATTTTCCAGAGGACAATGGAATCTCTTCTGGTGGGATTGGATGGAGTGCTGGTATACCTGGATGATATCTTAGTCCAGGCCCCTTCCCGAGAGCTGCTGTGGTCCAGGGTACGAGGTGTTCTATCACGCCTTGATTCTACAGGTTTGCGTCTTCATTCTGATAAGTGTTTGTTTGCTGTCAGTGAAATTGATTTTGTTGGATACAATATCAGTGCGAATGGTATTTCTCCAACTGTACATAAGATACAAGCCATAATGAATGCCCCCAAGCCACGTGATGTGGACAGCCTAAGAGTGTATTTAGGATTTGTGAATTATTATGACAGGTTCTTCCCTAACAAGGCTGCCAGATTTCATCTCCTCTATGACCTCCTTAAACAAGGTGTTGAATGGGAATGGACTGTGGCTCATGATAATGCTATTGACTATGTGAAGCAGGTGGTGAAGGATGCTGTGTTAGTGCATTTCGACCCAACTTTACCGGTGATTCTTGCATGTGATGCATCTCCTCATGGGGTTGGTGCAGTGCTCTCACATGCAATGCCAGATGGCTCAGAGCGTCCAATTGATTTTGGTTCGCGTACGCTAAAACCAGCAGAAAGGAACTATTCCCATGTGGACAAGGAAGCGCTGGCTGTTATCTTTGGGGTACAAAAGTTTTATATGTATCTCTGGGGACGGTCTTTTACTATTTCCACAGACAGTAAACCAGTAGTGAGCATTTTCAATTGTCACCGGAAGCAACTGCCTGATGTGTTGTCACCTCGAGTTCTTCGTTGGTGTCTCTATCTCGCCAATTTTGACTATTCAATCCAATATAAAAAAGGGTCTGATCACTGCAATGCTGATTTTTTTAGCAGGATGCCAATTACTGTAGATGCTGACGAGGACGACTCCTTTCCTGAACCAGCAGGAGTCCTACTGTTGGAAGAAGCTCCTTCCTTGTCTCCATTGACCTGTCTCCATTGCAGAACACACAAGGAGTGATCCTATCCTGTCCCAAGTCCTCCTGTGTGTGCTCCAAGGTCAACAGTCCTCCACGGATCCCGAAGTGCGGAAGTACCTTAGAGGGCCCGTGGGTTCACTGTCAGTCATGGGTGGATGTGTTCTACGCGGTTGCAGGGTTGTGATACCTGACCAGTTGCAGCGTCATGTCCTCCAGCTCCTCCATAAGGCACACCAAGGGATTGTGCGAACTAAGATGCTCGCTCGGAGCTATGCATGGTGGCCAAGTATCGATCAGGATATTGAATTAATGGTTAAATCTTGTGAAAATTGTGCTCTGGCACAGAACAGTCCATCCAAGGCACAGAATATTCCATGGGATATCCCAATTAAGCCATGGACTCGCTTGCATTTAGATTTTGCCGGCCCCTTTCATGGTCACACACTCGTAATTTTGGTTGATGCAGACACAGTCGAATCTGGCCCTGGCAGGGAAGAAGCTCCACGCAGTAGTAGACCCAAGCGAACCATCAGGCCCCCATCCCATCTCAGGGATTTTCAACTTAATACATAGGGGGGGGGGATGATGGATCCTTTGATGCTCGTGACAATGTGACTATTTTGATGCTTGTGATTGACTTAATGTGATTTTATTTTGATGCTTGTGACTTAATGTGACACTATTTTGATGCTGTGATATTTACTTGGATGCTCTTGGTGTTATTTTTGATGTGAACTAGTGCTATAATATTATTCTCATGTGAATGTCTCTTCATTTTGATGATCGTGATTTAACCTTGTGCTCTTGTTATTTTTTTATTGTGCTTTTGATATGAACTACTTGATATACTGGGGTGATCTTAATTAAAAAGGGGGAGGATGTCATGTATTGATTTATGTTCTATATGCAATATATGTATTGCCGTTACGCTGTCCGCCATGATGGGTTTATTTTCGTTTGTCTTTTGTTTCACTGTACTTGTGGGAGATCGGGATGTTCTCGCTCTCTCTTGTCCTGACCGTCATGGGGTGCAGACGTGCGGCGTGTGCAGCTATAATTGTAACCGTGTGAGTGTGGAATAAATGTTGTTTCCGCAATGGCTGGTAGTTTAAAGAGAAATGGACTCAACAATCTTCAACCATGCGAAGAAGAAACGGAGGAAGTAGGGGCAGGATAAAGTCAAGATAACAGCGAAGAAATGAAAATGACATGGTTTTTTTCCACCTAAATAAATGTGATTCTAAATTGCCCTATGATAATATGTAAACACCTATGATAATTTCAGATGTGTATGGTTGACTCAAATTCCATTTCCTTTCTGTAGTGTATTGGCACCATTTGGTTTAGGTGTTTTGAATTTATATTCATGTTTCATTTGTTCTGTGTTTTTTATGCACCACAGCACACTTCCTTTTTGGCGCTCAGCAAGTGCACCTCGCTTCTGGTTCTGGTTGTCTGATCAAGCTGCAGCATATCACGAGCCATCCCGCTTGATTAACACTAATTAAATGCAGTTAACATCAGCTCTCCTTTCAATTCCCGTAAAACAACAGTGGCGATGAGGATGGGATCTGACAAGCTGTGTTAAGTTCGCTGAAATTACGTCGGTGGCCTTACTCGGTGCTACGAGTCTCTCCACGCCACGCCGTTCTGTGCATTGCATCAAGTGAGGAACTCAATGAATATGATGTGTGTTTCATCTCTCGTGATACGTTTACGATTTAGCTCTGTGTTGGAAGAGTTTCAGTGAATATTTGAGGAAGATTTGAGACTTCTTAATTTGGTCAGAGATAAGAAAATGTCGGGTTGTATACATCTCGAGTGACCAAGGGGGAGATATCTCTACTTTTGGTCACTCATCAACACAAACCACTTGGGAGGGGACCCAAGAGATGCTGGGCCCCCGCTACCATTTTACATCTAGAGGGGGGGGAGAGGGCCTTCTTCCCTTTCCACTTTTTTATATCGCCCCTCAAGCGGGGAATCGTAGAACTAAACTAAAAACCGTTACATCTGAGATTGGTCGCAGGTATAGAGCAGCCCTTAATCTCTCGCCCAGGAAATTCCTCCGCCTTCGATGACGTCAATTCGCCAGTCCCTTTCCTATTGTTGTTTCGTCGCTAACTGAAGTTCGTGAAACCAATTTCCAAGTCTCTTTTATCATTGATGATGTGTTCCCAAAGTTAAGCACAGTTAAGCAAAAGAGTGGTTTTAACAGACCTAATAGTTTTTTAACTGATCAAATTCCTCCCACAGCGTCACCCTCAACTTAAATAGGAAGATTTTCGTAGAAAACTGAATTCGGGTGTGATTTTGGAAATTTGGTTCTGTTTGAGACCCTGTATCTCGGTAACGGCCACAAAACATGACCAACTGCATGTCATTCCTTGATTGCCAATCAATTGTATGTTTACCAAATTTCATGATTCTATCTTAAAAAAAAGCCATTTTGGAATTTTGTCCAGAAATTTTCAATTTCAGCCACTGTGAGGCGGTAGGAAAGAGTAAATAAGGTTTTGGAAGGAAAGATCTCTCCGGATAGGCTATGGGACTAGAAGGCTGGAGGAAGGTTCTCCGTGAGAGTTCCGCTCTGCCTTTTCGCTACGTAACTTCCAGCCTGTGCCCACCCTCCCTGCATCTGGAAGAGTGTTTTCATCAGCAGGCAATGTCATTACCAACAGAAGAACCAGGCTCTCGCCTGAAAATGCTGAAACACTATTGTTTTTACTCCAATATTTAAAAAGCTTGGGTGTTGAATGGACTTCTAGAAGACAGGAATGCTGTTGTTTTTTAAGTGTTAAAAATCACAGTTTTTCATTTCCAAATACGTTTTACACGAACGACTTCTGGTAACACTTTGTATGCTAAGTTTCTTTCATCCCCTGTGTTTTAAGTGTAAAAAAATTAGGTTTAAGTGTTTTTACTTCTGACAAAGTTACTAATAATTTATATATTGTGCAATTAATAGTAAATAACTAGGAATAAATCATGACTCTTACAAGACAAATATTAATGGATAATGATAATTGTTACTAGCTTTCACCATCTACCATTTTATTCTTTTAAGACTGAGATGTTGGTTTCTCTAATCTTTTTTAATCCAAAGAGTTGAATATTTATGCAAACAAAATATTTGCTATGTTTATTTGTTTTTTTATTTTAAAAATTTCAATGTTGGGCCATTCAGTTTAATAGCAGCCTATCTCATATTGAGTGAACTGGAAGAACAGTTTTGGGGTGTATTTACTAGTACAGGAAATACAGTAAGATGCTTGTTTTATCCCTTAATTCATTTTCCAAGTTACTATTGTATTTATTTGTGCTATTATTCAAGTCAATTGTTTTTAGATATTTGAATTTATGTTTTGAGTTAATACAGTTTAACTTTAGTCCACCATGTAGGCCTAGATTGTTTCTTTTCCTTTTACTGGCCTTCATATACATATTTTTTGACATTTCTGTGCAAGCTTCTGGAAAAAATTTGGGTTTAATTATAGGATGCGACCCGACCTGAGAGCCGACCCGACCAAGTTTTTAAAAGAACTCTCTCTCCCTGGCCTCTACAAATTGTCTTTAGGAGCGGATTATAGCTTTTTTCGTTGTTTCTGTGGTTTTCTGCTGTTGCATCTAGAGTTTCTATATGTACCAGTGTTAAATTTGTGAAAGATCTCCTTATTTTGGCCGAGTTTTGGCTGTTTGTGAATTTTGCCCTTGCGGCACAAGGCAGCGGAACCTTCTATTGTCCCCAGTGCCCAAAGTTCCCCTCATTGGTTTCCTGGATGAGAGGGTTTTCCTTTCTTTATGCTTCAGCTACAAGCCAGTGCAATTTATTTTCCAATGCGTTAATTATTTTGGGTTCTATGGTGACTTGTGCCTTTTCTGCCATGTCCCTCGTTTATTACTCATTAATTTCGTAATTTCGCATTGTTTCTCCCAAATACGAGTGTTTTTGTTCTCAGTTCTACTCAGGCTACGTTGTGGTTTCTTTATTTTGCCTCTCAAGTGGTTTTTTACTTGGTTTTTTGTGGACGGTCATTTTGTCAACTGCTGATATGTCGTTAGTTTTCTTTCATGTCACTTTTTGGCGCCTAAGGTGCTTTCTGGGCAAGAATCAGGTGCAGCCCTAGCTCCGATTTAGTTTTTTTGTTTATCCTGTGCAAATCCTTATTAATGGAGCTACAAGTGTTTTTTCCAGGCCACTTACGAGAGTGAGCAATCGTCATTTGTTTTATCTGGAGTGTGTCCCTCATTAGGGTCATCTTTGACTCTGGGTTCCTTAACTTAATGATCAGGCCAGTGTTCCTGTGAAAACCACGTCTCTGTGTGCGGTTTGAGGCCCATGCAATCAATTTTTAAAAATTGACAGAGTTCCTCGTAACCTTTTTCCGAAATTCACTTTTTTTCTTCCCACCATAAAAAAATCGACGGCAGTGAGTTCCTTTTCCCCTTGGGAGTATATTAGCGTAAACCGGGTCACCCCACCATCGACAGGGCCCAAGTTACCGATTTTTAAATATTTAACAAGATTCATCAATCGTCGTACTTGAACCCTATTATTAACATTCACCTTACCCTTTCCCACATTTTTATATCCACCCCTTTTTAACTTTTCAAAGAACTTTACTGTTGTTCATTTTTATTTTTCACTTTAATCACTGCCTATAATATTAGTAAATTGCATTTTTTAAATCATTAATTTATACGTTCTTAACCAAATTAGTTTCACCTAATTTCAATTTTTGTACGTTATTTTCTCCATTACAACTTCTGTTCTTTGGTCCACCTAAGTGGCTTAAAAATTTCTTTCGTTTACAACAATTTTAGTCATCAAACCAAGTGATTCTTTAAGTCCTAATTTTTTTGGTCTTTCACTTAATTTATTCTCTTTTTTTATACAGGACTCCGGAGTTTCCAGCTGGTGTTCCTGCTGGGCAGCGTGATGGGGAACTCAGATAACGGAGCATCAAAGTCATCAACCTGAGAAAAAAATACCCATGATACACTAAACATCTGATGTGTTATATCTGAGCCCAGAGCCTATTGTTATTAAAAAACTTTACCATAATGGAAACATACTCTGTACATGCACACAACTATGTACCTATTTGAACCCTGGGCGGGGAGAAGAGAGGAAAAGATTGACCTATCCTGCCCAGGTTAAATAAAAACAAAGTCAAATCAAGTCTCCGTCTCCCACAAACAATTAATCTGTGATATATGAACCTAAAATGCTATTGTTTTTAAAAGAACTCTCACTCTCTCTGGCCTCTACAAATCGTCTATAGGAGCGTATGATAGCTTTTTTCACTCTTTCTGTGGTTCCCTGCTGTTGCAGCTAAGGTTTCTCTACGTACCAGTGCAAAAATTGTGAAAGAACTCCTTATTTTGGCTGAATTCCAGCTTTTTCGCCAGACGTTTTTAACAGAGACCAGACCTTTTTGCAGATGTTTAACAGACGAACTGGGGCAACTCAAACCCTCGCCATATGCGTTTTAAGATTTTAATCTCCGACTTGGGCACTGACCTTCCGGAGGTGTGTCCATTAGAAAATTTTAAGCTTCCTAGGAGTAGTAGGTTTGGGATTACGGGTGCGTCGACGACTAATTTCATTAGCACCCCGCACAATCTAATTGGATCATAATACAAGTAGAAGTTGTTTAAGGAGTTTCGGCCACTTAGGACATTTTGCACCTTCTACGCCTTATGTATTTTTCGTTACATCATATAATTTTAATATGTCCTGAATTAAATATTATAATTTATGATTTTTTTAATATAGCAGTATTGTATCCATAATTATCATTTTAAATAAGGTGATAAAATTTAATTTCCTTAAGGAAATTAATTATTCTGTCCGCCTTGGTTTCGTCATCAGATAAAATATTGTTTACGTCCACATGAATATGAAATTTTTATGGGTGCTCTTGTATTTTCTACATAGGATATGCCTTACTGTTAGAAGGGACCCAAAGTGTTTGCACAGTGGGTGCTCTTTCTGTTGTGTGAAGAGAAATTTGTGGGTAAGAGCTGTGTGTCCAATTCGCAACCGGGACATTATGACTTCTTCCCTTCTATTTTTCCGGATGGCTTTTAGCCAAGGAGAGACATCTCTTTGATTTATCACAGCTTATTTTGGGTTTTACTTTCCCATGGCCTCTTCCAATGATATAAGCTTCCTCCATGAATGTTTCCTGAAGTAGATTGCTCCCTAACATACACAGGCGCTAAGGAAAATAACAGTTCCACCGAGCTTAGATTACTAGCCCTATAGGCCATACACAGTTACTGAGGACATGCTAAAATTTACACCGATAGCTCTAAAACCAGTTCAGCATGCGGCTGCGCCTACATTTCTACAGATGTAGGAACTGCAGCCTTTAAGCTTCACCCCATGCTGACGCAGCTGCAAAAGCGGTCCTCAGCAGCTGCGAGGATTATTTTGACCATATTCTGTTCCAGGTTCTAAAACTTAACCTTATGAACGGAGTTATCCAAACTTGGATCCAAACTTAACTCATGGTGTAACATGACGCTAAACAAACAGAGAGAAATCAAAGAGATTACAGCAGCTATGAAGTCTTCGATAAGGAATAGCTGGTGAGAAGAAGAGTCACTAGGCTGAGAATTGGGCAAAAAGCACTAAACTCACTCCTGTTCTTTGAGAAAGATCCACCAAACTGTGATGGCTAGTTGTCTATAAAAGACACCTCCTTGTAGACTGCGGTAAGTTGACCATAAAATTCTTCTAGCAAAATGTGAACGTTATGGAATCAGGGGCATTCCAAATAAATGGTTAGAATCATATCTGAAGGATCGAAAACAGATAGTGGTAATTGAGGGCGTTGGTGAGGAAAATGTGATATCAGACTACCTTTCCTCCCCCCAGACAACAAATATACGAGTGCCTCAGGGCAGCATCCTTGGACCCCTTCTGTATTTGATATATACAAATGACTTACCAAAAAGTGTTTCAAAGGAGAATATAGTACTTTATGCAGACGATACAACCCTAGCAATAAGTCACAAGTATCCCCAACTATTACAAACCAAGCTAAATAGCACCTTAAAACTCATGGGTAATTGGTTCAGGAAGAATAAACTATCAGTAAATATACATAAAACCAACTTTATCCAATTCAGTAAAAAAAGAGAAGTGCCCCATTTGAACTTAGGCATAAATGGAAAATCTAATGAAAGAGTGGGCAGTACCAAGTTCTTAGGTCTGACAATCCATGAGTCCTTAAGTTGGGAAATCCATACTAATAACTTATGCTCCAAATTATCAAAATGTGGTTATATTTTGAGAAATCTGGCTGGCATCATAAATTTTGAGGTGCTCAAAATGGTCTACTACGGCAATTTTCAGACCCACTTAACCTATGGTATTATTTCCTGGGGGGCATCACCTGGTTCCCAAAAAGTTTTCCTAATGCAAAAAAGGGCTATCAGATATTTAGCAAACATTCCAGTGTGGGAATCCTGTAAACCATATTACAAGAAATTAAGAATTTTAACTCTTCCTTGTTTATACATTTTATACTTATGCTTATACCTGGTGGATAACAAAAATCACTTTACCATCAATGCCCAGATACATGGGTACAAAACACGCCACAGTGTGGATATCCATCTGTTTAGCCACTCCACTGGAATGTATCATAAAAGCCCTTTCCACGCTGCCATTATAATACATAATCATTTACCTGCCAGCCTAAAAAATTCACCTTCAAGGGGCTCATTTAAAAACCAGTTTAAAAACTTGCTGCTAGATAAAGGTTATTACAGTATCAAAGACTATTGAGATGACTGTTTTTAAATAGTAACATGCATGTATGTACATGCTTGAAAAATTCATCATATTGTACAAAAGCTCATGATTTATATTGATCGTTTTATTTTTTATGACCTGTCCTATATTTTACTATGTAAAATCTCTGGACCAATAAAATATTCATTCATTCATTCATTGGTGATAATGCTACATGCATTGGTTGCGCTCTTACATTCCTTCAGGAAGCCAATCTTTTATTCAAAATATGACTCTGAGTCTAATCTTTTAATGCTTGGCTGTATTTTTAACCATTTTTTGCCTATCATAGTGTTACCCTTTTCATCAATTGGTTTAATTTTTACTTCATTTTTACCTCTAACTACGTAAAGGTGCAAAATGAATGCAGCAGTAGACGCACCTTAAACTAATTCTACTACTACTAAATTTACCTTATAAAACTCGGATATGCTCTTTCCAGTTAAGCCTTGAATCCCACACCATCCCCGAGAAAACAAACATAGTCCACATACGGGAGAAGTCTGTCACCGAGTCGTAACTCTGGGGGCATATGGAATCCCCGTTTTCAATTAAAATGATTTATTTGGTTTTCTCTGCTGAGAAACGGAAGCCATTCTTGTTGGACAATTCATCCAGTTTGTTTAGGCAGAGCTGAATTTGCCTGGCAGGGGTCACTAGTTTGGACGCCATAAATAAATAGCCAGGTCGTCAAGGAAACAAGATCCCATAGCAGGCCCCTTGATGCAGTCAGGTGCGTCTTAGATTGCAATGGCAAACAACGTCACACTGAGGACTGACCCCTGTGGCACTCCATTTTCCTTTGTAAATTTTTTTGACAGGTCCTATCCTGACAGGACCTATCCTGACAGGACCTATCCTGACTAAAAACACTGTGGTTAAATTTTTAAAAATAAAAATGGGTAAATAGGGTAGTTTCCTTTAATTTTTTTTTGTCTTGATCGAAAGTTTACAACCTCTGGAGTACGTGTTTTAAGCCGTTCGATTTTTAAATGACATTAAGTATTTTTCTTCATTAATTAAAAAGTGAAAAAAATCAATGGTGCGAAAACACGACGTTAAACTATTGCATGACATTTACTCATACGTGTGACGTCAAACTATTTCCTCTACCTGCCACCAGGTGGTGCTGCAGATGCTTCCAAGTACACGCGGCAGTCCGTTAAAGCTTATTAACTAGTATCGGAGGAGTATTTATTTCGTTAATTTATTATAATTAACTTTTATTTATTTATTTAATATTATTCATGCAGTTGATTCATTTACAATCAGTTAGTATAACTTTCACAAGCATACCGTGAAGTTCGCCCATCACCGCACGACCTTCACACCATGCTTTGCCGTAACAGAAGACACCACGAGAAGGATGCCCTTGGAGCCTATAAAAAGGGTTTTAATGCATGGTGTAACAGAGAAGACTTTTCGAGCATTGATAGTTTTAACAGGCTATTACTAAATACATATTCACCAAAGCTGAGGGGCCCTGAAATACAATGGTAAGTTCAGGAGACGAATTTTCCTATGCCTCGCAACGTAAACTATCTACCTGTTGCGTCAGCAAGAAGGCAGCGCACCCCGCCATTTCAGAGCCTTTTCAAATGGCCTTAAAATTAACATTTAATTCTCTAGCAAACTGGGATTTCTCAATACAAACTTTTTGCGTAAAGTAAATACATTTATGGCAGGGCACAAATCGCAATTAATGATGTCTGTTTTCTTTGATGAAGGAAACTACCCTATTGTCCCTAAAACCCCAACGATGTAACTGCATTAAAATCTTTTGATGCCACACCATGTCGTACACCTTCTCCAGATCGCAGAGGACGCCGATGACGTGCTGACGAAGAAGAAAGGCCTCATGGATGAAATTGTCACTCCAGACGAGGTGATCGATTGTCGCTCTACCTCGCCGAAAACCACACTGGATATTAGATAGAAGGTTCCGTCGTTCCAAGCACCACACGAGCCAACGATTAACCATTCTCTCCATCGCCTTGCTCAGACAACTGGTCAAGGAGATCGGCCTATATTTATCCGGATCCACTTTGTCCTTTCCCTTCTTAGGGATCTGAACCACCACAGATTCTCTCCAGGTTTGCAGAAAACTGCCTTCTAACGAAATTTTGTTGAAGATTTTTTGGATCTCCGTTAATGCCTCCCCCGAAACATTTCGAAGGAAAGCATTGTGGATGCCGTCCAGTCCCAGATAGGTGTCCTTATAATCCGTAATGGCTAACCAAAGTTCCCACAAGTAAAATGGGTCGTTGCACTCCCCAGGAATAGTTGTCTCAGTACAATTAAGTGGAATTCTCTGGAAGCTATCCTCGATAGCCAAGAATACTTCCGAGTGATTCCCGTGGCTAGTGACTTGCCGAAAATGTCGGCGATGTCACAAGGTTGACTCACAACATAGCCATTTACATTAAGTCATGAGACTCCTGGTGAGAGCCCGAGATACTCTTCACCTTATTCCATGCCTGTGCAAGCGGTGTGCGATGATTAATATTCCAAACTAATTCGATACAGGATGCCTTCTTAACCTCCCTCACTACTTGCCGAGCTCTCACTCGCAATCATTGGAAAGAGGCTAGGTTGTTCGCAGTGGGGAACTTGTAAAAAACACACAAAGCACTTTTCCGCTGGCGAATAGCCTCAGCGCACTCCTCGTTCCACCAAGGAACCGCTGGTCTTTGAACATTCCCCGACGAACGAGGGACGTTGCAATTTGCTGCATCAATCAAACCCTTCGTTAAAATTTCCATGTTGTGTGTGGCGTCACGATTTGCATCTGGTTCGAAAAAATCCATTTTAAAATTATGGCAGTCTGCTTTACGGACAACTCAATTTCCCATTCTGATAAAATCGGCGTTAATATTTCCTTCGGTAAGTAGGTAGGTAGTATTAGTTTGTAGGGTGCGTCGACGGCATGGTCATTTTGCACCACTACTCTTCAAAGTTATATATATACTTTTTATATTCGGATAAGGCAGGTTGTCAGGTAGCTAGATATATTGCTTATCTATTATAGGGTTCAAATTAAAACCATTTACATTTCCTAAACTGTTGCTTAAATTTTATTAAAAAGCGCCGTTTCCTTTAGAAATAAAATTACGCGGCCAATAGCATTGGGGTCGTCACCCAGAATGGACCCAATGCCCAGTCGGCTACGCATGTCCCGGTATCTGCCACACTCCGTCAGGATATGCCGAATTCCGAGAGGACAGTCACAGTCATCACACCGGGGTGGGATTTTCTCTTCAGTGAAGAGAAAGGAGTGGGTCAGATGACTGTGCCCTATCCTCATATGGGTGATGACCACCTCCTCCCTTCTACTATCCCTGACGGGGGACAACCAGGCTTTGGTGGAACTTTTTATCTCGCGCAGTTTATTATTAGTCACCGATTTCCATTCCGTATCCCATTCATTCAGGATTCTGCGTCTGAGTGTGTTCTGGAGATCTTCTGTGGTTACTGCGTCTAGGTCAACTCTAGGGTTACCGAGGGCCTTTTTCGCAGCATCATTGGCTGCCTCATTTCCCGGGATTCCCACATGGCTAGGGACCTACGTTAATATTTCCTTCGGACTTGATTAAAATTGGGAAGTGGACATTCCCACGGATATCTGGGTGTACGAACAGATTCATCTTGATAAAAAGAGTGCTCGACAATAAACAAAGGTCTATTGCAGAGTACTCTGAATAGATCTTTGTTTACTCCATGAAAACCATTAAAATGTGTTTTCTCACTATTATTAAGTAATAAAAGGTTATAATCATCTATAAAACTGGCTAAAATCCATCCTTTAATTGTGCTCTGGTTTCTAGAGCTTCCCCATAGTGCATCGCGGTCATTAAAATCGCCTAATAAAATAAAGGGTAGTAGTACAACAGAACCTCTTTCACATCCTCCACCTCTTGCTCTATACATGTATGCCATATGAGGCCTGCCTTTGCCATTCTTCCCGTTCACTTGTCCTTCGACGATTGTCTTCATCTGGTCATCATGCCTCAAGATATGGCTGATTAAGTTGTACCATCTTCTTTTCAAGGTTTTCGGAAGACATCTTTTCTCCTACCCTTCTTAGGACTTCTTTGTCAGTCACTCACTTGATCCATTTTATCTTTACCATTCTTCAGTAGCACCATATTTTGAGTGCTTATCATCCACGCTTCACTGCCATAAAGATGCATGCTCCTTATGTGTGTCCTGATGAATTGTTACCTTACTTCCATTATTCTAGCTCTAAGGAGATTCTTTCGGTAAAATGCTCTCTTCATCTGGGCTATACTACTTGTTCTATCGCTGAAGCCATAGAGGTATGCAGATTCCCAAGAATAATATTAAGCTGGTATTAATTTCGTTAGTGCACTTAGTGCTACAAGGAAAAATTCTGGAAATGTTAGTTTTAAAATCTACTGCTTTTTTGATGGTACTAAAATCCTGGTCTCCCACCAAGCCCCTGTTGTATGGTTCTCTAATATATGGTACCAGTGTCTTTGAGGTGTAAACAACACCATTTTTGTGTGTTATGCAGGTATTTGGTGATCCATTTGCCAGCCTTCTCCAGTTAATACAGCAAGCAGCCAACCTGAAGCTCCACGGAAGACAAGATGCCCTGAGGATCTGGAGGACTTAATAGCCCACTATGAACTCCACATGGACCGATTGCTACAAACTGGGATGCTTGCCATTTCCTGCTCCCAACGACAAAAAGAGTGAGTCCCCTATCTCTCTCTGTGAGGATTGAATCAGTATGATATGTTGAAATGTACTGTGTTTCCTGATAGTCCATATTCCACTCTGTGATTGATGACCTTTATACAGTAGAACCTCTATTTTACAAAGTTGAAAGGACCCAAAAATTTGAGCTTTGTAAATCAGAGGGTTTATAAATTGGAGGTTATCTTCCACTAACTCCTCTGTCTCCGGAACTGATGTGTCACCAAAACCAGCTGATCTCCAACAGTAGGAAATAGTTTTTGCAGTGACACTGTCCCATGCTCTGGCAACACCTTGCACAGCATGGAGCAATGTCCATGGAGGCACATCATGCACATAAGAGGCTTGATCTGCGACAAATGTACATCTACTAAAACTCTGCTGACAAGAATGCGAGTATACTTTCAATGCAATTAAATACTATGATGTACTAAACTTGTCAAATAGTTATGTCAGGGTTGAAATCAAACTAATTACTATAACAAATAATCTGCAATCTGCTTATTCAGGGAATAAACAATAAATATTACATGAAATTCTCTGTGTGCAGTGTATCTGCAAGAAATTGAAAGGATTTAAAAATGACACCTCAATTGTATTGATATGCTGTATAGCATAGGCGTTGTTACTAAGGCTGGGAGACTCACTTCAGTAAAAGAGAATGAAACACAGCCATGAATTCCAAAAAAACCTAAATATTTCAACACACCGAACTGCAGACTGTCTAACGCATGCAATCCAGGCTCCTACGAATGCAGGAATCCCAGTTAGATCATTCAATCAAAATAAACATCAATGGTGGAATGAACTCTTATCAAAACTAAAACGAGCAGTTCAAAAACTTGGATCAATTTACCAGAAGAGCAAGTACGAAGACCAGGAAATTCATCGAGGAAGATAGAATGCAAAACTAAGGGTATACAAACAGGAAATCAAGGAGGCAAAGTCAAGATCATGGAACATCTTTGCTAAACAAAATGTTGGGAAAAATTTCTGGGGATTTATATTCAAACTTTTTTCAGACAAACTTAAAATCCCAGTTATCTAGCTTAGAGATTTCTCCAACAACAGCTGGAAAACTTCAAACAATTTTCAGCTTCTCAAAAATTGAGAGCTTGATTATTGTAAAGGGCTTGGGAGAAATGCAAAAAATTGTGAATGAGAAACTTCTTTCTGGTGAGAAAATTGACATCCAAAATATATTAATAGGACTAGTGAGTTCTAACGAAGAATTTGCAAGGAGTGCCATTCAAGCAATTTCAGTACCATGTTCCAATGCAGATAGTGAACGATTTCTAAGTCGTTACAGTGAAGTGCTGTCCAGTGGAAGACACAATTTAAAAACAAACAATTTGGAAATGTTAACTACTTTTTATTATGAGAAATAATTGCACTTTCACTGTAAATTCATTGTGAAACTTTATTTTGATGATTTAAGATATATCATGTGACACTTTAATCCTTTTGTAAGATACATCACTTATATTAAAATTTAATTTCAAACTTTTCCCGAGAATTTTTCTAAATAATACCATAAAAAATATCTCAAACATATAGGAATCAACAATAATATCAGTTTATATATTGTGGAAACTCGTATTTTCCCCCATTTTATTTGACGAAATTTTATAATGAAATCTGAGAATTTATTTGACGAAATTCCTAATTTTTATTTGACGAAAAATCTAGGTCCCTAGTCATAAGACATCTTACCACTGCCTCTACTGTAGAAATCAAAAATCCTCCCTCTATCAGCTTTGGTGGCATCAGAGTCTCGGAGCCAGAAGCGATTGCCGACTTGTTTAACACTCACTTCTGTAATGTTGCCACTGTTGTAGTGTACTCTTGTGGGGTTGGTGACCCTGTGCTCGAGACACGCCTTCCACCAGAAGTGACGTGGCCCGGCAGAGGTCAAGATGGACTATACCTAAAAGCATGACTTAGTTGTGATCTACAACATGGCGCAGTAATGTGGAATTCAATGACATTATAGGTGAAAATAGAAGTGACACGTAAATATCGTGAAACCACGCCGTGGATCTTCTGTGCAACCGCGAAAATGGCGGAGTACGTTAAATTACCGAAAAGTGTGAATTTCGAAGGTCCCAGTGCCTACGCCGACTGGACTAATTTTGTCCGGGAATTTGAAAATTTCCTAGCAGCCACCAAGAGGGATGAAGAAACTGACAAAGTTAAGATCGCCCTTTTATTAAATATGCTGGGAGGAAGTGCGATAGCGCTGTTCTCTACTTTTCCGTTGACTGAGCCAGAGAAAAAGAAATACGCAGCTGTTTTAAAAGCGTTCGAGTCGTACGTTGCGCCCAAAATTAACGAGACCTTCGAACACTTCATATTTAATCAGAGAGTCCAGGAAGAAGGAGAAAGTTTCGAGCATTTCTTTGCTGACTGTAGGCGCCTCATTAAAAATTGTGGTTTCTCCAGATCTGAACCTCAAGAGGACTCCGTACTTCGTGATCGCATCGTTTACGGAGTACGAGATAAGACGGTGCAGGAGGCCCTGCTTAGACTGGAGGATCTCTCGCTGGAGAAAGTGGCAGCCCACTGCAGAGCTGTAGAACAAAGTCGGAGGCAGGCGAGGCAGATCAGAGAAACAACGGCAGAGCCCAAAGGAGGAGATTACCACATCGACGTTTTGCAGAAGAAGAGAGGGAATCACCGTTCTCGAGGTAAAGTGGACTCAAGTGCAAGCCAAAGTGTGGGGAAAGCAGTGAAAAAGTTTCAATGTAACAGGTGCAAAACGAATCATGGCCCTCGAGAGTGCCCGGCATATGGAAGGAAGTGCGCGAAGTGCGGAATAATCAATCACTTTGCTGTGGCATGCAGGGTGAGAAATGTACGCCAAGTCGACGTGGTAGAATCTGACTCCTTGTCAGATACATCGTCAGTGTCCTGCTATGCACTCTCTGTGAATTTGAGCGTTAATTCGGTGGATGCTAGTTGTGATCCCAATGAGTGGGTTGAAAAGGTGGAGATCGGTGGAAAAGTGTTTGCAATGAAGCTGGACACAGGTGCTCAAGTGAATGTCCTGCCAATGCAGGCAATACAGAAGTTAGAGCAAAGTGGGGTTAGAATTAAACCCACAAGTGTGCGACTTGAGGCGTATGGTGGCATGACAATTAAGCCTGAAGGCATCGCCACTCTGAGATGTAATTATAAACATGCTGAATGTTACCTTGATTTTGTAATTGTAAACCATGACTTGCAACCCCTTATGGGATTACCGGGCTGTGTATCTTTGAACTTGGTTAAAAGGGTATGTACTATTGGCCAGCTGTCTTCAAAAAGTAAATTCCTTAAAATGTATATGTCTGTGTTTAAGGGTCTGGGGTGTGTACCACAAAGGTGCAATATAGCAACAGTAGAGAATGTGCAGCCGACATCAAGGCCACCCAGGAGGGTGCCTTCGGCTCTAAAAGAAAGGTTAAAGTTAGAGTTGGAGAGGCTTCAGGCAAAGAAAATAATTTCTAGGATAGAAAGCCTGACAGGTAAAGAGTGGCTCAGTAACCTTGTTATTACTGAGAAACCAAATGGGGACTTGCGTCTTTGTCTTGACCCTGTTGACTTAAACAAGGTTATTGTTAGACAGTACCACATTGTTCCAACTGTGAGTGACATAGCTGAGAAATTGAGTGGCAATAAATATTTCAGTGTATTTGATTTGAAAGAAGGGTTCCATCAGGTAAAATTAGATGAGGAGTCCTCCCTCAAATGTGCTTTCACAAGTCCCTTTGGTTGCTTCAAATATCTAAGATTGCCGTATGGTATTGCTTGTGCCCCTGAAATATTTCAGAGAATGGTAGAGCAAAATTTTGGTGATATTCCAGGTACCATTATCTACATTGATGATATCTTGTGCATGGGTAAAACAGAAGTGGAGCATGATAAGGTTGTTGAACGAGTTGTTGAAAGAGCTAGGGCACTGAATAGTGAATACATGTATAGAGCAAGAGGTGGAGGATGTGAAAGAGGTTTCCGTCATAAGATTCCGTCAAATTAGAACGAAGGCAGTGTTCCTATATCTTCCTCTGAGCCTCAAGAAAATTTTCATACACCCCTTTAAGGTGCAAACAACGAGTACGAAACATTGGAAACTTAGGAGAAGCTGACAACGGATCTGAGGACAGATCCAATTCCTCCGCCAACTTGTAGGCAACAGAGATTGACGCTTCAAATTGTTCTCTTTGGAACCGTAACAACTTGAGCCGAGAGTCAAACTGCTCCCGAGTAGCAACTCCTTTCCGAACCACCTCCTCGCCGTCAGGCATGTAGAGATATGACGATTAAATAAAGAAAGCGAAACAATGCCCATCGAAAAAAAGGAGACGAATAAATTACCACGATCACATCGGGGTCACCAAAATGTTCGATCACGGGACTTATTCCACTCGAAAAAAAATATAAAAGGGAGAAAGGGAATGGGTCTGGCGTGAATCAGATAGAGAAAAATAAAGGAGTCGTGATGTGGACGAGGAAAGGGAGGAAGCAGGAAAAGGAGGGAAGGCGCTCACTTACCTTTTGGTGTCTTCGACAGCTCGAGGTTCAAATTTTAAAAGAAACAAAACGACACCTGTCGACGCTACCACACACTATTACACAAGACAAGTGAGCGCCGACAAACTAGGAAGGAATAAGGGGGAAATTCAAAAGGAACGAAGGAAACAAAAGAAATGAGTGGCCTAAACCCGGCTCGAACACTCACCATCGGTGGTACATCTCATTATCAAATATTTTCTACACGCACTGACATACGCTCCCCCGCCCTTGTCAGGGCGGGATCTTTTGGAAGGAGGAAGGTTATTGTCCACCATACCATCATAAATTTCATCCCCCGGGCTCCCCACCCACCAAGGAGCCACACATTCGGGACGCCGGTGCGGTCGCCAGGGCTACCCGAGGGGATATAGCACTTCAGGCATGGTTGTCTGCTTCCGGGTTGGTCTCTGGCTACGTGGGTCCTCCAAACTCACGCACCTTCGACGCCCTTCCGCCAGACCCCCATGCTGTCCGTACTCGCCTGCTGAACGCCAATACGAAACAGCTAGCCGATTGATCAGAGGCGGCTACTCCCTGACCTCCCGTTTCAGTGGAGTCCGAGGCCAAGGTGGCGTGTTGCAACCCGGCTTTCAGGGGATCCGACCCCCATCCAGACCGGGAAGCTCAACCACCAGGATCCTCTTTCCCCACCTTATGGGTCTCCACGCACGGCAAACACGCGGGTGAGTCAGTTGGCCAGATGTCGTGGCTGTACTCAGCACAGTAGACTCACATACTGTCCGGAACTGCCCAATTGCACTGTGGGTTTTTTCACGAGGTTGTCTCCTCGGTGGGCTCGGGTCCGTGGGGGCGCTACTCCCCTTAGGAAGAGATCATCCTCTTCCCCCCGTGCGGGGTTCATTTCACTATCATCGTAGGAGTTAACAAAATAGAGCTGGAGCATATAAGGACAACTACAAAATTAACAAAAGGTGCACCACAAGGATCCATTCTTGGACCTATGCTGTGGAACGTATCAATGAATAGCCTGCTACGGATTGAAAAGCAAGACAAGTACGACACGACGGCGTACGCAAACGGCATTGTACTCACAATAGCTGGCAACACCCGGCCGGAAATCAAAGAAATCCAAAAAAGGCTTTGTCTTTGCAAACTGAGGCCCAGGTAGCCCTCAAGGGAGCATTATACATATTAAACAATGTACCTTACTTTAGTGACGTTTTAATGTATGTTTATAACCAAGCTGTGTTGGATGCCCTCAGGAAAGGCACTGGAATAATGTTCCATCAAGATGAGTACTGTAATTTGTTCTTGACATTAATAAAGAATCCCGTAGCTTTTATGCATAAGCCGGCCATCTTGGCCCCGCAAGGGTATATAAGCACGGGTGTGCGGGACCGAAGCGGTTGAGATGAAGATCGGCGGTGTCGCGGCGGCAGGGGCGAGCGTCGAATCTCTCAAAATGGCAACGAGTGTGTCAGGGTACAGTGCCCTATCCTCAAGCCTGCGAATCCGACATCCTCCCTCTGTGTGGGGGCTCTGACGGGGGTTGGCCACGCTTGCACGTCGGCCTTAATGGACCTGAGTTTATTATTGTTAGTAGTGCGCCATTCCTCACGCCACTGTCACAAGGCTGTGTTCCTCAGGGCACTTTCTAGGTCCTTGACGGGGACGAGCGCAGACACTATTCCAGCGTCTTTGAGGGATTGTCCAGCTGCCCCATCCGCTTCTTCATTTCCCGCTATATTTACGTGTCCAGGGACCCATGCAAAATTGGTAGTCACATCCCGCTTCCTCAGGCCAATCAAAGAAGAGTGGATTTCCTGAAGCAGAGGGTGTAGGGGATATAGAGAAGAATTTGCACGGAGGGCACCAAGGCAGTCTGAACATATCAGAAAACGCCTATTGTTGCACTTTATTGCATTTAAAGCCGTTTTTATGGCGAATAGCTCGACCGTGTAGACTTTGCACATCGGATTTAGGACTAATGAATGAACATTGATGAACTGGATGCATTTATTGACATATTATTGACTGCAGGTGCTCTTCATTGCAGAAAAGAAGGTGTCATAGAATTGTTGTCAACTGAAACTAGCATAAGTAGAGCTTTTTTCACAGCATCTATGTCCCGCACAATATTTCAATAAATCACGAATTCATACGCTTTGATGACAAAGATACCAGGACTCAAAGAAAAGATAATGACAAATTAGCCGCTATCCGTAATGTTTGGGATATTTTCGTTGGATATTGCCAAAAAAACTTTGAATCATTTGAATGTGTTACTGTTGGTGAACACCTGCAGGGCTATTCTCAAAAATGAGGCCATACGTATGGCCGGCCGTAAGTTTCTTATGGCCTACCTCAAAGTTACGGCCTCCTTCGATTCCGATTCCGAGGGGCCATATCGTATGGCTCGGCCATAAGTCGTACCGCCGTTTCTGCTGGTGAATATGAGAATTACTATCAGTACTATAAGTTCGGAGTGTTTCGCTCCACATCTGGCGCCACCGGAACTATGATTTTCTAGTAGCAGTCGCTGGAAACATCGAAAGTAAATGACGAGCGGAAATCAGGGACGTCGGAAAGCGCGGTAAATCCTGTGGATACAAGTGGAAGTTCTTGTCCAGCAGTCTTAAGATAAGTATTAACCATAGGCAATGGAGCTGACAGAGTAAGTCACCTGTCGCTAAATATTCCCATTGATATTTTCTTGTATTTCAATTCGTGAATACAGCATTGCCATCCATTTTGTTTTGTGTAACGTAAATCTTTGCACTACTGTTGATAAAGCATCAAAATTACACTAGCTACGTAAAAAAAGTTACGTCATTATATTTTTCAGGGATACAAGGAAAAGAGCAGCTCGCGTTCGAGATAGTCAGTTAAATGTAATAATAAATTACATGGTTGATCACCGTGATTTCGCCAGTGGACGATTTCAAGGGCCGCAGGGCAAGATAACTCACAAAATTAGAGAAGAACCGGGAATGTTACGGTGTGTAATAGAAATAAATAGCAATGGATATTGGCTTGATATTTACTTTTCTAAAACAGCTGTAACAGTGGAAAATTGCCAATGCTTTTTATTTAACATTGAATGTGTACATAACAGGTGGGGCCGGAAAGTGAACTGTCAGATATAGACAGGAAGGTGCTGGGAATTATTGGAACCCAAACATCAATACCTCTGTTTGACGGAGGCATGCATCACGACACAGTGTCTGTAAGTATATGATGTGGCACTTTAGACAGTTATATCTATATAGTTTATAAGCAGAGATGCTGTTCGACCTGTTAACACTCATTCTACTATTAATTACCATAGGATGATGCAGAATGCTCGTTAAATATAGAGTTAGAGGAGCCAATAATTGAGGTGAGAAACATTTTTGTTTTATTTATTTCATCTTATGATGGCTTGTAGGAGCTCTTGGTAAGTTTAGCAGCTTAAAGTAATGTATGATAAATGAAGATGCCCTCTGCTAAATCTTCTTAATACTTGTACGTTGTTGCTGGAGAGATTTACTTGTCAACTGAAGATGGCATGAATGTTGTCCCATGTTCAACCAGCATTGGTGAGTTTAATTAATTTTAAGTACCATTAACTTTCTTGAGTTATTTTGTTTACATTAGAAAATGAAGTGGTGTACTCATTTCTCATTAAAAATGTGTCTCTAACTTAACAGGGACAGTGGGTGAAAAAGTTACTCCACCTTAGAGTAAGTTTTTACAATAAATATATATTTTCACAATTGGTTCTCAACAAATAATACATTAGTGAAGGAAGCATCCACTAAATAAATTACATTATCTGCTTTTACCTTTCTAGAATGTAAAATATATGTAATATTTTATGAGCTTGGTACATAATGAAAGTCATGTATTCAATGTGGTGTCATCTGTTATTACATCCAAAGGTAAATCAAATTTCTCCTCCTAGAAAGTCTTAAAGTTGTGAAACTTTATATAGAAATCCAGTTTATATTCTCACAATTTGCAACTAAAAGGAAGCTGCCAACCCAACCGGTCCTCTCTCCTAAATGAACTTGAGGCAGTATCAGAGAAGGTGGAGAATTATGAAGACAGACACCTTCAGCTGCTGAAGGTATCATTTGTCTTGTGAAGCTGTGAATTTTAGGGAAATTTTATACCTTGCGCATTGTTTGTGATCCATGACTTTTGTTGCTCACTGGCATAGATAAAGTCTTGTCCTACACCTCTTTGGTACCCTCCCTCAGCCATGAAACGCATAGCGACAAGAACCTTTAAATATCGGTACAAAATTTCAATGTGGATAACAAATATGCTACAAGTTGTCGATGCATATAAATAAGTAATACATCTGTAAACAATGGTAGCATAAGAAGCAAAAACAATATGCTCACTTCACAAGAGCATCCGTTTGAAAAGTAATATTTGACGCATCACCTGTAATCGGACGCTTAGTCCATCCACTTTCTTCCGTTTTAGAGAATTTTCCAAAGAATTACTGACGTACGCCACAACTTCCTTTGACGCTCGGAAATAATTCATGAAAATTCGGTTGTCGTACTCAAATGAATTATGAGCATCTCTAATTCGTCGTCTATCAAGAGTAAATCGTCTTCTCTTTTCAATGTGTATTACCAATTCCAGTTGAATTCGTCTATGCTCCCGCGCTATGTTCATTTTTTACTATTGAAATTTGAATTAACAGCGATACTCCTTCTAAAATGCAGCTTAACGTCTTGAGGTGGGCAAGTTTATTTCGTATGGCCCGTCTTATGTCGGCCTCCGAGCCAGGTCATAATATTACGGCCTTCGGGCCATACGTACCGCCCGACTTATGGCCCATGGCTCGGATGGGAATCGTTCGAGGCCGTGCGTATGGCCCGAGGCCGTAGTTATGGTCGATTTCGACTTATGGCCTGGCCATACGATAATGAGAATAGCCCTACTGGTATCCCTTAGAGGAAAGTGTCCATTTAGGCAATATATTAAATCCAAACCCGGGAGATATGGGATTAAAAATATGGGCTGCAGCTGGTGTCAAAATTTCGTATCTCTTCAATTGCAAGTTTATACTGGGAAATTACCTGGGCAGAGAGTTGAAATGAACCAAGGGACTAGAGTGGTCATAGATCTCATTGAGCCTCTATATAACACTGGCCGAGGTGTCACAACGGACAATCTTTTCATTTCCGTGGAGTTGGCACTCTTATTGGCATCGAAAAACGTAACTCTTCTAGGAACAGTGAGAAAGAACAAGCCGGACACTCCTTATGACTTGAATAGCACAAAAGATCGTGAGACCTTTTCTTCTCAGTTTGCTTTCTTACATAAAGAAGGATTGGCTATGGTCTCCAATATGCCAAAGAAACATAAAATGGTGTACTTGCTAACTCCGTAATACTTGGATAACAAAATATCTGAGAATAAATGTAAGAAACCACAAATGATATTAGATTACAATAGTACAACAGGAGTTGTAGACAATGCAGACAAACTTATTAAAGAGCACTCATGCACGAGAAAAACTTATAGATGGCCATTCAGGCTGTTCATGAATATAATCGATATAGCAGCTAGTGATGCATTTGCCATATTTATGTGCAAAACTCCAGAATGGAATGGCAAGACTTCGTTTAGAAGGAGTCTTTCCCAAGTCTTTAGGCCATTAACTCGCTCTACCAAGCATGACAAAACGAGCAGAAATCCGATTAGTGTAATTGTTACTTCTGCTCTTCTGGCATGTGGAGTAAAAAAATGCAAACTCAGAATTGGCAGTGTTCGCGCTTTTTTGATTTAGCGCCTTACTAAATTCTCAAACTGGCCATAAGGTGGCCTTTGTCCTCCGTGCATCTGTTTGGCGCAGGGCTAACTCGCTGTCTTGAGCCGGCTGCCCGGTCTCTCTCTCTTGCTCACGATGACTTGAACGACCAACTTCTCTTTTTCGCATCTCGCCTGCCCTCGGTGAGTACAGTCCACTTCTAATTGTGATATTAAACTATTAACAAAGGAGCTAACGTGCCTTTTTATCTTAAGTACCGAACATTCTGGTCCTTCGGGCCAGATCCGAGATCGCGAATTGAGAAGTTGACCCTATTTAAAAGTATTTTTTTTCCACTTTGTGCAATGAAAGTGAATTTTCTGAAAGTCTTGACTTCCAAAAACCCAAGTGAGTTTCCGGTTTCTGGTTCCTGTGTCTACGACTAAAATTCAACCTTTCGCACTACGCAACGGTGAGCCTTAGCTTGTGACTCTTCGGTAAGAACATTCTTCTCAAGTGATTTGACTTTCAACTGCATATATTTTGCTGTTTTTTTGATAGAAGAGTGAACTTTTCATCAGAGCTTTGATTTATTGACTTTGTGGGAGAAAGTGTTTAGTCTTTCAGCCTGAACTCCATTTTAGTGGGACCTGGGTGTTTTCCGTCCACTGTCAAACTCTGCTAGGGTTCCTATTATACGGCTAACTTTGTTCCATTCATTCTTACGCGATGCCTGCGGAAATAGAGAAATTAATTCAAGCTCAGTATAAGAGAGGTGAATTGATTGCAAGATTTTGGACTAATACTTTGAAACGTGGACTGGATAATCTCACAGTTACTCTATTGGAACAGCGTAAAGCATTGATCACATCGTATTGGGAAGATTTCTTGTCCAAGCATTACCTAGTGCTGGAGGATCCAGAAGTAGCTAAGACGAACTATGATACTAACGATTTATTCTCGCAAATAGAAGAGAATTATATTGACGCGTGTTCTAACATAGCCGAGTGTATCAATTCATTACGTGCCTCCACTGAGTCTAATAGCGATGCACGAGGTAAAAGTCTATGTAGTAATATTCACTCTCAACTTCCGAAAATAGAACTCCCTACGTTTTCGGGCGATGTTTTGGAGTGGGAGAATTTTCGCGATCAATTTAAAAAACTTGTGCATGAAATTCCAGAACTTTCCGATGTGCATAAGTTACTTTATTTGAAAACTCATTTATGCGGAAGTGCAGCAGAGGTCATTGAGAATACTCCTGTTACGAGTTCTAACTACTAGGGCGCATGGGATGACCTTGAGAGATGCTATGGGAGTAAACGAATTCTTTCTAACCTCCACATGAGAAGTTTATTTGACTTCACACCTGTACAAAAGCCAACTCCAGCTGAACTTAAAAGGGTGTTAGATCAGTTTCGTCAGACAGTAAGACCCTTTCAGAATTTGGGAAAACCTATCGAACAATGGGACGAATGGTTCGTTTTTCTTCTTACAAGAAAATTAGAATTCGTCTACGCATCAAATGTGGAAATTGTCATTGACAGACATGACTTCCAGACATGAGAAATTTACAACCCTTTCAAATTTTTTGGAGAATAGAATTAATTCATGCTTTGACCGCTTCAAAGGATTCAGATACGGCAAATCGTTCTCCATCAAACCGCGAAGCGAAGCGTGATTTTTCTAGCTACCAGAGAATAAAACAACGATCGTTAGCTAACACGGCATCAACTAATCGGTTGCATAAGAACTCCTTGCGATGTCTTGTGTGTTCAAAAGGACATCCTTTGAATTATTGCTCAGTATTTAAAGGTATGAAGCCAGATGAGCGCAAGGTTCAAGTCCATAAATTCTCACTTTGCTTTAATTGTTTGTCTAATCAGCATGTAACAAGACTTTGCAAATCTTTGGGTCGATGCTTGGTGTGTGATCAGAAACATCATACGCTACTTCACGAGTGTGTTGCCGATAGACTACAGGAAGTAGTCTAGTCTTAACACCAAGCTCATTTTACGATGAGCAGTACTCCTGTTTCTGAACAACCGGTTTGCTTACCAGCAGTGCCTGCAACTTCGGGAATTCCGGGAGTTTCTAGTTGCTCTGTATCTACCAAAAAAGTTGTTCTTTTAGCAACAGTTCGTTTAATAATTGACACTCCTTCCGGAAGAACGCTAACCGTAGTAGTAGTAGTAGTAGTTGTAAGGGTGCGTCGACGGCTGAGGTCATTTTGCACCGCTTGCTAATCTATTTTTTTAAATATTTTTAAATACATCAAAAAATTTACCTTTCAGGGTTTTTGTTTTCGGAATATGCTGATATTGAAACTGTGAGATTAACCGAAATAGTTATTATTTTAAAATTTTTGATTATATTTTATTAATAAGGCTTGTGCAGCGTAAAAAGCTTATGACTTTGGTTATTTCTTCTGATTTAACACCAAGGATCCGATCTAAATCTCCCCGGATGTCTAGTGTTTCACAAGCAGTCCGGTACACTGTACACTCCGTCAGGATGTGCCTAATGGTGAAAGGAGAGTCGCAATCATCATCTAGGTCGAATTTTCTCATTCATAAACAGGTAAGAGTGCGTTAGAGTACAATGCCCTATTCTCAGCCTTGTGATGGTGACCTCCTCCCTGCGAACACTCCGGACAGAGGTGTCCCACGCTGACTCATCCGATTTTATTGCTCGGAGTTTATTGTTGGTGGTCCTTTCCCAGAAATCCTTCCACTTTTTCAACGCTAGGCTCCTTAATTTAGACCGAAGGTCCTCTGTGGGTACACGAGTTAGGTTTTCACTGGGATTGATCAATGCATCTTTAGCCACGCTGTCAGCCATGTCGTTTCCGCTAATGCCAGATTGTCCTGGTACCCACACAAAGGCTAAGGAGATCCCCTTCTTGGATAGGTGTAGGATACTGGATTGTATATCCTGGGCAATGGGGTGAGTAGGCGAGTAAGCAGATATGGACTGAAGGGCGCTATAAGAGTCGGAACAAATAAGAAATGAGGCATTGCTGCATTAGATCTTTCTTAGGGCTAACTTGATGGCAGTGATGGCAGGGTGAAGTCTGGCCTTGATGGATCCGTGATATGTGGAGACGATGGCGCACCCACATGAATTCGCGGTCTTCGACCCATCGGTGTACACGGGGATGCAGTTCGGATGGTTATCCAGAACCTCAGCGAATAACTGCTGGTACTCCGTGGAGGTAGTGGTAGATTTTTGAGTTCTAAGCATGCGTAGAGCAACCTTTACTCGGGGGATTGACCATGGGGGTTCGGCAGGGTAAAACCAAGCTCGGTGAAGAAATTATTCAGCCGTATGCTCAGCGGTTTAGTTGCCCATGTCTTTTGGTTCAAAACTTCTAAGAATCTGGGTTTAAAAAGTAGTTTAAAACATGGGTGGTTTCTCACGGATAAAATCTTGGCAGCGTAGTTGCAGGTTAAAAGCTCCCGACGTGTCGATAGTGGGGGTTCTCCCGAGTCGGCGTATATAATAAGGACCGGCGACGTTCTGAAGGCACCAGTGGCTAGCCTTAATTCAGTATTGTGAACTGTGGTCACCGGCCTTAGATAACTTTCGCATGCGGAGGCATAGACAATTGAACCGTAGTCAATCCTAGACCGTACGAGTGCTCGGTAAAGTAAGAGCAAGGTAGGGCGGTGTGCACCCCATGTCGTGTTGCTTAAAAACTGTAAAATATTTAAAACTTTGGTGCATTTATCTTTCATGGTCCTCAAATGCTCGCGCCAGTTTAGGCGATAGTCCATTTTAAGACCCAGGAAGCGGACCGACTCTACAAAGGGAAGTTCCCTACCATTGAGGCGCAAAACCGGTGGCGCATGGTATCCTCTTAACCATGAAAAATGGATGGATTTAGTTTTTTCCGGAGAGAATCGAAATCCATTTTGTCGTGACCAAGCCGCGAGTTTATTTAAAGTCATCTGTATATGCCGAGAGGCATTCGTGAGCTTAGACGACCAGCAGAATATGGCTAGATTGTCAACATAGAGAGAACCAAGAATTTGGGGGCCGATATATGTTGTGACGTCATTTATCGCTATATCAAACAGCGTGACACTGAGTACTGACCCCTGTGGGACTCCGTTTTCCTGTTCATAGAGCCTAGACTGATGTTTCCCAACCCTGACTCTGAAAATACGTTTAGAAAGGAAGTTTTGGATAAAAATCGGGAGATTCCCTCTGAAACCCCAATTGTGAAGAGTCTTCAATATTTTATGTCACCATACACAATCGTAGGCCCTCTCCAGATCAAAGAAAACACCGACGACGTGTTGGCGCATAAGGAACGCTTCGTGTATAAAGTTTTCTGTCAGGGCAAGAAGGTCGATTGTAGACCTGCAATGTCGGAAGCCGCATTGCATATCAGAGAGGACGTTTCGCCGCTCCAGCCACCAAACGAGCCGACGGTTTAGCATCCTTTCCATCACCTTGCAGAGACAACTGGTTAAAGATATAGGCCTAAAGTTATTAGGGTCCGACCTGTCCTTACCTTGCTTACTAATAGGTATTATGCATGACTCGAGCCAGGACTTTGGGAGTCTACCTTCCGTCCACACCTGGTTGAGAGACTTTAGTACTTCCGGGAGAACTTCTTGCGGTAGATTCCGAAGGAAGGCATTATGTATTCCATCCGGCCCTGGGGAGGCGTCTCGAGAGACTGCTATAGAATTCTTTAGTTCCAACAGTGAGAATGGTTCGTATATATCTCTTTCGGATGTAGGTCATTGAATTTATTCCTAAACACTGACCAATTACCCCTTTTAACTCTCCAGTTGTCGGGTTTAATGAAACCTTGGTAAAAACCTCTGCTTTTTTCTACAAAGATGGGGAAGTGATCACTACCGCAAATATCATTGTGTACGGAGAGCTTTAAGGTTGTCATGAGATTACAAGAGGCCATGCAGAGATCAATTGATGAATATTCACCGTTAAAACTGTTGAATCTCGTTTTTTCCATGTCATTTAGTAAAAACAGTTCGGTTTCATTATAAAATCTGCTAAAATTCGTCCTCTGCTGTTGCACTGTCCCCTAGAACTTCCCCATAGAGTATGGTGTGCATTAAAATCCCCAAGTAAAATGCATGGCTGAGGGAGCTGATGGACAAGGGATTGTAGATTAGAAGGGGTGACTGGTGCACCCTCCGGCAGATAAACGTTGCATAACGTAATCGCCTCCGGAGCGTGCACCGTAACTGCCACCGCTTGAAACGGTGTATTTTGCTGTATTCGGGAGGTGTATAGGGCCTCCCGAATAGTAACTGCCACTCCACCCTGGGCTCGTTGGCCACTGTTGTCGTCATGTCTAAAAACGTTAAAATGTTTTAAAATCCCATTGTCCGTGTCTTTAAAATGCGTTTCTTGAAGACAAACACAAAAAGGGTTAAAATCTCGAATTAAAATGGCCAGCTCCTCCTTGTGCCTATAAAAACTGTTGCAGTTCCCCTGCATTACAAAAGCCATAATAAATAAATAAATAAATATATATATATATATATATATATATATATATATATATATATATATATAAATAAAAAAAGGGATTAAAAAAATAAATACCAGAAGCTAAAACTTTGAGGGGATCAGCGCTTAATGCTGTTTTTCTTCCCCTTAGTGCCAACTTGGAGGATTTCGGTGTCTGATAGACACTCCTCCATTGGCTTTGGTTGGCTCTTTCGAACCTTACCAGATGGGCCGGGGGATTGAGAGTTACCACGCTTTGTCTGCGTGGCCCCGGGGGTAGTTTTGTTGGGGTTCTTCTTGCGAGAACCCGGACCGGTGGTTGCCGTATTATTTGCCGGATTTGTGGCCTTAGCCGGCATGGCCGATTTCTGGACAGAGGCTTTCGTTTTTTTGGCTCTCATTATCTTCCGTCTGAGTCGAGATGGTGACCTTGGCAATTCAAGGGGAAGCGACATGGACGTACGAATTAGAGAAAGTAGGAGCAACTTGTGCTCTATACATTTTCCGAGCCTCGAAATAGGGGATTTTGTCAACTGTCTTGATTTCCATCACTTTTCGCTCCTCGATCATCTTTGGACAATTACGAGAGTACACGGGATGTGCACCCTCGCAATTGACGCAAAGTGGGTCTCCTGTGCACTCCGCACCCTTCTCCAGGCCGCAGCGGGGGCAGGACTACTAGCAAGGGCGGTTGGAGCCGTCAAAACAAACCCCAACTGCCCCGGCGCCACGCGGCTCAAGTCGACCCAACCTAAGCCGCCCTTACCTCCGTTGCCTGTATAGTCCTCCCTCAGTATATCACTAGTTGATGACGTCATAATTGTTGACATGAACTCGCTCCCCTATCCCAGGGTCACGTGTTTGTGACGTAAGAAAGGGGGAAATTCAATTCTAAGTTTCGCCGGGTACTGGAATATTCGGAAATAATTATGAAGACCCGAAAAAAAAAAATCGGCGACTGGTGGCATCGATCGAACTTATCGATCGCTTACTCTCTGGTTCGGAGTCGGACACGCTACCACTGCACCACATGAATGTGTGAATTCACTGGCGACATTTAAATCATAAGAATCATCCTTGCGTACCATCCTTAGAGTAATTCCCCTCTATTCTTCCCCTTCGATCCCAGTCAGACACGCTACCACTGCACCACATGGCTTTGAGAATTTACTAGTGAAATTTAAATTATAAGAATCATCCTTGCGTATCCTTAGAGCATCTCCCCTCTATTCTTCCTCTCTTCTACTCTTCCTTCCGACATGTTGAACACCTCTTCCATGCAAATACCTTAACCCTTTGAGTGCCACCGATTTTTAGGTGGGTATTCCCAGAAGTGCCACGGGTATTTTGCTAATTTTGTAGGCCTTTATTCAAAAAATCATTATTTGTTTATTTGTTGCTATTTTTACATGATTTCTTCTGCATTTGAAAGTAAATACTTTTTTCCAAAATAATATGAAAAAAATTGGCTGATTTTCTCAATGGCACGCAATTGTTATAGTTTAATTTGGAATTTACAGATTTGAATTATTTCATTTCTCAATTTTGACCAATAAATCGAGAAATAATATCAACATTAAAGAAATAAACCATTGATAAATATAAAAGATTATTATTTTTCTAGGAATTGATCATATAATATCCAAGCAATTTGCACAAATTTTCAATATATATTCGATTGAGAACACAATGCAAATTGCATAAAATTCAGGGGAAATCATCAAAATTATTGGAGGCATATAATGTGAATATTTTTGCAGACAAGAGAATATATGGATGTGAAAACGTTACGAAACATGGTATCTGAATAATAATAACAAGAATTTTAGTCTGTTATTGCTTACAAAATGATAACAAATGCGTTACAAATCTTTGAAAATATATACTCATTCTTAGAAAACAATGACTGCATTACAAACCCTATTCCAAATCAAATAACTAATTATCATATTATTCATAAATATGATGAGACACACAAATTCCATGTAGAGCTTATTCACATTTCATGCAGTTCTAGATCTATGGACAGGGCCACGGCCTTTTCTACTGCATACAGCACACATTTTTTCCCTCCGCCCTGAAAGTTTCCTTATCCCATATATTCCTGGCGATACTGTCCTAGGAGTTGACTGACTGGGATTATTCCATCTAAGTAGCCATTCACTCACAATACTATATATTATTTATGAAAAAAACTGTACTCTTGAGATTTTTTCAGGATTGTTTGATTTGTAAGTAATATAAGCATTTAGCACCATTTTAGAAATTACATTGCAGACCATTTTCTTCCAGTATATCAAATAATCTTCTCTCATCTAAATGCACATACAACAAAATATCCGAAGAATAAATGCCTCCCATGTATCATTGTACTCATTGTAGTGCTCAATGATTTTTGGACCTTCCTTTGGAAATTCTTGACCCTTGTGAATGACTGAATTGCTTTTGGCTATCGAGTTGGTGGAAAGTAATAAAACTGGATTTTTTTGTGATTTCTTTTCTTGATACTCAAGAATAAGAAGCTCTTCACTTCTAAAACACTTTTTCTTGCCCACACTAAAGTTTTATTTGAGAGGTTGAGGTACCATGGTCCAGAATGCGTTGGTAAAAAGAGGTTGAAGTACAGGATTGGAGAAGATTTTGGTGGAGGAAGATGTTTGGGACCAGGAGTTTCCAGGAATGCAAAATGTGGAGGAGGGAGTGAATCACAATTGTCCTGAACCTCAATGATTCTGCAGAATGATACCGGCTTCCACTTTCACGTTCATAAGAACTGACGCTATCATTACTCTCGTCAATAATTTCCGGTCTCTTCTTAGGAAGGATTATCACGCTTTCATCTGAGTCTGATAACACTTACCCTTCACTGTCTCGACTAAAATGGACCCTGTCTTCACTTTCCACAGAGTCGTCGTCATTACTTAGAGAATTTATGTATTCAGCTAATCTGTCATCGTCAACACCAGGTGAAAATTCATTTCTAGAAGTTGACGCCATTTATTAGGAAAAAGAATTATTTCACTTTCAAAAAGCCACTAGTGAAATTTCAATGTGTAAACAACAACAAGAGATGCACACATTGTATTTTATGCACAGCATTATCTTTCGATTACTACTGCCGCATCTACTATGATAACGAGGTTGATGATTGCTGACTCAGTACCCCAGCTGACTCAACGCACCAGCTGCGAGAGATAGCATGGTAGCAGTTACGTAGTATCTTTTCGTCTGCCTTTCTTAGCTAAAAATCAACGACCTGATCGCAGTGAAACAGCAACAAATTATCTCATCAGAAGCGACATAGCAGTGATGTTTTGAAGCCTTAAGTCTTTTTGCTATGCCATGAATAGTTCGCAAAACGAACGAGAATGCGATGTACTTTGTAGAGAATAAAATGTTTCTAAGCATATAAAAAAATAAGAACATGCCATACATAATATCTCCGACATAAATACAAAGTTCAAAACATTAGAAGAAAGTCAATTGGTTTTAGGCTAACAAAAAATGTAGTTTCCAAAGTGGCGCACCAGAAGCAGTTTCGTGAGAACCAAATGTGGCGCTCGGAAAATTCAGTCCGACATACAGTTATATAAATTACCAAAGCTGTTGATCATTTCCATTAACAATCAAAATTATTTATCCACGTAGTTATTAAAAGATCATTCTTGTATTATGTACAATTTACAAGAGTTAAAGATTGAGAAAAACATTGCTTTAACAGGTCTCCTCATAGACGACGATATATCGTCGTTGGCACTTCTGGCACATTCTGCAAACGACGATATATCGTCGTGTGGCACTCAAAGGGTTAATAGATTAAATGGTTATAACTATGGATCCCAGTTCTTATAACTTCCGAAACATTATTCTTCACCTTCTCGTAAAACTGAAGAAAGTGATTACCGGTCAGCACACAGTGCGGAGGGCATCGTCTTCATTTAAGGATAAATTAAGGGAATTTAGCTTTATAAATGCGTAATATTAATGAAAACTACTATGGATTACATTCTTGTGATTAATGAATCACCGCTGCTCTCTGCCCTTAGCTAAGGGGATGGGATAGTTTTGATATTAACAGCGGTTCGGAGTCGTGTGCAGCACTACGCAGCGATGTGACCGAGGGTATTCGGGTATCCTGATTAGCGTATATCTAGCATCCAACTATTTTCAAACAACTGTTGTCAGTTAATTATACCCTCGTCTTTCAACCCTGAACCTACCCTCCAACTTACCACATAGCAGAGCATCATGTTGTGACACGTCAAAAGACGTAATGATTCATGCACTTGTTGGCCATGTTGGTCACACGAAATTTCCTACACCCCTAACTCCTCCATCCTTGCTTATAATTTGATGTTTCTTGTATGTCATCATTTCTCTCTATCTCCTCCCTCCCTCTCCCTAATGGCAAACCCATGACAATGATGTGTCAACGTGTGCTCTGAGGGGTGATTCACATAGCTTTTGGTTGAAACTTTGGGGAGAGATTCAAAACAGATTGATGAAGATAAGCCTATAGAGTCATCCCTCTGTTGACTTATTCCCCAAATCCTTGGGGGGAGATTCAAAACAGATTGGTGAAGATATTCCTATAGAGTCATCCCTCTGTTGACTTACTCCCCAATTCCCTTGGTATGACTATACTCGAATCCCTTATATAAGGCTGTTCAAAAGATGAGCGAACATTTGTCTCTGTGACTCGTGTGAGTTTGACCGTGAACAAGTTCCATTTTGGTGAATACGTTGGTGAAATGGCTATCCAAATCAATGGCGTTTCCTCTCAACTGATGAAGATGGTGAAGAACCGTACCTTGACTATTCAAGTTAAGCGTGCGGCATATTCTTACATAACCATGTTTGAGGTGGAGGAGAAGCGCTTAGATGTTAAGACGGGGAAGGACCGGATTGATGAAATTGTGAACTTTATAGATGGGTTCACAAACGGAAATATAGGGGACGAAAGGTTAGAATTGGCCATACAGAGCTATCTGGCTATGGCCGAGAATAAATATTGTGAATTGCTGGCTATGACTAGGAACAGCAGCGAAAGAAGGAAAAGAGCAGCTGAAGATCGGGTTCTTGTGAACGTATCTGATGTGAAGTCGCAGGGATGCGAGAAAGGTGACAATAACAATAAGAAGAAGAAGGAAGTGCCGATGGCGGACAAAATTCTGGGTAAGAAAATTCATGATGTTACTTTAATTGATATATATTGTCATGTGTCAAGCTAACCGTAATCAATGAAAAAAAGAAAGCACTTTAAAGAAATTTTAGAGAAATATGTTCAAAGTTCTATTGAGAATATCACTGTCTTCATGTAATTACAAATTAAGCGTAAATAACGACTTAAGTTATTATTAGTAGTGATAGAATATTGTAATAATAAAGCATAACATGCATATTTTTTTTTGCAGCGTTCGAGGAAGAAGACAAAGATGAGTGGGATCTCGTTCTCACTAAAGCTGCGGATGAGGCAGAGTCTGCATATCGGTGTGCAAGTGAGTTAACTTATTTTCTATATTCTATGGAATAATAGCAAGCTTTGCACAAAGAACGTCAGTTTTTTATAGCTATTTCTGCTTACCATTCATTTGGTTCTATTCAACAAAACCAAAATAAAGCGCTGAGATGTGATTCGTAACTTAAAATCATTTCGCTATACACCATTAATTAATTCATATTTCACAATTTTAGATTTGGTTCCTGAAAAGCAGAGAGAGGTACAACAGCAACCTCTGAAAAGGAAGGCCCTGGGAGAAGCGGTGGAGAAGAACAAGAAGAAGAAGTACCGGAAACGAATTATTGGTGAGTTAATAATTAAATGTAACAAATCACGCACTACAAAGTAAAATTGTAACGTTAGGAAATGTAACTAAGACAATGATCTATGAACAACTTTAATCGTTACAGTATCTGATGACTCGTCGGACGATGAGAATCTGGATGCCGTTCCTACTTCCAGTGATGTGGAGGTGCTTCCTTTGTCGAGCGGTAAGTTTATTTAAATAATAATTTTACCCAAACGAACTAAGTTTCTTATAAATTTATCGTTCCAATACAAGAAAATCAGTTGAATATTCAAATTCTGCAAATTCCTGGACTCTTATCTTGTATCATGTGGGGAGATGATGGATTCTTTCATTTAGGATTCTCTTGGCCTTTATATATTGAGGTTAATCATGTTCATCCTTTTCATGTATTTTCTTGCTGCCAAGTAGAGAGAGCAGCCATTGTGGTGAATAAGGAGTCAACGAGCAAAGGCGAAGTGAAGGTGGTGGACAAAGAAGTGGAGGAGGGACAGAAAGAGGAGAGTAGCAGGATGGGTCTTGATGAAGAGGCTGTTGCGGAGCACGCAGAATCTGCGGAAGTGGTCCAGGTGGGCCTGGGAAGAAATCAGCCTGCAATTGAAACCGGAATGAAGAGAACGGATATTAATGAGGGGGAGAAAGGCAAGGGCAACGACGACGAGGAGGAGAAGGAAGTGCTGAGTGACGATGACGGCGAAGAAACGGATACGGCTAACGAAGGTAAATTTCGCTTGTTGGAAGAAAGTGAAAAATATTATAAAAAGTTTAAAATCACGGGCAGAGCCATTAAACTTAAGATAATTGAGTCGCCTGAGAATGTGTCCCCGCTAGAATGGGTTGAGGGTGCTATTAGTGACATTTTAAAGTATATTTACTCAAAAAATATTAGAAATCATGATCAAATTGGATTATCTATCTTCACCGATGAGACACCTGAAAGAGCAATTGGTATATCTTTCAGACGCGCTGATCAAATGAAGCATGAAGTTATTTTTGATACGTTTGCGAGTGTGGTACAGAGCAATGAAGATTATTTAATGACTGATCACTTAAACGTAACAGTTCACCATGTCTCTATGCCTCTCGGAAAAGGAAAAAGATTTACCTATCCCCGCGCATTTTCATTTGAAGATTTCTGTAGAAGTAAGAGAAGTGTCATTGTCATCCAGAATGAAGATTCTCTCTGTCTAGCCAGAGCACTGATTGTTTCAATTTCAAGGCACGCTGATGACAGTGCTACTCACATCAGAGTTAGAAAAAATGTTGGAGGGCTACAGGATTTAAGGGCTGTGGAATTCTGCAGAAAATGCAATGTCAATTTGGACAATGGTGGTAGCATTGAAGAGATTCAAAAATTTCAAAACTTTCTCCCTGATTACCAAATTACCGTGTACAAAGACAGGAAGGGACGTGACTTAGTTTTTGAGGGTCCTAGATCTACACCCGATCGTCCCAGGAAACACTTAATGTGATATACGGTGCCGGTCACTTCAATGTTATAACATCTGTTACCGGTGCCTTTTCCTGCAGTTACTATTGTAGGATTTGTCATGTCCCCTATAATGACAAACGTGCCCACAGATGCGAGAAGGGTTGTGCAAAATGTTTTTCCAAACAAGCATGTGACCAAAATGCCGGAGATAGACCCCACGCTTCTTGCGACTCATGCAACAGAAGTTTCTACAATCAATACTGCTTTGAAAGTCATAAAGTTTCCTCTTCCTCATCCCTCTCAATCTGCGACCAGTGGAAGTCATGTCCTTTATGCTTAAAGGTATACGGTACTCAGGGGCGAACATCAGTGCACATTTGTGGTGAAATATTTTGTACCCTTTGTAAGGACTTTCAAGTTTCCCCACACTTATGTTACATGCCAAAGGAAGTGCAAAAGAAAAAGTATAAAAAGACAGATAATGTTGTAGTAGTAGAATTAATTTTTGGGGTGCATCGACACCTAAGGTCATTTAGCACCGCTTCTTAAACTTGAAGACATTAGCTAGTCCGTGGGATCTTATTGTTTCAAAAATTTCGAACTGTTCAGTTAACTACATTTTATTAAAAAGATCTATGTGCCTTAGAAATTGTAAAATTTTTTGTATAACAGTCTCGTTGTCGCCTAGTATTTTGCGTAGAGGGCCGTGGATATTCATCATTTCACGTTCGTCTTGATATCCGACGCACTCCGTCAGGATGTGTCGCACAGTGACTGGAGCACCACATTCGTCGCACCAGGGCTGGATCTTCTCGAAAAAATTTTAAAAACATTGTAACGATAGCTCATCACATGAAAGGGTACGATGGTCAGTTTCTCCTCCACCATATGACTGCTGTACTTAATTGGAAACCTAAGGTTCTAATGACGGGGGCAAAAATAATATGCATGGAAATGGAAGCTATAAAATTTGGTAGTAGTAGTAGTAGTATTATTTTTAAGGTGCGTCGACTACTAAGGTCATTTTGCACCTTTACTCATCCAGATTAAAAGCAAGAGTCACAAAAAAACATAGTAAGTATATAGGAATACTTAGGAATAGTATAGATTATCAGTGGACACGATAGGTCTAAGTCTGTATTAGTCATAGTCATATGGCAAAAGAGTTACATTTGGACTATTAGGAAATTTACAATGCTCTTCCTGGGCCTTAAATTTTGGACAATAAATTAACTTCCTGGAGAAATTTGAGAACGCTATCTATAGCAGTACGATTGTCACCCAACACCTTGTTCAGACCCCCACATATTTTGTGGCGTTCGCGTTCATCCGATATTTTAAACAGTCGACAAGTAGATGCTTCACAGTCAGACGGCAGTTGCAGTTATCGCAATTTGGTGCGTCCTTCTCGGGGGTAAAGAGATAAGAGTGTGTCAGGGCTGTATGCCCTATTCTTAGCCTGGTGACAACAACCTCTTCCCGTCGGCTATCCCTGACCGAGGATGTCCAACCTATTAAATGGTCTTTGATTTCCCTAAGTTTGTTCGACGTTACGTCGCTCCATGTCATAGCCCAGGAAGCGAGAACTGATTTCTTCAAGTGAGCTCTTAAGTCTTGACTTGGGACTTCACCAATATAATTCTCGCCGCTGATTGTGGCAGCTCGTGCAGCAGCATCTGCCGCTTCATTACCGCTAACACCCACGTGGCCAGGTACCCACAGGAATTTTATGTGAGTGTCCTTAGCATAGAGGCGGTGAATGCATGTTAATATGTTTTGGACCACGGGATGTGAAGGAGAGAGGCTGCAGATACTTTGAAGGGAGCTTTGGGAGTCTGTACATATTAAATAAGACCTACTACTACATTCAGTCTCTTGTAGTGTGGCTTCAATAGCATCTAGCGAGGCTTTTATGGCTAGTAACTCCGCCGTGTAGACAGTGCATATGGGGTGTAAAGTAAAGGCCGCGGAGCCTATATCCGCAGAAAAGTAGGCGGAACCGCACGCGACGTCTGTTTTAGAGCCGTCAGTCTATATTTTTGCACTGTCACAACTGTTTATCGCTTCTAGGGCTCGACGTTTAAGCTCGATTGGGGTACTGTTAGCCTTGGATTCCATGTAGTCTATATAGCAGTCTATCTTAGGGATCTCCCATGGCGCAAGCTTAAACGTTTTTGTAGGGCATACCTTTGGCAGGTGAACGCCCAAGTCGGCCAATAAAATTTTAAAACGTATGGCCAAGGGTTGCGTGGCCCGTGGTCGTTTGTTAAAAACATTTAAAAAACGCGAGTTAAAAATTATATTAAAACATGGGTGAGTCCGTGATGATAAAATTTTGCTTATGTAGTTACACATTAAAATGTTCCTCCGGACCTCTAGGGGAGGTTCGCCTGCGTCAATATAAATGCTCTGCACAGGGCTGGTTCTAAAGGCCCCAGTTGAAAGCCTCAAACCAGCGTTGTGTACCGAGGTTAGAGCCTTTAACTGGCTCTTTCTCGCTGATGCGTACACAATACACCCGTATTCTATTTTGGACCGCACTAGTGCTCTATATATACAGAGCAGTGTTGTTCTGTCCGCGCCCCAATATGTTCTACTCAAAACTTTTAATATATTTAAAACTTTTGAACAAGCATTTTTTGTATGCCGTATGTGTTCTTGCCAATCCAGTTTTTTGTCAAGGATAAGGCCAAGAAAACGATGGGACTCGGTCAGTGACAGTCGATAACCCCCCAAATATAGTGTGGGCTCCAGTACAATGCCCCTTAGCCTGTGGATGTGCATACATTTGGTTTTATCGGTTGAGAAACGAAGTCCATTCTCCTGAGACCGATTTCATGCCGATGGAGCCACACATTTGGGACGCCGCACCTCAAACCGGTGCGGTCGCCAGGGCTACCCGAGGGGATATAGCACCCTAGAGGTGGTTGTCTGTTTCAGGTTGGATCTTTGATACACGGGCCCACCAAACCCGTGCAACTCCGACCGCCCTACGCAGACCCCCACCTCCCTGGCACTCGCCACCGTTAAGCTTACGCCACGGAAGCCGATTGACCGGGAGTGGCTAGCTCCCGGCCGCCCGTTTACAGCGAATCCGGGGCCGAAGAGGGGTATTGGCCCGTAGTCCATACCGGGCATCCGACACCCGGCTGGGAACGACGGACCTCACCCTCCAGGATCCCCTTCTCCTCCTTACGGGTCTCCGCACACGGCAAACATGCGGGTGGATCGCAGGCCAGGTGGTATGGCCGCACACAGACAGTTGACCCACAAGACTGTCCGGGCTCAACCCTTGTTGGCTCGGGGTTTGTTTTCGGGGTTTGTTTTCGGGGTTTTCTCCCCGCCCTTTTAGTCGCCTCATACGACAAGCAGGGATACTGCGGGAGTATTCTCAATCCCCCTACCCGCAGGGGGGTTGGAGCTTAGGACATTTGCGGGAAAACACAGGATGGTCACCCTCACAGTTCACACACTTTGGTCCAGAGGTGCATTCTTCGTCGTGTTTTCCCTTGCCGCAGGATGGACAGGTGTCTATGCCCTCACATCTTGTGGCGATGTGTCCAAATCGCTGACATTTAAAGCATCGCATAGGATTCGGGATAAAAGGCCGCACAGGTACAGATTCATACCCGATGAACCCCTTGTCAGGGAGCACGTCGCAAGCGAAGGTAAGAATGACAGATGTTGTGTCAATATACTCACCATTGCGCTTCGTCTTCAATCGGCGACAGTCAGTCACTCCTTGAGAGGCCATTTCTCTCTTAATTTCCTCCACCTCTACGTAGAGGAGGTCATAGTGACTGATGACTCCCTGACAAGAGTTCAGTGTACGATGGACTTCGACTTTAACCGGGATGTCGTGGAGTCTGTCCATAAGAAGGAGTTTCTCACTTTGCGCTATCGATGCCGTTTCTATTAAGAGACTCCCATCCCTTAGTTTTTTGGCTGATATGAGTTCACCAGGAATCGAGCTTGAGAGTACCCTCCTAATGAGAAAAGGAGAGACCTTTTTAAGAGTCTCACCTTCTTTACAACATTTCATAACTAAGTACTTCTTTGACCTAGAAAAAACTTTATCTCCCCCGCCAGTATCCTGGCGGGATCTTTTGGATGGTGGAAGAGTTCCTTCAGCCATACCATTGCAATCTTCATCCCCCGGGCTCCCCACCCACCACGGAGCCACACATTCGGGACGCCGCATTGGAATAACCTTGCAGCTGGACTGGACTGCCTTGGCCTCAACAAGAAAAACTGTGCTCAACTGAAACTCCAAAGGAAAAATTCCCTTGAGACTCCATTGAATTGGAACTGCTTCTCTCTTGCTGCATGATTGCTCCACTGACACTGAACTGGACAGTTGGCCCAGGCCAGGGGACCTTCAGAACTCCACTGCTTCTGCCTTATCACATGGTTTTATTGCCTTGCCACAGAGCTGCTGCAGCAATTAGGCACCCTACTCCTTAACCAATTTCAACTGCTTCTCTCTAGCTGCAAGAGTGCTCCACTGTCACTAGACTGGAGATTTGGCCCATGCCAAGCCACCTTAGTAATTCTACTACTTCTCCTTTGCCACATGTTTTTATCGCCTTGCTACGTAGCTGCTGCTGCACTGAGGTACCCCAACTCCCTCAAGTGATATGAATGAATTAAGGCAGTCGATATAATCCTTTGCAGTCAGTTGCCTTTAGCCTTGATACTTACGGGAAATGGGATTTTAATTTAAATGTTAGGTGGTTTCAATTATTTTTTTGTAAAACCAATTATTTTATCATTCTGTACTAATGACCAAATGACGCGGTGGATTTAAAAAGGGTGCATTTGTGTCCATATGTTTTTAACGAAAAGGGGATATCTCTGCATCATGGTTTATATTTTCCAGGTTTTGTATTAACATATAAAATACCCAGCTAGCACAAGGGAAACGGTCTCTTGAAGAAATTTAAGCGAATCCAGGGAATTGGTGACCTTTTCCCTTTCGTTTCTCTCGTTTCTTCATTTTTGGAGGGTACACCCCTTACATTTCCAAAGCAACAGAGGACAACACTTCGCCTTTCCGAAATTAAATTATCTCCATGCAGCAGTATGCGGGGACTGAATGACCACAGCAATCATTTTAATTATTACCAAATTTAATTGTTACTAATACCGGAAACAATCACAAGAATTTGACAATAATTATTATAGTGATTCCACTGACTGTACCCCGGCAGAAGTCCCGGCAATACCGGAAACGAGCCCTCCTTTCTACATCCGCTCCAGCTCTTTCACTTCGTTCCAGTACTTGAAGCTGTGAGGTCGTGAATGTGATACATCAGTTCGAAACGCCACTTATCCTCCTCATTGGTGCCTGCCGGTTCTTGTAATTGCGTGCAACACTGCATCTATTTTCACCGGTTTAAGGTAAGTACTGATTTATTGTGTATGCCTGCCAATTTTGGGTCTTTATTATCATTTTTCATTCGCTTCATTCAAGCGAATCCGTTCGCCAAGCGAAGCGTTCGCTGGTACGCTACACACAACGTGTCCTTTAGGACGTGTCCTTTAGGACACGTTGTGTGTAGCGTACCAGCGAAGGGAAATACACTGGAGTGCATTTCCCTTAATCAGTGCAGTACCCCAGCTTTGTGATAAATTTAATTCAGTGGTAGTAATAGTAATTTGGTTTTATAGGGTGCGTCGACATCGAGGTCATTTTGCACCACTACTATCTTTATGCTAGCGAAAATGTGTTGTCAGCTTTTGTCACCGTTACCTTGAAAATGTTAGAAAAGTGACAGGAAATCTGACTTTTGCTTCAAATAGATAAATAAAAACCATTAAACTCTAGATATCGAAAAAATCGATATTAAAATATCGGAGTCGCCCACGTCCAGAAGGATTTCTCGTGGTGAAAAGGTCGCCATCACTCGGCTGAGGATAGGGGTAGTAGTAGTAGTATTTTTATTTGGGGTGCGTCGACGGCTGAGGTCATTTTGCACCACTCAAAGTCTTATTATTGCTAATAATATGATATGAAAAAACAGCATGAAGGAATAGTCTCGTAGGAATAATAACTATACTTTATTGTAAAATCCGTATTTTTTTAAAAAGTTTAAAACCTTGGTGATGTTATCGGCGTCATCGCCTAGGACTTGCCTTATTCCGCCCCGGATGCCTAGCCTCTCCCGTGCTACCCGATACACATCACACTCCGTCAGGAGATGCCGCACAGTCAAGAGAGAGTCGCAGTCGTCACAGCGTGGCGGGGTCTTCTCTTCAGTAAAAAGATAGGAGTGTGTCAAGGCACAATGTCCTATTCTCAAGCGAGTGACGGCGACCTCATCCCTGCGACTTCGCCCGGCGGAAGTGGCCCACGCTGATGTCTCGGGTTTTATTTCACGGAGCTTATTATTACGTTGGTCTGTCCAAAGCTCCTTCCACTTTTCCAAGGCAAAGTGCCGGAGCTTGGTCCTGAGATCATCTGCGGATACCAGAGGTACTGTCATATCTGGGGCGCTTAGTGCTTCTTTAGCAGCTGCGTCGGCTTTTTCGTTCCCTCCTATTCCCATGTGCCCAGGAATCCACAAGAAGGATATTATCACTCCCTCCCTATTGAGGGATAGTATGGAAGAGTGGATGTCTTGCACAATTGGGTTAGAGGGTGAAAACTCAGAAATTGACTTCAACGCACTCGCAGAATCTGTACAAATTAGGAAGGAGGCATTTCTGCATTTTATATTGACCAGAGCCAATTTGATGGCAGTCAATTCTGCCGTTAAAACGGAACACATCGGATTGAGTCTTGCTTTGATTATTCCGTGGTACGTTGATACCACTGCACATCCGCAAGAGGTTCCAGACTTTGAGCCATCTGTAAAGACGATGGTGAAGTCGCGGTGATGACTGAGGATTTCTCTGAATAGATGTCCGTACTCCGTAGAAGTGGTACAGGATTTCCGACATAGAAGTAGCCGCCAAATAAAATTCGGCCGAGGAATCGACCACGGAGGTTCTGTCATGTACCCGGTCGGATACACGTCTGGTAGGTTAAAACCGCGCTCTTCGATAAAAATTTTAAAACGTACGCTTAAAGGCTTCGTAGCCCTTGTCCTTCTATTAAAAATGTCTAAAAACCTTGGGTTAAAAATAATGTTGTAGCACGGGTGATTCTTTGCTGATAAAATCTTGGCAACATAGTTGCAAGTCAAAATGTCTCTTCGAGTATCAAGCGGCGGCTCCCCCGCTTCCGCGTAAATACTCAGGACAGGTGAAGTTCTGAAGGCCCCAGTGGCTAGCCGTAGTCCAGAATTATGCACGGTAGACAAGGATTTCATGTGTGAATCACGTGCAGAAGAGTACGCTACGCATCCGTAGTCCAACCGAGAGCGCACTAAAGATCGGTACAATAAAAGCATTGTAGTGCGATCCGCACCCCATGATGAATGCGTTAGAAACCGCAGAATATTTAAAACCTTCGAGCATCTGTCTTTTAAAACTTTAAAATGCTCGCGCCAGGTCAAACGTTGGTCCATGACCACCCCAAGGAATCTGATAGATTCTACAAAGGGAAGTTCCCTACGGCAGAGATAGAGAGACGGCGTAGCGTGTAATCCCCTTATCCTGTGAAAATGGACACACTTCGTTTTCTCTCCGGAGAAACGAAATCCATTTTTCTGAGACCAGGTAGACAGCTTGTTGAGGGATAGTTGGATAAGCCTGGAAGCACTTGCTAATTTTGACGATCGGCAGAAAATAGCCAGGTCGTCAACGAACAGGGAAGCCATTACAGGAGAACGGATACATTCTGTGATATCATTGATTGCTATAGCAAATAGTGTCACACTTAGTACGCAACCCTGGGGTACTCCATTCTCTAGTGGATAGGGTCTAGATAGACATTTACCTATTTTAACTTTAAAAACCCGCCCGCATAAAAAATTTTCGATAAAAATGGGTAGGTTTCCCCTAAAGCCCCAATTGTGCAACGTCGTTAGAATTTTGTGACGCCAAACGCGATCGTACGCTTTTTCTATATCGAAAAAAACGCCGATCACGTGCTGGCGTAAAAGGAAAGCTTCTTGCATGAAATTATCTGTTCGGACCAGGTGGTCGAGAGTTGACCTACCTTTGCGAAAGCCACACTGTACATCTGAAAGAAGGTTTCGTCGTTCCAACCACCACACGAGTCGGCGGTTAACCATTCTTTCCATTATCTTACAGACACAACTTGTAAGCGAGATGGGTCTGTAGTTATTTGGGTCTGATCTATTCTTTCCCTGCTTGGGGATGGGCACCACAGCGGATTCTCGCCAGATTTCCGGAAAGCTCCCATCAGACCAGATTTTATTGAAACATCGCAGAATTTCCGGTAGGGCTGCCTGCGGAAGATTGCGGATGAAGGCGTTATGGACTTGATCCATTCCTGGTGCGCTGTCATGGGAGTCTGCGATTGCGGACGTCAATTCCCACATTGAGAATGAGTCATTGTAGGCTATATTGGGACCTATGGTTTTAAAGTTAAGCGGCGCTGACTCGACTTGTTCTTTCATGCGAATGAATGCAGCGTCAAAGTTTGAGTTACTGCTGGTGTTGGCAAGTAACTGTCCAAAAACCTCGCATATATCGAGGGAGGAGGTAACCACCTGATCAGCGACCTTTAAGTACGAGACAGTGAGGGTTTCACTAGAGCCCGAAATGCTTCTCACCTTTCTCCAAACATCCGATATGGGCGTTCTGCTATTTAGTGTGGAGACATACTCAATCCAGGATGCCTTCTTTGCCTCCTTCACCACCTTCCGGGCTTTAGCTCGTAAACGTCGAAAAGAGGCAAGATTTGTCGCGGTGGGAAACTTGTTAAAAATTCGTAAGGCTCTTTTCCGGGCTTTAATTGCGTTTGCACATTCTTCGTTCCACCAGGGAACGGCTGGCCTACGAATGTTGCCCTTGGTACGAGGTACTGCGGATTTAGCTGCATCGATAATTGTTGCTGTAAGCTTCTGAATATTCGCCACGCCATCTTCGTTTTCTCCATAGATGAATTTAAAATTTTGCTGAAAACGTGGCCAGTTGGCTTTCCGAATTAACCAACTGTCTGGGCGAATGGGGTTTTGTCTGAAACCTCGGTCTCTCTTTATTAAAATTGGAAAATGGTCACTTCCGCATAGGTCATTGTGTACGTTTAAGCTTAATTTTGTCATGAGACTGCTCGATGACATGCACAAATCAATGGTGGAATAATCCCCATTAAAACTATTAAAACGTGTCCTTTCACCGTTGTTCAATAAAAATAAGTTAAAATCATCGATAAATTTAGCTAAAATACGGCCTCTTTGGTTACACTGTGCTCTTGTGCTTCCCCATAGGGAATCATGGGCATTAAAATCACCCGTTAAAATGAAGGGCCGAGGTAGATGACAGACAAGGGCTTCTAGATTAAAAGCGGTTACTGGTGCACCCTCAGGCAGATAAACGTTGCAAAACGTCACCTCCTCAGGGGCATGCACTGTCACGGCTACGGCTTGAAAAGGTGTGGTCAGCTGCAATCGGGAGGTGTAAAGGGCCTCCCGAACTGCGATTGCCACTCCACCTTGGGCACGTTGGCCACTGGTGTCGTCGAATCTAAAAACGTTAAAACCTTTTAAAATACCCTTGTCTGACGTTTTAAAATGTGTCTCTTGGAGACATATACATGACGGATTAAAATCTCTAATTAAAATAGTCAGCTCCTCCTTATGCCGATAAAAACCATTACAGTTCCACTGTAGAATGAATGCCATAAAAAGATAAAATATAAATAAATAAATAAAACTATGGTTAAAATCCGGCAACCGGTCACGAGCGCCGAAGACGGTGCCTTCGACCCTGCTGTTTGTACCGGAGGATTTCAGTTTCTGAAAGACTTTCGTCTTCCTCCATAGATTCCGGGTCGGTCGGTTTTGCCGATCCGGATGGGCGAGGGGGTGGCGTTTTTTCACGCCTGTTTTGCGTGACGCTGGTGGTAGTAGTTGGCGGGTTTTTCTTGGGAAAGCCCGCAGTATTTTTATTTATTTTTTGTGTCGGTTTGGATGCCTTTTCCGACTTGACCGAATCTTTTGAGTTCTGTGGTGTTATACTTTTAAATTCTTCCGTCTGTGTTTCGATACTTACTTTGCTCACATTTGGTGAAACGGTTTTAGCATAAGACTTCGAAAAGGTAGGGGCAACCATTGCACGATATTTTTTTCGGGCCTCAAAATAGGGAATTTTTTCCACGGTCTTTATTTCCATTATTTTTCGCTCTTCGATATTCTTAGGGCACTTGCGGGAGTACACAGGATGTGTACCCTCGCAGTTAATGCAATGTGGTTCGTTCTGGCACTCAGTATCACCATGCGCTTCCAGGCCGCATTTAGGGCAGGTGGGCTTGCCCTCGCAACGTGTGGCCATGTGGCCGAACCGCTGGCACTGGAAACAGCGCATGGGGGCCGGTACAAAGGGCCGCACTGGGACGGATTCGTACCCAATAAAAACTTTATCCGGGAGCCGATCCAGCGAGAAACTCAAGACAACTGATGTTGTGTTTACAATTTTTCCATCACGCTTCGAGGTTAGTCGACGAGCGTCGACAACTCCCTGAGAGGCCATTTCCCGTTTTATTTCATCGACATCGACGTAAAGGAGATCATAGTGGCTTACCACTCCCCGGCAAGAGTTTAAAGTGCGGTGCACCTCCACTTTGACCGGAATATCGTGCAGCTGATTCATTTTTAGAAGCTTCTCACTTTGGCTGTAATTGCTGGTCTCTATCAATAACGTACCGTCTCTTAGCTTTTTTGCTGACTTAAGTTCTCCGGTTCTCCGGGTATAGCATTACTCAAAACCTTCCTAATAAGAAAAGGGGAAACCGTCTGAAAAGTCTCGCCATCCCTAATGCAACTCATGACTACAAAGCGCTTGCACGCGCGAAAAGACGTTTCTCCCCCGCCCGTGTCAGGGCAGGTTCTCTTGGGTGGTGGAAATATACCATCTGCCATGCCACCTGAGGTATTCATCCCCCGGGCTCCCCACCCACCATGGAGCCACACATTTGGGACGCCGCACCGCAAACCGGTGCGGTCGCCAGGGCTACCCGAGGGGATATAGCACCCTAGAGGTGGTTGCCTGTTTCGGGTTGGATCTTCGGTGCACGGGCCCACCAAAACCCGTACACTTCCGACCGCCCTACACAGACCCCCACCTCCCTAGCACTCGCCACCGAACGTATCGGAAAGCCGATTGACCGGGGGTGGCTAGCCCCCGGCCTCCCGTTTACAGGGAATCCAGGGCCAAAGAGGGTTATTGTTTCTCGGGCCATACCGGGCATCCGACACCCGGCTGGGAACCGAAAAACTCACCCTCCAGGATCCCCTTCTCCCCCTTACGGATCTCCATGCACGGCAAACACATGGGTGGATCGTGAACCAGCTGGTATGGTCACTCACAAGCAACAGACCCACACGTTGCTCGGACGCATCCCTTGCTGACACGGGGGTTTGTTTTCGAGGTTTTCTCCCCGCCCTTTTAGTCGCCTCTTACGACAAGCAGGGATACTGCGGGAGTATTCTCAATCCCCCTACCCGCAGGGGGACTGAGGATAGGGCATTGTGCCCTTACACACTTGTGTATCTCTTAGTAGTAGTAGCACAGAGTATACAGAGAGGACAGAGGGCGCTTTAAGGTGTAATCACCCGTGCGCATTTTAGCCATGTTCTCAGTAAGTTAACCTGGCGGATACAGTGTTTCGGCAAGGAGGTTAGGTTGAAGTTGTAGCCAACTTACTTGTGCCATATTGTGAATTTCGTGAATCTTTCATCTTTTAGTCCTCTATCATGGATGAAGAAGAGAAGAAGGGCACCAAAAAAGGTGGATTTGCATGGTGCTCGGCAATTAATTGCCGTAATAATTCCGGAATTCGAAACAGCACCTTTAGTTTCTTCCGTTTCCCAAAGGATTCAGTCAAGTAAGCATTTGTGACTCTATTACTTTCATAAATGCTGTAGTTATTGAATTTTGTTGTTCTCCCTAACGTTTCAAATTGCTGTATGGGAAATTAATCTCATTTTTTACTTTCTTTGTGAACATTTCGCATGTGCAATGTGCTTACGCCTTGTGAAGATGCAAGGATTGGATAATTCGGTCTCGGCACCAGGACCTAGAGGGGAAAAGTGCGAGCTATTTGCATTCGAATTGCAGACTATGTAGCGAGCACTTTGAGGACTCTATGTTCTTAAATTATTTAAAGAACAGGCTTCATGCCCATGCGGTACCATCCAAGTTCAGTGTGCCAAACCCGCCGCCGCTTGTTGGGAGTTCGAGAAAGCCTCCAAAGAATGTTGTGGTGGTGAAGCCTGTGCAATACTGCCAATCATTGACATGTTGTGGTAGTGGAGCCTGTGAAATAATGTCCTTAATAAGTCACGTCAACTTGTTGGGGACAATTATTTAAATTTGTATATGTACACCTGATTCTGTTTCATAATATTGGCTCTTTGAAATGTTGGACTTGTGTACCCTGTGAAATAATGCCCTTAATAAGACACCTAATTTATTCTACCTTGTCCATTTTATGAGTAATTTCAAGTTTTCAATAAATAATTGTTTGTGGTATTCATTATTTCACCTTATTTTTTGTCATCTGCTCATCTTTGTAAAATATTTGGAAATGTCATGTTTATATAAATAAATATTTTTGCTCATAATTCTTAATATTTTATTACAACTGATTTTTATATTCCCCAATGTAGTTCCGAATGAATCCTTATGCTGGTGTCAGGTATGTGGAAAAGAGCATCTTTTATTAATGCCTAATTTAGATATTTTGCTGTAATTTATGTTGAAATTTTTTTCCTACATTTGGTTTCTACCATCCTTTCAGTTAGTTATACATCACTTGCCTTGGTATGACCAAAATGTGAGTTTCTTTTCCTCATTTTCTAGTAGCTCTTGAAAACTGACGATTTACTGATTGGTTTCGCCAGTAGCTGGTGGAAATAAACTGGTTGTCGATGGATTTCATTAGTATGCGCCGTCTACTTTCTTGATGCTTACGAATATAACTAATCATGAAGGTTGACAATAGAGATTTAACGCTAGAACTGTACTCTACGGTTCTTAATTGTTTTTCCCCAGTGAAGTTATTCGGACAACAATTTAAATGCGTTTAATCTCCAAATGGCTACTTTTTTCTTTTAGGTTTAAACGTACGCAGACACTTTATTCTGCAGCCAGTTGCAGTTACAGTCAACATATTTAGTGGAATTGGGAATGGATATATGCATGCGTGGTATAAAATACATCGGTACTATCTAATTCCGTTCTTCCAGCTTCTGCACTCAACGCTGCCTACTCATAACGCGTTTTTGAAATCCCGCCTGTTTTAACTTACTGAGAACATGGCCGCCGCGCGCATTCCCGATTACAACATTTCAATGGAAGCGAGCGATTTTGTCCTCTCTGTATATACTCTGTGGTAGTAGTAGGTAGGTTTTTAGGGCGCTTCGACGTCGTGGTCATTTCGCGCCGCGGTACGAATAGATGGTATACACATATGGAAATTATTTTTATTGGCGCTGCTTGGTACACCTATGAGCTACTATAGGGTTTTTGGGTAAGTGTCTCGATGTTAGCTACCAGATTAATCCGTTAAATCAGCGAAATTAATTTTGCCTTCCTAAGGAAATTTTTGACCCTCTCTACTTTGTTTGCGTCGTCGCTTAGGCAGTCTTTAATTTGGTCTGGGATCGAATATCTACTTCTAATGCGGGCGTATTGACCACATTCAGTAAGGATGTGCTTTATTGTAAGGGGAGAGTTACAGTGGTCGCAGCGTGGTATATTTTTATCTTGTGTAAAGAGGTAGGAGCGCGTAAGGGCAAAGTGCCCTATCCTCAGGCGTGTTAGTACTACTTCCTCTCTCCTAATACCCCTGGAAGAAGAGGGCCAAGGGACTGGGACTGCTTTTATTTCACGCAGTTTGTTGTGCTGGGTATCCGCCCACGATTCATGCCATTCCTTCAGGATGGCAGTGCATAGTACATATTTAAAGTCTTCTGCAACTAGGGTCGTAGAGTCAATTTCCACTTTTTCAAGTGCTTCCTTGGCAGCAAGGTCGGCCTTTTCATTCCCTTTGATCCCGACGTGGCCGGAGGTCCAGACCAAGGACACGTCGTTCCTTTTTCCAAACAAATGGTTGAGGGTGATTTGGATGTCCTGGACCAAAGGATTATGAGGATCAAATTCGCCAATAGATTGCAAAGCGCTCATTGAGTCGCTACATATCAAGTATGATGAGTCATGATCTTTAATATTATCTAAAGCGGATTTAATCGCATGCAATTCCGCTCTGAATTTACTACTCGGTGCCGGCAGCTTGATCGTGGTGATAATATTTGTAGGGGTAGCTACAGCGCATGCGCATGCCGTGAGTGATTTCGAGCCATCCGTGTAGAGTTGGATGGCATCTGGTTGTCTGCTACATATATATTTAAACCGCTGAAGGTATTGACACGGATGTGTACATGCCTTCTTGCAGCTAGCAAGCTCCGTGATGATTTTAGACCGTGATATCTGCCATGGTGGGACATGAATATGGCCGACAGAATACACTTCGGGTAGCTGAATCCCTGCCTTGACAATAAAATCCTTAAAACGAATAGCTAAGGGTTTAGTTATTCTTCGTCTTCTGTAAAATAGATCGATAAGTCGAGGATTAAAAACAAGTTCAAAACATGGGTGCTTTTTTTTAGATAAAATCCTGACGACGTAATTGCACATTAGGACCTTCCGCCTCGTTTCGAGAGGTGGCTCTCCCGCATCACAATAGATACTTGTGACTGGACTGGTTCTGAATGCGCCGGTTGCCAGCCTTAGGCCGGAATTGTGTATGGTCGTCAGCGGTCGAAGATATGACTTCCGCGTCGAAGCGTATATTATCGAGCCGTAGTCAAGCTTAGACCTTACTAGTGCCCTGTAAAAGAGTAGCATCGACTGACGGTCCGCACCCCATGAGGAGCTGCTTAAATGTCTTAAGATATTTAAATTTCTAAAACATCTGTTCTTTAGATTGGAGATGTGGGTTCTCCAGTTCAGTCTTTTGTCGAGTTCCATTCCGAGGAAGCGTATACAGTCCACCGACGGAAGGACAACATTACCGAGCGAGACATGAGGATTAGGAAATAATCCTTGTCCTTGATAAAAATGCACACATTTAGTCTTCTCTTCGGAGAAGTGTATCTCTTCTCAGAGGAGAAAACAAAACCTCGGTGTGATGTTTGCGATACCATCCTCAGTGTGGAACACATCTTAATGGAATGTGTTAAGTATGAGGCCGTGCATGAAAGCCTTAATATTTGCGGAAACCTAAGAGAAGTCTTAGGCGACGAAGCAGATGGCATCAACAAAATTTTAAAGTTTTTAAAAATATTGGTATTTTTAACAAACTATGATATACGATATTTAATTTTAAATTATTTTCTTATTTATTTAATTCAGTGGTTCTAACTGGTATGTAATTAACATGTTAAATGTGAAATGGTAATACAAAATTCTTCATTCTAGTATGCCCTGGGTTGTGGCTGAATTTCTCCCACACAGGAGCTACATCCGATGCACTGTGTGCACCGTTCCAGCGGAATGGCTGCGAAAAGTTGGCCAGACAATGGTATCCCTGTATCCTCCTGAGGGGACTCCCGAAACGGACATTCGACATATGAAGTTGAAGGAGGTGGAAGCGGCTGATGGGTGGGATAAGTTGCCACTGAAATATGTCTCCTATGGTATGGTGTCACCATGATAAACCCTTCTTGTTATGCATTAAAATGAAACATATATTATGCATTTATATTATTTTCAGCTGAATTCATTGCTGCCACGTCAGTAGAAATGAGTGCTGTCTCGGTTGTGGACAGCGATTTGGAGAGCTATTTTCAGGCTCTCCAACATAATAAAAGATACCGGAAACTGCGGCATTTGTAGGTAGGTAGGTAGGTAGGTATTGATTTTTGGGGTGCTTCGACAGCCAAGGTCATTTCGCACCACCCATTCTCTAATTTATCCATAGGCAATATATTAAACTATATTTACGGTAGATCGAAATAAGACTAAAAATAAGAATAAAAACATGTCTGTATAGTATTATATTTTATTAAAAAGGTCAGTTTCCTTTAGCAGGGTTATGACACGGTTAAGACAATCAGGGTCATTGCCTAGAACATGCTCTAGGCTCCCCCTGATCCCTAACCGGAGGCGTGTATTCCGAAATAAGTTACAATCCGTCAGGATGTGTCGCACACTGAGTGGCATGTTGCACTCATTGCAGAGAGGCGGTTCCTTCTCTTCGGTGAAGAGATACGAGTGAGTCAGACGGCAATGACCGATTCGTAGTCGTGCAATGACGACTTCCTCTCTGCGATTACTCCTGACGGACGTTGGCCATGCTGCCGTTACCGGTTTTAAACTGCGTAATTTGTTATTTGGGAGATCGCTCCATTGCTCCTGCCACTGTTGGAAAACTGAACCCTTAAGATGGGACCGAAGGTCTTCGAAAGGTACCAGAGTTGATGTGCAATTTTCTTCTTTTAGGGCAGCCTTCGCGGTTGCATCGACACGCTCATTCCCGACAATTCCCATGTGGCTGGGGACCCAAAGAAAGATGATGGTGACTCCCTTCTTTTGAAGGGAGAGTAGCGACTCATGGATCTGCTGGCATAATGGGTTCGTAGAAGTACAGTCGGAAATAGAGTTTAGGGCACTTAGAGAGTCAGAGCAAATTGCGAAGGATCCTCCACTACTGTCTATTCTACACAGAGCAATCTTTATAGCGAACAGCTCCGCCGTGAATACACTGCACAATGGACTGAGTTTAGCCTTTATGGTACCAAGATAAGAAGAAACTACAGCACAGGCACAGGCGGTAGGAGACTTCGACCCGTCTGTGAATACAGTGACAAAATTGGGGTGGTTGCCCAGGAACACAGAGAAGGCACGCTGGCACTCAGTAGCAGTGGTGGAAGCCTTTGGACGATCACTTAGGAGCATCTTTATTATAGGAGTAGGAGTTAGCCATGGTGGGTGGTTAGATGACCCGACAGGGTATAAATCCGGTAGACCAACTCCTCGTTCTCGAATAAAATAGTTAAAACGAACATTGGCAGGCCGTGTGGCCTTTGTCTTACGGTTAAAAACATCTAAAAATCGTGGTTTTGAAAACAAGTTAAAACATGGATGCGTCTTCATTGCTAAAACCTTTGAGGCGTAGTTGCACATTAGCAGGTTCCTTCGGTAGCACAAAGGCGATTCTCCTGCATCAGAGTAGATGCTCAGGATAGGGCTGGTCCGAAACGCCCCCGTACACAGTCGTAAACCGGTATTGTGTATCACAGTCAGTGGTCGAAGGTACGACTCTCGACCGGAAGAGTACACAAAGGAACCATAGTCAAGTTTTGACCGTACTAAAGCCCGATACAATAAAATTAGTGTGGAGCGATCAGCTCCCCATGTCGAGTGACTTAGGTACTTTAAAATGTTTAACGTTTTGTGACATTTCATTTTTAAACTTTCTACGTGAGCACGCCAGTTGAGGCGGTAGTCAAATGTCAGGCCTAAAAAACGGATTGAGTCGACAAATGGAAGGTTTTTACCACCCAAGCGTAACGCTGGAGGGATGTTATGTCCCCTACACCGGCGGAAATGAACGCACTTGGTTTTCTCTGAGGAGAACTTAAAACCATTACACTGGGCCCACTTGTGCAATTTGTTCAAAGTGAGTTGGATTAGTCTGGCTGCGGTAGCGGGTTGGGATGACCTACAAAAAATTGCAAAGTCATCCACAAACAGTGATGCTATAACTGGTGTGCCTACACAGTTAGCAATATCGTTAATCGCTACAGCGAAAAGCGTTACACTAAGGACAGAACCCTGAGGAACTCCATTTTCTTGGCTGTAAAATAGCGATTTATGCTGGCCTATTCTGACTTTAAAAACTCGGTTGGATAAAAAGTTTCGAATAAAAATGGGTAGATTACCCCTAAAACCCCATTCATGCAGAGTGTTTAGAATTTTGTGTCGCCAAGTTCGGTCAAAAGCCTTTTCAATATCGAAAAATACGCCAATCACGTGTTGACGTAGAAGGAAGGCTTCCTGGATAAAATTGTCTATCCTTACTAGGTGATCAGTGGTGGAACGGCCCCTACGAAATCCACACTGAACACCAGAAAGAAGGTTGCGACGCTCTAGCCACCATATGAGCCGCCGATTCACCATTCTTTCCATAATCTTGCAAAGGCAGCTAGTAAGAGATATCGGCCTGTAGTTGTTCGGGTCAGCTCGGTCTTTACCCTGTTTTAATATAGGGACTACAACAGACTCCCGCCAGGACGATGGAAAAGAACCTTCAACCCATAGCTGATTGAAGGTGTGGAGGACCTCCAACAATGCCGATTCCGGAATATTCCGGAGAAAGGCATTGTGGACTTCGTCGGGACCTGGAGAAGTCATGTGGGAGTCCGCAATGGCGGACTCTAGTTCCCACAGGGAAAACGGAAGGTTATAATCTGCCAGGGATCGTCGCTCCTTAAAGTCGATAGAAAATGCCTCCTTTTCCTTCTTAATTTTTAAAAAAGTATCATTGTAGCTTTTATTAGAGCTGGTTTTGGCTAGTTCCTGTCCGAATATATCTCCAATAGAAGATGGCGATGTAACTGTATTGCCTCCAACACGTAGAAAGGAGACGCCGAGCTGTTGGTGGTTGCCAGATATACTTCTTACTTTACGCCAAACATGTGCAACCGGCGTCCAACTGTTGACGCCGGAGACAAATTCCATCCAGGAAGCCCTCTTCGCCTCCTTCACCACCTGACGTGCCTTCGCTCTTAAGCGTCGGAAGGCGGAAAGTTTCATGTTCGTGGGAAATTTTTTAAAAATTCGTAACGCCTTCTTACGTTGACGAATGGCTTCTGCGCATTCATTGTTCCACCAAGGTACGGAAGGCCTCGAAGGGACGCGACGACGCCGTGGTACGCTTGCATCTGCGGCTTCAATGATTTGGCTGGTCAAAGCGTTAATGTTTGTAACACTATCTAGCGTTTTGTCGTGTTTAAAATTAAAATTACGGTTAAAATGAGACCAATCGGCTTTCCGGACAATCCAGTTGCCCGGCGGAATAAAAACAGGATTAAAACGTCCTTCCTTTTTTATAAAAAGAGAGAAGTGATCGCTGCCACTCAAGTCCTCATGTACCAAAAAGTTAATTTTGTTCATTAAACTGCTAGATGCTATGCAGAGATCAATACATGAGAACTGACCGTTAAAAGAGTTGAAACGGGTTTTCTCTCCGTTGTTTACTAAAAACAGGTTTAAATCCATAATAAAATTCGCCATGACACGGCCTCTGCGGTCGCACTGCACTTGAGAACTTCCCCACATTGTGTCGTGAGCGTTGAAGTCCCCAAGTAAAATGAATGGTCGTGGTAACTGACGGACAAGGGCTTCCAAGTTAAATCGTGTGACCGGTGCAGCCTCAGGAAGATAGACGTTACATATCATTATCGGTTCGGGGGCGTGCACCGTCACCGCTATAGCCTGAAATGGTGTGTGTAGATGAATTCGGGAAGTGTAAAGGGCTTCCCGAATATAGATAGCCACTCCACCTTGGGCTCGTTGGCCGCTGGTGTCGTCAAATCTAAACATTTTAAAATTCTTTAAAATACCCTTGTCCGTCATTTTAAAATGAGTCTCTTGGAGACAAACACAAGAGGGGTTAAAATCACGTATTAAAACGGTTAGCTCCTCTCTATGGCGATAAAATCCGTTACAGTTCCACTGTAATATAAAAGCCATTAAAATTTAATAAATAAATAAATAAATAGAATAAATAAATATATAAATAAATTTAAAAGGCAAGAGCCAGACACTGAGCACTAAGGGGTCAGCGTCTAAGGCGATTCTTCTTGCCTTTTTGCCTTGCTAATAGGACTTCCGTCTCTGAGAGACTTTCGTCCTCCTCCATGAGTTCCAGCTCAGTTTGTTTTGAGCTGGAAGGGCCAAGGGTTGGCGTTTCCTTTCGCGTGTTGGGTGTATCCCGGGTTTCGTTTTTTGATGGGATCTTCTTCGGGGAACCCACACAGGCGGTATTTGTCTTTTTCGCTGGTTTGGGAGCCTTAGCCAGCTTGGCGGTTTCTTTCTGCGTGTCTTTCGCATTGGCAGTATTGGTCTGCGTACCTATGGTGCATTTTGAAAGAGGTGGGGTAGCAACGGCGGCAAAGGACCTGGAAAAAGTGGGGGCGATCATCGCCCTATACTTCTTCCTGGCCTCGAAATAAGTTAACTTCTCCAGCGTTTTTATTTCCATTACTTTCCGTTCTTCGAGGAGTTTGGGACATGAACGGGAGTATACTGGGTGATCGCCCTCGCAGTTCACGCAGTGTAGCTGTTTAGAGCACTCCGCACCCTCATGCTCCTCCAGGCCACAGCGCGGGCAGATGGCCTTGCCCACACATCGCGTTGCGATGTGGCCGAAGCGCTGGCACTGGAAGCAGCGCATGGGCGCCGGTATGAATGGTCGCACGGGAACCGATTCATACCCGACGAACACTTTGTCGGGGAGCCTATCGAGCGAGAAGGTTAGTACCACGGAGGTAGTGTTCTGTACTGTACCATTCCGCTTTGTGGTTAGTCGACGAGCATCTGTAACTCCTTGAGAGGCCATTTCTCTTATGATCTCGTCGACTTCCACATATAGTAAGTCATAATGACTGATAACTCCCCGACTGGTGTTTAGGGTGCGGTGCACTTCCACCTTGATGGGAATATCGTGGAGAAGTGTCATGCCCAGAAGCTTTTCGCTCTGCACCTGGCTGCTTGTTTCGATTAATAGTGAGCCGTCCCTCAGCTTTTTAGCGGACTTAAGCTCCCCAGGTACGTAGGCAGACAACACTTTCCTTATAAGGAAGGGAGACACTTTTTGGAGTGACTCACCTTCTTTTAGACACTTCATTACCAAGAATCTCTTGCTAGCATTTGTGACACTATCTCCCCCGCCGGGATCCGGACGGGATCTCTTTATTGGTGGAATGTTGTTTTCCATGCCAATTCTGTATTTCATCCCCCGGGCTCCCCACCCACCATGGAGCCACACATCCGGGACGCCGCACCGCAAGCCGGTGCGGTCGCCAGGGCTACCCGAGGGGATATAGCACCCTAGAGGTGGTTGTCTGTTTCGGGTTGGGTCTTCGACGCACGGGCCCACCAAACCCGTGCGTCTCCGACCGCCCTACGCAGACCCCCACCTCCCTGGCACTCTCCACCGTTAAGCTTACGCCACGGAAGCCGATTGACCGGGAGTGGCTAGCTCCCGGCCGCCCGTTTACACAGAATCCGGGGCCAAAGAGGGATATTGGACCGAAGTCCATACCGGGCATCCGACACCCGGCTGGGAACCACGGACCTCACCCTCCAGGATCCCCTTCTCCTCCTTACGGGTCTCCGCACACGGCAAACATGCGGGTGGATCGTTAACCAGATGGTATGGTCACTCACAGGTAGCAGACCCACTCACTACCCGGACGATACCCTATCTGAACTGGGGGTTTGTTATCGGGGTTTTCTCCCCGCCCTTTTAGTCGCCTCTTACGACAAGCAGGGATACTGCGGGAGTATTCTCAATCCCCCTACCCGCAGGGGGGAGCTTCAACTCTGCCTGTCAATTAAATCCCTTCTATTTTGCCTCGCATTTGCAGTTGTAGCCTCAAGATTGCCCGTTGGTGTCTTTTAATCGGCACTGAAGAGGAACAAGGCTGTCACTAAGCCTCATCGGATTGGTTGAAGCTCGTGGCACAGTGTCAATATTGAAGCCATTTCTAGTGCTACTAGTGACCAAAAAGGCTCCAGGTGCAGCTGCAATGTCAATGCGTAGCAAGCCCACTACAAGTCGCCTACCTGCCACTGAGCTTAGGCGAGTGTTGGTGCCCACAGGGACCAGGAAGGCACATGTCTCCAAGTCAACCTTCGAGGCTCTGAAGCACCCTCAGCATTGCGTACAAAGGGAACATGTACCAACAGGGACCAGGAAGGCACATGGCTCCAAGCAAACATTTGAGGGTTTAAGCACCCTCAGCATTACGTGCAAAGGGAAGATACGCCAGCAGGGGCCAAAAAGGCACATGGCTCCACACGATGCCTAGAGGGCTTAAGCTCCCTTTCCATTCCCATTCCAAGGTGCTATTACAAGTATCTTCCCTGATTGCCCAGGATACCTCACCACCCTGAAGAAGGCCAAGGAATCACCATCAAAGAGGGAACAACGTCTGCAAAGCGCTGCTGTGGAAGCTGCTGTAGTTGAGTTTGTAGACTGATGATGCATACGAGGCTGAGCAAAAGTTAGTACGTTCGACAAGGTAATTTCCTTCGTGAAAATGAGCAAGCACTGAATTCTGGGATGTGGCATTGATGCAAATGAGACAAAAGTCAGTTCTTTTATTAATTTTATTATTTAATTAGTAATAAACTGTCACTGGGGGGTGAGATGGCGTCTAGTTGCGGTAGTCCTTCGTGTAGCTCTTGCGAAAACGTGATCGATGTTACGACAAAGTTTATATTCTGTGCTTTCTGTCCGCGTACATTTCACGCTAAATGTTCAGGACTCAAGGAGATCTCACTAAAAGCTCTATTTGAGTGCAGCGAAATATTATGGAAGTGTTTTTCCTGCCGAGCGTCAAGTTACATCATTTCCAACATGGCGGCTGACATCGAGTTCTTGAAGCAAGAAATTTGCAGCCTGAAAACTTCTCAGGAAGCAGCCTTCAAGCAGAAAAGAACTGTTACTTTCGCTGATGTCGTCATACCTGATCCAGCCCTTAAGGAAGGTGATCCACAGGCTAACCAGCTCGTAAGGAAACAACATGTGGCAGCTGCATACGAAAGACCGGCGACACGAAAATCAACACGGTTAAGTGAATCCAGTGCAGTTATTAATTCCATGGATAATCCCTCTCCCAATCCTAATTGTGAGTTAACCGCTGCTATTTCCGCAGTCAAGTGTAGTGAAAGTATCCCAGTTAACCAAGCCACCGAAGAAATTAACGATGGCTTTACCCGTGTGACACACAAGCGCAATCGCCGTTCTCCTCCAACCAGGGGTACTTCAAACAAGATCTGCTCTCTCTCTGGCATCCCAAAGCGCACACATATTCACATTTGGAATCTTCCCCGTGATACAACGTGCGACTCGGTGATGCAGTACATAAAGGAACAAAAGCAAGAGGTAAACGAATCGTCTATCGAGATTGAACAGCTAAAAGTGACTCGTGGAGACTATGCCTCCTTTCGCGTCTCCGTTAGCAAAGAGCTTGGCGATCTGCTTCTTAGCACTGAATTTCGGCATGAAGACGTGTGCTTCGGGAACTATTTTTTTCCCAAACTTCGCCAAAAAACGCCGACGGGATAGTGCAGATACATACACTCCAGTGTCAATCTAGTGGTGATAATTCAACGAAGTCTTTAAATTGTGTCACAAATTCGACGCCGACGGTGACGAATATAATTGTTCTCAACATTCAGTGTATTCGAAATAAGATTTGTGAATTGGAGCACTTTCTTAGCACAGTAAGTAGTGACATTCTTTGCATATGTGAACACTGGCTATGTGAAGAGGAAAGTTCCCTTTATTCCTTGACTGATTACAATCTTGCATCTATCTACTGCCGGAAATCAAGTATACATGGTGGTGCATGTGTATTTTTATCACGTAAGCTCCGCTATAAACATATCAACACTGAGCAGTTGGGCATTGATGTGCACTTTGAAGTTACTGCTACTCTAGTGTCTACGTATAACCTCATAGTTATATCTATTTATAGATCACCGAGTGGTGACTTTGATATTTTTCTCATTCAACTTGAAAAGTTATTAATTTCCCTTATGAAGTTTAATACTGACATTATCATTGGTGGAGATCTCAATGTAGATGTAAGGTTAACAACAAAGAGTAGTGTTCAATTAACTAATCTTTTGAGGTCCTTCAATCTCTTCTGTGCCAATATGGAACCAACCAGAAACCAGGCATGTCTAGATAATGTACTCACCACTTTCTGTCCATATAAGTATAACATCAGTGTCATTGGTCCTCTTTTATCTGATCATATGGCAATTCTTTTCCAACTACAGATAAAGAATCTCAATCCACATAGGAAACTTAATACCATGTTTATTAGACCAATCACCTGCTTTGGTATTGAAAATTTTAAATGTTTACTTGCTTCCACCGATTGGACTAGTGTCCTTTCTCATGAGAATGTGCAGTCCAATTTCTCTGAGTTCTTTCATGTTTTTATTGACTTCTTCAATCAGTCTTTTCCTAGAAAGATAATTCAGTTGCAGCAACATAAAAAAGCACGTGTTTCCTATATTAATCCTGTTATTGAAAATCTTAGGATGCAGGCATTAAATGCTCATCATGAATACCAACAGAAACAAACCGAGGATCTCAAAAAAGTATATAAAAAACTTAAAAAGGATTACCACTACGCTCTTGTTCAAGCTAGGCGTAAGGCCAATACGGATTTTGTAAATAGTGCCTCTAATAAATGTAAGGCTGCCTGGACTCTTATCAAAAGTGAAACAAATATGTTAAACAGTTATAGCAGGACCCCAATTGACCCATCAACATTTAACTTCCACTTTATAAATAAATATTGACAATTTGCTTGCAAATATAAAAAATCCAGCAAGTAATGCCGAGACTCTAATCAAAAACTATCCTATTGATCACACTAGATTTCAATGGGTCTGGGTCACATCAAGGGATGTAATTCAAGTTGTTAAAAAATTCAAAAATTCTAAAAGCTGTGACATCAATGGCCTCTCAAATGATGTGATTAAGTCAGTTATACACCTTATTTCTCATCCTCTATCATTATTAATCAATGCTCGCTTTCAATCTGGCTATTTCCCAGAGGCACTCAAATTCTCCAAGGTGATACCAGTATTTAAAAGAGGCGATAAAACCTTGCCACACAGCTATAGGCCTATCACCAATATCTCAGTAATTGCCAAAATAATTGAAAATATTGCTTTCGGTCAAATCCTCAAACATTTTGAGAGTCAGAACTTGTTCACTCCCTCTCAGTATGGCTTCCGCCCTGGTAAATCTACTGAACTAGCAGCGGAATCAGTAATTAAACGAATAATTGATGCTTACGAAAATAAACAATGTCTGTCCCTTACCTTATGTGACTTAACCTCAGCTTTTGACTGTTTTGACCACCCTATTCTGAAGATGAAACTACAGTATTATGGTTTCCAAAACAATGAACTTAGTTTCCCCTGGTGAAAACTACCCTGTGCAGGAAGTGTGCGGGAAGTGTGCAATACTGTGCAGGAAGCGTGCAATACCGTGCAGGAAGTGTGCAATACCGTGCAGGAAGCGTGCAATACTGTGCAGGAAGCGTGCAATACTGTGCAGAAAGTGTGCGCATGCTTCATGCATACTAACTGCACGTTACATGCACAGCTTACAATTTTTTATAAGTACACAGAGGACATGACTGGGAAAATATATATGCTTTAATTTACTAGCCTGCATTACACTTACTGCACTAGTTGGAATCACAAAACCTGCCCTTTGACCTAATGTGTGAAAATGTACTAATCACAATTACGTTTTAAGCAATTTTTTTTTTCTAGTCCCCTCTGAATGTTAGTTAGAGATAAAAAATCATCCCCAAAAATAATACATTCATTAATATTCACAGTTCCATATGATGCCACATGCAATATAACTATTCTGCCATTAAAAAAATTAAACATGTTGCACGGTTCATGCACACTTCCTGCACGGTACATGCACAGTTAAGTCCATTTTGTAAACTTGTGAATTTGGATTCAAAGAGATCCATCTAGTAGGTAAAAATATTCCAAATCTCATTACCTTTTGCACATGATATAAATATTATGGCCATATTAATTTGAATATCCATGGATGGATGTGTCATGGAAATACATTTATAGACATTGATTGGTTAGTTATTCAGGGGAGGCGCCCGACAGCTGAGGTCATTTGCACCATTTAGGATAGTTGGGCAACTGGGTAGTGGTAGGAATATTTCAGGTAATGGAGGAAGGGTGGAGGGAAACTCGGTGTTGGCATCTGCCTACTCTTAACCACAGGCGCCAAGGGGATCACAGCTTAATGTCCCATCTGACGGCCGAAGTACTGAACCTGAAATGCCCTCCACTAGGCATTCAAGTGGGGACCGGTTTGCCATGGAAAAGTCCACCACTGCTGGGAATCGAAACCAGTACGTAACCCAGGCCCTCGGGATAGCAGGCCAGGACTCTAGCCACCACACAACCCGATCCCCTTATAGACATTAAACAGGGCTAGATACATATTTGAATAGATAGGTATATGTACTCCCTATATAATAACAAGCAAGCTGGATTCTAGCCTCGGTTTTAGTAGAATATATATAAGTTTCAAACCAGACAGTATTTTACTTGAAGTACTGTAGGCTAGGCACATATGTATGTGTCAGGGATAGTTGTTATTGGTGAGGGGGGAGAAGGGAAAATCAAGTAGTGAGGGAATGAAATGGGTGAAGTGGTTTGTGTTACAAAAAGAAATATTAGTTTCTCCACTCTTCTCCACTGTTCAATGAGTTCAAGTGCTGTTCTCTCCACGAGAGTGAGCGGAGCGTGCACTATAAGCCATGTAAAGCACCAGTGCCAAAACAAAAATAACTTTTCACCTCCTTGATAGTCATTAAACACTTCAATAAGGCTGACGTATACTATAGTACGAAGAAGACATGATGGGAAAATATATATGCTTCAATTTGCATTCCTGAATTACACTTTCTGCACTAACGACAATAACAAAATCTGTCGTAAGACATAATGTTGTCGTAATATACTAATAACATTTCAGTTTTTTTTGGTAATTCTCTCTGAATAGTAAGGTTAGAGAGAGAAATCACCCCCAAAAATGTATACACCCATATGGTAACAGTTCCATATGATGCCCCATGTAATATAACAATTCTGTCATTATAGAAATTAAACATGTTGCACACTTCCTGCACAGCTCACAGGGATCAGAGGGGTGCAGTAAGTAGAAAAAAAATCATATGCATAAAATTGTCATTAAATTTGACACACAATACAAATATTATGTCATAATTAATGTGAATGAAGGTTAAATATTCAATAATAATGGTAATTTATTATCTTTGGTAAATTTTATAAATGAATGTGATGTTTTATCAATTTATGCAATGGCCAATACAGTAATTAAAGAAAATAAATCAAAATACAAAAAAACATTAGTCACCATAGCATCCATATGGTACATGAACAAGAAAATTTCCATTATCAAGTGACATAAGAATTGCCTGTGACATTATGTCTTTTGGAAATGCACATATTAAAGCCCCTTCCCCCAATACTTTTTTGATATGTGTTTCCTGAATAATTTCTACGATTGGCTTGCTATCAAGATTTAATTTCCTTAGAAAAATGATTATTTGCACTTGATTATCTAGGAAAATTTGGCATATTTTTATTATGACTCCTGAGAAACCATCACTGAGACTCACAACAGAGTCATTTGTCTTTGTGGCGTGCGAATAGGTTGTGCTTGTGTATCTTTTCCCATCGTGAATGATTTTCTCATAGGTCATGATTTTTTTGGGTATTTCTATATCGTGATTACTTAAGCTGATTTTCTCTTCATCATCAAGCTCATATTCTCTCCCAGAACCTATTAAGAGTGTCCCATCACATTGGGCAAAATATTTTAATGCTCTGCCTGTTATATCCGAACAAAACTGTATGGTTCCATCTGATGCACCATATTTTTGGCACAACCTCGGCAAAGATTTAAATGTTAAAAATTTACGCACCACTTGCTGAGCTACGCGTGCACCACTTTTCTGCAATTGAAGTATCTCTCTATTTTTTCCCTCAAAACCAAAGCAATTGTGTGTCCATAGTGGTCCATAGTTTGATACTCCTTTTGTGAGGTGCATCAGCAGATGAACATTGTAAACCATTGAAGTTTCTCCAAAGTAATCCTGAAAAAGGTACACATACCTAATAAGGAGATGGTGTGCATATTGCAGTTTTTTCAAAGGAACTGATTTCTGCAGGAGGATATTAACTGCTACAGAAAGCATTGAAATATGTTGTACCTATTTCTGTGGCAATATGCCATCTAGGCATACCACACAATAAAACACTAGCCAAGACCTCCACTCCGAAGCTTTCCAAAGACTCCGGTCTTTCAGCCTTCTTGGGGTTCTTGTTATGGTTTTTGGTGGCCTTATTGACATCAGCCGGTTGTCCAGTGCAGCAAGATGCTGTTCAGTGCCTATATAGTAAACCTTACCACAGGAAGTTAACAAAAGATCTGTGTGTTTCCTTATGTTACCCAATAGGACAGAATGCATGTAGTCAGGAACCATCCCTTCCGCTAAATCAAAGTAATGAAGGTTCATAGGTAGGTAGGTTTAAAACTTGTAGGGTGCGTCGACGGCTAGGTCATTTTGCACCACTACCCATTCTTAGTAGTAAAATTTATAAATGTAGCAGTAATAATAATAAAAATTGTCTATCATAGTTATGGCACTTATTAAAAAATTGAATACAGTGATTTATTATTTAAAAAAGTGAATTATATTTTTCTGTATAGTCCCGTCTCTTTCAGATATTTGATAACTCGGCTTATAACATTAGGGTCGTCTCCTAGGACGGATTTTAGGTCTCCCCCTAAGTTAAGCCGCCTTCGCGCGTCACGGTATTTGTCACACTCCGTCAGGATATGCCGAACGCTGAGAGGACAGTTGCAGTCATCACACTGAGGTCGTTGTTTCTCTTCCGTGAAGAGGAATGAGTGGGTCAGAGGACAATGCCCTATCCTCAAACGTGTGATGACGACTTCCTCTCTTCGGCTATTCCTGACGGAAGAGGGCCACACTGACGTAACCGGCTTGATGTCGCGGAGTTTATTATTATGTGTAGTGCGCCAATATTCCTTCCACTGCCCTTGGACTACCTGCCTCAGGCAAGATTGTAGGTCCTCGTAAGGTACCAGCGTGGACTTACACTCCGTCTCGTTCAGAGCTTCTTTGGCCAAAGCGTCTGCCTTTTCATTTCCGGCTATTCCCACATGCCCCGGGACCCAAAGGAACCAAACAAGTACTCCCTTTCTGCTGAGAGACAGCAGGGACGAATGTATATCCTGAATGATCGGGTGCATGGGCGAAAAACCGGAAATTGATTGTAAGGAACTCAGGGAATCGGTGCATATAACAAAGGAGCCACCTCCGTCACATAGAGTTTCGAGTGCCATCTTCATGGCGAATAGTTCCGCTGTGTACACACTACACAGCGGATTTAATTTCGCTTTGACGGCTCCTTGGGTACTCGAGAACGCTGCGCAGGCACAGGCCAACTCCGATTTTGATCCGTCAGTGTACACAGGAAGAAAATCGGAGTGATTACTCAGAAACATTAAAAACTGACGTTGGTATTCCAAGGAAGTTGTAAAGGATTTTGGTAGTTTGCTTAGGACTGTATTAACCACAGGAGTGGGTGTTAACCAGGGAGGGTGGGTTGCGTAAGATACAGGGTACACTTCAGGCATACTGAAATCACACCCACGAATAAAATCGTTGAAACGTACGCAAACGGGCCTAGTGGCCTTCGTCCGTCGGTTAAAAATATCTAAAAAACGTGGTTTAAAGAGTATGTTAAAACATGGGTGTGCCGTCATGGATAAAACTTTGGAGGCGTAATTGCACATAAGCGCGTTTCTTCGGTGGCATAGAGGAGGCTCCCCTGCATCAGAATAGATGCTTATGACAGGGCTTGTCCGAAATGCCCCCGTACAGAGTCGCAACCCCGCGTTGTGCACGGGGGACAATGCTCGCAGGTATGACTCGCGGGCGGACGCATAGACAAAACAACCGTAGTCTAGTTTAGAACGAACCAATGTGCGGTACAATAAGAGCAATGTTGTGCGGTCTGCTCCCCACGATGTGTTGCTTAAAAACTTTAACACGTTTAACGATTTCAGACATTTTGTCTTTAAATTTTGAATGTGCTCTCGCCAATTGAGCCTGTAGTCGAGTGTCATACCGAGAAAGCGGGCCGACTGGACGAAAGGAAGATTTCTTCCTCCAAGGGATAGTGTGGGCAGCATTTGGATTCCTATTCTCCTGTGGAAGTGGACGGACCTGGTCTTCTCAAAGGAGAACCGAAATCCGTTCCTTTGGGTCCATTGGTCCAGTTTGTTTAATGTCAATTGGACCATTCGGGACGCAGTTACAACCTTGGATGACCTGCAGAAAATTGCCAGGTCATCCACGAACAGTGTGCCTATCACCGGCGCCTTGATACAATTTACGACGTCATTAATCGCAATGGCGAAAAGCGTCACGCTTAAGACAGATCCCTGGGGAACTCCGTTGTCAAGACGGTAAAAGTTGGATAAAAACTGGCCTATTCTAATTTTAAAAACTCGGTGCATTAAAAAATTTTGAATAAAAATCGGCAAATTGCCTCTAAAGCCCCACTCGTGCAAAGTCGTTAATACCTTCCGCCGCCACACCCGGTCGTAAGCCTTCTCCAAATCGAAGAAGACCCCGATCACATGCTGGCGGAGGAGAAAGCTTTCTTGGATGAAATTGTCGATCCTCACCAAATGGTCCATTGTGGAACGGCCCCGTCTAAATCCACATTGGATGCTGGAGAGAAGGTTCCGGCGCTCTAACCACCAAACGAGCCGCCGGTTCACCATTCTCTCCATTAACTTGCACAGGCAGCTGGTGAGAGATATTGGCCGGTAAGAATTCGGGTCAGCTCTATTTTTCCCATGTTTGGGTATAGGGACAATGACAGACTCCCGCCAGGACGAAGGAAAGTTACCTTCTGCCCACAGTTGATTATACGTCTGCAGGACTTCCTGCAGCGCTGTCTCCGGGAGGTTGCGGAGAAAAGCATTGTGGACCCCGTCTGGTCCTGGAGAGGTGTCGTGGGAGTCATCGATGGCAGATTTCAACTCCCACAAGGAAAAGGGGAGGTTGTAATCTGCCGTTGTCCGCGTCTCCTGGAAGCCGATAGGAATGTTCTCGAACCGTTGCTTAATCGTTCGGAAGGCGGGATCAAGATTTTCATCGCTGCTCGTCTTTGAGATTAACTGGCCGAATATCTCGCCGATGGCAGCTGGAGAAGTAACCACATTTCCTCTGACTTTTAAGAAGGAGACACCGAGCTGCTGATGATTTCCCGAAATGCTCTTCACCTTGCGCCAAACCTGTGCAAGTGGTGTGCTGATATTGACACCAGAAACAAAATTCATCCAAGAGGCCCTCTTTGCCTCCTTCACGACCTGACGGGCTTTAGCTCTCAGACGCCGGAAAGAGGACAGATTGTTTTGAGTGGGATATTTATTGAATATGCGCAACGCCTTCTTGCGTTGCCGGATGGCTTTAGCACAGTCATCATTCCACCATGGCACGGGAGCTCTCGACATGATGCGCCGAGACCGTGGTACGCTCTTGTCGGCGGCGTTGATGATGCTGTTAGTCAGTGATTTTACATTAAAAGCGCTATCGCGATTTGCATCGCACGTGTATTTAAAATTACTTTTAAAACAAGGCCAGTCGGCTTTCCGGACAATCCAGTTGCCTGGTCGGATAAAATCAGAGTTAAAAAATCGTTCCTTAAAAATTAAAAGGGGAAAGTGATCGCTACCACATAGATCTTCGTGTACAGACAAAGATATTTTATTGGTTAAACTGCTCGATAAGATGCATAAATCAATGGCGGAGAAATCACCATTGAAAGAGTTAAACCGGGTCTTCTCCCCGTTGTTCAATAGAACTAGGTTAAAATCTAAAATAAAACTTGATAAAATGCGTCCCCTGCGGTTGCACTGTCCCGCAGTGCTTCCCCATAGACGGTCGTGAGCGTTAAAATCCCCTAGTAAAATAAAAGGCCGAGGAAGCTGGTGGACAAGGGATTCTAGATTAAAACGGGTGACCGGTGCACCCTCCGGCAGATAAACGTTGCATAACGTAATCGCCTCCGTAGCGTGCACCGTAACCGCCACCGCTTGAAACGGTGTATTCAGCTGTATGCGGGAGGTGTATAGGGCCTCCCGAATAGCAACTGCCACTCCACCCTGGGCTCGTTGGCCGCTGGTGTCGTCATGTCTAAAAACGTTAAAATCTTTTAAAATCCCACTGTCCGTGTCTTTAAAATGCGTTTCTTGAAGACAAACGCAAAAAGGGTTAAAATCTCGAATTAAAATGGCCAGCTCCTCCTTGTGCCTATAAAAACCGTTGCAGTTCCACTGCAAAATAAAAGCCATAATAAATAAATAAATATATATATATATAAATATAAAAATATAAAATATAAAAATATAAATATAAAAAGGGATTAAAACAATAAAAACGAGCAGTTAAAACTTTGGGAGGATCAGCGCTTAATGCGGTTTTTCTTCCCCTTACTGCCAAATTGGAGGATTTCAGTGTCTGATAGACACTCCTCCATTGGCTCTGGTTGGCTCTTTCGAACCTTACCAGATGGGGGAGGGGATTGGGAGTTCCCACGCTTTGTTTGCGTGGCCCCGGTGGTAGATTTGTTGGGGTTCTTCTTAGAAGAACCCGGACCGGTGGTTGCTGTATTGTTTGCCGGATATGTGGCCTTAGCCGGCGTGGCCGATTTTTGCACAGAGGATTTTGTTTTCGGGCTCTCATTATATTCCGTCTGTGTCGAGATTGTGACCTTGGCGATTCGAGGGGAGGCGACATGAGCGTATGACTTGGAGAAAGTAGGAGCAACTTGTGCTCTATACTTTTTCCGAGCCTCAATGTAGGGGATTTTATCGACCGTCTTTATCTCCATTATTTTTCGCTCTTCCATCATCTTTGGGCAATTACGAGAGTACACGGGATGTGCACCCTCGCAATTGACGCAAAGTGGGTCTCCTATGCACTCCGCACCCTCATGCTTCTCCAGGCCGCAGCGGGGGCAGGTGGCCTTGCCCTCGCACCGTGTGGCCATGTGGCCGAATCGCTGGCACTGGTAGCATCGCATGGGTGCCGGTATGAATGGCCGCACTGGGACCGATTCATAACCAACAAACACCTTGTCGGGGAGTTGGTCACGCGCGAACGTGAGTACAACAGACGTTGTGTTTACTCTTTCTCCGTTGCGCTTTGTAGTGAGTCGACGAGCATCGGTGACTCCCTGAGAGGCCATCTCTCGCTTGATCTCGTCGATCTCTACGTACAAAAGGTCATAGTGACTAATCACTCCCCGACAGGTGTTTAAGGTGCGGTGCACCTCGACCTTAACGGGAATTTCGCCAAGCTTTTCCATTTTTAAGAGCTTGTCGCTTTGACCCCTCGAAGCCGTTTCGATGAGCAGTGTGCCATCGCGAAGTTTCTTGGCAGATTTTAGTTCCCCAGGAACAAAACCAGACAGAACTTTACGTATAAGGAAGGGAGACACCTTTTTCAGGCTCTCCCCTTCCTTCTGACACCTCATCACTAAATAGCGCTGACTAGCGCCGGGAACGTTAACCCCCCGCCCGTTTCCGGACGGGATCTATTAGGTGGTGGAAGGGATTCATCCGCCATACCTAAACTTGATTCATCCCCCGGGCTCCCCACCCACCATGGAGCCACACATTTGGGACGCCGCACCGCAAACCGGTGCGGTCGCCAGGGCTACCCGAGGGGATATAGCACCCTAGAGGTGGTTGTCTGTTTCGGGTTGGGTCTTTAATGCACGGGCCCACCAAACCCGTACATCTCCGACCGCCCTACGCAGACCCCCACCTCCCTGGCACTCGCCACCGAACGTATCGGAAGCCGATTGACCGGGAGTGGCTAGATCCCGGCCGCCCGTTTACACAGAATCCGGGGCCAAAGAGGGGTATTGGCTCGAAGTCCATACCGGGCATCCGACACCCGGCTGGGAACCACGGACCTCACCCTCCAGGATCCCCTTCTCCTCCTTACGGGTCTCCGCACACGGCAAACATGCGGGTGGATCGCAGGCCAGGTGGTATGGCCGCACACAGACAGTTGACCCACAAGACTGTCCGGGCTCAACCCTTGTTGGCTCTGGGTTTGTTATCGGGGTTTTCTCCCCGCCCTTTTAGTCGCCTCTTACGACAACCAGGGATACTGCGGGAGTATTCTCAATCCCCCTACCCGCAGGGGGCATGAAGGTTCATGAGAGGACTTGGACCCTTCACACCTCTTATGGTACGCGTCTTGATGTGTGCATTATTCCTATTGAGAAATGCGTTTCATATCCAATACAATTCCATTGTGTGTTCTATCTTTGTGAGAGTTTTTAGAAACAGTGAATCTTGGGCCAGACCTTGTAAGCTCAGCTCTTTGACAGCAAACAGTGCATCCATAATAAGCATTGAATTGCATCATATTCAGCATCTTACAACGAGCAACCGAGTCAACTGAAGCACACAATGGTATTACTTTGCTGTTCATCTGCTGTCCATCAAGATTCCAAGTTACGCCAACACTTGATAGACGATTGGCTTCTTCCACAAATGGCTGCAGAAAAATCGTCATATTTGGGTCTTTATTCCCTACCCATAGACCAGCTAAGAGCATGTGCTTGGAGCGCATATGGGGTGGAAGCTCATTAATTACAATATATATTGGCCATACTGTCTGTTTGGAAGAGTCACCTAAGGGGCATCCATCTGTATTAAAAGTATAGGATATATTGTATTTACCAGATAGAATATTTCCCGGTGCAGAGAGCCTCTTGTATACATTTCCATCATATATATCTTCCAATGTATCGTTTTTAATAGCATCTCTTGAAAATCGATAGTTCAATGTATTACTAACATCTGAGTTCTCCATTAACTCCTTTATTTGATCTTCCAGGCCAATGGAGAGAAAAAACTCTGAAGTTCCTAGCATATGCCCACATTCGCACTTCATCTCTTCTTCATCACCCTGTCTTGCCTGAATAGTACGTTCGCATGAGGGACAATAATAATGATATTTTGTGCATTTCTGCCCAGCTTCCATATATTTCATTAAAAAATACTTTGTAGATTGTACCACTTCACTGCCAAATAGAGTGTTTATCATATTTAGAATGTCTACAATAGCGACCCATGTTAGAGAATGACGAACTCCAAGGGCTAAGCACATTAGCATAGCATCCCCCGCAGTCATCTCTGTGCAGCTACAGATTCTTCTCTTAAGTCTTCCACTCATGGTATCCGGATCATCATATGAAGTTCCTGCAGTCGGCTCAGTAATACCTGGGTCTTCGCAAAAGAGTGAGTTTGTAGATATGGTACTTTGTGAACACTCATCATCACTTTTTCCGGATGTAACCATGTCATTCACCTGTAACACAAAATAATATGACAGTATAGGTACCAATAGAATCACAAAACGAATATTAAATATCAACAAGAATTTAAAGGAGATCATGAAGGATGTTCCTGGACAACATTCTCAATTTTATCACTACCCTCCAGATACCACCCTATAGAATCATCATTATTTTCCATGCAGCATCAATGGGCACGGAATAATATTCTTTAAACCATTCACATCCTCTCTTAGAGATTTAAAGTGACCCTGAACACCACCGATTTTCAAGGTATTCAATCACAAATGTAATTTCCAAATTGGTGAAGAGAAAAGTTACCAATGAAGCTGTCAGATAGCAGCGGCAAACAGGTACAGATGACCGAACAAGAGGTTTAAAAAATTTAATACGGCAACAGTTTCAACCTACAAGTAACACACTTGCATTAAGCATACCAGTATCCTTGCAATGATTGAGGCAAGATCCAGCTCCCATACCAATATGCTTATGGATGTGAATGGGTTAAGATAAGAGCGTAAGCATACATTGACAATTAATGTTGAATGCCATCATCTTCCATTTACTTACATCATGGTTAAATGTAAATGTGTCGTCAGAGCTACTGCCGCTTGATGACCAACTGATGGCATGCTTCCGGTAATTTCCAGGTAAATGATGGCTGGGCTGAAATTATAAGTGTTGGTAACATAATATCCGGACAATCCGGAATTCGGGAATAATTACGGTGACTATTCACAAAAGACCAGATTTTTTTTGGGGTGGCATTTTGTAAAATTTAAAATTTTTAGCAGGTACGTATTGTCTTGGCACCATGATCATATATTCCTTAAGATGGGAATGCAAGAATATATTGTTGATTTTTCTTCATAAAAATTAACACTCGATCATTTACTTACATGATGGTTTTCAGGAAAATCATAGTCTGAGCTGCTGCTGCTTGATGAACAACGAATATCATGATTCTGGTAATTTTCCAGTGAAGGATGTTCGCGCTGAAATAAATAATTTTGGTATAGCTAAAAAGCCATGATAATCGATAAATAAAAATATAGTACTAGCGAAATTTTGATATGTTCAAAATTCTCACCTGGAGATTGGCAGCCTTCTGGCGACGCCAATGTTCGGTAGACCGTGGAATCTTCTCATCCGAATATTGATACCTCTTGTAGCCCCTCTTCATGACTTATCCGATTGCTTAAACCTGCCTCAATTACTGGAATCACAGTAAGATCACTAGCACTTACACTTATTACTTGATAGATTGACGTAACTTGCACAAATTCGCCTTATTTTCGTAAGACGTACGCTTTCACAGATTGGACCAGGCGGGCGACAAACTTGCGATGCGATATATCGTATCGCATACATCCACTCACAAGAATTCACCGGCATGCAATAGTTCGCTATCATGATTTCGCGCCTTCAAAATTTAAAACAAATTTAATGAGGAAAACTACTAATCGTCAATGTGCAATCGAACGACTACAAATATATGCATCATAGCCTTTTCATCACGTCAAAGAAAAGGAAATAACTCTGTTCCGTATCGATTCGTTGTTTCTATGTCGTTGTCATGCCGACACAAACAATAATTCATCACGTATGGTGATCGTAGTAGTAGTAGAGTTAATATTTAGGGTGCGTCGACAGCATGGTCATTTTGCACCACTGCTTTTCAGAAATATAACATTAATTTAAATCCGTAGACATTACATTACCTGAAATCAGGTATTGAGCTTATCTAATATTTGTCAGCACATAAAATCTTTAATATTGTTAGACTGTATTTATAATTTATTAAAAAGCCCAGTTTCCTTTAAAAATAAAATTACACGGTCGATAGCATCTGTTTCGTCACCTAGAATGGACCCTAAATCACCCGTAATATTCAGTCGGTTACGTACGTCCCGGTATCTGTCACACTCCGTCAGGATATGCCGAATTCCAAGAGGACAGTCGCAGTCATCACACCGAGGTGGCAATTTCTCTTCTGTGAAGAGAAAGGAGTGGGTCATTGGGCTGTGCCCTATCCTCATCCGGGTGATGACGACTTCCTCTCGGCGGCTCCTCCTGACGGAAGTGGGCCACGCTGACGTCACCGGTTTAACTGTGCGCAGTTTGTTGTTTGTAATGTTTCTCCACGACTCCCTCCACTGTTGAAGAACTGAGCTCTTGAGTGAGGCTCTTAGATCTTCACAAGATACCAGCGTCGACTTAAGATCGTCAAGATTGAGAGCGTGTTTTGCGGCAGAATCGGCTGCCTCATTTCCGGCAATTCCCACATGCCCAGGGATCCAAAGAAACCAGACAGTGGTTCCCTTCCTGTGAAGGGAGAGCAGCGAGGAGTGAATATCCTGGACAATAGGATGCAAAGGAGAAAAGCCGGAAATGGATTTTAGGGCGCTCATGGAGTCTGAGCAGACCACAAAGGAGCCACCGTTCACATTTATCCCAGCAAGAGCCGTTTTAATACCTAACAGTTCCGCTGTGTAAATACTACACAGCGGGCTGAGTTTTGCTTTGATGACTCCATGGTGAGATGATACAACCGCACAGGCACAAGCTGTATCCGTCTTCGAGCCGTCTGTAAACACGGGGACTAATTCTGGATGTTGGCTAAGAAACATTAAGAATTGTTGCTTATACTCTTCAGCGGTGGTAAAAGCCTTTTGTCGGTTGTAAAGGGACATTTTTATTTCGGGAGCGGGAGTTAACCATGGCGGGTGACTAGAATGCCTGATGGGGTACATTTCTGGTAATAGAATACCTCGTTCACGGATAAAATTGTGGAAACGTACACTTACTGGCCGAGTGGCTTTTGTCCTGCGATTAAAAAGTTCTAAAAAGCGAGGTTTAAAAACAAGGTTAAAACATGGGTGCATCCTCATCGTTAAAATTTTTGCGGCATAGTTGCACATGAGCAGCAACCTTCGGTGGCATAATGGCGGCTCTCCTGCATCCGCGTAGACACTGACGACAGGACTTGTCCGGAAAGCACCCGTGCAAAGCCGGAGCCCTGCGTTGTGTACACTGTTCAGAGGTCGTAAGTAGGACTCCCGAGTGGATGAGTACACGAAGGATCCGTAGTCCAATTTGGACCGCACCAATGACCGGTATAGTAAAAGGAGTGTGGTGCGGTCTGCTCCCCACGATACGTTGCTTAAAAACTTTAGAATATTTAAGGACCTAGAACAATTGTTCCTTAAAAATTGAATATGTTCCCGCCAGTTTAGACGGGAATCGAAGATCATTCCCAAAAATCTGACCGACTGAGCGTAGTTAAGATCTCTGCCACCTAAGCGCAGTGGTAACGGAATATGCACTCCCCTTAGCCGGTGAAAGTGGACACACACAGTTTTCACCGGAGAAAAAACAAAGCCATTTCTTAGTGTCCACCTGTGTAAACTGTTTAATGTCAGTTGGATCTGTCTGGAGGCAGTGAGAAGTTTGGATGACCGGCAGAAAATCGCCAGGTCATCGACAAACAAGGATCCAATTACAGGGGTTTTGATGCAGTCAACTATATCATTTATTGCGATGGCGAAAAGTGTTACGCTAAGTACTGAGCCTTGAGGAATGCCGTTGTCCTGTCTGTAAAATTCTGAGAGATGTTGGCCTATTTTTACTCTAAATACTCGGTTCACTAAAAAATTACTGATAAAAGTCGGCAGATTGCCCCTAAAACCCCATTCATGCAGCGTGCTTAAAATCTTCCAGCGCCAGACACGATCGTAGGCCTTCTCCAAATCGAAGAACACTCCGATCGCGTGCTGGCGGAGGAGAAATGCTTCCTGGATGAAATTGTCAATTCTAACTATGTGGTCGATAGTGGAACGGCCCCGACGAAAACCGCACTGGATAGTGGAAAGAAGGTCTCGGCGCTCCAACCACCAAACGAGCCGCCGGTTCACCATCCTTTCCATTATTTTGCACAGGCAGCTGGTGAGGGATATGGGTCTATAGTTGTTTGGGTCACCTCTGTCTTTGCCCTGTTTTGGGATAGGAACCACCGCAGACTCCCTCCAGGTTGATGGAAAGGCACCTTCAATCCAAAGCTGATTGAAAGTGTGGAGGACCTCCAACAATGCCTTCTCCGGAATATTACGGAGAAAGGCATTGTGGACCTCGTCAAGACCCGGAGATGTATTGCCTGTGTCGGCAATGGCGGACTTCAATTCCCACAAAGAGAAAGGAAGGTTATAGTCGGCCACATGTCGCGTCTCTTTGAAGTTTATCGGAATTAATTCGCAGCGGTCTTTAAAGGACAGAAAATTCCTACCGCATGCGTCATCGCTGCTCATTCGAGATATAAACTGGCCGAACGCCTTTCCGATGTCATGTGGTGACGTTATAACTTCATCTCTGATTTTAAGAAAAGTGACACCTAGCTGCTGGTGGTTACCCGACAGACTCCTTACCTTGCGCCATACCTGTGCAATTGGTGTCCTACAGTTAACACCGGAGACGAATTTCACCCAAGAAGCTCTTTTCGCATCCTTCACAACCTGTCGAGCTCTAGCTCTAAGTCGTCGGAAGGAGGCTAGATTTCTTTCGGTTGGGTATTTATTAAATATTCGCAACGCTTTTTTACGCTGGCGAATAGCTTTCGCACAATCATCATTCCACCACGGCACCACAGGCCTTGTAATTATACGGCGAGACCGTGGTACGCTGCTGTCTGCCGCTTCAATGATGGTTGCTGTCAGGTTATCAATATTTTCCACACTGTCACGGGTTTCGTCATATTTAAAATTAAAATTCTCCTTAAAAAGCCCCCAGTTCGCCTTCTGCACAATCCAGTTTCCCGGCCGAATAAAATCCGTATTAATATGGTGTTCCTTCGTAAGAAGGATGGGATAGTGATCGCTCCCACAAAGGTCGTCATGCACAAGTATATCAAGTTTTGTAGCTAAAATGCTCGACACGATACATAGGTCGATAGTCGAAGAGTCACCAGTAAAACTATTAAAACGTGTTTTTTCCGCGTTATTTAGTAACACTAGGTTAGTGTCACATATAAATTGGGATAAAATCCGTCCTCTACGGTTGCACTGAGCTCTAGCGCTTCCCCATAGCGGATCGTGTGCGTTAAAATCTCCCAATAAAATAAAAGGCTGAGGTAGCTGATGGACAAGGGCTTCCAGGTTAAAACGGGTGACCGGCGCACCCTCCGGGAGATACACGTTACACAACGTAATCGCCTCGGGGGCACGCACGGTCACTGCTACCGCCTGAAGCGGCGTGTGTAGTTGCACTCGAGAGGTGTAAAGGGCCTCCCGAGTAGCAATCAACACTCCACCCTGGGCTCGTTGGCCACTGGTGTCGTCCAGTCTAAAAACGTTAAAACCTTTTAAAATGCCCTTGTCCGTTGTTTTAAAATGTGTTTCCTGCAGGCATATGCAAGAAGGGTTAAAATCATGGATTAAAACGGTCAGCTCCTCCTTACGCCGATAAAAACCATTGCAGTTCCACTGCAGAGTAAAAGCCATAAATCACTTTAAAAAATAAAATAAAATAAATAAATAAATATATACAATAAATTATTTAAAAAGGCGGAGATCAGCGCCGAATGCGGTGCTTCTTCCCCTTTTGTTTCGCGAGGAGGACTTCAGCTTCCGAGGGACTGTCGTCCTCCTCCATTGATTCCCCCGGAAGTTCTAGCTTGGCTAGTCCGGTGGGGCCGGGGGATGGCGTTTTTTCGCGCTGTTTCAGCGCTACCCCGGCTGAGGGTTTAGACTGGTTCTTCTTAGGAGAACCAGTGGTGGTTATATTTTTATTGATTGCCGGATTTGGTGCCTTAGCCGGCTTGGCTACATCTTTTACCTCTGCGGGTTTTGTGTTCGCCCAACTCTCTGTCTGTGTACTTTGGGACGCTTTTGGCACGGAGTTATTTGCAACGAAGGCAAAAGATTTTGAAAAGACAGGTGCTGCCATGGCCCTGTATCTTTTCCTCGCCTCGAAGTATGGAATTTTTTCAACTGTTTTTATTTCCATCACTTTTCTTTCCTCTAACATCTTGGGACATTTGCGAGAGTACGCTGGATGCGTACCCTCGCAGTTGACGCAGTGTTGTTCCCTGTTGCATTCCGCACTCTCATGGCCTTCCAGGCCGCAGCGCGGGCAGGTGGCCTTGCCCTCACATCGCGTTGCGATGTGGCCGAAGCGCTGGCACTGGAAGCAGCGCATGGGCGCCGGTATGAATGGCCTCACTGGAACCGATTCATAGCCGACGAATACCTTGTCGGGGAGACTGTCTCGCGCGAATGTTAGGACGACAGATGTCGTGTTTACAACTTCGCCGTTTCGCTTAGTGGTAAGTCGACGAGCATCTGTAACTCCTTGCGATGCCATCTCATTCTTAATCTCGTCGACTTCCACGTATAATAGGTCGTAATGAGATATTACTCCCCGACAGGTATTGAGAGTGCGGTGCAGCTCAGTTTTCACAGGGATGTCATGGAGCTTCTTTAGGGCCAACAGCTTTTCACTTTGTATATTGTTCGATGTTTCGATAAGGAGGCTTCCGTCTCGCAGTTTTTTGGCCGATTTCAGCTCTCCTGGAATTGAGGCAGACAGCACCTTACGGATGAGAAAGGGAGATACCCGTTTAAGCGTCTCCCCTTCTTTCTCACACTTCATAATCACAAACCGCATACAAGCGGATAAACTTTTATCTCCCCCGCCCGTGTCCGGGCGGGATCTTTTGGAAGGTGGAAGATGTGATTCCGCCATACCAAGTAGTTCTTCATCCCCCGGGCTCCCCACCCACCATGGAGCCACACATTCGGGACGCCGCACCGCAAACCGGTGCGGTCGCCAGGGCTACCCGAGGGGATATAGCACCCTAGAGGTGGTTATCTGTTTCGGGTTGGGTCTTCGATGCACGGGCCCACCAAACCCGTACAACTCCGACCGCCCTACGCAGACCCCCACCTCCCCGGCACTCGCCACCGAACGTATCGGAAGCCGATTGACCGGGAGTGGCTAGCTCCCGGCCGCCCGTTTACAGCGAATCCGGGGCCGAAGAGGGGTATTGGCCCGTAGTCCATACCGGGCATCCGACACCCGGCTGGGAACGACGGACCTCACCCTCCAGGATCCCCTTCTCCTCCTTACGGGTCTCCGCACACGGCAAACATGCGGGTGGATCGCAGGCCAGGTGGTATGGCCGCACACAGACAGTTGACCCACAAGACTGTCCGGGCTCAACCCTTGTTGGCTCTGGGTTTGTTTTCGGGGTTTTCTCCCCGCCCTTTTAGTCGCCTCTTACGACAAGCAGGGATACTGCGGGAGTATTCTCAATCCCCCTACCCGCAGGGGGGACGTATGGTGATCGTCAACGTGACTATATAGATAAATTAAATTACCATTGTGTGGCCGTGACGGTGTCTGAACGAACACAGACAATTTTTCACTCACCCATCACGACGATTTTAAAATGGGAAGCGAGAAATCAGAATGGTTCGCGTCGATAATGTATGCTGATGACGAAAGCGATGTTGTCCCCATAACGGACATAAAGAAATTTATCCCAAGAAATTTGGAGGATTTCGATCGTGAAAAAGCTGATTATAAAGTACGATCAAAGAAGTGGGGTGGAACTTTTTACTGCACCATCCGCCGCCTTGGAGGTAAGTTTACAGTTTAAGTGCAGAGTTTAGCTGGTGACGGCCATTTCTGGAGAATATTTTCTGACATCGAGTTTAATTTAAATTTATTATTAATATTTTATTTTGATCTGCCATCAAGTAACTAAGGACGAGCTTCTACGATCACTGAAGGAGAAGAGAGTGGCGACGAGAAAGAAATGGTTTGACGCGGTTGTAGAGAAAGGATGTCTAACCAGCACTGAGAGTGAAGATCAAATACCCAAGGATATAGTGGATTCTCAACGGGCCTCTATGGTAACGATGCGCCTGACTTTAAAAGTAGTGCATGCCGTCAACTGTTTATTCCATGAACAATTTTACCGTGCTAAATATGGGTCATTGTGCTTCTTATATTTCAGTTGACCTCGGCAATGAAAAAAAAGGAGGGTAGGGATGCAGAGTACGAAAAATTTCTACATTCAAACCCTGCTCCCGAATTAAAAAAGGTAGATGGCCAAGATAAAAATGCCTTGAAACATCTTCAAGAGGAAAATTCTATGTTGATTAAAATGCTGAGAGAAGAGAGGGAACTCCGCATTCAAGCTGAGGCGAAGCTTAATGCATTCTCCAGTGTCCCATCTAATGCAGTGATAATGGAAAAGTTGGAATTCTTAATACAGTCCATAGGTTAGTATCCTACGAACAATTTTAATCGTGTAGTATGTTTTAAATCTGGCTTATTTAACTAATTCATCATGTAGTGCATTATGCATGGTGTTTATGAGGAATTATATAAGTTCTATGTAGCTGTGAAACAAATCATTATGACTTGTAATCGGTGAATGCTACATTTACATGAGAAAAAGGGATGATATAAATAGCAACTTAATGTGACGATTGATATTTTCAGGAAGTACTAGCAGCAGTGTGACATCTGGGTCAAGCAGCAGTTCGACCCCTGGGTCAAGCAGCAGTTCGACCCCTGGGTCAAGCAGCAGTACAACATCTGACGAGGCTGCAGATGAAGCTATAAGCAACTGCATTGTAGAAGCCAAATCAGCTGAGGAAGGTGAAGACAAGGTATGAGTATGGCGTATTCTCACTAAATTTACTTACCATTGTCTCATTAGTATTTTTTAAAAGTATGATTTGTACATTAAATCATTTACCATACAACTTTAGAAAAAAAAATTTCATTGGGATGAGTTGTCTTCCACTTTCGTCACTTCTGCAGTATTAAAAATATAAAATAGATTGCCAGAAATCAATTTCAAACGGACCTTACGTGCAATGCCTCTGTATAATGCAATGAACCTATCTAAATATAATTTCCTCAATCCGGTTTTGGTGATATTCAAAATAATACTGTAACTTCTAATTTTGACTTAATTTTGAAACAAATTTAAAATGATACATTATATATCTGAATGAGAGATATTGAGAGTAAAGATGGCAGAATAATGTATAAGAGAAAAGAAATAACAGGAAATGGACAGAATGTTAGGAAAACCTGTATTGCTCAGGGGAGAAGCCGGTGGATTTGGGCTTTGGAGTTGGTAGAGTTGGTTCCCCCAAATGATAGAGGTTCATCAAAAAAGACTGTTGCACGGAAATGTACTGAGCATAGAATAATAAGCCTAATTTCACATGCAGCCAAAATAATGTTGAGAAAAATGAACAGGAGGTTAGTAAGCATGATGGAAGAAAATGCAGGTGAGAAAACAATTTGGTATCAGGAAAGGGATAAGAACAAGGTATGCCATTGGTCTGTTATGAATGGTTGGAGAAGGGTAGACAAAGAGAGGAAGAGAAATCGCACTTTGTTCTCTCAATCAGGAAAAGGCTTTTGGTAGGGTTAAATGGGAGACAAAGTTGGAAAGTCTTAAAGAGAAGGGGTTTATTTGAAAGGAAAGAGAACTCATTAGAGTATCATATATGAGGCACAAAGTAGCATTGTAAATAAATGAGGATATGGCATAATGAGTGGAGCTTGGTAGAAGAGTGAGGCAGGGATGCTGTCTGTCACCAACCTTGTTCAGGCAAGAGATTGCATTTGAGGATGGAAAGTTAGAAGTATTAGATTTATACATGACATGCAAACACTTCAAAGGCTGATAAAGCCTTTGAAGGAAGTGATGAATGTACATTTAGGAAAGACAAATGTGATGCTAGTGAATTGTGAAAATAATATAAGGACATAAGTCTTTCCCTATAAGGACATGCAATGGGGAATTTTTAACAGGGATTAGAAGGTTCTGTTTTTGGCAAGTAAAAAGAGAGGAAGAAAAATTAAATTGTTGGATGAGGTGAAGGTCACCAACTACTGTATGACTGAGGAGAAGGTTCAGGACGGAAATGGATGGAGACAGCAGTATTGTATGGAACCAGCCAAGAGGCAGAACAACAGTTGATGATGATCTGTTAAAAAAAAACAAATCTTTCCATTTTGGTCAAAGAAAGCCTCACAACAAGTTAAATATGTAACGATAACCCCTTTTAAGTTTTATGTGGCATATTTTATGTAAAAAACTATATTTCCTCCATAGGTTCACATAGGCAATGGATTTTTTTGCCGCAAGAGGTCTTGGGATGAGGCATGTTTTTCCAAAGACATCCCAAACTGGGCACGTTGCCTTCTTTTGGGAGTATATGGAGAGAAATCAAGAAATTACAGATTTCGACCAAGAAGACCAGATTTACAGCCTTTCCCAGGACTATTTATGGAGGCTGCAAAGGGTAAGTATTAAAACAATGTGAATGTTATCTAAATGTTGAGTTAAATATTTTTTCTTGTTGTATATTTGTTTTTTAAACACTACATGAACTATTGTTTTGCATTACAGGGAAATTTAGAGAGTTCCTCAAAGAAAATCTGAATTATATATCACCTGCCCTAGATGCGACAGTCCAAAAGCTAGGTTCCATCATTAGCCAGAGGGCCACAGACCTGGAAGGTAGACGGGGGCGCACAACAAAATTTAGTAGTAGTAGAATTTGTTTTTGGGGGTGCTTCGACAGCGAGGGTCATTCGCACCTCGGCTAATAATGGGTTAAAACAATGGAAAAGATAAATAACAAATGTAAAATCAATAAATAGATCGAATGAAGATGAAATATTACATACTAGGTATTTCTATTCAATGTAATTAAATCTTATTGAAAAAACCGGTTTCTTTGAGAAACTGGATGACAACGTTGATTCGCTCAGGGTCATCTCCCAGAACCTGTTTTAAGTCACCCCTGACGCCCAGCCTTTCCCTTGAAGCACGGTGCATATCACACTCAGTCAGGAGATGTCTCACAGTCATGGGAGATTGGCAGCGATCGCACCGGGAGGGAATCTTTTCCTCTGTAAAGAGGAAAGAGTGTGTTAGGGCAGTGTGCCCTATCCTCAACCGTGCAATCACCACTTCCTCCCTGCGAGTCCTCCCAACCGAAGTGGGCCAACCTGATACGCATTCCTTGATGCTGCGGAGTTTATTCCCCACCTGAGAGCGCCAGATCTCCGACCACTGATTCAAAGCAGCATTTCTCAAAGTGGCCATCAGATCGCACGCGGGTACCAATGAAGATGTTATGTTTTCCAGCTTCAGCGCGTCTTTCGCAGCCCGGTCGGCTTTTTCATTACCAGCTATTCCCATATGGCCAGGTACCCATAGAAAACGAACTTTTACGCCCTTTTTAAAAAGAGATATAAGGGTGGATTGTATCTCCTGGACGATTGGGTGCATGGGAGAGTAGCCGGATATGGCCTGCAGCGCGCTCATTGAGTCACTGCAGACCATGTAGGCGCTGTTATTGTTTTTAATCCCACCCAGAGCCATCCTTATGGCGTAGAGCTCAGCCGTGTAGACACTACACAATGGGCTAAGCCTCGCCTTTATAAATCCGTGGTGGGACGAGAAAACTGCACACGCGCACGCTGACTCCGACTTCGATCCATCCGTAAACACGGGGATGAAGTCGGAGTTGCAGTGAAGTGCCTCCCTAAACATCTGCTGGTACTCTTCAGATGTACTGGTACATTTCTGGCCTCTTTGCAACAAATAGCTACATTTCGGGGGCGGTACCCGCCACGGTGGGTGGCCCGAATACCCAGAGTCATACACTTCTGGAAGTGTAGCGTCGGTGCCATCAATAAAATCTTTAAAACGAATGCTTAAGGGTTTAGTAGCCCTTGTCCGTGTGTTAAAAAGGTTTAAAAACCTGGGGCTAAAAATTATATTAAAACAAGGGTGCGTCCTCATTGATAAAATCTTTGCTACATAATTACTCATAAGGATGGTTCTCCGTGTTGACAAAGGGGGCTCCCCGGCTTCTGAATACAAACTCACGACGGGAGACGTCCTGAACGCCCCTGTTGCCAGACGAATCCCCGCATTGTGAACCGTGGACAAAGGTTTTAAGTAGCTGTCGCGGCCTGAGGCGTACACGAAACATCCGTAATCTAACTTGGAGCGCACCATTGCTCTATAAAATAAAAGCATGGTGGTGCGATCTGCACCCCAAGTCGAATTTGATAAAACCCTTAGGATATTTAAAACTTTAAAACATTTATCTTTTAAAACTCGGATGTGCTCTTTCCAATTAAGCCTTGAATCCAACACCATCCCGAGAAAACGAACAGAATCAGCATACAGAAGAAGTCTGTCACCGAGTCGTAGCTCAGGAAGTATATGGTACCCTCTTTTCCGATGAAAATGGATGCATTTTGTTTTCTCCGCTGAGAAACGGAAGCCGTTCCGTTTGGACCATTCATCAAGTTTGTTTAGGCAAAGCTGGATTTGCCTAGCAGCGGTAGCTAGTTTGGACGACCGGCAGAAAATAGCCAGGTCGTCGACAAACAAAGATCCCATAACAGGTCCCTTGATGCACTCACTGGCGTCGTTGATCGCAATGGCGAACAACGTCACGCTGAGGACTGAGCCCTGTGGCACTCCATTTTCCATCGTGAATTTCTTTGATAGGTGTTTACCTATCCTTACTCTAAAAACTCGGTGTGTTAAAAAATTCTTAATAAAAATGGGTAGATTGCCCCTAAAACCCCAACGATGCAATTGAATTAAAATTTTTTGGCGCCAGACCCTGTCGTACGCCTTCTCCAGATCGAAGAAGACGCCGATGACGTGCTGACGCAAAAGAAAGGCCTCCTGGATGAAATTGTCACTCCGGACGAGGTGATCGATTGTCGATCTACCTCGCCGAAAACCACACTGGATATTGGATAGAAGGTTCCGTCGCTCCAAGCACCACACGAGCCGCCGGTTTACCATTCTTTCCATCGCCTTGCACAGGCAACTGGTTAAGGAGATTGGCCTATAATTATTAGGATCAACTTTGTCCTTTCCCTGCTTAACGACCGGAACCACTACAGATTCCTCCCAGGTTGGCGGAAAACTACCATCTAACCAAATTTGGTTGAAGGTTTTTAGGATCTCCGACAGCGCCTCCCCCGAAACATTTCGAAGGAAAGCGTTGTGTATACCGTCCAGTCCCGGAGAGGTATCCTTAGAATCCGAAATGGCTGACCGAAGTTCCCACATGGAGAACGGGTCGTTGTACTCTGCAGGCATAGACGTCTCAGTAAAATTAAGTGGGATTCTCTGGAAGCGTTCCTTAGTAGCCAGGAATACTTTCGAGTAATTCCCGTCACTGCTTGTGCAGGCTAGTGACTTACCAAAAAGTTCGGCGATGTCGCGAGGTTGACTCACGACGTGGCCATTCACATTAAGGCATGAGACGCCGTACTCCTGGCGAGAACCAGAAATACTCCTCACCTTATTCCACGCCTGTGCAAGTGGTGTACGATGGTTAATATTCGAAACGAATTCGATCCAGGAGGCCTTCTTAGCCTCCCTCACTACTTGCCGAGCTCTTGCTCGCAATTTTCGGAAAGAGGCTAAGTTATTTGCTGTGGGGAACTTGTTGAATACACGTAAAGCACGTTTCCGATGGCGTATGGCCTCAGCGCATTCTTCGTTCCACCAAGGAACCGCTGGTCTTTGGAGATTCCCCGCCGAACGAGGCACGTTGCAATTTGCTGCATCAGTCAAGCCCTTAGTTAAAATTGCCACGTTGTGTGTGGCGTCACGGTTTTCATCGTGTTTGAAATAAAAATCCTTTTTAAAACTATGCCAGTCCGCTTTACGGACAACCCAATTCCCCGGTCTGATAAAATCGGAGTTAAAATGTCCTTCGTATTTAATTAAAATTGGTAAGTGGTCGCTCCTACATAGATCCGTGTGTACGGACAGGTTCAACTTGTTAAAAAGACTACCTGACGATAGACAAAGGTCTATTGCAGAGTACTCTCCATTAAAAGCGTTAAAACGTGTTTTCTCCCCATTATTGAGTAAAAAAAGGTTAAAATCAAGAATAAAACTGGCTAAAATCCGTCCCCTCCTAGTGCATTGGCCTCTAGAGCTTCCCCATAGGAGATCGTGGGCGTTAAAGTCACCCAATAAAATAAAGGGCCTTGGCAACTGTCGGACAAGTGATTCGAGGTTGCTGCGAGTCACCGGTGCACCCTCCGGTAGGTACACGTTGCATATGGTAAGTTTTTGAGGGGCGTAAATGGAAACGGCCACAGCCTGAAACGGAGTAGCGAGCTGAACTCGAGAGGTGTAAAGGGCCTCCCGGACAGCAATCGCCACTCCGCCATGTGCTCTCTGGCCGCTGAGGTCATCGAACCTTTCAACATTATACCCTTTTAATTCACCTTTGTCCGATGCTTTAAAATGCGTCTCTTGGAGACATATAAACGAGGGGTTAAAATCACGGATTAAAATTGCAAGCTCCTCCTTATGTCGATAAAAACCATTACAGTTCCACTGTAATATAAAAGCCATAATTATATTAAATAAATAAATAAATAAATAAATAAAGTAAAAATTAAAAGAATCAGCGCCGAATACGGTGCTTCTTCCCCTTTTGTCTGGCGAGGAGGACTTCAGTCTCTGAGGGACTGTCGTCCTCCTCCATCGACTCCTGTGGCACTAGCTTGGCTAGTCCGCTGGGGCCGGGGGATGGCGTCTTTTCGCGCTGTTTCAGTGCGACCACGGTGGTGCTTTTTGCTTGGTTCTTGTTTGGGGAACCATTCGCATTGATGGTGGATTTTTGTTTTTGTGCCGGATTTGTTGCCTTAGCCGGCTTGGCTACTTCCTTCAGTTCAGCTGTCGTATTATTAATGTTCCTATCGGTCTGAGTTCCTTGGGTGGTTTTCTTTACTGTTGCCACGGACGCAAAGGATCTAGAAAAGGTCGGTGCTACAAGGGCCCTGAACCTTTTCCGTGCCTCAAAGTAAGTTACTTTCTCCACTGTCTTTATCTCCATGACCTTTCGCTCTTCTACCATTTTCGGACACTTGCGAGAATACGCTGGATGCGTACCCTCGCAGTTCACGCAGCGTGGGTCTTTGGTACATTCCGCACCCTCATGCTCCTCCAGGCCGCAGCGCGGGCAGGTGGCCTTGCCCTCACATCGCGTTGCAATGTGGCCGAAGCGCTGGCACTGGAAGCAGCGCATGGGCGCCGGTATGAATGGCCGCACTGGTACCGATTCATACCCGACGAAAACCTTGTCGGGGAGACTGTCACGTGCAAACGTTAACACAACCGAGGTAGTGTTAACTACTTCGCCGTCGCGCTTCGTTGTAAGTCGACGAGCATCAATTACTCCCTGAGAAGCCATCTCTCTCTTGATCTCGTCGACTTCAACGTACAGCAGGTCGTAATGGGAGATTACTCCCCGACTGGTGTTGAGGGTGCGGTGTACCTCTACCATTACTGGAATGTCATGGAGACTTTTCATGGACAGTAGCTTGTCACTTTGCTGCGGAGTTGCCGTTTCTATCAGTAGAGTTCCATCTCGCAGCTTTTTTGCAGACCTTAGATCCCCAGGCACTGCAGCCGACAGTACTTTTCGAATGAGAAAGGGGGACACTCGCTTAAGTGTCTCCCCTTCTTTTAAACACTTCATCACCAAAAACCGCCTAGAGGCGGACGAAACAGTATCTCCCCCACCCGTATCCGGGCGGGATTTTTTTGTTGGTGGTTGGTTTTTAACCTCCATGCCAATAATAGATTCTTCCCCCGAGCTCCCCACCCACCACGGAGCCACATATTCGGGACGCCGGACCGCAAACCGGTGCGGTCGTCAGGGCTACCCGAGGGATATAGCACCCTAGAGGTGGTTGCCTGTTTCGGGTTGGATCTTCGATGCACGGGCCCACCAAACCCGTACATCTCCGACCGCCCTACGCAGACCCCCACCTCCCTGGCACTCGCCACCGAACGTATCGGAAGCCGATTGACCGGGAGTGGCTAGCTCCCGGCCGCCCGTTTACAGTGAATCCGGGGCCAAAGAGGGGTATTGGCCCGTAGTCCATACCGGGCATCCGACACCCGGCTGGGAACCACGGACCTCACCCTCCAGGATCCCCTTCTCCTCCTTACGGGTCTCCGCACACGGCAAACATGCGGGTGGATCGCAGGCCAGGTGGTATGGCCGCACACAGACAGTTGACCCACAAGACTGTCCGGGCTCAACCCTTGTTGGCTCTGGGTTTCTTATCGGGGTTATCTCCCCGCCCTTTTAGTCGCCTCTTACGACAAGCAGAGATACTGCGGGAGTATTCTCAATCCCCCTACCCGCAGGGGGTCAACAAAATTTACTTTAGAAGCTAATAAAGATAATTAAATGTATCTTTGGATTATAAATGAAAATAAAAATAATTATATTTGTAAAACATTTCGAAATTTTATTAGTAAATTTTAATTTTTTATCTTTGCTCATCTTCATCTTGTCCATGAGTATTATATGTACCAGCACACTTCCTGCACGTTACCAGCACACTTCCTGCACGTTACCTACACGCTCCCGGCACGTCACCTGCACACTTCCTGCACGTTACTTGCACACTTCCTGCACGTTACCTGCACGTTACCTGCACGTCCTAATGTCCGAATTCACGCTTCCTGCACATTTCCTGCACACTTCCCTCACGTAACCTGCACGTCCTAATGTCCGAATTCACACTTCCTGCACACTTCCCACACACTTCCTGCACGCATCCTGCACACTTCCCTCACGCATCCTGCACACTTCCCTCACGCATCCTGCACACTTCCTGCACAGGATATTTTCACCAGGGTCTTGTCCTCCTATCTATCAGATCGAAAGCAGGCCGTCTACTGTAATGGTGGCCAGTCTAATTTCCTGGTTGTGAAACATGGGAGTGCCACAGGGCTCAGTCCTTGGTCCTCTTCTTTTTCTTGTAATTATTAATGATCTTTCATTTAATGTTTCTACTGATAGTGTGATATATGCTGACGATACAACCTTTTTACAGAAGTGTAATGATCAAAGTGAAATGAGCTCACTTTCTTTGAGAACTTTAACTGAGGCCAACTGCTGGTTTGCGGCCAACAGCCTTTTTCTTAATACTGATAAAACTCAACAACTTCTATGCAGTCTAAAAAGTATTGAGATTGACAATGATCCTGTGAAGCTCTTAGGTTTCTATATTGATGGAAAACTGACATGGAAAACTCATATTTTAAACATTAGTAAAAAGCTGTCTAGAGCCCTATACTTGCTTCGGAAATTAAAACATTACATAAGTGATGACTACTTAAGGTCAGCATACTATGCGTTTTTTCACAGTATAATTACTTATGGTATCAGACTGTGGGGGCATGTTCATGATACTCAATCAATTTTGTTATTACAAAAAAAGGCATTACGGATCCTGTGTAGTGCAGGTCCTAGAGAGACATGTCGACCCCTATTCAAGCAAATGCATATTTTGACAATCTATGGCCAGTATATACTACAAACTTTATTGCATATTAAACATAACATTCATTCATACTCTTCCAGGTCTCAGATTCATGCACATGACACCAGATCTAAAAATAATTTGGAAACTGACCATTGTAGGCTAGTAAAGACCTACAATAACTCCGATAACTTGGGTATTAAATTCTTCAACAGGCTTCCATGTAATGCAATTTCAGTCACCAATGAAAGGTTTAAGTCTTTAATTTATGTATGGCTCTGTAACAACCCATTGTATTCCATTCAGGAATACTTTGACCTAGAATTTAATAATATTGTATTGTGATTTCTTATTATTAAATGTGTATGTACATGATATATTTTTTTGTTATTCTGACGACATTCTCATGTATTTTCATAACATGGCATGAATGAATAAAGATATTATTATTATTATTATTATTAAAAGAACTGACATTTGTAATTTAAGCAAAATTTATAACAATTTAATACATCGAAATTAAAAATTTACCATATAAATATATAACTTTAACAAAAAATTTTGTAAACAAATTTCGATTGTTAAACTTAAGGTATGTAAAATTGTAACGAACAGGATGTTAGCCCACGCATTTTCCACCCCACGGACTATGATTTCAGGGCTACCAACATAAATCAATTATTACATCACAACCACCAAAAAATCATTTTTTCCGTTCCATTTCCGTTAAAAAGCATGATTTAAGAAGATTTCTGCACCTTTCCAAACAAATAACCGTAAAAAACGTATTTGTGGGCTAAATTCGCATCGTCTTGAACTTACGCCCTTACGAAGTAAAATCCAGTATTAGGACCTTATCCGCCCACAAACCCCAATAAAACTAACAGTAATGTACTCTACAAGAAACAGTAAAAAAAAGTTACTCATGATCCAGGGTTTAATCGTCAGGGACTATCTGCATAACCACCGTTGAAACGGAGTACCTGACGAAGTAAGATCCAGAATTCCGACCTTGTAGTAGTAGTAGTGTTAGGTTTAAGGTGCGTCGACGGCCATGGTCATTCGCACCATACGCAACCTAAAATGTCCATACGATCAGTATAACTAAACAGGCGTATTTAAGAATTGTTATAAAAAAATTATTAAAATCACAAGAGGGCTGGCCGAATCAAATTTTGTGTAAAAGGCCTATTTCTCTGAAGAATAAAATTACCCGGCTCAGGCGAGCAGGGTCGTCTCCGAGAACGTATTCTAGGCCTCCCCTGATATCTAATTTATTACGCACTGCCCGGTGCTTAACGCACTCCGTCAGGAGGTGCCGAACAGTGAGTGGTGAGTCGCAATCTTCACAGCGCGGTGGAATTTTCTCTTCCGTGAAGAGAAAGGAGTGGGTCAAGGCGGAATGCCCTATCCGCAAGCGTGTAACTACGACTTCCTCTCTCCGAATACTCCTAACGGAAGAGGGCCACGCCGATGCAACCAGTTTTACGCACCGCAATTTATTGCTGGCTGCATTTCCCCACGCATTGTACCACTGCTGTTTTACTACTGTACTTAACCAACATCGGAGGTCTTCGCATGGTACCAGGGTATGCGCTTGTTCTGGGAGAAGCAAGGAATCCTTTGCCAATATATCTGCCCTCTCGTTTCCGGCAATTCCCACATGCCCTGGAACCCAGACGAACATAATATCTATTCCCTTCCTCTCAAGAGATAAGAGGGAAGACTGTATGTCCTGTACTATAGGGTGCATGGGGAAAAAGCAGGAGATGGAACCCAGGGAACTCATGGAGTCAGTGAATATGGCATAGGAGCCGCCAGAACTTTTTATTCCATCCAGAGCCATCTTGATGGCCAGGAGTTCCGATGTGTACACACTACACAACGGGCTCAGCCTGGCCTGGATGTCACCATGGTGAACCGAGGTGACTGCGCAGGCACATGCAGTGTCCGACCTTGAGCCGTCCGTATACACGGGAATAAGGTCGGAGTGACTGCTTAAGAATTCTCGGAAAAGTTGCTGGTATTCCGATGCGGTGGTGCAATCTTTTCGCCGGCTATTTAGAACAGAGTAAACTTTAGGCCTTGGAATCAACCACGGTGGGTGGTTCGAATATCCGATACGGTAAACTTCCGGGAGCGTAATACGAATGCTATCAATAAAATCTTTAAAACGTACACCCAGTGGCCTGGTAGACCTTGTCCTTGTGTTAAAAATTTCTAAAAATCTGGGTTTAAAAAGAATTTTAAAACAGGGGTGTGCCTTCGTGGTAAGAACTTTGGCAGCGTAGCTGCACATTAAAATACTCTTCCGGTACGAGAGCGGCGGCTCGCCGGCGTCGGCATAAATGCTGACAACCGGACTAGTCCTGAAGGCCCCAGTGGACAGCCGCAACCCCGCATTGTGAATCGTCGTCAAAGGTCTCATGTACGACTCGCGCCCCGAAGAATAGACAACTGAGCCGTAGTCGAGTCTAGAGCGGATAAGTGATCGGTAGAGCAGAAGCATCGTTTTTCGGTCTGCTCCCCATGTCGAATGGCTTAAAAATTTTAAAATATTTAATGTCCTGTGACATTTAATTCTTAGCGCCTCAATGTGTTGCCACCAATTCAGTCTATAGTCGAGCGTCATTCCAAGAAACTGTACAGATTCCACGTAAGGGAGAATTCTGCCAGCTAGTTGCAGCATAGGTGGAAAAAAGGTTCCCCTCCGGCGGTAGAAATGTACGCACTTTGTTTTCTGAAACGAGAACCTAAATCCGTTTCTTCGGGACCAGTCTTCTAGCCTGTTGATGGTGAGTTGCAATAATCTGCCGGCAGAGACTAGTTTGGAAGACCTGCAGAATATAGCAAGGTCATCCACGAACAGTGATCCCATAATGGGTGGTTTGATGCAGTTTGCCACCTCGTTTATTGCGACTGCAAATAGCGTGACGCTCAGTACGGATCCCTGTGGAACTCCGTTTTCCTGGGTATACTGATCAGATATATGACGGCCTATTTTAACCCTAAAAACCCTGTCTATTAAAAAGTTACGAATAAAGTTGAGCAAGTTACCCCTCAGACCCCATTCATACAAAACAATTAGAATCTTCTTCCGCCAGACTCCATCGTATGCCCTCTCTAAGTCAAAGAAGACACCTATGACGTGTTGGCGGAGGAGAAAGGCCTCCTGGATGAAATTGTCGACTCTTACTAGGTTGTCAATAGTCGAACGGCCCCGCCGAAATCCACACTGGATGTCGGAAAGCAGGTTTCGGCGCTCCAGCCACCAGACGAGCCGCCGATTAACCATTCTTTCCATTACCTTGCACAGGCAGCTGGTAAGGGATATTGGTCTATAGCTGTGTGGATCGGTGGACTCTTTGCCCTGTTTCAGGATAGGAACTATGGCGGACTCCCGCCAGGGGGGTGGGAAGCTACCCTCAGACCAAAGTTGGTTCAGGGAGCGAAGGACCTCCGGCAATGCCTCCTGGGGAAGATTCCGCAGAAAGGCATTGTGGACCTGGTCCATTCCTGGAGCGGTGTCATGGGAATCAGCAATGGCTGAGCTTAGTTCCCACAGGGAGAAAGGTAGATTGTAGTCGGCCACCGTCCGCGACTCAAAAGTAAGCTGGACAGACTCGTAGCGCTCCTTATGGGATAACTGCTGTGGATGGCAACTCTCGTCACCACTCGCCTTGGCGTATAATTGACCAAAGGCCTCACAAATAGCAGGTGGAGACGTTGTTGCCGACCTTAAGGAGATGTACGCCACCAAGTCGCTTCTGGCTCCCCGATATACTCCTCACCTTATTCCAAACCTGTGCAAGTGGAGTTCGGCAGGTTATAGCTGATACAAATTCCATCCAGGAGGCCTTTTTGGCCTCTCTCACTACCTGCCGAGCTTTAGCTCGGAGGCGGCGGAATGAGGATAGATTCCTTTCTGTGGGGTATTCGCTAAAAATCCTCAGCGCTTTCTTCCGTCGTCGAATTGCCGCGGCGCATTCCTCGTTCCACCATGGTTCTGCTGGTCTCTGTGTGGTGCCTTTGACCGAGGAACACTACACCTTGCGCTTTCAATCAGGCAATTCGTTAACCTCTCAATGTTTATTATAGGGTCACATGCTTCGTCATGGTTAAAATTAAAAACTTTTTTAAAATAAGACCAGTCACCTTTCCGGATAAGCCAGTTACCCGGACGAATGTAATCCAAAATGAGATTTTGGTCTTTTTTGACTAACAGGGGAAAATGATCGCTCCCACACAAATCATCATGCACGGATATTTCAATCTTATTTATCAAATTGCTCGATGCAATGCACAGGTCAATCGCAGAGTACTGACCGTTAAAAGCATTAAAACGGGTTTTCTCCCCGTTGTTCAATAAAATCATGTTAAAATCTAAAATAAAATTGGCTAAAATACGACCCCTTCGGTCGCACTGACCTAGAACTCCCCCACAGGGTGTCATGTGCATTAAAATCTCCTAGTAAAATGTAGGGCTTCGGGAGTTGACGGACAAGGGCGTCCAAGTTAAAACGAGTTACCGGTGCAGCCTCTGGGAGATAAACATTGCACAATGTTACCGGTTCCGGGGCGCATACGGTTACCGCCACCGCCTGAAACGGCGTGTTAAGCTGTACTCGGGAGGTGTAAAGAGCCTCCCGAATGTAAACATCCACTCCACCCTGGGCTCGACTGCCACTGGTGTCGTCAAATCTAAAAATGTTAAAACCTTTTAAAATGCCCTTGTCCGTCCTCTTAAAATGTGTCTCTTGAAGACATAGACAAAGAGGGTTAAAATCATGAATTAAAAGGCTCATCTCCTCCTTATGCCGGTAAAATCCATTGCAGTTCCACTGCAAGATAAAAGCCATATTTAATAGTATAAAATATAAAAATAAAACTATGATCGAGCTATCCGTGCAGCGGGAGGATCAACGCTTAATACGGCGCCTTCTTCCCGACTGTTTTGCGAGGAGGATTTCTGTCTCAGAGAGACTTTCATCCTCCTCCATACATTCCGGCTGTCCGGGCTTGGACACACCGGATGGTGGTGTCTTTTCGCGTGAGTTATTAGCGTTCGCGGAATTATTTTTAATGGGGTTCTTCTTGGGAGAACCCGCAGAGCTGGTGGTCACTTTACGAGCCGGTGACAAGTTTTTGGCCGGCATTGCCAATTCTTTCGTCGCTACTTTCATTAAACGTTCACTACTTTCAGTTTGCGTTGCTATAGTGGCTTTAGGGACTGGTGTTACGGCAACTGAGGCAAATGAGCGGGAAAACACGGGAGCAGCCAATGCCCTATACTTTTTCCTCGCCTCGAAATACGTTATTTTTTCTAGAGGAATCCCTAGCGGACGATATTGAGAGACCACATTCCTCACTACTCTGTGGAATCCCTAGCGGATGATATTGAGAGACCACATTCCTCACTACTCTGTGGAATCCCTAGCGGATGATATTGAGAGACCACATTCCTCACTTCTCTGTGGAATCCCTAGCGGATGATATTGAGAGAACACATTCCTCACTTCTCTGTGCAATCCCTAGCGGATGATATTGAGAGACCACATTCCTCACTTCTCTGTGGAATCCCTAGCGGATGATATTGAGAGACCACATTCCTCACTACTCTGTGGAATCCCTAGCGGATGATATTGAGAGACCACATTCCTCACTACTCTGTGGAATCCCTAGCGGATGATATTGAGAGACCACATTCCTCACTACTCTGTGGAATCCCTAGCGGATGATATTGAGAGACCACATTCCTCACTACTCTGTGGAATCCCTAGCGGATGATATTGAGAGACCACCTGAGAGAGCTGCAAATTCTGTAAGTACTAAATTTTGTGCCACTTCATCCTGTACGGTCGTGATCATAAATGATTGACGAAGCTTAAAAAGTGATAGAAAGGGGAGGTTTTGACTTTTAGTAACTTTACGGAGACAATATGCCGCCAAAGAAGCTTAATGTTTCTTCCATAACATTTAGTGAGTATTTATTGTCGCGTGGCGTACACTTCTTTGCAATAAAGTGTGCAGGATACGGTGAAAACAGTATTTTTGGTGATGCAGCTGCAGAGCTTTTAGGGGAAAATAATTTTAAGAATAGGCGCGCACTGTACGATTATTGGCGACTTAACAAGGAAGTACGTGATATATTCAAACGGGGATTCCACGACCGTGTGCCATTGGATTGCAGCAAGGTTTTGATGTCAGTGGATAAGAAAAAACTTAGGCAACACAAGGGCTGGAAATTCTTAAAAACTCAAGTAAAACGTAACATCTCGGTGGTAGTTAGGTCTCCCGAGGAGAAAGCGGAGACGGAAGGAACGAATTATGAGCGAGGAACGGAAGAATGGGAATCGCCCGTGGAAGGGGAGGGGATTAAAGCAGTGGTCCGCAGATCAGTAGCTGAAAAAAAAATGGAAACCGGTTGGGGCGTATTTAGGGAAAGTTAATGTTACGCGAGAGGAATGGGAGGAAATATTTGTGGACGGTACACTTGTTGGGAGGAAGTGGACGCACTTAATAGCAAAAAAATTCTATTCCCTTAATTCTGCGTGTTCTTCTGGTGCACGATTATCGCGTTCGCAAAGGACAGGAGTATTGTTGTTCGAGCGAAGTGTAAGCATCCTAAATGCAAGAGATTCACCTTAACGATTAGTGATGACGGACATAATATTTCTGTTTCCGTTTCCGAAATCGGAGAGGAAGATCATGGGACAGAAAAATATTGTCGTCCCCTGTCAGGGTCTGTTAGAGATGAAGCGAAAGAGGTTCTTGCCAAGGAAAAAGCGTTAGTTGTGAGAAGCAGAGCCATAAATGCGGCAGATGAGGACGCTATCGCCAGAGGCCACATTGTAGGAATACACTCATTGGATGTTTTTCGCCAGGCTCGTAAAGAAGCTAGGGCATCTGAGGATTTCAGCAATGCCTACGTTATTGATGTATTCGCTATGCTTTTGAAGGAGCATGAGGAAAGTGAAAGATATATCCAACAAGTAGGACTTCCTCTTACCGTTAGCTGTTACTCATTGCAACAAATTGACATTCTTCGCTCACTACGTAGAAATAGACCTACACTGTACTTTGATGCAACAGGTTCAGTAGTTAAGAGCCATCCGTCTTTCCGCAAGCGCGTTCTTTACTACGCGGGAGTCATTAATGTAAATGGTATTCTCCTTCCGGTAATGGAACTAGTAACCGACTCTCATGACGCGGCAAATATTCTCTGTTTTCTGACAAAATTTGTTCATTTTGCAGTGACAAAGGGAGGCATGAAATTGCCATTCTTTGACGCTGTTGTGTGTGATTTCAGTTTCGCCATCATAAATTCCGCGGTTCGTGTTTGGGCTCCCGCGCATTCACTATCTCGGTACTTGGAAATTTCTTACGATTGTGTTTACGGCCAGGGAAATGTTAAAATTGATGTGCCAATTTTGATATGCTGCGCACACTTTCTCCATTTAGTAGCTAAAGCAATAACGAAAGAGTTCCGCGACAAGAGAGTGAAACATTTTTTGAAAGTTATGGTAGGACTTATGATTCGTGCGAATGAGGTCGATCTAGTTGAAAGTGTATTCAAAGTTTGCGACCCTGTTGAAATCTAAAATGAAAGGGGTGACGGTTCAGAAAACTCTTCGGGAACTAAAGGAAATCGCGAACATTGCGGGAAAATATAAACTACCTTTAGAGAGGAAAGAATTTAACATTGCGCGTGTTCCTAAGGATAGACTCTTTAAGAGGAGTCCGTTTTATCAAAGGTTTCAAGCAATTTCTAAGGACGTGGAAACTGATAGCGTAGGTTCGTAGTAGTAGTAGATTTAGGTTTATAGGGTGCGTCGACAACTATGGTCATTTTGCACCACGCACAATCTAATTTATAATAATAAATATGTAGAAATATAAAAAAGTAGAAATATAAATATAGAGTAAAAATCAGAGGCAGTATAAAAGGTCCAGTTTATGACAATAAATTAGATTTTATTCATTAAGTTTATTTCTTTTAAAAAGGTAATAACATGGCATAGGCGATCAGCATCGTTGCCTAGAACGTGTTCTAGGTCGCCGTTGATGCCTAGCCTGTTACGTGTGTCCCGGTATTTGTCACACTCCGTCAGGATATGTCGCACACTGAGAGGACAGTCACAGTCATCACATCGCGGAGGAATTTTCTCTTCTGTAAAGAGGAACGAGTGGGTCAGGGCGCAATGCCCGATTCTTAATCGTGTGATGACCACTTCTTCTCTGCGACTACCCCTGACGGAAGTGGGCCACACTGACGTTACCGGTTTAATTGCCCGTAACTTATTGTTTAGGACATCGCTCCAAAGTGCACTCCACTGCTCTAGGACTATTTTACGGAGAGAGGCTTGCAGATCCTGATAGGGTACTAGCGTCGTCGTCGGCTCAGGGATATTTAGCGCTTCTTTTGCAGCTGCATCCGCCTTCTCATTTCCAGCAATACCCATATGTCCTGGGACCCAGAGAAAAATAACTTTGATTCCCTTTCTATTAAGGGATAAAAGGGTAGTATGTATTCGCTGGACAATAGGGTGTGGTGAAGAAAAGACGGAAATGGATTGCAGTGCGCTCATTGAGTCCGTGCATATGACAAAAGACCCCGAGGAACCCCTAATTCCTTCAAGGGCCATCTTAATAGCCAGCAGCTCCGCTGTGTATACGCTACACAGCGTATTGAGTCTGGACTGGACGACACCGTGATGGGAGGAGGTAATCGCGCACGAACAGGCTGCATTCGACTTCGATCCATCCGTGTATACAGGGATGAAATCGGAGTGGCGACAGAGAAATTCGTTGAAGAGGCGCTGGTATTCTAGAGCAGTGGTGTGGGATTTATGGCGCCTACCAAGTGCCATATGGATGTCCGGCGGCGGAATAATCCACATAGGGTAACTCGAGTACCCAACTGGATAAACATCTGGGAGTCTTAACCCGACACCCTGAATAAATAAGTTAAAACGAACACTGAGCGGCTTGGTAGCTCTTGTCCGACGATTAAAAAGTTCCATAAATCTAGGGTTAAAAATCAAATTGAAACACGGGTGATTCTTGGTAGCTAAAATTTTCGCCACATAGGAGCACATCAGTATGTTCCTACGGTACGGTAACGGAGGCTCCCCGGAATCAGCATAAATGCTGAGGACCGGACTAGTCCGGAAAGCACCAGTAGAAATACGAAGCCCTGCGTTGTGTACTGTTGTTAACGACCTTAAGTAAGAGTCGCGACTGGAAGCGTAAACAACTGACCCGTAGTCCAGTTTGGAACGTACGAGTGCGCGATATAATAAAAGCAGGGACATTCGATCGGCACCCCAAGTTGTGTTACTTAAAAATTTTAAAATATCCGTTGAGTCCGTAGACATTTATCTCTCAAAATCTGTATGTGTTCACGCCAGTTCAGTCGGTAGTCAAAAGTCATACCGAGAAATCGGACGGACTCCACATACGGGAGAGTTTTGCCATTGAGTGACAAAGTTGGCGGGAAGTAATGTCCCCTCACCCGGTAAAAATGGACGCATTTGCACTTATCCGAGGAAAACTTAAAGCCATTCCTCCGCGTCCAAACCTCCAGTTTGCTTAGAGCCAACTGAGTCACTCTGGTTGCAGTGGCTATTTTGGACGACCTGCAAAATATTGCTAGGTCGTCAACGAACAGAGATCCCATGAGTGGAGGTTTAATGCATTTAGCTATGTCGTTGATCGCAATTGCGAAGAGTGTCACACTTAAAACTGAACCCTGTGGAACTCCAATGTCCTGCCGATAAAATTTGGATAAATGTCTACCTATTTTGACTTTAAAAACACGATCAGTTAAAAAATTCTTGATAAAAATCGGTAAATTGCCCCTCAAACCCCACTCATGTAGAGTCATTAATATCTTATGCCGCCACACTCGGTCGTATGCCTTCTCCATGTCGAAGAAGACACCTATGACGTGTTGACGGAGAAGAAAGGCCTCCTGGATGAAATTGTCGGCTCTGACCAGGTGGTCAACGGTCGATCGGCCGCGTCTAAAGCCGCATTGAATATTCGAAAGAAGATTTCGGCGCTCCAACCACCAAACGAGACGCCGATTTACCATTCTTTCCATTACCTTGCACAGGCAACTAGTAAGGGAGATGGGTCTATAATTATTCGGGTCAGCTCTATCTTTACCCTGTTTGAGAATGGGGACTACTGTGGACTGCCGCCAGGAGGGTGGAAAACTACCCTCAGCCCAAAGTTGGTTGAGGGAGCAAAGGACTTCCACTAATGCCCCCTCCGGAATATTCCGGAGAAACGCATTATGGATGTCGTCCAATCCTGTGGCCGAGTCGCGTGAGTCTGCAATGGCAGAACGCAGTTCCCAAAGGCAGAAGGGGATATTATAGTCTGCCGTCCACCACTTCTCAGTAAAGATAAGTTTCTGAGATTCAATGCGCCTCTTGGTGTGTAGGAATTCTTCCTCATAGGTGTCGTCGCTGTATGTATTGGCGAGTGACTGCCCAAAAACCTCGCTAATAGCCGACAGAGATGTCAGTAAATTACCACCGATATTGAGGAATGAGACGCTGAGCTGATTGTGGTTTCCCGAAATTCGTCTAACCTTGTTCCATACCTGTGCAAGGGGCGTTCTACAATTGACATCAGATACATATTTAATCCAGGAGGCCTTTTTCGCCTCCTTCACCACCTTTCGAGCTTTTGCTCTGAGGCGCCTGAAGGAGGACAAATTTGTCTCAGTGGGGTGCTTGTTAAAAATTCGTAACGCCTTCTTGCGTTTACGAATCGCTTCAGCACAATCATCGTTCCACCAGGGGACTGCAGGCCTAGTTATGCAATGCAGTGATTTGGGCACACTGCAATTTGCGGAATCGATGATATTGCGGGTCAGCATTTCAATGTTTAAAGGCCCATCACGGTTGTTGTCATGTTTAAAATTGATTTTTTCCCTAAAAGCAGACCAATCGGCATTCCGGACAACCCAGTTGCCCGGCCGTATTAAGTCAGTGTTAAAATTATTTTCTCTGTGTAGAAAAAGGGGGAAATAATCACTGCCACATAGATCATCGTGGACAGACAGATAGATCTTGCTCATTAACGTGCTCGATGCAATACAAAGATCAATACAAGAATACTGACCGTTAAAAGAGTTAAACCGGGTGTGTTCCCCTTTATTCAATAAAAACATGTTAAAATCAGTAATAAAATTAGATAAAATACGCCCCCTACGGTCACACTGTGAACGCAAACTACCCCATAGGGTATCATGAGCGTTAAAATCACCAGATAAAATAAAAGGTCTGGGCAACTGACGAACAAGGGCTTCTAAGTTGGATCGAGTGACCGGGGCACCCTCCGGCAAGTAGACGTTACATAACGTCACAGCCTCTGGGGCATGCACCGTCACTGCGACCGCCTGGAAAGGCGTGTTCAGCTGCACTCGGGAGGTGTAAAGGGCCTCCCGAGTAGCAACCGCCACTCCACCCTGGGCACGTTGGCCACTGGTGTCGTCCCATCTAAAAACGTTAAAACCATTTAAAATGCCCTTGTCCGTGCTTTTAAAATGGGTCTCTTGTAGACATATACAAGAGGGGTTAAAGTCACGAATTAAAATGCCCAGCTCCTCCTTATGGCGATAAAAACCGTTACAGTTCCACTGTAATATAAAAGCCATTAAAAATTTAAAAGGGAATAAAATACAATAAATAAATAAATAAATCAAAAGGGCAAGAGTCGGACTCTGAACACAAGTGGTCAGCGTCTAAGGCGATTCTTCTTGCCTTTTTGCCTAGCGACGAGGATTTCCGTCTCCGAGAGACTTTCGTCCTCCTCCATTTGTTCCAGCTCTAGCTGTTTTGAGCTGGAAGATCCTGGGGATGGTGTCTTCTCACACGTTTTGTGTGTTACCCCAGTTTCTGGTTTTTGTGGGGACTTTTTCAAGGACCCCACGTTGGTGGTTGAAGTTTTTTCTGCTGGTTTAATAGCCTTAGCCAGCTTGGCCGATTCTTTCTCTGTTGGCTTTAGGTTAACTGCTTCTGTTTGGGTTCCAATGGTACTTCTCTGAACAGGTGGAGCCACAACAGTGGCAAAGGACCTGGAAAAAGTGGGGGCGACCATTTCCCTGTACTTTTTCCTGGCCTCGAAATATGTTAATTTGTCCAGTGTTTTAAGTTCCATTATCTTTCGCTCTTCCACTAGTTTGGGGCATTTCCTAAAGTACACCGGATGATCGCCCTCGCAGTTAACACAGTGAGGTTCTTTTGAGCACTCCGCACCCTCATGCTCCTCCAAGCCGCAGCGCGGGCAGGTGGCCTTGCCCTCACACCGCGTGGCGATGTGGCCGAAACGCTGGCACTGGAAGCAGCGCATGGGAGCCGGTATGAATGGCCGAACAGGTACCGATTCAAAACCGATAAAAACCTTGTCGGGGAGTCGATCTAGCGCAAAAGTGAGGACAACGGACGTTGTATTTCTCACTTCTCCGTCACGCTTCGTAGTAAGCTTACGAGCATCTGTCACGCCTTGAGACGCCATCTCACACTTGATCTCGTCCACTTCTACGTACAACAGATCGTAGTGAGAGATCACTCCCCGACAGGTGTTTAGGGTGCGGTGCACTTGAACTGAAACCGGTATATCATGCAGTTTTTCCATTTTAAGCAACTTTTCTGCTTGAATATTATTACTGCATTCGATGAGCAGTGTGCCGTCGCGGAGCTTCTTGGCCGATTTGAGGTCACCTCGGACGAGAGAAGACAAGACCCGGCGAATGAGGAAAGGAGAAACCTTTTTAAGTGTTTCTCTTTCCTTTTGGCACCTCATCACGAGGTAGCGTTTACTACCATTGAACTGCATTTCTCCCCCGCCCTTATCAGGGCGGGATCTTTTAGGAGGTGGAAGATTAGTTTCCGCCATACCATAAAGAAGTTCGTCCCCCGAGCTCCCCACCCACCATGGAGCCACACATTCGGGACGCCGCACCGCAAACCGGTGCGGTCGCCAGGGCTACCCGAGGGGATATAGCACCCTAGAGGTGGTTGTCTGTTTCGGGTTGGGTCTTTAATGCACGGGCCCACCAAACCCGTACATCTCCGACCGCCCTACGCAGACCCCCACCTCCCTGGCACTCGCCACCGTTAAGCAATACGCCACGGAAGCCGATTGACCGGGAGTGGCTAGCTCCCGGCCGCCCGTTTACAGCGAATCCGGGGCCAAAGAGGGGTATTGGCCCCCAGTCCATACCGGGCATCCGACACCCGGCTGGGAACCACGGACCTCACCCTCCAGGATCCCCTTCTCCTCCTTACGGGTCACCGCACACGGCAAACATGCGGGTGGATCGCAGGCCAGGTGGTAGGCCGCACACAGACAGTTGACCCACAAGACTGTCCGGGCTCAACCCTTGTTGGCTCTGGGTTTGTTTTCGGGGTTGTCTCCCCGCCCTTTTAGTCGCCTCTTACGACAAGCAGAGATACTGCGGGAGTATTCTCAATCCCCCTACCCGCAGGGGGAGCGTAGGTTCGGTGAACGAATTTTATAGCCCTAGGTTTTTCCATTTCTTCTTGAAAAGATATATTCCATACCTTCCCCTGTGGTCAAACATTGTAAAGGGTAAACACGCAGGAACATTATTCGGACCCCGATTTAGCAATGCCGTTGTTGAAAACTGGTTTGGCGTGGTAAAAAACTTAATTTTAGAAGGTAATCTACACATCAGACCGGGACGATTTATTCGCGTAATCAAACCCCATATACTTTCGCGAGCTAAGGAAATCAGATTGAAAATCCCTAAAGTTCAGAGAAGGCGCCGCAAGCGTTCCTTAGGAGAGGATGAAAAATGTTTAATAGCCGAGGAACGGTGGGGAAAGCGTGTAAGGAGAACAGGGAAACGGAAGGACATCTCTTTCCGCACCGAGGGGATAACTTTATATTCCGAGGATGCAGTTGAAATTGCCGTTAAAACACAGAGTACCGTAAAACCAGTAGAGGAGATCTTAGACAGTACCGCGTGGATTAAGGCGGGAGTTGAAATGCCAGTAAAACATAGTCCATTACAATTGCATGAAAACGGGGTAGTTGCAGACCTAAAGTATTACGAGTGTAATGAGGGTTTTAAAAAGAATTACGTTTTAGGGTACGTGGCAGAAAGCACCCAAGTATACTACGAAGATTTTTCAACGCTATATTCTAGGAGATGGTTGTGCAATTTCATCATCGATGCATTCGTATCCCGTAGTTGTGCAGGAAAGTGAGAGCGACATCATATATTTCCCCTGCGAAATTTCCACGCTTGCTTTACATAAAAAATTTACCTCAAATTCCAAAATCGTGAAAGTCAATTTGAAGGGTAGGAAGGTACTAATGCCGTATCATAAATCAGGAAATCATTGGTGTCTTTATTTTGCTGACTTCAAAAATTTTATAGTGACGTATTTTAACCCGCTACAGAGCATATGTGATCGGAAGGACTACGTTAGATTTCAGGAATTCCTAAGAATGCGAAATGGTTTGAGCGGGGAACAAATTAGGATTACGGGATGGAAATTGGAGCCATTGCCTTTTTCTGAGCAAAGGGACGCGTATAACTGTGGGGTACACGTTTGTTTTTTCATGAGTCAACTTGCCGTTGGTGGAGGAACGAACGAGGACATAAATGCCGATGAGTACCGCGATAGAATTAAGGAAAGGTTATTGAAGGCAATGATCAAGGTTAAAGACATATGTTCATTATGCGATAGGGGTACCGTAGGAGATAAGGGTTCTTGGAATGCGTGTGATATCTGTTCGCGGTGGTACCATGTAAAATGCGTAGACGATAATTCGGAAAGGGAAGATTATGAGACAAGGTCATGGGTTTGCGATCCCTGCGCTACATGGGTGAAAAGGAAAGGAGAAGTAAAGGAAGGAGCAGAAGTTTAAAACATTGTATGTAGTTTTCGGAAAAAAAATCACAAACGTTACTTAAAAGTAGAAGACCTCAGGGGAAGGGTACGGTATTACGGAGATCACTGCCTTCCAACCCCACTCCAGGCTGCATCGGAATCGAGGGTCTGGAGGAGGAAGGGGGTAGGTGGAGGATAATTTTAAACCCACTCCAGGCTGCATCGGAATCGAGGGTCTGGAGGAGGAAGTGGTTAGGAACAATCAGGTAGAGGATAATTTTCACTGCAAATTGTTACATCGTGCAGGAGGAAGGGCGTTAGGACCAGAAGGTGGTTAGGGTATTAGGTACACTAACAAACTTAATGGAATAAAACGTTGCACTGTTTTCGTAATCAGCGTAATTGCTTTGGGAGCGTTGCCAATAGATTCCATTTTCGCACGATGTTTACGGTGGCATTAGAGTAGTTCCTCCTAGTTTCCAGTTCGTCACGGACAATCTTCATTTTTGCATAAGAGTTGGAATGATTTTTCATTTGATCGTCCATCCCGTGGCACTTCCTCTCCACACAGGCTGAAATTCCTGTATGGGCAGGGATTTACATCTGGGTTTCTCATATGCCTACAGGGGATCTCTTTTCCGTAAGGGTAACTCCCTTTTAAAAAGAGAAACGCGTCTGGCTGGTAACCTCTGAGGTGACGGGGAATAACCAGTGAAGCAGAGGCAAGACGTTAACACTCACAGAAGGAATCTCTTTAGGTAACGAACGTAGGATAATTTGTTATGACTTTCTCCCACAACGAAACGCAAGGTTCGAATTAAATGTCCCATATCAGTAAGATCACAGACATTCTGCGAAAATGTGTTAGATATGGAAAGTCAAATCAGTGGGTATACATAAACCCTCACATAGTGGGAGGTTAGGTTCCTTGAAATCGTCGCCTCTTGAAAAATCGCTCTATGTGAAAAAAGAATAAACAGGAAATACCGAGATTCGTTCCGTAATCTCAACGGCTAACGTATGGCAATACCGAGTTTCATTCCTTAGTCTTAACACCTAACTTGTGATTCAAGCCGAAAGTGTTATTTCTCAGTAACTATGCATTTCGAGAAATAATTTTGTATTGCAACGTTTAGAAGAGATTTTTCGTATTTTTCGGAAAGGAGTCCAGTATAATAAAATTACATATTTTTTAAAATAAAAATCAAGATATTATATTAACCATACAGGTTGTATTTACAATACAGGGTATATGCGAACCAAAATATGTATTTTCAAACAAAATTCAGCATAAAATGTTTTCCACCCTTTTTTTAGGTGACCACGGGAAATAGAAGTATCAGCCGTTTCTGACTTCACACCTCATCTTGGCTAAAAGAAAATGAAATTCACGATAATTTAGCTTTCAACAAACACTGCAAGGTGCAGATATTGAAAACGCCCACATAATATACGTTTAAGGCAGCATCATCGGTGGACGCACATTATGATTATCAGATGGATTGCAACAATGATATTGCTTACTATTTTGTGATGTAGAAATTAATGCCATTTATTCTGACAGCCAATGCACCCAAGGCTTTAATTCCAGATGAGTTGAGCGTTATTTTTCCGTGTTTTACAAATTTACCTCGGTAGAGGATGTAGAATCGTTAGAACCCAAGACTAGCAATTAGCGGAGAAAAGATACCTTTTAAAACGTAACATCGAGGAACTGTGAGGTACAGCTGTTTTACCTCGCTCTTTGTGGTTTTCCATCCCTCAGTAGGGTGGTAATTCTTCCTTCTAAGCACGGATCGTCTCAACGTTATTTTTCTTGAAATTCGTCAAGTGCAAACCTCCTCGAGAGATTTCACGGTCAATTTAAGACATTTATTTTCATCTAAATTCACTAACTCTCTTGACAGCTCTATATTTTCGTTTGTGGTAATCAATTCCAATTTCATCAGCTGTCAAAAACAGTCGTCTGACCAAAATAACTGCACATTCCGTCACCTCCTCGTGATATGGTTACTTCTTCTTCCTCTTTCTCCTCCTTGCCATCAAATCCTTGTCCCCCGTTAGCTATTGCCATGCACAATTTCGGTGATTTCTTCTTCGAATGAAGAAAACCCGAGGAAAGTATTCACTAGTTCTCTACAAAGGCTTTTTCCACAAGTATTCAATGTACACTACTTCACTTCATTCTCTGAATCCAATTTGTGATTATTGCATCCATGATTTTGAATGAAGGCCAAACATTCATGATGAAGCAAAGTAGTTTATTTCAAACGCCTGCAGTCGTCTATTGAAAGTGCGCCTACCTTGGTAGTATTTTAAAGTAGGTGTTGAAGGTTTTTTTTAATTCTTTGATCCAGTGTTTGTCAATGGATTAGGTACTAAGAGGGAGAAAGAGTACTCAATGTTTTTGCCAGGATTTTGCTGAAGAGCTGGATGTCTATGGGAATTGCCAAGTGTTAGCAGGGCCTTAAAATTCAAGTTGCCTTTTTTTAGATCTCGGAAATAAACCAAAATTTGAATCACACCGCACACAAAGCTGCGTTCACCCACGCCTTTTGATTTGATTTCCAATACACAAGTGGGATCACTTACTTGTTTCCCTTTAAAATTCAAGAATTTTAAGCTCTAAGTATCAACCTACAATGTAAGCCACCTGAAAATTTTGAAAAAAAACAGTGTAATGCTATGCTTAGTGGCCTTTAATTCTAGTGCTCATCGTTTCTTCTTTGAAATATATGTTATTTTCGTCTTCTTTTTCCAGAAGAATGTAATCTCATTGGCGTTCAAACTTGCTTAAGGCAGATAACCCCTTTCTTCAATTATGTCAGAATACTCTGGAATAAAATTTTGGACTGTTTGTTGATTAGCAGATGCACTTTCCCTATGTTCCCCTAACATTATGTTATGGTTGTTTCATCGTTTTATTAGCTCGTTAAACCATAGTAGTAGTAGTAGTATTTGGTGTTTTGGGTGCGTCGACAGCTGAGGTCATTTTGCACCACTCTCAACCATGGGTGAATAAAATGTAAGTAATATAGTATTTCCCTATATTTCTATTTATGTGATAACATGTGAGGGTCATGATCTAATATAAAGATTTTATAATTTGTTGAAAACATTAATGTCTTTTAAAAAAGCAATTATCCGCGTCAGACTCTCCGGAGAATCGCCTAGAATAGTTTCTAAGGTCCCGTTAACCTTGTGTTTCTCCCTAGAAGAATGGTATTTATCACACTCTATAAGTATGTGTTGCACACTAAGAGGGGAGTCGCAATCATCACAGCGGGGTAGTGCCTTCTCTTCTGTGAAGAGGTATGAGTGAGTCAGTGCAGTGTGCCCTATTCTCAGGCGAGTAATTGCGACTTCTTCCCTCCGGGTACTCCTTACGGAGGAGGGCCACGCTGATACTACCGGTTTGATAGCCCGAAGTTTATTATTCATTAGCCCCTGCCACGATTGCTGCCATCTGCCTATAACCATATTTCGAAACATAGACTTAAGGTCATCTACGGTTATCAAGGTCGTTGATATTTCTGGCATGTGTAGTGCTTCCTTTGCTGCTTTGTCCGCACGTTCATTGCCAGCTATTCCCACATGTCCAGGGACCCAAATAAAGGAAATTTTGATTCCCTTGCTGAGAAGGGATTGGAGAGTGCATTGTATATCCTGGACAAGAGGATGGAGTGGGTAGTAGGACGAAATGGACTTTAAAGCGCTTAAGGAGTCCGTGCAAATGAGGAAAGAGCCAGAGTTGGAATTAATATTTCTTAGGGCCATTTTAATAGCCGTTAATTCCGCTGTATATACGCTACACAGCGGATTGAGTCTGGTCTTGATATAATTGTGATGAGTGGAGTACACGGCGCATGCACATGCTGAATCACACTTCGATCCATCCGTATACACGGGGATCGAGGCCGGGTTGTTACTTAGAAGTTCTAAAAACAGACTCTGGTACTCCGACGACGTGGAAGTGGATTTCTGGCGACTATGCAGACCAGTATAACACTCTGGTCGCGGTAGTAACCAAGGTGGGTATTTCGAATACCCGACGACGTACACATCCGGTAGCGAAATCTGAAATTCCTCAATAAAATCTTTAAAACGAATGCTTAGTGGTCTGGTAGCCCTTGTCCTTCTGTTAAAAATATCTAAAAATCTTGGTTTAAAAACGATTTCAAAACATGGGTGTTTCGACATAGATAAAATTTTTGACACATAGTTGCATGTCAGCATTAGCCTGCGAGTAGCCAACGGCGGCTCTCCGGCGTCGGAATATAAGCTTGGGATAGGAGAGGTCCTAAATGCACCAGTAGCTAACCGTAGTCCTGCGTTGTGGACCGTTGTTAACGGTCGTAGGTATGACTCTCGTCCAGACGAGTACACGAAACACTCATAGTCCATTTTAGACCTAATCATCGCACGGTATAATAAAATCGAGGTCGTGCGATCTGCACCCCACGTTGTGTTGTTTAAAATTCGTAAAATATTTAGGCTCCGGCGACACTTTTCCGCTAGCTTGCGGACGTGTTCCTGCCATGTCAATCTACGGTCTAAAACCATGCCAAGAAATCGAACAGTTTCTACGTAAGGAAGATTACGACGTCGTAAACGTAACGGTGGAGCTATGTGGATACCTCGTAATCTGTGAAAATGCATACACACAGTTTTCTCCTTAGAGAAACGAAGCCCGTTTCTATTAGCCCAGTTGTTCAGTTTGGTAACGGTAGGTAGGTAGGTAGATTTAAGTTTGTATGGGTGCGTCGACGACTAAGGTCATTTGCACCACGCAGTCGATATAGTGTACTAAAATAAAAATTGGATACGTCGGCAATAGAAATAAATAGGAAAAATATGAAACACTATATTAAATCTTATTTAGAAGTCCAGTTACTTTTAAAAACGATATAATTCCGCTTAGACGATCATGATCGTCTCCTAGAACTTGTTCTAGGTCTCCCCTAATACCCAGCTTTTCGCGCACAGTCCGGAATTTGTCACACTCCGTCAGGAGGTGTCGGACACTGAGAGGAGAGTCGCAGTCATCACAACGAGGCGTTATTTTCTCTTCTGTAAAGAGGAAGGAGTGGGTCAAGGCGCAATGCCCAATTCTCAACCTTGTGATGACGACTTCCTCTCTGCGACTGTTCCTGACGGAAGTGGGCCACACTGACGTTACCGGTTTTACGCTGCGTAGTTTGTTATTACGCACGTCCCTCCAAGATGTACTCCACTGATCTAGCACTTCTTTACGAAGAGTAGCCTTTAGGTCCTGGCAAGGGACCAGCGTCGTCGTCTGTTCAGGGATCTTTAGAGCCCTCTTCGCAGCTGCATCGGCCGTCTCATTACCGGCAATTCCCACATGTCCAGGGACCCAGAGGAAGGTTATGGTAATTCCTCTTCTATTAAGGCATAGGAGGCTGTAGTGTATGCTCTGGACAATGGGGTGATTGGAGGAGAAGGCGGAAATGGATTGAAGAGCACTCATAGAGTCCGTACAAATAGTGAACGCCTTAGCACTCTTCCCGATACCATCAAGGGCCATCTTAATGGCCAGCAGCTCGGCTGTGAATATGCTACACAGTGGGCTGAGTCTGGCCTCGATGACGCCGTGGTAAGAGGAGGTAACCGCGCATGAGCAGGCTGCGTCCGATTTAGAACCATCGGTGAATACGGGGATGAAGTCGGGGTGGCGACAGAGAAATTCATTGAAAAGACGCTGGTACTCTAGATCAGTGGTGTGGGCTTTCGGGCGGCTACTGAGACCCATGTGGATTTCAGGGGGTGGAATTATCCACGGTGGGTAACTAGAGTACCCAACCGGATACAAATCTGGGAGCCTTAACCTGGTTCCTTGAATAAATAAATTAAAGCGAACACCAAGCGGCTTGGTGGCCCTTGTCCGTCTGATAAAAAGTTCTAAAAAACGAGGGTTAGAAATCACGTTAAAACACGGATGGTTCTTTGTCGCTAAAATTTTGGCCGCATAGGAGCACATTAAAATGTTTCTACGGTGCGACAACGGCGGTTCACCGGCATCAGCATAGATGCTGAGGACCGGACTGGTCCGGAAAGCACCAGTGGATATCCGAAGCCCTGCGTTGTGCACTGATGTCAGAGATCTCAAATACGTCTCGCGGCTGGAGGCGTAAACAAATGACCCGTAGTCCAGCTTGGAACGTACGAGTGAGCGGTACAATAAAAGCAATGACCTGCGGTCGGCACCCCAAGATGAGTGATTTAAAAACTTTAAAATATTTAGAGTCCGTAGACTTTTATCCCTTAAACTCCGTATATGATCACGGTAGCTGAGTCGGTAGTCCAATGTCATGCCAAGGAACCGAACTGAGTCCACGTAAGGTAAGTGTCTACCACCAAGTAAAAGTGCTGGTGGAATGTAGGCTCCTCTTACACGATAAAAATGAATGCATTTGCACTTTTCCGTCGAAAATTTAAATCCATTTCTCTGGGACCAGCTCTCGAGTCTGTTCAGAGCCAGCTGGGTTACTCTAGCAGCGCTGATAAGTTTCGACGACCTGCAAAATATTGCTAGGTCGTCCACAAACAGTGATCCCAAGAGAGGAGGTTTGATACATCTTGCTATATCATTAATAGCAATGGCGAATAATGTCACGCTTAAAACGGACCCTTGGGGCACACCGTTCTCTTGTGAATAAAACTCTGATAGGTGGTTGCCTATCTTAACTTTAAAAACACGGTCACTTAAAAAGTTACGTATAAAAACAAGTAAATTTCCCCTCATGCCCCACTCGTGCAGCGTCGTTAAAATTTTCCACCGCCAAACTCTGTCGTATGCCTTCTCCATGTCGAAGAAGACACCTACGACGTGTTGGCGGAGAAGAAAGGCCTCCTGGATATAATTGTCGACCCTGACTAGGTGGTCAACGGTCGAGCGGCCACGTCTAAAACCACATTGGATAGTTGAGAGAAGGTTTCGACGCTCCAACCACCAAACAAGTCGCCGATTCACCATTCTCTCCGTTACCTTACACAGGCAACTGGTAAGAGAGATAGGCCTGTAATTGTTCGGGTCAGCTCTATCTTTACCCTGCTTAGGGATGGGTACAACTATAGACTCCCGCCAAGAGGTTGGGAAGCTACCCTCAGCCCAAAGTTGGTTGAGGGATCGAAGGACGTCCAGCAGTGCCCTCTCCGGAATATTCCGGAGAAACGCATTGTGGATTTCGTCCATTCCTGGGGCCGTGTCTCGGGAGTCTTCAATGGCAGAACGTAGTTCCCAGAGGGAGAAAGGGATATTGTACTCTGCCATTGTATGCCTCTCAGTAAAGATGAGTGGGCAGGATTCTGAGCGTCTCTTAGTAGAGAGGAAGGTTTCCTCGTACGTGTCGTCGCTGCATGTTTTGGTGAGTAATTGGCCGAAGACCTCGCCAATAGCAGACGGAGATGTCAATACGTTGCCGCCGACGTTGAGGAACGGGACGCTGCGTTGATGGTGGTTTCCCGAAATACGTTTTACTTTGTCCCAGACGTGTGCCAAAGGTGTTCTGTAGTTAATGCTGGATACGTATTCCATCCAGGAGGCCTTTTTTGCTTCCTTCACGATCCTTCGAGCTTTGGCTCGGAGGTGCCTAAAGGAAGCTAGGTTCGTCTCCGTGGGAAATTTATTAAAAATCCTTAACGCTTTCTTGCGTTGACGAATGGCTCTTGCACATTCCTCGTTCCACCACGGGACTGCAGGCCTGAGAATGGTTCGCACTGACTTAGGAACGCTGCAGTTGGCTGCATGAATGATGCTGCACGTTAATTTGTCAATGTTGAAAACTCCGTTTTGGCTTTCGTCATGCTTAAAATTAAATGTGTCCTTAAAAACAGGCCAATTGGCTTTCCGGACGATCCAGTTGCCCGGTCTGATAAAGTCTGGATTAAAATTATTTTCTCTATTTATTAGAATGGGAAAATGATCGCTCCCACACAGGTCATTGTGAACAGTCAGATGAAGCTTGTTCATCAAAGTGCTCGACGTGAGGCAAAGATCAATTGTAGAAAACTGACCATTAAAAGAGTTAAAACGTGTGTGTTCCCCGTTATTCATTAAAACTAAGTTAAAATCTTGAATAAAATTAGATAGCACCTGGCCTCTACGGTTGCACTGCACCCGAGAGCTACCCCAAAGGGTTTCGTGAGCATTAAAATCCCCTAGTAAAACGTAAGGTCTCGGTAGCTGATGAACAAGGGTTTCAAGATGAAATCGGGTGACCGGTGCCCCCTCTGGTAAATAAACATTACATAATGTCACAGCCTCAGGGGCATGCACCGTTACAGCGACCGCCTGAAAAGGCGTGTTCAGCTGCACTCGGGAGGTGTAAAGGGCCTCCCGTGTAGCAACTGCCACTCCACCCTGGGCACGTTGGCCACTAGTGTCGTCAAATCTAAAAACTTTAAAACCTTTTAAAATACCGTTGTCAGTAGTTTTAAAATGGGTTTCTTGCAGACATATGCAAGAGGGGTTAAGATCTCGAATTAAAATGGCCAGCTCCTCCTTATGCCTATAAAAACCATTGCAGTTCCACTGCAGGATAAAAGCCATAAAGGTATAAAGGTTAAAACTCGAGCACTATCCGGTGGGAGAATCACCGCTTAATACGGCGGTGCTTCTTTGCCTTCTGCTTCGCGAGGAGGACTTCTGTCTCCGAAAGACTCTCGTCCTCTTCCATCGATTCCGGTCGGTTCAGTCCGACTGGACCGGAGGGGCCGGGGGAAGGCGTCTTCTCACGCCTCGCATTGGTAGCCCCAGTGGTAGTGGTAGGTGGGTTCATTTTGCCCGTACTTGCGTCTTTATTTTCTGGTTTTGGTGCCGGTTTAGAGGCCTTAGCCGGCGTGGCCGATTTCTCTTTTCGTTCTGCTTTGGTTGATAGCGTACTTTCTGTCTGTGTTGCGATAGTGGCCTTGATTACCTGTTTTGCAGCAACTGCAGCGAAAGATTTGGAGAAGGTAGGGGCCTCCATTGCCCTATACTTCTTTCTCGCCTCGAAATAGGTGATCTTTTCCAAAGTTTTTATTTCCATTATTTTGCGTTCTTCCTTTACTTTTGGGCATTGCCGAGAATAGACTGGGTGTGTACCCTCGCAATTAACGCAGTGTGGTTCGTTTTCGCATTCCGCACCCTCGTGGTTTTCCAGGCCGCAGCGTGGGCAGGTGGCCTTGCCCTGACATCGCGTAGCGATGTGGCCGAACTTTTGGCACTGGAAGCAGCGCATAGGAGCCGGTACGAATGGCCGCACAGGGACCGATTCGTACCCCACGAACACCTTGTCGGGGAGCCTATCAAAGGCAAAAGTCAGTACGACAGATGTAGTGTTAACGAATTCCCCATTACGCTTGGTGGTAAGCCGACGAACATCTGTGACGCCCTGAGACGACATCTCAGATTTTATTTCGTCAGCTTCCACGTACAAGAAGTCGTAATGGCTTATGACTCCCCGACTGGTGTTCAGGGTGCGGTGCACCTCTACCGAGACGGGAATGTCGTGGAGTTCCTTCATCTCTAGCAATTTCTCTGCCTGATTTGGGTTGCTTGTTTCGATTAACAAGGAACCATCGCGCAGTTTCTTGGCGGACTTTAATTCGCCGGGTATTTTGGCAGACAAAACTCTCTTAATTAGGAAGGGAGACACCTTCTTGAGGGTCTCGCCTTCCCTTGTACACCTCATAATCAAAAAGCGCCGAGAGGCGCAGAAACCGATAACTCCTCCACCCATGTCTGGGCGGGATTTTTTAGTTGGTGGTAGGTTGATATCCTCCATGCCAAATAAAACTTCATCCCCCGAGCTCCCCACCCACCATGGAGCCACACATTTGGGACGCCGCACCGCAAACCGGTGCGGTCGCCAGGGCTACCCGAGGGATATAGCACCCTAGAGGTAGTTGCCTGTTTCGGGTTGGATCTTCGATGCACGGGCCCACCAAACCCGTACATCTCCGACCGCCCTACGCAGACCCCCACCTCCCTGGCACTCGCCACCGAACGTATCGGAAGCCGATTGACCGGGAGTGGCTAGCTCCCGGCCGCCCGTTTACAGCGAATCCGGGGCCAAAGAGGGGTATTGGCCCGTTGTCCATACCGGGCATCCGACCCCCGGCTGGGAACCACGGACCTCACCCTCCAGGTTCCCCTTCTCCTCTTTACGGGTCTCCGCACACGGCAAACATGCGGGTGGATCGCAGGCCAGGTGGTATGGCCGCACACAGACAGTTGACCCACAAGACTGTCCGGGCTCAACCCTTGTTGGCTCTGGGTTTGTTATCGGGGTTATCTCCCCGCCCTTTTAGTCGCCTCTTACGACAAGCAGAGATACTGCGGGAGTATTCTCAATCCCCCTACCCGCAGGGGGGCTTGGTAACGGTCAACTGTGTCAGCCTTGCAGCGCTAGCTATTGTAGACGACCTGCAAAAAATTGCAAGGTCGTCTACAAATAAGGATCCCATCACTGGTGCTTTTATGCAGTCGACAATGTCATTAATGGCGATTGCAAACAACGTTACGCTTAGAACAGAACCTTGTGGGACGCCGTTATCCTGAGGGTAGAGCTGCGAGAAGTTTTTACCAACTCTCACTCTAAAACCACGGTTTGTTAAAAAGTTTCGGATAAAAATGGGTAGATTACCCCTGAAACCCCAGCTGTGCATCGTTTGCAGGATCTTCCGGCGCCACAGCATGTCGTAGGCCTTCTCTAAGTCAAAGAAAACTCCGATGACATGTTGACGTAGAAGGAAGGCCTCCTGGATAAAATTATCTGTCCGGACAAGATGGTCGATAGTAGATCTACCCCTACGAAAACCACATTGTATGTTGGAGAGAAGGTTTCGCCGCTCCAACCACCAAACGAGCCTGCGATTGACCATTCTCTCCATAACCTTGCACAGGCAACTGGTTAGTGAGATGGGCCTATAGTTGCTAGGGTTACTGTTGTCCTTTCCCTGCTTTGGTATGGGAACCACGATAGATTCTCGCCAGGATTGCGGAAAATTACCCTCCAACCATATTTGGTTGAAGGTATGAAGAACTTCCAGCAACGCATATTCCGGTAGATTCCGGAGAAATGCGTTGTGGACACCGTCCATTCCTGGGGACGTGTTCCGGCAGTCAGCAATTGCAGAGGTCAGCTCCCATAGCGAAAAGCATTCGTTGTAGTCGGCAGTGTCGTGCCTTACACGGAATGTGAGGGATGTTGCTTCGCAGCGTTGTTTTATTTCCCTAAAGTAGGCATTATAATTTTCGTCACTACAAATATTAGTGAACGTGCGACCAAACACCTCACATAATTCCGAGGGAGATGTAACCACCCGGTCATCGACTTTTAGTCCGGATACGCCACATTGCTGACTGGAGCCCAAGATGCTTCGCACCTTCCTCCAGACCTGAGTGAGAGGTGTCCTGTGATTTACGCCAGAGATGAATTCTGTCCAGGAGGCCTTCTTCGCCTCTTTAACGATTTGCCGAGCTTTCGCTCGAAGACGTCGGAAGGAGGCAAGATTTGTTTCCGTGGGGTACTTCTGGAAAATACGCAGGGCTCGCTTCCGCAGTTTTATCGCATTCGCGCATTCTTCTGTCCACCATGGCACTGCAGGTCGATGGACGATACCCTTAGACCGTGGGACGCTAATATTTGCAGCCTCGATGATAGCACCCGTAAGTACCTCGACGTTGGTTATTGCGTCACGGTTGCCATCATGTTTAAATGTAAAATTCTCTCTGAAAATTGACCAGTCAGATTTTTGAATAAGCCAATTTCCAGGAGTTACATAAAGTGGGTTAAAACTGGTATCCTTCCGTATTAAAAGCGGAAAATGATCACTACCACAGAGGTCATTATGGACAGACATGGTAAATCTGTTGCCCGCACTACTTGTACACAGAAATAAATCAATAGTTGAGAACTCCCCATTAAAACTGTTGAAGCGAGTGTATTCACCGTTGTTTAGTACAAATAGATTACAGTCATCAATAAAACGTAGTAAAAGGCGACCTCTTCGGTTTGTTTGGGCCTCAGGGCCTCCCCATACTGAGTTATGAGCGTTAAAATCCCCGAAAAGAGCATAAGGTTTCGGTAGTTGGCGTACGAGGGCGTCAAGGTTATGTCTGGTCACGGGTGCCCACTCTGGCAAGTACACATTGCAGCGTGTGATTAAGTCTGGCGTTGCCACAGTTACAGCAACTGCCTGTAGCGGCGTGATTAGGTCAACTCGAGAGGTGTAAAGGGCCTCCCGAATCGCCAAGGCTACTCCTCCCTGGGCTCTATTGCCGCTCTTGTCGTCGTGGCGAAAAACCTTGTAGCCTCTTATGTCACCTGTATGGGATGGTTTGAAGTGAGTCTCCTCGAGGCCTATGCAGTCAGGATTGAAATCTCTAATCAAAAGGTCAATCTCTTCTCTGTGACGATGGAATCCGTTACAGTTCCATTGAAGTATATTAAAGGCCATTGGGGTTATGTTAAGAGGGGATCTAGTAGAAAGTGTGAGCTTTAAAGCTTTAAAACTGTAAAAAAAATAAAATAAAAAGGATAAACGAGTGCCTGACCTGGGTAGTAGTTTCAGCGTTTAATTTTCTGTCTATGTTTTTCCTTCTGTCTCGCTTGCTTTATTTCAGTCTCGGAGAGACTGTCCTCGGCTTCCATGTCCTCCGTGGCTAGTGCTGTAGCCTTTTGAGAGGATACAGGTTTGCCTTCCAATGGACTTGCCGAGGGTTTTTTGTTGGAGGTTTTGGCCTTGCCCCCCTCCGATTTTTGGGGTGTATTGGTGGATCTGTTGCTATCGCTTTTGCTTGACTTATCCTCTACTTGACACAATGTCTTCACTAATACCATTTCCGTTTGCGTGGAAATGTCTTCCTTTTTGGGTTCGGCCTTCGCTACACTAGCAAATGATCTTGAGAAAGTAGGACATATTAATGTCCGGTACTTTTTTCTTGCTTCAAAGTAAGACAGTTTTTCGGTCACCTTAATTTCCATTATTTGCTTTTCTTCTTTCATTTTCGGGCATTTCCGAGAGTATGCAGGATGGGATTCTTCACAGTTGACGCATTTAGGTTCTGTTTCACAGGAATTTTCATGTTTCTTTTGGCCGCAGCTTGGGCATGTGGCCTCACCTTTGCATCGCGGGGCTATGTGCCCGAACCGTTGACAGTGATAACAGCACATAGGGCTGGGTATAAATGGCCGCACTGTGACCGTCTCGTACCCAACTTTCACTTTATCTGGAAGCTTGTCACAGGAAAAGGTAAGAACTACTGACGTGGTATCGATCATTTCGCCATTGCGTTTGGTCTTCAGCCGCCGGCAGTCGGTTACACCCTGAGGAGCCATTTCTCTTTTAATCTCTTCCTCATCTACGTACAGAAGGTCATAGTGCGAAATGACCCCCCTACATGAGTTAAGGGTATGGTGTAGTTCTACCTTAACCTGGTAGTTATGTAACATAGTCATCGTCAGTAGCTTTTCCCCTTGTTGGTCAGTCGATGATTCAATGAGCAAGGTTCCGTCTCGGAGTTTCTTTGCTGACCTTAATTCCCCGGGAACATAGGAGGATAAGGTTTTTTTAATTAGGAAAGGGGAAACCTTCAAGAGGTTCTCTTCCGGCTTTACGCATTTCATAATCAGATATCTTTTACATACTCTGTCTCTAAAGTCTCCCCCGCCCAGGTCAGGGCGGGATCTTTTGGGTGGTGGAAAATTATTCTCATCCATCCCTTTGCAATCTTCATCCCCCGAGCTCCCCACCCACCATGGAGCCACACATTCGGGACGCCGCACCGCAAACCGGTGCGGTCGCCAGGGCTACCCGAGGGGATATAGCACCCTGGAGGTGGTTGTCTGTTTCGGGTTGGGTCTTCAATGCACGGGCCCACCACACCCGTACGTCTCCGACCGCCCTACCCAGACCCCCACCTCCCTGGCACTCGCCACCGAACGTATCGGAAGCCGATTGACCGGGAGTGGCTAGCTCCCGGCCACCCGTTTACAGTGAATCCGGGGCCGAAGAGGGGTATTGGCCCCCAGTCCATACCGGGCATCCGACACCCGGCTGGGAACAGCGGACCTCACCCTCCAGGATCCTCTTCTCCTCCTTACGGGTCACCGCACACGGCAAACATGCGGGTGGATCGCAGGCCAGGTGGTATGGCCGCACACAGACAGTTGACCCACAAGACTGTCCGGGCTCAACCCTTGCTGGCACGGGGTTTGTTTTCGGGGTTGTCTCCCCGCCCTTTTAGTCGCCTCTTACGACTGACCCACAAGACTGTCCGGGCTCAACCCTTGCTGGCACGGGGTTTGTTTTCGGGGTTGTCTCCCCGCCCTTTTAGTCGCCTCTTACGACAAGCAGGGATACTGCGGGAGTATTCTCAATCCCCCTACCCGCAGGGGGTTTCATTGTATGCTCTACTCTTAATTTTCGTTCAATAATTACCTTGTAGATATCATTAAGAAGCAGCTTGGGATCACCGACCAAATGCTTAAAGAAAATAAAATAATCCAGGCAGCAATGAAATCGAAATTAAATAATGAACATGCTCATGCTGCCTGGAGCGATGAATGGCCAGAGGCTGGCGCCGTGGGTGGTCATATTGACCGTTCCCCCGGCGATACGGAATCCTATAGATTCAAGTTAAGAGCATTCAACCGCTGGTTGTACCGCTATCAGCGATGTAGGTTTTATGATACTCCTAATACTGTAAATAATATCGCTAGATTTAGCCTATATATAGAAAAAGTGTTTAATGAATGACGATGTAATATTTGTATTAATGCATTAATCTACATACCGGGAACGACTAACCCCAACACCACAGCTATGGTGTGCAGAGCCGTGTAATTTAATAGTAACCGAACAAACAGAATTACCAATCACCTAACATTCCGCATTTCTTTTCCATAGACGGCGTAAGGGTCTTTGACCCATTCTCCAATCTAGTGACAGGGGAAGTGGTGAGGGAGGAATATTTTGAGAGGTATGTTCTGCAACCGTGTCAAAAGCTGGGTTAAACCAGCAACAAATAATGACCAAGACGTATAATTCTTGAAAATATTTCATAATATAGAAAATATAACGCAACTTAATTTATTGACATATTAATTGTACGCGTTCTCCTTGCAGGTGGATGGGGAGGGGAAGAAGAATGAGAAGAGATGGAATTCACCTCAACACATGGGGTATGGATGTCATACTCCATGTGCTAAGTAGGGAGTTGAGATAAATTCCACCAGGCGGTTTCTCATAGGCCTAGAGGGGATCTCTTCCGCTTGGGTGCAACCCATTAAAAAGAGAAACGCGTCTAACTGGTAACCTCTATTGGTGATGTGGAATAACCAGTGAAGAAAAAGTGAACAGGTAACGGGTAAGTACTGCAAAGCATATCATTGTTGAGGTCATGGTCACGATCAAAAACAAGATTAAAGTTGGTAGAAAAATATATGAAATGACACAGAAACGGAGTAACTCTTGGTTAGTTGAACAGTTTTTGGGCTGTAATTAAAAATGCACATTCTTAATCCATTTGGGACCCTTGACAAGAAAAGTAAAAAATACTCACATACTGATCGAGAGAATAAATATTATCACTAACTCCACCAAAGATGCTATAAAATAATGAGAATGGGTATTACACGTTTTCCACTGTTTGGACTCGGTTCAAATATGTAAAATACCGGGGAGATACATACGGCAAAAGTTGAATAGTTTTCATTTTTAACGAAAGACCTAAACTCCTGAAAAACCATCCATATTATTTATAATAAAGAGGTCTAGAATACAACTTACCAAAATAAAGACTGAAAATGAATCATTTTATAATTTCCTCAAATCACAAGTTTCCATAGTGCAGGAAAAGAAAGAAAGGCTACGATACACTCCTGATGTCTTTTGTGTCTGCTGCCATGTTTTTCCTAATATCTCCTCAAGCACAAATTTGTGCGCAATTCTGGTAATATTGTCCTCCCTCATCCAGTAACCGTTAGATGACTCTGCTCCTCCTTTAAAGTTGGTCCTGGTAATGAGCAACATGAACATGACTTTCTTACTTACATGAAACAGTTTCAAGCCTTCCAGACCATGAGGGTTTTGTCACCCTCATGATAGATGAAATACATTTAAAACCATTTCATGGCTACAAAGGTGGATGTATTGTTGGTACCTCTCATGACTCTAGTAATTTAGCCTCCAGTGCTCATGTGTTTATGGTGCAGAGTTTACTCTCCTCTTTCAAAGATGTTGCACATATACTGCCAGTTAGTACCCTGACAGCCATTAGCCTACATGACATTCTTAATAAAGTAATCATAGGACTAGACAATGTTGGTTTGAAAGTAATAAGCGTAATTAGTGACAATAATGCCATCAACAGGAAGGCAGTCTCTCTCTTCACTAATCCTACAGCTTTGAGCATTGTTTATCCACATCCTTGTGACAAATCTCGTTCATTATTTTATATCCTTGACTCTGTCCACAACTTTAAATGCATTCGCAACAACTGGATGAATCAAAAAAATGATAGCCTGTGCCTTCGTTTCCTAGATATCAGTAATCGCTACAAAACTTGCACTTCTTCATTCGATACCTTCAAAAAACTTTATTCTTAGGAATCTGGGAAATTACTTAAGTATGGCTATTGCTTGTCTTAATTTATTTTATTATTAATGTGTAAATTTTCAACTTATTACTTAATATTTATAGTCTGTTGATCATCACAAAGATGTATTTTAGTATTATTGTTATGCCGGACCTTGGGGCACTCCCGTACACAAATGTGATTCAAAGCTATGAAAACAAAATTGAATGAATACGACCAAGAAAGCTCCAAACCCTGAAGAGGATATTAAAATCCTAAAACAGGGCTCCCCAATTGTTAAATATTTATTGTTTGTTATTTTTATTATTATGTATATTCTTTTATCTTATTTTGGGGAATATAAACTATTTTTGAACTTGAGCTTGTCTATGAAAGCTGTTTTGCCAACTAACATGGAGAAGAAAAATGTTACACTAGTCCAACAAATTTTCAATGGCTACAATATCGAAGCACTTAATCTAATTGGCGAGCAAAATGGTCTATCACACACCATAGAAACAGCAAATTTCTTTACCATTATATCTAAATGGTGGAAAGTAATGAATGTTTAATCTCCAAACACAGGTAAACGACTTAATGATATATTTTTGGAACCAATAACTAGTAAGCATGACGACCATAATGCTACATTTCTCAACAATTTCTTTGGCTGGCTAGAGGCTTGGAGTCATCTATCATTGGATACAGGCTTTCTGACTTCTAAAACTTTTTCTGCTCTTCTTGAAATGGCATCCTTCTGCTTCGAGGAACACAAATTCACACATATTCTCCGCGGTAAATTTCAGACTGACACTTTGGAGGCAAGATTTGGTATTTACTGACAAATGGCTGGTGCCCAATATCACCTCTGTCAGACAAGTCTTTTGAGGTTGAACAAAAGTTAAGGATGTCAAATATATTTGCTAATAAAACATTTAAACCGATCAAGTGATGAAAACATAACGGACTTACATGAAGAAACAGCAATACTTAATCCATTCCCCAATTTAGAAGTGACTCCAGAAGATAGACGTAAAGCTGGTGATGACATGCCAGTCATAGTGTATGTTGGAGGTGCCTTTCAAGCCCACAAAAAATTCAACTATGCTCAGTACAAAGACTTCCTCTTATCTGACATGCCTCTTGATGTTTCAGCCTCTGCATTCACATAAAATCTAAACAGGGGAGGGCTACACTATCCTCAGCAATCAGTCATTGATTTAGTGACATTCAACTATGTGGTAGTTCTATAATAAGTGATGACAATCAAAAAATATTCCTCTATATAAAAAAACCATACAGCCACAGCAATATTTCTAACATGATTGGCCTTAGAGAGTAATGAGTTCCATTTGTTGCCAGAGTGTGTTAATGGCAACATGCCATCTACAGCAATGGAAACACTTTTACATTGCAGCACGAACTGCCAGCTCAATAATTTCTGTAAAAATAAAAATCAGGCTATAACAAAGAGAGTGCAAGAGGAAATTATCCACACTGTTAAAAACCTAACTCATAGTTAACATGAGTAACATAGGGGTGGGAAAGGTGAGGAATCGGATGAACGATGCTTCAAAACGAAAAACGAACGTGTGTTGCAAGCCGATGAAGTTGACGGAATTTTAGATACGTTTTTCAAACTTGGGAGAGAAAAATCGGAACATCTAGCAAAAGGATCAGGATGGGTTTTGGCGTTGATTGAAGGCTTAGAACTCCGAACTAACAAGGACCGACCATTAAGGGGATCCACATTTATTGAACTTCGGCCGAAAATTAAGAACAGAAAAGCCGTAATTAATGTCGATAATAGACTCGTTTTGTTTCAAGTACGCGATTTGGGCAAGGAATATTAGCATTCATCCCTATAGAGTCAAGTACAATGCTGCTAAATTTCGAAATGGTTACGATTGAGACTGCTTTAGTTATACCGTGGAAATTTCCAAAATTTCAAAATTCGAAAGTCAACATTTCGATAAATGTAGTATAAAGGGGGCCTATTGATTACAGGAGGCGATCTTTCAATGCTTGAAGAGAAAGCAAAATGGGAGCAAGAATAGAGCAAGGAGACCAACAACGCAAGAAAGGAGAGGTTTGAAAGCGATTTCAGTTTATTAGAAAAAATTATTCTTTGAATGACATCACTTATTGTTAACTTGGAAATTGTTTCTTTTTAGGTGCTCTGCTCGTGTAAGAAATGAAGCTGTCCAAGCCTGAATCTTTGGATAAGAACACGCTGACAGTGGAAGTCTTCACTGATTTACACTCCCATTAATCAGTGCAGTGCAATATCATGCCATGGTGTTGTTTCAGCCATTTCGAAGAAGATAAGTGCAGTCCCTGGCTTGCTTCCAAAGTAAGGGTTGTGCAAGTAGCACTGTACAGCACTACATTATATTGGGAGGGTATAATGTCGGTGGAACAGGCTGATTCCCACGTGGATTCGGCGACCTGTGACAGGGCGCAGGGGAACCGGAGTATGTGGACAGTTTGGCATCGAACAAAACTACTCCAGCTGTAAACATCCATGCCGTCAGTCAAGGCGGTTGTGGTTTTTGTCAGACTTTCCCCACCTCAATAAAAAAGTTATGCTATTCTGCATTACTACTATAGTAGACTTATCTTTTTCATTCCTTGTTTTTTTTCAGTTCTATGGACGCAATGTGGCTGCTGGCATACAAGCCACATCACCCAGATTTGCATGACTGCCATGCATCGCTTGCAGTAATCGAGAGAGTGAAGGGCCTTACAATGGCTATGAATTCCAGATTCCCAGGCAGGGCACTCTGAAAGCAATTTGAGGAGATGAGGGTGAGAATATACATGTTGCAGCTTTCTTTGAGTACATCGTCCTTTCATAAATCTTCTTCACTCTCAATTCGTTGTACTCACTTTTAAGGCTACAGAGGAGTTAATGGAGTTTCTGGTGGAATGCGAAAGCAGAGGCAACAGTCAAGGACCTGTCCTCTAGAACTCTAGATTGAGAGTGACCCTAACATCCAATCTTGAAATCTCCTGCAAACTTGGGTCCGAAAAGTAAACAGGGTCACATTGAGGTGTTATTATTTCCCCGGTATCCTAGCCGCCTCCGCTCACCGACATGAGACTCCGCGGGAACGGAATCGAGGAGTCATGGTCGATCTCCGCTCTCACAGAGGTCGAGTCCGCGACAAAATTATTATTCCCTTGGTGCTTGACACTACATAGCTCTGATGTGGAACTTGATAAGTCCTTGGGGTACTATGCTACATCAGGAATTTCATATTGACTGCGGAGTTACGGCTTGCGAATAGTTATAGCGAATAGGCTTCAACACTTGCAGTAACTCAATACCACGAGGGAAGGGAGTGGGAGAATGGATTCAGAAGGAAACCCCTCCCTTGTACATCCCCATTCACCCTTAACCCATCCTGAATCCGATGCAGCAGATAGTCCCCTCCCATCGTCTTCCTGATCCACTATTCCCGAACTCCAGAGTCCTGTTCCCCCAAAGCCCAGTGCATCAGCCAATAGAAAAAGGATGCGACCGAATTCCAGTGGATAAGACGACTTGCAGTCAGCCGTGGCTGCAATTGTTGCGAATTTACATCAAGCTAATACGCAGAGGGCTGAATTCATAACACTATTTGGAAAAGCAGTAGTTTTTGATTGCAAATAAAGAAAAATGAAAATAAAATAAAATTTGTATCCATTTACCTTTGCAAGCTTCCACTGCATAAGTTGTCATGCGTGAAATTGATTACTTTTACATCGGGTAATAAATCTTTTTCTGCCTTCAAAGGTCAATTTTCTGGAGTGGAATGTGTTATTAAATTTATTCGACAAAACATTTATCTTCCAATGAGATTGCCAAAAAGCAGGTTATTTCTGAGCATTTGTCACGAAGGTAGGTAGGTAGGTTTATGTTTTTATGGGTGCGTCGACGACTAAGGTCATTTGCACCACGCAGTCTATTTGGTGTTCTAAAATAAAAATAAGATATGTCGGCGATAGAAAAAAAAAAAAATAAAAAATAAACGACTCTATATTAAATCTTATTTAGAAGGCCAGTTGCTTTTAAAAAAGATATAATTCGGCTTAGGCGATCAAGATCGTCTCCTAGAATTTGTTCTAGGTCTCCCCTTATACCCAGCTTTTCGCGCATAGTCCGGAATTTGTCACACTCAGTCAGTAGGTGGCGGACACTGAGAGGAGAGTCGCAGTCGTCACAACGAGGTGTAATCTTCTCTTCTGTAAAGAGGAAGGAGTGGGTCAAGGCGCAATGCCCAATTCTTAAACGTGTGAGGACGACTTCCTCTCTGCGACTGTTCCTGACGGAAGTGGGCCACACTGACGTTACCGGTTTTACGCTGCGTAGTTTGTTATTACGCACGTCTCTCCAAGAGACACTCCACTGCTCTAGCACTACTTTACGAAGAGTAGCCTTTAGGTCCTGGCAAGGGACCAGCGTCACCGTCTGTTCAGGGATCCTTAGAGCCCTCTTCGCAGCTGCATCGGCCGTCTCATTACCGGCAATTCCCACATGTCCAGGGACCCAGAGGAATGTTATGGTAATTCCCCTTCTATTAAGGCATAGGAGCCTGGAGTGTATGCTCTGGACAATGGGGTGATAGGAGCAGAAGACGGAAATGGATTGAAGAGCACTCATAGAGTCCGTACAAATGGCGAACGCCTTAGCACTCTTCCCTATCCCATCAAGAGCCATCTTAATGGCCAGCAGCTCGGCTGTGTATATGCTACACAGTGGGCTGAGCCTGGCCTTGACGACGCCGTGGTGAGAGGAGGTAACCGCGCATGCGCAAGCTGAATCCGATTTAGAACCATCAGTGAATACGGGGATGTATTCGGGGTGGCGACCAAGAAATTCATTGAAAATCCGCTGGTACTCTAGATCAGTGGTGTTGGCTTTCGGGCGGCTACTGAGACCCATGTGGATTTCAGGGGGCGGAATTATCCACGGTGGGTAACTAGAGTACCCGACCGGATACAAATCTGGGAGCCTTAACCTGGCTGCTTGAATAAATAAATTAAAGCGAACACCAAGCGGCTTGGTGGCTCTTGTCCGTCTACTAAAAAGTTCTAAAAAACGAGGGTTAAAAATCACGTTAAAACAAGGATGGTTCCGTGTCGCTAAAATTTTGGCCGCATAGGAGCACATTAAAATGTTTCTGCGGTGCGACAACGGCGGTTCGCCGGCATCAGCATAGATGCTGAGGACCGGACTGGTCCGGAAAGCACCAGTGGATATCCGAAGCCCTGCGTTGTGCACTGGTGTCAGAGATCTCAAATACGTATCGCGACTGGAGGCGTAAACAAATGACCCATAGTCCAGCTTGGAACGTACGAGTGAGCGGTACAATAAAAGCAATGACCTGCGGTCGGCACCCCAAGATGAGTGATTTAAAAACTTTAAAATATTTAGAGTCCGTAGACTTTTATCCCTTAAACTCCGTATGTGATCACGGTAGCTGAGTCGGTAGTCCAACGTCATGCCAAGGAACCGAACTGAGTCCACGTAAGGTAAATGTCTACCATCAAGTAAAAGTGCTGGTGGAATATAGGCTCCTCTTACACGATAAAAATGAACGCATTTGCACTTTTCCGTCGAAAACTTAAATCCATTTCTCTGGGACCAGCTCCCGAGTCTGTTCAGAGCCAGCTGGGTTACTCTAGCAGCGCTGTTAAGTTTCGACGACCTGCAAAATATTGCTAGGTCGTCCACAAACAGTGATCCCAAGAGAGGAGGTTTGATACATCTTGCTATATCATTAATAGCAATGGCGAATAATGTCACGCTTAAAACGGACCCTTGGGGCACACCATTCTCATGTGGGTAAAAATCAGATAGGTGGTTGCCTACCTTAACTTTAAAAACACGGTCACTTAAAAAGTTATGTATAAAAACAAGTAAATTTCCCCTCATACCCCACTCGTGCAGCGTCGTTAAGATTTTCCGCCGCCAAACTCTGTCGTATGCCTTCTCCATGTCGAAGAAGACACCTACGACGTGTTGGCGGAGAAGAAAGGCCTCCTGGATATAATTGTCGACCCTGACTAGGTGGTCAACGGTCGATCGACCACGTCTAAAACCACATTGGATAGTTGAGAGAAGGTTTCGACGCTCCAACCACCAAACAAGCCGCCGATTCACCATTCTCTCCGTTACCTTACACAGGCAACTGGTGAGAGAAATAGGCCTGTAATTGTTCGGGTCAGCTCTATCTTTACCCTGCTTAAGGATGGGTACAACGATAGACTCCCGCCAGGAGTTAGGGAAGCTACCCTCAGCCCAAAGTTGGCTGAGGGATCGCAGGACCTCCAGCAGTGCCCTCACCGGAATATTCCGGAGAAACGCATTGTGGATTTCGTCCATTCCTGCGGCCGTGTCTCGGGAGTCTTCAATGGCAGAACGTAGTTCCCAGAGGGAGAACGGGATATTGTACTCGGCCATTGTATGCTTTTCAGTCAAGATGAGTGGGCAGGATTCTGAGCGTCTCTTAATAGAAAGGAAGGTTTCCTCATACGTGTCGTCGCTGCATGTTGTGGTGAGTAACTGGCCGAAGACCTCGCCGATAGCAGATGGAGATGTCAATACATTGCCGCCTACGTTGAGGAACGGGACGCTGCGTTGATGGTGGTTTCCCGAAATGCGTTTTACCTTGTCCCAGACATGTGCCAAGGGTGTTCTGTAGTTAATACTGGATACGTATTCCATCCAGGAGGCGTTTTTTGCTTCTTTAACGATCCTTCGAGCTTTGGCTCGGAGGTACCTGAAGGAAGCTAGGTTCGTCTCCGTAGGAAATTTATTAAAAATCCGTAACGCTTTCTTGCGTTGACGAATGGCTCTTGCGCATTCCTCGTTCCACCACGGGACTGCAGGCCTGAGAATGGTTCGCACTGACTTAGGAACGCTGCAGTTGGCTGCATGAATGATGCTGCGCGTTAATTTATCAATGTTCAAAACTCCGTTTTGGCTTTCGTCATGCTTAAAATTAAATGTGTCCTTAAAAACAGGCCAATTGGCTTTCCGGACGATCCAGTTGCCCGGTCTGATAAAATCTGGATTAAAATTATTTTCTCTATTTATTAGAATGGGAAAATGATCGCTCCCACACAGGTCATTGTGAACAGTCAAATGAAGCTTGTTCATCAAAGTACTCGACGTGAGGCAAAGATCAATTGTAGAAAACTGACCATTAAAAGAGTTAAAACGTGTGTTCACCGTTATTCATTAAAACTAAGTTAAAATCTTTAATAAAACTAGATAACACCCGGCCTCTACGGTTGCACTGCTCCCGAGAGCTACCCCAAAGGGTTTCGTGAGCGTTAAAATCCCCTAATAAAATGTAAGGTTTCGGTAGCTGATGAAGAAGGGTTTCAAGATTAAATCGGGTGACCGGAGCCGCCTCTGGTAAGTAAACATTACATACTGTCACAGCCTCTGGGGCATGCACCGTTACAGCGACCGCCTGAAAAGGCGTGTTCAGCTGCACTCGGGAGGTGTAAAGGGCCTCCCGAGTGGCAACCCACACTCCACCCTGGGCACGTTGGCCACTGGTGTCGTCCAGTCTAAAAACATTAAAACCTTTTAAAATACCGTTGTCAGTTGTTTTAAAATGAGTTTCTTGCAGACATATGCAAGAGGGGTTAAGATCTCGAATTAAAACGGCCAGCTCCTCCTTATGCCTATAAAAACCATTGCAGTTCCACTGCAGGATAAAAGCCATAAAGGTATAAAGGTTAAAACTCGAGCACTATCCGGTGGGAGAATCACCGCTTAATACGGCGGTGCTTCTTCGCCTTCTGCTTCGCCAGGAGGACTTCTGTCTCCGAGAGACTCTCGTCCTCTTCCATCGATTCCGGTCGGTTCAGTCCGACCGGACCGGAGGGACCGGGGGAAGGCGTCTTCTCACGCCTCGCATTAGTAGTCCCAGTGGTAGTCGTAGGTGGGTTCGTTTTACCAGGACTCGCATTTTTATTTTCTGTTTTTTGTGCCGGTTTAGAGGCCTTAGCCGGCGTGGCCGATTTCTCTTTTCGTTCTGGTGTGGTTGTTTGCGTACTTTCCGTCTGTGTTGCGATAGTGGCCTTGGTTACTTGTTTTGTAGCAACTGCAGCGAAGGATTTGGAGAAGGTAGGGGCCTCCATTGCCCTATACTTCTTTCTCGCCTCGAAATAGGTGATCTTTTCTAAAGTTTTTATTTCCATGATTTTACGCTCTTCCTTTACTTTTGGGCATTGACGAGAATAGACTGGGTGTGTACCCTCGCAATTAACGCAGTGTGGGCTATTTTTGCATTCCGCACCCTCGTGGTTTTCCAGGCCGCAGCGTGGGCAGGTGGCCTTGCCTTCACATCGAGTAGCAATGTGGCCGAACTTTTGGCACTGGAAGCAGCGCATAGGAGCCGGTACGAATGGCCGCACGGGGACCGATTCGTACCCCACGAACACCTTATCGGGGAGCCTATCACTGGCAAAAGTCAGTACGACGGACGTAGTGTTCACTACCTCCCCATTACGTCTTGTGGTAAGCCGACGAACGTCTGTGACGCCTTGAGATGACATCTCAGATTTTATTTCTTCGGCCTCCACGTATAAGAAGTCGTAATGACTTATGACTCCCCGACTGGTGTTCAGGGTGCGGTGCACCTCTACCGAGACGGGAATGTCGTGGAGTGCCTTCATGCCAAGTAGTTTTTCAGCCTGATTTGGGTTGGTTGTTTCGATTAACAAGGAACCATCGCGCAGTTTCTTGGCGGACTTTAATTCGCCGGGTATTTTGGCAGACAAAACTCTCTTTATTAGGAAGGGAGACACCTTCTTGAGGGTCTCGCCTTCCCTTGTACACCTCATAATCAAAAAGCGCCAGGAGGCGCAGAAACCGTTAACTCCTCCACCCATGTCTGGGCGGGATTTTTTAGTTGGTGGTAGGTTGATATCCTCCATGCCAAATAACACTTCATCCCCCGAGCTCCCCACCCACCATGGAGCCACACATTTGGGACGCCGCACCGCAAACCGGTGCGGTCGCCAGGGCTACCCGAGGGATATAGCACCCTAGAGGTAGTTGCCTGTTTCGGGTTGGATCTTCGATGCACGGGCCCACCAAACCCGTACATCTCCGACCGCCCTACGCAGACCCCCACCTCCCTGGCACTCGCCACCGAACGTATCGGAAGCCGATTGACCGGGAGTGGCTAGCTTCCGGCCGCCCGTTTACAGCGAATCCGGGGCCAAAGAGGGGTATTGGCCCGTTGTCCATACCGGGCATCCGACACCCGGCTGGGAACCACGGACATCACCCTCCAGGTTCCCCTTCTCCTCTTTACGGGTCTCCGCACACGGCAAACATGCGGGTGGATCGCAGGCCAGGTGGTATGGCCGCACACAGACAGTTGACCCACAAGACTGTCCGGGCTCAACCCTTGTTGGCTCTGGGTTTTTTATCGGGGTTATCTCCCCGCCCTTTTAGTCGCCTCTTACGACAAGCAGAGATACTGCGGGAGTATTCTCAATCCCCCTACCCGCAGGGGGCGCATTTGTCACGAACTTCTATTCTGTTTCTCCAGGAGATTCAAACATGGTTTAAAAGATTTAAATCCTAGAAGACATACCCTTTCAAGGTATTTTCTTAATGAATATAATATATTGGGCTTTGCCCGCTTCGGCGGGTAAAAACCGTGTGGCTGCTTTTGGAAAAGGCATAATAATGCAAACTTGAGACATTTAAAGACCACATTCTTTCATCCACGTTGCATGGCATCTATGGTATCTTTTGTCAAATACTCATCCAATGTGTGGGTACGTTCCCAAAATCAAACGTCTTTTGCCTACCTTACCTGCTTTCAGTAGTCCTTTAACCCTCTCACTCAGTTTGTTCTGTTCCCTCAGATAGTTAACACGGTTGTTTCGAAGTGCTCCAAGAGATATCTTCATTAGCGAAGATATTTTACGCATTGCGCTTTTAGTGACCTATAGTTTCATAAGATATTTGCTGCCATTTCTAATAGCCTATTTCGTAAGTTGTCTAGAAAGTGCTTAAAAGTGCGCGTTCCAGCATGCCTCCGATAAAAAAAGTAGCATTGCCCTCTCCGACCAATCGAGAATACCCCGGAAGAAGAAAATCCTGAATTAAGGAGGCCGAATTTGTGATGTGGCGACAAGAAAATGGCGGGCAATGGAAAATATTTCATTGAAAAAAATGTGAAATGGTGAAATTGAAAGTGTAGACAACCAGGTGATAAAAAATACGGCAATGGGTTGTGGAGTATTTGAGTGCATTGGAATTAATGTGAACGAAGAAATCAAAAGTAGGGGTAGTGGGAAACAGTTTTCGCTGATCAAGTGTCTAGGAAGACCACGAATCGAGTTGGATAAATATTTTCAAGGTGTTGTGAGAGGGAAAGGGAACAACTGTTACATACGAAGTATATGCCCAACTGTTACTTGCGAAAAATATACCCGGGTGTTACTTGCGAAAAAGATACCCAACTGTTACTTGCGAAAAATATACCCAACTGTTACTTGCGAAAAATATACCCGGGTGTTACTAATGTTTTAACCGAACTTCGCAAGGCGCATGAAGGCTTTCCCGATGTCAGTAAGTCATAGCGGTCATTTACCCTTGTAACAAAGGACGTGGAAAACATTTTGTGTACCCTGTATTATTAAAAATGAACATTGATTCAATAATAAAGTTACAAGGCCGCAGGGCGGTCTGGAACCACCCTTATCATCTACAAAGGTCAATGTTATGACGTGCGGCATCTTATTGCAACACTGCTTAAACCATTGGCTTAAACTATCGACTTATGCACGTGAACATCCCAGCCAGCGCATTGGCGACCATCCCGCAATGCACTTCTAAAAGAAGGGAAGTATAACCTTAAGGATATACATTAGAGTTCATGGTGGTTTATGCATCTATGGGCCTGGGTATTGAATTATTGAGGATGGAGAGAAACAGATGTTGGCATCAGCCTTGTATTTTAATGTAATGCCTACAATGCGAAACATACAATCCTTTGAGAAGCTTACTGAAGTGAAGTGAAGTAAGTACGGAAGGGATGGTTCATCTTGAGGGCCTGTCGAAGGAAAATCTAATGCCTTGTTCATGTTTTTCTCAGGATCTGCAATGGAGACCCCAAGCATTTTTGGACATTTGATGTTAGGAGACTCCCACTTTGTCAGGTTAGGGAACCGTTTAGGTTTTCCACTCGAAAGTGGTAAGATTTTCAAATCAAGCTTGCATGATTGAATTCTTACATGTAGTCACCTTGTAAATTGTACGTTATGTTATTCTGTTAAGTGCATCCTCGGCGCATTGGCCTCTGCATTTCGGGCCAGAAAGTGCAGGAGTTGAGACAGGCCGTGGAGGAACACGGCCCATTCCGCTCTCCGGTGCTGGTGATGATCGGGAGCAACGATCTCCGGAATGTAAGTAAACGGAATGCACCGTGATTTCGATTAACAGCCAGTTGCAAACACTGTAAAGTACAATTCCTATGTTTCAGGACTGCAAATTTGGAAGCCTTAGGGGGGCGATGAATGGCCTGATCGTATCCCTCATGAGGCTGGCGCCGTGGGTGGTCATACTGACCGTTCCCCCGGCGATACGGAATCCTATAGATTCAAGTTAAGAGCATTCAACCGCTGGTTGTACCGCTATCAGCGAGGTAGGTTTTATGATACTCCTAATACTGTAAATAATATCGCTAGATTTAGCCTATATATAGAAAAAGTGTTTAATGAATGACGATGTAATATTTGTATTAATGCATTAATCTACATACCGGGAACGACTAACCCCAACACCACAGCTATGGTGTGCAGAGCCGTGTAATTTAATAGTAACCGAACAAACAGAATTACCAATCACCTAACATTCCGCATTTCTTTTCCATAGACGGCGTAAGGGTCATTGACCCATTCTCCAATCTAGTGACAGGGGAAGTGGTGAGGGAGGAATATTTTGAGAGGTATGTTCCGCAACCGTGTCAAAAGCTGGGTTAAACCAGCAACAAATAATGACCAAGACGTATATTTCTTGAAAATATTTCATAATATAGAAAATATAATGCAACTTAATTTATTGACATATTAATTGTACGCGTTCTCCTTGCAGGTGGATGGGGAGGGGGAGAAGAATGAGAAGGGATGGAATTCACCTCAACGCATGGGGGATGGATGTCCTACTCCATGTACTTAGTAGGGAGTTGGGGTGAATTCCATCAGGCGGTTTCTCATAGGCCTAGAGGGGATCTCTTCCGCATGAGTGCAACCCATTAAAAAGAGAAACGCGTCTAACTGGTAACCTCTATTGGTGATGTGGAATAACCAGTGAAGAAAAAGTGAACAGGTAACGGGTAAGTACTGCAAAGCATATCATTATTGAGGTCATGGTCACGATCAAAAACAAGATTAAAGTTGGTAGAAAATATATGAAATGACACAGAAACGGAGTAACTCTTGGTTAGTTGAACAGTTTTTGGGCTGTAATTAAAAATGCACATTCTTAATCCATTTGGGACCCTTGACAAGAAAAGTAAAAAATACTCGCATACTGATCGAGAGAATAAATATTATCACTAAGTCCACCAAAGATGCTATAAAATAATGAGAATGGGTATTACACGTTTTCCACTGTTTGGACTCAGTTCAAATATGTAAAATACCGGGGAGATACATACGGCAAAAGTTGAATAGTTTTCATTTTTAACGAAAGACCTAAACTCCTGAAAAACCATCCATATTATTTATAATAAAGAGGTCTAGAATACAACTTACCAAAATAAAGACTGAAAATGAATCATTTTATAATTTCCTCAAATCACAAGTTTCCATAGTGCAGGAAAAGAAAGAAAGGCTACGATACACTCCTGATGTCTTTTGTGTCTGCTGCCATGTTTTTCCTAATATCTCCTCAAGCACAAATTTGTGCGCAATTCTGGTAATATTGTCCTCCCTCATCCAGTAACCGTTAGATGACTCTGCTCCTCCTTTAAAGTTGGTCCTGGTAATGAGCAACATGAACATGACTTTCTTACTTACATGAAACAGTTTCAAGCCTTCCAGACCATGAGGGTTTTGTCACCCTCATGATAGATGAAATACATTTAAAACCATTTCATGGCTACAAAGGTGGATGTATTGTTGGTACCTCTCATGACTCTAGTAATTTAGCCTCCAGTGCTCATGTGTTTATGGTGCAGAGTTTACTCTCCTCTTTCAAAGATGTTGCACATATACTGCCAGTTAGTACCCTGACAGCCATTAGCATACATGACATTCTTAATAAAGTAATCATAGGACTAGACAATGTTGGTTTGAAAGTAATAAGCGTAATTAGTGACAATAATGCCATCAACAGGAAGGCAGTCTCTCTCTTCACTAATCCTACAGCTTTGAGCATTGTTTATCCACATCCTTGTGACAAATCTCGTTCATTATTTTATATCCTTGACTCTGTCCACAACTTTAAATGCATTCGCAACAACTGGATGAATCAAAAAAATGATAGCCTGTGCCTTCGTTTCCTAGATATCAGTAATCGCTACAAAACTTGCACTTCTTCATTCCATACCTTCAGAAAACTTTATTCTTAGGAATCTGGGAAATTACTTAAGTATGGCTATTGCTTGTCTTAATTTATTTTATTATTAATGTGTTAATTTTCAACTTATTACTTATTATTTATAGTCTGTTGATCATCACAAAGATGTATTTTAGTATTATTGTTATGCCGGACCTTGGGGCACTCCCGTACACAAATGTGATTCAAAGCTATGAAAACAAAATTGAATGAATACGACCAAGAAAGCTCCAAACCCTGAAGAGGATATTAAAATACTAAAACAGGGCTCCCCAATTGTTAAATATTTATTGTTTGTTATTTTTATTATTATGTATATTCTTTTATCTTATTTTGGGGAATATAAACTATTTTTGAACTTGAGCTTGTCTATGAAAGCTGTTTTGCCAACTAACATGGAGAAGAAAAATGTTACACTAGTCCAACAAATTTTCGATGGCTACAATATCGAAGCACTTAATCTAATTGGCGAGCAAAATGGTCTATCACACACCATAGAAACAGCAAATTTCATTACAATTATATCTAAATGGTGGAAAGTAATGAATGTTTAATCTCCAAACACAGGTAAAAGACTTAATGATATATTTTTGGAACCAATAACTAGTAAGCATGACGACCATAATGCTACATTTCTCAACAATTTCTTTGGCTGGCTAGAGGCTTGGAGTCATCTATCATCGGATACAGGCTTTCTGACTTCTAAAACTTTTTCTGCTCTTCTTGAAATGGCATCCTTCTACTTCGAGGAACTCAAATTCACACATATTCTCCGCGGTACATTTCAGACTGACAGTTTGGAGGCAAGATTTGGTATTTACCGACAAATGGCTGGTGCCCAATATCACCTCTGTCAGACAGGTCTTTGAGGTTGAACAAAAGTTAAGGATGTCAAATATATTTGCTAATAAAACATGTACACCGATCAAGTGATGAAAACATAACGGACTTACATGAAGAAACAGCAATACCCATTCCCCAATTTAGAAGTGACTCCAGAAGATAGACGTAAAGCTGGTGATGACATGCCAGTCATAGTGTATGTTGCAGGTGCCTTTCAAGCCCACAAAAAATTCAACTGTGCTCAGTACAAAGACTTCCTCTTATCTGACATGCCTCTTGATGTTTCAGCCTCTGCATTCACATAAAATCTAAACAGGGGAGGGCTACACTATCCTCAGCAATCAGTCATTGATTTAGTGACATTCAACTATGTGGTAGTTCTATAATAAGTGATGACAATCAAAAAATATTCCTCTATATAAAAAAACCATACAGCCACAGCAATATTTCTAACATGATTGGCCTTAGAGAGTAATGAGTTCCATTTGTTGCCAGATTGTGTTAATGGCCACATGCCATCTACAGCAATGGAAACACATTTACATTGCAGCACGAACTGCCAGCTCAATAATTTCTGTAAAAATAAAAATCAGGCTATAACAAAGAGAGTGCAAGAGGAAATTATCCACACTGTTAAAAACCTAACTCATAGTTAACATGAGTAACATAGGGGTGGGAAAGGTGAGGAATCGGATGAACGATGCTTCAAAACGAAAAACGAACGTGTGTTGCAAGCCGATGACGTTGACGGAATTTTAGATACGTTTTTCGAACTTGGGAGAGAAAAATCGGAACATCTGGCAAAAGGTTCAGGATGGGTTTTGGCGTTGATTGAAGGCTTAGAACTCCGAACTAACAAGGACCGACCATTAAGGGGATCCACATTTATTGAACTTCGGCCGAAAATTAAGAACAGAAAAGCCGTAATTAATGTCGATAATAAACTCGTTTTGTTTCAAGCACGCGATTTGGGCAAGGAATATTAGCATTCATCCCTATAGAGTCAAGTACAATGCTGCTGAATTTCGAAATGGTTACGATTGAGACTGCTTTAGTTATACCGTGGAAATTTCCAAAATTTCAAAATTCGAAAGTCAATAACATTTCGATAAATGTAGTATAAAGGGGGCCTATTGATTACAGGAGGCGATCTTTCAATGCTTGAAGAGAAAGCAAAAGGGGAGCAAGAATAGAGCAAGGAGACCAACACGGCAAGAAAGGAGAGGTTTGGAAGCGATTTCAGTTTATTAGACAAAATTATTCTTTGAATGACATCACTTATTGTTAACTTGGAAATTGTTTCTTTTTAGGTGCTCTGCTCGTGTAAGAAATGAAGCTGACCAAGTCTGAATCTTTGGATAAGAACACGCTGACAGTGGAAGTCTTCACTGATTTAGGATATTACACTCCCATTAATCAGTGCAGTGCAATATCATGCCATGGTGTTGTTTCAGCCATTTCGAAGAAGATGAGTGCAGTCCCTGGCTTGCTTCCAAAGTAAGGGTTGTGCAAGTAGCACTGTACAGCACTACATTATATTGGGAGGGTATAATGTCGGCGGAACAGGCTGATTCCCACGTGGATTCGGCGACCTGTGACAGGGCGCAGGGGAACCGGAGTATGTGGAGACAGTTTGGCATCGAACAAAACTACTCCACCTGTCAACATCCATGTCGTCAGTCAAGGCGGTTGTGGTTTTTGTCAGACTTTCCCCACCTCAATAAAAAAGTTATGCTATTCTGCATTACTACTATAGTAGACTTATCTTTTTCATTCCTTGTTTTTTTCAGTTCTATGGACGCAATGTCGCTGCTGGCATACAAGCCACATCACCCAGATTTGCATGACTGCCATGCATCCCTTGCAGTAATCGAGAGAGTGAAGGGCCTTACAATGGCTATGAATTCCTGGCAGGGCACTCTGAAAGCAATTTGAGGAGATGAGGGTGAGAATATACATGTTGCAGCTTTCTTTGAGTACATCGTCCTTTCATAAGTCTTCTTCACTCTCAATTCGTTGTACTCACTTTTAAGGCTACAGAGGAGTTAATGGAGTTTCTGGTGGAATGCGAAAGCAGAGGCAACAGTCAAGGACTTGTCCTCTAGAACTCTAGATTGAGAGTGACCCTACGATCCAATCTTGAAATCTCCTGCAAACTTGGGTCCGAAAAGTAAACAGGGTCACATTGAGGTGTTATTATTTCCCCGGTATCCTATCCGCCTCCGCTCACCGACATGAGACTCCGCGGGAACGGAATCGAGGAGTCATTGTCGCTCCCCGCTCTCACAGAGGTCGAGTCCGCGACAAAATTATTATCCCCTTGGTGCTTGACACTACATAGCTCTGATGTGGAGCTTGATAAGTCCTTGGGGTACTATGCTACACCAGGAATTTCATATTGACTGCGGAGTTACGGCTTGCGAATAGTTATAGCGAATAGGCTTCAAGACTTGCAGGAACTCAATACCACGAGGAAAGGGAGTGGGAGAATGGATTCAGAAGGAAACCCCTCCCTTGTACATCCCCATTCACCCTTAACCCATCCTGAATCCGATGCAGCAGATAGTCCCCTCCCATCGTCTTCCTGATCCACTACTCCCGAACTCCAGAGTCCCGTTCCCCCAAAGCCCAGTGCATCAGCCAATAGAAAAAGGATGCGACCGAAATCCAGTGGATAAGACGACTTGCAGTCAGCCTTGGCTGCAATTGTTGCGAATTTACATCAAGCTAATACGCAGAGGGCTGAATTCATAACACTATTTGGAAAAGCAGTAGTTTTTGATTGAAAATAAAGAAAAATGAAAATAAAATAAAATTTGTATCCATTTACCTTTGCAAGCTTCCACTGCATAAGTTGTCATGCGTGAAATCGATTACTTTTACATCAGGTAATAAATCTTTTTCTGCCTTCAAAGGTCAATTTTCTGGAGGGGAATGTGTTATTAAATTTATTCGACAAAACATTTATCTTCCAATGAGATTGCCAAAAAGCAGGTTATTTCTGAGCATTTGTCACGAACTTCTATTCTGTTTCTCCAGGAGATTCAAACATGGTTTAAAAGCTTTAAATCCTAGAAGACACACCCTTTCAAGGTATTTTCTTAATGAATATAATATATTGGGCTTTGCCCGCTTCGGCGGGTAAAAACCCCGTGTGGCTGCTTTTGGAAAAGGCATAATAATGCAAACTTGAGACATTTAAAGACCACATTCTTTCATCCACGTTGCATGGCATCTATGGTATCTTTTGTCAAATACTCATCCAATGTGTGGGTACGTTCCCAAAATCAAACGTCTTTTGCCTACCTTACCTGCTTTCAGTAGTCCTTTAACCCTCTCACTCAGTTTGTTCTGTTCCCTCAGATAGTTAACACGGTTGTTTCGAAGTGCTCCAAGAGATATCTTCATTAGCGAAGATATTTTACGCATTGCGCTTGACGTGCCCCGGCCAGCGGCGACAATTCGAGCCGTTAAAATTTCAAGCCGGACGACAAAACGCGGGCTATCCCCGCGAGGCGCCTACCCCTCCAGACACCTCCCCTCTTCCCCCGCCTCCTCCGCTCCGCGATGAGAGGTCCTCATCACTTCCTCCTACGCTTCGCGAGGAGATGCCCTTATCACTTTCCCCCCACCCCTGCCCCTAAGGAGCGCGCTCAGCATCTTTCGCTCGGCCCCGGAGCCGTGTATAAGGGCCTGCCCTGGACGAAGAAATCAGAACGGAGGAGGGAGTCAGGGAGCGCATCGCAGAGAGAAAATCCTCGGTGCCTCCCGCTTCACCCTGCCTCCGAGGGAAGGGAGCGCGTCGCAGCGAGAAAATCCTCGGCGCCTCCGCTTCGCCTGCTCTAGCGCAGGGGCTCGCAGCGAGAAAATCCTCGGGCCCCTCGCTTTTTGCTCCCGGCGCTCCATGCCCAGGAGACACCGAGAGGAGCGGTGCAGCCTCCGCGCCCTCCGCCGCCAGGAGGAGCCCGCGCACGGCCGCCCACGCCTCGAGTTCCGGCCACCCCGGACGCCGCCGCCCCCCACAAAGGCAGACTACTGGGCCTGGCTCCATGAGCTGGGGCAGCCGCCGTGGCCCCTGCTCAGCCCTCTGACGCCACCCACGCCACCCTACCGCCCACAGCCGCTGGATTCCCCTGTGACTCCCTATACGGACCTGCCGGACATGCCGCGGAGGATCACGGACCCCCGAGTGACCCGCGTCCTGTTCGGGTCCCCCGAGAAGCCCCCGCGGACCCCAGGAACTGCCGCCGCCAGTGACCCGGCACCTCAGGAGTCATAGCCGCACCGCGGCGTGTTCTATCCCGCCCTTCAGGCGGGAATACAATTTTTACGGCCCCTTTTGAGGGGCCACATATTGACCATATGTGTAAAATAAAAATGATTCTTAAGTAAAATAAAATTGATTCTCTGGTTGACATATCCACACTGTGTTCTTATATTCGAGCCCAGGCTCCATCACCTTAAACACATAACCAATGAAAACCCGGTCGCGCGGGTCAAAGTGTGCCGATCCCACGCACTCTCACCCCGGGGACGCGACACGCTTTTAGTTTCATAAGATATTTGCTGCCATTTCTAATAGCCTATTTCGTAAGTTGTCTAGAAAGTGCTTAAAAGTGCGCGTTCCAGCATGCCTCCGATAAAAAAAGTAGCATTGCCCTCTCCGACCACTCGAGAATACCCCGAAAGAAGAAAATCCTGAATTAAGGAGGCCGAATTTGTGATGTGGCGACAAGAAAATGGCGGGCAATGGAAAATATTTCTTTGAAAAAAATGTGAAATGGTGAAATTGAAAGTGTAGACAACCAGGTGATAAAAAATACGGCAATGGGTTGCGGAGTATTTGAGTGCATTGGAATTAATGTGAACGAAGAAATCAAAAGTAGGGGTAGTGGGAAACCATTTTCGCTGATCAAGTGTCTAGGAAGACCACGAATCGAGTTGGATAAATATTTTCAAGGTGTTGTGAGAGGGAAAGGGAACAACTGTTACATACGAAGTATATGCCCAACTGTTACTTGCGAAAAATATACCCGGGTGTTACTTGCGAAAAATATACCCGGGTGTTACTTGCGAAAAATATACCCGGGTGTTACTTGCGAAAAAGATACCCAACTGTTACTTGCGAAAAATATACCCAACTGTTACTTGCGAAAAATATACCCAACTGTTACTTGCGAAAAATATACCCAACTGTTACTTGCGAAAAATATACCCAACTGTTACATGCGAAAAATATACCCGGGTGTTACTTGCGAAAAATATACCCGGGTGTTACTTGCGAAAAATATACCCGGGTGTTACTCATGTTTTAACCGAACTGCGCAAGGCGCATGAAGGCTTTCCCGATGTCAGTAAGTCAACCATGCCCCGAATTTTGAAAGATAAAGGGTTTCGACTTCGAAAATTCAATTCAAAATCCGTTTTCTTTAAAGTCCAAAAATAGTTGACCCGCGACAAACATTTTTGAGGGCCACACGAGCATGAATAGAGGGAGGTAGTAGAATATTTCACACTGATGAATCGGTGTGGTGCATATCACAAACTGAATTTTGGATGACGAGGAGGATTGTAGGAGCGTCAGATAATAAATCATTGGACTGGGATTGAGTAAAAATTAGAAGTGAACGGTTGGAAAGGCGTCATAACAGCTCCGTCAGGGTCAAATAAGGGGGTGACACAAGGGTGCCCCAGCCTCCACGGCCTCATCCCCGGACTCGCAGTAGACCCGACGAGTTCGGCCTGGCGACGCCTTGGGGTGGTATTTCGATCACAAGTCAGTGTAATGGGTAGAGACACTCCCCGCAAGCAAAGATTAAGGTCAGCAAGCCCCCAAAATACTCAGAGCGGCTCGGCATCAAATTCGGAAGAGGAACAAGAGTTCAACATGGACGAGATCGTAGAAGAAGTAACCACGCGAGTGTTAAACGCGTTGAAGAACCGAGAGTCGGCATCCACTTCATCGTCCGCACAACAACCCTCCTCCACACCGGCCCGCCAATTATTTGCAGCGTGCCAGCCAGACCCGCCTCCTGCGGGCAACGCGGACTACCCGGGATTTCGCCCCGGGCCAGAACCGGGCATACCCGTGCCGCCACCAGGTCGTCAACCGCAGGTTCCTGCCCAACCCGCCGCACAACAGCAGCAACCACTTCACTAACGAGGGGTCAACAAGAACGGCTGAGGACTCAGGCATGTGGAGTGCCTTACCCTCACCGGTGCCCATTTTTGAAATCTCTACGGATGATTCGGAAACGGGTAGCTAGACGCAAGAGACTGTAAGAGTGTCGGATCTAGTGTCGTATATCACGGACCCAGAACTGTGTATCCGGAGATGGTCCCGTGGGGCAAGAGGATTCGGATAACCAGAGTGACAGTGACGATTCCAGCAGTGATTCCGAAGGTGATCCCGAGGAACGTCCTGAAGAGTTTCCTTTGCTCCTCTTATCGAGACCTTTGAAATTGTGCAATATCCGGCAGCTATCACGCCCGTGGGAGTGTTCGCCCTTTTAATTACCTTGACGGGTGGGCGACGACTATCGCCGGTGATAGTGTGTTTCTCCCGAAACCCAAAGGGGCACCGTTCCTCTTCCAAACTGCTCCCGATCCAATATTATTACGCCTGGTGTAAGATATGTTGGATACACAAGTGTTAAGTGAAGTGAAACCCAAAGTAGCATTTAGGGTCTTCCTGATTCCAAAGGTCAATGGCACACACAGATTCATCCACGATTTAAGTCCGTGGACAGATTTCTTTAATTTTCCTAGGATTTCTTTATATTCCGCTGCCGAAACGTTGAGGTTTATACCAGAGAATGATGAATTGTGCAAAATTGATCTCAAGTCAGGATTTTTTCAGCTCAAACTCGATGCCCGATGTCATAAATTGCACGGCATGTACATTGCAAACAAGTATTATTCCTTTCAGCATCTCCCGATGGGATTATGCAATGCAACGCTGGGCGCTATGCGTCAAGCGCGAGGTGGAGACGAGATTCTCTTTTGTACATATGATACCATACCTTGATGATTGGTTGTTATATGGTGATTTCTCTTTTGTAGTGGAGTAGTAGAATTTGTTTTTGAGGGTGCTTCGACAGCGAGGGTCATTCGCACCTAGGCTAAAAATGGCTTAAAACAATGGAAAAAATAAATAAATGGAAAATCGAAAAATAGATCGAATGAAGATGAAATATTACATACTAGGTATTTCTATTCAATGTAATTAAATCTATTGAAAAGACCGGTTTCCTTTAGAAACTGGATGACAACGTTGATTCGATCATGGTCATCTCCCAGAACCTGTCCTAAGTCACTCCTTGCGCCCAACCTTTCCCGTACAGCACGGTGCATATCACACTTGGTTAGGAGGTGTCTCACAAACATGGGAGATGGGCAGCGGTCGCACCGGGGGGGAATCTTTTCCTCTGTAAAAGAGGAAGGAGTGTGTAAGGGCAGAGTGCCCTATCCTCAACCGTGCGATCACCACTTCCTCCCTGCGAGTCCTCCCAACCGAAGTGGGCCAACCTGATATACATTGCTTGATGCTGCGGAGTTTATTCCCCACCTGAGAGCGCTAGATCTCTTTTGTAGTGTTCCAATGTGTCTTGACGTACCTAGAACAGGAACTTGGTATTACGATTAACTAAGCAAAATCTGTTGTTCGGCCTCGGCGCCAGATAGTATACTTAGGAGTGTACATTAGTATCTGTGACCATACAATCACCCTCTTACAGGATACAGTTGTCAAGTTCCAGCGTTAAATTTCTTATGTTAAAAGATGTTGCTATAAGGATCTCCAGCGAGTGGCTGGGTACGTATCCTGCATTTGTGTTGTGTTAAATTTACCTAGGTTTTTAATTAAGTTTGTACTTAGAAGGGATGTAAATTGGTTACAATTTATTGCAAAAAAGGGAACGTGTTTATGGGTCCCTGCGTCATGAATCTTATTGTATATTCCGAAGCAACGCCGTGGAGCATAGCCTTTGTTATCCCGGCATATCAGGTGTGTAAAGCGTAAAGAGTGCGCAAGCAATATGAAATTAACTTCATGGAAATACTAGCCACATTAGTGGCCCTTCAATACGTACTAGATACCGGTGCATCCTAAAGAAACCATTGACATGCGCACCGATAATATAGCGGTCATTTACCCTTGTAACACAGGACGTGGCAAACATTTTGTGTACCCTGTACTATTAAAAATTAACATTGATTCAATAATAAAGTTACAAGGCCGCAGGGCGGTCTGGAACCACCCTTATCATCTACAAAGGTTAATGTTATGACGTGCGGCATCTTATTGCAACACTGCTTAAACCATTGGCTTAAACTATCGACTTATGCACGTGAACATCCCAGCCAGCGCATTGGCGACCATCCCGCAATGCACTTCTAAAAGAAGGGAAGTATAACCTTAAGGATATACATTAGAGTTCATGGTGGTTTATGCATCTATGGGCCTGGGTATTGAATTATTGAGGATGGAGAGAAACAGATGTTGGCATCAGCCTTGTATTTTAATGTAATGCCTACAATGCGAAACATACAATCCTTTGAGAAGCTTACTGAAGTGAAGTGAAGTAAGTACGGAAGGGATGGTTCATCTTGAGGGCCTGTCGAAGGAAAATCTAATGCCTTGTTCATGTTTTTCTCAGGATCTGCAATGGAGACCCCAAGCATTTTTGGACATTTGATGTTAGGAGACTCCCACTTTGTCAGGTTAGGGAACCGTTTAGGTTTTCCACTCGAAAGTGGTAAGATTTTCAAATCAAGCTTGCATGATTGAATTCTTACATGTAGTCACCTTGTAAATTGTACGTTATGTTATTCTGTTAAGTGCATCCTCGGCGCATTGGCCTCTGCATTTCGGGCCAGAAAGTGCAGGAGTTGAGACAGGCCGTGGAGGAACACGGCCCATTCCGCTCTCCGGTGCTGGTGATGATCGGGAGCAACGATCTCCGGAATGTAAGTAAACGGAATGCACCGTGATTTCGATTAACAGCCAGTTGCAAACACTGTAAAGTACAATTCCTATGTTTCAGGACTGCAAATTTGGAAGCCTTAGGGGGGCGATGAATGGCCTGATCGTATCCCTCATGAGGCTGGCGCCGTGGGTGGTCATACTGACCGTTCCCCCGGCGATACGGAATCCTATAGATTCAAGTTAAGAGCATTCAACCGCTGGTTGTACCGCTATCAGCGAGGTAGGTTTTATGATACTCCTAATACTGTAAATAATATCGCTAGATTTAGCCTATATATAGAAAAAGTGTTTAATGAATGACGATGTAATATTTGTATTAATGCATTAATCTACATACCGGGAACGACTAACCCCAACACCACAGCTATGGTGTGCAGAGCCGTGTAATTTAATAGTAACCGAACAAACAGAATTACCAATCACCTAACATTCCGCATTTCTTTTCCATAGACGGCGTAAGGGTCATTGACCCATTCTCCAATCTAGTGACAGGGGAAGTGGTGAGGGAGGAATATTTTGAGAGGTATGTTCCGCAACCGTGTCAAAAGCTGGGTTAAACCAGCAACAAATAATGACCAAGACGTATATTTCTTGAAAATATTTCATAATATAGAAAATATAATGCAACTTAATTTATTGACATATTAATTGTACGCGTTCTCCTTGCAGGTGGATGGGGAGGGGGAGAAGAATGAGAAGGGATGGAATTCACCTCAACGCATGGGGGATGGATGTCCTACTCCATGTACTTAGTAGGGAGTTGGGGTGAATTCCATCAGGCGGTTTCTCATAGGCCTAGAGGGGATCTCTTCCGCATGAGTGCAACCCATTAAAAAGAGAAACGCGTCTAACTGGTAACCTCTATTGGTGATGTGGAATAACCAGTGAAGAAAAAGTGAACAGGTAATGGGTAAGCATGTAACCAGAGTGACAGTGACGATTCCAGCAGTGATTCCGAAGGTGATCCCGAGGAACGTCCTGAAGAGTTTCCTTTGCTCCTCTTATCGTAACCTTTGAAACTGTGCAAAATCCGGCAGCCATCACGCCCGTGGGAGTGTTCGCCATTGACCCTTTTAATTACCTTGACGAGTGGGCGACGACTATCGCCAGTGATGGTGTGTTCCTCCCGAAACCCAAAGGGAGCACCGTTCCTCTTCCAAACAACGGCCCCCGATCCGATATTATTACGCCTTGGGGAAGATATGTTGGATACACAAGTGTTAAGTGAAGTGAAACCCAAAGTAGCATTTAGGGTCTTCCTGATTCCAAAGGTCAATGGCACCCACAATTTCATCCACGATTTAAGTCCGTGGACAGAGTTCTTTAATTTTCCTAGGATTTCTTTATATTCCGCCGCCGAAACGTTGAGATTTATACCAGAGAATGATGAATTGTGCAAAATTGATCTCAAGTCAGGATTTTTTCAGCTCAAACTCGATCCTCGGTGTCATAAATTACGGTATGTACATTGCAAACCAGTAGGTATTATTCCTTTCAGCGTCTCCCGATGGGAAACGCTGTCACCTTGTGTAATGCAACGCTGGGCGCTATGCGTCAAGCGCGAGGTGGAGACGAGATTCTCTTTTGTACATATGATACTGTAATTTATTCTTTTTTCAATTTAATTTTCACTCACACACAACACAACAAATATAAACAGTATCATAATAAATTACCCTCACAACATATCACTTTCACTCTTGGTATCTTCAGGCTCAATTTTTACAGGCCATAGATCACTTCACGAGCCATTTCACTTTTCACTTTCACATAAAATATAGCCAGTACCCTCTTAAAATTAAGTACCTACATAATAGTGGGGAGTGGACCGCTTTATCCCTCTAGTTTATCTGGAGTTTCTAGCTGAGGCGATCCCCGTCTCCTTGGGTTAATCCTGGCTTCTTCGCCACGCCACTTTCCACTTCACTGTTGTCAGACCATCAGACTCGAAGCTAGACGCCCCTTCACTGTTCTTAGACTATCAGACTCGCCTAGAAGACACTTCCCTCTTCTTGGACTATCAGCCTTCATCTTCGTTCGACTCCTCCACTAGCCGCCTCGAAGCCTAGCAGCAGCCTCCCTTCTCGCTCTCCGTCCCTCTTTATATATCGGCACTTCTTAATTGTTAACGCCCGGCCATAATTAGTCTCCCTCCGTAACCTGCCGCGAGTTCAACAATAGCCTGCGAGACAATTTCTATTCTTGGGAAAGCAACTCCCGAATGACCTGAATCACCAGGCTCAATGACAAATTGGCCATTGTCGAGGCCGACGCCATATTTCCCTATGTCTCCGTATAAATATTCTGTACAAAAACCAACATGGCGGCTCTCCAACTCCCCAGCATGATATGGCTAAATTTTGATACGTTACATCTGCCCCGTCGAAAGCAAATATTATATCCTATAAGATTTTCTTTCGAAGCCTCTAATTAAAATAAAGCGTCGCCCCGGCGCCTCTAAAGATCGTTCTACCCCTGAAATTGGTCCACATCCACTATGTTTACATACATTCATAAAATACAATAAATGCAATTATACCCTTCTTTAAAACATCAACTTTACCTTTAAAACATAACATACAATTATTCAAAACGAATGCCATATGCCCTCTTCAAATTTAACATCTTTAAAATAAGTTATACATTTTACATAAAACATTGGGTCATATGTAATTTCCAAATGTACATATTGTGCATAACCATCAATAAAATAGTTTCTGGTAATCAAAGGAATCACACTTTGCTACACATCAAACATAAAATCTCCTTCACCTTTAAAGTTTTACATTGTAACTGTCAGCCTCATCATATTGAGTCCAAATGTTCATTCACCCAGCTGACTTTACTTAAACACCAATTTAGTAACCGTAGATCCACTCCCTCACCGCACAAATACAAAGTTTTAATCACAAGCCCTTACTTTGTTACACCTCTGCGACCTTGCGATAAAATGTGTACAAATGGCGCGGTAAATCTGTGTCTGCCGACGCTTACTCACAATGTAACTAGAAAATCGCATAACTGAGCGCTTATTTTCTTACGTTCTCAGTCCTTACTCAACTGTGCTTGCGCGATGTTCTGTGTGGAGTTGGTTTCTTGTGCGTTTTGTTGTGAGTGCAGTGATTTCTACGTATGGTTTAATGTGGGATACAAGGAATTTTCATCGTTCCGTTTGTGCATAGTGGAACCCGATCTCCTTTCTCGAAGTTCTCTCTGTGTTGTTTTTTTACTAGAGCGTAGCACTCTTCCCTTCTGCCCCTTTGTTATGATTCTACGCCGAAATCTTTCAACTAACCCTGGAATATCTTCCTTTTCTTGGGTGCTGTCTGCCATCAGACATGGTAAGTCGTCCTCAAAATTGAGATAACACTTCTTTACTTCCTTTCCACGTACGTAATCAAGTGCTCTGACTAATGTGTTACTGCTAATTGCACAGCCAAACGGCCCTCTAGTAAATTGGTATATAAATCCTTCAAAGTAAACTGCACAATACTTCCGAGAATCTCGATGTAGTTGAATTTGGTAGAAGCTTTGCGTGAGATCTAAAGATGTCATGTATTTTACGTTAGCACAATCTTGAAATATTTCTTGAGGCGTTCTTGAAGTAGCGTAATCCGGCTTCATCATCTTATTCACCGCTCTTGCATCCAGACATAGCCTTATTGAGCCATCCTGCTTCGGTAAACATATCAGGGGTGATACATATCGTGATGTACTCTTTTCTATGAGTCCCTGCTCCAACAGCTGATTAATAGCGTGGCGTGCCTTCGCACGGTAATTTAGCGGTACATTGTAACTTTTCCCGTGGAACTCCTCGTCACCTTTTATCTCCACCTTATAATAATACCCCTTTATTTTTCCGGGTGTATTTCTGAAAATCTTCTTCTCCTTATAAATAATACCCGCTAATTCTCTAAACTCCTCCTGTAAATCGCTGATGCTTCTCATGCTGTTGTGGATTTCCTCCATAGAAACTGTATCTTCTCTCTCCTCATACTGCCCCTGTTTAATTGCCATTATTAGCTTCTGTGACGACTCCGTAGGCATTCCGAATCTTCTTTCTTCCATCTTCCGCCCTTGCCTCAGGATAATGGTGCTTTCATTATAATTAATCTCCGCTTTCAGCATCTCTAATGTATCCGTGCCCAATATTAACGGCTTCACTAGATTAGGTATGATGGTGCAATTAATTACTACATCAATCTTCCCTATGTTGATTGTGGGAAAGATTTGTTTACTAATTCTCCCGCTCCTCCTACCTATTGCTCCGATCACCTGAATTCCCCGTATTGGTACCTCTAATACACCTTTGAATACCTCTGGATTCTCCGTAAATGTGTTCTCATTCAGACACGTGATTTCTGAACCGGTGTCCACTAGTGCCTTAAACTTCCGCCCCCCTATTTCCACTACAATTTCCGGACACTTGTTTTCTTCATGCGATCCGTGTTCCTTTTCTTCTTCGGTCAAATCTTCGGGTATGCATAATATATTCCTGACTTCCTTGTCGTATTTGCTCCTGTCTCCTCCATTGCTTTCTTCGGTCCCCATTTCTCTGGCTAATGTCGTGTCGGGACTGCTTGCACGACTTGCCCCTTCGCGTTTCCCTGCTCTTCATGCCTTTCTTCATTACTCCTGGAGTTTTCCACAATCATCGTGCGGATGTTTGCATTCTCCCTGGGTGGTCTTTCTTCGTAACTCCGTCCATCCATTTGTTCTCGGCTGCTGTACCGTCTCACCGGAGATGTCTGCCTCTGCTTGCCGGATGGATTAGGTTGATATCTATTACCATTTTGATTCTGAGGTGGTGGGTTGTATCCACGTCCTCTAAAATCAATTCTCCTTTCCTCGGTTCCTGTCCATCTTCTTCGGCTCCCTTCCTTCGTCTCCTGTATCGGCTGCGGCACCACCCTATCGTATCGGCTGAGCAATGACAATAATCGTGGGATGGTGTTTATTTGCTGCGATATGATTGCCGTGTTGACCTCCGGACCAAAATGATGCTCCAACCTATAGATTATTTCCTCGTCCTCCATCGGTGGCCTTAGTTCCTTAGCAGTGCTTATTCGGGATGTTGCGTATTCCACTCGGCTGATATTCCCTCGTTCAACGTACCGGCCGGAATCTAGCGTCCTCCGAACCTCCATCTGCTGCTCACGCCCCCAATTCTGCATCATAAACAGCTGTGTGAACTGCTCTACGTCTTCTAGTAGATGTGAGATAGCGGTAAACCATTCGCCTGCAGATCCCGTCAGACCTTGTCTTACGATTTTCAGCATTTCGTTGGAGGATAATTGGTACATGGTTTGGTATTCCTCCAGCTCACTGATGTATCGCATAGGCCTAACTCCTCTCCTACCGTCAAAATGTGGAATCTTCATCATCACTCCCGGTGATTGAATTGCGGTTGAGTTTCGCGAACACTGCAGCCTTATCTTTTCCGCTTCATTCTGCGCTATTATTCGTACTTTTCCTTGCAGTTCTGACTCTTCCTTCAATTTTTCTGCGGTCAGCAGCTGCATCCTATCTTCATTCTCCTTCATCTTTTCTGTGATATTCCTCACTTCCTCACGCGTTTCTATCGCCAAGCTTTCATAATCCTTTAGCCTTTCCTTGACATTATATAAATCCTTCCGTGTTTCCGCCGCTATACTTTGGACATTATTATTCGCCTCCTCGCGGACAGCCTCTATCTCTGCGCGCCTTTCTGCTTTTTCCTCTTCTATCCGCGTATTCATCCTACCTTCCGCTCCTCTCAGCTGTTCCGCCTGCTCCCTCAAGATTGTTCTTAACAGCTCCGCCTGCTCCTTCTGTCTTCTTTCTTCTCTCCGTCTACTCTCTTCTTCTCGTTCCCTTTTCTCCTTGATTTTCTCTTCCTTCAACCAAGCCCATAAATCCATCGTTGTTGGAGTCCTGTCTTCGACCTCGAATTTATGAGATTCAATGACTACTCCCTGTTCCTCGAGAGCAGATCTAAGCCTACCGACCAATTCATTTTTAACTCCTTCGGTGCCTAACCCTAGTTTCTTCAATTCCTCCTGCACCTCGGCCTTCTTCAACTCGAACAGACTTTTACTTGCTCGAAACATCTTATACAATTACACCGTTACTACTAACACTTAATCTGTAGTAATTTTCCCGATGTCTAATTCTCTCGCGTTCTCTAACGTGAACACTTCCTACTCTGCACCTCTCAGGTTCTCCTCGTGGTATCTATTAAACGTAGCCTATCACACAACCCCGTACGTCTAATATTTTATCGTGCCCCACGTTGGGCGCCATAAATGTAATTTATTCTTTTTTCAATTTAATTTTCACTCACACACAACACAACAAATATAAACAGTATCATAATAAATTACCCTCACAACATATCACTTTCACTCTTGGTATCTTCAGGCTCAATTTTTACAGGCCATAGATCACTTCACGAGCCATTTCACTTTTCACTTTCACATAAAATATAGCCAGTACCCTCTTAAAATTAAGTACCTACATAATAGTGGGGAGTGGACCGCTTTATCCCTCTAGTTTATCTGGAGTTTCTAGCTGAGGCGATCCCCGTCTCCTTGGGTTAATCCTGGCTTCTTCGCCACGCCACTTTCCACTTCACTGTTGTCAGACCATCAGACTCGAAGCTAGACGCCCCTTCACTGTTCTTAGACTATCAGACTCGCCTAGAAGACACTTCCCTCTTCTTGGACTATCAGCCTTCATCTTCGTTCGACTCCTCCACTAGCCGCCTCGAAGCCTAGCAGCAGCCTCCCTTCTCGCTCTCCGTCCCTCTTTATATATCGGCACTTCTTAATTGTTAACGCCCGGCCATAATTAGTCTCCCTCCGTAACCTGCCGCGAGTTCAACAATAGCCTGCGAGACAATTTCTATTCTTGGGAAAGCAACTCCCGAATGACCTGAATCACCAGGCTCAATGACAAATTGGCCATTGTCGAGGCCGACGCCATATTTCCCTATGTCTCCGTATAAATATTCTGTACAAAAACCAACATGGCGGCTCTCCAACTCCCCAGCATGATATGGCTAAATTTTGATACGTTACAATACTATACCTTGACGATTGGTTGTTTTATGGTAATTTCTCTTTTGTAAGGTTCCAATGTGTCTTGACGTTCCTAGAACAGGAACTTGGTATTACGGTTAACTAAGCAAAATCCGTTGTTCGGCCTCGGCGCAAGATAGTATACTTAGGAGTGTACATTAATACCTGTGACCATACAATCACCCTCTTACAGGATACAGTTGTCAAATTCAAGCGTTACATTTCTTATGTTAAAAGATGTTGCTATAAGGATCTCCAGCGAGTGGCTGGGTACGTATCCTGCATTTGTGTTAAATTTACCTAGGTTTTTCATTAAGTTTGTACTTAGAAGGGATGTAAATTGGTTACAATTTATTGCAAAAAAGGGAACGTGTTTATGGGTCCCTGCGTCATGAATCTTATTGTATATTCCGAAGCAACGCCGTGGAGCATAGCCTTTGTTATCCCGGCATATCAGGTGTGTAAAGCGTACAGAGTGCGCAAGCAATATGAAATTAACTTCATGGAAATGCCAGCCACATTAGTGGCCCTTCAATACGTACTAGATACCGGTGCATCCTAAAGAAACCATTGACATGCGCACCGATAATATAGCGGTCATTTACCCTTGTAACAAAGGACGTGGCAAACATTTTGTGTACCCTGTATTATTAAAAATTAACATTGATTCAATAACAAAGTTACAAGGCCGCAGGGCGGTCTGGAACCACGTCCCCTCCGAGGCCAACCTCGCCGACCTCTCGTTCGGTGCTCCCAGTTTGAACCCCACCGCCATCTTGGTTGGCGGGCATATATAAGCTGGGGGCGCCGCCGGGAGGCGAGAGAGCAGCAGCGGATCGAGACCAGCAGATCACCTGACAGAGAGGAACCACGTCCACAGAGCACCAACTGCAGAGCCGCACCCAAGGAGACCACGAGGGACCGCACCCGACCGCACCTCTTCCCACACCCACGTTTCCCGTATTCCTTCCTTCCTCCGGCTTCCCTAGCCGCCCGGCTGTCCTCTTAAGGACAGATTCAAAGAGTTTGCACTCGTGAGAGCCTTTTTCCTTTCAGCCTATACAGAACAGATTCGAGAGTCCTTTTTAGGACCCGTTCATTTCAGAGCCACTCAACGGTGAGCAGCCAGCGCCCCGGCAGTGCCAGCACAGGGAACTCTCTGCGGGACCGATCACCTTGGTGGAACGGTATCCCAAAGTTTGCACCCCTGTGCTGAAGAAGTCACCCCATCCGGGGAATAACGACTTACTGAGGACACCTGGAAACAGGGACTGCTCATCGGCCGGTACACAAAACCCTCTCCGTCGCCCCCCCCGACGCACTCGCTGGCCTGACGGAGAGCCCCTTCTTCAGTCTCCCGGCAATTGCACGCTAGTGGGCTCGCTAGCAGCCGGGAGACCCCCACGCAAACAATAGCGGGGCCGGGCTAACTGAGCTCCCGGCTCTTACCCGCGGGACATTTTTGAGCGGTTTCTGGTCGTTTGCGGACGGCCAGTCGCTTAGGCACACGTGGGTTGGGAGGGCACAACGTCCGCGCAAGCCGTCTCCGCTTCACGGGAGGCTTGAGGGCATATAAGCCCTTTTTACCGATATACTCTTAGGCATAAGAGCCTAATCCCTGCCCTTCAGGCTTCCCTTCACTTGGCACCGACTTCCGTCCATCCGTAAGCCTCCTCAAGGCAACAGATTAATTCATCCTCAGTTAATCAAAACGGCCTTTCTAGGACCCTCATTACTGCCTTAAGCACTCAAGCACCCTTATTCTAATTCCGTCTTTTCCTGCTTTCATTAATTTTTGCGTTCATTCATTTATGCCCTAAGCACTCGGCAACCTTTTTTAACTTCATAGTTAATCCTTCGCTTCCTTTTCCCTTCATTACTTAACCAATTGTTTTCGAATCAATCCCGTGTCAAGACAACGAACAAACTTAGCTCAAACAAACGGCCTTTCTACGACTTTTTATTACTTCCATCAATAATTTAGCTTTTCATTACCTGGTCAATAATCTTTAACGCCTTCAGCGATCGGGCAGTGGCGTCTTGAATCTTTTGACCATTAGTAAACCAATCGATTCCTTCAATTAAATTCACGCTAGCCTTTGCTTAAATAGCCGACCTTTTGAGCATTTTATTTTTAAAAATATCAGGCAATCTTTAAACGTTCATAGTTTGTCAATAATTCTAACGCCTTCAGCGATCAGGCAGCAGCTTTTTGGCCATCAGTAAACTTTTTTCTTTATTAAATTCAGTAATTCTTTTATTCACGCTTGCCTTTGCTTAAATAAATTGACTTAATTGCTTCTCCTCCAATTCCCATCCTCCGTTCCTTAGCCTACCGCCTTTTTCACGATAATGGCGTCACCGTCTGGATCCGTTCCGCGCAGGGGACGATCGGCATCGCGGACCGGCGACAGATATGACGGCATATCGTGGATGAAGGGAGCGGCACTTAAGAAGAAAGCGGCGGCCGCGAAGGCAAAAAAGATGTCCTCCATGGCCGAAGCTTCGACCTCCGTGGCCCCTCCGGCGGCTTCACCCGCTTCCCTCCCACTTCGGAACAAGGGCCGTCCCGTTCCCACCCACCCATCATCCACCCTCCTTCCGCATCCACGTCACCCGCTCCCTCCGAGTCTTCTACCGAATTACCCGAGGTAGGTAGTATTAGTTTGTAGGGTGCGTCGACGGCATGGTCATTTTGCACCTCTACTCTTCAAAGTTATGTATATACTTTCGATATTCGGATAAGGCAGGTTGTCAGGTAGCTAGATATATTGCTTATCTATAATAGGGTTCAGGTTAAAACCATTTACATTTCCTAAACTGTTGCTTATATTTTATTAAAAAGCGCCGTTTCCTTTAGAAATAAAATTACGCGGCCAATAGCATTGGGGTCGTCACCCAGAATGGACCCTAGGTCACCCCCAATGCCCAGTCGGCTACGCATGTCCCGGTATCTGCCACATTCCGTCAGGATATGCCGAATTCCGAGAGGACAGTCACAGTCATCGCACCGCGGTGGGATTTTCTCTTCAGTGAAGAGAAAGGAGTGGGTCAGATGACTGTGCCCTATCCTCATACGGGTGATGACCACCTCCTCCCTTCTACTATCCCTGACGGGGGACAACCAGGCTTTGGTGGAACTTTTTATCTCGCGCAGTTTATTATTAGTCACCGATTTCCATTCCGTATCCCATTCATTCAGGATTCTGCGTCTGAGTGTGTTCTGGAGATCTTCTACGGTTACTGCGTCTAGGTCAACTCTATGGTTACCGAGGGCCTTTTTCGCAGCATTATCGGCTGCCTCATTTCCCGGGATTCCCACGTGGCTAGGGACCCACGCAAACTTAATAGAGATGCCTCCGCTCTGAAGGCTTCTCAGAGATTCTTGTATATCTCTTATGATTGGGTGCGCAGCATTATAATTTGAGATGGCTTTCAAGGCGCTCATGGAGTCGGAACATAGCAAACATGATATACCTCGAGTCTCAACGTCCCTAAGGGCAAGTTTAATAGCAGTCAACTCTGCAGTGTACACGCTGCATTCGGGGTTGAGCTTTGTGCTCACGGTTTTGTACAAGCTCACATAGGCACAGGCACATTCTGACTCAGACTTAGAGCCGTCCGTGTAAATGGGTGTTAGATCGTGGCATTGAGATAGGAACTCTGAAAACAAGGACCTATTTTCCTCAGGAAGTGAGTCAGACTTTGCCCGGCTTGCTAGCTTCCACCAGATGTCCGGCTGAGGAATAAGCCATGGAGGAGTTTTAGCCACTCGTATCCTTTCTATCCGGGGAACGGTAATAGAATATCTCTCTAAAATATAGGCAAAACGCACATAAAAAGGTTTAGTAGCCCGTGGTTTTCTGTTAAAAATGTGAGTCATCGGTTCGTTAATGGTTAATTTAAAACACGGATGCGATGGCATGGCTAAAATTTTACTAGCGTAGTTACACATCAAAAGATCTCTACGGATGTCAAGCGGTGGTTCACCTGCATCACACAGAAGGCTATTGATCGGACTCGTTCGAAAGGCACCCGTTGCTAGCCGGAGTCCAAGGTTGTGTATACTTGCTAGCGGCTTTAAGTATGATGCGCGGGTAGCACCATAGATAAAAGAACCGTAGTCCATCTTGGATCGAACCAGTGCCCTATATAGTCGCAGCATTGTAGATCGGTCCGCGCCCCATGAACATCTTGTCAATATTTTTAAAATATTAAGGGATGGGCTAACTCTCATTTTCAGATCAGTAATGTGGGGTCTCCAGGTTAGCCTTTGGTCCAAGATCATTCCCAAAAAATGGGCTGAATTCACAAACTCCAGTGGTCGATCTCCTAGGCGTAGGGTTGGTAGAAACAGCCCTCTTTTTCTGTGAAAATGGACGCATCGCGTCTTCTCTGGGGAGAAGCGTAGCCCATTTTTGCATGACCAGTGGTGAAGTCTGTTTAGCGTTATCTGTAATTGTCGCTCAGCCGTTGATAACTTGGATGCCCTGCAGAAAATTGCCAAGTCATCCACAAAGAGGGATGCCTCGACGGGTGGTAGGATGGAGGATACCACGTCGTTGATAGCAATGGCGAACAGGGTGACACTGAGTACTGACCCTTGGGGAATTACCCGACCTCGCAAACATCCCACAGGCTTTTGGTTCCCGAGTCCCTTACCTCCATTCCCAGCCTTTATTTTCAGGGCGCCGGACCACCGCGGCTCCCACGACCGCAGCCTCCAGTGCCTTTGCACCTTTTCCTTCCACACCCATCATTCCTGCCCAAAAACCTTGCGCCCAATTTGACACTTCGGTACTCATAGAGGGACTCCCTCCTACCGTCACCCAAAAGTCCCTTTTTACCGCCCTCCTCAACACCTTCCCTTAACAGGCACATGGAGGTCTCCGTCTTCTCGACGAGAAGAAGTGCGCTCCTGGTCGAAAAGCGGCGACTGGATGAATACCTGGGCGTCACGACGCGCGTCTCCGTGCGCAAGTCGAACGCCCGGGGGACCGAAGGTACCACAAAGCCCCCGCCTCTGTCCTTTTCAGTTGTGGTCCGCGGAGTGGACCTGACGACGGAGGTGGAGGACATCGTCACCGGGATCGAGTTCTACGGCGGCCAGGTGAAGAACCGCATCCAAGCGCGTCGCTCCGGAAAGTTGACGACGTTGGTCCGCGTCATCACGCGGGATCCTGAGACCGCGAAGTGTCTCCTCGCCGAGGGGGTGATTTCGCTCGGTAAACGCTACCGAGTGGAGCCATCTCACCCCCCGAGGCCGATGCCTCGAAGGTGTGGGCGGTGCCAGTCGTACGAGCATCTGGCTCGGGACTGTCAGAGGGATCTTCGCTGCGCACGGTGCGGCCTGGGCCACCGGGCTGGCACCTGCGAGGCGGAGACCCTGCGGTGCGCCAACTGCACTGGAAGGCATCACGCCGGCGACTTGAGCTGCCCTCGGCGGCCCAGGTAACCAGCAAGCCTCGCCTTCACGGCGCCAGTAACAGCGGCCTCCCCTGCGGAGACCGTATGTGCCGACCCGTCGGAGGTTATTAGCAAGGGGGACGTTTTGCGGCTCTTGAGCCTCGTGATGGCTAACCTCCATCCGGGGGCGCGGAGCCACGTCGCCGATGTCCTGGACGCGGCGACTTGTGAGGTGTTGGGCCTGGCAGTGCGTCCGGTGTACTCGCACCACCAACAGCTGACGTCGGTCTGGCCGCAACGCGGGAGCAACTAAATCCTCTCCTAAGCCCTTGTCCAATTCTCCTTAGCGACGGCTGACATTCCAATTTCTCATTCATTTCCGCTTTCATTCAATCAATCTTTTATTCATTCACTCCAATGCATTTCATATTGCTGCCCATTCAAATAACCTTAATTAATTAACACAGCTTCTGGCCAGATCAGATCAGCCGTCCGCGCATCATTGTTTTCAGCGGCCAACTCCCTTTAACATCCTTATTATATTAAATTCTCTCCCTGATAGGCAATAACTCGGCAAACAAACCACTAAAATCACTCTATATCCACAGGAATAACACCATAGCCGCTGAGAACTGACTTCGCTGGACAAGGAAACAAGGAAGAGAATCACTCCCGCAGGACGCACTCGCCACAGGACACCTACAATTCACCATCATCGGAACCCAAACGTCAGGATCTGCAAACAACTCATCTCCGAGAATCAACCACCGCTGGACGCTGGACCTCATCACTCTACAAAGAACATCTCACATATTGTATAAAGCCATATATTTCTTGTAAGGCGGCTCGCTTGAGGTTTTGCCGGTTTCCCTCGGGTGAATGCCGAGCCATTAGCCATCCCGGAGGAAAAGAGTTCCAGCTGCTCTCCAAATACCACTGCCTAGTGCTTCACACACTGCTTATTTCAATAATTCTTAATTCTCAACCCTGAAGAGGCCACATTTGCCTAAACCAGGGTGGCATCGTTGTAACGCCTTCCACATTTTTTTAATATATATATTCTGATTGTATTTTACTGCACAACGTGTCAAATAAACACTTGTTGAACCGGGAGGCCAGTTCGGCCTGGCGACGCCTTGGGGATGGACGTGGCTCGTCGATGTTGCCAACCCTATCCCCGTGGAACACCGGGGAGAGGAGACCATCCCCCAATATGTTCCGGAGGACTTCCACATGCATTTTAGGATGTCAAGAGAAACGATGGATGTATGCCTAGTGCCTGCTATGTCTGCATGCAAATACTATTTCATGTAAATGAGAGTCAGTCACATTTGTGTTCTACAATCATTAACGGAATTGAAAGCCACTTTTGAGTTAGGGGTTAGAGAAGTTGTTTCTTCCTTTTTCAGTTGTCAACTGTCAATATTGGCCACCTGATACAGCCACAAATGCATTCCATAACCTTGGATGAGAAGGTCATGGTGGCAGTGTGGTTGCTATCAGAGCCTGAGAGCTTTGTTAGCGTCGGGGATCGTTTTGACCTGGCTGCCAGCACAGCACATTTATGTTCAAGTCGTAAATTCCTTGGTGTGGATGATGAACGACGCTATACTTTGGTCTAATGCAGCCCAAATGGTAGAAAATGATAATGTAAGTATTCTAAGTTTGAGTTGAAGGTAATTCTTTTGCAGCAGAAGTCAATTTTTATGAAATGTCGGATCACTCATTAAAAATAAAAGAAGTTTCAGCTAACGTTTGATGGATTTGTTAGAGAATCATTGTGGCCTTTGTGGCATAAAAATTGTCAAGTAATTATAAAGTTAAAGTTATACTACAATGTGACACTACCAAATTTCATGCATTATATCTTAATGTGAATCTTGATTGGCGACCACATATCACCTACTATGCCTAAATTCATTCCTATTTATCCTACGGAATTGTCTTCTGGGGAAATGCTACCAAGTAATTTTCTATGCAAAAGAGGGCTGTTAAATCAATGTTAAGGGTTTCAATAAGGACGCCAGGAATATCACTGTTCAGGAAACTTGATACTCACTATGCCATGTTGAAATATGCTGAATTGTTCCATGTTTGTCAGAAGTAATCGGCACCTGTTTATGCCAAATTCTGCTATTCAATGCCATGAGACGCGTGGTAGTTAAAATGTTCATCTGGCAAATCAGCCACTAAACAAAAAATAAAGGTCATCTTTCAGCCTCAATGATCTATAATAAGATTTCTATTTCAATTAAACGTTTAGCCAGCCAAAATTTTTTAAAATATAAATTAAAAGAACTGCTTATTTATAAATGCTACTACAGCATTGATGAGTTTTTAAGTGATAGATTTTTGTTGCCTATATTTTTTACTGCTTGTTTCTTCTTTGCATGTACTTTTTGTGTGACTAAGTTCTATGTTGTACTTGTATAACCGACAGGACATTAGAGATTATTATTTTGTATATTTGTTCTCTAAGCAGTATAATAATTGCATTTCACATTTTTACAATTCATCTAAACGTTCGCAGTAAAAGGACAATAAGAGCGTTATGAAAATATTTTCTATAAAAGTAGTATAGTTGTTAGATCAACCTGATCCAGTGGAGAAATGATGCACATTATATAGACATTATCTGTTCTCAAGTTGACACATCGAGAAGAGAAACAATATTTATTAAAAAGTGCCACTATAATATAATAGTTTTTATTTCATAGGTGGGAAATCCCTGCAGTAACCTTTATAATGATACAAAAAAGTATAAGTGTGTTTATGTCATTTAAACTCCACCACTGATCATGTGACAAAGGGAAGGCAAAATGTTGCACATTATGCCACAGTGCACCTGCTGGAGGGTTAAAACATTTAATGTAAAAAGTATCCATTGTTGAAGTCCATTTATCTTGAACTCCCCTCACTCACAAATTGTCTTAATGCAATGCTTATGAACGCATAAAAAATAACACCATCCACTCTTATCAATATTATACATTTATCTCTTTACTTTCATTTCAGATTTTCGAACAGCGGTCCAGGGGTGGTGTTGTTGGCGCTATTGATGGCTGCCATATTCCGACAAAGCAGCCAGTAAGGAATGCGGTGGATTTTTGCAACCGGAAAAATTTTCACTCTATCATCCTCCAAGGCATCTGTGACTATAAGATGCGGTTCATCGATATACGAGGGCTGTTTTTAAAGTAAGGGCCGTCGGCGCGTATAGTCCCGTAGTTCGTGCGGACGCCGCAACAAGCCGCCGCGCCAATTACCGGCATCCTTTGCGAACACATTGATACCAGTTGCAGCTCTGTAGATAACGTGTACGCATCGCTGTGCTGCTTTAAAATGTTTAAGATTATTGAATCGCCCGCCGCGTGTGAGATACGGTCAGTGATACGTTTTTTGACTGCAAGAAACCTTTCAGCTGCAGACATTCATCGTCAGTTAACAGAAGTTTATGGCTTGAATGCAATGAGTGAAGGTAAAGTGCGTAAATGGGTTAGAGAGTTTAAAAATGGCCGTAAAGACGTCCATGACGAAGAACGCTCTGGCCGGCCCTCTGTGATCACTGATGATTTGGTGGCTGCAGTCGAAACAAAGATTCGTGAGGACAGAAGATTCACAATATCCACTCTTTCTTTGGAATTTCCCCAAGTTTTAACATCGGTTGTGTACAAAATTGTCTGAAAATCTAAACTTGAAGAAATTGTGTTCTCGGTGGGTACCCAGACTCCTCACGGAGGACCACAAAGGAAAGAGATTTGCCACTTCATTGGACTTTTTGATTCGATACGAGGAAGAAGGGGATGACATGTTGAGTCAAATCGTTACTAGAGATGAAACATGGGTATCCCATATCACTCCCGAAAGCAAGCAACAATCGATGGAATGGCGACACACAACCTCACCCGTCAAGGTCAAAGCGAAACAGACGCTGTCAATGCGAAAGGTTATGGCAACTGCGTTCTGGGACCGGCGCGGTGTTTTGCTAGTGGACTTTAAGCCACGAGGAACGTCAATCAACTCGGATGCCTACTGCGTAACTCTAAAGAAGCTCCGAAGAGCAATTCAAAACAAAAGGCGTGGCATGCTGTCAAAAGGAGTTCTGCTCCTCCACGATAACGCTAGGCCTCACACCTCTCAAAAGACTCGGGACTTGATTGATTCTTTTGGCTGGGAAGTTTTGGACCATGCACCATACAGCCCCGACCTTGCTCCTAGCGATTTCCACCTTTTCCGCTACCTCAAACACCATCTTGGCGGGCAGCCCTTCAATGACGACGATGAAGTGAAAGCAGCCGTGAGCTCTTGGCTATCAGAACAGACGGCCGAATTCTTTGAAGAGGGATTTAAAAACTTAGTTGTACGGTATGACAAGTGTTTAAATAAACAAGGAAACTATGTAGAAAAATAGGTAAAACTGTGTAGAATCAGAAAATAAAAGTTTTTTTACAAAAATATTTGTATATTTTTTTAAAAATAAAAACGGCCCTTGCTTAAAAAACAACCCTCGTAGCAGTTGGTATGCCGGGGAAGATGCCCGACTTCAGGAACTCCCCCATATATCAGAGACTGGTGAGCGAAGAAAACCCCAATCTGCCAGAGGAATACCACATCATTGGGGATGCTGCGTATCCTCTGCTGCACTGCCTCATGACACCATTCCGGAACACAGGGCATTTGACAGATGCACCACTACGCTACAACACGCGCCTGAGCCAAATAAGAAGTGTAGTGGACAGGGCTTTTGCTCTCCTGAAGGGCAAATTCAGGAGGCTTAAGTACCTGGACAGCTCGGACATGCGTCTGGTGAATGCGACTGTGGCAGCATGCTGTGTGTTGCATAACTTCATATTAAACAATTAAGGGGTAAATAGATAGGAGTTGATTGGTATTGCTGATGAGGAAGAGGATGTTGTCCCTATCGAGCCTGAAGAGCTGCCTAGGCAAGGTAGGGGCAACAATAAGAGAAATTATATTGTTGACCTCCTTCGGTAATATACAGATTTAATGTATTGGAAATAAAAGAAAAATTTATTTAATCAACTTATTCAATTTATTGCATTTTTTCCAAAATTAGTTTTAACAGCCTATTTCTCTCGTGCTGTATTTTGCTGCTCTCTTCCACAGCCAACACCAGCCTGCTCAAATCCTCTGCCTTCTTCCTTTCCCGCTCCTGCTGCTCCCTCCTGTAGTACTCCAACCACCTCCACCTGTAGGACTTGGTGCTGCAGGATGGAAGTTCCGCACCATGCTGTCTGGTGGTATTATCACGAGTCGGGGTATTGGGTAAGTCAACTGGAATAGGAGAATCGAATGATGAAGAAGACAGTACATGCAAAGAGGAAGTGGAAGGAGAGGGTTGGTGGCTATTGTCTTTCAGTCTTTTTGTCGGGTTAGTAGGGGTAGAATCAGAAGAGGAGGATATGAAAGAGTTTAAAGTTGTGACAGTCTCGTCCGTCTGAAATATTTCCATTCTGCGTTTAGTCTTCCAAGAGCGATGTGAAGCTATGTATTCTCTTGTTGCATCTTTATTAAGTGCAGCTGTTCTTTTCTGACGATTTCAAACTTTGTTTTAAAGCGCAAGTTAAATTTAACGAAATAATTCAAAATTTTCTTTGTGACTGTGAAGTGATATGATGATATTTATTCATTAAGATCTCTTTCAACCCACATTTGGGAAGTGGGAGAGTTAGAGATCTGAGAAATAGTTTATCAGGGTTATATATTTATTTATAATTAACTATAATCTGTAATGAATACATAAGAGCAACTTATAATAGTAATTACATAAACCAGTATAGGTATATTAATTCCTTGTGATACCTTCACTTATCCCTTACAGATTTCAGATGGCAACATAAAGCTATCCTCCTCCTAGTGGAGTCATACAAGGAGTCACTGGCCCTCAATGCAAATCAAAAATAAATGGCTTAAAACGACGATTCCAGCGACATCACGACGATTCCAGCGACATCACGACGATTCCAGCGACATCACGACGATTCCAGCGACATCACGACAATTCCAGCGGCTTCGCCCATTTCCCCACCCACCGCGGAACAAGGGCCGTCCCACACCCACACACCCTCCATTTCCTCATCCATCTCTCCTGCTCCCTCCGATGCTTCATCCGAACTCCCCGACCATTTCATTCTCCCCCAGGCTTACGGCTCCCGGGTCCCCCACCTCCATCCCGCGTCTATTTCAGAGCACCGCGGCTCCCGCACCCACGACATCCAGCGCATTCAATCCCTTCATCACATTCCCTGAACCTATCCGTGTACCTAGCGTCCAAAAGGACACTTCGGTGTCCATTGCGGACCTCTCTCCTTCCATTGCCCAAAAATCCCTTTATACCGCCATCATTAATTCCTACCCATCCCTACGAATGTGTCTGGAAGTTTCTGTCTTCGTGTGGAGAAAAGGAGCGCGCTTCTCCGCATTCCCGCAAAGAGATGGCGCGCTTCTTCGTGGAGGCGGACGAGAAGCGGAAGCTGGACCAATACCTGGCCGTCACGACGCGCGTCTCCGTACGCAAGTCGAGCGCCCGGGGGTCCGAAGGTGCTCCAAAGTCCTCCCGTCTTTCTCGGTGGTGGTCCGCGGCGTGGACCTCACGACGGACATCGAGACCGGGATCTGCTTCGGAGGCGACGAGATCAGCAAGGCTTACCGCATCCGAGCCCGCCGTTCCGGGAAACTGACGACGCTGGTCCGCGTCATCACTCGGGACTCGGAGACTGCCAGACTTCTCCTCGCTGAAGGGGTGATTTCCCTCGGTAAGCGTTACCGAGTGGAGCCCTCTCACCACCCTCAACCCATGTCTCGCCGCTGCAGTAGGTGCCAGTCGTACGAGCACCTGGCTCGGGATTGCAGACAGGACGTTCGCTGCGCACGATGCGGCCGGGGTCACCGGGCCGGCATCTGCGCGGAGGAGGTCCTGAAGTGCGCCAACTGCGGCGGAGGACATCACGCCGTCGACCTTAACTGCTCCAAGCGACCTAGGAAGCCTTCACGGCGCCGGTTACTGCGGCCTCCCCTGTGGAGGTCGCGTGTGCCGACCTGGTGGAAGAGGCAATCAGAAAGGGAGACGTGCTGAGGCTTCTGAGTCTCGTGGTGGCTAACCTCCATCCGGAGGCGAGGGACCACGTCTCGGAAGTATTGGACATGGCGGCTCGCGATGTGCTGGGTCTGGCCCCTCTACTCCTTCCACCAGCGGACGACATCAGTGTGGCCGCAACGCGGGAGCTCCTAAGTTTTCTCCACCCTTCCCAGTCCTTTGCGCGGCGGCTAACTAATATCTGATTTTCCTTAAATTTTATTAAAATTGACACTTTGCTTAGCAACATAGTCAATTTATCATAAGAGCTATCACCGATTCCATTCTTAAAGCCATTCCATTCACATGCCTTCTGTTAATAGCCTCACGCATTTAATTCTCTCGGCCGACGCCTTAACATACATAGATTATTCCATTAATTAACAGATAATAAATATAATAAATCAACTAATAAATCATAATTGAGCGAATGTCCGCTTTAGGCACCGTTCCTATCATAGCCAAACTAATTCCTCTTTTCGCATTCATAAAAATAGCATTCGCCGAGGATCGTCGCTGGACCGGGACACGGAGAAAACAAAGGACGCCGCAACTACATCAATCGCCAACCAATATCAGCTGGAAACACCACGGAAGGAAGGACCTGCCTCGTCTTGTATCATCATCACCATCACCGTCCGTCATCTGCTTTCGATCTTCCAGTGCTGGACTTCGGACCTAAGAAGACAACTCAAACATTGTATAAAGTCATTATTATTTTGTAAGGCGGCTCGCGTGAGGTTTTGCCGGTTTCCCTCACGCCTCGGGTGAATGCCGAGCCATTAAGCCATCCCCGGAGGAAAAGAGTTCCAGCTATCTGCTTCGTTATCACTGCTAAATGCTTCTAATAATGTTAATCTAACAATCTGAACGCTACCCTGAAGAGGCGAATGCCTACACCAGGACGACCATGTATACTTCATGCAATCACTTATGTCACTATCTATCCGTTAAAACATGTGTCAAATAAACATCTATTTGAATTTGGTCCCAAGACAGTTCGTCCTTACCCTGCACAACGGCTCTGTCGGCCTCGAGCGCGACTAGGCTTCCCCGCTCCTCGGCGAACGCAAGACTGCCATCCGCCCTGCACCCTCCGCACCCGGCCTAGTCGGCGACAGAACGCAAGACTGCCACCAGCTTCCTTCCCCTCCAACCCGACGCCACCTTATTCCATGTAAGTGTCGGTAATGTTGTACAAATGAGCATGAGCAATAAAGCTCCCCTAAGACCAACCAGCCTGTCACTCATTATGTCCCGACGACACTATCTTCGATTGCATGAAGGAGAAAGGCAGAGGACTACATTCTGAGGACCGGAGAGGCAAGTGCCGTAATGAAACCTATTCTTTCATTTCTAACTTCCCTCATTAAGTCTTTGCTTTTGGATGAGGTGAAGCTCAACAAGGGCCTTGCTTGCGACAAACACACTATGAGGGTGGAAGGGTTCACAGATTTTCAAAGAGAAGGGACCATGCCGTAGTCATAATGTATCAACCTTTTAGAGGCAGATGGGTGAGTAAGGGATGTGCAAGTGGCACATTCCTGCACCACCTCATTTTGTAGTGCATTATTATGCTGGAGGCGGCCGAATACTATGTGGATTTGGTCACTTCTGATGCTGCACAATGGAATGGAAGCATGTGGCTGAAATTTGGTGTAGATGAAGCTGCCAGCAGCTGTGAACACCCTTGCAATCCATCAAGGAGGTTGTGGTTCTGCTCAGATTTCCCACACCTGAAGACTCGGAGAAATTTTATAGTTTCTCATGAAGGGACCTGGGTACTTAATCCTTTAGGTAACCTTTTCACGATGAAAACATTTTCAAAACCGTTCCTCATTTTGAGGTACATCTTTTTGCGGACTCCTGATGGTGTGATGAAGTTAAGGCATTGGGAGGCGGTAATTGAAATGGACCAACCAGGAAAATACCATTTGAAGGCATGCCATAAATTCACCATGGAGCATGTTCATCCTAAGCCGTACCAAAAAATTAATGTTGCAACGCATCTTCAATGAAAACCTTCTATTCATATTTTTCATTTTGTATAACTATATCCATTTTTTTCAATGTCATTATCTTACTTATTTTTTCCTCATTGGAATTTTAATTACTTTTGTATTGTAATTTTATATATTTTTTGAGTATTTAGAGCAACATTTCTATGCATATATATGCTACATTTCATGCATTGAAGAGGGGTAAGATGGAAGATGGGACTTTTTAGTCTCAATCTCGCCCCAATAAAGACGCTTATCTATCAAGGCACTGAGGAAGGACTCGGAGGAAAGGACGGTAATAGTATAAACTGCCAATTATTTTTCGTTCATCGTACGTTAGTCTTCCAGGAAAACCACATTTTGATGTTTTCAGAGAATCATGGAGTTCGTAGACTATGTGCGCAAACGGGTGGCTGAGGCAGCGGCTAATTCATATAACTTGTTATCACACAACACGTGTTGGATTAAAGGTTACATTGAATGCAACCTTGGAGTTACATAGATTCCTGGAAGGTGAACGTGGATTCCAGTATCTAATGACTGGTAGACTGAACGCAGGATGCTTTACAGACAGGTGTACTCCCTGGTAAATTATTTATGACACATATCTGATCTTAAAAACATTAACCTTTTTCATTTCACAATGTTACAGAGGTTCTTTGGCATGATGCGGGCAGCATGTGGATCAAACGACCATCCTGATGCAATTCAATTTGTGCAATTATTTAGGCTCTTAGGAACGTACTCCCTTGTCAATCCACCTAAGGGGAGTAATGTGCCTGGACCTGACTTACTGGGAACTATAGTGAAGTACACTGATAATATTCACCCGGTGACAATAGGAAGGAACAGTGTCAGGCAATCCTGCATAACATCGTAGAGAATGGTGTGGCTGATGGTGAAAACATGCCATTCACTTACGATGCCACTGAGCACAATTACGCTCGTACAGTGACCCCAGACTTTGTGACCACTTACTTTGAATGATTCAGAAGCCCTGAAGACGATGACCGAGTCGGGAATCGAAACGTCGGCGGACATAGATGCAATAACCCGGTGGAGGACCCGAGATGCCTTCACGCATCAGAGTGAAGGGTACCTGACGTATGCATCGGAAGATCTGTTTGAGTTGATAAAGGAACTCACGTGCGCAACAAGTAGACATCTGAACGTAGATGGGCTGAATGTTGACACAGTGTTTGATGTAGCAAAAGAAATGAGAGTCCTTGGGTCGTATTACATTGGCTGGTTGTGAAAGTCACAATAATCATTTGACCCAAGCAATTGTAAATTTCTTCACTGCCACCAGAATGTTTTTTGCATGCAAGGTAGCCAATGACAAAGATAATGCATCACAGGAAGTGACCGTGCATGCATTTTTCAGAGGGCTAGTTCAATTTGAATTATTGTAGTTTTGCAGATATTGGGATATTTCTAATGCATCGTGCTATTTAACTTGTCGGGACTGACCATGTCAGGACCATATCGTGCCATGTCAGAAACGGTGGAGTGATGTGAAGCAGAAGGCAGCACTGCGGAGTCGCCATGCTGCGGGGACAGGTGGTGGGCCCTGACCTAACTGAAGGAAAAACTTCTCTCTCCCTCCTTGGGGGGGAGAAAACTTGTTCCCTCCGGTATGGGTATATGGTTGGGCCGTCGAAATTTTTCAAAATGAAAATTATCCATAATTACTTTACTGTCATTACTATATTTTCGTATATTTCTTCATTGTGTAATTTATACTTTGACTTATTACTTTTTGCGATGTTTTTACGTCTACGAATGTTACCCCTGGAAGGTTCAGCAATATCTAGAAACGATTCCCCATGGTTAATCGTCAAGCATCGAGCTTTCGGGCAGGACTCCTCTCCTATTCAAATATGTCGTTATCTGGGGATCGCTAATTGTCGTAGTGGCACACTTGGACCAGCCTTTTCCCGAGAATAAAGGAAAAAGAGGACTCTGAATTTAAGCTAATTGTCGCGGATGTATGCGTGGGTAAATCTATCCACCAAAACAAAACTATTTCAAACAATTACAACACTGTGAGCAATCGTATTCATTCGTTTCCTACGATAAAAACAGAGATAGGGAATCAAACAAGGCTCAAGTCAAACGCTCTTTGAACTGGGCACTATAAATGAGAGCGCCTATACAATTTCGCCGGCGGTGGAGTAATCGGCGCGGACCGCACACTTGCCAGGATCAGATTCTAATTTATTTTCCAAAATCTGTATTCTAAATATCTGTAGGCATGTCCCGAGACAACGTTACCATACCAAAATTCCTGTCAGGAAACGGAGGATGTAAAATAATACCAATATTACATCAGATCGCTTATCTCTGGGTAGTAATGCAATAACCTCAGTCATAGTGAGGCCACAGTTTGAAAAAAGATACAAAAAATGAGAAAAAAATAAAGCGTAGCCACCTCCTGGTTGAAAACAACAAAGTAAGCAAGCCCTGCTGAGGAATGCTACTGACGAGGCTGAATGAATACGACTTGCACCCACGCCGGCAATGAGTTCGGTGGCGCGAGCGGCGGCAACCACGCACTTCCCTTTTCCCTAGAATTGACGAAAAAGGGCGACGGAAATACTTTCGACAGGCAAGGATGGTGAGCCCCAAAGACTTCGCATTTCCTTAATTGCCGCGGTCGCATGCGCGGGTAAGCTCCTTTAGCCGCGAGAATCGAAGGAAAAGAGCGACTGAAATACTTTAGTCGGGAAAGGATGCCGAGTTCCAAAGACTTCGCACGTTGGGTGCGAAGTTGGTTCAGACTTCGCACCTCGCATATTTTCGCGGACAAGCCCCTTCAGCCAAGGATTGAAGAAAAGGGGCAGCGGAAATATTTTCGTCGGGCAAGGATGGAGAGCCCCAAAGACCCCACCCTCGGGTCGGACTTCGCACCTAGGTGCTAAGTGTCTCTCTTGTCGCGGTGTCTTTGTCGCTCGCTGTGCATGCACTCAGTTTGTTCTTTTCTCGCCCGTTATTCTGCGTGCAAATGTGCAGAAGGTAAGATGATGGGCAGAGGACAATGTTCGTGTGAAGTCTGTCCATTTCCACCGGGACACGTCCGCCTACGTTTCCCAGAGACAATCAAAGTGCACGCAGCGTTCTACCTGTCCCGACAAGTCTCAAATTTTCAAAGTATTTGGCTCTTGCAGTAGCTCTTTTTCTGGGCATTTTTGCCAAGTGGTGACGGATACAACGGCGATTGATTTAGGCGACGAATCAGATTTCACCAGCCCTGAATCAGAGGAGTTGGACATTGAACACACTTGTTTCTGACACGAGCCTTTCTGTGGAAACGAGCTCAGACTCGGAAGATGCAGCAGCACCATTGGAAGGAGGGGCGTGGTGTGAAATGTCAACACGGAACCCTCCTCCACCACCAAGGTTTCCCCTTCGAAGGGAATTCTTCATTGAATTTCGATTTGGACCCCGAGTGTGGTGCTTTGAACTATTTCGAACTATTTTTTGGAAGACGAACTCATTCAGTTCATCGCAAGTGAAACGAATCGTTACGCAAGTGACTTGGAATTGGAAAATGAAGCGGGTCCGAGTACTTGGTGGGGGAAATCAGTGGCAGGTCACGACTGCAGAAATTCGAATGTTTTTGGCTCTGGTAATCTTGCAAAGCATTGTAGGAAAACCGGATACGGAATACTACTGGTCAACGCGGCACATACCTCCTCCCCCATTTTTAGGCCAACCAATTTCCTACCGGAGATTTGTCAAAATAAGGCAGTACCTGCATTTTGTAAATAATGCCGACTACGATCCCCGAACCAAAACTGAACAAAATTTGGGAGGTTCACCAGAAGTTGGAGGAAAAGTTCAAGGCGCTCTACACCACAGAGAGAGATATTACGATAGATTAGAGCCATTGAATTGAGATGTACTCTTTGAATTATGATGTGTTTTATGCATTCCATGTAATGTCTGTGGAACAAATAAAATGTATATATCAAAGTTAGCGACCAACACAGTTGGTGCACGTTCTAACCAACGCGGAAAATGTTGTCTGCTGATTGCACCTTCTGCTCTACATGCGAATGCCAAGGTAGGTCCCACCGTCACTGAAGCTCCATCGTTTGGTTTTTAATGGTTACTCGCGGAGAAATCCCGATGGCCTCTACGTGCTTTCATTTGCAATTCTTTACTGATCTGATTTTATTTACTATTTTTAATGTCATGGATGTCTTTCTCTTTCAAAGTATACTTAAGGCACATGTGCTTTTTTCCTTTACTGCCAACCTTATGCCTTCAATACTACTTCTTGGTGTAAAGGACTTGTTTCAATTACTTCAACACCGTTCCCCTATTGCATGTTCTGACCACCTTCCGAATGACTCCCATCATTCAGAATATGCTTTCAAAATATGTGTATATTGTTAGGCCAATTCCTGCTCGTACTCGATTTCTTTCCATCTTACACTCTCATACTCAAGTGCAGGATGTTTCAGTACCTACAGATTACCTAACACATTAAAGTTGGTTTGTTGGAGTTGGGACAATCGCACAACGTTGTCAAATGATTGCAGATTTTATAGCTACAACCAGCTTCATGACTTTTCTCACTATGGAGTATCAAGTGTTTTGGAAAATACTGCTACTCGATCGATTCATTTAATAATTCTTCTTGCGCAGCTTGTTCTCATTAAAAGTTACCCACACAAGAAGGAAGCCAATGAATGCAATTTCAACTACACAATCCGTAGTAAAGTCACTTATTTCTTTATACTAAGTTAGTACTGATTTAAAGCAGCCTAATAATAAATTAAATTGTGACTGCGACCAGAAAGTTCCCTGGAACTTTTTTATGGATAATGACTTAATGTGCGTATTTTCTAATATGAAAGTTTTTGAAATTTTATTTCTAATTTTTATCAGGTATGCAAGCAAAAAAAGCAAATGATGAAAGTGGTAAAATATCTGCATGACACCAAAATGTTGCTTGATCTTCACCGATGATCAGGAAGACAGTTTAGTAAACAAAGGAGCTGCAATATGGCATCTGAGCTTCGGGCATACAAGACTGTAATCAAGACAGCACCTACATAAATGCCCCCGGAAGTGAAAACCTCGATTTGAACCCACAACCGTATGTTTCTCATACATTACTCTCCGCCATTGAGGCTGGTAAACCTACCTACCTGCTTAACGGATAACAATTTGGCTTTATCTATATTCTGCCAATGAATGACCATCTTAACGCAGGATAATTTCATGGCTGCCCTCTGGCAGCAAAGTCCGCAACGCTCAGCATGATCAGAATTTATTCATTATTATGCATCGCATAATTATAGCCTACAATGCACCATGATTACTACTGTTCAAATTTGACACAATAAGATGTGAACCACCTTGGATGTTCAGGCACAATTTTCATGCTAGGAGCATATGCCATTAACTATATTATATCTCATTAAGCCATACAAACTTTCTTAATCAAAAGGCATAGTAATTATCATGACAAAAACAATTTCAGGAAATCTATAGATTGATGATATGAAATTAAGGTTTGTAACAAATTTATTTGATTACTTCAAAAAACTTTGATTGAATTTAAAAAGTTAACTCTAACTGATAATAAACTTTTACTTCTTGTGGAACTATGCAAAATTGGACTGATCTCCTGAAGTGAATGATATTTCAGGAGTTTGTCGAAGGGGATTTCTCCCCTACCCAATTAGTCGCCTCTTACGACAAGCAGGGATGCTGCGGGAGTATTCTCAATCCCCCTACCCGCAGGGGTACACAATGTTAAGTTAAATTACCTCCAATAGCTTTTCATGGTCAAGATTCGATTTAATTGTAGTTCCATGGAACCCTTATGTCACCAAGATTTCTGAGTAAACACGGTGAAAAATAGTTTTCCTCATTATTCCCGTATCAGACTACCAGAATAAAATACACCCCACAACAATGGTCATAATTCAAGAGTCATGTTTAAATCAGGAGTTCGAATTCATTTACAGATACCACTTCAAACTCATTAACAAGGCACCTAAATTGTAATGACAAATTAGACCAAGTTTATAGCACTACCTACGAATAATCATACCTTTCAAGGGTATGCATTTGTGCTGCATAAGTATTTATTGCATACCTAATTTGTACATACTAAAGATTGGGCAGAAAGTTAGCAACAATTTCAATCATTAACAATTTACGCCTTCAGGAAGAGTACATATCACATTAATGACCTAACAAATTCCAATATCTCAACAATTTCATTAAGGTCTAAATTGACAAAAATATCAGTAGTGCACTAATAGTCACCATAATACCTTCTCATTGCCATAAATGAAAGCACTAAAAAATACAGTATCTTACGTGAAAGAGAAGTGTCTAGTTAACAGGCGTGATAGGCTCGCTTACGCAAAACCTCTCATTTCAACCAATGAGTAATAATGCAACAAAGAGTTGAACCTAGGTTCTTTTTGACACACACACACAGACTTCACAGGAGCCAGCAAAGGGCTTCTCTTTCTCCAAAAACAGATATAAAAGCATGATTAGAATGTTTATTAGTTTTTGATAAAATCACATAAATCACATCTTTAATAGAAAATAGCCTCCACGATTGCCTAAAACAAGTCAGGATGAGACTGTAAAAGAGGTAGAGGAGTAACAACCTCGTACAAAAACTAGGGTTCTGGCCCAAATGATGAAACCCTTTGAGGTACCCTTCCTAGGGTACTGGTGAAAAATGGACAGTAAAATGAAAAGTGGTGGATATCCGAACAGGATGGCAGATGAACCAAAGAAAAGGAAGATTGATCTCTGCAGCAACAGAAATCGATCAATCCAGGGGATACACAATCCAAAACAAACTGGCATTTTCGGGACATCCCCCCCTCTATCCCCTTGCTGGACATTATCCCTCGGTGGACTAATTACCCTCTGGACTTGGCAAAATGAAGACAGCAAGAAATGCCTACAATTCCAATTTGCATTGTTTCTGGTCTGCACCAATCCTCCCTCACCACATCCACTATTGATTATACAGCAGCCCCCTGAATGCAGAAGAAGACCAGAAATTAAGGAAGCACACAGGCTGATGGCCTGCAGACGGAGACAGAAAAAGAGTTCCTGATGCTCCAATTAAAAACTTCCATCTTGTCCGCTATACCCATACCAATTTTCCCTCCACCTAATTCCATATTCACCCCCACACCACCCTGCCCCGGCCAAATAAACCCCCTCCTGATGTCGAACCATCCTCCCCTCTCACGCTGGTCTGTTTGAGTCGAGTCGACAAGCAGTACACGTCAGGAAAAATCAGCTTAAGTCAGATTCTAAGACAGTCTATTTCTAGACTGGCCAATCACCGCCATTGCACCAAACTATAAGAGATATCAGAGGGGAAAAACATTTAATCAGTTGTTGGTTTGTAAACAGTCTGTCAATTGCTGAAACACATTCACTGGTATAGTTGGTTCCCATAATATTGTTTCTCATTCTATTTTTCCCCTTCCTGATCACCCGAGCTAGGAGAGAGTTTTGTCCTGTAGGACCGTAACCAACAAATAAATTCATTATTTCATTCAGGTCACGCTGCAATGTGGTCCTCTCAAGTCCAGGGCTGGGAGATCGGGTCTTCACCTCAATGCCAGGGAAACACAAAATGCTCTGAAATACAAGAATAGGGACTCATTTCAGATATTAAATGTAAAGGAATTCAGGAAAGGAAACAAATAATGGAACATTTAACATCCAGCCTTTTAACACAAATAATTGAATAAATTACCAAAAATCTTGAAAACATTAACATGGATGTGGTTGCTAACGTAAATCTATACAGTGAGGTCACAATAGACAAGCGAGGACAGAGGTGTCTTTTCTGATAAAAAAAATTAAAGGATAAAATAAAGAACTAGCTAAGTATTAATAAAAAAGTATTTGTAGTAAACCTAAATCATCTTGGACACACAAATTATAATAATGGGAGTATATGTACCAAAAGAAGAAATTTATTTGAAAGAAACAAAAATTATTTCGAAACATTGCATGTGTGCAACTAACAGATGGGGAAAATATCTGGAGATGATTGTATTTGAAGACATGAATGTGAGAACATGCAGACAATGACAAACTGTAGTAGGAAGATATGGAGAGAATCACAGCAGTAAATGTCAGACTCATCAATATCTGCGAAGTGCTCACACCAAAATTATGATCGCTTGGTTTGAACAAAAACTATAATATAAATACTCATGTTGAGAAGATAATCAACAATGTTACTCCATAAAGGACTCCTCTATCACAAAACAAGAATCCAGACTGTAGACACAAGATGTTCAGGTACACTGAGGAGACTTGGGTAGAGACCATAATCTCAAAAGAGTCAAAATGTTGTGTACACAGATTTACAGAAGTATTTAATCTTGCAATGACACAGAGAAAAGAGTTACATCATGGCTTACAAAACAATGTAATATGGAAAGTTTGAATAAAGAATGTGTGGGAATGCTTTACCTACAGATTTACATAACATAGTAAATACGGTGCAATAAATAAGTACAACAACAAGGTACACGATCACACTCTGAAAGCTGCTAACAAAGCCCTGGAGGGGGAGGGGGTGTTTGAAACCATTGGGTTTACCTCGAATACGCAGCCAAGGAGTCAGGTGGTACGAATGGTTTGCAAATTTAGTGTGTCAGAATCAATCATTACAATATAATTGTTTCATGTGAGTTTTTCTCAAGTCTCTCGACTACAGATCCCCAAAATGAGACAAACACAAGTGTAAGCAATGAGTGAAATTGCAACCAGTGATTCAAGCATACAAAATTTGTTAACCATTCGTGTTTATACCACATGACTCCTTGGTTACCTACTCGAGATGATCCCATTTTCAGACAACTTGCCTGGGAGCTTAAATTAAATGCAAAAAGAATTACAAGTGTTGGTGAGCTTAAGAGCAAGAAAAGTTGAAATAAACCAAACCAGACTTCTACAAAAAATTGATAAACACACAAACAATGGATAGGATACCATACAAGAGCGCCCAGGCAAAATTTAGAAGACATAGGAGTTACAACTCGCGGCTGAGCTTAAAGCCACCAAGTGCATCCACCAGGTTGCGGATGGTGGGTCGACCTCCAGATATAGAGGTTAGCTGCGAGACAAGCGAGTTTACTCATCGAATAAGCAGTCGTGGACAAAAAGTGACGGCATTCCGAGGGGGTATTGGTCTATCCCTGGGTAAGGTAGGCCTCTAAATAATACAGAACCTGTGAAGATGCCGTGACTTGGCGACGGGAGGCCGGCAATAATTACGCTTTTCATCGCCCGCAGGAGAGGGCAGCAGCTTTTCTTCACATGAGTGAAGGTGGAGACCACAGTGGTCGGTACAGCGACACCCATTTCACTACAGGCGTGGTAACATTTACTTTAACGGCTGTAGTACTGCGATGTGGAAGGCAAGGGGAAACCACCACATTACTATCCCGAGGAGTCGCAGCTACTCCACTCTTTCCTTTATTAGCAAGATGTGATGGCACCCTCTCGAGTAAAAAATTCCGGAGGTAAAATAGTCCCCCATTCGGATCTCCGGGTGGGGACTACCCGAGAGAGTACATCAGTCAAGTGTGATAGTCATTTTAGGGTAGGAACGTGGAACGTGCGATCACTTCGGACCTGCGGAAGATTGGAGAACCTGAAGGTGGAAATGAGAATGGACCTCAATGTATTGGGAATCAGTGAAATGAGATAGCCTGAAGGAGGCTTTTGGAGTGGAAGTTATAGAATTATTCACACCGGATGACTGAATGGTAACACTGGAGTAGGCATAATGCTCAGGAAGAGTGCAGGACTGCGTGTGAAGAGCTTCCTGCAATACAGTGAAAGGATTATAATGGTGAAATTGAAACTAAGCCTACAGATACCATTGTGGTGCCAACTTTACGTGCCTAGATCGGACTATGAAGATGAAGAAGTGGAAGACGTCTACGAAGATATCACTGAAGTAATAAAACAGGTAAGAGGAGAAGAAAACCCAATTATTTTAGGAGACTGGAATGCTGTCATCGGAGAAGGTCAAGATGGAAGAATAACTGGAAAATATGGATTGGGAAACCGAAATGAAAGAGGATAAAGACTGCTGGAGTTCTGCACACAACATAAGTTAGTGGTCACTAACACATTGTTTAAAAATCACAACCGAAGAAAATACACGTGGAAGATGCCAGGAGACAGAGGAAGATTTCAAATAGACTACATATTAGCGAAGCAGAGGTTCAGGAATCAGGTGAAGGATGGCAAAAGCTACCGGGGGCAGACATCGACAGTGACCATAATTTAGTGATGATGAAATGCCATCTAAAATTCAAGAGATTGAAGAAAACAGTAAAGAACATTTGGCAAGTAGAAAAAGGAGACTCGACATCAGCTGGAATTTCAGAAAGCAGTAGAAAACATTAAATGTGGACTACCGGAAGCCGCAGAAGAAGTTCTTGGAAGAAGAATAGTTGTTAAGAAGAAGCCATAGATCACGGAAGAAGTCTTAGAATCGATTGAAGAAAGAAGAAAGTACATGATGCGAAAACTGAAGAAGGGCAGCTTTGCTACAAAAGAATAAGGAACGAAGTAAGTCACAAAGCCAGGAAAGCTAGAGAAATGTGGAGAACAATCTATGCAAAGATGTACAAAACAACCTTTCCCTTGGAAAGGTAGGAGCTGCCTATAGGATAGTGAGGAACCACTTCAAGGAACAAGATGCAATGCCATTAAGAGACAAGAATGGAGAACTTTTGATTGAAAATGAAGACAAAGTGAAGATATGGAAAGAATATCTGGAAGAGTTATACAACGGGAAAAATCTCAGCACGAAAGGTATAGAAGAGGAAAGCAAAGTGGATGAGGATGATATGGGAGCATCAATATTGAGATTGGAATTTGACACAGCAGTAAGGGACCTTCGGATGAATAAGGCTCCTGGGATTGATGATATCCCCACAGAACTGCTAAGGAACGCAGGAGAGAACGTTGGCCCATCTCTACAAGGTCATCTGCGACATGTACTCAACAGGAGAAATACCCAGGGACTTCGAGAAAAACATCATCATTCCTATTCCCAAAAAGAAGAGAGCAGAGAAATGCGAAAATTTTAGGACTATAAGCCTGACGACACATGCATCGAAGATATTCACAAGGATCATTTACAGAAGAATAGAACCAAAAGCAGAGGAGTTCCTGGATGAAGATCAATTCGGATTCAGGAAAAGTAAGGGTACAAGAGAAGCAATATTGGCCCTTAGGCTGCTTATAGAGAAGAGAATGGAGAAGAACAAGCCAACCTTCATTGCATTTGTGGATTTAGAGAAGTCTTTCGACAACGTGGATTGGAATTCAATGCTTGATATTCTGAAAGGAATTGGAGTGTCGTACAATGACTGAAGAATTATCCACAGTTTGTATAAAAACCAAGTAGCGGTGATAAAATCTGGACCCAGCTGTTAAGAAGCAAGAATAAGGAAAGGAGTGAGACAAGGCTGTGCACTGTCTCCCGTAATTTTTAATGTTTACATCGAGGGAGCCATCAATGAATTCAAGGAGAAGTGTTCTGGAGTGAACATCCATGGAGAAACAATCAGTATACTACAATTAACTGATGACATAGCTCTCATAGCAGAGACTGAGAAGGACCTAAATAAGATGCTAACAACCATGGAGAGGACAGAGGCCAGTTATCATCTGAAGATCAATAAGAAGAAAACTAAGATATTGGTGTGCAGCAAGAGAGAGGAGGCCAAAACCAATGTTATGCTAGGAAAACCAACAGTGGACGAAGCAATAAAGAAATAGTGAGTAGAATAGCCCAGGCAAAGAGGGCATTCTATCAAAAGGAGAATCTACTCACAGCTGGAAATACAAGCTTGAAAGTAAGGAAGCAATTTATCAGAAACGTATATCTGGAGCATGTTTCTTTATGGCAGTGAGACATGGACGATGACAGCAGCGGAGAAGAAAAGGGTGGAAGCATTCGAAATATGGTGCCATCGAAGAATGATGAAGATAAAATGGATCGACCGAGTGACAAATGAAGAAGTCCTAAGAAGAGTGGGAGAAAATAGAAGTCTGCTGAAAACTATAAAAAGAAGACGGGACAACTTAATCGGCCACATCTTAAGATATGATGGCCTGATAACGACAATCGTCAAAGGAAAAGTGAACGGGAAGAATGGTAAAGGCAGGTCTCGTATGAGTTACAAAAAACAGGTCGTAAAGGACATGAAAGAGAGGAACTACGGAAATATAAAGAGGTCGGCCGAGAAGAATCGAGTGGAGGGCTGCATCAAACAAATCCTAAGATTTGACCCTTGATGATGATGATGAGTTACAATTGAGAAGTGGGGCAAAACAGGCAAAAAACAACTAGGCAGCTAATTAGGAGGAAAACAGTTGTAGCAGGCACAGAAATTATAAAAGACCCTATGAATTCAGAAAAAGAGATCAACAGTTTCTGAACATGACAAAAACAGACAGTTTGAGTCTCTATTATCAGGACATGTTCCAGGAAAAGAGACCAAATTTCATTGTATCCATGAAAAGTTCAAAGGAAAATCATGGGGAAAAACAGAAATTACAATTGAGGGTGTGCTTAAGTCAAATGTGCATGAGCTGTTAATTCCCAAGGACCAAAGATATTAACAACGAATTAGTGAAAGCCCCACCAGAAAAAACCACTTTCTATGCAAACGACGTTAAAACAAATAAAAAAGAAGACATAAGTTGCAATTTACCATAGATTAAAAAACTTTATTCAGACCCAGGTTCCGTTGACACTGCAACATCATCACGTGATAAATGACATCAATGGTGTGCTTATATTTGTCACCTGATGATGTTGCAGTGTCAACAGAACCCGGGTCGGAATAAAGTTTTTTAATCTGTGATAAATTGCAAATTTTGTCTCTCTTTTCGAGATGTTCGAATACCACTCAATATCACTGGAATCCACTGAGGGTTCGAGAATAATAACCCCACCCCCTCCCACCCTTCACCCCACCTACACAAACCCATGTATATATCGGCGAGATTCGCTGAGACACCATTACCCTGTAGAGGCCTCCAGCAGCGGAGGGGAAACGCTGGTAGACAACAATGCATTCTCGGATAAATCCCCAAAAAACCACATCACTCAGAAGACATGGGCCAAGAAAGTTTTAACCAATTGACGAAATGCCTCTATGGGGAGGATTTTCAACGTGGATCAGAGAAATTCGATCTTTCCTTGCTGAATCAACTAGCCTTCCTTTTGTGATGCAGAGACAACAATACCATCGCTAAATTTCTCATTCTCCACCACCATTTTAAGTCTCGTCACACTGCTACTATTCTGAAGAGGGCCAGCCAAGACCTTCTCCAAGCCGCCACACAGGAAACACGAAACGAACGATTCTATTGGGAGGAAACTCTTGAATCTACATCTCCACTTGGCCAGCAACAAAGCAGCCTGAACATTTTGACAAGTTGGGACGGATGACTTGGCCTCACTGCGATGCACATGGAGTCAAACTAAAAACAAAACAAGACAAATACCAACGTCTGCAAGGAACCAAGCTGCAACCCGTAACGTCACAGACAAGCAACAATCTAGTCAACCTCTCCAGAGTTGCTCTTGATGCAGCGACTACGAATGCCCTGTGTGTGTCGCACTTCTTTCTTTTCAAGAAAAACACAGCAGAAGTACATGACGAAGTTGACGGGGAGTATTACAAGAGCTGGTCCAACATACCCAGAGGATCCATAATTGTTTTGGATATGGCATCCTACCATTCAAGAAAGTTAGAACCCTTGCTACAACAAGCTGGAGGAAAAATTAAATTAAAGAGTGGCTGATGAGTAAAAATATAAGCATTGACGAAGGCTGCTTAAAAAGAGAAGTGATATATATACTGTCAACTAAATGTGGAATGCCCTACAGACCACATATTCGCGGGTAAATCCCCAAAAAACCACATCACTCAGAGGAATCTACTGAATCAAAACAAATATTTAAGCAGAGAAACCCCTAAATATGACTGAAAGCATCATGGATAGATTCAACTCTCAAGAAAAGACCAATAACCACTAAAAGAAGCAAAGAAGAATAGCGATCAGTACCACACAGAGTAGAATTAATACTAGAATTTTAACACTATTTTTACTAGAATTAAGAGTGACTTCACGAAAGTGAGTGCAGAATGCAACACCTGTAATGAGAAAGCTGATACAATGGATTACAGAATACAATCAGGATGTTTTTGTTTGTTTTGGGGATTACATTACAGCATTTGACAGAGGATTTGGGAGAAGTCATGAGATATCTCACTAAAAATAAACATGAGGGATAGACATCTAGTTGGAAACCCAAATATGGCTAAGGCGGCTCACGTTATGGTAGCAACTGGAGGTTCAGCAAGGGTAATGCAAGACTGAGGAGTAGGAAATTGACCTCAGCAATATTATTTGACTTCTATGCTAATGAAATCATAGTGGTTTAGCTGAGCTTGAAGTGGGCAAGATACAATACCATGAAGGGCAGGAATGTTGAAAATTTGATTGAAAATGATGATTAAAGTGAAGAGGTGGAAGGAATATTTGGCACAATTATTGTATGACAAAAAAATTTTAAGAAAAGTACATAAAGAGGAAAATGAAGTTGAAAAGGGTGACATAGGTGACTGAATCTTAAGATTGGAATTCAATGCAGTAATAAGAGACATGAGGATAAGTAAGATAACTGAAATTGAAGATATTCCTGCAATGCTAATTAAAGTTCAGAAGATAAGACATACAAAAGAAGTCGTGCAATCAGCAATGGACAAAGCAAGAATGGAAGTTTGTACAATAGCCCAGACAAAGAGTACATTCCACCAAAAGAAGAATCTACTAACAGCTGGAAATACAAGTTTCGAAGAAAGGAAACTCTTCATTGGAGTTTATATCTGGAGCATGCTTAAGGCAATGAGGCATAACAGTAGCAGAGGAATTGGAAAATAATATGGAAGTATCAGAAATGAGATAAAACTCAGTGACTGGGTACTTATTTTCCATCAGAAATGAGGTGTTTCAGAAGAATGAAGATGATAAAATGGAAAAAAATGATTGACAAGCGAAGAAGTCCCAAGAAGAGAGGGAGAAAAGAGAAGTGTGCTGAAAATTTTTAAATAAAGACAAGATTCTAATCGATGGTCGGCAAGTTGACTTGGTGGAATTTAGACATAGCGAAAAAGAAAGTACTTAGTTAATTCCAGTTTCATTCTCAGTTAATTCGACCGGTTTCAACCTTTGCAGGTCAACATCAGGAGACTCCTGATGATGACCTGCAAAGGTTGAAACCGGTCGAGTCATTCAAAATAAATCGTGGAATTAACTAAGTACTTTCTTTTTCGCTAAAGACAGGATTCGCTCTTTGGCGACATACAAAAACACGGTGGTCAGATGATGACTATTGTCAACGAAAAGCGAAAGGGAAGAATGGAAAAGGAAGGCCAAGCATGAAATACATGGAGCAAGTAGTGAAGGACATGTGAAAGAGAAGAACTATGTAAATGTGAAGACGTTAGCGGATATGAGGATCAAGTGGAGAACTGCAATACACTTATCTTAGGATTGCTGAGTTATTATGATGCCTACAAATACAATTGTTGAACATGTTTACATGCCTACCATGGACTACAAAGATGAAGAAATGGAAAATATCTATGATGATAGGGTTAAGTGATAAAATAGGTAAGAGAAGAAAACTTAATAATATTAGGAGGTAGGAATGCTATCGCCAGCAAAAGGAAAGATGGAACATGAAATATAAATATATAAATATACAGATTAGGAAATAGAAATGAAAAAGGCTACAGGAATGCAACATAGAGCACAATTCAGTGAAGGCAAACAATTGTTGACAATGTGTTCATGAAGAATGAATGGCAAGTAGAAAATCTGAAGTTAACCCAACTGTCACTGGCCTTACAGAGGGCATTGAAAACAAACACAACTACGAACTCAGTGGAAGACAGATGATAAAACATAAAAAATGGACTAAGGGAATCCGCAAACAAGGCTCTTGGGAGAAGGAAAGTTGTCAAGAAGCAGCCCTGGTTCACAAAAGAACAGTGATAACTAACTGCAGGCAAGGAAACAAAATACACAAGGGAATTCCTACTCAAAGAATAAGGTAGAAAATACATCATGCATAGAAAGGTAAGCTAGAGAAAAGTGGAAGTATTAATGCAAAGGCATACAAAACAAACTCACACATTTAAAGGTGGAAGCTGCCAATAGGATAGTGAGTAACCACTAGAATGACGTAAGCACAAGATGCATTACCATAAGGGTCAAATATTGAGAACTTTCAAATGAACATGAAGATAACATGAAGAGATAAAATGAATATGTGAAGCAATTGGGTCGTCCACCATATTTTTTTTATTGCCGAATCTGATAGAGTTTGTAAAATAAAAAGAACCATATTTTTCCATTTTTTGATTCGTCAATTATTTCTTGAGTTATAAGCGGTGAAAAACTGATGTTTTTAACCCTTTCGGAAAAGTAAGCGTGGTGCAACCTCTGATGTATATCGACTTCGTCCAATCACAACTGAGCCCGCGAAGCCTTTGCCTTTACTTTGCCTTATCGCAATTGGGGGGAACACAGCTGACTCTGCCAATGGGAGTGATTGCGACATGATCTATGCGAGCAGACCTTCCGAGAACCCACCTCCACTCCCTTCCCTTCCCCTAAAAGCAGTCAAGGATGGGAGGAAAATGGTGTCAATGTTGTCACAGCAGTTTTTTCGGTGAGCATCACCTTTTGCTTATTTTAATTTTTGATTTGTGAGTGAATGGTTGTGGTTAGATGATTTGATGATTAATTTTTTCACTAAAATTCTTTTTTCGTGTCCTAACGATTTCGTGTACAAAATTGTGATTTCGGTTCTGAGTAAACCACTATACAACGGAAGTAACCTTAGTTTGAGTTCTTATCGGGGGATCGAAAAGGAAACAAAAGAGGCCAAGGACAGAGCCAACACTAGGAAACAAAAGCTCCAGGACATAAAAATTATTGCCATCTATGATGCTGAGGGACTGGCAATGGACAAAGCAAGATGGAAATAGTCAGAGTAGCACAAGCAAAGAGGGCATTCTACCAAAATAATAATCTACGCACAGCTGGAAATACATGTGAGGGATTAGTTGGTTATTTGGGGGAGGCAACCAAGATCAGAGGTCATTGACATCATTAGGGATAAATGGCAATAGGGTGATGGGAGCAACGTTTCCGGGAGAGGAGGAAGTGTGGAGGGAAACCTGGCATCAGCATTAACATTAGGCTCCAAGGAAACAACGTCTAACATCCCACCCAACAGACACATTCCGAACCTGAAATGCCCTTCACCAGGCACCCAAGTGCACCTGTTTGCCACTGAAAAATCCACTGCTGCCAGGAATTGAACCGGGCCCTCAGGATGGGAAGCCAGTACTCTATTGGGCACAACAACAAACCTGATCCCTCTGGGAATACAAGCTAGGCATAGCAATTGCATCTCAATGATTGTCACTATTATGAGGCATGGACAATAACAGTCACTAAAAGACAAGACTGGAGTCACTCAAAATGTGGAGTTACAAAAGAATAATGAATCAAACGAATGAATGAATATATCGAATGACATTCTGATGTCCTAAGATGAGTGGAAGAAAAGAAAGTCTGATGAAAATTCTAAGAAGACCGGACCTATGAATTCGGCAATGGCTTGTAACATGATGGTCCATGATGGAAGGCAATTTTTGATTAACTAGTAAATGGGAAGAATGGAAAGGAAGGACTTTAATTTGAAGCAAGTAGTCATGGAAGTAAAAGAGAAATACTATATAAATAAGAAGAGTAATCCTAGTAGACAGGTGCATCAAACAAATCTAAGGATTGATGACTAATGATGAAATCACATGCACACAAAATAAATATCAAACACTGCAAAATAAACAATCTAAAACTCACACCTTAGTTCCCAGTTTTAATTATCCTAAGCTTAATTAGACAGGGGTCGATAATGAGTCAAGAAATTCTTGAAGGAGTGGACAACACTCAAAAACATTTGTGGGCCCCTGCTCTACAGAGAGGTTGGTCTTAATACTGAATGCGATACACCTAAACTAGAACTGGGAGAGGCATTCACACACCTAGGCACAATTTAGGGCAGAAGTGAAATACTAAGCAAGAACACAAGAACCCCTGGAGCAAAGAAGCATTTTTAAAAAAATGCAGGTGACACTCTGTTAGGAAGTTGAGATGCAAAGGAAAGTGAAGAAATTTTACAGTGTGCGGCATAGATTATTGGCTATTTACCATACATCATTGGTTAAAAACCTGATCTTTGAGAATAGATAAGAGTAAGGCCTGGTTCACGTGGTTTGTTTTTCTGGGATGGATGTCTTGCGTGGAGTCCTGATGGGTGCTGTGCATGCTCGCTTGTTGGAAACTCTGACTGCTGCAGGATACCCTGACGGCTAGCTTAATTGATTTCAAGGTTAGGTCCGGTGCTATTTTTCTTACGTGTTTTGCTAACGATATCTGTGCCGGCCAATCATCATTAAGCCTCACATCATATGATCAAAGTAAAGTTCTAACATGCAGGAGCCAATCTGCCATGGTTCTGTTATCCGGTTCTATACTTATTAACATTTTCTAAAATAACGAGTGGAAATCTATGTATTTGGTATTAATGGAAGGTGCGTATCAAGACATATGGAAACTAGTTGACATGCAGTTCACAGATCAAAGTGTCATGGTAAACATATTCGTGTATCAATCAACACGGCTCTGTGTCTTCTTTGCTTAACTTCTTGTACAATTTACTTGTTGACAGATGGAGAACAACGAAGTAAATATGACAAAGATATGTGCAAACCACGGGGGCACAAACAAGCTAAAAGATACCAATCCTAGCAGTTCTAAGTACTTTCGTTTTCACCCGAATGTCGTACAAGACAAGAGGGGGTCACCTGCTAGGCACCACCAAGGAGTGTCAAAAAACTGAACTACTTTGGAATGTGGGATGAAAGCAAGGATGACAGCACGCTGTGTGTGAACCCATACCCATCAACGAAGCCACTTTCATCACTCGCTGAGTAGCACAAACAAAATCATGCACTCTCGGAAGAACACACCATGAGAACTGGTCTTAATGTCGAGATTTTGAAAAGAGGGTCTGAAGCAGGATGGAGAAGGTGAGTTGGATAGAGGAGGAAGACAAAGTGAGGTGAGGTGGGTGGGTGAGAGGAGGAAGTTATTCAGATTTCTGCCCACCAAAATTTAAGAATGCAAAAAAGTGGTTGGAAGAAGTATCACGAGGCAATTTTGTAAGTACTGGATAGAAACACAACCTTCTTTTGGCTTGCCACTATTACTGTCAATGAGACAAACCCTTTGAGAAGCACACCTCTTCACCACACAAAGGATTCACACCACTGATTGAGATGACATATTTTTTCCCTTGGTTCAATTAAAAAAATGACAATAATACAAATATGAGTATCCTGAAGAGCCGTCCAAAATCAAATCCCTGCAGGGTGTAAACGGGGTAAGAAAGATGTGAGGGAGATGGAGATGAAAGATGGTTCTGAACATCATGGGAGCAGGTAGAAGATGTAACAAGTTCACGTGAGACATAATATGGATCATCAGTAGCATTAAATGAGAGGAATGTCGATGAGGTAAGGAGAGGCCAGGCTATCCAAAACTACCATTTTTGGAAGAAAATAATGACGACGATACATCTACCACACTTGTAAACAGTCTCCATCGTACATACAATTACAAATTGGGGCTTGGAACCTTCAGGAAATTATTCCCAGTCAATGGCCAAGCAACTAAAGATATTATCACTGCACTTAAAATAAAATACCATATGAATTATGCTCAAGACCTCTGAAGAGCCAGATCATGAAGCCTATTAAAATTATTGGCATCCTGTCCACATAATCAATGAAGAAGTCAAAATACAACCAGCACTTGGACCCAATAGAAACTTTGTTCATGATACAACCTCTGCAATGAATTTAAGCAAACAACTACCATAAGAGCCTTGACTATTTAGGACAGGAAGGGGTGAAGCAGCAGTAACCATGCATTAGCAATATTTCCAGCAAGAGTAGCAAGTAAAAAAGCTAACATCCAACATTTTATGGCACGAGTTCACTAAGAGATGAATTTATAACAGAAAGATGACAAATATACTATGTTGAATGTGGAGGATGGCAATTGCAAAGTTAGATTGTAAGGAAGAAATAGGATTATAGGCCAGCCTTGATATAGGCAGAGAATGAGCGCTGCTGAAAAAGAAGTGCACAGTAGGTGTTTAAGTGTAGAGTTCTGATCCACCCTAAAAAATGACAGGTAGCGATACACCAAGCAACCGTAGCAGGAAAAGCCAACTGTAAAATAGTCATCATAAAGAGCAGATTCTGCAATTGAGCAAAACAATTTCCCCAGTGTGGCAGAAACAGGGTTCATCACAAATACCGACCACACATTGTTTCAAATAGTTAGGGCCAATGGGCATTCTCTAGATGCTGTATGGTCTTCCTGAAATAGCAGCACTATGATATGGCCTGGTTTCATAAAAAGACACTAATTTGGGGTTACATTGCAATTACTAAGTTACAAGGTCGATGTAGTTGACAAGAGAATATAAAATACATAATACATTTCAGCATGGTACAGTGGAACACAAGTGAAGTGACCACCAGAGGCTACAAATAATGACCAGGCACATTTAGCATAAAATAGGAGAAATTTCCAGAGCAAATTTGTAAAAGTACCCAGCACACCCACTAAACAGTGTCTAGCGTGATCATCGGAAAAACATCGTTTGTGGAAATGCCTTCAGATGAGGAAAATTAAATTGTCCGACATTGGACAGGAAAGGATTGTGAGATCAGTATTTAGTTTGTGGAAACAGTTAACATCTATAATAAACTACAGATATATGTAATCAGTATCATACATTCCAGAGTTTTGGTTCACCTGCAGCCCAGCTTTACCGACATGAATTAAATGAAAACAATGGCAAAGACAGTCAGATCCACAATGTTTAAGAACAGGAAAGAAATCAACCCGACAAAGATTATATCAAGACAGAACACATGTTTGGAAGCAACTAGGCAAATGCTCAATATTGTTAATGGAAGTACATCATTCCACAGTTAATCACAAGTCCTTGCAGTGAACGGGGGGGAACTGACATATGCCTTGAAAATCATAGTTTGAGATGTGTGCAACATCTGGCAAGTGGTTTTCCAGTTCTCAACATAGTTGCATGAAGGTACTTGCTTTCAGGAAAGATGTGCACGCATCCAAACTGCACTTTTTTTAGACATCACCTAAAGGGTGCTCTCACAAAATGAAAACACACCACATTTCCATTCTCACCACACTTCTATCATATGGTGTACCCTCAGACACTCTATGGAGAAAATATTAAGAATCAGCAGAATGTCATAATACTGAACTAAAAAGTTACTTCAAGGATCAGATTTTGCTGGTGAAATTCGAACACCTCTAACATTAGATACTAACTAAAAGGGCCAAATCAACTACCCTCAGATGAACATACAACAAAAAATTATCACGTTCACAATAGATGCTCATACAGGGAAGGAAGCAAAATGACTGCTGTAGTAATATTAAAAGGAACAACTCTTCCCAAGAATAATAGTGTACCATAAAATGTGCTAACTACAATTTATTAAACAAGTGAACAGGCATTAACTTCTCAAGTGAGCAGCCACAACATATGTATACAGGGTTTATAGGGGTTTTCATTTTCCCTGACTTTTCCATGATTTCCAGACCGTTATTAGTGATTTTCCCTGACTTTTGAGCGCCTGAAAACTCCACGATTTCGGTCATTCATAGAGATAAAAGTGGTAGTGAGGAAGCATAGAAGTCTAAACTTATAGTCCACAAAATAAAAATTATTACTTACATTGATATGCCTTCAGAAAGGGTTTTAATTGCAGAAAAATATATGCAAAGAGGGCTAACCTGGCTTTTCCTTCAAACCTGATGTCATGTTAAAGTAGCTCTTTGAATCAATCTTCATTCTTTCTTCCTCACATCCTTCTACAAATTTGGCTAAGTGAAATCAAATTTGACTGAGAATAACTTTTTTGCCACCAGAGGGATAAAGCGAAGCATTCCTGGCAAAATCGCTAGCGAATAAAAATGAGATGCGCACACCTTTCACCAAATTGTGCAGGCTATAGCCAGAAAGAACCAGAATAGGGCCCCTGGGCTGCCTCCTCCACAATGAAGCCGGCCTGAGACCAGTCGTCCCCTCCTTCACCCCACCCTCCGCTCCTATGCGCAGTTTTTGATCTCTAGGCATTTTCAGGTGATGAATTCCAAAATTTGAACGTTTTGAGATTTTTCCCTTACCACACATAAAATTCCCTGACTTTCCCAGGATTTCCATGGACGTTTTCATTTTCCCTGACTTTTCCAGGTTCCTATAAACCCTGGTATAGTAAACCCAAAGTTAATGTATGCCAGTATGCATGAGATTCGTCCTTCTAAACCCAACTTGGCATTTTGGTGCACCAATGACATCATGTGTAGAGAATAATAAACTCAAGAGAGAACAACTGAATAACTCATGAAAATGGAATAGCATCTCTGAACATTGCATCTTAAGAACAAACATTTGTTTGCCACTCAGGGGAGGGGGGAGAGACAGCTCAGGACAATACTGCCATTCAGGGTGGACTGCTATTTGGGATGGAGTTAGAATTAAGGGAGTGGAGGAATGGCAGAGGCATATTCGTTGATGGCATTAACCTGCTCCAAATGAACGATGGAAACTGTGACACAAGACTTATGCAACGCAATGAACAGAGTGAAGAGCTTGACACTCAAGGCGGGACAAATGAAAACCTCAGCCACTGCATGAATTCAAACCCAGGCCATTGGAATGGAATGCCATTACTCTTAACCACCAAGGCAACGCAATTCTCACAAAATTGTTATAAGCAATTTCTTACCAGTATCAACCAGAGAATTGATGGACTAAAAATCCTTTTAAAACAAAGAATCAGACACATTAAGAGAACACTTCAATTTTTAAGTACATGGCATATTATTAAACCATTGGAAAGTAACTTGTTTCTAAATTCAGTAGAACCTCACTTACATGACACTCAATAACACAACAACCTAAATTACAAGTGCAATTTTCAAATCCCCTCGAGATTGCCGTAACACATAATGTTAAATTAACCTCTATAACGCCACTATCATTATCCAAACAACCTCAATAACACGGATTATTTGCAATTCACAACATAACTCAGAACCTCTATAACAAGTCGTTTTGAGAAGTCAACCTCGATAACATGTCTCTATACATGAATGGGTCAATCTTTAAGGCTGTTGGATACCACTGCCAAAAACACATCTGCAGACGTCTACGCCTCTTGACTTGAAGACTCTGCTTCACTACTTAAACAAAAGTTTTCTGCGCAAACTTCGAGAATAAGGATTGATCTAGTAAATAAGTTTAGTAATTTTTCACTCGTTGCTATTCTCATCATTCTGTTGACCTCGGAAAAAGACAAATTTTGACGAAAATAAGCTGATTTCCACGGCGTGTATGAAGTTAAATTTCAAATATAATGACTAATTATGACACTCTTTAAAAGCGGGAATCCTTCATCTCCATGTGGGACCAAGAAATAATATTTCTACCTTGAAATGTAAACAAAAAGTTGAAATAAAATAATTCCATTGCAAGGATTCTGTATTCTTGGCAACATAAGAATTGATAATAAATAGACTTGGTTCGAAAAGGGTTGCTCTAAAATTCTCTCGTTATGAAGGGATTTAGTGATTCCATTGACCTCAATAGCACGACTGATAGCCAAAATAACCTTGATAATACGACCCTCAACAAAAAGAGAACTTCGATAACAAGACTGTTTCCCTAATCCCCTTGAGACACTTCTTATCGAGGTTCTACTGTATTGTCAAGCAGCATGCAAAGTTCATTATTATGGGAAATGATGATATTCACATTATAAGATAAAAATGAGCAACTCCAGCTCTTTTACCATCATCAAACATTTTCTAACACTTGGACAATGCATTGAAAAAATAACAATTCCATAAGTTAGCACAACCTACCAAGGGTACAGATACCTTTATCAGTTACATGATATACCCTACTAGAGAGGATAACCTTAATTTGGGCACATTTCTATATTTCTCAAGGGTAGTTACCCCAAACTACAATTGTTTTTATTTCCAGCTTTTAACTGGCTCAATTCCTTTGCATCAGAACTAACCAAAATGACTGAAGACACTAACAATAATTGGGGCTGGTCAAAGCATGAAACTTCACATTAATTGCCATGTGAGAAAATTCACCAGAACCGGGAATCAAACCATGGACCTTTGGCTTTCCAGGCCACAGCGCATACCACTACGCTATCCAAGATCCATAATTCGCGTGGCAATTTTACTGAGATTCAAGGTACTAGATTTTGAATTAATTAGAATTAATGTGAATTTCACTGTCGTGCACACAGCAGGTTAGACATGTACTACAAAGTATACAACTGGCAACAAAAAATATTTCAATTGACAAAAATGTGTTTAACATCCATAACTTTAGAACTACCTTAAGAACAATAGAACCCTTTGACGTACTACAGTGAAGATTAGGCAAGAAAGGTAAGAAGAATAGGAAAGAAAGAAAAACCCAACTCATTCACATAAACTTGCCCTTAAACTCACTCACTCCATAACTCCATACTACCGTTACAAGGTAGAAATGGCAGAAAAGCCCCACGGATGTTCACAACTGCATTATGAAAATGATGACAGAAGATTGCAAGACACAGCATCACACCAAGCATGGTATTCATATTTATCTTGTTGTATGCAATAAATAAGCACAGTTAACAGCCTAATAAATGCATTCGTTTCTGTAAAGACCATTATCAAGATGTAATGAGCTCAAAATGACATAGTCCTCAGCAAGACATGGCAAGTTAGTGGCGAACAATTACTATAACCTTAAGTCCAACAAAATCAGTGAAATTACACAAGGTGCCCATTCCATTCCACTCATTCAAGATCCATGTAGCAACGAGATAAACTTAATAAGTAAATAAGTCACAACCGAATATTATGACACCACCAAGCCTGAACCAAATCAGTTAATTATATGGATAAATGCAATACATACCAATCTAGGCCATCCATTTGCTCCACAAGGCTAAGTCAACAATCCTTATGCTCTGGCTGCCCAGGCTTCCTGCGACTCCACGCGAGCAATACCGGCCAGGAGCAAATTTCAATCGCCGAAACTAAGTGTCAGAAATGAGTTAAAAACACTGCACCCAAAATGTAAATTATTCCCGACACAAGCCATAGCAAGGAATACAGAAGAAATGGACGCACAAACAAAAACTGACATTTTACATCACTTTATTCAAAGCTTACCCAAAAATTACAGTAAAGGAAAATGAGATAAAGGAAACTTGATGTTACATGCCTATACAGTATACGAAAGAAGAATACGACAAGTGCGGATTCTTGATTTCTCAACCTAACGTGTTATCGAAGGCCTACATTCAGCATGCCGCGTATTTTTCACCGCAGAGCTATTAGGTGTTATACTCCAATACACGCACTTCAATGTTCGATATAATTCATTACATTCATACAGCAAAGTTTGGTTCACCAGGGAAATATATAAAGGTTGGGAGATAAACATGCTCATAAAGCTGGTAGGATACAACTTACGGGGGTGGCTCTAACTCGGATGCTGGGGTATCAACCTCTTCATCGTTATAAATGTTCTCAGCCATTTGCCAAACCTGCATAATATTGTCTTCTGAAACTGAACAAATCACCCACGGCTCATTAGGATTCCACGAAAAGTCAGATATCTTGGCAGTGTGGCCACCATGAATAAACAACAGCTCTGGCGGTCCATCTTCAGCGTCTTCGCCACTCTGCTCTTCACCAATCTTGCTGAGATCCCAAACGTGAAGGCGTCGATCTGTTCCACTGGACGCAATGATGGTTTCGTTATGGGGAGACCACTGAACCTGGAAGATTTCATCCTTGTGCGACTCAAAGGAATGCAGCTTAAGTTTGAGATTCCTTAAATCCCACAGAGCAACTGTTTTGTCGGCACTGCCAGTGGCTAATATGAATTCAGAGAAGGGATTGAACGAAAGGCAATTGACTTCGGCAGTATGAGCATCCACAGTGTGGGACGGTTTGCTGATGGTGTTACAGCGGGTGTCCCAAATCATCAACTTCTGGTCATCAGCCACAGATCCAAAGAGAGATTCATGCAGAAGATGCCATGCAACATCTTCTACGACCGCCGTGTGCCCCGTGAATATTGTTTTGGCATCAATGATTCCTGGTTCCTTGGGAGTGGCATTGATGTCCCACAAACATATAGTGTGATCATCGGAAGCACTTAAAAGGTAGCCATTAAGATTCGGGTTCCATGACAGCCCATACCCTTCTTTTTGGTGACCTCTTAGTCGTAGATCAGGTCGGCATTCACCACTCAAATCTGGTTTCGAAGGGTGTTTCGTATAATCAAACACCAAAACATCGCTGGAGGGAGTTTTAGTGGCAATAACACATGGGTTCTGCGGCATGTAACGGGCCCTATTTACTTCCCCTTCGTGATTTATCTTAATTTCGATGTCAATTTTCCCACTCACTGAACCGAATCCTCCGAATTCCCCCTTCTCATTGTCATAATGTGATGCATCGAACTGTGCGTCTTCATTCGGGAGTTGCACGCTAGCAATCAAAAGATGATTTTGCTCATCTGAAGTATGGGTTCCAAGGATCAGCCGGTGGATAGAATAATCCTTCCCCTCTGGACGTGTAACATCAGGAAGCCACTGAGCAGTCAGGGAAGGCCACTCCAACGCATGGGTCATAACAAGATCATACAGAAAGGGCGTATTTTTCTTCCATATTTTATACTCCTCGTTAATCACCCTCTCCTCCACTGCGTCGTCAAAGGTTTCACCGTCCTTATCTCCCATGCTTGATGAGTGTAAAATTCAGAAGTTATAATAGACCTCGAAATCGGCAGTCTTTAGGGATTAGCTCCCAGCAGAAATTTGGGTTATTAAACAATAAACAACCCCAATTTCTGCCCAACACAGCGAACCTGCAACAGCACGACGAAAACAATGTAAAATAATGGCAGATGACAATTAATTAGATACATTAATTATCCATGCACTTTCTACCTATTACATAACGTAGAGTTACTCAAGTAAATGCAGAGTTCAAGAAATGTGGAACGAATGTTAACCTTTGTGGTTGCAACTCAATCGAAGTCAACTTTATGCACAACACCACGCGCCGAAAACTTTTCTCACCGAAAACCGCCAAAACGGACGCTTCATCAGTACATGCGCCACCTGGAGGGAATGCACTCTACTTCGCACAAACAAATGAAATGCGTTATTGAACGCCGTGAATTTTTTATTATTTTCTTCTTACACCAAAACCATAGATATTGTAAGAAATATTGCAAGAAAGAAAATTATAAATACTCCGTGCTGAAACCATATTGCCCATAACAAAATAATGTTTCATTCTAAACTGCTGGTGGTAAACATTCAAGACACTCATGCATCGAAAATGGCCATGTAAACCGCGTAGTTAAATTTTTTTATTCTTAATTATGATAATGTTAACTAATAGATGATTGCCCTAAGGTTAAACATAATCTGGAATTGAAGTCTAAACTCTATTGGTGTTCCAACTGTTACGGTTGGGCTTACCATGGTCACATGTAACTTAACTCAGTTCTTAAAGGCCGTTTTATTGATGTAATTTCTTGTACAAGCGCTTGTGTTAGGAAATTGTACCGTGTAAAGCGGCAAATTGTGCGAATGACTAAACGGGAAATAGAGCCTGTTCCAACTTCATTCCGACAAACATACACTTTCGTACAGTTTGTACAAAACATTGCATCGTGTAACGCGGCCTGAGAAAAACATTTACTCAACGTTGGAGTTAGAACCATCAGCCTACGAGTTTCGAGGACGGCACAGAGCATCGATGTTCCCTCTTCTTTAAATTTATAATTCACGCATCGGGTTCTCAAAAGTTAAATGGCTATATTGCTCATAGGTGTAAACCATAAATCCAACCACATTTTCAAAGTTTTCCATATTTGTTATCGCTTATCTCTATTTTTAATAATTTTTCCCCCTCTCATATAATTTTGTCGCACTTACGAAACGTTGTCAGCGTTGCTACTAATGCTCTCCTATCTTAAAATGAGAATCTCCTCATAAAGCTACCTTCAATGTCTTGTAGAACTGATTTATGCACTCACTTTGTCGTTCACGTTCAGGAAAAGCTCAATAAGACCTCTCACCTTTTCGCTTGTAGGTAGGTGAACAAAATTGACTGTTCTTCTTTGATCTATCCTTGCATGCTACTTCACCGTTCATCGCATGAGGTATGTATTCCATGTGGCTTTTCATGAACATGGCTTTCAAAATTTACTAATGCATGCAACGTTCATACTTAGAAATTGACTTAAGCTCCTTACTGTGATTTATAGTGAGATTTTTTCACCACCTTAAGTATTTTGATAATTTCTTCTCACTATTCTGAGCCACCTTTGGTTTCACATTGGTGCCCATTAAGAGACTCAATTGGGGTTTTGATTGGTGTACTCGGACAGGCCTGCCTCAGATTTCAACCTGGGATCTTCTGTCACTAACTGAGTGCCCAACCCACTGGTCTACCATGCTGTCTTTATTTCAATACTAATTATTTATGAAAAGAAGTATGAAAAGTAATGCCCATGATTAAGAAGAAAAATAACTGTGAAGATTCAGGCGATATGGAGTGGAAGCGAAACATAATAATGCAGAAAGAAAACACATGAGCCAAATCCACAAAAATAAACTTTACTTAGTAAGTAAAGTTGAATAGTCATATACGACCCATCAGTGCATATTACAGCATTGTCAAGTAGCCTCCTGACGATGCTGTAACTCAGTGAAACCCGGGTTGTAGTAAAGTTTATTTTTGTGGATTTAGCTTGTATTTTTTTTTCTTTCTGTGTTATAAAGAAAAATGGTAAAATACTATAGTTTCATATTTTTCATTACCTCAAACAAATATATTTCGTACATAAATATGTTGCAACTGCATTAAATCACACTATTTTAACATACAATATACCTTGCTTGGCAATCACCTTGCTAAGTCAGCTCTCATTAGACTGAACAAAAGAAAAGGAAATCTAAAAGAGAGGAATGAGAAAGTCAAAGCATATATTGAAAGAAATTATCATTCTTCATGAAGTAACTATAATAAGACAGAAAAAAGAGCCATTGCAATTGTGTTTCTCAAATTCATTGGCACACGAAAGTAAATATACTGTCAAAACAGTGCAATCCACACAAAAATTGCAAAGTGATCCTCAATTCAATCAATGAATACAAGCCAACAAATCACTTGATAATCCCTTCCTTCAGATTTTTCACTGAACAATTTATTCAGATACTAGGATGATTGGAGAGACGAAGAAGTTGAAAAGCTCACCCAAATTAATCAATGGGTTCAAACGTAAATAATGTCCATACTCCTCCATGAGCCTAAATAGATAGATACACAGACAGAGCAGTCCACCTACACTGTACAACCACGCATACTACACTGCAGTCATAGCTGCGTAAGTGTTCATATAGTCTCTGTGGTCATTTGGCAAGTGTGGATGCATCCACCATGACATGGTAAATCTAAACACAATTGTAAGCTCAGAGTAATGAGCTCTTTCCCTAATTGAGGTCTTTGAATGATTTTGCATGAATTATACCATTATCATTCAATCAATTGCCAGTTTCCTGAATGATCCTTCCATTCCAAAGAGTTCACTTTGCGCTGATTTCGATCCAATTCTTAGGTCTTCATTCGTTCTTAAATGTCCTTCTTCTTCTTTCAGCCAGTCCACATATTTTGTTTCCACGAGTTTTTGGTAATCAGCTGAAACAAAAAAAATATGACCATGAATTCCAATTATACATTGTCACTTTTTCCTACATAATACAATAGATTTATTACAAACTTTTACAAACCACAATAAAATGGCAAACTCACGACCCAGGTTTTGGCACTAAGCACCATCATCAGGTGGACCTGGTAGGCCTGATTATGGTGCTTGGCGCCGAAACCTGGGTCGTGAGTTTGCAATTTTATTGTGGTTTGTAATAAATCTATAGTCATGAATTTCCACAAAGTTACGAGTGAAATTATTTCATTCCTACATAATACAATTCATCTTGCAGACTACTCCTACTTCCATTCTCAAAATCATCTTCCTAATCAAGCTGTTAATGGAATACATCTATTTTAAGCTACTAGGGATATTTCTGGGAAATTGTAGGCCTCATTTTCTGTGAATGACTGGGCATTGTGTGTAAGCAGATGCCTGTGCACGGGTGCAAAATACAGTCAACTCTCCCCCTCCTGTGTGTGAGAGAGATGCACAACGTCCTGAAGGCATTGGATGAACTTTTTTTAAGTGTCCTGATCGATCCTCATACCCCCTCCAGAGGTGATTGCCCCATCATGGTTCAGTGGGCAACTGTCCCCATGCCTCTGATGGCTTTGCCTCCCTCGATCGTGCCTCTGCCAGCCCGGATGAAGGGAGAGCCAGCCACCCACCCACCAAAGGGACGGGCAAACATTCCAACCTCCTTCATTCCCACAGATAATAAATTGTTGCTATGACTTTCAAAATATTAATTTGATTAAATGGCATATGAAAGTGAATAAATGGTGATCGAGTTGATTGAGTCAATTTCACTTCACGTCAATGGATATAGTAATTAAATGAATGCCCCATGTTCTCATCGTTTCATTCCATTTACCAAAAGAGTGAACTTTAACTAGGGGAGTTGTGTTTGAAACCATCTTGATTATTTCAAATAGGTAACCATAAGGAGTCACGTGGTGTAAACACAGCTGGTTCACAAATTTGGTGAGTTAAAACAACCTGATTACTACCTCATTCATTGTTTCCCATTTTGGGGCTCTATCGTTGAGGCAGATGAGAGAAACTCAAGTGAAAACAATTGATGATATTGTAACAGTGATTCAGATGCACTGAATGGGGTCGTTTACCATATTTTTTTAATTGCCGAATATGATAGAGTTTGTAAAATAAAAAGACCCGTATTTTTCCGTTTTTTGATCCTTCAATTATTTCTCGAGTTGTTTTTAACTACTAATGTTTAACCACTAATGTTTTTAACCCTTTCGGAAAAGTGGGTGTGGTGCAACCTCTGACATATAACGACTTCGTCCAATCACAACTGAGCCCGCGAAGCTACTTCGCCTTATTGCAAAGGGGGGGGGGGACACAGCTGACTCGGCCAATGGGAGCGATTTCGACAGAATCTGTGCGAGCAGACCTTCCGAGAACCCCCCTCCACTCCCTTCCCTTCCCCGAAAAGCAGTCAAGGACGGGAGGAAAATGACGTCAATGTTATCACAGCAGCACTTTCGGTGGGCGTCACCTTTTGCTTATTTTAATTTTTGAATTATTTTTGAATGGTTATGGTTAGAAGATTAATTTTTTCACTAAATTTCTTTTTTCGTTTCCATCTAACGATTTCGAGTACAAAATTGCTATTTCGGTTCCAAGTAAACGCCCCCATTAGCAAACCATTCGTGTTTGTACCACATGACTCCTTGGTTACCTATTCGAGGTAGGCAAGGGCCTAGCCACGTTGACACACCGGTTCCCGTGAGATCACCGAAGTTAACCCCTCAAGCGTGACTTTAAATGGAGGCATTTAATCCCTCAGCGTGTGCGACGCACCGTCTGCGTCCGCTAGAATCCATGTCTCAAGCGTGTGCGGCGCACCGCTTGCGTCCAGGATTTTCATTGGGAATTCTTATCGCTCAGGCTCAAATATATGGTTTTTTCAGTGAGTATATATGTGGTCCAATGCCTCCTGCCTTCGTCCTGGTCCTCCTACGTATCTGTGTTAATGTTTATGCATCAAAAAAATTTTTTTTTCAAATGATGCCTGGGAAAGGGAAGGCTCTCTCGCAGCCCAGCGTCTGGTGTCTCCATACGAACGTATTTTTTCCCTCTCACGATCTCCTTTATGAGCTTCCAGAGAGATGATACGGGCGTCCTGATGCTGAATGCTTTCGTCTGTGGTTCCTTGTTATCTGTTTTTCTGTGTCAACATTTCCTTTCTCTTTCATCGTGGTAATAATTACAAAGCCACGGTCCTTCCAGGCATAGTCACTCAATGCTCCAAGGAACTCCGAAGACCTGTCAGCTCTGTTATCTTATTTACGATGTTTGAAGATAAGGGTCGAGTTACCCTGACGCCTATGGTTGAGTCCGGGGCTTAGTTTTTTTTTTTCTTCGTTGGGACCGTCCCGTCGCTGACCCCTCTTTAGTTGACCATGGCTTCTAGCTCGCGTGAGTTGTCCGATGAGCAAGTGCTTGACGTTCTGGAAGATGAGAGTGCAGAATGTTCAGATACAATTTCTGAGGATTCAATTGGCTACTCTCTGGATTCTAGTTCCGAGGAGGAAGAACCTCCTCAATTGTCTGTGAATACCCTAGATAATAATTGGGAAGAGATCGACAGTGCTAATCCTCCTGTGCCTTTTGCGTGTGATTTGCTTGGGAAACAAATAGTGTCTGTTCAGTGTGCTGCAAATCCCCTGGATTATTTTGAGTTATTTTTCGACGATGATCTAATTGCAATAATAGTGACTGAAACAAACCGCTATGCAGAACAGTTTCTTGCCCGTGAGAAAGAAAAAATCTTGGCCCAAAAAAAATCGCGCTTTCAAAAATGGGTTCCTACAACTCCGAGAGAAATAAGAGTATTCCTAGGTTTGGTTATGTTGATGGGAATAATTCAGAAACCAAGCCTCAGAATGTATTTTAGCAGACAACATATATTAGAAACTCCATTTTTTCCTAATGTAATGAGCGAGGAAAGATTTTCATTACTGAATAAATTTCTCCATTTTGTGGATAACACCAATGAGGAATTAGTAAAAAGGGATCCAAAACTGTATAAAATTTTACCAATTAGTGAATATTTAAAAAATAAATTCCAAAAAGTGTATGTGCCGGGAAAGGAAGTCAGTGTTGATGAATCACTGTTATTGTGGAAAGGTAGACTTTCTTGGAAACAATATATTCCCATGAAAGCTTCTCGGTTTGGGATAAAAATGTTCGAACTTTGTGACTCCGTAGGGTATTTATGGAATTTTATTATTTATAGTGGCTCAGGGACCAAGTTAGGTTGTGAAATTACAAATGACAAAGACCTTTTTTCAACAAAAGTTGTTTTAAGTCTATGCGAGAAACTTTTAGACTCGGGCAGATGTATTTATATGGACAATTACTACAGTAGTCCTGATCTGTTTTTGAGATTAGTTCAGAGGACAACAGATGCTGTAGGAACAGTGAAAATTACACGCAAAGGCATACCAGCAAATTTTAAAAGGAAGCTAAAGAAAGGAGAAGTGGTTAGCGCAAAGTGTGGGAAATTAGTTGCATTGAAGTGGAAGGATAAGCGCGATGTGACAATGCTAACCACTAAACATTCAGACCAAATGCATCCCGTTAGTCGGAAGGGTGGTTTAGAATTTGTGAACAAACCTGCGTGTGTAATAGATTACAATAAATATATGGGAGGCGTAGACTTGAAAGACCAACTTTTAGAATCATTCTTGCTAGAAAGGAAAAGGACAAAAGTGTGGTACAAGAAATTATTCAACCATTTCGTAAATATAGCTGTCTTAAATTCTTACATTCTATACTGCAAGGCTGGTAACAAAAAAGATCATCTCTTGTTCCGAGTAGAGTTAGTCAATAAAATCATAGTCAAGTATCATGGACAGAACATCGAGAAACGCAAAGGGCGGCCCTCAGATATGGATACGGAATGTACACGCTTGACAGGCCAGCATTTTATTGAAGAAAACCCAAGAACAGAATCATTGAAGGTTGGAAGACGAAAGTGCGTGGTGTGTACGAAAAACGGAAAGAGGAAAGATACAAGATACAGGTGTAAAAACTGCCCAGGGGCCCCGTCACTCTGCCTAGACCCCTGTTTCGAGAAATACCACACTCAGGTCCACTACTAAATGCCGGATATGGAGTGCAAGAAAAAATAAATGACACGGAAAAATGTAAGTATCCATTTATAATAATGTAGAGAAAACAATTTTGTATTGACTGTAATTTTTTAAAATTTTTTTGAAGAGCAACTACTGTGTTAAAAATATTTATGCTAACGTCTGCACAAATGGTCGGCACTGCCCAGAAAAAAGCACCCTGAGCGAATTAAATACCTCCGATTAAAGTCACGCTAGAGGCATGGGATTTAGCGGACGCAACTGCTGCGTCGCACACGCTGGAGGGGTTAAGAAACGTTGGGCCCGGACAGTGGTTGGATGGATGACCCTCCTCCATACCTCTACCGTGGTGCTCTTGTCCCCTGTCTGCAAGTGGCGGGCAGGTTAAATGTGGGTTGGCACAATGGATCTAGAGAGGTCTAAGTGCCAGGGGGGGCTCCAGAAGGCCCTCGCCCTCCCCTTCACTTTATTTATTTATTTTACCTATTCGAGGTAATCCCGATGGTTTGAAACACACCGCTCCAGAGGAATCATGGGAATTATGAACCCTGCAGAGTGGTGCATGAATTTTCCCAGGAGTATATGCATTTGAATATGGCCTTTTACTTCATTTGATGACTTTTTACTGCTTTGGTTGGTTATTGAGGGGAGGCGACCGACAGCTGAGGTCATATGCGCCATTAACAGGATAGGTGGGTAATTGGGTAAGGGTTAGGAGTTTTTAGGGAACGGAGGAAGGGAGGAGAGAAACCCGGCGTCGGCATTAGCCTACTCTTGACGACAGGCGCCAAGGGGACCATGGCTTATGATCCCATCCGACAGACTGAGTGGGGACCGGTTTTCCACTGAAAAATCCGTCACTGCCGGGAATCGAACCCGGGCCTTCAGGATGGGAGGCTAGTACTCTATTTATCACACCAACCCGATCCCCCTTTTTACTGCTATCGACATTTAAATGTCAAAGGTGATATAAATCCTTCACTTTTGGTGTTCACTTGTTCTAGCACACCTTTTGACCCAGCCTTCTGTGGACTTGTGTACACATAATATTTTTTGACCCAGACTGCTTGGACACGTGAATGGAATAAAAGAGCATAATTTTTACCTTCTTTGGAAAATTGATTTGGAACATTGGTTTTGGCCTTGCGTAGAGTTGATCATTTTCTTGCTCATATATTGGTTCAATTAGACATTTTTTTCTGTAACTTCATTTCATCGGTGAAACTTAAAATGAGCCCAAAATTATTTACATTCACTGGGGACATGGTGACATGTTGACTATTCGTTGGCTCACGTCTCATCCTCAACGCTCCGCCAATACTGGACTGCCAATGAATCCCCAATATTAGTCATTGTGTACTAGTGGAATTTCCACAGGGAAAAAATCCACCGTGACCAGGACTCAAACCTGGAACCTGTATTTCCAGCTAGGTACAAGGTGCATTCAAGTTATAACACCTCAGATTTTTTTTCTCGAAAACTAATCAAACACAAACTATGAAACTTATGTCACTTCTCGGTATAATCTCCCTGCAGTTGTAAACATTTTTCGCAATGATGACGCCATGTTTCCATGGCCACTACGAACCCTTCTTTGGGAGTCAGCTTTGACCACTGGAAAATCGCTGTTGCTGTAGCAGTGCGGCGAGTGAATGTGCAATCACGGAGTTTCTTTCATAGTTGGAAACAGTAAAAAGTTGCTGGGAGCTAGGTTAGGAGAGTAATGACTATGAGAGATCACTTCAAAGTTGTTGTCACGAAAAAACTGCAGCGTCTCGTTCGCCCAATGTGCTGGTGCGTTGTCTTGATGAAAGAGCACACCTTTTCCAGCAATTTTTCAAGCAATGCTGAGAGGAGCTTGTTCTTCAAAACATCTTCATGCAGAATTGCGTGCACAGATCCCACGGGAATGTCAACTTTGGAGGTGATGTGTTCCCTTGATCATGTCGTCAGACCGGCTGGCGTGAGGCCGAGATTGTCTTGTTTGGTTGTCACACGACGTTTTGCCTTCTTTGAACTATCGCACCCACGAATGCTCATTGGACACATCCATGATATTATCACCACATGTCTCACTCAACTGGCGATGAAATTCAATGGGTGTCACACCACACAAATGGAGAAAACGAATTATAACATGCTGTTATTGTAATGAAAACGTCGCCGTTTTAAATCTACAAAACAGACCTAACTCTCAAGGCTGCTACTAGTGTTCTGTGTGCCATACAATTCTGATACATATATCACGTATTCATAAAGAGGTCGCGCGTATTTTAAAACAATCCGCATGTTTCTATCTGTTTCCAGTAGGTACTGAGAAAAAAAATTGGAGGTGTTATAACTTGAATGCCCCTCGTACTCTGAATACAATAGCACAACTACACGGCTTCCTTCTCCCCTGTGGAACTTCATTGTGGAAACTATTTTGCATTTGATTGGGAGACTCCAGTAAGGAAACTGCAGCTAGTTTGCAATCCTTGAATTAGTCAAATACTGTTTGGCTATTTGGGTGAACAATATTCACTGGTTTCAGGTGTAACTATGTGGAAATCATCATTGAATGAAAAGCACAAAGTAAGAATATTTACACAAAATCTATTCAGGCACCTACCCCTTGTTTCAATGCATCAGTATCATCTTTAGGTACAAAGTAATGAGTCCATGGCTGGTGGTAGACATATATATGTATGTGCATTCAAATGAGGAAGGAGTCTCAAGGGACGGTGGATTACTGTGTGGAGGAGGGGTGGTGGGTTGTTTGTTTTTGGGATTCATCCTTCAGGAAGGGCTTACCTATTTTTTCCAATATGACAGCATAGTAAACACATTACGCTGATAATTCATAATAATGACCATTTAAGGGCAATGAGAAGGTTCTTACTTAGCATCTCAATCCAATTTTGCAAAGCATGTGTCCTATGAGTCATGCATGTGCAAAAATATTGCCCCCAATTAAAATGGACAAAATAGAAGACCAAGAGATTGAAAAACACATTAGGAAAAGAGCCTTACTCTGGATGGGATTATGTTTGAAAAGCACTCCCTATTGCTAGAGGCTAGAGGCTCTCCTTAAGGAATAAGAATTTTTGAAATGCAAAACAAAACTTTTACAAACCACAATAAAATAGAATTACATGACCTGGGATTTGATGCTTCAGGTGATTCTGAGGATTAATGCAGGTCAGCTGCAATATATTCTCACCTGACATTGATGCTCGAGCAACAAAGCCAGGGTTGTGTAATACTAATTCAATGTGTTTTGTTTGCATTGACTCGTAACTGAGTAGTACCACAAAGTGCTTAATAGAGGAGCGTGGTAGCCAAGTGGGTAGAGCACTTTGCTACTGATCAAAGGGTCCCGGGCTCAAATCTGGGTGAAGCCTTTGGACGCCCCCGAACGAAAAATCTTAGGTGGCCCAGGGAAAGGAACTGGCCCCCCTTCCCTGAATGTGTGAAGTTCACATGCCTGTGGCTTAGTTCAGGTTGAGCTCTACCCTCACCTATCAAAACCAACCTTCGGGTTGAATCACTGAGTGAGTGTGAATGTCTTTAAGGAGCAAGTTTTATTCATAAGAGTCCTCGACCTTCAAAAGTGAGCATTCCCCACAATTCCACTTTTTTACCCTCCTCTGAAAACAACAGACCTGTTTCCCTCCCCTCCTCCTCATTGAGTACCTACATTCACCACGAGCAGTGAACTCATTACCGGTAACTGAAGATGATGTGATGCTTTGAAACTTGCAGTATGCTTGTTTGTAGAAAGATACTTGATACATATAATCTTTGGGGAAATTTTGATAATATTCCATGAACCATGCATATAAGAAATTAAATGTTTACCAGGAAGGACAAAGGCATATAACTAAATATGTAAAATCGTAGACCAAAATTATCTCCTAACCAAAATTGATCCTTTCATCATTCACAGAAAATGACAACCAAGCATTTATATGCTTTCAGCACTCTTGTCAATTATTATAAATGCATAGTGCCTGATTATCAAACAGATATGTTGGTATTTTCATTTATTTTGGGGTAACTAAATTGTGCAAGAGTGAAGGGAATGGGCATTTTACAGTATGAAGGAGTGATCATGGCTTTCAATGCACTGCAGGAAGCTCTTCCCACATCCCCTGAACAAATTACCATGGAGTTCTGCTGTATGCTTATCCTTTCCACCATAATCTTCGGGCAAGATTTCTTGAGGAATAGTCTTGAAAAGGTTGTCCAATCCATTGCTGTGAAGATGGAGCTGAAAGACAAAGAAATCTAGAGATATCAACACAAAATGGAATGCATAAACCTAGGGTGCCCATATAGACACATATGCATATGGTACCTATGGGTTCATATGATTACTAATAGTGTGATATCCCTTTGATTTTTACTGAGTACCTATATATTAGAATGCAGACAAACTCCTGGCCAGTTTTAAAGTCGGTATATGTGTTATCTGAAGTCCATTTCAAATGAGTTGGCATGTGAGAATTTGGCTGTTCTCATCAGCCACTGCTTATTCTTGGGCAAGAGGTGAAATTCGTAGAATGGATGAGGTAGCAGAGAAACAAATACCAGCAAGGCGTTACCATATTTATGGTAATGCGTGAGTTAGAACAAAAGCTTTTACACAAGCACTTTGGTATTTAACTTGATGCGATAAAATAATTGGTAGAAACATAATATCTATGCACTGAAGGACATTGTATGGTTATAATACAGAATATGTAAGCTTGACAATTTTAACGTGCCGAACGCATGGCAGCACAGCAAGCAGAGGGCAGATCTTTAAATGAAATAGGTCAGAGTAAGACTGAGCTCGTTGGAGAAGGAAGGAAGGCAACACCAATTAGGATACCCCATTAAAAGTTTAAATACATTTCAATTTTAGGAATTACTTGTCCAAGAGGAAGGGCCTAGGGCTCAGTGGTTCAGCTACGTCACCTCTCATCTGTGCTTACAAGTCTGTACCCATACTTATAGATGCTTCAGACCAGAAGGAGGATGTAGAGGAATCCAGCATTGGCATTAGCCTGCTCTTAACAAGAAGCACCAGAGGGACCACGGTTTAACATCCCATCCGATGGACAGAGTACTGCACTCGTGTATTCTCCACAAAAAACTCAAGCAGAGGCCAATTTACCATTGAAAAAGGCCTTCCACTGCCTAGCTTTGAACCTGGTCCCTTCAGATGAGAGGCCAGTACTCTAACCACTACACCAACCTGACCCCTAGGATGTCCTGAGCTAACTACATATACAGGTTTTGTAGCTTTCTGCGTGGGCACTTCCTCCAGGGTTGTTCTAGTGATTAGGAGCTGACTTATAGTTCCCATGCTATGACATGTGGACTGAATTCAGTTAGTTGATTGCCTAAGAAAGTTTGGTGCATGAAAAACAATGCAGTGTTCACATCCATCTTCATTTATTACGGCATGTTGAGAAGTAACTTATTAATGTTGCTCTGAAAAACAACAAAATGGTGAAAAAACAGATGGTCAAAATTTCCAGGTTTCTCGTTTACCAAACTTTTTTGGAATGGAATATTTCCACATTACACCAGTTACAGTCTCTTATAGTGAGTGACTTACTGGTTTCAAGACAACATATGGGTATGTATTTATGTGCATCATCTATGCTTCCTTTGTAGGTGGATCAGTAATTGAAGTATGAATTCATTAAGTAGTATTAATACTACTACATATGACTACTAGGTTCCTCCACATAAATGCTGCTCACAAACTCAAAATGAACATTAAATACATCACATAAATAAGAATGAATCCAGGAAGATCACGAGGGAAAATTGGACCTACCAAATTAATCATCTCATTCTTCATTAAAGGCTTCACCATAGCAAGAATTTTGTCCATAAATGGTACGCAGTTGATGAGATGCACAGCTTTCAGCCTCACTGGATGGGCATCCTTTCAGGAAAATGGAAAAAATGCATTAAATTAACTTGTGAAATATGATGCAGTCAAACGTATAGAGGGCAGAGGACACAAGAATACCCTAATATTACCCTAATAACTAAATAATTAGTCTATGCAGGTAAATACCTTGGAGGATTTAAAAAGTGGGAATTAAATGAGGGAGGTAATACAATTAAAGACTTTTTTAGCAATCATATACTAGAACATTCATCAACATGGACATGTTTTGCAGTCACCATGGATACCCTGGTGAAAATAAACCGTGACAGACAGTGTAACAACAATGTGTATCACACTGTGCAAGTATATTAGTCACAGTGTATGTATACTGTGTGCACAGTGTGCTCCCTTCAAAGTGTGATTTACAGTGTGACCACAACGTGCTGCACACTGTACATGGCTATTAGTCACAGTGTACGCACACTGTGCTCCCTTCAAAGCGTGATTTACAGTGTGACCACAATGTGCAGCACACTGTACATGGGTATTAGTCACAGTGTCCTCACACTGTACCGTCACAGTGTCTATCACACTTTCTGCACGCTTTTGAGTCCCAATTTACGCTTTTGTCACGGTGTATGCATACTGTAATCACACTCTTGCCACATTCTAAGCACACTGTGTTCACGCTTCTGTCACATTGTCTGTCACACTGTCTTTCACGGTTCATTTTCACCAGGGTATATTCATTAAGAACAGTGGTTGCCGTGAGAATACTTGGTTGAAATTCAATGCAAATGTAAGGAACCCTATAGTTGCACTTGCCTTGGGCCTTGCACTATTGACACCAATATTGCCAAGTTGCAAGAGTCCTGCAGCAAAGTTGGCAAGGTTGGCACATTCCATGCAGGTTGAGTGCAACTTGTACTGAATGTGACAATAATTGCAAACTTGCAGCTGGCTTGCCAATCTTGGCAAGCCGTAAAATCAAGGTTGCAGCAAGCAAACTTGCTGCAACCTTGATTTTCCAACTCCAACCTGACAGGAAATTAGGGAAATCTAGATTCGAGTTATAATGAATGATTTTTTTCTCTGTGGAAATTCTGCTACTAACAACACCAGCATGATACTTTGTTAAGATTTTTCATGGCTAGCTCACAGCCTTGAATTTGTGTTAAATTCTGTTTTATCATCCATACTTTGGAGCTACTCATGTAAAACCTCTTGGCAATTGTGACACTATGCTCAAAGTGAAGTGTACCTTTCATCCCTCTTCACTTTATTCAATTTCACAATCATTACACTCTTCTCATACTTATTCAATAATATATCTACATCATGGCTGCCTGATCATTCTATACAGCATACCACTAGGTTTTTCTCCAAATACTACTAAACGTACAGTGTTTTCCTTGAAATCGATCATTGGCCTGTTCAATTTTTGAACCCTGCCATTCTTTGCCCATGGTCTTATCTATCGTCATCACACCATTCTCCTCCTTTTCATCTTTCTCCAGTAAGTTCCTATTCCCAACTAAAATATTTTTGCATTATTCCTTCCTTTTCTAGAGTGACTCTTTACTGACTAGTTTTGTTTCATTTTTGATATGCAAAATTTTCGTTGATTTATGTATTCACGTGGATTTCAATTTTTTCCCTAACTAATGTCAACCTGTAATATAATTTGCAAAAATATGATATTTTAAACATTTATATCCACCTACCTCTTGATTACACTGAGATCAAACTAAGCAGGTTTAACAACTATGTATTCATGATAAAAGATGCCACTGAATGACATCCTTTCTCCATTCCATTCTCAAAGCTCCTTTCTCTTAAAAAGACTTATTTATGAGTCGAAATGATATCAGATTTGTAATACCTCCTTTAATATTCCTCATCATTATGATTATCTTCTTCAGTTGGCTTTCTCAGACCTCTGCAACTGTTAGGCACTTTCATTGAAACAACTTTAAATGGCTCCTTGTCATCAATAAAATTATCCTTTTATATTTAGGATGAAAATTGTAAACAGAAATGAAAGAAACATGAGTAAATTTTCTAAAACCTTATATTAACATTATATTAAAAATTTGATAAATTACTCAGATTTTGCCAAAAGGGCAAAAAATTAAATTCCAAAATTTTAAAAGTCCACTTGGAGCCCTTGATTTACAGTAAGTATTTCATAAAATCCAGCATGATGCCTCTGACTTCAATTACTATAGCACTGGAATCATCTTTCCAAGTAGGTACTTGAAAACCACCTATGTTTAATATTTAACTATAAAAGCTAATATCCTGAAGGAATGCATTTAAATACCTGTATGTAGACCATGTACTTCTTCAAGGATGGTAAACTTATCCTTGGGAGATGGCCCAGCACAACGCCTTTAAGGTCAAATATGGTTATGTAACCAGGAATCACTCCATCTTCTGATATACATACGTCGGCAAACATGAAGAAAGCCTTTAACACATCGTTGAAATGGAGATGGGACGGATCAAAGTCGGAGAGGCGACACAGTAATACTCTGTACCCTTCTGGTGTAGTTTGGTTGAGTGATGTCAAGTGTCTGAAATATTATTTCAAGTGCAAATGAATATGCATATATTTTTAAATTACTTCACCATGTTTAAGTAATGTCATGTAAAACTATCAGCATGCAATTTTCATCAACAACCTGCACTTGCATAACTTCATTCATTATGAATGACAAAATAACCTTTGTATTTCCACAATTTACTCTCTCACACTACTACCACGGTTTCGACAATTAACGACATCCTCAGGTGTAACCTAATCCTAATGTCAGGATTGGGTGGAAACGATTCGTTATAATAAGAATGAATAAACTTGATTTTTCCACAAATTTTATTACTTTCCACTACCCAGGCTTCGACGGTTAAGTCATCATCAGGTGAATAACAAGGAAACAGTTTTTCCACCAAGTCTATATACAAACAGTGAAGAGGGACGGATTTAGGTTTGCTAGGAAGGATGGTGGGGGTAAGAAGGGTCAAAGGGGGGTGGGGAAGGAGGGCGGGGGTAAGGAAAGTCAAAGGGACAGGGAGAGTGGGGGTGGTAGGTTGAGGGAAAGGTTTAGCGTTGAGTGACACATTGGGTCGTTATGGTGGGTCGGTGTCCCTAGGGACTGTTCATGAACAGTGAGAGGTGTAGGAGGGGTGAACGGGAGGCATATAACAAATCATTGAGTATTTCACACTTCGAACCAACAGTTTTCATAATCTCTAGCTGTTCTAGAGCATCCAGGCGGAGGCCTTTCTTTTCCACATGGAGAATTGTTTCCAAGAGGTGTTTCGTGAAGTGGGAGGTGTCATTTGAATTTTTGAAACAATCCTGATGTTCCTTTACTCTCTGTTTGATTTGCCATCCTGTTTCACTGATATATACGGCCGTGCATTCGCATTCAAGCTGGTACACTCCGCTCTTTTCTAATAAAAGGATTTTATCTTTAGTTTTGGAAAGAAGATTTTGCAAGTTAGCTTTGTTTTAGAATGCTGGTTTTATTTTGTGTTTAGGCAGGTAGTGGAAAGTAATAAAATTTGTGGAAAAATCAAGTTTATTCATTCTTATTATAATAACAAAGGTTATTTTGTAATTCATAACGAATACAAGTAAATTCCATAAAGTGACGACAGAACCATCAATTTCTTTCATTACTTCTCTTGTATCTTTACATAAATTACTAAAATCACACCATATATTACACATATATGTATTTTCCAACAAGTCCTGTATTTTCCAGCATAAAAGCCATGTTTTTACAGTGGTAGTTATGGATAAATACAGTGCATGACCAATGTCGAAGCCAGACTTAGCCTCAAGACTAATGGCAAAAAAGTTTCAGCAATATAGAGTATGCAAACAAAATTTCAGATTTCTTCTCTTTGTAATTTACAAGGCTTTAACCCTTTTGCTATGAACACCATTTATAAACGCTGCAGAATTTTCACCTCTGTGAATGAACGCCATTTATAAACGCCACAGATTTTTCTATGCAAGAGAACAAACAGCGTATTAAAACGTCGCAGGGGCCAGGTAGGCAGAAAAGGTCCAAGGTGCCATTAAGGACCCTACCTCAGGGGTCTGAGAACCCTTTCTCGGCTTAGAAGGGGGGATTATCTCGACCCTTCTTCTCAGCGCCAGCCTCACTCTTTGGCAGTTGTTCGTGGTCACTTTTTTGTTTATATGGAACAACCAGAAACATACGAGCTTAATTTGCATGATATTTAGTACCAGAATTTTATTCCTTATGTTTTTTTGAGTCTTTAGAAATTTTAATGGAGCTCGTTTGCATTGCGAAAATTGCATTTAACATTATTATGAACAGAGTTCCAGGTTCTAGAAATCCAGTCCAGAAATTCCAGGAGGTTCCAGAAAAAATTGTTCTTGGGAAAAAACTATCTCACACTACCATTGCAAATATATTTCCTCAAAGATGATTCCTGATGAAGGTATAGTACCAAAAAAGAGCTTTTACATAAAACACAGGTATGGTTGGATTATTCACGGAATCTTTTCCTAGTGCATAACACCACAAAATATTTATTATTTTAACCATTGATATGATGTCTATTGTGCTAGATATCTTAATATTAACAGTAGAATTTTGTTTAAAAGCTCTAAATTTTTAACAACAGGAATTCATTTCTGTATTAACTTGCACTTAGAGTCTTACTACTATAGTAGTAAGAATAAATATATTTATTGTAAATATATTTATTGCAATAATTTATATATATATATATTTATTACATATAAATAAATATATTTATATGTAATAAATATATTTATTTAAGAAAAATCACTGCATTAAAATTAGTTGACCACAGACACAGGCAGTGGTGGGTTCTCATTAGCAAAAGGGTGAAGATAATCTCTGCTCACTGGCTGAGGAAAGGGTCGGTAACCCTGCTGGGTCCAGTCCCAAAGCGGGGGAAAGATATATGTACCTGCTCGAAATCTTGCTTCAAGAGAGCTTCGTACAGGGAGGAGTGGAAAAAAATTCTAGAGGAACCCGTGGAATGGAAAGCTTTTTCCTGTGTAGGACTTCGGTGCGAAAGGGTTAACTTTGCCACCATATTTTTTAAGCCATTTTGTTGAAGATCACATCTCAGCCAAATACTGCAAACCATATCAATTGAGGTGAAAGGGTCATTCACGAATCCAAAATAGGTAGCAAAACTAGGCAGTATTTTGTGTGCCAGTTAATCATGCCAAAAAAATAGGGTATGTCTATGGCCCTGCTGATACATTCTTCCATTAGCCCAAGATATTTCATTTTTCACACAAAATATATGGATGGAAGTAATATGCACATGCATGGAAATTAGATAACATCTCCAAAAATGGATTTACATAAATTTAGTTTCAACAAAAAATAAAATCAACCAGGTATGGCAGTACTTACATCGTTTTGTAAGAAAATTGGATTTCTTGGGAGAAACAGTCTCTGTTTTTGAAGAATTCTGGTGCTGCTGTTCTTGCTGAGAAGTAAGTTTCAATGGTAGTTTTTGCTTGCTCAATACTGTTATATACACTGTGCAAGAAGAGAGATATAAAGGCATCTGAAAGTACAGAAACATTGCAATTACTTCCAGAAATTCCACTGCACCCTTTGAACAAATATGACTAATGGCCCATATCATTGGTAAGTATATGCTATAACTGTTTATCAATCAGGAGACTAGGAAAAGGTCATTGAAGAACTTAGGGTCTACTGCTTACATAAACTGTAGGCTTTCTACATGACTGTTCCACTTTAAAACTGTATTCCTATGTCCCAATTGTACAAAAAGATATGAATTTGAAACATGTAATAATTGTAGATTTTAAGTGATTTTATGGCAATATTTCAACTTATAATCTAGTAACCAAAAGTTCTGGGACTGGAAATGGTGAATTGAAAAACAGTTCTTGTTCATAGCTTTGAAATGGCCACTTGGTTCACCAGATTCAAAAACAACTAATGATTCAATATGTTTGGAATACATGGCCCAGGAATCGCTACAGTTCAATGAGATAAAAAAACCTTGGATTATGAAAAATCAAAAAATGACCCTAGGTCCTCAATGCAAAGGGCCTAAGCCTGCATGATTAACATGAAAAATGTTGCAGTTGTAAGCACTATTACATATTGTATCTCTATGCAATGATCGTTAGATATTATAACAAATTATCTGCAAAGAGAAAATCAAATAAAAGTGAATGTCACACCTATGATCTTACAAAAGCACGCATATTTTACAAATATTTTTCTCATAAATATGCCCCTGTGAAATGGTTTTTTATTCTGTTCTATGGAAGGAAGTAGTTTTAGTAGAAAGAAAACTGTAGTTTTTTATGTCTACTCAATTTGAAAAAATGGAATGATATATGTATAAAGTAACAAAAGTAGAGATGGGTCAAATCCAGTTTTTCTCGAATCCGAATCTTAAATTCGGGGGATCAGGTTGGTGTAGTTGCTAGAGCACTGGCCTCCCATCCCGAGGGCCCGGGTTTGATTCCTGGCAGTGGTGGGTTTTTCAGCGGAAAACCTGTCCCCACTTGAGTGCCTAGTGGAGGGCATTTTAAGTTCAGTGCTCCGTCCGTCGGATGGGACGTTAAGCCATGGTCCCCTTGGCATTTGTCATTAAGAGTAGGCTAATGCCGATGCTGGGTTTCTCTCCACCCTTCCTCCGTTCCCTGAAAACTCGTACCATTACCTACAATTACCCACCTATCCTAATAATGGCGCAAATGACCTCAGCTGTCAGAATGCCCCTGAATAACCAACCAACCAATCTTAAATTCACCCTCGAATCTCATTTAAAATCCAAATGTTATTTTTACCATTAATCCTACATGTTATCTAAAATCTAAATGTTACCATTTTCTTGAATCCTAAGTATAATTTAATAAAAAGCTAAATCATTATTTTCTGCTTGATAATATATTTTATCTTGAATCCTAATATTAATTTTACCCATGCAATTGAATTAAACACTCCAACTACAAGTATAAAACATTGTATTGCTTTAGCTTTTTAATTAAAAAAAATAAGTGTTTTAACACATTCCAGATCTAGTCGATTTCTCCTTTTATCACAAATAATGCCAGCCATGCTGGACAGTCTCTCTGAATCCAGAGCTGCTGGTGGTGCTGAAAGAATCTTCCTACCCAGTTTTTGTAGTGCCTACAGTAGAGACTATATACATATAATGATGTCTCTCAAGAGCTCCTGATTAGAAACCAAAAAACCATTCGCTATATCAAACTCTCAATATTACTGAAGGTATTTAAATAATCTTTCCACAGCCAGTTCCTAAATACAGTGGTACTTCGAGATACGAGTGCCCTGACATACGAGTTTTTTGAGATAAGAGCCGTCACTAGGGTCAAGTTTTTTCCTGAGATACAAGTCAAAATTTGATATGTAAGCCAACCTCGGTGACGTCTCAGCAAGTTGGCATAGCAAGCCAACACTTAGATTTGTGAATCTTCGACGTTCACTTCGCTGCAGAAGCATCTCTGTTGAGTTGTTTTAATCTTGTGTTTTTTTGGAACTTTAGTAGTTATTCAGTTAATTTTTTTCATATAACCATAAGTCCTAAGAAGATGGGAGTAAAAAACAGTGGTAAGAAAAGGAAATAGAAGATATCCATGGAATTAAAGCGTGAGATAATAGACAAAAAAGAGCAAGGTGTAAGAGTCAAAGACTTGGCAATTCAGTACCATCACACAACTTCTACAATATGTACTATATAGCCTGAGGCAGAAGGACTCGATAAAGGCTATAACTTCTGCTAAGGGTGTTAAAATTATTTCAAAGCTACGCAACTTTCCATGAAAAGATGGAGAATCTGCTGCTTTTGTGGTTGACAGAGAAGCAGTTCACTGGAGAAACTATGACTGAGAGTATAATTTGCGAGAAGGCACAAGTCATTTATGCAGATTTGCTACAGCAGAGCCCAGGTACTTCAGGACCTTTAAAAGGGCCTGGCTCCTAAGAAAAGGGCCCAGCACCCATGAAAAAGGCCTGGCACCTAAGAAAAGGCCCACATTTTTTGCGGATAGGAGGGGTTAGAGACTAGAATTTCGATAAAAGATCAAATTAAGGTGTGATAATGTGCGTCAGAAATGTTTTGGAATTTAAATATGTTGGATAAACATGTGACCTACTTTTGCCCACTTCCCATTATCCCCTTCTCCACTTGCTTTTAATGTGTCTTTTGCTTTTTTTCCGTTGGCACTTCCGGTTACCATCTTTAATAATGTGTGTGTATTTTGTCATGCTAAAATAAACTCTAGCAGTTCTATGGCTTCCTGCGTATTATTGCACTTCCAACAAGAAAGTACCCGCTTCAACTAAAACGGGGCTGGGCAAATTCTTGGGGGGCCTTCGGCCCCTCCTGCCCCCCCACTTCCGATGCTGCTGATCAAAGCCCATTGATACATCCCCCAACAAGTGTTCAACTGTGACGAGACAGGACTCTTCTGAAAGAAAATGCCAAGCAAAACTTATGTAACGGCAGAAGAAAAGAAGGTGCCAGGCCACAAGCCCATGAAGGATAGGTTGACTCTCGCACTGTGTGCAAATGCAAGTGGCAACTGCAAGGTCAAGCCGCGGCTCGTATACCACTCAGAAAACCCCAGAACCTTCAAGACACATTCAGGTTATAAAAGAGATACTACAGGTCATGTGGAGGGCAAATCCAAAGGCGTGGGTCACCAGGAAGTTTTTTGTGGAACGGGTCAACTTGGTCTTTGGTCCTGCCGTTAAGAAATACCTCGAGGTCAATGTTACCTCAGCAAGCCCTTCTCGACCTCGACAATGCTACTTGCCACTTGCTAAACCTTGAGGATGACATCCTAGAAGAGTCCAACTTTATAAAGAGACTTTATAAAGGCTCCCTACCTTCCACCCAACAACATCCCTATTTTACAGCCCATGAACCAACAGGTGATCTCCAATTTCAAGAAACTTTTTACCAAACACATGTTTCAATCACAAAGAAGAAAAAACTCTGTATTTCCACATGAAAACTCTTAAGTAACGACACGACCGGTTTCACCCACTAGGGCATCATCAGGTGTTGATGATGCCCTAGCGGGTGAAACCGGTCGTACGTCTTCATTAAAAAGTTTTTATGTGGAAATACAAAGTTTTTTCTTCCTTGTGAAAGATGAATTTCCACCAAGTTACCACCGAAACTGTCAATTTTATTACATGTTTCAATGCTGCTTTGAGGTTACCAAGAGCACAAACCCTTCGAGAGTTCTGGAAGGACCACTACAACATTTTCATATGCCTCAAAATTAAAGATGAGTCAATACCAAAATTTATCGATACTGATTCCTGGAAAATCAATTCTCGATACTGATACCATCAACCTATACATGTATACGTTTTTTTGCCTAGTTTTCCCATACATTATTATTAAATGTCCCATGAAATCTAAAAATACAATTTTATGACACAAAAGTTTGATTATACTATTTACTTTGGGAAAAAACTTCTGATATTCCACTATGACGACATTATGAAAATAACAACTGTTTGAAAACACAAGGGTTTTATATTTTTTTCCATGAGCATGTTTAATAACAAAACATGTTTGGTATCAGATAAAAAATGCCATAACAGATTCAAAATAATATGACTGTCATGTCATAAGTTGAATTCTAATAAGATTAATTATTATTTATTAGTAATGAAAACACTAACCTAAATTATTAATCAAACTTTAAACTTTGAGAAATAAGAATAAAAGGTCACGAGACAAACCCTTGAGCCTACTTTAGGTTTTTGTTCACAAATCCAACATTTATAGCCTCTCTGGATCAAGGCGATTTCTGGTCACAAATGTTTCCTGCTGTGCTAAATATGTTTCTCATTTTTTATGAGAAACTCTCATGTTTCGTATTCTTTTAGGATTTTTAATCTATACAGAAAAACAGCAACAATTGTATTTCCAAAAAACAAGTAAATTTATAGTAGAAAAAATGAACTTCCCATCATCTGTGTGGATAATATTTTCCTGGATCAAGATTTATGGATGCAACAGCTATTTGTTATTATTTCTAATATAAAGTTCACTTTCCTTATCACGCACTCATCGAACAATACATTTTTTTAAACTGTACAACTATTCTTTAAAGTGTAAGTAGTTAAAAGAAACATTAAGTATAAGTTCATTTTCATTAATATTTGATTTATTTCCCAAAATATAAGATCCTAGTGATACCATACTGTATGACCCTCTATCCAGAAAGGTATACATGTAATTATACGAAAAAGTCTTCCGAGCATGTCACATGCCAAGAATAATATAATATAGAATATTAAATAATAAACAAAATCAAAAACCTAAACTTGATTCAGTGCATAACCGCTTTCATTAACTTCGGTTGCTGTTATAAATCGAATCCTTGAAAGCTTTCAAATTTAATTTATAAAAACACAAAAAAAAGTTTAATGCAGTCAGGATATTCCATTTTTAAAATGAAAAAATTATTATAGAATATTCCAAGATGCTAAACTAGTAATTTTGCAATGTCTTATTAATAATAACCCTTAAAATGGAATTTGTGAGTTTTATACTCATAAGGAGAGTCTGTGTAACTAGGATCATGAAATGAGATGAGCCTTTTTTCATGCTACTAGAATGAAAATAAAGAAATATGTGTCTCGGCTTTTTTCTCCATTGGCCTGGGATCCCAAGAAAAAAAGTAGAATGACATGCAGGGAGCCTGCATTCTCTGAACTTGGGTAAGCTAATAATAGTAGAGTGGGGTAGTGCACTGCTTGCAATGAAGTTCGATTCTTATCGATTTAAAAGTTGTCTTTCAGCCATTGAATCAAAAATTTTATCATCCTTAATTTCCAACCCTTGTATGCGAATGCTTTACAAATGTATCACTCAAAAATACATTGTAAAGTTAATGCAATGTTTCCATGGTTTTAATACTGTAATAAAATATTTTTCCAACCAACTTTTCACTAAAGCCAAATTTTATAATTTTTATTTACTTTGTTGGCTCATATATTGACATGAAATTTTGATAGTCTACTTTTTTTAACTGCCCGCTTACCTTATTCTAGGAATACAGTACGATGGTATTACTAGGCAGTGTTAAGGATCGAACGCGCGAACACCAGAACACAAGCTCACATTTTTAAAAACTTCATTAACATCGGTTCATGCGGGTCTCGCGAATGTAGGCGACCCGCAAGACATTCGGCTTAATTTTTTTCCCGCGCATCCGGGCCCGTGGAGGAGAAAAAAAGGCCAAGACATGTATTTCCTTTTTTTCCGGAAAAATTTTCATCTCATTTCGTGACCCGAGTAACAAATCCTCCCCATGTCAGCATCTACCGTACCTTTATATTCCATTCGCGGATCACTAAGCTGCAAAATTCAAAAATTTCCGATCGTAGCGAATGAAATGAAAGATCCATGGGTCTTTGGATCCAACCCAACCATCCCTAATTTTTGAGTGATACAATCGTAAATCTAATTTAAACAATAAAATTATAAAAAAGTGAGTATTCAGATGTAGTAAGGGTTTTAAATTGAATGATAAAATTTTCGACGCAATAACTGAAAGAAAATATTAAACTGAGATAGGGATCGAACTTCCTTTAGTACATACAATAGCTCTTGATATATCCACCTGATCCCGGCGAACGTAGGCTACCCGCGTGGCATTCTATGTATTTTCTTTTCTCGTGATGCTGGGGTGATGGAGAAAAAAGTCATATTTCTTTACTCTGCTTCTAGTTGCACGGGAAAATTTTCATCTAATTTCGTGATCTGAATTACACAAACTCTCCTTGTCAATGTCTACCGCACCTATAGTACCGCAGGGTACTTAGATCGCTAAGCCGCGAAAATTTAAAATCTACGACCCGGATCCGATTTTACTCCGGGTCTTTGGATCCGAATCCCAGTAAAACGATAGACCCACGGATCCTTGCACCCGAAGGATCCGATCAGACCATCCCTAGTATCGACGGTATCGTTATCGACTATAGGCGATCGATTGTCGATACCAATCCTCAAGAATCGGTGGTATCGAGAATCGACACATCCCTACTCAAAATTATTGATATGACCTGGCAGGGTGTTACAAAAAAGGACCTCGATCACTGCATGGAAAAAACTGTGGCCAGAGGCTGTGACTGAAAGGGACAATGAAGGATTTGGACCTGAAGAGGGACTACTGGAAGAGATTGTGTATCTCGGAAGGTCCATGGGCCTGTAGGTGGATGAGGGAGATACCAAAGAGCTTGTCAAAGCACATTCCGAGGAACTTCGACGACGGAAGAGTTGGCCGAACTACAGACGCAGCAACAATGGGGTCGTTTACCATATTTTTTTATTGCCGAATATGGTAGAGTTTGTAAAATAAAAAGACCCGTATTTTTCCGTTTTTTGATCCGTCAATTATTTCTCGAGTTATAGGCGGCGAAAAACTGATGTTTTTAACCCTTTCGGAAAAGTGGGTGCAACCTCTGACGTATATCGACTTCGTCCAATCACAACTGAGCCCGCGAAGCTACTTCGCCTTATCGCAAAGGGGGGGACACAGCTGACTCGGCCAATGGGAGCGATTTCGACAGAATCTGTGCGAGCAGACCTTCCGAGAACCCCCCTCCACTCCCTTCCCTTCCCCTAAAAGCAGTCAGGGACGGGAGAAAAATGACGTCAACGTTATCACAGCAGCATTTTCGGTGGGCGTCACCTTTTGCTTATTTTAATTTTTTATTTATGAGTGAATTGTTGTGGTTAGAAGATTAATTGTTTCACTAAATTTCTTTTTTCGTTTCCAATCTAACAATTTCGGGTACAAAATTGCGATTTCGGTTCCGAGTGAACGCCCCCATTGGAATTTCTGCAGGAGATTGCAGAGGAGCCAGAAGCGGAGGAGGTTATCTCTTCACGTGAGATAAAGGAAGTGTTGGCGATGTGGGAATAAGTTTCGGACTTAGTTGAAAAGAACCACCCTGGAAAGGTTAACCTTGCAATTGCTACTGGTCGTGCATCGTCGCTATTTAATGACACTTGCCTAACCCATTTCAGAAACATTCTAAAAGGGAGAAATAAACAGAGCTCCTTGGACAGGTTTTTTACTGAAATGCCCTGCGTATGAAAGTGACAAAGAAAAAAACTACCGAAGAAGAAAAAGTGAAGCAAAAGTAAGGGAAAAGAAAAAATCAATACGTACGTACCATACGCAAATCGACTTTGCCAATACCTTCATTCCTTTAAATTCCTTTTATTAGGTTTCATTTTGTTTGTATACAATGTATATTCATTATAAATATATTTTTTACGTGGAAAATTAAAAAAAAAACATTGGGATGCTTTTTGGGGTCTGGTACGAATTAATCACATTTCAATTAATTTCAATTTCAATCAATTTGAGATACAAGTATTTTGACGCACGAGCTCGGTCACGGAACGAATTAAACTCTTATTTAAAGGTACGACTGTATTTAACTGCGGATGAATGATCACTGGTGCTCTGTCAGCCTGCGTGACACAGAGTGCCGTGACATGTCACAGAGTACCATCGAAAAAACAGCGGCTCTTGAGTCCATGATTTCGATTTTTGATCACGGATGGTGACAGTAAAGTTGAATTGAAACGAACGCAAGGTTTTTAATCTGCTGAGGATGAAAGCGACTCGGATCTTTGATGATTCGGATTCGAATACCCGATCCCTAAACAAAAGTTTCTGTTGCTACCGTCCGCGCCAAAATCTTGTAGACTCGAGACTATAACTCCGAAACCGTTTTGTGTTCGCAAACGTTTTCTCTCGCCGCGCAGCGTTGCCGGCGGAGTGTCCTACTGTGGGCTCGCGCGTTCATTCAGGAAACATAAAATTCAATATAAAATAAGGTGCTAACTTCAGCTGAATGATAATATCTGATTCGTTCTGAAAATTTAAAGAGGAAGATGACAGATTTTGTCTCGTGGCGCCATGATTCATAGTTGCCGAGAAAAAGTGCGGTTATAAATGGAATAGCATACCAATAAGTACTACAGTTAAAACCTTGAAACTTCGTAGACGTAATAATAAAGATATAATTCACCTTGTGTTAAAATATTGTTTTAGCCAAACGTTTTTCTTGGCAGTTATTAGACGTCAAAGTAACGCATGGCGCCATAGCGCTAAAAAAAATGGGCCCTTTTTACTCTAACGTAAGAAACAGGTCCAAGGTTTGTTTTTAAAAATTATTCTAACAATGTATTCAGTCAGAAACAAAATTATATCAATTACTGTGTAAATAACGTGAAAATGCAACGAACGGTTTCGGAATTATTTAGGTTTAAACTCGAAACTACAAGATTTTGGCGCGGACAGTAAATAGGTACTCTCTAGACACTGGCATCATAATATTGATTGCTACAATCTAATTCTCCATGGTGACCGCTCCTCAATCTTGCCTGCAATGCTATTTTAAGTAAGGTCAACACGTGAGTAATACTAATACACATGATCAATTTTCTTAAGTGTTAAGTAAGTAGGCAGCATCCTTGAATTTCACGAAGAGGATTTTCAAAACTCACCAGATATAGCAGGGAGATGCGGCTGCCTTTTCATCCAAATTCTGATTGACTGAACATCCTCAGGACGACATGTGGCCGTAGCTGCACCATCTGGTCCGTCAATGAATGGGAATCGTGGATTTGGTTCAGAATTCTGCGCTACTGGAGTCGGTAGTGGTGCCATTGTTCTGTGTCCTTTGGTCTTTTGTCCTTCCAAAGGGCCTTCACCTTCAAGATGACAGAGAGAGTAGGAACATCAAGTCAGCGAGGATGTGCATGGGAAGTTAATGCGTTCAAGTCATTTCTAACCTACTCTTCATTATGGAAAAGGCACTCTTTAGACCAAAATCAATTAATGCTACTTTTGGGCCCCTTATTAGAGTCCTGAATAAGATGCGAAATTTATGATAAATCTAGTCTCACAATAAAGAATAAATAGCCAAAAGTTTAGTAACAGGTAGAAATGACACCAAACACTTAAAAAATATTTCTAGAATTCAGCAGGTAAAGCAGGCCTGTTGACATGGTATTAAATGCTAAAGGAAGGAGTTATGAACAACTGAGCAATGAATGAGCCATTCTAATAAATGTGACATTCCAATGAATGAATGAATGAGCCACTCCAATAAATCTGTACTGATATGAGAGTGGTGATTGAGTTAATATTTCAATATTTCATGGATGAAAAAGAGCAGGTATACATGTGGAAAGTACAATTGAGCAAAGCGATATTGCTCGATAGATTATCACAATTTAGAATGACCATGTTCAAAATAACGAGCCATTTAGCTATTTTTCTTGATTATTATTATTAATATCTGGATTCCAAACTTAGCTGTTAATATCATGTTAATGAAGTTACCAAGAAACTTTCCAAGGGACTTGTCATTTTAAAGAATTCAAGTTTATTAATTCCTTCTTCTTTCGAGACATCTGTTTCTGATATATTTTTAACAGTCACCTAGAATATGGCTGGAAAATATGGGGAAATCCTCAGGCATAAAATACATATTTATCTTGCATAAAAAGGCATTAAGGTTGATGAGTAAACCATTATCTAATGAATATTGTAGAACACTGTTAATAAGGTTAAATATATAACTGTATACAGCCAACTGTATATTATATTTTATATGGAATAAATTTCCCAAATCCTTTTTAAGATCAATATATTTTTCCCTGGTGAAATCAATGATTGATTATGGTTTAATATGTTGGGGGGCGCATGTATTAAAATATTTAAGCATGTAGAGAAAATTCAAAAACAAATTGTAAGAGAAATTCTGTTTAAAAGAAGATATATGAATGCTCTTCCCCCTTGTATTTAGATTTAAAAGTGTTGCCTGCTAGATATAGACATTTATGAATCCCTAATCCGGGAACACCCATAATCCGGCAATTTTGCCATGGCCAACTACCCGGTACTTTGTGGAAAATGCAGAAATATTGCTTCATAACCTTCCGAGATATTTCCCATTCTTAACGTTAATTTTCCTATTCCAAGAATCAGAATCATTTAAACATTCTAATTTCTGGTACTTCGTGTATACTGGAATTATTCTGCAACTTGAAATAAACATATAAATTTGAAGACATCGCCGAGACGGGCTACGACTAATATACAGATCGGCCACTTTCAATGGCGTGCGAATTTTTTATTGACCACTAGATGTAATTTGATAAAATTATTTGTTATCTGCTTATGTTTCTCCCAAATCATGTCTCATCTATACAGATGTGTGCTACAGAAGAGGAGTGAGGCATCAGCACAATACGTTAACGGTGAAAAGGTGCAAGTTGTGAAAAAAGCTTGACGCCGTTGCATCAGTAAAGCGTTTGTCCGAAACATACTGCGTGGGATTTTCAACAATATAGCACATTAAGAAGCTGAAAGAGAAAATCCTCAAAATTTCACGGCTAAAGTGACAAAAAGAAATGGATGACAGAGAGAAAAACTAGGAAAGAAGATTTAAGTGCTGATTTAGATCGCGTGGTTACGATTGCGTCGAAGTGAAGGCTTAATTAGTATTTCCGGCCGAATGCTAATGGAGCAGGATAAACTATTTCGGAAACAGACGTGATCAATCTAAAAGACGTGATGTGGGAAATTTCACGTGCATGGAATAGTATTTCGCAGTTAGTTCTAAAACACACGCGTTTAAATTATGGCCTTCTTTAAGGTTTGATGTAGATGAAATAAGTGGAGATTTAAAAAAAATGCATGTTTCTGAGGATAAAAATACGATGATGGAGTTTGCAAACAGCACCCGCAACCCTGAATTTTTAAGGAAATGGAATTGGTAAATTTAGAGGAAAGGATAGTTAGCGGCCACGATACTCTAACCACACAACATTTCACAGATGACGAAATCACTGAAATGACAATTAATAACAATAAATCCGAGAGTGAGGATGAAGATGATGAGCCCGAAATTGTTGAAGGAAGAATACTATTGATGATAAGGAATAGTCCAGTCCGGTCGCTCGCGACGTAGGTAGTGATGGGCGGCCGTACAGACGACACCCATGCGCTGTCATCGCGCTGAATCAGCTGACAACAAACCATGTAGGAAATAGATATATGAAGTTGGTGCGAAGGCTTGTGGTTGTTGTTTATCGCATTTATCTGTTTTGTATATTTTATATGGAGCATAGTAATTTTTGGTTTTGTTCCAATAGTCAGGAACAAATTTTATTATTTTGTTTTTGTAGGTAATCTTTATACAGACATTTAAACTTAAAAGGTTACCTAATGCAAATTATTTTGCTTGTACTATTGTTGGATGTAATAAATATCTATCTATGAAAGCTGCACCTTCCGCTTTGACAACGCACCGCGGAAGCCTTCGCACCAACTTCGTATCTATTCATATCATGTACGCGTATAAAGTATACTTATAGTATTGGTGTGTGAAACAGAAAATCTTCTCATATTCCACATTAAACATGAAACTCCCAATTATAATAGGAGATCAAATAATTTCCTCTCAGTCACCCTGGCAAAAATGAAGGGTACGAAAAGAACACAGCGGGCGGTAGGCAGATGGTAGTGGTAGCCACAGCCTACCCTCGAGCCGCGGTAGGGGGAGGGTAATTTAGAACATCCGAGGGTAGAGAAAGCGTGGGGTAGTGGAAGGGTAGCACTCAGGCCCGTGAAGTGTGTAGGATAAGGACTGGACGTATTGTAGCCCTGATTTATTTTTTGACATTTATTGGTGTGTAGTCATCATCAAGCGTCAACAATCCTTGGGTTGCTTAGCGACGCAGCCCTCCACTCGATTCTTCTATCGGCCAACCTTTTCATTGTGACGTAATTCCTCTCTTTTACATCCTTCACAACTTGCTCCTTATACCTCATACGAGGCCTGCCTTTTCCAATCTTCCCGTTCACTTTTCCTTCGGCGATTGTCTTCATCAGGCCATCGTGTCTCAAGATGTGGCCGATTAAGTTGTCCCGTCTTCTTTTTATAGTTTTCAGCAGACTTCTCTTTTCTCCCAATCTTCTTAGGACTTCTTCATTTGTCACTCGGTCGATCCATTTTATCTTCATCATTCTTCGATAGCACCACATTTCGAATGCTTCCACCCTTTTCTTCTCCGATGCTGTCATCGTCTTCACAGCTGGGTTCAGATTTTATCACCGCTACTTGGTTTTTATACAAACTGTGGATAATTCTTCGATCATTGTACGACACTCCAATTCTCCTCAGAATGGGGGCGTTTACTCGGAACCGAAATCGCAATTTTGTACACGAAATCGTTCGATGGAAACGAAAAACGAATTTTAGTGAAAAAATTAATCTTCTAACCACAACCATTCACTCATAAATCAAAAATTAAAATAAGCAAAAGGTGACGCCCACCGAAAATGCTGCTGTGATAATATTGACGTCATTTTCCTCCCGTCCTTGACTGCTTTCAGGGGAGGGGGAAGGGAGTGGAGGGGGGTTCTCGGAAGGTCTGCTCGCACAGATGCTGTCGAAATCGCTCCCATTGGCCGAGTCAGCTGTGTCCCCCCCTTTGCGATAAGGCGAAGTAGCTTCGCGGGCTCAGTTGTGATTGGACGAAGTCGATATACGTCAGAGGTTGCACCACACCCACTTTTCCGAAAGGGTTAAAAACATCAGTTTTTCGCCGCTTATAACTCGGGAACTAATTGACGGATCAAAAAACGGAAAAATACGGGTCTTTTTATTTTACAAACTCTATCAGATTCGGCAATCAAAAAAATATGGTAAACGACCCCATTGGTGTGTAGTACTTCATATATTTCTCCATTGTATGTTTTAACAGCCATTTTAGGATTTCCTGATTAATTCGATCCAAAAAAATATTATTACCTATTAGGTTTGTTATCCTGGGCATAATGTTTTCCTTTAGCAATAGAAGTATCTGCAAAGAAATGAGAAGTGAAAACTAGGATTCTACTTACATATGTGAGGAAGAAATTAGTTTTGCCCTAAAACTACGTATGGCGCTGTTTACCTATGTCACTGAGAAGGAAGGGAGGGTTCTAGTGTGGTGATGGAGGCTCGGAGAAGGCTGCACAGTTTGTCGGGGAAAGAAAAAGGAAAAATAAAAGTGCTGAATGTAGTCAGGGAGCAGAGGAAGTGGTAGGAAGCAATTTGAAGAAGGCAGAAGTCGATTGCCACTCTATGTGCTGAGGTCGGAACGAAATAGGAAGGTTGATTGGTAGGACTTTGACTTTCTTTTTATTTTACCTGGGGCAGATGAGGCCTCATGGCCCCCTCTACCCCTGCCCCAGGGCTCTCTGGTCGGGGTCTTTACAGAGTTGTGTTATATGAGGATTGAAAACATTTGGAGTGAGATAATAACAAAGACCGATCGGGTAGTGGGATGAGGTCAGATGATAGGTTTCCATAAAATTGCTACATATTCCTTGAAACACTAATAATACCTATGATCTAAATTGGTTCACCTCCGTAAACAGGTCAAAGGTTGTTGAATCAGGTGCCTACGCTATTGCAGTCAAAGTAGTAGTGGACACTGTGATGGACACTTGTACAATACAAGAATTATTATCTTGCTATCGAATTAAAATCTCAAATAATTGCGATTTCAATTTTCAAATATCCCAAAACCAATATCGCCGAGATCCTGTTGCTATGCAACGAGCCTAATGCGCTTGTTTACAGCTATGCCTTGCCTTGCATCCTCTCTACGAACGGTGTTGCATAATGCACAGGATGACGACCTCAAACCTCTTTTTAGTAAATACAATACGCTAAATACACTAGTAATACAATACACTAGTACAATACACTAAACTTTTAAGGAGTAGGTACCTACCTCATTTCTACTTGCGAGCACCTGAACACCAATGCACCCACTCTCCACGAGGCCTACGATTTGATAATTGCTATAATCAATTAATTCCCAAGCGACATAGCATTAAGATGCGGGCAAACGCGTCAATTTTCTCGGAAATATAAGTTGCTTCGAGCAACCATGCAAACAATCAACCTGCAAATTATTTATAAATTTTGGCGAATGATTTCAAACATATGCTAAGGTAGAGAGGTCGCAGGACCATCGACATATAAAACGTATAATATTATGGTAGTGATATATTAAACATTTCATGGATAAAAAGACAATTTGAATCCCCTGAATGGAGTCCGAGTCAATGAAAATTAAGGATAAGCGAGGTACATCCTCTTCACAGTGCTAAGTACGAGAGCATAACAATAATGGATATGATTTCGCAATCGATTTTGATAGATTTGGTTGGATAGAACTTGATTGAGACTTGTTGCTCTCAATGAAAATATTAGCGAGTGAAACTATATCTACTATTAGTTTTTTAAGCATGTTAGGAGCGTTGCTTTCCACCCCGAAAAAGGTGTAACAGGGGATGAAATCTCCCGATCTCTCTTATTTGGAATCAATCGCGTCACTCTCCATCGCAGACACTTTTGACCGAGAATATTACTCGCAAAAGTGCTTTAAAAACATTGGTAGCTGCATGCTGGTATAAGGACTTGAAGCTAACCCAACTAACATCATGTTTTTTTTGCATGTTTGGTTTGCTATTTTTATATTTTTTTAAATAGTGAAGTTTAAAACCATATATAAATACTAATACTTTTTTGTGCATGATATGTAGTGCATGTTTGGTGAGAATTCACCCCCTGCCACACACCTTTATGGTGGCTTGCAGGGTATTATGTAGATGTAAAAGAACGCCTATCGCAGTTTTCCCCTATATTCTGAAAAGTAAGATAACTCTCTAATTCACCCTAATTATTTTTTTACATGGCCGCGCTATCTCCTCCAGAGCAAGCCCTGAGTATTAAATGTTACCACAATTTTCATTCTCGGCATAAATTAGCACTTCTCCAATTCCTGAAGTCGCTAACCCGAACACTCCGGTTTCACTAAGGAATGTCTTGAAGCTGATATAACTCAGTGCGAAGACACATCGTCCATGACAACGGAGAATTATTCCCTCCTAACAATAAACAATACGTATCTACTAACAGAATGGATGGGGTTAAAGTAAGTTTCTTTCATTTTTACGACCATGGTCGCGTTGATATATTACGGTGGTATTATCATAATCCTGGGAAGATGTATTTGAAGAAAGAAACAAGAAATTTTAGTCCTTCAAACTCTCGACCATTTTCAGGAGCCTGGTTCCGGTAAGAGACAAAAAGGTCGGGAAACCGTCGGGATTATCTCGAGTAGGTAACCAAGGAGTCACGTGGTACAAGCACTAATGTTTTGCTAATTCAGTGTGTCTGAATCACTCGTTACAATATCATTAATTGTTTTCACTCGAGTTTTTCTCATCTGCCTCGACTATAGAGTCCCCAGATGGATTAAAACACAAATATAAACAATGAATGAGGTAGTAATCAGCGGTTTTTAGCACACCAAATTTGCGGACCATTCTTGTTTGTACCACGTGACTCCTTGGTCATCCATTCCAGATAACCCCGACGGTTTAACCCTCCCCCCCGGACCGAAAATGAAAACACGGAACTTTGGCTTGCCGGACCAATTCGCAAACTTTCCAGGATTCCGGATACGCATGGCGAGGTTTACAACGGTAATTGTTACAAGGTTTGTTTCCTGATCCGGGAAACATTTTTACTTCGGCAAATTCCAACGCAATTGCTTTACAGAGTGGCACGGAAAATTTAACATTTGTTGGTGCGATACCACATTGTGACGGCCGAGAAAATAAAAGTAAACACTCATTGATCAATGCCTTGTTCAATTCGACATTATTACCTTTTTCCTAATCTTCACTGAGAAATAATAGAGCGACGACAAATTACTGAATGATTTAAGGGTTGTTTCAGCAAACAAAAGCAGCAGTATGAGATTCATATGGACTTCATGATGCACGGAGAGTAAAACAGGTGTTGTGTTGTTGTGCGATGAAAGGGCGAAGGAAGTTGATAAGACACATGCTGATAATACCGCGACGAAGCTCACTGAACAAACCAATCGATCGCTACCACGGATTCAGGGAAAGTTAATCATATCGCCCTCTAAAACGGCGTTTACACGTAGCAGTTGACTGCTTTGACAGTCGCGAGATGTGCGATGTATCTATATATCGCTACTGCTATGATGCGTCTGCGTTGAATTCTATGCAGCTTAAATCCGCTATTTAGGCGTTGCCACAACAAATAAAAAGCGTTTTATTTCAATAGTGATTGATGCTTAAATATTCATGAAATTCTTCAAGTATTGAATTCCATTGACGATTATCTTTTGTTCCCATTCTTCAAAGAGTAGAATCTCCCCTTTGGGGAGGGATATCTTCGTTATTATATCCAAATTCCCGGTATCAGTCGTCGTGTATTGCTTTCCGTTGGCGATTGTTGCGATTGTGTTGGATACATTTACGCTGGAAAGTAGACGGACTTCAACTTTGCTAAAGCCCGAATCACACGATCATTTTTCTCGTCCCTTTAAAGGGATCATTTTTAGCTTTCAGGGACCGCAAAAATGATAGCTCAAGCTATCATTTCGCCGCTCACACGATCATTTTTACCGTCCTTTCTCGTATCATTTCTGTTCGCGAGATACGGTAAACAACTTCGTAACTATATATGATTAAATCTTCGTCAACTGCTTTCGGCTGCAGCCAAACGTTTCTTTCAGAACGTGTGCTCTGATTGGCTAAATGACAGGCCCGAGGGACGGAAAAAAGGACGTGCTCAAATGACGGAAAAAGGGATAGCCATCCCTATCATTGCCGCTATCCGTGAAGTGATCAAGTCAGACGATCATTTTTAAGCTATCATTTGAGCTATCATTTAAGCTATCCCTGAAAAGGGACGTAAAAAATGATCGTGTGATTCAGGCTTAATAGCTCGAACGAGGATCGATAGTGCTCGACATATCGACCTGAAATCGCATCGCAGTTGCTATTTACACATGCGAGTAGGGCTTAATAGTTGTTAGCAGTTGACTGTCATAGCAGTCAACTGCTACGTGTAAACGCACCTTAAGGCTCTGGAATCACGAAATTAACGGTGAAAACAATCGATAACTATTTGCGCAATGAAAAATATCCAAGCTCGAGAGTGATTATGGAGTTCGGTATAAGGTACAAGTGCAATATCGATGGCCTGGGAAAGAAAATTCAAATATGTGTTGGAGCTCAGTGCCTCCTCATGCCTCGCATTCTCTCATAGCCTTCACCACTCCCAATCAAGGAATCAGACCTCAACCTTCTTATAAACGATAAGGCTTTCACGCGCGCATAGGCGGACCGTGATCAAGGTCGGGAATGAATGCCATGAATCTGGAACAGCTGAGGAAAATGTAAACCTACTACAATTGAGTTCAATGTCATCGCAGATTTGCGATCGCAATAATGAAAGTAACAGCCTTAGTTCTATGATCCAGAGACTCACTGTTGCGGAGAAAACAGTCTCACAAATAGATCAAATTTCCTTAATGGATTGACGCAAGCATACGAAAGTTGTAGTTATAAGAATATTAAATGCGTTCTTCAAGAGGATAATTTCGGTTTATGATCCAATTTCATTGAGAGTATACGTTGATAAAATCCAGGGGGTGTGCTTGAATAGTTCGAGATTGATTCCGGTACGGAATGTAAAAACTTACGAGTGAGTCCTTGGTTACGAACCGGAATTGATTTCGAAGAATTCAAGCCCACCCCCAGATGTCATAAAGCTAGAAGAAAGTCAAAATTTCCTCTTCAACCACGATACCTGATTAAAATTAAGTTTTAAAAACTTCTTCTTATGCTAATCAAATAAAGAACGAAACTACCAGCGCTGGTTGTACCTTATGTTAGCTACGTGAAACTCTAACGAGCCATTTCCATAACACCATCTCGGACTTTTTGTCTCGGACAAAAGATAATGGCTGAGTTTTGGCACGGACAGGGTCCGTGGATATAGTTCCGGGATGGTGGCGGGGGTAAGCAAGGAAGCCGATATACCCTGGAAGGTACTGTCCGCGCCAAAATCTTGTAGACTCGAGTTTAAACCTAAATAATTCCGAAACCGTTCATCGGACTTTCACATTATTTACACTATAATCTAGATAATTTTGTTGCTGACTGACTGCATTGTTGGAATAATTTTTAAAAACAAATGTTGGACCTGTTTCTTACGTTAGAGTAAAAAAAAGCCCATTTTTTTTAGCGCTACGGCGCCATTCTTTAAAAAACGCGCGAGCCCAGAGCAGGACACTCCGCCGGCAACGCTGCGCTTTTTCTGGGCCGCGTTTTTAAGGAAAAATTTAATTATATATAAAATAAGGTGCTAACTTCAGCTAAATGATAATATCTGATTCGCTCTGGAAATTTAGAGAGGAAGATGACAGTTTTAGTCTCGTGGCGCCATGATGCATAGTTGCCGAGAAAAAGTGCGGTTATAAATGGAAAAGTATACCAATAAGTACTACAATTAAAACCTTGAAACTTCGCAGACGTAATAATAAAGATATAATTCACCTAGTATTAAAAATTTGTTCTAGCCAAATGCTTTGCTTGGTAGTTATTAGACTTCAAAGTGACCCATGACGCCGTAGCGCTAAAAAAAGGGGCCCTTTTTTTTACTCTAGCGTAAGAAACAGGTCCAAAATTTGTGTTTAAAAATTATTCTAACAATTTATTCAGTCAACAACAAAATTATCTAAATTATAATGTAAATAACGTGAAAATCCGATGAACGGTTTCGGAGTTATTTAAGTTTAAACTCGAGTCTACAAGATTTTGGCGCGGATAGTAGGCAAGGGCGTAGCAACGTCGAGACATTGGTCACAATCAGATCACCGAAGTTAAGCAATGTTGGGGGTTGGGTAGGGTTGACCCTCCTACATACATTTACCATGGAGATCCTGTCCACTCTTTGCAAGCGGCAGGCAACGTGAAAATAATATTTTCTCGGTTTTTACACCGCATATGTGGGCACATACGTTTCGTGACTTGAAGCGTGGAACGCGAGAAAATTGTATTTCGACTATTCGCCGGGAAAAACTTAAAATCTTTCAGGTAAAAGGTGGGTCGGCACAATGCATCCAAAGGGTCAGGGGGCTCCCACCCCACACATCCAATTAAAATTTTACCCTGGAAGGGATCCAAGCGTCCATCTTTCTCCGTGAACTCCCAGAACCCTATCCCCGCTTTCCACCCCCGCTTATATAATTACACACCTCTGATCAATTATTCATGAATTAGCCCCGGCAGTTTTGGAAGGAATGTCACTTGGATTCCTGGATCCCTGAAGACGATGGGCGAGTCGCGCATCGAAACGTCGGAGGAAGATATGGAGAACCTGACCCGGTGTGAAACCCGAGAAATCTTCACACATAGATAATGATGATTATTACATATGACTTCAGTAAAGCTTGGATAAAAATCGGTGCTTTGGGATTCTTAGCGGTTAATTTCCAGAAGCTGACTGTTCGGGGATCTGGGGGTGTTCAGTTGATCCAAGGAAGCAGATAATACGAGATGAAGAATGGAATTATGCGTCCATGGAGCTTACCCCAGATAGTGTTATTTCTCCCCTCTTCGGCCTGGGGTCTGATCTCCCTGTTCTGTATTCCGAGGGTTTCGGGTGATGTCCCTGCACTGCGGTCTGCTCCAGGAGAAGTCCGTCCGTCGACTGAGCTGAACGTCCGTCGGCCGCGGTATCCTTCGCGAGTCTGCCACAGACGGCGCTCGGCGAGCGTGGAACAAAGTCACCTCCCTCTCCATCCACAAAGGCCGCCTCGCGCGGGAACTCTCTCGGCCGATTTCCTTCATCATCTCCAGGCGACAAAAGGGAACGACGACGTCCACTGGAGCGGAGGTCCTGGAGCACGGGGGGCGGGGGTGGGGGTGGGGAAATCCTCTCCAGGGGGGTTGTGTTTGAAACAGTCGAGATTATCTCGAACAGGTAACCAAGGAGTCACGTGGTATAAACAAAATTGGTTCGCAAATTGGGTGTCTTGAATCCGTTGCTTTCAAACACATTTATTGTTTAAAGTTGTTTTATCTCATCTGGGGGTTCTATAGTCGAGACAGATGAGAAAAACTCAAGCGAGAACAATTAATGATAATGAAACGAGCAATTCAGACACACTCAATTTGCAAACCATTCTTGTTTAAACCCCCTACATTTATTTCAAACATCCCCCAGGGGGGATGTGTTTGAAACAGTCGAGATTACTTCGAGTAGGTAACCAAGGAGTCACGTGGTATAAACAAGAATGGCTCGCAAATTTGATGTTTTAAAACCTCTGATTACAGCCTCTTTCGTTATTTACAATTGTTTTTTATCTCATTTGTGGGATCTATAGCCGAGAGAGACGAGAAAAACTCAAGTGAAAACAATTTTTGATAATTTAAAGAGCGATTCAGGGAAATAAAATTTGCAAACCATTCGTGTTTGTACCACGTGACTCCTTGGTAACCTATTCGAGATAATTCCGAAGGTTTCAAACACAACCCCCCTGGAGGGGACATCTACTGTCGGCGTAGAAATTATGTGCACTCGAGTTTGAATACGAATAACAAATTAACAGCTAGGCCTACAGAAAAACTAATCACACCGTAATTTTCCTTGTTTTATTCTGCGTTATTTGATAGCAGACCTACATTTTTAAAACGCATTTTTATATTTTTTACAACAGTTGTAACGTAAAAAGTGCCGGTTTTAGACGGTGTTCGAGCGAAGCGCCGACTTTGATGACTTGTAAATCAATAACAAGGCGTTAAACTGCAACCAAAGTTTGAACAATGGCAGATATATATGTTTTCCATGCACTCTGTAAATTTCCCGTGTTTAACTTTAATAGAAGGAAAGTTGTTAACAATTTTATAAAAAGTTAGCATTTCAAAACTGGGTTGTCGTAGAATGTTGTTCTTGGTCGCGTTATGATCCACATGTGCTGAACGTATCCAGTATGTGATTGTCGAATATTTCAACGCATTCGCTTAATTTAAATCGATTGGTATTTATAGTGGCGAAAGCGAGCTCCCTCGGCAAGCGACCGGCGTGGTTTAAATTAAATGCATTGTTGTATTGCCGAGGGTGCTCGCTTCGCCAGTATAAATACCAATCGATTTAAATTAAACGAATGCGTTGAAATATTCGACAATCACATACTGGATACGTTCAGCACATGTGGATTATAACGCGACCAAGAACGAAATTCTACGACACCCCAGTTTTGAAATGCTAACTTTTTATAAAATTTTTAACAACTTTTCTTCTATGAAAGTTAAACACGGGAAACTTACCGAGTGCATGGAAAACATATATATCTGTCATTGTTCAAACTTTGGTTGCAGTTGAACACCTTATTATTGATTTACGGCTCATCAAAGTCGGCGCTTCACTCGAACACCGTCTAAAACCGGCACTTTTTACGTTACAACTGTTGTAAAACTTTTTAAAATACGTTTTACAAATGTAGGTCTGCTGTCCAATAACGCAGAATGAAATTATGAAAATTACGTTGTGATTAGTTTTTCTGTAGGCCTAGCTGTTAATTTGTTATTCGTATTCAAACTCGAGCGCACATTATTTCTACGCCGATAGTAGTGTTCCAGGGGGAATTTGGCCGGTGTTCAGCAGGGCACCTTTTTGCGTGGACCTATATCGGGGATGGCGAAGATGATATCTCGCCGGCGGAAGGGACACTGCCGAGGATGATAGATGGGAGGCTGGGCTGACAGCGGAGCAGATGTGGGGAATCCGAAATATCGCGTTATCGTTCTGGACGGAATCTGGAAACTGAGATCACTGACGCAAGGGAACATTGAGTGATTCCAGAAAGCGTTTTCGTTTCATTTGGGCAGTAACAGACAGGAGAGCGAGGCGGGCACTGCCATCAGTCGCCGACGTCATTCCATCTTCTTCAAAAGAATGGATTCAATTCGTCATTTTCCTCCTCCGCTATAAGAGAACAGAAAAGGCAGCGTAGCAAAGGGATAGGTAGGTGAAATATTGTAGAGTAGTCTGTAGTGCATGATGCATGTATTAACAACCAATCCACTTATTACACACCTTAATTTTTCCCAATTTTGATTACTGTTGTCTTGCACTTTTATGATCTCACAGAAGAACTTAATACCAAGCTTCAGCGCCTAATGGATTCCTACGTTAGATTCATTTACGACTTGCGGAAAGATGAGCACATAACAAGCTCTCTTGGATGGACATAAAAATTAGAAGAAAATTCAAATTGGCCTGCTTCATGTATTCCCCTACTCAAAGACGATGACCCACAGTGCATAGCTGATTTTTATCCCAAGAGAACAATATTGCCAAATACTAGAGCCGACCCTAATTACCTTCATGTCTCACATTATTGGTCCTCCACATTTCAGAAATCATTTACTGCTGCCACCTCTCAAACTTGGAACCACCTATTACCTAAATCTATTAAAGATTCCTCGTTGCTGCCCCAATTTAAAAAGAAATAATATACGTATCTAACTTGCCCCCAATAAGCCTTGTTGGTTTTGTATAAGACATGTGGTTTTTTGTAATATCAAATTGAAATTGTAATAAGCGAATTTTACTCATTTCAATGCTTTATATCATGTAATGGGCTGTAATACTGTTGTATATTTTCCAATGTTAATCTGTCAAATTGATAATCTTAATTGATTACTTCAAAATTATTGCATCAAAATAATTAATCCTTATTTCACTGTTTGAACTTAATTTAATACTTATTTCATTACATTCAATAATAATTTAACACTTATTTCTTTATGTGAACTTGCTTCATATCCCATATTTCTTATTGTGTTATTTTTTACTATGTTTATTGCAAACATTTGGCATGTTGGTTTTTTGTAATATCAAATTGTAATACGTATTCTTAAATTGGAGCTTTGCACACAAAATTTAATTGTATTATGAGCTCAAATATGACATAAGAAAATATGTTCATATCGGATGTAAATCCTTGAACAATAATTTACATTATTATATTATTATGTAGATACTAACCGCCTAGCTCTTGTTGACCCTATTATGCAGCATGTTTCTATGCAGTAGCGTAGTTGCATGTTAACAGTGCACGTTTGGTGATCTCCACCCCCTGCCACACACCCTCGCGGTGGCTTGCAGGGTATCTCGTTGATGTAGATGTAGACTGAGTCGAATACTCTCAATTGCGAGAGATTGGGTCTAAGTGCCTCAGGGCCTCCGTTGTGAGGAACTCCACCACTATTACAATCTATCTACAATTACGAGAGAGGGAGGGAGATACAATAGGAAAGGTATATTTTTGCCGCATTAGCCATCTCATAATCGCAAAAATTAATGAAGGGAGTACATTTTTTTAATTAACGAAATGACAACAAAATACATGCGCTAACCTGACACAGCCTTTGAGTCGTCAGCGTATTACTGCAATTACTGAAAGCAAACTGGGTTAATTATTGGTTTCACAGTTGTTGTTGCTGACTATTCGGGCTGAGTTAATCATCATTTAATCAAGTTAATATGGCAGACTAATCTACATTTTTAGCGACTCACGTTCCGATAGCTTAGGTGTTTTGCTAACAATATGGGTGTTGTAAAACGGATTTTTTTTATTATTATTTTTATCTTCGTGCATTACGATTTTAAGATAGTTTTGTCACGTGATAGGTTTAGATAACATTAAATTAGGGATGGGTCGGTTCGGTTCTTCGGTTCCACCGGTTCTTGAGCTCAGAACCGGAACCGCGGCCAAAAATAATCGGTACCGAAATAATTGGCGCGAAAACCAGTTTGAAACCTACTCACACTCCGAAAGTGGAGGCTTCACATTAAAACCTGGTGTACTTAGATGCTTCAAAGTTGCCGCGAATTATTCTGATTCAGTCGTTAAAATGACTATATGATTTATTTTGTTGCATCCAATCCTAGTAAGTGATGAAATACCGCCGTAATAAGGATATTCTGATTGATAGGTATATGTTATGTCCACCTACTTTGGAGGTTCGAGTCCTCATATCATTTTCGTAAATCATATCATAATATAGTATATATAACACAAAAGTATAATGAAGTAGGTATTCTTTTTCATGCAGTATGTCTCTGAAAATGATTATTCATTATGTTATCCTACCACTAATCAATGGAAAGTAAGTGGTAAATTAAGAACCGCAACCGAGAACCGAAACCGAGAACCGAAGTTAAGAACCGAACCGGAACCGAAAAAAAGTGGAACCGACCAATCCCTACATTAAATATTCCTCTTTTCCCCCTGCAGCGCCTATGCATCTGTCTCATGATGTTCTTAAGTGCCGAATAATTCAAATCTCTCCTCAATGAATTCTAACTTCCATTCCTTATCTCATCCCCCTTCCAATGTTCACCCAAAATTCACCCCTCTAACACGTCATAAAAATAAACCATCTCGCCTAATTACCCGTTCGATCCACAGCCTCCTCCTCCTCCTAATGTCCTCACTAAGAGTCCTCTTCCCCTCATACTATCTGATTTTCAGGGTTTCCTCATTTTTCTCCTGTTGCCACTCACCTTACCCTCTCCCCCCCCCTTTCCTCCTCTCGCCTACAACTCGAAATTCCTCAGGCACGAATAAAAGTGAAGAACACTGTATGGACAATTTAATTGTTACTCTCTTCTGTAGAAGTGACATTGTATTAGGAACCAATTCGCGCATTTGAAATGAAGTGGATGTGATATGATGTCCACAATCCTCGCTTTGGCTCCCGTACACTGACGCTAAGAACGTGTTTACGACCTAAGTGGAAGTTTTATTGGGAAAGCATCCGTCAACGCCGTTCAAATAGCGGCACTTGGACAATATGAGACTCAACCTCGAATTTCGAGAGGCACGTGACCTGAAACGCCTTCTGACGTCACTGCACGGTATAGGTTCCATATTGCTACGGATATAGACATTTATATTTAAAAGAAAACGAAGTGAATATTATTTTGAGGTTTTTAGCCGTTTCTCGAAAGAAACGATGACTGAAAAAATACTTAAACAAGCACATTCCGACTATTTCCTTTGGTTGACTCCCTTATGGCGGCGTTCTTCTTAAAAAAAAACCAGCGATTGCATAGGCTAGTAGAAATTCTACGGCACTAAACAGATTTTATATAATTAATGGACGATTTGCTCGTTGCCATCCATGCTACGTAAATAAAAAATCGAAACACAATTGCATTAAACAAATGAGATAAATACATACGTTATCGCCAAGTATTCATTTAACAACTTACCTCCTCGCATAAACAGATAAACAACGCCCTTAGTGATACCGTGCCGTGACGTCATGCGATGACGTCGTGTTTTCAAGCTGTCAAAAAGGCATAATTTTCAAAGAGTAATATCTTTGTTACACAACTTAATTCTTCAGCAAAATTTTCGCCAAGCACATTTTAGCTAATAAACTTCACACTCAAAGAGTTATAAAAAATAATGCATGTTCCCCATTAGTGATATGAATAGCTGTAAATATATCCAATTGTATAAATGCGAGTGTATCAATGGATAAAATAGGTAGTTGCATGCTGTTATAAGGACTTTTAGCTAACCCAACTAACAGCATGTCTTTGGATGCTTGCTTTGCTATTTTCATGTGTTTTTTAAATTGTGGAGCTTAGATTAGTATATTATTACTAATCCTTTTTTATACATGATATGTAATGCATATTTGGTGAGAATTAACCCCCTGCCACACACCTTTATGGTTGCGTGCAGGGTATCATGTAGGTGTAGAGTCATATGAAGCTCATTTTCAACAACGGAATGTTTAACGAAGTCAATGTAGCTACCCAATGAAGAGTTAAAAAGAATAGGAGGAAAAAAATTGATGAAAATATTCGAAAAAAGATGGAACATCGAGAAGTAACACATCTTGAGACAAGACGATCCCGGAAAATCCTTATTTCTAGCATAAGGAAAACACTTATATCGAGAGGTAGATAGAAGTTCAAGGAGTTTCTAATGGGGGCGTATACTCAGAACCAAAATCGCAATTTTGTGCACGAAATTGTTCGATGGAACGAAAAAAGAATTTTGGTGAAAAAATTAATCTCCTAACCACAACAATTCGCTCATAAATGAAAAATTAAAATAAGCAAAAGGTGACGCCCACCGAAAATGCTGCTGTGATAACATTGACGTCATTTTCCTCCCGTCCTTGACTGCTATTATGGGATGGGAAGGGAGAGGAGGGGGGTTTTCGGAAGGTCTGCTCGCACAGATGCTGTCGCAACTGCATTGATTGGCAGAGCCAGCTGTATCCCCCTCATTGCGATAAGGCGAAGTAGCTTCGTGGGCTCAGTTGTGATTGGACGAAGTCGATATACGTCAGAGGCTGCACCACGCCCACTGTTCCGAAAGGGTTAAAAACATCAGTTTTTCGCCGCTTATAACTCGAGAAATAATTAACGGATAAAAAAACGGAAAAATACTGGTCTTTTTATTTTACAAACTCTATCATATACGGCAATAAAAAAATATGGTAAACGACCCCATTGTCCAAAATGCCAATGCACGGTGAGGCAGAATTGTCATGAGTGATCCGACATATACCATCAGGACAAACAAATTTAGCAGCGATCAGCAAAGATCGGTCAGGAATCAATCCAGCACCGAGGGATTGAATGACCTGATGAATATTCAAGCGATGCATTTCCTGAAGGAGTCTCTTTCCTCGCTAAGTAAGCTCGATCCGTCTTGCATCCATGTAAGGCCGAGGCGTTGGCGGCGGCGCAGAAAGGGGAAGGGAGGGAGGTCACTCTCTTGACTCGAGGAGGTCAAGGTGAAGGCCTTCTCGCAGCGCGCACTTGCGGATTGAGAGTGAAACGGCAGGTGCATGGAACAGCTGAAGCACGGGGGGCGGGGGAGGAAAGAAGGGATCAACGGGTGAAGCACCACTGGCACCGAGGTGCTAGGCGAAGGAAAAATAGCGAGATATTGCTTACGAGTCACACCTCTTGACATTGGAAGGGCTAATCAGAAGTAGAAGTCCGTGAATTACGTAACGTCCAGGAGGTAGGGGGAGGGGGGCCCTAATACAGTAGAACCTCGCGTACACGACCCTCAAGAACAACCTCTATTACAAGCGCAATTTTCAAATCCCCTTGAGTTTGCCATAACACATAATGTTAAATTAACCTCTATAACGCGACTGTTATTATTATCCAAACAACCTCAATAACAAGGATTTTTTCCAATTCACAAAGTAACTCAGAATCTCTATAACAAGTCGTTTTGAGAAGTCAACCTCGATAACGTGACTCTATACATGAATGGGTCAATCTTTAAGGCTGTCGGATACCACTTCCAAAAACGCCTCTGCAGACGTCTACGCCTCTTGACTTGAAGACCCTTCTTCTTAAAAGTCATTCGTTATGAAGGGATTTAGTGATTCCATTAACCTCGATAACACGACTGTTTCCCTAATCCCCTTGAGACACTTCTTATCGAGGTTCTACTGTTACTTAGGATGCACTGACGACAGAAAGGCAGGGTTCATACCAACTTTCCATTGTCAGTTTCCCTGACTTTTCCCTGATTTCCAGTCCCAATTATTTACATTTCCCTGACTTTATATCAATGGCAAAGCAGTCGTAGTATATTGGGATTTTACGGAAAAATGTAGCAAGGTATACAGTAGAACGTCGATAAGAAGTGTCTCAAGGGGATAAGGGAAACAGTCTTGTTATCGAGGTGCTCTTTTTGTTGAGGGTCGTGTTATCAAGGTTATTTTGGCTATCGGTCGTGTTATCGAGGTTAATGGAATCACTAAATCCCTTCATAACGAGTGAATTTTAGAGCGACCATTTTCGAACCAAGTCTATTTATTATCAATTCTTATATTGCCAAGAATACAGAATTCTTGCAATGGAATTGTTTTATTTCAACTTTTCTTTTAAATTTCAAGGTAATAAATACTAATTCTTGGTCCCACATGGAGATGAAGGATTCCCGCTTTTAAAGAGTGTCATAATTATTCATTATGTTCGGAATTTAACTTCATACGCGCAATGGAAATCAGCTTACTTTCGTCAAAAGTATCGTTTTTCTGAGGTCAACAGAATGATGAGAAAAGCAACGAGTGAAAAATTGCAAAACTTATTTACTAGATCAATCCTTATTCTCGAAGTTTGCACAGAAAACTTTTTTTTTAAGTAGCGAAGCAGAGTCTTCAAGTCAGAGGCTTTGACGTCTGCAGAAGCGTTTCTGGCAGTGGTATCCGACAGCCTTAAAGACTGACCCATTCATGTATAGAGTCGCGTTATCGAGGTTGACTTCTCAAAACGACTTGTTATAGAGGTTCTGAGTTACGTTGTGAATTGGAAAAAATCCGTGTTATTGAGGTTGCTTGGATAATAATAGTCGCGTTATAGAGGTTAATTTAACACTATGTGTTATGGCAAACTCAAGGGGATTTGAAAATTGCACTTGTGATTGAGGTTGTCGTGTTATTGAGGGTCGTGTGAGCGAGGTTTTACTGTGTCGTGAAAAATTTATTCATTCCAGGAAAGTAACATATTCCGGACAAAATTCAAAAACAAAACAACGTACGGGCAGCCTAAGCAGCCAGATCGCGAGCGAGCCGCCAAGTCGGCGCTACCCCATATGAAGTTGAGAAGATATGAAGATGCCGCCCTGAAGACAGCTGACGGACGGCAACAAAATGCGCACCTCGCCGCTCAAGAGCGCAGCAACGACGCTCCGTGCGTTCAACCACGATTTTCATCTTTTTGCTGCGCCTCTGGAGTTTTCCCCTGACATTTCCATGACTTCCAGTCTCTATTTTTATTTCCCTGGCATTCCCAATACTTCCCTGACCGGTATGAACCCTCTTAGGGGTCCAGTATTTCGCTAAACTGGGAGGAAGATACCTACACACATTTATTCTTTGTTCACATAATAAGGAAGGCGGAAATAATATATATATATATATTAAGTAAAAATAGCGCTGAGAAATGAACATGCGATCTATAAAAGATATCTGTTTTATCATTCTCACCATAACTTACCCTACCATTTCTTGGAAATGGTAGGTAAGTTATGGAGAGAAGGCTACAGAGCACAGGGGGGAATACTGACAAAGTAGACAGCTTTACGTAACATATGGGTGACCCATTATGGGCAAATTATGAACTAAACAGTTCACTTCGAGGTCCTTCCAAGATTACACCAACGTGCATCATTCGATTCCATACAATCTTTTCATATCTTAGGTATGTTTCAAGATAGGTATTTTGAGAGTAAGCTATTTTGGTGGCCAGATATTCTCATTTAAGTAGTTGTAGTACTCTGGGTAAAAACGCACGTAAGAATGGCAAATTTTTTTCTTTAGTTTTCACACACTTTCCCACTTGTGAGGTCAGTTCGCCGATTAATGCACGGCATGACAAGCTTTGGAAACGCACTAAATGCTCTTCTTCGTATTTTCTCAGTCAGAGACCCGAAATCCATACAATCTCAGGGATTGGACGAAATGAAGTGACTAAATGATTGAGGGTTTCTTTAGAATTATTCAGTACACTTTCCGAGGCAAAAAAATTACAATTTAGATCCACAAGATTTAACTAGCGGCACGACAAGTTCAATCACAGCCTGGGGGGTTGTGTTTGAAACCATCGCGATTACCTCGAGTAGGTAACCAAGGAGTCACGTGGTATAAACACGAATGGTTCGAACTTTTGGTGTGTTAAAATCGCTTATTATAATTTAATTCACTGTTTACACTTGTGTTTTATCTCATCTGGGGGTCCATAGTCGAGACAGACAAGAAAAACTAAAGTGAAAACCATTAATGACATTGTAGCGAGCGATTCAGACGAACTAAATTTGCGAACCATTCGTGACTCCTTGGTTACCTATTCGAGATAATCTCGACGGTTTCAAACACAACCCCCCTCGTAACGATCTATTTTCCTGGGGGATTTGGTGGGGCGAGGAGGCGTAAGGCTGGTAAGGTCATGAGCCTTGGTCACCTCTACTTGCAGAAATTTCCATCGTTGCTGTTTTCTTCATTAAACACTAACGTCAACCAAAATATTGTATGCCCTTGAGTTTGAAGGGTGTTTATGAGGTAACCAAAAGATGTACAGAAAATCCAGTTATACCATATTTTTCTCGTTTACTTCTACGATAATCGAAGTGCATACAATTTTTAAGTTATAATTTGATATTTTTATCACAGTTGGAATGCAAAAAGTGCCTATTTTTGCGTGTTTAAGAATTACGCCGGCTTCAAAAAAAAATATTTCTCAAAAATCATCAGCCAATCGAATCCAATTAGTATATCCACACGATCCAAAATCCAATATCCACACGATATAAAAAATAATTTGTACATTCTTCATAAATTTCAGCTATGTATCTGCACAAGAAATAATACTGCAACCATTTTTATCAGAATCGTTTTTCCCGGCTAGGGGCCGTCGAACAAATGCTAACTCAGTCGCGTTTTTATCCTCATATTATCGAAATGTTTTATCGCACATACATTTGATCTCTTTTGATCTGGTCTCCGGCGTTCTCCTCGGGTGTTCTGGCAATGTGCTGCAAAAGACAAGCCTCCGTTGAGCTTCATTGAAATCCACCTGACGCGGCGTTTTTACTTTGTCACAAAAACCTCTGTTTCTAGGGAAATCAACAGAGAGCGAGCGGCGAAAACTGCGGCCGGGAAAAAGTGAAAGCGAGGAAGGGCGCACATTTCAAAAAGAGAAATCAGAGGGATCCATTTGTCTCTGATTGCCAATTCGCGCCATCAGAGCTCTCTGCTAATCTTGAGACCTTGCCTGACTTGACCGTCCCGTGACGGATGGATCGGAGGCGCAAAGCCTTCCTTCCAAGAACTGACAAAAGACTACGGAAGTGCCTCAGTTATGCGTGATAAAATAATGAGACATTATCAATGCAATATTTGTTTGTAATATCTATTTCTATACTTTTATCACTATATCAAAAGTTTAAAACCTATTTCAATGTCTATTTATTCATTTAATTTATAAGATTTATTATATAATACACAATTTTGATGTTGTATGGGCAATCAACTAATACAAAAAGTTTGCAAAAATTTTCCGAAAAACAGCGCACAAAAATGTTGGCCTCGAATTTGCATTCCATTTCAGCGAAAACAATATAAATAATTGCAAATAAATGACGATCTCCTAATTATGTGTAAATTCAAGTAATACCAAAATTGCTTATTTTGCAATATAATTAATTTGTAAACATGTTAACATCTAATTCGTGTTCAGAGATCGCGAAAACCTTTGTGCTCTAGTTTTTAATGAATCGAGAACTTTTGAGTTTGTGTAAATCCAAGTAATAAAAATATTGCAAATATTTTCGTGAAAAAAGTAATTTTCAAATATATGAACATCAAATTGGCATTCAGTGACTGAGAAAACCTATATTTTTCACGTTAATCGGGATGTTTTAAATGTGAGTTAGTATAAGTAAAAAAATAGCAAAAATTTCGCGAAAAAATTAGTTTGCAAACGTTTTGAATCCAAATTCATACTCTCGAAAACTTATATACACCAAATTTCATATAAATTGAACATTTTTAATCCAAAATACCAATTATTAGGGATCCTGCACCACTGTGCGCCGGTTTGACAGTAAATTCAAATTTGGAATAAGAAACAAAAAACAGCTCTGAAAAAAACAGCTCTAGGATATGACCTACATTGATGACTTACACTATGCGTAGGTACAGGAATAATTAAAATGGGAACTAATTACGTAACAACGTATCCTTAAGTTAATAGCGAGTTCCACACGACAGAACAATCAAAGATGATTAGCGCTTTAAAAACGAACTCTACCGACATATCTGAGTCGAAACAGTGCACAGAACTGTTTTAATATACAGCATTTTGAATTTTTATGTCATCTGATTTTCATTTGAAAGACCAAAATAAATGTACTGAATTTACGAGAAAAAAATAGATGGGAATGGTTTTCATTTATATGAATGATTGGGTACACCTCATTTCCATGGTTACTCTTAGTTATTTATTTAATCAATCACCGAATATCGATGTCGTTCAACGCAAATATCTTAATGGTGGAAATGGTTTATGGGCTACAAAAATTATGTGGATTCGGGTACTAGATACACTCATTATCAGACATGATGGTACAGCACTAATTCTGCACGATTACCACTCCTTCACCGCGATAAAAAAAAATTGAAAAATCTCCGTTAATTAGGATTCATTGATAGTGTACAGACCTCTCGTGCTCTCACACGTTATTCGCTTCTGTTTATTCGAAGCATTGCTGGGACATTAAATTCATTTTGCATCAAGACTGAGCACATTGTTTTAGTCCACGTCAAAAAAGAATGAACGATCATGCGCAGAAAATGGAAGAGGGGCTTTGATTGAAGTACGTACTTGGACTCTTTACGTGTAAACGCGTGCACGGCATCAAGGCAAACGGGGAGCAGTGCATGAGAGAGGAGCCGAAGTGCAGCAACCTTGAACTGAAGTTCAAGGGACGGCGATCTCGGTGGAACGGAGGGAAACAGGTATCCACGCCCGCCATGCAGGGAATCAACAAAAAAACAACTTAAGGACGCCCCGAGAAGAATTCAAGGCAACGCGCGAAGGCATGGAATAAAGATCACTGAGAATGCTCTAAAAAAAACGTGTTTTGCATAAAAAATGTAATGCTCAAGTTTCATTTCCGGTTATGCCACGAAAGTCATTTTCAATTCTTACTTGGATGTAGGTACTTTAAGGCGCGTTTACACGTAGCAGTTGACTGCTATGGCAGTCAACTGCTAACAACTATTAAGCCGCACTCGCATGTGTAAATAGCAACTGCGATGCAAGTTCAGGTCGATACGGGACACATGTCGAACGCTATTGATCCTAGTTCGAGCTATTAGCAAAGTTGAAGCCCGTCTACTTTCCAGCGGAAATGTATCCAACGCAATCGCAACAATCGCCAACGTAAAGCAATACACGACGGTTTTTGGATATAATAACAAGGATATCCCTCCCCAAAAGGGGAGATTCTACTATTTAAAGAATGGGAACAAAAGATAATCGTCAATGGAATTTATTGCTTGAAGAATTTCATGAAAATTTAAGGGAAATTCAGTATTAAAATAAAACTCTTTTTATTTGTTGTGGCAACGCCTAAATAGCGGCTTTAAGCTGCATAGAAGTTAACGCAGACGCATCATATCAGTAGCGATGTAGATACATCGCGCATCTCGCAACGGTCATACTGCTACGTGTAAACGTTACTTTAGAGTTTTCTATCGCTGACAACCTCTAAAGGCAATCGAAAGCCAAACAACAGTTGCTGTTAAGATTCAGCCATCATCGTCTCTAACTCAGCGTTGAGAAACAAATGAGACACAGTTCCTATATCATCAGCATATTATGGCGTGAAAACGTGAAACCAAGAACCAAGAAATTCCCCAACTGGTTTAAGGCGGACACCATTCATATTCTCGGAAACAAAAATCGAGCTTGGTACCTGTATACGTCTTTTCCAAATGTGCACACTCGACGTTCTTTCACAGAACTACGTCGCTATTCAAAGACTCTAATCCGCCGAGACCACGAAGAGTATGCGCAGAGTATATGCTCATCCATTACCACCAAGCCCAAAAATTTCTGGTCTTTTGTTAATCGCCGCCGCAATCGCTCCCGCATACCTGATACTTTATCCTATGAATATAATGATGCTGCTGGACCCAATAGACCAGACTTATTCCAAAAATTCTTCTCGGATTTTTTAACGCCTATATCCAATCTCACCATCACCTCCGATCATTTCCTCACCCCAAATGGTAGTCACTGTCTATCCCAGGTACAGACCGACCCCCGGGAAGTTTTTCAATTTATCCGCAAAATCCCTCTCCATCGCTCTCCTCGCCCTGATGGCCTCAGCCCCATCTTTGTACGAAACTGTGCGTCCTCCCTCGCGACACCTCTGAGCCTGCTTTTCAATCGCTGCTTTTCCCTCGGAATTTTTCCTTACCAATGGAAAATGGCGAATGTCATCCCTGTACATAAATCTGGTCCTAAATATGAGGTCTCTAACTATCGGCCGATTTCTCTACTCCTATTTTATCTTCTGTGTGTGAGCGCATAATTCTAAACAGGATTTACTATTTCACCTCTCATTTTTTATCCTTCCAACAGCATGGTTTCCTCCCGGGTAGATCATGCCAAACGAATCTCTTTGTCTTCCAGCACCACGCCGTCAGTGCAATAGATAACTCCAATCAGCTTGATACCATCTACCTTGACTTCTCCAAGGCTTTTGACAGTCTTCATCATCCACTCCTCCTCCATAAATTAAACCAACAGTTTGGCATACATGGTAGATTCCTTAACCTCCTCTCTAGCTTTCTCTCCCACAGAACCCAGCGGGTAATACTCGCCGGTGCCTCTTCCTCTTGGTCTCCTGTGACGTCTGGAGTTCCTCAGGGCAGTGTCCTTGGACCTTATCTATTCAATTTATTTATTAATGACCTTCCGTCCCAACTACTGTCCTCCAAAAATCATGCACTTCTATACGCTGATGATTGCAAGATTTACAAGGAAATTAAAAATCCTTCTGACTGCATAGATCTTCAACTTGCCCTTAATCAAACTGCCCTATGGTGTGATACTTGGAAACTAAAGCTAAACCCTAGAAAATGCAGCATCATGACTATTGCTTTAAAAACAAAACCCACCATTTTCAACTACACAATTAATTCATCTCCCTTAACCAGAACTACGACTATGAGAGACTTGGGTGTTATTACTGACCCTAAACTAAATTACTCCGACCACATTCAGACCGTAAAAAAGAAAGCGATGTCCCTATTAGGCCTTCTTTATCGCTTCACGGAAATTAAAGATCCCATTGCACTATACTCCTACTTTTCAACTATTGTACTTCCCATAGTTTTATATTGCTCCCCTATCTGGTCCATGTCAGCCCCAACTAATCTAAAATCCCTTGATTGCATCCCTCACTTCTTTGCCAAAATAGTCAGACATAGAGTCCCACATTTACGCAATATGTCCTCTGATGCTGTGCTGTCTTCTCTCTCCTTATCTAACCTGCAGAACCTTAGACTTAAAATGGATTTGAAATTACTTCATAATACCTTAAACTCGACCTCTGACTGCCCGGAACTCCTTTCTCTGTTGAATTTTAGAATACCAACTCGTTCCACCCGCTCGCGCTCCCTACTCCATCTACCTATTCCCAGGATCTCACTAACCAAGCGCTCACTTTTATACCGCCTCTCCTCCCTTCTAAACTCACTCCCTCCCTCCATAGATCCTTTTTACTTGTCATGCAATAATTTCTCCATACAAGCTTTGTCCCATCTGTCAGCTAAATGAATGTCTTCCTCCCTCTTCTGCTTTATTCTTCACTAGTTTTTATATTGTTATTGTTTTTTTTGTCTTATTCATGTCTTGTTATGTTTTTCACTGTAAATTGGCGTCACGGCTGTATGTGAAAAATGTTTTTAAATAAAAAAATAAATAAAAAACAAATTTTTACGTCAATACTCTGACTTGCAAACATACGAATGGCAATGTTAGAAAAAACTCCGTAGGTCCTTCTTGGTGGTAAAACTTAATGGGCCATATCTTGAGACAATATGGCCTGATGAAGACAATCGTCGAAGGAGAAGTGAACGAGAATAACGGAAAAAAGGCCTCGTATAATATATTTCTTATTATTCTTATTTAACGAGTTTGGAGCGAAGGAGGAAACGCCGATCAACGTATGCGTTGATTAGAACGATCCCAAGTTCAGTATTAATGGCAGAACTTCAATTTTTGCCGCTTTCCAACACGATTCACACGTGGATTTTTGTCTACTTTTCGAAGACGGTTAATCTTTTCAATTAATAATTTTCTTTTCTCCTCAGACCTTCCCAAGGCTAATGCTAAGTAATTGTCTCACATTGAGCAAGTATTGGTACTCGCGTAGTTTTGATATCTGGTCGAAACTTGTAAAACAAACGAACATCGCGATAAAATTCGGAGCTTTAGCGTTGCCCCAATTCTTCACGAACATTTTTTTTACCAAATTATCCCTATTTAAATATTTTCGTAAGCAATAAAAATCTTTTTAATGTCAGATTTATACCTTTTTCGAGATATCCATCGTAAAATCAATCTATACGGTGGTTATTTTCCTGGGACGAATTTGGTTTGGTCCTCCTTTGAACTTGCTAAAGAGGTAAGCAGAACGTGCTACCGAGAAAAGCGTGCTATCGAGGAACGTATCCCTAACGAGAGTTCACTGTGGACTGTGCCAATATTGCGTCGCGTTCAAAATCAGAACGGAGTCGCTAGGGATGATGGCGCAAATAATTTTATGCATTGGGGGGGGAAGGCAATGTGAAGAGGGAGGGGGCTCCCCCCTTTGTTACGCCCGGATTAGGATGACTGCAGATACAGGTGAGGCCAGTGGCCTTCTCAGAGCAACTGATTCCCACTCAGCTCTGGTATCTAGCTCTAGAACATTTCTTGGATTCAATGAGTTCATACCTCGTTAGACCTTTTCCCTTGCAAGACCTCATTTGGAATATGCTGACAGTTTATGGGATCCCTTCGAAATCGGTCTAAATAACGAACTTGAACGTGTGCAGCGAAGATCGGCAAGATTTGCAAAGGGACGATACGATAACCTTATTAGCTTAACCAGTCTATTAAATAAATTAAAATGGGAATCATTGTCAGATCGCAGGTTGAAATTTAGACTTAATCTCTTAAACAAATTCCAAGACCATATTTTCAGTGATTATGTTAAAAATATTTTACGAACCCCAACTTACTATGGTAGACTGGATCATGATCACAAAATTAGACAAATTGATTGCCGAACTGACAGATTCAAAATGTCCTTTTTTCCTCGTACTATTAGAGATTTTAATAATGGTAAATATATCCAGTACGAGTGTAGCAATGGATAACATTGGCAGCTGCATGTTGGTATAAGGACTTGAAGCTTACGAAACTAACAGCATGTTTTTGCATGTTTGCTTTGCTATTTTTATCTTTTTTTAAATAGTGTAGTTTAGAACAGTATATAAATACTAATCCTTTTTTTATGCATGATATGTAGTGCAGGTTAGGTGAGAATTCACCCCCTGCTACACACCTTTATGGTGGCTTGCAGGTTATTAGGTAGATGTAGATACACATTTGCATCAACCGGGTATGCAATATGGACCTCCTGATCAAACAAGGAATCCGTATTCTTTGGTTCCGACGAATATGTTACTATATTATTTTTACGCAATACACCTGTTATTACGGCGATGAAAAATAATCAATACATTGCCAAATGGTTTAATACGGCCGATGTGCACAAGCAACTTTCAACTGTTGCCGTTATTTAAAAGACTTTGCAACCAATGTTTGTTTACACTCTTGGGGCACCATTTTGAAACACGTGGGAGGCATTCGTGTATTCTTATGCCTCTTGCTGTGAATGCTAGAATAAATTTGGTTCTGAAGTTGAGTTTTACTGTGGTCTAACCACCACTCAGCTAGCCACACCATAGAAAATCTCTCGACGATTCTGTTATTCAGATCACAGATATACTTGCAAACGAGAAGAAAAGAATGTTCGAGGCCTCTATAACGATTCTAAACGCGTATGCAAAAGAGCAAAAGCAGCATATCACAACCTTCGCAGTGAAAATTATACCCGATGTATATGTAGAGTGATGGACTACTGACCAGGAGGCCCGCGTTCAAATCCAGGAGAAGACTATTGGGAGACATCCAGCTGGCGCTGAGTGATTTTAAGGGATAATACAGGTTTTCACAGACGGAACGACTTTTTCTCCTATCTTCATGCATGCGCACCTATATTTGTTTCCATATGTTGAAAGAGTAACCATTAATTAAATTCGTGGCTCATAGAGGAAATATGGTGGTATAGGCTTCGAATATTCGCCACAAACCTTTAAATACAAAGAGTGGATAAACTTATTTTTCGTGTCAAGATTTCAAGATAACACTTTTACGTAATAATCAGTTTTATCTCATTAGTTGTACTGTCATACTCAACGTCTCTAAGGCAATAACAGATAACATGGAAAGAAACAGAAAAATTCACGTTAGCTCACGTATGAGACGCAATGACGAGATATCACTCGAGGGTTAATGAAAACAAAGCAAGGATTCCGATGCGTAATAGAAGAGAACAGAATGCAAAACCAATGTTTACTACTATGTTATGCAAGAAGGAAAAGATTTTTGTTTGTATTTACAATAAATTGGTTTGGTCCTCCTTTGCTCATGTGCATAAGCTACTTTCAACTGTTGCCGTTATTTAAAAGGGTTTGCAACCAATGTTTGTTTACATTCTCCTGGGACGTCATTTTGGAACGTAATGGATGTACTTGACGCGTAATTTTCTCACCAATTTAAATACATTAACCAACATTTTCTATGCGATGACGTCGTGTTTTAAGCTGCCGAAAACTTACACTTTTTAGTAGTAGTATCTTTGTAACACAACTTAATTCTTCGGCGAAATTTCCGCCAACAGCATTTTAGCCAATAAACTTCACACTCAAAGAGTTATAAAATGTTCCCCCTTGTTCAATATCATTAATCAACGGACAGGTACATATAATCAACGATGTCAGAAAGGAGTTAGGCAATCAGTGAAATGACTCAAACAAAGGGAGTGTTCTTTAATGCTCAAGAGAAGACTTTATTCGAACGTTCATCTGAGGCATAGGATAGCATGGACAATAATCGCCGCAATAAGAGCAAAACTTGAAATTGAGCGTCACAGGGGGGTTATTTTGTAATCCCACTTTAGTGAGAATACGTCATAAAATGTCACTTTTTCGTAGTTAAACTCCGCCACCCAGGCGGCGACACCATCTTCGGATCTCAAGCGGTGAACTGCCGGTTATGTGCTGGTCTTTTAGACGATTCATCCGCTCTGGGGGCCGATTTTATAACTTTACGTTCGAACGTAAAGAGCCGTATTCCGTGGTGTTGTGGGTAATTCTTCGAAAACAATTGAAGGCGCGATTGTGTAACTTTACGTTCGAAGGTTTTTCGGCTCACGATCGAAGGAAACCCGTCGACTGCTATATACTTGACGTTACGGCCATTTTCAATCGTTGGAAGGTTTGTTTTTGTTTGCATTTTCATGTATAAGTGATAAATTATCGTTGTGAGGAACGTTGTTTGAACTATTACGGAATAAGAATGTAATTTGAAGTATCAAATTGCTTAAAAAGCTGTGTATGATGTGACAGAGTGAATTAATTAGAATACTTATAGCAACGTTAGGTGGGTGAATGTAATGAATAGCAATTTAAAACAAGCTATCGGACTGTTACATATAATTTCAACTTTTAATTTCAGCATTGGCATCAACAGTTTCACTTGAGCAATGTGAGGTGAGAATAATACATAGTGAAGATATAGCGTGTGTTGTGACTACACATTGTGGCAATTCAGCGATTGACAATGTTTTTAGTGACCTGTGATGGATTGCATGTATTATAGTATCTATACAGATGTCAGAGAAAATTGTTGTCGGCAATTATTTCGTCGTTTCACCTATTGCCTAAATTAAGATTTGCAATCTATGTGAATTGAAGTGAGGGGGATTTCTCTTGTCTTGTAAGTGTGATTGTTTACGTCCCAGTGAAAGTGGTGAAAGGATAAACAGTGTAGTGCTTTGTTATTCTTCATTCAGTAAAATTTCCCACCCCAAGTGACATATTTTTATTTCATTGCATAGTGGTGTCCAATGTTATTGTGTTGAAATAATTATTCCGTCTACGTTTAAGGCAGGTAATGTCTAATTATCAATAAGCATTACGATTTGCCCTCGTAAGGGATTACTGTGTTGTTTGAGAGTGTTTTACATTATTATTATTATTATGACTGTTGTTGCACATGACAAGGCGTGCGTCGAACTCGAAACGCGATTTACGTCCAAGTGAAAGGGTGATGATTTTTGTCGACTTATGCAACACATGCTGTCTCGTTATGCTTTATTCATTAAATTTTGCCAACTCAAAAGATAATCTTTTCATTCACTCGCCTTGATGTCATTAGCCATAGGATTGTGCCTTTATTTGTGTGCCGCTGTGTGTGCCTGGAGAAATTGTGGAAATTATTTAATGCTGCCTTATATATCTCACGGTAGGTTATCGGTTACCTACGTACAAGAAATATGGTTATGGGAAAATAGGTATGCTACAAGAGAGACAGGCGGCACGGAATTTTAAAAGTGAGTTTCATAGGTATTTATCTTTGATGTGATGGAGAACGCTGTAAAAGTGTTTCAATAGTAATAAAGGTTGACTATTGCTTTAATGCTGGGGACTAGATTGAGGATAGTATTTAATTGTGTATCTATAAATAACCTAATCAATTTCTGTCTGAAGATGCATATATATGTGCCAATACGTTGAGCGTAGTTTTGCTAAATGATATTTACAGTGAACCGTAGAACATTAGTTAAATTAGATGACGAGAATATCCGGAGTGATAATATAGAATTTCAACATGACGTACTATTTTTTTATGCATTATCAGCAATAGAGAACACAATTTGAGTGATAATGAAATATTATGAGTTGCGAATTAAGCAGACGTTTTTGATAATTATCTGTGAAAGTCAGGGTATGACAAGTAATTATGAATTAATTTATCAATTGGGAACGCATTGAGGCCACTGTAAAATACTCGTGAGGAAGTTATCTTAAATTTTCAGGCATTGTAATGTTTATTATTAATTCTTGATTTTCAAAACAAATGCAACCACTTCAAAATAAGCTCTTTGCGCATGCGTACAAGAGAAACAAGTGCGAAATATGCTGTAAATCTGACAACACCGTAACTTTCGATTGCCTGCTGACGATCGAGCTTATACAATCGCACTTTTCATCCTCGCTCGAAGATGGTGAGCTCGATCGAGAGTGAACTGGTCACTAACTATCGAACGTTAGCCGAGTTACACAATTGGCCCCCTGGGGGCCGATTGTATAACTTTACGTTCGAACGTAAAGAGCCGTATTCCGTGGTGTTGTGGGTAATTCTTCGAAAACAATTGAAGGCGCGATTGTGTAACTTTACGGTCGAAGGTTTTTCGGCTCACGATCGAAGGAAACCCGTCGACTGCTATATACTTGACGTTACGGCCATTTTCAATCGTTGGAAGGTTTGTTTGGTTTGTTTTTGTTTGCATTTTCATGTATAAGTGATAAATTATCGTTGTGAGGAACGTTGTTTGAACTATTACGGAATAAGAATGTAATTTGAAGTATCAAATTGCTTAAAAAGCTGTGTATGATGTGACAGAGTGAATTAATTAGAATAATTATAGCAACGTTGGGTGGGTGAATGTAATGAATAGCAATTGAAAACAAGCTATCGGACTGTTACATATAATTTCAACTTTTAATTTCAGCATTGGCATCAACAGTTTCACTTGAGCAATGCCACTTACGGTGAGAATAATACATAGTGAAGATATAGCGTGTGTTGTGACTACACATTGTGGCAATTCAGCGATTGACAATGTTTTTAGTGAACTGTGATGGATTGCATGTATTATGGTATCTATAAAGATGTCAGAGAAAATTGTTGTCGGCAATTATTTCGTCGTTTCACCTATTGCCTTAAATTAAGATTTGCAATCTATGTGAATTGCCCCAGGGAGAACACTGAGGTCATGAAGACGTCTTTAAGAGGTCAGAAAGGTCACCATATGGTCAATGGTTTTACTTTGGTCTTGAAAAGAGAAAAAATGACCTGCGAAAATGCTGGCCAGAATCTGTTTAAATTGTTATCTTGGCAGTTCAAGGACATCCTGGAATCCATTTTCACAAAGATTACTCATAAATTCCAAATATATTTACTTCATCATTAACGTGGCCTAGGATTGGTTTTTAAGTGGTCTAAAAGACGTCACCTAAGACCCTCAAAATACCGAAAATTGGTGAAGCAACACTAACTATTAATACATTTTTGACTCACTGCACATGTATATAGGTACCTAAACGGGCATATATCATGTCCATTTCTCTACATCTTGAAGTAGTCTTCATTGACGTCTTTTAGGCCACTTAAAAACCAATCCTAGACCACATTAATTCTGAAGTGAAGATATTTGGATATAATCTGTTAAAATAGTTAATTTGGCAGTTCAAGTACATTCTGGTATCTTATTCAGCTGATAACTCACTATTTCTGAATGTTTTTACTCCACCATTATCGTGGTCTAGAATTGGTTTTTAAGTGGTCTAAAAAGACGACATTCTAGACCACTATTCAAAATGCAGATAATTGGTGAAGCAAAACTATTTGGACATGTATTTATGGCATATTTTCCGGCATAAATAATATTAAATAATAATTAAGGCCTATATATCATTTTTTTCTTCGCCTCGCTTAAGATTTAGAATTCTAATATTCTTCAATTGAGTTCATTTCCACCGTTGGTCACATGGTTCACTTTACCGGAAGTGATCAGCGAAGCGCCCATCGCAAGCAATCTGTGGTATCTGAGACGACATTAGATCGCATCACTGCCGTATCTCTAGCTATCTGCTGCCATATCTCGAGCTATCCACTGCCGTATCTGTGAAATATTGAAATCGAGTCAGTTTTTTTCTAAAAAAAAATATAGTTCTTGTTCCTGAGACTTCATTCCCGTCACATTTTGATTTTTCCGTTATGGAAACGAGGCATGAAGACTCAACGGCAGGTGAAGGAACTGGCAAACCTGTAAGTATCTGCATGCTTTCTATTAGTATTTTATTAGCTCTGCACGATAATTCAACCCGTAATTTCTACGCTTATGTATTCTATGGGTGATCATGACTAAAACATTAAATCGTTAATCCCAACTATGCTCATGATTATATCGCTAATTAGTTTTTAGTTTCAAGAAATGGCCTGTGATGCACTTGATCTCATTTTTTCTATGTTATTTTTTATTTTGCAGTTGCTGTGTTAAAAAAGATACCTACTTCCCGGCTTGAAGTAGCAGAAAAGGCTGTTAAGGTGTGGTTGAAAAATGCTCCCTTCAGGAAGTGATTTTTATTAATGAAATGACTATTCCAAGAAGGGATGGTGTGTAACTCACTTCTCGGACAATATACTTTTCCTTATAGAAAACACTGAATTCTTTGTTTAGTTTTCATTTGGTTACTTAATTAAAGAATAACCATTCATCTCCCGGTTTTATGACCTATTTTTGACCAACTCAGAGGTTTTCCTTGGATCTTGGTGGAGGGAAGAAAATATGTCTTCTTGGTGTATTTTACACCATTTTTTTGACCGTCAAAATGACGTCTTCACGACCTCTTTTCGACCAACCAGAAGAGGTCGTGGTGGAGGAAATAGGTATTATTGACCTGGGATTGAGAGGATTTTTTGACCGTCAATATGACGTCTTCACGACCTCTTTTTGACCAACCAGAAGAGGTCGTGGTTGGGTCATGGTGGAGGGAAGGAAATAGGTATTATTGACCTGGGATTGAGAGGATTTTTTGACCGTCAAAATGACGTCTTCACGACCTCTTTTTGACCTTGATGTTCTCCTTGGGAAGTGAGGGGGATTTCTCTTGTCTTGTAAGTGTGATTGTTTACGTCCCAGTGAAAGTGGTGAAAGGATAAACAGTGTAGTGCTTTGTTATTCTTCATTCAGTAAAATTTCCCACCCCAAGTGACATCTTTTTATATCATTGCATAGTGGTGTCCAATGTGATTGTGTTGAAATAATTATTCCGTCTACGTTTAAGGCAGGTAATGTCTAATTATCAATGAGCATTACGTATTGCCCTCGTAAGGGATTACTGTGTTGTTTGAGAGTGTTTTAAATTATGACTGTTGTTGTTTACGTCCAAGTGAAAGGGTGATGATTTTTATCGACTTATGCAACACATGCTGTCTCGTTTTGCTTTATTCATTAAATTTTGCCTACTCAAAAGATAATCTTTTCATTCACTCGCCTTGATGTCATTAGCCATAGGATTGTGCCTTTATTTGTGTGCCGCTGAGTGTGCCTGGAGAAATTGTGGAAATTATTTAATGCTGCCTTATATTATATCTCACGGTAGGTTATCGTGTACCTACGTACAAGAAATATGGTTATGGGAAAATAGGTATGCTACAAGAGAGACAGGCGACACGGAATTTTAAAAGAGAGTTTCATAGGTATTTATCTTTGATGTGATGGAGAACGCTGTGAAAGTGTTTCAATAGTAATAAAGGTTGACTATTGCTTTAATGCTGGGGACTAGATTGAGGATAGTATTTAATTGTGTATCTATAAATAACCTAATCAATTTCTGTCTGAAGATGCATATATATGTGCCAATACGTTGAGCGTAGTTTTGCTAAATGATATTTACAGTGAACCGTAGAACATTAGTTAAGTTAGATGACGAGAATATCCGGAGTGATAATATAGAATTTCAACATGACGTACCATTTTTTTATGCATTACCAGCAATAGAGAACACAATTTGAGTGATAATGAAATATTATGAGTTGCGAATTAAGCAGACGTTTTTGATAATTATCTGTGAAAGTCAGGGTATGACAAGTAATTATGAATTAATTTATCAATTGGGAACGCATTGAGGCCACTGTATAATACTCGTGAGGAAGTTATCTTAAATTTTCAGGCATTGTAATGTTTATTATTAATTCTTGATTTTCAAAACAAATGCAACCACTTCAAAATAAGCTCTTTGCGCATGCGTACAAGAGAAACAAGTGCGGAATATGCTGTAAATCTGACAACACCGTAACTTTCGATTGCCTGCTGACGATCGAGCTTATACAATCGCACTTTTCATCCTCGTTCGAAGACGGTGAGCTCGATCGAGAGTGAACGGGTCACTAACGATCGAACGTTAGCCGAGTTACACAATCGGCCCCCTGATCCGTATCTTTCGACTATTGATCCGTTTCATTATCTCCGCCTGCCATTAGTTCCCATCTCATCTTCATAAAGAACGTGACATGGAGCCACCATCGTTTCCACTTGAAGCTTGAGTTGGAAAAAAAGCAAGAGCGAGAAAGATACAAACGATTTTAAATTATATTTTTGGAATTTGCACAACGTGAAGAACTTAAGCGTTCTTAAATCACGAATTATATATTGTCAACAAATGATTTCTTGAATGAAACACTATTGAGAAAATGAAAAATGATGAAACACTGTTAACGTAAAACGTAGCGAGAAATAAATGCAAATTCCAATATTGGTATAAAGGAAATTATTGGGCATGAATTATCTTGACAGGCCATCCGAATAATTAAAATGATAGGGACAAACAATTTTTCACTCACCTTCACCGTATTCCTCCATTTTTGAAGAAAGCGGTTGCCGTTGCCAGGCACTCGTTTATTTATTCAACGACAGAAGCTTCGACAATTCACGGATTCACGTGAGCCGATCATTAAGAGAGCGAAACGGATCTCCCGCCTTCCCGCAGAGAGTCATTCAAAAGGTGAGATTACAAAATAACCCGAGGATAAAATCCTCACACGTGAGAGAGAGAGAGCGAGGTTTTAAGAGGACATGGGGGAAATGAGGTGAAGTCAGACATGGAGAAGAAGACCCACGAAAGCGGCCGTCGAGACAAAATTGAGAGAGCAGAAGAGAAAGATCAAAGAGGAGAAGGTTGGATACAACGGACAGATAAGTGAATGCTGCGAAAGAGTAGAGTTAAGTTGAAATGACAAGGTTGACCAACGGAGGAGTTCAGTTTGATGCGAGGGTACGACGATGAAAAATTTCAGACCTTAAAATACCCGAAATATGGTGAATCCGGCTCCAGGGGGGTTGTGTTTGAAACAGTCGTGATTATTTCGAATAGGTAACCAAGGAGTCACGTGGTATAAACAAGAATGGCTCGCAAATTTCATGTGTTAAAACCGCTGATTACAACCTCATTCATTGTTAACACTTGTGTTTTATCTCATTTGTGGGATCTATAGTTGAGAGAGACGAGAAAAACTCAAGTGAAAACAATTTTTGATAATGTAACGAGCGATGATTCAGAGAAATAAAATTTTCAAACCATTCGTGTTTGTACCACGTGATTCCTTGATTACCTATTCGAGATAATTACAAAGGTTTCAAACACAACCCCCCAGGCTCCCAAAATGTTAGGCATGTTTTTTTTTTAATGTAAGAAGAACTTTTTTCAAACATGATGATGATAGACCACGCAAAGACATTTGCTAATAAGTTCTAATACTGCCGTTTATGTGCTTTATTTTTACATCTATTAGGTTTTGAGGCGGCTACCAACGGGAAATATGGATGAAATTTGTTTCTCGAGTAGATTAATACTGATGCACTTGACGCGTAATTTCCTCGCCATTTTAAATATGTAAACCAACATTTTCTATACGATGACGTCGTGAGGTAAGCTAATGAAAACTTACACTTTTTAGTAGTATCTTTGTGGCACAACTTAATTCTTCAGCGAAATTTTCGCCAGGCGCATTTTAGCTAATAAACTTCACACTCAAAGAGTTCTCCGTTGTTCAATATCATTAATCAACGGACAGGTAACAGTCTCTATACAGAGGCTGAATTCTTCTTCGAAGCAATCACATGGAATTGAAGAGTGAAACCCGCGAATCTGTCGCATCGTTCTAAGGCGATTGAAATCACTTTCGGTTCATATCTTGAGTAATGAGGAGTCACGGATTGATGCACTGATAGGGGACGATGCACGGATCACGTGAAGACCCAAAGCTCTTACGTCTGAGGTAGCACGCAAAGCCTCCGAGATGCAGTTGCGCAATTGCCAAGTAAGGCGCTTTCAAATGTTCGTAATCCATCTCATCTTCCGATTGCGTCAGAAGGAAGATCACGAAGGCTGGGTGTATTGTTGTTCTCGTTCGCTACTTGATTTCCATGGCTCTGATGAGTCTCTCCTGATTTCTTCGACCAAACTGCTTCGGTAGATGAACACAATTAACGTTCGTGTCGATAGCATTCACACCGATTATAGGGGAAAAAATTCATTTTCCTCCCCTTAGGATACGAGAATAGACCTCGCGTTTCAATCTGCAAAGGCAATGTGGTCAAATGTCTTCGGTTAAAATTGAATTTCTATATTTTCCAAAGTTAAATAATTGGAGACTTCAAGATAAGTCGTTTATCGCGAATTTTTTCCTCTGACCTGAATATTTTTCTTAAAAGTAAGTAAAAAAAAAAGTATTTTAATCCTTCGTACTTAAAAAAAAAAGAAGTAATCATTTGGCACTTCAGGTACACAGCTTAACCACATTCGTATGTTTTCATATCAATTTCCAGCCATTATACGCGGTGGAATCACATAAACATTTCAAACGCATATAATTGAAGATATCGAAATTAATTGTACACGCTTTGCTGAAAACTTCAATGATAAAAAGTCTTACCTTTTCAAAAGCTAAGGATAGCTTCAGTTATTCAAATGTACCCGACATACATACAAGGCACGCTCAATTCTTAAATGGGCAATCCCTTTCTGGCGAAAGACATTGCATCTGGATACCATCTCACAAGAACTCGATAAGCGATTCATGGATTACCAGAAATAAACTACGCTTGGATGCATAATCTAAATATTTCAAGAGACAAATCTGAAGAGAGGAAAATGTTAATGAGTGGGGTACTTAAATCATAATGGAACTCCAGAACAACCTGAATCAATAAGAATAAAACTAAGGTATTGGTGTAACAGCAAAAGAGAAGAGGCCAAAACCAACGTTAAACTAGGAAAACAGAAACTGGAAGAGGTGAAAGAGTTCTGTTACCTGGGAAGCAGAGCAATCAACGATGGACGAAGCAAGAAAGAAATAGTGAGTAGAATAGCTCAGGCGAAGAGGGCATTCTATCACAAGAAGAATCTACTTACAGATGGAAACACATACAAGCTTGGAAGAAAGGAGCAATTCATCAAAATGTATATCTGGAGCATGTTTCTTCACGACAGTAAGGCATGGACGATGACAGAAACGGAGAAGAAAAGGGTGGAAGCATTCGAAATGTGGTACTATAGAAGAATGATGAAGATTAAATGGATCGACCGAGTGACAAACGAAGAAGTCTTAATGAAGAGTGGGAGAAAAGAGAAGTCTGCTGACGACTATAAAAAGAAGACGGGACAACCTAATCGGCAATATCTTAGGACACGATGCCCTGATGAAGACAATCGTCGAAGGAAAAGTGAACGGGAAGAATGGAAAAGGCAGGCCTCGTATGAGTTATATAGAACAGGTCGTGAAGGATGTAAAAGAGAGGAGCTACGAAATAATTAATATGAAGAGGTTGGCCGATAGGAGAATCGAGTGGAGGGCTGCGTCTAACCAATCCTAGGATTGTTGACCGATGATGATGATGAGAATAATCTGGCGAATGAAAAACAAAAATAAATGAAAGCACGTTCGAAAAGACATGAAAATGCTTAAATTCGTGGAATTAGTAGTAGTAGATTTGGTTATTACGGGTGCGTCGACGTCTAGGGTCATTTCGCACCACTACTGCTAGTTATTTGCTCGTTTGGTCAGTTGTGCTCAGTGGGTATCCCTTTTCCATGGTAATATTACTACACGTATATATACATAAACTTAACAAGGTGCTTTGCGTCCACAGCGGATTATTAACTATAAGGAATTTATTAAGTTAGATTCTTTTAGAAAATTCAACAATTTGTCTATTTTCTCAGGGTCATCGCCCAAAATCTCTTCTAGCTGCCCAGTTATATTATATCGTTCGCGTACTGCCTGATACCTTGCACATTCCTCCAGGAGATGCCTTACCGTCAGTGGAGAATCACAGTCGTCACAACGCGGTGGTACTTTTCCTTCCGTGAAGAGGAATGAGTGGGTGAGGGCACAGTGTCCTATCCTCATGCGCGTGAGTGCGACTTCCTCCCTCCGACAGTTCCTGACGGAGGTGGACCAAGCAAATGTATCGGGTTTAATGAACCGCAGTTTGTTGGAATTGATGGATCTCCAGGTTTCTCTCCACTTTTCTAAGACTATTTTTTTTAAGCTTCGACTTCATATCCTCTACGGGAACCAGCGCTGAGGCGCTCTGGGTGTCCATGAGCGATTCTTTCGCCGCTGCGTCGGCCTTCTCATTGCCCAGTATTCCCACGTGCCCCGGGATCCATATAAATGATACTGTCACGCCCTCCTTACTTAGGGATGCCAAGGAGGATTGGATATCCTGGACAAGAGGGTGTTCAGTAAATAGGTCCGAGATTGAGTGCAAGGCGCTTAAGGAGTCAGAACATACTAGATAACGAGCGTTACGACGTTTAATGTGGCTTAAGGCCATATTTATGGCAAAAAGTTCAGCAGTGTAAATACTGCAGAGCGGGTAAAGTTTCGCTTTCAGAACTCCGTGGTAGGAGGACACGATTGCGCAGCCACAGGATGTTCCAGACTTCGACCCGTCCGTATATACGGGGGTGAAGCCGGAATAGTTCCCCAATTCTTCTTTAAAGAGTCGTTGGTATTCTGCCGACGTAGTGGCAGATTTTCGGCATTTAAGTAAACGATAATTAATATCTGGGCGAGGTATCGTCCATGGAGGGTGCTTATGATACCCAGTCGAGTATATGTCAGGCAAAGTAAAACGAACCTCTTGGATAAAATTACTGAAACGCACACCAAAAGGCTTTGTTGCCCTTGGCCTTCGATTAAAAATTTCTAAAAAATGAGGGTTAAAAATATAGTTAAAACAAGGATGTCTTTTCATCGATAAAATCTTTGCGGCGTAGTTACACATCAGTGTATCACTTATGAGTTATATAGAACAGGTCGTGAAGGATGTAAAAGAGAGGAGCTACGAAATAATTAATATGAAGAGGTTGGCCGATAGGAGAATCGAGTGGAGGGCTGCGTCTAACCAATCCTAGGATTGTTGACCGATGATGATGATGAGAATAATCTGGCGAATGAAAAACAAAAATAAATGAAAGCACGTTCGAAAAGACATGAAAATGCTTAAATTCGTGGAATTTCGCCACTCTATTCGGCCAATATATAGGTTGCATATTACTCTCGATAGGAATACCATAATTGTTATCGATGCCGACTGAGACAAAAATTTTATCATGCCCGACCGACATGCTATGCAATCCAAAAAATGGCATAATGTCACACTTTAGGTGTTTGGCCTCTGATATAATTATGGAGAGGACATTTCCTCCGATAAAACAAACACCTACTATCAAAGATTTTACGGGGCCATCAGAAGATCGTTGAAAGGAAAAACCATTGAATGAAATTACAATAACTCTATTATAATTTATTAATAAATTATATTGCCGTAAAGAAACATGATCCAGATGTACGTCCTGATGAATTGCTTCCTTACTTCTATGCTTGTATTTCCTGCTGTAAGTAGATTCTTCTTTTGGTAGAATGCCATCTTTGCCTGGACTATTCTACTATTTCTTTCTTGTTTTGTCCGTCGTTGGTTACTAGTTTTATTCTTAATGATTCAGATTGTTCTGGAGTTCCATTATGATTTAAGTACCCCACTCATTTCCAATTCCCTCTCTTTAAATTTGTCTCTTGAAATATTTAGATTATGCATCCAATAATAGATTTATTAATAAATTATCATAACTCTATTATATTAATATTATAATAAATAATAATAATTTTATGAAATAATGGAAGTCCCGACCTCACCGTACAGTGTTGGCGAAAACGATGGTGAAGATGTCGGAACAGGCGACTTGCCTTAACCTGGAAGGGCGGGGGGGAGGGAAATAAGATGAAGAAGATCGCAGGAACTTGGAAAAAAATAAGAGAAGAAGACGCTGGGAAAATGTGAACTGAAGAGCCCCTCAGGGAAACGTATGCCATTGTTGAATCGTAATAATCGAGCGACTACTTAAATGGATCATACGACAACAAACGGTTCAAGAAATAACAAGAAATGTATCCACCAATTTGAAAAAAAACTACGCGTGTTTTATCGTCGGATAACTGATTAAACTTTGCGAGTGAATGCTGGGAATAAACAAGGAAGAAGCAAAATTGTTAAAAAATTATGTTAAATGAAAATTAAATTTTTATTATTTATATTTCCTTTAGTCTCTGAAAAATTAATTATTCAGAGATTAAAGGAATTTGAATTTGGAACCCACCTCCATTTATGTTCTTCACTCTCAAAACTCTGGCATTCTCTATGGCCTAAGGTAAAGGTGTGTTCAACCCGAAGGTTGGTTGTTGATAGGTGAGGGTAGAGCTCACCCCGTAATAAGCCAATGGCGTGAGAAATTCACACGTTCAGGGTAGGGGAGGGGCCAGTTTATTTCCTTTTGGCCACCTGCGATTTCCTACGAAGTTCTGACACGCAGAAAATTGAACCGCGAGAATTTTAGGTGTCCAGAAAGCTTTTTGCCCAGGATCTGAACCCGGGACCCTCCTGTCAGCAGCTCAGCGCTCTACCCAGTAGGCTACCCCATCTAAGGCCTAAAAAACCAAATTCGGACACAATCAAAGTGCAAGCTCCAAGCTAATTTAGTTTTTAATCTAAGCCAATGATATTTAAATACTTCTCGAATCGATCCAGAACTCTTAGAGAACCCAACTTTGGGATTCCATTTCTCGTCCTGTTGCACTTCCCTGGTTGTCCTGGCAGCCTAAATTCTCACTCCAGCGTGTAAATAAACATTTTGTCGGACTCCGAATCCATAAGCCATTTCTCTTTCTTAGATATTCACCTTCATAATTTACATTTGTAATGTAACTTTTAATTTAATTCTATGCCATATAATTTTAAAATAAATTATAATTAAGGTTGTCCGCACAAATCGAGGGATCCTTGTTCATCCGATAAAAAAATAAAGTTGAATGACGTTGAAATGTCAAGATTACCGACCTTTCCATTTCATACATTTTGATAGACTCGTTTTGTATAATTTATATGACTCAAGAGCTGACAGCTGTTCGAGCGAAAGTGATTCAGAGATCAATTTAATTTCACGTCCGAATATCGTAATAAGAAATTGATATTTTCTTACGGAGATCTTGGCCATTCTCGGAGAGAGAGAGCATACGGAGAATGTCCACACTGCCTTCAACAACGCGCATGACGTCAAGAACTAAGAGAGGAACTGAAGGACACTTAAGACTCAGAGTCTTTTAACTATTTCATAGAATTCTTCCTCCCATAACTTAAGTTTTGCAACTGCGTACAGTGCAATGAAAATTTACCTCATTAATTCTCATATACAGTATGACAACTCCTTCATGGAGTTCTGGTGGCGGAGAATTTGTTTTTTTTTAAGTTAATTCCATCAAGCGGCAAAAAAAAGTTTGCCTGGCATTAAGAAACGCCAATTAAGATGTTCTACTCTTAAGTTCTTTCAAGCGACAATGGCAAGAGAGGGAACCATGGAAACCTCTCAAACAGCTAGGAAACAAAAGAGGCCTTGGAGGCGATGCGTCAGAGAGTCAAGCCTGAGATTTCAATGAAGTCGTCAAGATTCCCTAGCCTGGATAATGGACAGTTAAACAACAGTGCGTATGCTGGCGGATTGATCTCATTACAATACTACTAATCAAAGAAAACTAAGACGACCGCGATGAAGAATGAGCCATATCTCTCGAGGACATTTACTTTTATAGCGTATACTACCGCTTTAGACATAAATTGAAAACATTTTCCAGCATTCCTGAATTGCTCATAGCAAGAGCCGGCCGAGTTTCGACATTAACTTTCTTTCAATCTAATTCCTTTGGCAAGAAAACGGGACTAAATTGTATTTATTTTTTTTAAATCGGACATTCAGCAAAATAAAATGCAATAATAGTCTTTGTCGTTAAAAACAACACAGACGTCAAAATCAAAAGGTAATGTCAACATTATTTTTACATTCAATAAATTCATTTAAGAAATAAAATGCTTTGGAAATCAACCAGGAGGAGATGACCTTCTTAAAACGCTGACTGGCAACATTTCTAGCTTGCATAGGACCTTACAAAATAAGTAATAACGAATTAACAAACGTGGAATCCATTAAATATCTTAGAATACGACTGACACATAATCTTTCCTGGGGTAAACATACGTGAAATAATGGGTCAAGCGAATCGTAGACTGGGATTCATCAAAACAGTATTGGGTAAATGTGACGATCATGTACGCGAAATCAGCTACTTTTCCCTTGTTAGAACTCATTTGGAATATGCTGCCAGAGTATGGGATCCCTACGAAATTGGTCTAAATAACGAACTTGAACGTGTGCAGCGAAGATCGGAAAGATTTGTTAAGGGACGGTACGATAACCTTATTAGCGTAACCAGTCTATTAAATGAATTAAAATGGAAATAATTGTCAGATCGCAGGTTGAAATTTAGACTTAATCTCTTTAATAAATTCCAAGACCATATTTTCAGTGATGATGCTAAAAATGTTTTGCTGACCCCAACTTACTATGGCAGACTGGACCAGATTTGAATCGGTAAATATGTCCAATACGAGTGTAGCAATGGATAACATTGGTAGCTGCATGTATGTATAAGGACTTTAAGCTAACCCAACTAACTGCATGTTTTCGCATGTATGCTTTGCTATATTAATTTTTAATTACAAATTTTATGCATGATATGTAGTGCATGTTAGGTGAGAGTTCACCCCCTGCCACACACCTTTATGGTGGCTTGCAGGGTATTATGTAGATGTAGATGAGATTAAAAAAGTGCAATTTTAAAAAATTCAACGAATTTGATCGCTTAGTCAGTCCGTAATGATGTGAAAACAAGAATATCTTTCCTGCTAGTATTATGGAAATGTAAACTTGCCCCTGTTTCATAGTAACTGAGGTCATCGTTCACATTACACACTCATTTGTAAATAGATGGGCTGCAGAGAGTCATATGATGCCAATCTGCCTGAAAATAGGCCTGCAGTGGTCTGTAGGGCAAGGCTGCGGGAGTAGACATTCATTTGGACAGAGAAAATGCAACGGGAGATGTCTCGGGGTAGTGAATGAATGATATCAAGTGGACATTGGAAAACGAACAATGGGAGACCAACGAAATTGTAGAAATGGGGTCTGAACGGTAGCCTTCACATCTACATCCACACGATACCCTGCAAGCCACCGCGAGGGTGTGTGGCAGGAGGTGAAGATCTCCAAGCATGCACTACTAACATGCAAACAAGCAACTATAATGTCTCATGCAACTTGATTGTTAGTATCTATAGTATTTAAGGGGTTAATACATGCATCATGCACTACAGACTACTCAAAAATATTTCACCTACCTATTCCTTTGCTATGCTGCCTATTCTGTTCTCTTATAGTACGCAGGAAAAATGCCATTTTATCTATCAGTACGAATATCTATCTCTCTAATCTTATTTATCTGGTCGAATTTAGCATAATACGCTGTTTTTTTTAATATGTGTCTGACATCTTCAGTAAAGCTATCCGATTGAAATTTCTCTAATAGATTTAATCTGCACTTTAACCTACGCCCTGATAATGATTCACACCTAAACTATGTTATTAATTCTGAAACCCTACTCAACCTATCGTAACACTTTTTTACGAACCTAGCTGCTCTACGCTGAACACAATCTAGTTCTCTCATCAAACCTAATTCATTAGGATCCCATACACTGGCTGCATACTCAAGGTGGGGCCTAACTAGTGAAAAGTAGCATCGCTCTTTTGTCTTCTCATCACATTTCCCAAGTACTCTTTTTATCAATCCTAGCTTTCTCTTCGCTCGGCCGCATATTTCCCTTATGTGTCTACCCCACGATAAATCCTTAGTGATTGTTACACCTAAATATCTTATGGTTTCAATGTTTTCGATCTTCGTGTTATTAATTCTATAGGATCGCTCTATCGAATTATTCCTCCTCCACAAATTGATAGCTACACACTTTTTAAGGTTAAGTTGTAACTACCATTTGTCGCACCACTCTTGAATTGCATTTAAATCCTTGCTAAGCGATTTCCTGTCTTCTTCTTTAGATATATCCCTAGATACACTGCCGAATCGTCTGAAAAAAGTCTAAGCTTACTACTAACTACGGTACCCAAATCGTTTATCTATAAAAGAAATAGAAGCGGACCTACTACGTTAATTTCTGCACTTCGATGCCATGTTTTTACATTACGTGCCAAATACTGCTCTTTCGAATTTTATCATTTCGCATCAATGAACTTATTCCAGCTTCTACGTTTCCTGATTTCTGGAGTACAACAAGTGAATAACAGCGATTCTTGCGCAATGCAGTACACACCTATTTGGATTGTTATACAAGAGTGTAACCATCCATTAGCATCTGTTCAATTGATTAACGAGTAAATACGAGGCAAGAATTGTTAACAGCGGAAAGAGTGATTCGTCTGTTGACATCGTTTCCCTTCCCGACATCCTAATCGAAGATGGCACCACGGAAAGCTAACATTTATTCGTAACAATGTCTTCGTGTTGAAGTTCGGGCAGTAGAAGTGGATAATATCCTAAAATTTTGATAATTAGTCAATAATTATGTGCTACGAATATTTTCCCTCGCACATGATGTCCACATTCACCAAGCATTTACAACTCTTGTCCGGCATCGGTTGATATCAGCACCGGAAACGAAATCTATCCACCTCCTAAAATAAAACTGCGATGATGGTATACGCTTGCAAAAATCCAGTGAGAAAATATTCGAACAAAAAAAATGCCAACGGCACCCGGTGTTCCCAGGCGGTCACCCATCCAAGTACTATCCGGGCCCAACGCTGCTTAACTTCGGTGATCGGACGAGAACCGGTGTTTTCAACGTGGTATGGCCGTTGGCGAGATATAACATGCTCACAAAGGTATAAATTTCACGATGCATGGAGGCCGATCCATGAAGACGAGTGAATGGAGTACATTTCAAAAGCTGTTTCCAGCTAAACGCTAAAAATTAAATATGAGCAATCAATTCTCAAATGACAAATTCAACGGATTCTACAGTCGTCTCCACCGAGATGAAACGATGATGGCGATGTCGCTATGTCAGTGATGTGGAAAGAATGAGAGAACGCTATCATCTGCATAACTTAACGATGGTACGCACTGAAATTGGGTACACACTGTCAATAGCTACGTGAATATCCGTCACTCAAATTTTAAAACGGCAGTAAAGGAATGATATCAACGTTATGGAATGTATAGAGCGGTTAAAACCTTAGTGCAATTAGGGATAAATTTCACCGGTACATAGTTCAGAAAGTCATACGTGTGACTGCATATGCCTTACCACGCAAGCGTGGGAAGAAATTAATCTTCGAATCGTGAAATGAAGAGACATCGGGAAACTCCCGATGTGACTTTGATGTGACCTTTAGACCACTGGAAAATATACTTCTGGACAACTTGACCACAAAATTCAAAGAAGACGTTGGAAAACGCACAGAATATTCTAGAGATGATACCATGAATTATATCAGTTGGGAAAAGTGCGCAGAGAAACGTACATTACGCCTGAAATAAAAGTCATTATGAAAGCCATGACATATCTGGCAGGTATCGTCAGGGACTTTACTGATTTTTCATCATAAATGCCCCCAGAAGTAGCGGAGGCCTGCCGCTGCGAAACGTGGGGCTTCATGGGAAAAAGCAAATGTGAAGGCGATAACAATGTGGGAAATTAAGATTCAGTGTTCAGTTCTAATGTTCAGCGTAGAGCAGCTAGAGTTCGTTAAGGAGGTTGATCCGAAAAGTGAAAGTCATGTCATTTTTTTTATATTTTCAGCACTTATAGAACAAAAGTTCCTCTATCTAATAAAGTAAAGATAATTACACCAACCCATACTCCTTTTTGCACAAATTGCATTTGAAATTACATACGATTAACGGCGAGAATGGCCATCACATGGGAATATAACGTTTAAAAATACCATAGTGACAGGTCATTTTTGCAAAAAAAACTGATATTTTATGCGAAATTTCACAAGAAATACGATACGCTACAGTATACATTCAAAATCCATTTGTGGCTAAACTGCATGTAAAAAACACATCGATGCTTTTTTGTTGTATTTCTCTTGAAGATAACAAATCTGCTTTCAAAATTTTTCTAACGTGAATAATACCTCAATCAGTTAATTTATTAATAAAAATTGTTTATAACAAAACCAATATTTATTATTTAGACTTGGTTTAGTCTTGTTATCAATGAGTATGAGAAAAGATAGTAATATGTATATTTTTGTATTTAAAAATTTATTTTTCGCTGATTTACTTTAGTCTATAAAAATAATTGCAAAAAATTACAACATTCGCACACCATCTGCAGAATTTTATTGCTATTTTTCATTAGATGCATATTATTCTTCTATTGCCTATGGTTTTAGCTTTCAAATAATAAAAATGTTATGTTAATATCTCAATTCATTCAAAAGTTCTACGATTTTGAAAGTGAGCGCTACCTCCGTGCCCCATAGTGTGCCGTATGGGCGAGAGAGGACTGTATATGGAAAAGAACCTCACGAATAACTTTTCAAGGCAGGAGAGCAGAAAATTCTCTGGTAGAAGATACGTAAAAGCGCTGATGAGACAACTACTGTTGGGGATTGCGTCCTAGACGTTGGGAAATAGGACAATGTTGGCCTGCCCGCATCTCCCCAGGCAATCACATTACACAAAGCTGAGCATTAAATATTATGACACGCTAAACCGACAAAAAGGGCCGCCGATATTTTGGGGACGCCTATTCCGCGAGGCAGGGAGAGAGAAAAAAAGCCGGCGTTTGTTTTCTTCGTGCACACAAAAAAAAGACGACGCTCTACGATACACGTCGCCAGGCTTTGAACATCGTCTCGAATGATTAATTGAGTTGATTGGCAAGCAGCTGCAAAATAAAAAAAAACTTAAAAGGTTCTATTTTAGTCAATTAGAATAAAGCTCTACACCACTATTACGCCTAAAGATGTAACGTTAGGCGTATTTTTTTAAAATTCTATTTATATTTGTATTAGCATTTTGATTTCTTTGATAGTTACAGCTTTCATTGTTTCTGTGTATTATTTTTATTGATGTGTTGTCAGGTTGGGGAAAATTAGATTGCTGATTACGGGTGGGATAAAAGATTAAGAAGGCTTTATTATGCGTACTCCTGTAATATATTTTTTGATTAAATTGATGAAATACCTGTAAATGTTTGAAAAGTTTTCGGACATTACAAAGAGATGACAAAATAGAATAGGTAGCGAAAGCTAAAACTATGTTAAGAGCCACTTTCTCGACGGGAGTAAATAATACTTTATTAACTTATCGAGAATGGTTACATTACACGATGAATACGGGTCAATTGTGGGTGATTTATTTTCATTTTTTCAGTTGCTAAAAAATAGTAAAAAACATGTCTTACTCGACTAAAAAAGTCTTTAACACATAGCGGAGGAACTTCACAAAGTTACATTCTAGCCTTAAATTGCTTTTTAACATTCAAAATATTCTGCATTGACGCAATTCATTCAAATTGTGATGACTCACATATCTAATTTAATGATTTCAAGTCCGTTAAACGATAGTAGGTTACTCAACAGTTATTTAGGTAATCATATATATTTTAGGATTTTTATTCTCGCAGGGGGTAAGACAGGGGTTATTGCTAGAATTCCCTAAACTTCTTAAGTGGGCGTGGGCTCGGTGAATCAATTTGAGGCTCCTAGAGAAGTTGACAACTATTATTAAAAAAACTAAGTTCGGATATGCATTATTAGGCTACCTTATGATTAGTAATGGATATCAAATAATAGTCAATCATGAAACATAAACTTCACTAATTAATAAGCTGATTTCCAGACCTCTTTTAAAATATATAAATGTTTTTTTTCAGGAGTTTGGGTCCAATAATGAAAATGATGAGATAGAACTATTTGGCCGACGTTTCGGTGATTATATTTGTTCCTTCACCAGGGCAAAAATGGAATGAACCACCAATGAACATAGACACACATACTTCCAGAATATTCTGTAAGTCAACATACCTATGTTTATTGGTGGTTCATCCCATTTTAGTCCCGATGAAGGAATAAATATAATCACCGAAACGTCGGCCAAATAGTTTTATCTCATCACTTTCATTATTGGAACTAAACTACTGAAAAAAAATTATATAAAATACACTTCAATTGTTGGTGAATGTTTTGTTTAGAGGCTACGGAAATAAATTGTTATACAGTCACGTTACCAGCAACGTTTACCACATGCAAGGCGCACTGCTAGACTCCGAGTTTTGCATTCATCCTTTTATGGCTTTAAATTTAGCCTCCGTAAGCATGTCTCATTCATAATTGTTTCCATTTTTAAATCCTGTCGACTTCCGCGTCATTGTGGGGAATGGGGAACATGCACTATTTTTTAGAACTCTTTGAATGTGAAGTTTATTAGCTGAAATGTGCTTGCCGAAAATTTTGCTGAAGGATTAAGTTGTGTCACAAAGATATTACTCTTTGAAAATTGTACCTTGTCGGCAGCTTAAAAACACGACGTCATCGCATGACGTCACGGCACGGTATCACTATGGGCGTTGTTTATCTGTTTATGCTTGGAGGTAAGTTGTTAAATAAATACTTGGCGATAAGGTATGTATTTATCTCATTTGTTTAATACAATAAACGATTGTATTTAGAACTTTTATTTACGTAGTATGGATTGCAACGAGCAAATCGTCCATTAATTATATAATGCCTGTTTAATGTCCATGAATTTCTACTACGCCTATGCAATCGCTGGTTTTTTTAAGAAGAACGCCGCCATAAGGGAGTCAACCAAAGGAATGTGCTTTTTTTAAGCATGTATTTTTTCAGTCATCGTTTCGTTCGAGAAACGGCTAAAAACCTCAAAACAATATATTCACTTCCTTTTCTGTTAAAAATAAATGTCTATCTCCGTAGCAATATGGAACCTATACCGTGCAGTGACGTCAGAAGGCGTTTTAGGTCACGTGACTTTCGTCAATTTCCGGGAACATTTTAAATTCATTTAATAATCTTTGTGGTGGGCGTAGAAAAATTTGGCTTATATATTTAAATCGGTGAGAAAAGTTCGCATCAAGTACATCATTAATCTTCGAGAAACAAATTTCATGCATATTCCCCATTGAGGCGTCACTTCGTGTCTTCACCAGAAGTATTTCCCCCACCCGTCGAGTTTCGGGAAAATCGTGGAAGTTCTAAATGACAGCGTCGTGATTGGTCGATTGATTAAAGAGACATACAGTCGACTCGAGGGCAAAACAAAAGGATCACCAAGTAAGAATTTATTGCGCAACGTGTCCTTCATAGAAATCACCACGTACCTATTATAGATCACCTTTACCTTATCACATTAGTCATCGCTACGACAATTTGAAACTCCATATGCACGATATCTTCATTCTGCCTTGAAAGACGTGCTCGAGAATTGATTGCTATTTGTACGCCACAGAATTAAGACTTCTGTCTTTATAACTAGATTGCTAAGACGTTCCATGCTTTTAGTTTTGACTACGTGGAAGTTAATTATTCACACATGAAAAAGTAAATTGCTTTTCTACCTCTGATTTATCGTCTTGGTACAACATGTTCCGACACAAAGGAGTCATCATCATGTACATACATAGTTACCTACGAGGAAAACCAAGTTACTTTGTGGAGATCACAAAGAATTAACGAAATTCACACCTGATGTCGAGGAACAAATGGATCGCCATTTAAGGTCAAAACAAAATCATCTTTTCATACCAATGACAATGACGTCATAGTTATGATATAAAGTGAGTAACAATTGGAGTTCCAGCTAGTCTCGGCTCACACTTGAAAGGAGCTGTCGACCAACTTTCTGCTCTCGCCTTCGGCTGACTCCATTCCTGCCTTGAGGAAGTGCAAGTCGCGCCAGATATTAAAACGGGTCAAGGGGAGTACCTACTAGAAAGGATTAAAACTCTCAGAGCAGAGCTCTCACGGCAAGTTCTCGCTGCTTTTACTAAACGTAAGGACGAACGCAACCCAGGGGCGGGGTTCGAATCCCCGCAGTGGCAGCAATTTTTCACTTTAACGCGGGTTCCCAAATGGATGACACGGCAGCACTTGGGAAGCCATATGCCCTTCCTCCTTCCAGTCGGGAATATGTACCATTCTTATAACTATTTGAATGTGAAGTATATTTATTAAAATGCGCTTGGCGAAAATTTAGTCGGAGAATAAAGTTGTGTTACAAAGATATTACTCATTTAAAAATCGCACGTTGTCGGAAACAAAAAAACGCGACGTCATCACATGACGTCACGGCACGATATCACTATGTCCAAATCCAAAATTCAATCCAAATATATCCAAAAATTTTAAAAGTACTACCTACAACATAACATACCGAGCAAGAAGAACACTACATAATACAGTTTATTCGAAATTAAAGAGTCAAATTCCTAAATATTACAAGAGTAACATTGTTTATAGCATACCTTGCCAAGATTGTAATAAAATTTATATTGGGCAAACTGCACAATACTTAAAAAATAGAATCAATGGCCATAAGTCTTCAATTAAAACAAATACTGGAACCTGTGCCTTGGCTAAACATTCTTTGGAAAACAACCATTCCTTTATATTTGAAGATGCAAAATCGATCGACTCTGAATCCAACCTTCAAAAGAGGCTTTTTAAAGAAATGGTTTATATAGCAAAAAATCCCACTGCGTACAATAATAGAACCGATATTCAAAATTTAAGTAAAATATACCATAACATTATATCAACTTTATAAATATATCTTACTCAACAACACCATCAACTTGTAAATTCATATTCATTCTATATTCAATTTTGTTAAAATATATATACATATATATATATTTTTTTTAAAGTAAAAGATATATACACAAATAAATATTCTTTATGTAATAATAAAAAAAAAATTTTGTTTGTTTTCGTTTTTTGTAACCAAGAAACATAACATTGTTGTTGTTGTTTATAAAAAATTGTCACCAAAAGGTATGTACAAGATTTTCTCTGTAATCATTTTTTTTCCTCTCTTTAAATTTTGATCCTAGACTGTAAAAATTAATGAAAATGTAAAAACTTCAATTATGTATCAAATAGCCCTGATGATGCCGCAATAAAGAGGCGAAACGTCGGCTAAATTGGTGTTTTCTCATATATCGACCAAACTACTCCAGAAACCAATTCTACATAAAAATATAGTGGTCAATAATATACATCATTATAAGACTATGTGCGTTGTTTATCTTTCATGCATGGAGATAAGTTGTGTAATGCATGCTTGGCGAAAACGAAAATGTATTCATCTCATTTGTTTAATGCAATGAACGAATGTATTTCGATTGTTTTTATTTAAGTAGTATGGATCGTAACGAGTAAATCGTTTATAAATTATGTAATGCCTCTACGTAACGTAGTAACCTGTTTGTTTTCACTCCGCAAATCTCTGATATGACAAAGCAATCGCTGTTTTTTTTAAGAACGATCACCATAGAGGAGTTAAGCAAAGGATAGTTGTCGGATTGTTCTTTATTAATATCCAGTAAACATAAAATACTTGGCTGATTCCACAAATTATTTCGACTCAACCGGTTTCTACCTTTAAGGTGCGTTTACACGTAGCAGTTGACTGCTATGATAGTGAACTGATAACAACTGTTAAGCCCTACTCGCATGTGTAAATAGCAACTGCGATGCGAGTTCAGGTCGATACTGGACACATGTCGAACACTATCGATCATAGTTCGAGCTATTAGCAAAGTTGGAGCCCGTCTACTTTGCAGCGGAAATGTATCCAACACAATCGCAACAATCGCCAACGGAAAGCAATACACGACGTCCGATGCCGGAAATTTGGATATTATAACAAAGATATTCCTCCCCAAAGAGGAGATTCTGCCCTTTGGAGAAGGGAAACAAAAGATAAGCGTCAATGGAATTTATTGCTTGAAGAATTTCATGAAAATTTAAGCATCAATCACTATTGAAATAAAACTCTTTTTATTTGTTGTGGCAACGCATAAATAGCGGCTTTGAGCTGCATAGAAGTTGGTGCAGACGCATCATAGCATTAGCGATATAGATATATCGCGCATCTCGCAACTGTCATAGCAGTCAACTGCTACGTGTAAACGCTGCTTTATAGGTCATCCTCAGGAGTTATCCTTGTAAAGTCGGAAGTAAAACTTGTCGACCATCGATTTTATGTATTTAAATCCCTTAAGGGTCATGGCTTGGATCAAGAAACGGCTAAAAACCTCATAGCAATACATTCACGTTGTTTTCTTCCAAAATAAACCTCTATTTCCGAAGCAATATGAAACTTATACCACGCAGCGACTAATCAGAAGGCGTTTCAGGCCACGTGACTTTGGTCAATTTTCGGGAACATTTTAATACCATTTAATAATCTTCGTGGTAGGCGTAGAAAATGTCGGCTTATATATTTAAAATGGTGAGGAAATTTCGCATCAAGTTCATCACCTATACACGAGAAGAAAATTCCGTGCATATAATGCCCACCTATGACGCAGGTGCTGTTTTATCTCTGGGTCGTCTCCCACCGCATGGCAACAAACAACAAACATTGTCCGCACCACTATATCCACACCCACAAAATCTTACTCTGATCACTAATTTTACACATTATCTTTAATTTAGCGCGTGATGATTTTCACGGCAGCGTAAAAGTTCATGCAAAACATTCGGAGTGTTCTTCTCTCTGTTTACGATAGAATGGAGGATTATAAACATGAAAAATTGTCAAAAGACTAAGAAAAACTCACTGTGTCATTGCTGCGTACACATAGTCGACAGGGATACACAAAAAGACGCCTTTTCAACGGATTGGGCCGCGAAGAGTATTCTAATGTACGCAATTGTACTCGAATCAAATCCTATCCATGTGAAGAAACCTTAGCTTCGCCGCACGAATTGAATCTGAAATTGATATTTGAGCAATTTTCTTTTTGAAAAAGGTTAGATGATCAATTCACCATTTTCATAGAGAATTTAATTATAAAAATTCCCTAAACAAGGTCACCTACCACGATAAATTATTACTTTTCTTTCTAAAGAATGTAAAAAGCAAATGCTTTATTTTTGGTCGGGGAATCCTATATTATAGGGTTGCAACGCTACAAAAAATCACGTACCGTACCAAAACCGTCAATTCTCGAAGATGTGCCATTAAATATCACCGTCGGGAAATTCGAAAACAAAATTCAGGAAGACAAAATTAATACATGTTATGGAATCATAACTCACTGAAGGAAACTTTGGGTTACCTTTACGAAATTGAAGACAAGAAATCAAAGAGCATCAGCATTTCGGGAAGCTATCAGAAAATAAAAAGATTTTAAAAAATCCTGTTTGCGCAGAAGTAGGTCAAAGAACGAGAAAATGAAAGGAAACGCGCTTCCCTCCACAGTAGCATCAGTTTTCGTCGGATACCGAAAAAAAACATGCTTCTTCTTCGCCTTAAATGCAAATTCCTCATGGAGGCTGGGAATTGTTTGCTTGCGACGCTAGTTGAAGAGACGCTTTGAATGAAAACAACGATGCAAACAGAAAAAAAGCGGGAACCACGGCAGTGTTCGCTTTCATTTTGAACGTAAATTGCCAGAACACCTATCTAATAGAAGTTCAGAGCAACGTCATAATTACAGGCAGTCAGGAGGGACAAGTTCACATGTTATGAAAACCGTGACACATTGTCAGCTTTCTTCCTATCCTGATACACCATTATTACTGCGATACGCTTCCACCCTTGAAGCCAATCCGAATGGATTCCTTCGCTTGGTTCTGCTTTCCTTCTTAATATATATGCATTTTAATACGTTAAACGAGGTGCGGGAGGCAATTTTCAACGAGAAAAAATTGTCTTATTTATGTACATCTTTAGCTTTTTTATATCTTCTTTGCTTCTTTCCGTTTGTTAACTTGAATTCATTTTCCCCACCATGTTTTACTTTCAATGTTTTAAATGTGAATTATCATGTTGTAAATGTGTACTATCATTAAGAAAGAAAAACTTTTACAAATATACCACCTAATCTTATGTTACCGTAACGGGAAAAGTAAGTTTCAAATATTTATGAATATTTGTAATTATAATTGATTCTTTTTATTCAGTCTAATTGACGATTTCAATAGGGGCATGTTTTCTCTCAAATTCAGTTAGGTCGTATCTTAATCGTTGCTTTGACCACGCAACAAGGCCGGAAGAGTACTCAGATTAAAAAAAAATATCATTAGTTTCTTCCATCTTAGGACCGAACCAATTCTTCCATTTGCATCCTTCCAATCGGCGTGCACACCCTGATGTTTATTCTTCGCGTCGTCCACACTCATCAAGTCCATGCACTCATTCCTCGCATTCCATTCTGACGTATCAGCACATCGCATTAGCTGTATCAGTAGTGGTCTCCGATGGCTTTCCACACTTTCGTTCCTTGAGTGGTGCCCCTGAGATATTTCCGCCGAGGACACTATGTCTTTGTTTGCGCTTACCTAGGTACTTGTTCTCCACCTACGTGCCTGCTGTCCGCGCCAAAATCTTGTAGACTCGAGTTTAAACTTAAATAACTCCGAAACCGTTCATCGGACTTTCACGTTATTTACATATTAATTTAGATAATTTTGTTGTTGACTGACTACATTGTTAGAATGATTTTTAAAAACAAATTTTGGACCTGTTGCTTACGTTAGAGTAAAAAAAAGGGCCCCTTTTTTTAGCGCTACGGCGCCATGCGTCACTTTGACGTCTAATAACTTCCAAGAAAAGCGTTTGGCTACAACAAATTTTCAATACAAGGTGAATTATATCTTTATTATTACGTCTGCTAAGTGTAAAGGTTTTAACTTAAGTACTTATTGGTATGCCATTCCATTTATAACCGCACTTTTTCTCGGCAACTATGCATCATGGCGCCACGAGACTAAAACTGTCATCTTCCTCTTTAAATTACCAGTACGAATCAGATATTATTATTCAGCTGAAGCTAGCACCTTATTTTATATCGAATTTTATGTTTCCTGAATAAACGCAGCGCAGAAAAAGCGCAGCGTTGCCGGCCGAGTGTCCTGCTTTGGACTCGAGGGGCTATGCGGGAGAAGGAACTATTTACGAAATTCAGGCGACATGGAATGGAACCGAAACATGATACGGTGGAAAGAATACACGAGCCACATCCACAAAAACTGAATTTACAACGAATCGGGTTTCCCTGCATTGCAGCATCATCACCTGAGATTATACATTAATTCGATTTCGTGGAATTGGCTCGTGTTTTCTTTCCATGATGTCAGGGAACTATTTAATCAATCTCGATCCAAAAGAAAACGACTTGTATTCCTTTGTCACCACTATTTCCCGTTGACCTATATGCTGCATTGTGACGCACTCAGCCAAGAATATTTTTGCGAACCACTTTGCGATCCAAAAACAAATAAATAGAAATTGACAAGGAAAAATGAACGAAAACCCACACAGCACGGAGTATTATAGGGATATTCTATTTTCATCCCCAGTATTCTTATTTGGTCCCAGGGATATTGCGAACCATAGTAGAATATTCCAGGAATTTGTGGAATGCCATTTTCAAGCTTATGCAAGCCAAGTTATAGTTCGCATAGGAATATCCCCATCGCGAATATTTGAAATTATTCCAGGAATATTCAGAAATGGATCGTGTTAGAATATCACCCATGGGAATACACTACGTAGGTATATTCTATAATGGTATACTGGGAATATTCTTTAATGATTCGCATGAGAATATCCCCATAGCGAAAATTGGAAATTATTTTTTAAAAATATGTTCGCAATACTATTACAGGGGCGTCGGAACTATTTTCGCAGGGAGGGGCCAACCTTGAAAAGGGCCCGCATTTTTTTGCGGATAGGAGGGGTCAGAGACTAGAATTCCGCTAAAATTGCACATGAAGGAGGTAGAATATGCGTCAGAAGGGAATAGGCAAGCTGGATTCAAGTGAAATTTAACTTTTATTAAAGAAGACTCATTTCTCAAGGGCCCGGGTTTAATTCTGGGGGGGAGGACGAATGCCCCCCCTTACCCCCCACTTCCGACGCCGCTGTACTATTTCATAAAATAGTATTGTTGAATTGTTGATACTGATTCAGCTCATTGAATCGCATATTTTATGGGGGCCCCAACATACTGTAAGTGCATTTAATAGTCTCAATCGGCCCGGACCAGCGAAGTGATCATCGAAGAGTGATCCACTGAGGAGAAGACGAAGAGAAAGCGGGGAGTTGATATCTTTCGGAACGAACACGAAATCAGGACAGATCGGGCAGGAGATCAAGAATGATGAGATTAAGTCAGATCCAAAAAAAATGTAAACATTTATCCAGATATAAGAGCCGACACGAAGGGGACGATGCAGAGGAAGAGGTGGGCAGTGTTGAAGACGATTGATTGTGATCAGGGACGCAGTGATATGGCGGAGGAGAAAGACAACGGGACGTGAGTTAGGTAACGGGAGAAAAGAAAGCTAACGCGTGTCGTAAGAACTAGCCCCCGTATTTACAAACACTTAATTTGAACACCGAAAGTGGCGAAGGTACACACGAGCAATGCCGCGGGATATCGGGGAGATTCCATTTAGATTACATCACGGTCAGACAAAGATTTGAGTCACTGCCATTTCACCTAGGTAAGTACCAACACAGGCTACAACCTAAAGCAATAATGTAAAGGCAATTGACTTAAGACGGATTCAAAAGAGTAGGGCTCAAAAGTGTGTCGTAGACGCTTCTGCTGAAGTGAAGAAGGGATAAAACTTACTTAGTGACCGCGTACTTTTTATGTGGAATTTTTCCATAGTAATAGGGAGAATGAAAATAGTGAATTCCACTGGTTTTATTATTGGTACAACCGGTTTCAGCCATTAGGCCATCCTCAGGTACATAATGGACTTCCAGACTTTTTGTAAGTAGACCTATAGCGCCCTTCCGGATTTTCGTCCTCATAGGTCGTGGTAGTAGGTTGCTTGAAGGTATTGTTTCAGGAATTGTTGATTTGTCGAATTAAAGGGGTGAGAAGGGTTTTTTTTTGTTTAGGTAGGAATGTAGGAGAATTTAGGTAGTAGATTGATGCTTACTTATGGGTAGAAAGGTTGTTTGGTTTAGGGAAGGATGACTACTGTGATTTTTGCGAGGAGGGGGGATAATTTTGGATAGGATTTGTATTTAGGTAGCAGGTTTTGTGAAGGGATTTTAATCAGGGAAAGGGGGAAAGAGCATTTGTAAATTGGGCGAGCCTCTGCCACAGCCGGGGTGAGGAGTTGTGGGTAAGATTGCTAAAGGAGCTGAGAGACGGTTTGGAGTTGCTGATTTTACACCGATCTTATATAACTGCGGCGTGCCCCAGGCGCGCCGCGGACCAATCAGCTGTCCCGGTGAGGGAGTTCTCACCTTAACCAGCTTTATGACAGATAATCAGTGGGGATTTGACGGTTGCATGTAATGTGACTATGTTCGCGTTGTTTGCGTGAAGTAGAAGCTTAAAAAATATGAGCAATTAAAAATGAAAACAATATTTACAAGCGGCGGACAAAGTGTCGCGCAGAGAAAACATATATTTTTGCGAGGTTTCCCCCATTTTGCCAATTTATTTTTTCCTTTTTTTCGTTCTTTTTTATTTTTTTAACACTGCTCTGTATTTTTTTGCACATATTCCTCATGGTATATGTTTTTGTTTTGAGAAAATTCATTATTTTTTCATTTTTTTCCATTATTTTTATTTTGTTTGGCATTTTCACTATTATCTTTTAGATAATGGTACAATTAACTGGGAGAACACAACAATTCCCGCGGGAAATGCGCACAGGCGCGGCGGGTGAAATATCTCAGTTAGTGAGGGCCGTGCATGGTAAGACAATGCAGTAACATGTGAAGTTCCGTCGAGTTCCTTTATATATTGTTAGGGAACAGGCAGGGGAGGGGAGGGGGGAGGAATGTGAGGGTGAATTGTGGGAGAGGGATTAGGGGCAGGTTGAATAGGACGTGGATTTTCCGCGTGTAACACAACTGAAAGTAGGAGTGGTAGGTTAAAAAAAGGTATTGTCGTTCAACAATCCAGGGTCCTTGCAAATGGAGGCCAATCTCTCGTCACTCCCAGGCATCCAGCTTTCGACCTTTTGGGGCCCAAATGGAGGATTTGGGGTTCAAAGGAGCTGCGGTGACCCTCTTCGATTAGATGTTGTGCGAAGCTGGATTTCGGAAGCAGTTCTTTATGCTCGCTCATATCCTTTTGGAGAAGCTTCTTCCCGTCTGTCCCAATGTTGTAATGCTGGAGCAGTCGTCACACTTTACTTTTTTGTACTCCGCTCCTCCGCTTCGGGTTAAAAAGATCTTTAGCGTTGGTCAAAGTACGTACACAGTCTACACCCGTTAAGCCACGAATTGTCTATATTTAGTGCGCGGTCGCGCGTAATGGGGTCTCGTTTACCATATTTTTTTATTGCCGAATATGATAGAGTTTGTAAAATAAAAAGACCTGTTTTCTGACCCGTCAACTATTTCTCGAGGTATAAGCGGCGAAAAACTGATGTTTTTAACCCTTTCGGAAAAGTGGGCGTGGTGCAACCTCTGACGTATATAGACTTCGTCCAATCACAACTGAGGCCGCGTAGCTACTTTGCCTTATCGCAATGGGGGAGGGGACACAGCTGACTCTAGGCTTGTGCGATGAGTCGATTAATCGAAGTCATCGACGATGATTTCAGTCATCGCACCGCGATGACTGAAATCGATGACGATGAATGTCATCGATCATCGACTGCGATGAGTCGATGAGAATCATCGATGCCGATGAGTTGATGCGAATCATTGATGTCGATGAGTCGTGATGTGCTTCTGACACGAGAAACGCTACCTCTGCCGACGACCCCTTCCAGAAAGGAGCTCCACAAGTACGAGGAGGTCCCAGCTTTATCCAAATCTTCGGAGGTCCTACATTGATATAGGGGCAGGAAGGATGTGTATCCCCGCCTTCAGAGGTACGCGAGGAATTACCTCTCTGTATTCCTGCCACTTCAACGTCATCAGAGCGGTTCTTCAGCAATGCAGAAAACGTTGTGTTGGACGACCGACATCTACTCACCAATGAAAATGCGGATATGAGAATTTTATTACACCACAACAGAGTTGTTGCTTAATTTTTAACTTGGTGCTTGTTTCGCTCTTTAATAAACAGGCCTTGTCCTTCTCAATTAAGTTTGACCCAATTCAATCTTCACTTAATAGCCACACCAAACTGCCAACCGAGACATCCGCACCGATCATCGATAGTCATCGTTCATCGTAATCCATCGATCATCGACAGTCATCTATCATCGACATTCATCGATCATCGATCATCATGTACACTCCATTCGATGATCGATGACAGCCATCGTCATCGAAGCATTTCGATGAATTTATTTCATCGAAAATCGATGACCAAAATCGGTCATCGCACAAGCCTAGCTGACTCTGCCAATAGGAGCAGTCGCGACAGCGTCTGTACGAGCAGACCTTCCGGGAACCCTCCTCCACTCCCTTCCCTTCCCAGAAAAGCAGTCAAGGACGGGAGGAAAATGACGTCAATGTTATCAAAGCAGCTTTTTCAGTGGGAGTCACCTTGTGCTTATTTTAATTTTTGATTTATGAGTGAATGGTTGTGGTTAGAAGATTAATTTTTTCACCAAAATTCTTTTTTCATTTCCATCTAACGATTTCGTGCACAAAATTGCGATTTCGGTTCCGAGTAAACGCCCCCATTATGAGGAAGCCCTGAATTTCACACTTGTGAACACTAATACATTGCTGCGTTTCCATTTCCGTTTCACTGCCGAAATCCAAGCGAGCGGAAGAAAAACTAAAAAAAAGACGGGTGCATTACGAAGAATTTCATTGTTACGCGTGCCCGGCCAGCAAATGTTCAGCTACAGAGAACTGAAAGCGTTCGTGAATCAGGTGCGGAATCACACCTCCCGCGCGCGATACCGCTGTTCACGTCGTATCCAGCATTGCTCTGTACGCAATCGCCGCCATTTGAACCCGCTTCCAGCTGTAACTGGCGACTACAGCACCTACCGGACTCAATTTGAAGAGCACGTGGGTCTCCTTTCAGCTTTCCCGGTGGAATAACGGCGACAATGCGAGAGATCTCTTTGCGGCGATCTTTCATGGCGAGTCCTATCTCCCATCTCGAAGATATTCAGAAGAGCAAAGTGCGAGCTTGATCCTTGGGTTAACTTTCATATTGCTGGCATTCTTTTTGAAATTATACGTGGCCATTTATGGGGAGGGGGGCTGAAAAAGGAAAAAGTCATATTTTTATAGCGGTTCCCCATGGATTTATACCGAGATGTAATCCTAAAGACCTAAATTTCATTCATTTGGACGTATCTGTAGCTATTAAGCCACAAATTGTCTATATTTGGTGCGCGGTCGCGCTTAATTATGCACCGCCCACGCAGCGTCGCGGCGCAACAGTCGCTCGCGTCTCCTGCCCGCTCCCCGCGAACGCAGCAAAAGTCATCATGGTTGCGTCTCCCATCGTTGGTCTCACTAAATTTAAATAATTAGACATAATATCCAGGGTATAAAAATTACGGAAGAGGGAATCGGGTTGGTCGATTTTTCAGTTCCCCACTTGAGTGCCCAGTGGAGGGCATTTCAAGTTCAGTACTCCGTCCGTCGGATGGGACGTTAAGCCGTGGTCCCCTTGGCGCCTTTGGTTAAAAGTAGGCTAATGCCGACGCCGGGTTTCTCTCCACCCTTCCTCCGTTTCCTGAAAACTCCTACCATTACCCAACTATCCACCTATCCTATTAATGGCGCAAATGACGTCAGCTGTCGGTCGCCTCCCCTAAATAACCAACCAACCAATTACGGAAGAATTTTTTGAAAGTAGTATAATAAGCCGTCATCTTTCAGGGAGTAGAGAAAAACTCCCTGAAACGGACGACGTCCAAATGGACGAAATTTAGGCCCTTAGGATCGCAACTCGGCATAAATCCGTGGGGAACCGCTTTTTAAACATGCATTTTTTCACTTTTCAGCCCCCCTCCCCATAAATGGCCACGGCGCGAGAGTTTTAGAGTTGACCAAGGGGTCCCAAATTTGTCTGGCCTCATTTTGAGTCACTTAGACAACTTTTACCCGCGATAAATCGATTTTTTCCGATCCGCCCAACGCCCCAGCTACGGGAAAACACGCTGCGTGTGGCGTACCGCACTACTTACGATGCTGCTCATACTTTTAGCGATATTTACCGCAGCATATCTGCGAGGAAAACGCTGGAGTGGTCGTGGCAGCGAAGCGAAAATCACAAAACTGTTCGTTCACACTCGGCAACAGTCGACTGGAACGAGATGGACAAAGCCACTCTCAAAACACGACATTGTCTTCAGATACCGACAAAGGTCTTGCTGTCCTAGACGGAGGTTGATCGCCCCTTGACTGACCTAAATAACATACCCTTGCACGGATAAAGACAAATGCTCGCGGGTGACCCTCATACTAGAGGACTTGTGCATACAGGTTTAGGCGAACGAGCAAAAGTTAATGAAGCAAGTCATTGGGGGCATCCTCGATTGTCAAGTTCCTTCATGAGTGAGAGTTCTCGATGCAAAGGAGCTTTAATTATCTAATTACGGAGACATTTCCACCGAGGGATTAATGACACTACAACAATTAAAAGTGGAAACGTTGGTGAGTAAGCAATAAGATAAGAGCAAGAACGTAAACTCTGACCTAAATCTTTGGCCTCCACATTTAGATGGCTGGAAATCAAATCTATGGAAACGCTGCGACCGTGCATTTACAAATAACTATAATCGTCCACACGTTATCGCCCTTCCTTTGTTGTTCAGGAAGTCAATCAAACAATTACGTACTCAAATTCTAACAATGAACAGCTCTCCTTAGTGCAACCCTTAAGAATCTGACTAATTACAGCTTTCGAATTTCATCATCATACCCACTCTATCCTATCACCTTTGAGTGATAACCCCTTACCTAGAGATGGGTAAATAGCAGTAATTTTCTATTGAGGTAAAATACGGTAATTTTTCGAAAATTACCGTAAATTTCCGGTAATTTTAAATTTTGAGCTGCAAATCCTTATCAGAGGACTCAAAACGAAATCAAATAGCATTGAGATACAAATGCCGACGTTTAAATCAAATATATCACGACGTTTATCTGTTATAACTAAAAAAGTAAAAATATAACGAAGTTGGCAGCAACACGCAATTTGCCTCTCTTTTGTCACACCAAGAGAAATTTTCGTTCTAAAGACATACCTCTGCGCAATGTGCATTTGTTATTTTACACTGAATTAATCACGGAAGCAATGTAAACAAAATCGTTTTTGCTACTTAATTTATAATATCACCCATTCCAATGGTTTCTTTGTGAGGAATAAATTTTCTGAAAAAGATCTTTTCTGAAAATTACTGTTTAATACGGTAATTTTCAGGGGTGTTGGTAATTTACGAAAATTACCGCGGTTATTTACCGATTTGCCCCTCTCTACCCTTACCCTTTCTTAATGAATTTTACACACCTTCAGGATAAACACCAACCCTCCTTCCCTCACCCACCAAACCGACCTTTGGGTTCACCACAGATAAAGTGAGTGATATCGACAGGAATGGGATGATTTGTCATTTTTGTGGAATTCTGAATTTAAGTGCAATGACCACCATTGGTTACTTCTACAGAAGAAAGCACAGAAAGATCTACAATGCAGTTAATTAACTGAAGAATTTTTTTTTACAAATAATAACCGACAATCTCTTAAGAGGTGGTATGCAGCATTCAATAAGTTTCATTTATTTTCCTGTTCACGACTTGGGTGAACATAATATCAATTTATAATAGTTAAACTATCGCTGACAAAGGCACTACACTCAATAATCCAGAATCAATTACTCAAGGCATGACAGCCTTCACTCCTTTCATCAGAAGAACCACAGAGATACCGACAAAGGTCTTGCTGTCCAAGACGGAGGTTAATTGCCCCTTGACTGACCTACATAACATTCCCCCACACAGATAAAGACAAAAATGCTCGCGGGTGACCCTGGACTGGAACACAAGTCCTCATACGAGAGTACTTGTGCATACAGGTTTAAGCGAACCTGTATGCACAAATTTTACAGGTTTAAGCGAACACACCAATATCTTAGACACACCATTATCCCAACACACCATAGAGTTCACACTGACTTCCAAACTAGATTTCAATGTGACAATAAAGTACCCAGTCTGGTCACCAGAGAGAAGGATCCCTTCCCACCTGGGATACACTAGCACGTGTAAAAATTGGCCATTTCAGAAAATGTTTTCGCCAAGAATTACCACTCCATAATTTTATGGATCCAAAAAATGTTGCCAAGCAGAAATGAACCAGTGAAATTCTTCCCTAAAGCAGTGGAAATTGTCGAAAGACCAAACAAAATGAATAAAGAGGATGGCTACACCCTTTCCAACACTTGGAAACAGGTATTCCATACTGAGACTTACATCAGCCAATCAGAGAGCAGCAGCCACGTAGCCACTCAGAAATCATGAACAAATAAATGTCAAATTCGAAGCAATCTTCACTTCAGCCTGGCCTGAGGATGCATACAGGACACTGGGTTAAACGTCATAAGTAATCTAAGATGTCAACATGGGCAATTCCCCAAAGCCAGCCAATTTTAGCTACACAATGCCTAACTCTCTATCATTCACTAAGTATCATACATGTACTTGAGATTCTAATTATTGCATGTTCTATCATACTTGCCAGAGAAGAAAATGTTGGAAGCATTCGAAATGTGCTGCTACAGAAGAATGATGAAGATTAGCTGGATCAACCGAGCAAGTAACGAGGAAGTCTTAAGAAGAGTGGGAGAAAAGAGAAGTCTGCTGAAAACTCTGAGAAGAAGATGGGACAACTTAATGGACCACACCTTAAGACACGATGGCCTGATGAAGACAAGCCTCGAGGGAATAGTGAACGGGAAGAATGGAAAAGGCAGGCATCGTATGAGATAAATGGAACAGGTAGTGAATCATCGTGAATCATAACTCCTCTCTTTCATATCGAAGGATGTGAAAGAGAAGAGTTATGTCAATATGAAGAGGTTGGCTGACAGACAAAATCGAGTGGAAAACTGCGTCAAACCAATCCTAGGACTGTTGACCGATGATGATGACCACACTTGCCAAAGATATAGAGAGTAGAGAGAGATGGTGAAACTCATCACTGAATTTCGAAGAAAGAGGAGGACAACATAGTATATATAAATTACAAGGGAGTTACAATGTATGTACTATAATTACAATGTATCACTTAACTGCAGTAAGCCTTAAATCCAAGAATAGTGTGAGTTTTCATCATCCTTTGATATCACCACTTTCAGTTTATTCCATCCCCCTTTCTCTACTTGTGCAGTGCACACTTTTAAGATAGTGGGGCCAGATTCCCTTTCCCGTGTGATGAGCCTCTATCGGTGATGTAACGTCACTAATCACTGCTCTTCCAATTCCATTGCATGATGATGTGATGTTCTTCACTCAAAACAAAGCGTTGCAACCTCACTGCATTGTGGTTATCGTGCTTTGTTTATAAGGAAAAAAAGTCATTCACCTCGTAATTACACCGCAAAGGAACTGATGATGAGTGAATATAATATTAAATAAATATTCATAAGTCCTTTAAGCATAAGGTCCTGGAGTTAATGGGGTCGTTTACCATATTTTTTAAATTGCCGAATATGATAGAGTATGTAAAATAAAAAGACCCATATTTTTCCATTTTTTTGATCTGTCAATCATTACTTGAGTTAGAAGCGGTGAAAAACTGATGTTTTTAACCCTTTTGGAGAAGTGTGCGTGATGCGAATTAGTAAATCATCCACTTCGTCCAATCACAACTGAGCCCACAAAGCTACTTCCCGTTATCGCAATGGGGGGGGACACAGCTGACTCTGCCAATGGGAGCGGTTGCGACAGGATCTGTGCAAGCAGAACTTCCGAGAACCCCCCTCCACTCCCTTCCCTTCCCCTAAAAGCAGTCAAGGATGGGAGGAAAATGATGTCAATGATATCAAAGCAGCTTCTTCGGTGGGCGTCAACTTTTGCTGATTTAAATTCTTGATTTATGAGTAAATGACTCTGGTTAGAAGATTAAGTTTTACTCTTAAATTCATTTTTCATTTCCATCTAACGATTTTGTTTACTAAATTACGATTCCGGTTCCAAGTGAATGCCCCATTATGGTGAAAAGACATTAGTTATAACCAAAATTCCATTCAGTGCAAACAATGCTATTTTTTAAAAAAGATTTAAGGTTTTCCTGGTGAACAGTTAAAATAAAATTATTTCAGGTTTCACACAGGGAGATATCATTAATGGGCACTAATGCTTTGATGACAGAATCTGCCATCGTCTTTGGAGGGAATGATTTGGAGAAAGACTTTTAAGAGACAGGGTGGAACCTGAGGAAGTTTTATTTCAAAACATTTTTTCTAACTAACACTTGAATATATTTCTTCACCTTGGTTGTATGATTTTAACATTTGAAAAATTATCAAATTATATTCACACTTGAAAGCCATTATTACAATTACTATACACATTTAAATGGCAAATTAGAACACGTTCCTGGATATAATATCTTTGATTGCCAGACTTAAGGCCATGTGATGAATGTTTTTTCTCCTCATTGCCTGGTCTCAGCCAATCAATTATTCTGACCTGAATATACCAAATGGAATTCTGGTTAAACTGCTGTCTTTTCAAGATAAATAATGAGGTGAAAAGCCATCATGATGCGAAAGTTAGCACTATTCAACACCATGGAATCCTACGCGTGAACAATCTCTTATCACATTTACTCTCCTGTGGCCATCATCATACCACTCAACGTCAACAAGCGAAGAAACTTCACTGCCCAATTAGAGAATTGGAAACAGTTAGGGGGGGATAAAGTTTATTGGAGATGTTTCTTCATGAGTGATGGACATCACCCAAGTTAAGGAATCAGAGCCTGAGCTAAATGGCTTTTCAAGGAAACTCTTTGTTTACAAGAAACAGAACTCCTTCACACCAATATTTATGTTTTAATAGGGAGATAAATCCTTTCTGTAGAAACAAAAGTTAAGACACGTGCGTAAATAAATCCCTGGTTTGGTATGGAGCATTAAGTCAAAAATCTCACTGAATGATTGAAAAATTCATAGTACCCATCCATAGATGGTAACTTCTGCACGTGTTGGGGGCGTGTGCGTTCAGGCGACTGCATGAGATGTACCGAGAAAGCACCGAGGACAAACGACAAAGCTTGTCTTCACCAAGAGGATCGAGAGACCACCGCTAGAGGGGTTCCTCGACATTTCACCTCTTCCCTACGTCCCGTGCTTCTGGAGGGCATTGTTTAAAACGTGATGTCATGAGACGCTGGGTTTTAGCTTCTGAAGGGCATTGTTTAAAACATGAACCTGTTGATTCGATCATCTATTGTCATCCATTATGGCTGCCGAGGCAGACGAGGTACCCATCCCTAATCAAGATAAACACCGTATTTATCATCATGTTGTTGCAGCGCTTTCATCCTCACCTAGTTTTGTTTACAATGTGTAATATGTGATAAATCCTAATTTTGGTGATCGTCCGACAAAAACTGACGATTTGATAAAACCCTACTATCACCATGAGGTGTCTCAAAACCCCCATCCCGTTCATGTTTTTGTGAAGTTTCATCGGTGGTGAGGAGTCTCGAAACTCACTTTCCACTGTTTTCCTGTTCTCCGCCTTTTCCTGCCAACCATTATACTGCAGATAATGCTCTCAACAATCACCGTGGCACCTAGTTCCAATGCCAGGCAACACCAATATGGTGTACTGCGAACACCCACATCATGAGTTGAAATCGCTGCAAATTTGTGAGTTTTTACTTTTTCGAAATGTTTCTTAGAGAGTGTAAAGTGCCGTTATAGCAGGTTGTGTTCTGAAAATTTCATCGAAAAATGACGATTTTTAGGGGTTGAAAAACATTTTTTTCTTCGTGACTGTTAAGCTCACATTTACCCTACATCAGTTACATTTGCTGATGATAACAGTTTCAGTTCAACAGTCTATGAAGGGACGGCAGCAGTTCTTGAAGTTCTATAACAACAACATGGGAGACTATGGGATAAGTTGTCATGAAAAGACTCTTTGCCATACCTAGGGCTTGGCATCATTAAGTTTCAAAATAGAAACTTGGAGGATAAAGGATGATAGTGCATAGGAAGCTGCCAATGTGAGCATGTGATGGAGAATGGATAAAAGACGACAGGAAGGTATACCAACAAATGTTTTTAATGTTAGGAAATCTGGAAAAATGAAGGTTAACATAAAGCAAGGGGACTTGAAGTAAGAACATGGAGGATAAATAGGCAATGAGTATAACAAAATGGGTCTTTCATAAGAAATGAAGACAGACATGCTACCTTCATATATGGATGCACTAGGGGGTGAACTGCAAAAGAGTCAAGATGAATATTAGAATAAACTAGAATAAATAGAATGTTCATCATCATCATCATCATCATTGGTCATCAAACCAATCTGAGGATTGATGACCAATGATTTAAATTTAAGTTTTAAATTAAGATTTGAAGTTTATTCTAATATTCATCATGTATTCATTCCACAATGTGAACTTGCCAACCATCGATTTTATACCAAGAGTCAGTTTCCACGATTAATTCTTAAACCATTTCAAATCTACAGACCGCAAATGAAAACTAGCTATCAACAATTTTACGATGCATTGATGCAATATTTGGCAAGAATCAATATGAACAGAATTATTAATGTTTTAACCAAGCTGTATTTGAAAAATATTGCTATGTACACAGGGACTCACATGACACACTTAACTCTTAACTTACAAGGTACTCTTGAATAATGACATCACAAAAATATTGCAAAGCATTCCCATGATGATATTCACGTGAAAGCTATGACAATACACATTACTGCTGGATAAATTAATCTGAACAAAAAACTCTGCATAACAATATAACATTCACATCAAGTTTTGAAGCAGCAAATCCCTCTCATTGGTCAGGAAATAAATCATTAACGCGTCAATGGGTTCATTGCTTCTGGCCACTTGGCGGCGCATAGCCATTCTGAAGTCTTCTTTTGCGCCCTTGTCTACTCCTCTGGTTGACATTCTTCTTTGCCTGCCAAGGAAGGAAATGAAGCACATGTCTCATTAACTAGGCAAGTTCTCTCAGAATAGAGAGGATCCCACTTATCATTATCTCATGCCATTCCAACATGCAGTGACCAAATTTATGAAACTTGAAGAAATCACTTCATCTCTCTATGAATAATGTCTCTTCCATTGCTTCATGATTTCATTTTATTTGTCAAGAAAAACATCCGTATGTATGAACTGAACTGCGAGACTCCAATCGATACAACACAAGGAATAGAGATAACATTGTTGCCATTCCAAGGAGGGGAGAGCTCAGTGAAAAAGGCCATATCATTCGGCTAATTAACAATCTACCTCCAGCTATCAAAAATGTAAATAATGCTGAGAAATAAAAAAAAAATACAACCTAAAATGTCCCTAATGGAAACCCCTATGTACTCTATAGAAGAGTTTCCATCCCGCTGCAGAGGATACACAAAAATGTTATTGTCAGTATTGGGTTTTTATTTTTTGTATTTACTGTGAAAAAGGCTTTTATCTCCTAGTGATTACATAACTCTTTGTACGCAATGCCACTCTACGCAATCAACAACTCAAACTGCCCTTGAGGAATCATAATGAGTTCTACGCTATGGATGTAACCTATAGAACAATAAATGTTAATACAGTGGAAGCTCAGTATAACGAGTGCTCTCATTGGCTGGGAAATCACTTGCTCTAGCGAGAGCTCGTTATGTCCAAAGGTGAAGAATTAACCCTCTCTCAATTTCCACAGTTGTTCTTACTTTCCATTTTTCTTTCATTGCCATGCTATTAGAAACAGGTAGAAGGGCCGTTTTTGTACACAATTGCATATTTATCGTTTACTTTGCGAATTAGATCGTCCAAATCAATAATTTATGCTTTGCTGAAGTATTCGAGTGTTAAACAGTATGTCCATTGGTTAGGAAATTTGCCGTAATGATTCGCAGAAATACAGCATTTTTCAGCGGTCGAAAATATTTCTTGCATAATTACCTCTTCCTAGCCGTTCCTAAAATTCACATTCAGTTATCTCTCGAAAATTAGTAGGTAGGTTGCGCTGCACATCGTGTGTCGTACTAGTGCTGCCGTCTGGAGGATCTAGAGTGAACGGAGGTAACTCGCGTGAAATACTTTTGCCGAAAATTATCGATTCATTCACTCAAAATTGTCCATAATCGTGAATTCAGGAATCTTAAAATAAAAATTTGTTGAACGGGATGAATTTTAATTATTCCCATAAAATCGACCCTGGCAATATTTACGAAAACATTGAAAAATATGAACAAATCAACAAATTTACCAGAAAACATACGTAGTCTCATTATTTCTGCTAACGGGAAAAAATAATCGAAACCAGGATATATGAATCGTAAAATTATAAGGAAATTAATTATTCTTTGGTGATGGAAAACTTTGATGACTTTGTTGCGATGATAAAACGCATAACAAAATAAGCGTTGGATCTTTAGTATCACACATACGCACGCTTCACATTAACAGCACAGTACTTTCAATTTCTTTCCCCGGCTGAAAACTCATTCAAGCATCGTCTGCTTCAGTCTACTGGCAGTTGCCGAAAGTGCAGACCTATCCACTTCACTAAATTTGCTAAAGTCGTCGGCGATGTCGTTGGCGGAAGCATCACTGGCCCGGTAAATGGCACTAATTTTTCTGTGAGCCTGCTGTGCTTCAGCTCTAGTCGGCATATAGGCACTGTTTCTTCTTCCAAAAGAGAACTAATTTCGTCGTCACCTTCGTTTCTCACCGAGTTGATCAACTCCTCGTCCGTCAACTACTCACGCACTGGCAGACAAAGGTGGCCTGAACTCCACCCCTTACCCACACCACCGGGCTCCCTGCTGTCGTGTGATTGGCTATATGCTTTTCCGCTTGTCCATCTTCCGCCCATTCCACTCCTATGCCTCCATTTGAACTTGGGTTAACAAAAGAACAACCGAAAAGTACGAGCACGTGCGTAAGGTACACCAGGGCGGGACGGGTAAATCGTTGGTGCCTAGACTTGATTAGAGTTTAAATAATTTAGAGATGGCACAAATCTTGTATTTTAAGTTGTAGTTGACTAATAATGCCACTAAAGATAAATACTAGGGATGGGTCGGTTCGGTTCTCGGTTCCACCGGTTCTTGAGCTTAGAACCGGAACCGAGGCCAAAAATAATCGGTACCGAAATAATTGGCGCGAAAACCAGTTTGAAACTTACTCACACTCCGAAAGTGGAGGCTTCACATTAAAACCTGGTGAAATAGTGTACTTAGATGCTTCAAAGTCGCGAATTATTCTAATTCAGTCTCTGATGTTGAATATTGATTACCTTATCTTACCATTGAGCAATGCAAAGTAAGTGTTAAATTAAGAACCGGAACTGAGAACCGAAGTTAAGAACCGAACCGGAACTGAAAAAAAGTGGAACCGACCCATCCCTAATAAATACAATGCGTTACTTTGTACTTTGCAGTGCATCGCCCTCAAGAAATATCACTCGTAATACCGAGCATATACCGCGGCAGTAGCTTCTTGGCCTCGCTATATCCATCTTCTTTCACATGTTAATCATGGGCCTTTCGATGGTACATTGCCAATCACTCGTTATTACTAGATTCTCGCTATGTGCCAAACTCACTATAACGGGCTTCGACTGTGCTATCAAATTTGCAGTCAGGCACATGCCTCTCTTCTGGAGATCTTTCCAATGACTTAGTGATTGCAGCAGTGCAGGGTCAATTGGTGAGGGTGTCCCAATGGGGAGATGGCTACAGCAGTTCCTTCCCTCGTGAGTGCTGTCACCAAATCTGGTGGCCAGGGAGACACCACGCCTTGGATTCCACTGGATGCGCACCAAAGCCTCTCAAACCCTGGGGTCTCTGGACAGTAGTCTCTAACCCACTGGAAACCACGCCATCTCCATACACAAAATCATCTTCATTGGCCTGAGATGGGTTTGACGCAGCCCTCCACTCGACTCTCTTCTAGGCTAACCTCTTCATATTAATTCTTCTCTTTTGCATCCTCCACAACTTCTTCCATGCGTGGTGTGATGACAAAATAATGGGAATTTCATTTTTCTTAAAGAATATTTATTTATTAGTCAGCATCAATTTCATCCCATTCCAAGCAATCCCCCTCCGATATAATACACTTGTGCCAACGTTGTTTCCAATCTACTTGGAAGTACTTATGGAACTCACTCTTCGGTATAGAATTCAGCTCCTTCATCAATTCTGTTTTCATCTCCTCAATGGTGGCAAAATGTCGTCCTTTCAAGGTTCCCTTCAGTCTTGGGAATAGAAGAAGTCACAGGGGGCCATGTCCAGAAAATACGGAGGCTGAGACCTAATAATAGTTTGTTTTTTTTTCCAAAAACATCTCGAACAAGCATTGAGGTGTGAGCGGGAGCATTATCGTGGTGCAATTTCACAGCAGGCCTGCCTTTACCATTCTTCCCACTCACTTTTCCCCTGATAATTGTGTTCATCAGGCCATCAGCAATAAACCTTCCCTGAAGAAGCTGCAGACAGGAAAGCAGAATACCAAACAGCCGAAACCAGACCCCATGAATGCCCACAAGCCCAGCTCGATGCAGGAATCAGCAAAGGAAAAGTCAACAAGCTGCTCCACGGAGATACTTCAACAAAACACACGAGCCAGGCATGAGTGAAGCAGTGGAAGTAGAGGTGCCCTTCCCTGGAGTGGTCAACAAACGTATAGAGTAAACAAAAGGCAGAATCGAAAACAAACTAGCACACCTAAAACCCTAGGTAGTTGGCAATGACACAGGGGAAATCGTATCCTTACTGGTTTGCCAAGGTAGGTGGTTACTTCTTAGCCATGCAAACTAAACCAGAGGATATATAAAAGGTTCCACGGGAAGGTGTTCGCTTGTGAGCAGTTATTTGCCTCCTCCAACAAGGCTTCCTTTACGTTGGTGTGGCATTTATGACAAACTAAAGAAAATGGATGTGTGACTAGACAGTGTTCAGATTCAATTTTTCAATCTGGAAAACTTCGTGATAGTGATTAGGAGAGCACTGCCTACAAACAACCCAGTAGAAGCCCATTGGCAATGTCATCTGATTTGACCGTAGCTGATCAGGGGGCCTATTCTTTAAAGTCGAAAGAATTTTGGCTCATATGGAGAGTCGTGGGTCACCGGGACAAACGATTCACGAACATCGTTCACCTCCGTAATGACATATAACAGTTGACTGTTTATCCAGCATTACGTCTATCCAGTGCGCAATTATTGCAATGGAGGGAACAAGCTGAGGTAATTAACAATAGTTAATCAACATGACTTTCTATTGATGTTTGTAATCAATCTATTTGCTTTCAAATGTAAACAATATATGCTGGTATGGAATAACGGCGGACTTATTAAGAAAGTTAAACTTCTGAAAATTGAAAGTCATTACACCTTTGGAATTAAATCACGAAATGTTTTGGTTTTTATTAGAGATGGGACATTCGAATCTTCGAATCCTCGAATCCCTCGAATCTTGAAAAAGATTCGAGATTCAAATTCTCGAATCTTTGTGCTATTTTCATCATTCGAATCTTTCGAATCCTAAAATATAAACAAAACCGAATTCTTTATGTAATAACTTAGAACAGATTAGTTTCGACCGATAAAAACGTTCATTACAAATAAGGTTAAACCTCGCTTTTACGTCCCCGCAATTTACGTTTTCCTGCCATTAACGACTTTTCCTTCAAGTGCTAATAATTTTCATATGTCCGCAAGTAACATTTTCCCTTTATTTACGCTAGCAAATTTTTGAATGGTTCGCCATTTGCGTTTTACGAGACGATTTTGCCGTGATTGTCGTCCTGGTTGCATAACTGGTGGATGGACTCAACGCTCAGTGAAAGACAAAGTAAAAACTCATGCAGTAAGTTACCACTATGAAAGATAAGTAAAATTTTCTCAGATGTACGACCAGTTATCGTGACCTCAGTCATCTGTGGAATTGAAATGCCGTGAGAAATTACGGTACACGTACGTAATTTTTGTCGCGATTGTTGTCCGGGTTGCATAACTCGCGGATCGGCTGATGCTATCGCATAGGTGATGAAATTTTTTTTATTTAAGAAGTGTATGCTTTTCAGCATTTGCGGCCTTCTCTTTCTTTTTTGGTTAGGTATTAATACAGATTTTAAAAAAATCCTCCAGCCAGACTTCATTCTCAAACATCCTGCGAACAAACCAGTAAAATCATCACGTTCTTCTCAACCTCGATTCTTAAGTAGCTTTGATAGGATAACATTATAGTCTCTAACACCTTCTTTTCTCGTAATGTTTACCCTAACGTACTAGAATGGCTGGACTCCTGGTCCCAGTTCATCCTTATCTATATCCTTCTCTTCTATTCCCAAGTTCCCTTGTCTATTGTTAGTGCCATGCAGTTCTTGCCACGTATTCATTACCCCTATGCTGAATCTCTTGTAAGTTCTAGCAGCAGCTCTCCTGACTTAACACTAATGCACAATATCGTATTCCACTTCTTGCTGCTGAATAACCTTCTAACTTTTCAGTACAGGGCGCCCATTTCTCCCTCTCTCTGGAACCTCTCAACCTATTTACACTGACATTTTTGCCACTTTTCTCTCACACTCTTCATACCCCTCCTAAGTTTTTTGCTTATTTCCTTAAATTTTATTTCGCCTTGCTGTGTTTAAATTTTTCTATTTCCATCATTCCTCAATTTCCTCCATAGTTTGTGCCAACACCCAGTGTGTCTTGACCACTCTTGTGTCTACTGCACCATACTGCTTGCTTTTCTGCATCTTTCCTCATACACCTGTAAACTAATTCCTGATATTCTCTCCGATTTACAACTACAATTTTTTCACACTGTTCCTAATCTTGGCCCAACCATATGTAATCTAGTTACATAATATATTTCCCCGTGTCCCCCTGCATACAATGAATACAATGTTTAACACATGAGGAATATTCTCCTGCAAGCAGCTCGTCTATCGCTGTGAATGAGCCTTGAAGACGCGACAATATTGGAAAAAAGATATCGTTTTTTAAACATGCAATTCAGTATCAGTTTAATAAGTCTTTGGAAACATATCATCGCTATGCCTCCTAGAACATTCACATGCTTTCATTTCATGCAAAAAATTTTGTGTATCATGTTTATTACCTATCTATTTTAGCTCTTCAAATCTTATTTGTATTATTACAATAAAGAGTTGTATTTTTGAAAACTATTCTTTAATTTGTTTTTCATTAAATGCAGCTGCTAAAGTCTTTTCTTTTCTGTTATTATCAACTTTATATGTAGGATTCGAGAGATTCGAGGTATTCGAAAGATTCGAGAACCGCTTAGGATTCAGATTCGAGAAAATTTAGGATTCGTCCCACCTCTAGTTTTTATCAATTGATGATGTCGACAGCTTTTGTAATGATATTGTTTTCTCGAGTGAATCATTACATCTTCATGTATATATTCCTCCGTCCGCCTATGTTTCTATTTAAATAGTACCTCATCTACCAATCAAACATTGTCACTAAAACATCATGGAAAGTTGTTAATGGTGTAACTGGGAGAAAAGTTATCAGTAGAGAAAATCTAGCACTTCTGAGGATGGAATCAACTTCTCTGACCCTAAACAAGTTGTGCGATTTTCAAACAACTACCTTCAAAATCAAATATGGTGTAACTGCACTTTTCATGCTGAACAGTGTCTACACACATCGTCTTTTTCCCCTGTATCAGAGTATGAGGTCATGAAGTGTACAAGGAATCTTAATTGTAAAATATCTGCAGTAATAGATGAAATGTTCGTTTGTAGATAGTCGTCAACTAAAGCTAACAAACGTGGTGAAAACCTGAGGGCTCTTCAAGGCCATTCTCCATAGATGAAATCCCTGCACAGATACAGAAAAAAGGTTCCAAAGAAATTTATTAAAACTTGCAGAAAGAGGAATTATTACAGAAGATAGTTTTATTTAAGGTTCAAAAGCTTTGAGGAAGCCCTTAACTTTTGTTATAGATCTGTCCTTCATGCTACGTGAATTTCCTGACAATTTAAAAATAGGAAAGAGCAAACTCTTATTTATTTTTTAAAATTTATTTTCCACCACCACCGAAAACAGCACAAGTGGTCTTTACATCGGGGTATTAACAATGTGACGACAGACGAGCACACACAGCCATGTCCTGAGTGGTGAAAAAACCCATTTAGGTGAGACTCGAACCTGCGACCCTCAGGTTAGCAGGCGAGGACTTAACCAAGCCACCACCGGTGCCTTTCTTCTCAGAAAAGGACAATATGTACAAACAACTATCGCCCTGCGTCCTCACTGCCCAACTTCCCTAAAATCTTTGAAACTCTCGTGAGGGATAGAGTTATGAACTTTCAAAAATAACATTAAATGTTGGTCCAGGCCACCCGAGGGAAAGTCCTCCAAAACACCCAGGCTTCACACAGGGGAGGGCCAATGAGAAACAATAACAAATAAGGCTAAGACCAGAAAAAGGGGGGGAGGGGGTCATGTCCTCCCAATACATAACTAAGATATCAACTTCTTCTTCATATTATTCATTATATTTTATTAAAGAGACGTTTCCTGCTGGTTAAATGTTTTAGCTGTATCGTCATAAGTTTTTGTGTTTTTTGCTTTGTTGTTTGAATAAAAATTTATTTGCTAAAATTCGGTGGAAAGAAAAAGAGCAGCTGCTGACAAGCCATAGGATTAGCAGGACTTCATTTGTAAATGTTTTTAAGTGTAAATGTATATTATTCATTTATTTTTCTTTTGTAAATTTAAACTGTATTCAACTGTATTTTACAATGTAAAGCATTAAAAAATAAAAAAAATGTTAACTTATTTTGATCCTGATGCGGCCTGTAATGGATGCGAAAGCTCAGATGACAAAGCTACACGCACAGCAGCTTCCGAAAGAGACAATATGCAGCACATAGCGTGCGCACGAGTTTGTGCTTACGACATCTTTCCTTTGCATTAAAATTAAAACAAACTTTTCCGCTGAATGTTCCGCCCCATGGATCAGGGGTACATTTACAAAGTTCTGGGCATACACCTTTGCAAGTGTGAGGTTTGAATTATATAAAATGTCCCATGCTCCAGAGTCGCTAAACCATCTCATCTTTATGTTTATGCAGAAAACGGACTAACAAAAAATTCAGTCCATCCATTAGCTTTATAACAGAAGATTATTTTCTGTGAAAAACATGTTCTTTCTCCCTTTCCAATCATTCCACAGCATAGCCACAGCAATGCAAGGCAATACCCTATTGAATGTAATAATGTGCTTTCTCTGTGAATCTATGTTCACTAGAATACTTTTATTTACTTTCCCATTCATTTCATATCAGGCCGAGCCACAGTGAAGCGTGGCCAGGTTCAGCTAGAGTGTAATAAAATGAGAAATCGGCTATATCCGGAACGTGTTAAAATGTTCGTCTTTTAAATAAAAAACTTAAAGCAATAAAATGTTTTATACTTGTAGGTGGAGTGTTTAATTCAACTGTACGTGTACAGTTAATATGAGAGCACAAAATAAAACATAAGATTTAGGAGAAAATAAACGTTTGGCTATGAAATTATGCTTGGAATTCAAGGAAAAAGTGACGTTTCGATTATAAATAAAATTTAGGATTGCACGTAAACTCAAGATTAGGATTACAAAATGAGATTTGAGAATCTAACAGAGGGGAGTTTCCTATTATGTATTTCTTTATGGTCTTGGTCAAAAGTTTATAAAAACCTCTGGGGTAGCACGTATTACAAGCCATTCGATTTTAAATTGACGTCAAATATTTTCCCTCATTAATTAAAGATTGAAAAATTTCAACGGTGCAAAAACAAGACGGCAAACTATTGCATGCCGGTAAATCATGTGTGGTACTATTCCCTCTACCTGCCACCAGGTGATGCTGCAGATGCTTCCAAGCAGACGGTGAACACCGTTAAAGCTTATTGAATAGAATCGGAGGTATATTTATTCAGTTAATTTATTGTGATTAACTTTTGTTTATTTATTTTAAATTATTTATTTAACTGATTCATTTAAAAACAGTTAGTACATATTCATGTTACTAAGAATACGGTGAACTTCAGATCCGAGATGAAGCGTCGTCTTATATTCCGTGTAGTCTTAGAATGGGGTGAATACGGTAATAATATTGCATTGATCTGTGATTTCATTGTTGAGACGCATCGAAACTATTATGAAAGCATGCACTCGAAGAACTTTCTTTCCAGCAACAATCCACACTTGGTTCTATCTCGACCCACTCACCACACTGTGAATAGCCACTCCCGCATTGTCCTGTGCATTGTTGAAGAGCTTGAGAAGGTTGCGAATATGACTCACAGCGTCCTTTTCCTCATTTATCTTCTCGTGATCTCGAGCACATTGCCTACAAATTCACCGCATAACGCCCACCTCCAACGACTTTTCTCTCACACGATCTGGAAGGACTCGTCCCCTCGGAATATTAGAGCGATTTCCTTTCCAAGGACAGGAGTCAAATCTTGACCTCCAACTCCAATGATCATAAAATCGAGGCATTTAATCTCAACATTAAGAATTACATTAACACTCAATTGCTGAAATGTACATCCCCCTGGTTAACTGAGGAAATAAAAAAGAAAGAACTATAGGTACTCTTTTGCATACTTTTGTTTGCAAAGAAACAAAGCGAGGCTTTCTTAAAATGAAAATTTCCGAGGAATAGTGGTGTATTTGGTGTGTACCTGTATCAACATGTGTACCAGAAGGGAAGGCTTGTGGAGACAGTGCTCCACATTCTTGCTAGCAGGATTGAGGGTGTGCTGGAACATGGAATGTACAGATTGAGGGGATTTCTTGATGCCGAGGGAGCATTTCATAACATGTTCATATCATCACATCTGCATTGCAGCAGGAAGCCAAATTACACAATTAATATTAATATTAATACTATTCCTTTTTTATGCATGATATGTAGTGCATGTTTGGTGAGCAATCACCCCCTGCCACACACCCTTGTGGTGGCTTGCAGGGTGTTATGTAGATGTAGATGTAAGAGAACTTAGGCCTGGGCTTGCCCAAAGACTCCTGTTACTAAACAGGAGTCAATTACAAACGGTAGTGGGACTCCTCACGGGGCACTACCAGGTGATGAGGCACCTGCACCTCCTGGGAATCATAGATTCTGCCAGATGCAGGTGGTGCGAAGAAGGGGATTAAACCACATCTCACTTATTGAGTGAGTGCCCCGCTGTGATGAGGACTCTGAATAGGTACCTGGGTACACCATTCACGGAGCTCAGGGAGGTAAGGGAAATCCCCAATAGGAGTGTACTGTATTCGCGTCACCGACAGTCATTTGTTTTATGGGGTTGGGAATGAAGAGGTCATTTAATAAAGTCAGTAGAGATAAGATGGCCAATTGAACCTGTTGGTTTTACATCATGAAGCAGGATCACCTGTGAGACGGAAAGACACATCAAGGAGGAGGAGACGTATTGGTTTAGTAGCAAGGCAATTGGCCTCTTTTCTCCAGAAGGGTGGTTGGCACAATGGATCTAAGTGCTTCAGGGCCTCCTATGTGAGGGACTCCACTGAGGCTGAAATCTAATCTTATTGCCACTACCAGAAGTGACCCCTCTAATTTGTATTGTCCTGGACATCAAACTTCAAAATGTCATAAATCATTCATAGTCAGCTCTACGGCAATATGGAACCCTCAACCTGGTTCACTAAAGGATGCCAAATCACTCAAAACATTCAAAGCTACATCTTGAATATTTACTGTGTACGTAGATAATTGTCTGCAAAGTGTTCTAATTTCCTGCAGACATTAAATATTCTGATATCATTGTGATCCATTATTATACTAACATGACTCTATATCATGTAATATTATGCTTCTCTGCAGATAATTTGGATTGCATTTATAATCATGTTAACATCACTCCTTATTACATTATATTTCTCTGCAAGTGCATTTTATATTTTTCACTGTATTGTGATCCATCCTAACACCACACTCTGTAATGGATGTTGTACCCAGGGTTGAAATGATGGTCCTAGGGAGACTGACAAATTGGTAAAACGTCACGATGTTGAAGATTTTTTAAAAACCCATATACAGTAAAACCCCGTATTTACTTTTTTCCAGGAAAAGCCAGAAAGAAGTGTTATAGAAAAACACTGATAAACTGAATAAGAGCAATGCTATTAATTATTTCATAAAGTATAGAGCTGTACTGATGTATTTTTGTACGATATATTTCTACCAATGTTTCAACCAACCCAACCAACAAACCATTGGATGTTGGCGAGTCTATAATTCAAACTCATAGATTGTGCAATGCCTTTTTTCTTATGACAAAGTCATTCATGGCGTTATTTCACGATCTAGAACTTAAAAGCCACTTTTTAGGTTGGTATTCCTTCATACCATGATTTCCTGACATTTTCTTGATTTTCTGACATGAGACCGGTAATCTTCGATGCTTCGCTATATCAGTGCGATATGCATCATGCCAGTCCACGATTTTTATTTATGCCTAAAGTGAAAATATTCTAGTTGCTACGAAGGATTCCGCGGTGATTGGAACATGACCCGAAAATTTCCAGTTTATTTCCGCATTGGTTCATCCTACGGGACAACAGTTTTGCCGGCATTCCAGACGGTATCTTCAGGTCCAAAGTATGGGAAATATATAGTACAAAGATATGGAAGATATACATAGAACGAAAACATAGGAAATTTGATGGGATGCGATCTTCGGACCTGAAGATGGTGCTTAGAATGCCTACGAAACTGTGGTCCAGAGGGAGGATCCAATGCGTAAGAAACCCAAAAACCCTCGAGTCATCCAAAAATATTGTAATTCCCATCCATTTCCCGTTTCCAAGAAAAATAAAATTTACGCTCCAGAGTAATTAATGATAGCATAAACAACACATGATCATACTGTACTGCTTCACTGGTCAGCCAGCACAAGCTGTTATCCAGTTTCAAAAATTTCTCAACAAAATATTTTTATTTGTTCAATGCAGTTTTCACGCAATAAAACAAGTTTCAACAAGTTTTGTTTCGTAGCAACCCGTCGTATTAAAACTGTCGAATCAAAGCAGCTCGAGTGATCCCAGTCGTCGGCCACCACTTCAGTTCTTGTATTTTTAACATTTCATAATGTCTGGGTAAATTCATTTTATTCTCTACAACATGAACTTCGGTACAGTTTAAATATACTCTAGCAGGTGTCCCTAAATTATAAATTGCAACCTATAGGCATTCATTTCATAGTAATAATCTTTTGCCGGCAAAAGGCTCGAGAGTAAATATTTCATCTTTCCATCACTAGTGTACTATTTTCCTATGGATTCTGTTTATGGATTTATGTTTATGAACTATGGATTCAATCACTCTGTATTGTTTTCTTTTAACTTAATGGTGTAGTGTGCTACCCCACTACACCACTAAGTTCAAAATTTTCCATAAAACGGAGCACATTACTGCTCTCTCTCGTGTTTTTTAAGTTTAAATGCACGAAACGAGGTAAAAAAGTGTTTTATACAGACTTTTATGCATGGCTAAATGTTAGACTGAGAAATTTCTCATATGCGCAAAAAACAAAAGAAATATGAATCATTATGTGTATAGGTATCCAAGTTATGGTGACATAATAATGTATGTATGTTTATGTTGATTGAGTCCTTGTATCGTGAACGTGACTGTACGAATTCTTTAGAAAGTAAAATAGTACGAAAACCACAAATTACAACACTAAATGCCATAGAAGAGAATTTTGTATTTTTGATCTATCGCATTCCAACCCGCATCTAACGCAAACTGCAGGAAAACAGAAAATTCAGAGTGTTAATACAGGGTTCTACATATGTTGGAGATTTGAGAAATTGGATGGGACCCAATAAAAAAGTTGTAAATTGTGGGAAAACGTAAATATTGATAACGCAAATACGAGGGTGTTACTGTACTTACGTGGAGGGTGTGGCAGTGGATGACGGGGGCAGTATATCCAAGTGGATAGAGCCTCCATGCTCCGTAGACAGGAACACCATTTCCTCCAAAATGTCCACATTTATGATGTACTGAGTGAAGAGTGGATACGTGAGGCTTCCTCGGAGCCGAATCCTTTCCAAGGCCCACACGAGGGCGTCCTCTTCCCCTTCCTGGGGCCAGCCCAGCTGTGAGAGCACCAGGATATGCCCCAGGCCCATGTCAGACTCACCTCCGGGCGACAAGCACTGCTTCTGCAACCGGAAAATGATCCACTCAATTGAGCAAAACAAGGCAACTCTTCTGGTTCTATTAGTGAGGCCTTCAATTTGGTGAATCACAAAATTCTAATTATTATAATTACTTTTGTCCACTGATCATATAGGTACATGATATAAGACAAGACAAAAGAGTATAAAAAACTACATACATGATCTTATAATACAAAAATTAGCTAAAAAAATACCATTATACATATACCCAAATCCTACAACACTTGATCCTCGAAGAATTGATTTACACTGTAATAGCATTTATTTAACAATAAGACCTTTTATTTTTTTTGAAACAATGAGGAAGACAGAATTATTTCAATTGATCAGGCAGCTTGTTAAAGATTTTTGAGGCCATTTTGTATGGTGCATTAAGAATAGAGGAGTGTAAACTATGATTGAAATGTATGTCTAGTTTAGTTCGGGTGTTATGAGTATGGACTGCAGCATTAGAGGAGAATTTCCCTGGGTTATATTTTACAAAGGTTGCACAAGTAAATACATATGTATATAGATTGAGGGAAGAGTAAGTATATTCATTTTGGTGAAAAGGGGTTTACCTGGTGTACGTATAGATAACCGAAAGATTGCTTTGACAGCCTGCTTCTGCATAGAGACTACTTTTGCTGATTCCAGATGGTTACCCCAAAATACGACAGCGAAGGGAATTCAAGAATGAGCCTTGGCATAATATAACGATTTCAAAATGGGGATGGAGACAATTGGAGAAAACCTCCTAATCATAAATATGCCTGTAGAGATTTTTTTGGTCAGGGAATCAATATGCAGCGACCAATTAAAATTATTTGCAAAATGTAATCCTTAAAACTTTACATCAAAGGAAGGGGTAAGATCATGCAAAATAATCTCTTTGCAGCTATGAGATGGTAAATTTGCATGTAAGTGTACAAAGGTTGTTTTACTGTTATTTACAATCAATTTGTTGTTATTGCACCACTCAGTCATCTGTTCGACAGTTACAGTAGCTGCTTCAAGAAGATTTGGAATGGAGTTAGACGTTACTAAACTAGATGTATCATCTGCATAGAGTATAGGTTTGCTTTGGGAAAATAGTGAGGTAGAGAATTAATGGTAATAAAGCGTTTGAATGAACTTGGGTCATCAGATTCCGCCATACTAGAGTTAAGGTCATACCTCTCAAATAGAATACAGGAAACAGTAAGAGGACTGAAAGGAGAATTATCAAATTATTCTCCTGCAACCAAAGGAATACCACAGGGGTTTATTGTTAGCCCTCTACTGTTTTCTATTTACGTAAATGACCTTCCTAAAATTATCTTAAACTTTAAATACCACTTGTACCCAGATGATCTTCAGATCTACATTGACTGACACCCTTCTGATGTGATTGAAGCCACTACTAAGGTGAATGACGATTTTCAAAATATATGTAAATGGTCACTGGAAATTATCTACGATTAAACCCAAAGAAGACCAAAAATATTATTCTTGGTAGCAACATTTATGTTAAAAGAATTATACTTCATGTGCAGCCAAAAATAATTGTAAAAGTGCCCAAACTGATTTCTCAGATAGTGTAACTAACTTTGCAGTTAATCGAAATAGAACATTGTCATGGAATGAACATATAAAATTCATTTCACACAAGGTATTTAAGACTTTACATCAGTTAAAATCATTTAGACACCTTATTCCAGTTTCCCTTCGCCAAAAATAGGTAGATACTCTTGTCATTCCACATGGACTAGTGCTCTGTAGTATACTCCGACCTAACAAAAGCACTGAATCTAAAACTTCAGGGGATTCAAAATTCTTGTATGAGATACATCTTTGACATTGTATATTATGAACACCTGACATCATATTTTGAAAAACTAGGATGGTTATAAATACAAAAAAGGCATTGACTTAATAAGGCAATATTTGCATAAAAGATAATAATGAGAGAGCTTCCTACATATTTACACCAGAATGTAAAATAAAATGATAAAACAAATAAACATCCAACAAGTCATATGGAAGAACTCTTTGTTCCTCATTATCAAACATTTTTACACCAATTATGTTCCTAAGGGACACTCCTGGAATAATAAATTTCATTTCATTCACTCAAGGCACTTCATTGGGGAATACACGATAATTTTTCAACAGCACAACTTCATGAATCTCATCCCATGCATCCGTTTTACAGGGCTGCAGTGCACACCATGCTCACATTCAAGTTAGGCTGACAAGATTACAGGATTAAACATATTACTTCCGTTTGTAAATAAGATTGGCAATATTCCACAAAGAATTCTTTACTCCGACCGATTTCGATGTGATACATCATCATCAGTTGACCTGATGATAATGTATCACATCGAAATCGGTCGGAGTAAAGAATTCTTTGTGGAATATTGCCAATCTTATTTAATTACGTTATTCCACCACATCATGCCTGAAATGACTCTTTTTATGTTACATCAAATTCTGATTTTCCTGTAACAATTTCATTATTCTAAGAAGAGTCGTGGATCAGAAAAAATACAAATATGACTGATGGAAAATAATAATTTGTTTGACTCATTAAGACAAACCCTGAATTTTCCTCGATGCAGAGAAATCTTGCTTTCATATGCCCCAGTATTTATTTAATTCCATTTCAAGCCAAAGTATAAATAGCAAAGAAAATCCAGAAAATCCAGGGCTTTCACATCACAAATGCAATTTTGTCATAAAAGCAAAATTTTTTGGAAACGTATTGTGTAGTTCAACAAAACAGCGGACAAATACGCCATCTTGTTTCTTTCTCTATTGTGATATATGTTCCAAGACATCTCACCAGAAACTATGAATTTGATTTTGCTATCACTTTCGTCCTGGTTGCATAACTTGCGGAACTCAAACACAGTTCCATAATCCTAGGCACATTGTATACCCAACACTAAAAAGTCATAACAATACGAAGAAGACTGGACAAACCTGGAAAGACATTAACAAAAGCTTGACGCAGTACTTCAGGACTTCAGGCCTGTTAAGGGGAAGGAAGTGGAGATGGCGGCGCCCAGGGGCCAGGGGCTGCTTCAGAAGGCAATTGGCAGGGGGTGTTGCTGTGCCGGACGGAGGGCCCACTGGTGAGGAGGCTGGCGCCATTGGAAGCGCTGCAACCACCTGCAGGACATGCTCACACGCAACCTGATGCCAGAGTGAGGAAAAGGACTTGTCAATCAATAGTGACAGGATAACACTACGTGCGAAACCCTCTTGCATTCAAAATTATACATAAAACAATATAATATATGAATAAACAATATTTTAACGTGACATGGAAATTTTGCAAAGGTTCTGGAAAGTGTGCATGTGACAGGCTCAGATTTTCATTTGTTTTCTGTTGAGTTTTGGAGACCCTTAGCAAAAGATAACAATTAAGGGAAAGGCAAGGGGATTATTAAGGCAGATATAACGTTTGTCTGACTGTTTAAGGAAATTAGGAGAACTAATTATATAAAAATAAATTCATCAAAATACATAACTAATGGTTGTTCAGATGAAAAGTGTATTGTAAGAGATTACTGACCCATGAAATCAATACATTAATAACTACGTTAACAAAAGTATTTTGAATCAATGAAAATCTTTCTCCAACCTTCCAGATATGTATTATATAAGGATCTTCTAAGTGCATACCCTGTAAGCCATCTTAGGAAAGTGTAGCACGGGAGTAGAGAAGGAATTCAGACACTTGAGAATAGCTGCACTTGAATAATGAGCAACGTTCATTGCGACCGGGGTTTCACTTCTTACAACATCTTCAGGCAACATATATCAGTGTGCATGAGCTTATATAGGGAGGCAGAAGGAGAAGGTGGTAGGAGAAGGAAAAAGACGGATTGGTGTGGTGGCTGGAGTACCAGCTTCCTATCCTGTGGGCCCGGGTTCGAGTCCCAGCAGTGGTGGTTTTTCAGTTAGCAAACTGATCCCTACTTGAGTGCCTAGTGGAGGGCATTTCAGGTTCAGTATCCCGTCCGTCGGATGGGACATTAAGCTGTGGTCCCCTTGGCGCCTGTTGTTAAAAGTAGGCCAATGCTGATGCCAGGCTTCTCTCCACCCTTCCTCCATTACCTTAAATGTTCCTACCATTACCTATCCTAAAAATGATGCAAATGACCTCCGCTGTTGGTCGCCTCCCCTGAATAACCAACTAAGGAGGGGTGGTAAAACAGGTTGACGGATGAAGGGGAAGGAAAAGGTGAGAACTGTGGACAGTCTTCAGTGCCTGAGGGTTTGGAAAATACGGCGAGGGAGTCAAGAGGTGAATTACACATGTAAGAGAAGGCTCAAAGAGGGACATCGTTATCTTCTTCCTCTTAATATGTTCGGAGGCATGCAGGTGCTATCTCTAAGTCTCCTGGGGTGGACGTCACAAAGCAAGTGCTGGGAGAACGGCCCGTTTGGATCCTCGGGAAAACCCAGGCTTGTCTTCCTTTTATGTTCACTGTTCCTTCCCTGGTGATCGCTCGGCCTGAATACCCTCGTCCTGGATGTCCTGTGGTGTCTGCTGTTTGAAGGGGATTGGTGGGAAGCTTGGGTGGGGAATCCCGCTGTCTCTGTTGGGGAGGGATGGAAAGGTGGCTAGGAATAGTGGATGGATAGGAGGGGCGAACTGCTATTATATAGTAGTCTGTTTAGGAGGGGCCTGTTTTTTATTATCCTTAGGTTGATTTCCGATTGCTCCAGTGTGTTTAGTTTTTTCCCTTTGCTGGCTGTGTTTAGTATTTTGGGTTCAAAACTATACTTATGTCCCAATGCAATCAAATGTTTGGCCACCATGGATATGTTTCCCTTTTCTGTGCACTTCCTCGGTTCTTTCATCCTGGTGCCAAAGTCCCGACCTGTTTGGCCTACGTAACTGGCTCTGCACTCACAAAATAAATTGTAGACCCCACTCTTTTCCATTTCCGTGTCCTTTTTCTCTAGCACTGAGTAGGGTAGAGCATGAGGTGATTTCAGTTTTTACCCTTCTTTGGAATTGCTTCGTCGGATCTTTGCACAGGATTTCGAAGTCGTTGGTTGAAATAAAATCTCAGCACTTACTTTTGTAATATGCTTCATCCAAAATCACCGTGCATTGCCCTTTGTCAGCTTTGACAGTTGTGAGCTGCTCCTCCTTTAAGTCCTTTGCTGGCTAACTCAGCATCTTCTCTTCTGCCGATGAAGCTGCATGGGGGCACCGCTTCCCGAGGATGTTGTCTCTGATAGTGGAGGCCACTTATTGTTTAGAGCCTAATGGTTCCCTTCCCAGGGTTACTTTATGATTGGCTGCGAGGTTCTTGAAGTTGACGGTCGAGATAGGGGTTCATCGGGGCATATTTCAGTCCTTTGTTAAGTATCACCGTTACCAAGGGGGCTGATTTCATGAAATGATAGGTTAATTACTCTGGGGAAAATTCCACATCACCTTGGATTTGCTTTCTGACGTCCACCCCAGGAGACCGGAAATTAGCACCTGCATGCCTCCGAACATATTAAGAGGAAGAAGATAACGATATCCCTCTTTGAGCCTTCTTTTACATGTGTAATTCTTTCTCCACCTCTTGACTCCCTCACTGTATTTCCCAAACCCTCAGGTACTGAAGACCATCCAGAGTTCTCACCTTTTCCTTCCCCTTCATTTGTCAACCCGTTTTACCACCTTTTCCTTCTCTCTCCCTATGAAAGCTCATACACACTGATATAGGTTGCCTGATGGTGCGGTAAAAAGCAAAACCTGGTTGCGATAAACATATCTCAGTGGAAGTTGCTCATTATGCAAGTGCGATTATGTTCCATTTCCACTCAATCATGCCTGAAACCTCATAATTTGTACACTTGAGAATATTTGGAGTTGATAATTTCATATGAATTTTACAGCCGTGAGGTTTGGAAGCATGTTTGGGAATGTTGTAATACAAATTATGCCAGAGAAATGATGCTTACATGTGCCTATTAAATTAGAAAGTATTGGTTGAGTCTCGGACATAGCCTTGAGTCCATAAGTGGATCCTACCTCACCTTTTCTTTCATGCAGCACTTTCAATGTACAAGTGACTACAGTTGATAAACCAAGCATTTACTCTCTGTAATATTTATGAACTCATACGTCAAATGAACCTTAACAGTACAGGATCCCAAATTGTAGTGGCATACTACAGGTGGCACCTAAATATTACAAAATAATTTCTCCTAAACTGTCTACTAAACTATTTGAGTCACAGCAAACAATTTATCAAATAAACCCATGTTTGCAGTTCTAGTTACACTGAATCATGTTTTCCCACATAAGCTTTGGCATTCATGAAACGCTATACTTATCCATATTCCATATGTCCATTTCCCTAAAAAAGTTCACCAATCAATTTAATTATACTGTTCTTAATCGCTCCCTAAAACGTGTCTCTACATCCAAAGACTTAGGTATTCTTACAGACAGTAAATTAAATTTTTCCAACACATACAAACCATCAAGTCCAAAGCATTGTCCCTCTTAGGCCTACTCTATCGTTTCACTGAAGTTAATGACCCACAAGCCCTTCAAACCTTCTTTTCTTCTATCGTTCTTCCAATTCTTACCTATTCCTGCCCCATCTGGTCTATCTCTCCTCAAACTAATCTCTCATCTCTGGACTGTCTGCAATTTCTTTGCTAAAATAGTTAAAAATAGATTACAGCATTTCATGTAACATGTCCACCAATACTACTCTCTCCTCCCTCTCCATCTTAGCACCCTTAGACTCACAGCACCCTTAAAACTAATTTATAATATTCTCAATTCCACCATCGACTGCCCCGATTTGCTCTCCTTTGTCAACTTCAAAGTTCCATCCCGCCCCAACTTTCGTTCTCATCCTTTACTCCATGTGACCACTCCCAGACTTTCGATTACCAAACGTTCTCTTTTCTTCCGTCTCTCCTCTCTATTGAACTCCCTCCCACAACACATTGATCCCTTTGCACTCCCAATTAAATCATTCCTAAGCCTTTCTATTTCGCTTCTGTCCCCAGACTAGCCTTCCATACTATTTGTTTCCTGTTACTTTTATTTTATTTTTTTCTTCTTGTACATGTTATAAAATTTATGTACTGTTATTGGCCACTGTAAAATGGCTGTTGTCATTGTGGTTGTAAAATAAAATAAGTGACTATAAAATTGCTGTGTGGTTTTCTTTCTTTAAAATTAAAAAAAATATTACTTATCCTTCTAGATATAAAAATACATTAGATTATATAATGGAGAATTGGAGAAAGAAAAATACTGGCAATTTTTGACCGGTTTCGGTGTTCAACACCATCTTCACCTGAAGATGGTGTTGTACACCGAAACCGGTCAAAAGTAAATGTCTTTATTCTTGTGGAAAATTGCCAGTATTTTTCTTTCGCTATGATATTCCACCAAATCAAGCCTGAAACAACTACCTATATGGAGAATTGGAATTATATGTCCAATATTAAAGAAAGGAGACAGTTGTAATAATTACACAGGCATCACCCTGCTAAGGATACTGTATAAAGTTCTGTCCAGTATAATAAATGGAAGACAGAAACAGAAAGGGCAATAGGAGAGTGTGACTTTTGCACCTACTAAAAGCACAGTTGACCAGCTCTTCTTCATTAGACAAATGAAGGAGAAACATTATGAACATGGATTGGACCTCTACATGCTGTTTATTGCTTACAAGCAAGCCTTTGATAGTGTAAACAATAAAATTATACGAGATAATGCCAGAACTTGGTGTCTCGCAAAAACTGATACGAATGGTGCTCATGACTATGAATAATAGAAAAGGCTCAAGTTAAATTTGGCAACAAACTTAGCAAAGACTTTGAATTTAACGAGGGGGTTCAACAAAGGGCCAGGCTATCTACAGCACTATTTATGCTAGCATTATGTGAAGCAGCAACAACTATTGACCAACGAGGTACAATCTATAATAAGATCTGCACTTATGCTGATGATATAGTCATAAAAGCAAGAACAAAAAAGACATTAATGATTAGAGTGGTTAGGGCGTATTCAAAGAATGAATGAGACTGCCATGCCAAAGAGAATGTTGCACGGGAAAATACAAGCACCGAGGAAGACCCAGACTGAAGAAGGTGTTTATGAAGATCTCGGCAAGATGAAGGCTGGAGGAGAAAGATGGACAACTGAGGGGGGGTGGGGGGGGGCAGTGAGGGCGGATTGTACAGGAGCCCACCCTGAGCTGTAGCGCCAAGAGGAAGGAATGAATGAGTATTTACTGGGTAACTTGGGCCGATACGGATAGTGGGTATCGGCCATTTTCCCGATACTTCGATACTTTCGAGTATTCGTTTTTTTTCGGATACTTTTACTTGAAAGCATTCATTAGGTGAAAATCATCTAAAAACATATAATTTTGAAATCCCGTCTTCTTCTTCAACTGACTTACCAACATGTTGCATATATGTTTACTTAGCTGCGATCTTTGTGATAGTAAAAGTGAGACAAGTGCTTAGAACTGTCTATGGGAAAGCCCGAGGCGAAAAGCTCAACCTCCTCCGAAAAGTAGACGAAAATCCACATAGGAAGAAAGTTTGCTAAAATAGCAGCAAAAATTTAACTTCTGCTGTCAACTCAAGTTCGTTCTGCTCAACGTATATATACATTGTTCCACGTTTCTGCCTATGTTCCGAACTTGATTTCAAAAAATATGAAATGCAAATAAAGTATTGTGGCATAGTCAAGTGTTATGACGTCAATGAATTCGCATTAGAAAATTTAAAATGTAGACGAAGGTGCTTATGTCTTCAATGTTCCATAATTACGAAGAAAACCTGGTTTTGTAAATTGACTAGAAAAACTTAAACGAATATAATTACATATTCAAAAGAGTTTTAGTAGACGTACATTTGTCACAGATCAAGCCTCTTATGTGCATGATGTGCCTCCATGGACATTGCTCCATGCTGTGCGAGGTGTTGCCAGAGCATGGGAGTGTCACCGCAAAAACTATTTCCTACTGTTGGAGATCAGCTGGTTTGGGTGACACATTAGTTCCGGAGACAGAGGAGTTAGTGAAAGTACTTGGCAATTGTTAAGTTAATTTTTAAAATGCTCAACAACATTTACAAATGCATTCAGATGACTTATTTTTTGGTTGAAAAGTATTGGGCAGTGCCATTGCTAGACTCTTTTGTTTTGGCAAACTTAATCAAATATCCAGTACAAAATTCCAGTCTGTGTAACCTTCAAATGTGACCCTCTCTATGTGGAAGCACCAAAATTTTGGTCCCTTCAATTTCGATGCACAGAGGTTTTACTGTATTCTGGCCGTTTTGTATCTTCATGATAATATTATTTTATGTATTTTCATTTTTATGTAACTTTTATTTCTGTATTGGCTTTACATTATTTATGACATTTTATGCATGTATGTGTTTTTTACTCCCGGTGTTTTTTTTAACATTTTTAATATATTTCTTGTTCAAATGCAATCAATAGTTTACCTTGTAGTATTTAGGTTAAAATCCAGTATTTGTAATTGTAATAAGAATAAAAGTTAAATTTATACATATATTACGATGTAAATGACTTATTTACTGCATCTGTTTAACGCATTTTTCTCTTTCAAATATTTACGTAATTTACACACTTTCATTTATTTTTTCATTCGTATTTCTAAAATATTCCCGCAATGACATTGAAATGTTTGAAAAGTGCTAAATAGCTGTAAAAAGAGTTTCAGCGATCAGTTTTCAATCATAAAATGTTTTATGTTCAAAGCATGTCTTGATTCAGTAGAAAGAAAAAATTTGTTATAAGTAGGTTGCATAAAATGTTAGAGGAGCAGAAAATATCCTAATAAAGTGAATTACTGAATCTCACTGCAAGAGTATACAAAGCTAAATTCATTATTCGTAAGGTAAGAGATGCAGGAGAAATTCATTCACAGAAAAATTTGGGAATGTTTGGCAATGAATTATTGCAAAGGATTCGGCAGTCTGCAGACTGGAAGCTGCGAGGTTGTGGATTTCAGAAGGAATTGATGAACTACCAGAACATTTATAAGAATGATTTTTAAAAATTTTGTAGCCAACAGTATAAGCAACAATATTTAATAAGGAAGTCCGCACATATTTTGTCGCAGTAACATGAATCGATGGGAGAAACTTTGAAATGTACCATCGCGGAGGGCATGCAACCACAAGCAACACACGAATGTTGCAAACTGGTGGCGGTACATGACGATCATCGTACAAAATAAAAATTCATTTTTAACGAGTAATTTTTATTTTACAGTATTTTAGTTGATTGACTTATTGTTCTTAGTGGCAATACATTAAGAAACTAATTTTAAAAAATTTCAGTCACCAGCAAAACCATAAAAAAATAGTGCCACGTTGAACGTGTTAAACGAAGCTTTCTATATACTGAGGTTTAAATTAAGCTGAAACGAAGAAGAGCTATTAATGATGGATAGGTATGGTTTAATTTTCACATCTACTGCTACAGTGTCCATTACAACGGTGGCAGCCACAATTTAGCCGCAGAAAGCTAGAAGGAGAGAGGAGGAATAGAGGTTGAAGTAGCTGATTCAAAATGAGCTGTTATTATAGGACTGTGAGCCCTATCGTAATTTATTAAGAAAGATGCTGGAGCAATTTCATACTATATAAAATATCACCAGACATGATTATCAAAGATTGGACACGACGATGAGAGAAGCAATTTCTGTGACAAGAGATCCTTGTTCACCCTTTGATTTACATGTTTATCATTATATTGATATTTTACAATTGATTTCTGGCTGGCTGTCACGCTATTTTTCAGCAACATGCAAATCATATCCATAACCATATATGGATATAATGTTCTCTGATTACTCAGCAAGAATTCATGATGGTACTATAAGTTTAATTATGCTTGAAGTCTGTAGGAGTACCTATCGGAATAAGATAGTGTACTATTTAAAGGCTAGTTATGTGCTATTTGTTCTAGTTTATCCCAGTTTGTGGTAGTTGTGATAACAAACAACAGTTAGGTGACATCCTCATGCATGGCATGAGAGACAATGGAAAAGTGCCGATGGAGATATTTCATTGTATTGTTTTCAGTTATAGTTTTCATGTTCTGTCCTAATACTTTATTGCTGTGTACTTGCTTGTCACAAGAATTATCAAAATCTTAGAATACTTGCATAATATATTATTTTCAACTCAACCTTCGCCCAAAACGTGATTAATTGAAGAACTTCACCAGGGCCATGCCCATGGAAATGACCTATAAGAATGAAATAAGATTATATATACTCCATGCGCACACCAAAAAATTATATAAATATGAAAAGCACCAAAATCTAATTGTAATTGGATTTCGTCCTACACTTGTTTAATTTGAATCCTCTTCTACCCGCTCATAAAACAAAGACGGACGTCGTGTGCTCATATCATGCAATCATTCAAGGAATCATGCGAATGAATTTCATGCAAGGAGTTTTCCATATCACATGGCGTATGAACTTCATGCACATGATATCATTTGCATGATCATTTGTCGTGTAAAACGGCATTATTTCCAAGAAATATGTATATCATCACTGATAAAGATAATTTTGGACTCCCATTCAAAGGTTAACTTGAACACACTCAAACCTCACCACAGAATAATTTTATTCTGTGGTGAGGTTCTGTTCGAACTTCCTTTAAAGGAAGTTTGATTAATATATTTCTTGAATACTCACATTGAACTTATCTAAACAGAAGTAAGTGCTTGCTAGGCGAAGGTTTTTGCGAAATGTCCCATCCTGACTTTGATGAATTTTCGCCAATGCTTCCTCAAACTGTCCTTTGTAGAGCATCATATCGACGAGGAAGCCTTGAAACCACGGCCAGCTGTCAAATTTCAAATGCTGACTCAACTTAACAAATTCTGGAAAGGAGAAGAATAAAACGCTATCACAGAACTTCATTCGCATGCACACAAAAGCAGCCATCCAACAGCTGAGCTTCCATATGACAACTAGTTGAATTCAATGGGCCATTTCCAAAATACATATAACAGCACAATTCCGAAGTGAGAATTACCAAATCAAAGTAAAATGGTTTGCACAGGACATTTATAAAAACATACACGATGACAAATTTGGGAGAAACTCATTGCACATTAAATTAGCATCAATTTTCAACAAGTACTGAAACTAGAACTTCATTATTATCATACATTATCACCATATCTAAGCTTGGAATACAAAAAGATCACTATTTGTCAGCAAGACAATCCGTTACCTTACATCTAATTTATGGAATCTAAACATGAGAAAGCATTAAACAGTAGAACCTCTATTTTACGAAGTTGAAGGGACCCAAAAAATTGAGCTTTGTAAATCAGAGGGTTTGTAAATTGGAGGTTATCTTCCACTAACTCCTCTCTCTCCGGAACTGATGTGTCACCAAAATCAGCTGATCTCCAACAGTAGGAAATAGTTTTTGCAGTGACACTGTCCCATGCTCTGGCAACACCTCGCACAGCATGGAGCAATGTCCATGGAGGCACATCATGCACATAAAAGAGGCTTGATCTGTGAAAAATATACGTCTACTAAAACTCTGCTGACAAGAATGCGAGTATACTTTCAATGCAATTAAACACTATGCTGTACTTAACTTGTCAAATAGTTACCGTATTTACCCGATTCTAAGATGACCTTTTTTGACTAATTTTCAGCTAAAGATACCTAGACTCGTCTTAGATTCGAGTACAACTTAGAACTGTGTGTTTACGCGGTGCTATGCTATCAATGTACGAATGTGTGACTAATTGATTAATAGGCATCCATTCCATGAGAATCCATTGCAATAATTACTTAAATAAACAATACTTAAAGTAAAATTATATTACAACGACAGGTATGATAATTTTTCCAGTGCCAATGATTATCTATGGCCGCAGCGATGTATTTCAAACGAGCGCTTAGGGCACACACAAAAAACAAACGAAGGCTGGAATTCACTTTCGGCAGTGTTTACACTTATCTAAAGTTTTGAATTCCTGATTGAAATCTACCTTACATATGTAGCACTTAAAAATGACAGATCATGTAGAAATACGTGGCGTGAGTGCGAAGGGAAAGTTAACCATATACAGTGGAATCCCGGTATAACGAGTGCTCATAATCCCTCGGAAATCGCTCGCTAAATCAAGCGCTCGTTATATCCGATGGTGTTGAAAACACCCACATAATTCTCATAGTCGTTCGTATTTACAATTTTTCTTTTGTTTCCGTGGTATTTGACGAAGGTAAACAGCAAAAAAGTCATTTCAGGCACAATCTGGTAGAATATCAACATATTTCATGAAAGAAACAGGACATTTTCCATTATATAAAATATTAATTCCCCTAGTTTCGATGTTTTTCTTCCAGTACTTCTATTTTTCGATCGCCGAAGAAAGCTGTAAACACAGCGTAACTAGTCGGAATTAAAATATTAGGTATACTGCGGAAGTTTTTGGATAGTTAGCGAATATGTCACGATGATAATATCAGCTTTGTCGAGTTTTCGAATGCTAACCAGTACGTCCATCAGTTGGGAAAATTGGCCTGAAGGTTCACTGAAATACGGTATGTTTCGGGGGTCGTAGATATTTTTCAAGCTTAAGCGAAGGCCAACTTACGGCTGTCTTTTTCCGACACGATTAACTGGAGCAATATCACGATAATTCATCGGGCGCGAACACGCTATGTTTGAACGAGCGGAATATTACGATCTTTTATCGCGATATTTATCGTGATAAAATATAGTGATATTCTATCGGGGCGCGATATCGTGATATTTTATCGGGGCGCGATATCATGATACTTCATCGCGATATCTATCATGGTCACGATATTTATCGTGATAGTTATCGCGATACCTATTTATAGAGATATTTATCGCACCCCGATATCTTATCGTGCCCCGATATCTTATTGTGCCCCGACATCTTATCGTGCCCCAACATCTTATCGTGTCCCGTAACATATCGGGGCACGATAAGACCATGTTTATCGTCACGCTGAGTTATCGTTATCGCCACCTTATGATATGCTAAAATTATCGTATCCCGATATTGAATTATCAATATCGCCCATGCCTAGACCTAACTCCCCCTCCTACTCTCATCTTCCTCGTCCTCTGCCCACTCCCACTGATGACTGGGCCTAACAAAAGAAGAACGTAAAATGTGAGCGCGCAGAGCGTACTGAAGGCCGTAAATCGCTAATGTTTGGACATAATTGGCTTTAGGTGTTGTACATATGGCACACATCTTGTATGTCTAGTTTAATTAGCAGATAATACAAAACACAATGGCTTATTTTTGCTTGGCGGTGCATCGCCCTCGAGAGATATCTGTCGTAATACCGAGCGTATACCGTGGAAGGAACTTTTTGGCCTCGCTATATCCGCTTTATTTTACATGTAAAACATAGGCCTTTTGGCGGTACAAAGACAATCACTCGCTATAACGCGATTCTCGCAATAAGCCGTACTCACTATACCGGGTTTCTACTGTATATTAGACATGGTTACGTCGCAAATTTTAAGCTACATGTCATACAACATGCCGATAAATCAAATAACTGTGACGCAAGTAAAAGTTAGGAGTTCCCGAGGCAAATGCACGAGGATGGAGATCTGCAATACACAAAATGCAGGACTTCAAAGTCATTTAGAAGTCCCAAAGCAGGCCGATTCCCTTACGTCGAAGAAGAAGTGGTGTAGTTCATACGAACTTTGCGGCAGAATGGTATGCGGCCTGTTTCAACGGTAGGTATCACTCTTAAAGCTCACAAAGTTGCCAGAAGACTAAGCTACCAGCACAAGAATTAAAAGCACGTAGAGGTTGGTGCACCAGATTCATGCGACGAAATAATTTTTCTTTACGGCGCAGGACTTCACTGTGCCAGAAATTGCCCAGAGACTACAGCGAAAAACTAATTGCTTACCAAAAATATGTAATTGAACTCTTTAAAAAAATTATCTTTTGAGCCAAATCGTAAATGCAGACGAAACTCCAGTTTTTTTCTACATGCCGTCAAATTACACCGTGACCGAGAAAGGAGCCAGGTCCGGCCTTAAAAAACTACCAGTAACGAAAAAATGTGAGTGACTGTTATGTTGGGAGTATTAGCAGCTGCTATCTATTTAGTAACATCTAGATGGTATTAAATAAGCGCCGTATGTGATTCTAAAACGGAAAACTATGCCCACGCGACATGTGGTGTGGAATAGACATCCAGGGGCACTGCTGAAACAAAGAGCTATGCGTTTTTAAGTCTGAATGGTTCTATTGCAAAAGTTAGTCTGTGATATTTCATGCTATAAGGCAATTATGAAGAAGGAAAGTATCTGATTTTTTTGTTACTCAGAATTAAGTTGTAAGTTATATATTTCTGTGTATAAGAGCAGTATATTTTTAATTTTCCAAGTTTGAATGCGTTGTAAATGCTTTTCCTTATTTTTCTCTTAAATTGGGTGTTTTTAAGCCGAAACAGTTCTATTACAAAAGTTATCCTGTGGTATGCTAAAAGGCAAAAATGTATAAGTATCTAACATTATGTTGCTCAGGAGAAAGTTTAAGTTATGTGTTTTCTAGTTAAGTTATGTTTTCTGTATGAATTTGAAAAGATATTGTATATGTTTTATTTTCCAAAATTAATTCAAGTAAAGTAGAAGACTGATATATAAGACAAATAGCATAATTATAGGTGATTTGTCATTTTATTTTCAATTGGAAGCTCAAAATGAGGGGTCGTCGTATATTCAGGGTCATCTTAGAATCGGGTAAATACGGTATGTTAGGGTTGAAATCAAACTAATTAATATAACAAATAATAGTCATCTGCTCATTCTGGGAAAAAACAACAGATATTACGTGAAATTCTCTGTGTGCAGTGTACCTGCAAGAAATTGAAAGGATTTAAAAATTAGACCTCAAATTATCGATACACTTTATACCATAGTCATTATTCCTAAGGCTAGAAGACTCACTTTAGTAAAAGAGAATGAAACACAGCCATGAAGTCCAAAAAAAAGTAAATATTTTTCTACAAATTTATAATGGTATGATCTTGGCTGCTGCAACTGGATTAAGTTCTTGTAGCTGTTCAGTTGGTAGATCTCAAAATAAGGGGAATAAGAAAATTAACTCATCCTGCGGAGTATTTTAAGCATACGCAGTTATGCATTAATTAACGAAAGGGGTATATTTAGTGCTGGTCAATTTGTGTTTAAAGAAGCCATTTTAAGCCAGGTATGCATTTTAACTAGGAAATTTCAAAACAAAGTTCCAACTGACCCAGTATATTTCAGTAAAAAGACCAGAAAATGCCTTTTTTGAAGAAAGCATATCGTTTGAAATACATTTAATAATATTTCGCAGCTGATGAAAGTCAATTTTAGAAATTTGCTCAGTTAATTTGAAATTCCCTCTTTTTTAACATGCGTTCTACAGTGCTGACATCTAGCAGTGATTGGCAAGAACTATTTACTCGCGACTACAGAAATTGATCGCGATCGCAAATTTTTACCTAACAATGTAAAACACTTCTAATGAAGAATTAAATAATCAAATTGTATCAAGATTTGAATATAAGTAATTTATTATTACAAAATTAGTATTTTTTAATGAAGCTAAGCTCCATGACAGCTGCAGCAAAGAACTTTCTACGGGAATGCTATTTTCAAGTGAACGGCTGAACAAAGTTCTGAATTGGGGTAGCAGCGGCTATCTTAAAGCTAATTTTAAATAATTCCAGAGAAAATATGGATCCTTTGTGATGACCAGTTAGGTATTGGTAATACACAAAATGATAGAAAAGGAATAGAAATTACCAAGCACTTATCTGATTATTTTATGAAGTGGGGCATTGTTTTCCAGAAGTAGGCGTCGTGCCATGCCTCTTTGAACATTTTTTCCTTGGATCATATAATTAGGATTGAATTGCAAATTGGATGATCAGTCTCTGAGATTTTTGCTACAGTTTAAGCACAAAAAGGGCCCTCTCAACATGACCGATCTGGCTTCAGCTGCTCCTGTCGCGGTACACAGCGATCGTTATTCCATTGTACTGAGTTCAGTGCTAAAAAATCATTTCAAAAACTTCATAAAACAGGGGTCAATCATTCCTAGGGACCGGCCTCTCTCTTCGCAAATCAGTAAAATCGAGGTTTCGTAAAATAGAGGCCATTTTACATGGTTTCCCTATATACAAAAATCAGGACTGGCGGAATGGTTCATAAATTGGTGTCATTTCGTAAATCAGAGGTTCGTAAAAAAGAAGTTCTACTGTACATACACCTGAGCAACATTAAAATGAGAGTTTTTTGGGATACTAAGATTATTAAGATGTATTTAATTGAAATTTAATATTTGTTTGGCATATCTAGAATTAATTTGGATTAATGAAGGATGTAGAAATCTGGATTGAATGTCATGGAAAATTCCTATCAAATCTAGATTCAATCATAATCCTGGTTTGTAGGGAAGATATCACTGACATTTCCTACACCAAGAAATTCCACTTCCTCAAACATTACAAGGAATCAATAATGCCAGTCTTGTCAAAATAATTTCCTTATATATAGAATATGCTAAGGCTTATGCAGCATAACTACATATTTCATCTGTTTCCAGGGTTAACTTTGAAGCAATATTAAGTATTTACCTTTCTCTAGGCTGTCAGAGCTGTGAAGGAGGTCCCAACAACGAACTGACATCAGGAAGTTTTGTGAAAGTACTGTGGATGAGTTGCTGTTTGAAGACGTGGAGGTAGCAGACACGCACGGTAGTTGAGGCACAGAACCAGATCCCACAGGAGATGCTGAAGGTATACCGGATCCGTCCTGGGCAGCACTTTTGAAAGCATAGGGCCCCACTGTTATTAGAGGTGCACCACTTTCATCATCTGTCCGCCGGCGTTTCAATTTCGGCTCCGTAGATGGGGATGTCACACCCTCTGGTGTGGCAAATGCTTCAACTAAGACTAGAGTGGTATCTCCACTGGCGCCACCTGAACTGGCCCCTGAAAAAATAACGTGCTTTATTTTACCAGCACTGGGTAAAACTTACTCTTTTTTCCCTGATAACAAAATGGTACCCAAGAGTAATGTAATAATTTTTATAGTGTCAAAGACCATACATCAGTGATTTAGGTATAGGATCATCAAAAATATCACAAAATTCACAAGAGGCACGGCAACAACAAAGATAAAAGGTAAAATTGGTTGTCTTTGAAAAATTCATTAACTGAATACATAGTAGCACTTTGTCAACAGAAAACGTAAGAGTTTCAATTTAAAACTTGGCAATTTCATAATACTGGTTTTCAAATGATCTGGCAAAGCATTATAAATTCTTACACCCAAAGCCATTGGGCTATTGTAGGACATAATTATTTTATGATAATTAACATGAATATTGTTTTGCTTCCTAGTTTTGCAGTACATTATTTAATATAAAAATCAAGCTTGTCCACTATTATCATGGGTTTTAGCATTTAAAACTTTATCCTTTTCACACTCCCTGGAGTTGAGCATCAAGAATACAAATAAATAATGGCATAGTAACCACAATCTTTGCACAGGCAATAGATGAGGGGCTGTAAAGAGTGGTTACTTGCTTAAATAAAATGTAAAACGTAAATTGGAGGGGCCTTCCTGAATTAGATCCATTGTGCCAACCCACATTTAACCTGCCTGCCACTTGCAGACAGGGGACAAGAGCACCACAGTATAGGTATGGAGGAGGGTCACCCATCCAACCTCCGACCGGGTCCAACGTTGCTTAACTGCGGTGACCTGACGGGAACCGGTGTATCAATGTGGCTAGGCCCTTGCTTAGATACTCTCGGGTGAATTGGTTTCCTATTTGGGAATTTGATAGTGTATACTTTCACATGTGAATGATGTACATAATTCAAGTTTAAATTACATTTTTTCCATATTTATAAATATATTTTAAACCTTTGACATATTCCAGAATTTGTCTTCACAAAACCCATGGTAGTAGCAGCACCGAATGACGTACTGTTTACAGAAGGTGAACATGACACTGCTATCCACCCGCACTCCAATACTGAACCTATCCATGAGGACTAACCCGAGATTCAATGCTATTTTCAACCCTCCATTTTTAAAAGTTTTTAACTGGAGGATAAGGGCTACTAAGCCCATAAGCATGCCCTTTAGAAATTACAGTAGAAGCCTGTAATAGTGAGTACGGCATATAACGAGAATCTCGCAATAACGAGCAATTGGCAATGTACCATCTAAAGGCCCATGATTACCATGTAAAAGAAAACAGATATGGCGAGGCCAAGAAGCTACTGCCACGGTATTACAAGTGATATTTCTTGAGGGCGATGCACTGCAAAGTACGAATTAATGCATGGTATTTATCTTTAGTGGCATTATTAGTCAACTACAACTTAGAATACAAGATTTGTGCCATCTCTAAATTATTTAAAGTCCAACCAAGTCCAGGCACTGACGATTTACGGCCTGCCCTGGCATACCTTGCGAACGCTCGCACTTTTTAGTTCTTTTGTTAAGCCAAGTTCACATAGTGGAATGAGCAAGCCATGGAAAAGTGGAGAAGCATCTAGCCAATTACAAGACAGCTGAGAGCGGTGGTGTGCATAAGGGGCGGAGTTCAGACCGCCTGTCTTCTCCCTCCCACATCCACCCGCTCATCTCCGCCACTCTACCCACCCCCTAGTTCCCGCCAACTCGTTACTGCCTCTAGACTGAAGCAGACGATGCTTGAATGAGTTTTCAGCCGAGAACAGAATTTGGAAGCACTGTGCTGTTAATGTGAAGCGTGGGTATGTATGATACTATAGGTCCAATGCTTGTTTTGTTATGCTTTTTATTCTCGTGACAAAGTCGTCAAAGTTTTCCATTGACAAAGAATTATTTATTTCCTTAAAATTTTAAGATTAATTTTGCCTGGTTTTGATTATTTTTTCCTGTTAGCAGAAATAATGGGAATAGGTACTTATGTTTTCTGGTACATTTGTTAATTTGTGAATATTTTTCAATGTTTTCATAAATATTGCCAGGGCCGATGTTATATGAATAATTAAAATTTATCCCGTTCAACAATTTTTTATTTTATGATTCCTGACTTCACGGATGCATACAATTTTGATTGAATGCATCGATAATTCTCGGCAATAGTATTTCACGGGAGTAACCTCCGTTCACTCTAGATCTTTCAGATGGCAGAACTAATACGACACACTATGTGCATTGCAACTGATGGAGGCATTTTCTTGTGTAAATAAATACTGAATGCAACTAATTTTCGAGAGATAACTGAATGTGAATATTAGGAATGGCTAGGAATAGGTAATTGCGCAAGAAATATTTTTGACCCCCAAAAATGTCCTGAGCGGAGTGTCCTGCTCTGCGCATGAGCCCAGAGCAAGACACTCCGCCGCAATGCTTTTTCCACGCTGCGTTTTTTCAAAAAACATAAAATTCAATATAAAATCAGGTGCTAGCTTCAGCTAAATGATAATATCTGATTCGCTCTGGAAATTTAAAGAGGAAGATGACAGTTTTAGTCTCGTTGCGCCATGATGCATAGTTGCCGAGAAAAAGTGCGGTTATAAATGGAATAGCATACCAATAAGTACTAAAGTTAAAACCTTTAAACTTCGTAGACGTAATAATAAAGATATAATTCACCTTCTGTTAAAATATTGTTTCAGCCAAACGCTTTTCTTGGCAGTTATTAGACGTCAAAGTAAAGCATGTAAAGCCGTAGCACTAAAAAAATGGGCCCTTTTTTTACTCTAACGTAAGAAACAGGTCCAAAATTTGTTTTTAAAAATTATTCTAAGAATGTAGTCAGTCAACAACAAAATTATCTAAATTACTATGTAAATAAGATGAAAATCCGATAAACGGTTTCGGAGTTATTTAGGTTTAAACTCGAGTCTACACGATTTTGGCGCGGACAGTAGGTAGTTCACCCCGCTGTTTCCAGACTAGGCCAACCCTTCCAGACCAGATGCAGAGCAGATTTCCACTCTCCTGCGCCCACATCAGTCGCAGACCACACTACTCTGGAGCACTTTTTTAATATCTTCCCAGCTGCAGACCTGTGGCTGATCTCTATGCAGGATTACGATTGCAGTCAAGGTGAACTTCAACTTCAAAGTCGAGTTGAACTCAACAGGTTCTTATGAATACGTTTACAATTGCTCGAAAGCATCAACTGCTAACTTCAACTGTGAATGTGAAAGTTGAGCTAGGTTTCAGGCCAGGACATGCACAGTATGTGCATTCATTTGTTTGCAGCGTTGAGGGGAACTTGGGCAATGTTCATCACTCAAACTTGTTGGGCCACGTTAGACTATGTGAAAACAGTTTGGAAATTTAATTTTTTCCTAAAATATTTAAAGTATTTTTCCTATACAAATAATACAGCTGCATACCTGACAACAGCAATTGTAATCTTACAGTATTCATAACCGACCATTTTTATCACTTTCTATTGTAAGAACAAATAGGTGCATAGTTGGGAAAGTTACCAAAAAAAATTAACTGATTATGTTAAGTTAATCTCTGTAAAAAGTAATTAGTTAAAGTTAAAAGGTACTTTTCTGAAAAAGTAACTAATTAAAGTTAATAAAAAGTAACTTTTACGTTTAAAGTTACTTTTTCATTTACTTTGGCAAATTGGATGCTGAGGTAATAGAGGCCTTGATGGTTTTGACAAACAAAGCGAACACTGAAAACTGTCATTGTTGTTTCTTCCATCCTTATCCATTTGTTTAAAAATATTTGAAGAGGGGATTTTCGTTGTAATTCCATTGTGGGTCCAGAATGTTGTTGGTCAGGTTTCCTATTGTCTAGTGAAAGGATTTGGTGATTTTTCTGAGGTGGAGCCGGGATTTTTAAGTTGTCGTGAATGTAAGACTTTCTGACGAACCAAGGTGCATCTGTATTTCGCAGCAAAAGATTGTTCTGAGTGGTAGAAAGTGCTTTAAGGTTAGTTTTTGATATTGATCCCCACACTGCGATGTGAAGTATCCCTGCACAATTGTAAAACTGCAGTGGAAACGGCTTAGTTACATATAAGAGTTATAGTAGATGCTGGGGGTGTGCCTGAAAACCTTTTCTCATGATTCACTGCGAGCTGATGTATTGGCGACACAATGTCGCCGAGTAAGGCATGCATAGACTGGCACATTGTAACAGGTACGTTAGTTTTAATGAACCCCTCCCCCTTGTTATCCGTCGTAGGTTTCCAGGCGACCCTTCTTTCATGGCTTCTTCTATGTAGTAATGATGACATGATGCCACCGAGTAAGGCATATGAGCCCTCCAAGACATTGTCTTCACGTGGTTTTGTGTTTTCTCGTTCCTAAACTTTGGCCGTCACTCCCCTCAGCCCCGCGTTTGTTTGGATGTATTCGTCTGGGCCTATTCATTGCATTCTTGCACAACTACCCTGTCATTCATAGATACCGTTTTATTTTCCCATTTTTCTGTTGGGCAGCCTTTGCGCCCAAATTCTGACCAGTCAACATTCTCCAGATATTAACGAAAACAATTACTGAAGTTAGTTTTTCATCAGTTAATCCATAATTTTAACAATTAAAAGTTAACTCTTCTAAAAAAAACAATTAAATTAAATAGTAACCCCATTTTTAATGATTAATTTTTATCGGTAATCCGAACTTTGAATAGGTGGAACCCATAAGTAAACATCAAGCCAAAGATTCACGACTGTGACCGATGATTGCCAATGTACATTCCAGTATACGTCAACCGTAAACCGACATCTTCAAACGTGAATCCAATTCCAGTTAACGTATGAAGTTGATGCCAATTGTAAACTGGATTCAGATCCACCACAGTTCCAGAACAGTTGCAGATTTAATATTATTACCCAAAATCAATTATGTTCTACAAGTGTTGGTACTCTATTTGTTGCAATATTTTATTCTTATTATTTCATCTATTATCTTTATTGTACAGTTTTAACTACATTTCATGCTATCTGTATCGTTCATTTCACTTGCATGTACCTTCCTTCAATGACACTGTATAACCTTGTATTACCTGCACAGTATATAATTATTAACATAAGACATAAAGAATATTTACCATGGTTGTGATGATATGGCTGTACATTGGCTCTGTCCACCATGAAAACATATTCATACAGGCAATGAAGAAAAAACGTGGTAGTGCAATAGAGAAGTTGCTTATGATTGGCACTATCCTCATTACCTAGTGGTCTCGAACGGTAGAAATTGAATATGTTTTGCCAATAGTTTTCCTTGTTCCTAGAATCCAGGGTTAAAAAAAAGATAAATCATGAATAAAGTTTTTAACTACAAGTGAACGCAAGTCTCCTCATTACCACCTTTTTATTTTCTAAAAAAAAATATAACAACTGAATTATAAGATAAACTTAGCTAAAAACTTCCAAATCCAGTATTTAAAATAAAAAGGTAAACAAGCATGGAGGCCAGGAGATAAAGCCTCATTCCAATATGAAGTCCATACAAAAATAAAAGGAGCGAAACTGTTTCCACTAACCTTTGAAATTTGAATGCCTTTTTTGTTACAACAACATCATAAATGAAAAGCCTTTTTGGGCATTGACTTTGTTTAATTCAATTGGTATTAATTCAACGCTCTTCTTCACATGAGTGAAGGTGGAGACCACAGTGGTCGGTACAGCGACACTCATTTCACTACAGGTGTGGTAACATTTACTTTAACGGCTGTAGTACTGCGATGTGGAAGGCAAGGGGAAACCACCACATTAATATCCTGAGGAGTCGCACCTACTCCACTCTTTTCTTTCTTATGAAGACGTGATGGAACCCTCTCGAGTAAAATATTCCGGAGGTAAAATAGTCCCCCATTCGGATCTCCGGGCGGGGACTACCCGAGAGAGTACATAAGTCAAATGTGATACACTTTTTAGGGTAGGAACATTGAATGTGAGATCGCTTCGGACCTGTGGAAGACTGGAGAACCTGAAGGTAGAAATGCAAAGAATGGACCTCGACGTATTAGGAATGAAGGAATAGCGAAATGAAGTGGCCCAAAGAAGGAGACTTTTGGAGTGGAAGCTACAGGATTATACATACAGGATCATTAAATGGTAATGCTGGAGTAGGGATCATACTCAGAAAGAGTGCCGGAATGCGTGTGAAGAGCTTCCTGCAGTACAATGAAAGGATAATAATGGTGAAGATCGAGACCAAACCTGCAGATACCGTGGTGGTGCAGGTTTACATGCCTACGACTGACTATGAAGATGAAGAAGTGGAAGACGTCTACGAAGATATCACGGAAGTTATAAAACAGGTAAGAGGAGAAGAAAACCTAATTATTTTAGGAGACTGGAACGCTATCGTCGGCAAAGGTCAAGATGGAAGAATAACTGGAAAATACGGATTGGGAAACCGAAACGAAAGAGGAGAAAGGCTGCTGGAGTTCTGCACTCAACATAAGTTAGTGGTTGCCAACACATTATTTAAAAATCACAACCGAAGAAGATACACATGGAAAATGCCAGGAGACAGAAGAAGATGCCAAATACGACTACATTTTAGTGAAGCAGAGATTTAGAAACCAAGTGAAGGACTGCAAAAGCTACCCTGGGGCAGACATCGACAGTGACCATAATTTAGTGATGATGAAATGCCATCTAAAATTCAAGAAATTGAAGAAAACAAAGACGAATATATGGCAAGTAGAAAAACTAAAGGAGGCTTGACATAAGCAGGCATTTCAAAAAGCAGTGGAAAACAACATAGGAGAGAACCTGAATGAGAAATCAGTGGAAGAGCGTTGGGAAAATATTAAATGTGGACTACAGGAAGCCGCAAAAGAAGTTCTTGGAAGAAGAAAAGTTGCCAAGAAGAAGCCATGGATCACGGAGGAAGTCTTAGAATTGATTGAAGAAAGAAGAAAGTACAAGAATGCGAAAACTGAAGAAGGGCAGCTCTGCTACCAAAGAATAAGGAACGAAATAAGTCGCAAAGCAAGGAAAGCTACAGAGATGTGGTTGAAAAATCTATGCGAAGATGTACAAAGCAACCTTGCACTTAGAAAGGTGGAAGCGGCCTACAGCATAGTGAGGAACCACTTCAAAGAACGGAGCGGAAGATGCAATGCCATAAGGGACAAGTATGGAGAAATTTTGATTGAAAACGAGGCCAAAGTGAAGAGATGGAAAGAATATCTGGAAGAGCTATACAATGGAAAAAATCTCAACACTAAAGCTATTGAAGAGGAGAGCGAAGTGGAAAAAGATGATATGGGGGCATCAATATTAAGATCGGAATTCGACGCTGCAGTAAGGGACCTTCGGATGAATAAGGCCTCAGGTATCGATGATGTCCCTGCAGAACTAATAAAAAATGCAGGAGAGAAGAGATTAATTCATCTCTACAAAACCATCTGCGACATGTATTCAACAGGAGAAATTCCAAGGGACTTCGAGAAAAACATCATCATTCCTATTCCCAAGAAGAAGAGAGCGGAGAAATGCGAAAATTTTAGGACTATAAGCCTGATGACACATGCATCGAAGATACTGACCAGGATCATCTACAGAAGAATAGAACGAAAAGCAGAGGAGTTCCTGGATGAAGATCAATTCGGATTCAGGAAAAGTAAGGGTACAAGGGAAGCAATATTGGCCCTTAGGCTACTCATAGAGAAGAGAATTGAGAAGAACAGACTGACATTCATTGCATTTATGGATTTAGAGAAGGCCTTTGACAACGTGGATTGGGATTCAATGCTTGGAATTCTGAAGGGAATTGGAGTGTCCTACAATGACCGAAGAATTATACACAGTCTGTACAAAAACCAAGTTGCTGTGATTAAATCTGGACCCAGCTGTGAAGAGGCAAGAATAAGGAAAGGAGTGAGACAAGGCTGCGCACTGTCTCCTGTAATTTTTAATGTTTACATCGAGAGAGCCATAAATGAAGTCAAGGAGAAGTGTTCTGGAGTGAACATCCATGGAAAAACAATCAGTATGCTACGATTCGCTGATGACATAGCTCTCATAGCAGAGACAGAGAAGGAGCTGAATAAGATGCTAACAACCATGGAAAGGACTATGGCCAGATATCAGCTGAAGATAAATAAGAAGAAGACTAAGATATTGGTGTGCAGCAAAAGAGAAGAGGCCAAAACCAATGTTAAACTAGTAAAACAGAAACTGGAAAAGGTGAAAGAGTTCTGTTACCTGGGAAGCAGAGTAACCAACGATGGATGAAGCAAGAAAGAAATAGTGAGTAGAATAGCCCAGGCAAAAAGGGCATTCTTTCAAAAGAAGAATCTACTTACAGCAGGAAATACAAGCATAGAAGTACGGAAACAGTTCATCAGAACATACATCTGGAGCATTTTTCTTTACGGCAGTGAATCATGGACGATGACAGCAGCGGAGAAGAAAAGGGTAGAAGCATTTGAAATGTGGTGCTACAGAAGAATTCTGAAGATTAAATGGATCGACCGAGTAAGTAACGAGGAAGTGCTAAGAAGAGTAGGAGAAAAGAGAAGTCTGCTGACAACTCTAAAAAGAAGAAGGGAAAACTTAATCGGCCATATCTTGAGACACGATGGCCTGATGAAAACTATCGTCAAGGGAAAAGTGAATGGGAAAGATTGGAAAAGGCAGGCCTCATATGAGATACATGGAACAGGTTGTGAAGAATGTAAAAGAGAAGAATTACGTCACAATGAAAAGGTTGGCCGATAGAAGAATCGAGTGGAAAGCTGCATCAAACCAATCCTAGGATTGTTGACCAATGATGATGATGATTAATTCAACAGAGCACCATGTTATAATAATTCGCAATAAGATATTATATAAAAGTTAGTATTATGAGAGGCAAGCCAAGATAGAAAAAGAATTAAGCAAATGCCCTTTACATAGGGGTTGAAGCCACAAGCCAGGATCATTTAGGACATGTCCAAATAATTCATTAGGGGCTAGGAATCAACTATGTTCCATCAGTCATCTGAGGTTTAAAAGCCCTAAAAGATAAATATCTGTACGTAATGGTGGTGAAATTTTCTTTAACTATACTACCGATTTCTATCATTTTCTGATACTTTATTACTGGGTTCACATACATATTACTGGGTACACATAATAAGACATTGCAATTTTGCAAAAGGAGGAGAAAATATACAGTAGAACCTCTTTTTTACGAACCTCTAATTTACGAAATGACACCAATTTACGAACCATTCCGCCGGTCCCGATCTTTATATATGTATAGGAAAACCATGTAAAATGACCTCTGTTTTATGAAACCTCGATTTTATTGATTTATGAAGTGAGAGGCCGGTCCCTGGGAGTTTGACCTCTGTTTTACGAAGTTTTTGAAATGATTTTGTAGCACTGAATTCAGTACAAGGGAATAACGATCGCTGTATACCACGACAGGAGCAGCTGAAGCCAGATAGGTCATGTTGAGAGGGCCCTCAGTCCAAGTATTTCATATGGGAAAATGTGGAAAAATCGAATGTGAGCATAGTGCTATTTGAAGTGCTTCAAACAGCAACTCATCCACAGTACTTTCACAAAACTTCCTGATGTCAGTTCGTTGTTGGGACCTCCTTCACAGCTCTGACAGCCTAGAGAAAGGTAAATACTTAATATTGCTTCAAAGTTAACCCTGGAAACAGATGAAATATGTAGTTATGCTGCATAAGCCTTAGCATATTCTATATATAAGGAAATTATTTTGACAAGACTGGCATTATTGATTCCTTGTAATGTTTGAGGTAGTGGAATTTCTTGGTGTAGGAAATGTCAGTGATATCTTCCCTACAGACCAGGATTATGATTGAATCTAGATTTGATAGGAATTTTCCATGACATTCAATCCAGATTTCTACATCCTTCATTAATCCAAATTAATTCTAGATATGCCAAACAAATATTAAATTTCAATTAAATACATCTTAATAATCTTAGTAGGGATGTGCGAGTACTCGAAAATTCGAGTCGAGTCGAGTAGTTGGTACTCGACTCGAGCACTCGAGTATTTTTACGAAAGTCGAGTCGAGTCGAGTAGTTTTTGTCGACGGAGCCGCCAAGGCCAATAGGTTCAGAAATCTGCTGACAGGAAGCGCTATCATCAAAATCGAGTAAATCTCTGGTTACACGATAGATAACACGTACGAACATGCACTTACGTACGTTCATTTACAATTGCGTGACTGGTTTCATGTACGTTTACGTGAACGGATTCACGTACGTTTGCGTGAACGAATGGATGAATCAGTGGTTATCGGTCCATGAAACCGCATATGTACCGTATTCCTCCGAATATAGCCCCTTTTTGGCCGAAATCTTCGCGGAAAACGTCTGGGGAGGGACTGCATTCGAGCTCAAAGCACCTAATGTCCGTTGTAAAATTCCATCCCCTGAGTTTGAAGGTTTATATCACAAAAATGAGTAGTTCAATTTTAAAATAAAGTATATCGAACTAAATCTTGTGTATTTATACATTTAATAATGTCAAAAATATATTTTTAGTTGGTTGTATTAATTAATTTTTCGACCGAGACAGATAAAAACGCCGGATATTATTCAAGTTCCGGGAAGCAAGTTTGACGCCCACTTGAAGATACACATGAAAAGGCACTCCTCTTTTCTTCGCATAAAATATGGAACATATATTTATCTTAGACCAAACAAAGTTTAAAATAGATTACTCAGTTACTAATTATGTTACGAATAATATTTAAAAATGTGCTATCTCAGCTTGCGGAAGTCGGAAATTTAGTTCATTTTGATGGTATTCTTCGTGTTAGAAAACTATGCACGTATAAAATGACTTAACAAATTGGGAGAATTAGATATGCTTCCAACGTGTATATATTTATTTTGGAATGCGAGCTCCACGCGACAGGACTTTTGGCTAGAGAGATAAGCTGCTCGAGGTTGCCAAGTTATACGCTACCGTAGGTACCGCGCGCACCAAACACCACGCGAGAAAATTTCTCTAGTATGCACAGGAAAAATATCCTTGCCTATGCTCGAATAAAAGTTTATAAGTTGCAGTATTCACCAAAATAAAATCAGCGATTCGAGAGATAGCTTTTGTCCCCACATTTCTCGGCTTCTTGACGAAAGAAACAAATTGCATTTTAAATTATCTTCAACTCCGTCTCCAAAATCTTTGCGCGAGGAGGGATAATGACGGTATGCTTCCAAAGATACCGTCTGTTCTTAAACTGACACTGACTTGCATTCTTAAAGGCGATACTTTTTCCGCTATTGTCCAGTCCTCATGACTCATTCACAGCGATAGGCGATCTGCTTGCAGCAGAAGATTCCACGCGCGCGCTACCTTTCTCTTTCAGGCATGCTCTGGACAGTTGAGCGTATTTCTATAGCCGAAAATAAGTATATATCGATATCAAATAATCAACGAATTCTAATGAGATTTCATAAGTGGATTCATATTAATGACTCGAGAGCAAGAGAAAGGTCCAAACGGTGATTTCCGGAACGGAAAGCGTGCGGGACGGAAAATAACGCAGTCTGACAAATTCATCAATAACAAAAATATTGAAGAACGTAATAGTATGAAACTTCGTATAACTATTAACAAAGCCCTTAGCTACAATATGTGAAAAGGAAGTTTGATATCTCGATCTGTGTTGTTCTTACGATGCCCGAATTCGATGGATCCATCCGGTATCAAAAAAAATCGCTAAAAATCCGTTCTTAAACACGTACTTCAGTAAAAAAAAAATTGTAAAAATATTTTAATACTACTAGTAAACGTAGAAATAAACGATGGATCCATCCAGTATCAAAAAAATCGATAAAAATCCGTTTTTAAACACGTACTTCAGTAAAAAAAATTGTAAAAATATTTTAATACTACTAGTAAACGTAGAAATAAACAAGCTTTAATTTGATATACTTTAATTTAAAATCGCTTTAGCCATCTTGGAGATATTGATCTTCAAACTCACGGGTGAAGGAAATTTTGTAACAGATGGTAGGCATCCTATTATAAGGGCATTACGGATGATATAGGATCGTATAAAACTTATAAGTTTTACTATTTCATTTTTTTATTTCGTATTTGGGATTGTTAATCACATAATTAATTTCAAGTTCCTAGTCATATCTTAAGATAGATAATTATAAATATCTATTGATAATTATCTATAATAAATTTTTGTTCAAATATATTTCCTTAGAAATCGAAAACTTTAATCCACAGGACTCTATACAAAATTCATATACCTGCTCACATTCATCCATGAATGAAAATTCATTGTTCAAACATTATTAACTTGCATTCATGGATATTGGAAATAACCCGTGCTGATATTGGGTGTTCATTGTGCAACTGGGGGTGATTGACACAGGTTATTTTTATGATTCTAAGTTCTATCATGTTTAGGCAGAAATCATCGATTTAGAAGAGATGGTGCCAATAATTGGAAGAGGAAGAAAATTATATGTTAAAAAACTAACTATGTAATTAACGGCCAATCATAAATTTGAGGCGCGAGCTTATCAAATATTTACTGCACAAATAAGGCATATTGTATGAAATTCACTGTACTGTTGGACTAACCCCGGCATACACGACATCACTGAGAAAGTGTTTAGCTCTGAAAAGAAATACATAGGAATGCAAAATACAAGGAATGCTCTTCTAATTAGGCTTATGTATTCCTTAAGAAAAAATATTTTGCTTCCTGGCTTACTTTCAAGTTAATAGGGCATGTCACTCATATAGGTCTCATATTATGCCTAAGTACACTCTAAGTACCATACTGCAAGCTAATTTACACATTTTTGAGTAATCCTAGGAATGAAGGTAATTTTCTTATTTCAAGAGCTACCGGAAAATTTCCATTATTCCTTTTGGCCTGCGCTACGTGCCATATTAATTTGACTGTTTATAACTATGCATTAGGTAGGTAGACCTGGTAGACCATGGTAGGTAGACCATTTGATAGTCAGATTGCTGGCTAACTTTAATTGGGATGACTTACTGGGTCTCTTCACTCATGTACAATAATGTACAAACTCGACTCGACTCGACTCGATACTCGCGAGTACTTTACAACTCGACTCGAGGTCAAAAAGTGCTACTCGCACATCCCTAAATCTTAGTATCCCAAAAAACTCTCATTTTAATGTTGCTCAGGTGTATGTACAGTAGAACCTCTTTTTTACGAACCTCTGATTTACGAAATGACACCAATTTACGAACCATTCCGCCAGTCCCGATTTTTGTATATAGGGAAACCATGTAAAATGACCTCTATTTTACGAAACCTCCATTTTACTGATTTATGAAGAGAGAGGCCGGTCCCTAGGAGTGATTGACCCCTGTTTTATGAAGTTTTTGAAATGATTTTTTAGCACTGAACTCAGTACAATGGAATAACGATTGCTGTGTACCGCGACAGGAGCAGCTGAAGCCAGATCGGTCATGTTGAGAGGGCCCTTTTTGAAGTGCTTAAACTGTAGCAAAAATCTCAGAGACTGATTATCCAAATCGCAATTCAATCCTAATTATATGATCCAAGGAAAAAATGTTCAAAGAGGCATGGCACGACGCCTACTTCTGGAAAACAATGCCCCAGTTCATCAAATAATCGGATTAGTGCTTGGTAATTTCTATTCCTTTTCTATTATTTTGTGTATTGCGAATACCTAACTTGTCGTAACAAAGGATCCATATTTTCTCTGGAATTATTTAAAATTAGCTTTAAGGTAGCCGCCGCAACCCCAATTCAGAACTTTGTTCAGCCTTTCACTTGAAAATAGCATTCCCGTAGGAAGTTCTTTGTTGCAGCTGTCGCTTAGTTTCATTAAAAAATACTAATTTCGCAATAATAAATTACTTATATTCAAATCTTGATGCTATTTGATTGCTTAATTTTTCATTAGAAGTGTTTTACGTCGTTAGGGAAGAATTTGTGATCGCGATTGCTTTCTGTAGCTGCGAGTAAATAGTTCTCGTAAATCACCGCTAGATGTCAGCACTGTAGAACGCATCATTAAAAAAAAGAGGGAATTCAAATTAACTGAGTGAATTTCTAAGACTGACTTCATCAGCTGCGAAATATTATTAAATGTATTTCAAACGATACGCTTTCTTCAAAAAAGGCATTTTCTGGTCTTTTCACTGAAATATACTAGGTCAGTTGGAACTTGGTTTTGAAATTTCCTAGTTAAAATGCATCCCTGGCTTTCCCACGTTAAAATGGCTTCTTTAAATACAAATCGACCAGCACTAAATATACCCCTTTCGTTAATTAATGCATAACTGCATATGCTTAAAATACTCCGTGGGATGAGTTAATTCTCTCATGAGTTATTCCCCTTATTTTGAGATCTACCAACTGAACAGCTACAAGAACTTAATTCAGTTGCAGCAGCCAAGTTCATATAATTATAAATTTGTAGAAAAATATTCACCTGTTTTTTTTTTTAAATTCATGGCTGTTTCATTCTCTTTTACTAAAGTGAGTCTCCTAGCTTTAGCAATAACGCCTATGCTATACAGCGAATCAATACCATTGAGGTCTAATTTTTAAATCCTTTCAATTTGATGTAGACACACTGCACACACAAAATTTCACGTAATATCTGTTGTTTTTTCCCAGAATGAGCAGATGACTACTATTTGCTATAGTAATTAGTTTGATTTCAACCCTAACATAACTATTTGACAAGTTAAGTACAGCATAGTATTTAATTGCATTGAAAATATACTCGCATTCTTGTCAGCAGAGTTTTAGTAGACATACAATTGTCGCAGATCAAGCCTCTTATGTGCATGATGTGCCTCCATGGACATTGCTCCATGCTGTGCAAGGTGTTGCCAGAGCATGGGATTGTCACCGCAAAAACTATTTCCTACTGTTGGAGATCAGCTGGTTTTGGTGACACATCAGTTCCGGAGACAGAGGAGTTAGTGGAAGATAACCTCCAATTTACAAACCCTCTGATTTACAAAGCTCAAATTTTTGGGTCCCTTCAACTTCGTTAAATAGAGGTTCTACCTTATTATGGTAATTTCTACCACAAAATCCAAGGCATGGCGTCACAAAATGATACACTCAATGCTCCCTTCTCTGGTGGAAACAACACAGGAAGACTACATTTTGTAGGTTAACTGACGTGAAAGGAAATTGGACATACTGTTCAAGATGGATCCGTCCCAATGAAGCATTTGAGAGCACCTTATGGATGCACTTCAAATTGGCTGTAAACTGTCCTCACGACCAATGTTAGAGATACTCACAGAGTTGTAGAAAAGAGTCCACTGAGGTCCCATCCTAACTTGGTCCCAGTCACTTCTTGGATATGAAACAGATGCCTCCACGGGTCGTCAATCTTGCTTTCGAATTCCGGTAAATCCTATGGCATCAAAAATAAATTAACAGTCCATACAAATATTATGCTATTCTCATAAAAATACAGTACACAATCACTAATTTGAATCACATGAAGCAAAAGGTACTCAGACTATCTTGTGAGTCTAACAAAACTGCAACCAAACCATGGTTGGGACTCATTTGGATCAGTCAGATGTAATAATTTGCCAGGACCGGATAAGCAAGGGTTTACTGTTTTAACCCCTTTTTCCGTTGTCATCCCTGGTTTAGGCCCTTCCCCTCCTCTTTCCTCACTCCTTCCCCCCCCCGGTCCCTCCCCTCATTCGTATATATACTGGACTTTGTTGAGATTTGTTCACCTGATGATGATGTATCACATCGAAACCGGTCGAAGTAAAGAATTTTTTGTGGAAAATTGCCAATCTCATTTAATTATGTTATTCCACCATATAACGCCTGAAACGTCTCTTTTTATTCGTAATGCTAGCATGGCAACCCAGGCAAAACTATTTCTCAAATTGTCCATCAAGTTCAAAATTGCGTCCCTTAATATTCACTTCAACTCCCAGTGCCTACAACACGGTGTAACCCCCAAGTATGTTTCTATCAAGACCAATTCTTCATCAGCAGCAGCTCAACACGCAGTCTCCGTGGCGAAGAAAGTTTGGATCCAGACGGAGCTGAAAACGTGGTATAGTAAACGTGATTCCATGTCTTACTACTTGTATGTTCTCCACGCCGAACTCACCCACAAACTCCACCCTATTGAATTTCGTGTCCTCAACGATCGAGTGAGATCCCTCACGATGGACATCGCGGATAAGAAACGTGAAGTGATAAACCGCAAGCTGTTACGCCTCTCGGCGGATAGCGAAGATTCTTCCAGTGACCGTGCACTCCCCCAGCAGTCTTGTGATCATCAGTTCGCCAGCAGAGTTGTAAATTTATCCGAGTGTGAATTGCCCGCTGATGCTCTCTCACTCCTTAACAAAGGATTGAAATATGCCCCAGCCCTGCCCACTTCAACCAAAGGCTTCAAGAACCTGGCAACGGACTGCGAAGTAGCCCTTTCAAATCAACCTCGCGGCGTTAAGCAGTTGGCCGCGGACATCATATCAACAGACCTGAGGAATTCTTCATTGAACCCCACGCGGCCATCACCTGAGGGCATATCTCTGAAGTCCCTCCGGGACATGCTGAAGGAAGAGCATCTTATCATCAGCAAGGCAGACAAAGGAAACTGCACCGTCATCCTGGACGAGGCAGATTACATTAGCAAGTGCCAAAGTTTCCTTTCCTCCAACGCCTTTGACATTCTGCAGAAAGATCCCACTCCCACTTATCAAAAGCGCGTCAAAGAGGCCGTCGCCTCCTGTGGTCACCTCTTCAACGACAGGGAAAAATTCTTCCTCACTTCAATGAATCCGTTGCCCCCAAGGCTTTATGGTTTACCTAAACTCCATAAGAAAGACGTGCCCATCAGACCAGTAGTGTCAAGTGTTAGTGCTCCAGTGCATAAGCTAGCCTTTAAATTAAATAAGATCTACCGCCAACTTTCTGACTTCAAACCCAAATATGCTATTGAAAACTCAGTTGCCTTATCTGCACGTCTTCTCCCCATCAATTTGCCATCCAACGCTAAACTGGTGTCCTTTGATGTGTGCAATCTTTTTACTTCCATTCCGACGCATGATGCGTTAGCCTACGCTGATAATATATTATTCAAAGCCGATGTGAATCAACATATCTCCAATGAATTAAGTTCACTACTTAAAATCTGTGTCGACCAAAATTATTTCTCCTTTTGTGGCTCCTTCTATAAACAAAAGGACGGACTGGCTATGGGATCACCCCTTTCCCCACTCCTCGCAGAAATTTTCATGGATGAATTTGAAAGCAAGATCTTCAGTGCTAACAAATTTTCCAAAAATATTCTATATTGGTTCAGATATGTGGATGATGTGCTGTGTTGCTGGACAGGTAGTGATAGAGAGTTGGACCACTTCTTAGACTTCCTTAACTCCATCCACAAATCCATAATCTTCACCATGGAACCGAGTGTAAATGGCAAAATTAACTTCTTGGACCTCACCATCGAGATAAGTGACCAAAAACACGTTTTCTCCATCTTCCGGAAACCCACCTATACCGATCAAGTGATACCCTATGATTCCTGCCATCCCATCGCCCATAAATTAGCCAGTTTCAACAGCATGATCCACCGACTAATCAGTATTCCCCTGTCGACTTCAAACTTTGATAGTGAACTGAAGACCATAAATTACATAGCCCTGAAGAACGGTTACAGTTTGGACACCATCGAAAAATTACTCCGTAATAAACGTAAAAAACAGGCAGTGAATTTAAACACCTCCCTCCTACTAGGTCCCAGTGCTTCAGACAGAAAGTGGTGCAAAATCCCTTTCCACCATAAATTATCTTACAAGATAGCCAACACCTTTCCTAAAGATAAGTTGCGTGTTTCCTTCTATGCTCCCTTGACCCTATCTAAAGCTCTCTGCTCCAACAAAGACCCCATAGACCACGTCAAAAAGTGCGGTGTTTATCAAATTAAATGCGATTGTGGAGCCATCTACATCGGCCAGACAGGGAGGAATTTTTCCACACGCATTAATGAACACAAAAAATGCTACATTTTAGGCAACACTAATTCCATTTTCGCCAAACACCTGTTAGAATCCCAACACACATGCAATTTTGATTATAAAGTGCTCCACACCTTAGACAAGGGCAAGAAGTTAGATGCCATGGAGCAGGTCGAAATTATTCAACATAGGGATAGGAATCTCCTCAACGATGTGCAATTCTACTCATCCCCCTCCCCACTCCTCTCAATCACTTCTCCACTGTGAGGGTTTTAGACAAGGGCTCCCTCACCCCTACTCACTGGTTTTTCCCTGGCCCACGTGAGTTTTCATTGTGCTACCTTAACCAAGTGCCGCCCCCCCCCCTCCCGTGGCCCCCCCCTTCCTCCACCACGCCAACGTGGACACTCTCCCCGAGCGCCTCAGCCCCTTCCACGGACCTGGCGGTCGTAGCATCGCCGCGGGATACCCCCTTAGCGGCCAGAGGCCAGTGGTTTCACCGCCACCTTCTTACCTGTGGGCCCGAAGACCAGGAGCGGCCTACTGTGTTAATCCCCCCCCCCCCCTCCACTTTGCCACTGTGTCTTCGTCCGGTAAGGCCGAAAGAAGGCGCCCTCTCATCCCACAGGTCGGCGCCCTTCTCCTTCCCCCCCTCCCCCGCCCCCACATATGGCCTCTCTTGAACTTGAAGGTGTATGTTCTGCATTTGTGCTCTTCAAACGGCCAGGGTTTTCCAGTTCCTGTGTGGTTTTTCCAACTCCCACCCCTAGCACCAGTTCTCCCTCCTCTACACCCCTTTTTCCGTTGTCATCCCTGGTTTAGGCCCTTCCCCTCCTCTTTCCTCACTCCTTTCCCCCCCCCCGGTCCCTCCCCTCATTCGTATATATACTGGACTTTGTTGAGATTTGTTCACCTAATGATGATGTATCACATCGAAACCGGTCGAAGTAAAGAATTTTTTGTGGAAAATTGCCAATCTCATTTAATAATGAGAAGAACCAGTTTCTACCCGAACAGATATTCAATGTTGATGAAACTGGTCTCTATTGGAAGAAATTACCACATCGTTCATGTATTTCCAAGGAGGAGAAAACTATTCCTGGTTACAAGGTTTCAAAAGAACGTTTGACCTTATTGTTAGGAGGTAATTGTGCGGGAGATTTTAAGTTAAAGCCGCTGCTTGTTTATCATGCGTACAATCCCCGAGCTCTAAAGAATGTGGTAAAAGAATCTCTCCCTGTCATATGGAAGGCAAATTTAACGGCTTGGGTTACAGTTGTGATTTTTGAAGATTGGTTCTTCCACCATTTCATCCCAGCAGCAGAGAAGTATTGTAGGGGGAAAGGGCTTCCTTTTAAGATTCTTCTTCTCCTGGATAACGCTCCCGGTCACCCGAAAAACATAATTGATTCTCACCCAGCCATTACCGTTGTCTACCTCCCTCCTAATACCACCTCTCTCCTACAGCCAATGGATGAAGGGGATTATTGCCATCTTCAAGCGCTACTACATGATACATACACTACGACAAGTAATAGCCACTGCTGATCTTGATGAGTCTCTTACACTCCGTGACTTCTGGAAGGGATACGACATCTACAAGGCCATACTAAACATTGCAGCTGCATGGAATGATGTTCAAAACTCAGCTATGAATGGCGTGTGGAAGAAGCTGTGCCCACAATTTGTGAGTGATTTCAAGGATTTTGACGAAGGTGAAATCAATGAATCCTTAGTGTCGTTGAGCAGTTTCCTGGAAATGGGCTTGGAAGAGGACTTTGTGGAATTATTTGAGAAAGACAAACAGCCCCTAACGAATGAGGACTTGATGGAAATTCATGTTCAGCAAAGAAGCGAAGTGCAACAGCCAGAAGATGAAGCAAAAACCTTTATGATCAAGAACATGGAGGAGGTCTTCGCTTGTATGGAAAAATGTCTCGCGTTGATTGAAGAGATGGATCCAAATGCTCAGCTCTTTTCAAAGTTTATGGGGGCATGTCACCAAGCCTTTGCCCCGTATAAAATAATCCTCGAAAATAAGAAGAGTAAGAAAGTTCAAGGTACTCTCGACCAGTTTCTGAAATGCATCGACACTCAGAATGACTCGTGTGATGGGGGCGATCCTCAGCCATCTACATCCGCAATGTAACCATCTCATCGTACCTACCTCATCGTCCACCAGCCACAAAGGACAACATAAATATCGCCATTCAGGTAGGTTACAGCATTAAATATTATACCTTGGGCAAAATTAATAGTGTTGGATGTGAAACTTTCGATGGATGAGCAATGCGAATGTTACAATAGCCATCTAGATTTCAAAAAAGCATCACCCACAAGAGCGGACCGTATCTGAGAACAAATATGTTGTATGCGTACGCAACTTGTTTCAAATGGGATTGTAATTACGTTCTGTCTTCTTTTGGTTAATATTTTACTATAATATACTAGAAAGTACGTTTATTTTATGAAAATGACACGTAAAAATTTCATTACTAGTGGTTTTCTTGGAGTTAGTTCAAATTTGGACATCAAAATTAGACTTACGTTGGAATTCGACTTACGTTGCATCTCATGGAACCAATTAACGACGTAAGGCGAGGTATACCTGTACCTGGAAAATGCCCGGAGACAGAAGAAGATTTCAAATTGACTACACTTTAGTGAAGCAGAGGTTCAGAAACCAGGTGAAGAACTGCAAAAGTTACCCGGGTGCAGTAATCGACAGTGATCACAACTTAGTGATAATGAAATGCCACTTAAAACTCAAGAAATTGAAGAAATCAATGAAGAATGCATGGCAAGTGGAGAAACTAAAGGAACCTCAACAACGGCTGGCCTTCCAGAAGGCAGTGGAAAACAAAATAGAAGAGGATTTGACTATGAGGATATTATGGATTAAAAAAGCACGTAGAAGGAGAAGAAAACTTAATTATTTTAGGAGATTGGAATGCAGTCATTGGCCAAGGTAAAGATGTAAGAATAACAGGAAAATATGGCTTGGGAAATCAAAATGGGAGAGGAGAAAGACTTATAGAATTCTGCAAACAACACAGCAGTTGGTGCTGGCAAACACATTGTGGTAAAACCACCAACGGAGAAGATATACCTGGAAAATGCCCGGAGGCAGAAGAAGATTTCAACTTGACTACATTTTAGTGAAGCAGAGGTTCAGAAACCAGGTGAAGAAATGCAAAAGTTACCCAGGTGTAGATATCGACAGTGATCAAAACTTAGTGATGATGAAATACCACTCAAAACTCAAGAAACTGAAAAAAATCAATTAAGAACGTATGGCAAGTAGAGAAACTAAGGGAACCTCAACAACGGCTGGCCTTCCAGAAGGCAGTGGAAAACAAAATAGAAGAGGATTTGACCGTGAAATCAGTAGAAAAGAGATGGGAGAAAATCAAAACCGGGCTATAGGAAGCAGCAAAAGAAGTTCTGGGGAGAAGAAAAGTTGTCAAGAAGAAGCCATGGATTACAGAAGAAGTCTTAGAATTGATTGAAGAGAGAAGAAAATATAAAAAGTGTGGAAACTGAAGAAGGACAACTTCGCTACAAAAGAATCAGGAATGAAATAAACCATAAAGCGAGAAAAGCAAGGGAAAAGTGGATGAAGGAGCTATGCGAAGATGTACAAAGCAACCTCGCAAAAGGAAATGTGGAAGTTGCCTACAGGATGGTGAGAAATCACTTCAAGGAATGGGCTGAAAGATGTAACAGCATCAGGGACAAGAATGGAGAACTCTTAACTGAGCATGAGGATAAAGTGAAGAGATGGAAGGAATACTTGGAAGAGTTGTACAATGGAAGCTATCTTAGAGCGGAAGTAATTGAAGAGGAAAATGAAGTCGATAAGGATGATTTGGGAGCCCCAATCTTAAGATCAGAATTTGACGCAGCTATAAGGGACCTGAGGATAAATAAGGCTTCATGAATAGATGATATACCTGCCAAACTAAAAAAAACGCCGGAGAGAAGACATTAACTCAGCTGTACAAAACCATCTGAAACGTACTCTACAGGAGAGATACCTATGGACTTTGAGAACAGCATCATCATCCCTATTGCCAAAAAGAAGAGGGCTGAGAACTATGAACATTTTAGGAACATATGCCTGGCGACACATGCCTCGAAGATATTAACAAGAATCATCTATAGAAGAATAGAACGAAAAGCTGAGGAGTTCCTGGATGAGGACCAATTCGAGTACAGAAAAAAAAGGGCACAAGAGAAGCGACCTTGACCCTCTGGCTCCTAATAGAGAAGAGAATAGAGAAGAATCTACCGACGTTTGTTCCATTTGTAGATCTGGAAAAGGCATTTGACAATGTAGTTTGGAACATGATGCTAAAGGTTCTGAAAGAAATTGGGGTATCATACAATGACAGAAGAGTCATCCACAGCTTGTATAAAAACCAGGTGGCCATAATCAAATCAGGACCCAGCAGTACAGAAGCAAGCATAAAGAAAGGAGTGAGGCAAGGATGTGCACTGTCTCCTGGATCATTCAATGTCTACATCGAGAAAGCCATCCAATAAATCAAAGAAAAGTCTCCGGGAGTGAATATCCACGGGGAGAAAATCAGCATTTTACAATTCGCCGATGACATAGCAGTCATGGCAGAAACATTAGGAGATTTAAAGAAGACACTAGGAAATATGGAAAGGATATTGGCCAGATATAATCTGAAGATCAATAAAAAGAAAACTAAGGTATTGGTATGCAGTACGAGAAAGGAAGCCAGGACCAATGTTAAACTAGGAAAACAAAAAATCGAGGAGGTGGAAGAGTTCTGCTACCTGGGAAGCCGAGTAACCAGAGATGGACGAAGTAAAAGAGAAATCGCCAGTAGAATTGCCCAAGGAAAAAAGGACAGAAGAAGATTCTGCTTACAGCTGCAAATACAAGTGTGGAAGTGAGGAAACATTTCATTAGAACATACATCTGGAGCATTCTACTACATGGCAGCGAAGCATGGACAATAACAGCATCAGAGAAGTCCAGGCTGGAAGCATTTGAAATGTGGTGCTACCGAAGAATGATGAAGATAAAATGGATCAATCGAGTGACAAACAAAGAAGTCTTAAGAAGAGAGGGAGAGAAGAGATATCTACTGAAAACAGTAAAAAGAAGATGGGACAACTTAGTGGACCACATCTTGAGACATGATGGCCTGATGAAGACAATCGTCGAGGGAAAAGTGAACGGGAAGAATGGAAGAGGCAGGCCTTGGATGAGATATATGGAGCAAGTTGTGAAGGATGTAAAAGAGAGGAGCTATGTCAATATGAAGAGGTTGGCCGATAGAAGAATCGAGTGGAGGGCTGGGTCAAACCAATCCTAGGATTGTTGACCCATGATGATGATGATTGCAGCAAACTCGTTTCTTATGTGGATTTTCATCTACTTTTTGGAGGAGGTTGAGCTTTTCGCCTCAGGCTTTCCCATAGCCAATTCTATGCACTTGTCTCACTTTTACTGTCATGATGATCACAGCTAAGTAAACAAATACATGATATGTTGGTAAGTCAGTTGAAGAAGGTGGGATTTCAAAATTATAAGGTTTTAGTTGATTTTCACCAAACGAATACTTTAAAATATCCGAAAAAAAAGAATACTCCTAAGTATTGAAGTATTGGGAAAATGGCCGATACCCGCTATCGGTATTGGCCCAAGTCTAATTATAACATTAGGATAACTAATGATTGTAACGCAATTAAAATTGTATTTTTTCACCTCCTAGAGCGGAGAAAAACACTTCTGATGAAAAATGTCTAGAATATCATTTATTTTTCAGATAACATTTTAAACTTTATAGAAAATGCATAAAACATTCTTGTTTATATGGAGTGGAGAAACTGAGTGGCAAGAATGCTAACGGCAAATATGTCAGTTCGGGAGATGACACGTAAATTGAATGTATCCCACGTTCCAATTATTAATTTGAAAAAAAGTGGGAGGAATCCCAATAGGTTTCCAGGAAGGCGGGTTCAGGGAAACCTAGTCACCACTCAGGAAGATTCGTGCATAGTGGACCAAGTAAGGGCAAATACTTTTTCCATTGCCGAGGAGACTAGGGATGCTGTTTGTGTTCGGACATGTCCACAGACTGTGCGTCGGAGGATGCAATGTGCAGGACTTGAGGTAAGGTGTGTAGGCGTGAAGGAATTTCTTACAAATGCCAACAAAGTTGAATTTAGCAAAGCGCTGACATCTTACTGTCAAAGATATCAGTGATTTAATAGGTTAGAATGAATTTTTGGTTTAATTATTAAGGTAAAGGCAGTTACTAAGCATGAAATATTAATGGCCACCATAAAATAAGTGTTTAACTTAAGTATAATATATATGTCAAAGATGTTTAATTCTGTTTCAATATAAGCTATTTAACATATTATGTACACATAGTTATTATATTCCTTTAACTCAATTATATAAACTAATTTAGAAACAAAAAATTTGCAATGTCATATCGGTGTAAATAAAATTTTTAGGAATTTTTTTATAAAACTGAGCAACTTTAGAGCAAGAATCAATTACAATAAAAAATTAAAAAAAGATTTAAAAAATGACTATGGTGAATTTCTTCCTATTTTTTAAAATTACCTTTACACTTACTTGTATGGATTTAGTTGGCGATGTTAAGTAGCAGAGATAAAACTCAATGGATTTTTGAAGCAGACGAAATAATTGCTTGATTGGAAGTTCAACAGAGCTGGACCCCAGCAACGGAAGCAAATCACACACTGGAATTACAAGACATAAGTATTATTTTTTAAATGAAGTATAATAGCTGACTGGTAGGAGAAGGCAAAACCTACCCTAACAAGGGCATCAACACTAACCTAGAAGTTTCCTGTAGCAGTTGACGGAATTCTGATAGTGACTGTGTTTTTCTGCAGTCATCAGAGTATCAACAAGCTTTGGCTGAGAAAGAAGAATTAAACGTGAACATTAATTTTATTCTTAAATTCATGAAGGTTGACAATTTTATCATAGAGTACAAATTAACCACTGTTGTATAATCTATTCCCCCCCTTTAGAATCGTCTATTTCCCAAAGGTTGGCCAGCCTAATTTACCGGACCTCACACCATTCATGCCTAAGGTCAGACTTCTGATAGCCTAACGTCATAGGCTATCACCTTAGAATAGGTATATGGGCCAATAGGTCTCTGGACAACTTTTTGAATCATAGAAACAAACCAGATTCAGGTGTGATATGGTGGAAACATTCCATATTAATAGAAAGATATTGCAATTTTCCACAATATAAAAATTTATTTTGACTAGTTTTGACGATAATACATCATTCTCAAGTGAATGATGTAGTACCATCAAAACTATTTTTAAAAAAACATTTATATTGAGGAAAATTTTTGAATCATTTTGAAATGCTATTTTAAATTGCAAATAAATAAATTGTAATAAAAATATTAAATGATACTACAACACCTTAGCAATGGATTTAGTGTATTTATTTAATGCATTTTTTCGAGGAATAAGGAAAAGAAATGCCCAAAGAACACGCCCACTTTAAAAACGCATTGTGATTGGCCGGCTGAAAGTGATGTCAGGTCCTGCAATGGTGAGGACAATACCGGCATGTAGAGTACTACCTATGGACGTTATTTTTATCTTTCATTGTCGGATTTAGATACCTTTGGTGGGGTTGAGGAAGGCTACGAACATTTATGATTTCTTAAGATGATTGGAGCCTGAATTTGTCACAGCTGACGCAAGAAATTTGCCAGAAGGCTCAACATTAGCAATGTTTTCATGCTTATCAACACCATGTTTAAACGCAGCTAAATGAAGCTTCGTTCAAGATTCGAAGAAAAGACCATTCAAAAGAGTGAAAGATGGCGAGGTAAAATCATCTCAATGTTTGAAAATGCATGTTTACATTTGAATATTTATAATATGGTCATATTAAATGCTTTGCTGATAGGGCCATTTGAGAAGAATATGAAGAGGCTATCAGCAAGCCTCTACTGGGGGCTTTTACTCGGAACCGAAATCGCAATTTTGTACACGAAATCGTTGGATGGAAATGAAAAAAGAATTTTGGTGAAAAAATTAATCTTCTAACCACAACCATTCACTCGTAAATCAAAAATTAAAATAAGCAAAAGGTGATGCCCACCGAAAAAGCTGCTGTGATAACATTGACATCATTTTCCTCCCGTCCTTTACTGCTTTTAGAGGAAGGGAAGGGAGTGGATGGGGGTTCTCGGAAGGTCTGCTCGCACAGATGCTGTCGCAACTGCTCCAATTGGCAGAGTCCGCTGTGTCCCCCCCTTTGCAATAAGGCAAAGTAGCTTCGCGGGCTCAGTTGTGATTGGACGAAGTCGATATACGTCAGAGGTTGCAATGCACACACACTTTTCCGAAAGGGTTAAAAACATTAGTTTTTTGATGCCTATAACTCGAGAAATAATTGACGGATCAAAAAACGGAAAAATATGGGTCTATTTATTTTACAAACTGTATCATATTCGGCAATAAAAAAATATGGTAAACGACTCCATTGTGAAGCAGCACCATAAGGAGCAATACGTTTAATATCATTCAATACATAGGTAACTGAAATATGCCCTGCATGCTTTCTCAAACATGGTATGCTTGCTTTGGAAATGTGCTCAAAAATATTTTTGTGACATCAGACATGACCACATTTACTTCATATGATTACTCAAGACATATTTGCATACTTTAAGCAATGTCAATGCAACTAAAATGTTTAACTGAATTGTATTCAGCATATAATGAACATCAACAGTGCTACTAGCAGAGCTTAAGTTTGATTTAGCCTATAGAATTAGAAAAATATACATAGATTTAGAGTGAGTGTTTGCTGTAGCACACATCAGATTGTGAAGACATGGTTTCCTTTCGCTGGCACTACTTTCTTCATCCATTAAGATCTTTTCCCTGTATCTCACGGAATTAAAAAAATGCTTGTTGGAGGCATTTTTGTTGGTGTCATTGCATTTTGGTACAATAATTTGACATAATAATAGAAGTGGATTTATTATAGCTGTTTCAATTACAATCTTCTGAACACTTTAAACTTTGCATAGACATACTCACACCACGACAACTATTGCAGGACTGGACATCACTCAAGAAGGCAGTGATGTGAATACGTTTTTGTCGGATGCCTACTTGTGGCGATTTCAAATGCTTATATTTTCAAAATAAATAACTTTTCCAGCATAAAGCATTGGCAGTAAGTAATATTTTCATTAAAACTCTTCAATAAAATCGTTTTTGGAACATGCGTCCAGAGACCTATTAAATAAATACCAATCCATCCAACTTATGAAATTATATCAAATGTCTAACTTCCACAAGTAATTTCTACAACACAAAAAAATAATCCAAGCCTGAAATAATTGCTTAAATCAACGCTATTCCATACTCAGTGACAAATATTTACTTGAAAATGATAAAACCAATTTCATTTATTTGATCCTTATAGTTATTCCTCTTTCATTCTTTTAGCAGCAAATAACTGCAAAATTCAGTCTTTCACACATTCGATAAGGGTAGAATTCATTTAAATGGTTCCCACTGCCTGCGTACAACAAGGCAATGATGTCATTCGGCATCATCTGTAACCAGTGCAGTAGGCATATCTATCAGAGAGCACCTACGCTATCAACTCCAATGCAATTGCGGGCCACTACAGGTTTCAACGTACCCCGTGCTGGGCCACTGTCTGCGGGAACCTTCGGAGGAGAAGCAGCAAAAGACGGCAGTGCTCCATGGTGTCCTCACTCCGATCTGCAGACACCAGAAGCAGTTGGTGCTGGATATCTGCATGGCAATAACAGTGAGAGCCTCAAGTCTTCAATATGAACACATTTTTCACTTAAAACAAGCTTCAACAACGCCAATCCATAAATAGAATTAACTCTTATCTAAAGATTTATCTGCTAAAACTACGAAAAGCAGTCATATTCAGAAGAAAATATCGCCTTCAAGCACCAAAATGAATTTGTTGTTTGTTTATTCAGGGGAGGCGACCGACAGCTGAGGTCATTTGCGCCATTAACAGGATAGGTGGGCAATGGGGGCGTTTACTCGGAACCGAAATCGCAATTTTGTACACGAAATCATTAGATGGAAACAAAAAAAGTTTTAGTGAACAAATTAATCTTCTAACCACAACCATTCACTCATAAATCAAAAATTAAAATAAGCAAAAGGTGACGCCCGCCGAAAAAGCTGCTGTGATAACATTGACGTCATTTTCCTCCCGTCCTCGACTGCTCTTATGGGAAGGGAAGGGAGTGGAGGGGGGTTCTCGGAAGGTCTGCTCGCACAGATGCTGTTGCAACTGTCCTATGGCAGAGTCAGCTGTGCCCCCCCCCCCCCCCCCCATTGCGATAAGGCGAAGTAGCTTCGCAGGTTCAGTTGTGATTGGATGAAGTCATTATACGTCAGAGGTTGTACCCACTTTTCCGAAAGGGTTAAAAACATCAGTTTTTTGCCGCTTATAACTCGAGAAATATATGACGGATCAAAAAACGGAAAAATATAGGTCTTTTTATTTTCCAAACTCTATCAGATTCGGCAATAAAAAAAACATGGTAAACGACCCCATTGGGTAATGGTAGGAGTTTTTAAGGGAATGGAGGAAGGGTGGAGAGAAACTCGTCATCGGCATTAGCCTACTCTTAACCTTTTCCACTCGGGTGTCGAGTGATACTCGACACAGCATAGTTCACTACCAACTTGCGTGTCGAGTGTCACTCGACATTCAGGGGCAAAATTAAGGGACCTCTAATAATTATATTCCGAGTGGACTACTGGTATAGTAGGTGAAAACATCCAAACTCGGGTGTCGACTGACACTCGACACAGTGCAGCTCAGTACCAACTTGCGAGTCGAGCGTCACTCGACACACAACACGTGTAATCCAGGGGCATTAAGAATAAATTCCGAGTGGACTACTGGTATAGAGGGTGAAAAAAATCGAGTGCAAAGGGTTAACAAAAGATGCCACGGGGACCACGGCTTAACGTCCCATCCGACGGACGGAGTACTGAACTTGAAGTACCCTTCCTAGGCACTCAAGTGGGGACCGGTTATCCACTGAAAAATCCACCACTGCCGGGAATCGAACCCGGGCCCTCGGGATGGGAGGCCAGTACTCTAGCCACCACACCAACCCAAAATGAATTCATTACACAATCAAACAGCATACTTATGCTATGATACAGGGGTGGAATATAGTCCCCTTTTTATTCAGGTTTTTAAAGTGACATCATCGCTTAAACGACACAACTCCCTAGGGGCAGAAGCTGTTCTGTTCACCTCATTATGGGACATTGTGCAGTCTGCCTTTCATCTGGTTCCCACAGTCTATCGCACAGATAGCCCAATTAGGGACAATCATCGGAGCCCTTGAAGAAGGTTCTGATCCTTCCCCAGCGAATGCAGTTGATAAAAGTTTTCCACCGGTTCAAATTCTCCAGAGTGAGAGGATCACAAAAGAATAAAGACGAGATACTCTTACAAGAAGAAGAATGAAGGCAGATGTGAGTGCATTTGGACCAGGCTGTGATGTAAACTGAATTACCAGAAGTGGAGGAGTAAAGCATCCACCCACAGAATTCAACCTGAAGGACAGTATGGCTTGTAAGGGTAGAGATTACCAAGTATCAATCCTCAGCTTGGGTCTACTCTTAGAGTAAAAGAGATTCCCACATTGTTCCAGGGGTTGGGGACAATTATTTTCATTTTAATTTGCTAGAAAGTTAGTTCTGATCGCCAGAACATCATGTTGGTTCACTTCTCCTTGTTCGCACCCATGTCTTGGGTTTAGCTGGACACATTCTCTTGTCTTCTCTTGTAAGAGACAATGCCTCTTACAGGTTGGGTCTCCGAACTAAGATCTCCAGTCAGAAGCTCAACACTCTACTCAGTAGGTTACAACGCGGTCAGGAACAGTAGGGTAGAGAACGAAGGTTTAGGCCAAAACATGTTTAATTTATTGCAATGCATATAATGTGAATGAGTAACAGTGGGTCGTATGAAAGATTTGATGTCTTTTTAAAACAACAAACCAATAAGACAGGCAAAATACGATGCAAAGATGAGGAAAGTCAGAGGAAATTATACAAAATAATCTAATTTTACCACTACATTCATTGAACACAAGATGGCTAAGCCCAGAAAGTACACGCGAACCATTTTTTAAAAAATCATCACTTTTCCGCAACTATAATGATTAAGACATAAATGGGCTCATTAAGAAATTACTTACTTAAGGGTATGTGTGAAAACATTTGTCTCAAAAAGACGGCTTCTGCATCACCACTCTCAGTCCTTAAGGCAGTCGTCACTGCCTGCACTTCTTTCCATAGTTCCGGTTCATCTTGGAATTTTTGGAAACTACAATGATAAATAACGCATTTTGAAAGCAATAATAAATAGATAACATTCAAAACCCACAAAAGAACCTACATACTCACTTATGATAAGAAAACTTACATAGCACTGAAACATTTCGCTGATTCTTTAACACTTTTCGCCGACTTTTCAATGTTATATGCTTCAAACTATGCATGCCAATAAAAAATAAGAAAATTAGTATAGTTCACAATCAACACTACAACTGAAGTATTCAGAATCTAAAGGACTAACACCTACCTGAACACCGAAATTGTTGGAGAACAATGTTTTTGCTGTTAGCATCCATGCTTTAGCTTCGTATGGATTACTTTTCAAAGCTGTTTTGGCTCTTAAAACTAAATACTCCTCATCTGACAATCGCTTCACCTGAACAGGCATTTCATCCACCGTGGAATGTAAACAAAACAAAAGTTTGAAAGTTCACTCACCAATGCATTCCCTTCATAACTTGACCGTCATCACAAGAACTGCGTAAAGATATCCCACGAGTCACTCCAAAAACTAACTAGTAAACAAGCGTAATTATTAATTGATACAGAAGTAACTCAATGAAAAAAACAATTTGTTGCACCGCAAATGCACTAGCGCCGGAAGGATTAAGATACGATTGTGTATGATGGCTAATAGACAAAAGTAATCCACAAGACGTTCCACATTATGAGTATGGGCCGGTTGCTCTGGAACTCTGTTGCCAGACCTACACTGGGCGAGACCGCCTCCTGGAAGTGTAGGCAACCATTACTATAAAGGCGCGAAATTAAATTGATTGAATTTGTTACCATTAGGGATGGGCGGTAATGAGGAAAAAACCGGTGTTGGATTCACCGGTTATTTTAGGCAGAACGAGTACTTGAGTATAAAAACCTGAAGAACATAACCGTTATTGTTAGGTTTTTTTTAACCAATTGTATAACCGAATGAGTACGAGGCGTACGAGGTCTACGTGGAGATAAGATGACGGCTGGAGGGGGGGGAGGGGGCGAAGGTGCTGAAATTGAAGCATAATTTTTCCTGGATTTTGAGTTTAACAAAAAATATCTGATTTTAATTATCTAATGTAATTGTATTTCCCCTTACATGCATTTATTGCGCGTATAATTTTTTACGCTCTAAATGTGAACTAGGTATCATAATTATCATATAAATTTAAATGGAGGAATTCTAATTTAGCTATGTTATGTTTGTTAGGAACAGGATATCGTGTAAGATAATGGAACATGTAATAGTTAGTTCGATTATGGGACACTTGGATAGAGAAAATTTATTTAATAGCCAACACGGTTTCCGAAAATTTAGGTCATGCGAAACGCAATTGGCACTCTTTGTTCACGACTTATTGGTTTCTGGAGAAAATAATGCTCAGGTTGATGCGATATTCCTCCATTTAAAAAAAGCCTTTGATAGAGTACCTCATGACAGATTGCTCTTAAAGCTAGAAAGTTACGGCATAGATAAACACGTAGCATGCTGAATTAATCAATTCTTAGTAGGCCGCGAGCAGAGAGTTACTATAGACGGTATCATGTCCAATATAGTTAGTGTCACATCAGGTGTTCCCCAGGGAAGTGTGATAGGCCCACTTTTATATATCAATGACCTCAGCAGTGTTGTAGTAAACAGTATAATTCGGCTGGTTGGTTATTTAGGGGAGGCGACCGACAGCTTAGGTCATTTGCGCCATATAGGATAGGTGGGTAATTGGGTAATGGTAGGGGTTTTTCAGGGAACGGAGGAAGGGTGGAGAGAAACCCGGCGTCGGCATTAGCCTTCTCTTAACGAAAGGCGCCTAGGGGACCACGGCTTAACGTCCCATCCGACGGACGGAGTACTGAACTTGAAATGCCCTCCACTAGGCACTCAAGTGGGGACCGGTTTTCCACTGAAAAACCCGGGCCCTCGGGATGGGAGGCCAGTACTCTAGCCACCACACCAACCCGATCCCCTAGAATTCGGCTTTTCGCAGATGATGAAGTGGGGTATAGAGAAATTAGCAGTCCGGGAGACAAGGCATCGTTAGAAAAGGCCCCCGTAGCAATTCAGGCGTGGTGCGATAAATGAAAATTAGAACTGAACATAAAAAAGTGCGTGACAGTAAATTTTTGGAAAAGGAAAAACTCGATAGAAAGAAACTGTATGATTCAAGGTCCGAAAATAGCAAACGTGGAATCTGTTAAGTATTTAGGGGTAACACTTACTCAGGATCTGTCATGGGGGAAACATATCAGGGAAATATGCAGTCAAGCAAGTAGAAAGTTGGGGTTTATTAAAAGAATATTAGGGAAAAGTGAGGAGAGGGTGAAAGAACGTTGCAATTTTTCAATTGTTAGACCAGCTTCAATTGTCCAATATGCTGCGAGTATATGGGACCCTTATGGAGCAGGCTTAATTTACGAATTAGATCGAGTACAACGAAGAGCAGCGAGATATGTAAAAGGGTGTTACGATACGGAAAGCAGTGTGTCTGGTATGTTAGCCGAATTGGGATGGGAATCGCTGTCACAACGCAGGCTGAACTATAGACTTAATCTTCTGGGAAAATTTAACGAGGGACATTTCATTAATGACGTTAATCATACATTGCTGGCTCCGAATTACTATGGTGGGATCCATAATTATAATAAAATAAGGAGATGGATTGCAGGATGGACAGGTTTAAAATGCCATTTTTTCCACGTACTTTTCGAGATCAGAATGTTATACCTACATCGCGTAAATCGGTAATAATTATCGAGGTAATATTCAAGAGTAAGTCGATAGTATTTTTTTATTTCCTGCATGATCAAATCAAGGTGTGACTCGCATGCATTGCTTTTTTTTGCATGAATGAGTATCTATTAAATTGGTGTTGTGTTTCAAGTCATGCATGGTATTCGTGGGTGTGTCCTGCAGGATTGGGTTTTGGTAGTTTTTTTTCTTTTTTCCCCCTGATTGCTTTTAAAGGTGTGGTGTTTGTTTTGTGTTGTTCATTTTTGTTTGTTGTGTCATTGTCCCTGGTGTGGATGCACCCCCTGCCACACACCCCCGAGGTGGCTTGCAGGGTATGTCGCAGATATGGATAACAATTTTTCTCTGCGATAAGTTGCACCTCCCTGAACTACAGCGGATGGGTCGGATCATACTTTGATATGAAGTCAATAATGAACCGCTCTGTTTGACTGCTGAGTTGACACCACGGTCGTAGAAAAGAGATGAGACTGACTTTATTCTCCAAGGTCAAGCTTCCGCCGGAAAAAAGAACAAAAGAATCATGGATGGCAACTAGCAATCAAACCAACGCTGTAACATTGAAATACTTCTTTAACTTATAATGATAACGCACTTCGTAAGAATGTTACGTCTGAGTTAGGGAGCCGTAGCCGGACCAAGAATCGTTGTCCAAGTGGTGCCGTGGTCGGGTGCGGTAGAGTGGTGCAGTGGTCCGGGCGGTGCAGGGTCAAAGTCGGTGGCTTACTACGAAGAGGAAAGAGAAGTCCGGGGGCCCAAAAGTCTTGAATCTTTCGTTACGCTATAACGAATGATATTTTTCGTTATGATAACGTCATTCGTTTCGAGTTATTCGTTCATCCACGTTGGTAACAAAATGTTGATAATGTTTTCGTTGGTAACGAAAGCGTCAATATTCGTTGAGTAACGAAAGATTCAAGATTCCGGCCACAGAAGGTCGGTGGTCCAGGCAAAGCGAATTGGCAGCAATAAGAGGCTCGTCAGCGAAATCTGATTCGGTGCGCGGCGGCTGCTTTTCCCCATGAAAAGAATGAACACTTGAGCTGCTGAGGGTGGAAGAGCGTGTTCTCCTATGCAAAAGGAGGGGAAGGAAGAGGAAGAAGAGGTGTCCATCGAAAGTGTTGCTTTCACCCTCACGAATTCACGAATAAAGTTACGTCGTTGGAGTTACGGCGCCCTAACGGCGTCGCGTTATATTTTGTCATTATCTTTCAAACTTGGCCTTTTTTTTAGCATGTTTTCTGATTCATATTGCTAGCGACTTCTATTTTCTTCTATTTATAACAGTGTTTCGCTAGATTTAAGCCATTATTACAGAAGTTAATGCTAAAAATATTTTAACACTGCATTCTTTTATCTATATATCTACGGCATACCCTGCAAGCCACCTCGAGGGTGTGTGGCAGAGGGGTGCATCCACACCAGGAACAATGACACAACAAACAAAAACGAACAACGCAAAACAAACAGCACACCTTTAAAAGTAATTAGGGGAAAAAAGAAGAAAAACTACCAAATCCCAATCCTGCAGGACACACCCACGAATACCATGCATGACTTGAAATACGACACCAATTTCATAGATACTCATGATAGCAAAAAAAGCAATGCATGCGAGTCATACATTGATTTGAAAATGCAGGAAAAAAAAATACTATCGACCTACTCTGAATGTGGCCTCTATAATTATTACCGATTTACGCGATGTCTAGCGTTCTGATCTCGAATCGTACGTGGAAAAAATGACATTTCAAACCCGTCCGTCCTGCAATCTATCTCCCTAATTTTATTAGAATTATCCACCCTACCAATAAAAGTCGGAGCCAGCAAATATATGATTAACGTCATTAATGAAACTTTTCCGTTTGTTGTCAAAATACTCTCTTTTTTTGGTCCCTTAGACGATTATTTTCAAATGAAGGATTTAATTTCGTGTGTATAAACGGTTATTTTAAATAATTTTCTGATATGCAATGCTGGGTATACTCCGCTTTATAATGTGCACATTGTTTTATTTCTTATGCATCCAAATTCTTAAAATGGGGACAAAATAAAAGTCGGAGGCGTCCTCGTAAAATAATTTTGCTTCACTACGTCCACCCGCATGTTATATACCGGATAATGTTTTTGTCACTATACAAACGGAATGCATCAATGGGATCCTCAATAATGGGATTTCTTTCCTGGGATTGCTGCTTGGCATAAATCTAAACATAGTATACCTGGGATGTCCGGCCCGAAGGTGACCATCACCACGGCAGATACGCGGAGAAGGTAGCCAAACTAAGTAATGCCGGAGGCCATGGAAAAAACGCCCTTAGGCTAGCCATGAGTCTGTAAGAATTATTCTTTCAAAACAGATGAAGTTTTGTCATTGAATATTTTAAGCAGGCAAAAATTACGACAATTAGATAAAAGACGAAGCTAAATTGACATAGTATAATTTTCCCTTTGTTAAACAATTAAATTTGGTTTATAAAGTTTAAACATTTAGATTTTACTATCATCATTAGAATATATCATTTCCTACGAAACATAGTAACATCAAAATTAGTATTGAGAGAGCAGTCGCCTACATTGAGACGAGGAAAGGGATAGGTAGGGGAAATATTTTGGAGTAGTCTGTATTATTATTTTTATCTAATATTCTGGGAAATTCATCCCCATGGAACAAATACAAAAAAATAGAAATTAATACACTTGCCTCAAGAGCAAAAATACAATATATAATTCAATTACTTTGCTTAATTAATTTGTTGCATTACAATGCAACAAATGGTGTCCGATGGCAACAGAGGTGTCGAACGCGGCAACGTCGCACGGAATTCGATGGCCATGCGTCCGTTTCCTCTCGTTCGCTTCACGCCTCTTGCTGTTGGAAACATCGAATTAAATGTAAGCGCACATAAAATAAACAACTAAATAAATTCTAAATATCGAGAACCGATTAGCCTTGTATTACCATAGGCTCCATGACAGGACAAGATTCGTATCGATATGACCACGCAGTACTGAGAAAAAGTTGTTTCACAAAATTTACAATAACAATTTTATTTAAACTTCGATTATCTTAAAAATTTGTACATACCTTAACAACAAGTTTCGTTATGTTTTATTAAAGTTTGGTTATCATCTAATGAATACTTTAAAAGTTATGCATTTTTAAATTGAGCATTCCGTTGAAAACGGTGAAAAAACCGGCACTTTTTTTGTTTCACAGACAATAAAATTTTAACAAGTTAGAATAAAAATTTTCACTTTCCACGGTTAAACACAGAATTAAATTTTCTAATTTTTGATATAACTTGTTTTCATGTGGGACTACGCGTACAACTGTCATTGACTTGTAAACTCGAGTGTCATGACTTTTTTCCACGACAGTAAGTACACATTTATGCACATAAAAACATACACAGCGAAAACAGCAATAAAATGCGATCAACAGCATAAAAAAGTACTAGCATAAACGTTCACAAAAATTACAAACATACCTACACATAATTTCACACTGAACAATTGGAGAGACAAATCCTTTTCCCCTCAGATTCGCACAAATATTTTTTTACGAGTGAGTGGACACGAGCCTTTTATACTGGTGAGTATTTTTATACATTAACAGTTTAGTCAGCGACATCAGACCAAATGCTCATTGCTGAATTTAATGGCGATTGCTGGAGTGAGATTGTTTGGGTATTTTGAAAAGACATCGTGCCCTAAAAATCCTTTCAGGATTACTTAAGTTAATAATTATTTTTTCATATAAATATTCAGGACGGGGAAAATTCCTTATTATATAGGGTATTCTCCTTCAACATAAATTCTACCTTATAGCTCGCGACTAAATAAATAAAGAGTGCAGCAATTAGTGCCTGTTGTGGATTGAGTGGAGTGGCGAAATAAGTCAGACAGCGTTTAACTTAACTCAACTGTATTAACTAGATTTCACGATACATTCGCTCGTATGCCAGGGATGCGTCCGACATCCCGGAAGGTTTAATGCCAACTCATCAGACTCGGGGTTCACAAGAATGACGCCCAACAACAAAGAGTGCTGAAAGTCGCACTAGACAGACAATGCGATAAGCATAATAACTACTAAAACAATACATGACAATAAGCATAATAACAATGAAACTAATAAGCATACTAACAATGAAACTAATACATGACAACTCCTCCCCCTTAAGATGAAAACACATACATTGGCAAAATCAAATGTCATAGTTTTACTTCAACCACCAACTAACTCAATCACTAAAAACACTAAGGTTTGGATGAACTAAATAATTAACACTCAAAGTCTCTCAGGTGACGTGGCTGCACCCTTAATCGAGATGACTCTCGTCTTGCTGCAGCTTCCTGGCGTGCAGGTGCAGCTGTTTCCCCTCCCCCCTCAGATGCAGGAGGGGTTAGCACAGCAGTGTTGCCAGCCTCCTCACTCTCGTACAGAGGATGATAATGGCCATCATCTAACTGCTGATGGTCGGGCCTACCCCTCTCTCTCCTGATCATCAGCTGGTCATTGTGGCGTTTTTCTAGCCTCCCACTTGCCTCCAGCTGAATGATATAATTGTAGGGCCCCAAAACCTTGTGGACAAGCCCTGTAATCCAGGGCTTACCACCACCATATTGTCTGCAATACACCGGGTCACCCTGTGAAAAAGAATGAAAGGTTTTAGTATTCAACATTCTATCCCTCTCTGCTGCCTTGGGATTGGATGCAGGATGAAGTTTATCCAGCACTGTTTGGATGCGCCGACCCATCAACATCTCAGCTGGGCTCCTTCCAGTGACAGTGCTGGGTGTGACATGAAGTACCAGCAAGATGTTAGCCAGCTCCACACCCCAGTTGGATGGAGGCAGCTTCTTCAAACAGTTCTTAACTGTTTGAACCATTCGCTCAGCCTGTCCGTTGGATGCTGGATGATATGGTGGCGTTTTAATGTGAGAGATGCAATTCCCCCTCACAAACATGCTAAACTCTTCTGATCGGAAAGCAGGCCCATTGTCAGTCACCAGCTGGTCTGGGATGCCATGGGTTGAGAACCAACTCCGTAGGCAGCGCAGTGTGATGCTCGTGCTCATGGACCCCTTAGTTTCCTCCACCTCCATAGTTACAGTTTTTCCCTCCACATTAAGAGTCATTTTAACAGGGGGCGGTGCAGGTTCAGCGGGCAGGTTAAAAAGGAATGAATGCACTTGATTCTCATAAGGGGGTGAATCAGTATTGTCCACTGGCTCACTGGTAGCTAGCGTAGATGGAGTTCTCTCCCAATCAACATTATGCTGCGCGGCGTGCGCACGCCCTCTAAAATTATTATGACTCCTGGAGCCAACCCTGCCTTCACCATTCCCGACATGTACATTTTGGGAAGAATCATTATAAAAAGTTTTTTTACTTTTCTTTGAGAAACATGCTCTCTCTACGTGTCCCAACTTTCTACAATACCTGCAGACTGTTTTTCTGAAGGTGCACGTGGCCGCGTTGTGCGGCCCGTTGCAACGAAAGCATTCCCCTGCGTTCCTTTGATGCATTTCCTGCTCTGGCGTAGTCTGAGGTCGCTGTTTCCTTCTTTCCACCGTGGATGCCGATGGATTCAACTCTCCGGTGCGGTAAACGGCGACCGCCATGTTTGGCGCCGTTTCCTGCAGTTTGGTGACATGGTCCTTTGCCGCCTCTGCTGCGAGGGCCCGGTCGATCACTTTGGTGAGATCCAGGGAATCCGTCGCAAATAATGCCTCTTTTAAGCGAAGATCCCGCATTCCCAGAAGGACTTGGCCTAGCAGGGCCTCATCCACATTGGAAAATTCACACTTGTCGGCCATCAGCCTAAGGTCCGCTATATACATTTTGAAGGGCTCCCCCGATTTCTGCATTCGCTTATGGAATTCCTCCCGTTTCACCCACTTACATTGCGTCGGATTGATGTGAGCGTCTAGTAACGCGATTGCCTCACTGTACGTAAGCACACTCGTTGGTCGCGGCTTGCAAAGTTTAATCACATTTCTCAGAATGTAATCACCCGGGCTAGTGAATAGAATGGCTTTCCTACGATTGACGTCCGTTATTCCATTCGCAATGAAGTAATATTCCAGCTGCTCTTTAAATATCGCCCACTCTTCGGCGTCGCCCGAAGAAAAACTCGGCGGTGAGCCGATTGCACTCACGCAAGTTACCGCGTCGGTCATGGCTCTAACAAATAAGAAAAAAATCCGTCCTCGTCGCCAATTGTTGTGGATTGAGTGGAGTGGCGAAATAAGTCAGACAGCGTTTAACTTAACTCAACTGTATTAACTAGATTTCACGATACATTCGCTCGTATGCCAGGGATGCGTCCGACATCCCGGAAGGTTTAATGCCAACTCATCGGACTCGGGGTTCACAAGAATGACGCCCAACAACAAAGAGTGCTGAAAGTCGCACTAGACAGACAATGCGATAAGCATAATAACTACTAAAACAATACATGACAATAAGCATAATAACAATGAAACTAATAAGCATACTAACAATGAAACTAATACATGACAGTGCCGAGACCGTTAATTTTTATTGGGACGCCGTCATCGTCTGCCAGATCTTTTGCAAGGTGAAACCAACATGTTATTTTAATCAGTACCTATATTTTGGATATTATAGTAGGCCATATATTCCTTTTTTGTAAGAAGTATTCTACAAATACGGGCATCTTTGGTCTATAGTCATGCTCAAGTAAAATGAAGTCACGAGTTTTCCCTTTTTTTCCAGTTGATGCTACCATGTGAATGTGATTCGTCAACTGAAGATGAATTTGGGTTTCGCAGAGAGCTAAGGGGTGTGGAAGGGGGCCGCTCCCCCTTAGTACGAAATACCCTTGGAATCCACGCCGAGGGTGAATAATAAGAGTGTGGATGGTCACCGCAGTACATGCATACATTCACAAGCACTTCATGTAGAAATGGAGATTAAAGTGTCGGCTATTTATTGTGCAAGTGATTACGAAACAAAGTTGGAAATGTATTTTTAATTTTATTGTTATTTACGTCCACCGTAAGTCATAAATTACAGCACCAGGAAAGAAATATGTTATAGATTTCGCATTCCTTCTTGAAGACAGCGATGAGTCAATGATAATTATAATATTACATGATGTATTTACTTCGCATCCGGATTACAAAATTATTCTACACATCACTGACTCTCGCAAAACGCCATCTTGAACCTTTTTTTGCAAGATTATTATAGGAATTCATTACACGCCAAAAAGTCAAAGTGGAGCTCCGAAAACGGCAAACAATACTTATCGTGCAAACAAAAATAGCAAGCCGTGAATTTTAATGTCCACATCAAAACAGAAAATAAAGTTCACACGACAAAAGTAAACAAAAAACTATAAACGTAAATATTAGACAGTATAGACAGACGCTTTTAGTAATTTCGTAAAATCCATTTGCAATCAGTAGAGGCACACAGTTTTCGGTATCTACCAGCAACACAATAACTGAGACAAATAGCGCCTATTTAATACAACATCACAATAGAACTCAAAGGAATGTCGCGTTCGACGATGTCTGTCGCCACCAAGGTAACCGTTTTCCATAGTTGGAGAATAGATACCATTAAAAATAATAACAGTACCTATTCCGCAAAGTTTACATGAAAAATACGGGAAATGCATTTGTTATTAACGTCCAACCGACGACAATAATTACACAGAAATATATGTTCCTTTACGCAGAAACATATAATGCTGCAGGAATGAATACCATGATTGATTTTGCATTCCTGCACGAACATCACGAACTCACGAAAAACACGTACTTTTAAACAATTATTTGGCAAGAATATAAGAATTCAAGTCACGCTACAAAGTAGAAGTTGAGCCGTAAACGTCAAAAAATGCTCTTTGTGGATGATAGAAGTAAGCAATAAGATATGCACTATACATACTTAAATATCAGACGGTATAAAAGTTTCACTCTGAACATCGAAAAAGTAAAACAAACACTAACGCATGATAGTGAAATTATCAAGTAGAACAAATCACTCAAGGTAATAAACTTTGGAATCGTTGACACGTAAATGAGTGTGATGTGTCACATCTCATTTCAGGTGCTCTTCCAATAAAATATTTTAATATAAATGAAATGCTATCGACGATACATTGGTAATAAAACAGGTAGTAATATACGATACATTGGTAATAAAACAGGTAGTAATATATGTACACCATAATGTATAACTCAGGAAGAAAATATAACGGCGATTCAAGCCACACTTTCGACGCCAAAAAAATAAGATTCGAAGTGGATCGTCATAATTACTCTCACACTCAAAACTCATTTTCCTCCACGCCTCCATTTTAACATCACGCCATCAACTGGATCACGTCTTCTCTCTGGAAGAACTCAAATCGTATGTCTCTTCGTCTTTAAAATTAAAAAAATATATATATTTGCAACCAGTGGAGGCATACAGCTTGTTTCTTTTAACCAGCATTAAAATAGAAGATGTTAACAATGCCGAAATACGACAGCGCCTCAAAAGATAGTCAAGTTCAACAATGCCAGTCGTCGCCAAGGTGACGTTTTTTCATAATTGGAAAAATAGACATAATTGAATATCATGGCCGAATTTCTCGAAACCTACGTAATTTATGCACGAAAACCAGTCCGTATTAAAAATAAGAAATATTTTAACATGCAGATTAATTGATGAAACTGAACGTGTCAAATGCATTTCGTGTCATCTGGAGTCGAACCAAGGATACTATCAACAAAAAACGCATCCGTAATCTTCCATGACATCCGTATTCCAATGGATTCGTCGTGCGAATCCGTAAAGTGACTTAAGTGGTTATTGTAATGGGGAAGGGAAATACATTAATTTGGATAATTCGCCTCGATACGATCCTTAGTTGCTGCCATCGCATAAAAATATGAAAATATCGGACGTATCGAATATGAAGATATCGGTGATTATCGAAAGGATTTTCTGTCGTTTTCTATCTTACAGCCATCTTTCCTGTATAAATTCCAAAATATGAAAAAGGAGTGTTTATGTATTTTAATTTTTTGAAAAAGATGAAAACTATCAGCAGTCTGAAATTTGTGTCTTCCAGAACAAATTGGAGTTTATATGTAAGGTTAATATTATCATCTCCAAATCTGCATCCGAGACTACACACTATTATCAGAATTAAAGGTTGTCACCACAAGTTATTGCCTGGACATAAGGGTTGAAGATAAAAATGAATGCTCATATTGCAGTATTTTATATCGTATACTATACGGTGCATACATGTCATCGAGGCAATTCGTAAAATACATCTGCAATCCGAGAGAGGCAGACAGATCGTTTGTCACTACACAGCTGTCTGTCTCTACTTTGCAACAAGCAACACAATAACAGAGTTCCTTAATACAACAGCATTCAAAGGAGAATCGAGTTCCACCACACCTGTCGTCTCCAAGGTAACGGTGTTTCATAATTGGAAAATAGATACATTATAAATACATGTATATTATTTTCGTCAAAATAATTGATTTCCAGGAAATTTATCAAACATTCGGAATCAATTTTGATAATAATCTGACTATGAATTAAGATACGTTAACACAGGAATAACGACACAAGTGAAAAAACGGAAAAAAATAAAACATGTGCTATTATCACATATGTACTGTTAATACATAGGCACTTGGCCACATGAAGAATGGAGAAAAATTTAAGCAAAATTAGATGTAAGCGCCATTTATCCAAATCCATTGTGGAAGAAATAAAATGTTTTGGGTAGGTTCCATTCAACGCGAAGGGAAGATGACGAATGAGCCTCAGATGAAAACAAACGAACAAAAGAGGTGAGGGAAGCGCATGTTACACGCCCCTTTCCGAACTTACCCTTCTCACATTTAATATATGATCTTGAACAATATTATTGGTCAATTCCATCGGAAGCCAAGAACCACACAACTCATACCATGGCACAATCCAAAAATTAATATTTGCATTGGATTCCCCACATCAATTGATATTTTGTTCAACTTGAATCGATTCCTTTTAACCAACAGAAACCCATGAACCTTGAGTGTTCCAGTGTGCGGGTAATGAGAATCCCGGAACATCGATACAAAGGAAGCCAAACGAAAGGAAACATGACACATGCATCGCATGGAATATCCAATACGATTTTACTTTTTTGCATACAAAGAATAACTTTAAAAATAAATATCATAGTCTTGACTTACAAACACAATTACTATGTCAAAAATATTTAACACCTGATTGAAATACATAAAAAAGGTGACACGTTAAAAAAATTTAAAAGACTAATATCCCATTAAATGTTGGAAAGTTAACATGGTTTAAAGATATTTTTGAAGTGGGACGTTTATTGAATCGTAGTACCATAGATACATACTTTCCATACGTTATCCATACGTATGGAGGATACTTGGGGAAAATCCAGTATGAAAAACTCGAATATCATGCACGTTAAAAAGATCTAAAAATTGCTGAAAAGGGTACATTCAGTCCTCTGATTATATACCTCGTGTACAACACATAAATAGTGCTCCAATAAGCCAAAAACATGGAACGCAAACGACATTTCATCTGGTGATACATAAATACGAAATACCCTTGCAATCCACGCCGAGGGTGAATAATAAGAGGGAGGATGGTCACCGCAGTACATAGATTATATACATACATACATACATTCACAAGCACTTTGCATAGAAATGTAGAATAAAGTGTCGGCTGATTATTGCGCAAATGATTACAAAACAATGGTGGAAATGATGCTTCAATATTATTGTTATTCACGTCCACCTGACGTCACAAATGAATCAATGATTATTATCTTTTCACATGACCTCAACTTTGCATCTGGATTGCGAATATTATTCTACCACTGCGACTGTCGTGATACGTAATTGTTTCACTTCTTACGTAATAATACAGGAATTCAATTTACGCCACGAAGTCGAGGTAGAGCCATTAACGTCAAAAAAACATTTCATGGATAGAAATTGACAAGCCGTGAAATTAAACATACACATCGACACAGAAAACAAAGAATACAATTGAACACCAAACGTAAACATTAGGCAGTATTAAAAATTGTCGCGGTAAAAATTAAAAACTAAGACACAAATGCTAACGAAAAATTAAATTATATGCAGTAGAACAAGTTACTCAATTTTCTCAACCATTTACTCGTTTGATCGAAAATAAGTGTGCTATATGCCATTTCATTTTTCAATTGCCGTTCCCATATATCAATTACTTACAATGCATTTGTAGCTTAGATACTCCAGAGAGGTTCACACAAACGAATAAAATCAAGTCTAATAAAGTTATTACTGTATCAGAGCAACACATTATTTTCAAATTTGGAAAAATGAAGTTACCATCATACTTGCCATAAACAGCAAATTTCGCTGCTTAAAGCCACTTTTCAGCATAATTAAATCTATAATCATATCATAATGTAAATCAAAACGGACGTTAGAGTTGTGATAACCGCAATTAAATTTAAATGATAGAATAACTTTATAAAAAAAACGAAATTAAGACTTACTCAAATAAAACAATATTTCAAATCAGGGGCGACATTAATTAAGATTAATTATTTAAACGGAACAATTACTAAAGAATATTGATGATCTTCTAGATTAAATGCTTGCAGAACATGGATGTGTTTTGGAGTGCATGTCAAAGTGCATATCCAAAAACGGAAATATTATGGTATCGTCATCATTGGTCAGCAATCCTAGGATTGGTTTGACGCAGCTTTCCACTCGATTCTTAAGAAATTAAATAAGTTAGAAAATGGCAAATCAGAATTTTCAGGTAATAAAGAACCCCTAAAACGAACAACAACATCTTCGTATACAGATCGTAAATAAATGTGTCAATCTAATCACAATATTCAATTACAAATCAAAAAAGGCCTCACAAGACGCCACAACATTCGGAGGATATGCTCAGAACACAAGGTCACGGTAGACTACTTGGGACGAATTTGAATGGAAGCAAAAGGTTTATTGCTAGAAAAAATGTTTTATTCAAGCCTAGTATGGTCGTACGAATACATTAGTACCACAACAGAATATTACAGTTCCGAAAACTCCTCCTAGAGCTCCAATTCTGGGTTTTTCGACCGCTGTAAGGACATTGCCATAGGTGGGAATAGCGAAGGTGGCTCCAGTCGCAGAACAGATCTTTCTAATATAATCTCCCCGATTCAAATTCGACACCAGATTATCTCTCACGAGCTAATGTGAGATTGCAAATTTTGTATCATGAAAGAGTGAGCATAATAATATAGTCATTCAATTTGGGGTGTAATTATGTTGTCACGAGTTGCCCTAAACATTGGATCATTCACACACATCACACACAACTTGGCGTTATTCCATGCCGGACCCAGGAGGTCAACGCCACCGGCTCATTAACCTTTATTTAACGTGGCGTTTCCCCCTGCGTTCCCCTCCGGGCTGCGCAGAGGTCTATTCCACGCATTCACTCCCAGGGCCAGGGCAAGACGCGACGAGATCAAGTACGGACTATGAACTAATCACCTATGTCATTAAGCCCTATTCTCCCCATCTAACATCCACCCACCCTCTAAACTAAACCTACTGCTCACATACCCTAGGCCTACCTATTCCATTCGCATACCTATCGGCGCTGACCCTGTTCATCATCATTCATCCACCAATCAACAAAATACCCACTCAAATATATCATTCACACATGTACCTGCAAGAGAAAAGATTAAAGGAAAAAACCTGTAAAAGATTGAGTAAATTAATGCGACAAAAATATAAAATATTAGCAGCGAAAAACAATGAAAACAGGGTAAAATCTAAATTTTGAGATACTATGGCAGCGCATAATGGCGCAAAGAGCGTTATTCCTGCCTATGGGAAAAACTAAGAGCCCGTGCACAGGCAAAGCCGGAGATCAACAACCAAACCTGGATTGACCCGGGTCAAACGACCGAATGGCAAACCCCTACTCACTACAGGGCAGAATGGCCCCTTGGAGGGATGCACATTTTAGGAAAGAAGGAAGGGCTGCAATAAAACAATCCTAGGATTGAAACACTAATGATGATGACACATAAATATGCACTAAAGAATACGTGAAACCATAGATTAAATGAGTATATAGATACCGGTATAGAGAGAAATAATAAACAAAAACTCACTTAAGGGCCTAACAGACGGTCGTCATGGGTCACCTCTCTTCTTTTTTCTCCGCTATTACCGCGAGCCTAAGGGAAGGGTAGGTGCGGAAAAGAGCAAAAACTACACATGGACACCATTTATTATAAATCAATACACTAGTCTCTGTAGTCCACTAGATGCACACCACCTGATGAACCGGCACTAATTCACACCACACTGACACCACATTGACACCACACTTCACATAAAACACTTTCTTCGTCACATACACCTGTGACCACAATATCACTACACACTCCCACTACTCATAGCACGCCGGGTCGTTGTGGAGGTACCTAAGGAGAGAACGGATTAGTACACACAAACATTAACGGATACAAAGTTGTCCTACACTCTGATAGTTGTGGAGTTACCTAAGGAGAGAACGGATTAGTACACAAAAACATTAACGGATACAAAGTTGCTCACATTTAATTGAAAGTTCCAAAAAAGCACCATTGAGGTGCAGGAAAAGGACACCACAGACATCTGCGATCCCCAATGATAGAGAAAGGCAGCGTCAGAGGCACCAATTCCATGAATTTTGATATTTAACACTGGAGCACCCTTTGCACCCGTACAATTACACTAACAGCTAAACGCAGGTCCTACTATCCTAACATTACGACGGGCCAGAAGGGCCTATGTTTCAAAACAGTGGAAGCTGACTAACTATTCCTACACTCTGATAGCAGGCCGGGGCGTTGTGGAGTTACCTATGGAGAGAACGGATTAGTACACACAAACATTAACGGATACAGAGTTGCTCACATTTAATTAAAAGTTCAAAAAAGCACCATTGAAGTGCAGGAAAAGGACACCAGAGACATCTGCGCTCCCCAAAGAGAGAGAAGGACAGCGTCAGAGGCACCCAATCCATGAATTTTGATATTTAACACTGGAGCAGGCTTGCATCCAAAAAAAAGTTAAATTAACGTATGAACTAACTAATCTCTAACAGATTGTTACGATATGCCATAGGGTCAGGAAAAAAATTTAAACTGACAACTACCCCCTACTACTACTACCTAACTACTTCTCTGTTAGAGATGTCTATGGAACGTCCTCTCGTGTGGTCAATTTATCTGTGGAAGAAGCTGATTACAACAGTATTAAAAATAAATCATCTTAATAGACATGCCTATAAATACATAATAATTGGTACAAGCATAGACAGCGTAGAAATACATTAAATATGGCAGTCATCAATATCATCGATACACAATTGCCCCATATACAAATACACTATACGCCAAATATATCCTGCCTAGAGTCGACTCTCTATACAAGTGGCCACTTGTAGCTTGGTGGAGTATACTCCACCATAATACCAGATTGATTTGGGGCCCCCACATATATCGGGGCCTTCATACCATTATAGGAAATTTCCTTTCACCAATTACCAGCATGTATTACCAGACACCGTGATCACGTTATGTCTGTAAGTGGAGCAATAGGCTCTTGACACAAACACACAATTCCACACTCCACAACACAAGCACATATTTTATCCATGTTTACACATTTTTTTAACCTTTTACATCGTAAAACCTGAAAGAAAATGTAGTGTTACCAAAGCGTTGTGAACTCATTGGCCAACCGACGAGGTCTCCTGCAGTTGAGAATGCTGCGTCTTATTTCTTGGGCATCCCACCCTCAACCGAACCCCGTCATCTTCTTGGAAGCGGTTTTGCTCTAGTAGCTCACCATCACATTCTGCAACGGGAGAAAAAGTAATTGGAATAAATATAATGTGACTTTAACAACAAATAAAATGTCCTTTTAAATATTAACATCGATTCATTCTGTCTGTGGTCAACATCTATTTTTCTAATGCAAATACATTAGGACTGACAACAAATCAATGAACATATTGTTTTTGCGATCTGACTTCGGTTAATTTGTTACGTAAAGTAATTGTATTTTGTTTGTAATTGGAGACACAAGAAAAATCTTTTTGACCCAAACATAACGAAAAAAGAACGGGTGTACCAGTATTTTAATGTTAATTTGAAGTGGAGATGCAATTTCAACTTTTCCCATGGACTACGTTTGATTCCTACACGGCTCGGGGTGGTAATCTCAACGATTCCACTGCAGACACCTGGTGTGGAAACACGGATGCATTTTTCGCGTTTTCGCAATCTTAATCGTTAACGCTTACCCCCTAGAGTAGCGCAGGGTTAACCATAACCGTATATAAAAATCGCACCACTGATTTATAAATAGTGATTTGAAGTGCTGTGTGAAAAATGAAGAACGGAGATCACGTTCTCTCTGACATAAGTTAAATCAAAATATAACGATAACGCTAGCGCACGCCTCACGAAGATGCATGATCGAGGCCCTGGTTCTCTGACATTGGTGAAGCGCTGTTATCTCACATATAACTAACTCACCATGACTACGGAGATCACTGAGGAAGACATATAACTTTCCAATTCCTTGCTGAAACGAAAAAACAAATTCAATGTCTCTGCGTCTTCCTATTTATTTTTCTTAAGACTGAGCGTTTCGTTTCCTTAACCATAAAGCGATAAAGATGCTGCACTATCAGCTCAGATTTTCAATCCTCCCTGAACGAATCGTGATATTTTCCCTCCATTTCCCTGAGTCAACATCGAGAACATAGAGAACTTAATTAATTACATTTCAGTTTAATCTCTGACAGAGCTAACGTAGGAAAAAAATGCCAGTAGTTGCACAGTAGCTATCGTCCTGCAGCATTAAATGCCTATTGATTATAATCAATATGTTTTGTGTAATTTTAAAACAAACCCTGCCACACACCCTCGAGGAGGCTTACAGGGTATGTCGAACACATAGATAAGATTAGTGCACGCTTAGTACTAGCATTTGTTTTAACTCTGCAATGTAAGGAGAGATTATAATAAAAGACCAATCAGAAAACACCAATCATAAATATTAATTTAATTACAAGCTCCCTGAACCACGTTATTTGCAGCTATGAGAGTGTCCTTACCGACAGATACATTCACTCATCATCGCACAGCCCTCACTGCTGGTTTAAAAACGTAAAATCCTGAGGAAACATCCCTAAAGTAGTAAGGGGGCGTACTATTTTCGCATAAACCATTTTTAAGGGTCCCCTTCACCCCTTAATTGATATCTTTGTATCACATAAGAAAAGTATAACTGCGTACCCCTAACTAAAAATCCTACCGCCATTTATCAACGGCACCTTAAAGAAGTTTTAAAGACCTGTAAGACCCTCTTGAGTGAGAGAGAGAAAAACATACCCTAATCTGTATGAACCCCCTACCACCAAGGCTGTACGGATTACCGAAATTTCATAGAACTGATGTGCCAATTAGCCCAGTCGTTGCTACAAATTCGGCACCCTCGCAAATATTAGTCTATCAATTAAATCCCTTATATCGACAAATGTCCAGTTTCACACCGAAATATGCAATAAAAAACTCCATGGAACTCTCAAAAACCCTGGCACCGATGACTCTCCCAGCCAACGCAAAACTGGTGTCATTCGATGTCAAAAACTTGTTCGCATGCGTCCCAGCAGATGAAGCCTTGTTAGCTGCCCAACATTTTCTCGAAGACAGAGTTTCTGTAGCGGAGCTTTTACTTCTGATGAATGTGTGTACTGCACAAAATTACTTTTTATTCAACGGAAAAATTCACCGCCAAATGGAGGGACTGGCCATGGGGTTGCCCACTCTCACCCTCACTAGCGGACGTTTTTATGGACCATTGGGAACACATGTTATTCAATCCCCAAAACTATTCTATTATAAATGTACTGTACTGGTATAGATATGTTGATGATAATCTGTGCCTTTCACCGGGTAGTAAACGACAGTTGAAACAATTGTCATCCCACGTGAACAGCACACATCCCAATGTTCAATTCACCTTGGAAATCGGAGGGACAATTTTAAACTTTTTAGACCTGACCATATATTTGGAGGACAATAGACACAGGTTCTCCATTTATAGGAAACCGACGAACACGGATGCAATTACACCCAGTGACTCATGCCACCCTCACTCCCACTAACATGCCGCTTTCCATTCCATGGTCCACCGCTTGATTAACATTCCCCTCTCCCCCCAATCTCTTGACAATGAAATCCAAACATTAAAACAGATAGCTTTTAACGACGGGATCTAACGAAGCCGTGGTGGATAATATTTTAACGAAAGAACTAAGACAAGGTGGTCATCTAACAACTTACTCCCTTGTTATCCAGCCGTCACAGCCACACTAAGTATTGTAAATTGCCATTCTATGGAAATGTGTCTTATGCTACTTCACACGCGATCCAGAAAGACTCTTTTAAAATCTGTTTTTACATCCACAAAACAATTTTAAGTACTTAGACCAACACTAAAGATCTTTTTAACCCGAAGCGGAGGAGCGGAGTATACATAAAATAAAGTGTGACTACTGCTCCAGCATTACTACATTGGGACAGACGGGAAGAAGCTTCTCCAAAAGGATATGAACGAGTAAAAGAACTGCTTCCGAAACGGTGACTTGTGACCTCCAGCTTCGCACAACATCCAATTTAAGAGGGTCACCGCAGTTCCTTTGAATCCCAAATCCTCCATTCGGCCCACAAAGACCCAAAGCTGGATGCAACGAGAGATTGGCCTCCGTTTGCACAAGGACCCTCGGCTGTCGAACGACAATACCTTTTACTCTCCACCCTCCCTTACTCTCAGTTGTTTCAGCCAAGGAAAATCCACGCCCTATTCAAACTGCGCCTACTCCCTTTCCCACAATTCACCCTCACATCCCTTCCCTCTCCCCTCCCCTGCCTGTTCCCTAACAATAATTAAAGGTACTCGAAGGAAACTATTCCATTGTGTACCTGAGGATGGCCTAACGGCTGAAACCGGTTGTACCAATAATAAAACCTGTGGAATTCACAATTTTCATTCTCCTTATTATTTTGAATTTGTCAGTTCCGCAATCATTTTCTCTAATTTTGTGATCATGGTCCAGTCTACCACAGTAAGTTAGGGTTCGCAAAATAGTTTTAACGTCATCGGTAAGAATATTGTGATGGAATTCTTTTAGAGATAAAGTCTAAATTTCATCCTGCGATCTGACAATGATTCCCAATTTAATTCATTTAATAGACTGGTTACTCTTTCATTTAATTCCAATTTCTAAATTCATTTAATATTCCAAATGAGGTCTTACAAGGGAAAAGTAGCTGATTTCTCGTACATGATAGTCACATTTACCCAGTACTCTTTTGACGAATCCCAGTTTACGATTAGCTTGACACATTATTTCACGAATGTGTTTAACACAGAAAGATCATGTGTTAGTCTTATCCCAAGATATTTATATATAGAGCAGAGATGGATTTTATCAGAGAAGTGGGTAAAGGATACTTCTCCGGTAAATATTAATTTGGGTCCAGTGAAGGACGCGAACATCAGGTACAAAGGGTATTGAGAACGGCAAGAGATTGTCGGTCCAGAACATGCCTACCCACTTCTCTTACTGATAGAAGGTTTTTGGATATCTACATTGTACGAGAATAAATAACAGCAGACATTATTCTTACGCAATGAGTACTGGTGATTTACCATTAACCTTCTATAGATTGCAATGATATACGAAGGAGTAACTATTCACAGTTGAAATAGACATAGATTAGCAGAGGAGCGTCATTCCGGTCTATCCCTTATGACTCTCGATATTCAACTTGCTATTTGGGAACAATATTCTTTCAGAAGAATGAAAACGGAAAAAATAAGGAAGCCAAGTAATAAGTTAGCCACTGCCACACCTACGTAGATATGCTAATGATTAGGATTTACTGAACGAATGAGCCAAAGGTCTCAATGTCTATTTCATGGATGAAAGAGTCTTTTATGTTCAATGTAAATTTGTAATTCTAAGTCCATATAATAAGGTTTCGGAAAGAGTAAACGCGAAACATTAATAAAGATGAGAATAATTCGTAGTGGGGAAAGCATTTCACCTTTTCGGGTAATATTTCCAATGAAATAGGGTATTGCAGTAAGGGCATAAGAAGAAATATTACACTGGACGAGAACCGTTCGTAAGTAATGGGGAACAGATTTATGAGGCTAAACAACTAAGTCATTTGGAAATGGATTGATTAATAGGTACCTAAAGCTTGACATTGCATTATGCTCCGTATTTAACTATAAATCCAAAAGATTCGTTTACCTGCGAACTCGAATACTCATGAAATATGAATCTTAGTGGTGTAAATAATGTTGGAGCAGACTCAATAAATGCCATATCCACTCGGCACACTCATCAAGCTGGCTCCACAAATAAAAGAAATGAAATTTATAAATGAAAGCACTTAAAAGTAGCAGAACCTCTCCTACTCAGAATTGGCCATTTTTTACGAGGAAATTAACACTGCAAATGGCAAATAATGACTTTTAGATTTTACGATAGGTTGAGCAGTGCATCATAATTAAAGAAGAATTTGGGTGGGGACATCATAATCAGAGCGTAGGTTAAACTACAGATTAAATCTAATACCGAATTGTTAATCGAGTAACTTATATAGTAGTGTGTATAGTGCATCATGCTATATTAACAATCAATAATCTCTTTATTACTACGTACATAGTAAACATCTAGTTACATGTGAGTCTATTATCAAATATGTTTCCATGTAGTAGCCTAGTTGCATGCCAAAAGTGAATGTTTAATGATTTTCGCGCCATGCCACACACCGTCATTGTTTTCATCAAAAGGGTACTGGGTAAATTGACGATCATGTACGAGAAATCAGCTACTTTTCCCATGTTAGTCCTCATTTGGAATATGCTGCCACTGTATGGGATCCCTATCAAATCGGTCTAAATAATGAACTTGAACGTGTGCAGCGAAGATCGGCAAGATTTGTAAAGGGACGATACGATAACCTTATTAGCGTAACCGGTCTATTAAATGAATTAAATTGGGAATCATTATCAGATAGAAGGGTGAAATTTACTCTTAATCTCTTAAATAAATTCCAAGACCATATTTTCAATAATGATGTTACAAATATTTTGCGAACCCCAACTTACTATGGTAGACTGGACCATAGTTACAAAATTAGAGACATTGATTGCCGAACTGACAGATTCAAAATGTCCTTTTTTCCTCGTACAATTAGGGATATGAATAGCGGTAAATATATCCAATGCGATTGAATCAATCCATAGCATAGGTAGTTGCATGTTGGACTTGAAGCTTACCCAACTAATAGTATGTTATTGCACGCTTACTTTTCTATTTCTATCTTTTTTAAACAGTGTAGTTCTGACTACTATATTAATACTATTCCTTTTTTATGCATGATATGTAGTGCATGTTTGGTGAGAAATCACCCCCTGCCACACACCCTTGTGGTGGCTTGCAGGGTATTATGTAATTGTAAATGGAATACAGGGTATTGCCCAAATGTAGGAAGTCAGAAATCTGAACAATAAGCCTGCGGAACAGCATCTACCCATCATGAAGTTCGAAGTATACTTACGCACTACCGTTCGAAATCCTTGCCTTCACCAAGCAAGGCACTGTTAATTGAAGTTAGAGATTGGAGTTCCATATACCCTGTCTCCATCTGATTGGTAACGCGATTTATTTATTAATAACAAATGTTGAAAATGGTGAATAACGCAATTTTTTCCTTAACTGTTGAAATATTCCGACAATTTTCTCGAGTATACCAAAGTTATCGTAACGATTTATGTAGCAAACGTAGGTGAAGATTGGGACAAGGAAAGTAAAATTCAATAAACCATTATTATCCAAGGTATGTATACCTGTAAAAGACGTTATCGTAGTATATAGGCTATTATTATTAAATAATAATGATTTACAAGCGTGCATATTCACCACAATTTACTAAAATAGTTTTCTTGCTCACAACCTCGGAAAACAACGTCAAAACACCAAGAAACAGGGAACAAATTGAAAAGAAAAAAACACGCAGAAACCGTAATAATCTTAGACTATAAACGATAGAATTTTATCTCTTGAGTGAACTAAGTCGTCTAAAAACCAAGAAATTAAGGGCACATTGCAGATAAAACAACTCTTCTAGAAATTTATGGATAACATTCCCTAAATATCATATTGTAGTCGAAAATAGATTAAGTTATTTAGATAAATGCTATTTTAACCAAAACCCCTTATATTCCTATGTAATTGCTAACATCTAGCTTCATGTGACCCTATTATATCTAGCATATGTTTCTATGCAGTAGCTTGTTTGCATGTCAATAGTGCATGTTTAATTATCTTCACCCCCTGCCACACACCCGCGCAGTGGCTTGCAGGGTATTGCTTTGATGCAGATCGCCTCTCATATTGAGACTTTTTTCGCTGGATACCCTAAATCTGTTTAAATTAAGAATAAACCTGCAGGATCTTGGTTTAAGTCTGTAGCAATACGAGTTATTAAGATATTCGCAAGTCTGAAGATGCTAGCCTTTCTGAGATGTGTGCCGGCACTGGATCACCCTTTAATTCATATTCTACACGTCATTCGTGCATTCATGGTGATTATCACCCCACGCCAAACTACCTCGCGGGATGTTACGAGGATGCAGTAGTGAAATACAAATACCTACTTTTTGCTACCATCTACGATGAAAGATAAAGTGAGCTTAAATTAAATTTAAATAAAAGCAATATTGTGTCCCATGAAAAAATCCAACCCCTGTCGCATTTATGAACACCCCAAAACATTATTCGCAATGAATTTCATGAAAGAGATAAAACGAAGAAAGTGCTGCAAAAAGTGAATCAGCACATACATTGTATCAATTACATTGGATATAAGCGGATAATTTCTACAACCTCACCCCAACACGTGACAATAGATTCCGAAGTAATGAAAAGAGGATTTTCAAACCCAGTAAATGTAGATAATGTCGGATAGATTCAAAACATGGCATTCCTGCTTTCGGAGCACCTCCCTGTATGAAGCCGTAGATTACATGTAAATCGATCAACTAAAGAAAATTATCCTAAAATACACCAATTGAAATTTATGCTAGGGGAAGGACATACCAAAAGCGAGAATGCGGTTGGGAGACTCAAAAACTCACTTCCAATCTTATGAGAGCCTATCTTGCAAACAGGTATCGAAATCTCAAGATCAATGATTTTCATTATATCCCAGCTATGTGATGCGAACACGGTACTTCATAAATCCCATCTGCCGCTCCCTAGCTAGCTTAATGGTGTAAGAAACTTAAAATTATTAAAAACATAAAATAAATAATGTTTTAACCACTTAAAAATATCCCAAAATTAACTCAGCCGTCGGTATTTGTCTAAAAATTATCACGTGACGTGTGAGTCATTTCAAGTGACGCTTGCTAGTTTCCAAAAGTTTGGAATTGTAGTTAACATGGAGCATATTACGAGGAACCGTGAAAATTTATTTACTATATTATCTAAATGAATTGAAAAATGATACTGAACTCTGAATTGGTGAGGGACAATGTAACAGAAGTTAATCCTTGGAGAATCTTACAGAGAAAGAAACACCATCCGAAAAAACAAATCAACTTCCAGAAGGCAGAAAATGAAGAAACACAACTTTCAAATTTAGTTCACCAACTTATATCCCCGATTCCTATCAATCGTTATATTAATCTACAGTTATCGTTATACTAATCTACACTAATCGTTACATTAATCTACAATCTAATAATTAACATAGAATTCGAGCAATCTAAGGCGCCAGACTCAAGATTATCTTGCCCGCAATGAGGGTCTTGTGAATTCTGGTCCTCGTATGAGGGCGTGGGTTCGAATCCCACTTCTGACAAATTTTTTGGTAAACACATTCGTGAAATAATGGGTCAAGCGAATCATAAACTGGGATTCGTCAAAAGAGTACTGGGTCAATGTGACGATCATGTACGAGAAATCAGCTACTTTTCCCTTGTTAGACCTCATTTGGAATATGTTGCCAGTGTATGGGATCCCAACGAAATCGGTCTAAATAATGAACTTGAACGTGTGCAGCGAAGATCGGCAAGATTTGTAAAGGGACGGTATGATAACCATAATAGAGTAACCAGTCTATAAAATGAATTAAATTGGGAATCATTGTCAGATCGCAGGTTGAAATTTAGACTTAATCTCTTAAATAAATTCCAAGATATCATTTTCAGTGATGATGCTAAAAATATTTTGCGGGCCCCAACTTACTATGGTAGACTGGACCATAATCACAAAATTAGAGATTTTTATTTCCGACCTGACATTCAAAATATCCTTTTTTCCTCGTACAATTAGGGATATGAATAAAGGTAAATATATCCCATAGCTAACCCAACTAACTGCATGTTTTTGCATGTATGTTTTGCTATTTTTATCTTTTTTTAAATAGCGTAATTTTGAATAAAACCTAAACAAGTACTAATCCTTTTTTTATGCATGATATGTAGTGCATGTTTGGTGAGAGTTCTCCCCTGCCACACACCTTTGTTTTGTAGGGTATTTTGTAGATGTAGATGTTATCTGGGCAGAAAGAAAGTTACACCTACGTTGATGATCAGCAATCCCTTAGCGGGAAGGTGTCGTGATGAAGTTAGAATAGTTGAGACTCACTCGAGAAAATTCTAGAGATTCGAAACAGTCGTTTGAGAAATAATGGCGGGAAATCGGTGGATATCGAAGGACAAACCTAAGTCGATTAGAAGCAACGGAATCACAGACAGCGACCCTACTTTATGTTAAAATGGAAACACACGTCGAAGACAAAACGATAGCAATGAAGCAGACTCACCATTACACCTCGTGAAGAGCGTTCCTCTCAGTCCGTTCCTCGGAATCCCAGTTTTCCCTCATTAGGGCCACAGAGATCGACGATGAAGACTCAGGTCTACGCCGGCAATAACTCGAAAAACTTCTTCCTGAAAACAATTCAATCCATTAACAGATGCAACACGATTTTACCATAAATATATCTTGACTACTGCCGGAAGTATCCGTTAGGTAATGTGATAAAATAGCTAGTGGTTTCAGCAGCGGCAAATTACCAAGTAAAGCAAGGATTTCAAATGCCATGATGCAGATGGTATCTATCTCGTGGTACATCTTTCTTCGTCAAGCATCGAGAAAAAGTACATTACTACCCGTTGTGAATTACTCTTTTGAATTTACCACACCATTTCCCACAGAATAACTAATAAATTCAATGAGAATTAATAAATCAAATTATCTTAAAATACAGCTTTCTTCTACTATGGCTGGAAACCCACCTGTCCATCCGCTCCCGCGTCACGACGAAAACTGAGAATCGGATGTATAATCACGGGTACAAATGTCACGGTGACGTCACATCAGACGACCAATCACAGAAGTACGATGTACTTCGTTATTAATAATTTTGAAAAGTCTGAATAAATATATCAGATATTAATTAATCTTCTCTCGCAAATTCTATTGCTAGATATTTATTTTTTATAATGATGTTTGCCTATAAATTCTACAAGTTTTGTTGTTGAAAAAAGTTTACCTAAACCATTGTTAGCGCCATCTACTATAACTTCCGCAAAATACTCCATTTGGCGGGAGAAATTGACAAAAAACAAAATAAATTATCGGAAGTATCCAATGCCTGAAGTGTGCCCTACAAGGAAATATTTAAAATATAAATTGTTTTCGAATAGGTATTGTGGAATTGTGAAATTTAATAAACGATCATTTCGTATCTACCGATCTCAAAGTTGAATGATATCTGGTACTAGACTACCAATTTCAGTTTCCGGTCCCTGAATCATTGCGATTTGTGAAACCATTGCTTAACATTAAATTGGTAAAGTTCATTAACCTTTACATTGATTAACAATCAGATGAACGGAAGTCTTTAATAGAGTATCGAGTATCGAGTGTACATCCTACGGATAATTCACTTCCACATAAACGTTACGTCATAATACTTCTACAATGTAATCACACTTGGACGTGGGTAACTACAATAACATGGCAAAATGGTAGCAAAACAAGCGAATACTTACCGCTTTACGAGACTCGGGATCTCTTGACGAAGACCTCCACGCCATACTACAGCAAGGATTGCCTTTCAGCAACGGTTGAGGGTTTTCCCCGCAAGGCATAGGCAATCACGAAACATGCTAACACGTCGCAATATTCCTTGGTCACTTTTCACGAAAGTCACTCAATTAAACGACTTTTCATATCTCACTTCAAAGTTAATCTCCTCGGATGAAAGACTGATCGGTAACTTAATTGCGCTCTCACTAGTTGCACTGAAAGCCTTCCGGGACCCTGAACAACCCCTGCCACACACCCTCGCGATAGCTTGCAAGGTATTGCGTAGACGTAGATGAATAACATCTCGAGGTATTTCAATTCACTGTCAGGCTTCCTTTGGACGGAATTCGGCGAACAACATAATCTTCACGGGGATAGTTCACATTCACGTTCTAAAAACTTCACCGCTCACTGAAATTCGTGCATGAACTTCGCGTAAAAGACTTCAAACGGAAAGCAGCTTCTTACTGCAAGACGGATACGTCTCCAGGCATTCTCGCGTGGACTTCACACTGTTGATCAGCTGATGAGGATATTCCTCTTGCCCCGCACGAAGTCAACTGAGGCACTGTAGCGAGAGATTGCTTCGTTCTTGAACCTGGAAGTGCCGTGAGTTTCGGTGGAATGGATTCTTCTCACTTTCACACTCAGGGTCGAGAGGGAAGCACTTCGGCAGAAATAAGAGAAATTGAATGCCAGAAAAGGCGCGCCTAGTTGGAAAATGTTCATGCTTCGTCATCAAAACGAGAAAGGAATTAGAACGTGTGCAAGGAGATCAGCTGGATTTATTCAAAAGGCCGTCATGATATTTGCATTAGAGTTACGAGTTTAAGAGTAGACCTAGGATTAGATTAACTACCAGAACGCAGTTTAAAATTTAGGGTAAACCTTTTCAGTACATTGGAAGAAATTGTTTTGCATACCTATATATTTTTTCAGATATATATTAAGAATCCCTGCGAATTATGTTGCGTTGCATCAGATAAAAAACATGAGAGAGGTAGATTGTCGTACCGAGAGAAATAAAAATGTCATTTTTCCCGCTTAACTTAAAAGAGCACAATAGGCATAACAGGATGGTAGGTTAGGTTAGGTAGGGTGAGGCAGGTTAAAAATTTTTAGCGTAGTCTGTACCACATGATGCATATTTAAGCATTACCTACACATGCATAATAGGAAAATACCGATAAATCTATTTGGAAAAATGTTTTTCTAACCATTAATCAATTCGTTAACGTGTAGTTACTAATTAACTAGTTACACCTGAGCCTTACATCTAACATGTATCCGCAAAGTAGAAGCGCTGCATCCCGTAGTAGCATGTATGAGTTGAATTGTTGAATGTAAGCAGTAAATGTTCGGTGGCGTTCATCCCCTGCCACACACCCTCGCAGTGGCGAGGGTGTGTGGCAGGGGATTACGTAGACGTATAAGAAATGCATTGAGTGTAACATAATGAGTAGGGACCTTGTGAATGTAATGAACCAAACGTAATGGATTAATTGAATAAAATATAGTGACTACGTAATGAATTCATTGACTTAAATTGCATGACAGCACGTTAATAAAGAGAAATCGTGGTTCAGGAGAAGCATGCATTCAATTTCAAGCGAGTGACGCAGGAGAAACAGACTGAATCATAACTCACAGCGCACGGGATTCTTAAAGAGATTCATAGAAGAGCTCAAAGAGACTTATGACGAGGAAAAATGCAAGGACAAGATTGCTGAACAAAGAGTGATTCGGGAGTTGCTTGCGATCCCAACACATCCGACAACCACAAGAGAAATCAATTTGTGTGTGCGGGGTAAAATAGAAGATTCTGTCGACATGGCACGAATGATTGAATGGGGAGCATAGAACGAGGCCATTAGGAAGCGATGTTACTTTTCATTAGTTAGGCCCCACCTTGAGTATGCAGCCAGTGTATGGGATCCGAATGAATTAGGGTTGATCACAGAGCTAGACAGTGTGCAGCGTAGAGCAGCTAGGTTCGTTAAAAGGTGTTACGATAGGTTGAGTAGTGTTTCAGAATTAATACAAGAATTAGGGTGGGAATCATTATCAAAGTGTAGGTTAAAGTACAGATTAAATCTATTAGAGAAATTTCAATCGGATAGCTTTACTGAAGATGTTAGGCACATATTAAAAAAAAACAGTGCATTATGCTAGATTCGACCAGATAAATAAGATTAGAAAGATAGATTGTCGTACTGATAGATTCAAAATGGCACTTTTCCCCCGTACTATAAGAGAACAGAATAGGCGCATAGCAAAGGGATAGGTAGGAGAAATATTTTAGAGTAGTCTGTAGTGCATGATGCATGCATTAACCTCTTAATTACTATTGATACTAACAATATAGTTGCATGAGACCCTATAGTTTGTTGTTGCATGTCTAGTTGCTTGTTTGCATGTTAGTAGTGCATGCTTGGTTATCTTCACCCCCTGCCACACACCCTCGCAGTGGCTTGCAGGGTATCGTGTAGATGTAGATGAGGAAACGGGCAATTCGAGCCTCGAAGTGGAGTGTTTTGAGGCCAAAGCCGACTTCTCACGCTCAAATCATCTGATTTTTAGAGGCCGCTGTGATAACATAGTGTGTATTTGTCACGGGCGTAATCAAATATGTTATGTAAAATAAAAGAATGAAATTTTGTTAGGTTCACTTTATATTTAAATAGGCACGACCCGAGTTTCACAACGTAGTTACATCTTCAGGAGACTCTTCACGCATACATCTTCTTCATATAATAAGTTGGGTGCGACAGTAAGGACATCTATCTGTCGGAAGGGAGTGGGGTGAGTTGGGAGTGGGATGAGATGGGATAGATAGGAAAGCGTCTGTATTGGGGCGAGATTGAGACAGTCCCCTCTTCCATCTAACCCCTCGTCAATGCATGAAATATAGCATATATCTATACATATATTAAACGTTGTTCTAAATTCTCAAACAATATATAAAATTACAATAGAAAAATAATTAAAATAACAATGAGGAAAAAATAAGTAACATAATATGACAATGAAAAAAAATTAATATAGTTATACAAAATGAAAAATTTAAGGTTTCGATTAGGAAAACCATATATAATCGACAAGATATAAATTATAACATTAAAGGTATGTGTAAAAGATATTTACAGTTGTGGGAAAAAACGTGGGGATATTAGCTGATGTCCATCACGGAAAAAAACCAACTGCAGGAAAACACTCACACTTGAAGGGGGGTGTGAAAAACCAGCGAAACCCCTACTAAGAGAAGACGAATGTGATTAAAATTAAGACCAAAAATAGTACATAAATGACAGTTGAAAATGTGGTGAAATAATCTTGCGTGTACTTGGTGTGGTGCATTTGTATTTGGCCAATATGATACGTGAATACGGGATGAGAAGAGATAAGAGGGAGGGAAGGAGCGGTGTTAGGTTGGGTAGGGAGGGATTTCCCAGCGTTGATGGGTCTTCGATCAGGGGGGGGGTGGAGTGAATGAGGACACGAGGGGTTAAGGAGGGTTGAGAGGTGAGTTTATCAGCTATAAATGTGTTATGTAAGTCGTCAGGCGTTATAAAAATAATATGTCAAAAATCCAGTTGGCCCAGCATCTATCGGCATCAACATGATACCCTGCAAGCTACTGGAAGGGGGTGAACCATCTACATATCTGAATTATAACCTGCTAGCCACCATAAAGGAGTGTGGCACGGGGAAGATATGTAGGTATCATCATGTATAGATATGGATTGTAAATCAAAAGAAAAATAAATTTACTCTTTCCAGCAGGCGGGTTTCCTACAATTTTCGTTTAATGCACGCACTGCTTTACATGAACCTGTGACGTACAATGCTACAACACTCCGTGCTACTCTGTTTGATATGCATTCACGAGAACCGTGTGGTTCAATTTTTAGCGTAAAAACTCAATGCAATAATCATTCTTACGTTATGAATTTCTATAACTGCAGTAATTAATTAACTAATTAATATTTTAGACAAGCATGAATTTGCGATGTTTTAACATGAATATGCAAAAATAATAAGTGTACGCTATTACTCCACATCAGAATAAAGACTACCCATCATAATTTCCCCGTGCATTATCGCTGCGATCTATCACCGTGTCGAAGATTGTTTGAATGCTGTAACTGGTTGGATCAATCATTTCAACTCTAACTATATCGACAACGTCAGGACTAACTCAGAAACAATTCACGGTGGTGTCGTGATCCGAGCATTTTAAATCCTTACCGAGTAAGGTTTCTCGCATTGTTGGCAGTTGGTGGTGATTGACATATTCTGGCAAGATATCCGATCCCCCTTCCATTCCTGTCCTTAAGCCTTTCCTCCCTTTCTGAAGCGCCCTTTTGGTGCGGAAACACACTTGAAAAACACCCATTTATAAGTGGGTAATTTGTGTGAAATATCTTTGATATGGTTCTTCATTTTGTGTACTCGATTGTTTCAAATGATACTTACAGACTGATCTCATAATATAATAAATAGTTTTGCAATTTAGTTCCATGTCACCAACTCTTTTGTGATTAATTTGGAAAGGACCGACTCATGTCTTTGAGCTCACTTAGGAAATTGTTGGTGTTGTTAAATTTTGAAATAGGTGGTACGTATTAAAATTGGCCCTCTTGTGAGCATTGAATGTCCTAAAATCTATCTATGGTCTTTTATTCTAAGCCTGTGCAATGAATGTCTTGCATTCTGTTCTAAGGGAAAGTACTTCCCAAGGGAAGTAAGAAATTCTCAGTCAAGAAGTCCGAATCTTAAAGCGAGGTAACTGAGATACGAACGTCTTTTGACTCCCGTTTCAGTGAATAAACAATCGCCTTGACTCCGGATGGCGTTGAGTGGACTCAAGCGTCGTCACTCTTCGTAGTTAAGTGGGCCGAGTGATATTCGACTGGGCTGTCTAGTTTTACCGCATTTGCACAAATAAGGATCGAAAGTTGGATGAAGCAGCGAAGAGGAGGTGATGGGTAAGCGTGAGTCGGTCCTTGCAGTACCCCTCGCCAAGAGAAGCAACAGAGCGATGCACTGGCTTCATTCATGTCACAGCCACAGAACATTTAACAGCAACCGACGCACCAACTAATTCGCACGGCAATTGTTCGTGCCCAGGGCCGTAATTACCGTGTGGCGTACCCTCCGGCCAACGGAGGCCTCGCGAGAGTCACGAGGAGGTATGTATTTAATGCAAATATAGGAAGTAATTTAATTTAATGTAAATATTGTAAGTAACAAATCTGTCACCTACTACCAGAGTATTAATAGTGATAGACATTTGCACTCATGTATTGCCTCAATAAGCAAGTAAAAGCCTAAGTCAAGTTGCCAGGTTGCAAGACCACATCTACATAATACCCTGCACGCCACCACAAATGTGTGTGGCAGGGGGTGAATTCTCACCAAACATGAACTACATATCATGCATTTAAAAGGATCCGTGTTAATATATTAGTTTAGACTGCACTGTTTAAAAGATAATAATAGCAAACTAAGAATGCAAGACCGTGCTGTTAGTTGGAATTCCTTCAAGTCCTTACCCCAACATTGCAGCTACCTATGCTACGGATTGATTCACTCGTATTAAATATATTTACCGCTATCCATATCCGTAATTGTACGAGGAAAAAAGGACAATGTGAATCTGTCATTACAGCAATCAATTTCTCTAATTTTGTGATCATGGTCCAGTCTACCTGTAAATTGGGGTCCGCAAAATATTTTTAACGTCATCATTGAAAATATTGTCTTGGAATTTATTTAGGAGATTAAGTCTAAATTTCAACCCGCGATCTGACAATAATTCCCATTTTAATTAATTTAATAGACTGTTTACGCTACGAAGGTTATCGTACTGTCCCTTTACAAATCTTGCCGATCTTCGCTGCATACGTTCAAGTTCATTATTTAGACCGATTTCTTAGGGATCCCATACACTGGCAGCTGTCAAAGCTGTTTTGGCTCTTAAAACTAAATACTCCTCATCTGAAAATCGCTTCACCTGAACAGGCATTTCATCCACCGTGGAATGTAAGCAAAACAAGGAGTTTTAAAGTTCACTCTCCAATGCATTCCCTTCATAACCTGACCGTCATCACAAGAACTGCGTAAAGATATCCCACGAGTCACTCCACAAAGTAACCAGTAAACAAGCGTAATTATGAGTTGATACAAAAGTAACTCAATGAAAAAAAAACAATTTGATGCGTCGCAAATGTACCAGCGCCGGAAGGATTAAGATACGATTGCGTAGGATGGTTATAGACAGAACAAATCCACAGGACGTTCCACATTATGAGCGTATGGTCCAGAACAGATTATCTCCACTCCCGTATATGGCGCTTCCCTATTTTTTAGTCCCAAACACCGTTCTGAGACTGCGCCACCGTCGCCATCACGATGCCGCGGCGCGCAGTTCAAATGCTAATATTTTAAACTTTTATTTTATTAATCTTATGTTTACATTTTATGTTTATTAAGTGCATCCGATGGTACAAATGCTGTTATTCGCTTCCACGTTGTCCATCCTCTTCATTTGATGATCGTTTCCTTACCAATATCAGGAAATTCCTTGAAGTCACAGTGACAGTACACAAACATCATCTGAAGCATTCACATAAAACTGCGTGAAACCGACAAGACGAAATAATATCTCATACGCGAAGACAAAACAAATAGGCACTTTAACTTCATGATCAATGGAACAAGGGTAGCAAATAGAAAACTGATTTCAAAGATTCATTCAATTGCTTATTCTGCTACACACTTCAGATTAATAACAAAATCGATCAATGGATTATGAAGTCAACCAATAGTTTCCGTACTTCATAAATTTACATTTAAGAAAATTATACAGCCGTCTGAATATCAATACTCCTCACCAGCTCTTCAAAAAGCATTCCTGCAAAACAATCAATAGAAAGAAAAATGTCAGTATCATTTCATAGTATTTTATGTTCAAGTGCCAATTTTATGTGAGGTCGGCCATAACAACTAATGCTAATGCAACAGTAATGATAACAAGGAAAGTAACTATGCTTAGAGCTGTCCATTTCGTGCCTCCGCCAACAAAGGAATAGTTGGTAAAACGTAAGGGGTGATCCAACAAAGGGCTGATTATTCCACTACCACCCAGGAGGTCATCACCTTGGTAGCGCCTCTCTTTTTTCATGGTCAAGACCCATGTGGCAAAGAGATCCCCAGTCCAAGAAGTAAGTGTAAAGTTTAAATGTATAAACAGCCCTTCAACCACTGATTTTTCTGGCACAAATTATAGAGAACAATTTGTGCCAGCACCTAGAGAGCTTGTGCAAACAAGGAACACTGGAAGAGAAACCTCCAGCTTGGATAGGCATATGAGAATCCAAGATGCTAGTACTCTGGGATTTTTGCTGCGTGCATCCGTTTTCTTGGATGACGGTGTGGCCAGCATTACAGTCAGCGCCTTTGGGTTATAAGTGTTTGATTCTTCGTTTTATGTCCATCTTATTTACTTCCCATGGTCAACCCATCATGTGCATTCTCATTGGTTGATAGATTTGTTGGTCAAGAAGGTGCGGTCTGCCACAAGGGGGAAACCGTGTTCCAAGAAAATGGACCTACGCAGCAGAAATACAGGAAGACTAGCATCTTCAACAGTGATGTACCACGGAAGCCTACGTAAGGAAAATGAGAAACCATATGGTCCACCTGAATAAAAGGGTGGAGGATAATCACTGTACAATATTTAACTGAATTTCCAAATAATCACTTGACAATACGTGCAACATAATTTGAGTCATATTTGGAATGAAAGGAAGCAAATCAATATCACAACATATGAACAAAAAATTGCCACATTAAATTAATCATGAAGCCTGAGTTCTTAACCTGTGTTATATTTTGTATTTATCTTTCAAACTTGGCCTTTCTTGGCATATTTTCTCATTCATATTGCTGGTGACTTCTATTTTCTTTATTTCTAACCGTGTTTTGCTAGATTTAACCCATTATTACAGAAGTTATAGCTAAAAATATTTAACACTGTATTCTTTTTCGTTTGTTGTCGTAATACTCTCTTTTTTTTGGTCCCTTACACGATCTTACCTTTCGTTAGCATTGCACTGACCCATACATTGGAGACCATCCGTGATTTCCCACTAAGCTTCCTTATTCGTCGTCATCCTAACCCTACTTTCTACCCCCCACACACAAAACACCGATCGAACTTCCCCCCACCTCAAACTATCCCCACCCGAGCTACACTCTCTCTGAATGCAGGGAGGGTCACCCCAAGGGGGTGATTTGCGATAAGGCGCGGATTCCCTGTCCCTCACGCAGCGACGGAAGGATGAAGAAACAGCCGAATATTTAAACCAAAAATATCTCCATACCATATTCATTGCGTTTCCATGGAATATATATCGTCGGAAAGGATAACGCCCACGTAAGCCAATCAGCAGCTCATCAACAGTGAGAGAGAGAGTCCGGGAAACAAAATAACGTTGAACATTCACCTCAACCCAGGCGAAGCGAATCGCAGCAAGTTTATCTTTTTCTCTGCTATCGGCGCGCGTGGATTTATCGTCAAAGCGTAAGTATGTATCGAAGAAATTGCTTGAAGCGATTTTCCGACATAGTTGCACGAAAAATCATGGCACCATACAATTTATTCCAAGGGCGACTGACATTTGCTTTTGACGATTTTAGTTGTCCAATCGCCAACAAAAGTCCAAGAAAAGCATGCATTTCTATATCGTCTGTATGTCTCCAAGTTGTTTTCAAAATTTCTCTCTAATTGAACTCGAACTGCTCTCTGATTTGTGCGAGGAACAATTTCAAGGATTTTGACGAAATTTGCCAGGCAGGTAGTCCTTGATGAGTTTGTTAATATACAAAATGAATGAATCAATTGGGTCCTCAGCAATGGGATTTCTTTCCTGGGATTGCTGCTTGGTATAAATCTAAACATAGTATACCTGGGATGTCTGGCCCGAAGGTGACCATCACCAAGGCAGATACACGGAGAAGGTAGCCAAACAAAGTAATGCCGGAGGCCATGGAAGGAACGCCGTTGGGCTAGCCATGAGTTTCTAAGAATGATGCTTGCAAATAGATGAAGTTTTGTCATTGAATATTATAAGCAGGCAAAAATTACGACAATTAGATAAAAGACGAAGCAATATTGGCATAGAAGGCAAATTTTCCATTTGTTCAACAATTTAATTTGGTTTATAAGGTTGTAATGTTACTATCACAAATAGAAGATATCATTTCATACGAAACATAATACATCAAAATTAGTATTGAGAGAGCAGTCGCCTACATTGAGACGAGGATAGGTAGGGGAAATATTTTGGAGTAGTCTGCATTATTATTTTTATATAACGTTCTGGGAAACTCTGTCCCCTGGAACAAATACAAAAAATAAAATAGAAATTTATACATTTGCCACAAGAGCAAAAATACCATACATAATTCAATTATTTTACACAATAGCAAAAAAACTAAATTTTAATATTTCAGTCAAATGTTGAAACAGTATTTAACATAGAAACAGAACAGCAACAGAAACAGTATTTAACATAGAAACAGTGTAATCAGTTTAACAGAAACAGTAGATACAATTTTCAGTACGATTATTTACGTGAAATAAGGTTAAACGTGAGATTAAAACATTGTATTTTAAAGGTGTTTACTAATAGGTTTTAATAGGTGTTCACACATTACTGCAGGTTTTTAATTCATTTGGCAATGAGTTCCACATGTGGTTAGATGTATCAACGAAGGAATGGTGGCACAGTTTTGTGAGCAGGTAAGTAAAGGCGAGAGACACTTTATCAGAGAATATGAGGGTTGAACGAATCTATAGAGATGCTTTGGATGGGGCAGTCTTGGGAGGGAACGGATGGAGAATCAAAAAGATTGAGGTTGGAGAATTATCGAATTGATTTATATCCTTGAATTTATAATGCCATAATAATCTCTCCAAGGAGTATGCCAAATTAAACTCCGTAGCATATGCTGGATCAAACCAACATTTATAGACACACTACTCAACTCTAATACAACTTACGTTCAACTAAAATATATTCTCTTTTTAAAATATCAAAAAAAAACAGACCAACTCAATTGTATTTCAACTCTTCACCACAAACCTCTGGATACATACGCTGAGACTTAAGTGATAGTTTCAGATCTTCGGGTTCGAAATCACGCCATCCAATGGACAATTTCGTAAAATCCATCTGCAATCATCATGTGCATACAGCAATTGTTTTTGCCGCCAGATACACAATAACACTAAGTATATGGCGCCTATATATGACAGTGCCTTCAAGGATAGTCGAGTTCAACAATGCCTGTTTTAATCACCAAGGTGACGGTTTTTCATAATTGGAAAATAGATACCATTAAATATATTAGCAGTATTTCTCAAATATGTACACGAAAAATACATCGTAAAAAAATAAAAACTATATTAATATTCTTGGGCTTATGTTTATCCAATGCAATTACTTTTCATTTTATGTGCAAAAAAGAAATGTTGATGAACATGAACACGTCCAGTGTGTTCCTTAAGCAATATAATACTTGTAAAAAATGAAAAAAATGAACGCGACAAATGTTGTAGTAATCGTCACCTGGAGTTGATCCATGAGGATATTAGTGGCAAAAAAGCATTCGTAACCAAAATGCCAAAAGATTTTTCACCAATTAGCATGGTGACTCAGTGGATATTGTGATGAAAAATGAGATTCAATAATTTTTAAAATTCGCCTCCATGTGATACTTACTTGAGGCGAGTTACCATGGCGACGCACGAAGTATAAAATTATCGACACCACTGTTATTTTCGAAAGGATTCCTTCTCGTTTTAAACCTTTCAGTTTTTTCTCTCCTACATCGGAATGTTTGGTCATCACACCTTTTTCACGAAAAAGAGGAAAATTTGCAGCAATCGGGATTTTGTGTTTTCCTGGTCAGTTGGAAGGCAATGGTTTGTAACTGTGTTATAAACTCCAAATCAGCAACAGAGACCGCACACACACTTGTCAGATTGATCACAATTTGTCACTACAAGTTACTGCCGGGACAGAAATTGGAATACAGAAGTTAGTTCTGTTAAGGTTGGTTTACTGACACGAAATACATGCCAATCGCAAAAATTGCACTTACACCATCACACGTAATGCGATGAAGAAAACAAGAGAATGAAGCAACCTCATTAATTCCCATATCCAATAATTTTATTCGTCGGTAAAATAATAAATACTGCAGGATAGTGAATTAACGATCAGAATTAATTTAAACAAAATAAAACTGAACATAAAGTAACGGACATTACCATAATGACAAAGAAGCGATTGAAAAACAAGAGAACCTTACAAAAATTACAAACAACGTTCTATCATTATCATATATTGTCAATATATGATACCTAGACACACAAAGAACGAAGAAAATTAAAAGGAAATTTTCATGAAACCATCGCTTATTTAAACCAATTTTAGATAAAAATAGCAGCTTAAGGCATACTGACGCAAATTAAGCATATAATTACGTACGAAAAATGCGTTTTGCGCTCAATACTCGTAAATCAACCTGTACGTACATTTCCAAATCCATATTTATAGCACAGTTTCGTCATTTTGTTGATTAACTTAAAAAGGGCTAAAAATTTATTTAGAGGAAAATAAAAAAATCAATTAATTTAATATCATAATTTGTAGAAAAACGTAACATTAACGCATAAATGGAAACATTGAATTTACAAGAAGCAAGTCAGTGAAGCGTCTTCACAAGTCTTCCTCCTCATGGGCGTCCTTATTTGGCAAAATGAATTGAATTTATCATCGCTTCTTTATTGTTTCCTTAATTGCGTTACAAATACATCCTAACAAATAATATAATTTCCATGCATAAGGGGCAAAGGTACCGCAGGGGAACAGAAGTTTACCGCGATTGGCCAAATTCTCTCGCGTCGATCAGTATCCACGCAACGCAGTAGAACAATTGAATAACCGTACAGAAAATGTGATATTCAATTTCCTGCCTGTAGAAGACATTGCAATAGATATGCGATTTTTATAACGCTACATCAATAAGGAAAAAATACCTAAAATGCTAGCATGCAGACAGATAGGCAAAATATTAGGGTGCGAAAAAACATTATGAAAGTCGATGTTTTTGAACGGGAAGCATATTGCATTGGACTGCATGGTGGACATATCCATTAGTAGCAAGCATGAATAACTTAAACATAATGAAACATTAAATATGTCATCAAAAATTGGATAGAGAATAATATAAATTTATGGTTCTTTGATTACAATAGGTGTTCTATGGGTTTCCTATGGAACACAATACGTGACAGATTTGGCGCTTGTTAACAAATTGAGCGAGGTCAGACATCACACCGAAAACGATAACATATTATCAATAATACAGAGGTCTACAGATTCCAGGACCATACATAAAAATATTTATTTACATAACTGATTTACGTAGTTTGGAATATGATATATATTTATATACCAACTGAAACATATTCATACAGAAGTTCACATATATGCACTTAAAAACACACAGCGTAAACTGCAATAACATGCGAGCAACAGCATAAAAAAGTAGAAGCATTTGATCAGCGACATCAGTCCAAATGTTCATTGCTGAATTTAATGGCGATTGCTGGAGTGAGATTTTTATTTACTTGGGTATTTTGAAGTGTCATCGTGCCCTAAAACCCTTTCAGGATTCCTTACGTAAACAATTATTTTTTCATATAAATATTCAGGAGCAGGGAATATTCCTTATTATATACTCCTTCAACATACATAGTGCAGCATATATTCACGCAGTGGCGAGACCCGAAATTTTATGGGGACCGATCTTTTGCAAGGTGTAAGCAGCATGCTATTTCTATCAGGACCTGTATTTTGAATGTTATAGTAAGCCACATATTCCTTTTTTGTGTGAAGTATTCTACAAATACAGGCATCTTTGGTCTAGTCATGCTCATGTAAAATGATGTCACGAGTTTTTCCTTTTTTTCCAGTTGATGCTACCATGTGAATGTGATTCGTCAACTGAAGATGACTTTGGGTTTCGCAGAGAGCCAAGGGGTGTGGCAGGGGGCTCCCTCCCTTCCCCCACCCCCCGTGGGTGCGCCACTGTATGTACGAAATACACTTGGAATCCACGACGAGGGTGAATAACAGAGGGTGGTTGACCACCGCAGTACATGCATACATTCACAAGCACTTCGTGTAGAAATGGAGATTAAAGTGTCGGCTATTTATTGTGATAGTGATTACGAAACAAAGTTGGAAATGATGTTAGAATATTATCGTCATTTACGTCCAACTGAAGTCATCAATTACAGGATCAGGAAAGAAATACGTGAAGGAAATTTCATTCCTTCTTGAAGTCAGCGATGAGTCAATGATAATTATAATGTTACATGATGTTTACTTCGCATCTGGATCGCAAAATTATTCTACACATCATTGACTCATAAAATGTCGTCTTGAACCTTTTTTCGCAATTATAGGAATTCATTACACGCCAAAAAGTCAATGTTGAGCTCCGAAAACGGCAAACAATACTTTTCGTGCAAACAAAAATAGCAAGCCGTGAAGTTTTTATTTACACATCAAAACAGAAAATAAAGTTCACACGATACAAGTAAAAAATAAACTACAAACGTAAATATTAGACAGGATATTCCGCTTTTAGTAATTTCGTAAAATCCATTTGCAATCAGTAGAGACAGTTTTTGGTATCTGCCAGCAACACAATACTTGAGACAAATAGCTCCTACTTAAAGGGGAGTGTCCGAGTTCCGGGTCTAGGATTTTGACGAAATTTGCCAGGCAGGTAGTCCTTGATGAGTTATTTACGAATCACCCCCCATATAGGGTTATATATCCAGAAACTTCGTCAAAAAACGAGTTTGAAATATTTGATTGCAAATATAAAGCCAATAATTAGCCATGTTTAATCAGTGCAGTTTGGGTTAGGGGTAAAGTACTCGCTTCACAATGAAAAACTAATCGTAAGAGAAAAAAAGAACTTAAGCTCTGTAATCATATAATTGTAAGTATCTACCGAAATGTTCGGGTGATCGGGCGAAATATTCGGGTGGGAGAGAGTTTCGAATCAAGGACGTCGCGTGGAAATTGATAAAAAAACCAGCGGCAACAATTAATTTTGAAGAATTAATGTATTGCACCTTTTCAGGAGCATGTTAGAATCACCCGAACATTTCGGTAGATACTTAAAATTGTATGATTACAAAACCTAAATTCTTTTTTTCTCTTGCGATTAGTTTTTCCAAAAAAGCACAGCGCTGGACAATAACGGCACCAGGCAAATTAGAACAAATGTTGTACGTGCGCCGGGACTGCGTGGCCAAAGATGCGGAAATTCAAAATCACGATCACACTTCATGCTCTTCCGTTAAAATTTCATACACAAAAAACGACAGGGCGTGCAGAAGTAATTCCGCCACGTACTAATTACGTGATTTAGATAAATAACGTAATCAACTATTTTACGTAATTTCAGCAAATTACGTAATTATTACGTAAAATAGTTAAAATGTATCCCGGGTAAACAGATTAAAAATGTGTAAAACCAGGGAAAGTCGTACTACGAAATTGTGATGAAAAAAAAATGGACACGAGGAGTCTCGAGTTTGGGACGTCGACAGTGTGAGCGAGTACTTTACCCCTAACCCAAACTGCACTGATTAAACATGGCTAATTATTGGCTTTATATTTGCAATCAAATATTTCAAACTCGTTTTTTGACGAAGTTTCTGGATATATAACCCTATATGGGGGGTGATTCGTAAATAACTCATCAAGGACTACCTGCCTGGCAAATTTCGTCAAAATCCTAGACCCAGAACTCGGACACTCCCCTTGTTAGATAAAACAACACAATAGAACCCAAAGGAATGTCGAGTTCGACGATATCTGTCGTCTCCAAGGTAACCGTTTTCCACAGTTGGAGAACATAGATACCATTAAAAATAATGGCAGCATTTCGCAAAATTTACACGAAGAAATACGGGAATGGCATTCGTTATTTACGTCCAACCGACGCCATTTATTACACAGAAACAGGAATGAATATCATGATAGATTTTGCATTCCTTCACGAACATCACGAACTCACGAATAACACCCACTCTTAAACAATTTTTTGGCAAGAATATAAGAATTCAATTCACGCCACAAAGTAGAATTTGAGCCGTCAAAAAACGCTCTTCGTGGATAGTACTCATAAAACATTTGCAGAAACAGAAAATGAATTGTTCATCATAGAAGTAAGCAATAAACTATATAAACTTAATTCATTAGACAGTATAAAAACTTTCACTTTGAACATCGAAAAAGTAAAACGAATACCAACGCATGATAGTGAAATTATGAAGCAGAACAAATCACTCAAGCTAATAAACTTTGGAATCGTTGGCACGTATATGAGTATGGTGTGTCAAATCTTATTTCAAGTGCTGTTCCAATAAAATATTTTAAAATAAATGAAATGCTATCAACGTAACATTGGTAATAAAACAGGTAGTAATATATGCACACCATAATGTACAACTCAGGAAGAAAATACAACGGCGATTCAAGCCACACTTTCGACGTGGATCGTCGAACTAATTCAGACACTCAAAACTAATATTATTGGTCAATTCCATCGGAAGCCAAGAACCAAGAATTACTCATACCATGGCACAATCCAAAAATTGATATTTGCATTGGATTCCCCACATCAATTGATATTTTGTTCAACTTGAATCGATTCCTTTTAACCAATAAAAATCCATGAACCTTGTGTGCGGGTAATGAGAATCCCGGAACATCGATACAAAGGAAGCCAAACGAAAGGAAACATAACACATGCAATGCATGGAACATCCAAGACGATTTTAATTTTTTGCATACAAGAAATAAGTTAAAAAATAAATATCATAGTCTTCACTTACAAACACAATTACTATGTCAAAAATATTTAACACTTGATTGAAATACATAGAAAATTTGACACGTTAAAAAAATTTAAAAGACTAATATCCCATTAAATGTTGGAAAGTTAACATGGTTTAAAGATATTTTTGAAGTGGGACGTTTATTGAATCGTAGTACCATAGATACATACTTTCCATACGTTATCCATACGTATGGAGGATACTTGGGGAAAATCCAGTATGAAAAACTCGAATATCATGCACGTTAAAAAGATCTAAAAATTGCTGAAAAGGGTACATTCAGTCCTCTCATTATATGCCTCGTGTACAACACATAAATAGTGCTCCAATGAGCCATAAACATGGAACGCAAACGACATTTCATCTGGTGATACATAAATACGAAATACCCTTGCAATCCACGATGAAGGTGAATAATAAGAGGGTGGACGGTCACCGCAGTACATAGATTATATACATACATACATACATTCACAATCACTTTGCATAGAAATGTAGAATAAAGTGTCGGCTGATTATTGCGCAAGTGATTACGAAACAATGGTGGAAATGATGCTTGAATATTATTGTTATTCACGTCCACCTGACGTCACAAATGAATCAATGATTATTACCTTTTCACATGACCTCAACTTCGCATCTGGATTGCGAATATTATTCTGCACACCACTGCGACTGTCGTGATACGTAATTGTTTCACTTCTTACGTAATAATACAGGAATTCAATATACGCCACGAAGTCGAGGTAGAGCCATTAACGTCAAAAAAACATTTCATGGATAGAAATTGACAAGCCGTGAAATTAAACATACACATCGACACAGAAAACAAAGAATACAATTGAACACCAAACGTAAATATTAGGTAGTATTAAAAATTGCCGCCGTAAAAATTAAAAACTAAGACACAAATGCTAACGAAAAATTAAATTATATGCAGTAGCACAAATTACTCAATTTTCTCAACCATTAACTCGTTTGATCGAAAATAAGTGTGCTATATCCCATTTCATTTTTCAATTGCCGTTCCCATATATCAATTACTTACAATGCATTTGTAGCTGAGATACTCCAGAGAGGTTCACACAAACGAATAAAATCAAGTCTAATAAAGTTATTACAGTATCAGAGCAACACATTATTTTAAAATTTGTAAAAATGAAGTTACCATCATACTTGCCATAAACAGCAAATTTCGCTGCTTAAAGCCACTTTTCAGCATAATTAAATCTATAATCATATCATAATCTAAATCTAAACGGACGTTAGAGTTGTGATAACCGCAATTAAATATAAATGATAGAATAACTTTATAAAAAAACGAAATTAAGACTTACTCAAATAAAACAATATTTCAAAACAGGGGTGACATTAATTAAGATTAATAAATTAAAACGGAACAATTACTAAAGAATATTGATGATCTTCTAGATTATATGCTTGCAGAACATGGATGTGTTTTGGAGTGCATGTCAAAGTGCATATCCAAAAAGGGAAATAATATGGTATCGTCATCATTGGTCAACAATCCTAGGATTGGTTTGACGCAGCTTTCCACTCGATTCTTAAGAAATTAAATAACTTAGAAAATGGCAAATCAGAATTTTCAGGTAATAAAGCAACCCCTAAAACGAACAACAACAACTTCGTATACAGATCGTAAATAAATGTGTCAATCTAATCACAATATTCAATTACAAATTAAAAAAGGCCTCACAAGACGCCACAACATTCGGAGGATATGCTCAGGACACAAGGTCACGGTAGACTAGTTGGGACGAATTTGAATAGGAGCAAAAGGTTTATTGCTAGAAAAAATGTTTTATTCAAGCCTGGTATGGTCTTACTAATATATTAGTACCACAACAGAATAGTACAGTTCCGAAAACTCCTCCTTGAGCACCAATTCCTGGGTTTTTCGACCGCCGTAAGAATATAGCCATAGGTAGGGTTAGCGAAGGTGGCTCCAGTCGCAGAGCAGATCTTTAGCAAAATATAATCTCCTCGATTCAAAATCGACACCACATTAGCTCCCACGAGCTAATGTGAGATTGCAAATTTTGTATCATGAAAGAGTGAGCATAATAATATAGTCATTCAATTTGGGGTGTAATTATGTTGTCACGAGTTGCCCTAAACATTGGATCATTCACACATCACACACAACTTGGCGTTATTCCATGCCGGACCCAGGAGGTCAACGCCACCGGCTCATTAACCTTTATTTAACGTGGCGTTTCCCCCTGCGTTCCCCTCCGGGCTGCGCAGAGGTCTATTCCACGCATTCACTCCCAGGGCCAGGGCAAGACGCGACGAGATCAAGTACGGACTATGAACTAAAAGCTAAGCTATGTCACTAAGCCTAATTTTCCCCATCTAACATCCACCCACCCTCTAAACTAAACCTACTGCTTACATACCCTAGGCCTACCTATTCCATTCGCATACCTATCGGCGCTGACCCTGTTCATCATCATTCATCCACCAATCAACAAAATACCCACTCAAATATATCATGCACACATGTACCTGCAAAAGAAAAGATTAAAAGAAAAAACCTGTAAAAGATTGAGTAAATTAATGCGACAAAAATATAAAATGTTAGCAGCGAAAAACAAGAAATCAGGGTAAAATCTAAATTTTGAGTTACTATGGCAGCGCATAATGGCGCAAAGACTGTGAATCCTGCCTGAAGAAAAAACTAAGAGCCCGTGCACAGGCAAAACCGGAGATCAACAACCAAACATGGATTGACCCGGGTCAAACGACCGAATTGCAAACCCCTACTCACTACAGGGCAGAATGGCCCCTTGGAGCGGTACACACTTTAGGAATGAAGGAAGGGCTGCAATAAAACAATCCTAGGATTGAAACACTAATGATGATGACACATAAATATGCACTAAAGAATACGTGAAACCTTAGATTAAATGAGTATGTAGATATCGATATAGAGAGAAATAATAAACAAAAACTCACTTAAGGGCCTAACAGACGGTCGTCATGGCTCACCTCTCTTCTTTTTTCTCCGCTATTACCGCGAGCCTAAGGGAAGGGTAGGTGCGGAAAAGAGCAAAAACGATACATGGACACCGTTTATTATAAATCAATACACTAGAGTCTCTCAGGTCCACGGGATGCACACCACCTGATGAACCGGAACTCACTCACACCACACTGACACCAATTTCACACCACTCTGACACCACATTGACACCACACTTCACATAAAACACTTTCTTCGTCACATTCACCTGTGACCACAATATCACTACACACACCCACTACTCATAGCACGCCGGGGCGTTGTGGAGGTACCTAAGGAGAGAAAGGATTAGTACACAAAAGCATTGACGGATACAAAGTTACTAACATTTAATTGAAAATTCCAAAAAAGCACCATTGAAGTGCAGAAAAAGGACTCCACAGACATCTGCGCTCCCCAATGATAGAGAAAGGCAGCGTCAGAGGCACCAATTCCATGAATTTTGATATTTAACACTGGAGCACCCTTTGCACCGGTACAATTAGACTAACAGCTAAACGCAGGTCCTAACTATCCTAACATTACGACGGGCCAGAAGGGCCTATGTTTCAAAACACTGGAAGCTGACTAACTATTCCTACACTCTGATAGCAGGCCGGGGCGTTGTGGAGTTACCTAAGGAGAGAACGGATTAGTACACAAAAACAATAACGGATACAAAGTTGCTCACATTTAATTGAAAATTCCAAAAAAGCACCATTGAAGTGCAGGAAAAGGACACCACAGACATTTGCGATCCCCAATGATAGAGAAAGGCAGCGTCAGAGGCACCAATTCCATGAATTTTGATATTTAACACTGGAGCACCCTTTGCACCCGTACAATTAGACTAACAGCTAAACGCAGGTCCTAACTATCCTAACATTACGACGGGCCAGAAGGGCCTATGTTTCAAAACACTGGAAGCTGACTAACTATTCCTACACTCTGATAGCAGGCCGGGGCGTTGTGGAGTTACCTAAGGAGAGAACGGATTAGTACACAAAAACAATAACGGATACAAAGTTGCTCACATTTAATTGAAAATTCCAAAAAAGCACCATTGAAGTGCAGGAAAAGGACACCACAGACATTTGCGATCCCCAATGATAGAGAAAGGCAGCGTCAGAGGCACCAATTCCATGAATTTTGATATTTAACACTGGAGCACCCTTTGCACCCGTACAATTAGACTAACAGCTAAACGCAGGTCCTAACTATCCTAACATTACGACGGGCCAGAAGGGCCTATGTTTCAAAACACTGGAAGCTGACTAACTATTCCTACACTCTGATAGCAGGCCGGGGCGTTGTGGAGTTACCTAAGGAGAGAACGGATTAGTACACAAAAACAATAACGGATACAAAGTTGCTCACATTTAATTGAAAATTCCAAAAAAGCACCATTGAAGTGCAGGAAAAGGACACCACAGACATTTGCGATCCCCAATGATAGAGAAAGGCAGCGTCAGAGGCACCAATTCCATGAATTTTGATATTTAACACTGGAGCACCCTTTGCACCCGTACAATTAGACTAACAGCTAAACGCAGGTCCTAACTATCCTAACATTACGACGGGCCAGAAGGGCCTATGTTTCAAAACACTGGAAGCTGACTAACTATTCCTACACTCTGATAGCAGGCCGGGGCGTTGTGGAGTTACCTAAGGAGAGAACGGATTAGTACACACAAACAATAACGGATACAAAGTTGCTCACATTTAATTGAAAATTCCAAAAAAGCACCATTGAAGTGCAGGAGAAGGACACCACAGACATTTGCCATCCCCAATGATAGAGAAAGGCAGCGTCAGAGGCACCAATTCCATGAATTTTGATATTTAACACTGGAGCACCCTTTGCACCGGTACAATTAGACTAACAGCTAAACGCAGGTCCTAACTATCCTAACATTACGACGGGCCAGAAGGGCCTATGTTTCAAAACACTGGAAGCTGACTAACTATTCCTACACTCTGATAGCAGGCCGGGGCGTTGTGGAGTTACCTAAGGAGAGAACGGATTAGTACACAAAAACAATAACGGATACAAAGTTGCTCACATTTAATTGAAAATTCCAAAAAAGCACCATTGAAGTGCAGGAAAAGGACACCACAGACATTTGCGATCCCCAATGATAGAGAAAGGCAGCGTCAGAGGCACCAATTCCATGAATTTTGATATTTAACACTGGAGCACCCTTTGCACCCGTACAATTAGACTAACAGCTAAACGCAGGTCCTAACTATCCTAACATTACGACGGGCCAGAAGGGCCTATGTTTCAAAACAGTGGAAGCTGACTAACTATTCATACACTCTGATAGCAGGCCGGGGAGAGGGAGATACCTAAGGAGAGAACGGATTAGTACACACAAACAATAACGGATACAAAGTTGCTCACATTTAATTGAAAATTCCAAAAAAGCACCATTGAAGTGCAGGAGAAGGACACCACAGACATTTGCGATCCCCAATGATAGAGAAAGGCAGCGTCAGAGGCACCAATTCCATGAATTTTGATATTTAACACTGGAGCAGACTTGCATCCAAAAAAAAGTTAAATTAACGTATGAACTAACTAATCTCTAACAGATTGTTACGATAGGCCATAGGGGCCAGGAAAAAAATTTAAACTGACAACTACCCCCTACTACTACTACCTAACTACTTTTCTGCTAGAGATGTCTATGGAACGTCTTCTCGTGTGGTCATCTCATCTGTGGAAGAAGCTGATTACAACAGTATTAAAAATAAATCATCTTCATAGACATAACTATAAAATCATAATAATTGGTACAAGCATAGACAGCGTAGAAATACATTAAATATGGCAGTCATCAATACCATCGATACACAATTTCCCCATATACAAATACACAATATGCCAAATATACCCTGCCTAGAGTCGACTCTCTATACAAGTGGCCACTTGTAGCTTGGTGGAGTATACTCCACCACAATACCAGATTGATTTGGGGCCCCCACATATATCGGGGCCGTCATACCATTATAGGAAATTTCCTTTCACCAATTACCAGCATGTATTACCAGACACCGTGATCACGTTATGTCTGTAATTGGAGCAATAGGCTCCTGACACAAACACACAATTCCACACTCCACAACACAAGCACATATTTTATCCATGTTTACACATTTTTTTACCTTTTACATCGTAAAACCTGAAAGAAAATGTAGTGTTACCAAAGCGTTGTGAACTCATGGGCCAACCGACGAGGTCTCCTGCAGTTGAGAATGCTGCGTCTTATTTCTTGGGCATCTCACCCTCAACCGAACCCCGTCATCTTCTTGGAAGCGGTTTTGCTCTAGTAGCTCACCATCACATTCTGCAACGACAGAAAAAGTAATTGGAATAAATATAATGTACCTTTAACAGCAAATAAAATGTTCTTTCAAATATTAACATCGATTCATTCTGTCTGTGGTCAGCATCTATTTTTCTAATGCAAATACATTAGGACTGACAACAAATCAATGAACATATTGTTTTTGCGATATGACTTCGGTTAATTTGTTACGTAAAGTAATTGTATTTTGTTTGTAATTGGAGACACAAGAAAAATCTTTTTGACCCAAACATAACGAAATACGAACGAGTGTACCAGTATTTTAATGTTAATTTGAAGTGGAGATGCAATTTCAACTTTTCCCATGGACTACGTCTGTTCCTACACGGCTCCTGGTGGTAATCTCAACGATTCCACTGCAGACACCTGGTGTGGAAACACGGATGCATTTTTCGCGTTATCGCAATCTTAATCGTTAACGCTTACCCCCTAGAGTAGCGCAGGGTTAACCATAACAGTCTATAAAAATCGCACCACTGATTTATAAATAGTGATTTGAAGTGCTGTGCGAAAAATGAAGAACGGAGATCACGTTCTCTCTGACATAAGTTAAATCAAAATATAACGATAACGCTAGCGCACGCCTCACGAAGATGCATGAGGCCCTGGTTCTCTGACATTGGTGAAGCGCTGTTATCTCACATATAACTAACTCACCATGACTACGGAGATCACTGGGGAAGACATATAACTTTCAAATTCCCTGCTGAAACGAAAAAACACATTCAATGTCTCTGCGTCTTCCTATTTATTTTTCTTAAGACTGAGCGTTTCGTTTCCTTAACCATAAAGCGATAAAGATGCTGCACTATCGGCTCAGATTTTCAATCCTCCCTGAACGAATCGTGATATTTTCCCTCCATTTCCCTGAGTCAAAATCGAGAACATAGAGAACTTAATTAATTACTTTTCAGTTTAAACTCTGACAGAGCTAACGTAGGAAAAAAATGCCAGTAGTTGCACAGTAGCTATCGTCCTGCAGCATTAAATGTCTATTGATTATCAACACGTTTTGTGTAATTTCAACACAACCCCTGCCACACACCCTCGAGGAGGCTTACAGGGTATGTCGAAGATATAGATAAGATTAGTGCACGCTTAGTACTAGCATTTGTTTTAACTCTGCAATGCAAGGAGAGATTATAATAAAGGACATACCTCCAAAGTTCTCAGAAAACACCAATCATAAATATAAATTTAATTACAATCTCCCTTCACCACGTTATTTGCAGCTATGAGAGTGTCCTTACCGACAGATACATTCACTCATCATCGCACAGCCCTCACTGCTGGTTTAAAAACGTGAAATCCTGAGGAAACATCCCTATAGTAGTAAGGGGGCGTACTATTTTCGCATAAACCATTTTTAAGGGTCCCTTTCACCCCTTAATTGTTATCTTTGTATCACATAAGAAAAGTATAATTGCGTACCCCTAACTAAAAATCCTACCGCCATTTATCAACGGCACCTTAAAGAAGTTTTAAAGACCTGTAGGACCCTCTTGAGTGAGAGAGAGAAAAACATACCCTAATCTGAATGAACCCCCTACCACCAAGGCTGTACGGATTACCGAAATTTCATAGAACTGATGTCCCATTTAGCCCAGTCGCTGCTACTAATTCGGCACCCTCGCAAATATTAGCCTATCAATTAAATCCCTTATCTCAACAAATGTCCAGTTTCACACCGAAATATGCAATAAAAAACTCCATGGAACTCTCAAAAACCATGGCACCGATGACTCTCCCAGCCAACGCAAAACTGGTGTCATTCGATGTCAAAAACTTGTTCGCATGCGTCCCAGCAGATGAAGCCTTGTTAGCTGCCCAACATTTCTCGAAGACAGAGTTTCTGTAGCGGAGCTTTTACTTTGATGAATGTGTGTACTGCACATAATTACTTTTTATTCAACGGAAAAATTCACCGCCAAATGGAGGGACTGGCCATGGGGTTGCCCACTCTCACCCTCACTAGCGGACGTTTTTATGGACCATTGGGAACACATGTTATTCAATCCCCAAAACTATTCTATTATAAATGTACTGTACTGGTATAGATATGTTGATGATATTCTGTGCCTTTCTACGGGTAGTAAACGACAGTTGAAATAATTGTCATCCCACGTGAACAGCATACAACCCAATGTTCAATTCACCTTGGAAATCGGAGGGGCAATTTTAAACTTTTTAGACCTAACCATATATTTGAAGGACAATAGACACAGGTTCTCCATTTATAGGAAACCGACGAACACGGATGCAATTACACCAAGTGACTCATGCCACCCTCACTCCCACTAACATGTCGCTTTCCATTCCATGGTCCACCGCTTGATTAACATTCCCCTCTCCCCCCAATGTCTTGACAATGAAATCCAAACATTAAAACAGATAGCTTTTAACGACGGGATCTAACGAAGCCGTGGTGGATAATATTTTAACGAAAAAACTAAGACAAGGTGGTCATCTAACAAATTACTCCCTTGTTATCCAGCAATCTCAGCCCCACTAAGTATTGAAAATTACCATTCTACGGAAATGTGTCTTATGCTACTTCACACGCGATCCAGAAAGACTCTTTTAAAATCTGTTTTTACACCCACAAAACAATTTTAAGTACATAGACCTACACTAAAGATCTTTTTAACCCGAAGCGGAGGAGCGGAGTATACATAAAATAAAGTGTGACTACTGCTCCAGCTACTACATTGGGACAGACGGGAAGAAGCTTCTCCAAAAGGATATTAGCGAGTAAAAGAACTGCTTCCGAAACGGTGACTTATGACCTCCAGCTTCGCACAACATCCAATTTAAGAGGGTCACCGCAGTTCCTTTGAACCCCAAATCCTCCATTCGGCCCACAAAGACCCAAAGCTGGATGCAACGAGAGATTGGCCTCCATTTGCACAAGGACCCTCGGCTGTCGAACGACAATACCTTTTACTATCCACCCCCCCCTACTCTCAGTTGTTTCAGCCAAGGAAAATCCACGCCCTATTCAAACTGCGGCTACTCCCTTTCCCACAATTCACCCTCACATCCCTTCCCTCTCCCCTCCCCTGCCTTTTCCCTAACAATAATTAAAGGCACTCGAAGGAAACTATTCCATTGTGTACCTGAGGATGGCCTAACGGCTGAAACCGGTTGTACCAATAATGAAACCTGTGGAATTCAAATTTTCATTCTCCTTATTATTTTGAATTTGTCAGTTCCGCAATCATTTTCTCTAATTTTGTGATCATGGTCCAGTCTTTCACAGTAAGTTGGGGTTCGCAAAATATTTTTAACGTCATCGGTAAGAATATTGTGATGGAATTCTTTTAGAGATAAAGTCTAAATTTCATCCTGCGATCTGACAATGATTCCCAATTTAATTCATTTAATAGACTGGTTACTCTTTCATTTAATTCCAATTTCTAAATTCATTTAATATTCCAAATGAGGTCTTACAAGGGAAAAGTAGCTGATTTCTCGTACATGATAGTCACATTTACCCAGTACTCTTTTGACGAATCCCAGTTTACGATTAGCTTGACACATTATTTCACGTATGTGTTTAACACAGAAAGATCATGTGTTAGTCTTATCCCAAGATATTTATATATAGAGCAGAGATGGATTTTATCAGAGAAGTGGGTAAAGGATACTTCTCCGGTAAATATTAATTTGGGTCCAGTGAAGGACGCGAACATCAGGTACAAAGGGTATTGAGAACGGCAAGAGATTGTCGGTCCAGAACATGCCTACCCACTTCTTTTACCGAAAGAAGGTTTTTGGATATCTACATTGTACGAGAATAAATAACAGCAGACATTATTCTCACGCAATGAGTACTGGTGATTTACCATTAACCTTCTATAGATTGCAATGATATACGAAGGAGTAACTATTCACAGTTGAAATAGACATAGATTAGCAGAGGAGCGTCATTCCGGTCTATCCCTTATGACTCTCGATGTTCAACTTGCTATTTGGGAACAATATTCTTTCAGAAGAATGAAACGGAAAAAATAAGGAAGCCAGGTAATAAGTTAGCCACTGCCATTTGGAAATGGATTGATTAATAGGTACATAAAGCTTGACATTGCATTGTGCTCCGTATTTAAGTATAAATCCAAAAGATTCGTTTACCTGCTAACTCGATTACTCATGAAATATGAATCTTAGTGGTGTAAATAATGTTGGAGCAGACTCAATAAATGCCATATCCACTCGGCACTCTCTTCAAGCTGGCTCCACTTACAAAAGAAATGTAATTTATAAATGAAAGCACTTAAAAGTAGCAGAACCTCTCCTGCTCAGAATTGGCCATTTTTTACGAGGAAATTAACACTGCAAATGGCAAATAATGACTTTTAGATTTTACGATAGGTTGAGTAGTGCATCAAAATTAAAGAAGAATTTGGGTGGGGACATCATAATCAGAGCGTAGGTTAAACTACAGATTGAATCTAATACCGAAATGTTAATCGAGTAGCTTATATAGTAGTGTGTATAGTGCATCATGCTATATTAACAATCAATAATCTCTTTATTACTACGTACATAGTAACCATCTAGTTACATGTGAGTCTATTATCAAATATGTTTCCATGTAGTAGCCTAGTTGCATGCCAAAAGTGAATGTTTAATGATTTTCGCGCCATGCCACACACCGTCATTGTTTTCATCAAAAGAGTACTGGGTAAATGTGACGATCATGTACGAGAAATCAGCTACTTTTCCCATGTTAGTCCTCATTTGGAATATGCTGCCAGTGTATGGGATCCCTATCAAATCGGTCTAAATTATGAACTTGAACGTGTGCAGCGAAGATCGGCAAGATTTGTAAAGGGACGGTGCGATAACCATAATAGAGTAACCAGTCTATTAAATGAATTAAATTGGGAATCATTATCAGATAGAAGGGTGAAATTTACTCTTAATATCTTAAATAAATTCCAAGACCATATTTTTAATAATGATGTTACAAATATTTTGCGAACCCCAACTTACTATGGTAGACTGGACCATAGTTACAAAATTAGAGAAATTGATTGCCGAACTGACAGATTCAAAATGTCCTTTTTTCCTCGTACAATTAGGGATATGAATAGCGGTAAATATGTCCAATGCGATTTAATCAATCCATAGCATAGGTAGTTGCATGTTGGACTTGAAGCTTACCCAACTAATAGTATGTTATTGCACGCTTACTTTTCTATTTTTATCTTTTTTAAATAGTGTAGTTCTGACTACTATATTAATACTATTCCTTTCTTATGCATGATATGTAGTGTATGTTTGGTGAGATCTCACCCCCTGCTACGCACATTTATGGTGGCTTGCAGGGTATTATGTAATTGTAAATAGAATACAGGGTATTGCCCAAATATAGGAAGTCAGAAATCTGAACAATAAGCCTGCGGAACAGCATCTACACATCATGAAGTTCGAAGTATACTTACGCACTACCGTTTTAAATCCTTGCCTTCACCAAGCAAGGCACTGTTAATTGAAGTTAGGGACCGGAGTTCGATATACTCTGTCTCCATCTGATTGGTAACGCGATTTATTAAATAATAACAAATGTTGAAAATGGTGAATAACGAAAATTTTTCCCTAACTATTGAAATATTCCGACAATTTTCTCGAGTATACCAAAGTTATCGTAACGATTTATAAAGCAAACGTAGGTGAAGATTGGGACACGGAAAGTAAAATTCAATAAATCATTATTATCCAAGGTATGTATACCTGTAAAAGACGTTATCGTAGTATATAGGCTATTATTATTTAATAATAATGATTTACAAGCGTGCATAATCACCACGATTTACTAAAATAGTTGTCTTGCTCATAACCTCGGAAAACAACGTCAAAACACCAAGAAACAGGGAACAAATTGAAAAGAAAAAACACGCAGAAACCGTAATAATCTAAGACTATAAACGATAGAATTTAATCTCTTGAGTAAACTAAGTCGTCTAAAAACCAAGAAATTAAGGGAACATTGCAGATATTACAACTCTTCTACAAATTTATGAATAATATTGAATATCATATTGTACGTGAAAATAGATTAAGTTATTCAGATAAATGCTATTTTAACCAAAACCCCTATATTCCTATGTAATTGCTAACATCTAGCTTCATGTGACCCTGTTATATCTAGCATATATGTTTCTATGCAGTAGCTTGTTTGCATGTCAATAGTGCATGTTTAATTTTTTCTTCACCCCCTGCCACACACCCGCGCAGTGGCTTGCAGGGTATTGCTTTGATTCAGATCGCCTCTCATATTAAGACTTTTTTCGCTGGATAACCTAAATCTGTTTAAATTAAGAATAAAACTGCCGCATCTTGGTTTAAGTCTGTAGCAATACGAGTTATTAAGATTTTCGCAAGTCTGAAGATGCTAGCCTTTATGGGATGAGTGCCGGCTTTGGATCACCGTTAACTCTTAATCTACACGTCATTCGTGCATTCATGGTGATTATCACCCCACGCCAAACTACCTCGCGGGATATTACGAGGATGCAGTAGTGAAATACAAATACCTACTTTTTGCTACCATCTACGATGAAAGATAAAGAGAGCTTAAATTAAATTTAAATAAAAGCAATATGTGTCAAAGAAAAAACCCAACACCTGTCGCATTTATGAACACCCCAAAACATTATTCGAAACGAATTTCATGAAAGAGATAAAACGAAGACAGTGCTGCAAAAAGTGAATCAGCACATACGTTGTATCAATTAGATTGGATATAAGCGGATAATTTCTACAACCTCACCCCAAAAGTGACAAAAGATTTCGAAGTAATGAAAAGAGGAGTGTGATACCCAGTAAATGTAGATAATGTCGGATAGATTCAAAACATGGCATTCCTGCTTTCGGAGCACCTCCCTGTTTGAAGCCGTAAATTACAAGTAAATCGATCAACTAAAGAAAATTATCCTAAAATACACCAATTGAAATTTATGCTAGGGGAAGGACATACCGAAAGCGAGAATGCGGTTGGAAGACTCAAAAACTCACTTCCAAACTTATGAGAGCCTATCTTGCAAACAGGTATCGAAATCTCAAGATCAATGATTTTCATTATATCCCGCTATGTGCGAACACGGTACTTCATAAATCCCATCTGCCGCTCCCTAGCTAGCTTAATGGTGTAAGAAACTTAAAATTATTAAAAACATAAAATAGATAATGTTTTAACCACTTAAAAATATCCCAAAATGAACTCAGCCGTCGGTCTTTGTCTAAAAATTATCACGTGACGTGTGAGTCATTTCAAGTGACGCTTGCTAGTTTCTAAATGTTTGGAATTGTAGTTAACATGGAGCATATTACGAGGAACCGTGAAAATTTATTTATTTATCCTTATTATGTAAATGAATTGAAAAATGATACTGAACTCTGAATTGGTGAGGGACAATGTAACAGAAGTTAATCCTTGGAGAATCTTACAGAGAAAGAAACACCATCCGAAAAAACAAATCAACTTCCAGAAGGCAGAAAATGAAGAAACACACCTTCAAATTTAGTTCACCAACTTCATACCCTATATCCCCGATTCCTATCAATCGTTATATTAATCTACAGTTATCGTTATACTAATCTACACTAATCGTTATATTAATCTACAATCCAATAATTAATCTACAGTTCGAGCGGTCTAAGGCTCCAGACTCAAGATTATCTTGCCCGCAATGTGGGTCTTGTGAATTCTGGTCGTCGTATGAGGGCGTGGGTTCGAATCCCACTTCTGACAAATTTTTTGGTAAACACATTCGTGAAATAATGGGTCAAGCGAATCATAAACTGGGATTCGTCAAAAGAGTACTGGGTAAATGTGACGATCATGTACGAGAAATCAGCTACTTTTCCCTTGTTAGACCTCATTTGGAATATGTTGCCAGTGTATGGGATCCCAACGAAATCGGTCTAAATAATGAACTTGAACGTGTGCAGCGAAGATCGGCAAGATTTGTAAAGGGACGGTGCGATAACCATAATAGAGTAACCAGTCTATAAAATGAATTAAATTGGGAAATTCCCAAAAGTATGCTTCGTCTATTTGCCGATGACGCTGTAGTGTACAGGGAAATTCTCTGCCCAAATGATAAAAAATACGAGTTATTAAATGATAACCTTCAAGCAATTGAAACATGGTGTGATAAATGGCAGTTAGAATTAAATTTTACAAAATGTCTAGTAATGGATTTTTGGAAAAATAATTTTTCTCCTCCTAGCACGTATAAAATAAGTACTGATGAATTAACAAACGTGGAATCCATTAAATATCTTTGAATAAGAATGACACATGATCTTTCCTGGGGCAAACACATACGTTAAATAATGGGGCAATCTAATCGTAGACTGGGATTCATCAAAAGAGCTACTGTTTCCTTGTTAGACCTCATTTGGAATATGCTGCCAGTGTATGGGATCCCTACGAAATTGGTCTAAATAACAAACTTGAACGTGTGCAGCAAAGATCAGCAAGATTTTTAAAGGGACGATACGATAACCATACTAGCGTAACCAGTGTATTAAATGAATTAAATTGGGAATCATTGTCAGATCGCAGGTTGAAATTTAGACTTAATCTCTTAAATAAATTCCAAGATAACATTTTCAGTGATGATGTTAAAAATATTTTGCGGACCCCAACTTACTATGGTAGACTGGACCATAATCACAAAATTAGAGATTTTTATTTCCGACCTGACATTCAAAATATCCTTTTTTCCTCGTACAATTAGGGAGATGAATAACGGTAAATATATCCAGTGCGAGGGTAGCATTGGATAACATTGGTAGCTGCATGTTGGTATAAGGGCTTATAGCTAACCCAACTAACTGCATGTTTTTGCATGTATGTTTTGCTATTTTTATCTTTTTTTAAATAGCGTAATTTTGAATAGTACCTAAACAAGTACTAATCCTTTTTTTATGCATGATATGTAGTGCATGTTTGGTGAGAGTTCATCCCCTGCCACACACCTTTGTTTTGTAGGGTATTATGTAGATGTAGATGTTATCTGGGCAGAAAGAAAGTTACACCTACGTTGATGATCAGCAATCCCTTTGCGGGCAGGAGTCGTGATGAAGTTAGAATAGTTGAGACTCACTCGAGAAAATTCTAGAGATTCGAAACAATTGTTTGAGAAATATTGGCGGGAAATCGGTGGATATCGAAGGACAAACCTAAGTCGATTAGAAGCAACGGAATCAAAGAAAGCGACCCTACTTTACGCTAAAATGGAAACACACGTCGAAGACAAAACGATAGCAATGAAGCAGACTCACCATTACACCTCGTGAAGAGCGTTCATCTCTTCGCGTTCCTCGGAATCCCAGTTTTCCCTCATTAGGGCCACAGAGATCGACGATGAAGACTCAGGTCTACGCCGGCAATAACTCGAAAAACTTCTTCCTGAAAACAATTCAATCCATTAACAGATGCAACACGATTTTACCATAAATATATCTTGACTACTGCCGGAAGTATCCGTTAGGTAATGTGATAACATAGCTAGTGGTTTCAGCAGCGGCAAATTACCAAGTAAAGCAAGGATTTCAAATGCCATGAAGCAGATGGTATCTATCTCGTGGTACATCTTTCTTCGTCCAGCATCGAGAAGAAGTACATTACTACCCGTTTTGAATTACTCTTTTGAATTTACCACACCATCTCCCACAGAATAACTAATAAATTCAATGAGATTTAATAAATCAAATTATCTTAAAATACAGCTTTCTTCTACTATGGCTGGAAACCCACCTGTCCATCCGCTCCCGCGTCACGACGAAAACTGAGAATCGGATATAGAATCACGGGTACAAATGTCACGGTGACGTCGCATCAGACGACCAATCACAGTAGTACGATCTACTTCGCTATTAATAATTTTGAAAACGCTGAATAAATACTGCAGATATTAATCTTCTCTCGCAAATTCTATTGCTAGATATTTATTTTGGAATATGATGTTTGCCTATAAATTCTACAAGTTTTGTTGTTGAAAAAAGTTTACCTAAACCATTGTTAGCGCCATCTACTATTACTTTCACAAAATACTCCATTTGGCGGGAGAAATTGACAAAAAACAAAATAAATTATCGGAAGTATCCAATGCCTGAAGTGTGCCCTACAAGGAAATATTTAAAATAGAAATTGTTTTCGAATAGCTATTGTGTCATTATGCATTTTATTAAACGATCATTTCGTATCTACCGATCTCGAAATTGAATGATATCTGGTACTAGACTACCAATTTCAGTTTCCGGTTCCAGAATCATTGCGATTTGTGAAACCATTGCTTAACATTAAATTGGTAAAGTTCATTAACATTTACATTGATTAACACTCAGATGAATGGAAGTCTTTAATAGAACCCCTGTAGAGTATCGAGTGTACATCGTATGGATAATTCACTTCCACATAAACGTTACGTCATAATACTTCAACAATGTAATCACACTTGGACGTGGGTAACTACAATAACATGGCAAAATGGTAGCAAAACAAGCGAATACTTACCGCTTTACGAGACTCGGGATCTCTTGAAGAAGACCTCCACGCCATACTACAGCAAGAATTGCCCCACACAACGGTGGAAGACATTCCCCGCAAGGCATAAGCAATCACGAAACATGCTAACACGTCACAATATTCCTTGGTCACTCATCACGAGAGTCACTCAATTAAACGACTGTTCGTATCTCACTTCAAAGTTAATGTCCTCGGATGAAAGACTGATAGGTTGCTTAATTGCGCTCTCACTAGTTGCACTGAAAGCCTTCCGGGACACTGAACAACCGCTGCCACACACCCTCGCGATAGCTCGCAAAGTATTGCGTGGATGTAGATGAACAACATCTGGAGGTATTTAGATTCACTGTCAGGCTTCCTTTGGACGGAATTCGGCGAACAACATAATCTTCACGGGGATAGTTCACATTCACGACATTAAAACTTCACCACTCACTGAAATTCGTGCATGAACTTCTTGTATAAGACTTTAAACGGAAAGCAGCTTCTTATTGCAAGACGGATACGTCTCCAGGAATTCTCGCGTGGACTTCACACTGTTGATCAGCTGATGAGGATATTCCTCTTGTCCCGCACGAAGTCAACTGAGGCACTGTAGTGAGTGATTGCTTCGTTCTTGAACCTGGAAGTGCCGTGAGTTTCAGTGGAATGGATTCTTCTCACTTTCACACTCAGGGTCGAGAGGGAAGCACTTCGGTGGAAATAAGAGTAATTGAATGCCACAAAAGGCGGACCTGGTTGGAAAACGTTCATGCTTCGTCATTGAAACGAGAAAGGATTTGGAACGTGCATAAGGAGATCAGCTGGATTTATCAAAGGCCGTCATGATACTTGCATTAGAGTTACGAGTTTAAGAGTAGACCTAGGATTAGATTAACTACCAGAACGCAGTTTAAAATTCAGGGTAAATCTTTTAAGTAAAGTGGAAGAAAGTTTTTTACATATATATGTTTTACATGTATATATTAAGAACCCCTGCGTATTATGTTAGGTTTGATCAGATAAATAAGATAAGAGAGGTAGATTGTCGTACCGAAAGATTTAAAAATGTCGTTTCTCACGCTTACCATAAGAGAGCACAAAAGGCATAACAGGATGGTAGGTTAGGTCAGGTAGGATTAGGCAGGTAAACATTTGCTAACATAGTCTGTACCGCATGATGCATATTTAAGCATTACCTACACGTGCATAATAGGAAAATGCCAATAAATGTATTTTGAACAATTTTTTTCCAACCAGTAATGAATTCGTTAACCTGTAGTTACTAATTACCTATTTGCACCTGAGCCTGATATCTTACATCGATCCGTAAAGTTGAAGCACTGCATCCCGTAGTTGCATGTAAGCCGTAAATGTTCGGTGGCGTTCATCCACTGCCACACACCCTCGCGGTGGCTGACAGGGTATTACGTAGACGTATAACCTATGCGTTGACTGTAACATAATGAGTAGGGACCTTGTGAATGTAGTGAACCAAACGTAATGAGTGAGTTGAATAAAATATCGTGACTAAGTAATGAATTCATTGAATTAAATTGCAAGACAGCACGTTAATAAAGAGCATTCATGGTTTAAGAGAAGCATGCATTCAATTTGCAGCGAGTGACGCAGGAGAGACAGACTGAATCATATCTCATAACGCACGGGATTCATAAAAGAGATTCATAGAAGAGCTCAAAGAGACTTATGGCGAGGAAGCATGCAAGGACAATATTGCTGAACAAACCGTGTTTCGGGAGTTGCATGCGATCCCAACACATCCGAAAACCACAAGAACAATCAATCATTAGTGTAAGCGGGGTAAAATAGAAGATCCTGGCGACATTGCAAGAATGATTGAATGGAGAGCATAGAACGAGGCCATTAAGAAACGGCAAATTCGAGCCTCGAAGTGGAGTGTTTTGAGGCCAAAGCCGACCCGATTTTTCACGCGCAAATCATCTGATTTTTAGAGTCCGCTGCGATAACATAGTGTGTATTCGTCACGGGCGCAATCAACTATGTTATGTAAAATAAAAGAATGAAATTTTGTTAGGTTCACTTTATATTTAAATAGGCACGACCCGGGTTTGATGACGTAGTTACATCTTCAGGTGACTCTTCATGCATACATCTTCTTTATACAACAAGTTGGGTGCGAAGGTAAGGTCATCTATCTGTCGGAAGTGAGTTGGGAGTGGGGTGAGAAGGGATAGAGGGGGAAGGAGCGGTGTTAGGTTGGGAAGGGAGGGATTTCCCTGCGTTGATGGATATTCGACTGTTGAAGATGAGGGCACTTGGATAATGTTTTCCCGGAAATGTAATGACAATGTAAAAAACGCAAAGCTCACTAGGAAGGTTTTTATCTATGACCCGGTTTCGACAGTTTATGTCATCCTCGGGAGAAGATGACACAAAACTGTCGAGGATGACATACATAGACTGTCGAAACCCGGGTCGTAGACAAAAACCTTTCTAGTGAACTTCGCATAGTTTGTTCCCCTTTTTCCACCATGGAAAAATTTCACGCCGTTCCCCCTGAGACCATATGATTTGCTAACATGGATTGGAATTCAATGTTGGGAATCCTAAAAGGAATCGGGCTGTACAGATTGCTGATCTGAATCTTACCAGAATGTCGGCGGATAGCAAGGCAGTGGCTTTGACCTGGAGGCATGGCTTTCTCATATGCTCGCCGCCGCCGAAATCCCAAGCCCACTCAGCTAATTGCAGCAACTCCTGGAGATTTCTATCGTACAGGTCCTCCCTGAGTAGAAAAATTGTTGCAAATGTGATTGGAACAATGGCATAAAAAGCCAATAGTACTTAGTTAAAGGGTCAGGTATGTTTTATTTGTGCTCAAAAAAGCATCATGAAAAGAAATATCAATCACGATTATTCCAATAGTTCTGGTTACAGATAGTTCTGGTTACAGAGGCCCATTTTTTTGTGCTGTCTCCCTGACTCAGTGGTAAATGGCCCTAAAATATAATTACCCTTAAGGAAGATCCAAGATAAGATGTCACACGAGACTGTTACATGACCTGGGTTTTAACACCTAGAGCTAACCTAGACAACACCTAGACCTAGACAAAAGTAATCCACAAGTCGTTCCACATTATGAGCGTATGGGCCAAGGATACTGTACGGGCGGTACGCGCATTGTGGATAACTCTGTTGCCAAACCTACACTGGGCGAGACCGCCTCCTGGTCGTGTAGGCAACCACTACTATAAGGGCGCGAAATTAAATTGATTGAATTTGGTTACCATTAGGGATGGGCGGTAATGAGGAAAAAACCGGTGTTAGATTAACCGGTTATTTTAGGCAGAACGAGTACTTGAGTATTAAAACCTGAAGAAAATAACCGGTTATTGCTAGGTTTTTTTAACCAATCGAGTGAGTACGAGGTCTACGTGGAGATAAGATGACGGCTGGAGGGGGGGGGAGGGGGCGAAGGTGCTGAAATTGAAGCATAATTTTTCCTGGATTTTGAGTTTAACAAAAAATATCTGATTTTAATTATCTAATGTAATTGTATTTCCCCTTACATGCATTTATTGCGCGTATAAGTTTTTACGCTCTAAATGTGAACTAGGTATCATAATTATCATATAAATTTAAATGGAGGAATTCTAATTTAGCTATGTTATGTTTGTTAGGAACAGGATATCGTGTAAGATAATGGAACATGTAATAGTTAGTTAGATTATGCGACACTTGGATAGAGAAAATTTATTTAATAACCAACACGGTTTCCGAAAATCTAGGTCATGCGAAACGCAATTGGCACTCTTTGTTCACGACTTATTGGTTTCGGGACAAAATAATGCTCAGATTGATGCGATATTCCTCGATTAAAAAAAGCCTTTGATAGAGTACCTCATGACAGATTGCACTTAAAGCTAGAAAGTTACGGTATAGATAAGCATGTAGTATGTTGCATTAATCAATTCTTAGTTGGCCGCGAACAAAGAGTTACTAAGGACGGTATCATGTCCAATATAGTAAGTGTCACATCAGGTGTTCCCCAGGGAAGTGTGATAGGCCCACTTTTATTTCTTTTATATATCAATGACCTCGGCAGTGTTGTATTAAACAGTAGAATTCGGCTTTTCGCAGATGATGAAGTGGGGTATAAAGAAATTAGCAGTCCGGGAGACAAGGCATCGTTAGAAAAAGACCTCGTATCAATTCAGGCGTGGTGCGATAAATGGAAACTAGAACTGAACATAAAAAAGTGCGTGACAGTAAATTTTTGGAAAAGGAAAAACTCGATAGAAAGAAACTATATGATTCAAGGTCCGAAAATAGCAAACGTGGAATCTGTTAAGTATTTAGGGGTAACACTTACTCAGGATCTGTCATGGGGGAAACATATCAGGGAAATATGCAGTCAAGCAAGTAGAAAGTTGGGGTTTATTAAAAGAATATTAGGGAGAAGTGAGGAGAGGGTGAATGAACGTTGCAATTTTTCAATTGTTAGACCAGCTTCAATTGTCCAAAATGCTGCGAGTATATGGGACCCTTATGGAGCAGGCTTAATTTACGAATTAGATCGAGTACAACGAAGAGCAGCGAGATATGTAAAAGGGTGTTACGATAGGGAAAGCTGTGTGTCTGTTATGTTAGCCGAATTGGGATGGGAATCGCTGTCACAACGTAAGCTGAATTACAGACTTAATCTTCTGGGAAAATTTAACGAGGGACATTTCATTAAAGACGTTAATCATATATATTGCTGGCTCCGACTTATTATGGTGGGATCCATAATTCTAATAAAATAAGGAGATAGATTGCAGGACCGACAAGTTTAAAATACCATTTTTTCCACGTACGATTCCAGATCAGAATGTTATACATCGCGTAAATCGGTAATAATTATCGAGGTAATATTCAGAGTAGGTCGATAGTATTTTTTTTTCTTTCCTGCATGTTCAAATCAAGGTGTGACTCGCATGCATTGCTTTTTTTTGCTTGCATGAGTATCTATGAAATTGGTGTTGGGTTTCAAGTCATGCATGGTATTCGTGGGTGTGTCCTGCATGATTGGGATTTGGAATTTTTTTTTCTTTTTTTCCCCTGATTACTTTTTAAGGTGTGGTGTTTGTTTTGTGTTGTTCATTTTTGTTTGTTGTGTCATTGTTCCTGGTGTGGATGGACCCCCTGCCACAAACCCCCAAGGTGGCTTGCAGGGTAAGTCGTAGATATAGATAACAGTTTTCGCTGCGATAAGTTGCACCTCCCTGAACTACAGCGGATGGGTCGGATCATACTTTCATATGAAGTCAATAATGAACCGCCCTGTTTGACTGCTGAGTTGAGACCACGGTCGCAGAAAAGAGATGAGACTGACTTTATTCTCCAAGGTCAAGCTTCCGCCGGAAAAAAGAACAAAGGAATCATGGATGGCAACTAGCAATCAAGCCAACACTGTAACGTTAAAATACTTCTTTAACTTATAATGATAACGCACTTCGTAAAAATGTTACGTCTGAGTTAGGGAGCCGTAGCCGGAACAAGAATCGTTGTCCAAGTGGTACCGTGGTCGGGTGCGGTAGAGTGGTGCAGTGGTCCGTGCGGTGCAGGGTCAAAGTCGGTGGCTTACTACGAAGAGGAAAGAGAAGTCCGGGGGCCCAAAAGTCTTGAATCTTTCGTTACGCTATAACGAATGATATTTTTCGTTATGATAACGTCATTCGTTTCGAGTTATTCGTTCATCCACGTTGGTAACAAAATGTTGATAATGTTTTCGTTGGTAACGAAAGCGTCAATATTCGTTGAGTAACGAAAGATTCAAGATTCCGGCCACAGGAGGTCGGTGGTCCAGGCAAAGCGAATTGGCAGCAATAAGAGGCTCGTCAGCGAAATCTGATTCGGTGCGCGGCGGCTGCTTTTCCCCATGAAAAGAATGAACACTTGAGCTGCTGAGGGTGGAAGAGCGTGTTCTCCTATGCAAAAGGAGGGGAAGGAAGAGGAAGAAGAGGGGGGATCTGCGAGTCCCTCGAAAGTGTTGCTTTCACCCTCACGAATTCACGAATAAAGTTACGTCGTTGGAGTTACGGCACCCTAACGGCGTCGCGTTATATTTTGTCATTTTCTTTCAAACTTGGCCTTTTTTAGAATGTTTTCTAATTTATATTGCTAGTGACTTATATTTTCTTTATTTATTACAATATTTCGCTAGTATTAACCCATTATTACAGAAGTAAATGCTAAAAATCTTTTAACACTGCATTCTTTTATCTATATATCTATATTTACGGCATACCCTGCAAGCCACCTCGAGGGTGTGTGGCAGAGGGTGCATCCACACCAGGAACAATTTCACAACAAACAAAAATGAACACCACAAAGCAAACACCACACCTTTAAAAGTAATTGGGGAAAAAAGAAAAAAAACTACCAAATCCCAATCCTGCAGGACACACCCACGAATACCATGCATGACTTGAACTACGACACCAATTTCATAGATACTCATGCATGAAAAAAAAAGCAATGCATGCGAGTCACACCTTGATTTGATATTGCAGGAAATAAAAAAAATACTATCGACCTACTCAGAATATCACCCCTATAATTATTACCGATTTACGCGATGTCTAACGTTCTGATCTCAAATCGTACGTGGAAAAAATGACATTTCAAACCCGTCCGTCCTGCAATCTATCTCCCTAATTTTATTAGAATTATCGACCCTACCAATTAAAGTCGGAGCCAGCAAATATATGATTAACGTCATTAATGAATCTTTTCCGTTTGTTGTCGTAATACTCTCTTTTTTTGGTCCCTTAGACGATTATTTTAAAATCAAGGTTTTAATTTCGTGTGTATAAATGGTTATTTTAAATAAATTTTCTGATATGCAATGCTGGGTATACTCCGCTTTATAATGTGCACACTGTTTTATTTTTTATGTGTCTAAATACTAAAAATGAGGACAGAAATAAAGTCGGATGCGTCCACGTAAAATAGTTTTGCTTCACTACGTCCAACCGTATGTTATACATCCTTGCAGTGTGCGCAGAAGCCTGAGTTCTTAAACTTTATTAATTGAAAAAGGGTAGGTGGAGTGAGAAGAGACGGGTGATATGCACCTTCGTGATTTTTTATGGCTATATTCTAACGAACAAGGCAGATGTTACCGAAATTCTGGGAGCTTATATCCCGCAATTTCTGAAAAAAAGGAAAGATAAAAGTCGAAATGGGTCGTGAAATATGAGGAATGTCGGACGAGTCAAAGATTCCAACATTGGTGGTTGGGGGCTAGAAGAGCCGGTCTTTCAGGCCTACAGCGGAGCCCATTCCCTCACTGAGGATGTCTCCATGGAGTATGAGAGATGAAAGTGATGTAAAGGGAGTGTGGCAGATGATGTTTTGCTTCTGGATTGGCGTGAAATGCCAAAATAATTATTTCTAAGAAGTCTGGGTTGTAGGTGGTAAGAAAGAAGGAGCAGGAAATGGAAAAAAACATGGAGTACTCCATGGCGTCTATTTTCTCCGATCCTGCGCCACGTGAGGGACCGATGGAGCTAGTGTTCTGGTGTGACCAAAATACCCTTTATATAATCACTTGACAATACGTGCAACATAATTTGAGCCATATTTGGAATGAAAGGAAGCAAATAAATATGGCAACATATGAACAAAAAGAACAACATTAAATTATAATCATAAAGCCTGAGTTCTTAACCTGCGTTATGTTTTGTATTTATCTTTCAAACTTGGCCTTTCTAAGTATTTTTTCTTATTCATATTGCTAGTGTCTTCTATTTTCTATATTTCTATCCGTGTTTTGCTAGATTTAACCCATTATTACAGAAGTTATAGCTAAAAATATTTAACACTGTATTCTTTTTCGTTTGTTGTCGTAATGCTCTCTTTTTTTTGCTCCCTTACACGATCTTACCTTTCCTTTCCGTAGCATTGCACTGACCCGAACATTAGAGATCATCCGTGATTTACCACTAAGCATCCTTCTTCGTCCTCATCCTAAGTCTACTTTCTACCCCCCACACACAAAACACTGATCGAACTTCCCCCCACCTCAAACTACCCCCACCCGAGCTACACCCTCTCGGAATGAAGGGATGGTCACCCCAAGGGGGTGATTTGCGATAAGGCGCGGATTCCCTGTCCCTCACGCAGCGACGGAAGGATGAAGAAAGAGCCGAATATTTAAACCAAAAATCCATGCCATATTTATCGGGGTTCCATGGAATATATATCGTCGGAAAGGACAACGCCCACGAAAGCCAATCAGCTGCTCATCAACAATGACTGACAGTCCGGGAAACAAAATAACGTTGAACATTCACCTCAACCCAGACAAAGCGAATCGCGGAAAGTTTATCTTTTTCTCTGCTATCGGCGCGCGTGGATTTATCGTCAAAGCGTAAGTATGTATCGAAGAAATTGCTTGAAGCGATTTTCCGACATAGTTGCACGAAAAATCATGGCACGATACAAATTATTCCACGGGAGACTGACATTTGCTTTTGACGATTTTAGTTGTCCAATCGCCAACAAAAGTCCAAGAAAAGCATGCATTTCTATATCGTCTGTATGTCTCCAAGTTGTTTTCAAAATTTCTCTCTAAGTGAACTCGAACTGCTCCCTGATTTGTGCGAGGAACAATTTCACGGATAATGCTTTTGTTAATTTACAAAAGGAATGAATCAATTGGGTCCTCAGTAATGGTTTTCTTTCCTGGGATTGCTGCTTGGTATAAATCTGAACATAGTATACCTGGGATGTCCGGCCCGAAGGTGACCATCACCAAGGCAGATACACGGAGAAGGTAGCCAAACAAAGTAATGCCGGAGGCCATGAAAGAAACGCCCTCAGGCTAGCCATGAGTTTCTAAGAATTATTCTTTCAAAACAGATGAAGTTTTGTCATTGAATATTATAAGCAGGCAAAAATTACGACTATTATATAAAAGACGAAGCTAAATTGGCATAGAATGCAAATTTTCCATTTGTTCAACAATTTAATTTGGTTTATAAGGTTGTAATGTTACTATCACAAATAGAAGATATCATTTCATACGAAACATAATACATCAAAATTAGTATTGAGAGAGCAGTCGCCTACATTGAGACGAGGATAGGTAGGGGAAATATTTTGGAGTAGTCTGCATTATTATTTTTATATAATGTTCTGGGAAACTCTGTCCCCTGGAACAAATACAAAAAATAAAATAGAAATTTATACATTTGCCTCAAGAGCAAAAATACCATACACAATTCAATTATTTTACACAATAGCAAAAAACTAAATTTTAATATTTCAGTCAAATGTTGAAACAGTATTTTAACAGCAACAGAAACAGTATGTAACATAGAAACAGTGTAATCAGTTTAACAGAAACAGTAGATACAAATTTCAGTACGATTATTTACGTGAAATTAGGTTAAACATGAGATTAAAACATTGTATTTTAAAGGTGTTTACTAATAGGTTTTAATAGGTGTTCACACATTACTGCAGGTTTTTAATTCATTTGGCAATGAGTTCCACACGTGGGTAGATGTAACAACGAAGGAATGGTGGTACAGTTTTGTGAGCAGGTAAGTAAAGGCTGGATGTAGTGCATGATGCATGTATTAATCCCTTAAATACTATCGATACTAATAATCTAGTTGCATAAGACCCTATAGTTGATTGTTTGCATGTCAATAGTGCATACTTGGTGATCTTCACCCTCTGCCACACACCCTCACGGTGGCTCGAAGTGTATCGTGTAGATGTAGATGAGGAAATTCTCGGCGTCGCAGCGGCGCCGTAAATGCAACGACGTAACTTTTTTAATCGGAGACCAATAAAATGAAAACTATTGACACTATGCATACAAAAATATAAATTTATAACCTTAGAAAGCAGGAAAGATAAGACAACTGAAAGTTTCAGAAAGATCCATGGGAATGGAGACTTTTGAAAAATCATTTTTTTAAATCACGAGCGCCGCTAAGGCGCAGAGAATCCATATATGAAGGTTGAACGAATCTTTAGAGATGCTTTGGATGGGGCAGTCTTGGGAGGGAACGGATGGAGAATCAGAAAGATTGAGGTTGGAGAATTATCGAATCGATTTATATCCTTGAATTTATAATGCCATGATAACCTCTCCAAGGAGTATGCAAAATTAAACTCCGTAGCATATGCTGGATCAAACCAACATTAACAGACACACTACTCAACTCTAATACAACTTACGTTCAACTAAAATATATTCTCTTTTTAAAATATCAAAAAAAAAACAGACCAACTCAATTGTATTTCAACTCTTCACCACATACATCTGGATACATACGTTGAGACTTAAGTGATAGTTTCAGATCTTCGGGTTCGAAATCACGCCATCCACTGGACAAATTCGTGAAATCCATCTGCAATCATCATGTGCATACAGCAATTGTTTTTTCCGCCAGATACACAACAACACTAAGTATATGGCGCCTAAATATGACAGTGCCTTCAAGGAGAGTCGAGTTCAACAATGCCTGTTTTTATCACCAAGGTGACGGTTTTTCATAATTGGAATATAGACACCATTAAATATATTAGCAGTATTTCTCAAATTATACGCAATATGTACACGAAAAATACATCGTAAAAAAATAAAAACTATATTAACATTCTTGGGCTTATGTCTATCCAATGCAATAACTTTTCATTTTATGTGCAAAAAAGAATGTTGATGAACATGAACACGTCCAGTGTGTTCCTTAAGCAATATAATACTTATAAAAAATGAAAAAAATGAACGCGACAAATGTTGTAGTAATCGTCACCTGGAGTTGAACCATGAGGATATTAGTGGCAAAAAAGCATTCGTAACCGAAATGCCAAAAGATTTTTCACCAATTAGCATGGTGACTCAGTGGATATTGTGATGAAAAATGAGATTCAATAACTTTTTAAATTCACCTCCATGTGATACCTACTTGAGGCGAGTTACCATGGCGACGTACGAAGTATAAAATTAGTAACACCACTGTTATTTTCAAATTGCTATTCCTTCTCGTTTTAAAACTTTCAGTTTTTTCTCTCCTGCATCGGAATGTTTGGTCATCACACCTTTTTCACGAAAAAAAGGAAAATTTGCAGCAATCGGGATTTTTGTGTTTTCCTGGTCAGTTGGAAGGCAATGGTTTGTAACTGTGTTATAAACTCCAAATCAGCAACAGAGACAGCACACACACTTGTCAGATTGATCACAATTTGTCACTACAAGTTACTGCCGGGACAAAAATTGGAATACAGAAGTTAGTTCTGTTAAGGTTGGTTCAATGACACGAAATATATGCCAATCACAAAAATTGCACGTACACCATCACACGTAATGTGATGCGATGAAGAAAACAAGAGAATGAAGCAACCTCATTAATTCCCATACCCAATAATTTTATTCGTCGGTAAAATAATAAATACTGCAGGATAATTCATCAACGATCAGAATTAATTTAAACAAAATAAAACTGAACATAAAGTAACGAACATTGCCATAATGACAAAGAAGCGATTGAAAAACAAGAGAACCTTACAAAAATTACAAACAACGTTCTATCATTATCATATATTGTCAATATAGGTACCTAGACACACAAAGAACGAAGAAAATTAAAAGGAAATTTTCATGAAACCATCGCTTATTTAAACCAATTTTAGATAAAAATAGCAACTTAAGGCACACTGATGCTTTTTAAGCATCCAATTAATTACGAAAACTGCTTTTGCGCTACATACTCCTAAAGCAATCTGTGCGTACATTTCCAAATCCATATTTAGAGCACAGTTTCGACATGTTATAGATTCACTCACAACCTGGCTAAAAATATATTTAGAGGAAAATAAAAAATATATTAATATAAGTGCATAATTTGTAGAAAAACGTAACATTAACGCATAAATGGAAACATTGAATTTACAAGTAGCAAGTCAGTGAAGTGTCTTCACAAGCCTTCCTCCTCATGGGCGTCCTTATTTGGCAAACGAAATTGAATTAATATTCGATTCTTTATTATTTCTCATTGCCTTACAAAATATCCTAACAAATAATGTAAAATCCATGCATAAGGGGCATAGGTGCCACAGGGGAACAGAAGTTTACCGCGATTGGCCGAATTCTCTCGCGTCGATCAGTATCCACGCAACGCAGTAGAACAATTAAATAACCATTCAGAAAATGTGATATGCAATTTCCTGCCTGTAGAAGACATTGCAATAGATATGCAATTTTTATAACGCTACATCAATAAGGAAAAAATACCTAAAATGCTAGCATGCAGACAGATAGGCAAAATATTAGGGTGCGAAAAAACATTATGAAAGTCGATGTTTTTGAACGGGAAGCATATTGCATTGGACTGCATTGTGGACATAACCATTAGTAGCCAGCATGAATAACTCAAACATAATGAAACATTAAATATGTCATCTAAAATTAGATAAGGAATAATATAATTTTATGGTTCTTTGATTACAATAGGTGTTCTATGGGTTTCCTATGGAACACAATACGTGACAGATTTGGTGCTTGTCAACAAATTGAGCGAGGTCAGACATCACACCGAAAACGATAACATATTATCAATAATACAGATGTCTACAGATTGCAGGACCATACATAAAAATATTTATTTACATAACTGATTTACGTAGTTTGGAATATGATATATCTTTATATACCAACTGAAACATATTCATACAGAAGTTCACATATATGCACTTAAAAACACACAGCGTAAACTGCAATTACATGCGAGCAACAGCATAAAAACGTAGAAGCATTTGATAGGCGACATCAGTCCAAATGTTCATTGCTGAATTTAATGGCGATTGCTGGAATGAGATTTTTATTTACTTGGGTATTTTGAAGTGTCATCGTGCCCTAAAACCCTTTCAGGATTCCTTACGTAAACAATTTTTTTCATATAAATATTCAGGAGCAGGGAATATTCCTTATTATATACTCCTTCAACATACATAGTGCAGCATATATTCACGCAGTGGCGAGACCCGAAATTTTATGGGGACCGATCTTTTGCAAGGTGTAGGCAACATGCTATTTCTATCAGGACCTGTATTTTGAATGTTATAGTAAGCCACATATTCCTTTTTTGTGTGAAGTATTCTACAAATACAGGCATCTTTGGTCTAGTCATGCTCAAGTAAAATGATGTCACGAGTTTTTCCTTTTTTTCCAGTTGAATCTACCATGTGAATGTGATTCGTCAACTGAAGATGACTTTGGGGTTCGTTTTTAAACCCAAACAGTTTAAACAATTTTAAACAATTATAGGAATTCATTACACGCCAAAAAGTCAAAGTGGAACTCCGAAAACGGCAAACAATACTTTTCGTGCAAACAAAAATAGCAAGCCGTGAAGTTTTTATTTACACATCAATCAGAAAATAAAGTTCACACGATACAAGTAAACAATAAACTACAAACGTAAATATTAGACAGTATAGACAGACGCTTTTAGTAATTTCGTAAAATCCATTTGCAATCAGTAGAGACAGTTTTTGGTATTTGCCAGCAGCACAATAATAGAGACAAATAGCTCCTACTTAGATACAACATCATAATAGAACTCAAAGGAATGTCGCGTTCGACGATGTCTGTCGTCACCAAGGTAACCGTAGTTGGAAAATAGATACCATTAAAAATAATAAAAGCATTTCACAAAATTTACATGAAAAATACGGGAATTGCATTTGTTATTTACGTCCAACCGACGCCATTTATTACACAGAAACAGGAATGAATATCATGATAGATTTTGCATTCCTTCACGAACATCACGAACTCACGAATAACACGCACTCTTAAACAATTTTTTGGCAAGAATATAAGAATTCAATTCACGCCACAAAGTAGAAGTTGAGCCGTCAAAAAACGCTCTTCGTGGATAGTACTCATAAAACATTTGCAGAAACAGAAAATGAATTGTTCATGATAGAAGTAAGCAATAAACTATAAATACTTAATTCATTAGACAGTATAAAAACTTTCACTTTGAACATCGATAAAGTAAAACGAATACCAACGCATGATAGTGAAATAATGAAGCAGAACTAATCACTCAAGCTAATAAACTTTGGAATCGTTGGCACGTATATGAGTATGGTGTGTCAAATCTAATTTCAAGTGCTGTGCCAATAAAATATTTTAAAATAAATGAAATGCTATCAACGTAACATTCGTAATAAAACAGGTAGTAATATATGTATACCACGATGTATAACTCAGGAAGAAAATACAACGGCGATTCAAGCCACACTTTCGACGCCAAAAAAATAAGATTCGAAGTGGATCGTCATAATTACTCTCACACTCAAAACTCATTGTCCTCCACGCCTCCATTTCAACATCACGCCATCAACTGGATCACGTCTTCTCTCTGGAAGGACCCAAATCCTATATATCTTCGTCTTGAACATCTTTTAAAAATCTATTTGCAACCAGTGGAGGACAGCTTGTTTCTTTTAACCAGCAATAAAATATAAGATGTTAACAATGCCGAAATAAGACAGCTCCTCAAAAGAGAGTCAAGTTCAACAATGCCAGTCGTCGCCAAGGTGACGTTTTTTCATAATTGGAAAAATAGACATAATTGAATATCATAGCCGAATTTCTCGAATTTTTAAAAAGATAAAAAGCATCAGCAGTCTTGAATTTGTATTTTCCAGGACAAAATGGAGTTTATATGTAATATATGTGAATATTATCAACTCCAAATCAGCAGCAGAGACTACACACACTATTATCAGAATCACAAGCTGTCACCATAAGTTATTGCCGGGACATAAGAGTTGAAGATAGAAATGAGTGTTCATATTGCAGTATTTTATATCGTATACCATCAACAAGGCAATTCGTAAAATCCATTTGAAATCCGAAAGAGGCAGATAGATAGATTGTTTGGCACTACACAGCAGTCTGTCTCTAGTTTGCAACAAGCAACACAATAATAGAGTTCCTTAATACAACAGCATTCAAAGGAGAATGGAGTTCCACAACGCCTGTCATCTCCAAGGTAACGGTGTTTCATAATTGGTAAATAGATATATTATAAATACATGTATATTATTTTATCAAATTTTATCAAAAATTATCAAACAATCGGAATCAATTTTGACTATGAATTAAGATACGTTAACACAGGAATAACGACACAAGTGAAAAAACGGAAAAAAATAAAACATGTGCTATTAACACATATGTACTGTTAACACATGGGCACTTGGCCACATGAAGAATGGAGTAATTTAAGCGAAATTAAATGAAAGCGCCATTTATCCAAATCCATTGTGGATGAAATAAAATGTTTTGGGTAGGTTCCATTCAACGCGAAGGGAAGATGACGAATGAGCCTCAGATGAAAACAAACGAACAAAAGAGGTGAGGGAAGCGCATGTTATACGCCCCTTTCCGAACTTACCCTTCTCACATTTAATATATGATCTTGAACAATATTATTGGTCAATTCCATCGGAAGCCAAGAACCAAGAATTACTCATACCATGGCACAATCCAAAAATTGATATTTGCATTGGATTCCCCACATCAATTGATATTTTGTTCAACTTGAATCGATTCCTTTTAACCAACAGAAACCCATGAACCTTGTGTGCGGGTAATGAGAATCCCGGAACATCGATACAAAGGAAGCCAAACGAAAGGAAACATGACACATGCAATGCATGGAACATCCAAGACGATTTTACTTTTTTGCATACAAGGAATAACTTTAAAAATAAATATCATAGTCTTGACTTACAAACACAATTACTATGTCAAAAATATTTAACACTTGATTGAAATGCATAGAAAATTTGACACGTTAAAAAAATTGAAAAGACTAATATCCCATTAAATGTTGGAAAGTTAACATGGTATAAAGATATTTTTGAAGTGGGACGTTTATTGAATCGTAGTACCATAGATACATACTTTCCATACGTATGGAGGATACTTCGGGAAAATCCAGTATGAAAAACTCGAATATCATGCACGTTAAAAAGATCTAAAAATTGCTGAAAAGGGTACATTCAGTCCTCTGATTATATACCTCGTATACAATACATAAATAGTGCTCCAATAAGCCAAAAAATTGGAACGCAAACGACATTTCATCTGGTGATACATAAATACGAAATACCCTGCAATCCACGATGAAGGTGAATAATAAGAGGGTGGATGGTCACCGCAGTACATAGATTATATACATACATACATACATTCACAAGCACTTTGACTAGAAATGTAGAATAAAGTGTCGGCTGATTATTGCGCAAGTGATTACGAAACAATGGTGGAAATGATGCTTGAATATTATTGTTATTCACGTCCACCTGACGTCACAAATGAATCAATGATTATTATCTTTTCACATGACCTCAACTTCGCATCTGGATTGCGAATATTATTCTACACATCACTGCGACTGTCGTGATACGTAATTGTTTCTCTTCTTACGTAATAATACAGGAATTCAATATACGCCACGAAGTCGAGGTAGAGCCATTAACGTCAAAAAAACATTTCATGGATAGAAATTGACAAGCCGTGAAATTAAACATACACATCGACACAGAAATCAAGAATACAATTGAACACCAAACGTAAACATTAGGCAGTATTAAAAATTGCCGCCGTAAAAATTAAAAACTAAGACACAAATGCTAACGAAAAATAAAATTATATGCAGTAGAACAAATTACTCAATTTTCTCAACCATTTACTCGTTTGATCGAAAATAAGTGTGCTATATGCCATTTCACTTTTCAATTGCCGTTCCCATATATCAATTACTCACAATGCATTTGTAGCTTAGATACTCCAGAGAGGTTCACACAAACGAATAAAATCAAGTCTAATAAAGTTATTACTGTATCAGAGCAACACATTATTTTAAAATTTGGAAAAATGAAGTTACCATTATACTTGCCATAAACAGCAAATTTCGCTGCTTAAAGCCACTTTTCAGCATAATTAAATCTATAATCATATCTTAATGTAAATCAAATAGGACGTTAGAGTTGTGATAACCGCAATTAAATTTAAATCTTTAATTAAATTCATTTAAAATTAAATTTACTCATATAAAACAATATTTCAAAACATTGGCGACATTAATTAAGATTAATAAATTAAAACGGAGCAATTACTAAAGAATATTGATGATCTTCTAGCTGATATGATTGCAGAACATGGATTAGTTTTGGAGTGCATGTCAAAGTGCATATCCAAAAACGGAAATAATATGGTATCGTCATCATTGGTCAACAATCCTAGGATTGGTTTGACGCCGCTTTCCACTCAATTCTTAAGAAATTAAATAAGTTATAAAATGGCAAATCAGAATGTTCAGGTAATAAAGCAACCCCTAAAACGAACAACAACAACTTCGTATACAGATCGTAAATAAATGTGTCAATATAATCACAATACTCAATCACAAATTAAAAAAGGCCTCACAAGACGCCACAACATTCGGAGGATATGCTCAGAACACAAGGTCACGGTAGACTACTTGGGACGAATTTGAATGGAAGCAAAAGGTTTATTGCTAGAAAAAATGTTTTATTCAAGCCTGGTATGGTCGTACTAATATATTAGTACCACAACAGAATAGTACAGTTCCGAAAACTCCTCCTAGAGCTCCAATTCCTGGGTTTTTCGACCGCTGTAAGGACATTGCCATAGGTGGGAATAGCGAAGGTGGCTCCAGTCGCAGAACAGATCTTTATAATATAATCTCCCCGATTCAAATTCGACACCAGATTATCTCTCACGAGCTAATGTGAGATTGCAAATTTTGTATCATGAAAGAGTGAGCATAATAATATAGTCATTCAATTTGGGGTGTAATTATGTTGTCACGAGTTGCCCTAAACATTGGATCATTCACACACATCACACACAACTTGGCGTTATTCCATGCCGGACCCAGGAGGTCAACGCCACCGGCTCATTAACCTTTATTTAACGTGGCGTTTCCCCCTGCGTTCCCCTCCGGGCTGCGCAGAGGTCTATTCCACGCATTCACTCCCAGGGCCAGGGCAAGAGACGAGATCAAGTACGGACTATGAACTAAGCACCTATGTCACTAAGCCCTATTCTCCCCATCTAACATCCACCCACCCTCTAAACTAAATCTACTGCTCACATATCCTAGGCCTACCTATTCCATTCGCATACCTATCGGCGCTGACCCTGTTCATCATCATTCATCCACCAATCAACAAAATACCCACTCAAATATATCATTCACACATGTACCTGCAAAAGAAAATATTAAAGGAAAAAACCTGTAAAAGATTGAGTAAATTAATGCGACAAAAATATAAAATATTAGCAGCGAAAAACAATAAAAACAGGGTAAAATCTAAATTTTGAGATACTATGGCAGCGCATAATGGCGCAAAGAGCGTTATTCCTGCCTATGGGAAAAACTAAGAGCCCGTGCACAGGCAAAGCCGGAGATCAACAACCAAACCTGGATTGACCCGGGTCAAACGACCGAATGGCAAACCCCTACTCACTACAGGGCAGAATGGCCCCTTGGAGGGATGCACATTTTAGGAAAGAAGGAAGGGCTGCAATAAAACAATCCTAGGATTGAAACACTAATGATGATGACACATAAATAAGCACTAAAGAATACGTGAAACCTTAGATTAAATGAGTATGTAGATACCGATATACAGAGAAATAATAAAGAAAAACTCACTTAAGGGCCTTACATCGGTCGTCATGGCTCACCTCTCTTCTTTTTTCCCCGCTATCACCGCGAGGATAAGGGAAGGGTAGGTGGGGAAAAGAGCAAAAACTATACATTGACACCATTTATTATGTGATCAATACACCAGAGTCTCTGTAGTGCACTAGATGCACACCACCTGATGAACCGGCACTCACTCACACCACACTGACACCACATTGAAACCACACTTCACATAAAACACTTTCTTCGTCACATACACCTGTGACCACAATATCACTAAACACACCCACTACTCATAGCACGCCGGGTCGTTGTGGAGGTACATAAGGATAGAACGGATTAGTACACACAAACATTAACGGATACAAAGTTGCTCACATTTAATTGAAAGTTCCAAAAAAGCACCATTGAGGTGCAGGAAAAGAACACCACAGACATCTGCGATCCCCAATGATAGAGAAAGGCAGCGTCAGAGGCACCAATTCCATGAATTTTGATATTTAACACTGGAGCACCCTTTGCACCCGTACAATTTCACTAACAGCTAAACGCAGGTCCTAACTATCCTAACATTACGACGGGCCAGAAGGGCCTATGTTACAAAACAGTAGAAGCTGACTAACTATTCCTACACTCTGATAGCAGGCCGGGGCGTTGTGGAGTTACCTAAGGAGAGAACGGATTAGTACACAAAAACATTAACGGATACAAAGTTGCTCACATTTAATTGAAAGTTCCAAAAAAGCACCATTGAGGTGCAGGAATAGGACACCACAGACATCTGCGATCCCCAATGATAGAGGAAGGCAGCGTCAGAGGCACCAATTCCATGAATTTTGATATTTAACACTGGAGAACTCTTTGCACCCGTGCAATTACACTAACAGCTAAACGCAGGTCCTAACTATCCTAACACTACGACGGGCCAGAAGGGCCTATGTTTCAAAACAGTGGAAGCTGACTAACTATTCCTACACTCTGATAGCAGGCCGGGGCGTTGTGGAGGTACCTAAGGAGAGAACGGATTAGTACACACAAACATTAACGGATACAAAGTTGCTCACATTTAATTGAAAGTTCCAAAAAAGCACCATTGAGGTGCAGGAACAGGACACCACAGACATCTGCGATCCCCAATGATAGAGAAAGGCAGCGTCAGAGGCACCAATTCCATGAATTTTGATATTTAACACTGGAGAACTCTTTGCACCCGTGCAATTACACTAACAGCTAAACGCAGGTCCTAACTATCCTAACACTACGACGGGCCAGAAGGGCCTATGTTTCAAAACAGTGGAAGCTGACTAACTATTCCTACACTCTGATAGCAGGCCGGGGCGTTGTGGAGGTACCTAAGGAGAGAACGGATTAGTACACACAAACATTAACGGATACAAAGTTGCTCACATTTAATTGAAAGTTCCAAAAAAGCACCATTGAGGTGCAGGAACAGGACACCACAGACATCTGCGATCCCCAATGATAGAGAAAGGCAGCGTCAGAGGCACCAATTCCATGAATTTTGATATTTAACACTGGAGAACTCTTTGCACCCGTGCAATTACACTAACAGCTAAACGCAGGTCCTAACTATCCTAACACTACGACGGGCCAGAAGGGCCTATGTTTCAAAACAGTGGAAGCTGACTAACTATTCCTACACTCTGATAGCAGGCCGGGGCGTTGTGGAGTTACCTAAGGAGAGAACGGATTAGTACACACAAACATTAACGGATACAAAGTTGCTCACATTTAATTGAAAGTTCCAAAAAAGCACCATTGAGGTGCAGGAACAGGACACCACAGACATCTGCGATCCCCAATGATAGAGAAAGGCAGCGTCAGAGGCACCAATTCCATGAATTTTGATATTTAACACTGGAGCACCCTTTGCACCCGTGCAATTACACTAACAGCTAAACGCAGGTCCTAACTATCCTAACACTACGACGGGCCAGAAGGGCCTATGTTTCAAAACAGTGGAAGCTGACTAACTATTCCTACACTCTGATAGCAGGCCGGGGCGTTGTGGAGGTACCTAAGGAGAGAACGGATTAGTACACACAAACATTAACGGATACAAAGTTGCTCACATTTAATTGAAAGTTCCAAAAAAGCACCATTGAGGTGCAGGAACAGGACACCACAGACATCTGCGATCCCCAATGATAGAGAAAGGCAGCGTCAGTGGCATCAATTCCATGAATTTTGATATTTAACACTGGAGCACCCTTTGCACCCGTGCAATTACACTAACAGCTAAACGCAGGTCCTAACTATCCTAACACTACGACGGGCCAGAAGGGCCTATGTTTCAAAACAGTGGAAGCTGACTAACTATTCCTACACTCTGATAGCAGGCCGGGGCGTTGTGGAGGTACCTAAGGAGAGAACGGATTAGTACACAAAAACATTAACGGATACAAAGTTGCTCACATTTAATTGAAAGTTCCAAAAAAGCACCATTGAGGTGCAGGAACAGGACACCACAGACATCTGCGATCCCCAATGATAGAGAAAGGCAGCGTCAGAGGCACCAATTCCATGAATTTTGATATTTAACACTGGAGCACCCTTTGCACCCGTGCAATTACACTAACAGCTAAACGCAGGTCCTAACTATCCTAACATTACGACGGGCCAGAAGGGCCTATGTTTTAAAACAGTGGAAGCTGACTAACTAATCCTACACTCTGATAGCAGGCCGGTGCGTTGTGGAGTTACCTAAGGAGAGAACGGATTAGTACACAAAAACATTAACGGATACAAAGTTGCTCACATTTAATTGAAAGTTCCAAAAAAGCACCATTGAGGTGCAGGAACAGGACACCACAGACATCTGCGATCCCCAATGATAGAGAAAGGCAGCGTCAGAGGCACCAATTCCATGAATTTTGATATTTAACACTGGAGCACCCTTTGCACCCGTGCAATTACACTAACAGCTAAACGCAGGTCCTAACTATCCTAACACTACGACGGGCCAGAAGGGCCTATGTTTCAAAACAGTGGAAGCTGACTAACTATTCCTACACTCTGATAGCAGGCCGGGCCGTTGTGGAGGTACCTAAGGAGAGAACGGATTAGTACACAAAAACATTAACGGATACAAAGTTGCTCACATTTAATTGAAAGTTCCAAAAAAGCACCATTGAGGTGCAGGAACAGGACTCCACAGACATCTGCGATCCCCAATGATAGAGAAAGGCAGCGTCAGAGGCACCAATTCCATGAATTTTGATATTTAACACTGGAGCACCCTTTGCACCCGTGCAATTACACTAACAGCTAAACGCAGGTCCTAACTATCCTAACACTACGACGGGCCAGAAGGGCCTATGTTTCAAAACAGTGGAAGCTGACTAACTATTCCTACACTCTGATAGCAGGCCGGGCCGTTGTGGAGGTACCTAAGGAGAGAACGGATTAGTACACAAAAACATTAACGGATACAAAGTTGCTCACATTTAATTGAAAGTTCCAAAAAAGCACCATTGAGGTGCAGGAACAGGACTCCACAGACATCTGCGATCCCCAATGATAGAGAAAGGCAGCGTCAGAGGCACCAATTCCATCAATTTTGATATTTAACACTGGAGCACCCTTTGCACCCGTGCAATTACACTAACAGCTAAACGCAGGTCCTACTATCCTAACATTACGACGGGCCAGAAGGGCCTATGTTTCAAAACAGTGGAAGCTGACTAACTAATCCTACACTCTGATAGCAGGCCGGGGCGTTGTGGAGTTACCTAAGGAGAGAACGGATTAGTACACACAAACATTAACGGATACAAAGTTGCTCACATTTAATTGAAAGTTCCAAAAAAGCACCATTGAAGTGCAGGAACAGGACACCACAGACATCTGCGATCCCCAATGATAGAGAAAGGCAGCGTCAGAGGCACCAATTCCATGAATTTTGATATTTAACACTGGAGCAGGCTTGCATCCAAAAGAAAATTAAATTAACGTATGAACTAACTAATCTCTAACAGATTGTTACGATAGGCCATAGGGGCCAGGAAAAAAATTTAAACTGACAACTACCCCCTACCTACTTCTCTGCTAGAGATGTCTGTGGAACGTCCTCTCGTGTGGTCATCTTATCTGTGGAAGAAGCTGAATACAACCGAATTAAAAAATAAATCATCTTAATAGACATATAAATACATAATAATGGGTACAAGCATAGAAAGCGTAGAAATAAATTTAATATGGGAGTCATCAATACCATCGATACACAATTGCCCCATATACAAATACACTATACGCCAAATATATCCTGCCTAGAGTCGACTCTCTATACAAGTGGCCACTTGTAGTTTGTTGGAGTATACTCCACCATAATACCAGATTGATTTGGGGCCCCCACATATATCGGGGCCTTCATACCATTATAGGAAATTTCCTTTTACCAATTACCAGACACCGTGATCACGTTATGTCTGTAAGTGGAGCAATTAGCTCCTGACACAAACACACAATTCCACACTCCACAACACAAGCACATATTTTATCCATGTTTACACATTTTTTTACCTTTTACATCGTAAAACCTGAAAGAAAATGTAGTGTTACCAAAGCGTTGTGAACTCATGGGCCAACCGATGAGGTCTCCTGCAGTTGAGAATGCTGCGTCTTATTTCTTGGGCATCCCACCCCAACCGAACCCCGTCATCTTCTTGGAAGCGGTTTTGCTCTAGTAGCTCACCATCACATTCTGCAACGACAGAAAAAGTAATTGGAATAAATATAATGTGACTTTAACAGCAAATAAAATGTTCTTTCAAATATTAACATCGATTCATTCTGTCTGTGGTCAACATCTATTTTTCTAATGCAAATACATTAGGACTGACAACAAATCAATTAACATATTGTTTTTGCGATATGACTTCGGTTAATTTGTTACGTAAAGTAATTGTATTTTGTTTGTAATTGGAGACACACGAAAAATCTTTTTGACCCAAACATAACGAAAAAAGAACGATTGTACCAGTATTTTAATGTTAATTTGAAGTGGAGATGCAATTTCTACTTTTCCCATGGACTACGTCTGATTCCTACACGGCTCCGGGTGGTAATCTCAACGATTCCACAGGAGACACCTGGTGTGGAAACACGGATGCATTTTTCGCGTTTTCGCAATCTTAATCGTTAACGCTTACCCCCTAGAGTAGCGCAGGGTTAACCATAACAGTCTATAAAAATCGCACCACTGATTTATAAATAGTGATTTGAAGTGCTGTGCGAAAAATGAAGAACGGAGATCACGTTCTCTCTGACATAAGTTAAATCAAAATATAACGATAACGCTAGCGCACGCCTCGAGGAGGCTTGCAGGGGATGTCGAAGACATAGATAAGATTAGTGCACGCTTAGTACTAGCATTTGCTTTAACTCTGCAATGCAAGGAGAGTTTAAAATAAAAGACGTACCTCCAAAGTTCTCAGAAAACACCAATCACAGATATTAATTTAATTGCAATCTCCCTTCACCACGTTATTTGCAGCTATGAGAGTGTCCTTACCGACAGATACATTCACTCATCATCGCACAGCCCTCACTGCTGGTTTAAAAACGTGAAATCCTGAGGAAACATCCCTATAGTAGTAAGGGGGCGTACTATTTTCGCATAAACCATTTTTAAGGGTCCCTTTCACCCCTTAATTGTTATCTTTCTATCACATAAGATAAGTATAATTGCGTACCCCTAACTAAAAATCCTACCGCCATTTATCAACGGCACCTTAAAGAAGTTTTAAAGACCTGTAAGACCCTCTTGAGTGAGAGAGAGAAAAACATACCCTAATCTGTATGAACCCCCTACCACCAAGGCTGTACGGATTACCGAAATTTCATAAACCTAATGTGCCAATTAGACCAGTCGTTGCTACAAATTCGGCACCCTCGCAAATATTATCCTATCAATTAAATCCCTTATATCGACAAATGTCCAGTTTCACACCGAAATATGCAATAAAAAACTCCATGGAACTCTCAAAAACCCTGGCACCGATGACTCTCCCAGCCAACGCAAAACTGGTGTCATTCGATGTCAAAAACTTGTTCGCATGCGTCCCAGCAGATGAAGCCTTGTTAGCTGCCCAACATTTTCTCGAAGACAGAGTTTCTGTAGCGGAGCTTTTACTTCCGATGAATGTGTGTACTGCACAAAATTACTTTTTATTCAACGGAAAAATTCACCGCCAAATGGAGGGACTGGCCATGGGGTTGCCCACTCTCACCCTCACTAGCGGACGTTTTTATGGACCATTGGGAACACATGTTATTCAATCCCCAAAACTATTCTATTATAAATGTACTGTACTGGTATAGATATGTTGATGATATTCTGTGCCTTTCTACGGGTAGTAAACGACAGTCGAAACAATTTTCATCCCACGTGAACAGCACACATCCCAATGTTCAATTCACCTTGGAAATCGGAGGGACAATTTTAAACTTTTTAGACCTGACCATATATTTGGAGGACAATAGACACAGGTTCTCCATTTATAGGAAACCGACGAACAGGGATGCAATTACACCCAGTGACTCATGCCACCCTCACTCCCACTAACATGTCGCTTTCCATTCCATGGTCCACCGCTTGATTAACATTCCCCTCTCCTCCCAATGTCTTGACAATGAAATCCAAACATTAAAACAGATAGCTTTTAACGATGGGATCTAACGAAGCCGTGGTGGATAACATTTTAACGAAAAAACTAAGACAAGGTGGTCATCTAACAACTTACTCCCTTGTTATCCAGCCATCACAGCCACACTAAGTATATTAAATTGCCGTTCTATGGAAATGTGTCTTATACTACTTCACACGCGATCCAGAAAGACTCTTTTAAAATCTGTTTTTACACCCACAAAACAATTTTAAGTACTTAGACCAACGCTAAAGATCTTTTTAACCCGAAGCGAAGGAGCGGAGTATACATAAAATAAAGTGTGACTACTGCTCCAGCCACTACATCGGGACAGACGGGAAGAAGCTTCTCCAAAAGGATATGAGCAGGTAAAGAACTGCTTTAATTTATAATTCCAAGTCCATATAATAAGGTTTCGGAAAGAGTAAACGCGAAACATTAATAAAGATGAGAATAATTCGTAGTGGGGAAAGCATTTCGCCTTTTCGGGTAATATTTCCAATGAAATAAGGTATTGCAGTAAGGGCATAAGAAGAAATATTACACTGGAGGAGAACCGTTCGTAAGTAATGGGGAATAGATTTATGAGGCTAAACAACTAAGTCATTGCATTGCATTATGCTCCGCATTGACATTGCATTATGCTCCGCATTTAAATATAAATTCAAAAGATTCGTTTACCTGCGAACTCGAATACTCATGAAATATGAATCTTAGTGGTGTAAATAATGTTGGAGCAGACTCAATAAATGCCATATCCACTCGGCACTCTCTTCAAGCTGGCTCCACTTACAAAAGAAATGAAATTTATAAATGAAAGACAGACAGATGACAGATTCAAAATGTCCTTTTTTCCTCGTACAATTAGGGATATGGATAGCGGTAAATATAACCAATGCGATTGAATCAATCCATAGCATAGGTAGTTGCATGTTGGAATAAGGACTTGAAGCTTACCCAACTAACAATATGTTATTGCACGCTTACTTTTCTATTTTTATCTTTTTTAAATAATGTAGTTCTGACTACTATATTAACACTATTGCTTTCTTATGCATGATATGTAGTTCATGTTTGGTGAGAAATCGCCCCCTGCCACACACCCTTGTGGTGGCTTGCAGGGTTTTAGAAACTGTAAATAGAATACAGGGTATTCCGCAAGTGTAGGAAGTCAGAAATCTGAACAATAAGCCTGCGGAACAGCATGTAACCATCATGAAGTTCGAAGTATACTTACGCACTACCGTTTGAAATCCTTGCCTTCACCAAGCAAGGCACTGTTAATTGAAGTTAGGGACTGGAGTTCGATAAACTCTGTCTCCATCTGATTGGTAACGCAATTTATTAAATAATAACAAATGTTGAAAATGGTGAATAACGCAATTTTTTCCCTAACTGTTGAAATATTCCGACAATTTTCTCGAGTATACCAAAGTTACCGAAACGATTTATAAAGCAAACGTAGGTGAAGATTGGGACAAGGGAAGTAAAATTCAATAAATCATTATCATCCAAGGTATGTATACCTGTAAAAGACGTTATCGTAGTATAACGTCTATTATTATTTAATAATAATGATTTACAAGCGTGCATATTCACCACGATTTACTAAAATAGTTGTCTTGCTCATAACCTAGGAAAACAATGTCAAAACACCAAGAAACAGGGAACAAATTGAAAAGAAAAAAACACGCAGAAACCGTAATAATCTAAGACTATTAAAGATAGGATTTTATCTCTTGAGTGAACTAAGTCGTCTAAAAACCAAGAAATTAAGGGCACATTGCAGATAAAACAACTCTTCTAGAAATTTATGAATAATATTGAATATCATATTGTAGTTGAAAATAGATTAAGTTATTCAGATAAATGCTATTTTAACCAAAACCCCTATATTCCTATGTAATTACTAACATCTAGCTTCATGTGACCCTATTATATCTATCATATATGTTTCTATGCAGTAGCTTGTTTGCATGTCAATAGTGCATGTTTAATTTTCTTCACCCCCTGCCACACACCCGCGCAGTGGCTTGCAGGGTATTGCTTTGATGCAAATCGCCTCTCATATTAAGACTTTTTTCGCTGGATAACCTAAATCTGTTTAAATTAAGAATAAACCTGCAGCATCTTGGTTTAAGTCTGTAGCAATACGAGTTATTAAGATATTCGCAAGTCTGAAGATGCTAGCCTTTCTGAGATGTGTGCCGGCACTGGATCACCCTTTAATTCATATTCTACACGTCATTCGTGCATTCATGGTGATTATCACCCCACGCCAAACTACCTCGCGGGATGTTACGAGGATGCAGTAGTGAAATACAAATACCTACTTTTTGCTACCATCTACGATGAAAGATAAAGTGAGCTTAAATTATATTTACATAACAGAAATATTGTGTCACATGAAAAAATCCAACACCTGTCGCATTTATGAACACCCCAAAACATTATTCGAAACGAATTTCATGAAAGAGATAAAACGAAGACAGTGCTGCAAAAAGTGAATCAGCACATACGTTGTATCAATTAGATTGGATATAAGCGGATAATTTCTACAACCTCACCCCAAAAGTGACAAAAGATTTCGAAGTAATGAAAAGAGGAGTGTGATACCCAGTAAATGTAGATAATGTCGGATAGATTCAAAACATGGCATTCCTGCTTTCGGAGCACCTCCTTGTTTGAAGCCGTAGATTACTAGTAAATCGATCAACTAGAGAAAATTATCCTAAAATACACCAATTGAAATTTATGCTAGGGGAAGGACATAACAAAAGCGATAATGCGGTTGGGAGACTCAAAAACTCACTTCCAATCTTATGAGAGCCTATCTTGCAAACAGGTATCGAAATCTCAAGATCAATGATTTTCATTATATCCCAGCTATGTGATGCGAACACGGTACTTCATAAATCCCATCTGCCGCTCCCTAGCTAGCTTAATGGTGTAAGAAACTTAAAATTATTAAAAACATATAATAAATAATCTGTTTTAACCACATAAAAATATCCCAAAATTAACTCTGCCGTCGGTCTTTGTCTAAAAATTATCACGTGACGTGTGAGTCATTTCAAGTGACGCTTGCTAGTTTCTAAATGTTTGGAATTGTAGTTAACATGGAGCATATTACGAGGACCCGTGAAAATTTATTTATTTTACTATATTATCTAAATGAATTGAAAAATGATACTGAACTCTGAATTGGTGAGGGACAATGTAACAGAAGTTAATCCTTGGAGAATCTTACAGAGAAAGAAACACCATCCGAAAAAACAAATCAACTTCCAGAAGGCAGAAAATGAAGAAACACTACTTTCAAATTTAGTTCACCAACTTCACACCTTATATCCCCGATTCCTATCAATCGTTATATTAATCTACAGTTATCGTTATACTAATCTACACTAATCGTTACATTAATATACAATCTAATAATTAATCTAAGAGTTCGAGGCATTTTAAGGCGCCAGACTCAAGATTATCTTGCCCGCAATGTGGGTCTTGTGAATTCTGGTCCTCGTATGAGGGCGTGGGTTCGAATCCCACTTCTGACAAATTTCTTGGTAAACACATTCGTGAAATAATGGGTCAAGCGAATCATAAACTGGGATTCGTCAAAAGAGTACTGGGTCAATGTGACGATCATGTACGAGAAATCAGCTACTTTTCCCTTGTTAGACCTCATTTGGAATATGTTGCCAGTGTATGGGATCCCTACGAAATCGGTCTAAATAATGAACTTGAACGTGTGCAGCGAAGATCGGCAAGATTTGTAAAGGGACGGTGCGATAACCATAATAGAGTAACCAGTCTATAAAATGAATTAAATTGGGAATCATTGTCAGATCGCAGGTTGAAATTTAGACTTAATCTCTTAAATAAATTCCAAGATAACATTTTCGGTGATGATGTTAAAAATATTTTGCGGACCCCAACTTACTATGGTAGATTGGACCATAATCACAAAATTAGAGATTTTTATTTCCGACCTGACATTCAAAATATCCTTTTTTCCTCGTACAATTAGGGATATGAATAACGGTAAATATATCCAGTGCGAGGGTAGCATTGGATAACATTGGTAGCTGCATGTTGGTATAAGGACTTGAAGCTAACCCAACTAACAGCATGTTTTTGCATGTATGTTTTGCTATTTTTATCTTTTTTAAATAGCGTAATTTTGTATAGTACCTAAACAAGTACTAATCCTTTTTTTTATGCATGATATGTAGTGCATGTTTGGTGAGAGTTCATCCCCTGCCACACCCCTTTGTTTTGCAGGGTATTATGTGGATGTAATCTGGGCAGAAAGAAAGTTACACCTACGTTGATGATCAGCAATCCCTTAGCGGGAAGGTGTCGTGATGAAGTTAGAATAGTTGAGACTCACTCGAGAAAATTCTAGAGATTTGAAACCATCGTTTGAGAAATATTGGCGGGAAATCGGTGGATATCGAAGGACAAACCTAAGTCGATTAGAAGCAACGGAATCAAAGAAAGCGACCCTACTTTACGCTAAAATGGAAACACACGTCGAAGACAAAACGATAGCAATGAAGCAGACTCACCATTACACCTGGTGAAGAGCGTTCCTCTCAGTCCGAACCTCGGAATTCCAGTTTTCCCTCATTTGGGCCACAGAGATCGACGATGAAGACTCAGGTCTACGCCGGCAATAACTCGAAAAACTTCTACCTGAAAACAATTCAATCCATTAACAGATGCAACACGATTTTACCATAAATATATCTTGACTACTGCCGGAAGTATCCGTTAGGTAATGTGATAAAATAGCTAGTGGTTTCAGCAGCGGCAAATTACCAAGTAAAGCAAGGATTTCAAATGCCATGATGCAGATGGTATCTATCTCGTGGTACATCTTTCTTCGTCATGCATCGAGAAAAAGTACATTACTACCCGTTGTGAATTACTCTTTTGAATTTACCACACCATCTCCCACAGAATAACTAATAAATTCAATGAGAATTAATAAATCAAATTATCTTAAAATACAGCTTTCTTCTACTATGGCTGGAAACCCACCTGTCCATCCGCTCACGCGTCACGACGAAAACTGAGAACCTGATGTAAAATTACGGGTACAAATGTCACGGTGACGTCACATCAGACGACCAATCACAGAAGTGCGATGTACTTCGTTATTAATAATTTTGAAAAGTCTGAATAAATAGATCAGATATTAATTAATCTTCTCTCGCAAATTCTATTGCTAGATATTTATTATGGATAATGATGTTTGCCTATAAATTGTACAAGTTTTGTTGTTGAAAAAAGTTTACCTAAACCATTGTTAGCGCTATCTACTGTTACTTACGCAAACTACTCCATTTGGCGGGAGAAATTGACAAAAAACAAAATAAATTATCGGAAGTATCCAATGCCTGAAGTGTGCCCTACAAGGAAATATTTAAAATAAAAATTGCTTTCGAATAGCTATTGTGAAATTTAATAAACGATCATTTCGTATCTACCGATCTCGAAATTGAATGATATCTGGTACTAGACTACCAATTTCAGTTTCCGGTTCCAGAATCATTGCGATTTGTGAAACCATTGCTTAACATTAAATTGGTAAAGTTCATTAACCTTTACATTGATTAACAATCAGATGAACGGAAGTCTTTAATAGAACCTCCACGCCATACTACAGCAAGGATTGCCTTTCAGCAACGGTTGAGGGTTTTCCCCGCAAGGCATAAGCAATCACGAAACACGCTAACACCTCACAATATTCCTTGGTCACTTATCACGAGAGTTACTCAGTTAAACGACTTATCTCACTTGAAGGTAATGTCTTCGGATAGGTTGCTTAATTGCGCTTTCACTAGTTGCACTGAAAGCCTTCCGGGACATTGAACAACCGCTGCCACACACCCTCGCGGTAACTTGCAAAGTATTGCGTGATGTAGATGAACAACATCTGGAGGTATTTCGATTCACTGTCAGGCTTCCTTTGGACGGAATTCGGCGAACAACATAATCTTCACGGGGATAGTTCACATTCACGACATTAAAACTTCACCACTCACTGAAATTCGTGCATGAACTTCGCGCAAAAGACTTTAAACGGAAAGCAGTTTCTTACTGCAAGACGGATACGTCTCCAGGAATTCTCGCGTGGACTTCACACTGTTGATCAGCTGATGAGGATATTCCTCTTGCCCCGCACGAAGTCAACTGAGGCACTGTAGCGAGAGATTGCTTCGTTCTTGAACCTGGAAGTGCCGTGAGTTTCGGTGGAATGGATTCTTCTCACTTTCACACTCAGGGTCGAGAGGGAAGCACTTCGGTGGAAATAAGAGTAATTGAATGCCACAAAAGGCGGACCTGGTTGGAAAACGTTCATGCTTCGTCATTGAAACGAGAAAGGAATTGGAACGTGCATAAGGAGATCAGCTGGATTTATTCAAAGGCCTTTATGATAATTGCATTAGAGTTACGAGTTTAAGAGTAGACCTAGGATTAGATTAACTACCAGAACGCAGTTTAAAATTTAGGGTAAATCTTTTAAGTAAAGTGGAAGAAAGTTTTTTACATATATATGTTTTACATGTATATATTAAGAACCCCTGCGTATTATGTTAGGTTTGATCAGATAAAAAAGATGGCTCACTAGGAAGGTTTTTATCTATGACCCGGTTTCGACAGCTTATGTCATCCTCGGGTGAAGATGACACAAAACTGTCGAGGATGACATACATAGACTGTCGAAACCCGGGTCGTAGACCAAAACCTTTCTAGTGAACTTCGCATAGTTTGTTCCCCTTTTCCACCATGGAAAAATATCACGCCGTTCCCCCTCAGACCATATGATTTGCTAACATGGATTGGAATTCAATGTTGGGAATCCTAAAAGGAATCGGGCTGTACAGATTGCTGATCTGAATCTTACCAGAATGTCGGCGGATAGCAAGGCAGTGGCTTTGACCTGGAGGCATGGCTTTCTCATATGCTCGCCGCCGCCGAAATCCCAAGCCCACTCAGCTAATTGCAGCAACTCCTGGAGATTTCTATCGTACAGGTCCTCCCTGAGTAGAAAAATTGTCGCAAATGTGATTGGAATAAAAAGCCAATAGTACTTAGTTAAAGGGTAAGGTATTTTTTATTTGTGCTCAAGAAAGCATCATGAAAAGAAATATCAATCACGATTATTCCAATAGTTCTGGTTACAGATAGTTCTGGTTACAGAGGCCCATTTTTTTGTGCTGTCTCCCTGACTCAGTGGTAAATGGCCCTAAAATATAAATAAAAATAAAATCCCTTAAGGAAGATCCAAGATAAGATGTCATACGAGACTGTTACATGACCTGGGTTTTAACACCTAGAGCTAACCTAGACAACACCTAGACCTAGACAAAAGTAATCCACAAGACGTTCCACATTATGAGCGTATGGGCCAAGGATACTGTACGGGCGGTACGCGCATTGTGGATAACTCTGTTGCCAAACCTACACTGGGCGAGACCGCCTCCTGGAAGTGTAGGCAACCACTACTATAAAGGCGCAAAATTAAATTGATTGAATTTGGTTACCATTAGGGATGGGCGGTAATGAGGAAAAAACCGGTGTTAGGTTAACCGGTTATTTTAGGCAGAACGAGTACTTGAGTATTAAAACCTGAAGAACATAACCGTTATTGCTAGGTTTTTTTAACCAATTGTATAACCGAGTAAGTACGAGGTCTACGTGGAGATAAGATGACGGCTGAAGGAGGGGGAGGGGGCGAAGGTGCTGAAATTGAAGCATAATTTTTCCTGGATTTTGAGTTTAACAAAAAATATCTGATTTTAATTATCTAATGTAATTGTATTTCCCCTTACATGCATTTATTGCGCGTATAAGTTTTTACGCTCTAAATGTGAACTAGGTATCATAATTATCATATAAATTTAAATGGAGGAATTCTAATTTAGCTATGTTATGTTTGTTAGGAACAGGATATCGTGTAAGATAATGGAACATGTAATAGTTAGTTCGATTATGGGACACTTGGATAGAGAAAATTTATTTAATAGCCAACACGGTTTCCGAAAATTTAGGTCATGCGAAACGCAATTGGCACTCTTTGTTCACGACTTATTGGTTTCTGGAGAAAATAATGCTCAGGTTGATGCGATATTCCTCCATTTAAAAAAAGCCTTTGATAGAGTACCTCATGACAGATTGCTCTTAAAGCTAGAAAGTTACGGCATAGATAAACACGTAGCATGCTGAATTAATCAACTCTTAGTAGGCCGCGAGCAGAGTTACTAAGGACGGTATCATGTCCAATATAGTAAGTGTCACATCAGGTGTTCCCCAGGGAAGTGTGATAGGCCCACTTTTATATATCAATGACCTCGGCAGTGTTGTATTAAACAGTAGAATTCGGCTTTTCGCAGATGATGAAGTGGGGTATAAAGAAATTAGCAGTCCGGGACACAAGGCATCGTTAGAAAAAGACCTCGTATCAATTCAGGCGTGGTGCGATAAATGGAAACTAGAACTGAACATAAAAAAGTGCGTGACAGTAAATTTTTGGAAAAGGAAAAACTCGATAGAAAGAAACTATATGATTCAAGGTCCGAAAATAGCAAACGTGGAATCTTTTAAGTATTATGGGGTAACACTTACTCAGGATCTTTCATGGGGGAAACATATCAGGGAAATATGCAGTCAAGCAAGTAGAAAGTTGGGGTTTATTAAAAGAATATTAGGGAAAGGTGAGGAGAGGGTGAATGAACGTTGCAATTTTTCAATTGTTAGACCAGCTTCAATTGTCCAATACGCTGCGAGTATATGGGACCCTTATGGAGCAGGCTTAATTTACGAATTAGATCGAGTACAACGAAGAGCAGCGAGATATGTAAAAGGGTGTTACGATAGGGAAAGCAGTGTGTCTGGTATGTTAGCCGAATTGGGTTGGGAATCGCTGTCACAACGTAAGCTGAATTACAGACTTAATCTTCTGGGAAAATTTAACGAGGGACATTCCATTAATGACGTTAATCATACATTGCTGGCTCCGATTTACTATGGTGGGATCCATAATTATAATAAAATAAGGAGATGGATTGCAGGACGGACAGGTTTAAAATGTCATTTTTCCCACGTACGATTCCAGATCAGAACGTTAGACATCGCGTAAATCGCTAATAATTTTTGAGGTAATATTCAGAGTAGGTCGATAGTATTTTTTTATTTCCTGCATGATCAAATCAAGGTGTGACTCGCATGCATTGCTTTTTTTGCATGAATGAGTATCTATTGAATTGGTGTCGTATATCAAGTCATGCATGGTATTCGTGGGTGTGTCCTGCATGATTGGGATTTGGTAGTTTTTCTTCTTTTTTTCCCGTAATTACTTTTAAAGGTGTGCTGTTTGTTTTGTGTTGTTCATTTTTGTTTGTTGTGTCATTGTTCCTGGTGTGGATGCAACCCCTGCCACACACCCCCGAGGTGGCTTGCAGGGTATGTCGTAGATATAGATAACAGTTTTCGCTGCGATAAGTTGCACCTCCCTGAACGACAGCGGATGGGTCGGATCATACTTTGATATGAAGTCAATAATGAACCGCTCTGTTTGACTGCTGAGTTGACACCACGGTCGTAGAAAAGAGATGAGACTGACTTTATTCTCCAAGGTCAAACTTCCGCCGGAAAAAAGAACAAAGGAATCATGGATGGCAACTAGCAGTCAAACCAAAATTGTAACATTAAAATACTTCTTTAACTTATAATGATAACGCACTTCGTAAGAATGTTACGTCTGAGTTAGGGAGCCGTAGCCGGACCAAGAATCGTTGTCCAAGTGGTGCCATGGTCGGGTGCGGTAGAGTGGTGCAGTGGTCCGTGCGGTGCAGGGTCAAAGTCGGTGGCTAACTACGAAGACGAAAGCGAATTCCAGGGGCCCAAAAGTCTTGAATCTTTCGTTACGCTATAACGAATGATATTTTTCGTTATGATGACGTCATTCGTTTCGAGTTATTCGTTCATCCACGTTGATAACAAAATGTTGATAATGTTAACGTTGGTAACGAAAACGTCAATATTTATTCGTTTAGTAACGAAAGATTCAAGATTCCGGCCACAGGAGGTCGGTGGTCCAGGCAAAGCGAATTGGCAGCAATAAGAGGCGCGTCACCGAAATCTGATTCCGTGCGCGGCGGCTGCTTTCCTTATACTACTCGCCCGAAAAGGATAAACACTTGAGCTGCTGAGGGTGGAAGAGCGTGTTCTCCTATGCAAAAGGAGGGGAAGGAAGAGGAAGAAGAGGGGGGATCTGCGAGTCCCTCGAAAGTGTTGCTTTCACCCTCACGAATTCACGAATAAAGTTACGTCGTTGGAGTTACGGCACCCTAACGGCGTCGCGTTATATTTTGTCATTATCTTTCAAACTTGGCCTTTTTTTAGCATGTTTTCTAATTCATATTGCTAGTGACTTATATTTTCTTTATTTATTACAATATTTCGCTAGTATTAACCCATTATTACAGAAGTAAATGCTAAAAATCTTTTAACACTGCATTCTTTTATCTATATATCTATATTTACGGCATACCCTGCAAGCCACCTCGAGGGTGTGTGGCAGAGGGTGCATCCACACCAGGAACAATTTCACAACAAACAAAAATGAACACCACAAAGCAAACACCACACCTTTAAAAGTAATTAGGGGAAAAAAGAAAAAAAAACTACCAAATCCCAATCCTGCAGGACACACCCACGAATACCATGCATGACTTGAAATACGACACCAATTTCATAGGTACTCATGCATGCAAAACAAAGCAATGCATGCGAGTCATACATTGATTTGAAAATGCAGGAAATAAAAAAAATACTATCGACCTACTCAGAATGTGGCCTCTATAATTATTACCGATTTACGCGATGTCTAACGTTCTGATCTCGAATCGTACGTGGAAAAAATGACATTTCAAACCCGTCCGTCCTGCAATCTATCTCCCTAATTTTATAAGAATTATCGACCCTACCAATAAAAGTCGGAGCCAGCAAATATATGATTAACGTCATAAATGAAACTTTTCCGTTTGTTGTCGTAATACTCTCTTTTTTTGGTCCCTTAGACGATTATTTTCAAATGAAGGAATTAATTTCGTGTGTATAAATGGTTATTTTAAATAAATTTTCTGATATGCAATGCTGGGTATACTCCGCTTTATAATGTGCACACTGTTTTATTTTTTATGCATCCAAATTCTGAAAATGAGGACAGAAATAAAGTCGGATGCGTCCACGTAAAATAGTTTTGCTTCACTACGTCCACCCGCATGTTATACATCTTTGCAGTGTGAGCAGAAGCCTCAGTTCTTAAACCTTATTAATTGGAAAAGGGTAAGTGGAGTGAGAGGAGACAGGTGATATGCACCTTCGTGATTTTTTCTGATGAACAAGGCAGATGTAACCGAAATTCTGGGAGCTTATATCCCGCAATTTCTGAAAAAAAGGAAGGATAAAAGTCGAAATGGGTCGTGAAATATGAGGAATGTCGGACGAGTCAAAGAGTCCAACATTGGAGGTAGGAGGCTTGAAGATCCGGTCTTTCAGGCCTACAGCGGAGCCCATTCCCTCACTGAGGATGTCTCCATGGAGATTGAGAGATGAAAGTGATGGAAAGGGAGTGTGGCAGATGATGTTTTGATTCTGGATTGGCGTGAAAGGCCAAAATATTTATTTCTAAGAAGTCTGGGTTGTAGGTGATAAGAAAGAAGGAGCAGGAAATGGAAAAAAAACATGGAGTACTTCATGGCGTCTATTTTCTCCGATCCTGCGCCGCGTGAGGGACCAATGGAGCTAGTGTTCTGGTGTGACCAAAATACCCTTTATATAATCACTTGACAATACGTGCAACATAATTTGAGCCATACTTGGAATGAAAGGAAGTTAATAAATATCGCAACATATGAACAAAAAGTACAACATTAAATTATAATCATAAAGCCTGAGTTCTTAACCTGCGTTATATTTTGTATTTATATTTCAAACTTGGCCTTTCTAAGTATTTTTTCTTATTCATATTGCTAGTGTCTTCTATTTTCTATATTTCTATCCGTGTTTTGCTATATTTAACCCATTATTACAGAAGTTATAGCTAAAAATCTTCAACACTGTATTCTTTTTCTTTTGTTGTCGTAATACTCTCTTTTTTTTGGTCCCTTACACGATCTTACCTTTCCGTAGCATTGCACTGACCCAAACATTAGAGACCATCCGTGATTTCCCACTAAGCTTCCTTATTCGTCGTCATCCTAAGCCTATTTTCTACCCCCCACCACACAAAACACTGATCGAACTTCCCCCCACCTCAAACTACCCCCACCCGAGCTACACCCTCTCTGAATGAAGGGATGGTCACCCCAAGGGGGTGATTTGCGATAAGGCGCGGATTCCCTGTCCCTCTCACAACGATGGAAGGATGAAGAAAGAGCCGAATATTTAAAACAAAAATATAATCCATACCATATTTATCGCATTTCCATGGAATATATATCGTCGGAAAGGACAAAGCCCACGAATGTCAATCAGTTGCTCATCAAGAGTGAGAGAGAGAGTCCGGGAAACAAAATAACGTTGAACATTCACCTCATCCCAGACGAAGCGAATAGCGGCAAGTTTATATATTTCTCTGCTATCGGCGCGCGTGGATTTATCGTCAAAGCGTAAGTATGTGTCAAAGAAATTGCTTCAAGTGATTTTCCGACATAGTTGCACGAAAAATCATGGCACTATACAATTTATTCCACGGGCGACTGACATTTGCTTTTGACGATTTTAGTTGTCCAATCGCCAACAAAAGTCCAAGAAAAGCATGCATTTCTATATCGTCTGTATGTCTCCAAGTCGTTTTCAAATTTCTTTCCGAATGCACGCGAACTGCTTTCTGATTTGTGCGACTAACAATTTCACGGATAATGTTTTTGTCAATATACAAACGGAATGCATCAATGGGACCCTCAGTAATGGGATTTCTTTCCTGGGATTCCTGCTTGGCATAAATCTAAACATAGTATACCCGGGATGTCCGGCCCGAAGGAGACCATCACCACGGCAGGTACGCGGAGAAGGTAGCCAAACAAAGTAATGCCGGAGGCCATGGAAAAAACGCCCTTGGGCTAGCCATGAGTTTCTAAGAATTATTCTTGCAAATAGATGAGTTTTGTCATAGAAATTAAGACAAGTAAAAATTTACGATTATCAAATAAAAAACGAAGCAAAATTGGAATAGAATTATTTTCCCTTTGTTAAACAAAATTAATTTTGTTTACAAAGTTAAAAACATTTAAATATTAGGAATATAAACAGAAGATACCATTTCATACGAAACATAATAATTTTTAAACTGGTATTGAGAGAGCAGTTGCCGACATTGCGCCGATGAAAGGCATAGGTAAAAATAGACTACAGAAATATCCATGGGAAGGAGACTTTTTAAAAATCATTTTTTTAAATCACGAGCGCCGCTAAGGCGCAGAGAATGCATATATGAGGGTTGAATGAATCTATAGAGATGATTTGGATGGGGCAGGCTTGGGAGGGAACGGATGGAGAATCAGAAAGATTGCAGAATTAAAGAATTATCAAAAAGATTGAAGAATACGAGTGACCAATTTATATCCTTGAATTTCTAACGCTATAATAATCTCTTTAAGGCGTATGCAAAATTATACTCCGTAGCATATGCTGGATCAAACCAGCATTAACATAGACACTACTCAACTTAAACACAACTTACGTTCAACTAAAATATATTCTCTTTTTAAAATACCAAAAAAAACAGACCAACTCAATAATTGAATTTCAACTCTTTACCACAAACATAGGGATACATACGTTGAGACTTAAGTGATAGTTCCAAATCCTCAAGTTCGAAAACGCGCCATCCACTGGAATTCCCTTCTTAGTTTTTGGACAGTTTCGTAAAATCCATGTGCAATCATTGCAGGCACACAGCAATTGTTTGTTTCCGCCAGAAACACAATAATACTAAGTAAATGGCGTCTAAATATTACAGTGCTTCCAAGGAGAGTCGAGTTCAACAATGCCTGTCTTTATCACCAAGGTGACGGTGTTTCATAATTGGAATATAGATACCATTAAATATATTAGCAGTATTTCTCAAATTATACGCAATATGTACAGGAAAAATACATCGTAAAAAAATAAAAACTATATTAACATTCTTGGGCTTATGTTTATCCAATGCAACAACTTTTCATTTTATGTGCAAAAAGCAACGTTGATTAACATGAACACGTCCAGTGTGTTCCTTGTGCAATATAATACCTATCCTATTAATTTTATTCGTCGGTAAAATAATAAATACTGCAGGATAGTAAATTAACGATCAGTATGTATTAAAAAAATAAAACTGAACATAAAGTAAAGAACTATACCATAATAACAATAACGCAATTGAAAAACAAGAGAACCTTACAAAAATTACAAACAACGTTCTATTATTATCATATATTTTCAATATAGGTACCTAGACACACAAAGAACGAAGAAAATGAAATTTTCATGAAACCATCGCTTATTTAAACCAATTTTAGATAAAAATATCAACGTAAGGCATACTAATGCTATTTAATAATCCAATTAATTACGGTAACTGCTATTTGCGCTACATACTCCTAAAGCAACCTGTGCGTACATTACCAAATAAATATTTATAGCACAGTTTCGTCATTTTATTGAATCACTCACAACGTGGCAAAAAATCAGTTTAGAGTAAAAATAAAAAATATATTAACATTATTGCATAATTTGTAGAAAAATATAACATACGCGGATAAATGGAAACATTGAAAAATGTTAGAGGTAAAATAATATCATGAGATATCCGCTTTAAACTAAGATGTTTTAATAACGAGTCACAGACACATCCAAATTCCAGTTTACACATTGAACGACTGACAGAGAGTTGACAACAACAATATAGGTAAATAGTTACTGACATAAATAGCAACATATGTTGCCAACCCATATTTATGTATTAGATTACAACTCTAACAACCTCACTTAATCTAATAGGTATATATATATAAATCATTAAGATTCTGCAACCAGTGCTTTCTTCCTGTCATATGGACCGTAGCTCCGGAGTCGATGAACCAGTCAGCTTCACTCGCGATGTGTTTGGCTCCCAAGGCTGCCACAGAGAGAAGAGTTCTCTCCTTTTTCATCGCCGTACTCGGTACAGCTGATGGTCCTTGTGCAGTCCTGGACCCATGCGATGAACCGCTACTGTGTGTCTCGTAGTTCCATCTGCTCCTGCATTTGGCTCTAATGTGACCAAATTTCCCACATTTATAGCACTTAATCGGATTTGACGACTCGTTTCTAGCCACTTGCACTGCTTTACCAGATTGTCGCCCGGAAACCCCTTTACTTTTTGCCCACAACGCGGACTCGTCATTTTGGCCCCACCGACTGTCCTGAATTAATTTGGATGTGTCATCTGCGGCGTAGCCTTCAACGCAACCTTCATGCAATAAATACATCTTCATTTGGAATGTCCAAATACTGTAATTGTCCCGTCCATCCAATTTTTCCATGGATGCCAAACCAGTTCCAACTGACGCCTCAGCCATTTTTCGCTTTAACGATACAATACGAAAAAAAATATACTCGCGTAAGGTTGCAGTACTATTGAAGCACAACTGGTCCTTTTCGGTCGCCTGGGCCCATAACCTGTTAGAGGTTAAATAATATCATGAGATATCCGCTTTAAACTAAGATGTTTTAATAACGAGTCACAGACACATCCAAATTCCAGTTTACACATTGAACGACTGACAGAGAGTTGACAACAACAATATAGGTAAATAGTTACTGACATAAATAGCAACATATGTTGCCAACCCATATTTATGTATTAGATTACAACTCTAACAAAAAACAAGAAGCAAGTCAGTGAAGCGTCTTCACATGTCTTCCTCCTCATGGGCGTCCTTATCTGGCAAACGCAATTGAATTAATTCATCGATTATTTATTGTTTCTTAATTGCGTTAGAAATACATCCTAACAAATAATATAATTTCCATTCATGAGGGGCATAGGTACCACAGGGGAACAGAAGTTTACCGCGATTGGCCGAATTCTCTCGCGTCGATCAGTATCCACGCAACGGAGTAGAACAATTGAATAACCGTACAGAAAATGTGATATTCAATTTCCTGCCTGTAGAAGACATTGCAATAGATATGCGATTTTTGTAACGCTACATCAATAAGGAATAAATACCGAAAATGCAAGCATGATGCAGACAGATAGGCAAAATATTAGGGTGAGAAAAATCATTATGAAAGTCGATGTTTTTGAACGGGAAGCATATTGCATTGGAATGCATGGTGAACATAACCATTAGTAGCCAGCATGAATAACTCAAACATTATGAAACATTGTATATGTCATCAAAAATTGGATAAAGAATAATATAAATTTATGGTTCCTTGATTACAATAGGTGTTCTATGGGTGCCCTATGGAACATTATGCAATACGTGGCCTGTTACATTTGGTGCTTGTTAACAAATTAAGCGAAGTCAGACATTACATCAAGAACGATAACATATTATCAATAATACAGATGTATTCAGATTGCAGGACCATACAAAAAAATATTGATTTACATAATTGATTTACATAGATTTGAATATGATATATCCTTATATACCAAAAGAAACACATAATATTGATGCATAAGTACCTATTTATGCATATAAAAACATACACAGCAAAACGGTAATAAAATGCGATCAACAGCATAAAAAAGTACTAGCATAAATATTCACAAAAATACAAGATTATTTGGGTATTTTGAAGCGTCATTGTGCCCTAAAAACCCTTTCAGGATTCCTTACGTAAACAATTATTTTTTCATATAAATATTCAGGAGCAGGGAATATTCCTTATTATATATGGCATGCTCCTTCGACATACTTTTCATCTTATAGCTCGTGACTAATTAAACGAAGAGTGCAGCAATTAGATATTTACGCAGTGGCGAGCCCGTTAATTTTTATTGGGACGCCGTCAACGTCTGCCAGATCTTTTGCAAGATGAAACCAACATGTTATTTTAATCAGGACCTAAGTCCTGAATGTAGGCCACATATTCCTCTTTTGTAATAAGTATTCAACAAATACGGGCATCTTTGGTCTATAGTCATGCTCAAGTAAAATGAAGTCACGACTTTTCCCTTTTTTCCAGTTGATGCTACCATGTGAATGTGATTCGTCAACTGAAGATGAATTTGGGTTTCGCAGAGAGCTAAGGGGTGTGGAAGGGGGCCGCTCCCCCTTAGTACGAAATACCCTTGGAATCCACGCCGAGGGTGAATAATAAGAGTGTGGATGGTCACCGCAGTACATGCATACATTCACAAGCACTTCATGTAGAAATGGAGATTAAAGTGTCGGCTATTTATTGTGCAAGTGATTACGAAACAAAGTTGGAAATGCATTTTGAATATAATTGTCATTTACGTCCACAGAAAGCCATAAATTACAGCACCAGGAAAGAAATATATCATAGATTTCGCATTACATCTTGAAGTCAGCGATGAGTCAATTATAATTATAATATTACACGATGTTTACTTCGCTTCCGGATTAAAAAATTATTCTACACATCACTGAATCTCACAACACGCCATCTTGAACCTTTTTTGCAAGATTATTATAGGGATTTTACACACGCCACAAAGTCAAAGTGGAGCTCCGAAAAGGCAAACAATACTTATCGTGTAAACGAAAATAGCCAGCCGTAAAGTTTAATGTCCACATCAAAACAGAAGATAAAGATCACACGATACAAGTATACAATAAACTATAAACATAAATATGAGACAGTACCACCCGCTTTTAGTAATTTCGTAAAATCCTTTGCAATCAGTAGAGGCACACAGTTTTTGGTATCTGCCAGCAACACAATAATAGAGACAAATAGCTCCTACTTAAATACAACATCACAATAGAACCCAAAGGAATGTCGCGTTCGACGATGTCTGTCGTCACCAAGGTAACCGTTTTCCATAGTTGGAAAATAGATACCATTAAAGATAATAAAAGCATTTCACAAAATTTACACGAAGAAATACGGGAATTGCATTTGTTATTTACGTCTAACCGACGCCATTTATTACACAGAAACAGGAATAAATATCTTGATAGATTTTGCATTCCTTCACGAACATCACGAACTCACGAATAACACGCACTCTTAAACAATTTTTGGCAAGAATATAAGAATTCAAGTCACGCCACAAAGTATAAGTTGAGCCGTAAACGTCAAAAAATGCTGTTTGTGGATAGTACTCATAAAACATTTGCAGAAACGGAAAATGAATTGTTCATGATAGAAGTAAGCAATAAACTATATATACTTAAATATCAGACGGTATAAAAAGTTTAATTCTGAAAATGGAAAAACTAAAACGAAAACCAACGCATGATAGTGAAATTGTGAAGTAGAGAAAAACCCTCAAGCTAATAAACTTTGGAATCGTTGACACGGAAATGAGTGTGATGTGTCAAATCTCATTTCATGTGCCGTTCCAATTAAAAATATTTTAATATAAATGAAATGCTATCAACGATACATTGGTGATAAAACAGGTAGTAATATATGTATACCACGATGTATAACTCAGGAAGAAAATATAACGGCGATTCAAGCCACACTTTCGACGCCAAAAAAATAAGATTCGAAGTGGATCGTCATAATTACTCTCACACTCAAAACTCACTTTCCTCCACGCCTCCATTTCAACATCACGCCATCAACTGGATCACGTCTTCTCTCTGGAAGGACCCAAATCCTATATATCTTCGTCTTGAGCATCTTTATAAATCTATTTGCAACCAGTGGAGGCATACAGCTTGTTTCTTTTAACCAGCAATAAAATAGAAGATGTTAACAATGCCTACATACGACTGCGCCGCAATAGAGAGTCAAGTTCAACAATGCCAGTCGTCGCCAAGGTGACGGATTTTCATAATTGGAAAAATAGACATAATTGAATATCATAGCCGAATTTCTCGAAACTTACGCACTTTCTACGCGAAAACTAGTTCGTATTAAAAATAAGAAATATTTTAACATGCAGATTAATTGATGAAACTGAACGTGTCAAATGCATTTCGTGTCATCTGGAGTCGAACCAAGGATACTATCAACAAAAAACGCATCCGTAATCTTCCATGATATCCGTATCCCAATGGATTCGTCATGCGAATCCTTAAAGTGACATCATGGTTATTGCGATGGGGGAGATAGATACATTAATTTGAATAATTCGCCTCGATACGATCCTTGCTTGCTGCCATCACATAAAAATATGAAAATATCGGACGTATCGAATATGAAGATATCGGTGATTATCAAAAGGATTCACTGTCGTTTTCTATCTTACAGCTATCTTTCCCGTATAAGCTCCAAAATAAGTATAAGGTGTGTTTAAAGAAATTAATTCTTTGAAAAAGATAAAAAGCATCAGCAGTCTTGAATTTGTATTTTCAAGGACAAAATGGAGTTTATATGTAATATATGTGATTATTATCAATTCCAAATCAGCAACAATGACCACACACTATTATCAGAATCACAAGCTGTCACCATAAGTTATTCCCGGGACATACGAGTTGAAGATAGAAATGAGTGTTGATATTGCAGTATTTTATATTGTATACCATACGGTACATGTCAACAAGGCAATTCGTAAAATCCATTTGAAATCCGAAAGAGGCAGATAGATAGATTGTTTGGCACTACACAGCTGTCTGTCTCTAGTTTGCAACAAGCAACACAATAATAGAGTTCCTTAATACAACAGCATTCAAAGGAGAATGGAGTTCCACAACGCCTGTCATCTCCAAGGTAATGGTGTTTCATAATTGGTAAATAGATATATTATAAATACATGTATATTATTTTCGTCCAAAAAATTGATTTCCAGAAAAATTATCAAACAATCGAAATCAATTTTGATACTAATCTGACTATAAATTAAGTGACATTAACACAGGAATAATGACAAGAGATAAAAAAGGACACATAAATAAAACATGTGCTATTGTCACATATGTACTGTTAACAAATAGGCACTTGGCCACATGAAGAATGGACAAAAATTTAAGCGAAATTAAATGAAAGCGCCATTTATCCAAATCCATTGTGGATGAAATAAAATGTTGTGGGTAGGTTCCATTCAACGCGAAGGGAATATGACGAATGAGCCTCAGATGAAAACAAACGAACAAAAGAGGTGAGGGAAGCGCATGTTATACGCCCCTTTCCGAACTTACCCTTCTCACATTTAATATATGATCTTGAACAATATTATTGGTCAATTCCATCGGAAGCCAAGAACCAAGAATTACTCATACCATGGCACAATCCAAAAATTGATATTTGCATTGGATTTCCCACATCAATTGATATTTTGTTCAACTTGAATCAATTCCTTTTAACCAATAAAAACCCATGAACCTTGAGTGTTCCAGTGTGCGGGTAATGAGAATCCCGGAACATCGATACAAAGGAAGCCAAACGAAAGGAAACATGACACATGCATCTCATGGAACATCCAAGACGATTTTACTTTTTTGCATACAAGGAATAACTTTAAAAATAAATGTCATAGTCTTGACTTACAAACACAATTACTATGTCAAAAATATTTAACACCTGATTGAAATACATAAAAAATTTGACACGTTAAAAAAATTTAAAAGACTAATATCCCTTTATATGTTGGAAAGTTAACATGGTATAAAGATATTTTTGAAGTGGGACGTTTATTGAATCATAGTACCATAGATACATACTTTCCATACGTTATCCATACGTATGGAGGATACTTGGGGAAAATCCAGTATGAAAAACTCGAATATCGTGCACGTTAAAAAGATCTAAAAATTGCTGAAAAGGGTACATTCAGTCCTCTGATTATATACCTCGTGTACAACACATAAATAGTGCTACAATGAGCCAAAAACATGGAACGCAAACGACATTTCATCTGGTGATACATAAATACGAAATACCCTTGCAATCCACGCCGAGGGTGAATAATAAGATCGTCACCGCAGTACATAGATTATATACATACATACATACATTCACAAGCACTTTGCATAGAAATGTAGAATAAAGTGTCGGCTGATTATTGCGCAAGTGATTACGAAACAATGGTGGAAATGATGTTTGAATATTATTGTTATTCACGTCCACCTGACGTCATAAATGAATCAATGATTATTATCTTTTCACATGACCTCAACTTCGCATCTGGATTGCGAATATTATTCTACACATCACTGCGACTGTCATGATACGTAATTGTTTCACTTCTTATGTAATAATACAGGAATTCAATTTACGCCACGAAGTCGAGGTAGAGCCATTAACGTCAAAAAAACATTTCATGGATAGAAATTGACAAGCCGTGAAAATAAACATACACATCGACACAGAAAACAAAGAATACAATTGAACACTAAACGTAATTATTAGGCAGTATAAAAAGTGTCGCCGTAAAAATCAAAAACTAAGACACAAATGCTAACGAAAAATAAAATTATATGCAGTAGAACAAATTACTCAATTTTCTCAACCATTTACTCGTTTGATCGAAAATAAGTGTGCTATATGCCATTTCATTTTTCAATTGCCGTTCCCATATATCAATTACTTACAATGCATTTGTAGCTTAGATACTCCAGAGAGGTTCACACCAACGAATAAAATCAAGTCTAATAAAGTCATTACTGTATCAGAGCAACACATTATTTTCAAATTTGGAAAAATGAAGTTACCATCATACTTGCCATAAACAGCAAATTTCGCTGCTTAAAGTCACTTTTCAGCATAATTAAATCTATAATCATATCATAATATAAATCAAATAGGACGTTAGAGTTGCGCTAACCGCAATTAAATTTAAATGATAGAATAACTTTATAAACAAACGAAATTAAGACTTACTCAAATAAAACAATATATCAAAACATAGGCGACATTACATGCGGCGTTCACTTGAAACAATTACTAAAGAATATTGATGATCTTCTAGATTATATGCTTGCAGAACATGGATCTGTTTTGGAGTGCATGTCAAAGTGCATATCCAAAAACGGAAATAATATGGTATCGTCATCATTGGTCAACAATCCTAGGATTGGTTTGACGCAGCTTTCCACTCCATTCTTAAGAAATTAAATAAGTTAGAAAATGGCATCTCAGAATTTTCAGGTAATAAAGCAACCCCTAAAACGAACAACAACAACTTCGTATACAGATCGTAAATAAATGTGTCAATCTAATCACAATATTCAATTACAAATTAAAAAAGGCCTCGAAATATCAAGCTTGAATAGGCAAAAAGTCTTGGTACTAAATTTACTCTTTTTTATACAACCAACTGCAAATTACCCAGACGTACAGATGACGCCACAACATTCGGAGGATATGCTCAGAACACAAGGTCACGGTAGACTACTTGGGACGAATTTGAATGGAAGCAAAAGGTTTATTGTTAGAAAAAATGTTTTATTCAAGCCTAGTATGGTCGTACGAATATATTAGTACCACAACAGAATAGTACAGTTCCGAAAACACCTCCTAGAGCTCCAATTCCTGGGTTTTTTGACCGCCGTAAGAATATAGCCATAGGTAGGGTTAGCGAAGGTGGCTCCAGTCGCAGAGGAGATCTTTAGCAAAATATAGGCCCGTATCGTAAAAGTCCCCTCTACGTAGAGCCACAGGCTGGCCTACTGTGAGGCTGGCCTTGCTTGCGAAGGAGGTCCCTCTATCTATTCGTATGTTAAAAGTCTCCTCCCTCTCGGCTTCTAGGAGGAGAGGTTAGAGCCGGCGGAAGTGACGCATTTTTCATGAGAAAGTTTCTGCTTGCGTAGTTGACAGTCTTCTAGTAGAATTCTATGGTGATTTTTTCGAAGCGTATTCTGTAAAGCAATGCGCAGTGGAGATAGACGCTCGAAGTCACGCAAAATGTCTCGCTGTCTGTGGGATCCTCACAATTTCTGGCAGTTGCCTGGCTAGTTGTGTGCTAATAACCTGAAGAGCATATGTCCCAAATTATCAGTACCATCGTGTGTGACTTACGTTGATAGTAAATTGTATGTATGTTGCCTGTTTGTGCAGAAGTACTGTGCCTTGTACTGTTGTAGCATATTACACATAATTATTGATTAAATCACCTGTGCACCTTCAAAAGTCAACTAATTTTGTCTCTCTGACGAGGACTTTATCTGTATGCATGTTAAATACTCTGAAAGGTAAATAAATTACAAAGCTTGCCGGATACTGCGTTCCAAATTAGTGGTAAATGTAAAAACGCGACGGATCAATTTTTTCACTTATGTGAATAACAATACAATCACATACCTTTATCAATCTGGACTTTGTAGATTGCGCCAATCCATGAAAATCGCCGGAGACAATCTAAAGCAAGAGGCGAAGGTATAGGAGTACTTGTGAATGCATTTCAAATCTATGAACCAGACGTAACTTTTCATTTGAATCGCTATAATGTTGTCATCTTTACAGTGTGGTATTTATTTAACAAGGGGAGTGTCCGAGTTTCGGGTCTAGGATTTTGGCGAAATTTGCCAGGCAGGTAGTGCTTGATTAGTTATTTACGAATCACCCCCCATATAGGGTTATATATCCATGAGTAACTTCGACAAAAAACGAGTTTGAAATATTTTATTGCTAATATAAAGCTAATAATTAGCTATGTTTAAACAGTGCAGTTTGGGTTAGGGGTAAAGTACTCGCATCACAATGTCAACGTCTCTTTTTTCTTTTTTCTCAAAGTTCTTTTTTTTCTTGCGATTAGTTTTTCCAAAAAAGCACAGCGCTGGAAAATCACGGCATCAGACAAATTAGAACAAATGTTGTACGTACGTCGGGACTGCGTTGTCAAAGATACGGAAATTAAAAATCACGATCACACTTCATGCTCTTCCGTTAATTTCGTACACAAAAACCGACACGGCGTGCGGACGCATATCCGCCACGTACTAATTACGTGATTTAGGTAAATAACGTAATTGACTGTTTCACGTACTAATTACGTAATTTTAGCAAATTACGTAAAATAGTTAAAATGCATCCCGGGTAAACACATAAAAAATATGTAAAACCAGGGATAGTCGTACAACGAAACTGCGATGAAAAAAAACGAATGCCGGAGAGTCTCGAACCAGAAACGTTGTCGATGTGACTTTACCCCAATCCCAAACTGCACTGTTAAAACATTGTTAATTATTAGCTTTATATTGGCAATAAAATATTTCAAACTTTTTTTGTCGAAGTTACTGGATATATAACTACTTATGTATGGTTAGAATTAACGTGCAAACGTTAATTGCACGTTGACTATAACCATGCAATGTATTCACTAGCATTGAGCTCTACATAAGCGCTGCATAAGTCGTTTTCAATAAAATCCCACTTACCTGAAAACTTCCAGTGGCGTAAAACCTTAATACAGCCAATAACTTTATTATTCTCGGGACAGGAAGGCCTCGCATGTCCACGTTTTCTGGCCGTAGCATAAGTAATAATACGTCTGTTATTACCGCTTTATGGAACCTATACCTAGCGAAAACTTCAGAGTCCGCATAAAATTCTAGAGGGTTATCCCTGTCGTGAAGTCTTATGCGTGGTACATATAAAAAGGCCTCATTATCCTCAAAGTGATGAAGAAACTCATCCAAGTCGTTCATCTCATAAAAATTCATCAATTCAGCCATCATTTCACGCTCGCAATGTCACCTTTACCAGTCCTCTACGCTTTGAGGTTACTTCTAACCAACCTCTAAGTATAAGGTCGGATTTAGAGGTAGAGGTGACGATTTTGAGGTAGACGTCGGATTTAGGATACCAATTCGCCCGCTCCTGACGATCTCACATTATCTCTCACGAGCTAATGTGAGATTGCAAATGTTGTGTCATGAAAGAGTGAGCATAATAATATAGTCATTCAATTTGGGGTGTAATTATGTTGTCACGAGTTGCCCGAAACATTGGATCATTCACACACATCACACACAACTTGGCGTTATTCCATGCCGGACCCAGGAGGTCAACGCCACCGACTCATTAACCTTTATTTAACGTGGCGTTTCCCCCTGCGTTCCCCTCCGGGCTGCGCAGAGGTCTATTCCACGCTTTCACTCCCAGGGCCAGGGCAAGACGCGACGAGATCAAATACGGACTATGAACTAAGCACCTATGTCACTAAGCCCTATTCTCCCCATCTAACATCCACCCACCCTCTAAACTAAATCTACTGCTTACATACCCTAGGCCTACCTATTCGATTCGCATACCTATCGGCGCCGACCCTGTTCATCATCATTCATCCACCAATCAACGAAATACCCACTCATCACACTATATCATGCACAAATATCATGCACACATGTACCTGAAAAAGAAAAGATTAAAGGAATAAACCTGTAAAAGATTGAGTAAATTAATGCGACAAAAATATAAAATATTAGCAGCGAAAAACAAGAAATCAGGGTAAAATCTAAATTTTGAGATACTATGGAAGCGCATAATGGCGCAAAGAGCGTTATTCCTGCCTATGGGAAAAACTAAGAGCCCGTGCACAGGCAAAACCGGAGATCAACAACCAAATCTGGATTGACCCGGGTCAAACGACCGAATTGCAAACCCCTACTCACTACAGGGCAGAATGGCCCCTTGGAGCGGTACACACTTTAGGAAAGAAGGAAGGGCTGCTATAAAACAATCCTAGGATTGAAACACTAATGACGATGACACATAAATATGCACTAAAGAATACGTGAAACCTTACATTAAATGAGTATGTAGATACAGATATAGAGAGAAATAATAAACAAAAACTCACTTATAGGCCTTACAACGTTCGTCATGGGTCACCTCTCTTCTTTTATCTCCGGTATTACCACGAGCCTAAGGGAAGGGTAGGTGAGGAAAAGAGCAAAAACTACACATGGACACCATTTATTATAAATCAATACACTAGAGTCTCTCAGGTCCACGTGATGCACACCACCTAATGAACCGGTACTAATTCACACCACACTGACACCACACTGACACAACACTTCACATAAAACACTTTCTTCGTCACATACGCCTGTGACCACAATATCACTACACACTCCCACTACTCATAGCACGCCGGGGCGTTGTGGAGGTACCTAAGGAGAGAACGGATTAGTACACAAAAACATTAACGGATACAAAGTTGCTCACATTTAATTGAAAGTTCCAAAAAAGCACCATTGAGGTGCAGGAATAGGACACCACAGACATCTGCGATCCCCAATGATAGAGAAAGGCAGCGTCAGAGGCACCAATTCCATGAATTTTGATATTTATCACTGGAGCAGGCTTGCATCCAAAAAAAAGTTAAATTAACGTATGAACTAACTAATCTCTAACAGATTGTTACGATAGGCCATAGGGGCCAGGAAAAAAATTTAAAGTGACAACTACCCCCTACTACTACTACCTAACTACTTCTCTGTTAGAGATGCCTATGGAACGTCCTCTCGTGTGGTCATCTTATCTGTGGAAGAAGCTGATTACAACAGTATTAAAAATAAATCATCTTAAAAGACATGCCTATAAAAGCATAATAATTGGTACAAGCACAGAAAGCGTAGAAATACATTAAATATGGCAGTCATCAATACCATCGATACACAATTGCCCCATATACAAATACACTATACGCCAAATATACCCTGCCTAGAGTCGACTCTCTATACAAGTGGCCACTTGTAGCTTGGTGGAGTATACTCCACCAAAATACCAGATTGATTTGGGGCCCCCACATATATCGGGGCCTTCATACCATTATAGGAAATTTCCTTTCACCAATTACCAGCATGTATTACCAGACACCGTGATCACGTTATGTCTGTAAGTGGAGCAATAGGCTCCTGACACAAACACACAATTCCACACTCCACAACACAAGCACATATTTTATCCATGTTTACACATTTTTTTACCTTTTACATCGTAAAACCTGAAAGAAAATGTAGTGTTACCAAAGCGTTGTGAACTCATGGGCCAACCGACGAGGTCTCCTGCAGTTGAGAATGCTGCGTCTTATTTCTTGGGCATCTCACCCTCAACCGAACCCCGTCATCTTCTTGGAAGCGGTTTTACTCTAGTAGCTCACCATCACATTCTGCAACGACAGAAAAAGTAATTGGAATAAATATAATGTGACTTTAACAGCAAATAAAATGTTCTTTCAAATATTAACATCGATTCATTCTGTCTGTTGTCAACATCTATTTTTCTAATGCAAATACATTAGGACTGACAACAAATCAATGTACATATTGTTTTTGCGATATGACTTCGGTTAATTTGTTACGTAAAGTAATTGTATTTTGTTTGTAATTGGAGACACAAGAAAAATCTTTTTGACCCAAACATAACGAAATACGAACGAGTGTACCATTATTTTAATGTTAATTTGAAGTGGAGATGCAATTTCAACTTTTCCTATGGACTACGTCTGATTCCTACACGGCTCCGGGTGGTAATCTCAACGATTCCACTGGAGACACCTGGTGTGGAAACATGGATGCATTTTTCGCGTTTTCGCAATCTTAATCGTTAACGCTTACCCCCTTGAGTAGCGCAGGGTTAACCATAACCGTCTATAAAAATCGCACCACTGATTTATAAATAGTGATTTGAAGTGCTGTGTGAAAAATGAAGAACGGAGATCACGTTCTCTCTGACATAAGTTAAATCAAAATATAACGATAACGCTAGCGCACGCCTCACGAAGATGCATGATCGAGTCCCTGGTTCTCTGACATTGGTGAAGCGCTGTTATCTCACATATAACTAACTCACCATGACTACGGAGATCACTGGGGGAGACATATAACTTTCTAATTCCCTGCTGAAACGAAAAAACACATTCAATGTCTCTGCGTCTTCCTATTTATTTTTCTTAAGACTGAGCGTTTCGTTTCCTTAACCATAAAGCGATAAAGATGCTGCACTATCAGCTCAGATTTTCAATCCTCCCTAAACGAATCGTGATATTTTCCCTCCATTTCCCTGAGTCAAAATCGAGAACATAGAGAACTTAATTAATTACATTTCAGTTTAAACTCTGACAGAGCTAACGTAGGAAAAAAATGCCAGTAGTTGCACAGTAGCTATCGTCCTGCAGCATTAAATGTCTATTGATTATCAACATGTTTTGTGTAATTTCAACACAACCCCTGCCACACACCCTCGAGGTGGCTTGCAGAGTATGTCGAACATATAGATAAGATTAGTGCACGCTTAGTACTAGCATTTGTTTTAACTCTGCAATGCAAGGAGATTATTATAATAAAAGACATACCTCCAAAGTTCTCAAAAAACACCAATCATAAATATTAATTTAATTACAAGCTCCCTGAACCACGTTCTTTGCAGCTATGAGAGTGTCCTTACCGACAGATACATTCACTCATCATCGCACAGCCCTCACTGCTGGTTTAAAAACGTGAAATCCTGAGGAAACATCCCTATAGTAGTAAGGGGGCGTACTATTTTCGCATAAACCATTTTTAAGGGTCCTTTGCACCCCTTAATTGTTATCTTTGTATCACATAAGAAAAGTATAACTGCGTACCCCTAACTAAACCCCTACAGCAGATGAAGTCTTGTTAGCTGCCCAACATTTTCTCGAAGACAGAGTTTCTGTAGCGGAGCTTTTACTTCTGATGAATGTGTGTACTGCACAAAATTACTATTTATTCAACGGAAAAATTCACCGCCAAATGGAGGGGCTGGCCATGGGGTTGCCCACTCTCACCCTCACTAGCGGACGTTTTTATGGACCATTGGGAACACATGTTATTCAATCCCCAAAACTATTCTATTATAAATGTACTGTACTGGTATAGATATGTTGATGATATTTTGTGCCTTTCTACGGGTAGTAAACGACACATAGGAATAAAGGGGTTTTGGTTAAAATAGCATTTATCTAAATAACTTAATCTATTTTCAACTACAATATGATATTTAGGGAATGTTATCCATAAATTTCTAGAAGAGTTGTTTTATCTGCAATGTGCCCTTAATTTCTTGGTTTTTAGACGACTTAGTTCACTCAAGAGATAAAATCCTATCGTTTATAGTCTTAGATTATTACGGTTTCTGCGTGTTTTTTTCTTTTCAATTTGTTCCCTGTTTCTTGGTGTTTTGACGTTGTTTTCCGAGGGTATGAGCAAGACAACTATTTTAGTAAATCGTGGTGAATATGCAGTCTTGTAAATCATTATTATTGAATAATAATAGCCTATATACTACGATAACGTCTTTTACAGGTATACATACCTTGGATAATAATGATTTATTGAATTTTACTTTCCTTGTCCCAACCTTCACCTACGTTTGCTTTATAAATCGTTACGATAACTTTGGTATACTCGAGAAAATTGTCGGAATATTTCAATAGTTAGGGAAAAAATTGCGTTATTCACCATTTTCAACATTTGTTATTATTTAATAAATTGCGTTACCAATCAGATGGAGACAGAGTATATCGAACTCCAGTCCCTAACTTCAATTAACAGTGCCTTGCTTGGTGAAGGCAAGGATTTCAAACGGTAGTGCGTGAGTGTATACGTCGAACTTCATGATGGGTAGATGCTGTTCCGCAGGCTTATTGTTCAGATTTCTGACTTCCTACACTTGCGCAATACCCTGTATTCTATTTACAGTTTCTAAAACCCTGCAAGCCACCACAAGGGTGTGTGGCAGTGGGTGATTTCTCACCAAACATGCACTACATATCATGCATAGAAAAGGAATAGTATTAATATACTAGTCAGAACTACATTATTTAAAAAAGATAAAAATAGAAAAGTAAGCGTGCAATAACATACTATTAGTTGGGTAAGCTTCAAGTCCAACATGCAACTACCTATGCTATGGATTGATTCAATCGCATTGGATATATTTACTGCTATTCATATCCCTAATTGTACGAGGAAAAAAGGACATTTTGAATCTGTCAGTTCGGCAATCAATTTCTCTAATTTTGTAACTATGGTCCAGTCTACCATAGTAAGTTGGGGTTCGCAAAATATTTGTAACATCATTATTGAAAATATGGTCTTGGAATTTATTTAAGATTTTAAGAGTAAATTTCACCCTTCTATCTGATAATGATTCCCAATTTAATTCATTTAATAGACTGGTTACGCTAATAAGGTTATCGTGCCGTCCATTTACAAATCTTGCCGATCTTCGCTGCACACGTTCAAGTTCATTATTTAGACCGATTTGATAGGGATCCCATACACTGGCAGCATATTCAAAATGAAGTCTTATAAGGGAAAAGTAGCTGATTTCTCGTACATGATCGTCACATTTACCCAGTACTCTTTTGATGAAAACAATGACGGTGTGTGGCATGGCGCGAAAATAAAAATCCGCTTAAACACATACGTGAAATAATGGGTCAAGCTAATCGTAAACTGGGATTCGTCAAAAGAGTACTGGGTCAATGTGACGATCATGTACGAGAAATCAGCTACTTTTCCCTTGTAAGACCTCATTTGGAATATGCTGCCAGTGTATGGGATCCCTACGAAATCGGTCTAGATAACGAACTTGAACGTGTGCAGCGAAGATCGGCAAAATATGTAAAGGGACGGTGCGATAACCATAATAGAGTAACCAGTCTATAAAACAAATTAAATTGGGAATCATTGTCAGATCGCAGGTTGAAATTTAGACTTATTCTCTTAAACAAATTCCAAGATAACATTTTCAGTGATGATGTTAAAAATGTCTTGCGGACCCTAACTTACTAAGGTAGACTGGACCATAATCACAAAATTAGAGAAATTGATTGCCGAACTGACAGATTAAAAATGTCCTTTTTTCCTCGTACTATTAGGGATATGAATAACGGTAAATATATCCAGTGCGAAGGTAGCAATGGATAAAATTGGTAGCTGCATGTTGCTATAAGGGCTTATAGCTAACCCAACTAACTGCATGTTTTTGCATGTATGTTTTGCTATTTTTATTATTTTTTAGATAGCGTAATTCTGAATAGTCCCTATACAAGTACTAATCCTTTTTTTATGCATGATATGTAGTGCATGTTTGGTGAGAGTTCATCCCCTGCCACACACCTTTGTTATGTAGGGTATTATGTAGATATAGATGTTATCTGGGCAGAAAGAAAGTTACACCTACGTTGATGATCAGCAATCCCTTAGCGGGCAGGAGTCGTGATGAAGTTAGAATAGTTGAGACTCACTCGAGAAAATTCTAGAGACTGGAAACAACCGTTTGAGAAATATTGGCGGGAAATCGGTGGATATCGAAGGACAAACCAAAGTCGATTAGAAGCAACGGAATCAAAGAAAGCGACCCTACTTTACGTTAAAATGGAAACACACGTCGAAGACAAAACGATAGCAATGAAGCAGACTCACCATTACACCTCGTGAAGAGCGTTCCTCTCAGTCCGATACTCGGAATCCCAGTTTTCCCTCATTAGGGCCACAGAGATCGACGATGAAGACTCAGGTCTACGCCGCCAATAACTCGAAAAACTTCTTCCTGAAAACAATTCAATCCATTAACAGATGCAACACGATTTTACCATAAATATATCTTGACTACTGCCGGAAGTATCCGTTAGGTAATGTGATAACATAGCATTCAGCAGCGGCAAATTACCAAGTAAACCAAGGATTTCAAATGCCATGAAGCAGATGGTATCTATCTCGTGGTACATCTTTCTTCGTCCAGCATCGAGAAGAAGTACATTACTACCCATTGTGAATTACTCTTTTGAATTTACCACACCATTTCCCACAGAATAACTAATAAATTCAATGAGATTTAATAAATCAAATTATCTTAAATACAGCTTTCTTCTACTATGGCTGGAAACCCACCTGTCCATCCGCTCCCGCGTCACGACGAAAACTGAGAATCGGATATAAAATCACGGGTACAAATGTCACGGTGACGTCACATCAGACGACCAATCACAGAAGTACGATGTACTTCGTTATTAATAATTTTGATAAGTCTGAATAAATATATCAGATATTAATTAATCTTCTCTCGCAAATTCTATTGCTAGATATTTATTTTGGATAATGATGTTTGCCTATAAATTCTACAAGTTTTGTTTTTGAAAAAAGTTTACCTAAACCATTGTTAGCGCCATCTACTATTACTTCCACAAAATACTCCATTTGGCGGGAGAAATTGACAAAAAACAAAATAAATTATCGGAAGTATCCAATGCCTGAAGTGTGCCCTACGAGGAAATATTTAAAATAGAAATTGTTTTCGAATAGTTATTGTGGAATTGTGAAATTTAATAAACGATCATTTCGTATCTACCGATCTCGAAATTGAATGATATCTGGTACTAGACTACCAATTTCCGTTTCCGGTTCCAGAATCATTGCGATTTGTGAAACCATTGCTTAACATTAAATTGGTAAAGTTCATTAACCTTTACATTGATTAACAATCAGATGAACGGAAGTCTTTAATAGAACCCCTGTAGAGTATCGAGTGTACATCCTACGGATAATTCACTTCCACATAAATGTTACGTCATAATACTTCAACAATGTAATCACACTTGGACGTGGGTAACTACAATAACATGGCAAAATGGTAGCAAAACAAGCGAATACTTACCGCTTTACGAGACTCGGGATCTCTTGAAGAAGCCCTGCACGCCATACTACAGCAAGAATTGCCCATCAGCAACGGTTGAGGGTTTTCCCCGCAAGGCATAAGCAATCACGAAACATGCTAACACCTCACAATATTCCTTGGTCACTTATCAGGAGAGTCACTCATTTAAACGACTGTTCGTATATCACTTCAAAGTTTTGTCTTCGGATGAAAGACTGATAGGTTGCTCAACTGCGCTCTCACTAGTTGCACTGAAAGCCTTCCGGGACACAGAACAACCGCTGCCACACACCCTCGCGATAGCTTGCAAGGTATTGCGTAGACGTAGATGAACAACATCTCGAGGTATTTCAATTCACTGTCAGGCTTCTTTTGGGCGGAATTCGGCGAACAACATAATCTTCACGGGGATAGTTCACATTCACGACATTAAAACTTCACCACTCACTGAAATTCGTGCATGAACTTCGAGCAAAAGACTTTAAACGGAAAGCAGCTTCTTACTGCAAGACGGATACGTCTCCAGGCATTCTCGCGTGGACTTCACACTGTTGATCAGCTGATGAGGATATTCCTCTTGTTCCGCACGAAGTCAACTGAGGCACTGTAGCGAGAGATTGCTTCGTTCTTGAACCTGGAAGTGCCGTGAGTTTCGGTGGAATGGATTCTTCTCACTTTCACACTCAGGGTCGAGAGGGAAGCACTTCGGTGGAAATAAGAGTAATTGAATGCCACAAAAGGCGGACCTGGTTGGAAAACGTTCATGCTTCGTCATTTAAACGAGAAAGGAATTGGAACGTGCATAAGGAGATCAGCTGGATTTATTCAAAGGCCGTCATGATACTTGCATTAGAGTTACGAGTTTAAGAGTAGACCTAGGATTAGGTTAACTACCAGAACGCAGTTTAAAATTTAGGGTAAATCTTTTAAGTAAAGTGGAAGAAAGTTTTTTACATATATATGTTTTACATGTATATATTAAGAGAAGGTTTAAGAGAAGCATGCATTCAATTTCAAGCGAGTGACGCATGAGAGACAGACTGAATCATATCTCATAACGCACGGGATTCATAAAAGAGATTCATAGAAGAGCTCAATGAGACTTATGGCGAGGAAGCATGCAAGGACAATATTGCTGAACAAAGAGTGATTCGGGAGTTGCATGCGATCCCAACACATCCGACAACCACAAGAGAAATCAATTTGTGTGTGCGGGGTAAAACAAAAGATTCCGTCGACATGGCACGAATGATTGAATGGAGAGCATAGAACGAGGCCATTAAGAAACGGCAAATTCGAGCCTCGAAGTGGAGTGTTTTGAGGCCAAAGCCGACCCGATTTTTCACGCGCAAATCATCTGATTTTTAGAGTCCGCTGCGATAACATAGTGTGTATTCGTCACGGGCGCAATCAAATATGTTATGCAAAATAAAATAATGAAATTTTGTTAGGTTCACTTTATATTTAAATAGGCACGACCCGGGTTTCATGACGTCGTTACATCTTCAGGTGACTCTTCATGCATACATCTTCTTTATTAAACAAGTTGGGTGCGAAGGTAAGGTCATCTATCTGTCGGAAGGGAGTGGGGTGAGTTGGGAGTGGGATGAGAAGGGATAGATAGGAAAGCGTCTTTATTGGGGCAAGATTGAGACAGTCCCCTCTTCCATCTAACCCCTCGTCAATGCATGAAATATAGCATATATCTATACATACATTAAACGTTGTTCTAAATTCTCAAACAATATATAAAATTACAATAGAAAAATAATTAAAATAACAATGAGGAAAAAATAAGTAACATAATATGACAATGAAAAAAAATTAATATAGTTATACAATATGCAAAATATGAATATACGGTTTTGATTAGGACAACCATATGAAATCGACAAGATGTAAATTATAACATTAAAGGTATGTGTAAAAGATATTTACAGTTGTGGGAAAAAACGTGGGGATATTAGCTGATGTGCATCACGGAAAAAAACCCACTGCAGGAAAACACTCACACTTGAAGGGGGGTGTGAAACCAGCGAAAACCCTACTAAGAGAAGGCGAATGTGATTAAAATTAAGACCAAAAATAGTACATAAATGACAGTTGTAAATGTGGTGAAATAATCTTGCGTGTATTTGGTGTGCGGCATTTGTATTTGGCCAATATGATACGTGAATGCGGGATGAGAAGGTATGAGAGGGGGGGAAGGAGCGGTGTTAGGTTGGGTAGGGAGGGATTTCCCAGCGTTGATGGGTCTTCGACCAGCGGGGGGTAGAGTGAATGAGGACACGAGGGGTTAAGGAGGGTTGAGAGGTGAGTTTATCAGCTATAAATATGTTATGTAAGTTGTCAGACGTTATAAAAATAATATGTCAAAAATCCAGTTGGCCCAGCATCTATCGGCATCAACATGATACCCTGCAAGCTACTGGAAGGGGGTGAACCATCTACATATCTGCATTATACCCTGCAAGCCACCATAAAGGTGTGTGGCAGGGGGGAGGTATGTAGGCATCATCATGTATAGATATGGATCGTAAATCAAAAGAAAAATAAATTTACTCTTTCCATCTTGCGGGTTTCCTACAATTTTCGTTTCGTAAACGCACTGCTTTACATGAACCTGTGACGTACAATGCTATAACACTTGGTGCTACTCTGTTTGAAATGTATTCACGAGAACTGTGTCGATAAATATTTAACGCACAAAAAGCAATGTAATGCTAATTCATAAGTTAGGAATTTTAATAACAGCAGCAATTAATTACTTAATTAATATTTTACACAAAAGGTGTGAATATGCAATGTTAAAACATGAATATATCTAAATAACAACCCAACACTATTACTCCACATAAGAATGCAGACTAATCATTATAATTTCCCTGTGAATTATCGCTGCAATCTATCACTGTGTCGAAGATTATTTGATTGCTGTAACTGGTTGGATTAATCATTTCAACTCGAACTATAAATACAACGTCAAGACTAACTCATAAACTAACTTCGGTGTTTCGTGATCATTGATCATTTCTTTGAGCATTATAAACCCTTACCGAATAAGGCTTCTCGCATTGTTGGCAGATGGTGGTCACCAAGGGAAGTAAGAAATTCTCAGTCAAGAAGTCCGAATCTTAAAGCGAGGTAACTGAGACACGAACGTCTTTTGACCTCCGTTTCAGTGAATAAAAAATCGCCTTGACTCCGGATGGCGTTGAGTGGACTCAAGCGGCGTCACTCTTCTTAGTTGAGTGGGCCGAGTGATATTCGACTGGCATGTCTAGTTTTACCGCTTTTGTACAAATAAGGATCGAAAGTTGGATGAAGCGAAGAGAAGTGATGGGTAAGCGTGAGTCGGTCCTTGCAGTACCCCTCGCCAAGAGAAGCATCAGAGTGATGCACTGGCTTCATTCACGTCACAGTCACAGAGCATTTAACATCATCTGACGCACACACTAATGCGCACGGCAATGGGAAATTCCCAAAAGTATGCTTCGTCTATTTGCCGATGACGCTGTAGTGTACAGGGAATTCTCTGCCCAAATGATAAAAAATACGAGTTATTAAATGATAACCTACAAGCAATTGAAACATGGTGTGATAAATGGCAGTTAAAATTAAATTTTAGAAAATGTCTAGTAATGAATTTTTGGAAAAATAATTTTTCTCCTCCTAGCACGTATAAAATAAGTACTGATGAATTAACAAACGTGGAATCCATTACATATCTTTGATTAAGAATGACACATGATCTTTCCTGGGGTAAACACGTTAAATAATGGGGCAATCTAATCGTAGACTGGGATTCATCAAAAGAGCTACTGTTTCCTTGTTAGACCTCATTTGGAATATGCTGCCAGTGTATGGGATCCCTGCGAAATTGGTCTAAATAACGAACTTGAACGTGTGCAGCAAAGATCAGCAAGATTTTTAAAGGGACGATACGATAACCATACTAGCGTAACCAGTGTATTAAATGAATTAAAATGGGAATCATTGTCAGATCGAAGGTTGGAATTTAGACTTAATCTCTTAAACTAATTCCAAGGCTATATTTTTAGTGATGATGTTAAAAATATTTTGCGAACCCCAACTTACTATGGTAGACTGGACCATAATCACAAATTTACAGAAATTGATTGCCGAACTGACAGATTCAAAATGTCCTTTTTTCCTCGTACAATTAGGGATATAAATAGCAGTAAATATATCCAGTACGAGTGTAGCAATCCATAGCATAGGTAGTTGTATGTTGGTATTAGGACTTAAAGCTAACCCAACTAACAGCATGTTTTTGCATGTTTACTTTGCTATTTTTATCTTTTTAAATAGTAAAGTTTAGACTAATATATTATTATTAATCCTATTTTCTGCATGATATGTAGTGCTTGTTTGGTGAGAATTCATCCCCTGCCACACGTCTTTATGGTGGCTTGTAGGGTATTACGTAGATGTAGATGATTGTTCGTGCCCGTGCAGGGCCGTATTTACCATATGGCGTACCCGGCGGTCGCCGGGGGCCTCGCGAGAGTCACGAGGAGTCATGTTTTTAATGTAAATAAAGGAAGTAATTTAATTTAATGTAAATATTGTACGTAAGAAATCTGTCGCCTACTACCAGAGTATTAATAGTGATAGACATTTGCACTCATGTATTGCCTCAATAAGCAAGGAAAAGTCTGTCAATCTGCCAGGTTACGAGACTTCAAGACGAGATTTCAAAAGTACGTCACTGTTCGTGCCCAACGGAGTGGAGGCTTAAAGGATCATTTTCTGTCAACATCTGGACTGCAAATTATGGGAATATGCTGCCGAGGCAAGAAAAACGTAGGGAAAATTAAGTGTCCACGTAAGATCGGTAAGGGATAACATGCAGCGGACTTACACCTCCACCTATGAACATTAACGTATTTAGGTCAGCGTATTAATGATATTCATTCCCATCTTTCATGCATATACTCAATTCAATACATATATTCATTTCCAGTTTTCAAATAGTTTAGATGATGAAGTAAATTATGTTCCTCCACTGTTTATTTAGAGTGAAACCAGTTTCGGCAGTCGATCCCTTCTCAGAAAATATAATTGAAAACAGCTTAGCATGCGATAACGTTTCTAATATAATATTAGCTGTAGAAGTATTAGCTTTGATTAATAATCATTACGCTCTACACTCAACTTAAATTTTGGAATGTTGAATACAAATCGTTTGAGTTAAATCCATGAAAGGGACTTTACAGATGAGAGAAGTGGACACGGAAGCCTGTCATCGAGAATGCAATTGAAACATGAAACGATGTATAAATATAATCATAAAAAAGCGTATTTGAAACTAAAAAAAGGCGTGTACCGTAGTTTAAATAGAAAACAAGATAAAGATCTCTCTAATGGATGACGACTTCCTCTTTTACGACATGCATTTTCCGTGGATTCGTAAGTAGTACTGTTTTAATTTTTTCAAACCCGTGTCCTCAGCATGGGAAGACACTACTCCAAACTAAACCCCGGAGCAGAGCCATTTCACTTCCAATTTGAGCACCCACAAACAAGATGAATCAAGGCAAATAAAAACATGACATGAAATTTCCAGAGCCATGTGCTTTTTATTTAGCCATTGAATTTTATAACGATCACAACTGTCGAGTTTTATTTCTCCTGGAAATAATAGATGAACAGAATACAAATTTCGTGAGAAAGCAGCAACATGTCAAAATAAATAAGAATGGTATTATGGAATAGAATGGAATAATTATTAACTTAGAATCCGCTGACATTTTGGGCTGAAGAATATTAAAATTATTTTAACTTGTCCATTATGTTGTTTTCCCAGAGCTATTTTATCCCGTTCTATCCTTTTAATAATTATTCCACATGGGACCAAACAATAGAATCGAAATGATTTTGCAGTAAATTTGCAACTCTCCCAGCATGAAAATGTTATGCATTTTTTCCGCCGGAGGCGAAATTTTCCAGTTATACCTCAGTAAATCCATGAAAGGGACTTTCATGGATTATCAATTAATCTATTCTCTATGCATTCCTTTTTCAGGAGTAACATTCCTGTAAATAAAGGGTTACGTTACTTCTATCATCCCATCTCCATTGGAGACTAATCAGTCTGGAGAAACTGCCAGAAAAGGCAGATATTCGTCTACGAAGTGATCTGCGGAAAAAACTCGATTTCCGCTACTCTTCTCGCTGTCCGCAATTGAAACCTTTTCGTTGACGTTCCCCAATTCAGTCACCTTATTTCGATTGCAGGAAGGGAACAGTATATTATCTACCAATATGTGTTGTGGTGTTGTGTTCCGTAACTTGTATATACGCCCAAATGTTGACGCGGTCAGTGTCTCTGCGAACCAAGTCCTATTTATAGGGTTGAACCAATTAATTGACAAGTAATCGGTAATCGTCCATATTTTCGTCCATTTTGCCGATTAATCGGTATCAGAGATTTAGAACATTGATCGTCTTCTATAATCGGTCATTTTTTTGTACTTTAATATAGTTGTTTGGTACGGAGCTGGAAAGAAGTATCATAGATTCCGGTAGCATATTTATTACTTACATGAAAAAATGAAAATTAAGAAAACATCTTCCTAGCAAGTTATTTCATTACATATTTTAATATATGAAAACAGTATTACTTTTATTTTTTAAATATTCATTTCTGTTTAACCATATAAAAATTAATTCTTTTATTTCAACCTACCAAAATTGAAAAAAATTAACATTCAAAATTCAAAACTTTTAAATTGTAATATGCCATACGTTGTCAAATGCCCTTTCTATTTAACACTTAATAGGGCAGAATGGAGGGCTGCAGTAAACCAATCCTAGGATTGAAATACTGATGATGATGAAATTGTAATGCAAAAACATGAGAATTTTTCAATTTCCAGGGCTAAGCCTATTTCTTGTCGCCACATAAATGTTTCCTCCAGTGCTTAAAGGCCTCTCATTCATCACAGAAGATGCAAGGCCACCTAGATATTTCACAGCCAGTTCGCTCCAGTTTGGAAAAAGCTCTTTCGAACTTCTCCACCACAAAATGGGGCACTATGGTTTGGATTTTTCATATTCTTGCTGGAAAAATTCGTTAGTTTATTTTTTTCTTTCCTTTGGAAGGCATGCTTTTCTTCATTCTTTCGTTTACCACAAGCTAATTCATCAAATCACTTGGCAATACTTAGATAAATACTTGGCAATACTTATCCTATGAGTTCTTCATCTCCAGAATTGGAAGCTTCAGAATTCAATATTTATTGAGATTTGGAATTGTGAACATTTTCTAAGCTATCTCCTGTCCATCTTTTTCTTTTTTTTAACCATATCCTCTTTTTGAAATTTCGCTTTGAATCTTGGATAATAAAGATGACAAGCATAAAGACGCTTTCTAGATATGATGTAAATCTTATCTTCATTGAAACTTATGGTTCTTCTTCTGTGGTAAAAACTCCCCTAAAGGAGCTGCTGCTCTTTGCTTTAGACAAGAATAAATTCAGTCTCTATTACGGGAACTATTAAAGATATTGAGTTTTCCAGTTTACCAACTGGCTTCCACAGTAAATTCCGCGAATGGTTTTAAAAGTAGTACTATTTACAAGAGTGAGACCACTGATAAGGGCACAACGAAGGAATTTTATTATCAATAGCATATGTTAGACTTGGGCCTTTTACTGTTACAATTTTCATTCCAGCATGTAGGTGGAGTGTAGAATTCCAGCGAGTACGGTCATGTTGATTCAAGTTGTGTTCCTGTAAACTTAACTACTCCTTCAGATCTTCCAGTATGTCCTCGAAAAATTCTCTTGAATTGGATTAAAGTGACATGTACAATTTTAAGTTTAGTACGTGGAACAAGACGCTCACATAATAACCTCAACGCGTTAAAGGATAACAATGTATATTTGTAATGAATGGGGTTGTTTAGCATATTTTTATTGCCCATTCTGATAGAGTTTATAAAATAAAAAGATCCGTATTTTTCCGTTTTGTGATCCGTCAATTATTTCCCGAGTTATAAGCGGCGAAAAACTGATGTTCTTAACCCTTTCGGAAAGGTGGGCGTGGTGCAACCACTGACGTATATCGACTTCGTCCAATCACAACTGAGCCCGAGAAGCTACTTCGCCTTCTCGCAAAGGGGGGACACAGCTGGCTCTCCCAATGGGAGCGATTGCGACAGGATCTGTGCGAGAAGACCTTCCGAGAATCCCCCTCCACTTCGTTCCCCTAAAAGCAGTCATGGATGGGAGGAAAATGACGTCAATGTTATCACAGCAGCTTCTTCGGTGGGCGTCACCTTTTGCTCATTTCAGTTTTTGATTTATGAGCGAATGGTTGTTGTTAGAAGATTAATTTTTTCACTAAAATTCTTTGTTTTTCGTTTCCATCTAACGATTTCGTGTACAAAATTGCGATTTCGGTTCCGAGTGAACGCCCCCATTCATGTATATTTGTACATCAAATCGTTTCGGCTTGCATGTAAAGTAAATGTGTTTAATCGGCTCTCGCTGTATATAGATACACTCGTTATATTGAGTGTGGTGGAGTTCTGATCTGGGTTCACTGGCCCCATCTAGGGTGGGCTTTTAAAGTATGACTTTCTTCTAGCTAAGAAGGGCACAGAACTCGTTCTCTCACCATAGAACCGTTGCGGGGATTTCGGGCCACAGTTGGGTACCAAATGTCAAATTAAAAATTGAAATATTAAATTTTTACACCACAGAAATATCTAATGGTTTACGACACCGCAGGTTGCTGTTATGGAAACTAGAAACCCTTCAATTTAACAAAATAGTTTAATCCCCGACTAGCTCAAATAAATACACTTCAGATATTACACCTTTCAAATACGTACCTCCTTTCTGATGTCTCTCACACAAAACAAATCGAAACAAAATAATACCCTCCTTAGAATACAAAGACACAAGAATTCTCTTCCTTCTTCAGGCTCTTGTTTAAAAACAGACAGACAGGCCATAGACCACTTTATCACTTTCACAGTCGCTCCACTGATCACTGACACTCATATGCAAATAAATAACCCTCTTAAAATTAATACATACAGGTTTTTAGTGAGGAGTGGGCCACTTAATTACGCGCATGATCTCTGATGATTTCTCGTCTGTCTCCTACAAGTCGAAATCGCTGCCTCCGTCTGCAACCCCGAGATTTCTCAGCCCAGATGTTTGAAGACCTCCTCGTGTCTTATTTGGCTGCTATACCGGAATCGTGTCCTTTGTAGGGATGGGCATAAATAACCGGTTATATCCATAACCGGTTATTTACCTTAGGTTAACCTGAAAATAACCGGTTTTTTTCCGATCAGGTTAACCTGAGTACTCTGTTATTTTGTTGCATAACCGAAAAATAACCTTAAATAATTTTTCATCAAATATGTTGGATGTCGGCACTCTGTACGTAGACACTGGTACTACTTGCACCCAAGGCAGCTTATTGTAAGTACATCAGCCAGGACGAAAAAGCTATTAGTAATTTTATAACCGAGTACTCATAACCTGAGCGCAAGGAGGCTACAAGGAGTCTAATATAATATTCGTGCCTGAGCGAAATAACCGAAAGCCCGAATTCTGTTGGAGAGATCTGGAACTACTTGCTCCTTAGGCAACTAACGCATTAGCCTGGTCGGTTAAAAACCGGTTATAGGTTATATTTTATAACCGAGTACTCATAACCTGAGCGAAATCACCGAAAGCCCGTATCCTGTCGGAGAATCATGGAAATATTGATATTCACCGCCATGAGTAAACCCAAGGCTCAACGTTGAAAGTGAAACTGGTGAAACATTTATGCATTGTTTTAATTCGTGATGGCAACAGGTCGTAATTTTCAACATACGCAATATCGTGAATATCCTTGGGAGTTACCCAGGTATTTCGGCGATGGTTCCGAACTGAATATCTTACAGTAGAAGCCACCAGCCGCTCATTTTCAAATTTAATATCACGTTAACATACCCGTTATATTATTTTATACTGATACATATACCTGATTAATTCTAAGGTAAGAAGAGTTATTATCGGTCGTTAGCTCTCTACTGGTGTGGTGAGACGGGACGCAGACCCAGCAGCATCAGCGGCTGCATGACTCAGCACCATCAGTGGATTCGTCAATGATGTAAGGAAAACCCTGTGCAATCGTGTATCTTTCATTCATCTCATAAGGGTTATTCTTTTGCTTCTCTCCTCCTTACCCTTATAATCATCACCATCATCCATTTCAGTAATTCGTTTCATAAGGATTGTTTTACCGCTTGCCGAAAACTCTTCCTAATACCCGTTCTCACCCGATCTGGATAACCTTGCCTTCAGCCCGTTCCAGTGGTACAAAGTACTCAAGGAACTGAACGCGGTCCGGGACATAACTGTCCATCACGAATCGCAGCGCAGCGGCTTTCGATGAACCACATTATGGACTCTACACCCTTTGATACGACGGCGATCTCAATCTATTGTGACGGTGAATTAATCCACATGGCATCAATATACATCCCACCGTCTGCGAAATTATAGCCCCGAGATCTGGATCAGCTTCTCGCCGGGGGACGGGCAAATCATCGCTGCAGGAGATTACAAGTAAAAACATCAATCATTGAAATTCAAGGATACCGTATCTGCGGGGAAACCTCCTTCACGGCTGGGTGACGAGCCCACGAGATTTCACCATAATGGCAGAGGAGGCATCCTGGATATAGCAGTACACAAAAAATTGCGCCGTATTCTGGCTGCTCAAACTATCAATTGTTGTATGCGATATATATATGATATCTCACGTGATGAACACGTCAGCCCGTATTATGGGATGTTAAATTGGCTAAAAATTGAAGAAAGGCGTATGCTGCAAATGAGTGTATTTACTTTTAAATTATTAAATGTAAAGACACCATTGTATTTATAAGATCAATATGTATATAATAAGGACAAAAAAGCGATTGGCTAGAAATAATACGAACTTAATAATAACCATGCCATAGAACAACTACATACAATAAATCATTTTATGTACATCGTGTACATTGTGGAATTCTCTTCCACAGAATATAAAGTTGTTGACATCTGTGTATGTAGTCAAGAGAGCTCTGAAACAGTACTCATGTTCTAAATATTAGTATATAAAATGTAATATTTCATTAGTTCTTTTTTATGTTTTTTGTAAATTACGTAATATTAGTGGCTGATTAGATAAAGCATTGTAAGTGTTATGCCTTTAATCTTTTTACGTAATTTTTCCAGAGATAATACGAATCTAAAATATTTTGTCTCCTGTTTGTCATTATGTAGCTATTATCATACGCAGTTTTTGTAGTCTAATCTAATCAGCAGCTTAAAATATAAATAATAGTAATTTGTCATTTACTTGTGCTCCATGGGATTATATAGTCCCAGAGTAAATAAACTTATCTTATCTTAACACAGCACTAGACTCGGATCATCTGCCCGTTGTCGTCCGGATGTCTCACGTGGATGCCGGCTGATCACCGTCGAACGGAGATCTATAACGGAGAATGGGGGCGTTTACCCGGAACCGAAATCGCAATTTTTTGCACGAAATCGTTAGGTGGAAACGAAAAAAGAATTTTAGTGAAAAAATTAACCTTAAGACCACAACCATTCACTCATAAATCAAAATTTAAAATAAGCAAAAGGTGACGCCCACCGAAAAAGCTGCTGTGATAACATTGACGTCATTTTCCTCCCGTCCTTGACTGCTTTTAGGGGAAGGGAAGGGAGTGGAGGGGGATTCTCGGAAGGGCTGCTCGCACAGATCCTGTCGCAATCGCTCCCATTGGGAGAGCCAGCTGTGTCCCCCCATTGCGATAAGGCGAAGTAGCTTCGCCTGCTCAGTTGTGATTGGAAGAAGTCAATATACGTCAGAGGTTGCACCACACCCACTTTTCCGAAAGGGTTAAAAACACCGAGAAATAATTGACGGATCAAAAAACGGAAAAATACGGGTCTTTATATTTTACAAACTCTTATCATATTCGGGAATAAAAAATATGGTAAACGACCCCATTACGCAGCTGCCGACTGAGAGCTGTATCGAAAGAACATCACAGAATCCTTGCAGCCATTAGCGGAGAAGGAACTTCATGAACCTTCGGATATTGATGCTCAAACGTCGGCGATAACGGATGTTGTAACGGTAGCTCTCCTAACCGCGGTTCCAGAAAAAATCAACCGGACATCCAAACGCCTGGAGCTGCCGCGGGAAATACGCGAAAACATCAGGCGGAAGAACATCATGCGGCGCCAATATCACCGCTCCAGGGATCCCGAGGACAAAGCTCGTCTTAATTCCGCCCAGCACTAAATTCGAGATGATATCCGCATTTTCCGGGAGGAATCGTGGCTGAAGAAGGCAGTAGAACTCACCACGGAGGACGGTTCTGCTTGGAGGATGGCCCGCAGCCTTAGGACTACGGAATCTTAAGAAGCCCCGCTGTATACAGCCAACGGAACCGCAAGATCGTCGGAAGATAAGACGAACGTCATGTCATCCAACTTGGATGATGCATTTTCGCCATTGCCGCCAGCAGCGGATGCCGAGGACCCCTCCACGGAGCCTGTCATCTTATCAACAACGCCGGTTCATCGCCCACAACGGACGGAGTCGCCGCCGTAACTCACCTCAAAGGACCTTACTGAGGACCTTAGAACAATGAAGAAAAAGAAGGCACCACGCCCAGACGGCATTGTTAATGAGGCACTCATAAACATGTTACACTCCTTGGATGTCCTTGCATTATTCAACGCATGCCTGGAGATAGAACACTTCCCTGAAGTGTGGAAAATTGCAACGTCATACCAAAACCAGGGAAAGCAGCCAATTGTCCGGAGAACCTTCGACCAATCTCGGTGCTGAACACCATCGGGAAGCTGCTCTAAAAGATCGTCCTGGAGCACCTAAAACGGACCACTACGAACTTGTGTGTCATTCATTAGGAGTCAATTTGGCTTCAAGGAGCAGATCGCCCACTGCGAACGACGCACCAGATCGCCCGTCTGATAAACTTCATCACTGAAGACTGGTACGAGACACGTCTCTGATCAAAAGTTAAGGTCATCTGCAATGAAAGCCGCTATTACCCCAGGTAATCCGAGAAGCAATTGAAGTTACGAAACAGCCTGAAAATCACAACAGGGAAGACGGCTACACGCTGGCAAACTCTTGGAAAAGAGTTTTCAAAATCGACGACCAATCAGAGCCCACTTGCGACCAAAAGATTAACAGGACCAATCAGAGACGACCTACGACACCCAAGCCCCTATATAAGATGGCCAATTTCGACGCATCGACACTTCTGACCTGAAGACGCCAGCAGGATGGCTGGAGAAACTGCCGAATTCATTCACTTCGAACGTCACATCGGCTCTTTGCGCAGATGATGCCGCACCATTATCCAGATCGAAGAAAGATTTCCTCGCCGCCCGATATGTTGACATCCTGACTGCATGGGACACAAAATAGAGATTTGCGCTCAATCATCGACAAACGAAGACGATTGCGTCTTCCTACAGCGACTCCGAATCAGGTGAATTACTCATCGGCGAGCAAGAGGTTCTCTGGAAGTCGCACGCCAGAAAGACAGCCGCAGCAGTTTCCGCATGCCGAGGTCAACTTAGATGCCTCCTGGGCGGAGACCACGTACCATTGGACATCCGATTGCCACTCTGGAAGACGATCCTTCGACTCACGTTCTTCTACGCAGCCCCGGCCTGGAGCGGCGTTGCCCATCAGCGAGCGAGATACATCATGGAGACAAGAGGATCGAAAATGCCAGCGACGGGCACTTCGCCTCGGTTGGATCCCAGGAAACGCCGTACTACCGATCCTAACAAGAACGCCGCCGCTAGCCAGTTCCAGATTGCTTCAGTAAGCCTGTTTCGCCATTCCAGAATTTCTTCTTTTCTAGTCGAGGTAGGTAGTTTAGGTTAGGATAATTATAGTTTGATAGGTTATTTTTTGGGGTAGAATGTTAGGAGTAATTTGGGTATTGAGGTTTTTAAGATATATTTTGTGGGAAAGAAGGGTTATTTTATTGGGGTAAGGATGACCATTGTTTTTGCTTTTGCCAGGAGAGAGAGGTTATTTTGTTTAGGAGAAGGATTTTAATGAGTGCTGTTGCAGGGTTTGGGAGGATATTTCAGGTAGGAAAAGTGATATATGGTTTGTGTTTAGAATTTGAGGATTTTAGTCTGGGATTGGTGGAAGAAGCATTTAAAGGTTCGCTGAGCCTCTGCCGCAGCCGGGGTGTGGAAAGGTTGGTGAGCTAGATGAGGGGCTGAGAGACGGTTGAGTGATCATGGTGGGTCCGGATCTTGGTGAGGTTGTGAATTTTCTTCTTCCATTGTGAGTTCTGGGTGATTTGTTGGTTTTGCTAGCAGAAAAATGGCAAGAAGAAACAAAGAAATTCTTCGATAAAACGGAAAATTCCACCTTCCAGGAACTCAGAAGAATCTGCGAATCAAAAGCAACACCATGGGATTGCTACCGACGCCCGCGAACCGGCACCGGCGACCCGGAAGACCAGCCGCCGAGACGACGATGAACGCCGCTCGGAAAAAATAAGATGTCCAGAGGGACCTAAAAAAGGGCGAGATCGGGGAAAAGACTCCGCCGGCGTATACATATAAAGCAGCCCCTACCTCTATCATTAATAAAATCAGAGTCCTAAACTGTATCATCCTCCCTCAAAACCTATACGCCTGCCCAGTCTGGTGTGTAACTGGAACCGCTAACGTCCAAAAGCTTCAAATCTTCCTCAACAAAATTATCAGACAACTATCTGGTGCCCCCTGGTACATATCAAATATGCAAATTCACTCGGGTCTCGGCATCCCGCAACTGAAAAATTTAATTGATTCCAACACTGGTAACTACGCCACCACTGTAAAATATTCAGCAAACCCCTCATTTCATCCCTCTGGTCCCCTTCCCTACTAGCCTGCAAATCCCTATACCCGAAAGATAAACTCCCGAAATCCCTTCCTAAACGAAAAAGGAAACTACCCAAATTTCCTCAAGAAATGTCCCACCTTCCTTCCCTTCATGTTCCCTTTCGACAATTCCCTCAGAAGATCGCCATGACCAGCACAGCAGAAAGTCATCCCACACCCAACAACGAAGATCAAGCACAGCAGCCGCTCCAACAATCTCAGATTCCTATCCTCGTTAATCCTAATAATTATCTTCCTAACCCTCAACCTCACCAAATCAATAATCCACCTCACCCTGACTGCCGTACATGCGGGGCAACGCTAGAAAATTTACTCTCCACTTTCCCAGATTAATCCTTCTGAAATCATGTCTTGTCCATCCATACCAAATTCTCTTAGTCCATAATCTCAATAAAACCAATATAACCTTAACTTTGTAAACACCCTAAAAAATAACATTTCCTTCCTCAATCAACGACAAATGTAACAGCCGCACCTCCGCAAAAACTTAACCAATCAAACTACCCTCCTACCTTTAATACCTTGAACTTCACTGAAAAAAACTACAACCACTTTGACATCCTCATCTCAACTTCCTACCACGGAAGAAAACTTTTTCACCAGAGAACTCAAGTTTGAAGAGCCCGAAGGAGCAGACCAAACTCTGAATTGCCGAAGGGTAATTTTACACCGCTGCCATAACTGTCCCATTTGCAGGACCGATTTCAAAGTGGACTGTCGGTCGTGCACACCTCACTTCGGCTACCGGATCCACGACGACTGATCGTCTCTGGGATATCGTGATACATGACGCGGAGGCAGTGGCCGCCGAGAGAGTGACGTGCCGACCTCGATATTTGGCCAGTAAAGAGTGCCATAGCTACGTGCTAAACAGTGTCCTTATTTGAGTGGCTACCAGATTAATGGCGTCCCCGGAGAAAGCCATCGACTTTGCACACACAGATGATGAAAGCGTCAAATTTTAAATATACATTTCCCTACTTCCCTGGTTAAACAAAGCTAACCGCCCAAAAATATTATCAAAGAATGAATACCTTTGGTCGAGTAGAGAGCCAACTCTTTGTCTTGGATGAGTCTATAAATAAGTGAATTTATTTTCTCAATCCACGAACGCTTAAAGCGCTCAATGTTCCCATATGGCTAGTTTCTCTTAGACACCAGTGATTACGTAGTCTATTTAAGAAACAAATGACTAAAAATGACAAATGAAAATTTTCTTCTGTTTGGAAGAGTTCATTTGAGTTCAATGTGTGGTAGTGAGGATTTTTAAACCACTCCTGACAAACATCCATCATTCAAGCCAATGAACTAGTGCGCTGCGATTGTGATTTGAATACATCACGCAGTCAGGTTAGGCTGTGTCTCTTCGTACACGTTTATTTAGGGAATTTTCAAGAAGAGCAAGATTTCAGGGTGGGAATCGCATCGCCATTTGAGGTAAAAGAAAGAACAACATCTACCCGTTCGTCTCACCATAAGCCATCTATCATTGGGGAGTAGGCAAAGTGTTTCTCATATGCAAGGGCTGCGAATCAGCCGCGAATACCTTATCGAAGCCACCCTTAGCTGAAATGCACACTACGAGATGAAGCTTAGTGTCTCAAGTCGGCCCGTGGACGGTGGCGCTGTATGCGCGACAGTTTGTGACATTCTATGTAAGGCAGGCCGATAGCATCTTGTCCATTCTTAAGGCCACTACTAGAGTTGCACAGGGGAGAAGGTATATTAACCGGTAGGGTACCTGGTCGGAAATCAGGGGGTCCGGGTTTGAATCCCGGTCGTGGTGGATTTTTTCCTTGTGGAAATTCATCTAAAGTGCTCTCGTCCACATGCATCAACTTGTCAAACGTATCCGAAGACGCGAACCGGTGAGATATGCCTCAGTGATGGGGATTCAAGCTATCCTCCCAAGGATCCTGCCCGATCGCTGAGGTTAAGAAGCCTCGGAGGGCATCTGTGACTAACAGTCAGTGACTGCAGCCGGAGGCAAAAGAGAGTAGAAGAGTTATAACGCATTCGCTTCATGGGGCACGATTGTTTCTTCACGAAATACGAGGTTATTGGATACTTACGCCGCCCTCAGGCGCGGAAACCGATGAATGTGCTCGTATTCGGTGAGAGTAGAAAAGGAAAATGATTTCGTGACGAACAGAGGACTCATCGTCACTGCTTTATTATTCTTGATGACTAAAACACTTACGAAAACAGATGATCTTCAGGAGGTGGAAATGGGGGCATCGTTAGATGGAAACAAAAGAAAAGAATTTTAGTGAAAAAATTTAATCTTCTAACCACAACCATTTACTCACAAATCAAAAATTAAAATAAGAAAAAGGTGACGCCCACCGAAAAAGTTGCTGTGATAAAATTGACATCATTTTCCTCCCATCCATGACTGCTTTTAGGGGAAGGGAAGGGAGTGGAGGGGGATTCTCGACAGGTCTGCTCGCACAGATGCTGTCGCAACAGCTTCCATTAGCAGCGTTATCTGTGTCCCCCACCATTGCGATAAGTCAAAGTAGCTTCGCGGGCTGAGTTGTGATTGAACGAAGTCGATATACGTCAGAGGTTGCACCACGCCCACTTTTCCGAAAGGGTTAAAAACATTAGTTTTTCCCCGCTTATAACTCGAGAAATAATTGTCGGATCAAAAAACGGAAAAATAATGGTCTTTTTATTTTACAAACTCTATCATATTCGGCAAAACAATAACATTTTAAACGACTCCATTACCAAGTCGTTAAAACTTTCGCGGTCCATATTATGACTTGTTATATGTTTTTTGGGTTGTCCGCGTCTTGTTAACTGGTTTGAGGGTGGCCGACGTTTCCTCTCCTTTGCCGTAATTCAACGTATTTCAAGTGGAAAGGAGATTTTTATGAACAAACGGAAGGTGCTCCAATGGGGTCCCCCATTTCTCCAGCCATTGCTAACATTTTTATGGAAAGCTTTGAAAACACCGCATTAGAGAATGCTACATACAAACCATCGATGTGGTTACGTTACGTCGACGACACCTTCGTGATATGGAAACACGGACGTAGGAAATTAGATGAATTTCTCGAGTACCTAAATAATATTGATCAACGCATACAATTCACTATGGAGGAAGAACAAAAAGGGAAGCTGCCATTCCTAGATGTCCTGGTAAACAGAAGAGGAGACGGCACGCTGGGACATACGGTGTACAGAAAAGCTATCAACACAAACCAATATCTGCATGCGAGATCGCACCACTATCCTGCACAGATTAATGGAGTGATGAAAACTATGATTCATCGTTCCATCACATTCAGCGATGAAGAACATAGAGATGAGGAGCTGAAGAAACTTACAGAAATCTTGGCTAAGAATGGATATAGAAAAAATGAGATAAGGAAGACAATCTCACAAAAATTAGGACCTCGGCCCCAGCCACCGGAGGAGAAAAACTCAAAAGATCAGAAAAAAGCATACCTTCCGTATGTTCAGGGAACTACAGACAGGATATCCCGGATATTACGGAAATACGAAATAAAGACAATATTCAAATCGAAGAAACAAATACGAGACATTGTGAGGAATGTAAAAGGGAAAGAAAAATTGGAAACAGAGGGCGTATACTTGCTAAAATGTAATACGTGCGACAAGGTCTACGTGGGGAAACGGGACGGACAATTAGAACGAGAGTCAGAGAGCATGCGGCTGCAATACGCCTCGGACATCAAGACAAATCAGCAGTCGCCGAACACGCAGCAAAAGGCCACGAAATCGAAACGGAGAAGGCGATCATCCTTGCCAAAGACCGGCATTTTAAAACAAGGCTAGTTAGAGAAGCCCTAGAAATAAAGAAACACCCCTGCAATTTTAACCGTGACCAAGGACAAGCTATCAGCAGTTCCTGGCTTCCAGTTTTAGCGAGAAATAAAACAACCCAGAATGTTCCACAACTCCCTTCCCCTCCTCCTCCTCCCTCCTCCCCCCTCTCCCCATATAAATAGATGCATAACCACTCCGGTCATCCAGTAGCCCTGAGGAAGTCTCCGGCAAAGGAGAGGAAACGTCGGCCACCCTCCAACCAGTTAACAAGACGCGGACAACCCGACTCCATTACCTTATATCCGACTTAAGAGGCAGTGGGTATGCCAAATCACGCCGTCTCAGAGTGTTTCTTACTGGCTATTTTTCCAGAAACCTCTGAGTAAATTGATCTCCTCACTTTAAATTGTCCTTCCTTCATTAACTCTTTGTGTGTGCTTTTATTCTTGTCCATCCGCGAAACCGAAACAAAAGTGAACGGGAGATAAAAAAGAGGACTATGTTTTACACTATGACGCAGAAGAAGAAATTCATAATGGTGCCGGTGACAGTTACGAGAGCGAGATCGGCATAGATTGCCATCCATGAATGGCGATTTTCAGATGTGCCTCTCATGTTCGTAGGCCATGCACTGTAGAATACCATTCTGAAGCGGCCAATGTCACGACTTCCATGGACAATTTCATCTCCAATTTCCCAGATACTTTGTAGCTGCTCTTAAAGGTGACCAGTTCATATTACGGACGGCATATTGATAAGTTAGGGGTAGAACCGTCACCTCGACCTGGCTGAAATGCAGAATAAGTATATTTGCCTTTATGATTGATATTACAGGTATGAGAGAAAAATTCACTGAACTGTCGCTGGCCGCCTATAATACATAGTTCTGAGATCATTCATTTCAAGGAATTTTCTGGTTCCAAGCCAAACTTGCTAAATCCTCATGCCATCCACGTGTCACGGACGGAAAGACGAATTGAAGAGGTGTTTAGGGTTGAGGAAAGAATATTGCAGGCAGGGAAGGGAGAGTACGTGGATGAATGACGGACACTTAATGGAATCTTGAAGGTCGCTCTCTTAGATAGAATGCAAGGTAGGCGAGGAAGAGAAGAGGACAGGCTCTGTGGATATGGAATGAAGAACGGAACCGAGATATGAAGAGAGAAACAGGGTAGGGATAGAAGAGCCGATAGATTTGTGAAATTCGAAGGACACTCCGTCCAAATCCACCTAAACCTGCTCGTCAATTATACCATGAAAGTTGTTTAGTTAAGATGACGGTAGTTAGCTTTAGGATATGTTTCAACTGAAGATCCTTACTCCGCTAGGCATTTTGCCAACGCCTTCCTAACAGTACCATATTTCTCGAGTAAAATCAATCTCCCCGCAGGGATCACCAACAAATTTAATCTTGTTTCCTGAGTCACCCCTTATTTTAGATTACCTAAGAGCACATCTTCATATCAATATTAATACCATGACAACCCCTACTTGGAGATGGTATTGCAAATTGATAAAATTTGCAATACTATCTTGACTACAGTGTGCTCTCACGAGATGATTACAGGAGTCCAGCAAAGAGCGATTCGATATGGGACGCGAAACCTATTTCCTTCCCCGAATAACATTCCCTAGCACACATTTCCCAGCATTCCTAGAAGCGACGGTTTTTTGTCGTTACGTTTCCACTATTTCACTTGTTAAAAATGAAAAATACCTGGCGCATAGCCTCACTTGAAGATATTTCTCGCTGACCCAGCTCTCGCAAATGAAGATTTGACTGTAACAAACTTTTCACCTATGGAAGTCTTCCCAACACTTTTTTTCACATGGAAGGATGCATGGCAAAGTTATGGACAGTAGCGCAGTCATCAAAAAGGAGGTCAAGTATTGCATTTTCCGTAATCATATTCACACTCGTCCCAATGCTGCCTACACAGCGGAAAATTATGATTACTAAAATAAACAGAACATTCATGAGATGAGATGCACGATGGTTCCATATAATCCTAATCCACAGGGAAAGGGTTCACCTCAAAGAGTCCTCACTGTCACAGAATAAAGAAATCGTCGTCCGCATCAGAGGCTGAGCGAAGGAATAGACCCGAAGCACATCCTATGCCGCACCCGTGGTGCATCACCACTGGAAATAGTTGTCGGTGCACGGCTGGGGGCTGCCGCACCACTTGCTCTCGAGGAGCGGAGGGCACACGCTGCCGCGCCTCGCCACGCGCCGGCGCCGCATCTGGCCGATGCCGCACGACTTGCTGCACGCGCTCCACTCGGACCACTGGCTCAAGCGGCACTTGGCGGCGCGATGACCTGTGCGGCGAACACAGCTCTGTTATAATAATCCCCATTAGGGAATGCGCATGAAATTTATTTCTCAAAGATTAATGATGTACTTGACGTGAAATTTTCTCACCAATTTAAATATATAACCCAAATTTTTCTACGCCCAGCACAAAGATTATTAAATGATATTAAAATATGACCAAAAATTGACTAAAGTCACGAGACCTGAAACGCCTTCTGACGTCACTGCACGGTACAGGTTCCATATTGCTACGTAGTTAGACATTTATTTTTAAAGGAAAACGAAGAAAAAATATTGTTTTGAGGTTTATAGCCGTTTCTCGAACGAAACGATGCCTGAAAAAATACTTAAAAAAGCACATTCCGACGATTTCCTTGGGTTGACTCCCTTATGGCGGCGTTCTTAAAAAAACAGCATATATGGACGATTTGATCGTTACAATCCATACTACGTAAATAAAATATCGAAATACAATCGTTTATTGCATTAAACAAATGTGATAAATACATGCGTTATCGCCTAATATTCATTTAACAACTTACCTGCGCGCATAAACAGATAAACAACGCCCATAGTGATACCGTGCCGTGACGTCATGCGATGACGTCGTGTTTTTAAGCTGCCGAAAAGGCACAATTTTCAAAGAGTAATATCTTTGTAACGTAACTTAATTCTTCAGCAAACTTTTCGCCAAGCACATTTCAACTAATAAACTTCACATTCAAAGAGTTACAAAAAATAGTGCATGTTCCCCATTGAAGCAATCGCAGGCCTCGTCAGGGGCCATAATGAATTTCAATATCTCGAAAAAGTTCACGTGCAATCCATTCACTTTAACTAGGCCAACACTCAGCAGTCTACTGCGGAGGTGGATCAAGTTCAACTCAGGGTGGTGGATAGGAACGAACTCGTCAAAAACACCAACATAGCAAAATATATTGCGATTCTAGTGACAGAGGGAATACACGTTTACATGGCAATGCATATCATTAAGGAATTCAAATGACCCTTATAAGCACCAATGAGTACATGAATTAGTGATGATGAAAATGCGAATGAAACACATTCAAAGTGTACCTTGTAAGATATTCAAGCCTGCTGCGTGAACGGCGGTTAAATTCACATTAATTGCCATGAATCTTACAAGAATAAATATTTTGTGCATGCGATGCCACTTACACCATCCGTGAAACAAACTATTCGTTGGAATTTCTTAGCTTTCGGATCGTCTGAATACTGTTTGAATCCACATGTCCACAGACTCAGCTCAGGGTAGTACTCACTATTTCTCACCGCGTCCTTCCTGCGCTTCCGTGCATCTGCTGAGACCTTGGGGGGTCGTCTCCTCCGGCCCTTCTGGTCACCGCTTTCCGACACCGCGTCACTTGGCAACGAAGATTGAGAGATGCGTGTCAAAAGCAACTTCCACCCCACGCAACGACAAACATTACATCAGAATACACAAACATCACCTGACACACACACGTCCGTGATATTACGGATGATTAATTAGCCCAAGACATTTCCAAACTACGGACTGAAACTCAGGGCTGCCAACTGATATTAGAAATAACAGAATATATTTACCATTTACTCACGACAATTTGTTAACAGTTATGATTAAATATAGCGCTTGCTTGAAACGCTGAAACTGCTGCCCGGCTCCCCTGACGGCTAGAGCTTGCTTGATTTCGAGGTTTGAGTACGGTGCTATTTTCCTTGCGCGTTTTGCTGATGGCTATTGTTGCCGGCCAAACATCACGTGATCAAAATAAAGGTTCTTCCTTTGATAGCATCTCATGGTCGATATTGTGTGTAAAAATGAGTGCAAATCTATAGACTAGGGATCAAGTTGCGGTGCTTATCGAAGCATGTAGAGACGAAACTTGTTTATATGCAGTTCGTAATCGGAACTATCACAGAAAAACATCTTCGTGCTGAGGCTCTTAAGAAGAATGACCAAGGAGGATAGCTCCTGCTACGTGTGAACCGAGAAACACCAGCGAAGCCAGCTTAGCGGCCACCTTCGTAGCACGCACGAAATCCAGCTAGCTAGCACTCAAGGAAAAACGCAACGTGTGAACTGGGCATTATTATGCAAAATTTAGTAAAACCTCCTTCGCCCAAATTATTCCTGAACAATCCAAAGACACCCAAATACTCCCGAATTCTCATCTTTCCATGATTGCACTACAGCTCATCGAGGATAAGGACAAAGATCGGAAACTATTCCGGCACACAACATATTCACATCCAAAGTCAACGCCATCAGAATTTTATTCAGAGGATATGAACATTTTTATAAAAGACGGATGAATTAAAAAACTCTCTACCACATTCACTACAGAAAAAGCATTAAGGGAACTGTTACGCAATTTAAAAAATATAACAAGAACCACTCCTACCCCTGAAAACTATTATCAACAACGACACTTTAAACGAAGACGGGGAATGCATCCACATCTACATGATCTTCATCAGCATCTACGCTTTCTCCAATATAACGTTCGTTAATCCGGCTGCTTGAATAAACTAATTAAAGCAAGCACCAAGCGGCTTGGTGGCCCTTGTCCGTCTGCAAAAAAGTTCTAAAAAACGAGGGATAAAAATCAGTTAAAACACGGATCTCGCGGCTGAGCTTAAAGCCACCGAGTGCGTGGATTACAGCAGGAAATACAAGCATAGAAGTAAGGAAACAGTGCATCACAGCAAACATCTGGAGCATTTTTCTTTACGGCAGTGAATCATGGACGATGACAGCAGCGGAGAAGAAAAGGGTAGAAGCATTTGAAAGGTGGTGCTACAGAAGAATGCTGAAGATTAAATGGATCGACCGAGTAAGTAACGAGGAAGTGCTACGAAGAGTAGGAGAAAAGAGAAGTCTGCTGACAACCCTAAAAAGAAGAAGGGAAAACTTAATCGGCCATATCTTGAGACACGATGGCCTGATGAAGACTATCGTCGAGGGAAAAGTGAACGGGAAGATTGGAAAAGGCAGGCCTCATATGAGATATATGGAACAGGTTGTGAAGAATGTAAAAGAGAAGTATTAATTCGCAATGAAAACTTTAAAATATTGAGGGTGCGTAGACTTTTATCCCTTAAACTCCGTATGTGATCATGGTAGTTGAGTCGGTAGTCCAAGGTCATGCCGAGGAACCGATCTGATTCCACGTAAGGTAAATATCTACCACCAAGTAAAAGTGCTGGTGGAATGTAGGCTCCCTTCACACGATAAAAATGAACGCATTTGCACTTTTCCGTCGAAAACTTAAATCCATTTCTCTGGGACCACCTCTCGAGTCTGTTCAGAGCCAGCTGGGTTAATCTAGCAGCGCTAATAAGTTCGGAAAACCTGAAAAATATTGCTAGGTCGTCCACAAACAGTGATCCCAAGAGAGGTTTGGTACATCTTGCAATATCACAAATAGCAATGGCAAATAGTGTCACGCTTAAAACGGATCCTTGGGGCACTTCGTTCTCTAGTGAGTAAAATTCAGGTAGGTGCTTGCCTATCTTAACTTTAAGAAAAACGATCACTTAAAAAGTTATGTATAAAAACAAGTAAATTTCCCCTCATGCCCCACTCGTGCAGCGTCGTTAAGATTTTCCGCCGCCAAACTCTGTCGTATGCCTTCTCCATGTCGAAGAAGACACCTACGACGTGTTGGCGGAGGAGAAAGGCCTCCTGGATATAATTGTCGACCCTGACTAGGTGGTCAACGGTCGAGCGGCCACGTCTAAAACCACATTGGATAGTTGAGAGAAGGTTTCGACGCTCCAACCACCAAACAAGGCGCCGATTCACCATTCTCTCCGTTGCCTTGTACAGGCAACTGGTAAGGGAAATAGGCCTGTAATTGTTCGGGTCAGCACTTATCTTTACCCTGCTTAAGCATGGGTACAACTATGGACTCCCGCCAGGAGGTTGGGAAGCTACCCTCAGCTCAAAGCTGGTTGAGGGATCGCAGGACCTCCAGCAGTGCCCTCTCCGGAACATTCCGGAGAAACGCATTGTGGATTTCGTCCATTCCTGCGGCCGTGTCTCGGGAGTCTTCAATGGCAGAATGTAGTTCCCAGAGGGAGAAAGGGATATTACACTCAGCCACTGTACGCTTCTCAGTAGAGATGAGTGGGGAGGATTCTGTGCGTCTCTTGATGGAGAGGAAGTTTCCCTCATACGTGTCGTCGCTGCATGTTTTGGAGAGATACGGCCGAAGACCTCGCCAATAGCAGACGGAGATGTCAATACATTGCCGTCGACGTTGAGGAACCGGACGCTGAGCTGATAGTGATTTCCCGAAATACGTTTTACCTTGTTCCAGACTTGCCAAGGTTGTTCTGTATTTAATGCTGGATACGTATTCCATCCAGGAGGCCTCTTTTTCTTCCTTCACGATCCTTCGAGCTTTGGCTTGGAGGTGCCTAAAGGAAGCCAGGTTCGTCTCCATGGGAAATTTATTAAAATCCGTAACGCCTTCTTGCGTTGACGAATGGCTTTTGCGCATTCCTAGTTCCACCACGGGACTGCAGATCTGAGAATGTTTCGCAAAGACTTAGGAACGCTGCAGTTGGCTGCATAAATAATGTTGCACGTTAATTCATCAATGTTGAAAACACCGTTTTGGCTTTCGTCATGCATAAAATTAACTCTGTCCTTAAAAACAGGCCAATTGGCTTTCCGGGAAATCCAGATGCCCGGCCTAAAAATCTGGATTAAAATTATTTTCTCGACTTAGTAAAAGGTGAAAATGATCGCTCCCACACTGATCGTTTTGAACAGTGAAATGAAGCTTATTCATCGAAGTACTCGACATGATGCAAAGATCAATTGTAGAAAACTGACCATTAAAAAGGTTACAACGGATGTGTTCACCGTTATCCATTAAAACCAAGTTAAAATCTTTTCTAAAATTAGATAAAAACTGGCCTCTACGGTTGCACTTCTCCCGAGAACTACCCCAAAGGGTATCGTGAGCGTTGAAATCCCCTAATAAAACGTAAGGTCTCGGTAGCCGACGAATAAGGGCTTCAAGATTAAATCGGGTGACCGGTGGCAAGTAAACATTACATAATGTCACAGCCTATGGGGCATACACCGTCACTGCGACCAAGTGGAAAGGCGTGTTCAGCTGCACTCGGGAGGTGTAAAGGGCCTCCCGAGTAGCAACGGCCACTCCATTCTTGGCACGTTGGACACTGGTGTCGTCAAATCTAAAAACTTTAAAACCTTTTAAAATACCGTTGTTGGTAGTTTTAAAATGGGTTTCTTGCAGACACATGCAAGAGGGGTTAGGATCCCGTATTAAAACGACCATCTCCTCCTTATGCCCATAAAAACCATTGCAGTTCCACAGCAGGATAAAAGCAATAAAGTATAAAAGTTAAAACTTACGTCGATTACTCTATGCGGTGGGAAAATCACCGCCGAATACAGTGGTGCTTCTTCCCCTTCTGCTTCGCGAGGAGGACCTCTGTCTCTGAAAGACTCTCGTCCTCCTCCATCGATTCCGGTCTGTTCTGTCTGACCAGACCGGAGGGACCTGGGGAAGGCGTCTTCTCACGCCTCACATTTGTAGCTCCAGAGGTGGATTCATTTTACTAGGACCCACATTTTTATTTTCAGGTTTTTGTACCGGTTTCTGGGGCCTATTTCTCTTTTAGTTCTGCGATGGTTGATTGCGTATTCTCGGTCTGCGTTGCCATAGTGACCTTGGGTATTTCTTTTGCAGCAACTGTAACGAAAGATTAAGAGCAGGTAGGGGCCTCCATTGCCCTATATATCTTTCTCGCCTCGATATTTTTCCAAAGTCTTCATTTCCATGATCTTGCGTTCTTCCTTGACTTTCGGGCATTGACGAGAATAAACGGTGTGTGCACTCTCGCAATTAACGCAGTGTGGCTAATTTTGCATTCCGCACCCTCGTGGTTTTCCAGGCCACATCGTGGGCAGGTGGCCTTGCCCTCACATCGCGTAGCGATATGTCCGACCTTTGGGCACTGGAAGCAGCACATGATAGCGGAATAGTGATACATGTACTAAGTGTTCTCCAAACATTTTGCATGAATGTAGTGATATTTATTGGAACAAAAAGGCCAACATTTGCTCATGCGTAACACAAACTGAAATTTAACGTTCGAAATCCTGTAAACGTCCGAAAATGTACTACCATGCTTATGTTTAGACGTTCTCATAGTTAGTCATAGTAACAAAACCACATGTAATTATTTCTTTATCCTCCTGATTTTATTTTATGTGTCGGGTGATTTATATTGATTTCATCACTACAGCTATTTCACTTCCCGTGGACTTGCAGTGAACATCCACTGAAAGTTGTCATTGCATGGCAACCAGATCGGTATCTCACTTGCCTGTAAACCCTAGGCCACCCTGTGGGTAGGGGGACTGAGAATACTCCCGCAGTATCCCTGCTTGTCGTAAGAGGCGACTAAAAGGGCGGGGAGATAACCCCGAAAACAAACCCAAAGTCAGCAAGGGTTGAGCCCGGACAGTCTCGTGGGTCAACTGTCTGTGTGCGGCCACACTACCTGGCCTGCGATCCACCCGCATGTTTGCCGAGTGCGGAGACCCGTAAGGAGGAGAAGGGGATCCTGGAGGGTGAGGTCCGTGGTTCCCAGCCGGGTGTCGGATGCCCGGTATGGACTACGGGCCAATACCCCTCTTTGGCCCCGGATTCTGTGTAAACGGGCGGCCGGGAGCTAGCCACTCCCGGTCAATCAGCTTCCGTGGCGTTTTCCTTAACGGTGGCGAGTGCCAGGGAGGTGGGGGTCTGCGTAGGGCGGTCGGAGACGTACGGGTTTGGTGGGCCCGTGCATCGAAGACCCAACCCGAAACAGACAACCACCTCTAGGGTGCTATATCCCCTCGGGTAGCCCTGGCGACCGCACCGGTTTACGGTGTGGAGTTCCCAATGTGTGGCTCCATTGTGGGTGGGGAGCTCGGGGGATGAAGTCTTATTTGGTATGGAGGGACTAACCTACCACCAAGTAAAAGATCCCGCCCAGACACGGGTGGGGGAGATAACAGTTTCTGCGCCCCTCGGCGATTTTTGATAATGAAGAGTACAAGGGAAATCGAGACCCTTAAGGTGTCTCCCTTCTTAATTAAGAGAGTTTTGTCGGCCAAGATACCCGGCGAACTAAAGACGGCAAAGAAACTTCGTGAAGGTTCTCTGCAAATCGAAACGAACAATCCCAATCAGGCTGAGAAAATACTATCGTTGAAGACAGTCCATAATATTCCCGTCTCGATAGGGTTGCACCGTACCCTGAACATCAGTCGGGGAGTCATAAGTCATTACGACTTCTTATACGTGGAAGCTGACGAAATAAAATCTGAGATGTCTCAAGGCGCCACAGACTTTCGTCGGCTTACCACAAGGCGTAATGGTGAGGTAGTGAACACTACATCCGTCGTTTTGACTTTTGCTTTTGATTGGCTCCCCGATAAGGTGTTCGTCGGATACGAATCGGTCCCTGTGCGGCCATTCGTACCGGCTCCTCTGGGTACAAACTTTTTTTTAAATTAAGAATGCGCTTATGGTGTAAACCAAATTGAAAAAAAGAAGAACCTCAGTCATTGCCATGGCAGCCAGATCGGTATCTCACTGCGCTGGAGACCCTAGGGTTAATAACCGCCCCGGACGTTGTTTTTGTCCCAGGATAAACGGGATACCTGAACACTTTGACCTCTGACAGACTCACCTTTCGGGGCGCGGTGTGGTCCTCGGTGGCTCCACGGTGCGGCCAGACCCTGCACTCATCTCGTACTCTCGTACCTGGTGGAGGAGGTGTTCTTGTGAGCGGAAAGCAAAACAAAATGGCTGGACGCAGCAGCCGAAGGTTCGAACAACAATAATATCGCCAGTGCATTGATTTTTTGTGTATGTTAATGATAATACTATAAGATCTATTTTCCCTGGGAAGCACCCTTGGAGCATGAAAAAATGGTTCAGGCTACAGCTCTGCTTAGTACTGAATCAATGATTAGTTTGTCCATAAGAATTCGAAAAGACAGAAATAAAAAAGATGCAAATTACATAATATAATACATGAATGGGTTATACAATATAAACTTACAACTGAAGCTAAATTACACTCAAAATAAGCTTCAAACAAAAATATATCATGGGTGAACAATAAATAATGAAGTATCAAACATAAACATGAAAACTTCTGACGAACTATGAACTGAAATATTACTCAATTTGAACATTTAAAAGTATTTGAAGTGTTCATTTTTCAAAGATAATAAACTTTTGGTGTTTATAGATCATGTGGTAAAGCATTCAGTAGATTAAAGCCGGGTATAAGAAAATAATTTGCAAACACGAGTTTGTGGAGTTGAAGGCAATAGGGTACATATCAACAATAGACCAGTAGAAGGTCGGGTATTCCGCGAGGATCTAAAATTGAGAATGCCATATAAATACTGTGGAGTTTTATAAGTTATGGTTGAATAAAGGAGACCTCGCAGAAAATATTGAGTTGGATTGAGCCCGCGGAGTTCATGAGAGAAGGAGGAGATATGATCAAATTTAAGAATTCTCAAAAGCGTACATGTGAATTAAAGAGCCGCACATGGCAGTATTTGCACTCAAAACCCGGTTAAAAGTCAAAATCACCGAGTTAAAATCTTTTCAAACTTATTAATCCACAAGATTGATAACCGGACCGTCTATTGGCAGTCAATACCTTCCCCTCCGCACACGCCTACTGTTGAACTGCCAGTCGGAACATGTACTACATGTCCGTGCGCTCTCGTGAGTGAAATTCGCTTCTCTCACCACTGTGGTTACTTTTAGATAAAAATAAAACTATTTAATACAGAAGTGGAAGGTATGTACTTTATCTCATAACATAATGCTATTGTTTTATTGCTTAAATTGTACGTTTATAGATGTACGCATATAGATACGAAATAGGACAAAATAATGAACTTGAACGTGTGCAGCGAAGATCGGCAAGATTTGTAAAGGGACGGTACTATAATAATATTAGCATATAACCAGTCTATTAAATGAATTAAATTGGGAATCATTGTCGGTTGAAATTTCAACTTAATCTCTTAAATAAATTCCAAGAAAATATTTTCCAAGAAAGCATGTTTTCGCAGCCATTTCTCCGACAGAAAGTAGAAATGCCAAAGACCGGTTGTATCCTGAAGTACTGCAACCCGCTTGGACTTATGCCATAATGGCGGAACGAAATGGGATCACTTGGTCTGTACGCCTGAGATAAGCACTCCGCACTCTGGTGATAAATCAGCTATTGCACGTTGTAAAACTGTTGCAGAATAAATAATAGAATGCGCTTTTAAAGTGCGTGAAAGAAATAGAGCAAGGGCGAAAACACGCCGACAATCGCCTAGTGTGCAGTTCATAATGGGTGAAATTCGAATCCACAAAATTAATTCCCAGAGGAATCAAACGCATAAAACAAATACACCTCTTACGTTTAATAAACAAAAACAATCTCTATAAGAGGCCGTTTGAAAAGCAATTTTTTGTGCGGAGGAGGCGGAGCAATATCTAAGGCAATCTTCTCCATTCTGGCTTTATTGTCATCCATAGGCTCTCGGAATGCTAATGCCAGTACATTCCTATGACCTTGAACCAGACCAACCTTGACTTGTACTCAACTTCTCTCACTATTATTTCTGTGCGGGCCTGAAATATCCGTGAATTGTGATGGGAAAGTGTGAGAAATCGGCTTCAGCGATCGCGTCGGTCGTAAAGGGTACGGATTGCTGAAAACACAAAATATTTAAAAAATTTACGTGTATTTTGCGTTCGTTTTGGCAATTTCGATTTGAAAACAATAAACCAGAATGACAATAATTATTTATTCTTCCCTCTAGTGGTACTTGTTTCGATCGCATAGGACTATTATTTCTAATTAAATTCTGTAAAATAAATACAGCCCATAAAAGATAAAAAATCTCTAAACGCATATTTATGGGCGTCATATAGAACCAAATACGGCACGGTTTTTAGCCTTTAATCGGTTTTTTACGGATATGAGACCTGGTCCATTCGATTTTCAAGCAAAAATTCCCCAGAGTACGTAATTTGATGCCAATAACATACGCAGTTTTTGAGATAGCTTTATAACGCTTAAACGCGCAAATGAGGCGAATTTATAATATATTATTGAGGCATGCTTCATGCACGACAGGATACTCCAGCAATATTTCACCTACCTATCCCCATGCTACGCTGCCTATTGTACCCTCTTATGGTATGTGGAAAAACGGAGGAACTCAAAGAGTGCTTCTGGGGTGAATATCCAAGGGGAAAAAATTATCATACTGCTATTCGCTGATGACATACCTCTCATGGCAGAGACAAGGAAGGATCTGAATAAGATGCTAACAACCATGGAAATGACAATGGGCAGACATCAGCTGAAGATCAATAAGAAGAAAACTATGATATTGGTGTGAAGCAAGGGAGAGGAAGCCAAAACCAACGTTAAACTAGGAAAACAGAAACTGGAAGACCAACCAACGTAAGGCCAAAACCAACGTTAAACTAGGAAAACAGAAACTGGAAGAGGTGAAAGAGTTGTTACCTTGGTAGCCAGTAACCAACGATGGACTAAGCAAGAAAGAAATAGTCAGCAGAATATCCCAGGCAAAGAGGGCATTCTATCAAAAGAAGAATCTACTAACAGCTGGAAATACAAGCTTGGAAGTAAGGAAGCAATTCATCAAAACGTATATCTGGAGCATGTTTCTTTATGGCAGTGAGGCATGGACGATGACAGCAGCGGAGAAGAAAAGGGAGGAAGCATTCGAAATGTGGTGCTACAGAAGAATGATGAAGATTAAATGGATCGACAGAGTAAGTAACGAGGAAGTTCTAAGAGTGGGAGAAAAGAGAAGTCTGCTGAAAGCTATAAAAAGAAGACGGGATAACTTAATCGGGACAGATATCTTAAGACAGGATGGCCTGATGAAGACAATCGTCGACGGAAAAGTGAACGGGAAGAGGCAGGCCTCGTATGAGTTATATAGAACAAGTGATGAAGGATGTGAAAGAGAAGAAATACGTAAATATGAAGAGATTAGCCGATAGAAGGACTCAGGGGAGAGCTGCGTCAAACCAATCTGAAGATTGATGACTAATATGATGATGGCACATTGATACCTCAAACATGGACACGTTACAAAAACATTTACTGAGGCCATTCCTACGGTTATTACACCCTCATCAATTGAAAATAATTACAGCTGTAGGAAAAATACTTATCCCAATTTTACGTCCGGCTTTATTCTATATTAGTCACTCAAAATCCCATTCCCTCTCGCTGTAGTCATAATGGAATCTGAATTATAACTTTCAACAGTCGTCCACTTGCTCAAAATACACTTCATGTAAGACGCGTATTAAATATTGCTCTTAGGAATGAATGCAATTTTATTGCTCAAAATACATCGTGGCCCCTCTTAAACCGGTATTTCCCGACTGATACATTACATTGAGAATAGAGACGTTTTATGTTGAAGGTTAGCACCAGGTTTGACTAAACTATTCTACGATTTTTGATTTCTTGCCAAGCAATATAATATTCTTGGAGCATATACTTTACTTCTTAACTTCACTTGAAAGTATGCACGTACTGATGAAACTTTCATGAAGTCAAATGTTGCTTGATACTTTTAACATTGTAGTAGTAGTAGTATTGGGTGTTTATTGGGTGCGTCGACGGCTGAGGTCATTTTGCACCACCCACAGTCTAATTTGTACTGTCCTAGGTTTAATGTCAGTAGGAGTGCAATGCTGATATTATTATACTTACATGAATTAAAAGACTATATATCTACACAGACAGTGGTAACTTAGATTTTATTATAAAGGCCAGTTGCTTTCATAAAAGATGTGACTCGGGATAGACATTCGGAGTTATTACCTAAGATATGCTCTAGGCCTCCTCTGATGCCTAGTTGCTCGCGTGCATCCCGATGCTTGTCGCACTCCGTCAGGATGTGTCGAATGCTAAGAAGACAGTCGCAGTCATCACACCGAGGTGGGTTCTTATCTTCTGTGAAGAGGTAAGAGTGGGTTAAGGCGCAATGCCCAATTCTCAGCCGGGTGATGACTACTTCCTCTCTGCGACTGTTCCTGACGGAAGTGGGCCACACTGACGTTACCGGTTTTATGCAGCGCAGCTTATTGTCGGTCACATCTGTCCAACATTTGTTCCACTGCTCTAGGGCTACTCTCCGGAGGTGAGCCTGCAAGTCCTGATAAGGTACCAGAGTCGTCGTCTGTTCGCGCATTTGGAGAGCTTCTTTCGCTGCTGCGTCTGCTCTCTCGTTCCCCGCTATTCCCATATGTCCAGGTACCCAGATAAAGATTACTTTGATTCCCTTCTTGTAGAGGGATAGAAGGGTATTGTGTATGTTCTGGACAATAGGATGCATGGGAGAGAATACGGAAATAGATTGCATTGCGCTCATGGAGTCTGTGCAGATGGCAAAGGAATTGGCAGCCTCCCCAATCCCATCAAGAGCCATCTTAATGGCCAGCAGCTCGGCAGTGTATATGCTACACAGCGAGCTGAGCCGAGCCTGGATGACACCATGATGGGACGAGGTAACCGCGCATGAACAACCTACATCCGACTTCGATCCATCCGTGAATACGGGGATGAAGCCGGGGTGGCAAAAGATAAATTCATTATAAAGACACTGGTACTCCTGAGCAGTAGTATAAGCTTTGTGTCGTGAGGCAAGTTTCATATAGATTTCAGGGGGCGGCATTATCCAAGGTGGGTTACTGGAGTGCCTGACAGAATAAACGTCTGGGAGCATAAGTCCACTGTCCCGAATAAAATGTTTAAAACGAACGCTGAGCGGCTTGGTGGCTCTTGTCCGTCTGTTAAAAAGTTCTAAAAATCTGGGGTTAAAAATTATATTAAAACAAGGGTGGTTCTTCGATGATAAAACCTTGGCCACATATGAGCACATTAAAATATTTCGGCGGCACGACAACGGCGGCTCCCCGGCCTCAGCGTAGATGCTGAGGACCGGACTGGTCCTGAAGGCGCCAGTGGATATCCGGAGCCCTGCGTTGTGTACTGTTGTCAGAGGCTTCACGTACGAATCCCGGGCAGACGCATAAACGAATGACCCGTAGTCCAGTTTTGATCGCACGAGTGCGCGGTACAAATTGAGCATGGACTTTCGATCAGCACCCCAGGATGAGTGGCTTAAATATTTTAAAATGTTTAAAGTCTGGAGACTTTTTTGCCTTAAAAGGCGAATATGCTCCCGCCAGTTTAGTCGGTAGTCCAGGGTCATTCCGAGGAACCTGACCGACTCGACATATGGGAGGATTCTGCCATCAAGTGAGAGCGCTGGCGGAACGTACTCTCCCCTCACCCGGTAAAAATGAATACATTTACACTTCTCTATTGAAAACTTAAACCCGTTCATCAGAGACCAATCCTCCAGTCTATTTAGAGCTAGCTGGATAACTCTGGTAGCGCTGGTAAGTTTCGCTGACCTGCAAAATATTGCAAGGTCGTCCACGAACAGCGATCCCAGAAGAGGAGGTTTGATACATTTTGCGATATCGTTTATGGCGATAGCAAAGAGTGTAACGCTTAAGACCGATCCTTGAGGCACTCCATTTTCCTGGGTGTAAAATTCTGATAGGTGTTTGCCTATCTTTATTCTAAAAACACGATTTGTTAAAAAGTTCTTGATAAATACTGGTAAGTTCCCCCTTAGTCCCCACTCATGCAACGTCATTAAAATCTTCTGCCGCCAGACACGATCGTATGCCTTCTCCATGTCGAAGAAGACACCCACGACGTGTTGGCGTAGAAGAAAGGCCTCCTGGATGAAGTTATCAACTCTGACCAGGTGGTCGACAGTCGAGCGACCACGTCTGAAACCGCATTGGATGGTGGAGAGCAGGTTTCGGCGCTCCAACCACCAAACGAGACGTTTATTCACCATCCTCTCCATTAGTTTACACAGGCAGCTGGTGAGGGAGATGGGTCTGTAGTTTTTCGGGTCAGCTCTGTCCTTACCCTGTTTTGGAATAGGAACTACGAGAGACTCCCGCCAGGAAGATGGAAAGCTACCCTCACTCCACAGCTGATTGAGGGAGCGAAGGACGTCCAACAATGCTCTCTCCGGAATATTCCGGAGAAAAGCATTATGGATTTCGTCCGTTCCTGCGGCTGTGTCGCGAGAGTCGGCAATAGCAGAACGTAGTTCCCAAAGAGTGAACGGGATATTGTAATCTGCCACCGTCTGTTTTTCGGAGAAGATAGGCGGATGCGATTCGGCTCGTCTCTTAATAGAAAGGAAGTGATCGGCGTATGAGTCGTCGCTGCATGTGTTGTCGAATAGCTCGCCGAAAACTTCGCCAGTACCGGCTTGAGACGTCAAGACATTACCGTCAACATTTAGGAACGAGACGCCGGGCTGATGGTGAATTCCAGAGATACGTTTCACCTTGTTCCACACCTGTGCAACGGGTGTTCTGGAGTTGATGCCAGATGCGTACTCCATCCAGGAGACCTTTTTAGCTTCCGTCACCACCTTTCGAGCTTTCGCTCGAAGGCGTCTAAATGCGGCCAGATTAAACGCTGTGGGGAATTTTTTAAATATTCGTAATGCCTTCTTGCGTTGGCGAATAGCGTTAGCACAGTCTTCATTCCACCATGGCACTGCAGGTCTGGAGGTGCTTCGCTCTGATCGCGGTACACTGCCATTGGCGGACTCGAGAATACTTCTGGTCAGTTTTTCAATGTTAAAAATCCCGTCGCGGCTTTCGTCAAAGGTAAAACTAAAAGTCTTCTTAAAATCTGGCCAATTGGCTCTCCGAATAATCCAGTTACCCGGGCGAATAAAATCTATGCTAAAATTTTCCTCCCTACTAATTAATAGGGGAAAATGGTCGCTCCCACATAAATCATCGTGTACGGACAATTGAAATTTACTAAGCAAGGTGCTCGATGCAATGCATAAGTCTATTGAGGAGAATTGACCACTAAAGGAGTTAAAACGTGTGTGTTCCCCGTTATTCATTAAAATAAGGTTGAAATCCGTGATAAAATTAGCTAAAACACGACCCCTTCGGTCGCTCTGTGCCCTAGAGCTACCCCAAAGGGTATCGTGGGCATTAAAATCACCTACTAAAACGAAAGGCCTCGGTAGTTGACGGACAAGGGCTTCCAGATTAAAACGAGTCACTGGTGCCCCCTCAGGCAAATATACGTTGCATAACGTCAATGCCTCTGGGGCATGCACCGTCACTGCGACCGCCTGAAAAGGCGTGTTCAGCTGCACTCGGGAGGTGTAAAGGGCCTCCCGAGTGGCAACTGCCACTCCACCCTGGGCACGTTGGCCACTGGTGTCGTCCAATCTAAAAACATTAAAACCTTTTAAAATGCCCTTGTCCGTTGTTTTAAAATGAGTTTCTTGCAGGCATATGCAAGACGGGTTAAAATCACGAATTAAAACGATCAGCTCCTCCTTACGCCGATAAAAACCATTGCAGTTCCACTGCAAGATAAAAGCCATAAATATATTTTAAAATAAATAAATAAATAAATACGTTCGAATATATAAAAAGGGGGGTCAGCGCCGAATACGGTGCTTTTTCCCCTTTTGTTTCGCAGGGAGGACTTCAATCTCTGAGGGACTGTCGTCCTCCTCCATTGACTCCACCGGGGGAACTAGCTTGGCTAGTCCGGCGGGGCCAGGGGATGGGGTTTTTTCGCGCTGTTTCAGCGCTGCCCCGGTAGTGGATTTTGTCTGGTTCTTCTTAGGAGAACCAGTAGTGTTGGTGGTGGTGGTGTTTTTAGGTGCCGGATTTGGTACCTTAGCCGGCTTGGCTACTTCTTTTATTTCAACGATATCTCTATTTGCACTGGACTCGGTCTGCGTTGCTTGTGACGTCTTTGGTATATTTGGGGACGCAACAGAGGCAAAAGATTTCGAAAAGACGGGTGCTGCCATTGCCCTGTACCTTTTCCTCGCCTCGAAGTATGGGATTTTCTCTATTGTCTTAATTTCCATAACTTTGCGCTCTTCTACCATTTTTGGGTACTTGCGAGAATACGCCGGATGCGTACCCTCGCAGTTCACACAGCGTGGTTCCTTGTTGCAGTCCGCACTCTCATGGTCTTCCAGGCCGCAGCGCGGGCAGGTGGCCTTGCCCTCACATCGCGGGGCGATGTGACCGAAGCGCTGGCACTGGAAGCAGCGCATGGGCGCCGGTATGAATGGTCGCACTGGAACCGATTCATAGCCGACGAATTCCTTGTCGGGGAGACTATCACGCGCAAATGTTAAAACGACAGAAGTTGAGTTTACGACTTCGCCATTGCGCTTAGTGGTAAGCCGACGAGCATCAGTGACGCCTTGAGATGCCATTTCACTCTTTATCTCGTCGACTTCCACGTACAGTAGGTCGTAATGTGATATTACTCCCCGACAGGCATTAAGAGTACGGTGCTACTCCACTTTCACTGGAATGTCGTGCAGCTTCGTGAGTGACAAGAGTTTCACGCTCTGAACATTATTTGCCGCTTCGATTAACAGGCTTCCGTCACGCAGCTTTTTAGCGGATTTCAGCTCTCCTGGTATTGCAGACGACAGAACTTTACGAATGAGAAAGGGGGACACCCGCTTAAGCGTCTCCCCTTCTTTAACGCACTTCATTATCAAAAACCGCTGGCAAGCGGAAAAACACTTATCTCCCCCGCCCGTATCCGGGCGGGATCTTTTGGAGGGTGGAAGAATTGAATCTGCCATGCCAAATATTACTTCATCCCCCGGGCTCCCCACCCACCATGGAGCCACACATTCGGGACGCCGCACCGCAAACCGGTGCGGTCGCCAGGGCTACCCGAGGGGATATAGCACCCTAGAGGTGGTTGTCTGTTTCGGGTTGGGTCTTTAATGCACGGGCCCACCAAACCCGTACATCTCCGACCGCCCTACGCAGACCCCCACCTCCCTGGCACTCGCCACCGTTAAGCTAAACGCCACGGAAGCCGATTGACCGGGAGTGGCTAGCTCCCGGCCGCCCGTTTACAGCGAATCCGGGGCCGAAGAGGGGTATTGGCCCGTAGTCCATACCGGGCATCCGACACCCGGCTGGGAACGACGGACCTCACCCTCCAGGATCCCCTTCTCCTCCTTACGGGTCTCCGCACACGGCAAACATGCGGGTGGATCGCAGGCCAGGTGGAATGGCCGCACACAGACAGTTGACCCACAAGACTGTCCGGGCTCAACCCTTACCGGCTCTGGGTTTGTTTTCAGGGTTGTCTCCCCGCCCTTTTAGTCGCCTCTTACGACAAGCAGGGTTGCTGCGGGAGTATTCTCAATCCCCCTACCCGCAGGGGGGGCTTTTAACATTGTTGTTACTTTTATTTCAGAGATGATATCCTTGAAACAATCAATTTCTCAAAGAGGCAGAAACAAAGAAATAATGCTCTTGCATATTATATAGCTGTTAACATGGAACTTAGTTTTCAACTTAGTTGACAAACGTGGCTTCCGAAAATTTTGTGAAGTGAACATACCCTCTTACGAGTTGCCATCCCGGAAGTACCTAACGGAGAAATTAATAAGAAATATGTATAAGGAAACAGAGGGCAGAGTTAGAGGCGCGTTGCTGTCTAGCATGAATATTCGTTTCACCACAGATTCATGGACGAGTATCACGATGGACCCGCATGTTTCCCTAACTGCTCATCTAATAAGTGAAGGCTTCAAAATGAAGAATTTTGTTCTGGAGTGCACTCACCTGGATAAGGAGCACATAACTTTGAATTTGGAAATAGCAATTGCGGAAGCTTTGGAGAAGTGGGAAATATCTCTGCATCGAAATCTTACTTGTTTTTTTCAGACAATGGAGCAAACTTTCACAGCCTTGAAAAACATGGAAGTGGAAAAGGTTTCTTGTTTATGGGCACGTTATGAACTTAGGCTGCCAATCACTGCTAAACTTGACACCGATTAGGAATGTTCTTGAGAAGCTAAGGGGAATTCGGGCTTTGCGACTATGCAGGAAATTTAAACGCGGTTTTAAGTCGGCTCAAGAGGTACTAAACATGCCGTAAATTGAAATTCCGCCTGTTTGTCCCACCTTAAATTTAATTACTCCCAAGGGAATTGGAATTGCTAGAAACAGTTCTAGAAGTATTGAGACCTCTTCATGAAATCACAGAGGAAATGTGCGGTGAAGAGTAGGTGACGGCGTCAGGTATCATACCAATAACCTACAGGCTCACCAACGATCAGCAGCGTGATCTCATGAGCTCTATATACTCTACTTGTTTAACGAAGGAAGAGCTAAAAATTGAGGAGGAAAGACTGGCCAATTTCTTCGCTAAAGAGTTTTCGCCCAGTGATATGACAGAAGAGGTGCTGGTGAATTATGAAGAGAAAATAATATTAAAAAAAGAGTGCAGGAACATAAAATACTTAATGCGTCAAGAATTGGGGAAGCCATTTATTTAATGGTATGAAAAGACCGACCTCTTGCTGTTTAGCAACATTTTTGGATCCTAGGTTTAAAAATAAATACCTCAATGAGGAAGAGAGTGTGTTGACCGAGGAAAGAATTAGAATGAAGCTGAAAGAAGATGAGGAAGCAATGAATGCAAGTACATCTACTTCTGATCAGAATGATGATTGCCCTAAAAAGAAAAAATGCAAATTCTTGGCATTTATTCGAGATGACATAGTTCAAACCTTAGAGCAGGAGAAACTGGACGAGGTTTCCGCATATTTAAGTTACCCCATAATAAGTGAAAACCCTCTCCGATGATGGAAATGTCATGAGCATAATCTCCCCAAACTTTCACATCTGGCAACTGCAGTGATGGAATGATAGCCAGATTCAACCAATCACCCATTTACTTCACAACCCACTTCCGGGATAGGGAACAGTGGGATGGAGGAAAGGGGAAAGAACTTCATTCTGGGGCCGAGGTATGGTATACGGATGGCTCTAGGAAAGAAGGAAGAGCGGGAGCAGGGGTCTACAATTGTAGCACACCAAGGAAGCTCTCAATCCCTTTGGGAAAATATGCTACGGTGTTCCAGGCAGAGATATATGCACTTCTGACCTGCGCGTACGCTATTAAGGAGATCGGGATGTTTAACAGATCGATACGCGTATGCTATTAAGGATATCGGGATGTTTAATAGACCGATACACATATGCACGGAGTCTGGCAGCTTTAAAGGCGCTGACATCACCATGGTGCAAATCACAGCTGCTGCAGGAGTGTCGTGAGGCACTCAATGATATAGGCAGATGCGGCAAGGTGGAACTTTTCTGGGTGCCTGGTCATGCAGGTATATCCGGAAATGAGATGGCTGATGAGTTGGCAAGAGCCGGTTCCAGTCGAAATCCGATTGGACCAGAGCCAATCATACATATTGCTACGTCAATAGGGATAGCAGAAATTAGAATGTGGGGCTTAGCCCGGCATTCTGAGATCTGGCGAACTACACCAAGTCTTAGACAGGCCAAACTACACATAGGAGAACCTAGGCCTGGGCTTGCCAAAAGACTCTGAAGTCACTGAACTGGGGTCAATTACGAACGGTAGTGGGACTCCTCACGGGGCACTACCAGGTGATGAGGACCCTGCACCTCCTGGGAATCGTAGATTCACCTAGATGCAGGTGCTGCGAAGAAGGGGATGAAACCACATCCCACATATTATGCGAGTGCCCTGCTGTGATGAGGACTCGAATTACGTACCTGGGGTCTCCATTTTTGGAACCCAGGGAGGTAAGGGAAATCCCCATAGGGGACCTGTTGGCCTTTAGCAAGGCGATCGGCCTTTATGGGTGATTTCCATAAAAGGGTGGTTGGCACAATGGGCCAATGGGTCTAAGTGCCTCAGGGCCTCCTTGGTTGGTAGTCATCAGGTTGGTAGTATTGTGAATCATTGTTTCATGTACTAAGTTTTGAAACGGGTTAATAATGTCTTTTGAATACCTGCATCGTTGTAAGGGTTCTCTCTGATTGGCAATGAATGCCTGGTGATGGTTCACCCACTGCCTTACACCCTTTCGGTGGCTTTCAGGGTATTATATAGATGTGGATTATTTCCTTAAATTATTTTTCAGCCAAATATATTTTATGCAACGCCTTACCAAACACTGCCACATGCCTGCCCTAGCTTAGGTTCGTAAAATGTAGATAAAAATGTCGTCACCGCAGATAGGAATGTATCTAAATGTAAATATTTAAATAAATGCTTGTTTGCAACATACCCCTTGCAGAACGAGGATAGGGAATAAAACTGAAGCATCCCTGCTTGTCGTAAGAGGCGATTAAGAAGACTCGTCCCGAGTCTAGTGTGTCAGATGTCTGAGTGCGCCCATGCCAACTGATTCGCGAACCACCCAGAATGCCGTTATCCGAGAGGTAATGTGTCCCCCATTGTTCTTCAGAAACATTGGGCATTATTGGCTCATGAAATGTAACGCAATGGATGATGGGTTTCTGATGTTCCGGCCCCCTCCTCTACTTCCCGTTCTTTTCCACAGCCAATGAGACAGAGAAGGCTCCGCAGAGTAACTCACCTTGATGAACTGGAAGGTGGCCATTGTAGGGAGGTTCTGCAGGTCCGGATAGAAGAAGGAGCTCGCCGGATGCGGAGGAAAGGTGCTGGTCAGACGAGAGATCACTCCCGGAGGCTGCGTTTCCCAGTTTGGAGACGTGAACGTCAAACCGTTGTCCGTTCCGGCATCTAGCGGATCACTCTACAACAAAAAAAATAATTTATGAAGTTTTATCGACTTCTCCGTCTACACCACAGAAAAAATACCGGTAGGTGCTAAATGTATTCTTAAATTTCTTCTGCAAGCAACTAGCCGACTATTCACTTTCGGAAACATTATTTAAGTAATTATTGGTGTAAACTTCTTCAAAATATATGTGTATATATATATTTTATACATAGGTTAGTGAGTGTAGGTGGTGGTGTTTTCATTGTAGTCAAGAACACAATCAATAGCAAAGCAGAAATATTACCCGACAACAACTTGGAACCTGCTAGGTGTTCATTAACACGTCCTAAATCCAAAGAAATATTTGTTTGCGCATTCTAGAGCTCACTGATGTTGGCTCAGTATTAGAACAGGGAAGACAGATAAACGCTATCACGTCCCGTATTTACAATCGTAATATAGTAATAGGTGGAGATATCAATGTTTCCTCAATAGACTGGAGAACTCACTGTTTTAAAATGGAGGTAGAGGCACGAAGGCTCCACTGCATGTGTTCTCAGACAACTCCCTAAAGCAATTAGCTATGGCACCTAATAGAGGGGATAACATTCTTGTCCTACTGGCAACCAACATCCCACAACAAGTGACTAAGATTGACACCGTTGAAGGATCCAGTGACCAGTGGGTTCTTACTACGAATTTCTCTCTGACTTTAGACAAGAATTTTAAACAAAAAAAGATAGATATACATTTATTGAAGAGCAGACTCTGCTTGCTTTAAGACTTAGTTGAGAAATTCCTTTACGGATTTTAGAAATTCTTCCATAAACCTATGTACGAAGGGTTCATGGAAGTTGTTCGTTAATATCAGGCACTGTGGGATCAATAGATATATCCCTAGTAACTTTAAAAAACAAAGCACTGAACCAAGGTGGTACATTGCCGAAGTGTAAAAATCACCGACACGGCGGCGAATATGTCATGAAAAAATGAATAAAATTAGCAAATACATGACTACCTATGAGCGTAACTTGATCATTGTAAATTGGATTAAAATGTCGAAAGCCACTGCAAAGACTGCCTTTGGTAATGCATTTACAGAATTCAAAAGGAAACCACTTAGAGAAAAATTAAAAGAAAATCTAAAAGTCTTCTGGTCGAACGTAAGGGAGGTACAGGGCAATAAGCCTGCCGTCCATTCAATTTTAATTGATAAAGGGGAAATAGCCACAAACAGTAAAGAGGAAATAGCAACACAAAGTTAACTTACTGAATTCCTTCTTCAAAACAGCTTTTAACCTACATTCCCGAGATTCAACTGTCGTCTTACCTGACCGCTTTCAGCGGCTGATGCCACCAATTCATATTTCTTGTAATGGTATAATTTACTAACTTATAGAAATAAGCCCCAATGGCCCCAACAAATCTCCTGGCCCTAATTAAATTCAATCCCGCGTATAGAGAGAGTTAGCTTCCGAAATATCTCCCTGCCTGAAAATATTTAATAAATTCCTGACGAAACACGTCGTACTGATCACCAGGTCCCGATCAAATTCGATGATGAGTGAAAAAAAAGTGGAATTCTCTGCGGACCACTTACCTCTCAGAGCGTAGAAAGGTGTTGGGCAGCAAAAGGAGTGGAGCAGGAGCGAACATGGTCTGTAATTCATGAAGTGGGGTAATGGAAATTACCCTTTTTGGCTAGAATTTTTAAGTTATTTATCTAGTATTTTAACTACTTTTCTAGGTACACATACCATCTCTTTTTTACTACAATGAAATGGAATTCATTAATGATCAACTCCACGTACGGTCACATTCAACCAATTATACGACGGTAAGTTACTATAATTTCAATGAACTGCAAGTGATAGTGTATTTTCATATTTAACGATTTCTCTTTCGTATTTATATCCTTCCAAAAATAAATATGCCTTTCAGATTCGAATTTAAATAACTTTATTTTTATTTAAAAAATCAGACAATTTAAATTAATGAACCCTGCTTATGGGCTTTGTACATTATAGGAAATTCCATATGAGGCTCAAGAGGGGGAAATTAATTTGGTCAATGAGGTGCCGATAAGTGATGTAGGAGATGATGGGGACATACTGCAATATGTGCTGGAAGAGGAGGGCTCCCCATCTCCTGCATCATCTGTAACACTACCTGAACCAATTAAGAAGGCAAAGCAGGTATACCCCTAAGCTTTGTACATTATAGGAAATTCCATATGAGGCTCAAGAGGGGGAAATTAATTTGGTCATTGAGGTGCCGAGAAGTGATGTAGGAGATGATGGGGACATACTGCAATATGTGCTGGAAGAGGAGGGCTCCCCATCTCCTGCATCATCTGTAACACTACCTGAACCAATTAAGAAGGCAAAGCAGGTATACCCCTAAGCTTTGTACATTATAGGAAATTCCATATGAGGCTCAAGAGGGGGAAATTAATTTGGTCATTGAGGTGCCGGGAAGTGATGTAGGAGATGATGGGGACATACTGCAATATGTGCTGGAAGAGGAGGGCTCCCCATCTCCTGCATCATCTGTAACACTACCTGAACCAATTAAGAAGGCAAAGCAGGTATACCCCTAAGCTTTGTACATTATAGGAAATTCCATATGAGGCTCAAGAGGGGGAAATTAATTTGGTCATTGAGGTGCCGAGAAGTGATGTAGGAGATGATGGGGACATACTGCAATATGTGCTGGAAGAGGAGGGCTCCCCATCTCCTGCATCATCTGTAACACCACCTGAACCAATTAAGAAGGCAAAGCAGGTATACCCCTAAGCTTTGTACATTATAGGAAATTCCATATGAGGCTCAAGAGGGGGAAATTAATTTGGTCATTGAGGTGCCGATAAGTGATGTAGGAGATGATGGGGACATACTGCAATATGTGCTGGAAGAGGAGGGCTCCCCATCTCCTGCATCATCTGTAACACTACCTGAACCAATTAAGAAGGCAAAGCAGGTATACCCCTAAGCTTTGTACATTATAGGAAATTCCATATGAGGCTCAAGAGGGGGAAATTAATTTGGTCATTGAGGTGCCGGGAAGTGATGTAGGAGATGATGGGGACATACTGCAATATGTGCTGGAAGAGGAGGGCTCCCCATCTCCTGCATCATCTGTAACACTACCTGAACCAATTAAGAAGGCAAAGCAGGTATACCCCTAAGCTTTGTACATTATAGGAAATTCCATATGAGGCTCAAGAGGGGGAAATTAATTTGGTCATTGAGGTGCCGATAAGTGATGTAGGAGATGATGGGGACATACTGCAATATGTGCTGGAAGAGGAGGGCTCCCCATCTCCTGCATCATCTGTAACACTACCTGAACCAATTAAGAAGGCAAAGCAGGTATACCCCTAAGCTTTGTACATTATAGGAAATTCCATATGAGGCTCAAGAGGGGGAAATTAATTTGGTCATTGAGGTGCCGATAAGTGATGTAGGAGATGATGGGGACATACTGCAATATGTGCTGGAAGAGGAGGGCTCCCCATCTCCTGCATCATCTGTTACACTACCTGAACCAATTAAGAAGGCAAAGCAGGTATACCCCTAAGCTTTGTACATTATAGGAAATTCCATATGAGGCTCAAGAGGGGGAAATTAATTTGGTCATTGAGGTGCCGATAAGTGATGTAGGAGATGATGGGGACATACTGCAATATGTGCTGGAAGAGGAGGGCTCCCCATCTCCTGCATCATCTGTAACACTACCTGAACCAATTAAGAAGGCAAAGCAGGTATACCCCTAAGCTTTGTACATTATAGGAAATTCCATATGAGGCTCAAGAGGGGGAAATTAATTTGGTCATTGAGGTGCCGAGAAGTGATGTAGGAGATGATGGGGACATACTGCAATATGTGCTGGAAGAGGAGGGCTCCCCATCTCCTGCATCATCTGTAACACCACCTGAACCAATTAAGAAGGCAAAGCAGGTATACCCCTAAACTTTGTACATTATAGGAAATTCCATATGAGGCTCAAGAGGGGGAAATTAATTTGGTCATTGAGGTGCCGAGAAGTGATGTAGGAGATGATGGGGACATACTGCAATATGTGCTGGAAGAGGAGGGCTCCCCATCTCCTGCATCATCTGTAACACTACCTGAACCAATTAAGAAGGCAAAGCAGGTATACCCCTAAGCTTTGTACATTATAGGAAATTCCATATGAGGCTCAAGAGGGGGAAATTAATTTGGTCATTGAGGTGCCGAGAAGTGATGTAGGAGATGATGGGGACATACTGCAATATGTGCTGGAAGAGTAGGGCTCCCCATCTCCTGCATCATCTGTAACACTACCTGAACCAATTAAGAAGGCAAAGCAGGTATACCCCTAAGCTTTGTACATTATAGGAAATTCCATATGAGGCTCAAGAGGGGGAAATTAATTTGGTCATTGAGGTGCCGATAAGTGATGTAGGAGATGATGGGGACATACTGCAATATGTGCTGGAAGAGGAGGGCTCCCCATCTCCTGCATCATCTGTAACACTACCTGAACCAATTAAGAAGGCAAAGCAGGTATACCCCTAAGCTTTGTACATTATAGGAAATTCCATATGAGGCTCAAGAGGGGGAAATTAATTTGGTCATTGAGGTGCCGAGAAGTGATGTAGGAGATGATGGGGACATACTGCAATATGTGCTGGAAGAGGAGGGCTCCCCATCTCCTGCATCATCTGTAACACTACCTGAACCAATTAAGAAGGCAAAGCAGGTATACCCCTAAGCTTTGTACATTATAGGAAATTCCATATGAGGCTCAAGAGGGGGAAATTAATTTGGTCATTGAGGTGCCGATAAGTGATGTAGGAGATGATGGGGACATACTGCAATATGTGCTGGAAGAGGAGGGCTCCCCATCTCCTGCATCATCTGTAACACTACCTGAACCAATTAAGAAGGCAAAGCAGGTAGACCCCTAGGCTTTGTACATTATAGGAAATTCCATATGAGGCTCAAGAGGGGGAAATTAATTTGGTCATTGAGGTGCCGAGAAGTGATGTAGGAGATGATGGGGACATACTGCAATATGTGCGGAAGAGGAGGGCTCCCCATCTCCTGCATCATCTGTAACACTACCTGAACCAATTAAGAAGGCAAAGCAGGTAGACCCCATCACCTCTGCATTGGAGAAGGCAACCACAGCCTTGGAGAAGGCAACCACAGCCTTGGAGAAGGTGGGGTCACAGAAGGCAAAGGGAGACCTATCTACTGATGACCACTGTGCATGGCCAGTCGCTTGGACCGAATTAACCCTAATTATGAAGATGAATTTAAATTTGAGGTTGAGAAGCTTATGCTTCAATTTTTGAGAAAATAAAATTGTTTTAAAGGAAAACTCCTGTCTTAAGTTGTAAGCAATTAGTATCATTGTCCGATAATCTGTTAATATTGGTATGTTATTGAAACTATGCTAATTTTGCACCAAAAATCATGCCTTTTTCCACGCAACCTTGGCAATGAAGATATGAACTTTTTCTAATCCCCAATTTCATTGAAACCAGCCCAGTATCCATTTATATATAAGTCCTGCGTTTTCGCCCACTTCATCCTCAAATTTCCTACCTCACAAAATATCTGCACTCTTCCCAACGTGCCACCCTTGAAGACCCTCTCTCCAAATTGCACACATCATTTGCTGTGTCCATCGTCTCTTTTAACCTAGCAAGACCTCATCGATTCAGTGATTTTTGCTGATCCCGTACCGCACACCAGATTCCTTTACATAGAAAATAATGCAGAAGGTGCTTTGATCAATGCCTCACTGCTTGTTGGGGGGAAATTCAACGTGTTATTAATGATGGCGGTATTCAGGGAACTTTCGCGGAAAACACCACCATCACCGACTCTGCCGTTGACACCAACATCCACGTATAGGAATCGGTATCTGGCATCAGCTACCGCAAGAAGTACAATGGAATGCGTGCCCTTGTAATTGGAGTATAAACTCCCGTCATTTCTGGATGGTCTGAAGGTAATGTGCTTTCCATCCATAGCTCCAAGGCAATTCGGAAAGTTCCACTGATCCTCAAAAATTCGTGCCACCTTCAACCACTCCTCAACTGTGTTGGGTGTCTGAAAGGACAAAGTTATAAGATGTGCTATCTTATACAATATGTCTGTGGTTGAATCGATCAGAACAATGGATGTTTAATAACACAGGTTAGATATAGTTCTTACTCCAGTATAGCAAATGTTTCTAACTCCACATTAGAAACTCTTAGGAAGCTACACATCAATTGTACGAAGTTACAATTGACAATGAATGAGAAGTATACAATTATTCTCATTCATGTTTAATTCATCAAAACTCCCGGTTATGACTTAACAAATATTTGCAATGTCGTGAAACAAAAAAGATGTGAAATATTTTCGTAAAAGTGTAACTCACATTTAAATACTCCGGCTGCAGCTGACGGTAAATAACTTCACACACCTCGGAAATAATTTTTCCGAATGTACACTCATGAATGCGAGTTGCGTACATCAATGACCGGAAACTCTCGCCAGTCGCCAGGAATCTCAAGGTAACTGATAAGAACCTTTAACAATAAAATTCAGAAATGTGAAATGTCTCTTTGAATAAAAGATATGGGCATTCTATTAGTGGTTATGGTGACTATGTCAAACGTATAAGTGGAGAACATTGCGCTGAAGACACTGTTACAAAAAGCTACTTTACTCTCCAAATCATTTTATATTCCTACCTTTTCTCTGCGGATATTCTTTCTCTCATGTGCGTCTCATTTTTTTCAATGTGAGGCCCAATTTTCGCCAGCAAGTCGTCAAAGCACCTCCTTCTCATTCTCAAATAGTTGCGGAAAGCTTCCGGGTCCTCGTCCCTAAGTTCTCGGTGGACCATGGACAGGACACCTCGTCCAGTATCTCTCCTCTTTAACCATTGCTTTACCCAACAATTCCTTCGCCTCTCCCTCCTTGACGTAAGGATTCTGCATGCTGCAGCCACAATTACGGTGGCTGCATTCTCTATAATATCATAATCATCGCTAGAATGCATTTTTCTACAAAGGAGGAGCGAAAACTCTAGAATAACAATATTTTATGATAGTGCAGAAGCTGTCTCGATTCGTAACTCCCGGAAATCAACAATACGTCGCATAGACGAGGTAGGTAGGTAGGTTTAGAACTTGTAGGGTGCGTCGACGGCTAGGTCATTTTGCACCACTACCCATTCTTAGTAGTAAAATTTATAAATAGTAGTAGTATTTGGTGTTTTGGGTGCGTCGACAGCTGAGGTCATTTTGCACCACTCTCATCCATCGGTGAATAAAATGTAAGTAATATAGTATTTCCCTATATTTCTATTTATGTGATAACATATGCAGGTCGTGGTCTAATGCAAAGATTTTATAGTTTATTGAAAATATCAATGTCTTTTAAAAAAGCAATTATCCGGGTCAGACTCTCCGGAGAATCGCCTAGAATAGTTTCTAAGGTCCCGTTAACCTTGTGTTTCTCCCTTGAAGAATGGTATTTATCACACTCTATAAGGATGTGTCGCACACTAAGAGGGGAGTCGCAATCATCACACCGAGGTAGTGCCTTCTCTTCTGTGAAGAGGTATGAGTGAGTCAGTGCAGTGTGCCCTATTCTCAGGCGAGTAATTGCGACTTCTTCCCTCCGGGTACTCCTTACGGAGGAGGGCCACGCTGATACTACCGATTTGATAGCCCGAAGTTTATTATTCGTTAGCCCCTGCCACGATTGCTGCCATCTGCCTATAACCATATTTCGAAACATAGACTTAAGGTCATCTACGGTTATCAAGGTCGTTGATATTTCTGGCATGTGTAGTGCTTCCTTTGCTGCTTTGTCCGCACGTTCATTGCCAGCTATTCCCACATGTCCAGGGACCCAAATAAAGGAAATTTTGATTCCCTTGCTGAGAAGGGATTGGAGGGTGCATTGTATATCCTGGACAAGAGGATGGAGTGGGTAATAGGACGAAATGGACTTTAAAGCGCCTAAGGAGTCCGTGCAAATGAGGAAAGAGCCAGAGTTGGAATTAATATTTCTTAGGGCCATTTTAATAGCCGTTAATTCCGCTGTATATATGCTACACAGCGGATTGAGTCTGGTCTTGATATAATTGTGATGAGTGGAGTACACGGCGCATGCGCATGCTGAATCACACTTCGATCCATCCGTATACACGGGGATCGAGGCCGGGTTTTTACTTAGAAGTTCTAAAAACAGGCTCTGGTACTCCGACGACGTGGAAGTGGATTTCTGGCGACTATGCAGACCGGTATAACACTCTGGTCGCGGTAGTAACCAAGGTGGGTATTTCGAATACCCGACGACGTACACATCCGGTCGCGAAATCTGAAATTCCTCAATAAAATCTTTAAAACGAATGCTTAGTGGTCTGGTAGCCCTTGTCCTTCTGTTAAAAATATCTAAAAATCTTGGTTTAAAAACGATTTCAAAACATGGGTGTTTCGACATAGATAAAATTTTTGACACATAGTTGCATGTCAGCATTAGCCTGCGAGTAGCCAACGGCGGCTCTCCGGCCGCCGTTGGCTACTCGCTAAAATTTATAAATGTAACAGTAATAATAATAAAAATTGTCTATCATAGTTATGGCACTTATTAAAAAATTGAATACAGTGATTTATTATAAAAGGAAAGTGAGTTATATTTTTCTGTATAGTCCCGTCTCTTTCAGATATTTGATAACTCGGCTTATAACATTAGGGTCGTCTCCTAGGACGGATTTTAGGTCTCCCCCTAAGTTTAGCCGCCTTCGCGCGTCACGGTATTTGTCACACTCCGTCAGGATATGCCGAACGCTGAGAGGACAGTTGCAGTCATCACACTGAGGTCGTTGTTTCTCTTCCGTGAAGAGGAATGAGTGGGTCAGAGGGCAATGCCCTATCCTCAAACGTGTGATGACGACTTCCTCTCTTCGGCTATTCCTGACGGAAGAGGGCCACACTGACGTACCCGGCTTGATGTCGCGGAGTTTATTATTATGTGTGTTGCGCCAATATTCCTTCCACTGCCCTTGGACTACCTGTCTCAGGCAAGATTGTAGGTCCTCGTAAGGTACCAGCGTGGACTTACACTCCTTCTCGTTCAGAGCTTCTTTGGCCAAAGCGTCTGCCTTTTCATTTCCGGCTATTCCCACATGCCCCGGGACCCAAAGGAACCAAACAAGTACTCCCTTTCTGCTGAGAGACAGCAGGGAGGAATGCATATCCTGAATGATCGGGTGCATGGGCGAAAAACCGGAAATTGAATGTAAGGAACTCAGGGAATCGGTGCATATAACAAAGGAACCACCTTCATCACATAGAGTTTCAAGTGCCATCTTCATGGCGAATAGTTCAGCTGTGTACACACTACACAGCGGATTTAATTTTCCTTTGACGGCTCCTTGGGTACTCGAGAACGCTGCGCAGGCACAGGCCAACTCCGATTTTGATCCGTCAGTATACACAGGAACAAAATCGGAGTGATTACTCAGAAACATTAAAAACTGACGTTGGTATTCCAAGGACGTGGTAAAGGATTTTGGTAGGTTGCTTAGGACTGTATTAACCACAGGAGCGGGTGTTAACCAGGGAGGGTGGGTTGCGTAAGATACAGGGTACACTTTAGGTATTCTGAAATCACACTCACGAATAAAATCATTAAAACGTACGCAAACGGGCCTAGTGGCCTTCGTCCGTCGGTTAAAAATGTCTAAAAAACGTGGTTTAAAGAGTATGTTAAAACATGGGTGTGCCGTCATGGATAAAACTTTGGAGGCGTAATTGCACATAAGCGCGTTCCTCCGGTGGCATAGAGGAGGCTCCCCTGCATCAGAATAGATGCTTATGACAGGGCTTGTCCGAAATGCCCCCGTACAGAGTCGCAACCCCGCGTTGTGCACGGGGGACAATGCTCGCAGGTATGACTCGCGGGCGGACGCATAAACAAAACAACTGTAGTCTAGTTTAGAACGAACCAATGTGCGGTACAATAAGAGCAATGTTGTGCGGCCTGCTCCCCACGATGTGTGGCTTAAAAACTTTAACACGTTTAACGATTTCAGACATTTTGTCTTTAAATTTTGAATGTGCTCTCGCCTATTGAGCCTGTAGTCGAGTGTCATGCCGAGAAAGCGGGCCGACTGGACGAAAGGAAGATTTCTTCCTCCAAGGGATAATGTGGGCAGCATTTGGATTCCTATTCTCCTGTGGAAGTGGACGCACCTGGTCTTCTCAAAGGAGAACCGAAATCCGTTCCTTTGTCAATTGGACCATTCGGGACGCAGTTACAACCTTGGATGACCTGCAGAAAATTGCCAGGTCATCCACGAACAGTGTGCCTATCACCGGCGCCTTGATACAATTTACGACGTCATTAATCGCAATGGCGAAAAGCGTCACGCTCAAGACGGAACCCTGGGGAACTCCGTTGTCAAGACGGTAAAAGTTGGATAAAAACTGGCCTATTCTAATTTTAAAAACTCGGTGCATTAAAAAATTTTGAATAAAAATCGGCAAATTGCCTCTAAAGCCCCACTCGTGCAAAGTCATTAATACTTTCCGCCGCCACACCCGGTCGTAAGCCTTCTCCAAATCGAAGAAGACCCCGATCACATGCTGGCGGAGGAGAAAGCCTTCTTGGATGAAATTGTCGATCCTCACCAAATGGTCCATTGTGGAACGGCCCCGTCTAAATCGAATCGAATCGCATAGACGAATATCGCGATTCAGCTGTTCTACAAAAAACGATATCTGCGCATGTATTTGGCGCACAAATTGCATGAAAATCTTTGATCGTGTACGACAGTCAACCAACTTCTTGTACAATTTATTGGTCAAATCTCGCCGTACAATTTCTTGTACAAGATCTTGTACAAGAAATTGTACCGTGTACGACGGCCTTAATACGCGTCGAAGCTATAAAAGCTACACATGTACCAAATACGAGGTTGAAAACACAAATGACTAGTACCGGGTAAGTGACATAAAATATAGTAAACAAAACCCACTCTTTCATTTAACGTGAATATCACTTAATCTGCATTGCAAAGGTAATAAAACTTATAATTCCGGTATATAAGTCGTGTTTATACATAGCCATGTACACGGAAATTGTAATCTACAGGGAATAGTAGGACAAACAAATCATATAAACAGTATAAAGAAGAATACGTGGATAAAATTGTATTTAATAATAATCTGCAATGCACCAGAGAACCGCTCGTGTCAACAAAATACCTTAAAATAGAAATATACACTTTGTAGTTCACTGATAAGAGATGAGTTGGACACAAATTCCGATTCCGTGATGACTTTCCGAGAGACTAGCTCTCCACGGCGACGGAATACAACACTGTCGAGACGGAAATACGGTGAAAACCTTACTGAATCGCGACTTGGGTATTCTTCCGAGAATGTGACGTCATTCCGAGATTCAACCACGGAATTTCCGTGAACAATCCTTAGCGAATAAGGCCGCAGATAAATAAGATTAGAAAGATAGATGGTCGTACTGATAGATTCAAAATGTCATTTTTCCACCATACTATTAGAGAACACAATAGGCAGCATAGCAGAGGGATTGGTAGGGGAAATATTTTAGAGTAGTCTGTAGTGCATGATGCAAGTATTAACAACTAATCCCTTTATTACTATGCAGATTACTAACCATGTAGTTGCATGATACCCTTTTATGTAGCATGTGTCCACTTCATAGATTGTTTGCATGTCAATAGTGCATGCTTGGTGATCTTCACCCCCTGCCACACACCATCACGTTGGCTTGCAGGGTATCGCGTAGATGTAGATGTACCGAAGGAGTGGAAAACGGCCGATGTAAGACCCATTTTGAAAAGTGGTGATAAGGAGCAGCCATCTAACTAACGACCTATATCCCTCACATTAATTTCATGCAAGGTTCTGTAACATATAATGGGGGCGTTTACTCGGAACCGAAATCGCAATTCTGTACACGACATCGTTAGATGGAAATGAAAAAAGAATTTTGGTGAAAAAACTAATCTTCTAACCACAACCATTCACTCATAAATCAAAAATTAAAATAAACAAAAGGTGACGGCCACCGAAAAAGCTGCTGTGATAATATTTACGTCATTTTCCTCCCGTCCTTGACTGCTTTTAAGGGAAGGGAAGGGAGTGGAGGCGATTTCTCGGAAGGTTGGCTCGCACAGTTGATGTCGCAACTGCTCCTATTGGTAGAGTCAGCTGTGTCCCCCCCCCCCCCCATTGCGATAAGGCAAAGTAGCTTCGCGGGCTCAGTTGTGATTGGACGAAGTCGATATATGTCAGAGGTTGCACCACTTTTCCGAAAGTTTTTTCGGACGCCCACTTTTCCGAAAGGGTTGAAAACCAGTTTTTTGCCGCTTATAACTCGAAAAATAATTGACGGATCAGAAAACGGAAAAATATGGGTCTTTTTATTTTTCATACTCTATCGGATTCGGCAATAAAAAACATATTAAAGGACCCCATTGTCAGTTCAGTCAAGGGACTTCACATTCCTTATTCCTTACCCATCCTAACGCTGTTCTAACTCCATCCCTCCCTTCTACCCATAGCACCTCACTCCAACTCCAATCCTTTTCCCATTCCCCTTCGCTTCCCCTCTTACCCCTTAAACACCTGGATATACGGTTGGAAATATGACTAATGTACCTTAAAATGTCAAGTGTATGAAACCTGGGTCGTAACAATAAACCATATTAGTGGACCATTACAAAGTGCAATACTTTTTTATTCTCAATTTCGGCCTGAAGTCATTACCAGTCACGGGACACCTTGAGAGCCAAAATTTACATTTTAACCTGTGAGCGAGTGACGTTTTGACTACCGGACACATCATTCAACATGAGTATTATCTCAAAGTTCAGAGTGCCAGAGGTCAGAAAACCTTTCCTCCCACAAACACGAAATCAAATTATAACAAAATTATGCCTTTTGATTACCAGACACATCAGTGAACATGAGTTCTGTCTCCAATTGCAATCTTTACAAATCCAATTTTGTGATATTATTGGATAAATCTTTCGAGGAAAACCCGATGACGATAAATTGTCTACCACGGTTGCCCGAAAGACTCCGGAGGAATGGATTAATCAGGTTGCAGTTTAACCAGAGCAAACCAGAGCATTGACATTCAGGTTAAATGAGCTCTTTGATTAAATGTTTTTTATGGATAAATGCCGCTTCCCAAAGTAATCTGCATGAAATGGTTAATTCATTTACATCTATAACAAGATACCCTGCAAGCCACCGCGAAGGTGTGGGGCAGGGGGTGAAGATCACCAAGCATGCACTATTGACATGCAAACAAGCAACTAGATTGTTAGTATCTATAGTATTTAAGTGATTAACACATGCATCATGCACTACATACTACTCTAAAATATTTCCCCTCCCTATCCCTTTGCTATGCTGCCTATTGTGTTCTCTTATAGTACGGGGGAAAATGGCATTTTGAATCTATTAGTACGACAATCTATCTCTCTAATCTTATTTATTTGGTTGAATCTAGCATATTACGCTGGTGTTTTTAATATGGGCCTAACATCTTCAGTAAAGCTATGCGATTGAAAATTCTCTAATAGATTTAATCTGTACTTTAACCTACACTCTGATAATGATTCCCACCCTAATTCTTGTATTTGGTGAGAGCTGACCATTTACACCAGTACATAACTAAATAAATTGGTAAATATATCCAATACGAGTGTAGCAATAGATAGCATACGTAGCTGCATGTTGGTATAAGGACTTTAAAACTAACCCAACTATCAGCATATTTTTGCATGTTTGCTTACCTATTTTTATCTTTTTTTAAATAGTGAAGTTTATAACAGTATATAAACACTAATCCTTTTTTATGCATGATATGTAGTGCATGTTTGGTGAGAATTCACCCCCTGGCTTGCAGGGTATTATGTAGATGTAGATAAATAATCACTCATTGATCTATTTGTAATTAATATCATTAGTGCAATCACTGTGTGAAACAATTACACTTTTATTATTTGCTGATTATATTGCACTACTGGTTCAAAGTCTCTGCTGGGATCATAACCCACACAAACACTTTGATTTTACACCATTCAAATAATACACTGTTTGAAGCAGTAAATTATCGCTGCCGCAAGATAAGAGTAGAGTGGGAGGTCTCTCCCTCACGACTGGAGGAGTTTCCGCCACATCCTTCTCCGGTGGAGACCGCATGACGGCTGCCGTGTGGTAGGAACTTACCTTGCTGCAGAAAAGGATTCGAAAGGGGTAGGGTGACGTTCGTTGGAACGACAAGGCTCAACTTGAGCCGTGAGGCGACTGCATTGCATCCAATGGGCGAGGGAAAGAGACTATTTTAGTGCACACGTACTGTTAAGCCGAGTTTACACGATGCATTTACACGCGTGGGTAGATGCGTGAACACATTCACCATCAAAATTGCACCGTGTAAACGCTCAAAATTGCCCAAATGCATGAATGCGTGCACAGAAAATAGCCCCTGTTCTATTTTGGTGAACGTGTGCGAGGAATTTGTAGTCGTTTCGCAGTGCCATCTGGTGGTAGCTATCATAAACGACATTCATTCGATTGTTGGCGGCTTTTCGTTTGTGCTTCGTTGTGTTTAAGTGCGTCTTACTGCTTTTTATACTTCGACCCTTGCTTTGTCTGGACCTTTATTCTACCGATTCTACCTGTTTGAACCCTGCTCTTCTTGGACTACTCTTTACGGATCGCTGCTTCATTTATTTGTTTCCCTGGACGTTAAACACGACGAGCAGTGAAGAAGTCAATATCGGGTGCTTTCCAATCATCGACGCAAGTCGACACAAGTCAACTTGTGTCGCGTGTAGTGCTTTCCAATCAGTGTGTGTCGCCAGTGTGTCAAACGCGAGTCGACACACGGTGACACACCGGTGATGGTGAGTTACTGAAAAAAGAAAGAAGGACGGCGCAAGCTCTAAATCGCAATACGTCTGCAAGAGGCATATTGAAAATAACCGATAAATCAGAACAAATGTTTAAGTTAAGTATTTTCTTAATTAATCGTCCTACAACTCATTTTTTTGTTCATTGGTAACAAATCTTGCTATATCAAGAAGGAAACATCTGTGGATTCAATTTCCTTCCCACAAAAACGCACCAATCACGAGTCCCCGTGAAAGTCCTTAGCGCATCAACTACTGCGCATCTGAAACTTGCTTTCCATTCGCGAAGACACAAGTCGACTTGAGTTTCCGCGAGTTAACTCAAGACGACGCATGAGTCGCTTGAATGGAAAGCACCCATCAATAACTGAAGTTCAGCTATGATGTCGTCTGTTTCGTAGAAGTGGCACTTGATACTAGTAAAACAAAAGCAATCGTGTAATGCGTATCTAGAAAATGGTCGAACAATTGCGCGAACACAAGCATCGTGTAAACACTCCTCAAGTGCGAGAACGCCCATCTGTCCGGATATCTATTCACGCATCTGTCCAGCAACGTAGGTACTTGCGCGGGTACATGCATCGTGTAAACTCGGCGTTAAACACGCAACTTGCGGCAAGGATTGAGCAGGGAAAGGCGGAAAAGGACAATGTCTCAGGAGGGGGGCAGATCAATTTCTTTTCCAAGGAGTTGAAGACGCGCTCCGAGAGATCGGAGAGGAATCCACACTCAGCCTCGTTAAATTGCGTACAAGGCTCCCTCGAGTCGATAGCTTCCAAGGCAGGTAGTAGCTCCAAGCGAGAGCAGCCGATGTAACACCCATTTTTAAAAGTGGTGATAGGGAGCAGCCATCTAACTACCGACCTATATCTGACAATGATTCCCAATTTAATTCATTTAATACACTGGTTACGCTAATAAGGTTATCGTACCGTCCCTTTACAAATCTTGCCAATCTTCGCTGCACAGGTTCAAGTTCATTATTTAGACCGATTTCGTACACGGACCCATACACTGGCAGCATATTCCAAATGAGGTCTTACAAGGGAAAAGTAGCTGATTTCTCGTACATGATCGTCACATTTACCCAGTACTCTTTTAACACAGAAAGAAAAACACGAGCCAAATCCACAAAAATACACTTTTATTTTTGTGGATTTGGCTCGTGTTTTTCTTTCTGTGTTATCATGTTTTGCTTCCACTCCATATCGCCCGAATCTTCAGTACTCTTTTGATGAATCCCAGTTTACGATTCGCTTGACCCATTATTTCACGTATGTCTTTACCCCAGGAAAGATAATGTGTCAGTCTTATTCCAAGATATGAAATGGATTCCACGTTTGTTAATTCATTGTTACTTATTTTGTAAGTGCTAAGAGGAGAGCTATTCTTTTTCCAAAAATTAATTTCAAGACATTTTAAATTTTGTTTCTAACTGCCATGTATCGCCCCAATTTTCAATTGCTTGTAGGTCATCATTTAAATATTCTATATCGTTTGGGCATAAAATTTCCCTGTACACTACTGCGTCATCGGCAAGTAGACGGAGCTTACTTTTTACCACCTTATTGATATCATTTATCTACAGAAGGAACACGAGTGGACTTATCACACTACCTTGTGGGACACCCGAAGTGACTTTGATTGCCGGGGAGGTAACACCGTCCAAAACAACCCTTTGCACCCGATCATGCAGAAAATCATTTATCCATGATATAATGTTACTGTCTAACCCATAAGATTTTAATTTCAAGATAAGTTTGCTATGAGACACCTTGTCAAAAGCTTTTTTGAAATCGAGAAATATAGCATCCACTGGAATATTATTTTCGCTAGAAACTAAAATACACAAATAAATGCATGTAGAAGTTAGCGCATGTCCGTAGTGCACGTTTTGTGAAACTCAACCCCTGCCACACATCCTCGAGTTGGCTTGCAGGGTAGTCAGTAACTGTAAGTCTACATGTAGGAAGAGGCCATCGTTGCGTAGATTGGAAATGAAATATCTAAGGCTGCATATACACTGTCCTCTTAATAACTACTTCCTCTCTCTCTCTCTCTCTCTACATGCTAATGTCCAATAGTTTATTCCAAGGGCTAAAATTCACGAATGAAACAAATAGTTGGAATCCAGGCCAGCTATTTCGGATTTGGGAGCGCTGTGCGTCGCACTAAATTCCAGTGTGGCCACCAAGGAGGATCTTCGTTGCGGTCGCCCGCTTCGAGTAAAAAGCCGCTAGGTTCGTCAAAAGGTGTTACAATAGGTTGAGTAGCGTTTTAGGATTAATAAAAGATATTAGGGGGGGAATCATTATCAGAGCGTAGGTTAAAGTACAGATTACATCTATTAGAGAATTTTCAATCGGATAGCTTTACTGAAGATGTTAGGCACATACTAAAAACACCAGCGTATTATGCTAGATTCGACCAGATACATAAGATTAGAGAGATAGATTATCGTACTGATAGATTCAAAATGGCATTTTTCCCCCGTACTATAAGAGAACAGAATAGGCAGCATAGCAAAGGGATAGGTAGGTGAAATATTTTAGAGTAGTCTGAAGTGCATGATGTATGTATTAACCCTTTAAATCCTATAGATACTAACAATCTAGTTGCATGAGACCCTATAGTTGCTTGCTTGCACGTCGGTAGTGCATGCTTGGTGATCTTCACCCCCTGCCACACACCCTCGCGGTGGCTTGCAGGGTATAGTGTACAAGTGTAGAAGTAGAAAACTGCCACGTACCCAGCGCCTGTCTACGCTCTCCCCGCTAAGCGAGTCAAAGCTGATCGATGAAGACTGTCAGCATCCTGACAGCACACGTAAAGACGGGAAGGCCAGATGGTACGGCCAGCTGACCCACAAGACTGTCCGCAAGCATCCCTTGCAGATATGGGATTTGTAATTTCCAGTCCGCTCTTTACATCTGCATAATACCCTGCAAGCCACCATAAAGGTGTGTGGCAGGGGGTGAATTCTCACCAAACATGCACTACATATCATGCATAAAAGGATTAGCATTTATGTACTGTTCTAAACTACACTATTTGAAAAAGATAAAGTTTACTCATCTCTTACGACAGGCACGGATACTGCGGCAGTATCCTCCGATAAGTGGTGTTTTCAAGTCCGTTTCCGCACTAATAAGCGCTTCAGACCAGGAGGAAAGGTATAAGGATAGGAATGGGATGGGTTTGATTTGGAAGGGATGGGGATTGGTTGGAAGGCTAACCTTCCCGTGGGGTCAGGAACTCTCGTAAGCTGAATACTACAAGTTATTTTCAGTAGTAAATGCTCCTTAAGATTGTAAATACCATGCACGAAATATAAACGAATATAAAGAATGCAAATGCAGCTCCACAATTAGGTACTTACCTGTATTGTGACATTGTCGATCCAATTTCCATTGGCGCAAAGATCAAGGCTGTCTACCCCAATGAACCAATCGGGTGACGGCACCATTCGGGCCATGAGAGACACCTACAGAACGAAGCAAAAAACACTTGTCACACGTTGGAATCGGAATATAATTCTTCAACTTCAATAATTCACCACAGGATACCACCTAATTTCATTTTTCATGCTAAGAGTTTATTTAACCTAGATGTTAACGAATGGATTGCTCTGGTTAAACTCTCCAAACTGTCAATTCTATTCCTCCGGAGACTTTCGGGCAGCCGTGATAGACAAATTATCGTCACCGGGTTTTCCTCGAAAGGGTTATCCAATAATATCACAAAATTGGATTTGGAAATATTGGAATGGAGATAGCACTTATTTTCCGTAATGTGTCTGGTAATCAAAAGGTATAACTTGGTTATAATTTGATTTCGTGCGTATGTGTGGAAAGATTTTCTGACCTCTGACAGAAGTTAAAATTCTGCAAGTCAGCTCTTGCAATCTCCTGTACTTATGGCATTGGGCATAAAAACTTTGCAATTTGGAGATATTACACGTGCCATTATCATTTTTTTAATTTACCACAAAATATTGTGGTGATTACACAGACAAGGAATGGGGAGGTTAATTCGGAACCGAAATCGCAATTTTGTACACGAAATCATTAGATGGAAACGAAAAAAGAATTTTAGTGAAAAAATTAATCTTCTAACCCGAGGCATTCACTCATAAATCAAAAATTAAAAAAGCAACAAGAGACGCCCACCAAAGAAGATTCTTTGATAACATTGACGTCATTTTCCTCCCGTCCTTGACTGCTCTTATGTGAAGGGAAGTGGAGGGGGGTTCTGGGAAGGTCTGCTCGCACAGATTCTGTCGCAACTGCTCCTATTGGCAGAGTTAGCTGTGTCCCCCCATTGAGATAAGGCAAAGTAGCTTTGCGGACTCTGTTGTGATTGGGCGAAGTCGATATACGTCAGAGGTTGCACCACGCCCACTTTTCCGAAAGGTTAAAAACATCAGTTTTTCGCCGCTTGTATCTCGAGAAATAATCGACGGATCAAAAAACGGAAAAATACGGGTCTTTTAATTTTACAATGTCTATCAGATTCGGCATTTTAAAAAATATGGTAAACGACCCCATTGGCTATCATTAACGTTCAAACGGGTGTTGTAACGTGTGGCCATTTAAATCACTGGCAAAGCTGTTGTACGCGAGAGATGTCTCCAGGCTAAGAAACAATTTCACGATTTGAATGAATACTCTGGGGGTGTCGATTGTTCAAAATTGGAGAGCATAATATATAATTACATAAAGCATTATAAATATCTGTTCGTTAAAGGTGCACGAAAGGCTTCGTTCTACTAGTCTTCTTCCCAAAGAAGTTTGTTTCGGTAATTTGGAAATGTATGGCTGCCCTTCGCTCAAAAAGGTAATGACAGCAGAGGGTCGTATAATTTAGCCGCATACTCATGGCACACTCAATCGCTTTGTTTATGTGCCAGAACTCTGTATAGCACTTTTCGCGAAATACAGCCTCAGTATAAGATTGACTGCTGTTCGGAGCGACTCGACTTACAACGAATTTGGATTTCATTATGAGATGAAATTTATAGCATGTTATTTGAACACAACAAAGCAGTTACCTTCCACTTCGCGTTCGCGTTAACCATCGCGTCCATTCCCTTCGTTGTTGTTCAGTAGCAGTAAAACTCCGGTTGCACGATGCATTAACAGGTACAAGTTCATGTACATTAGCATGAATGGTTTCATTGTACAGTTGCACGTTTGCCTCTGAAACAGGAGTTCTACTTGTGCGAATGCATGAACCAAATTAGAACAGGTTCTATTTTCTGTACATGCATTCTTACATGTTGGCGTGGTTACGCGGTGAATGTTCGCGTTCATTCACGCGTTCATGCATTCACGCATTAACTTGTGCGTGATGATGTATCGTGTAACCAGGGCTTGACGGGAGGAGCATTTCAAATGTGTTGCTCACCTTATCCTTTAATTTGCGCAATCCCATCGAGTTCAGCTTTCGCGGGGAGCATCCTTGCGCGCAGAATATTTGCCAGCGACTAGAGATGGGCAACTCGGTAAATCACCGCGGTAAGTTTCGTAAATTACCTACACCCCTGAAAATTACCGTAACATACGGTAATTTTCAGAAAATTTATTCCTAACGAAGAAACCATTGGAATGGGTGATATTATACATTAAGTAACTAAAACTATGTTTATTTACAAATAATTCTCGGGTTTCCAGCCGAGTAAGATTTTGTGTTGCTTAATGGGTATTAGGATCGTCTCCTTAAGGAGGCCGTAGAAATCGGGCTGGAAGATAACACATTGAATCGAGATGCTGGTACATCATCAGCAGAGAATGGAAACCGTTAATTCGAAAAATAATAGAAAAAAGGAGACAACAATGACTCCCGGATGTGACGGCTATATGAGCGCGGGCGTAATGCCTTGCAAGCTTTGTTGCTCTGAATAAACGACGGAGGAGTATTCCGTCGAAACGTCAGCAACGCAGAATCTTACTCGGCCGGAAAAACCCGAGAATTATTTATAAATATCATTCGCCGAGAAAGGACAATATCATATAAAACGATTTTGTTTACATTGTGTCCGTGATTAATTCAAGTAAAATAAAAGAATCACATTGCGCAGAGGTATGTCTTTTGAACGAAAATTTCTCATGGAGTGACAAAAGAGAGGCGAATTGCGTGTTTCTGCCAACTGTGTTATACATTTTTAATGAGTTACAATAGATGAACGTCGTGATGTGTTTGATATAAGCGTCGGAATTTATATCCCAATGCTATTTGATTTCGTTTTGAGTCCTCTGATATAGGTTTGCAGCTCAAAACTTAAAATTACCGTGGTAAATTACGGTAATTTTCGAAAATTACCGGTAGTTACCACGGTAATTTCCCTCAATTGAAAATTACGGTAATTTACCCATCTCTACCAGCGACTGATTAGCTTTAGCACCGATTGTATTACGAAACGGAACCAATCAGCAATCTGCAATTTTGTAGGTAGATGAGTGGAAGGTAACTGCTTTGTTGTGTTCACATTACATGGCATAAATTTCATCTTTTGACCCTAAAATTGTGGTCGAAACCGGAATCGGAATTCGGTGCAAGTCAAGTCGCACCGAACAGCAGTCAAAAACAAGTTCACCCAGTTATTAATAGGTGCGGAATATTACAGTACAGAAAAACACCCTCAGTATTGAGGTCCTGGAGGTATTAGTTTCCCCATTACTTCAAGATCACTAAAATATTAATCGTTCGGATTCCTCACTGGAATCGGATGATGAATCTGGAAATGAGAAATATATTTTTCCGTTTATAATCACTCAATCATTGTGCCTACTCAGTTTTTGTGCATTCAAGGTAGTGCATTCCCGTTAATAGATACGTGAACAATAAAACTATGAATAAATTCACTCCAGTTCACTTTACGTTTTAATCGCAATTAATGTCAAATTCTGATTCTGCTAATAAAAGATACTAAGAAACAACGAATAATTTTCAATTTGAATACCATTAATTGTAAAATCAATGTATCTGTTATATCACTAATTATCATGCATACAGAAAAATAAATTTCCAATTTAAATTCTAAAGAATAGGTCAGGAGCGGTCAGGAGTAATAATAAAAAAAATTTCAATTTGTTACGCTCAATTGTTTGAATAAATGGCATTGTAAAAACCACAATAACAAATACAGCAAAAATGACTTCCAATTCGAATTAAGCACATCATAAAATTATTATAACATCCTTGTAATATAGTGATGATGTAGAAATAAAAGCGGTATTAATTTTGGCCACGATTTTGGGTTTTCGCCCCACTGTGCGTCGCGCCGATTGCACAGACAACTCACCCTGCTGTGGTTGCCGTCGGCGAAGAAGGTGGCTTGGGAGAGGCCGGCGCCGGCGCCGATGGCCGCAGCGCCGAAGACGTCGAGGACGCCCCCCGCACCCTGCTGCACCTCCTGCTGCGCCTCCGTGGCGCGGCCGCCCTCGGCGAACGCCTTGACGCCGACGGACGCCGCGGCGCCGACGCGGAACAGCACGAAGGAGGCGTCGTGGGATCGGCCTCAAATGGAAAGAGAGAGAGAGACTTCAGAACCGAACTCTTAGGAGCCAGTTATAAACTGAGGAATAGGTACTACGTAATGCAAATTACGTTAACCAGAAAGAGGAAAATCAGTTGCAACTGACACGCTCCATGAGACATTTGTTGGCCATTTCGGTCAGACGTAAAATATTAATGAGAGAGATTGTCGCACCGTCATCATCATCATTGTTCAACAATCCTAGGATTGGTTTGACGCAGCTTTCCACTCGATTCTTCCATCGACCAAATTTTTCATTGTGACGTAAATCTTCTCTTTTACATCCCTCACAACCTGTTCCAAGAGGTCCATATCCGCAAAGTGGGTAAAAATGTGAGGGGCGGACTCGTCAAAAGTTTCGTTGTTACATACTGATCTCAAATCCAAAACCCCGGAAGTCCGTGCGATACTTTTTATTGGTCGCGTAGGGCGCGGGAAGTTTTAAATACTGAATTTGCCCAAAATAGCACCTTTTTGCACTCCAGAGCTCCGTTATTGACCGTACAAAAAAATTTATTGAAAGAAAGTGACGTCGTTTGATGTCAGTTGTCACCCGGAACCATTCTGGACCACGCAGTATAGCACCTTCAGAATATCCGGTTACCTACCTTCCAGGAAAAGTAATTTATTTTCGTATTTTTAAGTGTTAATCACTTGTAATCTGGGTGTTTAGGAATAAAAGGCATAAATTTAAGAAAAATGTACAGGCTTCTTGTTCCACTGCTTTCCTCATCATCATCATCATTGGTCAACAATCCTAGGATTGGTTTGACGCAGCTTTCCACTCGATTCTTCTATCGGCTAACCTTTTCATTGTGACGTAATCTTCTCTTTTACATCCCTCACTACCTGTTCCATGTAACTCATACGACGCCTGCCTTTTCCATTCTTCCCTTTCACAGTTCCCTCGACGATAGTCTTCATCAGGCCATTATGTCTCAAGATATGGCCGATTAAGCTGTCCCTTCTTCTTTTTAGAGTTTTCAGTAGACTTCTCTTTTCTCCGACTCTACTTAGAAATTCCTAGTTACTCTGTCGATCCATTTAATCTTCAGCATTCTTCTGTAGCACCACATTTCGAATGCTTCCACCCTTTTCTTCTCCGCTGCTGTCATCGTCCATACCTCACTGCCGTAAAGAAACATGCTCCAGATGTGCGTCCTGATGAATTGCTTCCTTACTTCTAATCTTGTATTTCCAGCTGTTAGTAGATTCCTCTTTTGATAGAATGCCCTCTTTGCCTGGGATATTCTACTCACTATTTCTTTCTTGCTTCGTGCATCGTTGGTTACTCTGCTTCCCAGGCAACAGAACTCTTTCACCTCATCAATTTTTTGTTTTCCTAGTTTGACCTTGGATTTGGCCTCCTCTTTCTTGCTGCTCACGAATACCTTAGTCTTCTTATTTAACCAGAAAGAGGAAAAGCAGCTGCAACTGACACCCTCCTTTAGGCATTTGATGGCCATTTCGACAAGAAACATAATATTAATGAGGTAATCGCACCGATAGCTTTAAAATGTCATTTTTATCACGTTCCAATAGGGAGCATAATAAGCAGCGTAGCAAAAGGATAGGAAGGTTAAGAATTGTTAGTATTGTGCCCTGAGAAAGAGTTAAAGAGAAAGGTAAGAGTGGAAAGTTAGTATTGGTGTTCTATGATATAGAATCACGGCAGGACGACCCATTGTCGGGGAAAGCTGACATTTTCCACCACTCACCAAATTTTTTGGTGTCCCAAAGATGCTGCCTCACAAGTATTACAGATGATTCCCTCGAAGAATGCGAAAAGGTATTTTTTTATTTTTTTTAATAGTTAAGTTTAGACAAGTGTATTATTCCTAATTCTTTTTTTACGCATGATATGTAGTGCACGTTTGGTGAGAATTCACCCCCTGCCACACACATTTATGGTGGTTTGCAGGGTATTATGTAGATGTAGATGAACCAGAGTTCTCAGGATTGCCAACTACGAAGTGAGGGTTAGTGAAGTAGTGTAGAGAGTGAAATCCAGAGGACTCAGCAAACAACAAAAGGCCATCGGCCGGAGCTATCTTGCGCTTCGGTCACTTCGCTACCAGGTAACATATCCCAGCGTCCTCAAGTCTCCATCAATATGTTTTGAGTCGGGCAAGATTTCTTTGATTACGACTGTACCTAAAGGGTTGACGTGTAAAACACAAGGTCAATGTTTTAAAACAATCACAGCTCCAAAAATTTAATATCAAAGGCCTGAAAAATCACGCATAGATTCACCAAAGGCATGGTAGTATACACAGGTTAGAGATCACGCTCGCAGGCATAATAATATGGGAAGGGCATTCTTTCTTTGAGCAGACAAAATTCTCCCAATCCATAAAACATAGAATAAAAGTTAAAGAAGGTCCCAATGACTTTCAATTTTTGGAAGAGGAAAAATTCGATAGAGCGATCCTATAAAATTAGTAACACGAAGATCGAAACCGTTGAAACCATAAGGTACTTAGGTGTAAAAATCACTAGAGATTTATCGTGGGGAAGACACATAAGGTAAATATGCGGCCGAGCGAAGAGAAAGCTAGGATTTATAAAAAGAGTAGGTACTAGAGAAATGTGATGAGAAGACAAAAGAGCGATGCTATTTTTCACTAGTTAGGCCCAACCTTGAGTATGCAGCCAGTGTATGGGATCCGAATGAATTAGGTTTGATCAGAGAACTAGACAGTGTGCAGCGTAGAGCAGCTAGGTTCGTTAAAAGGTGTTACGATAGGTTGAGTAGTGTTTCAGAATTAATACAAGAATAAGGTTGGGAATCATTTTCAGAGCGTAGATTAAAGTGCAGATTAAATCTATTAGAGAAATTTAAATCGGATAACTTTACTGAAGATGTTAGAAAAATTATAAAAACACCAGCGTATTATGCTAGATTCGACCAGATAAATAAGATTAGAGAGATGGATTGTCGTGCTGATAGATTCAAAATGGCATATTTCCCCCGTACTATAAGATAACAGAATAGGCAGCAAAGCAAAGTGATAGGTAGGGGAAATATTTTATAACCTGTAGTGCATGATGCAAGTATCAACAACTAATCCCTTTACCACTATGCAGATTACTAACCATGTAGTTGCACGAGTCTGTATTATGTAGCATGTTTCCAATTCATAGATTGTTTGCATGTCATTTGCATGCTTGGTGATCTTCACCCCCTGCCACACACCCTCGCGGTGGCATACAAGTAGGGCTGTGCGATACGCTGTTTTGAATATCATTCTGTTTTCGTGGATTCGCCGATATATCGGTTTCGCTATATGAATAGGAAATATGATATGGACATATCGCGATAGCGGGATATCGACATATCGAGATATCGACATGTCGGAATATCGACATATCGGGATATCGGGACTTTTTGATACGGCCCATATGAGCTGAAATATAACCATTTTTCCTTGGTCGAAGAACGGTGAATTTTTCTAAAATTCCGAATTATGGTTTAAAAACAATAATTTTATAGACAAATTTGAACTTTTCTTGTTGCATTCGAGTTTTCAGTGATGAAATCGCACCATGGCCATTCCATTCCCTACATCCAAATTTTATGATGAAAAAGTTATAGTTAATAACAATAACAAATTAGACAATTTAAAATATACAATTGACGATTGAGGAAGTGTAATATTTTATAAGGAAGGGACCGTTTATAGCACTTCAATCCGATCAACCATTACCGAGAAATTGAGCAAAAAAAAACATTATTAAGGGTGACAGAAAAAAACACCGGGGTCAGGATATCGGGATATCGTCACATCGGTAATCGTCATATCGACATATCGGGGTATCGTCATATCGAGATATAGACAGATCGCGATATCGTCACATCGGAATATCGCCATATCGGGATATCGACATATAGGGATATCGACATATCGGGATATCGATATATCGACAAATCGGAATATTGTCATTTCTTGATATCGTCATATCGGGATATCGACATATCGGGATATCGAAATATCGACACATCGTCATATCGGATATTGACATATCGCGTATCGAAATATCGACTCCCGACATCAAGCGCATATCGAGTATCGTCGACTATAGTATATCGCACGGCCCTACTCACAGGGTGGGTATCGCGTAGACTCACCAATCAGCGCGGACCACTGCGCGGCCGGCCTCCACTCCGGGTAGTGCTTGGGGAAGAGGTCACGCGTCCAGAAGGTCCTCAGCACGACGGAGTAGGCGGCTAGCGAACGGGGGGGGCAGGGGGGCGAGGGGGCGGCGAGCGGGGGCGAGGGGGCGGCGAACGGGGGCAGGGCGAGGAGCAGGGCCATGGCAGCGAACACGCCGGCCCTGGGGCAACCACGACGACGAGCAGCAGACATGCACTCCATCTCGGTCGAACGCTGGTGGCGCGACTGGCGGCGGAGGGGGGGACTCGCTGCTGGGACAGGGGGGTGGCGCGTGCGCAGTAGGCGTCCGGGGAAGTTATCGGAAGGGGAGCGAGGGGTGCTGCCAATATCAACGCCGCCGCCGGCCGGAAAGAACCCCCGCTAATAAAACCCCCCTGTCCCTGCCAAAAAAGCGAGAGGGCTCAGCGCAGGTTGCTGACGTGAAAGGCCAGTGGCGCCGCAGTATCGTAAATAGCTGGGCCATGTGTTCACAATAAATACACAGCTTTGTTTTAGAGCATCGGGCGAGAAGGCGAGCGAGGGAGTTCGCTGGCACCTAACCGCAAAGGCTGGACTCTTCACTCTTCCGCCGAAATGACGACGATTGGCCGACGTGATGAGACTTCTGGGAACCAGGGAGGAATCAAAATGATCAGGCTTTCATCGGATCATTCTGATGCCAAAGATGCCATTAAATCGGTAACGACAATTCGGTTGAATTAGGAAAGGAGATAACAATTCCACTCGGTAAGATATGAGGCATGAATTCAGTGCTAAATTACACCTTTGACACATAGCTGACGGAGCATCGTTACTTCATATTGCTTTCCCAAGAAATAAGCGCATTGTACTAACTTCACTGTGCTCCAGACTAAGTTCTAACAGGGTAACAGTTAATGGTAGTAAAGTTCCTTTAGTTATAATCTTCAAGCACCTCACAAATTTCTTAGGGTGCTTAGAACTACTTGTCTACGCACAACTGTCCCTAACGGAGACTCCCAGTAAAAGCGTTGGCCCTTTCAACATGAAGAACCCTGTTTCAACGTTTCAGGTATATCATCAGATATTTACGCAAAATAAATGCCAACAATGACCAAACGATAATGATATTAAATCACATGCCACAAGAAAATTCACTAATAAGGATTTTAGACTCTAGACACTACATTTTAGAAGGAATTAGAGATTTAGGAATTAGAATTGTCGCACCAGTAATAAAACATAATTATATTTTATTTATTAAACTTGAAAATCAAACATAACTTTAAAATGTTATGTCTAAATTTATAATAGGCACATTTTAAATGAAAAACGGCAAATGTCAAAATGGATGATGCTTATAACTGTCTTTAAGGCATAACGCAAGTTTTAGTTTTTTTTTCGCATGCATTGCCTGCTCAAAAATATGGTAAGGTCCGAAGGTGTGGAGGTGACATTGAATGAGGCTAAATGGATACGACTTTTACAGATACCGAAATAAATACTTCATCACTCCAAAGGGGATGAAATGTACTCCTTGCACTAACGTGGCGCGGTGTCAGAAATTTTACGGCTTAGTACACACATTGAAGTAAAGAGTTTGTTACACTAGAATAGAGGAATGCCAGTGTTTGCCGCCTTCTGCATGGAGGTTAATTTAATTAAATGTTTCGAGTAACATGAATGCCTTAGCATCTCATGATAACTTTTGAACAGCAAATAGAAATTAATTTCAGTTGCTATGCCCTAAGTTTTTCACCCCTGATGAACTTCAACGGGTGCCTTCCGCCGATTTCATATGCGACGTAACAAACAACCTTGCAGAAGTGCACGTGGCAAAGTAAAGGAGGAGGTAAAAGAGTTAATTTATCGTTGAGGGGTGCCTACCTAACTTGGTTCAATATCAAAGCGGTGGCTTTGATATTGAACATGCCAACCTGGCAACAATGACTGTTGTCTTGTAGCTATAATAAGTTGTTACTTAACCGATGTTAAAATGAATACAGTCCACTTATTTCCAAAGGGAACTGCATTCTTCTTAATTCAGACTTCGGGGGGTGATGTTACCGGTTTCCACTGCGATTTTTACGGCGGAAACAGTAACAAAAAAAATTAAAGGCTTTGTTGTTAAACATATGCTATTACAGCGTTAATGAATTTTTCGAGGGAAAAGTGTTGTAGGATTTAAGAAATGGTATTTTAGCTCATTTTCTATTGTATGTTCATGCATGTCATCCATTTCTTTCACTTGTCTTATAACACGTATGATCACTGGACAGAAAATAAATATTATTATTACTATTTGATTTAATGTGAGAAATTACTTGCGTCATGACAGTCTCACGAACACCACCCATTTACGAAAATGTTCTCCAGAGCTCCTCCGAAATGAGGAAAAAATTCAGAAGGAAGCGTGATTTGGACTTCCTTTGCTAGGAAGTGCCTGAGATGGCGGTGGAAGTTAAAACACATGTTAGGTGTACGGGGCAATTGCATAACAGGAAATGCTTTCCGAAGGCGAAATCGCGCTGTTGGTTTTCACCGGCCAGGAACATGCTGACGGAATGAGTCCAGCGAAAATTAGTTTAACCTCAGAATCGGAAAATGTGCAGCGAGAAGCAGATAGGATTGTTAAAAGTATCTTAAGTACATGGAATAGCGGCTGCTAATTGAGAAAAGGAGTCGTATGGAGTAAGCAATCCGGCCCGGAGGACCAAACTTATGTGGGGTATATGAATGGATCAAGTGGACTGTAAGGCTTTGGTTCACTATTCCCACATTTAATTAACGAAAGTTTAACAAAATATATAACATAAATCACAAATAGGTGGCTGAGTCCTGGAGAGTAGCTCGAGTTGGTAGGCTGGTAGGAGATGCCGGCAGAACTAGTACAGATTCATAATTCCTTCTTTGCTATACTAATATTCGTGTTGCTACTATTCATCCCGTTTATTTTTTCATTATAACAACTCTTTCGGCGAGAAGTACAGCAACCCTGAATAGGAAACAGTGCATGATTGATTAAATAAGGTAACAGTCCAAGCTCAACTTGCTGATTTTGCATACACACGGCGAAATATTAACTGAAAAGCCACACTAACCACTACATCTACACGATACCCTGCAAGCCACCGCGAGGGTGTGTGGCAGGGGGTGAAGATCACCACGCATGCACTGCTAACATGCAAACAATCAACTATAGGGTCTCATGCAACTAAATTGTTAGTATCCATAGTATTTAAGGGATTAGTACATGCACCATGCACTACAGACTACTCTAAAATATTTCACCTACCTATCCCATTGCTATTCTTGCTATACACTAAATTCTTGGCAGTTTGCACTAAGTTTCCTATTCCAAGACTGTTCTACTTCACACACGAATTTGACATCATGCGTAATGTTAAAAGGAGTCAGTACATTCAAATGAAATAACACAAGTTTTCAGTGTGAGTTTAAGTACGATATGTCCAACAGTTCTGAATTACAATTCCCAAATAGATAACTTTCTCAATTGACTTATACAGTGCCTGTAGGGTAAATGAATGGATCAAGTGGGGTTCACTATTCCCACATGTAATCAGCAATGTAAAATCACAAAATACATAAAGACATAAATCACAAATCGGTGGCTGCGTTCTGGAGGGTAGCTCGAGTTGGTAGGAGATGCAGGCCGTGGTGAGCCGGTCTACTTCGTAGGCGAGGCGGTAGGGGAAGGCGAAGAGAGTAGGGCTGTGCGATACCACAATATATCGTCGACGATACTCGATATGCACTTGATATCGGGAGTCGATATTTCGAAATGTCGATATCCGATATGTCGATATCCCGAAATGACGATATCCCGATAGGACGATATGACGATATCCCGATATGTCGATATCCCGATATGTCGATTATCCGATATGTCGATATCCGATATGTCGATATCCCGATATGACGATATCCTGATCCCGGTATTTTCTTCTGTCACCCAGAAAGGGTGACAGAAATTTCTGGCGCAATTTCCCGGTAATGGTTGATCGGATTGAAGTGCTATAAACAGTCCCTTATAAAATATTATACATCCTCAATCGTTTTAATTATATATTTTAAATTGTCTAATTTGTTATTGTTATTACCTATAACTTTTTCATCAAAATTTGGACGTAGGGAATTGAATGGCCATGGTGCGATTTTATTCTACAGTTAGAACTACAATTCAACAAGAAAAGTTGAAATTGGTTTATAAAATTGTTTTTTTAACCATAATTCTGAACTTAAAAAAATTTCACCGTTCTTCGATCAAGGAAAAATGTTTATATTTCAGCTCATATGGGCCGTATCAAAAAATTGAAAAGAACCTCTATTATCTAAAATTATAGGCTCTTTCCCCTTAAGTTATTATATTATAAGTCGATATCCGATATCCCGATATGCCGATATCCCGATTGGTACATATCACGATATTTCCTATTTATATCGCGAAACCGATATAGTATCGGTGAATCCGCGATATCAGAATGATATCGTCGTGCGATATTCAAATCAGCATATCGCACAGCCCTAGAAGAGAGTCAAGAGCTTTGTTCGCGTCGTCGCTGCCACTTCTGCACTTTTTTGCGCCTTCTTGCCCGTTCGCGTCGCGGAAGGTGCAAGTGACGAACGCTGTGCGCGTCGCGGGTTCAAAAGTTGCAACTTCTGCCTGCCCCTTTTGCGCCCTCGTCGATGGTGGGGCAAAAGTGGCACAGAGGGCAGCAGAGAGAATTGTGGGAAGAAGCAGACGAACTGAACTGAACAAGCAGACAACCTCAACATTTTCTTCTGCTGTTTCAGCGTAACGAAGACGAATATAATGAATACTTCCACTCTGGAATGTAACTCTGACTGGACTTAATTATCCGAGGAAATAAGATATCACCGAGTTATATGGCATTTCAATTCTATCGCTGTATGGTTAATTACTTCTTACAATTAGAGGAATTTTGCATGTCGCACTACCAACAGCATTAACGAGGAAAACCTTCTGCTTTAAACCTATCGCCTCAAAATGTTTAAAAGAAATATATTCATAGGATCACGTGTAGAATACGCGATAAAGTTGGGATCGAACGTGAATAAACTCCTACGTTCGTTCGATTTATTAAGTCCATACTGTCACCTCGGCGAAAATATATATTATCAACCAAAGTAGCATTTTGGTGTTGATCCTTGCTACTCAAGATGCATTCTTATTAAGTGGCTTTGTTGTACTTCGTTAAGAATTAAACGTGCTAAAGATTGTTAAATTAAACTGCCAGCAAGTTTTTACAATTAACACAGGCTGTAAATATTGAAAGATTAAGGATATAATAAAAAAATAAAGCTCATCTCTGAACAACAACACCGAAATTGTTGCGGTCGGATGAATATGACTGATGCCAGACAGGGAAAAAATCGCATCATGGTTATTTTTTTATTCGAGGAAATAAAAGACACGCGTTGTGACGGAATATTTGCGACTATATCGTTTTTTTAATTATATGAAAATATAATGTGCTATATTCTACGTTAAAATGACTGCTCTTCTCCTATTAAATGCGGATAATGAAGTGATGCTCGATGAGAATGGAATGATGTCATTTATGCTGGAAGGTATCCTAGTTTTTTAAATTCAAAATGTGTAGTTTTTTTTTAATTTACTCCATACTAAATACAATTATTCCAGCCTTTTTTTGTATCAATTAAATTGCAGAAGTGAGCTCAGTTATCTAATTCACTTCACCTTGCAAGTAAATTATTATACTTTCCTGGATCTAGCGTTCATTATTTATCACCATATATTTCCACTTATTAGATGGTTCCTCCGTTATAAAGATAATGGCCACGGATATTGAACCATAATCAAGAGTTTTTGATGGCTGATATTGGCAATAATCAACAAGTGAAACTGATTCTTCCACGCAAACCGGCTCCTACTACAGTTCCCAGTATCCCACCCCAAGAGGACACCTTCAACCAGCAGCAGTTTGCCTGCGATGATTCTTCCACAAAACATTTTTCGAGGCCCATTTTAAGGAAAAATGTGGGAAGAAAATAATGATTCAAAAAGGCTATATGAGGCAATAGCATCAGAAATGCAGAAGCATGGGTATGCCATTTCTGCAGTGCAGGTATGCTACAAGTCCCTGGAGAGGGCATTTAAGTTACATGTGGCATGCAATAAAACGGGTAGAGGTCGCAAGATATTAAATTATGAAACGTAAGTTTGTTTTTTATAGCTATAAACTTTCCCTTACTGCCATAGCTTAATTACTCCTATAATAATATTTCCTCCTAATAATAATAATTCACTTTTATATCTGGCCATAGGGAAATGATATAAATATTTGGGAAAAAAACATAAATTTGTTCCCAAGGTGGTGTCTGGCCGACATGGATTGACCATAGGAAGCACCAGTGGTTAGGCTGTCCCAAAAAAACATTTTTTTTTTTAATTTCAAAATCGTCAATTGGATTTCGATGACCCTCGGGTATACAAGGATAGGCAAAAAAATATTTTTGAAAATTTTTAAATAATTAGTTAGCGAGAGGCGCCTAAATACCAGCACCCTTAATTTGTCATACGATTTCGCGAAAACTGCCAAAATAAGGGTAATCAGGGTAAGTTATGAACAGTAGGAAAAAACTTTCGTCGGTTTTTGCGTATCTTTCACCGTTTAGGCTTTGCGGCCCGCGCAGCCTGGCGCCAAGAGTGGCGCTAAGCGATGCGGCTCGCGCGACGCGGCGCAACAGACGGCTGAGGCCGTCCCCCTCCCCTCCCTCCTCCTCACCTACGGTCGCCCGCCATGCTCACATGCTTCAGTGACTCTCTCTCTCCGAAATTCAGATTTTGAACTCGTTTCGTAGACCAAATCATGTCGGCACGTATTCTAATTCTGGTGACACACATTGAATATCATCTTCATATGAAGAATCCTCCTGAAGCCCTTGGAGCAGATTTCTTAAAATTATATTACGCGTCATCTTTTCCGCAAAAGCGTTCGCGGCGCATGCGTTGAACCTTTCTGCCCTCTTCCGTTCGCTCTTGCCCCCTCGGGTGCACAAGTCGCAGACGGAGCAAGCGACGCGAACAAAGCTAAGAGCTTCGTTCGCGTCGCTGCACTTTCTGCACCTTTCTGCCACTTCTTGCTCCTTTAGCGTTCGCGTCGCAGGAAGTGCAAGTGACATACGCGTTCGCGTCGTGGGTGTAACTTTCCCTGCTCCTGCTGCCGAGGTGGAGCAAAAGTAGCACAGGGGAACAGCAGAGAGAATTATGGGAAGGAGCAGACGAAAGGTGGAATATTCGTCTGCTGTTCCAGCATATCCGAGATGATTAATGAACATTTTCACAGAATTTTACTCTGATTTAGCTCAGTATGTGTTACATCTTTTTAAATATTCGACTAAAATACTGTGGCATTTCATTTTTCCGGAGACATCTTTGGCCAAATGTAAAATCTCCAATTTATTCTCTAATTTGGCTTGAATTATATTCGTCACTTAGATTGAAATGACTAGCAAACTACTGATTTTGATTTATTTTGTATTATTTCTGAAATATGTAGTAACAAGGTTTGTCTCACTGCCACATGAGACGGTATTTTCGGGAAATCTTAGAGAAACAACTTAACCCATCGTTATAACTTCTTACATCTCAAATATCCCTTTGCACCGTTAAGTCATTTAATGCTTTATATTCAGGGAATGAAATGCAACAAAGTCCGTATACGTATTATAACATAAAGATCTTGATTAACCCTTGATCACTCTGAGTCTTTTAATAATGTACCTGTGGCGATACTCCGCCACAACAGCCGCGTTGGCAAATAATCATATTCATTTATAAGCCATTCATTCATTATGTAGTAATTCATTATATTATTATTATTTATTATCAATTATTATTTATCATCAATTATTATTATTTATTATTAATAATTATTATTTATTATCAATTATTATTATTTATTATTTTATTCATCTACATACCAACCGGGCAACAGTACCATGTTGGTTACCAATGAAGGCGGGCAACAATACCCATGTTGGTTACCAATGAAGGTTGATGGAGAAGATAGAGAGACAGAATCTTGTAAGAGGAGCTCAATAAAAACAGCTATCTACAAGAAGAAAATAGCGTTTTATTCCGCACCAAGACGCTAAATACCCCATTTACCCGTATATACTTGACAGCATTACACCATACTGAAGATTGAACTTGATTGATTGAAACCCTAGCTCCACTATGGTCCCAATTTTTAGGCGGCAGTCGCGATTTAATCTTTATAAATGAATGAAAGATGTACCTGTATATATAACTATGCGTACTTTGAGATATACTCATGCATGGATTATAGTTTTGAGAAGATTATCTGTGCACAAAATTTTCCAGTTGTACCCACGATAATTTGTTCGCGAATTATTTAAAAATAATTCACTAATATAAAATACTATCGATGGCCCGAGGAATAAATACGTCTTGACTCCTTTAAAACTCCCCCGGATTAAACTCCCTTGTTTTCCCGGGGCTAAAGCAATAGATTATGGGAACAAAATCTAATCGTCACATTTTGTTAGACAGTTACATTACTGAATTGCACATTATTTGCAATATATATTCACGCCTTAACAGGGAAAATGACGCCTCGTCCCCTTTTAAACGAGGAAAATTCTGTTGGATGACGAGGGAATGATTTATTTTGTCCTCGAAGGTATTATTTGCACGTTATTCAAAGATGAAATGACAATATTGTCAATGAAGAAAGTTAATTTTCTCTAGTCATAGCTATCGACCCTGCCATTTCCTTGATAATAGATTATATCGAAATTCTGCCCATATGCAACCACATATCTCCCTTCTGGCGTGTATTTTTACTTGATAGATGGATCTTCTACGATAAAAATAAGGGCTGAAGAAATTGACATAAGTAAGGAGTCCTATGTCATCCAAGTGGGAGGCCGGCAAGTCGAGCTGGTGCTCCCTCAAAAGCCCCCCACATGTCCTGTAGACACCCTGATGTAGCAACGGACCAGTTTGCCTGGGATGAGTGCTCCCTTACACTATTTTTTGAATGTTACATTTCAAAGAGGGAATGGGAGAAAAAAAATGTTCATACAGAAGAGGCTGTATGAATCGATTGCAGGAGAAATTCAGAGACATAGATATACGATTACAGCACAGCAGGTGTGCAACAAATATAAGTCCCTGGAGAAGGCATTTAAAACATTAGTTGCCACCAACAACAAAACAGGTAGAGGTCGAAGGGTCCTACCTTATGAAACGTAAGTTTTTTTTACATAATAATAAACTACATTCTTCACACAACTTAAGTCATAAAACAATGCAACTGTACATCTGGTTGCAGGAAAATGATCGAAATTTTCGGGAAAAAACGTAACATTGTCCCCAAGGCGGTGTCTGGCCGTCATGGACTGACCATAGGAAGCGCCATGGTGGCACAGTCCAAGTCAGTATTGTAGATGTACATTCCAATGTATTGCATGCCACTGTTAGGGCAAGGGTGAAACAGTACCCCACTCTTGCTAGAGTGGAAATGGAGATATTTTTGCTAAAAATAAAAGCTGGACAAATGGATCTTTTTGCAGTATTGCACCTCCTGAATGTGGAAATGGAGATCCTGGGCCATCCGCAGCTGTTGGTCCCGGAGAATCTTTTCCAGAATCCACAGTAAATCAGGGAGAAGCTCCAGGAAGAAAAGTAGTAGATTTGGTTATTACGGGTGCGTCGACGTCTAGGGTCATTTCGCACCACTACTGCTAGTTATTTGCTCCTTTGGTCAGTTGTGCTCAGTGGGTATCCCTTTTCCATGGTAATATTGCTACACGCATATATACATACACTTAACAAGGTGCTTTGCGTCCACAGTGGATTATTAACTATAAGGAATTTATTAGGTTGGATTCTTTTAGAAAATTCAACAATTTGTCTATTTTCTCAGGGTCATCGCCCAAAATCTCTTCTAGTTGCCCAGTTATATTATATCGTTCGCGTACTGCCTGATACCTTGCACATTCCTCCAGGAGATGCCTTACCGTCAGTGGAGAATCACAGTCGTCACAACGCGGTGGTACTTTTCCTTCCGTGAAGAGGAATGAGTGGTTGAGGGCACAGTGTCCTATCCTCATGCGCGTGAGTGCGACTTCCTCCCTCCGACAGTTCCTGACGGAGGTGGACCAAGCAAATGTATCCGGTTTAATGAGCCGGAGTTTGTTGGAATTGATGGATCTCCAGGTTTCTCTCCACTTTTCTAAGACTATTTTTTTAAGCTTCGACTTTATATCCTCTACGGGAACCAGCGCTGAGGCGCTCTGGGTGTCCATGAGCGATTCTTTCGCCGCTGCGTCGGCCTTCTCATTGCCCAGTATTCCCACGTGCCCCGGGATCCATATAAATGATACTGTCACGCCCTCCTTACTTAGGGATGCCAAGGAGGTTTGGATATCCTGGACAAGAGGGTGTTCAGTAAATAGGTCCGAGATTGAGTGCAAGGCGCTTAAGGAGTCAGAACACACTAGATAACGACGTTTAATGTGGCTTAAGGCCATATTTATGGCAAAAAGTTCAGCAGTGTAAATACTGCAGAGCGGGTCAAGTTTCGCTTTCAGAACTCCGTGGTAGGAGGACACGATTGCGCAGCCACAGGATGTTCCAGACTTCGACCCGTCCGTATATACGTGGGTGAAGCCGGAATACTTCCCCAATTCTTCTTTAAAGAGTCGTTGGTATTCTGCAGACGTAGTGGCAGATTTTCGGCATTTAAGTAAACGATAATTAATATCTGGGCGAGGTATCGTCCATGGAGGGTGCTTATGATACCCAGTCGAGTATATGTCGGGCAAATTAAAACGAACCTCTTGGATAAAATTACTGAAACGCACACCAAAAGGCTTTGTTGCCCTTGGCCTTCGATTAAAAATTTCTAAAAAATGAGGGTTAAAAATATAGTTAAAACAAGGATGTCTTTTCATCGATAAAATCTTTGCGGCGTAGTTACACATCAGTGTATCACGGCGAGTCGCTAAAGGCGGTTCCCCGGCATCCGAGTAGATGCTCAAGACGGGAGAGGTTCTAAATGCGCCAGTAGCCAGCCGAAGTCCTGAGTTATGGATCGTGGATAGGGGTCTTAAATAAGACTCACGTCCTGCTGCGTAGACTACTGAACCGTAGTCAAGCCTACTACGCACGAGCGACCTGTACAGTAACAGCAATGTCGTGCGATCAGCGCCCCACGTCGAGTGACTTAAAAAACGTAAAATATTTAAGATTTTAAAACAGGTTTCCTTTAAAGATTTAATGTGCTCTTGCCAATTAAGACGATAGTCAAAAATCATGCCTAGGAAGCGAATAGACTCCACGTAGGCTAACTCTTTGCATCCAAGCCTTAACGTGGGTGGGATGTGAAACCCTCTAAGTCGATGGAAATGAACGCACTTTGTCTTCTCCGAAGAGAAACGAAATCCGTTGCTTCGTGACCACTTGTCCAGTTTGTTAAGACAGAGCTGGGTGTGTCTTGTAGCACAGGAAAGTTTGGACGATCGGCTAAATATAGCTAGGTCGTCAACAAACAAGGATCCCTTAACCGGCTCTTTTATACAGTCAGTTATGTCGTTGATTGCAATAGCAAAGAGCGTTACACTTAGCACAGAGCCTTGAGGCACGCCATTTTCCTGGCTGAAAAATTTTGACAGGGTGCTACCAATCTTAATTTTAAAAACACGAGCTGTTAAAAAGTTTTTAATAAAAGTGGGCAAGTTACCCCTAAAGCCCCAATCGTGCAGCGATTTTAGAATCTTCCACCGCCACACTCGGTCGTAGGCCTTCTCCAGGTCAAAGAAGACCCCAACGACGTGTTGGCGGAGTAGAAAAGCTTCCTGTATGAATGTGTCCAGCGATACTAGGTGGTCAGTTGTGGACCTTCCCCGCCGAAAGCCACACTGTATATCAGAAAAAAGGCCTCGCCGTTCCAAACACCAGACAAGTCGGCGATTTACCATTCTTTCCATGATCTTACATAGGCAGCTGGTTAAGGAGATAGGTCGATAATGATTCGGCTCAGCTCTATCCTTTCCCACTTTAGGAATGGGAACGACCACGGATTCTCTCCAGGAATCTGGAAATCTTCCCTCGAACCAAAGTTGGTTAAGGGTCCGAAGCATTTCCCTAAACCCTGACTCTGGAAGATTCCGGAGAAAGGAATTATGGATGTCGTCCATTCCAGGAGAACTGTCTCGAGAGTCATTTATCGACGACCTGAGTTCCCATAGGCTAAAAGGAGCATTATAATCAGCAGGCTCGCTTGTTTCCTTAAAGTCGAGATGAGACGACTCATGTCGGTCCTTCATCGCAATGAATGGAGCATCGTAGGAATCGCTACTGGAGGTTTTAGCGAGCTCTAGGCCGAATATCTCGCATAAATTGTGGGGTGATGTTATTACATCCCCATTAACCTTAAGATAGGAGACACTATGGGAGTGCGGCGTGCCCGAGATAGCTTTCACCTTTTTCCATACTTGAGCTATAGGTGTTCGATTATTGATACTGGACGCGTAATCCATCCAAGAAGTTTTCTTGGCCTTCTTTACAACCTGCCGGGCTTTGGCTCTCAGCTGCCGGAAGGAGGACAGATTTGTGGCCGTTGGGTACTTGTTAAAAATACGCAACGCCTTTTTTCGTTTTTTAATTGCCTCTGCGCACTCAGCGTTCCACCATGGAACTGGTTTACGGGAGGTAATACCGGTTAACTTCGGTACGCTTAATCTCGCAGCTGCAGTTATAGAAGCAGTGAGGTTTTCCACGTTGTGAACTGCATTTACGTTTTCGTCGTAATTGAAACTAAAATTTGACTTAAAAGCACTCCAGTTCGCCTTTCGGATATTCCAGCTATCCCGGTGAATACCATCTCCGTTATTGGGTTGCTCCATTTGGATAAAAATAGGAAAGTGGTCGCTCCCGCATAGATCTCCATGTACGGACATGTTGATTTTAGTCATTAAGCTGCTTGAGCACATGCATAGGTCAATGGTGGAGAATTCACCAGTAAAGCTGTTAAAATGGGTTTTCTCCCCAGAGTTCAATAAATAAAGGTTAAAATCTTCAATAAAACTGGTTAAAATCCGCCCCCTCCTGTTGCTCTGTATTCGAGTACTTCCCCATAAGGGGTCGTGAGCATTAAAATCACCCAACAACACATAAGGTCTAGGCAGTTGATCAACTAGAGTTTGCAAGTTGTGCCGAGTAACAGGAGCTCCCTCTGGTAGGTAAACGTTACACAACGTTAGTTTTGCAGGAGTGTGAACAGTTAGAGCCACTGCCTGGAATGGCGTGTTTAGCGGCAGTCGAGAGGTGTAAAGGGTCTCTCGAATCATTATTGCGACTCCCCCTCTGGCTCTTAGACCAGTGGTGTCGTCGTATCTAAAAACGGAATACCCTCTTATGTTACCTTGGTCGGTTGTTTTAAAATGAGTCTCTTGTAAACATACACAGGATGGGTTAAAATCACGCAATAAAATGGCCAGCTCCTCCTTGTGCCTATAAAAACCATTACAGTTCCACTGTAAAATATTCATGACTAGAGTTAAGTAGTCCGCCCGTGCAGGAGGACTAGCGCTTAATTCGGGGCTTATTTTTTTCTTTCTTTCTGGCTAAAAGTAGTTCAGCCTCTGATGGACTGTCTTCGTCTTCCATAGATTCTAGCGGGGAGTTATTAACCTGTCTCCTGGGTTCGGGGGAGGGTGTCTTTCCCCTGCTCACCGCTGAGTCTTTTGTGGTGGGTTTCAAAGGGTTCTTGGGGAAACCCGGAGTTTTAACGTCCTTCGGTAGAGAAGGCGTGTTTTTGGCCTTAGATGTAGTGGCAGTGTTTTCATTTCGATTCTTTTTGTTGTTTCCCAATAAGGTCTCGTCTGTTTGAGTCTCAATAGTAGTCTTGCGAACTGGAGTGCTCGATACGAGGGCAAAAGATCGTGAGAAGGTAGGGGCAACCAATGACCTGTACTTCTTGCGTGCTTCTAAGTAAGGGATCTTCTCAATTGTCTTTATCTCCATCACCTTACGTTCTTCTTGGAGCTTAGGACATTTGCGGGAAAACACAGGATGTTCACCCTCACAGTTCACACACTTTGGTCCGGAGGTGCATTCTTCGTCGTGTTTTCCCTTGCCGCAGGATGGACAGGTGTCTATGCCCTCACATCTTGTGGCGATGTGTCCAAATCGCTGACATTTAAAGCATCGCATAGGATTCGGGATAAAAGGCCGCACAGGTACAGATTCATACCCGATGAACACCTTGTCAGGGAGCACGTCGCAAGCGAAGGTAAGAATGACAGATGTTGTGTCAATATACTCACCATTGCGCTTCGTCTTCAATCGGCGACAGTCAGTCACTCCTTGAGAGGCCATTTCTCTCTTAATTTCCTCCACCTCTACGTAGAGGAGGTCATAGTGACTGATGACTCCCTGACAAGAGTTCAGTGTGCGATGGACTTCGACTTTAACCGGGATGTCGTGGAGTCTATCCATAAGAAGGAGTTTCTCACTTTGCGCTATCGATGCCGTTTCTATTAAGAGACTACCATCCCTTAGTTTTTTGGCTGATATGAGTTCGCCAGGAATCGAGCTCGAGAGTACCCTCCTAATGAGAAAAGGAGAGACCTTTTTAAGAGTCTCACCTTCTTTACCACATTTCATAACTAAGTACTTCTTAGACCTAGAAAAAACTTTATCTCCCCCGCCAGTATCCTGGCGGGATCTTTTGGATGGTGGAAGAGTTTCTTCAGCCATACCATTGAGATCTTCATCCCCCGGGCTCCCCACCCACCACGGAGCCACACATTCGGGACGCCGCACCGCAAACCGGTGCGGTCGCCAGGGCTACCCGAGGGGATATAGCACCCTAGAGGTGGTTGTCTGTTTCGGGTTAGATCTTCGATGCACGGGCCCACCAAACCCGTACATCTCCGACCGCCCTACGCAGACCCCCACCTCCCTGGCACTCGCCACCGTTAAGCTTACGCCACGGAAGCCGATTGACCGGGAGTGGCTAGCTCCCGGCCGCCCGTTTGTAGCGAATCCGGGGCCAAAGAGGGGTATTGGCCCGTAGTCCATACCGGGCATCCGACACCCAGCTGGGAACCACGGACCTCACCCTCCAGGATCCCCTTCTCCTCCTTACGGGTCTCCGCACACGGCAAACATGCGGGTGGATCGCAGGCCAGGTGGTATGGCCGCACACAGACAGTTGACCCACAACACTGTCCGGGCTCAACCCTTGTTGGCTCTGGGTTTGTTTTCGGGGTTGTCTCCCCGCCCTTTTAGTCGCCTCTTACGACAAGCAGGGATACTGCGGGAGTATTCTCAATCCCCCTACCCGCAGGGGGGTCCAGGAAGAAAAATTAAAGTGACAAAACGGGATGGGAAAATGGCAAGGCCCTAAAAGCTCTGAGAGAGGAAGTGGCTAGGCAGAGCCATTTAATAGAAAATAGAAACAAAAGAGACGATGACATTCTGCTGGAGATTCAAAAAAACCAATGCTCTTAAAGAGGAGGCGAATGCTCAAAGGGCAAAAAAATGCGCTTTTGGGTGAGCAATTAGTTTTGCTCAAGGAGCTCCTTAAGCAGTAAAAACCATAGAAAAAGTCCTCCTGCCTTCCTTAAGGATTTAATTTTATTCTTCCATTTCTTGCGATAACCCTCTAAAAATTAGCCTTCCTCACGGCCAGCTGACGACAAATTTCATCCCTAAAAATTTTTCCCCCTTCGGCATCAACAGGGTCTCCCTATTCCCTCATCACCCTGCCTCTCCTGAATAGCTTCTCTGCATCCCTGTCAGGGTGATCATCAGCCATGGGTTCCTCAAAACCCTCCGAATCATCTAAGTCCGCAATGTTACGCAAAGTACACAGCATGAATGGATGATCGTTACAATATCAACCACGTCTCTAATTTTTAGATGGTAGAGTTGACGAAACCTTTGTTTCAACCACCCAAAAGCATGTTCCACAGTAACACGGCAACTACTGTGCACAAAGTTAAAATTTCTGGTGGGGTGGGTTTTAGAGAATGGAGAGAGGGGTAACCTCAGAGGGTAACCTGTTATCCAGCGCCTCCTATCGGTATCATTTTTAACTATGAGTAACATCAGAGGCAACAGAGGGCCTCTAGAGGCAAGTAGTATTTGGTGTTTTGGGTGCGTCGACAGCTGAGGTCATTTTGCACCACTCTCATCCATGGGTGAATAAAATGTACGTAATATAGTATTTCCCTCAGTGATATGATGACATGTGCAGGTCGTGGTCTAATGCAAAGTAGTAGTAATTAGGTTTTATAGGGTGCGTCGACATCGAGGTCATTTGGCACCACTACTATCTTTATGTTAGCGAAAATGTGTTGTTGTCAGCTTTTGTCACCGTTACCTTGAAAATGTTAGAAGAGTGACAAGAAATCTAACTTTCGCTTCAAATAGATAAATATAAACCATTAAACTCTAGATACCGAAAAAATCGATATTAAAATAAATAAATAATAAAATTATTTAAAATTAAATATCGAATGTCATAGTTTGTTAAAGATACCAATGTCTTTTAAAAACTTTAAAATTTTGTTGATGCCATCTGCTTCGTCGCCTAAGACTTCTCTTAGGTTTCCACAGATATTCAGGCTTTCACGCACGGCCTCATACGTAACACATTCCGTTAAGATGTGTTCCACACTGAGGATGGTATCGCAAATATCACACCGAGGTTTTGTTTTCTCCTCTGAGAAGAGATACACGAGTGCGTAAGGGCACAATGCCCTATCCTCAGCCGAGTGATGGCGACCTCTTCACCACGAGAAATCCTTCTGGACGTGGCCCACTCCGATGTTTCGGGTTTAATCGATCGGAGTTTATTTCCTGTGGTGCTTTTCCATGTATCTTCCCACTCCTTCATGACCGTGTTCCGAAGCGTGACTCTCACATCGTCTGCGGGCACTAATGTTGAGGTTACAGTCGATAGACTTAGGCCTTTCTTCGCCTCTAAGTCAGCCTTCTCATTCCCAGGAATGCCGACATGTCCAGGGATCCATACGAAGGCTACAATTACTCCCCGCTTTCCTAGGTAGAGCAGTAATGAATGTATCTCCTGGACTATCGGATACACGGGGGTGAGCTGCGAAATGGAAAGGAGGGCACTAGAGGAGTCTGAGCATATCAGGAACGAAGCATTGCATCTATTGATGGTGCTAAGCGCGATCTTAATGGCCAGTAGTTCTGCCGTAAATACGGTGCAGGAGGGATGCAGTTTCTCCTTTATAACTCCATGGTAGGTAGAAAACACTGCACATGCGCATGTAGAACCACCCTTGGACCCATCCGTAAACACGGGGGTGAAGCTCGAATAATTCGCCAAGACTTCTTTAAATAAACCCAGGTACTCTGAAGAGGCAGTAGTGGATTTGCGACATCTGAGCAAATTAAATATAATATTTGGCCGAGGTATTAGCCACGGTGGATGTTTGTGGTGCCCTTTAGGATACACGTCCGGCAAATTAAAATTGTGCTTTCCTATAAAATTTCGAAAACGAATACTGATGGGTTTAGTAGCCCTAGTCCGTCGATTAAAAGTATCTAAAAATTTAGGATTAAAAACACTGTTAAAAAATGGATGTGTCCTCATCGATAAAATTTTCACAACGTAGTTGCACAGTAATATCTTCCGGCGAGTTTCCAGCGGTGGCTCACCGGCATCGGCGTACATACTCAGGACTGGAGATGTCCTGAAAGCTCCAGTGGCCAAACGTAAACCGCTATTGTGGACCGAGGTTAGAGGCTTCAAGTAGCTATCGCGACTGGATGAGTAGATTGCTGACCCGTAATCGAGTCTAGATCGTATGAGCGAGCGATATAATAAGAACATTGTAGAGCGGTCAGCACCCCATGTTTTGTGACTTAAAAACCGTAATATATTAAGGATCTTGAAACATCGCTCACGTAAGATCTTTATATGTTCTCGCCAATTCAGGCGGTAGTCAAAAATCAAACCAAGGAAGCGGACTGATTCCACGTATGCCAAGTTTTTTCCCCCAAGGCTTACTGTCGGTGGATTATAAATGCCTCTTAGACGGTGGAAGTGGATACATTTGGTCTTTTCAGTAGAGAACCGAGATCCACTGTCGCGAGACCACTCGTCTAATTTCTTAAGACAGACCTGGATATGTCTGCCGGCACTAACTAATTTAGAAGACCTGCAAAAAATGGCAAGATCGTCTACAAACAAGGAGACTGTGAGCGGTGCTTTATTACACTCTGAGATGTCATTTATCGCAATGCCAAAGAATGTTACGCTTAACACAGACCCTTGAGGTACCCCGTTTTCCTGTTTATAGAGTCTGGACAGGCTACTACCTACCTTAACTTTAAAAACACGGTCCATTAAAAAGTTACGAATAAAAATTGGTAAATTTCCACGGAAACCCCAGTCATACAACGACTTTAAAAATCTTCCGTCGCCAGACTCGATCGTATGCCTTTTCGAAATCGAAGAACACCGCTATAACGTGCTGGCGGAGAAGAAAGGCTTCTTGGATGAATGTGTCCAATTGTGCAAGGTGATCAGATGTTGATCTACCCCGCCTAAAACCACATTGGATATTTGCTAAAAGATTCCATTTCTCCAGACACCGAACGAGACGTTGGTTCACCATCCTTTCCATGATTATACATAGACAGCTGGTAAGGGAGATTGGCCGGTAGCTGCAGGGGTCCGCTCGGTCTTTACCCACCTTGGGAATGGGGACGACAATAGCTTCCCGCCAGCTATTAATAATAATAATAATAAGTTTATTGTCGTAGACCAATATTGGCCTTTTAGACATACAGTACAGTGTAAGCTGCGAATAATATTCAATTTCAATTCAAAAATTAAGCTATAGTTACAATACAATCAATGAAGCTAATTATAACATCATAATGATATCATAATAATAAAGCAACTACACTTTATAACATTTATAACATTCTGCTTCAAGTTCACGAATTTTCACGCTATCAATTTAAAACAAAAGTAATTTTGTGAACTTGTGGAACTGAAATTAAAGTATAATGCTTCATATATATAAATATACATTTTCAGCTCTTAATAATAACAATAACAGTAGGGAATAGGGATAATCATATTGGTTTGTGAATAGACAAATTAATATTGTTAATAACATTTTGTTTCAAGCGCACTATTTTACAAGGATTTCATTTCCAATGTATATAAATGCTAACATTCAATAAAATAACATATACTTAATAAATTCTGAAAAGATACTCTGTTATGACAAGTTCATAATTATTCCCGACATACAATGATAGCAAGGATTACATTGAGATTTACAACAGGAAAAATTATCTAATTACTATACATAAATCCAGCACATCGAATACATAAATATTCATTTTCCATTGAAATTTGAAATTAGCAAACAAAATTAATTAGTTAAATTAAAAGTGAAAGAATGAAGAGTAACAATATTAGATAGTGAATACAGTATATGTGAGTCGTCTTTCATAGTAATAATCTGCGTAATTTTGATTTATAGGTACTTATTGACTGGCATTTTTTTATTTCCTCAGGGAGTAAATTCCAATTTCTGGATATGGTGGCTATACATGATTTATGGTAGATTTCGGTTTTATGCTTGGGGATCTGTAGGTCTGAATTACGAGACCTAGTTGAGTGACTGTGGATACCTTTTTTAAAAACGAAGGACCTGTATATATGTATACGAAGGACAACCTGTCTTAAGAATTTTGAAGGCTACGATAAGAGACATATAAAGCCGTCTTTCTTTGACTTTCAGCCACTTCAGTTGTTTGTATGCACCAGTGACGTGGTCCCATCGTTTTAGATCATAAACAAATCTCACAGATGCGTTCATCGCCACCTGTAATTTATTATTTGTTTCTTCGTCTATATTATTTAAGATCCCGCAACAGCAATCAAAATGTGGGAAAATAATGGAACTAACTATTGATTTACGGATTTTTACGGGCAACTGGTTTTTAGATTTATACAGTTGGTGGAGAGTTTTAAAGCACTTACTCCGAATGTTTAGACAGTGAGTTTTCCAGTTTAAGTTTCTGTCGATCGTTACTCCAAGATTTTTCACTTGATTCTCATAAGGGATGACCTTATTTTGACAATAATCGTGGGGATTTGATGTAAGTTTACTTTGCTTGTCATATTCCTGCTCCCTATTATAATTGCTTTAGTTTTGTTTTCATTTAGTTGTAGCCCATTTATCTCAGCCCATGTATTTATGCGAGCAATATCAGCATTAACACTGGCAATAGTTTGGGTCAAGTTATCGAGGGTTGAGTGTTGATAGATTTGAAAATCGTAGTAGTAGTAGTATTTGGTGTTTTGGGTGCGTCGACAGCTGAGGTCATTTTGCACCACTCTCATCCATGGGTGAATAAAATGTAAGTAATATAGTATTTCCATATAGTTATATTTATGTGATAACATATGCAGGTCGTGGTCTAATGCAAAGATTTTATAGTTTATTGAAAATATCAATGTCTTTTAAAAAAGCAATTATCCGGGTCAGACTCTCCGGAAAATCACCTAGAATAGTTACTAAGGTCCCGCTAACTTTGTGTTTCTCCCTAGAAGAACGGTATTTATCACACTCTGTCAGGATGTGTCGCACACTCAGAGGGGAGTCGCAATCATTACACCGAGGCAATAACTTCTCTTCGGTGAAGAGGTATGAGTGAGTCAAGGCAGTGTGCCCTATTCTCAGGCGAGTAATTGCGACTTCTTCCCTCCGGGTACTCCTTACGGAGGAGGGCCACGCTGATACTACTGGTTTGATAGCCCGAAGTTTATTATTCGTTAGCCCCTGCCACGATTGCTGCCATCTGCCTATAACCATGTTTCGAAACTTAGACTTAAGGTCATCTACAGTTATCAACGGCGTTAATATTTCTGGCATGTTTAGTGCTTCCTTTGCTGCTTTGTCCGCACGTTCATTGCCAGCTATTCCCACATGTCCAGGGACCCAAATAAAAGAAATTTTGATTCCCTTGCCGCGAAGGGATTGGAGGGTGCATTGTATATCCTGGACAAGAGGATGAAGTGGGTAATAGGACGAAATGGACTTTAAAGCGCTTAAGGAGTCCGTGCAAATGAGGAAAGAGCCAGAGTTGGAATTAATATTTCTTAGGGCCATTTTAATAGCCATTAATTCCGCTGTATATACGCTGCACAGCGGATTGAGTCTGACCTTGATGTAATTGTGATGAGTGGAGTACACGGCGCATGCGCATGCTGAATCAGACTTCGATCCGTCCGTATACACGGGGATCGAGTCCGGGTGGTTACCTAGAAGTTCTATAAAAAGGCTCTGGTACTCCGGCGACGTGGAAGAGGATTTTTGGCGACTATGCAGACCAGTGTAACACTCTGGTCGCGGTAGTAACCAAGGTGGGTCTTTCGAATACCCGACGGAGTACACATCCGGTAGTAAAAACTGAAATTCCTCAGTAAAATCTTTAAAACGAATGCTTAGTGGTCTGGAAGCCCTTGTCCTTCTGTTAAAAATATCTAAAAACCTTGGTTTAAAAACTATTTCAAAACATGGATGTTTCGGCATAGATAAAATTTTTGACACATAGTTGCATGTCAGCATTAGCCTACGAGTTGCCAGAGGCGGCTCTCCGGCGTCCGAATATAAGCTTGGGACAGGAGAGGTCCTAAATGCACCAGTAGCTAACCGTAGTCCTGCGTTGTGGACCGTTGTTAACGGTCGCAGGTATGACTCTCGTCCAGACGAGTAGACGAAACACCCATAGTCCATTTTAGACCTAATCAGCGCACGGTATAATAAAATCGAGGTCGTGCGATCTGCACCCCACGTTGTGTTGTTTAAAATTCGTAAAATATTTAGGCTCCGGCGACACTTTTCCGCTAGCTTGCGGATGTGTTCCTGCCATGTCAATCTACGGTCTAAAACCATGCCAAGAAATCGAACAGTTTCTACGTAAGGAAGATTACTACGTCGTAAGCGTAACGGTGGAGCTATGTGGATACCTCGTAATCTGTGAAAATGCATGCACACAGTTTTATCCTTGGAGAAACGAAGCCCGTTTCTATTAACCCAGTTGTTCAATTTGGTAATGGTCAGCTGTGTCAGCCTTGCAGCGCTAGCTAATGTAGACGACCTGCAGAAAATTGCAAGGTCGTCTACAAATAAGGATCCCATCACTGGTGCTTTTATGCAGTCGACAATGTCATTAATGGCGATTGCAAACAACGTTACGCTTAAAACAGAACCTTGTGGAACGTCGTTATCCTGAGAGTAGAACTGCGAGAAGTTTTTACCAACTCTCACTCTAAAACCACGGTTTGTTAAAAAGTTTCGGATAAAAATGGGTAGATTACCCCTGAAACCCCAGCTGTGCATCGTTTGCAGGATCTTCCGGTGCCACAGCATGTCGTAGGCCTTCTCTAAGTCAAAGAAAACTCCAATGACATGTTGACGCAGAAGGAAGGCCTCCTGGATAAAATTATCTGCCCGGACAAGATGGTCGATAGTAGATCTACCCCTACGAAAACCACATTGTATGTTGGAGAGAAGGTTTCGCCGCTCCAACCACCAAACGAGCCGGCGATTGACCATTCTCTCCATAACCTTGCACAGGCAACTGGTTAGTGAGATGGGCCTATAATTACTAGGATAACTTTTGTCTTTTCCCTGCTTTGGTATTGGAACCACGATAGATTCTCGCCAGGATTGTGGAAAATTACCCTCCAACCATATTTGGTTGAAGGTATGAAGAACTTCCAGCAACGCATACTCCGGTAGATTCCGAAGAAATACGTTGTGGACACCGTCCATTCCTGGGGACGTGTTCCGGCAGTCAGCAATTGCAGAGGCCAGCTCCCATAGCGAAAAGCATTCGTTGTAGTCGGCAGTGCCGTGCGTTTCACGGAATGTGAGGGATTTTGCTTCGCAGCGTTGTTTTATTTCCCTAAAGTAGGCATTATAATTTTTGTCACTACAAATATTAGTGAACGTGCGACCAAACACCTCGCATAATTCCGAGGGAGATGTAATCACCTGGTCATCGACTTTTAGTCCGGAAACGCCGCATTGCTGACTGGAACCCGAAATGCTTCGCACCTTCCTCCAGACCTGTGCGAGAGGTGTCCTGTGATTTACGCCAGAGATGAATTCTGTCCAGGAGGCTTTTTTCGCCTCTTTAACGATTTGTCGAGCTTTCGCTCGAAGGCGTCGGAAGGAGGCTAGATTAGTTTCCGTGGGGTACTTCCGGAAAATACGAAGGGCTCGCTTCCGCAGTTTTATCGCATTCGCGCATTCCTCTGTCCACCATGGCACTGCTGGTCGATGGACGATATCCTTAGACCGTGGGACGCTAATATTTGCAGCCTCGATGATAGCACACGTAAGTACCTCGACGTTGTTCATTGCGTCACGTTTGCTATCATGTTTAAACGTAAAATTCTCTCTGAAAAATGACCAGTCAGCTTTTTGAATAAACCAATTTCCAGGAGTTACATAAAGTGGATTAAAACTGGTATCCTTTCGTATGAAAAGCGGAAAATGATCACTGCCACATAGGTCTGAATGGACGGCCAAGTTAAGTTTTGTGGAAAGGCTGCTCGAGCAGATAGCGAGGTCAATGGATGAAGATTCTCCATTAAAACTATTAAAGCGGGTTTTCTCAGTACTATTCAGTAAAAAAAGGTTAAAATCTTGGATAAAATGCGATAAAATCCGTCCTCTTCTATTGCGCTGTCTCCGAGAGCTACCCCACAAAGGGTCATGTGCATTGAAGTCTCCCAAGATTATAAAGGGTTTCGGTAATTATAAGACAAGGTCTTCCAGGTTGCGTTCAGTGACAGGTGCGCACTCTGGTAAGTAAACGTTGCACAACGTTATGGTCTCTGGGGCGTGCAGGGTCACCGCAATCGCTTGGAAAGGTGTGTTCAGTTGTACCCGAGAGGTGTAAAGGGCCTCTCGGATAGCAACCGCCACTCCACCTTGGGCCCTTCGGCCGCTGGTATCGTCCAATCTAAAAACATTAAAATTTCTTAGAATACCCTGGTCTGTGGCTTTAAAATGTGTTTCTTGGAGACAAATACAGAACGGATTAAAATCGTGAATTAAAATCTTCAATTCCTCTCTGTGGCGATTAAAACCATTACAATTCCACTGTAAAATAGTGTCCATAGGATAAAAGAATATATAGTATAAAACTATTGACAGACAAAGTGTCCGTCCGTCGAGAGGATCATCGCTTAATACGATGTTTTTTCTTTGCCTGGCTATGCGGATGTCTGTCTCGGACAGATCATCCTCTTCCATAGCCTCCACTGGGCATGGAGCGCTTGTCCCGGAGGGGCCGGGGGATGGTGCTTTTTCACTCCCCGGTAATTTCGGCGAATTCTTTTTAGAAGATTCCGCGCTGACGGCATTAGTCGTTTTCGCCGGCTTTGTAGCCTTATCCAGCTTGGCTTGTTCTTCTTTTTTAGGCGTGTTCTTCATTTTATCCACATCGTTTTTTTAGTACTATTTGTTGCATTTTTATTATCTGGGGTTTCTACAACTGCGGCGAAAGATCTTGAAAATGTAGGGGCTATTAGCGTGCGATACTTTCTCCGGGCATCTAAATATGACAATTTTTCCACTGTTTTAATCTCTATTATTTTCTTTTCCTCCTTCATCTTCGGACAATCGCGAGAGTAAGCTGGGTGCGCACCCTCGCAATTGACGCAAAAAGGTTCCGAGGTGCATGCGTCATCCTCATGCTTTTCCTTACCATACCGCGGGCAGGTGGCCTTGCCCTGGCATCTAGTGGCAATATGGCCAAAGCGCTGGCATTGGAAACATCGCATGGGGCTTGGGATGAATGGGCGAACAGGAACTGATTCATACCCTACAAACACCTTGTCAGGGAGCGTGTCGCGCGAGAAGGTGAGGATAACAGACGTGCTGTTTATCAGCTCACCGTTCCGCTTTATTTTCAATCGACGACAGTCTATGACACCCTGAGGGGCCATCTCCCTCTTTATTTCGTCGTCGTCGACGTACAGCAAGTCGTAGCAGCTAATTACTCCCCGACTGGTGTTCAGGGTGCGATGCACCTCGACCTTGACTGCGATTTCATGAAGACAGGTTAACTTCAGTAGTTTCTGGCTTTGAGCATCATTGGCAGTTTCTATTAATAAAGTGCCGTCACGCAGCTTCTTGGCTGATATCAGGTCACCTGTAACTGTTGCTGAAAGGACTCTACGTATTAGGAAGGGAGACACCTTAGTGAGGGTCTCACCATCCTTTGCGCACCTCATTATCAAGTACCGCCTAGAGGCAGTCACTGAATTAACTCCCCCGCCCGTTTCCGGACGGGATCTTTTTGGTGGAGGAAGGGTGTCTGGATCCATTGAGACATGGGATTCATCCCCTGGGCTCCCCACCCACCACGGAGCCACACATTTGGGACGCCACACCGCAAACCGGTGTGGTCGCCAGGGCTACCCAAGGGATATAGCGCCATCGTGTAGGAGATCTGCTTCGAGTTGGACCTACAGTGCATGGGCCCTCCAAACCCATACACCTTTGGCCGCTCTACACAGACCCCCATCACTCCAGCACTCGCCATCGATACGTGTCGATAAGCCGATTGATCAAGACTGGCTAGATCTTGACCGCCCGTTTACAGGGGATCCAGGGCCAAAGTGGGGTATTAAACTTCAGACCATACCGGGTATCCGACACCCGGCTGGGTTCCGGAGAACTCACCCACCAGGATCCCCTTCTCCCCCTTACGGGTCTCCGCACACGGCAAACATGCGGGTGGATCGCAGGCCAGGTAGTGTGGCCGCACACAGACAGTTGACCCACAAGACTGTCCGGGCTCAACCCTTGAAGGCTCTGGGTTTGTTTTCGGGGTTGTCTCCCCGCCCTTTTAGTCGCCTCTTACGACAAGCAGAGATACTGCGGGAGTATTCTCAATCCCCCTACCCGCAGGGGGGGATTTGAAAATCATCTGCATACAAGAGATAATGAGACTCTTCAAGAGAACTTGGTAGATCGTTGATGAACAATGAAAACAATAACGGACAAAGGACTGACCCTTGTACCATTCCTACGTCAGCACTCAACCAACTAGATACATTCCCATTTTTCCAATTACAGCCTGTTTCCGTCCGGTGAGATATGAATTGAACCATTTTATCACACTATTAGAAAAGTAAAATGATTTTAACTTCTGTAATAGGAGAGAACGATTGACCGAATCAAAAGCTTTAGAAAAGTCGAACAAAAACAAGTATTGTAAGTTGTTTGTTATCCATCGCTTGGCTTATGTCTTCAGTCAGACGAATCAATACAGTTTGAGTGCTATGTCCCCTGCGAAAACCAGATTGCCTTGGGTTGAGCATGTCTCGTTTAATGATAAAGGTATTAATTTTGTCGTAAACTATCCGCTCAAGTATCTTTGCAGTAGCGCATATTATTCCTATTGGTCTGTAATCTCTCGGGTTTGTAGGATTGGCACACTTTGGTATTGGACGTAGCAGGGTTCTCTTCCATATGGTTGGATAGATACCTACTTGTAAGGAGCTATCAAAGATATTTAAAAGAATGGGTAAGACCGATGGTAATGACGATTTAATAAAATCGATTGGGATTTCATCAAAGCCTCTAGCATTTGAAGTTATATTTTTACATGCTTTAACTTTACTTCGGATTCCGTTACATATGAAAAAAAGAATTGATCAGTTAGGTTGTCACTTCTTACAATCTCGTTTCTTAAAGATGAATGGAAGTGTATCGCTTTGCATTTTTTACTGAAATAGTTGTTAATGATATCTGGATGAATATTTATATCTTCACCCTCAGATCTTCCTCCCGAATGTATTCTAACAAGCCAGAGCATTTATGTGTAGAATTACGTCGACATTCGACGAAAATGTTACTCGCAGTTGTGTATAGACCTCCGAAATCGGAGTATCTAAGTGATTTTGAAAATTTTCTTGGGTCATCATATATCAATGTATGAACATGTAATAATAATGGGAGATTTTAATATTGACTTGTTAAAACCATCTCCAGGAAAAGACAGATTCTTGGAAATGCTGTCAGGATTCAATCTCGAAATTGTTCCCACAGGTCCAACTTGCCATACGTTCAACGCTCACTCCGTTTTGGATATTTTTTGTGTTAATGATCAGAAGAAGGTTGTAAAATGTGAGCAACATGATGAGCCTAACATGTCATGTCATGATCAAATGTCTCTTGTCTACGAATTTAATGCCCCCGACCCATTACCAAAGTACATAACCTTCCGGGATTTCAAAGCTTTCAATCGTGAAAAATTCCTTGTCAACTTGAACAACAGAGATTGGGACGCTATAACCATGGCACAATCTCCGGACGACAAAGTAGAAATATTTAACTACCATATAATGGAAACTTTCGACCTCAATGCTCCAATTCGAACGATTCGAGTATCACACCCACCAACTCCTTGGTTATCTCCCAAAATAAGGGAAACTATTAAGCGACGAAATATAACCCGTGCAATGTATAGAAAGTATAAAGATGCTTCAATGTTTTCCAAATATAAAATATTGAGGAAAGCAGTGAAAAAAATGATACGTGAAGCAAAGAATAGCTATTATCACACTCTATTTTCGAAAACTTGCGGTTCCAAAGATATGTGGAGAAACCTTCGGAACATAGGAATAGTTAAAAATTAAAGAAGGAATTAGGGAAGATGCCCTCTGACCAAATGTTGTTAAAAGTTTTAAGGATTTCGCATAAGGCCGATTTCGAAAGATTCCGAAGAAAGGCATTTTGGATGCCACCAGCCCCGGTTGCAGAGTCTCGAGAAGCTGAAATGGCAGACTCTAGTTCCCACATGGAGAATGGCTCGTTATAAAAAACAGCATCGTGGGTGACTTTGAAGTTAAGAGATCTCGCTTCAGTCACCTTCTTTACTCTAAGAAAGGACCCGTCATACATGCTGTCGCTGGAGGCATCAGATAGGGTCTGGCCGAAAATCTCAGAGATCTCAAGGGGTGAGGTCACCACCAGCCCATTAACCTTAAGGTAAGAAATACTCTGCAGTTGCTGTGTTCCCGAAATAAGTTTAACCTTCCTCCACACGTTATTTATTGGTGTTCTGCTATTGATTGAGGACAGGTACGTCGTCCAAGAAGCCGTTTTCGCCTCTTTCACGAGTCTACGAGCTTTAGCCCTGAGGCGACGAAAGGAGCCTAGATTCCTTTCTGTCGGATATTTCCGGAAGATATCCAATGCTCGCTTCCGTTTCTTGATAGCATCCGCAATTTCTTCGTTCCACCAGGGTACTGACCGACGGGACGTCTTCCCCTTTGTCCGTGGCACGGAGGATTCCGCGGCCTCCATTATTGATGTAGTGAGTGCTGCTACATTTGTCGAGGCGTTTTTAGTGTCGTCATAAAAAAAATTGAAATTTCTTTTAAATTTGACCCAATCTGCTTTTCGAATGACCCAGTTGCTGGGTATTGTATAACCCACGTTCTTCAAGTGTTCCATGTGAATAGAAATAGGGAAATGGTCGCTCCCGCAAAGGTCCTCATGGACGGACATGGTTAATTTCGTCATGAGATTGCTGGTGGAGATGCACAAATCGATGCTCGAGAGCTCCCCATTGAAACTGCTGAAATGGGTTTTCTCCTCAGAATTTAATAAATAAAGGTTAAAATCATCAATAAAATTTGATAAAATTCGTCCTCTCCTATTTCTTTGTGCCCTGCTGCTTCCCCATAATGGGTCGTGGGCATTAAAATCTCCCAGGAGGATAAAAGGTCTGGAAAGTTGATTTACTAAGTTTCCCAGGTTCTGCCGTGAGACTGGGGCATTCTCGGGGAAATAAACGTTGCACAGAGTTATTTTCTCCGATACATGGACTGTTACTGCCACCGCTGGAAAAGGTGTGTCGAGCTGCACTTCAGAGGTGTATAGGGTGAAGAGTTAAACCATCCATTCCATTCCCATAGCTTCATCCCCCGGGCTCCCCACCCACCACGGAGCGAACACATTCGGGACGCCGCACCGCAAGCCGGTGCGGTCGCTAGGGCTACCCGAGGGGATATAGCACCCTAGAGGTGGTTGTCTGTTTCGGGTTGGATCTTTAATGCACGGGCCCACCAAACCCGTACATCTCCGACCGCCCTACGCAGACCCCCACCTCCCTGGCACTCGCCACCGTTAAGCAATACGCCACGGAAGCCGATTGACCGGGAGTGGCTAGCTCCCGGCCGCCCGTTTACAGCGAATCCGGGGCCAAAGAGGGGTATTGGCCCATACTGGGTCCATACTGGGCATCCGACACCCGGCTGGGAACCTCACCCTCCAGTATTCCCTTCTCCACCTTACGGGTCTCCGCACACGTCAAACATGCGAGTGGATCGTTAACCAGATGGTATGGTCACTTACAGGTAGCAGACCCACTCACTACCCGGACGATACTCTATCTGAACTGGGGGTTTGTTTTCGGGGTTTTCTCCCCGCCCTTTCAGTCGCCTCTTACGACAAGCAGGGATACTGCGGGAATATTAATATAATTATCAATCCCCCTACCCGAAGGGGGGCTTCCCATCGATTCAAAGTGCTGTCAATCATTTAGGCCTACACCTAATTAACCATCTAACTAATCTATATACGACCAACTAAAATACTTTCTATTACATAGTATGGTAAAAAACTACGAGTATTAGCTCATTTTAAGTGCATTCATAATGCGTGGTTTTATTTAAGAAGTGAACAGTGTATATTTTAATTAATATGGAAATTCATGGGCAAGAAGCATATTTTCCGTGATAACAATAATGTCTTTCCGCATAAAGCATATAGAATTAAAATTGATAGACATCGTAAGCATAACACTCTATTAATACTTAAGAAATTCATCATATTTTTGTTTTCAATAAAGTCAGCTAATTAATGGCATAAATAGACTCAATGGCGAGAATCTTCTTCCATGCTATGAATAAGCCAGTGATGATTCAGGGCAGAGATGCCGGAAAACTTTCCTTTCTTGCCTGAAGTCATAAGAATCCGAAGTGAATCTTCATGCACGAAATTTCGTTTTCTAAGAGGGTAAATTCTGTGACGACAGCCAATTCACCGGAAACACGCAAAATGGGTATCGATCTGTGTGAAAATTCACATAACTGACCCATGATTTTTAGTTTCCTCAAATTTTCTACCAGTCATTACCGTTAAGTTGTACATTTTCGTTCTTGTTTTATCATTCCTTTTCCTCACTTATCACTGTACATTTTCATAAATGTTCTCTGTTCCTTTTTGTCGTCCGTTGAATAAAGACATGATGTGTGATGAACTCCAATGTTTGCCTCCGTTCTTAATCGCATCAAGTTATGGGCCCAGACACCCTAAACTGCGCTAGTGATCGTGTTTCGGCTAAAACTTGCGTTTATTCTGTAGTTCTAGGTTTCGAGTGAAGCGATTTGCTTCATTCATTTCTGTGTTTTTCCAAACATGGCGAGTAATACTGAACCGGCAATAGGGAAATTATCGGGCATGAATGACTATAACTCGTGGGCCTACGCTATGAAGATGTACCTTGTGCATGAAGAGTTGTGGGAAATTGTTACCGGGGTTAAAATACCGGAGAAAGACTATTCCGCGAAACTCGATAAGAAATCTCTGTCAAAAAAGTGCTTATAATACGACCAGAGCTGTACTCATAGGCGGATTTAGGGGGGGGGGGGGGGCGTGACTCCGTGAATTACATTCTTATAAGACCAGACTATCATTTGAGCCACATTTTAAGGTCCTGGTCGATTAATTCCTTGCAATATGATATTTCAAACATTGGGTACGTTTGGTTTGATTTCACAGCGCGCATCCCGACCCTAAAAGCTTGCTATATTAATAGGGGGCCTTAGCAAACATGGAAAGCCATTTTGGCGGAAACCACATGTCATAAGACGAAGAATTGTATCCTTTCATCCGTGTAAACTTCAAAATCCCAAATTATATAAAAATAAATCCCACATATTTTTTTAAATCTAAGTGTGCATATAAGAAAAAATCGAAATTTCGCGCTGATTTCTACAAGGGATATCGTCAAAGGTTCCGAAGTGTTCCAAGTCGAGTAGTAGTAGTAGTTAGGTTTTTGAGGTGCGTCGACGGCCGTGGTCATTCGCACCGTCCACAACCTAATATAAACACATTCGAGTTATAAAAAATAAACTCTAATCGTTAGCGTATTTACGAATTTTAATAAATATGTATGCAGTAACTGTAGAAGAACTAGTAAAATCATATTTTGGTAAAAAGGTCTATTTCTTTGAAAAATAAAATAATGCGGCTTAGGCGATCAGGGTCGTCACCGAGGACGTATTCTAGGCCTCCCCTTATGCCTAACTTATTTCGTACATCCCGATGCTTGACGCACTCCGTCAGGAGGTGCCGAACAGTGAGAGGTGAGTCACAATCTTCACAGCGCGGTGGAATTTTCTCTTCCGTGAAGAGAAAGGAGTGGGTCAGGGCGCAGTGCCCTATCCGCAAGCGTGTGATGATGACTTCCTCTCTCCGACTACTCCTAACGGAAGAGGGCCATGCCGATGCAACCGGTTTAACACACCGCAATTTGTTGTTGGCTGTATTTACCCACGCATTGTACCATTGCCCCTTCACTACTTTGCTAAACATGCATCGGAGGTCTTCGCATGGTACTAGGTTATGCGCTTGCTCTGGGATGAGCAAGGCATCTTTTGCCAATATGTCTGCCCTCTCGTTTCCGGCAATTCCCACATGCCCAGGAACCCAAACGAACGTGATATTAATTCCCTTCCTTTCGAGGGATAAGAGGGAAGACTGTATGTCCTGTACAATAGGGTGCATGGGGAATATACAGGAAATGGAACCCAGGGAGCTCATGGAGTCAGTACATACGGCATAGGAGCCACCAGAACTTCTTATCCCGTCCAGAGCCATCTTGATGGCCAGGAGTTCCGCTGTGTACACGCTACACAGCGGGTTTAGCCTGGCCTGGATGACTCCATGATGGGCCGAGGTGACTGCGCAGGCACACGCAGTATCCGACCTTGAGCCATCCGTATACACGGGGATAAGATCGGAGTGACTGCTAAAGAATTCTCGGAAGAGTTGTTGATATTCCGATGCGGTGGTGCAACTTTTCCGCCTGCTATTTAGCGTGGAGCATATTTTAGGCGTTGGAGTTAACCAAGGTGGGTGGTTCGAGTATCCAATGCGATACACTTCCGGGAGCAGAATGCCAGCACTATCGATAAAATGTTTAAAACGAATGCCAAGTGGTCTAGTAGACCTTGTCCTTAAATTAAAAATTTCTAAAAATTTAGGTTTAAAAAGAATTTTAAAACAGGGGTGTGCCTTCGTGGTAAAGACTTTGGCCGCGTAACTGCACATTAAAAAATTTCTCCGGTATGAGAGCGGCGATTCACCTGCGTCAGCATAAATGCTTACGACCGGGCTAGTTCTATAGGCGCCAGTGGATAGCCGTAACCCCGCATTATGAATCGTCGTCAATGGTCTCATGTACGACTCACGGCTCGAAGAATAGATAACTGAGCCATAGTCAAGCCTAGAGCGGACAAGGGAACGGTAGAGCAGAAGCATCGTTTTGCGGTCTGCTCCCCATGTCGAGTGGCTTAGAAATTTTAAGATGTTTAGAGACCTATGACATTTATTTTTCAACTCCTCTATGTGTTTCCGCCAATTGAGTCTAAAATCGAGCGTCATTCCAAGAAAGTGCACGGATTCTACATAAGGAAGATTTCTGCCAGCTAGCTTCAGCACAGGTGGAGAAAAGATTCCCCTCCGTCGGTAGAAATGAACGCAAGTCGTCTTCTGGAATGAAAACCTAAATCCATTCCTTCGGCACCAGTCTTCCAGCCTATTGATGGTGAGCTGTAACAATCTTCCGGCAGAGACGAGTTTGGAAGACCTGCAGAATATGGCAAGGTCATCCACGAAGAGAGATCCCATAATGGGTGGTTTGATGCAATTTGCCACCTCATTTATCGCGACTGCAAAAAGCGTGACGCTCAGTACGGAGCCCTGTGGCACTCCGTTTTCCTGAGTATATTGACTAGATAGATGACGGCCAATTTTAATCTTAAACACCCGGTCTACTAAAAAGTTTCGAATAAAGGTGAGCATGTTACCCCTCAGACCCCATTCATGTAAGACTATTAAAATCTTCTTCCGCCAGACTCCATCGTAAGCCCTCTCCAAGTCGAAGAAAACACCTACGACGTGCTGGCGGAGAAGAAAGGCCTCCTGGATGAAATTGTCCGCTCGTACTAGGTGGTCAATAGTCGAGCGGCCCCGCCGAAATCCACACTGGATGTCGGAAAGAAGGTTTCGGTGCTCCAGCCACCAGACGAGCCGCCGATTAACCATCCTTTCCATTACCTTGCACAGGCAGCTAGTGAGAGATATCGGTCTGTAGCTGTTTGGATCGGTGGTCTCTTTACCCTGTTTTAGTATTGGAACTATTGCAGACTCCCGCCAGGAAGGTGGGAAGCTTCCCTCAGACCAAAGTTGGTTGAGGGTGCGAAGGACCTCCGGCAATGCCCTCTCAGGAAGATTCCGAAGAAAGGCATTGTGGATCTGGTCTATTCCCGGAGCGGTGTCATGGGAGTCTGCAATGGCTGAGCTTAGTTCCCACAAGGAGAAAGGTAGGTTGTAATCTGCCACCGTCCGCGACTCAAAGGTAAGCTGGACAGACTCGTAACGCTCCTTATGCCACATTTGTTGTGGATGGCAACTCTCGTCACTACTGGCCTTGGCGTATAATTGGCCAAAGGCCTCACAAATATCACGTGGAGATGTTAAAATGTTGTTGTCGACCTTAAGGAGATGCACGCCAAGTCGCTTCTGGCTCCCTGATATACTCCTCACCTTATTCCAAACCTGTGATATCGGAGTTCGGCAGTTTAGAGCCGATACAAATTCCATCCAAGAGGCCTTTTTTGCCTCTCTTACTACCTGTCGAGCTTTAGCTCGTAGGCGGCGGAATGAGGATAGATTCGTTGCAGTAGGATATTTATTAAAAATTCTCAGCGCTTTCTTCCGTCGTCGAATTGCCTCAGCGCATTCCTCATTCCACCATGGAACTGCTGGTCTCGGTGCGGTGCCCTTTGACCGAGGAATACTGCATCTTGCGCTTTCTAACAGGCAGTTTGTCAAACTCTCTATATTTAATAAAGGATCACAAGCCTCATTATGGTTAAAAATTAAATACTTTTTTAAAATAGGACCAGTCAGCTTTCCGGATAATCCAGTTACCCGGACGAATATAATCGAAGTTGAGTATTTGGTCTCTTTTGAGTAAAAGGGGAAAATGATCGCTCCCACACAAATCATTATGCACGGATATTTGAATTTTATTCATTAAACTGCTCGAGGTAATGCATAGGTCAATCGCAGAGTACTGACCGTTAAAAGCGTTAAAACGGGTTTTCTCCCCGTTATTCAATAAAACCAGGTTAAAATCTAAAATAAAATTGGCTAAAATACGACCTCTACGGTCGCACTGTCTCCTGGAACTCCCCCATAAGGTGTCATGGGCGTTAAAATCTCCTAATAAAATGTAGGGCTTTGGGAGTTGACGGACAAGGGCTTCCAAATTAAAACGAGTAACCGGTGCAGCCTCCGGAAGATAAACGTTACACAACGTCACCTGTTCCGGGGCGTGCACCGTTACCGCCACCGCCTGAAACGGTGTGTTAAGCTGAACTCGGGAGGTGTAAAGGGCCTCCCGAATGTAAACAGCCACTCCACCCTGGGCTCGATTGCCACTGGTGTCGTCAAATCTAAAAGCGTTAAAACCTTTTAAAATGCCCTTGTCCGTCCTCTTAAAATGTGTCTCTTGTAGACAAATACAAGAAGGGTTAAAATCTTGGATTAAAAGTGTCATCTCCTCCTTATGCCTATAAAATCCATTGCAGTTCCACTGCAAGATAAAAGCCATAAATATAGTATAAAACGTAAATATAATATAAAATTTAAAACTGATATATACAAATAAAAATCGCTAAAATCGAGCTATCCGTGCTACGGGAGGATCAACGTTTAATCCGGCGTCTTCTCCCCAATTGTTTCGCGAGGAGGATTTCCGTCTCAGAGAGACTTTCATCCTCCTCCATTGATTCCGGCTGTCCAAGCTTGGACACACCGGATGGCCCGGGGGGTGGTGTTTTCCCGCGCGAGTTATTTGCGGTCCCGGGATTATTTTTTGTAGGGTTCTTCTTGGGGGAACCCACATTAGTGGTGGTCTCTTTAGTAGCCGGTGCCAAGGTTTTTGCCGGCTTCGCTAATTCTTTTGTCGCAACTTTATTTTTCTTATTCATATCTTCGGTCTGCGTACCCATGGTGGCTTTTTGCACTACGGCAACGGAGGCAAATGATCGGGAAAAGACGGGGGCAGCTAACGCCCTATATCTTTTCCTCGCCTCGAAATAAGTTATTTTTTCCAGCGTTTTCAATTCCATGACTTTCCTTTCTTCCAGCATTTTAGGACACTTGCGAGAGTACACCGGGTGAGTACCCTCACAGTTCACGCAGTGTGGGTCAGTCACACATTCCTCTCCCTCATGCGAGTCCAGGCCGCAGCGTGGGCAGGTGGCCTTGCCCTCACATCGCGTGGCGATGTGGCCGAAACGCTGGCACTGGAAGCAGCGCATGGGTGCTGGAATGAAAGGTCTCACCGGCACTGACTCGTAGCCAATGAATACTTTGTCGGGGAGCTTGTCCAACGCAAAGGTAAGAACCACGGACGTAGTATTAATTACCACACCGTTGCGCCTGGTAGTAAGTCGACGAGCATCGCTTACCCCTTGAGAGGACATCTCTCTCTTTATCTCGTCGACTTCTACATGGAGGAGATCGAAGTGACTAATTACTCCCCGACAAGTATTTAATGTGCGGTGCGCCTCTACTTTCACAGGAAAGTCATGGAATTTTTCCATAGCTAAGAGCTTTTCACTCTGAGCTATGTTTGCCGTTTCTAAAAGCAAAGTACCATCTCGAAGCTTTTTTGCTGACTTTATGTCGCCAGACACCATTGCCGACAAAACTTTTCTTATAAGAAAAGGGGAGACCTTGGCGAATGTCTCGCCTTCCTTCTCGCATCTCATTACAAGGAAGCGCTTGCTTCCACAAATACCCTTATCTCCCCCGCCCATATCTGGGCGGGATTTTTTGGTTGGTGGAAGGATGCTATCCGCCATACCAATTTTAAATTTCGTCCTCCGGGCTCCCCACCCACCATGGAGCCACACATTTGGGACGCCGCACCGCAAACCGGTGCGGTCGCCAGGGCTACCCGAGGGGATATAGCACCCTAGAGGTGGTTGTCTGTTTCGGGTTGGGTCTTCGATGCACGGGCCCACCAAACCCGTACGTCTCCGACCGCCCTACGCAGACCCCCACCTCCCTGGCACTCGCCACCGAACGTATCGGAAGCCGATTGACCGGGAGTGGCTAGCTCCCGGCCGCCCGTTTACAGCGAATCCGGGGCCAAAGAGGGGTATTGGCCCCCAGTCCATACCGGGCATCCGACACCCGGCTGGGAACCACGGGCCTCACCCTCCAGGATCCCCTTCTCCTCCTTACGGGTCACCGCACACGGCAAACATGCGGGTGGATCACAGGCCAGGTAGTGTGGCCGCACACAGACAGTTGACCCACGAGTCGATTCTTATCAAGAAGTCTTCCCCAAACCTTCTGTTATTCGAAGGCACATTTTGCACATTTTTGCCCCTTTTGTCACAAAATGTTATTTTGTATACAAATGTACGTGTTACTGAGTCCACGCGCTGATGGCTACTATGTCGGCGCGATTAACTCGACCGAGAAAACTAATTTTGTCTGTTGTTAGCAAGTTCTTAGTGTTCATTGCACTCGTGGATTTGAGCTTCTGTCACGGTTGGTGTCTCTTGCTAGTGATTTGAAGTGGCTGTGAGACAGTTACGTCTTTTAGACATGCCTAATATTACTCATAGAGACCTTTTTAACGTATTTAAGGAGAATGGAAGATCTAGGGCTGTCATACAGCAAAAATTAGAGAAATATATTTACTAGACAGATTATGTGTCAAAGAAGAAGTGGAAGTTTTTCGCCAATTAAGTAATAATTGGTTGCGAGTTTTTGTGAGCAAACTTCAAAATAAGTGGTTGTCCTGCAATAGAATGAATAGCAGATTCGAAAATCAGCACTTTGAATGGCTTTCACAAATAGCAGCCATACCTAAGAGTTCTGGCGCAAGTCTGACCTGCTTCGTCGGACGCAGGAGTAAATCCTTCCTTCAGTGTTCTACGAGAGGTGCAAACGAATGAAAGTTGATGATCTTCGGCGCTCGGCCCAAACCCTAGCGCATGCTGCCAAAATGAGCCTACGAGCTGACGACAATGATGCAGCCGCAAAAATAATTCTGGAGGCAGCATTGACAACACCAACGCGAGCAAGAAAAATGAAAGTTACCATTGAAAAGCGAAACTCTGCAAAGAATATTGTGCCGTACACTCCTGAAGAGGCCATTGCGCTGATGCGCCACCTCAGCTGAGGTAAATCTTCAGGATTTATTGGATCACACCAGCCAACGTATTGCTCGGATGCAAGAACACGTGATAGCGGCCCTTCCAGAAGTTTCTTCGGGTAAGCTGCCATTAGATACGATAGTTAAATATAAGTTAAATCCAGTTTAATGTAAACTTTTTATAGATTGGCATTACTTTCTTAACAGGGAATGACATGGAATTCGAACTTTTAGGGAAGACCGGCTGCGACGGGAGTTTAGGCCATTCGTAATAAAAACAATCGCACAGACTTGGCTCGTTTTTCGATGGCTCCATTTTCCTTTCTGCCTTCGTTCCCCTGCAGATGAACTGGATAAACCCCAAAAATTTAGAAAAAGTTATTTGGCAAAATCCGAGACCGTCTTCACCACGATACTGCAGGCCCATTCGCTTATAAATGAAGGAGACAGTTGGTGATACTATCGCTGAAAAAGAATACATCGATAAGCAAATGCGAGAATTGTCGCATACCAAGCTAACATTATATGGTAGAAATGTTAGTGTCTCACGTAAGTTGATGTTCACGATGGTCGACGGTAAGGTGTGCTCCGCAGTCTCGGGCATCTCTGCCCAACGGTATTATATTTGTGGGGCGTATCCGAGGGATATGAATAATATTGAAATGGTGGTGAAAAGGAAAGTGAATATTTTGACTTTCGATTTTGGTCTATCGCCACTTCATGCTTACATTAGGTATGTTCTACTTGAGCCAAAAAATTGAAAATTAAGTTTATTACGTATTTGCATTTAATCCACGTTATGTTCCATTTATGTGCATGATTTCCCATTTCGCCGATTTCTGGAATGTGCGCTACATGTAGCTTATCGCTTAGATGTTAAATCATGGCAAGCTTCCACTCCTGAGCAGAAAGCAAGTGTTGCAGAACGAAAATCTCTGATTGAAAACTAATTCAAAACAAAAACGGGACTTTTGGTAGACATGACAAAACAGGGAGCAGGATCAACAAATGACGGGAATACTGCACGTCGCTTTTTTGAGAATCCTCCCTTGAGCGCATCTATCACTGGTATCGACGTACAATTAATTTCCCGCTTTGCGGTGATTCTCCACACTGTGTCCAGTGGTTTCAAGATAGACTCTAAAAAATTTGGTGAATATTGAAGGGACACAGCACACCTTTTTGTAGACCTTTATGGGTGGTACAATATGCCAAGTTCTGTATATAAAATCTTAATTCGTGGTAGTGAAGTAGCCTCAGCAGCAATACTACCCATTGGGCAGCTATCCGAAGGAGCGCAGGAGTCTCGAAACAAAAACATTCGATATTACAGGGAGCATCATACCCGGAAATGTTCAAGGTGGATTTTCATTAAAATATTACATAGCCTGCATATCGAGATGTCAGCTAGTAATTCACAATATTTAAAACATTTTTATCTGTTTTCCAGGAAAGATACAACTGGCGATTTGTTCAGAAAACTGCTTTTGTCCTCAGATCCACTGATAACCTCAGCGTTCCACATAAAGGCAAAACAAAAATGCTCTCTGCCCGCGGAAGTTAGAGACCTCATTGCTAACGTCCAACAACCCTCCTCGTCAGAGGAAATAGAAATATAAATATCAGAGAAGATAATACCACGGTGAAACAAAGTGTATTCATAATGCTGGAAGTATACTCACTTTTCAATTTATTGTTATATTCGGAAAATTTCATTAAATATTAATTTTAAGAGCCAAAAATCACTATAATCAATCTTCATTTTATAATAGCTCAATTACGTACTCCAGATCCATCAGTAAGCTAAAAATATTCCATCAAATAATTTTTTCCCTTTTTTACGATTTCATCCCACTGTGCGACGCACAGTGGTCTCAAATCAAAAAAAATAGGAAAAAAGTATTTTTTTGGGATTTTTCGAATCGTTGATGGATATAAACTATCTATGAGGATGAAGCAAAGAGAGTGAGAGAATTCTGGCAATATCAAGGCATCATATCTATTTTTTAATTCAAAATTAAACGAATATTAAGTTTATATAAAAAACCATTTTACCTTATTGTTGGATGATTTTAAGTTTCTGATTCAATTTCTTCACCCAAATGAGTCTGCTCTGCACTTTTAAGTAAATATCTTACTCGTGAGGGTAAAATTGACTGTGATTTTGATGCAATTAGTTGCTTGGAGGATATCAATAGATCAGAGGAGAGGAGGAGCCTTTTGAATGTATCGTCCATCGCGTACCTTTCCTAGTAAACAGACGTAATAGTTTACAAACTGTCAATTCATGAGAGGTTAAAATTAAAGCAGTTTGTCACGGATTTTAGTAAATGTTGAGTTCGGCAATTCACCTTGAGCATTTTCTTGCATGATGCTCCCTATAATACCTTATATTTTTGTTTCGCGACTCCTGCGCTTCCTCGGAAAGTTGTCCGATCGGTAACATTGCAGCTGAGGCTACTTCACTGCCATGTACCAAAACCTTATGGACAGAACTGGGCATTTTGTACCATCCATAAAGTGATTCAAATAGGCTTGCTGTGTCCTTACAATACTCTCCAAATTTGCGTGGGTCCATTGGGTACCTACATGAAAATGTGGTAAGTATTACTGCAAAACGGGTTATTAATCGATACCTGTGATGGCCGCACTCAAAGGAGGATCGTCAAAAAATCGGCGAGCGGTATTCCCGTCATTGGTTGTGCCCGCTCCTTTCTTCATAATGTCTATCAATAGTCCAGTTTTGGTTCGTAAATCGTTTTGAATTTGAGATTTTCTAACTGCCACATTTTCTTTTTGCTCAGGAGTAGAAGCATGCCATGATTTTATATCGTAGCGATAGGCCACGTGCAGCAAACATTCAAAAAACCTACAAAATAAGTAGATCGCTACTTAATGCACTTTAATGCATATTTATGTTCATTCGGTCGATAGAACAATTGATGCACACCTAATGCGGGCATGAAGTGGCGATAGTCCTAAGTCAAAAGCATTCACGTCCACATCTCTTTGAACTACCGCATCGATATCATTCATATCCTTAGGATACACTCCACAGATGCAGCACCTTTGAGTGGAAATACCTGTGACGGCAGAACACACCTTACCGTCGACCATCGTGAACATCAACTTATGCGATACATTAATACTTTTGTCGTTTGATAAGCAATTTGTGTGCACCAGATTTTGTATTTGTTCGTCAATATATCCCTTCTCAGCCGCGATTGTATCAACTGACTCCTTCTTTATCTGCATCCGAATAGGTTTGCAGTAGCGGGGCGAGGAGGGGCTTGGGTTTTGCCAAATTATTTGCTTCTTGTGAGTTAGCGGGTCTGTCCAATTCATCTGCAGGGGAACGTAAGCCGAAAGAAAAATGGAGCCTTCAAAAAATGAGCCTTCAGTATGTTGCTGTTTATATAAAGAATGACCTGAGCTCCCATCGCAACCAGTTTTCCCAAGGAGCTCAAAGTCTAGGGTATTCCCTGTAAAAAACAATTCCTTCCAAATATTTAAAGACATCCATGAATTAAATGAATTAACATTGCTTTTTCCAGCTACAAAGACTTAACTGAAACAACTACCGGAAGGCACGCTATCACAGGTCCTTGTATTTCAACTATTCATTGACAAGTGTGGTTCAGTAAAGCCTGAAGTTTTACGTCTGCTGTCGTGTCAGTAACTGTCACTTCCTCTGGATAGCAGTTTGTTTTGGCCTCGAGTACTATCGCGCATGCTTTCTGAGTTTTGTATATTGTTCTTTAGATAGGCCGAGATCCACAATTAGCGCAACCGCTTCTTCCGGAGAGTATGGCACTATCTTTTTCTCTTTCTTGCTGTTTTTATAGGTGGCTTTCATTTTCCGGGCACGTGATGGTGTGGTCAAAGCTGCTTTCTGAATAAGTTTTGCGGCAGCATCATTACCGTCCGCTCGAATGCTCATTTTTGCAGCAAATGCCAATTCTTGGGTAGATGCAGATCACCGCAGATCATCAACCTTCATACGTATTCCTCTTTGTGAACACTCGGCAAAAGATTTTGTGGGACGTCCGAACGTTTTGTGGGACGTTGGGGTCCGATTCATGTCCACACGCTTAGGAGTTGACGCAGTCTCTGCGAGACATTCCGAGTACTGACTTTCAAGTCTATCATTTATTCTATGGCAGGCCTCCCATTTTTTGTAAAGTTTGCTCAAAAAAACATTCAACCATTTTATAATTTCCCTACGGAACACTTTTTCTTCCTCTTTGACACCAAACTTGCACACCAAGTACTCCTCTATCTTCTGCATCCTCAGAGCCCTAGTCTTACCTCCATTCTCCTTAAAGACATCGAAGAGTTCTCGATACGTCACACAAGACATCTCCGAACGAAATAAAAAACATAGTCACTTACCAGAAGAAAACTGGCACTCGTAGAACGTCAAGGAAGACAATGGGGGAAATTTCTGCGTGGGGCGCGCCGCGGCCCGGTGTCACGACAGTTGCAGTGGAAAACAAATTAGCCCTTTCTGGCAAAATGTGCAACTTTGTGCAAAATATTCTTTCACGCCCAAATAACTGAAGTCCTAGGGAAGGCTATGAAATCAAATTCCACCTGGAACTCAGTGGAACTCTTTATGAAACCCCTCGAGGAAAACAAAGCAAGAGTTTACTCTGTCAACGAATTATACTCTGTAAAAAAGTAAAGCTACATCCTTTCTAGTTGGCAAAACATATTTTTTCCTTAAATAAACAAAAAGAGGACAGCTTCCTGCAATTAATGGTGCATGAAATGTTTACACACTTTTATTAATTGTTGCGGTATCTAACATCAAATAAATTAAAATTTGACGCCGAAAAGCACGCTACAAAAGCAGCCGAGCGTACTCAAGGTTTGAGACATCATATCGAAGAGAATTAACAGGTAAAAGTAATTAAAACTACGCGCAGGTGATAGTCCAATCTTAGTTAATTGTATTGAAGTGCAAAAATAGCCAAAATATTCATATCGGAAAAGACACTTTTTTCCCATATTTTTCGATTTCAGACCACTGTGCGACGGGGCGAGGGGAGGGCCGGGGGTTCGACTTCAACGCAGTCAATCACGAACTTCCGGCCAAGTTAGTTTCTAGTGTTTGTTATTGTTACGATTACATACTTTGGTGCGTAACGAGTGACATTATCTATAAATGAGTGGGACATGAATTATAAATGAGTGACAAAGATAGAAAAAGACAAAATAACTTAAGTGCGTATTTCTATACAAAAAAACAAAAAAGCGGACGATGCAGTTACGGAGACTGGTAAAGGGATTGAATGTGATGGTTCTCATGTGAATCCATCCTCGCTTGCGGCAACCACGTCAATGTCAACACATGGGACACATCCATGGGCAGCGTCAGCCACCGCTAGTTACAAGCTGCAGGAACGTGGCATACGTAGGTATCGATTTTGATATTTTGTTGGTAATACTTATTTGGCGCTGTCCTTTGAATTTTCTTTACCGCTAACATTATTACAAACATTAGACTACTGAACTAATAATAATAACATTAATTGAACATTAATTGTCAAAATTCAATATACTTAACAGCTATAGTTTCTTACGTCGGGTTATAGTTTTAAACTTTAATTAACCAATGAAGTTATTATTTACAAAGGAAGAAAAATATCGATAGGATAGGATAGGATTTGATGTTAAGGGTGCGTCGACGGCAGAGGTCATTTCGCACCACGATCTAAATTTGAAATGAAATCATAATGGCTTTATCCGCCCTAAAATACTAATGCGATTTTTCTTGTATCTTTTCTTGTATCTAATGCTATAACTTTCCGGTGCAAAAGATTTATACAGAGTCAATCATATTTATATCTTTTAGAAACGATATAACCCGGTTGAGTCGGTCAGCGTTATCTCCCAGATCTAATTTTAGATTCCCACTCAGTTTAAAACGAATCCGTGCCTCTTGGTACTTAGAACACTCCGACAAAATGTGTTTCACTGTTAGAGACTTATCACATTCATCGCAGTGAGGAGGTATCTTATTTTCTGTGAATAAGAAAGAGTGTGTCAATGCGCAATGGCCTATCCGCAGCCGGGCAATGACAACCTCTTCCCTTCGATTACCTCGTACAGAAGATGGCCATGCCGAGGTAACCGATTTTATCTCGCGTAGCTTGTTACTTTGCGCGCTACCCCAAGATCTACACCATTGCTCAATGGCAATCTTTCGAAGCATGGACTTGGCATCCGCTGGTAGAACCCAGTCAATGACCGGATCCGGGTCTTCCAAAGCCTCTTTTGCCGCTCTATCTGCTCTTTCGTTACCCGAAATGCCGACGTGGCCAGGGATCCAAACAAAAGTGATTTTTAATCCCTTATTTGTAAGGGATGAGAGGAGAGAATGTATTTTCTGTATGATAGGATGGTCTGAGTAGAGACATGATAACGCTTTCAGAGAGCTCAGAGAGTCGGAGCAGATTAGGAAAGATCCTTCATTGTCCTTGATATTACCCAAAGCCATTTGAATTGCGAAGAGCTCTGAGTTAAATACACTAAAGAGTGGATTTAACTTCGCCTTTAGGACACCGTGATGTGAGGAAGCCACTGCAGCTCCACACGCAGAATCTGACTTGGACCCATCTGTATATACTGGTATGCAGTTTGGATGAGCTTCTAGAAGTTCCATGAACATCTGTCTGTATTCAATCGGTGAAGTAGAATGCTTGTGGTATTTTTTTAAGCAGAGGTTTACATTAGGTGTTGGCATTAACCAAGGTGGATGACTATGGACATTAACTTGACACACCGTCGGCAGAGAGATGCCCGCTTCGTCAATAAAATCCCTTAAACGTATTCCGAGTGGGCGAGTGGCCCGTTCCCTTTGATAAAAAATATTTAAAAACCTGGGTTTAAAAACTATACCAAAACAAGGGTGCGTCTTCATCGATAAAATCTTTGCAACATAGTTGCACATTAAAATTTGTCTTCGCGTGGCCAGGGGTGGTTCTCCTGAGTCTGAATAGATGCTCATTATGGGTGATGTCCTGAAGGCCCCAATGGCTAATCGGAGCCCAGTGTTGTGGACTGTGTTCAAGGGTTTCAAATACGAGTCTCTTCCAGCAGAGTATACCAGAGATCCGTAGTCCAGTTTCGACCTCACTAACGACCGGTATAATAAAAGCATCGTGGAGCGGTCTGCGCCCCATGTCGAACGGCTTAGGAATTTTAGTATGTTTAAAACTTTGAAACATCTGTCTTTCAGGGTTCGGATATGTTCCCGCCAATTAAGTCGACTGTCGAAAGTCATCCCTAGGAAACGGATGGAATCAGCGTACGAGAGGTTTACATTCCCCAAACGAAGGGTAGGTGGAGTGTAAAATCCTCTCATCCTGTGGAAGTGGATGCATTTAGTCTTCTCTGCTGAGAATTGAAAGCCATTTCTACGTGACCATTCACTCAGCTTGTTTAGTGTAATTTGGGTCTGCCTAGTCGCGCTTACTATTTTGGCGGATCGGCAGAAGATAGCCAGATCATCCACAAATAAGGATCCCATCACTGGCGGTTGAATGCATCTTGTAACATCGTCTACGGCGATTGCAAAAAGCGTAACGCTTAATACTGATCCCTGAGGTATACCATTGTTCTGAGCGTAGGAGTGAGAGATATGTTTCCCAATTCTTACTTTAAAGGTGCGGTTTGACAGAAAATTTTGGATAAAAATTGGCAAGTTTCCCCTGAAACCCCAGTCATATAACGTGTTCAAAATTTTTCTCCGCCAGACTCGATCATAAGCCTTTTCGAGATCAAAAAATACAGCTAGGACATGCTGCTTGAGAACAAAGGCTTCTTGGATAAAGTTATCCGCTCGTACGAGATGATCTACACTAGACCTTCCCCGCCGGAATCCGCATTGAATATTTGAAAGGCGATTCTGTGTTTCCAAACACCACACCAGCCGACGGTTCACCATTCTTTCCAGTATTTTACATAGGCAGCTAGTTAAAGAGATGGGCCTGTAGTTACTGGGGTTGTTTTTTTCCTTTCCTTGCTTCAAAATCGGGATAATCATGGACTCCCGCCAAGACTGAGGAAAGGTTCCTTCCTTCCATAGTTGGTTGAATGTTTCGAGGACTTCAGAGAGCGATGATTCTTGGAGATTCTTCAGGAAGGCGTTGTGGACGTCGTCGTTCCCTGGGGACGTATTTCTAGAATCATCTATGGCTGACTTTAGTTCATCCATGGAGAAAGGTATATTATACTCTTCGTGGCCTCGCACACTTGTAAAATTTAGTGTCCTGGCCTCAGAGCGTTCCTTAATGACCATGAAGAATTGGTCGTAGTTGACATTGCTCCAAGTTTTAGAGAGCATATCGCCAAACACAGATGCTATTTCGGAAGGTGAGGAGACTAAGGCTCCATCGATCTGGATGGATGATATACCGTATTTTTGGTTTGATCCACAGAAGTTTCTTATTTTCTGCCAAACTTGGGTAATAGGGGTTCTGTTGTTAATTCCGGATGTGTATTCGATCCAGGAAGCCTTTTTGGCTTCTTTCACCACGAGTCTCGCCTTAGCTCGCAAACGCCGATAAGACGCAAGGTTTCTTTCTGTTGGAAATTTTTGAAATATTCGCAAAGCTTTCTTTCGTAATTTAATAGCATCAGCGCATTTCTCATTCCACCAAGGTACGGTTTTATGGCCAATATTCCCATTAGATCGAGGTACACTCCCTGTAGCTGCATTTAAAATCGAACGTTGTAGTTTTGCAATATTATCGCTGCCATCTGCATTATTGTCGTGTTTAAAGGTAAATTTACCCCTAAAGAGATTCCAGTCAGCTTTTTTGATGAGCCAAGTTACAGGTTTGGGATTACCCATGCATAATATGTGGTCGAGGGTTATGAATATGGGGAAATGGTCACTTCCGCAAAGGTCGGAGTGAACGGACATAGATATTTTGGTCGCTAGACTGCTTGAGCATATACACAGATCTATGGTAGAGAATACCCCATTATATGAGTTAAACCGTGTAGTTTCGCCGTTGTTTACTACAAAGAGGTTAAAATCTTCAACAAAATTGGATATTATCCGTCCTCTCCTATCCCACTGATTCCGTATGCTACCCCACAGGGAGTTGTGGGCATTGAAATCCCCCAGTAGAATGAAGGGCCGTGGTAACTGTTCCACAAGGGCTTCGAGGTTACCCCGGGTGACAGGAGCACCCTCAGGGAGATATACGTTGCACAACGTTATTGTTTCCCGGGAACCGACTCTTACTGCGGCCGCCTGGAAAGGCGTGTTAAGCTGTATTCGGGAGGTGTATATGGCCTCCCGAATAGCAACAGCAACTCCTCCCTGGGCACGTTGGCGACTAGTGTCGTCAAATCTGTAAACATTAAAACCCCTTAAAATACCTTTGTCAGACAATTTAAAATGGGTCTCCTGTATGCATATACATGACGGGTTAAAATCACGTGTTAAAACCTCGAGTTCCTCCTTGCGGCGATAAAAACCGTTACAGTTCCATTGTAGTAAAAATGTCATGATGGGTAAAATATATAAATAAATATATAAATAAATAAAAAGGGGATTACCGCTTTATACGGTTTTTCTTTCCCGATTGTCTGGCTAGAAGGATTTCGGTCTCGGATAGGAAGTCGTCATCCTCCATCGGTTCTGGTGGTTTTGAAGAGCCAGGTGGGACCGGAGGTGACGTCTGTTCATTCTTTCCCTTCGTGTAGGTGGTGATTTGAGGGTTCTTCTTTGGAGAACCTGGAGTAGAAGCACTCACTTTGGGTGCCGGTTTTTTTATATTATCTACGGCTGCTCCATTCGTTTTCACTGTTTTGGATAATCGCCCAATAGTTTCGCTGGTATTAGCGTCAGTTTGGATAGCAACGGACGCTTTTTTGACTGGATTAACAGTGACAGCAGCAAAGGATCTTGAGAAAGTAGGAGCAGTCTGAGCCCTATATTTCTTTCTAGCTTCACCATATGTTATTTTTTCAATTGTTTTAATTTCAATTACTTTACGCTCCTCCACTAATACGGGGCAGTTTCTAGAATACACCGGGTGACCGCCATCACAGTTCACGCAGCGCGGATCTGACGAGCACTCATCTTCCTCGTGTTTATCTTGGCCGCAGCGTGGGCAGGTGGCCTTGCCCCTACATCGGCTGACAATGTGACCAAACCGCTGGCACAAGAAACAACGCATTGGACTTGGAATATAAGGCCGCACAGGAACGGACTCATACCCCACAAAAACCTTCTTCGGAAGAGTGTCACGAGAAAAGGTGAGGACAACGGAGGTCGTGTTAATAACCTCCCCATTTCGTCTAGATGTTAGGCGACGACAGTCAATAACTCCCTGGCTGGCCATCTCGCGTTTGATTTCTTCTTCCTCAACATAGAGCAAGTCGTAACAGCTTACGACACCACGACAGGTATTAAGAGTTCTGTGTACGTCGACGTTTACGGGAATATCATGAAGTTTATTCATGGCTAGTATCTCCTGACTCTGTTTCTCACTGGCGGATTCAATAAGCAATGAGCCATCACGTAGCTTTTTTGCTGAAATCACGTCTCCGTGAATGGCTGTCGACAACACTCTTCTTATTAGAAAGGGTGACACCTTTTTAAGCGTTTCACCATCTACGGCACATTTCATGACTAAATACCGCTTACAAGCGGGAAAACTACTCTCTCCCCCGCCGTTATTTGGGCGGGATCTTTTTATTGGTGGTAGGTCGATACCCTCCATGCCAACATCACTTTCATCTCCCGGGCTCCCCACCCACCACGGAGCCACACATACGGGACGCCGCACCGCAAACCGGTGCGGTCGCCAGGGCTACCCAGGGAGATATAGCACCCTAGAGGTGGTTGCCTGTTTCGGGTTGGGTCTTCGATGCACGGGCCCACCAAACCCGTACATCTCCGACCGCCCTACGCAGACCCCCACCTCCCTGGCACTCGCCACCGTTAAGCTAAACGCCACGGAAGCCGATTGACCGGGAGTGGCTAGCTCCCGGCCGCCCGTTTACATAGAATCCGGGGCCAAAGAGGGGTATTGGCCCGTAGTCCATACCGGGCATCCGACACCCGGCTGGGAACCACGGACCTCACCCTCCAGGATCCCCTTCTCCTCCTTACGGGTCTCCGCACACGGCAAACATGCGGGTGGATCGCAGGCCAGGTGGTATGGCCGCACACAAACAGTTGACCCACAAGACTGTCCGGGCTCAACCCTTGTTGGCTCTGGGTTTGTTTTCGGGGTTGTCTCCCCGCCCTTTTAGTCGCCTCTTACGACAAGCAGAGATACTGCAGGAGTATTCTCAATCCCCCTACCCGCAGGGGTAAAGAAAAATATCTCCAAAGCCGTAATCTTAACTGGGCAGAGGAATCAAAAGGGGGAGAGGGGGAAGGAGGGAGTATATACAAAGTAAGGGAGCTCTCAATCACACGTACAAAGTCAAGCATACGGAGAAACTTAAGTGGTAGTAGATGACACATTCACACACTCACAACGTTACAAACAACCGTAACACTTAAAATTAAGGCATTCAAGGTAAAAAAAATAAAAACGAACAGTGACTCACACAATCACTCACTCACTCAGGTTTGTATACAAAATAGTCACCTTCGTGAGTTCAATCACACACACAACCAGGGTTTACGAGGATTTCTCCAACGCCAGTGACCCTTCATGCACACAAGATAAGAGTAAAAATAAAAGTGGGGGATAAAAAGGAAAACAAATAACTAAAGTAAATAAAATAAAATTGATAGGTAATAACTTTCAAGCACTCTTTCACGTGGGTTTGCATACAATACACAGTCGCCCTCGTGATTCTCCTTCACATATTCACATACATACAGGGTTCAGGGACTTTTTTCGAGGAAGAGGAAGTCAGAGGACTTTTTTCGGGAGCACGGCTTTGGAGATATTTGTATTCCTCTGATTTCCTTACAGCCGTAGAGACGTTCATTTCATTGTACAAGTAATTATTTGTCTTACATAAAAATGACCACAAATTTAGTCTTTTATTTGTAAGCCACCGACTCAACTTAGCTATCAGTACTGTACCCAGCATAAGAAATGCCGTAGGGGTTATCTCAACTGTAGCAACTTTCTTTCGTGAGTCAGCTCAACGAATAAATATCTTCAGAGAAGAAATGCAAGTTCATCTGCAATAGGAAAAACAAAATGTAATAAAAAAATGTGTGAGACGAGATGGGTGGAAAGACATGAAGCTGTTTTGACATTTTTGGACGTCTTGCCAGTCTTCCTGGAATTTTGCAAAAAATGGCTGAAGAAGGGGTTCGAAGTGGTACACCTGCATTTTCGCTGCTCCAAGCTATTTTGTCGTCGGAATTTCTTGTAAGCTTGGTGATCCCCGCTGATATTTTAGGAATCACGCTGCCTTTATCTCTATCATTACAAGCCATTGAAATTGATTTACTTTCTGCAGTTCAGTTTATCAATACGACCACAGCCAGTCTGCAGAGGCAACTTGAAACTAGCACGGATGCATTTAAAAACATTTCAATATGGCTGGGGTCCTTGCAAATGAAATGGGTACAGAAATCACGGTCCGCAGATTTACCGACCGTCAAACAAATAGGTCGAATATTCAGACTGAGTCTATTGAAGAGTGTTACCGACTTACAATATATATTCCTTTTCTAGATTATTTGTTAAAGGAAATATTATCCAGGTTCCCTAACGCTCAGCTGCAAAAAATCGGACAGTTGCAAAAGCAGCTGTCACATAACTTCAGTAACGAAGATATTAAGGATGTTTTGCAAGGCGCTGAAGTATATAAAGAGGACCTTCCTTGTTTTTTAGCTTTGAAGGGAGAGCTAAAAATTTGGCAAGAGATGAGTGAAAATATGATGCCAAAGTCTCCAGCAGATGCCTACAAAACAGCAACGGCGCTGCCAAATATTAGAACTCTATGTCAATTGTTGTGCACGTTTCCTGTGACTACTTGCACTGCCGAGCGATCTTTCTCCATCTTACGCCGATTAAAAACATCTTTGCAGCAGAATGACAGAAGATCGTTTGAATGGACTGGCTTTAATGCATATCCATCAAGACATTGTGTCAAAAATTAACGTTAACGAAGTACTGGACATCTTCAGCAGGAAACAAAAGAAAAAGTCGTTATTATATAAGTACCTTAATAATATTTTCATATTAATAACCTTTATATTAAAATAAAGAGTATATTTTGTACAGTAATTGTTGTATGTTAATTTTAATCCCAAATATGAGAAGACTGTTTGCCCGTCAGACCCTTGTACCCTCCCCAGAAAAAAAATCCAGGATCCGCCCTTGGCTGTACTCGTACACGAGGAAGGCAAAAACCGCTAAAGAGGCATGGGACTCGCTTCGTAATACTTTTGCACCCTCTGACGCGAGTGAGAAGAGACTTCTTCTAAAGAAACTATACACGTCCAAACTCCAAGACTACCCAGATATGGAGGCGTACGTTGGTGGCGTCATGTCGGTAATTCATAGATTAGCAGATATGAACTACGATACTGACGATGAGCTAATTGCTTACGTACTCATTAACGGTCGGTTGGTGAGTCGTATGACGCTCTTGCAACGGCCCTCGACAACTGCGGGAAGACTCTGGCGTCAGCATTTGTCAAGTCAAGGCTATATGCAGAGGATGCTCGACGAGAAGAAAATAAGGCGGAGGCAGCAGCTTTAGGAGTGAAGAACTACGGGAAGCAGCAGTAGGTACTGCCTACCCGAGCCTGTGCAGGAGACGCAGAGGAAATCACCGAATTCCAGGAAATACAAGTGCAAGAAGTGCCAAAGATCTGGGTACAAGGGTTCCGAATGCCGTACCATCGTGGGGAAGACCGATGAACAGACTCGGAACGGCCGCAGCCAGCATCCCCGGGACTACAATGAGAAAGTTTCAGCTTTCCAGACAGCCCTGGGCGTATCATCGAGAAAAATCGGTTGGTATTTGGACTCTGGTTGTACTGAACATATGTCCAACCAACGACATCTGCTAAAGAAATGTCATCCCAAAGATGGCTTGACTGTAAAGTGTTGCCAATAATAATACCTTAGATTGTAAGAGAATGGGTATGTCAACTTTCCATATCGATGATGGTACTATTACAGTTAATAATTTTTTGTTAGTGCCTGGTCTCTCAGCTGATTTATTGTCGATATTCCAAATGTCTAAGACAGACTTAATTCTTGTATTTTCTAAGAAGGGATGTGACATTTATCATGAAAACAACTAGGACAAGTAGGTGGAGGGTTAAGAAAAAAGTTAGCGGTCTCGACGAAACGCTGACGCCGGATATCTCCGAGCTCACTGCACAACAAGTTGGCGAGGAAGAGAATGAGGTGCAGCAGCAACTCAACTTTTACAATGAACTTGTCTCCGAATTTTTGGATCGTGGCGGTAATCAGCAGAAGTTTGAAAGCCTTGCTAACGACATTAATAAAGAGGTAGGGATCAGTTCCTGACCAAGAGCCTTCCAACGATGGAGATCTTGTAGTAGTGTTGTTGTTTAAGGGTGCGTCGACGTCCAGGTCATTTTGCACCCTTGTCCCTTCAACTGACGTAATTGTGTATATAATAACCACTACTATCTTTTAAATAACTTATTTTTACTTTATCTTATACTTACACTTTAGAGAAGAGCCCAGTAACTTTTAGGAATATTATGATGCTATCAAGTTCATTAGGGTGATCCCCTAGGAGATTTCCTAGGCCTCCCCTAATTTTCAGCCGCCTTCGAACGTCCCGGTATTTATCACACTCTGTCAGGATATGCCTAATGCTGAGAGGAGAGTCGCATTCTTCACACCGAGGTGGAGTTCTCTCTTCAGTGAAGAGGTAGGAGTGAGTCAGGGGACTGTGCCCTATCCTCAGACGAGCCGATGGAGATCTTGAATCAGGTGAGGATGCAATATAGTTTTTTATATCACGTTTATGAAGATTTTTTCCTAGAGTTTTCATATCTTATATCTTCATATTTTCTTATATTATATCTTCATATCATCGTTATTTTGTGATATAAATATGCATAGTAATATTTGTATTATCTTTGCATTGATATGTCTTCAAACATGTTTGCACTCATTGTTTATGTTTGATACTATGTTGGTTACTTATGCTCACCACAACTGTAATTGTAATACTGGTGCTCTTAGGGGTCTTATACCTAGAGCTAATAAATTTATTTTGTATAAATTTATATAAAATAAATTTATTATTTAATTATAATCTTTTGTGATATACGGTCTGTTTCCCTACGCCAGTTTTGGATCACTTTTTTTTATTTTTTGTACATCCCATGCATCATATTTAACTACCCATATGTTCCAACGATTAATCGAAAGTTATTCCTATTATATTTAGATGATGATTAGTATGAAGACTGCTCGAGTGACGAGAACCGGGGATTTTCATCTGGTGCGAGACGTCAGATGATGAAGCCTGTATTCGAGCAGCATTGTCTATTTGAGGAAAAGATTTACTCTGGGGCTACAATTACGGTGGGCGAGAGTGCCATCATGATTATGTCGTTCCTTCTGCACTCCAAGCTATCATACTCGTGCATGAGTAAAGTCATCGAATTGATTCGTTGCCACCTGCCGTCCGATAGCAAAGTTATCAAAACTGTGTTCCTTCTTCGTAAAGTGTTCTCTTCCAGCAGCACCCCCATGTATGTACAAACGTATTCGTTGCTGTTCTGAATGTGGAAGGCTGGAGCCTATGGGTAAGCAATGCAGTGAGTGTGGTTGTGATAGGTTCTCCTATTTTGTATCATTTCACATGGAGGAGCAAGTGAGAAACCAATTCCGTAGACATGAGTTTTGCATTGATTTACTTCTGCACCATCACCGTAATAGTTAGATCGGGAAAGTGTTGATGATGTCCTTGATGGTTTCCTACATAAAAAATTCAGGAGTTTAGTTAAGGGTGTCTATGACTTTACATTGATGTGCTATACGGATGGCATACAACTGTTTTAACTCCTCGGAAGTCTCTGCGTGGCCTCTTGCGTGTATCATCAATGAGCTGCCATATTCAAAGAGGCTTCTAGGACAGAATTTATTATTTGCTGTTTTATGGTGTGGGCATAGTAAACCGAGGTAGGTAGGTAGGATTTGGTTTATTGGGTGCGTCGACAGCTGAGGTCATGTTGCACCACGCACAATCCTGTTTCAATCGCAGTCTTTATACAGCGAGCATTATGGGCCTAAAAAATGGGTATATACCATCGTATAATATGTATAAAAATATATTATAACTACAATGTTCTAAAGTTTGTCTAAGAGGTGGGTTTGCCGTAAAAACTGTATTAAGTTATTTACATTCGCTTGGCTGTTACCAAGAACCTGTTGCAACGTACTAGGAATCCCTAGTTTCTCGCGTGCAGCCCGGTATTTTACACATTCCGTTAGAATGTGATGCACACTCAGAGCAGAGTCGCATTCGTCGCACCTCGGTGGAATTTTCTCTTCAGTAAAGAGATACGAGTGCGTCAAGACGCAGTGGCCTATTCTCAGGCGGGTGATGACGACCTCCTCTTTCCGATTATTTCGGACAGAAGTGGCCCATGCTGCTGTCGTGGGTTTAATAGCCCGGAGTTTATTATTTGATAGCTCTTCCTAGGTATTTTTCCATTTATTTAGAACCACATTTCGGAATTTTACTTTGAGGTCTTCCACGGTTACCAAAGGGATTGTGGTATTTGCTTTCTCCAGAGCATCCCTTGCTGCTGAATCGGCCTCTTCATTCCCCGTTATGCCAACGTGTCCAGGAACCCACATGAATGATATTCTTATTCCCTTGATGTAAAGGGAAACAAGGGCCGTTTGTATTTCCTGGGCAAGAGGATTGCTAGGGGAGAAACGAGAAATTGCATGGAGTGCGCTAGAAGAGTCAGAGCATATCAAGAATGCCCCACGGCTGCATTTCATTCCGGTTATTGCCATCTTAATGGCATACAGTTCTGCCGTAAATACCGAACAGGATGGGTCCAGTTTGGCTTTAACGACTCCGTGGTATGCTGAAACCACAGAGCACCCACAGGAATTCTCCGACTTTGAACCATCTGTGTAGACGGGGGTGAAATCGCGGAACTTATCTAGGACTTCCCGGAAAAGGCACTGGTACTCCAAAGCTGTGGTGGAGGATTTGCGGCAGAGTAAAAGAGTGTTAATAATATCTGGTCTTGGGATTGACCATGGCGGGTGTTTCAGGTACCCGGATGGGTACATGTCAGGAAGATTAAAACCAGTGTGTGTCATAAAATTATTAAAACGTATGCTAATTGGCATTGTGGCCTTTCTCCTTCGGTTAAAAACGTCTAAAAACCGGTGGTTTGTGATCACCTTAAAACACGGGTGATTCTTCATTGATAAAATCTTGGCAACATAGTTGCACATCAAAATTTCACGGCGAATCACCAAAGGTGGTTCGCCGGCGTCACAGTAAAGGCTCAAAATTGGAGATGTTCGGAAAGCACCCGTTGCCAGCCGTAGCCCAGAGTTGTGTACCGATGTAAGCGGTCTTAAATATGACTCCCGTCCTGAAGCATAGATTATTGATCCGTAGTCAAGTCGACTACGGACTAATGACCGGTATAACATCAGCAACGAGGTGCGGTCTGCACCCCATGTTGAATTGCTTAAAAACTTTAAAATATTTAAAATTTTAAAACACTTATCCCTCAATAAATTCACGTTTTCTCGCCAATTTAAGCGGTGGTCTAGAGTCATCCCCAAGAACCGGATTGATTCCACATATGGGAGTATCCTTCCATTTAGATGTAGCGTGGGCGGTGCGTGATATCCTCTCAGCCTGTGAAAATGCACGCATTTCGTTTTGTCGGCGGAGAACCTAAAGCCGTTTTCGTGGGACCATTGAGAGAGCTTGTTCACAGTGAGTTGAACTAATCTGGCTGCGTTTCCTATTCTTGATGAACGGCAGAAAATTGCCAGATCGTCTACGAAAAGGCAACCCATAACTGGAGATTTAATGCACTCCATCACGTTGTTGATGGCCACGGCGAACAGCGTCACGCTCAATACGGAGCCCTGTGGTACTCCGTTAGCCTGATAGTGGGCACGAGATAGGAATTTACCTACTCTGACCTTAAACCTCCGACCATTCAAAAAGTTTCGGATAAAAATCGGTAGGTTTCCCCTGAGACCCCAATTATGCAACGTCATTAGGATTTTATGACGCCAGACTCTGTCATAAGCCTTTTCCACATCAAAGAAAACCGCGATGACGTGTTGCCGTAGGAGAAAGGCTTCCTGAATGAAGTTTTCGGCTCTCACCAAATGGTCTAAGGTTGATCTGCCACGACGGAAACCACACTGCGCGTTTGAAAGTAAGTCTCGGGACTCAAGCCACCAAACAAGGCGGCGATTGACCATTCTTTCCATGAGTTTACAGACGCAACTGGTGAGAGAAATTGGTCGATAATTGTTGGGGTCACTCTTTTCCTTCCCGTGCTTGGGAATAGGCACAATCACGGATTCCCGCCATGATTGCGGGAAGGTACCATCTGTCCAAATACGATTAAAGGCCTTAAGGACCTCCTCCAATGCCAGTTCTGGAAGATTCCGGAAGAAGGCATTGAGGATGCCATCTGCTCCAGGGGAGCTCTCCCGGGACTCAGCGATAGCGGAGGTAAGTTCCCATAGCTGGAAAGGGATACTGTAGTGTTGGGTTTCGCCGCTCTCTTCAAAGGATAACCTCATTGTCTCATTTCGATGTTTAATATGAAGGAAACCATGGTCATAGTTGTCATCACTGCATGTCTCTTCGAGTAAGCAGCCAAAAACCTCGCATATTTCTGAAGGCTTAGATATTATCTTTCCGTCAATATTTAGGCTATATATTCCATAATCTTGGCGGCGTCCAGAGATGCAGCGGACTTTACGCCATACCTGAGATATAGGTGTTCTGTTATTGATGGTAGAGACGTATTCCATCCATGAGGTCTTCTTCGCGTGCTTTATTACCTGTCGTGCCTTGGCCCGTAGACGTCGAAAAGAGACGAGATTCCTTTCTGTTGGGTATTTATTGAAAATCCGCAGGGCTTTCTTCCTTAGTTGAATGGCCTTGGCGCACTCAGCATTCCACCAAGGAACTGCTGGTCGATGTTTAACTCCTTGGGAACGAGGGACACTGCTTCTAGCAGCCTCGAGAATCTCTGATGTCAACCGCTCTACATTGATAACACCATCGTTATACTCGTCAAATTTAAAATTAAAACTTTTTCTGTAGTTTGACCAATCGGCCTTGCGGACAATCCAATTGCCTTGTCGAATAAAATCAGGGTTAAAAACATTTTCTTTAGTGATAAAAAGGGGAAAATGGTCACTCCCACACAGGTCCTCGTGAACTGACAGTTTTACTTTGGTCATGAGACTGCTTGAAGCCATACACAAATCGATGGAGGAATAGTCACCCGTATGGCAATTAAAGCGGGTCTTTTCCCTGTCATTCAACAAGAATAGGTTAAAATCATTTATAAAACTCGATAAAATGCGACCCCTTCGGTTGCTCTGGGCCGGCGTACTTCCCCATAGAGGGTCATGGGCATTAAAATCACCCAGCAGAATGAAGGGTCTAGGCAACTGACAAAGAAGTGCTTCCAAGTTTAGGCGGGTGACAGGTGCACCCTCCGGGAGGTATACGTTACACAATGTGACCACCTCGGGGGCGTGCACAGTCACCGCCACCGCCTGGAATGGCGTGTTCAGCTGCACTCGGGAGGTGTAAAGGGCCTCCCGAGTAGCAACTGCCACTCCACCTTGGGCTCGTTGGCCAGTGGTGTCATCGTGTCGAAAAACGTTAAAACCTTTGAAATAACCCTTGTCAGTAGGTTTAAAATGGGTCTCCTGTAGACAAATGCATTTGGGGTTAAAATCTTGAATTAAAAGCATCAGTTCTTAACGATGTCGATAAAAACCATTGCAATTCCATTGCAATAAAAAATTCATTCCAAATGAGTTGTGGCTCATGGTTAGGGGTAGTTTAGGTGGTATTAACGATTGCGATTCACCGTTTTATTCTGTTTTTCTTTTTTCCCCTAATTTGGAGGATTTCGGTATCTGAGACACAAAAATCCTCTTCCATTGATTCTATGGATGCTGTATTTTTACGGCCGGGTGGGCCGGGAGAAGAACTTTTTTCACGAACGATGTTCGTGCATTCTGGATATGTTTTTTGCGGATTCTTCTTAGGAGAACCCGCGATTTCTGTTTTCCCTTTCACCGACTGTTTGACCTTATCTGTTTTTATAGTTTCTTTTCCAGGTTCATTTTTTTCCGCGTTGTTTCCATTGGATGTTTGAGTCGAGGTAGTACACTTTTTGACGGTGGCAACGGCCGCGAATGACCTTGAAAAGGTGGGTGCAATTAGAGTCTTATATTTTTTTCGAGCCTCTAGGTAAGGGACTTTTTCGACGGTTTTAATTTCCATTATTTTCTTTTCGTCCTTAAGTACTTGACAGTCTCGGGAATATACTGGATGTGCTTCTCCGCAGTTTACGCACTTAGGATCAGTCCTACATTCCTCGTCATCATGCCTGTCCATTGCACAGCGCGGGCAGGTCGATTTGCCTTTACATCGAGCGGATATGTGTCCAAATCGTTGGCAGGTAAAGCAACGCATGGGATTTGGGATGTATGGTCGCACTGGTACGAAGTTGTATCCAACATTCACCTTATCCGGAAGCGTATCGCGGTTAAATGTCAGGATGATGGATGTTGTGTTTACTCGCTCTCCATTACGTCTAGTAGTAATACGGCGACAATCTATTACGCCCTGGGAGGCCATCTCTCTTTTTATTTCGTCCTCCTCTACGTATAGCAGATCGTAATGGCTAATTACCCCTTTACTAGTATTTAGAGAATGGTGTAGCTGAACTTCAATTTCTATTCCGTCTAATTTATTCATTTGAAGGATTCTCTCACTTTGCTTATCATTCATAGTCTCTATGAGCAGGGTGCCGTCTCTTAATTTTTTCGCAGATTTAAGGTCCCCAAGGATCGTACTTGACAATACTCGCCGTATGACAAAGGGAGACACTTTCTGCAGCGTCTCGCCTTCCTTTCGGCATTTCATTACTAAATACTTTCTGCTACATTGGAAAAGTGCTCCCCCGCCCAAATCTGGACGGGATCTTTTATGTGGTGGAAGGAAATTATCCGCCATACCAAAGAGAAATTCATCCCCCGGGCTCCCCACCCACCATGGAGCCACACATTTGGGACGCCGCACCGCAAACCGGTGCGGTCGCCAGGGCTACCCGAGGGGATATAGCACCCTAGAGGTGGTTGTCTGTTTCGGGTCAGATCTTCGATGCACGGGCCCACCAAACCCGTACATCTCCGACCGCCCTACGCAGACCCCCACCTCCCTAGCACTCGCCACCGAACGTATCGGAAAGCCGATTGACCAGGGGTGGCTAGCCCCCGGCCTCCCGTTTACAGGAAATCCAGGGCCAAAGAGGGTTATTGTTTCTCGGGCCATACCGGGCATCCGACACCCGGCTGGGAACCGAAAAACTCACCCTCCAGGATCCCCTTCTCCCCCTTACGGGTCTCCATGCACGGCAAACACATGGGTGGATCGTGAACCAGCTGGTATGGTCACTCACAAGCAACAGACCCACACGTTGCTCGGACGCATCCCTTGCTGATACGGGGGTTTGTTTTCGAGGTTTTCTCCCCGCCCTTTTAGTCGCCTCTTACGACAAGCAGGGATACTGCGGGAGTATTCTCAATCCCCCTACCCGCAGGGGGGATAGTAAACCGAATTTCCATGCTCTTCTGAGGCCCCACTATGACTTTTTCCAACTCTGTTCTTTAGGTTTAACGATAAAAGTATGGAAAAGCGGAATTCACAACATTCGAGCCATTCTTCTTAATTCTATTGCGGACATGCCAGCTAAAGCAGCCATCATGACCATGAAAAATGTAAATGGTTACTACAGCTGTCCAAAATGCATGGTGAAAGGTGAAAGTGTTGGTTTTGCCGGTGGCCAAAGAGCATTTTTTTCAGGTATGAGGATGATGTCCCATTGCGGACACTGTTTGATTCAGTTAGGCATGTAGAAGAGGCTGAAAAATCTGGGAAGGCAGTTTCTGGGTTTAAGAGTGTGAGCCTACTATCAAAAATCATGCCTGACTATGTTAATGGTTGTGGGACAGATTTAATGCACTTTGTTAGTAGTAGTGGATTTGGATTTATAGGGCGCGTCGACAACTATGGTCATTTTGCACCACGCACAATCTAATTTATAACAATAAATATGTAGAAATATAAATATAGAGTAAAAATCCAAGGCAGTATAAAAGGTTCAAATTTATGAAAATATATTAGATTTTACTTATGAGGTTTGTTTCTTTTAAAAAAGTAATGACATGGCATAGGCGATCAGCATCGTTGCCTAGAACTTGTTCTAGGTCGCCGCTGATGCCTAGACTGTTTCTTGTGTCCCGGTATTTGTCACACTCCGTCAGGATATGTCGCACACTGAGAGGACAGTCACAGTCATCACAACGAGGAGGAATTTTCTCTTCTGCTAAGAGGTACGAGAGGGTCAGGGCGAAATGCCCGATTCTTAAACGTGTGATGACGACTTCCACTCTGCGACTACCCCTGACGGAAGTGGGCCACCCTGACGTTACCGGTTTAATTGTCCGTAACTTATTGTTTGGGACATCCCTCCAAAGTGCACTCCACTGCTCTAGGACTATTTACGAAGAGAGGCTTGCAGATCCTGATAGGTTACTAGCGTCGTTGTCGGCTCGGGGATATTTAGAGCTTCTTTTGCAGCTTCATCCACCTTATCATTTCCGGCAATACCCTTATGTCCTGGAACCCAGAGAAAAATAACTTTCATTTCCTTTCTATTAAGGGACAAAAAGGGTGGTAGGTACTCCCTGGACAATAGGGTGTGGTGAAGAAAAGACGGAAATGGATTGCAGCGCCAAAATTTAAATCTGAGTCATTTTCCCTGCATGCTCATACCGTGTGCCTAAGAGACTTGCTGGAGTTAAACCCCCTAATTTCCTATATCGTCCTCCTAGGCCTATAGAAAGTAACTTAGCATGCTACAAGACAGCAGAGTATAATAACTGGTTTTTTTAATTTTTCGATGCCAATTTTGCATGATGTTCTGCCAGACAAAATGCTGCAGAATTATTTCAAACTGGATCATGCTATGTTCTTGCTAAACTCTGCATCTGTATCTTTATCTGACATTGCTGTGGCTGAAGCCTTATTGATAGATTTTGTAAAAGGTGTTCAGACACAGCCCGTAAGGGCAGAGACTGTCCAGGACAGGGTGTTGGACTGCTCTTCCCTCTGGGGCCCGCTGAGTGAACTCCGTGGTGGCAACTGCGTGGAGCATGGGCGTCCAACTGGAATGGGGAATATGCATGAAATTTGTTTCTCGAAGTTTAATGATGCACTTGATGCGAAATTTTCTCACCAATTTAAATATATAAGCCAAATTTTTCTACGCCCACCACAAAGATTATTAAATGATATTAAAATGTTGCCAGAAATCGACGAAAGTGACGTGATCTTAAACGCCTTCTGACGTCACTGCACGGTATAGGTTCCATATTGCTACGGAGATGGACATTTATATTTAAAAGAAAACGAAGTGAATGTATCGTTTTGAGGTTTTTAGCCGTTTCTCGAAAGAAACGACGACTGAAGAAATACTTAAAAAAAAAACGCATTCCGACAATTTCCTTTGGTTGACCCCCTTATGGCGGCGTTCTTCTTAAAAAAAACCAGCGATTACATAGACGTAGTGGAAATTCTTGGGCACTAAACAGGCTTTATATTTGCTCGTTACCATCCATACTAAATAAATAAAAAATCGAAATACCATCGTTTATTGCATTAAACAAATGAGATAAATACATAAGTTATCGCCAAGTATTCATTTAACAACTTACCTCCACGCATAAACAACGCCCATAGTGATACCGTGCCGTGACGTCATGCGATGACGTCGTGTTTTTAAGCTGCCGAAAAAGTACAATTTTCAAAGAGTAATATCTTTGTAACGCAACTTAATTCTTCAGCAAAATTTTCGCCAAGCACATTTTAGCTAATAAAATTCGTATTCAAAGACTTATAAAAAATAGTGCATGTTCCCCAACTTCGCTGGACTACTAACTCCACCTATAGTTGTAGTAGGTGGGAATGTTCATAGAATACGAGTATTTATAATACTTTTTATGCACAAAATGAGTCCAATTTTCAAATTTTAATTTCATGCTTTATTACCATTGACAACTAAATCGTGTATTCAGTTATATATTGATTTTTATAGAAAAATAAATGAAAGCGACACCCGTGTTCGCGCTTCTGGAGTGCTGTATTGGTGATTGTCCGAAAATTTGGTTGCAAAGTTTTGGCAAATTTCGACGATCCCATTAGTTTTCCTCCTTTTTATGGTGCTTCGAGTTCATATCATACATAAAATGCGCGACTCCTGCGCAGTTAAGAGGCTGCCAATCCCAGCGGGTAACGCCGCTAAAGTTTTCACGGCTAGTTCGTGCGCTTTGAATTCGTTAAATGCGGTGCCCTTCAACACTGGGTTGAATCCAGAAGTGCTGAATCAACTAAGGGAGAGAGTATCAATGTTTAAAGATGCGGATAAAGTGTGCTCATTGACGTTCGATGAGATGAGCCTTCGCCCACTACTCACTTATAATACTAAGAACGATTTAATTTATGGATTTGTGGACCATGGTACTCAGGGTCGCTCCCATGTTGCTGCTCGCCAGGCACAGGTATTTCTGGTGAGGAGTGTGGTAGGCAACTGGAAGCAGCCTGTAGCCTATTATTTTAGTGGATCTGCCACACGGTCTTATATTTTGAAAGACCTAATCAAGGATGTTCTTGTGGCTACGAGAGATGTTGGCTTAAAAGTTGTTGCCACCATTGGTGATATGGGGAAGAACAATGTCAAGGCACTTCAGTTGCTTGGAGAAAGCTTTGTTAAACCCTTTTTTAACTTTGAAGGTGACATAATATGCACAGTTTTTGATCCACCTCATTTATTGAAGTGTTGCAGAAATCTTTTCTTGCAATATGATATTTTAGTGGATCTTGCTGGCACGTTGGTGCCCATGAGAGGTTCATGGGCGAACATTAGGGCTCTAGCAGAGGAATCAGCTGTGGCCAGCCCCTATGATTCGCAAGTAACTTAAAAATTATTAAATTTTCTCTCCATTGGGGAAGAAAGTCAACAAGCTGAGTCATTACGCTCTAATTTATATTATTTTCTACTGTAATTAGGGGTAGATAGTAGTAATAATGACACTTATTTTCATAAATTCCTTCCTTCTTGTTATAGTGATCAAGTTTTCATCATAATTGTTGCATGCAATGGACTGTAGGCATTGGTAACGTTAATTAAAATTCCCTCAATTTCTTTCCTTAATTTCTTGTTAGAGTATCTAGATTAACAGAGAGGCACCTGAATCCAAATAAATTTCAAAAGATGATGGTGTCTCATGCTGCTCAGGTATACAGCAGGACTGTTGGAAGTGGAATTGAAACAATGGTTGGAAATGGTAAATAGGGAGATTTCTAATTGTATGTGTTAAGTGAAAGACAACCTTGTGAATGTAACCTCTCGAAAAAGAAATACCTTTTTAAGTCAACTTTGGCTTTGGTTATACGTTCTTGTATTTCTTTGCAATCATTGTAAGAAAACTCGGTGTGGAGGCCCTAGCTACATCAGAGCACATACTGGAAGGGAATCGTCTTTTTGACAGCCTGAATAGAGACAATTCCAATAATGCTAGCAAAAAAGTACTAAAACATTCTGTTACAGATGGAAGCGTTCACTTGACATATTGGCAGTCAACAGTTGCAAAAATTAAGAGGTGGGAATTTGTTAATGGCAACAGAGTACAGAGGAGATGGGTAGCCTCTATTACAGCAGTCATGGTGCTCTGGGACCGGTTGAGAGAGATGGGATTTAAAACTCTTAGCACCAAGCACCTCAACCAAGACCTCATAGAAAATTCATTCAATGTCATTCGACAAAACTGTGGGAGTAATCACCGCCCATATACTGAGCATTTTATTTCTGCCTTGAAGACGGCTGTAACTAATGGACCAATGTCCTGTAAAAACAGTGGCAACACTGCCCCTGATGGTTGCACACTCCCTAACTGACCTCCAAAATGTTTTCCATGAAGCATCCCCGCCTACCATGGAGGGTCCAACAGAGACTTCATGATATGAAGATTAAAAATGCCCGGCTGAGTAATGTGCCTCATGTAGGAGCAGTTATTGCTGCCAAAATACTCAAGTCTTATCAGTGTCACAGCTGTTTAAATAATTTAACAACATGCCCTAGTGCATCAGGAGACATTTGCTAACTTCTTAGATGACAGCAATTTGGATTATTCTCCGAGTGATGGTCTTCTGGAAGCTGTTACAGGTGGAATAAATTCAGTGCTACCTCATTTGAAATCTATTGGTCATGAGCCTCATTTGTCAACATTATGTCGTACCCCCTTTGTTGCGCAGGCTGTAAACTTTGACTTTGTCACCTGTCCTGATCATGTTGAGGAAGTGAAAGAAAAACTCTTCTATTTCATTTCTCAGGCGGCCATAAAGCAGTTTTGTCTGATTGAAAGTGAAAAGTGATTTTTTTTCAGAATGAATCGAGAAAGGCCATGCACACCTGAGCAGCATCAGGAGCATTTTCAGGGAAGTTTTTTTTTTCTAGTAGTAGTAGATTTAGGTTTATAGGGTGCGTCGACAACTATGGTCATTTTGCACCACGCACAATCTAATTTATAATAATAAATATGTAGAAATATAAAAAAGTAGAAATATAAATATTTTTTTAATAATATATTTTTTCTTTTTCACATCTTGGGTTGTTATGAGGAGAACTTTCCAAGGTATAACAAATGGCATTTGTCGTGAAGAGTAGGCAAATAATGCCGGTGCCGGGTTTCCCTCCTCTCTTCCACCTTCCAATCCTATCCAAAATCTCTTTTTCTTGACTATTACTTCTTTCTGTATCTCCACCCTGCATTCTTTATTTAGAAGCAATTCTATGATGATCATTTGGCATTCCTAATATTCCAAATTTCTGATTTTGGATGTTGGTTTTCATTTGTAAATTTGAAGAAAATGCCATGATTACATCTGATGTATTTTGTGCCAAACTCAACTAAATTATTCATGTCATGAATTCTTCAGCACTTCATTCTTTACATTTCTTTGTTCCATGCTCGGCTTTGTAATTCATGAGGATTTCATTTTGAGGAAACAGGCATGGAGGTTTTAGCGAGGATGACGGCTATCATAGGGAGGGGAGGGCAAGTCCTACTCAAACGGCCCATTTCTTGTTTTCAAGGAAGGAAGCCTAGAGGAGCAGTCACAACGCTTTTGGGAGATAGAAGGTCTAACCCAACCTCCGCGCTCCAAGGAAGAGTTAGAATGCGAACAGCAATACGGCAAGAACACCACCAGGGATGCAACTGGGCGTTTCGTAGTTCGGCTACCATTTAAGGAAGATCCTGCACATCTGGGCGATTCGCGTGAAATGGCTGTCACCAGGCTTCATCACTTAGAACGGCGTCTTTCAAGAAGCTCGAACTTGCGAACTGAGTATTGCAATTTTTTAGCGGAGTATGAAGCTCTTGGACATATGGAGGTCATCAATGAACTGCAAAACGATCCAACAACCATGTATTATTTACCTCATCATCCGATTTTGAAAGACTCAAGCACAACTACCAAGACTCGAGAAGTTTTCGATGCGTCCGAACAACAACAAATGGAAGGTCTTTGAATGACATTCTTATGTTTGGACCAACGATACAACAAGATCTCCAATCTATCATACTGCGGTTCCGTACTCACCAGGTCTGCTTCACGGCCTACATCGAAAAAATTTATCGTCGGATACGAGTTGAGTACAGCGAATGCAGATTTCAAAGAATCTTAAGGAGGAACTCACTAGAAGACCCAATTCAAGCATTTGAGTTAAAGACAGTGACCTACGGTACCTCTCCAGCGCCATTTCTAGCCATTAGATGCTTACACCAATTAGCGCAAGATGAAACAGAGATATTTCCCAACGGGGCGGAGGTATTGCTACGTGACTTTTACGTCGATGACTAAGTCCGGTACTTCGACTCTGAAAGAAGCTCTCTATATTCAAACACAGCTCATACAGTTGTTAAAGAAAGGCGGATTTCTCCTACGCAAATGGTGCTCAAACCATCCTGCCTGACTCAGTGCCATTCCTCCAGAGCTTACAGCTTCCACTTCAGTTAGATTGCATCAGCAAGGTGAAGGCATTAGGTCCACTTTGGCATCCAGCAACAGACCATCTGCAAATATTCTGTGACCTCCACAAGCGTTTCCATTCCAAATGGTTGATCAACCCTACTAAGAGAGTGACATTAGCTGCTATAGCTTCGATTTTCGATCCTAGGGGCCATTAGTCCGGTAGTTATAACTGGCAAGATCTTTCTTCAGCAACTTAGCCTCGCAAAACTCAACTGGGACGAAGAAATTCCAGCAGAATTACGATTCCAGAGGCAGCAGTGGTACGGTCAGCTTCCGAGGACCAAGGAAATCCTCATAGATAGACTAATAGTGGAGAGAGGTATCCTCAGCGACATTCAGATCCACGGCTTCTCAGATGCGTCGGAAAGGGCCTCCGGCGCATGTATCTATTTTCGATCGACGAATGAAGAAGGAAGCAAAACAGTTAAGCTAATGTGTTCCAAATCAAGAGTAGCACCCGTAGAAAGGGTTTCACTTCCACGCCTAGAGTTATGTGTCGCTCTACTGTTAGCACGATTGCTGAGAAAGGTCAGCACTGCAATCAAAACGCAAACGTTCAAGACGTTTTTAAAGACAGATTCTACGGTGGTATTGGCATGGATAACAGCATTGCCAACCAAGTGGAAAACTTTCGTGGTGCAGACGGTTTAGCACGTGTGGTCACTGTTCGAACAACTCAAGGAACATTTAAGAGACCTTTGAGTAACATTTGTACTCTTCCTTCAGAAGAGAAGTAAGGTATCATATTTTACTGTGTTTTGTTTATTTAAAAAAGGGTATCTTAATCCTTTTTTGGCGGGCGGCATGTTCAGACAGCCCGTAACAGCAGAGACTGTCCGGGACAGGGTGTTGGACAGATCTGCTCTCTCTGGAGCCCGCTGGGTGAACTCCGTGGTGGCAACTGTGAGGAGATAGACAGTCTGCTCGGGACGGTTGGGCTGGGAGCGTGTGCGTTGTTTGGAATGTGCAAGTGAGGAATCCAGAGATTGTAGCCACAGTAATACAGTCCACTTGCTTATTTGAAACCCATCGAGTTGTTTCATTTGCTACCGAACAAAGGCTTTAGCGAAATTTATGGTGATCGCTTTATATCAGCTTATGTCCACGCATTGCTACATTTAACCAATCATGTTAGGAAACTTGGGCCATTATTTCATTCAAGTTGTTTCCCACTGGAGTCCATTCATGGACAAATGAAAAAGTTTGTGAGTGGGACGACCCACGTTCTGTAAGAGTAGCAGATATGTTTTTGCTTTTACAGGCATTCCCTCTGCATGTTGGTTCCTTGCCACATGTGCTAAAGATTATGCTGAAAATCTTAGTGCCAAGATTATCTGCACAGAGGAGATTGACAGCAAAACTTTTGTTATTGGTCCTTTAACATCTGTTCTATCGGTGTCAGCATTCATTCACAATGCTGTAGATAAAATTGCTGAAATGCCTGTCAGTGATGTAAGCAAAATATGGGTATTTGATAGACTCTATAAGGATGGAGTCAATTGTGAAGCAGAAAGCTATTCTATAAAGGGGAAGCGTTGCTCCTAGTAGTAGAGTTAATATTTAGGGTGCGTCGACAGCATGGTCATTTTGCACCACTGCTTTTCAGAAATATAACATTAATTTAAATCCGTAGACATTACATTACCTGAAATCAGGTATTGAGCTTATCTAATATTTGTCAGCACATAAAATCATTTAATATTGTTAGACTGTATTTATAATTTATTAAAAAGCCCAGTTTCCTTTAAAAATAAAATTACACGGTCGATAGCATCTGTTTCGTCACCTAGAATGGACCCTAAATCACCCGTAATATTCAGTCGGTTACGTACGTCCCGGTATCTGTCACACTCCGTCAGGATATGCCGAATTCCAAGAGGACAGTCGCAGTCATCACACCGAGGCGGCAATTTCTCTTCTGTGAAGAGAAAGGAGTGGGTCATTGGGCTGTGCCCTATCCTCATCCGGGTGATGACGACTTCCTCTCGGCGGCTCCTCCTGACGGAAGTGGGCCACGCTGACGTCACCGGTTTAACTGTGCGCAGTTTGTTGTTTGTAATGTTTCTCCACGACTCCCTCCACTGTTGAAGAACTGAGCTCTTGAGTGAGGCTCTTAGATCTTCACAAGATACCAGCGTCGACTTAAGATCGTCAAGATTGAGAGCGTGTTTTGCGGCAGAATCGGCTGCCTCATTTCCGGCAATTCCCACATGCCCAGGGATCCAAAGAAACCAGACAGTGTTCCCCTTCCTGTGAAGGGAGAGCAGCAAGGAGTGAATATCCTGGACAATAGGATGCAAAGGAGAAAAGCCGGAAATGGATTTTAGGGCGCTCATGGAGTCTGAGCAGACCAAAAAGGAGCCACCGTTCACATTTATCCCATCAAGAGCCGTTTTAATACCTAACAGTTCCGCTGTGTAAATACTACACAGCGGGCTGAGTTTTGCTTTGATGACTCCATGGTGAGATGATACAACCGCACAGGCACAAGCTGTATCCGTCTTCGAGCCGTCTGTAAACACGGGAACTAATTCTGGATGTTGGCTAAGAAACATTAAGAATTGTTGCTGGTACTCTTCAGCGGTGGTAAAAGCCTTTTGTCGGTTGTAAAGGGACATTTTTATGTCGGGAGCGGGAGTTAACCATGGCGGGTGACTAGAATGCCTGATGGGGTACATTTCTGGTAATAGAATACCTCGTTCACGGATAAAATTGTGGAAACGTACACTTACAGGCCGAGTGGCTTTTGTCCTGCGATTAAAAAGTTCTAAAAAGCGAGGTTTAAAAACAAGGTTAAAACATGGGTGCATCCTCATCGTTAAAATTTTTGCGGCATAGTTGCACATGAGCAGCAACCTTCGGTGGCATAATGGCGGCTCTCCTGCATCCGCGTAGACACTGACGACAGGACTTGTCCGGAAAGCACCCGTGCAAAGCCGGAGCCCTGCGTTGTGTACACTGTTCAGAGGTCGTAAGTAGGACTCCCGAGTGGATGAGTACACGAAGGATCCGTAGTCCAATTTGGACCGCACCAATGACCGGTATAGTAAAAGGAGTGTGGTGCGGTCTGCTCCCCACGATACGTTGCTTAAAAACTTTAGAATATTTAAGGACCTAGAACAATTGTTCCTTAAAAATTGAATATGTTCCCGCCAGTTTAGACGGGAATCGAAGATCATTCCCAAAAATCTGACCGACTGAGCGTAGTTAAGATCTCTGCCACCTAAGCGCAGTGGTAACGGAATATGCACTCCCCTTAGCCGGTGAAAGTGGACACACACAGTTTTCACCGGAGAAAAAACAAAGCCATTTCTTAGTGTCCACCTGTGTAAACTGTTTAATGTCAGTTGGATCTGTCTGGAGGCAGTGAGAAGTTTGGATGACCGGCAGAAAATCGCCAGGTCATCGACAAACAAGGATCCAATTACAGGGGTTTTTATGCAGTCAACTATATCATTTATTGCGATGGCGAAAAGTGTTACGCTAAGTACTGAGCCTTGAGGAATGCCGTTGTCCTGTCTGTAAAATTCTGAGAGATGTTGGCCTATTTTTACTCTAAAAACTCGGTTCACTAAAAAATTACTGATAAAAGTCGGCAGATTGCCCCTAAAACCCCATTCATGCAGCGTGCTTAAAATCTTCCGCCGCCAGACACGATCGTAGGCCTTCTCCAAATCGAAGAACACTCCGATCGCGTGCTGGCGGAGGAGAAATGCTTCCTGGATGAAATTGTCAATTCTAACTATGTGGTCGATAGTGGAACGGCCCCGACGAAAACCGCACTGGATAGTGGAAAGAAGGTCTCGGCGTTCCAACCACCAAACGAGCCGCCGGTTCACCATCCTTTCCATTATTTTGCACAGGCAGCTGGTGAGGGATATGGGTCTATAGTTGTTTGGGTCACCTCTATCTTTGCCCTGTTTTGGGATGGGAACCACCGCAGACTCCCTCCAGGTTGATGGAAAGGCACCTTCAATCCAAAGCTGATTGAAAGTGTGGAGGACCTCCAACAATGCCTTCTCCGGAATATTACGGAGAAAGGCATTGTGGACCTCGTCAAGACCCGGAGATGTATTGCCTGTGTCGGCAATGGCGGACTTCAATTCCCACAAAGAGAAAGGAAGGTTATAGTCGGCCACATGTCGCGTCTCTTTGAAGTTTATCGGAATTAATTCGCAGCGGTCTTTAAAGGACAGAAAATTCCTACCGCATGCGTCATCGCTGCTCATTCGAGATATAAACTGGCCGAACGCCTTTCCGATGTCATGTGGTGACGTTATAACTTCATCTCTGATTTTAAGAAAAGTGACACCTAGCTGCTGGTGGTTACCCGACAGACTCCTTACCTTGCGCCATACCTGTGCAATTGGTGTCCTACAGTTAACACCGGAGACGAATTTCACCCAAGAAGCTTTTTTCGCATCCTTCACAACCTGTCGAGCTCTAGCTCTAAGTCGTCGGAAGGAGGCTAGATTTCTTTCGGTTGGGTATTTATTAAATATTCGCAACGCTTTTTTACGCTGGCGAATAGCTTTCGCACAATCATCATTCCACCACGGCACCACAGGCCTTGTAATTATACGGCGAGACCGTGGTACGCTGCTGTCTGCCGCTTCAATGATGGTTGCAGTCAGGTTATCAATATTTTCCACACTGTCACGGGTTTCGTCATATTTAAAATTAAAATTCTCCTTAAAAAGGCCCCAATTCGCCTTCTGAATAATCCAGCCGCCCGGCCGAATAAAATCCGCATTAATATGGTGTTCCTTCGTAAAAAGGATGGGATAGTGATCGCTCCCACAAAGGTCGTCATGCACAAGTATATCAAGTTTTGTAGCTAAAATGCTCGACACGATACATAGGTCGATAGTCGAAGAGTCACCAGTAAAACTGTTAAAACGTGTTTTTTCCGCGTTATTTAGTAACACTAGGTTAGTGTCACATATAAATTGGGATAAAATCCGTCCTCTACGGTTGTACTGAGCTCTAGCGCTTCCCCATAGCGGATCGTGTGCGTTAAAATCTCCCAATAAAATAAAAGGCTGAGGTAGCTGATGGACAAGGGCTTCCAGGTTAAAACGGGTGACCGGCGCACCCTCCGGGAGATACACGTTACACAACGTAATCGCCTCGGGGGCACGCACGGTCACTGCTACCGCCTGAAGCGGCGTGTGTAGTTGCACTCGAGAGGTGTAAAGGGCCTCCCGAGTAGCAATCAACACTCCACCCTGGGCTCGTTGGCCACTGGTGTCGTCCAGTCTAAAAACGTTAAAACCTTTTAAAATGCCCTTGTCCGTTGTTTTAAAATGTGTTTCCTGCAGGCATATGCAAGAAGGGTTAAAATCACGGATTAAAACGGTCAGCTCCTCCTTACGCCGATAAAAACCATTGCAGTTCCACTGCAGAGTAAAAGCCATAAATCTCTTTAAAAAATAAAATAAAATAAAATAAATAAATAAATATATACAATAGATTATTTAAAAAGGCGGAGATCAGCGCCGAATGCGGTGCTTCTTCCCCTTTTGTTTCGCGAGGAGGACTTCAGCTTCCGAGGGACTGTCGTCCTCCTCCATTGATTCCCCCGGAAGTTCTAGCTTGGCTAGTCCGGTGGGGCCGGGGGATGGCGTTTTTTCGCGCTGTTTCAGCGCTACCCCGGCTGAGGGTTTAGACTGGTTCTTCTTAGGAGAACCAGTGGTGGTTATATTTTTATTGATTGCCGGATTTGGTGCCTTAGCCGGCTTGGCTACATCTTTTACCTCTGCGGGTTTTGTGTTCGCCCAACTCTCTGTCTGTGTACTTTGGGACGCTTTTGGCACGGAGTTTTTTGCAACGAAGGCAAAAGATTTTGAAAAGACAGGTGCTGCCATGGCCCTGTATCTTTTCCTCGCCTCGAAGTATGGAATTTTTTCAACTGTTTTTATTTCCATCACTTTTCTTTCCTCTAACATCTTGGGACATTTGCGAGAGTACGCTGGATGCGTACCCTCGCAGTTGACGCAGTGTTGTTCCCTGTTGCATTCCGCACTCTCATGGCCTTCCAGGCCGCAGCGCGGGCAGGTGGCCTTGCCCTCACATCGCGTTGCGATGTGGCCGAAGCGCTGGCACTGGAAGCAGCGCATGGGCGCCGGTATGAATGGCCTCACTGGAACCGATTCATAGCCGACGAATACCTTGTCGGGGAGACTGTCTCGCGCGAATGTTAGGACGACAGATGTCGTGTTTACAACTTCGCCGTTTCGCTTAGTGGTAAGTCGACGAGCATCTGTAACTCCTTGCGATGCCATCTCATTCTTAATCTCGTCGACTTCCACGTATAATAGGTCGTAATGAGATATTACTCCCCGACAGGTATTGAGAGTGCGGTGCAGCTCAGTTTTCACAGGGATGTCATGGAGCTTCTTTAGGGCCAACAGCTTTTCACTTTGTATGTTGTTCGATGTTTCGATAAGGAGGCTTCCGTCCCGCAGTTTTTTGGCCGATTTCAGCTCTCCTGGAATTGAGGCAGACAGCACCTTACGGATGAGAAAGGGAGATACCCGTTTAAGCGTCTCCCCTTCTTTCTCACACTTCATAATCACAAACCGCATACAAGCGGATAAACTTTTATCTCCCCCGCCCGTGTCCGGGCGGGATCTTTTGGAAGGTGGAAGATGTGATTCCGCCATACCAAGTAGTTCTTCATCCCCCGGGCTCCCCACCCACCATGGAGCCACACATTCGGGACGCCGCACCGCAAACCGGTGCGGTCGCCAGGGCTACCCGAGGGGATATAGCACCCTAGAGGTGGTTATCTGTTTCGGGTTGGGTCTTCGATGCACGGGCCCACCAAACCCGTACAACTCCGACCGCCCTACGCAGACCCCCACCTCCCTGGCACTCGCCACCGTTAAGCAGAACGCCACGGAAGCCGATTGACCGGGAGTGGCTAGCTCCCGGCCGCCCGTTTACAGCGAATCCAGGGCCGAAGAGGGGTATTGGCCCGTAGTCCATACCGGGCATCCGACACCCGGCTGGGAACCACGGACTTCACCCTCCAGGATCCCCTTCTCCTCCTTACGGGTCTCCGCACACGGCAAACATGCGGGTGGATCGCAGGCCAGGTGGTATGGCCGCACACAGACAGTTGACCCACAAGACTGTCCGGGCTCAACCCTTGTTGGCTCTGGGTTTGTTTTCGGGGTTTTCTCCCCGCCCTTTTAGTCGCCTCTTACGACAAGCAGGGATACTGCGGGAGTATTCTCAATCCCCCTACCCGCAGGGGGGGCGTTGCTCCTCTTTTGCTGTGTTAGATAATGGCTCAATTTGTGTTATTTAGACATTTATTAAAGTAAAATTTTGTCGTTGCCCCATCATAAGCATTTGTGAAGGTGAATTAATTGTATAAGTAGAATATGTGAAAATTATGTCTAGTTCCTTGCCGGTAAATGATATCATTAATGAGGTCTTTGTAGCACCAAGAGTGACAAGTATTGCCATTAATTGTGTTGCTGATGTATGTATAATGGTGGAAATTGGCGGTTAAAAGTTTGCGTGAAGCGGGTAAATACATTGGAATTATAATAAACTATTGCAAATTAAGGCCTGATTCTCAGACCAGTTACAGACCATTTTCCTTTGCCTCTTTGAAATCCAGTCCAGTCCCGTTACAGACCACTTACAGACCAAAATTCAGCCTTTCAGACCAGTTGCAGACCAGATCCAGATTAGTTACAGATAAAATATTTTTACCTGGGAAGAGAAAGAAATGGGAAGTAAAGAGTGAAAAATGCAGATTTGTAGGTTATGCTGATATATCTGGCTGTTACAGGCTCATGCATAGTAAGAATGAAGTAATGAAGAAGACCCAAAGAATGACCCAATGTTACCCAATCCTAATGTGCCCTATCAATGTTTAACTGGCTCATTAATATATTTATTTGTGTGTACACGTCCTGATATATCATTTTCTGTAAATTATTTAAGTAAATTTAACAATTGTTTCTCCACTGAGCACTAGATAGATAGATAGAATTTCGTTTACAGGGTGCGTCGACGGCTATTGGTCATTTCGCACCTCGCGCAAGTGATACATTACATTAGGGAAAGGTATGTTAAATTACAGTGCTGTCAAAAAGCATTACATTAAAGTAACTGTCAAATCAAATTTAAAATGCCTATTTGTTTTACATATGAAATTACTTGGGATAGGCGGTCTGAGTCATTCCCCAGAACGTGGCGTATATCGCCTCTGATCCTTAAAGAGTCGAGTCGCGCAATCTCCGGTATTTCTCGCACTCTGTCAAAATATGCCTTACGGAGAGAAGAGATCCAGTCATCACATCGAGGTGGTATTTTCTCTTCGGTGAAGAGGAATGAGTGAGTCAGAGCGCTATGTCCGATTCTCAAACGTGTGACGACTACCTCCTCCCTCCGGCATCCCCTGACGGATGAAGGCCATGCAGATGTTGTATGTTTAATTTCACGGAGTTTGTTGCTCGGGACGTTAAACCAAGATTCCCGCCAATACTCTAGACCTTCGTTACGTAACGTTAATCTCAAATCCTCGTGTGGTACCAGTTTAGAGGCAAGGACAGAATTTTTCAGCGCCTTCTTAGCGGCAGAATCAGCCTTTTCATTACCTCTTATTCCCACATGTCCAGGGATCCATATGAAGGTAATTGACACCCCTTTCTCCCTCAGGCATATTATGGCCGACTGAATTTCCTGGACAATCGGATGAGTCGGGTACATTGTGGAGATAGACTGCAGGACGCTTAGAGTGTCCGAGCATATGAGAAATTTCTTATCCGAGCATTTTATACCATTTTAATGGCGAAGAGCTCCGATGTATAAACGCTGCATAATGGATTTAATTTAGCTGTTGCTATTCCATGATAGGATGATACGACTGCGCACGCACAAGGTCTACTGGACTTTGACCCGTCCGTATAGACGGGGATTAGTTCAGGATGATTGTAGAGAAATACATTAAATGCATGCTGGTATTCTGTGGCCAGGGTAACGGTTTTGGGGTACCTGTGTAGGTCAAGAAAAAAATCTGACCGGGGAAAAAGCCAAGGGGGGCGGCTTGAGTAGCCTACTACGTAAACCTCGGCTGAAGTAAAATTTCGCTCGGCAATAAAATCATTAAAACGGACACCGAATGGTCTGGTAGGTAGGTAGGTAGGTATTGATTTTTGGGGTGCTTCGACAGCCAAGGTCATTTCGCACCACCCATTCTCTAATTTATCCATAGGCAATATATTAAACTATATTTACGGTAGATCGAAATAAGACTAAAAATAAGAATAAAAACATGTCTGTATTAGATTATATTTTATTAAAAAGGTCAGTTTCTTTTAGCAGCAATATGACACGGTTAAGACGATCGGGATCATTGCCTAGAACATGCTCTAGGCTCCCCCTGATCCCTAACCTGAGGCGTGCATTCCGAAATAAGTTACAATCCGTCAGGATGTGTCGCACACTGAGTGGCATGTTGCACTCATTGCAGAGAGGCGGTTCCTTCTCTTCGGTGAAGAGATACGAGTGAGTCAGACGGCAATGACCGATTCGTAGTCGTGCAATGACGACTTCCTCTCTGCGACTGCTCCTGACGGACGTTGGCCATGCTGCCGTTACCGGTTTTAAACTTCGTAATTTGTTATTTGGGAGATCGTTCCATTGCTCCTGCCACTGTTGGAAAACTGAACCCTTTAGATGGGACCGAAGGTCTTCGAAAGGTACCAGAGTTGATGTGCAATTTTCTTCTTTTAGGGCAGCCTTCGCAGTTGCATCGACACGTTCATTCCCGACAATTCCCATGTGGCTGGGGACCCACAGAAAGATGATGGTGACTCCCTTCTTTTGAAGGGAGAGTAGCGACTCATGGATCTGCTGGCATAATGGGTTCGTAGAAGAACGGTCGGAAATAGAGTTTAGGGCACTTAGAGAGTCAGAGCAAATTGCGAAGGATCCTCCACTACTGTCTATTCTACACAGAGCCATCTTTATAGCGAACAGCTCCGCCGTGAATACACTGCAGAGTGGACTGAGTTTAGCCTTTATGGTACCATGATAAGAAGAAACTACGGCACAGGCCGAATGGTCTGGTGACCTTCGTCTTTCTGTTAAAAACATCTATAAATCTTGGCTTAAAAACGATATTAAAACAAGGGTGAGATGGCAAAGACAAAAGCTTTGCGGCATAGCTACACATAAGCATAATCCTGCGGGTGTGCAAAGGTGGTTCGCCAGAGTCTGAGTATACGCTCAAAACTCGGCTGGTTCTGAATGCTCCAGTCGCTGACCGCAATCCTGAATTGTGTAGCGATGCCAATGGCTTTAGGTATGTTTCCCGCGCGGATGAGTAAACAAGGCACCCGTAGTCTATTTTAGATCTTACAAGCGCTCTATACAACATTAGCATCGATGTGCGATCGGCTCCCCAAGAAGAGTGGCTCAAAACTCTTAGGACGTTTAAGACCTTCATGCATTTTTCCTTTAGCGTTCGGATATGCATTCGCCAGTCTAGTCGTTTGTCAAAAACTAAGCCAAGAAATACTGCCGAATCTTTGAATGGCAGATTTTACCCATCCAGTTCTATCTTAGGCTGTGGGTATATTCCGCGAAGCCTATTAAAATGTACACATTTCGTTTTCTCATGAGAGAAACGGAACCCGTTATCATTAGACCATCTTTTCAGTTTATTGACAGTGATTTGTACCTGTCTTTCTGCTGCCTTTAATCTTCGTGACCTGCAAAAAATGGTGAGGTCGTCTACGAAGAGTGAGCCCATCACTTATGGCTGTATGCAGTCTACTATATCATTTACAGCAACTGCGAAAAGTGTCACACTTAGCACAGAGCCTTGGGGTACCCCGTTTTCCTGTAAATGTATATCCGAAAGGCTCCTTCCGATGCGTACTCTAAAAACACGATTAGTTAGGAAATTTTTAATGAAAATAGGGTAGTTTCCTTCATCAAAGAAAACGGACTTCATTAATTGCGATTTGTGCCCTGCCATAAATGTATTTAATTTACGCAAAAAGTTTGTATTGAGAAATCCCAGTTTACTAGAGAATTAAATGTTAATTTTAAGGCCATTTGAAAAGGCTCTGAAATGGCGGGGTGCGCTGCCTTCATGCTGACGTAACAGGAAGGTAGTTTACGTTGCGAAGCATAGGAAAATTCGTCTCGTGAACTTACCGTTGAATTTCAGGGCCCCTCAGCTCTAGTGAATATTTATTAGTATTAACCTGTAAAAACTATCAATGTTGGAAAAGAATTCTCAGTTAAACATGGTATTATTAGTCATTTTATAGGCTCAAGGACGTCCTGCTCGCTGTGTCTTCTGCTACGACGAAGCATGGCGTGAAGGTCGTGCGGCGATAGGCGAACTACATGATATGCTTGTGAAAGGAATACTGACTGATTTTAAATGAATCAACTGCATAAGTCATGTTAAATAAATAAATAAAAGTTAATTATAATTAATTAACGGAATAAATATGCCTCCAATACTTGTTCATAAGCCTTAACGGAGTGCGGCGTCTATTTGGAAGCGTCCGCAGCACCACCTGGTGGCAGGTAGAGGAAATAGTTGAACGTCACACGTAGGATTAACCGGCATGCAATAGTTGCCGTCGCGTTTTCGCGCCATTGATTTTTTTCACTTTTTAATTAATGAGGAAAAATACTTAACGTCATTTAAAAATCGAACGGCTTGAAACACGTACTCCAGAGGTTATAAACTTTCGATCAAGACAATAAAAAAATAATAGGAAACTACCCTATTGGCAGGTTTCCTTTAAAGCCCCATTTATGTATGGTCTTAAGAATCTTGTGTCGCCACACTCTATCGTATGCTTTTTCTAGATCAAAAAACACTCCAATAACATGATGGCGTAAAAGGAATGCTTCTTGAATAAAGTTGTCGGCTCGTAATAAGTGGTCGGTTGTCGACCTATTTCTTCGAAAACCACATTGGATATTTGAAATAAGGTTCCACCTCTCAAGGCACCAGACTAGGCGGCGGTTTACCAATTTTTCCATTACCTTACACAGAAAACTTGTTAGTGATATAGGTCGGTAGCTACTGGGGTCTGTTTTTTCTTTGCCAGATTTTGGAATAGGTATGATGACAGCTTCTCTCCAGGTGTGTGGGAATTTACCTTCCTCCCAGAGTTGATTGAACGTAAGCAGGATTTCCCTCAACGCTTCCTCAGGTAGGTGTTTAAGGAAGGCATTATGTACGTCATCCAAACCAGGTGATGTGTTCTTTGTCTCCGCAATGGCGGCCTTTAGTTCATTTAGGGTAAATGGAATATTATAATTCGCTTGAGTCCCCTTCTCCGAGAAATCAAGTCGAACTCTTTCAGCCCTCTCTTTTGCTGCCATAAAGGTAGCGTCAAAGTTAGCATTACTGCTGGTATTTGCAAGTAGTTGACCAAATACCTCGCTTACATCGTGCTGGGAAGATACAATACTAGAGCCTACTTTGAGGGAACTAGCCTGTGAGTAGTGACATGTACCCACCGGTACCCATTTGCTTTATCTTGCGCCAAACTTGTGAAATGGGCGTCCTATTGTTGATACTGTTGACGTATTCTATCCATGAGGCCTTTTTTGCCGCCTGAATCGTTTGGCGAGCCTTAGCCCTCAGTTTCCTAAATGCCGAGAGATTCGAGGTGGTTGGATATTTTTTAAATATCCTCAGGGCACGGTTCCTGATACGAATTGATGTCGCACATTCGGAGGTCCACCACGGCACCGGTATACGCCTAGCGTTGCCTGATGACTTAGGCACACTGGCATTTGCTGCATCTATGATACAAGTAGTTAGTGTCTCAATATTCGCTAGGCATCCGCGATTTCTGTCATAGGTAAAGTTAAAAGGGCCCAATTAAATCTACGGAGAACCCAATGCCCTGGTCCGTTATAATTAAAACATCGACTTCCTTCTTTTTTAATTATAATAGGGAAGTGATCACTGCCACATAGATCATTGTGGACCGAATAATGGAGCTTCGTGCCAATATTACCCGACCAATAGAAAGGTCTATGGAGGAAAAACCTCCGTTAAAACTATTAAATCGGGTACTGTCCCCGTTGTTAAGTAAAAAAAGGTTAAAATCTTCTATAAAATTTGCCAAAATGCGGCCTCTCCTGTTACATTGATCTCTGTTACTACCCCAAAGAGTGTGATGTGCATTAAAATCCCCTAGTAAAACAAAAGGTTTAGGGAGTTGTCGCACTAAATCGTCCAGATTTTCCTTGTTTACCGGGGCCCCTTCAGGCAGGTATACGTTACAAAAGGTAATCAGTTCAGGGCACGCAACGGTCACAGCAATAGCCTGTAAAGGAGTTTGCAGTCTGACCTGGGAGGTATAGAAACCCCCTTGAACTGCAGTAATTACTCCACCTTGCGCTCTATTTCCGCTCTCATCGTCAAACCGGAAAATCTTAAAGCCTCTTAAAACGATTTTGTCATAAGGCTTAAAATGTGTTTCTTGTATGCAGATACAGAGAGGGCTAATATTTCTCATTAAAACCTTCAACTCCTCTTTGCGGCGGTAAAATCCACAGCAATTCCACTGTAGGATTGAAAACATTTTGGAGTGATTAAGATGTGGGCACTTATCTTTTAATGCGATTTTTCTTCTTCCCTTGACTCCTAGCTTGGAGGATTTCCGTTTCCGACAAACTGTCGTCCTCCTCCATAGCCACCACATCGGATGTTGTAGACGAGGGGCCGGGAGGGTTAGGAGGTCCAGGGGAAAACGATTTAGTCCGCTGCAGTCCTTGCATTTTCTTCCCAGCATTAGGTTGGTTCTTCTTGGAAGGACCAGCGATTTTTGTATCTTTATTTAGTTCCTGCGTCTTTTTCATTTCTGCCACATTGGCTATTCCTTTTTGGGTTCCTTCTTTGTCGTTTTCCTTCATCGGATTAAATTTGGGTGTTTGAGTTTGTACGGAGCACTTCCTTACCGGTGCAGAGGCCACGGTGGCAAAAGACCGAGAAAATGTGGGGGCTACTAGGGCCCGATACTTCCTACGTGCTTCTAAGTAAGTTATTTTTTCAATGGTTTTTATCTCTACCACTTTTCTTTCCTCTTGTTGCTTGGGGCACTTATTTGAGTATGCAGGGTGTGCACCTTCGCAGTTCACGCAGCTCGGTTCAGATGTACATTCATCGGTTTCGTGCTTAGCTTTGCCACAGCGGGGGCAGGTGGCCTCGCCCTCACATCTGGTTGCGATATAGCCAAAGCGTTGGCAGTTAAAGCAACGCATGGGACGAGGTATGAAAGGCCGCACAGTTACGGATTCATACCCCACATACACCTTCTCTGGAAGTTTATCGCAGGCGAAGGTCAGAAATATAGACGTTGCATCTCTTAGCGTCCCATTTCGTTTAGTTTTCAAGCGTCGACAGTCTGTCACTCCCTGATGCTCCATTTCTCTTTTTATTTCATCTTCCTCAACATACAGAAGATCAAAGTGTGAAATAACCCCCTTAGATGTATTCAAGGATCCGTGTTTCTCCACTATAACAGGTATGTTTTGAAGCATCTTCATTCGTAGTAGTTCCACACTCTGCACTTCAGTGGTTGTTTCAATTAGGAGCGTTCCGTCTCTTAAGTTTCTTCGCTGATTTAAGCTCTCCTGAGACAAAGCTCAACAGGACCCTTCTTATAAGGAAGGGAGTAACTTTTTTAAGAGTCTCGCCTTTTTCCTTGCATTTCATTATTAGATAGCGCTGAGATGCGCGAAAACTATTGGCTCCCCCGCCCATATCTGGGCGAGGTCTTTTAGGTGGAGGAAGATTTAAGTCTGCCATGCCACTTATAAGTTCGTCCCTCGAGCTTCCCACCCACCATGGAGCCACACATTTGGGGCGCCACGCTGCAAACCAGCGTGGTCACCAGGGCTACCCGAGGAATATAGCACTATCGATGTGGGGGGCTGTTTCAGGTTAGAACCTCCAGCGCATGAGTCCTCCAAACCCATACGCCTTTGGCCGCCCTACGCAGACCCCCGTCTCTCCAGCACTCGCCACCGAACGTATCGGAAAGCCGATTGATCAGGATTGGCTAGATCATGACCGCCCGTTTACAGGGAATCCGAGGCCAAAGCGGGGTATTGAACTCCGGCCCATACCGGGCATCCGACACCCGGCTGGGTGCCGGAGAACTCACCAACCATGATCCCCTTCTCCCCCTTACGGGTCACCGCACACGGCAAACATACGGGTGGATCGCAGGCCAGCTGGTATGGCCGAACAGTGACAGTTGACCCACAAGACTGTCTGGACTCAACCCTTGCTGACTCAGTGGTTTGTTTTCGGGGTTTTCTCCCCGCCCTATTAGTCGCCTCTTACGACAAGCAGGGATACTGCGGGAGTATTCTCAATCCCCCTACCCGCAGGGGGATTGTAGATTGGTCCGCGCCCCACGAACATCTTGTCAATATTTTTAAAATATTAAGGGATGGGCGAACTCTCATTTTCAGATCAGTAATGTGGGGTCTCCAGGTTAGCCTTTGGTCCAAGATCATTACCAAAAAATGGGCTGAATTCACAAACTCCAGTGGTCGATCTCCTAGGCGTAGGGTTGGTAGAAACAGCCCTCTTTTTCTGTGAAAATGGACGCATCGCGTCTTCTCTGGGGATAAGCGTAGCCCATTTTCGCATGACCAGTGGTGAAGTCTGTTCAGCGTTATCTGTAATTGTCGCTCAGCCGTAGATAGCTTGGATGACCTGCAGAAAATTGCCAAGTCATCCACAAAGAGGGATGCCTCGACGAATGGTAGGATGGAGGATACCACGTCGTTAATAGCAATGGCGAACAGGGTGACACTGAGGACTGACCCTTGGGTAGTAGTAGTAGTAGAATTAATTTTTTGGGTGCATCGACACCTAAGGTCATTTAGCACCGCTTTTTAAACTTGAAAACATTAGCTAGTCCGTGGGATCTTATTGTTTCAAAAATTTCGAACTGTTCAGTTAACTGACCCTTGGGGAATTCAATTTTCTTGGATCTTCAATCTGGAAAATGAGTTACCCACCCTAACTCTAAAAACTCTAATCTCAGGACGGATGAGTCACTGCCATTAATGCCATGCAATTACTGTGGAAGGAACTGATGAATGCTGGATACAGCTAACTGGAGACAAGACGGATCAACCAAGATCAAATTGAAAATTTCTTTGGGAGTGTCAGGCTCCACTGCGACTCCAATTTAAACCCCACTGTGCAACAGTTTACCTCAGCATTAAAAACGTCAATTGTGAATGGGCTAACAAAACCTGGGCCAAAAGGAAACTGCGAGGTTGATGCAGACGATTCCATTTCGGACCTTGAACTGATTCTGCAGAGTGTTCAGACCAACCCCCTTCCTGAAAACACTGCTGGCCTTCACAGAACTGAAGTCGGTGAAGTACATAATCCTAGCATGACAGGACATTTAACCCTCTTCTCTGTTGCTAATTATGTTTTCAATGACATTGTAAGTGAAGTTAAATGCTCTGATTGAATGAAGTTCATTGCATCAGAGGAGTCACTGATGGTGGGAAATTTCTTTCCTCCAGAGGACATTTGCTGCCTGGAAGGAAGGCAAATGTACCCTTCGGAGTCATTCATGAAATCAGTAAATGAGATTGTTAGTGAAATGAAGAAAATGATCCCCTCCGAGGCACCAGAAAAGGACATTAAAAAATTGCTAAAAGACAGATTGGGCTCTGTGGCTTTTCTTGGCTCTATTTGTCGGCCTGTCCTCGCCTGCTAACCTTAGGGTCGCGGGTTCGAGTCCCACCTGATTGGGTTTTTTCACCACTCAGGACATGGCTGTGTATGCTCGTCTGTTGTTACATTGTTAATACCCCGATATCAAGGCCACATGTGCTGTTGTCGGTGGTAGTGGAAAATAAATAAATAAATTGTCCAGATGTGATAGAAAAAGTTTTGAGATCAGTGGCTGGCTTTGTCATACGCCAATAATGTGCAGAATGTAAATAGTGTAGTAACGTGCGATTCTTTCTTTTAAGGTATTCCTTTTTGTAATATAAGCAAGAATAGTTGTATGCAGTGGTGACTCCTTTACCCTTCACTGGATGCCATTTGTAAATGCTTTCATTAATTTCCCTTGGTTCTTGAATATTTTTTTCTTATGTTTTATGTTCCCAACACTTGATAAATGATGCATGTCCCATCAATCCTTTACTGGCATAATGAATGCTGTTAATCCTGTGGCTACTCTTAACGATACTTCAAAGGTTATTGCCATCAGAGGCACTGCATATGACTGGTTAGTCAATTATGGTCGTTATTTTGTTTGGTTTTTTTACACTGTTATGATTATTAGTATGTGGGTACTGTGTTATAATGCTGGGTATATATTAAGTAAATTGGGCAACAACCCGTAAATAAATAAATCGGTACGAGCTTCCTTACGAGAATCGTACATGCATTTCTGTATGCGGTTTCGTTATAACTTAGAAACGTTCTAAGTTAAACTGAGAAGTTCATTCTAGCTCCTTTTACTTCTACTTTTCCCAGTGAATTTCAGGTATCGCTTACTGTGCGCATGTTTACAGCTGATTTTTTGTATGTATGTACCACTTGCTTTTGAATGTATACGGCAACAGCTTACAATAAATACTATTGAAATGAAATACGTGTTATTAACTTATCAAATGTAATATTAAGCCCTTCCTTTAGTGATTAATTAAATTTCCTGCCAACATTCGCCTTGAATCGGAATAAAATTAGTAGAAACCTAATGAAAAACTACTAAGCAGACGACATTATGACAGTCCTTTCATTGGCCCTTTCCTCAGGTATGTGACGTCACCAGTCTCGCTGCGATCGTCGTGCCAGGTGGCGCGGGTAGAAGTTACACCCCCCGTAACCCCCTTCTTGTACGTCCCCCCTCGCCCTCAGTCTACGCTCCGTGGCCCAGTCATGTGGGTTCAGTTCTCATCCCTGATTGGTCGAGGAACAGATGTTGTAGCAGTTGAACTGAGGGATTAGAATTCTTCCTCCATGAGTTGAAGTTTGCACGTCTGTGGCAGCGAGGTAACACTGAAAATACACTGACGGGAGTCGCGTCATCGCGCCTGCGCCACGGGAACGAAGCCCAAGGAGACGGCGGAGCGAGGCGTTGAGCTCTCTCCTGGTTCTCGGAATCCAGCGGGGATGGTTCTCTTCCCGAACTCTCTGGTGCGGTGGTAGAGCACTGAGGGTGTGTTCAGGTGCTAACCACTTCTCAATTTTGAGTCTATTTGTTCCCGAGTGGAAGGTATGTGGCTTGAGGGGTTGTGAAGATGTTTGTTGGGCTGGGGAATTTGCTATTCCGCGGTTGTCACCAATTAAAGTTCAGTTTAATCAAGTAAATATTTTTGGGTTCAGCAAAACATCGATAGTAGTTTTGTCCGTTAGGTAGACAAGGTTTGTGTTAATGGGTGGGCGCGTATGGTCGCCGTTAGGGAGTGCCCAGTGTAACCATTTAAGTCAACCGATTGGAAGGCAGTTATTTCTATTATTCCATTTGTGCCAATTTACTTTATGCTAATGAGAGGGAGTGAGTTCCTAGTCATTTATATATCATTTGTGCCAAATTATTTCATGTTATCGAGAGGGATCGAGCCCCGATAATTTATGTGTTACTGTATTATGCCAACTTTTCATCAACTTTTGTAATTGTAGCTTAAATAAATACAGAAACTGAATTTAACATGTGGGGGTCCTGTTGATTGTTCCCGTATCACCTTATCGAATCCTGGCAAATCGTCGCCACTGCAGCCTATCTGTAGGGGCTTTCCGTAACTCGTTAGCGAATTGTCGATATAGCCCCGTTACCGATAACCCGATCTTGCAACCGTCTTATCCTTATCGAATGATGCTTTCTCTAACTGACCTTAGCGACAACCCGTCGATGCAAACCTAGCACCACGATTGTCGATAGCTTCGATAGCTACCGAGAAGAAAAGAAGACACCCTTCAGAGAGGCTAGAAGTTTTGACCAATCCCAGAGGGCAACGAGTTTCCGCTTTTCAACTGAAACAAGGGATATGCAAGGTGAGTAAATCCGGGAGATTTCAACTTGTTCGAATACGAAACAATGACGAGTAACGGTGGCTAAGTAAATATTTTATCACACAACAAAGAACATCACCGTCCAAACATTTCCTTGTGCTCTTCATGGCTATTCTATGTAATATTTGATGTGTAAATCGTAATGCTTTTGACGGATTGCTGTTAATGTTCTGTACCAAGAATGATCATTAAATCAACAAATGACGTAATTTTTGCAAAAAAAATAACAGGATAATAAAAAGCAAGATATACGGGAAAGGAGACAGGGACGTTGTACTTTAACTCAACAATAGAAGGATTAATATGTAGTGTAACGAGTTAAACCAATAAATAACCATCTCGGTAGTTAATTAATATCCTATCAATGTGTACCAGAAATGTAACACATAGAAGCCGGGGTAGTTATATGTACATTTATTCTGAAATATAATTACAAAACTGTAAGCAAAAAAAATTCGCTTATTCATTTTGCTCGTTTTATATAGAGAAACCAATTGTCCGAATGCGGTGGAACTCCAGCCAAACAGGCACGGCAGGGTCGGAGAAGCGACCGGCAGCTCCAACACATGTTGGATTATTTTTGTGTACATCCCCATGTGGCTACTGGGAAGTTTAAAGGTTTGCTATTTAATAATTCAATATTAATAATCGGTAGTAGTAGTATGTAGGTTTTTAGGGCGCATCGACGTCGTGGTCATTTCGCGCCGCGATACGAATAGATGGTATACAATGCCTTGAGAAATTCAGGGACTAAGGAGAAGAATGTGAAGTCATGGAAAGAATTCAGTTGTCAATTAGAACTATTTTATGCATTAAAACAAAATAAATTAGCTTGGATATACAAGTTTATAAACAACCTATGAGCCAAGATAATGTGTATATTGGTGGTTCTTTCAGTGTTGGAGGGGTTTAAAATCCAAGACTTCGAAGAAGGTGGCAGCTATTCGGGTCGAGAGGGCCAAGACAGGCAACCAGCCTCTCAGTATACCACCACTCAATGATGTGGATAAGAAGGTTTTGGGGTGGGAGTATGCGGAGGGCATGACAGAGTGCCCAGACTCCTTCACTGAGGAACAGGAAATACAGTAGACTATTGCAGTATTGAACAAACAAGTTTGTTTTATTGACATTTAGTTAGTTAGTGCTGTCCTCCAACACGTTTTCAAAATATGATTGTAGGACATGGACATCACATTGACTACTGGAGGGGACGACAACATTCCTCCAGTACCAATGACAGCCACGGATGGGATGCCTGGCGATGTCCTTTGTAAGAATCTTCATGCTTGGACTATCCTTATATCTTAAGGCATCTTTAGTTACTTAATATTCAAGAAATAGGAATAATCCTAAGTGTAATATAAAGCTTATTTTGTCGTTTACTAGTATGATGAAACTTAGAGTGAGTCTTCTCTTTCCAGTTTTAAGATCATACAAATCTGTAGGATATGGTGAAGAATATTTGTAACATAACATAAAATATCACCTTAAAGTAATTAATGAATGTCATGCATTCTTAAAACAAAAAGTAATCCAAGCACGAGGCCTAAAATGTAATTTGAAAGTTTATTAGACATTAAACAAATTCACATTTTCCAACCTCCCTCTTATCAATGCATACGGAAAACTCTCAATGGTAATTATAGATACAAAATACTTTCTCAATAAGACAAAATAAAACATTTCACTGGTATCATCAATTAAATTCATTCATCATAGAAACAAACAATATAATGTTAAGGTGGCTCACTAGCTTGGCTGAAAGTGTTCCTGCAGGCCATTTCTAAATACATTTTCGTAATTAAACTATAGCTCGGAGGCACTTCTAGTTTTCTCTTTTATCTTAGAAAAGGATGGATCTTTGCAATCATTGCGCGAGTTTATCATTGTAAATTACGTTGTTGCGTTGATTTAGAGGAGAAATAGAGTGCCCACCGAGGCTTTCCCTCGTTTTTCAGCACGCTTTAGTTCAGTTTCTGTTGCGTAAACCAAAAATATTACGCAGTGATGGTTAAGGTTCATTCTCCATCTTTGAAGCAGAAGTATTTTCAGTACTTAATATACAAAAATATAGCTATAGTTTTGAAAATACGAACGCATGTTTCCTATCTTTTCACTCGCGTGTCCACGGCCAATGTCGGGCTGCCCCCACCACCGCCGCTTATACCCCCACCTCCAACTACTCTCTCACCGCCGCAGCGCGGAAGGGGCACTCACACGACCACCTAGAGCGAGTATCACCCGCCATCAGACAAAGTAACTGGCGAGGGGAGAACGGACGAGGCGGTGAGGGGAAATCGTATTCGTAATCGTATAAGGAATGTTGTTTGGTGAGAAGTCATTGTTGTGATTTAGAAATAATAGATAGTTTGACCAATTCTCAATTAAATGACTAGATTATAATATTTATCGCAATTGCCATTACTATAACAGCGATGTGGAATGTTCACAACATCATATTTATCGCATAGAGATTATGGAATTGGATTCCTGCGCAAGAGAAATCAATCTTCATTTTACACAAAAAGGCCAGAAATGGCTGATTGTGAGACAGAGAGGTTAGAAGCTATTTTCACTTATCCTTATGACATTTTACGAATTTCAAACAATTTTTTTTTCTGGCTAACGTTATGGAATAATACACAAATAAGTTTTTCGGCATAATCGAAGTGAAATGTCCAATTACCTGCAGGGATTTGTCTCCATCGGAGGCGGCAGGACAGAAGAAACTAAACTTTCTTCAAAAGAGTGGGGAGAATGTCACGCAAAGCAAAATCATCAGTATCATTACCAAATACAGGGACAGTTGCACCTTTGTGACAAAACGTACTGCGACTTTATCGTTTGGAGCCCATTAGGCATTTACATTGAGCGTATTAATAGAAATGATCTCTTTTGGAAACACCAAATGGAACAACGATTAGAAAAATTTTATATGGAGGTACTTCTGCCGAAAATACTTCGCCTAAATATCCATTAAAACGAATTTTTTAATGCTTAGCCATTACGTAACCCTAACCTACTGTTTTTCTTGATGTAATCATCCTTACGCTTTACCCCACACTATTTACCTTACAGGTCGCTCTTCATAAGTTCGTACGAATCAATGGTTTTAATCTTAGTCCAGACCCAAGCTGTAAACTCTTTGCAATGGTAACTTTTCTATCACTGGGTGCTGGTAATGAAATTGTGATGTTTTGAGATCAAACCATGACGAATAACGAAAACATTGGTGGTAAGAATGAAGAAACAGTGGGAGGCAAGGAGACATTCTGGTAAATCGTGAGACTGGTTATACTGCATTTCCCCACGTTAAATCACTTATTTTCACCGTGCGATACTGAAAATATCGACCGTGGACATGTGGTATTCACGAAGTTTTCAACTACTATGATATTAGTGCAATATTGTGGTCCACCAGGCATAGTATCGCATTGTACTGTAAATGCACAATGGAATAGTATATGCGAGATAATTGCGACATCAAAGTTACGAACAGCGAAGTTGAGCTGCGAACGAATATGTTCACGCGTATTTATTTGTCAGCTGACACCCCTCTCTTCCCTGCCATCCTGCACAAGGACACTCTAGGCTCGTCTACAACCCAGCGACGCGCGCAGACCCCCTCCCCTCCATTCCCTCGTCGATTTCCCCGTACACGCTGCGAGCCTTCCCATTCCACCCGGGACAGAGTAGGGGGAGAACCGACGAGGCGAAAATGAGAGCTAGTGAGCCACCTTAACAAAACTATAATTAAAAAATTTAAAAAAACAATAACATATTCAGGCATTGCAGCAGATGATGCAAACTTGGTAGTGGACATCAATGTGCCACTACCAATTGAATTTGTAGAGATAGAAGTTGCTGCTCCACTAGGGGAAAGGGAAAACAGGAGAGTAATGACGCAGAGAAGACTCTCCAAGCAGCTTGAAGAAGCCCGAGAAAACTTTCATTCTCTGGCCTCAAGAAATGAGGAAAACATGGAGGTTGGTAATAAACTTATCTTAACAGCAACACTACCACAGGATATTATACTTTCTTCTTGTTATCATTAATCATTTTTTTTATTTCCATGTAGAGGATAGCTCAGGCCATGGAAAACCAGGTGGTGGCCATTAATAATTTGACAGACATGATAATGGAAAATACAGCTGTCAATAGGAAGGTGGCTGTCGCATTGGAGCAGCAGTCAGCTTCTAATAGAGAGCTGGCTGAGGCCTCAAAGGGGCTAGCGGATATAATTAAGGATATTATGAAAAGATGAAATGTTATAATGTCCACATAAAGTATATTAGATAAAAAAAACAATGAGTTATTGTTAATATACTCGTTATAACTTGGGTGGTTGGCACAATGGGCCAATAGGTCTGAGTGCCTCAGGGCCTCCTTGGAGGAACTCCATCGCAAAACTAATCTATCTATCTATTACTGGTGTTGTTGATGCTGATTGGGCTGGAAATCATAATGATCGAACGTCATGCACTGGCTTTGTGTTTAAGCTTTCTGGAGCTGCCATTTCCTGGAGAAGCCAGAAGCAAAGATGTGTTGCTCTCTCAAGCACTGAATCTGAATATGTAGCTCTCTCAGAGGGATCTAGAGAGACTATTTATCTAAGATACCCAATTTCAGAATATTTAAATGAGGTAGAAACTGTGAAAATTTATTGTGACAATCAAAGTGCTAATTGTGCCATAACCCAGTGTTTCACGCCAGGACAAAACATATTGATGTTCGACATCATTTCACTAGGGAGTTGATCGAGAAAAATGTAGTAAATGTGAAATATCTATCAACTGATTTAATGGTGGCAGACATTTTGACTAAAAGTCTGTGCAAGATTAACAATTCAAAACTTAAAGACGATTTGGGATTGTCCTGATTTCTTGTTTTGTATGATGAATTGTAACATAATTTGCTGCGAATGTCCCTAGAGTTCCACTACTATCGTATGCACGCGCGTACATACGTGTGTGACCAAAAAACACCGTGGGAACGCACGTAAGGACCATCGCAATTCGTAGTTCCGAACCATGCCATTTTTCACTGGTTAGGCGCTAGCGGCGGGGCCGAAACCGGAAAAGGAAGTGCCAAGTGAGCAACGAATCTTCCATTTACACCATTTACACACATTTTGAAACACACATTTTGAAATGGAGCGAGGACGCCAATTTTCCGAAGAGGAGGTGAAAGTGCTTCTGAAAATTTGTGCAGAAGAAGTGCAGCAAAAGTAAGTGAAATACTTTATTATTGTATGTCGGTAATGAGGAAGAATATTTTCCCGATGACAAATGGTAATAAAACAGGAATAGGGAGTAAATTACACAATCGGAGAGAGTACATGGTGTATCATGCATCGATTTTCAATTTCGTCGCGTAGTAGTAGTAGTATTTTTATTTGGGGTGCGTCGACGGCTGAGGTCATTTTGCACCACTCCAAGTCTTATTATTGCTAATAATATGATATGAAAAAACAGCATGAAGGAATAGTCTCGTAGGAATAATAACTATACTTTATTGTAAAATCCGTATTTTTTTAAAAAGTTTAAAACCTTGGTGATGTTATCGGCGTCATCGCCTAGGACTTGCCTTATTCCGCCCCGGATGCCTAGCCTCTCCCGTGCTACCCGATACACATCACACTCCGTCAGGAGATGCCGCACAGTCAAGAGAGAGTCGCAGTCGTCACAGCGTGGCGGGGTCTTCTCTTCAGTAAAAAGATAGGAGTGTGTCAAGGCACAATGTCCTATTCTCAAGCGAGTGACGGCGACCTCATCCCTGCGACTTCGCCCGGCGGAAGTGGCCCACGCTGATGTCTCGGGTTTTATTTCACGGAGCTTATTATTACGTTGGTCTGTCCAAAGCTCCTTCCACTTTTCCAAGGCAAAGTGCCGGAGCTTGGTCCTGAGATCATCTGCGGATACCAGAGGTACTGTCATATCTGGGGCGCTTAGTGCTTCTTTAGCAGCTGCGTCGGCTTTTTCGTTCCCTCCTATCCCCATGTGCCCAGGAATCCACAAGAAGGATATTATCACTCCCTCCCTATTGAGGGATAGTATGGAAGAGTGGATGTCTTGCACAATTGGGTTAGAGGGTGAAAACTCAGAAATTGACTTCAACGCACTCGCAGAATCTGTACAAATTAGGAAGGAGGCATTTCTGCATTTGATATTGGCCAGAGCCAATTTGATAGCAGTCAATTCTGCCGTAAAAACGGAACACATCGGATTGAGTCTTGCTTTGATTATTCCGTGGTACGTTGATACCACTGCACATCCGCAAGAGGTTCCAGACTTTGAGCCATCTGTAAAGACGATGGTGAAGTCGCGGTGATGACTGAGGATTTCTCTGAATAGATGTCCGTACTCCGTAGAAGTGGTACAGGATTTCCGACATAGAAGTAGCCGCCAAATAAAATTCGGCCGAGGAATCGACCACGGAGGTTCTGTCATGTACCCGGTCGGATACATGTCTGGTAGGTTAAAACCGCGCTCTTCGATAAAAATTTTAAAACGTACACTTAAAGGCTTCGTAGCCCTTGTCCTTCTATTAAAAATGTCTAAAAACCTTGGGTTAAAAATAATGTTGTAGCAGGGGTGATTCTTTGCTGATAAAATCTTGGCAACATAGTTGCAAGTCAACATGTCTCTACGAGTATCAAGCGGCGGCTCCCCCGCTTCCGCGTAAATACTCAGCACAGGTGAAGTTCTGAAGGCCCCAGTGGCTAGCCGTAGTCCAGAATTATGCACGGTAGACAAGGATTTCATGTGTGAATCACGTGCAGAAGAGTACGCTACGCATCCGTAGTCCAACCGAGAGCGTACTAAAGATCGGTACAATAAAAGCATTGTAGTGCGATCCGCACCCCATGATGAATGCGTTAGAAACTGCAGAATATTTAAAACCTTCGAGCATCTGTCTTTTAAAACTTTAAAATGCTCGCGCCAGGTCAAACGTTGGTCCATGACCACCCCAAGGAATCTGATAGATTCTACAAAGGGAAGTTCCCTACGGCAGAGATAGAGAGACGGCGTAGCGTGTAATCCCCTTATCCTGTGAAAATGGACACACTTCGTTTTCTCTCCGGAGAAACGAAATCCATTTTTCTGAGACCAGGTAGACAGCTTGTTGAGGGATAGTTGGATAAGCCTGGAAGCACTTGCTAATTTTGACGATCGGCAGAAAATAGCCAGGTCGTCAACGAACAGGGAAGCCATTACAGGAGAACGGATACATTCTGTGATATCATTGATTGCTATAGCAAATAGTTTCACACTTAGTACGGAACCCTGGGGTACTCCATTCTCTAGTGGATAGGGTCTAGATAGACATTTGCCTATTTTAACTTTAAAAACTCGCCCGCATAAAAAATTTTTGATAAAAATGGGTAGGTTTCCCCTAAAGCCCCAATTGTGCAACGTCGTTAAAATTTTGTGACGCCAAACGCGATCGTACGCTTTTTCTATATCGAAAAAAACGCCGATCACGTGCTGGCGTAAAAGGAAAGCTTCTTGCATGAAATTATCTGTTCGGACCAGGTGGTCGAGAGTTGACCTACCTTTGCGAAAGCCACACTGTATATCTGAAAGAAGGTTTCGTCGTTCCAACCACCACACGAGTCGGCGGTTAACCATTCTTTCCATTATCTTACAGACACAACTTGTAAGCGAGATGGGTCTGTAGTTATTTGGGTCTGATCTATTCTTTCCCTGCTTGGGGATGGGCACCACAGCGGATTCTCGCCAGATTTCCGGAAAGCTCCCATCAGACCAGATTTTATTGAAACATCGCAGAATTTCCGGTAGGGCTGCCTGCGGAAGATTGCGGATGAAGGCGTTATGGACTTGATCCATTCCTGGTGCGCTGTCATGGGAGTCTGCGATTGCGGACGTCAATTCCCACATTGAGAATGAGTCATTGTAGGCTATATTGGGACCTATGGTTTTAAAGTTAAGCGGCGCTGACTCGACTTGTTCTTTCATACGAATGAATGCAGCGTCAAAGTTTGAGTTACTGCTGGTGTTGGCAAGTAACTGTCCAAAAACCTCGCATATATCGAGGGAGGAGGTAACCACCCGATCAGCGACCTTTAAGTACGAGACAGTGAGGGTTTCACTAGAGCCCGAAATGCTTCTCACCTTTCTCCAAACATCCGATATGGGCGTTCTGCTATTTAGTGTGGAGACATACTCAATCCAGGATGCCTTCTTTGCCTCCTTCACCACCTTCCGGGCTTTAGCTCGTAAACGTCGAAAAGAGGCAAGATTTGTCGCGGTGGGAAACTTGTTAAAAATTCGTAAGGCTCTTTTCCGGGCTTTAATTGCGTTTGCACATTCTTCGTTCCACCAGGGAACGGCTGGCCTACGAATGTTGCCCTTGGTACGAGGTACTGCGGATTTAGCTGCATCGATAATTGTTGCTGTAAGCTTCTGAATATTCGCCACGCCATCTTCGTTTTCTCCATAGATGAATTTAAAATTGTGCTGAAAACGTGGCCAGTTGGCTTTCCGAATTAACCAACTGTCAGGGCGAATGGGGTTTTTCTGAAACCTCGGTCTCTCTTTATTAAAATTGGAAAATGGTCACTTCCGCATAGGTCATTGTGTACGTTTAAGCTTAATTTTGTCATAAGACTGCTCGATGACATGCACAAATCAATGGTGGAATAATCCCCATTAAAACTATTAAAACGTGTCCTTTCACCGTTGTTCAATAAAAATAGGTTAAAATCATCGATAAATTTAGCTAAAATACGGCCTCTTTGGTTACACTGTGCTCTTGTGCTTCCCCATAGGGAATCATGGGCATTAAAATCACCCGTTAAAATGAAGGGCCGAGGTAGTTGACAGACAAGGGCTTCTAGATTAAAAGCGGTTACTGGTGCACCCTCAGGCAGATAAACGTTGCAAAACGTCACCTCCTCTGGGGCATGCACTGTCACAGCTACGGCTTGAAAAGGTGTGGTCAGCTGCAATCGGGAGGTGTAAAGGGCCTCCCGAACTGCGATTGCCACTCCACCTTGGGCACGTTGGCCACTGGTGTCGTCGAATCTAAAAACGTTAAAACCTTTTCAAATACCCTTGTCTGACGTTTTAAAATGTGTCTCTTGGAGACATATACATGACGGATTAAAATCTCTAATTAAAATAGTCAGCTCCTCCTTATGCCGATAAAAACCATTACAGTTCCACTGTAGAATGAATGCCATAAAAAGATAAAATATAAATAAATAAATAAAACTATGGTTAAAATCCGGCAACCGGTCACGAGCGCCGAAGACGGTGCCTTCGACCCTGCTGTTTGTACCGGAGGATTTCAGTTTCTGAAAGACTTTCGTCTTCCTCCATAGATTCCGGGTCGGTCGGTTTTGCCGATCCGGATGGGCGAGGGGGTGGCGTTTTTTCACGCCTGCTTTGCGTGACGCTGGTGGTAGTAGTTGGCGGGTTTTTCTTAGGAAAGCCCGCAGTATTTTTATTTATTTTTTGTGTCGGTTTGGATGCCTTTTCCGACTTGGCCGAATCTTTTGAGGTTTGTGGTGTCATAGTTTTAAATTCTTCCGTCTGTGTTTCGATACTTACTTTGCTCACATTTGGTGAAACAGTTTTAGCATAAGACTTCGAAAAGGTAGGGGCAACCATTGCACGATATTTTTTTCGGGCCTCAAAATAGGGAATTTTTTCCACGGTCTTTATTTCCATTATTTTTCGTTCTTCGATATTCTTAGGGCACTTGCGGGAGTACACAGGATGTGTACCCTCGCAGTTAATGCAATGTGGTTCATTCTGGCACTCAGTATCACCATGCGCTTCCAGGCCGCATTTAGGGCAGGTGGGCTTGCCCTCGCAACGTGTGGCCATGTGGCCGAACCGCTGGCACTGGAAACAGCGCATGGGGGCCGGTACAAAGGGCCGCACTGGGACGGATTCGTACCCAATGAAAACTTTATCCGGGAGCCGATCCAGCGAGAAACTCAATACAACTGATGTTGTGTTTACAATTTTTCCATCACGCTTCGAGGTTAGTCGACGAGCGTCGACAGCTCCCTGAGAGGCCATTTCCCGTTTTATTTCATCGACATCGACGTAAAGGAGATCATAGTGGCTTACCACTCCCCGGCAAGAGTTTAAAGTGCAGTGCACCTCCACTTTGACCGGAATATCGTGCAGCTGATTCATTTTTAGGAGCTTCTCACTTTGGCTGTAATTGCTGGTCTCTATCAATAACGTACCGTCTCTTAGCTTTTTTGCTGACTTAAGTTCTCCGGGTATGGCATTACTCAAAACCTTCCTAATAAGAAAAGGGGAAACCGTCTGAAAGGTCTCGCCATCCCTAATGCAACTCATGACTACAAAGCGCTTGCACGCGCGAAAAGACGTTTCTCCCCCGCCCGTGTCAGGGCAGGTTCTCTTGGGTGGTGGAAATATACCATCCGCCATGCCACCTGAGGTATTCATCCCCCGGGCTCCCCACCCACCATGGAGCCACACATTTGGGACGCCGCACCGCAAACCGGTGCGGTCGCCAGGGCTACCCGAGGGGATATAGCACCCTAGAGGTGGTTGCCTGTTTCGGGTTGGATCTTCGGTGCACGGGCCCACCAAAACCCGTACACTTCCGACCGCCCTACACAGACCCCCACCTCCCTAGCACTCGCCACCGAACGTATCGGAAAGCCGATTGACCGGGGGTGGCTAGCCCCCGGCCTCCCGTTTACAGGGAATCCAGGGCCAAAGAGGGTTATTGTTTCTCGGGCCATACCGGGCATCCGACACCCGGCTGGGAACCGAAAAACTCACCCTCCAGGATCCCCTTCTCCCCCTTACGGGTCTCCATGCACGGCAAACACATGGGTGGATCGTGAACCAGCTGGTATGGTCACTCACAAGCAACAGACCCACACGTTGCTCGGACGCATCCCTTGCTGACACGGGGGTTTGTTTTCGAGGTTTTCTCCCCGCCCTTTTAGGCGCCTCTTACGACAAGCAGGGATACTGCGGGAGTATTCTCAATCCCCCTACCCGCAGGGGGTATTTCGTCGCGTATTACGTCCATTTACCGCGTATGAAAGTTGCTGTATATCATTATCGTAAATGTCAAGGGTATTTTAAATACTTTTTTTTAAGGTTATGGGACACAGGGACTTAGTGCTCAGTTACGCTCGTCATTCCCCCTGCCACACACCTTTAGGAAATGGTGGCCTGGATGGTACTGCGTTGATGCATCAGCCATTAAAGAAGGAATTGAAGGCCAACATCACTCACTTTCATTTTGCGGTACATTTCCGAACATATATTTGTTAGTTAAGTTATGGGACTCTTCAATAGGAATTATTAATGGAAAACCAGAATACATTCTGGAAGGATAGGTCCTGTGTAGCCGTTTTATTGTGTATATATTTTAGAATGGTGTGAAGATAACGTCCAAGCATAAACTACATTTCTCGTCTTCTAGCACCTCATCTTCAGTTAATCTCGCGTCTCGAATCCGATTATTTAGATATTGATATTATGAGCAGGGTCAGATTTGTTTGTATGGACCCGTGCAGAGTGGATTTTAGATGGTGTTTGTTCCGATCAAGTAAAAGTCTCGTCGGGTGACGCCCAATGAAAACGTGATAGGACCGTTTTTATTCATTGTGTGAAGAGTGCATGCTTGCTTCCCGTCTCCCTTTGCAACATTGCCATTCCCACGCTTGAGGGCCTCCGCCCCCTCCTTGAAATGTACTCCTCCTGCAAGATGGCACTCCGTCCCTCGTACCCCATCCCCCGCCCACTTGCCCCACATCCTGCCCACTACCTGAGTAAGAGAACCTTAGATCCCTTCCCACCCCATTTCCCCCACTCCTCCCCTGCATCCGGTATAGATAGCTGGGAACTGCAAGCCGGCGGAATACGCAGCATGGTGAAAGAGTCAGAAGTTGTTGAGATCTTGACGAGTGAAGATGTAACGGGCGTTGTGCCAATAAATAAGCAACTAGTATGAATTTTGACCTTTTATTTGCCAAAAACCTTCCCTTGCGTTCCCTCAGCAGAGCTCTGGAGAACCTGAGTTTACAATTATCTACTTAAATCCCGTGGTGAGCTCCTGGGATGTAGTAGGTTACTGAGAAATACGGAACGAACACGAGACTGTGAAACTGGAACCAAAAATAAGTTAATAAAAATGGCGATCATTGTCAAAGCGTAAGTTGAAATTTAGAATTAATCTGTGAAATAAAATCCGACATTCTATCATCAGTGGAAGTATAATGCACACAGATTTAATTTAGGATGTTTTTATACTTCGATATCTATTCGTTATTGTACTACTTAAGTATTTTACCTATGGATAATATGATTTGAATGTTGCCTGTGCCAAGGGATTACTTTTTTCCCATGATTTGCTTGTTAATGGTGTAACAACTGTGATGACAGTGTGTCATGCTCTGTATTTAACATGTTATTTATTGATTACAGATTCCATTATCACAAGAGGAGCCATAACTCTGTGTGGATGGACCTGGCAGAGGCAATGACATCGCATGGGGTTTCTCGGACTGCTGTACAGGTCAAGGAGAAGATCCTGAACCTTAAGAGAAGATACATGGCAGTAAAGAGAACCCTGAGGTCGGGGGATTCGCCGCCGGTATGGATACTTTGGGAGGTACTTAATAAACTGTACAGCAATGCACCCGCGGCGAATCCCAAGGCACTGATGGACTCCCTCATGTCCTCGTACGTTCTTTCAAATACTTCCTGAGATTGTTGTTATGGTGCCCTAAATGTGTTATTCCATGTCAGTTCCACTACAGCAAGCCACCCACAAATTTTCACTTCCTTTCATATCGTTTTCTTCCTCTGCTTACTACATCTTTCATCCCCTGCAATATTCTTCACTGTTCATCTCTCTCAAATTTCCAGACCTAATCTATAACCTTAGGCTTAATGAACACAATAGTCTGACATATTGAATGTTTCTTTTATTTTTTTTCCTACTCCACCCCAGGGTAGCTGGGATTGTTAGTAGTTGTACTTGCTTTTTCTTTTCACTCAAGCTTAAGGTTCACTGCTTCACTGATGCTTAAGCTTTAGCCTCTTTCTTTGGAATGTCTACTTCAAGGACTTGCTCCATTTTAATTCAAGTCACTTCATTGGAAGAGCAGTTTATCTCTACTTGCATAGGTTGACCTTTTTGTGTTTCACTAATGAATAAGTAATCACAGGTATAATGTTATAAATTCAAGCACTCATATAAACAATATATTATTTATATATAATATCAAACACTTTTTCATTGCAATTGTTTCATAAGAGTCAATTTTGATGGTTAATGTCAAAGTAACTGAGTACTGGCAGACATTTTGAGGAAATTGCACCAAAGTGGTGTCATTTCTTATTGAAGGAATGAAAAATAGAGTATTTTTAAGGATGAAAGCACATACCTTTTGGGTAATTATTAAGATTAATGAAGACCCTTGGCATGGTCATGGCATTAATTTTAAACCATGTTCTCTGCCAAAAAATGTTGCAAAGCAATGTTTAAGATTGTTTTTAAGGCTAAAAAGAAAAGTCAAGGGCTCGTATCATTTTCCCCTAAATCCTCAGTCTCGTGGTCATGTGCAAACTTTCATTGGAAATAATTCAGAAATGGAAGATATACATATTTTTTGCTTTAATGTAACTCTTGCCAGGTGATGGTCCCACAATTCACAACAATATTTCTTTCAAATTCAATTCACTTTACTTCACTTTAGATATTTTCAGGTAAATCAAAGAGAATATTTTTTCATGCTTCTTTTATTTTTTTCTTCTCTTTTTTTTATCTTTTTAAATATTGCAGTTTGGACTAAAATATTAATATTAATCCTTTTAAATGTATGATATGTAGTGAATGTTTGGTGAGAATTCACTCCCTGCCACACACCTTTGAGGTGTCTTGCAGGGTATTATATAGATGTAGATGAATTCACTCCCTGGAAGATTGATAACTTTCATTTGCTGACATGATTAACTTAGTTCTCAGTGACCTGTGGTGACTGTCATCATAGTACCATCCTTTCCAACTAAATTATGAGACAAATTACCTTGGTCCTTAGTAATACATTGAAATTTTCCAAACTTTAACTTTGAAACATGTCGTGTGTCTAATAGATATACATGTCTACAGATTTTGTAAATGCAATGTTTCGGAAATTTCCTTTGCAGTGAAATTGTTGCTAATGAGGAGGAAACAGGGAATCCATCTGGGAGCCAGGGTCCATCCACATCATCCACAATGGCAAGGCCCCGAAAGAAGTCGAAAACAGATGATGTTATCACCTTCTTGAGGGCCTCCCACAGTGACATGGTGCAGAGGCTGAACAGAATGGAGGCGAGAGCCCTACAGTGCCTCCAAAATATGGTGGACAGGCTCAGCCACCCCACTGCTATAGCCAGACCTTTCCCTAGCCCCCCAATATCTATCCCGTATCCTAGTCCCCCAATACCCATTCCTTCTCCTAGTCCCCCAGAAACAATTCCTTCTCCTAGTCCCCCAGTAACAATTCCTTCTCCTAGTCCCCCAACATCCATTCCTTCCCCTAGACCTCCAGCATCCATTCCTTGTCCTAGACCCCCAGCATCCATTCTTTCCCCTAGACCCTCAGCATCCATTCTTTCCCCTAGTCCCCCAACATCCATTCCTTCCCCTAGACCCCCAACATCCATTCTTTCCCCTAGTCCCCCAACATCCATTCCTTCCCCTATACCCGCAACAGCCATTCCTTCCCCCAGGGCAACTACTTCTGTTCATTTCCCCAGAACATCCTCCTTTCCCTCCTCCGACCTGGACTCTCCCAGATGTAACTTCCAAAACGTGGAACCCACAGTGTCTAAACTATCTTGAGCACAGCAAGGTCCCGTTCATTTTGTTCCTGTACTTTATTTTCCCCATACCATCCCCTGACGCGACAAAATTTCTTATCAAATTATGTGATGAGTCATGTAGGACATTTTATGTAAATAAAAAACATTGATTGTGTGAATCGGTTTTACTAATCCCCTGACGCGACGAAATTTCTTGTTAAATTGCGTGATGGGTAATGTACGACATTTTATGTAAATAAAAAACATTGATTGTGTGAATCGGTTTTACTAATCCCCTGACGCGACGAAATTTCTTGTTAAATTGCGTGATGGGTAATGTAAGACATTTTATGTAAATAAAAAACATTGATTGTGAGAATAGGTTTTATTAATGTTCATACGACTCTTCCGCCAACCCTCTCCTTTTTTCCACGCCATCCACGAATATGTCCCCAATGTCATCCCCTGGGATTAATTTTAACAAGGGTAAATGGACAAGATGAGAATGGCTTATAAAGGTAACACGTGAAAGGTTTGTGTGATTTTAATAAGGGTAAATGGACAAAGGGTTACATGATATCAGCTAGATAAAGATTAAATACCGACCGGTAGTTGAAATACTCCTCACAATGTTGCATTGTTCGTGCAATTGGTTTCAACATATTGCGGCCTAGTGGGAAAGCACCATCTCCAATCACGTGGTACTCTCCTAGGATAGAACCATCAGTCAATCTGTCCCATAGACCACTGGCACGTAGCACACCAGCATCATTTACCCTCCCATCCAAATCTGAATTGGGTATGAACACAAGATTCTTGATAATAAGCTGCCAGAAAGAAGGAGAGACTCTTACTAAAGTGTCTCCATTCCTCATTAAACGAGTGCTATCGTCATCGATACCAGGAGAAGTGCGATCCGCGAAGAAACTGAGAAACGGAACTCTGCTCATAGAGACGGCAACATATGAGCAAAGCGTAAAAGCACTGGCAATGAAAAAATTGCACGATATTCCGATAAAGGTAGAGGTGCACCGCACCCCCAATACCTGTCGGGGAGTCATCAGCAACTACGACCTTCTCTATGTCGATGTCGACGAGATCAAAACTGAGATGGCCTCGCAGGGGGTGACTGATGCTCGTCGACTAACCACGAAACGAAATGGTGTGATAAAAAATACTACATCAGTAGTACTTACCTTTGCACTGGATAGACTCCCCGATAAGGTCTTTCTTGGATACGAATCGGTGCCTGTACGTCCATTCATCCCTGCCCCCATGCGCTGCTTCCAGTGCCAGCGCTTTCGCCACATCGCTACGCGGTGTGAGGGCAAATCCACCTTCCCGCGCTGTGGTCTGGAGGCGCACGAGGGTGCAGAATGTACTAGGGACCCACAGTGTGTTAATTGCGAGGGTGCACATCCTGTGTACTCACGCACGTACCCAAAAATGATCGAGAAAAAGAAAGTGATGGAAATTAAAATAATGGAGAAAATACCATATTTCGAAGCGCGAAAAAAGTACCGGGCCCAAGTTGCCCCTACCTTCTCAAGATCATTCGCACAGATCACGAACCCTCAGAAAACAAAGAGCTCAATTTCCGGAAACGGAAACCACTGAGAAATCGAATACTAATACATAAGCTCAGGAAACAGCCGGTCGGTCTAATTCCGCCACACCACTGCCCAAAAGAAACACGGGTTCCCCTATTAGGAACTCCCCAAAACCTATCCTCGGGGCTGCGTCTAGCAGCCGCGAAAAAACACCACCACCGAAACCATCTGTATTAACTCAACTCAACCAGAGCCAATGGAAGATGACAACAGCCCTTCAAAGGCTGACGTCCTCTCGGCTAAACAGAAGGGGAAAAAAGCGCATCTGGCGCTGATACCTCCATCCTTCATAGTAACATCTTACGTATTTATTCTTTTATACTTTTAAACTCTTATCATTTTATGGCTTTTATAATCCAATGGAATTGCAACGGATTTTACCGACGTAAGGAGGAACTCGATCTCTTGATAGGGGACTTTAATCCTAGCTGTATTTGCCTCCAGGAAACACATCTTAAATCGACTGACAAAAGTTTTATAAAAGGCTACAATATTTTTAGACACGATGACATAGGTGAACATAGATCCCAGGGTGGCGTGGTTATTGCTGCCCGAGAGGCCCTTTACACCTCTCGGGTGCAGCTTAACACGCCCTTCCAGGCAGTCGCGGTGACGTTGCATGCTTCCGACCCGGTAACGTTATGTAACGTATATCTGCCGGAGGGAGCCCCGGTCACTCGATACAACCTAGAAGCACTGATTCGTCAGTTGCCTGCACCGTATATAATACTAGGAGATTTTAATGCACACGATGCTCTTTGGGGGAGCTCTAGAGCTCAGAGTAACAAGAGAGGTCGTGTCCTAGCGTCTTTTATATATGATTCTAACTTGTTTTTAGTTAACAACGGAGAAAAAACCCGTTTTAACTCTTTTAGTGGTGATTTCTCATGCATTGACCTTTGTCTATGTTCCAACAGTCTTATTACAAAACTTACACTTTCCGTGCACGATGATTTATGTGGAAGTGACCATTTTCCCCTGCTTATCAATAACGACCCTCCCTCCCTCACAGGTAAGAGACAATTAAAAATGGCATCCATCAACTTCACTCGTTGTGAGGATAACCATCCGCTTTTGCTGTCAGAAGCACAATTTTATTTCATTTGTTTAAAATGTTTCACAATTTACCTGGCAACAATTATGCTTGATTTGCAATAATAGACTCATGGACTGATTGACTTGCAATAATCCTCTTATATTATTAATTCATTTACACTGGATCAGAAGATGTAAGATAGTAAACTCAGAAAGTAGTATATAATCAGTGCTACTCTAACTCCTTGCGAAATAATAATTTCAGAGAATTTTATAGCAGCTACCCAATGCAGAGGCTGTCATGCGTGCAGCCAAAGCATATTGTTATGAAGAAGTGCTGATGTAACTGCATGTGCCATAACAATGTCAGGGAGCTAGTACATTTAAGCTGTGAAGTTTGAACTAGCATGTAATTACTAATCCTTTTTATGCATGAAATATAATGCATGTTTGCTGTGGATTCACCCTCCGCCACTAACCTTCATGGTGGCTTGCAGGGTATTGTATAGATGTGCATCTAGTTTGAACAGGTTTCCATCCACATAAAGAATGATGGTAAAGCATGCCATTTTATAAATTGCCTCTAACTATGGGTGCACTTCTGTTATGATAACTTGGAAAGGTATGCACTACATTGCAGCACTCCACGTTTCCCATGTTTGGCTGAAATTACATTTTCTATGGATCACTACATGAAACTAGGCAGTAGATATAATTGGAATTTCAATCTTTCACAACTTCTTACTCATCAAATTATAAGCTGGTTTCAACATCTAAATGACAGGTATTTCATTATTAAAATAAATACTTCAGAAAGAATAAAGAAATACTTCATATTGAAATAGCTTTGGATAAAATATACTTATGCAATAATAGAGCGTCTTTCAAGGAAGTTTTCTTGTCTGTCAGAGTATACATATAGGGATCATATGAACAAGTAACATGAAAATAATTCGAATGCAGCAGTCAGTCATTGGTATGGTGCTAGAAGGATCTTTAGTGCTATTACATGAGAAAGTAGATATGCTGAGGTATTGCGTTGTTAGCATAATACCAACAGCTTAGATGTGATTCAGGAATAACAATTTATGCAAGAAATGGAATTCCCATATTGTTACTAATATGCTATTTTGATTAACGATGTGTAATCATGACAAGGAAGATACTAAGTAACATTATTTTTTTTCAAGCAATGGAATGGATCAAGAAGTCCGTGGAGGACATGCTTGATGCATGGATCAATGAGCCATGTCTCTTTTATGTGAAACATGCCTCCTACCACAATAAACATGCTAGGAGGGAGGCAATGGAGAGGGTGAGGGAGACAAGGGTCACCACAACCTCTGCTGATGTTCAGGCCAAGATGAAAATCCTGAGAACAACATACGTTCATGAGTTGAACAAGGTTAAAGCATCTAAGAAAAGTGGTGCTGGCAAAGAAGACGTTTACCAACCTAGTGTCTGGTATTTTTCAAGACTAGACTTTCTGCGTGACCATGTTCAAGCGAGAAAGAGCACCACTAACTTTGATGAGCCAGTAGATCATCCAAGTTAGTCGGAACTACAACTAGCTTATTCTCATCGTCACAATACCTAATTATGGCATACATATTAGGTAACTGATGGAAATTCGACTTCAAAATTTGAAACACCGTAAACACTCCCACGTGTCTGAAACGCTCCAATCACTACGACCCACGCCGTTGTGCTGCTCTCACTTGGTACAACTTGGCAATGCATAAACAAAAGAATAACGAAATTCATGAGTGTCATGGCGGAAAACCGTTAACCCTTTCAGTGAAGAAACGAACTCGGATGCAAGCCGTGTTAGCTCGTGTGAGATTTTCGCGATTTGAAATCGTCACAATAAGCACCCCAAATACTGAATAGGGTTCTCTGATACACTGCGTGTACTACTAACGCTAATTTAAGCATGGAGACTGAACGCCGAAAGTACAAGAGATATTTGGAACCTATCGTATGTGACGATAAAGTGAAAGTGCCTCCAAGAACAGTAAGAGGATACGCTGAGTCTTGTAGAAGTCGGCCAAGAACAGATGTATGTAATGTAATACTTACTACGGTAATAAAAGTTTACTATTTAATTGCTATTTTTTTTAACACACCGGTAACAGCATCCGCAATTGATTTCCATAGAATGCCGTGAAACAGGTTTTTGCCTATGATCAATGACGAGGAAGATATTTTTTATTTGAGTTCTATTTCCAGCACAGAGTTCGTACGAAGTTTCCCAAAACCTTGGTGTGGAAACTGTGGAGACAGAAAGTGATGAATCATCTCGCAGCTCACCACTTCTTCAGCCACCTTATCTTACTAGATTAAGCGAGGTGAGACCCTTTTTCTACAATATTAGAGTTAACATTACGTAACATTACAAACATAAACACCCAACAGAGGCCCAGGAATATCTTTGGGGGAGGAGGGGTGTTCACCTGGATTGGATGGTAGGTACAAGTGGTCTACCTCTACCTAGGTTTGATATGTGCCTTGCACACATATTTTGTATGTGGTGGACATTTTATCGCAATGGTATCATTAATTTCTTTCTTTCTAAATAGTTAGTAGAATAGCCCAGGCAAAGAGGGCATTCTATCAAAAGAAGAATCTACTCACAGCTGCAAATACAAGCGTAGAAGTAAGGAAACAGTTTCTCAGAACATACATCTGGAGCATGTTTCTGTACGGCAGTGAGGCATGGACGATGAGAGCAGCGGAGAAGAAAAGGGTACAAGCGAAATTCGAAATGTGGTGCTACAGAACAATGCTGAAGATTAAATGGATCGACCGAGTAAGTAACGAGGAAGTCCTAAGAAGAGCAGGAGAAAATAGAAGTCTGCTAAAAACTCTAAAAAGAAGAAGGGACAACTTAATCGGCCATATCTTGAGACATGATGGCCTGATGAAGACTATCGTCGAGGGAAAAGTGAACGGGAAGATTGGAAAAGGCAGGCCTCGTATGAGATACATGGAACAGGTTGTGAAGGATGTAAAAGAGAGGAGCCACGTCAGTATGAAGAGGTTGGCCGATATAAGAATCGAGTTGAGGGCTACGTAAAACCAATCCTAGGATTGTTGACCGATGATGATGGTATTATTAATCTTCTTACATCCTTAATAATGACACTTTGACTTTTAAAAATAAAGAGTTTTCAAAGGGTTTTCAAAGAATTTATTTTAAAATTTAAGGAAATTCATATTTCAGTTCCTTAAAATAACAGTGCTTCATTTTCCATCTGAAAGCGATTGTATACAAGATTCCTTTCTTATTGTTTCAGGAATTGGAGCTGGAATCTGAAGATGTAGTCCATGGCATATCACGCGATGAATTATAGGATGACCAAGACACCTCATCCAGTGCTACTGAGGAATCTGAATATGTACGTAAAATGAATTATATTTTTTATTAAGACACACTTGACGTTTGGCTATGATGTCTCCAGATTGAGAATGAAACATTCAGTTTATATGCCCTTGTAAATGATAAATTGAAGTTATTTCTACATTTTTTATTGATAGGGTGCCAGCAGCATTACACTAGATGATCTCCATGATTTTGAGAGAGGTGATAACTCACATCCCATGTCTTTTGAAGGAATACCGGAGAGTCCAACAGCAGAAGAGTTAGAGGAATTGAGCCGAGAACTCAATGAGGAAAGACAAATGACTGTCTCTGTGACAAAGGGTGAATTGATTTTAATGGCCCTTAAATTTAGCATTGTCCATAATCTGTCACATGTGGCAACTATAAATTTGCTTCAGTCCTACAATGCCATATTCTCTTCCCACTTGATTCCTGATACAGCTTACAAACTGGACACACACACTAAGCAAAATAACTTCAAACCATGTCTATTGTCATTTTGTTTGCAAAACTGTTCCAACTTCTTAGCAAGTTTCCGGAAAAATAGTATTCAATGCATTGAGTGTTCCGTTTGCCATGTAAATAATCACTTGCAAGACCTTACTCGAGCCGAATTCTTTCTATCCTTCAATCTTGCTCAATCTCTACAAAAACTTCTGGAAATACCAGGTATCCTGGAAGACGTCAAGAAATGTAATTTACATCGTAATGGGGATCAAATTACAGACATTCAGGATGGCATTAAATATAAGGAGTTAGTGGCTAACATTGAAATGAACGACAGGAGTCTCGTAGTAACTACAACATTCAATGCTGATGGAACCCTAATACGTAAAACAAGTAAATGTTCAATCTGGCCACTTCATATGCTGGCGAATGAAATAAATCCAAATCAAAGAGGCAAACATGTTATGCTTGCAGCCCTATGGTTTGGTTACAAAAAAACCCAGCATGGAAAGTTTTTATCCCCCTTTGTAGACCAATGGCATCATTTGTCAACAGTTGGGATGACATTAAATAAACAACCAGAAATTAGAGTTAAATCATTTTGTATTTGTTGCTGTGTGGACTACGTAGCCCGTGCCCCAATGCAGGGAATGTCTATGATCAATGCAGGAAAGGGTTGCAATTGGAGCTTGTGTCCTGGGGAGATAGTAGGGAAAACGGTGAAGTACACGAGTGTTGACGTTAATCCTCCTGAAAGGTCAGCGGAAACATGCATTTCTCAAATGATCACTGTATGTGAGGATAATAGCAAGAAAACTGTGGATGGCCTTAAGTCAGTGACCCCACTGATAAATTTGATGTCATATGGGGATTGGTACCTGATCCCCAACATTGCGTGGCCCTAGGTGTCAAACGCTTGTGCGATAAAATATTTTTTGATTCTCCAAAGCTTCAAGATGGGGTTGCAAATGAAGCATATATTGGAGAGATTAGATTTCATCGATGACCAGCTGAAAAATGTTAAAATTCCAGCTGCACTGTACACTCCTGCACGTTCCATAAGGGATCGTGAATACTGGAATGCACACGAAAATGACAGTTGGATATTATACTACTCACTGCCACTCCTGAGAAACCTGCTTCCCAAGACCTCCATTGGATGTCACTGGCGGAAGCCTACCATATTCTTAATGGAGATAATATAACGCTAAATGAAATTTTGATTGCTGATGAACTCTTATACAATTTTATTCTTGATGTGGAGTCTCTTTATGGAAAACATCATATGACATTCAATGTGCATCAACTTCTGCACATTGGGAAAAGTGCCATCAATTGGGGGCCTTTCTGGGGGGCTCGTAGCGGGTCCCCTTTTGAGTCAGCGACTGGTCGCTTCAAGCGAATTGTCAAGGCCACGCTGGGCATTCCTCACCAAGTGCTGAGACACATTAAATTCATGAACTGCCTAACGGTTGCAGAAGAGAGATTTTAATTGTCCTCAAAAGTTCAGCTGCATTTCGACAGAATTGCAAATAAAACCACCAAACGGTTTTCAAAATGTAGAGGAATTCAATTTGTGGGCAAGCCTAACCAGCAAGAAAATGCAAGAGGCATGATGGCAAATTACTCGATTTTTAAAGGTGTTTATAAAGATTGCTTTCTCTTTACTTCATCCAATGGATCAACTCTACGAACTGATTCTTCATTTTCGATACTGATAACAGGAGAGTTTGTGTCCACCAAACAACTCTTCAGCAATGAAAGGACAGGCGAAGCTTTCGCTGATATTGCTAATATCCAATGTCAGCAGATAAGTGGATTTACGAGCTCTGTTGGCGTGAAAAAATTAATCAAGGAGTCACATGACACAAACATTGTCCGTGTTTCCGAACTGGTTAGGCCTTGTCTCATGTGAAAGTTGAAAGAGGAGCATACATTTTTTCACTCTCTTATGCTAACTCCTTGTCTTCATAATTTGGTGTATCATTGTAGGGTCATATTTTGTCCAGTGTTTAATATTGTAATAACTATGTATTGTACGTTTTTCTTAAGAACAGTCTACCACTTCTACCCTGAAATGGAGGTACAAAAAACCAGGAAGACCGGGAAATCTATGCAGCTATGCTACAAAAGTCACAGATGGAAAGTGGGAGGTCTGAAGGAAATGTACCGGCCGGCCTCGGTGGCGGTGTGGTTAAGTCCTCGCCTGCCAAACCGAAGGTCGCGGGTTCGAGTCCCGCCTGGGTAAAATTACCTATCCAGGGCATGGGTGTTTTTAAATGTGTAATGTCCATATATTAAATTGATTGTAATTGGGGAAATCCTGTAATCAATAAAGAAATTATTACACTGGTCGACATTTGATCTAAGAACAATCACCAGACGAGACCAGTGTATTCCTAAGTTTGTTGGGTCGCTGATTCCGAATCCGAGGTTGGTTAACCTCCATCACGTCAGGTTCAAGGGCATTTGAAGGTCAAACTGAGAAAAAGTGGTGTAAAAAATCTGAAAAAATGTTTACATGGGTTTTTTGGGTCGCTGAGTTCGAATCCGCTGTTATTTTTACACTTCAAGGTCATCTAGAGGTCATTTGAAGGTCACTTGAAGGTCAGATTGAGAAATGGGGTCCTAAAAATCTGAAAAAAATGCTTTCATGGGTTTTTGGGTCGCTGAGTTCGAATCCGATGTTATTTGTGCCCTTTAAGGTCATCAAGAGGTCATTTGGAGGTCATTTGAAGGTCACTTAAAGGTCAGATTGAGAAATGGGGTCCTAAAAATCTGAGAAAATGCTTACATGGGTTTTTTGGCTCGCTGAGTTCGAATCCGCTGTTATTTTTACCCTTCAAGGTCATCTAGAGGTCATTTGAAGGTCAAATTGAGAAATGGGGTCCTAAAAATCTGAGAAAATGCTTACATGGGTTTTTTGGGTCGCTGAGTTCGAATCCGCTGTTATTTTTACCCTTCAAGGTCATCTAAAGGTAATTTGAAGGTCGTTTGAAGGTCAAATTGAGAAATGGCGGCATAAAAATCTAAGAAAATTATTCCTTGTTTTTTGGGTCGCTGAGTTCGAATCTGGTGGTACTTTTACCCTTCAAGGACATATAGAGGTCATTTGTTAGGTAATTTTGAGGTCATTTGAGGGTCTAATTGAGAAAAGACGTACTAAAAACCTGAGAAAACTTATGTTTCTTTTGGGTTTCTAAATTTAAATATATTGTTATTGTTACTCTTAAAGTACATCTAGAGGCGATTTGGCGGTCATCTGAAGATAAAAATGAGAAAAGGCGGCCTAAAAATCTGAGAAAATGCTTACATGTTTTATTTTGAGTTGCTTAGTTCGAATCCGCTGTTACTTTTACCCTTCAAGGACATCTAGAGGTCATTTGGCGGTCATCTGAAGATAAAAATGAGAAAAGGCGGCATAAAAATCTGAAGAAATTCTTACATGGGTGTTTTTGGTCACAGAGTTCGAATCCGAGATTGACTGGCCTCTATTACATCGGATTCTAGGTCATTAGAAGGTCATTCTGAGAAAAAGTTTTTGTATGTTTTGAAGGTCACTCAGTTCGAATCTGTCGTTATTTTGGCATTGAAGGATACCTTAGAGCAGGGGTTTTCAACCTTTTAACAACTGCAAACCACATAAAATTTTATAAATTTTGGCGTACCAACAGTCCCTTATTTTTTTAGAAACATACATTTCCGTTCGGAAAAGTGCCCAATGGCTTGTTTTATTTTGATAAAATTAATTAGAAAACTTCATTTTTATGTATTAATGCACGTTTAATTCATTTTTTTTTCAACCCGTTATTAAGTCAACAATGGACATTTAGGAGAAATTAGGAGGGGCGTGGCAGAGCAAGGGGATAGCCAGCGCCCGGCAGGTGGTCAGTAGAGTAATGTTTGCGTGCTCACGAACACAGAGGCCCTTACTAGCTAATCGCTCGTATCACCCACACTTACCACCTGAAATGTTCCTGCGTACCACCAGTCAATATAATAAACAAGCCCTGGATACGATTTCTTCTTCTATGTAAATAAAGTAAACAACATCAACAAGGGAGTAAAGAAGTCAACAAGATAACAATTGGAGAGAATAAGACGGACAAGGAGGAAACAGATGTGTTAACGAAGGAGATGGCAACTGGAAAGAATAAGGAGGAAGCAGACGTGTTCACCAACAAGAGGACAATTGGGAAGAATAAGAACTAAAGAAAAGAGGGACGTGTGAACATGGACGGGGAAAAGATAACATTGTGAAGAAAGAAGAGACGTGTGAACGAGGAAGGGAAACGCTACATTTGAGGAATGAAGAGACCTGTGACCAAAGAGGGGAAAAGGTGACATTTAGAAAAAAGAGGAGGCGTGTGAAGGAGGTAGGGAGATGGTTATATTTTGAAGCAAGAAAAGACGTGTGAACAAGGACGGGAAAAATGTAACATTTTCATGACAGAAGAGACGTGTGAACAAGGAAGAGAGTAGGTTACGTTTTGGCGCCACAACGTCCTCGGGCACGATTACTCGTTTAAATACAGACCATGGGAGACCTGACATAGTAAACTAAGAGAAACTTGGCGGGAGTGACGAAGACGTTTTATGAGTTAAAAAACGGAGATCTACAGAACTTATTGGGAGATCGAGGAGCAATGGTACAGAGTAACAAGTTAGAACTGCAGCAACAGTTGAAACTTATATTAGAGAAGGAGAAGTTAGACCTAGACACTCATGGATTCGCCGTCAAGAGAGCAAAAATGGCTGAAAATTTGATAGAAGTCATAATTAGAGAGATGATAAGAATGAAGGAAGAAGGAAAGAAACGGGAAAAGAAGGCGGAGGTAGAACGAAAGGAACGTCGAAGAAGATGGAGGAAGAACGAAAGGAGCAAGCCAAGAAGGACGAACGGTTCAGTGGAGAATTGAGTGAACATCTAGAGGAAATGAAAATAGGACAAAAGGTGATGAAGGAAGAGTTACTGTAGAAGATGCAGGAAGAATTGATGAATTTTCGAGGAAAGTACCAAGAAAAACTTCATTCACGGGAAAGAAAATTGGATAAAACTCAAATCTGGATGAAAAAAGGAGTTCAGAAGCTAGGGACGAAGATAAGAAAGGCTGAAAAGATTTGACCTTCAAATGACCTCTAGATGACCTTCAGGGTAAAAATAACAGCGGATTCAAACTCAGCAAACGAAAAAACCCATGTAAGCATTTTTTCAGATTTTTAGGACCCCATTTCTCAATCTGACCTTCAAGTGACCTCTAGATGACCTTGAAGGGTAAAAATAACAGCGGATTCGAACTCAGCGAGCCAAAAAACCCATGTAAGCATTTTCTCAGATTTTTAGGACCCCATTTCTCAATCTGACCTTTAAGTGACCTTCAAATGACCTCCAAATGACCTCTTGATGACCTTAAAGGGCACAAATAACATCGGATTCGAACTCAGCGACCCAAAAACCCATGTAAGCATTTTTTTCAGATTTTTAGGACACCATTTCTCAATCTGACCTTCAAGTGACCTTCAAATGACCTCTAGATGACCTTGAAGTGTAAAAATAACAGCGGATTCGGACTCAGCGACCCAAAAAACCCATGTAAACATTTTTTTAGATTTTTCACACCACTTTTTCTTAGTTTGACCTTCAAATGCCCTTGAACCTGACGTGATGGAGGTTAACCAACCTCGGATTCGGAATCAGCGACCCAACAAACCTAGGAATACACTGGTCTCGTCTGGTGATTGTTCTTAGATCAAATGTCGACCAGTGTTATTATTACTAAAGCTAAAGCAAGATATTCCAACTCGCTGGAATTCTAGCTTTTATATGCTTCTTGGTATCAAGTGAACACGTGAACATTGTCCTGCTAAAGTTTCCACAAGCACAACCTATGCTCACAGCATCTCAGCTTGAGGAAGTAAGAGAAATTGTTGAGCTCTTAAGGCCAATTGAATCCATATCTAATGAGGTAGGTAGGTAGTTTTAAGATTGTAGGGTGCGTCGACGGCTAGGTCATTTTGCACCACTACACAGTTTTTGTAGTAAAAGATCAGAATTCAAGCATTTTCTATCACTGCACTATGCTATTCGCATATTAATATCAAAGGATTACTCTTTAACGTGGAGCTTATGCAAGGGCACTGTTGGAGTACTTTGTAAAAAACTTTGAGGTGCTTTATGGCGGGAGGGCTTGGCATATGTGTATGGTCTTCTTCATTAGGCAAGGGATGCGGAGAATCATGGACCCCTTGACAACTACAGTGCTTTCAAATTTGAAAACTAGCTATCACAAATTAAAAGGCTTGAAAGAAAGCCATCCCACTGTCTCAAATTGTGAAACGGTTGCAGAAAATGTCACAATTCCATCAACTAGAAGCAGTAGCTAACAAGACACGTCAATATAAACGCCAGCAGGGGAGATTACCTTTTGCCCTAGAGGATCCTCAGTACTCAGGGTGTGCTATGACTGACGATTGACGCTATGACTGCAACTGACGATTTATGATAAAGCCCCGAACGATTGTGTGATCACTGTATCAGGAGAGATAGTAGCAGTTGAGACAATTGTATCTAATGAATTATCAGGCTCAGCATACGTAACTTGCAGTGAAGTTATTCCACTAGTGCACTGCCTAGAGGCTCACATAGAAGCTGCAAAGCCAACACTAGAAATAGCCTGTGAACTAAAGAGGAATCTGCAGGAAGAAATACGGAAGAGGTTTGGGAAAATTGAGGGGGTAACTATGGCCGTGTTCCAATCCACCATTAGGTGCCCTTGAAACTCTTACGCGCTCTTTCCGATCGTCAACTTTCGGAAGTGATGTCACGTAGTGCGGTTCCAATCCGTTAGAGGGTCCTGCACTAAGAGCGCCAAGGCGTAGAGCACGTGAGAGTTTGAGAATCTGCCTTATTCCGCTCTGAACCGCCGTGGCGTGCCCAGCTTCGACAAATGAGAAGATGGACTTAGGGAAGGAATATGCTTGCAAGTACTTGGCTTTGAATAATAAGTGAATAATCACTCAATAAGATCACCTTAAATATTTTAACGCAATGAGTGTAATGTTATTTCTCGTTTTTATCTCCCTGAGCAAATTTAGCTTGATGAATCGTTGCATTTTGCTGTTCTGTGTGCCGCATTGTGAGGGTGAATAACGCTTGGTGAATAACGTTGGCCCTAGCTACCTTACTTGATCCTCGTTTCAAAAAAATTCATTTTCGAGATCCCATGAGCTGCTCCCAAGCAATTAAAAATGTGGCTGCTGTATTAAGGGAGAATCAGAATGAAGAAGCCAACCTTAGCGGTAATTTAACAGAAACTGCGGAATCTGAGGCGCAGAGTGATACATTTGATTTATGGAGGCACCATAAACAGCTGGTGGCCAAAAAAATGAGCACATCCACAATGGACGGCGGTGCTCCAAATGAACTCTCACATCACCTAGGGTCTAATGTAATTCCATTGGAAAGCGACCCTGTTCAGGAGAGAGAGAGAGGTGTAAATCTGCTTATCCTATGCTGTATAAAATAGCAATGAAACATCTACCTGTTGTGGCTACATCCGTGCCAGCAGAATGCCTATTCTCCAAGGCAGGAAATAGAATGTCGCAGAAAAGGAACCGAAGAACTGGTAAACGGTTATCAAAATTAATATTTCTGAATTCACTCAACGAATCACATTGGGGATTGTGAGTACCTACCAAGAAAAAATAAATTCATTTACATTCAGAAGAATCAGTGGTGTTTGTTATTAAATATTTGTAAGATTTTACAAGTAAACATTATGAAATGAAAATAAAACAGTCAAATTAGAACAACCTACCTATTTGCACTACTAGAGACAATAAATTGCATAACCTGCGGCAATATTATTATTTCTACCCATCCCCACGGACTAGAGCATTCGCATGAGGCAAGAAAGAAATTCACTGACGAAGTATACAGTCTTCTTCAGCTCTTTGCTTATATTTAAAGAGTTGTGCAATCGAATACTACGCATTGAACTCAATATTGTTGCGTAAAAAACATGTACTTCCAGGAACAACACATATCGCTGACACATCACCAAAATATTCCATGAAGCACAAATGTCTTGCCAGTACCCCCATGGGTGATGATGATGATGATAGGATTCATTCGAAATGAATGCAAGCTTCAAAGGCGGCAGAAATTCGTCACCAGCAGCAACTAGGCTTCAGACAATTTTATGGGTGTTCCATCGAGTAAGAATTTGGCTCTACGTAATTCGTGTACCTACCCAAGCGGAAACAAAAGTCAAAATGACGTTCAGATGACGTGAAGGTGACAATAACCTCTTCCCGTCTGCTATCCCTGACCGAGGACGTCCAAGCTCTTACATGTTCTTTGATTTCCCTGAGTTTGTTCGATGTTCCGTCGCACCATGACTTAGCCCAAGAAGCGAGAAGTAATTTCCTCAGGTGAGCTCTTAAATCTTGGCTTGGGACTTCACCAATGTAATTCTCGCCGCTGTTGGTGGCCGTTCGTGCAGAAGCGTCTGCTGCTTCATTACCAGTAACACCCACGTGGCCAGGTACCCACAGGAATTTTATGTGGATGCCCTTAGCATAGAGGCTGTTAATGAATGATACTATGTCTTGGGCCACAGGATGTGAAGGAGAGAGGCTATAAATACTTTGAAGTGAGCTTCGGGAGTCTGAGCATATTAAATAAGACATACTGCTACATTCAGCCTCGTCAAAGGCTTCAATGACATCTAACGAGGCTTTTATGGCTAATAATTCCGCCGTATACACGGTGCATATGGGGTGTAATGTAAAGGCCGCGGAGCCTATATCCGCAGAAAAGTAGGCGCAACCGCAAGTGGTGTCTGTTTTAGAGCCGTCAGTGTATATTTTTGGACTATCACAACTGTTTATAGCTTCTAGGGCTCTACGTTTAAGCTCGTTTGGGGTACTGTCAGCTTCCGCATTCCGTATCATTCGAGTGGTGGCAAAGTGATTCCGAAGAATAGTACCCTTGTTTACATTGTGTGTTCCCTAAACGTTTAGTGGTGTCATTCGAGTGGTGGCAAAGTCCTGGGGAGATAGTAGGGAAAACGGTGAAGTACACGAGTGTTGACGTTAATCCTCCTGAAAGGTCAGCGGAAACATGCATTTCTCAAATGATCACTGTATGTGAGGATAATAGCAAGAAAACTGTGGATGGCCTTAAGTCAGTGACCCCACTGATAAATTTGATGTCATATGGGGATTGGTACCTGATCCCCAACATTGCGTGGCCCTAGGTGTCAAACGCTTGTGCGATAAAATATTTTTTGATTCTCCAAAGCTTCAAGATGGGGTTGCAAATGAAGCATATATTGGAGAGATTAGATTTCATCGATGACCAGCTGAAAAATGTTAAAATTCCAGCTGCACTGTACACTCCTGCACGTTCCATAAGGGATCGTGAATACTGGAATGCACACGAAAACGACAGTTGGATATTATACTACTCACTGCCACTCCTGAGAAACCTGCTTCCCAAGACCTCCATTGGATGTCACTGGCGGAAGCCTACCATATTCTTAATGGAGATAATATAACGCTAAATGAAATTTTGATTGCTGATGAACTCTTATACAATTTTATTCTTGATGTGGAGTCTCTTTATGGAAAACATCATATGACATTCAATGTGCATCAACTTCTGCACATTGGGAAAAGTGCCATCAATTGGGGGCCTTTCTGGGGGGCTCGTAGCGGGTCCCCTTTTGAGTCAGCGACTGGTCGCTTGAAGCGAATTGTCAAGGCCACGCTGGGCATTCCTCACCAAGTGCTGAGACACATTAAATTCATGAACTGCCTAACGGTTGCAGAAGAGAGATTTTAATTGTCCTCAAAAGTTCAGCTGTATTTCGACAGAATTGCAAATAAAACCACCAAACGGTTTTCAAAATGTAGAGGAATTCAATTTGTGGGCAAGCCTAAGCAGCAAGAAAATGCAAGAGGCATGATGGCAAATTACTCGATTTTTAAAGGTGTTTATAAAGATTGCTTTCTCTTTACTTCATCCAATGGATCAACTCTACGAACTGATTCTCCATTTTCGATACTGATAACAGGAGAGTTTGTGTCCACCAAACAACTCTTCAGCAATGAAAGGACAGGCGAAGCTTTCGCTGATATTGCTAATATCCAATGTCAGCAGATAAGTGGATTTACGAGCTCTGTTGGCGTGAAAAAATTAATCAAGGAGTCACATGACACAAACATTGTCCCTGTTTCCGAACTGGTTAGGCCTTGTGTCATGTGAAAGTTGAAAGAGGAGCATACATTTTTTCACTCTCTTATGCAAACTCCTTGTCTTCATAATTTGGTGTATCATTGTAGGGTCATATTTTGTCCAGTGTTTAATATTGTAATAACTATGTATTGTACGTTTTTCTTAAGAACAGTCTACCACTTCTACCCTGAAATGGAGGTACAAAAAACCAGGAAGACCGGGAAATCTATGCAGCTATGCTACAAAAGTCACAGATGGAAAGTGGGAGGTCTGAAGGAAATGTACCGGCCGGCCTCGGTGGCGGTGTGGTTAAGTCCTCGCCTGCCAAACCGAAGGTCGCGGGTTCGAGTCCCGCCTGGGTAAAATTACCTATCCAGGGCATGGGTGTTTTTAAATGTGTAATGTCCATATATTAAATTGATTGTAATTGGGGAAATCCTGTAATCAATAAAGAAATTATTATTATTACTAAAGCTAAAGCAAGATATTCCAACTCGCTGGAATTCTAGCTTTTATATGCTTCTTGGTATCAAGTGAACACGTGAACATTGTCCTGCTAAAGTTTCCACAAGCACAACCTATGCTCACAGCATCTCAGCTTGAGGAAGTAAGAGAAATTGTTGAGCTCTTAAGGCCAATTGAATCCATATCTAATGAGGTAGGTAGGTAGTTTTAAGATTGTAGGGTGCGTCGACGGCTAGGTCATTTTGCACCACTACACAGTTTTTGTAGTAAAAGATCAGAATTCAAGCATTTTCTATCACTGCACTATGCTATTCGCATATTAATATCAAAGGATTACTCTTTAACGTGGAGCTTATGCAAGGGCACTGTTGGAGTACTTTGTAAAAACCTTTGAGGTGCTTTATGGCGGGAGGGCTTGGCATATGTGTATGGTCTTCTTCATTAGGCAAGGGATGCGGAGAATCATGGACCCCTTGACAACTACAGTGCTTTCAAATTTGAAAACTAGCTATCACAAATTAAAAGGCTTGAAAGAAAGCCATCCCACTGTCTCAAATTGTGAAACGGTTGCAGGAAATGTCACAATTCCATCAACTAGAAGCAGTAGCTAACAAGACACGTCAATATAAACGCCAGCAGGGGAGATTACCTTTTGCCCTAGAGGATCCTCAGTACTCAGGGTGTGCTATGACTGACGATTGACGCTATGACTGCAACTGACGATTTATGATAAAGCCCCGAACGATTGTGTGATCACTGTATCAGGAGAGATAGTAGCAGTTGAGACAATTGTATCTAATGAATTGTCAGGCTCAGCATACGTAACTTGCAGTAAAGTTATTCCACTAGTGCACTGCCTAGAGGCTCACATAGAAGCTGCAAAGCCAACACTAGAAATAGCCTGTGAACTAAAGAGGAATCTGCAGGAAGAAATACGGAAGAGGTTTGGGAAAATTGAGGGGGTAACTATGGCCGTGTTCCAATCCACCATTAGGTGCCCTTGAAACTCTTACGCGCTCTTTCCGATCGTCAACTTTCGGAAGTGATGTCACGTAGTGCGGTTCCAATCCGTTAGAGGGTCCTGCACTAAGAGCGCCAAGGCGTAGAGCACGTGAGAGTTTGAGAATCTGCCTTATTCCGCTCTGAACCGCCATGGCGTGCCCAGCTTCGACAAATGAGAAGATGGACTTGGGGAAGGAATATGCTTGCAAGTACTTGGCTTTGAATAATAAGTGAATAATCAATCAATAAGATCACCTTAAATATTTTAACGCAATGAGTGTAATGTTATTTCTCGTTTTTATCTCCCTGAGCAAATGTAGCTTGATGAATCGTTGCATTTTGCTGTTCTGTGTGCCGCATTGTGAGGGTGAATAACGCTTGGTGAATAACGTTGGCCCTAGCTACCTTACTTGATCCTCGTTTCAAAAAAATTCATTTTCGAGATCCCATGAGCTGCTCCCAAGCAATTAAAAATGTGGCTGCTGTATTAAGGGAGAATCAGAATGAAGAAGCCAACCTTAGCGGTAATTTAACAGAAACTGCGGAATCTGAGGCGCAGAGTGATACATTTGATTTATGGAGGCACCATAAACAGCTGGTGGCCAAAAAAATGAGCACATCCACAATGGACGGCGGTGCTCCAAATGAACTCTCACATCACCTAGGGTCTAATGTAATTCCATTGGAAAGCGACCCTGTTCAGGAGAGAGAGAGAGGTGTAAATCTGCTTATCCTATGCTGTATAAAATAGCAATGAAACATCTACCTGTTGTGGCTACATCCGTGCCAGCAGAATGCCTATTCTCCAAGGCAGGAAATAGAATGTCGCAGAAAAGGAACCGAAGAACTGGTAAACGGTTATCAAAATTAATATTTCTGAATTCACTCAACGAATCACATTGGGGATTGTGAGTACCTACCAGGAAAAAATAAATTCATTTACATTCAGAAGAATCAATGTTGTTTGTTATTAAATATTTGTAAGATTTTACAAGTAAACATTATGAAATGAAAATAAAAAAGTCAAATTAGAACAACCTACCTATTTTCACTACTAGAGACAATAAATTGCATAACCTGCGGCAATATTATTATTTCTACCCATCCCCACGGACTAGAGCATTCGCATGATGCAAGAAAGAAATTCAATGACGAAGTATACAGTCTTCTTCAGCTCTTTGCTTATATTTAAAGAGTTGTGCAATCGAATACTACGCATTGAACTCAATATTGTTGCGTAAAAAACATGTACTTCCAGGAACAACACATATCGCTGACACATCACCAAAATATTCCATGAAGCACAAATGTCTTGCCAGTGCCCCCATGGGTGATGATGATGATGATAGGATTCATTCGAAATGAATGCAAGCTTCAAAGGCGGCAGAAATTCGTCACCAGCAGCAACTAGGCTTCAGACAATTTTATGGGTGTTCCATCGAGTAAGAATTTGGCTCTACGTAATTCGTGTACCTACCCAAGCGGAAACAAAAGTCAAAATGACGTTCAGATGACGTGAAGGTGACAACAACCTCTTCCCGTCTGCTATCCCTGACCGAGGACGTCCAAGCTCTTACATGTTCTTTGATTTCCCTGAGTTTGTTCGATGTTCCGTCGCACCATGACTTAGCCCAAGAAGCGAGAAGTAATTTCCTCAGGTGAGCTCTTAAATCTTGGCTTGGGACTTCACCAATGTAATTCTCGCCGCTGTTGGTGGCCGTTCGTGCAGAAGCGTCTGCTGCTTCATTACCAGTAACACCCACGTGGCCAGGTACCCACAGGAATTTTATGTGGATGCCCTTAGCATAGAGGCTGTTAATGAATGATACTATGTCTTGGGCCACAGGATGTGAAGGAGAGAGGCTATAAATACTTTGAAGTGAGCTTCGGGAGTCTGAGCATATTAAATAAGACATACTGCTACATTCAGCCTCGTCAAAGGCTTCAATGACATCTAACGAGGCTTTTATGGCTGATAATTCCGCCGTATACACGGTGCATATGGGGTGTAATGTAAAGGCCGCGGAGCCTATATCCGCAGAAAAGTAGGCGCAACCGCAAGTGGTGTCTGTTTTAGAGCCGTCAGTGTATATTTTTGGACTATCACAACTGTTTATAGCTTCTAGGGCTCGACGTTTAAGCTCGTTTGGGGTACTGTCAGCTTCCGCATTCCGTATCATTCGAGTGGTGGCAAAGTGATTCCGAAGAATAGTACCCTTGTTTACATTGTGTGTTCCCTAAACGTTTAGTGGTGTCATTCGAGTGGTGGCAAAGTCCTGGGGAGATAGTAGGGAAAACGGTGAAGTACACGAGGTAGGTAGTATTAGTTTGTAGGGTGCGTCGACGGCATGGTCATTTTGCACCTCTACTCTTCAAAGTTATGTATATACTTTCTATATTCGGATAAGGCAGGTTGTCATGTAGCTAGATATATTGCTTATCTATTATAGGGTTCAGGTTAAAACCATTTACATTTCCTAAACTGTTGCTTAAATTTTATTAAAAAGCGCCGTTTCCTTTAGAAATAAAGTTACGCGGCCAATAGCATTGGGGTCGTCACCCAGAATGGACCCTAGGTCACCCCCAATGCCCAGTCGGCTACGCATGTCCCGGTATCTGCCACACTCCGTCAGGATATGCCGAATTCCGAGAGGACAGTCACAGTCATCACACCGGGGTGGGATTTTCTCTTCAGTGAAGAGAAAGGAGTGGGTCAGATGACTGTGCCCTATCCTCATACGGGTGATGACCACCTCCTCCCTTCTACTACCCCTGAAGGAGGACAACCAGGCTTTGGTGGAACTTTTTATCTCGCGCAGTTTATTATTAGTCACCGATTTCCATTCCGTATCCCATTTATTCAGGATTCTGCGTCTGAGTGTGTTCTGGAGATCTTCTACGGTTACTGCGTCTAGGTCAACTCTATGGTTACCGAGGGCCTTTTTCGCAGCATCATCGGCTGCCTCATTTCCCGGGATTCCCACGTGGCTAGGGACCCACGCAAACTTAATAGAGATGCCTCTGCTCTGAAGGCTTCTCAGAGATTCTTGTATATCTCTTATGATTGGGTGCGCAGCATTATAATTTGAGATGGCTTTCAAGGCGCTCATGGAGTCGGAACATAGCAAACATGATATACCTCGAGTCTCAACGTCCCTAAGGGCAAGTTTAATAGCAGTCAACTCTGCAGTGTACACGCTGCATTCGGGGTTGAGCTTTGTGCTCACGGTTTTGTACAAGCTCACATAGGCACAGGCACATTCTGACTCAGACTTAGAGCCGTCCGTGTAAATGGGTGTTAGATCGTGGCATTGAGATAGGAACTCTGAAAACAAGGACCTATTTTCCTCAGGAAGTGAGTCAGACTTTGCCCGGCTTGCTAGCTTCCACCAGATGTCCGGCTGAGGAATAAGCCATGGAGGAGTTTTAGCCACTCGTATCCTTTCTATCCGGGGAACGGTAATAGAATATCTCTCTAAAATATAGGCAAAACGCACATAAAAAGGTTTAGTAGCCCGTGGTTTTCTGTTAAAAATGTGAGTCATCGGTTCGTTAATGGTTAATTTAAAACACGGATGCGATGGCATGGCTAAAATTTTACTAGCGTAGTTACACATCAAAAGATCTCTACGGATGTCAAGCGGTGGTTCACCTGCATCACACAGAAGGCTATTGATCGGACTCGTTCGAAAGGCACCCGTTGCTAGCCGGAGTCCAAGGTTGTGTATACTTGCTAGCGGCTTTAGGTATGATGCGCGGGTAGCACCATAGATAAAAGAACCGTAGTCCATCTTGGATCGAACCAGTGCCCTATATAGTCGCAGCATTGTAGATCGGTCCGCGCCCCATGAACATCTTGTCAATATTTTTAAAATATTAAGGGATGGGCTAACTCTCATTTTCAGATCAGTAATGTGGGGTCTCCAGGTTAGCCTTTGGTCCAAGATCATTCCCAAAAAATGGGCTGAATTCACAAACTCCAGTGGTCGATCTCCTAGGCGTAGGGTTGGTAGAAACAGCCCTCTTTTTCTGTGAAAATGGACGCATCGCGTCTTCTCTGGGGAGAAGCGTAGCCCATTTTTGCATGACCAGTGGTGAAGTCTGTTTAGCGTTATCTGTAATTGTCGCTCAGCCGTTGATAACTTGGATGCCCTGCAGAAAATTGCCAAGTCATCCACAAAGAGGGATGCCTCGACGGGTGGTAGGATGGAGGATACCACGTCGTTGATAGCAATGGCGAACAGGGTGACACTGAGTACTGACCCTTGGGGAATTCCATTTTCTTGGATCTTCAATCTGGAAAATGAGTTACCCACCCTAACCTTAAAAACTCTATGGCTTAAAAAATTTTCGATAAAAACTGGCAGGTTGCCCTTAAAATTCCAGTCTCTCAGAGTCTTTAGAATTTTAAAACGCCATGTTGTGTCATATGCTTTCTCCAGATCGAAGAACACGCTCAGAACGTGTTGTCGTCGAACGAAAGCTTCCTGAATGAACGTGTCAATTCGGATAAGATGGTCAGTGGTGCTTCGGTGTCTTCGGAATCCGCACTGAAGATTGGAGAGAAGATTGCGGCTCTCGAGACACCACACGAGTCTGCGATTTACCATTCTCTCCATTAACTTGCACAAGCAAGAGGTTAAAGATATGGGCCGGTAATTCCCTATAATTGACTTCTCTTTACCCCTTTTGGGAATTGGGATAATTACCGATTCACGCCATGCATGAGGGAAGCTTCCCGTTTCCCAAACACTGTTGAAGGTGTTCAGAATGTGTTCATTTGCCTCCTTCGGTATACGCCTGAGGAAAGCATTGTGGACACGGTCCGCCCCTGGGGCGCTATCCTTCAGCTCATCGATTGCGGACGTGAGTTCCCATTGAGTGAATGGAGCATTGTAGTTCGCCATGAAGTGCCCAGTCGTAAAAGACTTGTTTTTCTTCTCTTGCTGACATTTAAGAGTCAGGAATGTCTTGTCATAATTCGCTGTACTACTGATAGAGGTGTAGTACTCCCCAAACGCCTCGGCCACAGCTTCTGGTTGGGATTTTATGATTCCATTCACCATCACAGATGGAATTGAGAGCTGATGATACCTCCCGCTTATGCTTTTAATTTTTCTCCAGACCTCCGAATTTGCCGTGCGATGGTTGATCGTTTTTACGTATTCATTCCAGCATTTTCTTTTAGATTCAATAACTATTTGACGTGCCTTCGCTCGTAGACGGCGGAACGCTTCGAGATTCCGTGCCGTGGGGTATTTTTTAAAAATACGCAGGGCTTTCTTTCTCTTCGCGATAGCTTCAGCGCAGTCCTTGTTCCACCATGGCACTGGAGCGCGCTTCAACCTACCAGATGAAAGTGGAACACTTTGCTCGGCAGCAGTTAGTATAGCGACTGTGAGTGTGTCCACGTTTTCCGGTCCGCTACGTGTGCCATCGAAAGTAAATTTGAAACTATTTCCAAAAGTTTCCCAGTCAGCCTTCCGTAAAATCCAATTCCTGGGTACGTTAATATTTGGGTTAAACCCATTTTTACTGATTAAAATCGGGAAGTGGTCACTTCCGCAAAGGTCGCTGTGAACACTTAGTTTAAAACGTGGGGCCAAGCTTGCACTACACATGAACAGGTCTATTGCAGAAAAAGTGCCGTTAAAAGAGTTAAAATGTGTCTTTTCGTTCTTGTTAATTAAAACAAGGTTAAAATCATTTAAAAACCTTTCTAAAATCCTTCCACGGCGGTTAAAATCACCACTGTTATCTCCCCAGAGAGCGTTGTGGGCATTGAAGTCACCTAGAAGGACAAACGGACGTGGCAGCTGCCTCACCAAATCCTCCAGGGATCTCCTAGTTAACGGAGACCTTTCTGGGAGATACAAATTACAAAAGGTTATCTCCTCTGGTGAGGCTACCCTCACAGCGATAGCCTGGAGAGGAGTCGTAATGTCGATTCGGGATGTGTAGAGGGTATCCCGAATAATTACAGCGACTCCTCCCTGAGCCCGTGTCCCAGTTGTGTCATCGTGGCGGAGTACCACATACCCTTTAATTTGTGGTGCGTCTCTTTCCTTAAAATGGGTCTCCTGAAGAAATACGCAGGTGGGGTTCAGGTCATGCATCAGGAGTTTGAATTCCTCTAATCTCCTGTAAAAACCATTTAGGTTCCATTGTATGGCAAAAAGAGCCATATTGTAAAAATTTAGTTAAAAATTAAAACAATAAATAAATATGTAGTCTTAAAAAAAATATATAAAATATAAGGCTATCTGCTTAGCTTGAGCTTCCTTCCTTTTCTACTTTGAAGGAGAGTTCGCAGTTGGCTTTCGTCTAATATTTCCTCTTCCATGTCCTCCTCCCGGACTTCGCGGGGAGGAGAGGCGGAGGGTGAACGCGAGGCTACGCGTTCTTTCTCTTTGCGTTTGGGAGAGGTAGATAGTGAGCGGTTTGGAGGGAGCTTTTTATTACTCAGGGCCTCAGAAACTACGGAGGTTTCATTTTTAGAATCCTTCTTCTGTGTGCTCTTAGGGTTTCCTGTTGAGGGCAATTTTTTAGTGGAGATATTCTCCTTACTTTTCGTTTCTTGCTTCTTTGGTTCCTGACTCTCAGTCTGTGTGCTTGCCGACACTTTTTTAATCGTGGCTACAGATGCGAATGATCTAGAAAATGTTGGGGCTATCACCGTTCTAAACTTTTTCCTAGCTTCTAGGAAAGGGATTTTCTCAAGCACCTTTATCTCCATTATCTTCTTTTCCTCCTGCATCCTTGGGCAATCCCGTGAATACACGGGATGCGCTCCTTGGCAGTTAACGCAGAGCGCCGGGCTGTCACAGACATCTCCATCGTGCTTGTCTTTTGCACATTTGGGGCAGGTAGGCTTCCCTTTGCATTTTGACACTATGTGACCAAAGCATTGGCATTGGAAACACCGTAAAGGACTGGGTATAAAGGGCCTTACAGAGCACGAGTTGTAGCCAACATTCACTCGGCTTGGAAGTTTATCCAGCGAGAATGTAAGCACTACAGATGTTGAGTCGACGAATTCCCCATTTCGCTTAGTCTTGAGTCTACGACAGGAGATGACGCCCTGGGGAGCCATCTCCTTCGTTATCTCCTCGACAGAGGTGTATAACAGATCGTAGCACGATATAACGCCACTGCATGTATTTAGGGTTCTGTGTGCCTCAACCTTTACGGGGATATTTAGAAAACTTTTCATGCTAAGGAGCTTTTCGCTTTGCTTATCATTTGACGTCTGTATAAGCAGTGATCCGTCGCGTAGCTTCTTTACGTTTTCCAAGGAACCAGGAACATCATTGCAGAGGGCTTTATGGATTAGGAAGGGGGATACCTTCGAGAGGTTCTCCCCTTCGACTGAACATTTCATTATTAAATATTTCCTGCATATCATTACAGGGTCTCCACCGCCCATATCAGGGCAGTGTCTCTTAAGTGGAGGAAATGAATTCGTCTCCATAAGAGTGTGTGTTTCATCCCCTGGCCTCCCCACCCACCACGGAGCCACACATTTGGGACGCCGCACCGCAAACCGGTGCGGTCGCCAGGGCTAACCAAGGGGATATAGCACTATCGATATGGGAGCCTGCGTCGAGTTAGAACCTCCAACGCGCAGGCCCTCCTAACCCACGCGCCTTCGGCCGCCCTAAGCAGACCCCCGTCTCTCCAGCACTCGCCATCGAACGCAAGCGTGTCGAAAGCCGATTGACCGGGGGTGGCTAGCCCCCGGCCGCCCGTTTACAGGGAATCCGGGGCCGAAGTGGGGTGTTGAACTCCGGCCCATACCGAGCATCCGACACCCGGCTGGGTGCCAGAGATCTCACCCACCAGGATCCCCTTCTCCCCCTTACGGGTCACCGCACACGGCAAACATGCGGGTGGATCGCAGGCCAGCTGGTATGGCCGCTCACAGACAGTTGATCCACACGACTGTCCGGACGCATCCCTTGCTGGACTGGGGGTTTGTTTTCGGGGTTGTCTCCCCGCCCTTTTAGTCGCCTCTTACGACAAGCAGAGATACTGCGGGAGTATTCTCAATCCCCCTACCCGCAGGGGGGGTGAAGTACACGAGTGTTGACGTTAATCCTCCTGAAAGGTCAGCGGAAACATGCATTTCTCAAATGATCACTGTATGTGAGGATAATAGCAAGAAAACTGTGGATGGCCTTAAGTCAGTGACCCCACTGATAAATTTGATGTCATATGGGGATTGGTACCTGATCCCCAACATTGCGTGGCCCTAGGTGTCAAACGCTTGTGCGATAAAATATTTTTTTGATTCTCCAAAGCTTCAAGATGGGGTTGCAAATGAAGCATATATTGGAGAGATTAGATTTCATCGATGACCAGCTGAAAAATGTTAAAATTCCAGCTGCACTGTACACTCCTGCACGTTCCATAAGGGATCGTGAATACTGGAATGCACACGAAAACGACAGTTGGATATTATACTACTCACTGCCACTCCTGAGAAACCTGCTTCCCAAGACCTCCATTGGATGTCACTGGCGGAAGCCTACCATATTCTTAATGGAGATAATATAACGCTAAATGAAATTTTGATTGCTGATGAACTCTTATACAGTTTTATTCTTGATGTGGAGTCTCTTTATGGAAAACATCATATGACATTCAATGTGCATCAACTTCTGCACATTGGGAAAAGTGCCATCAATTGGGGGCCTTTCTGGGGGGCTCGTAGCGGGTCCCCTTTTGAGTCAGCGACTGGTCGCTTGAAGCGAATTGTCAAGGCCACGCTGGGCATTCCTCACCAAGTGCTGAGACACATTAAATTCATGAACTGCCTAACGGTTGCAGAAGAGAGATTTTAATTGTCCTCAAAAGTTCAGCTGTATTTCGACAGAATTGCAAATAAAACCACCAAACGGTTTTCAAAATGTAGAGGAATTCAATTTGTGGGCAAGCCTAAGCAGCAAGAAAATGCAAGAGGCATGATGGCAAATTACTCGATTTTTAAAGGTGTTTATAAAGATTGCTTTCTCTTTACTTCATCCAATGGATCAACTCTACGAACTGATTCTTCATTTTCGATACTGATAACAGGAGAGTTTGTGTCCACCAAACAACTCTTCAGCAATGAAAGGACAGGCGAAGCTTTCGCTGATATTGCTAATATCCAATGTCAGCAGATAAGTGGATTTACGAGCTCTGTTGGCGTGAAAAAATTAATCAAGGAGTCACATGACACAAACATTGTCCGTGTTTCCGAACTGGTTAGGCCTTGTGTCATGTGAAAGTTGAAAGAGGAGCATACATTTTTTCACTCTCTTATGCAAACTCCTTGTCTTCATAATTTGGTGTATCATTGTAGGGTCATATTTTGTCCAGTGTTTAATATTGTAATAACTATGTATTGTACGTTTTTCTTAAGAACAGTCTACCACTTCTACCCTGAAATGGAGGTACAAAAAACCAGGAAGACCGGGAAATCTATGCAGCTATGCTACAAAAGTCACAGATGGAAAGTGGGAGGTCTGAAGGAAATGTACCGGCCGGCCTCGGTGGCGGTGTGGTTAAGTCCTCGCCTGCCAAACCGAAGGTCGCGGGTTCGAGTCCCGCCTGGGTAAAATTACCTATCCAGGGCATGGGTGTTTTTAAATGTGTAATGTCCATATATTAAATTGATTGTAATTGGGGAAATCCTGTAATCAATAAAGAAATTATTATTATTACTAAAGCTAAAGCAAGATATTCCAACTCGCTGGAATTCTAGCTTTTATATGCTTCTTGGTATCAAGTGAACACGTGAACATTGTCCTGCTAAAGTTTCCACAAGCACAACCTATGCTCACAGCATCTCAGCTTGAGGAAGTAAGAGAAATTGTTGAGCTCTTAAGGCCAATTGAATCCATATCTAATGAGGTAGGTAGGTAGTTTTAAGATTGTAGGGTGCGTCGACGGCTAGGTCATTTTGCACCACTACACAGTTTTTGTAGTAAAAGATCAGAATTCAAGCATTTTCTATCACTGCACTATGCTATTCGCATATTAATATCAAAGGATTACTCTTTAACGTGGAGCTTATGCAAGGGCACTGTTGGAGTACTTTGTAAAAACCTTTGAGGTGCTTTATGGCGGGAGGGCTTGGCATATGTGTATGGTCTTCTTCATTAGGCAAGGGATGCGGAGAATCATGGACCCCTTGACAACTACAGTGCTTTCAAATTTGAAAACTAGCTATCACAAATTAAAAGGCTTGAAAGAAAGCCATCCCACTGTCTCAAATTGTGAAACGGTTGCAGGAAATGTCACAATTCCATCAACTAGAAGCAGTAGCTAACAAGACACGTCAATATAAACGCCAGCAGGGGAGATTACCTTTTGCCCTAGAGGATCCTCAGTACTCAGGGTGTGCTATGACTGACGATTGACGCTATGACTGCAACTGACGATTTATGATAAAGCCCCGAACGATTGTGTGATCACTGTATCAGGAGAGATAGTAGCAGTTGAGACAATTGTATCTAATGAATTGTCAGGCTCAGCATACGTAACTTGCAGTAAAGTTATTCCACTAGTGCACTGCCTAGAGGCTCACATAGAAGCTGCAAAGCCAACACTAGAAATAGCCTGTGAACTAAAGAGGAATCTGCAGGAAGAAATACGGAAGAGGTTTGGGAAAATTGAGGGGGTAACTATGGCCGTGTTCCAATCCACCATTAGGTGCCCTTGAAACTCTTACGCGCTCTTTCCGATCGTCAACTTTCGGAAGTGATGTCACGTAGTGCGGTTCCAATCCGTTAGAGGGTCCTGCACTAAGAGCGCCAAGGCGTAGAGCACGTGAGAGTTTGAGAATCTGCCTTATTCCGCTCTGAACCGCCATGGCGTGCCCAGCTTCGACAAATGAGAAGATGGACTTGGGGAAGGAATATGCTTGCAAGTACTTGGCTTTGAATAATAAGTGAATAATCAATCAATAAGATCACCTTAAATATTTTAACGCAATGAGTGTAATGTTATTTCTCGTTTTTATCTCCCTGAGCAAATGTAGCTTGATGAATCGTTGCATTTTGCTGTTCTGTGTGCCGCATTGTGAGGGTGAATAACGCTTGGTGAATAACGCTTGGTGAATAACGCTTGGTGAATAACGTTGGCCCTAGCTATCTTACTTGATCCTCGTTTCAAAAAAATTCATTTTCGAGATCCCATGAGCTGCTCCCAAGCAATTAAAAATGTGGCTGCTGTATTAAGGGAGAATCAGAATGAAGAAGCCAACCTTAGCGGTAATTTAACAGAAACTGCGGAATCTGAGGCGCAGAGTGATACATTTGATTTATGGAGGCACCATAAACAGCTGGTGGCCAAAAAAATGAGCACATCCACAATGGACGGCGGTGCTCCAAATGAACTCTCACATCACCTAGGGTCTAATGTAATTCCATTGGAAAGCGACCCTGTTCAGGAGAGAGAGAGAGGTGTAAATCTGCTTATCCTATGCTGTATAAAATAGCAATGAAACATCTACCTGTTGTGGCTACATCCGTGCCAGCAGAATGCCTATTCTCCAAGGCAGGAAATAGAATGTCGCAGAAAAGGAACCGAAGAACTGGTAAACGGTTATCAAAATTAATATTTCTGAATTCACTCAACGAATCACATTGGGGATTGTGAGTACCTACCAGGAAAAAATAAATTCATTTACATTCAGAAGAATCAGTGTTGTTTGTTATTAAATATTTGTAAGATTTTACAAGTAAACATTATGAAATGAAAATAAAAAAGTCAAATTAGAACAACCTACCTATTTTCACTACTAGAGACAATAAATTGCATAACCTGCGGCAATATTATTATTTCTACCCATCCCCACGGACTAGAGCATTCGCATGATGCAAGAAAGAAATTCAATGACGAAGTATACAGTCTTCTTCAGCTCTTTGCTTATATTTAAAGAGTTGTGCAATCGAATACTACGCATTGAACTCAATATTGTTGCGTAAAAAACATGTACTTCCAGGAACAACACATATCGCTGACACATCACCAAAATATTCCATGAAGCACAAATGTCTTGCCAGTGCCCCCATGGGTGATGATGATGATGATAGGATTCATTCGAAATGAATGCAAGCTTCAAAGGCGGCAGAAATTCGTCACCAGCAGCAACTAGGCTTCAGACAATTTTATGGGTGTTCCATCGAGTAAGAATTTGGCTCTACGTAATTCGTGTACCTACCCAAGCGGAAACAAAAGTCAAAATGACGTTCAGATGACGTGAAGGTGACAACAACCTCTTCCCGTCTGCTATCCCTGACCGAGGACGTCCAAGCTCTTACATGTTCTTTGATTTCCCTGAGTTTGTTCGATGTTCCGTCGCACCATGACTTAGCCCAAGAAGCGAGAAGTAATTTCCTCAGGTGAGCTCTTAAATCTTGGCTTGGGACTTCACCAATGTAATTCTCGCCGCTGTTGGTGGCCGTTCGTGCAGAAGCGTCTGCTGCTTCATTACCAGTAACACCCACGTGGCCAGGTACCCACAGGAATTTTATGTGGATGCCCTTAGCATAGAGGCTGTTAATGAATGATACTATGTCTTGGGCCACAGGATGTGAAGGAGAGAGGCTATAAATACTTTGAAGTGAGCTTCGGGAGTCTGAGCATATTAAATAAGACATACTGCTACATTCAGCCTCGTCAAAGGCTTCAATGACATCTAACGAGGCTTTTATGGCTGATAATTCCGCCGTATACACGGTGCATATGGGGTGTAATGTAAAGGCCGCGGAGCCTATATCCGCAGAAAAGTAGGCGCAACCGCAAGTGGTGTCTGTTTTAGAGCCGTCAGTGTATATTTTTGGACTATCACAACTGTTTATAGCTTCTAGGGCTCGACGTTTAAGCTCGTTTGGGGTACTGTCAGCTTCCGCATTCCGTATCATTCGAGTGGTGGCAAAGTGATTCCGAAGAATAGTACCCTTGTTTACATTGTGTGTTCCCTAAACGTTTAGTGGTGTCATTCGAGTGGTGGCAAAGTCCTGGGGAGATAGTAGGGAAAACGGTGAAGTACACGAGTGTTGACGTTAATCCTCCTGAAAGGTCAGCGGAAACATGCATTTCTCAAATGATCACTGTATGTGAGGATAATAGCAAGAAAACTGTGGATGGCCTTAAGTCAGTGACCCCACTGATAAATTTGATGTCATATGGGGATTGGTACCTGATCCCCAACATTGCGTGGCCCTAGGTGTCAAACGCTTGTGCGATAAAATATTTTTTGATTCTCCAAAGCTTCAAGATGGGGTTGCAAATGAAGCATATATTGGAGAGATTAGATTTCATCGATGACCAGCTGAAAAATGTTAAAATTCCAGCTGCACTGTACACTCCTGCACGTTCCATAAGGGATCGTGAATACTGGAATGCACACGAAAACGACAGTTGGATATTATACTACTCACTGCCACTCCTGAGAAACCTGCTTCCCAAGACCTCCATTGGATGTCACTGGCGGAAGCCTACCATATTCTTAATGGAGATAATATAACGCTAAATGAAATTTTGATTGCTGATGAACTCTTATACAGTTTTATTCTTGATGTGGAGTCTCTTTATGGAAAACATCATATGACATTCAATGTGCATCAACTTCTGCACATTGGGAAAAGTGCCATCAATTGGGGGCCTTTCTGGGGGGCTCGTAGCGGGTCCCCTTTTGAGTCAGCGACTGGTCGCTTGAAGCGAATTGTCAAGGCCACGCTGGGCATTCCTCACCAAGTGCTGAGACACATTAAATTCATGAACTGCCTAACGGTTGCAGAAGAGAGATTTTAATTGTCCTCAAAAGTTCAGCTGTATTTCGACAGAATTGCAAATAAAACCACCAAACGGTTTTCAAAATGTAGAGGAATTCAATTTGTGGGCAAGCCTAAGCAGCAAGAAAATGCAAGAGGCATGATGGCAAATTACTCGATTTTTAAAGGTGTTTATAAAGATTGCTTTCTCTTTACTTCATCCAATGGATCAACTCTACGAACTGATTCTTCATTTTCGATACTGATAACAGGAGAGTTTGTGTCCACCAAACAACTCTTCAGCAATGAAAGGACAGGCGAAGCTTTCGCTGATATTGCTAATATCCAATGTCAGCAGATAAGTGGATTTACGAGCTCTGTTGGCGTGAAAAAATTAATCAAGGAGTCACATGACACAAACATTGTCCGTGTTTCCGAACTGGTTAGGCCTTGTGTCATGTGAAAGTTGAAAGAGGAGCATACATTTTTTCACTCTCTTATGCAAACTCCTTGTCTTCATAATTTGGTGTATCATTGTAGGGTCATATTTTGTCCAGTGTTTAATATTGTAATAACTATGTATTGTACGTTTTTCTTAAGAACAGTCTACCACTTCTACCCTGAAATGGAGGTACAAAAAACCAGGAAGACCGGGAAATCTATGCAGCTATGCTACAAAAGTCACAGATGGAAAGTGGGAGGTCTGAAGGAAATGTACCGGCCGGCCTCGGTGGCGGTGTGGTTAAGTCCTCGCCTGCCAAACCGAAGGTCGCGGGTTCGAGTCCCGCCTGGGTAAAATTACCTATCCAGGGCATGGGTGTTTTTAAATGTGTAATGTCCATATATTAAATTGATTGTAATTGGGGAAATCCTGTAATCAATAAAGAAATTATTATTATTACTAAAGCTAAAGCAAGATATTCCAACTCGCTGGAATTCTAGCTTTTATATGCTTCTTGGTATCAAGTGAACACGTGAACATTGTCCTGCTAAAGTTTCCACAAGCACAACCTATGCTCACAGCATCTCAGCTTGAGGAAGTAAGAGAAATTGTTGAGCTCTTAAGGCCAATTGAATCCATATCTAATGAGGTAGGTAGGTAGTTTTAAGATTGTAGGGTGCGTCGACGGCTAGGTCATTTTGCACCACTACACAGTTTTTGTAGTAAAAGATCAGAATTCAAGCATTTTCTATCACTGCACTATGCTATTCGCATATTAATATCAAAGGATTACTCTTTAACGTGGAGCTTATGCAAGGGCACTGTTGGAGTACTTTGTAAAAACCTTTGAGGTGCTTTATGGCGGGAGGGCTTGGCATATGTGTATGGTCTTCTTCATTAGGCAAGGGATGCGGAGAATCATGGACCCCTTGACAACTACAGTGCTTTCAAATTTGAAAACTAGCTATCACAAATTAAAAGGCTTGAAAGAAAGCCATCCCACTGTCTCAAATTGTGAAACGGTTGCAGGAAATGTCACAATTCCATCAACTAGAAGCAGTAGCTAACAAGACACGTCAATATAAACGCCAGCAGGGGAGATTACCTTTTGCCCTAGAGGATCCTCAGTACTCAGGGTGTGCTATGACTGACGATTGACGCTATGACTGCAACTGACGATTTATGATAAAGCCCCGAACGATTGTGTGATCACTGTATCAGGAGAGATAGTAGCAGTTGAGACAATTGTATCTAATGAATTGTCAGGCTCAGCATACGTAACTTGCAGTAAAGTTATTCCACTAGTGCACTGCCTAGAGGCTCACATAGAAGCTGCAAAGCCAACACTAGAAATAGCCTGTGAACTAAAGAGGAATCTGCAGGAAGAAATACGGAAGAGGTTTGGGAAAATTGAGGGGGTAACTATGGCCGTGTTCCAATCCACCATTAGGTGCCCTTGAAACTCTTACGCGCTCTTTCCGATCGTCAACTTTCGGAAGTGATGTCACGTAGTGCGGTTCCAATCCGTTAGAGGGTCCTGCACTAAGAGCGCCAAGGCGTAGAGCACGTGAGAGTTTGAGAATCTGCCTTATTCCGCTCTGAACCGCCATGGCGTGCCCAGCTTCGACAAATGAGAAGATGGACTTGGGGAAGGAATATGCTTGCAAGTACTTGGCTTTGAATAATAAGTGAATAATCAATCAATAAGATCACCTTAAATATTTTAACGCAATGAGTGTAATGTTATTTCTCGTTTTTATCTCCCTGAGCAAATGTAGCTTGATGAATCGTTGCATTTTGCTGTTCTGTGTGCCGCATTGTGAGGGTGAATAACGCTTGGTGAATAACGCTTGGTGAATAACGTTGGCCCTAGCTATCTTACTTGATCCTCGTTTCAAAAAAATTCATTTTCGAGATCCCATGAGCTGCTCCCAAGCAATTAAAAATGTGGCTGCTGTATTAAGGGAGAATCAGAATGAAGAAGCCAACCTTAGCGGTAATTTAACAGAAACTGCGGAATCTGAGGCGCAGAGTGATACATTTGATTTATGGAGGCACCATAAACAGCTGGTGGCCAAAAAAATGAGCACATCCACAATGGACGGCGGTGCTCCAAATGAACTCTCACATCACCTAGGGTCTAATGTAATTCCATTGGAAAGCGACCCTGTTCAGGAGAGAGAGAGAGGTGTAAATCTGCTTATCCTATGCTGTATAAAATAGCAATGAAACATCTACCTGTTGTGGCTACATCCGTGCCAGCAGAATGCCTATTCTCCAAGGCAGGAAATAGAATGTCGCAGAAAAGGAACCGAAGAACTGGTAAACGGTTATCAAAATTAATATTTCTGAATTCACTCAACGAATCACATTGGGGATTGTGAGTACCTACCAGGAAAAAATAAATTCATTTACATTCAGAAGAATCAGTGTTGTTTGTTATTAAATATTTGTAAGATTTTACAAGTAAACATTATGAAATGAAAATAAAAAAGTCAAATTAGAACAACCTACCTATTTTCACTACTAGAGACAATAAATTGCATAACCTGCGGCAATATTATTATTTCTACCCATCCCCACGGACTAGAGCATTCGCATGATGCAAGAAAGAAATTCAATGACGAAGTATACAGTCTTCTTCAGCTCTTTGCTTATATTTAAAGAGTTGTGCAATCGAATACTACGCATTGAACTCAATATTGTTGCGTAAAAAACATGTACTTCCAGGAACAACACATATCGCTGACACATCACCAAAATATTCCATGAAGCACAAATGTCTTGCCAGTGCCCCCATGGGTGATGATGATGATGATAGGATTCATTCGAAATGAATGCAAGCTTCAAAGGCGGCAGAAATTCGTCACCAGCAGCAACTAGGCTTCAGACAATTTTATGGGTGTTCCATCGAGTAAGAATTTGGCTCTACGTAATTCGTGTACCTACCCAAGCGGAAACAAAAGTCAAAATGACGTTCAGATGACGTGAAGGTGACAATAACCTCTTCCCGTCTGCTATCCCTGACCGAGGACGTCCAAGCTCTTACATGTTCTTTGATTTCCCTGAGTTTGTTCGATGTTCCGTCGCACCATGACTTAGCCCAAGAAGCGAGAAGTAATTTCCTCAGGTGAGCTCTTAAATCTTGGCTTGGGACTTCACCAATGTAATTCTCGCCGCTGTTGGTGGCCGTTCGTGCAGAAGCGTCTGCTGCTTCATTACCAGTAACACCCACGTGGCCAGGTACCCACAGGAATTTTATGTGGATGCCCTTAGCATAGAGGCTGTTAATGAATGATACTATGTCTTGGGCCACAGGATGTGAAGGAGAGAGGCTATAAATACTTTGAAGTGAGCTTCGGGAGTCTGAGCATATTAAATAAGACATACTGCTACATTCAGCCTCGTCAAAGGCTTCAATGACATCTAACGAGGCTTTTATGGCTGATAATTCCGCCGTATACACGGTGCATATGGGGTGTAATGTAAAGGCCGCGGAGCCTATATCCGCAGAAAAGTAGGCGCAACCGCAAGTGGTGTCTGTTTTAGAGCCGTCAGTGTATATTTTTGGACTATCACAACTGTTTATAGCTTCTAGGGCTCGACGTTTAAGCTCGTTTGGGGTACTGTCAGCTTCCGCATTCCGTATCATTCGAGTGGTGGCAAAGTGATTCCGAAGAATAGTACCCTTGTTTACATTGTGTGTTCCCTAAACGTTTAGTGGTGTCATTCGAGTGGTGGCAAAGTCCTGGGGAGATAGTAGGGAAAACGGTGAAGTACACGAGTGTTGACGTTAATCCTCCTGAAAGGTCAGCGGAAACATGCATTTCTCAAATGATCACTGTATGTGAGGATAATAGCAAGAAAACTGTGGATGGCCTTAAGTCAGTGACCCCACTGATAAATTTGATGTCATATGGGGATTGGTACCTGATCCCCAACATTGCGTGGCCCTAGGTGTCAAACGCTTGTGCGATAAAATATTTTTTGATTCTCCAAAGCTTCAAGATGGGTTTGCAAATGAAGCATATATTGGAGAGATTAGATTTCATCGATGACCAGCTGAAAAATGTTAAAATTCCAGCTGCACTGTACACTCCTGCACGTTCCATAAGGGATCGTGAATACTGGAATGCACACGAAAACGACAGTTGGATATTATACTACTCACTGCCACTCCTGAGAAACCTGCTTCCCAAGACCTCCATTGGATGTCACTGGCGGAAGCCTACCATATTCTTAATGGAGATAATATAACGCTAAATGAAATTTTGATTGCTGATGAACTCTTATACAATTTTATTCTTGATGTGGAGTCTCTTTATGGAAAACATCATATGACATTCAATGTGCATCAACTTCTGCACATTGGGAAAAGTGCCATCAATTGGGGGCCTTTCTGGGGGGCTCGTAGCGGGTCCCCTTTTGAGTCAGCGACTGGTCGCTTGAAGCGAATTGTCAAGGCCACGCTGGGCATTCCTCACCAAGTGCTGAGACACATTAAATTCATGAACTGCCTAACGGTTGCAGAAGAGAGATTTTAATTGTCCTCAAAAGTTCAGCTGTATTTCGACAGAATTGCAAATAAAACCACCAAACGGTTTTCAAAATGTAGAGGAATTCAATTTGTGGGCAAGCCTAAGCAGCAAGAAAATGCAAGAGGCATGATGGCAAATTACTCGATTTTTAAAGGTGTTTATAAAGATTGCTTTCTCTTTACTTCATCCAATGGATCAACTCTACGAACTGATTCTTCATTTTCGATACTGATAACAGGAGAGTTTGTGTCCACCAAACAACTCTTCAGCAATGAAAGGACAGGCGAAGCTTTCGCTGATATTGCTAATATCCAATGTCAGCAGATAAGTGGATTTACGAGCTCTGTTGGCGTGAAAAAATTAATCAAGGAGTCACATGACACAAACATTGTCCGTGTTTCCGAACTGGTTAGGCCTTGTGTCATGTGAAAGTTGAAAGAGGAGCATACATTTTTTCACTCTCTTATGCAAACTCCTTGTCTTCATAATTTGGTGTATCATTGTAGGGTCATATTTTGTCCAGTGTTTAATATTGTAATAACTATGTATTGTACGTTTTTCTTAAGAACAGTCTACCACTTCTACCCTGAAATGGAGGTACAAAAAACCAGGAAGACCGGGAAATCTATGCAGCTATGCTACAAAAGTCACAGATGGAAAGTGGGAGGTCTGAAGGAAATGTACCGGCCGGCCTCGGTGGCGGTGTGGTTAAGTCCTCGCCTGCCAAACCGAAGGTCGCGGGTTCGAGTCCCGCCTGGGTAAAATTACCTATCCAGGGCATGGGTGTTTTTAAATGTGTAATGTCCATATATTAAATTGATTGTAATTGGGGAAATCCTGTAATCAATAAAGAAATTATTATTATTACTAAAGCTAAAGCAAGATATTCCAACTCGCTGGAATTCTAGCTTTTATATGCTTCTTGGTATCAAGTGAACACGTGAACATTGTCCTGCTAAAGTTTCCACAAGCACAACCTATGCTCACAGCATCTCAGCTTGAGGAAGTAAGAGAAATTGTTGAGCTCTTAAGGCCAATTGAATCCATATCTAATGAGGTAGGTAGGTAGTTTTAAGATTGTAGGGTGCGTCGACGGCTAGGTCATTTTGCACCACTACACAGTTTTTGTAGTAAAAGATCAGAATTCAAGCATTTTCTATCACTGCACTATGCTATTCGCATATTAATATCAAAGGATTACTCTTTAACGTGGAGCTTATGCAAGGGCACTGTTGGAGTACTTTGTAAAAACCTTTGAGGTGCTTTATGGCGGGAGGGCTTGGCATATGTGTATGGTCTTCTTCATTAGGCAAGGGATGCGGAGAATCATGGACCCCTTGACAACTACAGTGCTTTCAAATTTGAAAACTAGCTATCACAAATTAAAAGGCTTGAAAGAAAGCCATCCCACTGTCTCAAATTGTGAAACGGTTGCAGGAAATGTCACAATTCCATCAACTAGAAGCAGTAGCTAACAAGACACGTCAATATAAACGCCAGCAGGGGAGATTACCTTTTGCCCTAGAGGATCCTCAGTACTCAGGGTGTGCTATGACTGACGATTGACGCTATGACTGCAACTGACGATTTATGATAAAGCCCCGAACGATTGTGTGATCACTGTATCAGGAGAGATAGTAGCAGTTGAGACAATTGTATCTAATGAATTGTCAGGCTCAGCATACGTAACTTGCAGTAAAGTTATTCCACTAGTGCACTGCCTAGAGGCTCACATAGAAGCTGCAAAGCCAACACTAGAAATAGCCTGTGAACTAAAGAGGAATCTGCAGGAAGAAATACGGAAGAGGTTTGGGAAAATTGAGGGGGTAACTATGGCCGTGTTCCAATCCACCATTAGGTGCCCTTGAAACTCTTACGCGCTCTTTCCGATCGTCAACTTTCGGAAGTGATGTCACGTAGTGCGGTTCCAATCCGTTAGAGGGTCCTGCACTAAGAGCGCCAAGGCGTAGAGCACGTGAGAGTTTGAGAATCTGCCTTATTCCGCTCTGAACCGCCATGGCGTGCCCAGCTTCGACAAATGAGAAGATGGACTTGGGGAAGGAATATGCTTGCAAGTACTTGGCTTTGAATAATAAGTGAATAATCAATCAATAAGATCACCTTAAATATTTTAACGCAATGAGTGTAATGTTATTTCTCGTTTTTATCTCCCTGAGCAAATGTAGCTTGATGAATCGTTGCATTTTGCTGTTCTGTGTGCCGCATTGTGAGGGTGAATAACGCTTGGTGAATAACGCTTGGTGAATAACGTTGGCCCTAGCTACCTTACTTGATCCTCGTTTCAAAAAAATTCATTTTCGAGATCCCATGAGCTGCTCCCAAGCAATTAAAAATGTGGCTGCTGTATTAAGGGAGAATCAGAATGAAGAAGCCAACCTTAGCGGTAATTTAACAGAAACTGCGGAATCTGAGGCGCAGAGTGATACATTTGATTTATGGAGGCACCATAAACAGCTGGTGGCCAAAAAAATGAGCACATCCACAATGGACGGCGGTGCTCCAAATGAACTCTCACATCACCTAGGGTCTAATGTAATTCCATTGGAAAGCGACCCTGTTCAGGAGAGAGAGAGAGGTGTAAATCTGCTTATCCTATGCTGTATAAAATAGCAATGAAACATCTACCTGTTGTGGCTACATCCGTGCCAGCAGAATGCCTATTCTCCAAGGCAGGAAATAGAATGTCGCAGAAAAGGAACCGAAGAACTGGTAAACGGTTATCAAAATTAATATTTCTGAATTCACTCAACGAATCACATTGGGGATTGTGAGTACCTACCAGGAAAAAATAAATTCATTTACATTCAGAAGAATCAGTGTTGTTTGTTATTAAATATTTGTAAGATTTTACAAGTAAACATTATGAAATGAAAATAAAAAAGTCAAATTAGAACAACCTACCTATTTTCACTACTAGAGACAATAAATTGCATAACCTGCGGCAATATTATTATTTCTACCCATCCCCACGGACTAGAGCATTCGCATGATGCAAGAAAGAAATTCAATGACGAAGTATACAGTCTTCTTCAGCTCTTTGCTTATATTTAAAGAGTTGTGCAATCGAATACTACGCATTGAACTCAATATTGTTGCGTAAAAAACATGTACTTCCAGGAACAACACATATCGCTGACACATCACCAAAATATTCCATGAAGCACAAATGTCTTGCCAGTGCCCCCATGGGTGATGATGATGATGATAGGATTCATTCGAAATGAATGCAAGCTTCAAAGGCGGCAGAAATTCGTCACCAGCAGCAACTAGGCTTCAGACAATTTTATGGGTGTTCCATCGAGTAAGAATTTGGCTCTACGTAATTCGTGTACCTACCCAAGCGGAAACAAAAGTCAAAATGACGTTCAGATGACGTGAAGGTGACAATAACCTCTTCCCGTCTGCTATCCCTGACCGAGGACGTCCAAGCTCTTACATGTTCTTTGATTTCCCTGAGTTTGTTCGATGTTCCGTCGCACCATGACTTAGCCCAAGAAGCGAGAAGTAATTTCCTCAGGTGAGCTCTTAAATCTTGGCTTGGGACTTCACCAATGTAATTCTCGCCGCTGTTGGTGGCCGTTCGTGCAGAAGCGTCTGCTGCTTCATTACCAGTAACACCCACGTGGCCAGGTACCCACAGGAATTTTATGTGGATGCCCTTAGCATAGAGGCTGTTAATGAATGATACTATGTCTTGGGCCACAGGATGTGAAGGAGAGAGGCTATAAATACTTTGAAGTGAGCTTCGGGAGTCTGAGCATATTAAATAAGACATACTGCTACATTCAGCCTCGTCAAAGGCTTCAATGACATCTAACGAGGCTTTTATGGCTGATAATTCCGCCGTATACACGGTGCATATGGGGTGTAATGTAAAGGCCGCGGAGCCTATATCCGCAGAAAAGTAGGCGCAACCGCAAGTGGTGTCTGTTTTAGAGCCGTCAGTGTATATTTTTGGACTATCACAACTGTTTATAGCTTCTAGGGCTCGACGTTTAAGCTCGTTTGGGGTACTGTCAGCTTCCGCATTCAGTATCATTCGAGTGGTGGCAAAGTGATTCCGAAGAATAGTACCCTTGTTTACATTGTGTGTTCCCTAAACGGTTAGTGGTGTCATTCGAGTGGTGGCAAAGTGTCACCGATAGATAGTACCCAGTGACTGTGAAATGCATAACTAATAAGGTGTTCTACTTCTTTTTGTCTCTCTGAAGTGTACATATTGGCGTTAAAATCAGTATGACAAATCTGAAGGCTTCACACGGCGTTCCAAATTTGTTTTTTGCTTTGTATATGATTGAGTGAGTACGTAATGGATAATGCTGTCGGTAGGTAGATTTAAGTTTGTATGGGTGCGTCGACGACTAAGGTCATTTGCACCACGCAGTCGATATAGTGTACTAAAATAAAAATTGGATACGTCGGCAATAGAAATAAATAGGAAAAATATGAAACACTATATTAAATCTTATTTAGAAGTCCAGTTACTTTTAAAAACGATATAATTCCGCTTAGACGATCATGATCGTCTCCTAGAACTTGTTCTAGGTCTCCCCTAATACCCAGCTTTTCGCGCACAGTCCGGAATTTGTCACACTCAGTCAGGAGGTGTCGGACACTGAGAGGAGAGTCGCAGTCATCACAACGAGGCGTTATTTTCTCTTCTGTAAAGAGGAAGGAGTGGGTCAAGGCGCAATGCCCAATTCTCAACCTTGTGATGACGACTTCCTCTCTACGACTGTTCCTGACGGAAGTTGGCCACACTGACGTCACCGGCTTTACGCTGCGTAGTTTGTTATTACGCACGTCCCTCCAAGATGTACTCCACTGATCTAGCACTTCTTTACGAAGAGTAGCCTTTAGGTCCTGGCAAGGGACCAGCGTCGTCGTCTGTTCAGGGATCTTTAGAGGCCTCTTCGCAGCTGCATCGGCCGTCTCATTACCGGCAATTCCCACATGTCCAGGGACCCAGAGGAAGGTTGTGGTAATTCCTCTTCTATTAAGGCATAGGAGGCTGTAGTGTATGCTCTGGACAATGGGGTGATTGGAGGAGAAGGCGGAAATGGATTGAAGAGCACTCATAGAGTCCGTACAAATAGTGAACGCCTTAGCACTCTTCCCGATACCATCAAGGGCCATCTTAATGGCCAGCAGCTCGGCTGTGAATATGCTACACAGTGGGCTGAGTCTGGCCTCGATGACGCCGTGGTAAGAGGAGGTAACCGCGCATGAGCAGGCTGCGTCCGATTTAGAACCATCGGTGAATACGGGGATGAAGTCGGGGTGGCGACAGAGAAATTCATTGAAAAGACGCTGGTACTCTAGATCAGTGGTGTGGGCTTTCGGGCGGCTACTGAGACCCACGTGGATTTCAGGGGGTGGAATTATCCACGGTGGGTAACTAGAGTACCCAACCGGATACAAATCTGGGAGCCTTAACCTGGTTCCTTGAATACATAAATTAAAGCGAACACCAAGCGGCTTGGTGGCCCTTGTCCGTCTGATAAAAAGTTCTAAAAAAGGAGGGTTAGAAATCACGTTAAAACACGGATGGTTCTTTGTCGCTAAAATTTTGGCCGCATAGGAGCACATTAAAATGTTTCTACGGTGCGACAACGGCGGTTCACCGGCATCAGCATAGATGCTGAGGACCGGACTGGTCCGGAAAGCACCAGTGGATATCCGAAGCCCTGCGTTGTGCACTGATGTCAGAGATCTCAAATACGTCTCGCGGCTGGAGGCGTAAACAAATGACCCGTAGTCCAGCTTGGAACGTACGAGTGATCGGTACAATAAAAGCAATGACCTGCGGTCGGCACCCCAAGATGAGTGATTTAAAAACTTTAAAATATTTAGAGTCCGTAGACTTTTATCCCTTAAACTCCGTATGTGATCACGGTAGCTGAGTCGGTAGTCCAATGTCATGCCAAGGAACCGAACTGAGTCCACGTAAGGTAAGTGTCTACCACCAAGTAAAAGTGCTGGTGGAATGTAGGCTCCTCTTACACGATAAAAATGAATGCATTTGCACTTTTCCGTCGAAAATTTAAATCCATTTCTCTGGGACCAGCTCTCGAGTCTGTTCAGAGCCAGCTGGGTTACTCTAGCAGCGCTGATAAGTTTCGACGACCTGCAAAATATTGCTAGGTCGTCCACAAACAGTGATCCCAAGAGATGAGGTTTGATACATCTTGCTATATCATTAATAGCAATGGCGAATAATGTCACGCTTAAAACGGACCCTTGGGGCACACAGTTCTCTTGTGAATAAAACTCTGATAGGTGGTTGCCTATCTTAACTTTAAAAACACGGTCACTTAAAAAGTTACGTATAAAAACAAGTAAATTTCCCCTCATGCCCCACTCCTGCAGCGTCGTTAAAATTTTCCACCGCCAAACTCTGTCGTATGCCTTCTCCATGTCGAAGAAGACACCTACGACGTGTTGGCGGAGAAGAAAGGCCTCCTGGATATAATTGTCGACCCTGACTAGGTGGTCAACGGTCGAGCGGCCACGTCTAAAACCACATTGGATAGTTGAGAGAAGGTTTCGACGCTCCAACCACCAAACAAGTCGCCGATTCACCATTCTCTCCGTTACCTTACACAGGCAACTGGTAAGAGAAATAGGCCTGTAATTATTCGGGTCAGCCATATCTTTACCCTGCTTAGGGATGGGTACAACTATAGACTCCCGCCAAGAGGTTGGGAAGCTACCCTCAGCCCAAAGTTGGTTGAGGGATCGAAGGACGTCCAGCAGTGCCCTCTCCGGAATATTCCGGAGAAACGCATTGTGGATTTCGTCCATTCCTGGGGCCGTGTCTCGGGAGTCTTCAATGGCAGAATGTAGTTCCCAGAGGGAGAAAGGGATATTTTACTCTGCCATTGTATGCCTCTCAGTAAAGATGAGTGGGCAGGATTCTGAGCGTCTCTTAGTAGAGAGGAAGGTTTCCTCGTACGTGTCGTCGCTGCATGTTTTGGTGAGTAACTGGCCGAAGACCTCGCCAATAGCAGACGGAGATGTCAATACGTTGCCACCGACGTTGAGGAACGGGACGCTGCGTTGATGGTGGTTTCCCGAAATACGTTTTACTTTGTCCCAGACGTGTGCCAAAGGTGTTCTGTAGTTAATGCTGGATACGTATTCCATCCAGGAGGCCTTTTTTGCTTCCTTCACGATCCTTCGAGCTCTGGCTCGGCGGTGCCTAAAGGAAGCTAGGTTCGTCTCCGTGGGAAATTTATTAAAAATCCTTAACGCTTTCTTGCGTTGACGAATGGCTCTTGCACATTCCTCGTTCCACCACGGGACTGCAGGCCTGAGAATGGTTCGCACTGACTTAGGAACGCTGCAGTTGGCTGCATGAATGATGCTGCACGTTAATTTGTCAATGTTGAAAACTCCGTTTTGGCTTTCGTCATGCTTAAAATTAAAGGTGTCCTTAAAAACAGGCCAATTGGCTTTCCGGACGATCCAGTTGCCCGGTCTGATAAAATCTGGATTAAAATTATTTTCTCTATTTATTAGAATGGGAAAATGATCGCTCCCACACAAGTCATTGTGAACAGTCAAATGAAGCTTGTTCATCAAAGTACTCAACGTGAGGCAAAGATCAATTGTAGAAAACTGACCATTAAAAGAGTTAAAACGTGTGTGTTCCCCGTTATTCATTAAAACTAAGTTAAAATCTTGAATAAAATTAGATAGCACCTGGCCTCTACGGTTGCACTGCTCCCGAGAGCTACCCCAAAGGGTTTCGTGAGCATTAAAATCCCCTAGTAAAACGTAAGGTCTCGGTAGCTGATGAACAAGGGTTTCAAGATGAAATCGGGTGACCGTTGCCCCCTCTGGTAAATAAACATTACATAATGTCACAGCCTCAGGGGCATGCACCGTTACAGCGACCGCCTGAAAAGGCGTGTCCAGCTGCACTCGGGAGGTGTAAAGGGCCTCCCGTGTAGCAACTGCCACTCCACCCTGGGCACGTTGGCCACTAGTGTCGTCAAATCTAAAAACTTTAAAACCTTTTAAAATACCGTTGTCTGTAGTTTTAAAATGGGTTTCTTGCAGACATATGCAAGAGGGGTTAAGATCTCGAATTAAAATGGCCAGCTCCTCCTTATGCCTATAAAAACCATTGCAGTTCCACTGCAGGATAAAAGCCATAAAGGTATAAAGGTTAAAACTCGAGCACTATCCGGTGGGAGAATCACCGCTTAATACGGCGGTGCTTCTTTGCCTTCTGCTTCGCGAGGAGGACTTCTGTCTCCGAAATACTCTCGTCCTCTTCCATCGATTCCGGTCGGTTCAGTCCGACTGGACCGGAGGGGCCGGGGGAAGGCTTCTTCTCACGCCTCGCATTGGTAGCACCAGTGGTAGTGGTAGGTGGGTTCATTTTGCCCGTACTTGCGTTTTTATTTTCAGATTTTGGTGCCGGTTTAGAGGCCTTAGCCGGCGTGGCCGATTTCTCTTTTCGTTCAGCTGTGGTTGATAGCGTACTTTCTGTCTGTGTTGCGATAGTGGCCTTGATTACCTGTTTTGCAGCAACTGCAGCGAAAGATTTGGAGAAGGTAGGGGCCTCCATTGCCCTATGCTTCTTTCTCGCCTCGAAATAGGTGATCTTTTCCAAAGTTTTTATTTCCATTATTTTGCGTTCTTCCTTTACTTTTGGGCATTGCCGAGAATAGACTGGGTGTGTACGCTCGCAATTAACGCAGTGTGGGTCGTTATTGCATTCCGCACCCTCGTGGTTTTCCAGGCCGCAGCGTGGGCAGGTGGCCTTGCCCTGACATCGCGTAGCGATGTGGCCGAACTTTTGGCACTGGAAGCAGCGCATAGGAGCCGGTACGAATGGCCGCACAGGGACCGATTCGTACCCCACGAACACCTTGTCGGGGAGCCTATCAAAGGCAAAAGTCAGTACGACAGATGTAGTGTTAACGAATTCCCCATTACGCTTGGTGGTAAGCCGACGAACATCTGTGACGCCCTGAGACGACATCTCAGATTTTATTTCGTCAGCTTCCACGTACAAGAAGTCGTAATGGCTTATGACTCCCCGACTGGTGTTCAGGGTGCGGTGCACCTCTACCGAGACGGGAATGTCGTGGAGTTCCTTCATCGCTAGCAATTTCTCTGCCTGATTTGGGTTGCTTGTTTCGATAAGCAGGGACCCATCGCGCAGTTTCTTAGCGGACTTTATTTCGCCGGGAATCTTGGCCGACAGAACTCTCTTAATTAGGAAGGGAGACACCTTCTTGAGGGTCTCGCCTTCCCTTGCACACTTCATAATCAAAAATCGCCGAGAGGCGAAGGGACCGTTATCTCCCCCACCCGTGTCTGGGCGGGATCTTTTAATAGGTGGTAGGTTGTTATCCTCCATGCCAAATAAAACTTCATCCCCCGAGCTCCCCACCCACCATGAAGCCACACATTCGGGACGCCGCACCGCAAACCGGTGCGGTCGCCAGGGCTACCCGAGGGGATATAGCACCCTGGAGGTGGTTGTCTGTTTCGGGTTGGGTCTTCAATGCACGGGCCCACCACACCCGTACGTCTCCGACCGCCCTACGCAGACCCCCACCTCCCTGGCACTCGCCACCGAACGTATCGGAAGCCGATTGACCGGGAGTGGCTAGCTCCCGGCCACCCGTTTACAGTGAATCCGGGGCCGAAGAGGGGTATTGGCCCCCAGTCCATACCGGGCATCCGACACCCGGCTGGGAACAGCGGACCTCACCCTCCAGGATCCCCTTCTCCTCCTTACGGGTCACCGCACACGGCAAACATGCGGGTGGATCGCAGGCCAGGTGGTATGGCCGCACACAGACAGTTGACCCACAAGACTGTTCGGCCTCAACCCTTGCTGGCACGGGGTTTGTTTTCGGGGTTGTCTCCCCGCCCTTTTAGTCGCCTCTTACGACAAGCAGGGATACTGCGGGAGTATTCTCAATCCCCCTACCCGCAGGGGGGAATAACTTTTAGAAATAATATTATGCTATCAAGTTCATTAGGGTGATCCCCTAGGAGATTTTCTAGGCCTCCCCTAATTTTTAGCCGCCTTCGAACGTCCCGGTATTTATCACACTCTGTCAGGATATGCCTAATGCTGAGAGGAGAGTCGCATTCTTCACACCGAGGTGGAGTTCTCTCTTCAGTGAAGAGGTAGGAGTGAGTCAGGGGACTGTGCCCTATCCTCAGACGTGTGATGATGACCTCCTCCCGGCGGGTATTCCTGACGGACGTGGGCCACGCTGACGTTACCTGTTTGATGTTGCGTAACTTATTATTATCTACGGCATTCCATTCCTCCTTCCACCGCTTAAAGACTGAAGTCCTCAGTTGTGCCTGAAGGTCTTCATATGGTACCAGGGTCAACGCGGGATTGTCTTCATTCAGAGCATCCTTCGCAGTTGCATCAGCTAACTCATTCCCGACAATTCCCATGTGGCTGGGAACCCAAAGAAAAAGGACTAACTCCCTTCCCTTGAAGGGTGAACAGCGACGCGTGTATCTCCTGACAAATTGGGTGCATAGAAGTGTAATCGGAAATGGAATTGAGGGCACTTAGAGAATCTGTGCAGATTGCGAAGGACCCTCTGCTGCCGTCTATCCCACACAGAGCCATCTTGATTGCAGAAAGCTCCGCCGTGTACACACTGCAGAGTGGGCTAAGTTTTGCTTTGAGCGCTCCGTGATGAGACGAAACGACAGCGCAGGCACATGACGTAGAAGACTTCGACCCATCTGTAAACACGGGGACAACATTGGGGTGGCTGCTCAGGAACATTGTGAAAGCGCTCTGGCACTCAGCAGCAGTGATGGATGACTTAGGCCGATTGCTAATGAGCATCTTGATTTTAGGAGTAGGAGTGAGCCATGGTGGGTGGTTAGAGCACCCGATAGGGTATAAATCCGGTAAACCAACTCCTCGCTCTCGTATAAAATAATTAAAACGCACATTGGCTGGCCGAGTGGCCTTTGTCTTACGATTAAAAATATCTAAAAACCTTGGTTTTAAAAACAAGTTAAAACATGGGTGCGTCTTCATCGCTAAAACCTTCGCAGCATAGTTACACATAAGCAGGTTCCTTCGGTGGTACAATGGTGGTTCCCCTGCATCGCAGTATATGCTCAGGACTGGGCTGGTCCGAAAAGCCCCCGTACATAGCCGTAGACCGGCATTGTGTACTACGGTCAGTGGTCGAAGATACGACTCCCTACCGGAGGAATATACAAATGATCCGTAGTCTATTTTTGAGCGCACAAGTGAGCGGTACAAAAGGAGTAACGTCTTTCGATCTGCGCCCCACGAAGCGTGGCTTAAAAACTTAAAAATGTTTAACGTCCGTAGACAGTTATCTTTTAAGACCCTGACATGTTCCCGCCAATTTAGTTTGCTATCAAAGATAATACCTAAGAAGCGGACTGAGTCAACAAATGGTATAATTCTGCTACCTAGTCGTAATGCAGGGGGAATATGAAGCCCCCGTAGCCGCGTGAAGTGCATACATTTGGTTTTTTCATTTGAGAATCGAAAGCCGTTGCTTTTGGCCCAGTAACTCAATTTGTTTAAGGTCAGCTGGATTTGTCTGGATACATTGACTAATTTAGATGACCTGCAGAATATCGCCAGGTCATCAACAAATAGTGAGCCTATCACTGGCGATTGTATGCATTTTACGACGTCATTGATAGCGATTGCAAACAGCGTTACACTCAGAACGGAGCCCTGGGGAACTCCGTTATCTTGTTTGTAGGGGCCAGAAAGATGCTTGCCTACTCTCACTTTGAAAACTCTATCAGTCAAAAAGTTTTTAATAAAAATGGGTAAATTACCCCTAAAACCCCATTCATGCAATGTTTTTAAAATCTTCCTCCGCCACACCCGATCATAAGCTTTCTCCAAATCAAAAAAGACGCCCACAACATGTTGGCGAAGGATAAAGGCTTCCTGAATAAAATTATCTATTCGGACCAAGTGATCAGAGGTGGAGCGGCCCCGTCGAAATCCACATTGGATGTTGGAAAGTAAGTTTTTGCGCTCCAGCCACCAAATGAGACGCCGATTCACCATTCTTTCCATCACCTTACAGAGGCAGCTTGTGAGGGATATAGGTCTGTAACTACTTGGGTCAGCTCTGTCTTTTCCTTGCTTATGAATAGGAACGATAACCGCCTCCCGCCAGGATGGTGGGAAGGTGCCCTCAGCCCATAGTTGATTAAGGGTCTGGAGCACATCCGTCAAGGCCATCTCCGGAAGATTCCGAAGAAAGGCGTTGTGGACTCTGTCCAGTCCTGGGGAAGTGTTCCGGGAGTCAGCTATGGCCGACCTTAGTTCCCATTTTGAAAACGGGATATTATAATCAGCCACTACCCGCGTTTCATTAAAGCATAGACGGCAGGAGTCTTGCCGTCTTTTTATTCCTAGGAAAATATCATTATAGCTGGCGTCGCTGCTGGTGTGCGCTAGTGATTTCCCATACACATCCGCGATTGCAGGTGGAGATGTTATTATATTGCTTCCCACTTTAAGAAATGTGATGCCGAGATTTTGGTGGCTGCCCATTATACTTCTCACTTTGTTCCACACTTGTGCTATAGGGGTCCTACTATTCACACTTGTTACGAATTCCCTCCAGGAAGTCCTTTTGGCTTCTTTCACCGCCCTGCGAGCTTTCGCTCGAAGTCGCCGGAAAGAAGACAGGTTGTTAGCGGTGGGGTATTTATTAAAAATACGCAAGGCTCTTTTCGTGCTCGAATTGCCATGGCGCATTCATTGTTCCACCACGGAACTGCAGGCCTCTTGGTGATGCGCACTGATTGAGGAACGCTTAAAGTTGCCGCTTCAATAATGCTTCTTGTCAGAGCCTCGCAGTTAAAAATGCCGTCACGATTTTGATCATGAGTATACGTAAAATTTGTTTTAAAAAGAGGCCAGTCTCCTTTCTTGATAATCCAGGTACCTGACTGGATTAAATCAGGATTAAATCCATCGTCTCTGTTGATAAAAAGAGGAAAGTGATCGCTGCCGCAAAGGTCGTGGTGCACAGACAACTGATTTGTATTCAGCAAAGAGCTCGACGCAATGCATAGGTCAATGCTTGAAAATTGACCGTTAAAAGAATTGAAACGGGTTTTCTGCCCACTATTTAATAAAAACAAATTAAAATCTAAAATAAAATTGGCTAAAATACGGCCCCTGCGGTCGCACTGTTCCCTGGAACTCCCCCATAGGGTGTTGTGAGCATTAAAGTCGCCAACTAAAATAAATGGCTGAGGTAGTTGACGGACAAGAGATTCTATTTGAGGGCGGGTAACCGGAGCACCCTCCTGGAGATAGACGTTGCATACAGTCATCGGCTGTGGGGCGTGCACTGTTACGGCCACCGCTTGAAAAGGTGTGTTTAAATGCACTCGGGAGGTGTAAAGGGCCTCCCGAATTGCAACCACCACTCCACCCTGGGCTCGTTGGCCGCTGGTGTCATCAAATCTAAAACAGTTAAAACCTTTTAGAACTCCCTTGTCCGTTCCTTTAAAATGCGTCTCTTGGAGACAAACACAACACGGTTTAAAATTACGTATTAAAATGTCTAACTCCTCTTTATGTCTATAAAAACCGTTGCAGTTCCACTGCAAAATAAAAGCCATTAAAATATAAATAAATAAATATATATGTTAAAAATAAAAAGCCGAGCGATCTGTATTTAAATTAGCGGCGAATGCGATTCTTCTTTCCCTTTTCTTTTCTTGTGAGGGTGACTTCAGCCTCTGACAGACTTCCGTCCTCCTCCATAGACTCCGGTTGGCAAGTTTTTGCCAAACCAGAGGGGCCGGGTGGAGGCGTTTTTTCACGCCTGCCGAGCGTCGGCCCTGATATTTTTTTGGGCGGGCTTTTGTTAGAGCCCGTGGTGGGATTAGCAGTTTTTTGCTCTACTTTATTTACTTTTTCCGGCTTTGCTAGTGAGCTAACAGGAATTTTACTGCTACACTCAGTTTGAGTGGATATCGAGACTTTGGGTATTGGCGGAGAAACTACTTTGGCGAAGGATTTCGAGAAAGTTGGAGCTAACAGGGTCCTATACTTTTTCCTTGCTTCAAAATATGTCACTTTTTCTACCGTTTTTATTTCCATAATCTTTCGTTCTTCAACTACTCTTGGACACTTGCGAGCATACACGGGATGTGCACCCTCGCAGTTGACACAGTGTGGCTCGTTGGTGCACTCAGTGTCCTCATGTTTGTCCAGGCCGCAGCGCGGGCAGGTGGCCTTGCCCTCACACCGCGTTGCGATGTGGCCGAAGCGCTGGCACTGAAAACAACGCATGGGAGATGGAATGAACGGCCTCACAGGTACCGATTCATAACCTATGAAAACCTTGTCTGGGAGCTTGTCATTCGCGAATGTCAGTACAACGGACGTGGTCTTTTTAACCACTCCGTCACGTTTTGTGGTGAGACGGCGAACATCAGTCACCCCTTGGGATGCCATCTCCTTCTTGATTTCGTCGTCTTCTACATACAGTAGGTCGAAGTGACTCACTACTCCCCGACTTGTGTTCAGACTGCGGTGCACATCCACAAAGACCGGAATATCGTGGAGAAATTTCATTTTCAACAATTTCTCGCTTTGGACTACGTTAGCTGCCTCTATAAGAAGACTACCGTCCCTTAGTTTTTTAGCGGAAATTAGTTCCCCAGGGACGTTACTACTTAAAACTTTTCTAAATAGGAAAGGAGATACCTTTGTCAGTGTCTCTCCTTCCCTTGCACATTTCATTACAACAAATCTCTTGCTTACGCAGGATACAAAATCTCTCCCTCCCGTGTCCGGGCGGGATCTTTTGGGTGGTGGAAGTTGACACTCTTCCATACCTTTTCCTACTTCATCCCTCGGGCTCCCCACCCACCATGGAGCCACGCATTCGGGACGCCGCACCGCAAACCGGTGCGGTCGCCAGGGCTACCCGAGGGATATAGCACCCTAGAGGTGGTTGCCTGTTTCGGGTTGGGTCTTTAATGCACAGGCCCACCAAACCCGAACATCTCCGACCGCCCTACGCAGACCCCCACCTCCCTGGCACTCGCCACCGTTAAGCTTACGCCACGGAAGCCGATTGACCGGGAGTGGCTAGCTCCCGGCCGCCCATTTACAGCGAATCCGGGGCCAAAGAGGGGTATTGGCCCGTAGACCATACCGGGCATCCGACACCCGGCTGGGAACCACGCACCGCACCCTCTAGGATCCCCTTCTCCTCCTTACGGGTCTCCGCACACGGCAAACATGCGGGTGGATCGTTAACCAGATGGTATGGTCACTCACAGGTAGCAGACCCACTCACTACCCGGACGATACCCTATCTGAACTGGGGGTTTGTTATCGGGGTCTTCTCCCCGCCCTTTTAGTCGCCTCTTACGACAAGCAGGGATACTGCGGGAGTATTCTCAATCCCCCTACCCGCAGGGGGGAATAGGTGATCTTTTCCAAAGTTTTTATTTCCATTATTTTGCGTTCTTCCTTTACTTTTGGGCATTGCCGAGAATAGACTGGGTGTGTACCCTCGCAATTAACGCAGTGTGGTTCGTTTTTGCATTCCGCACCCTCGTGGTTTTCCAGGCCGCAGCGTGGGCAGGTGGCCTTGCCCTGACATCGCGTAGCGATGTGGCCGAACTTTTGGCACTGGAAGCAGCGCATAGGAGCCGGTACGAATGGCCGCACAGGGACCGATTCGTACCCCACGAACACCTTGTCGGGGAGCCTATCAAAGGCAAAAGTCAGTACGACAGATGTAGTATTAACGAATTCCCCATTACACTTGGTGGTAAGCCGACGAACATCTGTGACGCCCTGAGACGACATCTCAGATTTTATTTCGTCAGCTTCCACGTACAAGAAGTCGTAATGGCTTATGACTCCCCGACTGGTGTTCAGGGTGCGGTGCACCTCTACCGAGACGGGAATGTCGTGGAGTTCCTTCATCGCTAGCAATTTCTCTGCCTGATTTGGGTTGCTTGTTTCGATAAGCAGGGACCCATCGCGCAGTTTCTTAGCGGACTTTATTTCGCCGGGAATCTTGGCCGACAGAACTCTCTTAATTAGGAAGGGAGACACCTTCTTGAGGGTCTCGCCTTCCCTTGCACACTTCATAATCAAAAATCGCCGAGAGGCGAATGGACTGTTATCTCCCCCACCCGTGTCTGGGCGGGATCTTTTAATTGGTGGTAGGTTGTTATCCTCCATGCCAAATAAAACTTCATCCCCCGAGCTCCCCATCCACCATGGAGCCACACATTCGGGACGCCGCACCGCAAACCGGTGCGGTCGCCAGGGCTACCCGAGGGGATATAGCACCCTGGAGGTGGTTGTCTGTTTCGGGTTGGGTCTTCAATGCACGGGCCCACCACACCCGTACGTCTCCGACCGCCCTACGCAGACCCCCACCTCCCTGGCACTCGCCACCGAACGTATCGGAAGCCGATTGACCGGGAGTGGCTAGCTCCCGGCCACCCGTTTACAGTGAATCCGGGGCCGAAGAGGGGTATTGGCCCCCAGTCCATACCGGGCATCCGACACCCGGCTGGGAACAGCGGACCTCACCCTCCAGGATCCCCTTCTCCTCCTTACGGGTCACCGCACACGGCAAACATGCGGGTGGATCGCAGGCCAGGTGGTATGGCCGCACACAGACAGTTGACCCACAAGACTGTCCGGGCTCAACCCTTGCTGGCACGGGGTTTGTTTTCGGGGTTGTCTTTCCGCCCTTTTAGTCGCCTCTTACGACAAGCAGGGATACTGCGGGAGTATTCTCAATCCCCCTACCCGCAGGGGGGGATAATGCTGTCATTTGAGTGAAACGTGTATAGAATGGTCCTAACCTGTCATTACAATTGGTGCACTCACGGTGGTGAGTTACATAAAACTTAAACGTTAATTTATGATCAGTTATGATAAGTTGTTATGATAAGTTAATATGTACGGCATACTCCATCAAGGTGTTGAGATATGTGCAGTACTTGACTTCCCAATCATCCCATGCTGATTGTATACATATTTTCATTTTTGTCATGTGCATGTCCTTGAATGAGTTTTTAGTCAAATAAAATTATATTTTTACCAGTGCAGAACTAATGTTTAAATTGATTATTATCTCAAGTTGAAAGATTGGTCTAAGGTCATATTAACAATGATTTACTGTAACTTATGCTGACGACAAATTTCACAATTTTTTCACACCCAAATAATCTCATATCAACGCTATAATTTAATAATAGTATTATATTAAAATGCCCTAGGGTTTGTTTACTGCATGTCGAGTTTTTTTTTAACATACCCTTCTTTAATGAGGCATACCTTTGTGCTACAAAATTTCCTGAATTGTTAAGTGTATGATGTCAGTAGTGATCCACCCAAGGTATTATGCAAAACTAAAATTCTTTCCTAGCGTAAGTTAAAAAAATTCACTAGTTAATGAATAATACTGTGATTTCGTGGGATCTGACATAGCTCCCACAGCAGCGTAGTGAGATTCCTATTCTTTCCCATGTAGCTTGATATTAGTACCATTAGTATAGCGTTTCGTGATCAAGATGACATTATTCGTCTTTGTTCTGCAAAAAATTTCATGCTTACCTGATCGGATAATTTTAAAAATTAAATGACATGTATTCAATCCCATAGCTATGCTTGTTTGGTTTTTAATGGTATTGGATATCTAACGATATGTCTGATCAAAAGGAGTGATAATGTGCTACATGTATTATGCGTTTGTATTTGAAAGTCTTTCCCGGGGATTGCGTCTGAGGAACTCGCTAACCATTGGTTGAATCCATTTCTGGAGACATCGAACGCATTATTTTTCAACGTAAAATCCGCCGCATGCAATCACACCAACCTCTTCGCCTCGCTCTCTCCGCCTCACGTTGAGACTCCGACCATCCTTTTCGTAATCGCACAGGTCGGAGTTTCAACTTCGGATTAATCTATTTTAAGGGTAAAGAGAAATACAGTGAGAGGAAATGAAGAGCTAAAGACTTGTGAACTTCAGTCCTCAAAAAAATTCTTTGCAAATACAGTTGCAACAGGTTTCAGGCAGAGTCCTTTCACAGAATACGCAAAGGCGAAATAGCTTCCTTTTGTCTAATGCCTATAAAAACTCGCGAAACTTTTGCTGGGGATTAAATTAATATTTATACATTGACTAAAACTCCAGACAAAAGAAACAAACTCCTAATGGTCAACAAAACAAAAAGTCACGTATGAGAATTAATAGCATTTGTTTTTCGCTTTTCCGTGATCTACGAAAAAACCTGACATGATTTTCGAATTTCACAAAATTATGTAGAATCTGCAGAATAAATCCATTCCAATTCATTGATATATTTTTCGAACAACAAAACAATCGCAGCGCTGCAGAAGTTAATTTTCCCTCATTTTGTGCATATTAAACATGGTGACTTTATTCATAATGGAGATTTTTTTTCTATTCTCAATACACATATGATGATCAATACTTTAAACAACCATTCCGTCCCCCAAGAATACATTTTCACTCATTAAAAACATTTCACACGACGCAATAAAATCAATTTATTAATATTTTTTTATGTTTCCGTGAATTTAAAATAAAACCTAACGTGATAAAAAATGTTGTGATCGTTTTTGGTATTTGCGGAAAAATAAATTTTGATACATCTCTTTACTTCAAGACACCAGTAAAGGAGAAAATTTGGTGATAAGTGCTATTATTCGCGAAAGTACTTAGTGTAAAATGTTTTTTCTTGCACTTAAAATATTTCAGATTATGAATCGAGCAGTGTGAAAACTGCAGATAAAGCAAGAGGCATGCAAATATCTGTGCTTGTAGTCTGCCATGCAAGTCCGTAGATTACGTGGGATAATGCGCCATATCGGAAAGGGTAGGTACTAGCCTATAGGAATTGCGCTAACATCGGACGAAGTGCTCAAAAATAATTGAGAGAGTCATTTCACCATGCTTGCTCGGGGAGCTAATAGAAGATATTGGAAACAGCTTCTTTTCTATTATTTGTGATGAATCTACCGACATGACAGCAAAGAGGCTAATGTGCGGTATTACAGAAAGAGACAAAAGAAAATCGTATCTGAATACTTAGGCATGATAGAGGTGTCCGAAGAAACTTCATGAAGCCTTCAAGAACTTCATGCCAGCCATAGGGCTACAACTTAACAAAATGTTTGCCCTAGGTACAGACAGTGCACTCAGTATATGCGTCTGTTATCATTCTTTGCACGCCCTTCTAAAGAAGAACGACTGTCCAAATCTCGTTCTCGTGAAGTGCATATGTCACTCCATTGATAAATGGGCGTCATGTGTTAGCAAAAAGCTGCCCGAATCATTGGAATACATGATCCGAGAATCAAGAAATTGGTTGATGCCACAGCGCCAAGCGCAAGTTCGAATATACGGAACTCTTCAAGATTCAAGAACGCCGAGGCCACCAGCAACGTCTTCCACTTACTGGAGGAGACTGAGATGAATGACCTCTTGCAATAGTTGATATTTTGTTCAATTTTGCTCTTAGTGTTCCATAAATATTACCCTTTTTTTGCCAAGTAGGAGGGAAGCCGAGGGGAAGCCGAGTAACCAGCGATGGACGAAGTAAAAGAGACATTGTCAGTAGAATTCCCCAAGCAAAACGGGCATTTTAGCAGAAGAAGATTCTGCTTACAGCTGCAAATACAAGCGTGGAAGTGAGGAAACATTTCATTAGAACATACATCTGGAGCATTCTACTATATGGCAGCGAAGCATGGACAATAACAGCAGCAGAGAAGTCCAGGCTGGAAGCATTCGAAATGTGGTGCTACCGAAGAATGATGAAGATAAAATGGATCGATCGAGTGACAAACGAAGAAGTGTTAAGAAGAGTTGTCTGCTGAAAATTTAAAAAGAAGACGGGACAACTTGACGGGACAACTTAATGGGCCACATCTTAAGACACGATGGGCTGATGAAGACATTCGTCGAGGGAAAAGTGAACGGGAAGAATGGAAAAGGCAGGCCTCGTATGTGAGGTATACGGAACAAGTTGTGAAGGATGTAAAAGAGAGGAGCTACGTGAATATGAAGAGGTTGGCCGATAGAAGAATCGAGTGGAGGGCTGAGTCAAACCAATCCTTCAATTGTTGACCAATGATGATGATGATGATTATTATTTGTTCCTTTTCGCGGATTTGACCCGAAAAAATAAATACGAATTGAAAATTTTACCATATTTTATTTTCATATCGAAATTAAACCACCTGGTAGTTATACATAAGATTTTGTTTAATTATTGGCGTGCGGCGAGAAAAGAAGAGAATTGGGCGGGTTCAGGGCTCTCTCGTGGAGGGTTGAGAGTCGAAAAATCTGGCACCACTGCTCACAGGACATGCCCCAAGTAAACGAAGTCACGGCTTACTACCGGTTTCACCGAACTACACAAACCGCCGCACAGAGTGTGAGTTCGTGGCGGAACTACGGCGCGCCGCTGCCGATTGTGGTTCCGGGACATTACTAGACAAAATGCTGATGTTCCAGTTTGCGTGTGGACTTCGGGATGGGAGCGTCCGGTCGCGTCTTCTCCAACGTGCCGGGATTACATTGTCTGATGCAGTCGCGAGCCGAGTCAGCCCTGGTGCACGCGCGCAAAAAGTGCCCTGCCGCGTCGGCATATCCAGTTGCAAGTACAGGTACGCAACCAGCCCCGGCCTACTCTGTGTCACTCGCGGTTGCGAGGCAGAGCGCCCCTCTCCCTAGACCCCCACCCGAGGCCGCACAGCTGTTCGCCACGCCTCCCCAGGGGAATCAGGCAGGGTCCACGGTTGCCACATCGCCGCTTCCGGGGCCAACAGGCCTCTGCTACCGCTGCTCCGGTCCCCACCAGTCCCGTGTCTGCCCGATGGACAGCAAATCATTATACTGCACGCACTGCACGCGCCATGGATACGTCACTGCGGTTTGCCAGTCCGCCCCGTACTCCGGCGCACAGCAGAGGACCCACGACGACTGGTACGGCAATAAGAGACACTACTGAGGCCGGGGCCGCGCGAGCCGGACAGGTTCGTGGCAAAGAACACCGAATTCCGCGCCGACGCACCGAGTCGAGGCATCATGCTACATAGAGCGCGGTAATCCACAGCTGGAAAACACCGAGCTATCAACAGCATAGGGCCTCAACGCGGTCCACCCCGGTATGTCCGTCACGGCAACCGGGTCTCCAGCCTTGGAGCTGCCTGCCCCAGACTTGGTCACTGTGAATATTAATTCCCAAACGGTACAGTTTCAGGTGGATAATGGCGCGGGGGTGTCAATACTGCCAAAGGTCATCTTCGACTCCCTGTGGTCCCACGCTCCACCCTTGACACCACTCAAGCTACAACTGGATTCCTACGACGACTCGTCTGCACGTCACCTCCGCATTCTGGGTGTAGCTAACGTCACCGTGGAGTTCAAGAACGTCTCCACGCAACTTCCTCTGGTCGTCGCAGACGGATGCCGTCCCATTCCCTTGCTGGGACGGAACTGGTTCCTGGCACTTGGAATCCACGTCGAAGGTCTGCACTCCGTGGATGCTTCCGAACTTTCCGCTCCCCCTCCTTCCACCCGCCTGTCTGCACGCTTATCTCTTCCGGAGCATCCTGCGCTTCAAGGTACGGACTACGCCGTCGGGCGCTACACTGGACCTAGACCTTGTCAGCCTGGACCTCGACTCCTCCGTACCGCTGTGCTTCCTACGGGCCCGGCCGGTCTCCTTCCTGCTGCAAGGTAGGGTTGTCGACGAGCTCCATCGTCTCCAAGCTGCCGGCGTCCTAAGACCCGTCGTTACTCCCGTTGGGCTACTCCTGTTGTGGTCGTGCCAAAAAAGGACGATGGGTTTCGGCTGTGCGGGGACTATAAGGCAACAATGAACAGGGCTCTCCTTCCGGACAAGTATCCGTTGCCGACTACCAACGAGACGTTCGTAAGGATCTCAGGATGCCAGTTTTTCTCAAAGCTGGACCTGGAGCGCGCCTTCACTCAGCTTCCGGTGGATGACGACGCGTCCCAACTCCAGACGGTCAACACCATACTCTGGTTGTTCACGGTACACCGTGTCCATTTTGGCATAAAGATAGCCCCTAGCATCCTGCAGCGCATAATGGACTCCATCTTAGACTCCATCTTAGCCTCCATCCCAGGAGTCGCGGTTCTCATGGACGACAATCTCATCGGTGGCCGCGACCGCGGAGAACACGACAACAGGGTCAGGTGCGTACTCGACCGAGTCGCCAGTGTCGGGTTCAAGTTGTGCAAAGACAAATGCGTGTTCGCAGCGCCCTACGTCGATTTTCTCGGCTTCAGAGTCGACACCACTGGAGTCCACCCCCTGGAGTCCAAAGTTGACGCCATCCGTAAGACAAAACGGAAAGACAAAACGGAAAGACAAAACGGAACTCCAGGCACTTCTGGGCCTTATATATTTTTATGACCGCTTCCTGCGTGACAAGGCTAGCAGGTTTGAACCCCTTTACCGCCCACTGGACAAGGGGTCCCCGTGGCAGTCGCTTCCGGTGCACGAAGAGGCCCTTCAGGCCGTCCGGGACCGCCTCGCGAGCGACGCCGTGTTGACCCACTATGATGCCATTTGCCCCATCATCCTCACATGTGACGCGTCTCCTTATGGCGTATCTGCGGTACTTGCGCACGTCAACGCCGACGGCTCAGAACCCCCGGAGTCCTACGCGTCTCGCACCTTCAGCAAGGCGGAGGAGAATATATTCTCAGTAGATCTGATTTAACGTGGGTGCTAAAATCTTAACAGTAAGCTTCATTATTGGTCGCAACTGGAAATTCTTGTCAGCACGTACATAAAAAATGCCATTGTTTCAGATGAAAAACGGTCCCGAAAAGATTCTATAACTCAAAATTTGGAAATGTTTGAAAGTATTGCTTTATGTGGAGAGGAAGGAAGTGATAAACACTTGTTGTTCATGTATGAGCAAATCACATAAGTACTCTTTCCAAAAGGAGATATTCCATAAATACGATGATGATTTCTTTTCTGATAATGCATCATTCTTTTAACTGCTACTCTATCCTGAGAGAAAATGGTCTGCTGCTTTTATTCCATCCAAAACAAATCCGGCAACTGACTTCTAATGTAGACATCTCTTTATTCACCTGTTTCCAATAGAAACTTTATGAGAATTAAACTCGAACGTTTACCTGTGAGAGAGAGATATATGTTTCTTTGTAGCTGGATGAAAGTTACATCCAGCCGATGTTAAATTTTGAAGGGGGAATATTGGTTGGTACGGCAGAGAATTCTACGTCTGAGGAAGCCAGAACTGCGCAAACCTTCTTGATATCATCTTTGTATGGTAATTGTAAATAGGTTGTTTCAGTACACCCTGTTAAAATCAAAGCAGTGAGGAACTTTTAGAGACAACAAAAAAAGTACTGCAATTGTTGAAAGAAGCTGGTTTTAAGGTATTGGTTATCGTTAGTGATAACAATGGGGTAAATTCAAAAACGTTCTCTTTGATGACAGCTAATTCCAGTGGCAAACATATCTTTCGACCAAGCTAAGGAGAAAATATATTCCTAACATATGATATCCATTCTGCTCATATTTATTAAAACTGGGCAAGGAATAATTGGTTAGGCTGTAAAGACGAGGATAAAACATTTATTTACCCCCTGTTTACATCATATAACAAGTATGCCGAATTTTCGGATATCGTTTCCCTGTACAGAAAAGAGCATGGTTCCTTAATTAAGACTGCGCCAAAATTGAATAGTAAATCTGTGTGTTCCTCAAGGCTGGAGAGACAGAGAGTGTCTCTAGTAAATAATATTTTTGATCCATCCACGACATCTGCTGCAAATGTAGCATATGGTGAAGCAAATGGCACTGGGGAGTTCATGGGCATAGTAAGAGAGTGGTGGGACATTGTAAACAACAGGAATCCTGTTCAAGGAATTGCTTCTGTCGATGACGCGATGTTAGATTTTTAGGAAATTCATTGATTGGCTGAACCGATGGCGTCATGCTGGCATTAAGGGATACAGTCTGTCAGCTGAGACACGCAGCACTCCATCTAAGCACTCTGGTTTTGTTGGAATTCACCAAATATTCCTTAACAGTTTTAAAAATGCCGTATGTTTTGAGCAGCAAGCTGCATACCGATTATCTTGAGCAGCGATTTAGCTGCTATCGCCAATTGTCTGGTGGAAATTATAATGTGTCAATATGCCAAGTTCTTGACACTGACAAAAAGTTGAGAGTGGGAAGTGTTTTGGGCTTTCATGCTGCGACGTATGGCAATGTAAAGTTTTCCCCGAAATGTTTAATGAAAGAAACTGAATTAGAGGTTGAGGCGCTGGAATATGATCAGCTCATCCATGGTGATTTTGATCTTTTAGAAATTTTATGTAAACCCTTGGAAATTACTGCATAGGAGTACTCTGGCCTCAAATATGTGCGTGGTTATGCTGCCGTGAAGGCTTTGCGAACTCAAACTGCGATATATGTGCTTGCTCCTATGTCTCAGATGAGAGTAGCGATGATAAATATTTCAATGAAATAAATAAAGGGGGACTTGCATCACCTTGCCCTACAGTGGTAAATGTCGGTGCTGACGCATTAGCCATTGTGATGAGATTGACTCAAAAGAAATATGAGACGATATTTCTCAAGAAAGAAATCACAAACAAGTTCCTATGAACTTAATTAAAAGAATTATACTTTTAGATGACCAATTAAGAAAAGTATACGGAGATTGTTGCTTTCAATTTATACCCCAAACCATTTTTATTTCTTGAGTTTTGTAAACGCCTTCTGCAATGTGTTGTTAAATAATTACGCAAACGTGTGGGACAACATGTTGGATGTCGCAAAACACACCTCCAAGAAAAGAAAATATTCCACATTACAGTAATTAACTTGTTTCCGATGTGATACTAAAAATATTTAATATTTTTATTCGACCTGTTGATCTTTCTTTGTCAACGGTCAGACACACGTACATTTTTTGCAATATTGGCGGGAGGTGAAGATTTTATTAAATTATGTCCTTAGATACTTTGATGATGTCATTCGATTAAAGAATATATTGGTTGTTGTGATTCAGTTTAACTTCTTTGATTTTTAGTTTATGTTCTTACAATTTTTTAACATTCAGCTTTTCATGATATTTTACCTATTTCATTGGTGTGTGTTGAAACTGAGTATACCTCAATAGAATGTATCATACCAGTATATGACTAATTTGTGTCATTCCTCATGATGCCAAACCCTCCCAAATCTACGGAGAATGCTCTATTTTCTAGTGGTAAGTAAAACAAATTCGCGATTGGATTTTCACTGCGGCAGGGGAAATATAGAGTAAATATTTTACAGTGCTTTATACCCGAGCATCATACTAGGTTATATGCTTGAACATTTGGTTTGATTAGCAACTATTTTCGCTTTTGTGGCTCCCGAGTAGTTGGTCCTTCACGTATTTTTTTCGATCGAGCAGACGCCCGGCGCAATCCCGACAGGCCTCCTAGAAGACGTGCGCCCGATGTTGCCAGACTTATCACTCCGGCCGTGGGTCCATCAATCCATTCCGTTTTTATTCATTTTCTAATAACGCTGTGAGATGGAAAAGAGGTGAAAAGAGCATGGAGCCGCCATTCGACTGGGGCACTTCGAAAAATCAGCGGTCGCAGAACACGCCGCCCAAGGACACGATATCGACGTGACCAACGCAGAAGTCATAGCAAGGGAAAAACATTTCAAGACGAGGTTAATAAGAGAGGCCCTCGAAATTAAGAAGTATGCAAAACAATTTCAATAGAGACCAAGGACAAATGATAAGCTCATCCTGGCTTCCAGTTATTATAGGACCAAAAGAAAAATCGAGAAACCCCCACCTCCACCCTCATCCACACCTCCACCACCACTGCGCGCAAACCAAGCAATGTTATTACCCTGAGGAAGTCTCCAGCAGCGGAGACGAAACTGTTGGTCATTTTTATACTGTAACGCGGGTTTACCCAAAAAACAACGACGCCGAACGCTGTGAGAGTATGTTGGAGTGCTCATTTATTAATTAGGTCTGAGTATTCGTTGACCTTGAGGTGGGATTAGCTCTTACGCGTTATTTTAAAACAAACCACATGTTTCTGTTTCCAGTCCGGAGAAAAAAAAATTGGAGGCCTTACAACTTGAATGCACCTCGTACATTGCCTGGAGATAGAGATACAAAAGCCAAGTAATCCTGTTCACCAGGCAATGACTTGGTCTGATTACAAAAAATGCAATACTCTGAAATAGCTGATTCTTCTGCTCCTGATGGACTAATAACATTCATTTCTAATGGGCATGGAGGCAGAAAATCAGACAATTATTTTTGAAAACTGCGGTATATTAGAAAAGTTAACACATAACTCAGCTGTGATGGCAGATAGGGGTTTCAAACATAAGAGATAATATGTTATCAAGAAAAGGTTGTACCTTAGTGAGACCACCATCATCTGTTTCTGCTGGAGAGAAACCTACAAGGGAGAATGTTATGGAGACAAAGAAAATAGCTAGCTTAAGAAGACATGTGGAAAGGGTTATTAGTAGAATAAGAGAATTTGAGTTCCTCGAAGCTCATTCTGTGATAGACCACAGTATGTTGGACTTAACAGATGAGGTCATTGCTGTTTCCTATGGTTTAATTAACCTGCAGAGGCCAATAATTAAACAGTAGCAATGATTTGAAAGTATTTTAATGCCATATTAAAACTTAATTTACATATCATTTACATTGACTTGGCCTTTTCTTTAAATTTAGATTAGAATGTTATTGTGTTTATGCTACCAAACTAGAAAGCCTTCTTTGGTAAAATTGCAGCCCTCCAAAACATCTCTGCTTTTGATGTCATCTATCATAAACTCATCGACAATTTTCAGAGAGTAATATTTTAGGAAAATTTTTGACAAAAACATTTTAGCTAATAAACTTCACATTCAAAGAGTTATAAAATTTTGCACGTTCCCCATTGTGAAGAATTATGACTGTCATAACAATTAGTTAATTAATAGCAATATTTAATAGTTAATTATAGCAATGCTACATTAACAGTTATTAACCAGAGAGTTTATCACAGAAATTGTTTAGTATTGTTATCATTGAAAATAATATTACGAAATAGTACGAAAAATAAATTCTCATTCTTGCGCTCAATTTCAAATGGCTATTTTCCTACGCATTTTTATTTACGACAGTCATTTGTTGTTGCAGTAGTGTTTCCTTCTTTGGTTTTTTTTCGATCTAATTCATACACGACGTCTCTTGGGGCGATATATTCCCGAAGATAGCCAAATCGTGTCGTACGAAACCGATGTCGGAACCATAATTACCTAGCGACGTATCGTACGATATCTGGGAGCAGTGTTATCGAACCATATCACATAGCGACGAAAGAACCGTAATTGGCACCCTGGTGGCTACTCTCTATTGTTCCTAGTTTTTAGGGATTTCCCTGAATGAAAGAATATTTCAATTGTTGGTTTGTACTTGCTTTGTCTATTTGTTGTAATACCCCGTTTGGTATACTTACATTCATATACTTTTGTTTTTTTGACCTCAACTTTCTCACCTGAGCTTGGAAAGAATTTTGTCCCGTGGGCGAGCGTATCTCGCGAATTCATTAATTCATTCGGGAAGCGCTACAGTCTATAGCTGTCTGGATCGCTTTTCTCTTTACCAAGCTTAGGGATAGGGTAATTAGGGTACAATCACAGATTCCCGCCAAGGTAGCGGGAAACTCAGATCGAGCCAAACTTGGTTAAGGGTTTTTTTTTAGTATTTCCCGCAACGCCGACTCCGGTATACGATGGTTCTAACCATCCAGCTATCCAAACCTTCCTGCGGGGGCATGCCGGCTCCCTTTCACTGATGAGTGGCAGTCTCCTTCGTGGTGATCCCTGCGGTCTTACGTCCGTCAGTGCTGAAGTTGTTGCACAAGGCCCACCAGGACACTGTCCGCACCAAAAATTTGGCATGCAATTATGCGTGGTGGCCTCAAAATTGACAGGGATATTGAAGACATGGTTAAAAGCTGTGTTGATTGTGCCTTGTTGATTAATAATACGGGCTCCTGCCAATCTCTCTTTAGGTTGGTAACTCTGTACGCTTCGCTCTATTCATTTGTTGTGATCATTTTTTTTGTGCATGGCACCTGTGTGTCTTGTACCGTTGTATTTTGTACTTCCCTCCATGCTTCATTAAAGGAAGGCCACGCCATGTTCACTTGAATCGTCCATAAATACTGGAATTATCCTTGAATACAAAAAACACTACCGAAATCCTTGAAATATTTAATCCCCTTATTATTTGCATTACTTCAGAGAAAACACCCTGGGGATGTTGGAGCCTTTTAATCGGATACAGCAGAGTGGGCAAGGAAGAAAGAACCGAAGGAGAAGCCTGACTAGGAAGGCTCCAGAAGTGAATCCTGCAAGTGGCCCAAAAGCTGTGAAACAACTGAAGTTGCAATTTCCCACAGCGAAAGAAGGATGTTCGCAGAATACATTTGACGACCTCGTAGTCAAATTTATTCTGCATTTAGTGGATTGAGGCCACTGTCAATCGTGGTTGATCCTTCTTTCGTAAATATGCTTGAAGGTAATGTTTTGGCCTGTTTTAAGAGATTATTTAGGATTAGGCCCTAGATGATATTAACCTGCACTGCGTACCAATAGGCACTGACATCTTACAGCACATTTACACACAGAATTAATCGGGTGCTTTTACTTTGCATTATTACTCATTACATGTGTACCATTTCATATTTCCCAGGCAAGGTGTTGATATGTTGTGCTTTTTCTAGTGATCATGTGCTAATTAGGGTGCCTCGCATTTTTATGTTCGCTTGTTTTTATTTTGAATGTCTTTTGATCCTTCTTTGTTTCTATATTATTTTCTTTTTGATCTTCCTGTGTTATACATGTGAACAATAGATTGTTTGAGATTGTTCCAAGATGGCGGACAGAGCGGTTATTCGTGATTGTGGCTTCTGTAATTCTGAATTTTATCCAAATTCTGCGGGTGTCCAATGTTCTTTCTGTGGTGTTATGAATCACATAAGTTGCTGTGGTATTTGTAAAATTGAATTTGAGGTCATATGTGCAAATCCTAAAATCGTGTGGATCTGTAAAGAGTGCTCACTTCATCGTCTACCGGCGAGCCAGTCCGGCGGCCAGTCTTTGATAAAGTTTTCGGAGGAAGATATCCCGGCCACCCTTCTTCAATTGCAGGCACGCATTGAACGAGTCGAGGCTGAAATAGAAGGTCAGAAGAGTGCCTCATCACACTTATCTGTGAATAACTTTCGTGAAAATGTGGTTCGGGTGAACGGTCCAGAATCCGTTCCTTTTCCAAATCGTGAGTTTGATCGTCCTCTCGGTCCAAATGGTGCCACAGCCCACTTGTCCACCGTGCCACCTTTTCTCTCTTCTACTGCAGCTATATGTAAAGGTGGACCGCAGAACTTGGACTTAAACCCAAGTGAAGATGAGGGCCACACGACTGTCCGCAGCAAGCGTCGCAGGCGGAAACCTTTCGTCGTTGGTTCGGCTGAACCTGATTCCGGTTGCCCGCCCAAGGCAGCAAAATCGTTTTCGTTCATACATGTGTGGGGTCTTGATCCCAACACAACAAAGGAGCAAGTATCCCAGTATCTCTCAAAATTTTACGGAAACGTTGAAGTTTTCCCCCTGAATCCTAGGGGCAACTATGCCTCTTTCAAAGTAAAGGTGTTATCAGTTTTTGCCAGAGTGGTTACAGCTCCACCGATCTGGCCTTCAATGGCCAAAGTGAAAAAATACGAGTTTCCTAAAGGGATCAAAAGTTCCCCTGGAACTGTGTCTGCTACTGCTGAATCACTACCTCTTCTAGCTGTGAGACCTGCTTGTGCGACAGTGATTCCCCCGAATACAAGTGTGTGTCCCAGCCTCCAGTTATACCAGCCCCACTTACTATTAATGACACAAGTGTTAGTGCTACATTGGTTGAGGACGTTACCTCGTTTTCTAGTGCTACCCCTTCTAGTGCAGCTTGGTCTGTTATTAAAAATGAAATAGGATTAAGTAGTAAATCCAGTGACATACCAATTGACTCCGAAACTTTTAATAATGTCTTTATCGGTTCAATAGAAAACATTATAGCTGATATCAATGGTGTTCATAAATCACCACCCAACACGGCCAGTGATTTATTACAAAATACTCCCTCCACCTCATTCTGTATTTAAATGGAAAGAAGTTTCTCAGGTAGATATTGTTAAAATAGTCAGAAAATTTAAAAATTCTAACTGTACTGATGCATATGGGCTCTCAAATAATTTAATCAAATCAGTTTACTGGGTGACATACCCTCTCACTAATGTTGTTAACTCTTGCCTTCAGTCTGGTTATTTTCCTGATCATCTTAAGTATTCTAAAGTTATTCCTATCCACAAACGTGGTGATATTAATCTCCCGAATAACTACCGCCCCACCTCTATTACTTCTCCACACACCAAAATTTTTGAAACTTGTATATGCTCAAATTCTGGATCACTTTGAAACTCTAAATCTTTTTACACCAACACCGTTTGGATTCAGACCTCATACGTCTACTACTCAAGCTGTTGATTATGTTATAAAGCACATAATTAAGGCTTTTGAAGAGAAACAGTACTTGGCACTTACATTGTGTGACCTTTCATCAGCTTTCGACTGTGTTGATCACACCACTCTAGTGAATAAGTTTAAATATTATGGATTTAAAGATGTTGAACTAAAATTTATGCTCTCCTATTTATCTGATCGTAGGCATCAGTTTATGTGAATGGTAAACTGTCAAAACCTTTAAATAATAAATATGGTGTACCCCAGGGCTCAGTGCTTGGACCCCTCTTGTTCCTGGTCATGATCAATGCCTGCCCAAATATGTCTACTGTGCCCAAATATGATTACTAAATGTGTGCTCTACGCTGATGATACTACATTCCTACATAACTCCTCTAATCACTCTAATGCCATGAACAGACTTCCAGCCATCATCGAAAAGGCGAATGAATGGTTTTCCGCCAACAATCTTTTCTTGAATCCTGATAAAACCCAGTTTCTTCTATGTTCTCTAAAATCAGCTGTCGAAGAAACTACCTCTGTGAAATTGCTAGGATTTCACTTAGATTCCAAATTAACCTGGAACGCTCATGTTCTACACTTCAGTAAGAAACTGGCACGAGCCTTATTCCCGCTCAGGAAGTTGAAGCTATATGTAAGTAAGGACTATTTACTAAATGCCTATTATGTTTTTTTTCATTCCCATATTACGTATGGTATAAGACTTTGGGGGCATGCTTCTGACACTTAATCCATACTTATACTACAAAAAAAGGCTGTACGAATTTTAGTCAACGCATGTTCCCTAGACCACTGCAAACCTCTCTTCAAAAATCTTCAAATCATGACAATTTACAATCAGTTTACATTCCAATCATTAGTAAATATTAAAGAAAATCTGAGCATGTACTCAACAAGGTCTGATGTCCACTGTCATGACACCAGAGCCAAAAATTCCATGGATATACCACTCTGTAGGCTCGATAAAACATACAAAGTAGATGGCCTACCCATCAAATTTTTCAACAGGCTCCCAATTTCTGCCAAGTCAGCCTCTAGTGTGGGCTTCTGTAAGGCTCTCCGAGATTGGCTTACATCCATCCCATTATATTCCCTAGAGGAATATTATAACCTAGATTTCTCCAGCCTGAAACTCTAAGGTCTATTATTTCATTAAGTGTATTGACTTGATCTGCCTTGTTATGTTCCTCAATTATGAGATGCTTATTTCACTCAATTATAATTTTGAATTACTTTTAAACGCAATAATTCACATGTATTATACCTTGACGACACCTATCATATGTACTTATGCAAAAGGTGAATGAAGGATATTATTATTATTATGGCGGTAGTAGAGTAAATAAGTTTCTTTATTAATCGGTGACCATCAGTTATTTACCGAATCCGGTGCCATGGATTTGCGAATCCAACAGGTTATGGGCCCAGAGCGCTAACTGATTCGTTTGACTTAGAGGATGGATGTGAATTTTCCGCAGAAGTAACAAGTGGAATGCAGACCGCATGGTGATTCCGGTGAATGATGGGCATTTATGTTCAAAAGACGTCCAGTTGCTGCTGACAAGGTCGTAAAATTTTTCGTTGAGTGAATGAAGTATCCGACGTATTTTCCGAGGAATATTTCAGTAGAATTTTTTTAGATAAACTCGGATCCTCCTCCCTTTACGAATACACCCGGCGAATAGACAATGCTCTTCTCCTTTATATCGTAGACGTGACAGGTGATGGATGGGTCTTGTCTCTCAGCCTTCTCCAGCTTATCCCCCTCGAGTTTTAGCTGCTTGATCGTGGTGACGTTGAAACGTTCCACTTCCTCTGTTTCAGGATTTTCAAACCCTGAGAATATACACTTTTCCCCACCATATTTATGGATTTGTTCATATGTTTGAACACTGTCTAGCATCTGTCCTGATATACTCACGTTCGATATGTTCACGGAAGTAAAATTTCAAGGGCTACCTTGTCCCAGAATGAACAAATTGACCATACTTATTTCACGGCGGAAATTGTAGAGCGTCGACGATGGGGCCGGAGCAGGCAGCCTCGCAGTCAATGCAAGGAGTAGGGATGATGCCTTATATAAAGTAGTCCGTCGGCAGAGGCAACTACAGAAACTGGAAGTTCGGGATGGAGATGTTCCTGATTGCAGAGGATTTATGGCCCGTTGCAGAAGGCACAGCAACAGACCCACGGAAGGACGCGACAGCAAGATCAAAGATTTGCCTGATGGTTGATGAGTCTTTATACCCTATGGCTAAGGAGGGTCGTTCAGCAAAAGAAGTGTGGGAAAGGCTTCAGAACACGTACGAAGATTGCTTAGAAAATTATTCAGAATCAAGCTAAGTGATTGCTGTTCGTACATAAAACAGAATCGCTCTTCATTCTCAATTTTTTTTTAATTATTCAACAAGGAAATGAGTCAATTAGGAAGTAGTTCCCTGTCTTCAATGGAACAATTGAAAGGAACAAGCAATTATAGTAATTGTAAGTTCGCAATGGAGATGTGCTTAACGCACGAGGAGGGCCAGTGGGAGTGCACCGAAACCGAGGGGGCAGATGGAAATGTTCTCAACCAGGAAGCAGCGAAAGATAAAAAGGCTCGGGCAAAAATTTCCTCATGGAGAAGCCGGCGGCGTCAGAAATGCCACTACTGAGAGGGATTCGTGGCGGAACTTTAAGAACCTTATGGCACACATTAATGTGTATCACCCGTGAAAGTTGGGTAAATCCAGGGTTAAACGCCCGTCGCGTTTAATCTGTCAATTTTTATGAAGTTCACCTCGATGGTAGAAGGCTTTAAGTACATAAGTGTCCTTCACTAATTTTTCACGTAATTTTGATACCTCATAGAATAAAAATCCGGTAATTTTGTTCCAATTGAGTACTTGGTTGACCATTTAAATGTTTTGAAAATATTAATCTACTATTTAGTAATTTTTTAATAAATGCATCATTATCGTTTTGTGCTCCTCTGATATTTTCACATGGGAATGAGCAGGAAAGCCAATTAAACATGATGAAGAAAAAAATCTTGCTTATCTGACCTCCATACGGTTTTAAGTTGAGCGGTACAACGCACCGCTCCGCATCTTCGGCCCGCAGCGGCGGCGGCGGCCGAGCTGCTGTGCAGTAGCTCAAGTGGTTTTATCGATAGTAACTCTCGTGGAATGTTACAGACTTTTCATCTTCATGCATAAATTGCACTGTTTTGTGGTAAATTATATTCTTTTCTCACGTTTTGGATATTTCTCTAAACCCAAAGTTTATCAATGAGGTCTATCTCTGTTTTTAATGAGGCCCGGTTTACGTGCTAGCATATGCCTTTATACCATGATACGAATTATAATCCAAACGAAAAGCTACAGATGTTTACTCAGCAATCAATTTTTGCTTTGCATTCCTATATTTTAACATTTCTATAACGTCTGAACCAGCCTGTCCACCACTCGCTTCTGGAAATAGGATAAGGCCTTACACAGAGCTATAAAAGTTTCAAAATACCCTTGCTGTTCCCTCGCCGCCCGAAAGAGATATTTTGACTGAAAAGGGCAGCTTTCGGTTCCACTTTCATTGCCTTCAAACCAAAAATACCCAGCCGCGTGCTCTTCAATGAGGATGGGACGGATTGCACATAGGCCACCAAAGCAGAACTCTTTCCGCACGTGCGTTAAGATTTCTTGGAATACTACGGAACGAGGATAACGGTCACCACCCACCAACTCTGCCGTAGTTTTAAGCACTGACACTTCGAGAGCGTTCCAGAACTTATTTATACTCAGCGCCTTGCATAGAAGCGTGTTCTCATCTGCCACGCGCAGAGGAAAACTTGTCCTGCCCAGAGGAAAGAAACACCTCTCCTGCCTGACACCTAACCATCAATAAACGCCAGAAAAGAGTAGATAAGTTTATTCCCATTCCTTGTTTCAATTTTAATTCATTATTCTTAGTTTTGTACTTTTTACTGATTTTATTTTAATTGATTGATATCTTTTGTGGCTGGCATTTTCTTATATTTGGTTCAACGTTCTCGTTTCAGCCCTAAAAGGTTATGCATTAAGAGTTGTAATGGATGTCATTAAGATAACGAACCTTGAGTTGAACGAGAAATTTATGGAGCGAAAGAGATATTCTTTAGCTTCAAAGAAACACTGCGTTCTGAAATACTTGATTACTAAATTGAATTTAAACTGAGATGATGCTGCCAAAAACATTCTTACGCGCTGCATGGAGAAAATGTTTTCCCTAAGTATCTAGAACAGTGGGAACAAAGCTCGCGTGCGGATAAATTTTTCAGCAGAAATTTCAAACACTGGTTATGGCTGGAGTTTAAACTTCCTTCATGTGCATGTCTTCCCAACGGTGAGTATCCATTATTACCATTACGATTAATTGAGCAGACGTCCATATTTATTGATTGGTAATAAAATATATCTTTCGTTTTCGAAAGTGTGCTGCAATAGGGCGACGGCCAAAAAAATTATTTGAGGAGTCAAGCGAAAGAGAAAAGAGAAGAACAACTCAGAGTCAGCACATTGCCAGCTGAGTTAGCCCTAACTGCTTCACTGAGCTATCGCAGCAAAGGCCTTGAAACGGCTGCAAAACTAATAAAGAAACAGATCTGAATGTCCGACTCTACGCTTGGTATTACATGCCATCTACTGTGCATAAGATGCTGATCCACTTAGCAGCCCTTGCCAAGGAATCATTTATTACAATTGGACACTTCTCAGAAGAAGTCATAAAGGCAAATAATAAGATGCCGGGAGTATCACACGGGGAATTCGTCTAGGCTGGCAACAAATGAAGATTTATTCCAGACATCATTGTTAGCCTCAGATCGATTAATTTCAGTATCAGGCGTGTTGAAGAAAACTGAGGTAAACTTAGCAACTGCAGTTAAAAATCGTCTTGCCCAGGCTGATACGCACAGCGACAATGAGTCCGATATAGTGATGTCCGAATAAGATTTTTAATAGATAAAAATGATTGGGTATATCAAATTAAAAATGCCTTTATTAAAGCATCAAATTCAAAAAAGATCTTTTTTCCAATTTTTTCAAAGTTTTATATCACTTATATTATTTAACCTAAATTAGAGTATTCAATTATTCTAAATGGGTAGCTAACGCGCAAGCCGGTAGCTGAAGGTCGTGAGTTCGAATCCCGTGAACGACAGGGTTGAAGCATTCCATGGATCTCGAAGTACTATGCATTTATTAATTACGTAAATATTTTGGAGACATGTGATCTAAATAGTTGTGGGTCCTTTGTACCCAGATAATTACTTCCGTAGAATATTTGGAAAGTGTAAATAATTATATCTCATTAAAATGTTCACATTTAGAGATACATAAAAAGTAACTTCAAAATCTGATTCAGCAGGTCAAAAACCTTGGGATTCAACTATTTTACTTGGTAAGTATACTGATATAACGACGGTATTAATTTTGGTTAACTTCTTCTATTTGGGACCACTGTGCGCCGCTGGAGGACGCTTAAGTTCTTAGCAGTGGTACTGTTAGCGGTCTTCCAACTGAATATAGCCCATGATCATGGCGCTGGAGATCTCTACGGTGAAGATCACCAGTAATCTGACCAACAAGCAATTGAAAAATGGCGCCATGCATAGCAGTTAGAATTAATTTTTTTTAATGTGTAGTACTGAATTTTTGAAAAAGAATTGTTCTCCTCCTAGCACGTACAATATAAGTAATAATGAAATAACAAGCGTGGAATCCATTAAATATCTTGCAATACGACTGACACATGATCTTTCCTGGGGTAAACACACACGCGAAATAATGGGTCAAGCTAACCGTAGACAGGGATTCATCAAAAGAATACTGGGTAAATGTGACGATCATGTACGAGAAATGAGCTGCTTTTCCCTTGTAAGACCTCATTTGGAATATGCTGCAAGTGTATGGGATCCCTACGAAATCGGTCTAAATAACGAACTTGAACGTGTGCAGCGAAGATCGGCAAGATTTGTAAAGGGACAGTATGATAACCTTATTAGCGTAACCAGTCAATTAAATGAATTAAATTGGGAATCATTGTCAGATCGCAGGTTGAAATTTAGACTTAATCTGTTAAACAAATTCCAAGACCATATTTTCAGTGATGATGTTAAAAATATTTTGCGAACCCCAACTTACTATGGTAGACTGGACCATTTTTACAAAATTAGATAAAGTTATTGCCGAACTGACAGATTCAAGATGTCCTTTTTTCCTCGTACAATTAGAGATATTAATAACGGTAAATATACCCAATACGAGGGTAGCAATGGATAGCATAGGTAGTTGAATGTTGGTGTAAGGACTTGAAGGTAACCCAACTAACAGCACGTTTATGCATGCGTAGTTTGCTATTTTCATCTTTTTAAATAGTGCAGTCTAGACGAATATATTAATACTAATCCTTTTAAATGCATGATATGTAGTGCATTTTTGGTGAGAATTCACCCCCTGCCACACAGCTTTGAGGTGACTTGCAGGGTATGATGTAGATGTAATCTTGCGAAAGCAAAGCTGCTTCAAGAAAATCTCAGACCAGTGCGTGCGGGGCAAAGGCCACTTGATGAAGCCGCTTTCACGTCAGCTGCTGCAGTAAGGATGAAAAGAAAGATATTCAAGTGCCTTCAGTTAGGACATTTTTCGAAGGACTGTCCCGAAAGATTAAAAAAACGATTCGTCTTCCAAGGGGAAAGTGGGACAAAACAGCAGTGGGAACAGACATTTTTTTCCTCGCTAAGTGCTCCGTGTGTGAAAGTAGGAGACAACTATTGGTACGTGGACTCGGGAGCCACCAACCCACATGAGTAAAAACAAGGTCTCTTAGAAAGACTATGTCAGCGACGTTGTGCAAAGGGAAGTAACTATCGCTCACAGACATAAATTGTTCACCACCGGGTGTGGTAATGTTCTGGTGAGACTTCAGGGGCAGAAAGATGGAGTCACAATTTCTGATGCTCTGTATGTGCCAGGTTTATCGGGAAACTTACTTTCGGTTAGCAAAACGGTGGAAAAAGAACTCGCAGTGACTTTTTCAGCAGAAGGATATCGCATTTTTAGACGAAGTGACTTTCAAGTTAAAGGTGAAGTGTGCATGCTACTGCCACGAATGTTGGTGGCATATATAAACTAAACCTTGAGGTCTCAGACATGGCACCAGGGCATGAAGCAGCGAGTATGTCATTGGTGAAAGATTCTAAAAACTTGTGGCATCGACGATTGGGTCACCTGAATGGACACAGTATGAACCTACTTGCTGGAGGATTGGCCACTGGAGTGAAGTTTTCCAGAGGCAGAGGTGAGCCCGCCAGTTTACAGTGAATCCGGGGCCAAAGAGGGGTATTGGCCCGTAGTCCATACCGGGCTTCCGACACCCGGCTGGGAACCACGGATCTCACCCTCCAGGATCCCCTTCTCCTCCTTACGGGCAAACATGCGGGTGGATCGCAGGCCAAGTGGTATGGCCGCACACAAGACAGTTGACCCACAACACTGTCAACCCCCAACACCCGGCTCAACCCTTGCTGGCACGGGGTTTTCTCCCCCCCCTCCCCCCCCCCCCCTTTTAGTCGCCTCTTACGACAAGCAGGGATACTGCGGGAGTATTCTCAATCCCCCTACCCGCAGGGGGGGCACAAGCCCAAGGATAAGTTCTCCCATCTGCCCGACGACGGGGATCTGCCAGCTTCAGTGCTCATACATTGGGCAGACGGGAAGATCTAACAAGTATAGAATAAGAGAATATGCACGCGCCACGGAGAAGAAACGGTCCAGCCTTTACGCCGTGTCGGAGTACGTGTGGCCTGAACCGGGCCACAACGTGGACTTTGACGAAGCGAAAGTTATTTGCAACGAGAGCCTCTACTATTCTCCAAGGCTAATCCTGGAAGCAATAGAGCTCACCAAAAACAGAATATTACAACCGGAAGGAAGGTCACACTACCTACCATCATCATCGGTCCACAATCCTAGGATTGGTTTGACGCAGCCCTCCACTCGATTCTTCTATCGGCCAACCTCTTCATATTGACGTAACTCCTCTCTTTTACATCTTTCGCAACTTGCTCCATATAACTCATACGAGGCCTGCCTTTTCCATTCTTCCCGTTCACTTTTCCCTCGACGATTGTCTTCATCAGGCCATCGTGTCTCAAGATGTGGCCCATTAAATTATCCCGTCTTCTTTTTAATGTTTTCAGCAGACACCTCTTCTCTCCCACTCTTCTTAGTTTGTCACTCGATCGATCCATTTTATCTTAGGTAGCACCATATTTCAAATGCTTCCAGCCTGAACTTCTCTGCTGCTGTTATTGTCCATGCTTCGCTGCCATATATAGTAGAATGCTCCAGATGTATGTTCTAATGAAATGTTTCCTCACTTCCACGATTGTATTTGCAGCTGTAAGCAGAATCTTCTTCTGCTAAAATGCCCTTTTTGCTTGGGGAATTCTACTGACAATGTCTCTTTTACTTCGTCCATCGCTGGTTACTCGGCTTCCCGGGTAGCAGAACTCTTCCACCTCCTCGATTTTTTGTTTTCCGAGTTTAACATTGTTCCTACATCTGGAAGCGAATACTTAAGATTTACAGTCATTAACTGTTGACTGTTTCATTTATTGACCACACAACCACCATGACCAATCAGGGGCAACCTAGGTCTCTCATCTACATACATTCACTTCCGCGCATAACGGTTTCGTCGCATGGAAGCAACGGATTGGACGAGGCTTAACCGACATGGGAGGACCGGCACTCGTCGAGGCATTCAACAGTGACAAGGCGTCCACTAACCTCCATTGAAGCGTCAGCCCATCCCCGCTATCCACTCAGGGCACTTCCACTTCGTCAGGATCAGACTACAAGGGAAAAATTCGAAACACCAATTGCGAGTTAGTTCAGGACGGTCGCACACCAGGTAGTAGCCATCGTAACATGGACGGAGACAATGAGTTCAGAGAGAGGTGAAAAATTCATTTCATTAGTTATTTCAAGCCCACATCTTATAAAACATCAGCGGTTTCTTTTTACATACAATCAGACAAGAGCAAAGATTCATTCAAAATCAAGAACCGAGGCAACCTTTAGCATGATAAATTATGAAAGTAAATACATAACAAAGAAATTTAAGTCAATCAACAAGATCATCATATACATATATCTACATAATTTCACATTCTCATTCATCCACCTTTTCACGGCATCATCAAACCTCCCTTCAATCAGTTGATCTGACTCGTAACAACAAATTGCAAAGAGCACAGCAGTAACAATCAATGCGTCGACTACAAACAATTCACACACAATGCTTTGTATGCATGTCTTCAGCCAAAACCCTTCACCATCCACACACAATTTGTACTTAATTTGAACACGTCTATCATTATGTTAGTAGGGAAGCCAAGCATCTGGCCCTTTTCCTCCAGACACGACTTCCGCAGAGTCGAGGCCCGGGACCCAAATAAATCCATGGAAATAAAGGGACACCACTCGGGATGGGCCATGCCGGTGAGAATGACTAGAGCCGAGATGTGCATTGTGGCTGGGAGCAGCTGCCATCTCACTGGTGTGGTTTTTGACGACGCCACCAGGGAAAACCGCACGGCACCCGAGAACAGATATCGAACCAAATGGCAACTGCTTGTCAGCTCAGAAAAAGTACACAACGAGAAAAGATGGGAGACGGGAAAATTCGGCCAGAGGAGAGAGGATGAGGAAGAAATAAGTCCGAGGACTTCCTTGCCTTCCTAACAGTGGCATAAAGAGCTTGTAATACAAGGGAAGGAAAAATAATTCCTTGTGAGGAAATTAAAGAAGGAGCAAGGCATAATTTCACCGAAAACAAGGTGTAGAGATACAGGATTCTCGTTTCTCTGGAAAACGAGGCAGAAGAGTATAATCACATCCATATAAATATTGTAGGCGAAACAAATTCAGGAAGCCATTTCCAATAGGACGGCAGCAGATTTGACTGAGAAATTTACAGATTTCAGGTAGTATGAGCATGAAAGGATTCTTGAATTACGCAAGTAAACTCCTAATACAAAATTTCAAGTACCCTTTCGGTATGAGCATTCTGCCATGGGCAAACCTCATCACATGCACAGGATTCAGACGGAGGAGTGGTGGAAAGGAGACAGACCAAAGGCGACCAACTCGTGGAATGACGTGTACTCCCGTTGATCAGCTGCCTGGAAAAACGATTGCCATACTCACAGGAGAGCCTCACAAAGTATCTTCACTTTCGAATAAAATTGACACACTTGTACAAACCACCCGATGGCAGCAAGCAAGAAGTCGTCAGAAACCATCGACAGCAATTTGCAACGTGCGAGCACAAAGATTAGCTAAGGCAAAGAAAGGAAACAAACAAAACAATGAGTGTGATTGCAATGGGAAGTAACAAATTATGAATAACTCATGCACAGGTAGACATGGTCCACACATTCATTCATACTCACAAACCTAACATTCATTCATTTGGGCAGTCTTTAATGATTAATGTATGCCTGCACGAAGACAATGTCCATACAATGAACCTTCAACGGAATAAAGGCTTACAATGAAATACACTCTTAAAACACTCTTGGCAAAAGTACTTCACAGCCATGTTTTCATCGGTGATCTCTCGATCCAAAAATAACCACAGCTGTACGAGAACCTATTTTCCGGGATTCGAGTGAGCAGGAGTGTCAACCAATCACTTGATGCACTCAGGATCATCCTCAGATGCCGCTGGCAATCAATGGCGGCGCTCATATGTCGATTCGAGGTCGGTACTGAAGCCTTAGCGGTGGGTCGCGAAACCTCCACCGGGTCACATAAACAAATTTGAGGGTGTGGTCCTTGCCCAGCAGTTCATCGTTGCACAGTATGTCAATCTGAAAACAACAGAGAGTAAGACATGACTTAGGATGAAATTTCACTTCGCCACAGCATGCCAACAAAAAAACCAAGAACAACTCCTAATAAACTTTGTCACAACCCAAAATATGTAAAATCATTTACATTTCTGGAATGATAAAGGCTAACAATACCAGGGGGAATGCGAAATATTAACACGATCAATCTCCTCGCCAACGCCTTTAGTCCCTTAATTGAGCGGAGCACCTGCATGTCTGACATTATTCCATCGACTGGCAGTGGCCTCTCTCGCTCCCTGCGAGGCCTCGTTCAAGGCCCAATGGACCTCCTCTCCACGGAGATGCGTCAAAATAAAGCAAGGTCTGCGCTATCGGTGGTCCCCAAGGGCATTTCTTAGTCCATCAGACATTCTTCATCAATTCACAGAATTCATTCCTTATATCGAGGTATGGTAAAATAAGCACTGCAATTTTCAATTGGGTAAAATGAGTTTATTGCATAAAAACAATACAACTTCAGCACAAGAATGAAATGGTCATGGTACAATAATGTCCAAGTTTAAAAGTAACATATACCTTCCCATCATCACCAACTCTAGGGAATGCCGGAAAACTTATTAGGTACCTAGATGACACAAGATGCAATTGTTCAGTAGCCTTTATTTCAAAGCATTGTAAATGAGCAATGAAACCAATAGTATTCATTGCAGTTACAATGAAGAGGCATACTCACTTTTAAAACGCAAAAATGTTCAACAAGTTCCAATAAGTTATTCTCCTTCCAAAAGTTTCAACAAGTCATCCTTCTTCAGACAGTCTTCCTCTTCAGCTTCCAATTCCATGACGATAGCTGGATATAAGAGCACTATATGATTCCATGACGATGGCTGGATACTTGTGATAAATGAAGCATGGTCAAGAATCTGGAATATTGTCACAGGCCGAGCGTCTGAACAAGAAAGATGATGATGATTGGAACCCCGTGGTTTGCAGAATGTGAATTCTGCCTTTTGCTCCACGACTGTGAACAGTGGGTGCTAGGGAAGGGCCCAACAAAGTGTTGAAGAATGGAAATCAACTTTGTAATAACCTGTTTCCGCTACTAGTGTGGGAATGAACATAGCTACGCGCTGAAAAGGGGGCCCTTGGTGACTAACCTAACGGCGTTGCATGTTGCCTTGAGCCGTGAAGGTTGAAGATCGCAAACGTTTGCCAAGTTTTAAACATCTAGTTGGAATTGGACTGCAAGATAAATCCACATACGATTCGGCTTATTATGTCGATATCTCTCAAAATTTTTATTTGGTGCCCAATTGAAGAGAAGGTTAAATCTAAACTATGTAGTTGTTTTGGTACCTCTGCTGACCATAGCCCATCACTCCCCTAATCCCCTTCTCTCTACCCTTTCCTCCTCCACCCTCCCCTACTTTCCCCATCCCCTCCTGCATGCGAGTCCCTTGGTAACCCTAGTGATTACCAAAATATTCTAACATTGAGAATATTTTCTTAAACCCTGTAAATTTCAGGCCGTGACCGCTAGATGGCATTAGTCCCGACTCACTCAAGTAAGAAAATCCACTAAAATCTAGAATCACATCTTAGATGTCAACTGTAAGAATATTTTTTTCTTAATTTAAGAATACTTTTTTTCAGTGAGGTGTTGCGGAGACTTCAAAGTGAGTTTAGATCTATTGGGGGCAACCAACTAACCAAGCTCAGTAACACTGTACAGTAAAACCTCCCGTAGGCGAACTCCCTTACAACGAGCACCTCCGATTAACGAGCAAATGAAGTTGGTACCGTCAAGCTGCCACCAAAAAGCACGCATTTTGACTCCCTTACAACGAACTCCCATACAACGAGAACCTCCTGAAAATGAGGTGAAGAGCCAGTCCCGTGATCACTGGTTAACCTCTTTAGGACGCATTTTTTCTCGCTAAACACCGTTTTTTTTCAGAAGTACGTGAGCTGTCATTTACTCTTGAAATCCGAGTTTGCTGTTTTCCTAAATGTTCGTTAAAAATCGGGTGCATGTCTTTCGTGGAATTTTATGCATCAACATGATCGTTTTTCGCAAATTTTCGTGACATAATCAAATACGTCTTGAACCAGTACGCATGTCATTATTGTTTCCTTTCGTTTTTGCCGTGTTATACTGTTGCTTTTTTATAGGTTTGCTGCAAATAGCGGAGTGACAAAGACTGGATTGCGTTGCCGCGGGAGGTTGGACGTATCACAAGCGTTTGCTGCACACGGAACGTCAGCAATCGAAAAAATGTAATGCGCAGTATTTTTAGGTAGACGTACGGCAAATGGATATGCTGCGAAGAAGCCTGACATAGATATGTTGAGCTAAATATCGTGTGCTCTGCATCAATTGACAACTTACGAGTTCATAAAGGTGACTTCAAAGCTCGCCTAAATTGGCTATTGTATGTACATGTAAGAGTGTCGCGAGGGATATTATGTATCTGGCATCTCTGCATACGATGTGATTCACTGAACTTACAGTAGAAGAAGAAAGAAGGTGGAAGTTGGGCACCACAAAACACTCTGGGGTTGAGGCATCAGTAGATCCCGATTTGAGAGAAATTAGAGGCAAAAGTTTCCAAAGTTGATCGGGCAATACGATCCGAAAGACATTTTTAACGCTGATGTAGCACGATTTTGCTACAATAGAGATTTATTACGCTATTTTATGCCAACAGCGATGGTTCAGTGAAATTACCTCCGCTTTTAATTGGAAAATCCAACAAAACTTTAAAAATGTTTAAAAAATGTACAACTATCATGTCCCTATGAACAGAAATTCTTGGATGACCGCTGAGATATTTCGGGAATTGGAGTTGAAGCTGGAATGGGAGGTAAAAAAAGAAAATTCTGTTGTTCGTTGATTGCTGCACGGACCACAAATCGGAGGCTATAAATGTAAGAAATGTGACGGTGGTTTTCTTCCCGCCTAACTGCACAAGTCGGCTGCAGCAGACCAGGGAGACATATCCCACGTAAAGAGGGTGTGCCGACGACAATTGGCACAGTGTTAACTTAGAAGGATGTAGAGTACCAGCAACCCAACTCTTCTCAGATGGAACATTCTCCAGGCTATGCAGCGTCTGTGGCTTTGTTGGGATGCCGTTCTGCTCGCTACAATAAGACATTACTTCGTTAGGGCAGGGTTTAATTAAATTGAATCTAATTGTGAAGTGAATGCAAGCCAAGGGGATGGAGATTGGGAGGAACTGATGGGTAAGCTAAGCATTCAAGACGTTTCATTTGATGACGTCGTTAATATCGACGAAGGTGTAGTGCCGTGCTCTGATGAAAGTGAGGCGAGTGAAAAAGAGAACGGAGAGCGAAGAGGATAAAGAAGATCTGGAGAGGGAGTTTGTGAAACACAAGTCCTGAGAAGTCATTCCAGCACTGGACACGACTGAGAAATTCTTGCTTACTGCTGAAGAATGTAACAAGGATGCTATCAGACCATTCTGGGAAATGGAGAATGCCGTTCTTCCTGAGAGAAGGAATAGTTTAAACCTAGCAACCATAGACTCTTCCCTCAAATAATTTTTGTGTATAGTAATACAAATGCAAATATCAAACTCGTTCGAAGTTCTTGACTCTCCTGAGTCTAATTCACCGGAATGCTACGGAAGAAAACGCCAATTTAAGATATATGTGTACGCTCAAGGTTTCAAGGAAGTATGATGATAGCATAAAGAACAAATTGAAGGACCGTGCACTGACCGCAAGAACCTCAATGGCGTTTCCCACTGAAATAGCACAATAGCAAAAGTACCTACCGTAAGAGAAAAAAATTATTTGCCTCGACCAGGACTCGAGCCTGGATAACCTGATTTCCGGTCAAGCGCTTTAACCAATTAGGGTACCCCAGTTTTCGCAGTTCGCAGTTTACCGTAGTAATCAGTTTTCCCTCTGGAATTTTGGATGCCTTAAGGGGGTTCTATACCTCCGCAGAAAACGGCTCTGCAGACCCTTGCGAGATCGAAGATGACGAGTTTAATATAAGTCGCAGAGCTGATCGGGTTTCACTGATCGTTAGATTAAGGATCAATGTGAGCGGCTATTTGAACAGAATTTTCATTAGCAGTACTCATTAAAGAGCTTCAGGCACTGAAAATCGTAAAAATAGCCTGATTTCAACTTTTTTTCCTTTGACATTGAAACCGTAATGGAAACATGTGTTCAATTATCCGCTGGGATTCATCCTTCTCTTCTACTATTATATCAAACTCAAAGACCTTAGGTGCATACTAAAGTTGCTATTTATTATTTTCCGAACCATGTTTTCACTATTTTACGTGCTAAAAATCTTTCGTTCCGTGGCGCTGCTCTAGTCCCCCCCCACTCCCGCTAACGTCACCCTCCACCTCCTGGCTCCTTATCTCTCTCTCTCTCGAACCATTCCAAGGCCACGTCCGAGCCACTTCGCCTCCCTCGGGCCCCTTGTCGAAAGCCAGAGCTCTCAGACCGAGCGAGCTCAGCAAGGATATTTTTTTCATTAGCAGGCAGGCACGTAGCCAGAAATTTGCTTCGGGGGGGGGGTAAGTTTAGCACGTTTAGCCTAACTTCAATTCAGCCTTGCCCGTCGGTACCGACATGAAACAAATGTCTTCCTTCATTTTCAGTGCTCGGTATTTGCTTTCACAGTGCCCATTCCTATCTGTTTTCTCTGGTTAAGCTCACTGTTTATCCTGTCATGAAGCAGTTAATTTAACCGGCCCCAGAACAGAAGTTCAAATCATGCATACATATCAGATTACTACAGATACATACATATCAGATTGGTAGATTAAATAGTGGGTCAATAAAATAATTATCGGGGAAAATTCTAGCTGAAAAAGAGCACCAGGAGAGAAATAGATTGGGAGAAATAATTTCAGTCATAGTAGTGAATTGTCGTAGTTTAAGAAATAAAGTAGCCGAATTTCACCACCTCATAAAAAGTACTGATGCTGATATAATCGTACGCACAGAAAGATGGCTTTCGAAGGACATATCAGATATGAAGTATTCCCTAAGTGTTTTACCGTATACAGAAAGGATAGAGTAAGCAGAAACGAAGGAGTATTATTTATAGCTGTGAAGGACCCGTATGTTAGTAGAAGAAAACTTATTTCAGAGCGAAGTGTAGTAAGTATTTGGTGTTCCGTTAAAAGTAAAAGTAGTGACGCAAAAAAAAGATATATGTAAGTGCATATTACAGGCCACCGGATGCAGACATCAATTCTATAATGGAACTAGAGTCAGAGATAGGAACATTGATTTCTCGGAACAAATACAGAGGAATAATAGTAGGCGGAGACTTCAATCTCCCTTCGATAGACTGGAATACGTGTAGTTTTATAACAGGAGGTAAGGATAAGTAACTCTGCGAATCACTGTTGAACACCTTTACGTCACATTTTTTACATCTACTTCTACATAATACTCTGCAAGCCAACATAAAGGTGTGAGGTAAGTGGTGAATTCTCACCAAACATGCACTACATATCATGCATAAAAAAAGGAATAGTACTCGTATAGGTACTGTTCAAAACTACGCTATTTAAAAAAAGATAAAAATAGCGAAGCATACATTCAAAAACATGCCGTTAGTTGGGTTAGCTATAAGTCCTTATACCAACATGCAGGTACCAATGTTATCCATTGCTACACTCGTACTGGATATATTTACCGTTATTCATATCCCTCAATGTACGTAGAAAAAAGGGCATTTTAAATCTGTCAGTTTGGCAATCATTTTCTCTAATTTCGTGATTATGGTCCAGTCTACCATAGTAAGTTGGGGTTCAAAAAATATTTTTAACATCATCACTGAAAATATGGTCTTGGAATTTGTTTTAAGAGATTATGTCTAAATTTCAATCTGCTACGATCTTCTTCAATTCAAGTGCTAAGAGGAGAGCTATTCATTTTCCAAAAATTCATCAAGAGACAATTATTAAATTTTAATTCTAAGTGCCATGTATCACACCAATCTTCAATTGCTTGTAGGTCATCATTTAAATATTCTTAATCGTTTGGGCATAGAATTTCCCTGTACACTACAGTGTCATCGGCAAATAGACGAAGGTTACTTATGACAACCTTATTGATATCATTTATGTACAGGAGGAACAGGAGTGGACCTATCACACTACCTGATGGGACACTCAAAGTGACTTTAATTGCCGGTGAGGTAACACCGTCCAAAACAACCCTTTGCACCCGATCATGCAGGAAATCATTTATCCATGATTTAATGTTACTGTCTATGCCATAATATTTTAATTTCAAGATTAGTTTGCTATGAGACACCTTCTCGAAATCTTTTTTGAAATCGAGAAATATAGCATCCACTGGAATATAATTTTCGCCAGAAACTAAAATATTGTGAGAAAAGAGAGCAAGTTGAGTTTCACATGATTTGCTCTTCCGGAACCCATGCTGAACATTGGCCAATAAATTCTGGCTATATAGTTGTCCCATGACTGAACTAATAATTATATGTTCCAGGACCTTGCATGAAATGGATGTGAGGGATATAGGTCTGTAGTTAGATGGCTGCTCCCTATCACCACTTTTAAAAATGGGTGTTACATCGGCTGCTTTTCAGTCCATCGGTACGACGAAACTTTAAAACAACTAGTAAAAGAACCGACCAGGGGAGACAACATACTAGACTTATTCGCAACAAATATACCCGAATAAGTTCTAAATGTAGCTACAGACAGGAATTAGTGATCATAAAATAGTTCATGCGATATTGAATGTAGGCGTTGAAAAACATTATAAACCAAGGAGGAGGGTATACTTATTTGGCAAGGCTAATTAACGACGGTATGAAAGAGGAATTAAGGGAATCGTTTAATGTATTTAGCGAACAAAGCAAAGGATTAGATATAGAGGATTCGGGGAGAGAAATTCTTGAGGTCACCCGTAAAGCAGTTAATAAATATATACCAAGTAAATTGATAATACAGAGCATAGGTGGTATGACGCGGAGGTTAGGAAATCACTAAAGCGACGAAGGGTATGCCACGCTGAGATGAAAAATGAAGGACAGGGTCTATCGGTAGAGGAAAAAAATGAGTTAGTTCAAAACTATAAAAAATCGAGAGCATTAGCAAGGAAATCATGTCGGCAAGCGTTATCACATTTCAAGAGCAAGATGTTAGGAGAATATTTAGATAGCAATCCTAAAGTGTTTTGGTCATATGTGAGAGAGAGAACTTCAGGGAAATAGGTCCACAGTAGGTACACACACTTAAAAGTGATAAAGGAATTAGAGTCACCTGAGGGTTTGGAAAATGCCAATACTTTAAAAGCCTTCTTCCAAAGCGTATTCAACTCATCGTCACACATCGCAGTGGAACCTCCGCCGAAAACATTCAGTGAGCAAATGCCCGAATTAAAAATTTCAGGTCGCGGAATAGAGCAGCAGTTAAAAAACATTAGTAAAAACAAATCAGCAGGTCCCGATCAAATTCCTTCCCGGGTATATAAAACATTAGCTTCTGAAATAGCCCCCTATCTAGAAATAATATTCAATAAAACACTAAAGAACCGCACAGTACCTACGCAGGGATTGGAAAGTAGCTAACATTACACCTATTTTTGAAAGCGGTGATAGGAAAGAACCTAGTAACTACAGACCCATTTCACTCACGTTAATCTCTTGCAAAGTATTTGAGCACATTGTAGTCAGTACAATCATGGGGCATTTGGATATCAGGGATTGCTCATAAACAGACAACGTGGGTTCCGGAAAGGTAGATCCTGCGAGACACAATAAGCTTTATTTGTACACGATATTTTAGTCAACGGCGAAAACAGTACTGAAGTTCATGCGATAGATTTAAGATTTTAAAAATGCATTCGATAAAGTACCACATGATAAATTAATCTTGAAATTAGAGAGTTTTGGTTTAAATAATGACGTTGTGTGTTGGATAAAAGAATTCTTAAGTGGGCGAGAGCAGAGGGTTGTCATAGATGGTATCATGTCAGACACAATCAAAGTCACATCGGGAGTTCCCCAGGGTAGCGTAGTTAGTTTTACGCTTAGACTTTTTGCAGACGATACTGTAGTGCGCAGGGGTATATCAGAAGAAGACAGGAAGCAAGGATTTAGATATAATTCAAGACATGGAGGAGGAATAATTCTATAGAGCGATCCTATAAAATTAATAACACGAAGGTCGAAAGCGTTGAAACCATAAGGTATTTAGGTGAAACAATCACTAAAGATTTATCGTGGAGAAGACACATCCGGGAAATATGCGGCCGAGCGAAGAGAAAGCTAGGATTTATAAAAAGAGTACTTGGGAAATGTGACGAGAAGACAAAATAGCGATGTTACTTTTCACTTAGCACATGAAATATAAGCAGTTTAATCCGGATTATCATGCCCAGTTAAAATCAGAACGATAAAATTTCTTGGAAAAAGTTTCGGGTCCCCCTCCGTATCGCCTGGGAAATTCGGGGCCCCAGGCCCTGTTCTCGAAAGTAAATTGAGAAAAGTTAATTGAGGTAAAATAGTTAAAATGGGCAGCTTGTGTTCAATAAGCTGACAGTAAAACGCAGAATAATGGTCACCTGGTCCGACCGAGTAACCATTTACCGTGAAATTTAATATTTCCTTTTTAATGCATTAGAATGGATCTACAGTAACTGGATTACTCGTGCAAACTATTGTACTATTTAGGATCGGAAAAAATTGCTTCCAACACATATTGGATAAAAGTACAGGGGGTTGACTCCTTCAAGCACCAATCTTGTTTATGTAAGTAATGCTAAATGGAAGCGTATTTTACGTTTACGTCCGAATTGGAAAAAATCCGAATCTTACGAATATAATCAGCATTTTCGTAGAACTGCAGTTTAGTTTTTCTCGTATATTTCAAAAAAATATCGGAGACATTTCATCCCTCTGAAACTGCGGCACTGCGATTCAATAACTTTTGAAAGGCCAATTTACAAACGTAAATTCCTGCTTGACTTCAAGTGATACCACTGAAGAGACAAAGGAAGGAGACAGCTTATGAGCCTTCTAGAAGAAAAATGTTTGATATAAGACACAGTTTCACTTCTCTGTTAGCTCTGGGAAAAAATGCACCATTTAGCTGCAAATACTGCAGTATATGTGCGAAATGCAGAACTATGAAAACACAGGCCAAACAGCATATGTGCTTCAAGAATTGGAACAAGTCCTAGACGGAAATGGAAGCCGACATAATTGTCGAGGGATTTAAAACAAGAGTAGAGATGCACAATTTGAAGTACCACCGGCTTATAGGCGATATAATATGATGTGCTTGTCATGAATCTTATAAATGGGTGTTGTGTAATTAGTTTTATCTTTCTTCACGCAAATACGATAAAATTTCCATTTAATTCGTAGGGGATGGCGACAGCAGTGCTACCAAGAAATTGGCCGAACTTCTTCCCTACGGCGTTGATCTCCCTGTCATTAAAATAGATTGCACCAATCACTTGCCGCGATATTGCTGTAAGAGGTGGAGAGAAATAGCTAAGGAAGCAAACTCCACAGAAACAAGATAGACAATATTAAGGCGATGGACCGAAGGATGCTAAGAAACATGCATGGAATTAAATAATGGACCGCAAATGACACAATATACGAAAAAGCTACAATTGACCCACTAGAAAAAATAATAACAAATCAAAGTACGAAATACTACAAAACGATAGAAAACAGTGAAAACACAGCTATGGAATGTGCAGCCTTAAATAAAAACAATCCAATTGACAGTTTCCATAGACCGAATGATATTTTAATGAATAATTAAAGATCCTAGTCGGTTCCGGGATTAAAATGACACATATAATAAGCCAGTTTTTGGCATACTATGAAATAAAGTCACCCTAGGGTGACGAGCCATCAGTCAGTCAGTTTTATTTCATTGAATTACTGATGCTCAATTTTCTTTTTTAAGATTCTCTCTTTGGACTTTTCATCTATCGAATAAATATAATTTACCGTAGTCCATAAAAAGTTTTGCTCCAGTTCACACTTACAATGACGTTGTGTTTTAGTTTTTTCTCGATCCCATTTAATTTCTGGACAAACTTTAGACGGAGTTACACTCGTATTTGAAAAATCTTGCAATAAAGAAATTAGGTTTTAGAGAAGCATTTTACTTCTGTACTGAAAATAAATAGCCCCGAATAGTTTACCTGGTAGCGAGAGTGGACTAAATCAAATCCCACTTATAGACAAGTTACGTTCGTGTTAGGTGAGTAGCAAAGATAAGCGGATAGCTAAGATGAGGAAGACGAATGAATCACTCGTAAACAAAGATTCCCTCGGCCTTCGTCCAAGGGGTCGAGTGACGACGTGTGACGCAATAGGCGATAAGGAACATTTGGACCGGTGGTCACTCATTGGTGACTGAATAAATAAGCCACTCCCCAAACACCCCTCAAAGATGACCCCCTCCTCCCAGTAAAGTTACCCATCCCACTGAAACTGAAGCGGCGGCTCTCGGAACTAACCCCCGTGGCGGTTACTCAAGAGATATTGGTTTGGTATAGAACAGCCTTAAAGGAACAAGATGTACTCGAACTGCTTGGCATATGGGTCATTCCACCTCAATTCAACAAATGTTTGTCCCTTAGGGTCTCAGATTTTGATTAAAATTGGTGTATGGGAACAAAATTAACTCAAACTCAATTTCCTCACACAGTTTTGTGAAAAAAATTTTTTTGAGTGAATTATGCATGTTTTAATTCTTTCACATTTTTAGCGAAAAACCGAGCCTTAAATCATATTATCACATATATCTCCACTTGTAATTGTCATACAGCAATGATTAATAGCTCTTTTTAAAGCTAAATCGTTATTAAATGCAAGTATATCAATAAAATATTATTTTCTTCTAAACCCTATTGTTTTTCATTACTAATGTTAAAAAAATTGTTAATAAACTTTTCTCAAATGCTCCATCTCAGAATCGGCCGAAACTTTTTTTCCGTGTCCTAAACATACCCAGCTAACTATTCCAAAAATAAAATATAGTGGCAACTCATAAATGCGTTTTTTATAAATATTTAAACATTTACAATTTTCTCTCTCGTCGGCTCCCCCATTTGGAATACATGCAGCAGACACGCGATGCAAGCCTAAAAATTTCCTAATTGCTCAAGGTCGTGGTGAGATGAGCTATATGAGATAAAAATATATTATAAGCTATAAATGCTTCCAACAATTGTTATTTGTTCTTTCACTTTTCGAGCTAATTATTGAGTTGATCCAAATTTCTGTTGAATTTTTGCCACACTCCAGCTGTCAGGCAGTGTAGACAGGATTAAATTTTTTCACTGTAGGAATTAGCTTCAGCAAATTTTTCCTTGAGTTGACTTAGCATTTCAGACCCTACTTACTCTTATGGGCCAAAGGAAGTTCTTGCTTTTCCCCCTAATTTCCCGATTGCTTTTCGGTAAACAGAAGTAATTTTATGAAATTTTTCTTTAGAGTATTTTCTACTTCTCAATTTTTTTCTATTTACCGGTGATGTACCGATTTCGGATAAACTCAGGTTGATTTTTTCCAGCACAGATTGACGAGGTAAATAAGGTGCACCATCGCTCTCTCCTTGTGAGTCACTGTCATTGCTGGAGTTGCTGGTAGGTAGCGATACATGAGCCTCCGCAAATTGCAAATCAGAAGGCCACGGTTGTGACAGTACTGCTTCTGCAGCCACAAGCTGCTCAGGAACGTCTTCTTGATGACTGATGGGAGACCTTGGTGTGTCACCTTTCGCGACTCCCTTATTCAGAAACACTGCACTGACGAAACAATTTTCTGCCCTCGACCAAAAACATCACTCTAGAGCTGAAAATTTTCGATTTGTAATATTTGGTAGTAATTGTATATAAATTAGCACTATGGATAATTCAATGCAGTTTCAGTGGATAACAACACAGTTTTTGACACTTTGAATAGAAAGCAAGAAACGATTTTTCATTGTTAACGCATGCTGTTTCCACTTTGACACCACTTCTATCCTCGATGAGCTGCAGATCTCTTCGATACATTTAAAGACACTGTCTTGCGAACACTTTCCTCCTCCCACTGCACCGATGGAGCAAATTTTGACACAATTTTGACCGTTAGTTTAAAAAACTATGTATGAGAAAAAAGAGAAGGCAGACAGCTCTTGAATAAGGAGATGCACACGCGGTGACAGACCAAAACAAACTGAGACTTCTTCAGTGAATAAACGCGGCTCTCAACAAAAACAAGTGGAGCTAGATGGTCTTCCTTCAAGCTTTTAGGCACATACTGCAATGGGCAGAATTGGCCACCAACGGGATCATAATAATAGGGTTCTGAAAGGAAGTGGAAAGGTTTTTACCCTCTTGCTATCCGTAGGTGCCATAAAATATTTCTTTTTAGAGAGAGCTACGCTTACGGAATACGTCTCAATGCACGAAAAGCCACAGCTGCAGGCTCTCGACTTGAATTGAAAATGAAATGTTATTGCATGGATAAAAAATATTTGGACACTAAAATTGGAGTTTGCAGTAAATTTGTCTATAGAGATAAAAAGAGTGAGATAGGAAAAAACGAAGAAATATTTCTGCTAGAACAAATGATGCAAAAATTCCATAATTGTAATTTATTTTCATTTCATTTCATCAATGAATTATACTTGAAGATTCTTAAAAAGTTTTTTCATATTGATTGTCACAGATTTTTAGCTCAAATAAAAGTTAATCCGCCTGGAAACTTATGTGGGGCTCAATGGTAGATTTTTCTGCAAAAATCCATTTAACAGAACAAATAACAATTTTTGTTAATATTTATAGTTCATAATATAGTTTTATCTCATATAGCTCATCTCACCACGACCTTGAGCAATTAGGAAATTTTTAGGCTTCCATCGCGTGTCTGCTGCATGTATTCCAAATGGGGGAGCCGACTGGCCGCGGGACAGAAAATTGTATATGTTTAAATATTTATAAAAAACGCATTTATGAGTTGCCACTATATTTTATTTTTGGAATAGTTAGCTGGGTATGTTTAGGATATGGAAAAAAAGTTTCGGCCGATTCTGAGATGGAGCATTTGAGAAAAGTTTATTAACAATTTTTTAAACATTAGTAATGAAAAACAATAGGGTTTAGAAGAAAATAATTTTTTATTGATATACTTGCATTTAATAAAGATTTAGCTTTAAAAAGAGCTATTAATCATTGCTGTGTGACAATTACAAGTGGAGATATACGTGATAATATGATTTAAGGCTCGGTTTTTCGTTTAAAATGTGAAAAAATTAAAACATGCATAATTCACTCAAAAAATTTTTTTCCACAAAACTGTGTGAGGAAATTGAGTTTGAGTTACTTTTGTTCCCATACACCAATTTTAATCAAAATCTGAGACCCTAAGGGACAAACGTTTGTTGAATTGAGGTGGAATGACCCATATGTCAGAAAGCAGTGGATGCCGTGCGCATGGCGTCACCGTCCAAAAGGTTAAGGCTGAATTTTGAGTAGTACCTAGGTGCTTGCTATATCAGGGGGTCCGAGTCCCGAGTCAAGTTCATCCGAATCATCCGAGTCTAGGCAAATGATTTTTTTCTCTATGGAACCTATGCTACCTAACATGAGGAAGGTTAAAAATTCCGCATATTCCGTGCATGGTTATTGCAACGTAACATTTTGCTTAAAAATATCTACTTCAAGAGCGGTGATTAACATTATGGCAATGGAGATGAGAATATATATGGCGTGGAAAATGTGACATATCGCAAAGATGGAATAGTTTCGGAGTGATGAACTGTAATTTTTTCATAAACTTTTAGCGGATTTTCGACGGCGAACAACGACAATCGCGAAACCTCGATTTCTACTTCCCCAATCAAAATACAATTTCGCCCGCAAGCTTCTGATTTCTTTTGCTATTGTCATTGACCATAAAAAAATAAAATAATAGTTTCACGATGTATAATATTAAATAATCCATAAAGTTCGTATGCAGTTGGTTAGGCAGCTGTGTTTAACGCAAGCGATGAAATAGAAAGAATGAAAATTACTTAAAAGAACGCAGCAAGCAAAACGAAAAACTATTCAATTTGTACATCACCTACCGAAAAAACCACGGAGCCAGGCAGTTCGCCACGTACTGTCATGTAAAACAATCATTGTCCTGACGGCCAATTATTTTCCTCTTCGATAATAGGTAGTTACTACAACATACATTTATGATGTCACTCAGCGAATACCGTATAAAATCCATGCTAATTTTGCTCGATTACTCCCACTTCCTGCTTATGACAAGAAAAGCCCCTGGAAAATTATGTAGGTATGCAACCCGCCACATATTCCGATTAACGAACTCCCCGTTAACGAGCACTGGAAAATTTGGGTCCCTTGAATTTCGTTAACGGGAGGTTTTCCTGTATCCGCTGTGCAGGATTTGATTGATGAGCACACAAGAACTAATGCCCTTATTAATGAATCCCTAGCCAATGTATGCGCAAAACTCAATAAATTAGCCGATGAAAATTGCAAACTTCCTGAACGATCTGACATTCTGGAGGCTCAATTAAATCCTACTGAACAGGAATCGCTGAGAAATATTGTTGAGATTCATTGCGTTCCTTTACATCCCAGAGAAGTGTTGGGGGCTTCGGTGTGTCGAGTTACTAGTGGCCTAAGAGTTACATAGAGGGAGACATCTGACATGGACTACTCATAACAAATAAATGGCCGTCTCTGATTGAAAAACATTTGCCTGGGCTTCAAAAATTACATAAAAAGGCCACCCTCTTAAGACAATTGTGTCCAGCGTCTCCTCCGCTAATCACTTACTGTAGCACAAGTTAAATGAGTTGGTTAAATAGCATGCTAAATAGAGCATCAAGAACTCTTACCAATTTGTGAGCTTACTCTCCCAAAAAGCGTTACCAGAAAAGTGCACATTAGTGTCATTAACCCATTTCCCTGTGTCCCCAGAACTGACGAGATCGGCTTGATGCAAGCCACCCTCATACAATCAGGTACTCTCCACCCAGTGATAAGTGAACTGTGTGCCCCATATAAATTGTGTGCATTTCAAAATAAGTTTCCTTATTAATGGTAAATATCACCAACAGTTAAGACGGCCTAGCTATGGGTTCCCCTCTCTCCTAGCTGATATTTACACAGATAATTTTGAAAACAAGCTTTTCTCCTCCAAGCATCCACTGACTACCAACATACTCCACCGGCATCAATACGTCGATGATGGGTTTTGAGAATGATGCAGTTTTTGGGAATTTCTCCGTGACTTGATTACCAACGATTTATTTTTTCATCAACCAAATTTCCAGTAGTACTGAAGGCTCTTTCTGAAAATGTTGATGCTGGAAGAATGCTGAGGACCTTTTTTGTTTAAAGTTTCTAATTGGGAAATTTCAAAGAATTCCTTTGTGGACAACAATTATGTATTAGTTCACAATATGCTGCTTAAACATTTGCTACCAAGATATTTATGATTTAAATGCCAAAAACAAGCTATTACAGTAAGTTCTTGACTTACACGGATCTGGAGTTACGTGAATGCTCAGTGAGGCCGGTGACATGCTTGCGGTTCTCCACCTTTCTGTTGCCGCAACAGATTCAACTGCGTGACGACCTGCGACTGATTGCCAAGCACGCAACAGTTGATGCCAATCAATGGGTGTTCAGAACGCCAACTCTAGTTTAAGACATAACATATTTCGATAGGTGATATTTGATCGTGGTGATGGTGAAAAAGTCTGATGTGATTGGGCATCAACGTCTTTTTTCGGTGTAGTTGGGACCTCCCCATGTAAGTTGACTTTAGAGTAGTTAATTATCTACTCCATAGATGACGCCTGTTGTCCATTACTGCACAAAAAGGAGTAGAAATCCACCTAACTCGAAACACCAAAACTTACCTATCCATTTTTGAAACATTAGTGGTGATGCTTTAACGGTGGCAATCGCTGACAATTAGAGAAAACGCCATCTTTTGCGATGCTGTTAAGTTAACATAATACAGTTGTATCCGGATTTAAGGTTTTCGCATTTAACGTTTTTCCGCATTTAACGTTTATTTTTTGAGGTCCCGATTCATTCCCTATAAAAACAATGTAAAAATTGTCTTCATTTAGTGTCTCCGCATTCTGAGTTTTTCCGCATTCTAGGTCGTAAAAAATTTTCCAGCACAAGATTTTTTACCCGATTTAAGGTTTATTCATGACGATTCATGCATATGATTATCCATACATCAGTGATGACTATCACCAGCATAAGTTATCAATAGGTCGATGGTCCTTAAGGTTTCGCTTAAAGATGTTTGTATATATACAATGAATGAATGTATAATGAACATACAAACATTAAGATATTATATGCTCTTGGTAATACATACATAAATGTTTAACCGCATTTTCCCCGATAGCAGGTTTAACCCAATGATATGCCATATCACACAGTTGAAATCTTGAAAATTTTCCCGGGCGCTGTGTAGAAAAAATGAATGTGGAACTGTGCGCCATGTAAGAAACTTGCATGTACAACAGCAGCTTGATTTCTGGGAGCTACAAATCAAAATTGATTGCTAAATAAGGCATTCTCATTATGTCGTACCATCAATAATATTCTCATAATCGGAAAGTATCAATATTTTGCGAAATGAAATGTCTTTCTTTCGCTCATCTTTAATGATGCTATGATGATGATTTTTCGAGTACATAGCCGCCTACACCTCGCTTTTACAGAATAAAATGGGTGTAAAAATGCATCGAGGCCAATGAGAAATGTGTAAAAATGGAATTTTTAACGTTGACAACCATCCACACTAACATTCCCAGTGGGAATTTTCCTTAACTCCATTTTTCTTAGGAAAATTTTGAACATCAGTTAGGTGCCGCAGTGACAACGACAGTAAAATTTAACCACAGAAAATGCAGAGGTTAGCTTCATGCTAAGTTACGGCAGCACAAAAAAAGGCGGGAGGGTTGAATTACAATGCGTTTTGCCTGAAGGTTCAAATTAGAGCATTTAGAAGTTAGGGTTGGATGGTCAGTAGTAAGGGTTTATTTAGTTGCGTAACAGATTTAAAAAAATACAATGTATTATATAGCCACATTAGAAGCCAGTGAGAAGTGTCTCAGAAAAGAGAGTTGGCGACTTCTTTGTAAATCATATGCCCCTCGTCAGTCGAGGCGGCAGTGTTACAAGAAAAAACTCTTCAACAAGACCACTCATCAACCAGTACCAGTCTCCTGGGTGCTATTGGTTTATAGAGAGTAGAGGCTGCTGGCTTTGATTTTGGGATGGCTTCAAAATGGAAATCTCTAAGCTTCGAAGAGAACAGAAAAATTTTTGAGGAGGTGGATAAAAATCCTCACTTAAAGAGATTTGACTTGGCGAAGAAACTGCTCATGCCAGTAACAACATTGAACAACATCATATTGAAAAGAGAAGCAATTTTAAGAGAATCCACAGTATTGGGTGTTTTATCTAAGCATCGTAAGCACTCAAAAAAGTCCCCGCTTGAGGAACTGGAGAGCCATTTACATTGCATTGGTGAGAAAGGCAATTGTATCAATAAATTATGGGTAGAAACAAGCCAAAATAAATTTGTAACAGGCAATCCATTTCGTTGCAAGCACATGGGAAAGTGTGAATAGTGCAACCATCTAAAACTGTTATACGGAATACCACTGAAACAGAATGTGTTTTGCAAACTTTTGTGGACGATAATGAATGGCAAACTTTGAATTCAGAAATATCGTTCAGGGATTTTGTTGGATGTGATGATGACCTGCAGACCAGTGGCATTGTTTCAATAGGGGAATTGTGTGGTACATCAAATGAAACAGATTCTAACTGCGGTGAGAATGAGGATGAGGAAGTGCCGACAGTGGCTACCTTGTTGGAGGCTGTGGTTGGACTTGAAAAATTGAAATCATACTTTTCATCCATTGAGAACAATCGATCTACTTTACTGACGGTTTCAAAACTGGAAAAGAGCTACTTCTCAGTCACAGTAAAAAAATAAGCAGAGTAAAATTTCAGATTTTTTTAAAAAGTAGCTGTTCAGAAATATAATTAATCTCTCCTAAAAGTTTTAAAATTGATATTGAATTCCTGAGTAGTCAGAAGGCTAAAGCATTGTATTTTTGGTTAAGGCATTTTCATTTTTGGTTAATTTTTCATTTATTTTCGTTTTGTCACTGAATCCAACCTTCTTTGGGAAGAGCATATAAAACTAATGAAAACTTTTTATTGTTTAATGTGACCCCTTTTAGTGACTTTTATATTTTTATTTATTATATTATAATTATATATTCTTTTCGTAGAAAGCTGTTCTAATCATTGCAGACCCTAAAACCTCAAAAAAATGGCAAGTCCTCATTTAGTGTTTTTCCGCATTTAGTGTTTTAAATTTTGTCCCCCCTGAAAAACCTTAAATCAGGATTCTACTGTACCACAAAGCCGAGAGTAACACAAATCCAATCTTTATTTCACTGGATATTTAAATCTAAAATAGGTATAATTACCCAAAACTTCTTTTTTTGCTGTAATGGACAACAGGCATCATCTGTGGAGTAGATAATTAACTACACGTCAATTTGCGTCGGAAGGTCACACTATGCCGAAAGAAGATGGTGATGCCTGATCACATCGCACATATTCACCATCATGATGGTCAAATATCACCTATCGAACTATGTATTGTCTTAAACTAGAGTTACTATTCCAAACACTTGTCATTTGGCATCAGCTCTTGCATTGCTGGCAATCAGTCATGGGTCATCATGCAGTTGAATCTGTCGCCACAACAGAAACGCAGAGAAACGCAAGCATGTCACCGGCCTAACCGAAAATCCACATAACTCTGGATCCATGTAACTCGGATCCGTCTAAGTCAAGGACGTACTGTAGTTCTCCACCACTGGTACATAGAATCCGCACAACTGGTATTCAAATCTTTAATCCATTGATTCCATCAAATCTTTTAACCATGGATTCGATCGAATTTCGAATTCATGAATTCGATATGATTCGACCAAATCTTCAAATTCATGCCCCAACCTCAGAAATAATATCAGAGAAATTGCTCATTGTGCCTCCATAATAAAGAAATTAAAAAATTTCGATTGGGCTGTATATTCAAAGCTTTGAAAAGTTGGTCAAGGTCAGATGGTGGCTCCACGCAATGCATGGCTTCAAAATTTAAGGGGAACCGCCAGGCCTTGGCCAAATGATGTTTTCAAGACGATTTCCAATCCACTACATGCGTTAGTTATTCAGGGGAGGCAACCGACAGCCAAGGTCATTTGTGCCATTTAGGATGGGTAGGGTAACGGTAGGAACATTTCATGTAATGGAGAGAAACCCGGCATTAGCCTACTCTTAATGACAGGCACAAGGGGGACCACAGCTTAACGACCCATCCGATGGACAGAGTACTGACCCTGAAATGCTTTACTCCACTAGGCATTCAAGTAGGGACTGGTTTGCCACTGAAAAATCCACCACTGCCAGGAATCAAATCTGGGGCCTTGGGATGGGAGGCCAGTACTCTAAGACACCACACCAACCTACTACACCATCTCAGATCAACTGCAAGTCATTGAGACAGCATCATACATTCTTTAATTTCCACATTTTGGGAAAATGTCCATAAAATGCTATTTAAAACTACCAAAATTTGAACACAGACCTCACAAATGCTGTCACCTTTTATAGGATAAACTCTTTCACCCTATCTTCAGCATACAAGAAAATAGCAGAATGTACAGCACAATCAAATTCTGAAAACTCTGAAAAAAATTCAGTGTCACTAAAGAATCAGACACTATTAGTCAATGGGGATAAATACAACTACCTATTCCAATCAGTGCAATTGCAATATAAGAAGGGTATTGACTTTGGCACAAAGACAGGAGCAGAAGTTGGCTCTTCATTTCCTGCACTTTCATGTCAAAAGCCATGAGAGGATTAAAATGACAAGAGGAAAAAAGAGGTATGTTGAGATGAAAATACAACAGTAAAATAATTAACACAAAAAACATTCCAACAGTTCATTATTACACATTCCAACAGAATACTAGCCAGCTTTAAATTATCCCTTATGTTATGGAATCATTCCAGAGTGATAAAGGGAAAATCATGAGAGTTTAATACATACATCTCGGTACTTTTCCATTCCGTTGAGCACCTTCTTGGCAATGAACTTCTTTAGGTGAGTGATTGTGGCCTGCGCAGAGCACCGAATGAATCGCCTCTTCAACGTCCGGAGGTTGGCAGTCACGCACTCCAAGCACACATTCACCTGCAGCGACAGAGAGAGGGGGAGAGAGGTAAGCAAGCAGCACACAGCCACCACCAACTCCACCATGCACACGCAAACAACGGCTCCTCCAGTTGGACGTACAACCAGTCACAGCACTCATTTCAACGGTGAGATGGGCAGTGTGACTTATGGCATCCAAGGAGGGACAACAGATTACTGTTGGCGCAGAAATATGTGCGCTCGAGTTTGAATACAAATAACAAATTAACAGCTATGCTTACAGAAATACTGGTAGCTTTTCTTATTTCATTCTGCGTAATAGATTGGCAAATTTAAATTTTGAAAACGTATTTTCACATTTTTACAATGGTTGTAACGTAAAAAGTGGCGGTTTTTGACTGTGCTCGAGCAAAGCACCTACTTTGATGACCCGTAAATCAATAACAAGGCATTAAATTGCACCCAAAGTTTAAATAATTTTAGATATACATGTTTTCCATTCACACTGTAAGCTTCCAGTGTATAACTTAAAAATAAAAAGAGTTGTTATCAATTTTATAAAAAGTCAGCATTTCAAAACTGGGGTGTCGTAGAATTTCGTTCTTGGTGGCGTTATAATCCACATGTCCTGAATGTATCCAATATGTAATTGTCTAATATTTCAACACATGTGTTTAATTTATTTCGATTGGTATTTATTTTGGCGAAAGCGAGCTCCCTCGGCAAGCGACCGGCATTGTTTAAGCCGTGCAGTGTTGCCGCATACACAAGGAGAGAGGAAAGTGTACATAAATAACAATCGAATCACCATTTATATTCATTACAGCCAATACAACATGTGCATTGCTCATCGTAACAGCACAGATATCCACGTCTTAAGAATATAGGCTTTTGCCCACCTGTGCTACCTTCTTTGACTACGCATGCCTTTAAACACACTGCTCACTTCCTTCAATTGCATGAATTCCGAATGAAAAAGAGCTCTTCCAACCATCTACCTGCCTGCCTTCCAGGGCCAAGGGGTACCCAACTGATTTCAGGAGTGACAGGTAGCACATGGTTTCTGGCAAAGCTGAATTTTTTTTCTAGGGGAAATCTGGACTATTCCCACATCCCCCTCCAACTGTGTGTTTGTTCTGTAATTTGCTCTCCCCATCTCCTGCAGTTTCTATCCAACTGCGTGTACGTGTGTGTGAACCATGGGAGGGGAGTATCAGTCGGCAGAGATGTGCATGGTGCATGAGGATGTGGAACACGAGATCGCTGAGTGGGAAACTGGAGAGAATGTGAAGAGGACGCACGGTCAGGGTGGACACACCAGGAGCCAGCCAAATCAAGTGGACGGGAGGCAAAACGTTCTGGAGTGAGAGTCATCTCATGGACAACCAGAAAACAGCAGGAGTTGGCACCATCAGGGTTTATAGGAGTTTTCATTTTCCCTGACTTTTCCAGACGATTATTAGTGATTTTCCCTGACTTTTGAGTGCCTGAAAACTCCAAGATTTCGGTCATTTATAGAGATAAAAGTGGTAGTGAGGAAGCAAAGAAGTCTAAACTTATGAAAAATAGTAGCTTTATTTTCATATTAATTATATGAACTTCCAGTAATAAGTGATCAACAACTTTAAGTCAACAAAATAAAAAGTATCATTCCTTACATTGATATGCCTTCAGAACGGGTTTTGATTGCAGAAAAATATGTGTAAAGAAGACTAACCTGGCTTTTCCTACAAACCTGATTGTGTTGTTAAAGTAGCTCTTTGAATCAATCTTCATTTTTTCTTCCTCACATCCTTCTACAAATTTGGCTAAGTGACTTCAAATTTGACTGGGAATAACTTTTTCGTCGCCAGAGGGACAAAGCAAAGCATTCCTGGCGAAATCGTTAGCGAATGAAAATGGAAATATGAATGCGCACACCTTTCGCCAATCTATTCACCAAATCATGCAGGCTATAGCCAGAAAGAACCAGAATAGGGCCCCTGGGCTGCCTCCTCCACAGCGAAGCCCGCCTGAGGCCAGTCGTCCCCTCCCCTTCACCCACCTCCTCCACTCCTATGTGCAGTTTTTGATCTCTTGGCATTTTCAGGTGATAAATTTAAACATTTTGTGATTTTTCCCTGACCACACGTTAAATTCCCTGACTTTTCCAGGATTTCCATGGTCGTTTTCATTTTCCCTGACTTTTCTAGGATTTCCAGGTTCCTATAAACCCTGATAATCCTAAAGAAAAAAGAGAGGGAGCAGAGAGCAGGTGTGCTGGCAACACGACTAGGGGAACCTGCAACTCAATTTTGGGGGGCACGAACAAGCACAGCAACAGCTCAGACATGTACGTATGCAGCCACGTGAAATGAGAAATAGAATAAGCAAACGTGCAACTAGAACAAGTCCTCGTGAAAGGAAAAGAGACCTTGATAACAGAGGAAGACTGGAAATCCATACCAATCACTGGCTGAGACGTAATTACCAGAGGAGAGTTTAGGCTTGGAAAATGAAACAGCATGGAAAAAGACAGAAAAATGACAACTTTGAGGGCTCCACTTTGTCTTGATTGCGAGCCACCTAGGTTAGGTTTCAACACTTTGTGTTATCTGCAGAGGTCAAAATATTTCTCATTTGTCCATGATATGTATTAATAATGTGCGAGGAGAGGGGAGGGAGGAGATTTTGTTCTGGGACAAAGGTGATGGGATGTCACTGCATGGGGAACAAAAAACGTTGGTGTTGTGCAGCTGGGTTGGATTTAGAAGAGAACAGATTAAGGAGGGGTGACCAAATAGAGTACAATTGCTCATTAACTATGATTTCATGTTGCTAGGTTTTTGCAATGAGAATTTCAAGTGCATTGAGTATTGGGCCATTCTTCTCCCTCCTGTTTTGTTGTAATCTGACATAAGGGTCATACTAAACCAGTGCAGCATGAAGTGGAACATGGATAGCTTGTGGGAGATGTGGTGTTGTGCATTTTGGCATATCGTTTGATCTGTTACTGATCAAATAATACACGCATGACTGACCAAACACATATTGAACACATTTCTAATAATCTCCTTAATACTTTCATTTACTAGGTGAGTTTGTTGTTAAACGAAACATATACTTATGGCATGAATTGAATATTCATTCAAAGAAATTACCACATGAGTATGTGAGAGTGGGAGGATTGTAAAGAAATCTTAGGAAATTCTAAATGTTTCCACAGTAATTTTTTCTCATTTATTACCCACATGAGATTGAACCTTTGTACTCATCATGTATTTCATAATGACGTTAAATGCATCTCCTCCATTCTTATTGACACCCGCATGTTTCAGTTGTAGCATAAATATTTTCGTAATTTACTATCATAGTGCATTTTTCGAGCTTTCAAGCCTTGAGCTCCAGACACTTCTCTGATTTTCTAGAAAGGAGTTGTGCAAGATAGGGTTGTGAAATCAAATAAAATTCTATTATCAGTGATCAATAACCAATGTTACAATGCTAATAACAACAATTATCTGCATTAATATTTTATGATTAAATTATTTCCTGCCACAAAATAAAGGCAAAAGCTGAGTGTTTGGAACAATTTTATTCTAACAGAATAATACTGATAAACCTGTTGTCATAGACTAAGAAATATTGATGGTGTTAACGGCAACTCTAGCTTTGAACTGCATTTCATTCCAGGAGTTCTTACTCCAGCATTACAAAAAATACTGAAGATCGCATTAGCAACACATCTAATTACATTTGGACGTAATGCATGAGTGGCTGGAGCAGTGAGCTATTGCAAAATATCAACGTAATATTGATCCTATTATTTTGTTTACACCTTCCTTGATTGGCAATTAGAATGTTGGACAAATCTGAGTGAAATGGTGACTTGGGGATCAATGAATGTACGCATTTCGAAGTAATGACGTTACAGGATTTAAATGTCAACCAGAAATTCCACACTGCATATTTTTAACTCTATAATGTTTGTCGAAATGCTATGGCCATTTGGCACATCAATCTACCCTCGGAAAATTGTCCCATTTTCCTTGAACTCCAATGTAACTTAGACATAAATGTTACATATTTTCAGAAGAGATAATGAAAGAGATTGTAATAGGGTCATTCCGTACCATTTCACCAGATTTTTAAAAAAGTTGTTGCAGCACAATTTTAGAAAAAAATTCAAATTTAACACACTTATTACTACATGTCTGTAAGGCACAAAACCAATTTTTGTTAATTTTTTTTCCATGACCTCAAGGACTTACGGGGCCGCAAAAGGTCACAGCGCACTGTTAAAATGACACTTTCATTGGTAATTAGAGTTACTCGGAAACTAAAGGTTGTAGTAGAATGGTAAATGGTTGTAGTGAGTGAGAGAAAATGTTTTGCAAATTCAGTTTGGTATAACTTCCAAACGAGCCAAAACACATACTCCAAATTTTTTGTGCATTTTTAATAGGATTATATTGAAATATTATTATATTATACTGAAAATTTAGAAATTTTAATAAGTCCCCCACCAGAGATACAGGGGCCCGAAAATGGTCAATTTTCGATTTCTCCTATTTGCAGAAGCTTGTAACAGCTAAAGGCTTAACACACAACTTTTTTCTTACACACATTTACTATGGTACCCAAATATACTATAACAAAAATACAGACCTTGTGATCACAACCCTTCTATAAGAAAATAAATAGCAAAAGTTGTAAAAAAAACAGCAATTTGTATCAAAATTTTGTACTCATCATTCTCATAGATGTTACATAGTAAGGTTATTAAAAACTATTTCAAATGAAAGCTCAATTTATGAGCATCAAAAGGGTATTTGAACCATTCTACTACAACCTCTAGTTTCCGAGTAACTCTAATTACCGATACTCGCTGAAAGTGTCATTTTTACAGTGCGCTGTGACCTTCGCAGCCCTGTAAGTCCTTGAATTGGCATGGAATGACACAATATTCAATGATGCTCCTACTAGAAATGTGGTGAGCAGCGTTTGCAACTATGTTGTACTGCTTCTCCCAATCCGTGGCTATGGGGACCTATGTGTCTCAGGCGACTTGTCTTCTAGACGAAATCGCAGACAAGTCGGCTTGCCCTGGCTGTTCACTGGAGAAAGGACACGAAGGACAATAATCTCTTGGAGGAATGGTACCCCCAATAAAAGACAAGAGCCAGAGCTCTTTTACGGTCTGGGAATTTAAACGTGCCAAAGGAGTGCAGCCGTGTTGTCAAACCTCCTTCAACTTAGAGGAATTGCAAAATTTGGCCTCCAAACTGGAAAGATTTTAACATGGATGACTGTCACAAATAAAATTTAAGGAAGAAGAAGAGGCATATGGAAAACTGAAATTATTTTTTTCTTTGAAGTGCACCTTATAATTCTTTAAACCCTTTCTCTGAGGCACACTCTCTGGAAACCTACTCATCTCATGTGGTGGAAAAGTGAAAGCGCTACAGTGAGAACAAAAAAGTACGTTCACAGCAGCCTACCGTGCGATCATACTAGGTACGTTCACAGCAGCGAAAGGGTTAAATGACGAATGAAAAAATGTTCTCCTTAAGTTACCAACAAAAGCATTTTTAACAAGAACTAAAGTCGGGCCACACCCCAGACATTGCACGTAATCAGCCCCCAAATCCAAAGAAAAGGCAGATATTATTATTATAACATTAATTTTAACATATACAGGTATAAATTATACTTAAAATACAACAAATTAATTTGAATCTTGCAGCAGTGACCCAATTGTATATTGTATTACATGTGATGTGTACGTCACACCGGTCGTAAAAGGGTTGGCACCACTACACGAACCTCATTCCTCCACAACGTCTCCTTTGCGCATGCCAGCACGCTCTGTCCCTCCACTCACCCCTCTGACTGCCATTGCTCCCTCATCTCACCAATGCCCAAGTCACCAATGCCCATCCCCCTGTCAGCATCCGATTGGCGTGCAGCCACTTCCCACCTTCACCCCAAACAACACTCATTTCACCCTAACACAGGGATTTCCTTTTCACTACGCTGGGTCTCCAAATGTCCATTCCATCTTATCACTCACTTTATCAGAGCAGGAGAAATAAATTCTAAGCCTCACCCATACACCTACTTCATAAAACATCAAAAATGGGCAATAATGGGGAATATGCATGAAATTTGTTTCTCGAAAATTAATGATGTACTTGATGCGAAATTTTCTCACCAATTTAAATATATACGCCAAATTTTTCTATGCCCACCACAAACATATTTACATGAATTTAAAATGTTCCCGGAAATCGACGAAAGTCACGTGACCTAAAACGCCTTCTGATGTCACTGCACGGTATAGGTTCCATATTGCTACGGAGATAGACATTTATATTTATAAGAAAACGAAGTGAATATATTCTTTTGAGGTTTTTAGCCATTTCTCGAACGAAACGATGACTGAAAAAATACTTTAAAAAAGCAGCGAAAAAAAAAACCAGCAAATGCATAGGCGTAGTAGAAATTCTTGGGCACTAAACAGGCTTTATATAATAAATGGACGATTTGCTCGTTACCACCTATACTACGTAAATAAAGAATTGAAATACAATCGTTTATTGCATTAAACAAATGAGATAAATACATACGTTATCGCCAAGTATTTATTTAACAAATTACCTCCACGCATAAACAGATAAACATCGCCCTTAGTGATACCGTGCCGTGATGTCATGCAATGACGTCGTGTTTTTAAGCTGCCGAAAAGGTACAATTTTTAAAGAGTAAATTCTTTGTAACGCAACTTAATTCTTCAGCAAAATTTTCAGCAAGCACATTTCAGCTAATAAACTTCACATTCAAAGAGTTATAAAAAATAGTGCATGTTCCCCATTGTAAAAAAGTTGATGAATAAGCAATTCAAATTATAAAACTCCTTAACTATAAATGTAAACACACAGCTCCTTGTGACAAGTCACTAAAATGCAATAAATCTAACAACTTTAAACTTCAGGAAGTCTGCATCCATACTGGAACAGGAAACCAAAATCAAAGAGAGCCCTTCCACGAGAGATGAGAAGAGTGCTGCAGAGTGAGCTGCTGAGTGGCCAATGGCATTCCAAGCCCACACTCCAGTTACCTGCTCGTCCTGGCGATGGTAATCCGACTCCGCATGCTGATCGGGCACCGACTTCTCTTCTTCCATTTCCGCTGCATTCAGTGGGATGTCCTTGGGACAGGGGAGCCCTCGTACCCGATAGAACTCTCGCTCCCTCTTCATTTCATCTGCAATGCGGCCAAACAATTCATCATTCACGGGTAGAGATGGGCAACACGGTAAATTAATGTGGTAATTTTCGTAAATTACCATGGTATTTTTCGTAAATTACTAACACCCCTGAAAGTTACCATTTATTACAGTAATTTTCAGAAGTTCTTTCTCAGAAAATTTCTTCCTCACGAAGAAACCATTTGGGTGATATTATAAATTAAGTAGCGAAAACGATTGTTTACATTGTGTCCGTGATTAATTCGGAGTAAAATAACAAATGCACATTGCGCAGAGGTATGTCTTCGGAACGAAAATTTCTCATAGTGTGACAAATGAGAGGCAAATTGCATGTTGCTGCCAACTTTATTATAATTTTTTTAACGAGTTTTAATAGATGAACGCCGTGATATGTTTGATATATTGTATTGTATTGTATTATTTTATTTATCCGAAAGACACAATGCACAGTAATAATACATGCAAGTGTATAAGACACGTCAAGCAGGTACAGGAAATACACTATATTACAATATAATACCCTTAAAAATTCTGCGTCAGGTATTCACTGACACTATAAAAACACTTATCAGTCAGATATTCTTTGACCATATTCTTAAATACAAGAAACCTCTCTTCATTTTTAATACATTGTGGTAAATTATTATATAATTTTACACACATAGCTCTTGGGCCATTTGATGCAATTGCTAACCTAGATGATCTAACGTGTAAGTTTTTACACTGTCTTGTATCATACTTATGGACCCCACAGCTCAATTCAAAATCAGCACTATTTTGTTTTACATGGACTACAGAGTGATAAATATAGACACATGGAACAGTTAACATTTTTAATTTTTTGAAGAGAGGTGAACAGTGAGCATAATAATTTTGGTTGCACATCACTCTCACCATCTTTTTTTGTACCTTGAAAACACTGTGAAGATGAGAGGGCAGTCCCCATAACACTATGCCATAGGAAATTCTTGAATAAAATAATCCATAATATAACATTATTAATATGTTTTGGCTTACTGAATATCTTATGACAGATAGTAAGTAAAATACTGAATTTAACTTCTTAATTAAAAACATAACATGGTAATTCCATTTCAGATTACTGTCAATATGAAGTCCTAAAAACTTAAAATAGTTAATGGTAGTTAAATTACTACCATTTGTCGGAATAGATTCAAAGTCAATTATAGTTCGAGATGTACAGAAAATCATTGCTTGAGTTTTTTCATTATTTAAAATCAAATTATTGCCAGCACACCATGAGTTCATACTTTTCATCAACTGCTCACTAGATACAACCAAATTATGTAGGTGTCTACTGGATGTCATGACATTTACATCATCTGCATACATTACACATTTATTGGTGTCATTAATACGCAACTGACTGGGTAGGTCATTAATAAAAATCAAAAACAGTACAGGACCAAGTACTGACCCCTGAGGTACTCCTCTGTTAACCTCCATAGGGGTGGAGAGATAGATGTTCCCGTCTCTATGATAGGCTACCCTTTGGCTTCTGTTTATTAAATAGGACTTCAGCCAGCTTAAGTATATAAGCGTCGGCATTAATATCTCAATGCTATTTGATTTCGCTTGGAGTCCTCTGATAAGGATTTGCAGCTCAAAACTTAAAATTACCGGAAAATTATGGTAATTTTCAAAAATTACTGTAATTTACCATGGTAATTAACCTCAATTGAAAATTACGGTAATTTACCCATCTCTACTCACGGGCTTCAAAGAGCAAAAAGACGAGTGGCATCTGCTGCCTCAGGACAGAAGCAAGTGGCCAAATCCTCAACGACGGATGCAACACCACAAGGGCGAGGGTATAAAAATGATACTGGGAGAAATACTTGACAGAAGACAATCACAGCTCTCCAAGACAGAGAAGACATTCCCAAACGTACGCTGAACACCACTTGGGTGGCAAATGTAGCAGGCGATCCTCGCTCCCCCCCTCCTTTCCCCTCCCACTCAAGCACTCCCCTCAACCCCAGCCTGGCTTCCCTCGTGGAGACCAGGTGAGCCCAGTCACAAGTTCGACACGTGTTCAATTCGCCCAAGGACCTCCTCGTTTTCCCAGATTTAAGTTTGAATCATTCGCTGTTCCCCAGCATGGCAGTTTGAGCACATCATGAAGTCTGGTTCAAAGATCACGTACGAGCCGTGAAAACTTTAGCGGCGTTACCTGCTGAAATTGCACAATAGCAAATATTCCACAGAGAAAAAAATCATTCGCCTTGACCGGTACTCGACCTGACCACCTCGTGAACGGTGATGCCATGCGCACGACTTTGGCTGCTTTGTGGCATTGATACGCCTAGCAGTCCGTGAACATCTTGTTCCATTAAACCTTTATAATTTCGACAGAGAAAGAGGATGCCTTGGTAGCTCAACTGGTAGAGCACCTGGTGCACTTGGGTGATAAGTCAACTGTGGAGTGATCGTTTGATGGGACAGAGTTCCTTCATCAGGACATTGATTTGCTGTACTCTGGGGAAGAAAGAGTAGCAGAGATTAATTCCATCGGGGGAAGATTCTCTTTTGAGGGGCAAAAATTTGGCTGATGACAGCAGGATGCACTTTTTCAAAATAGACAATGGGTAATGCTCATTTGTGAGGGATCAGTGGAGCCTATCAAGTATTGCTGAGTTTTATGTTTGCATAGAGTACATCAGTCAAGTATGATAAACATTTTAGGGTAAGAACATGGAACGTGCAATCACTTCGGAGATGCAGGAGATTGGAGAACCTTAAGGTGGAAATGGAAAGAATGGGCCTTGACATATTAGGAATCAGTGAATTGAAATGCCCTGAAGAAGGAGACTTTTGGAGTGGAAGTTATAGAATTGTTCACTCCGGATCACTGAATGGTAACGCTGGAGTAGGCATAATGGTCAGGAAGAGTGCAGGACTGCATGTGAAGAGCTTCCTGCAGTACAGTGAGAGGATTATAATGGTGAAGATTGAGACCAAGCCTACAGATACCATTGTGGTACAAGTTTACGAGCCTACGCGGGCTACGAAGATGAAGAAGTGGATATGAGGATATCACGGAAGTAATAAAGCACGTAAAAGAAGAAGAAAACTTAATTAATTTAGGAGATTGGAACGCAGTCATTGGCGAAGGTAAAGATGGAAGAAAAACAGGAAAATATGGGTTGGAAAATCAAAATTAGAGAGGAGAAAGACTTGTAGAATTCTGCACACAACACAAGTTGGTGGAGGCAAACATATTGTTTAAAAACCACCAACAGAGAAGATGTATCTGGAAAATGCCCGGGGACAGAAGAAGATATCAAATTGACTACATTTTAGCGAAGCAGAGGCTCAGAAACCAGGTGAAGAACTGCAAAAGTTACCCCGGTGTAGATATCGACAGTGACCACAACTTAGTGATGATGAAATGCCATGTAAAACTCAAGAAATTGAAGAAATCAATAAAGAACATGTGGCAAGTAGAGAAACTAAAGGAACTTCAACAACGGCTGCCCTTTCCGAAGGCAGTGGCAAACCAAAATAGATGAGGACTTGACTGTGAAATCAGTAGAAAAGAGATGGGAGAAAATCAAAATCAGGCTACAGGGAGCAGCAAAAGAAGTTCTGGGGAGAAGAAAAGTTGTCAAGAAGAAGTCTGAGATTACAAAAGAAGTCTTAGAATTGATTGAAGAGAGAAGAAAATATAAAAATGTGGAAACTGATGAAGGGCAACATCGCTACAAAAGAATCAGGAATGAAATAAACCGTAAAGCGAGAAAAGCAAGGGAAATGTGGATGAAGGAGCTATGCGAAGATGTACAAAGCAACCTAGCAAAAGGAAATGTGGAAGTTGCCTACAGGATGGTGAGAAATCACTTCAAGAAACGGGCTGCAAGATGTAACAGCATCAGGGACAAGAATGGAGAACTCTGAGAACTGAACATGAGGATAAAGTGAAGAGATGGAAGGAATACTTGGAAGAGTTGTACAATGGAACCTATCTTAGAGTGGAAGTAATTGACGAGGAAAATGAAGTCGATAACGATAAATTGGGAGCCCCAATCTTAAGATCAGATATTGATGCAGCTGTAAGGGATCAGAAGATAAATAAGGCTTCGGGAATAGATGATATTCCTGCCAAACTAATAAAAAACTATGGAGAGAAGACATTTACACAGCTGTACAAAACCATATGCGATATGTACTCAACAGGAGAGATACCCATGGAATTTGAGAAGAACACCATCATCCCTATTGCCAAATAGAAGAGAGCTGAGAACTGTGAACATTTTAGGGCCATAAGCCTGATGACACATGCCTCGAAAATATTGACCAGAATCATCCACATCTTGAGACAGGATGGCCTGATGAATACAATCATCCAGGGAAAAGTAAACCGGATGAATGGAAAAGGCAGGCCTCGTATGAGGTATATGGAGCAAGTTGTGAAGGATGTAAAAGAGAGGAGCTACGTCAATATGAAGAGGTTGGCCAATAGAAGAATCGAGTGGAGGGCTGCGTCAAACCAATCCTAGGATTGTTGATGGACGATTATGATGTTTGCATTGCATATATGTACAGTTTGACCTCTAATGGAGACATAATTGGGCATTTGGTGCAAGACGGATGACAGTTGTGACAGGGCCAAAGTAAAGTTGCTTCTTTGACGTGGATGGACGTCCCAAGGATGTCGTTCGGTTTCAGATGAATGTCAAGGTCAAGATAAGTAGCCCGTGATGAGGACATGAAGGGACCCTGATGAGTGAAATTCACACATCACATCACACACAAATTAAATATAAGTACATACATATAATATTAATAATAAGTAACCATAAGAGTGCTACTACTCAAGGTTTGAACCCATTAATCTCAGAAGCAATATTAACTAGACTTGGGCCAATACCAATAGAGGGTATCGGCCATTTTTCCTATACTTCAATACTTTCTAGTATTCGTTTTTTCAGATACTTTTATTCGAAAGTATTAATTTGGTGTAAAGCATCTAAAAAACATCTAATTAAAAAATCCTGCCTTCTTCAACTGACTTAGCAACACATGGCATATTTGTTTTCCTCGCTGTGATACTACTGCACTTTGCTGCCCTCCAATTCTTCATGACTCATGCACCCATGTGACTTGTTCAGCGAGTACTCAAGAGTATTTTATCATTCAGTATTCAGGCGCAATTGAGGAGTTTTCCATTGAAAGTGACATTCTGAAGTATGACGATAAATATCACTGTCTTCTGTGTAGGAGCATTTCACGAAATCATTGGTCAATTCGGCCACTCAGTCCCTCCAATACGATCCTCTGACCTATTGGCATCATGAAACAAGATTTAGAAATATAAGACAACCTGCTTCATGATACAGTGTACTCTTGCTAGGACGTTCCTTGACAGCACGATTTCCTCAGGTCCGGTGGACCAGAGGAAACGGTACATGTAAATAATACTGATCTGTGCATTTCGGTTACTTCTTTAGCATGTTCTGAGAACCGAGGCAAATTAATATGAGGAAAATACTCGCCATATAGGTTGATTTGATGATGGATATCTCGCAAGAGGTTTAAATCTCGTATTAAAAAGATTTCTTAAAAAAATATTTAAATAGTAGGTATAATATAGTGAAAAAATGTTAAGAAAGAATCAAAGCGCACCCAAAAGCCCCGCATTTTATCACGATGTTCGTTTGTTTTAAAAGTGTCGACGGAGCATCAAAACTACGTGAGCACCAATACTTTGTGACAGTAAAAGTGAGTACTTAGAATTGCCATGGGGAAGTCTGAGGTGAAAAGAAAAATATCAATGGAAAAGCTCAACCAACATCCTCCGAAAAGTAGACAAAACTCCACGTATGAAGCATGTTGAAATAGCGGCAAAATTAAAGTTCTGCCGTCAACTCAGGTTCGTTCTGCTCAACGCATACATTGTTCGGAGATTCCGTCTAGGTTCTGAACTCGTTTTCAAAAATATAAATTCAAATACAGTCAAGCCCACTTATATCAAATCCGTTTATAACAAAGTCCCAGTTATAAAGAAGGCTATTCCCCGTCAAAGAGAGGCTGGGAAACTGGTCCACATATAACGAAGTTCGGTTACCTATTACGAATTAAATAATCGGCTCCCTCAACTTCACTATAAATGGGCTTGACTGTAGTGTATTGTGGCACAGTCAAGTGTTATGACATTCATCGCTTCGTATTAGAAATTTTAAAATGAAGATGAAGTAGTGCCTCCAATGTTGCATGCTTACGTAGAAAACCTGGTTTCATAAATTGACTAGAATAACTTAAAGAAATACCTACAAGTAAATCATTTGAAATTTAAAGGAAATTATCAATAAAGTACAATTCATATTCTATCAAAATTTCCTTTCATTTGTGCATCCAAAGTGACTGCCCTCTGTGACCCTAAAAAAAATGTGACATTTTTCACCTTCGCTAAAAAAACATGCCCCAAAAGTAATTATTAAAAAAACTGTTACTTGCATTAAACGAAAGGCTACATTATTTACACGCTGATATGTTCTCTATGATTTTTGCTTCCTCTTTTGAGATATCAAGTCTCAAATTTGAGACTACAAACTTTTTCCGTGGATAGTATACACTAAACGTGCTGTTTAGTCATTATTGCCATGATTAATTATTGAGTGAGCATCGACGCAGGATATCCTATGTATTTTCTTGGGAGGCGTAATAATTGAAAATGAAACTTTGTTACAATAAATTAGCGCCAGCAATGAACTAGCTTGATGGCATGCATAATGTTACCCTTGATGGTATGCAACCCACACAGCCATCTTCAACATAACCCGAGAAAGCCTTCAGCAAGTTTTCCTCGTTACCATGTGCTCAGGATTTCAGGTCACTACAAAAATGTGCTAACAAGAGTCCACTGTAATTGGGTGTACCTACAGGTTTAGAGTTTTCTGAACAAATTTTTTTCCAAGACCGGAGCTACAGTTTCTGATAGAAAAACCCTCTTAACCGCTGAGCATGTTCAGCAGCTCATATTCCTTAAAAAGAATTTTCAGTATTTACAAATGCAAGAGGGCTTGGATTCAGAAATCTACTCCCAGTGATTAATCGTAAGATAGCAAAATAAAAGAATTGTCACAATGTCTTTTCTGTCATTAATTACTCTATTATAACACTTTTGATTTCTGAGTGTACTTCACAAGAAGGAAAGCACTTACCAAATATTTTGGGAAAAATAAGTAAGTATCGGTAAATAATACTACAGGTTTTGGCCACTGGTATTGAGGTATCAGTTCTGGTCGGAAAAAGTGGTATCAATCCAAGCCTAAATATAACCAATTACAATGGGATTTTGCTACGGAATAAAGTTGTTTCAGGGGAGTTTCTTCACTTTATTTCATTGGCGTACATTGACACAAAGGAAAAATCATTACAGATAGATTTCTGGCTCAGTTTATGGTGAATTCATTTTCTTCCGTTTTTGTTTTATAAACATTGATAAGGCCAGTATCATTCTTTTCCAAAATCTATCCTAAGGTAAAAATTTAGGTTTGCAGCCTAAGATTTTCAAAACAATTTCTTGTATGTATGATGAGCAATGAGATTATCTGAATGAAAATAACAATAAGAGAAAATAATTAGAGTTAGAAGATGTTCCTGAACATTATTTAGACTTAAAGCATGTTTTCAGATTTGCGTCTTCTGGCTTTTGTGTTAAAATTACATGCTGACACGACGTACATACCAAAGAATAGCTCTAGATTGGACACATCATTTGTGACAATGAAGATTTTATGCTGCTGTTACGCACAGCTGTCATGTTGAAAATTGCCCGAGGAAAAAATTTCTGGACTGAGAATCGAACCACGGACCCTTGGCTTGCTGGGTCAATGTGCAGGCTACCACGTTACCCAGCATTCCATTCCCAAAGGCTACTTTCAGGAGGATCTACACGATCTAGGTCTCATTCGCCTTTTAACTACAGTCCATCCAGGATGGAAACGCAAGGCGGAATTGTGTTTCAAGGAAGCCGCTGTCCACAAGAAAGGATCCTATGAATTATCGCAAAGGGTGATATGCCACCACTGGAAGTTTTACGCTGCCGTTATGCATAGCAACCATGTTGAAAATTCCCAAGGGAAACTAACAAAGTTACAGTTTTCCATTCTAATATGGATCACTTTCAGAAAGTAAACCAGAAACCACAAATTAGTTTACTCATGGCAATTTAAGTTCCTCCATTATAGGCAGTGATTCAGCAAACTGTTGCAAACAATTTGTATCACAACAGGCAGTAGTTTGTCACTGAGGTCATTAGTAACTTTGAAGAAAGGAGACGTAGACTTTTCAGCAAAGGTAGAATCCATACGGACAGAGACATATGAGGTGAATTGTTACCATGTTTCACTGTATTTTCATTGAAGCTACCCTGCACATTGTTTTCTGTAGCACTGCAGTGATATAGCCATATCTATGTCCAACTTTACTCATGAATTATACTGGTCAATAGTTGGCATTTCATTTTTAAGTGGTACTTATTGCATTTTGGTTGTGTGGTGATGTAGACGAATAACTTTTTGGGCACGATGCCTTACCTGCGCCATCTTGATATTTGACATGCATATAGTAAAATGTATGAGCAATAGCATATATTTTTATAAAAAAAATTGAAGGTGAATGTTTTGAGATATTCAAGGTAAAAGGTCACGGTCAATGACCTCAAGTGTAGAAATTCTTATTCTCCAAAAATGTAAGATTTATTTTTGTACCTCGATTAGAACCAGAATTATAGTCATTTATCTTGAGACAGACATGTTGAAATTTCGACCAATTTCCAACTTTCGCGGACCTATAACTTTTGTCACATTTCCCTCTGCAAATTGGTATTTTTCCATCTCTTACCAGGATGATTGAATGTACCAAATTTGAAAATAATCTGACATGGTCGGGTTGAAAATGTTACTTTTCTGCGTTGAATTAACATGGAATTACCTATGGATAGAGTTAACCAAGTTGGTATTATCCTAGTTATCATTCCATAACTTTCGATTCCAAGTTAGTATTATGATATTCAATGATCATAATTCCCAAATTTTCATTCCTTTCCCCTTGAAATGAATGGGCATTTTCAGCCAGTAAAATATAAGTAGTCAGCTCACAAGCTTAACACACTACAATGTTATCCACCAATCCCACAAGTCAGTTTGGACTCCGCAGGGAAGTTCTACCATTCTGAAGATACTCACACTTCAAAGAACCATTGGTATTTGAAACACTGTTATAGATTAAAACTAATACATCCGCGAATGGGGGCGAGGTGATTTTTAAACAATGATCACATTCTTCTGATAACCATCATTCTCCCCAGAGATCAAATAGATACCATTAGCCACATCTTTAAATATATGCTCGGTGCAGGAATGGATTGGTTCCCATACATTCATGGAATTCCACTATTTCATCTCTCACAGAGCAAAGATATACATAGAAAGATAATTGCTGGTCTTCTGTTTCAACAGGGATTTATCAAGGCCCACAATAACCATTATAATATGCTACGAAATAATCAAGGGCATCCCTTATCTTAGAAAAAACCAAGTCCACCGAAGGAGTATAAAAAAAATATAATGGGACAACTTACTGTCTTGAAGATCAGGCACCAGCTTGTACACAATGTCTTGCATTGTTCGATCAAAGCTTATGTACTGGAGGGGATGGGACTGATGAATTACAATTTTACATGTAGGACACGTATTGTTTTCCTCTAAATGTTTCACCAAGCAGCTCTTGCAGACTGTAAATTCGAAATTTTATATGCTATTAAAATCAATAAATCTTAGTAAACGTAAAAAAAATACACTTCAAGAGACATATAGCCATTCCGATAAGACCATTGAGGTGAGAGGATTTATAATAACAATAAAAACTGTATTGTATCAATTGAAACATTACTCACACGTGTGGAGGCACTCGGTAACTGTTGTTGCATCTATTAAGTATCCCCGACATATCATGCACGTTATGTGACTGTTAAGCGTTTTTAATTTGATTCTTCTCTCCATGATCAATCCCGCTAAAATGGAAACAAATTTTAAAAATTACAGATTACACCACTGTTTCACATACTTAATTACTTTCACCGGATTTAAGACTGGTGGACACCAGCGTTATTTAATGCACTCAAAGTGTCCATATCGGTCTTAAGTGAAATTAGCAATAAAGAAGATAAGTAAGTACGCTACATACAAGTACTGCTATATATTTGAGTTTGCCAAGTAATGTACTTAACGCTCACCTTTCCAAGTTCGGATGGCATTGGAGTGCAAATCTATAAAAATAATTCGTACCAGACACCGCTCGGCAGAAAATTCATTTTCTCAACCCAAAGAGGTAAATGACAGTATTTACGCATTATACACGGTCTTTACCATTCAGAAACTGATTATTACTAGTAAAACCACAGCAAATCACAATGACTCAATAAACATCAACAAAGACCGAAAGTAATTCCACTAACCGCCACTTAGTAAGAAATACAAATGTTTAATTCAAATGATTTAACAAGCATCGGTACCTCTGAGTTATACACCACAAAAACACAAACCAAAACGACTAAACTGCATTTACTAACATATCCTTCAAACACTACAACCAGCAACTGAAGTCATCAGAAGCGAACTACACGCACTCAGACCAGCAACTGTTCGCCCACGGAGGCAGGACTGGAAAAACGGAGTGGAGTAGGCGTACGTCTCTTGAGTCACCAAGTAGTTGGATTTTTGGTCGAATGATGTCACTAAACATATTATAACGGCGGGTTCTATAAATTCCACTAACATAAGAGAATTTTATTAAATCATACATTGTACGTCAATTCAGTTATTCTACTGTAACTCACTCAAAGAGAAATTTGTAACATAAAAACACAGCATAGCTAATACGAAAGATGCAATAATTATGGAAACTCTTCATTTATTAATAAATTAAAATACAAGACTCTTATGTCTTATTGTTTTCAACCACGAGCGTTTCACTTTTCCAATACTAAAATTATTCATAATTTCTACATCACACTTATTGTTTTTTCAGGTTTAAATAACATCCGTCCTTTTGGACTAATATTTCTTAAGCCCTTAGTCGTATTTTTTTTCTTATTGAATGCATAAGATTGCGGGAATGCAGTAGGATTATTCACCAATATTATATATTTATTATTATAAATATAATCATATATACTTCAGCAGAAATAATCAAGCAAATATCCAAAGATTCTATTTTTTGTAAATGCTACAAAGCACTTTTTAATGAGGCTAATTTTGGAATGCGCCAAAATACCACGACTTCCATTTTCAATGCGCATGTTACGTCACAAACCCTCAGCTGACAAATGTATCTTTCAGGTCCTTACAAGCAAACTTGCGGGCAATTTCAAGAGCGTTTGGAGCTCTGTCCAGGTGAAAATATAAGGTCCAAGTGAAAATACCCACACAGCACAACGTATAATCAATACATATTCAGTGAACAGTGGAGTACAGAATGTTTTAGGGTTTAAACCCCCTAAAACATTTTCGTAATTCACTATATTTTGTATATCGTCGTCAGAGGCTTATGGGTGCAGCTGCTTATAAAGTTCGCACACCGACAACGCGTTATACGCAGCTGCACCCGAAAGTCTCTGACGACGATGAATTTCGCTGCGAAAACTTACGCTTCAAATTCCTATATTTTGTGTATTTTGCACTATCGTTTGAAATTTTTCTTATGGATGAAAAATATACTTAAATTGTCTTCACGAAAAGAGAATGTTAATTTAGTTTTTCAGAGGGGGGTAAGGAGTAAGTGACTTCTGAGTGGGACGAGGGCAGATCATTCCCATGGACCACCAAGACCGCCATGCGTGGTGAAGAGCCACATCCTCCTCGAGGTTCCTCTGGTTTCGCTGAACATGATGGAACTAGACCTGGTGGTCACTAAATAGCTCCCATCACCACGGTGCGTCTCTGTCAGTCTCTGTGCCAAGGGTGACCGCATCTGCGAGGCGGAGGGTAAGAACAGAGAGATACTCCGGATACTGGGCCACCTCCGGTTTTATTTAGCCTTACCCATGCATGCGGGGCTCTGTGTGGGTGGACCTTTTATTCCCTTAGCTACTCGTGGGAACAATTATGGACCTTAAGAAAGAAAATAAAACTTCTGCGGAGGACGCTGGACGAACTCCGACCAAGGACTCTAGTAGTCCACTCTCTACAATGGAGGATGAAGCACTGTTGGGAAGCCCAGGTGGAGAATCCAATAGTAGCTCCTTCTCTTCTACCTTGACTCTTCCCCCGGGGGCCCTTCTGGTAACCCCACTCTCCTTAGCCACCCCTTGAACCCTCTGGGGAAAGAGTAGGGAGGCATTCTTACTGACTCTTCTGAGTCCACAATAAAAGAGGCACCAGGTTCACCCGTGGGGATGGAGTCGGACTTTGGGGCCTCCAACATTACACTGGGCAGCATCTCATCAAAGATGAAGATGTTATCCACAGAGCCCAAGCTCAGCGGTGCAGCTAGAAGGAAGCTGCAGATGCTCAGGGCTAAAGGTGCGGCTGGGGTCTCTGCACACCCCCCTGCCAGGGGCAATGCCGGGGACAATGTAACCGGCAAAATGCCTAGGTGTGGTGGGGATGTCGCTAGGACCCCGAGTGCAGAACCACAAATGAGGGGGCAAACTCCTGGAGACACCCCCAATAATGACTCGAGAGACATTAAGAGGCCCAAGACAACACCTAAGCAGACATATGCACAGGAAACAAAGGACCTTAAAAAGATGGCCATAGTGCCAGTCGGGGACCCAGAGGTGTTGGTTAAGGAGGAGATGCATGCCAACATGGATAGGCAACTAGAGAAACTCTGGGATCAAATTACGGAGGGCCGGTAGTTCCCGATGTACGAGGGCACCAGACTAATAAATGGTTCGGTGGACATTGCCTGCGGTAATGACTTTTATGCCACATCTGAAAGAGGCAGTGATGAAGAAGGGACCAAATGAGGTGACCATCTTATAGGTTGTCGATGCCGACAACCTCATCAAAAGGAGGAGGATAATGGTGTGGGTGCCAGGGCCCAAAAAGATCGAGATTAAAACTCTCCTTGAAAGATTATGGAAGGTCAATCCATGGCTTCAAAAAGCCCTGTAGAGACCCTACGAAATGAGTGAGGCCACCCATGGCACACGGTTCGCATTGGGGAGGACGAGCCATCTGCGGATTATATCTCGGGGCCAAAATTTAAGGGTTACATTGACATGAGAAAGGTCGAAGTAAACTTTCTAGGTTAAGGGACGAGCTCTGAGAAGCCCTCCAAAACCCTCGGAAGCTAAGACTGATGAGGACAAGGAGGGAGGGGCGGCAGTCTAAGATGGCGGGCATTCACTGCTTCCAGCATAGCAAGGCTACCTCAGGGGTCCTTCAGAGGATCCTGTCAGAGGGTAAGAGATAACAGACAGCCCTGATTCAGGACCCCTGGGTCTTCCAGGGGCGAATCAGGGGATTAAGCATGACTATGGGTAAAACTTTTTATTCTACCACAGTTGATAGACGTACAACTTGTATCTATGTCAATAGGGTAAGTGCTATGCATTTACTAGAATTCACCACCAGGGACAAGACAGCAGTTTTCTGACGCTTGGGGGCAGTGAGAACAAGAGGGGGCTTGTCATCTGCTCCTCCTACCTACCCTATGATGTGCCAGACCTACCACCCTGTGTAGAGCTGGAGAAACTGGTAAGTCATTGTAAAAGCAAGAAATGGGACCTCCTAGTCGGATGCGACTCCAAGTCCAACCATGTTGTGTGTGGCAGTGGGGACACGAACGTCAGAGTTGAGGCCCTTCTTGAATACCTTATGGCAACTGAGTTGCACATTTTTAATAGAGAATCACAGCCTACTTTCTCCGATAGCGTGAGGGAGGAAGTGATAGATGTCACACTCTGCACCAACTCTTTTATGGAGAGCGTGGTTGTGTGGAGGGTGTCGAAGGAGATTATTTTGTCTGACCACCGACACATCCTCTTCACTATCCAATAAGCCAATGATAGGCAAACAACATACAGGAACCCAAGGAATACTAACTGGGGACAGTATAGAGAGAGGCTGAGAGGATTCCTAGGTCAGGCAACTCAGTGCAAGTTAAGAAGGGTGGATGAGATTGATGCCGCTGTGGAGTATCTACAGGAGAGCATCATCACACCTTAAGAAGCCAAGTGTCCCATCAGGACCAAGAGAGAGGGGAGTAACCTTCCATGGTGGGGCTCGCAACTAGAAGGTCTTCGCAAGGACACCAGGAAACTCTTCAATAAAGCAAAGAGGACTGCTCTATCTCGAGACTGGGACAACTTTAATTCAGCCCAGCGGAAATAGAAAGCGGCGATTAAGCGCTCGAAAGGGAATCCTGGAAAACCTTTTGTGGAACTATTGAATCTTTTCCACAACTTGCCAGATTTCATAATATTATATCTAAAGACCCAGAGGCTGGAGTGGGAACTCTGTTGCTTCCCTAGGGAGATATCACGTCTTCCGATTAGGAGGCATTGAAGCTTTGCTGGAGACCCACTTTCCAGGCTTCATGGAGACAGAGAAGATGCACGATTGGAGGACTCTCATCCGTCCTGAATGGACGGAAGGAAGATTGGCCTCAACCATCGTAACGTACAATGCTACCAAGTGGGCTATCACAAACTTTAGCCCGTGCAAATCTGCTGGAGAGGATGGGGTCTTTCCGGCACTCCTTCAGAAAAGGGCAGGAGATTCTGCTACTCCGCACTGACTGAATTTTTCCCTCCTGCTTAGCATATGGATATGTCCCAATGACATGGAGGACTGCTAAAGTTGTCTTTATCCCCAAACCAAGGAAGAAAGACTGCAACAGAGCAGACTCCTTTAGTGGAATCAGCATAATGTCCTTCTTTCTGAAGGCATTAGAGAAGGTAGTGGGTAGGTATATAAGAGATGGACCGTTAAGATACCATCCCTTACACCCTTACCAACACGCATATCGGAAAGGGGAGTTCGTAGACTCTGCACTCCATAATCTCACATGCAGGATTGAAAAGGTGCTGGAACATGGTATGCATGGGGAGGGAGTCTTCCTCGATATTGAGGGAGCCTTCAACAATACATCTTATGACCAAATCTGCATTGCAGCAAGGAGGCATGGTATCCACGGTCACATAGTAAATTGGATCAGACACATGCTGGAACAAAGAACCGTGAAAGCCACCTTGAGGAACACCTCTATAAAGGAGTCTGAGACGCGAGGATGTCCTCAAGGCGGAGTTTTATCCCCACTCCTATTGAACCTGATAGTTGACAGTCTCTTACTAAGCCTGAATGAGACAGGTGTGTATACTCAAGGATATGCGGATGATGTAGCAATGCTCATCAGCGGCAAATACCTTGATACCATGGGCGTAGCCACGGTGGGGCAGGTTGGGGCGCTTGCCCCCCTGCTCATTAGCCAAAGCCAAAGGAGAAACACCCCCTCTTGAAGTGGGGGTACTTCCATTCCCTCGGGTAGATTCCGTTCTTGCACATGGCATTGTAGATCTGCAGTAAGTTTTCGTGTCAGCTGGGCTGTTTCTTGAGTAGTGAATATGTGATGCAATCTGGCACTCAAGCTGTCTTCTTGTTGGGGGGGATTTCTTCATCTTCTCCTTTGTGATTGCTCCGATGACAGGGTATTAGATGTTCACGTTCTCCTTTCCGAGGTACTCCACCTGCAAGGGGAAACGAAGATTATTTAGGATTGTTTGGCAATGAATTGAGTTTACGGCGGAGAAGAGAGGGTCTTCCGGGGCGGTGACGATCTTCTCAATGACTTCTCTGAATTCCTCGGCCTGCTCTTCAGGATTGACCAGAAGGTTTCCATCTTCATCCAGGATTGGATCCAGCACCCGTTCCGTTCATTCGTTTGAACTTCCTCCAAAATTTATTCGGCTCTCTGTAGTCCAGGTTTTGCACGCTGGGAGCCATAACTTTTCCTTGTGCTCTAATACCTTTATTCAAATAGGGTCGTTTACCATAATTTTTATTGCCAAATCTGATAGAGTTTGTAAAATAAAAAGACCCGTATTTTTCCGTTTTTTGATCCGTCAATTATTTCTCGAGATACAAGCGGCGAAAAACTGATGTTTTTAACCCTTTCGGAAAAGTGCGTGTGGTGCAACCTCTGACGTATATCGACTTCGTCCAAGCACAACTGAGCCCGCGAAGCTACTTCGCCTTATCGCAATGGGGGGGACACAGCTGACTCTGCCAATAGGAGCGATTGCGACAGCATCTGTGCGAACAGACCTTCCGAGTACCCCCTTCCACTTCCTTCGCTTCCACGAAGAGCAGTCAAGGACGAGAGGAAAATGACGTCAATGATATCACAGCAGCTTTTTCGGAGGGCGTCACCTTTTGCTTATTTTAATTTTCGATTTATGAGTGAATGGTTGTGGTTAAAAGATTATTTCTTTCAATAAAATTCTTTTCTCGTTTCCATCTAACGATTTCGTGTACAAAATTGCGATTTCGGATCCGAATAAACATTTGGGAGTGTCTCTGTTCTATTCCGTCTTCAGGACGATGTTTCCTGATCGCACCCAGAGTCTGTATGATTTCCTCTTTTCTTCGACCCAGTATGTGGGGTGGCAGCGGCTGGGACTATGGACTGGACAGGGATGCTTTCCTTTGCTTTGTTGAGTGAGGCGGTGATGACGTCAAAGTTATTTTGCAGTTGTGTGACTGTGCTTGGACAGCGGAGGTCCTTTTATTCTTCCTGTATTCAGTCGCTCATTTCTTGCCAATTTGCCTTGTACATCGGAGCCGGGTGATGGTGGGCCATCTGGTGGTGAGTATCCTGAGGAAAACTGGGAACTAAAAAGATAAATGGTCAGAGGTTATGGTGTCTTCCACCTCCACGTCTCCAACTACTGCGGCCATTGTGGGTAAGATGAGGGCGTGGTCAATATATGTGTGTTGGTTGGTGTAGGAATGTACATTCTATAGATGTCGCTACATGTAATGAAGTCCACCAACTCTGCACCTTTGTTGTTCCCGGTTTGATCTCCGCATTCCCCTAGCATTTAGGTCCCCTTGCATTTAGGGGAACCTACAAGGAAAATCAATTGAATTAACCCCAACCCGCTACAAGGAAATTCTGCGTACGCCTCTGGTTGAAAAAGGGTTAAACGAAATATTCCATATCTATTATGGGCATATTGGATACTATCAAGCATCTACAGCTTCCGTTTTAGCCTATTGAAATATAAAACTCAATGCTACGCTCTGGCAGCCAATTCGCTCTCAGTATGTATTTGGGCGCTGTTAGCTTCCGATCGGAAGTAGGTCCGTCAGAGGGAGAACAGGGAACAGGAATGATGTTAAACTTGGTAAAGACCAGACTTCGTGATTTATTGTATGTTGCTCCGTTACATCTCGTGGCCGACTGACGCCAAGCCAACATCTCACTCCTTCAGTTGCGCCTCGTTGGCGTCCCCTCGTGACTCCGTAGGATCATCCCATTGGTCGGTAAATGTCGTCCTGGCAGTCGGACGATGGTGCATAGTTCACTGCTGACATGGGGAGAAAACGAGAAGCCAGTCGACCGGAAACGGGAGGAATGTGGCAGGTGGGAGGGAGCGGGTGGAAAGTTGCAACTATAGGTGTTTGCAGGTTAAGTGCGTGGCGAAGGAGCGAGGAAGGGTCTCGCTCTCTTACGACGCCAAATTAAAATATTTCAATCTCAGGTCGCCATTTGGAAACCTCTCTCAACTAGTTTCAAGTGCAAAGACGGATGAAGCCCATATAGAAAATTCGCAGAGACCTACCAATATCCGTAATTTGGTAGAATTTTTAATTAAAACGGGAGAGGGAAACAATTCTTAACAAAAATTCGAGTCATTTGCAAAAGAAAAATAGTTATTTGCAATATATCCAATGAAATTCATTGAAGTGAAGCAAAATCACTACTAAAATCATTAAGAAGTATGGGTACAACAAAATGAACACGATAATATTTTTACAGGATAATGAGCAACTTTTAAGTATTCTAGAAAACAATCATACTAATGCCCACTATCATTCTCTTTGCTAAGGAAAAGTATATTTAATAGCTACATAAAGTTACCAAATTATTTAATTATGACCGTTTCAATAAAATACAGAGAAATAAAAGATAATGATTACAAATATCATCTATAAATTCTATGCAAGCAAAACAGCAACATTATTTCAGCCTTCTCAAGCCTGCAGGCATGCTCGGCACTATCATAGAGTAAATATCAACATAAAGATGCAGTTACTACAGTATATAGTGTGCAGCAGGTTCAACAACATTTAAGAACTATTGAAATTTTATACAGATACTACACAAGCATAAGCATTACTATATTTCAGCCCACTACTGCCTACAAGCATTCTCTACACCATGCATAAGTACAGACAATATCTGCAGAAAGTTACATTCACTACATTTTATACTGTTTAACAGTTTAAATAAAATATAATAACTAATGTAAATATTTACAAGCACTAAACAAGCATAAGCATCACAATATTTATCACCAAATGAACTCCTCCAGCAAAAAAATTCCTGCCATATCAAGGTTCTTCCGGCTCTTGAAAACGCTGCCCTCTAGACGAGGATCAAATAGGGTATCTAATGCATAAATATAATTTTCTTCTATATTCTTGTACCGTTCTGAGAGACAAAAGGCTAAATCTTTGTTCATGTTAACAAGCCCCGTCGAACTCGGTGGTAGTCTATTCAGTTGCTCCGATGTACTGTTAACAGCTGGGAGGACCTCTGAAAGGGTAACAGATGGTGAGTTCACAGATAGTGTAGCATGCTCGAAAATACCGAGGTCAATTCCCCCCCTGCCACACACCTCTATGGTGGCTAGCAGGGTATTATGTAGATGTACTTAGTTCCCCCGTAAGATTCCTCGCATAGTACGCTTTCCCCTTCATTCCCCTCCTTTCCATTCCAGCCACCTTTCCTTACGATAAACACGTGTTCGGCTACAGCGTTGCCAAGTCTAAACTATGATTTCCGTGTTATTTTACTAAATCCTTAGTTTTTATCGTAGAAGAACGGTCAAAAAAGCCTGTAATCGGGTTGCAACACGATCACGAAAAAATTGACGCATTTTTATAACAATTATAGTTTATAATTTAAATTTAACTGCATTCGGTCACGCACATCTAAGTGTCCTCCCGCGGTGTTGTGAGCTCGGTGAGGGTCTCGAGTCGCTCGCGAAGGGTCGGATTAGGCCCGAAGTCGAGCAAGGACCCTTATTAAGAGTGTGAACGGCCGGTAGTCCCCTACCGAGTGTCTTTAACTCCCTTTAACCTTACAGTTAAAGGTACTCGGGAGGCTCACAACACTGCGGGAGGCCACTTGGGTGAGCTTGACCGATTGCAGTTAAGTTTAAGCTATATATAGCCTATAGTTGTTATAGAAATACGTCATATTTTTCGTGCTCGTGATTGCAACACGATTACAGGCTTTTTTGACCGTTCTTCTACGATAAAAACTAAGGATTTAGCTTATTTTTAATAATTTAATAATTTGGGAACAAATCTTCAGGATTGCAAATACCCACTATTTCTTTCTGGGTGTCATAAACATAAATTTATTTTTATAGTTGCTTGTAATTCAATAAATTATTAGGCTTCATTTGTCTGTATCTAAACATGCAGTTGCAACCACGAAATTCAAGTGTCAGGAATGCTAACTATCAGACCAAGAAATTCAACTTTGGGAACAGATCTTAGCAAATTTTAGGATTGCAAATGCACACTTTATTTCTGGGTATCATGTACAATCATTTATTTGCATAATTGTTTGTACTACAATAAATTATAAGGCTTCATTTTCCTGCGTGTAAACATGCAATTGCAACCATGAAACAAAAAGGACTAAATTGTAAATTTGAAAAAGGTTTCATGTTGCCTTACTATGACACCTCCGTTATGAAACTTCCTCACTTATGAAACTTTTTTTGGTTGTCCACTGAAAGTTTCATAAGTGAAGTTCTGCCCGAGGAGATGTTCAAGGGACTAAACACTCTCTGCTCCTCCGGATTCACCCTCTTTTTGTTGTCCACAGGACTTAGAGTATATTGCGTCCGCAAGAACCAATGCATTCTCCGCTCCCTCACATCTCTTCATGACGTTCTCATTGAAGTACTCAGGGCTGTAACCGAACAGAGCCCCGGACAATGCACCAGCCATAGATGCAATGGTGTCCGTGTCACCACCAAGGGATATTGCGTACTGGAGTGCGCGCCTCAGTGGGTTGCTTGTCTGCAACAATCAAATGAGCAGCGTTAATGAGGCATGCGTCACTCTAAAGTGTGAATCAATGTTTAGTGAGCAGTAGCTGCACACATGCACAACAAAGGACTTCAGCAAAAAGAATGATCCTACAATGCATATAGTTTGGTTCATTCTGAAGAAGAAAGTGGAAAATAATTACATTTCCATACATAAAAAGAAGAAAACAGAGAATCTTAGACATGGACTTATTAATTACAATAAATAGCAATTGTCTGAACATGAATATGCATGATAGATACAAAACTTAGCACACATTCAAATTTACAATAGATATAGACCTCTGTCATGTATTCAAATAACATGACGCTGTATTCGAGCCATCAGTTGTATCTCTGGAAATAAGCCAATAGTTGTTTTTACCTCCCTGTTTTTGGCGGGCTGAGTTCTCAGGGCACCTTAAGGTGAACAAGATAAGAACAAGTGAGTATCCGGCTAAAGAAATAAAACTATGTAAACCAAAACCATGGTTATCACTTAATTCACAAGATCCCTATAATAATAATATACGACACTGGAGACGAAGATGTATGGATAGTGAAAGAAGTTAATACAGTCAGCAAAACAGTGAAAAAGTGAAGCTGAACACTTTAGTAGTGCATCATGGCAGCTCGTGTTGATTCCTATAACAAAGACAGTGAAGATATAGAATGCTTGATTGATGGTTTTAAAGCCGCCCTTTTGTTGAACAATTATGGTGACGTGCAAATTGATAACGACGCGGAAGTGGATCCCCTTGCTGATAATCTCCCAGCTGATGCTAATGCACGGCGGAGGATATCGGTATGCTCGAAGCGCGGAGCGGGTGAATTCGAATAGCCCTTCAGCTCGTACACCCGGGACCAGACGAGTTCGTATACGAACGGAGGAGTTGATAGACAATATGGCAGCTGCGACGTTTCGTCTTCTTCTGCGCAATCACGAAGAAAAGAATTTACAAGAGGAAAGGCCTCAGTGAATCATGCGAGTAAGGATTTCTCCATTTTATTTGGAAGATAACAAATTTAGAAGGCTGTATAGAATGCCTAAGGACATAGCAGCTGATTTGATAAGGAACTGACTCCTTTCCTAAGAGTACCTTCTCGATTATCAGCAATAAGATAAAGCGAAAATACTTAAAAATGTAAAAAAAACTCTACTGACCTTCCAAAAACGCCAATAAAATGAGCTTTTGTACCTCACTGATCTTTGTCATTTTATTATTAACAATGTTCCTTCCGTCTTGATAGTGGTGGTGAAAGTGGAAGTTGTTGAAAATGCATTGTTTCAGAATGCATAGAGGCGAACAGCATTATGAAGTTCGCGGCAAATAAGTGAATCAAGATATGTGAAGAGACTTTCCCGGCGTATATAATTAATGAATTCCTCTCGGGCTTCCGCACGGGTTAAACACTCATCGTCACACTGCCCTGATGACGATGAGCAACGCGCTCCTAGAAACGTTGGCCGGTATGGAGTGTTTAACCCGTGCGGAAGCCCGAGAGGAATTCATTAAGTGAATCAAGGCTGTGATTGGCTGTGGCCTCTCGCATAGCAACGTAGACCAACGATGCCACATAGTGTCGTACGGAAGCCGTGTTCCCTCGGATGGTAGGATCCGCATGTGCCTCGAGCATGCTGATGTTCCATTCGTACGCGCCCCCTACGGATTCCGTCGTGCGAACGAGAGCCATACGAACGGGAACTCGTATAATTTCGAGCAGAAGCCCCCAGGATGACTAAGGGAGTGGATATTGTCGAAGATGTGACGACGATACGGAGGGGTAACGTAGGGGCGTGGAGTTGGCATGGAAGTGTCGCACCACAGTGAGACGTCTGTTTCGGGTACAGGCATCTGGGAAAGCTGAAGAGCTGTACCGTCGTGGAGGAGTTTACGGGGTTCCTTGTCGTCGTCTTGGGAAGAAGACAGAACGGCGAAGTCAAGCGGAGTAGGGGTGGTTATGGATTCCACCCTGGAGAGGCAGTCCGCGACGACGTTGTCCAGGCCGGAGATGAGTCTCTCATCCGTGGTGAATTGCGAGATGAACTCGAGATGATTGAATTGCCGTGGTGAGCAAGTGTCAGTTATCCTGGTGCGTCGACCAAAGGCGTAGGACAGGGGTTTATGGTCGTTGTACATGGCGAAATCGCGGGCTTCCACCATGGACCAAAAGTGCTTCACTGCTTGGTAGGCGGCATAGAGTTCGCGGTCATATGCACTCCACTTCTGTTGGGAAGGCGTCAGGTGAGGTCAGGTGAGAAAAAACCACGGGATTGCCAGGAGTTCCCTGAAGGTTGCTGCAGGGCAGCACCGATTGTAGTTTGGCTCATCTACGACGAGAGCCAGAGATGCAGAGCTGATTGGATGGGAGGGGGTTGCGGCCCGGGCGAGTCCAGCTTTACAGTCCTCTAAATTTTGTTGAAGTTCTGGTGTCCACGAAATTAGAGTGGAGCTTTTGATTTTGGAGCCTTGATGGCGTGCGTTGAGTGGAGCGTTGGCAGATGCGGCGGGCGGTAGAAGTTCAGCATTCCGAGGAATCGTCGCAGATCGCGAATGGTTTTGGGTGGAGAGAAGTTGTTGATAGTACCAACTTTGTGCAGGGGTGCGCAGCATGCAAGGGTGAGCAGCCGTCAGCGCTGACATGGAAGCCGAAAAATGTGACCTTGGGAGATCCGAAGACGCACTTAGCTGTGTTGAGGACGACACCGTAGTCAGAGAGGCACTGGAATAGGATCCAGAGATGCTGAAGATGCTCTTCTTTCGAGGGGTAAAACACCAAGGTATCATCCAGATATGGAAAGCAGAAAGTGAGGCCTTCGAGAGCTCCGTCGATGAAGCGTTGCCAGGTATGAGCAGCATTATGAAGCCCAAACCTCATAAATAACAATTCGAACAAGCCGAACGGTGTAATTATTGCTTTAACTATATAACGATGTCTTCGGGGGCCATCGGGATTTGGGTGAAGGCCTTGGCGCAGTCTATGACGCTGAAGATGTCGCATCCTTGAAGATCATTGGAGAAATCCTGCAGATGGCGGACGGAGTCGCGGTCTGGAATAGTGCGGGCGTTGAGGGCCCTGTAGTGGCCACAAGGTCGCCAGCTGTTATCCTTCTTGCGAACCATGTGAAGTGGTGAGGCGTAACGGCTGTGTAAGCGACGAACAGTGCCTTCGCGTACTAGTAGCTCGAATTCTGCTTGTGCATCCCGAAGTCGATCCGGAACTAGTCGGCGGGCACGGTAATAGATCGGCGGTCCGGGTTGGAGGCGTATGTGATGTTTCGTGTGATGGTGGACTTCCCGAGGAGTGCCTGGAGACCGGGTGATGTTAGGGATCTCGGCCAGGAGGGCATGATAGGGTGAAGATCCCGACAGAGCGCGCACGCTGTCTTGGGAAGATCGACCGCGATGATCCGATGCAGAATGACCAGAGATTGTGTCGACGAGCTGAGCGGTGGCCATGTTAGGAACTAGGTGAAAATGAGTGAGGAAATCTCCTCCGATGGTTGGCTCGGTGACGTCAGCAACGATGAATCGCCAAAAGAGGGAGTCCAAGCTGAAGGCGTAGAGGTAGGGTACCTTAGGTACGGATCCGGGTGTCGTTGGCGGCGGAAAGCTCGTAGTCAGTGCAACTCCGGTGGTCAGTGCGAAATTTGACCGGGTAGATAGGGAGGTCTGATCCCGTGTCTATGAGAAAACGCCGTCGAGAGTGGCGGTCGGTGACGAAGAGGCGGCACCCAGTGGTAGGACGACTCGTGGCCACCGTTACGAGTCGTCGTTGGAGTTTAACGAGCTCACTGAGTTGGTGGAGCAAGGGTGGGTGCAGCGTCTGGCTTCGACACCAAACCTGCGATGGTAGTAACACATCCCAAGTTGAGCGGGGCGCTGTGTAGTGCCTGTGGATAGAATGGGGCGACGCTGAGATCTATCCCAGGTCCATGTATATGGAGGATTGCTAACACGATTTCGTAGATCTTGGAGTTCCTTGGCGAGTTCCTCTATCCGTTGAGCCAATGCCGAATCGTCAGGCGTAGAGCGTACAGCGTGGATGGCTGGGGCTATCAGGGGCGGAATGACGGCGACGATGCGATCGGCCATGTCTGCCAGCTGATTGAGCGGAAGTGTTGTGGCCTGCGCTCAGAGAATGGCCTGCGCGCTGAGCGGGAGACTCTGTAGCCATAGCGTGCGCAGGAAAGAGTCCTGCACTTGCGTGGCGCCGATGAGAGAACGCATGTGTCGTAAAAGCTGAGAAGGTTTGTGATCGCCCAGCTCTTCTGTGAGAAGTTGCCGAACCCGCTGCTCCTTTGAGAGAGAGACGCGCTGTATCAACAAGGCTTTAAGCGTCTGATAACGATTTGCAGCCGGTGGGTTTACTATGAGGTCGCTGACTTCACTGGCGAAGCGAAGGTCATGTTTCCCACGACGTAATCGTACATAGTCCGGTCGGAGGTGATGTTGGCCAGGGAAAATTGTGCCTCTGCCTGGGCGAACCAAACTGCGGGTTGAGCTGGCCAGAAACGAAGAAGTTTCTGGCCACATTTTAATGACACTGAAATGACATTTTAATTTCAAGTCTTAGCCCGGTGGAGTTCCCAAGAGCTTACCACAGTCAGCCAGCATTTGGAAACCCCTCTCCGTCAGCCAGTGTTTACACTGACTACCTAATTAGCATGCAACCTTCTGTGCTGGTTGCACGCAGTTGATTACTCACCTTAATATTGGGGATGTCACCCTGAAGTGCCCGGAGGAAGCAGTAGATTGCCGTGGGAACGGAGGTTAGGGCCGAGACACCACAGCCCAGCCGGTCCAGTACATCCTTCTCCTCATTGATTCTCGTGGAGCCACTCCCCATGCAGCACGAACGGACGCAAGTTGGTCTATAGATCGTTTAATATCCAAGAATTATCTCGAGTAGAAACCGTTCATACACGTGCGTAAGTGGAATAAATACATTCTATATACAGTTGGTTGTCCACCCCATAACGGATAATACTCGTGTATGGTCAAATCATACATTTATTTAAATATACTTTTACGTATTAATTGCGTAAATTACGTAAGATAGTGAAAATGTATCCTGGATAAACATGCTAAAAATATTTATAACCAGGGACTGTGGTATAATAACACTGCGATGGAAAAAGAAATGGCGAGAGGTGGCTTCAAACTACGAATACTCACGTTGAGAACCGTACACCTCACCCCTGACCCAACTTCCTCTGTTCAAAACGTAATGTTGAGCTTTATGATACTAATAAAATACCTAATTTAACCCTGACCCTACTTCCCTTGATGAATCAAGATGCATAATTATAAGCATTATGATTGTAATAAAATATTTCAAACTTGTTTTCTGTTGAAGTTGTTGGATTTATAACCCGATAAGGGAGGTGATTGGTAAATCATTAATCAGGGACTACCTACCTGCCAATTATCGTCAGATCCTAGACCCGAAACTCGGACACTCCATTTGTAAATTTTTAGACTTCTGAAAAAATATATCAGTCGACATGAAATTCAAGGAACTATACTCCTATTAATCAGACATCTACAGAAACCAATCTTACAATGCATACCTATATAAAAACTATATGTTTCTAGGGAAAAACACAATATGAATGAGTAGCAATTTTTGCCGTGGGCTGTATGCTTGTTTATACTTGATCATCGCCTTTCGTATTGTAATGGTTCGCCCCATTGCACGATGCTCCCTCTGCTTGATCACATTCCTACCTTCCCTCGACCCAACCATATCCTTACCCCACCCCCTCTAAACTTATCCGTGGAGGAAGGTGAGACAGTGTGTGCGAGTGTGAGTGCATTAGTTCGGTGTCAAATAAAATGGAAGTGTAGTGGCCTAACCTCCTAACCCCCCCCCCCCCCCCACATCGAGAACCCCCACCCCGTCAACATTCGGGGGTATAAAAGCAGGCGGCAGCAACGCCGACAAAAGAAGATTGACTAAGAAAGCGATACGCGAGCGGAGCTTATGCCCGTCGACAGACCCAAGGAATGACGGAGATTAGTTGGCGGGCGTTCGAGAAATACGGAGAGGAGGCTACGCTGACAGCAATACGTGTTCGCTGAATCGCCACGTACGGTCCAGGACAAGGGACCCCCCCCCCCCCCATTTTGGAAGAAAAGCACGCCCAGAAGGAGAGTCCAGTGCATCGTATGCCAGACGTCGCTCCAATCCCGATGAGGAGGAGCCTGCAGTCGGAAAAGCCGATGCCGTGAGATCTCCAGGACGTGGTTGTCCCCGTGTGGTAACGTATTATCGTCACCGCCCGACAGATTTTCACTACGAAAACCCCCCCTTGTGTTCAGCTACAGCACTTGCCTCTCTACGAATACCCCTTGCCCCTGTGTCATAAACATTGCTGATGTTGGCCGAGTGTTTAAAAAAGAAAGGGAAGGACTCATAGTTACCTCCCGCCAAATTTGTGTAATTGTTTAACTTGTGCCGCTTGCTCAACGCCTACGACGGTGCTATTTCTTTTTTGTACTGTTATTTTTGCATTCTCTTTTTTGCTATTAATGTTCATAAATTCATTTTCATCCATTCATCCTTCATTAGTTTTAAGAAAAAAAGGGTTATCAACTTTTGTTAAATGTACCGATATTTGCAATGATACTGTGTGGTTAAATGAATGGGACAGTGTTTGTGTTTCATCCTTGTCTACGGGTCGGGAGGCGAGGCTCCTTATCACCCCCTAGTACATCCTTTTCCTACCCTCAGTACGTCCGGCCCCGGCGGTAAAGCCAGGGAGCATGTAAAATTGCCCCCACCCGCTTACCGTCTCTTAAAGAGGCCTTTATTCTTTTGTTTTCTGTATCAGGTGACGCAGTTTGACCCCGCGGATCTCGTGCGGGAAAGGTTCGCGAGGGATTTTTGTTGTACGTGTTTCTCTCGGCCCAAAGTTTTAACCGGGCGGCCGGTTGGACCACTACATCTGGCGCCCGAACAGGGACCCAATTGTTATTTATTGACGTTCATGTGTGTGTGGCATTTGGTCACGAGAAACGTATGACTGAGGGTTGTGACGGAAGGAAGTTTTATTGCACTATTTGGGAATTTGGACTCGCGAAAAAATGGGTACTAGAAAGAATGAAACGAAGTATATCCAGGGAAGGTAGGAATGCGATCAAGCAGAGGGAGATTGGTGTAATGGGGCGAACCATTACAGTATACAGATATTAAAATTTGCGTGTTGGCTAGGAAGTAATTGTAATGGACATGGAAAATCGTACCTCAAGTGTTCGATCGGAAAATCTTCATAAAGTCTATTTGAAATTGGTGTAAATATGGGATAATTTGAGTTAAACCGGTTCAACTCAATTTACACCGGACAACCACGAGTATTGTTTAGGCAAGTATGGTGATAAGCCTTAGTCTAGATTTCGACCCAATCTAGACGAATATTTACATAGCGTGTGATGTATTGGGCTTCTCCCTCTGCAGGAGGTCAAGGGCCCACAGCAAGCGACGCGTGAAGGGCCTTCTCTCCCCTTCAACCGCATACCTGCAACACGAAAAGACTGTCAACCGAATGTCGTCGCTAAGTGGGCAAGCAGAGTGCACTTCCATCGTACTCATCGTCCTCAAACAACTGCATCTTGGCAATCAGCTCCTCCAGGAAGGCACGCGTGTCCACGGGATGGTTGGGGGACAGCCACAGCGACTGCTCCACCGCCAGGCACTGCAACAACAACAAGCCCACTTTGTGCGAGACATTCTCTGCTTTCAGATTGCAATGTATGCCTCCTCTCTGTTTCCCAGCATATCAAGAGGCTTTCAGTCATCGACAATAACATTAGCGCCAGAGGTGCAGCTATGATCCTTAGGGTGAATTATGAAATTAACGAAAGAAAAGTCCAAGAAAATGGCATGGTTCCCCGGTGACATCTTATATTGCTTCTGGGGCCCCACTCACAATAAGGCACAACAGCCGGGAATTCAGCAATTACGCGTATTAGGTTCAAACACCCTCATCCTTCTGCCATTGGTGTTTCAAAATTGCCAAAGGAAAAGGGATCCTGGTCGGGAAATCAAACCACAGACTTCTTGCTTGCGGTGCCAATGTGCCACACCACATGACACAGGATTCCTGACCCCAGATGCCATTTACAGGAGGACATATATGAATCAACTATCAGCCAGTCAATCCCGAGATGTTCCTTACAGTTGTCAGCTTCGAAACAGTTGTTCTGTAATTTTGAGTAGCATAAGAAAGAGCACATGATGGAAAATCTTTTCCATTTCCTTTGAATTCCGTGCCTATAAAAAGTTTTTATGTCAATCCCAGAACTGATACATCAATGCAGGATGCATTAAAAAAAGGAAGGGATGAAATTAAATCATTTTATCTTTAATGGTTGGCTCACTTATTTGTTAAAATGCCATTTGCCACATTAATCAAAGGTCAAAAAGGAGATTTCTGCCCAACATGTCTCCAAGTCTGGGATGCTGGGTGAAAGTTCACACATCGTTTTGAACATTTTTGTAAGGGTCATGTCACCATTCCTTGACAATTACAGCCAAATTTAAACCTGGAGCAAACAACACATTTTCAATGTTGACACTAAGTATATCTGTTCCAACAATACACTCTTTTTCAATGTTCCTCTTTTGTGTGCTTACATAACCAGACCTCACACCTTTTGAAACACAACCAGTTCTTGTATCTTTTCAATGGCCATCAACCCTGATTCACAATTTGCCACGCGATCAGTGGCCCCGGAATCAAGATACCTCCCATTTGATGAACAGCCATCGCCACCACTGCTCACACACTGAGCAATAAATAAACACGAGACTTTCTTCGATACTGACTTCCTGAGTTGTCCCACCATGAGCATCCTTCTTGTAGTATGAGCATTCAAATGTCCTGTGCCCGTACTGATTGCAACTGTAACACTCATAACTTCCCCATCCTATATATCATGATTATTTTGACCGCCTTGCCCTTGATATCCCCAAATTTAGCCTGGTACATGCTGACCTCTGGAACTTCTAACACCTCTATCCCAGCCCTTACCTGAGAATAGAACACAGTTTCTGATTGCTGAGATAAACCCTCATCCTAGTTTTTCCTATATTCGTCAGTCAGTCTCTTTTTGACTAAAGACTGAGTTCCTACGACTGCTACGTTACAATTGCAGTAATTACCATCTTATTGTATATATACGTGGAAATTGTATATAAAAGGTACCCTACAACGTCTATTTCCCCCGGTGTGGCTCCAGCATTCTACCACTCCCCTACCTTCTCTCAAATGAGGCAAAGTGTTGCTCAATGTCAGCCTTTAACCGGTCCAACTTCAGCAACGAAATCTCTCTATGGTTAATGGTAGTTTTCTGGGGGGCAGAGCAGGTAGACGGTCATTAGCGAGGGTCTCTGCTCGCGATCGTCCTAATCCGTCCCTCGCTCGGCTTCGACCCTCATCAGCGACCGGACTCTCGCGGCAAGGGGCCGCGCGGACGAAACTGACCGCGTCCAATACGATGTTAAAGGTTATTAACTATTTAAATGAGCAACAATTTATTACCGCCATTGTATCACACGTTCTAAGAGAATTACGGTCGTCTTTTGATCGACGTTCTACGATAAAAATTAGCGTTCTTCGTGCATCCTTCAGAAATATGTCGTTTACACTTGGTAACGTTGCATATTCTGGAGGTTAAACGCGGCGGTTTTAAACAGCTAAGAGCGTTGATATAGGGAGATCTTGATGGAATAATGTAGTAATAACTGTTGAAACATAAGTTTTTACATGTTAGAGCAGTTTAATACATTTTAACTGTTGAGTGCTTGAAATACATTAAAGTTATTGCCTGGAATATGCCCTATTTGTTATGTTAAGTATGTTATTTATCGAGACATTCATTCATTGTGCTAACTTCAACAGTGAATGAAATTATTAAAAATATTACGATACTTTTTGGAACTTATTTAAAGTTTCTTACGCCATTATCAACTCCCAAGGATTGACTAGTAATAATTGCGAATCTCCGTGAACTCGGTCGCGTAAATGTTGACGTTTTTGAGCCTTCGATAACATTTGTTTCTTTGAATGTGTTGAGAGTTTATTTTAGCATATTTTCACGGAACAAAATGAACAACAAATCATGTAAAATCACATCCGAGACGTTCAAATATAAATTTTACATGAGAGGAAGTATTGTTTCTACTATGATCTTCTAGTCCCTACCATTAACTCGCGCGCAACTAGGCTGCTAGATGGAAGCATGCTAGACAATAGTCCTAGCCAATAGATAATATCGATATGGTTAGTATCTACATAGTATTAAAGGGAAAATTGGTTACAATATCATTTACCTACGTATTTTTATCTGCATTTACCTGCCATGAATGGGTGCGTGCACAATGCATTGCAGACTACTCTAAAATATTTCCCATACCTATCCCTTTGCTATGCTGCTTATTGTGTTCTCTTGCAGTACGGGGGAAAAATGATATTTTGAGTCTATCGGTGCGACAACCGATCTCTCTTACGTTATTTATCTGGTTTAATCTAGCATAATACGCTGGTGTTTTTAAATATATGCCTGATATCTTCAGTAAATCTATCCGTTCTAAATATCTGCAGGAGATTTAATCTGTACTTGAAGCTACGCTCTGATAAGGATTCCCACCCTAATTCTTCTACTAATTCTAAAACGCTCCAAAATCTATCGTAAAACCTTTTAACGAAACTAGTTGCTCCACGCTGAACAATTTCTAGCTCTCTAATCAAACCTATTTCATTCGGATACCATACACTAGCTACATGTTTAATGTGGGGTCTGACTTGTGAAAAGTAACATCGCCTTTTTGTCTTCTCATCAGTTTCCAAGTAATCTTTTTATAAATCCTAGCTTTCTCTTGTCTCGGCGGCATATGTGTTCTCCCCACGAAAAATCTTTAGGGATTGTTACACCTAAGTTCCTACTTATGGCTACAACGCTTTCGATTTTCGAGTCACTAACGCTATAGTATCGCTCTATCGAATTATTCCTCTTCAAAAATATAATAATTACACACTTTTTAAGGCTAATTTCTAACTGCCATTTGTCGCACCACTCTTGATATCCATCAAAATCCTTGATAAGTGATTCTCTATCTTCTTTTGTTAAACCCCTGTGAACTACCGCCTAGTCTGCAAAAAGTCTAAGCTTACCACTAACTACGGTACCCAAATCGTTTATGTATAAAAGAAATAGAAGCGGACCTATTACACTACCCAGAGTACTCCCGATGTGACTCTGATTGTGTCCGACATTATACCATCTATAATAAACCTTCTTCTCTCGCCCACTTATGGATTCTTTTACACACCACACAACGTCTTTATTTTTACCAATACTCTCTAACTTCAAGATTAATTCGTTATGAGAAACTTTATCGAATATCTTTTTATAATACCTCACGATTCTTCTTCTCATATCCTACTTGATGGTGGACCAGAGGTTTTCAATGTACTGAGTTGCGTTTCCTTATCCCCAGGCTTCCCGAAATGTAGGGAAAGATTAATAGTGTCGTGGATGTACCCTAATTCATTTAATCTGGAGTAAGTCCTCAATACTCTCTCAACATTTTTATACAACTGCCTTCACGAAGCTCTGAATTGCCTTGAGAAGCGCTCTTAGCCTGCTTAAAGAGATGAGATTGGAGAGGAACGAACAGAGGTTATTTGCATTTGTGGAATTCGAGAATCATTTTGATAACGTGGATAGCAATTCAATGCTTCAATTTAGCTTGGAATTCTGAAAAGAATTCCAAGCTGAATTTGAATTCTGAAAGGAATCTTAAGACACGATGGCCAGATGAAGACAATTGTCTTGGGAATAGTGAGTGGCAAATGAAGGCCACGCATGAGATATATGGAACAGTAAGGTATGTGAAAGAGAGGAATTACATTAATATGGAGAGGTTGGCCGATAGAAGAATCGAGTGGAGGGGTGTGTCAAACCAATCCTAGGATTGTTTGCCGAAGATGATGATGATGATTAATATATTAAATCGGGGTAAAATATATATAAGAAGATCTGAGATGGTATTGATGAGATAAACAATGTGAGATAGATAGATTGTCGGATAGATGTTTCCATGTAGTTTTATCCTGGCAGCTCTTAGTTGTTTGCCAGTAGAGCATGTTTTCATCGTACTGAAGGATTCAAAATCCCATTCTTCCCCCACACTATAAGGGATTTGTTGTCTACATCTACATAATACCCTGCGAGCCACCACTAGGGTGTGTGGCAGGAGGCATAACAGAACAGAATAGGAAGCATAGCAAAGAAATAGTTAGGGGAAATATTTTAGAGTAGTTTTGTAGTCATGTAGTGCATGATGCAGGTATTAACAACCAATCCCTTATTACTATGTAGATACTAATAATCTAGTTGCCTGAGACCCTATAGTAGCAAGTTTGCATGTTTACAGTGCATGCTTGGTGATTTCACCCCTTGCCACACATCCTCCCGGTGGCTTGCAGGGTATCGTGTACATTTAGATTAACAAATGTTCACAAATCCAGCTCATCTCCTCTGAATTTTAATTAATTCTTAAATAATCCGTTTTTCCTCGGGTTCCAAATAAGGGAGACATATTTCACCTCCTTTAGTATTTGTGCTTTGCCCATGTGCGGAGAAAACTCATCTATTGCAACACATCCTCGAAGATAGTCAGTACTGAGCCGAACTGACAGATTCAAAATGCCCTTTTTTCCTCGCACAATTAGGGATATGAATAACGGTAAATATATCCAATACGAGTGTAACAATGGATAAGATTGGTAGCTGCATGTTGTTATAACGACTTGAAGTTAACCCAACTAACAGCATGTTTTTGGATGTTTGATTTGCTATTTTTATCTTTTTTTTAAATAGTGTAGTTTAGAACAGTATATAATTACTAATCCTTTTTATGCATGATATGTATTGCATGTTTGGTGAGAATTCACCCCCTGCCACAAACCTTTATGGTGGCTTGCAGGGTATTATGTAGATGTAGATGTAAATAATAATATAGATGCCAATTCGATTACAGGTTTTAGAAAACGCCTTTTTAACATCATCGATGAATTTCTTTTTGAAATGCCAAGGATGCAACTTGTCAGGTGTAAGTCCGCATTTGGTATATGCTCTGGTGTGCATGGAAATTTGGAAGTTTCTCGACATTCATAGACAGGTAGGCGTTGAATGGTCGGAAGGGGACAGCGGGGGGTCAATGGGAAGGGAAGGAAGCGATCGTGGACAGCGGACTCCCCACTGTCTCTCTTCTGCAAAAACTAGCCCTCTCTCCTTTCCGTTGGCCACTGGAGACGCCTTCGGTGTCATTAAATTGCTATCAGGGTAGGTACTTTCCCGACATCTTGTATGCATGCTTGTTATTTCAAAGGACGCTTGCCGCCCCGAGAAAGTCGTAGCGTCATAGTTAAATGTGACTGTTATATCAAACTTGTTGCCATGGAGTACATATCCTCATCTACATAATACATCCACATCTACATCTACAAGATGCCCTGCAAGCCACCACGAGAGTGTGTGGCAGGGGGTGAAGATCACCAAGCATGCACTACTAACATGCAAACATGCAACTCTGCAAGCAACTATAAAAGTGTGTGATAGGGGATGAATTCACACCCCACATACACGTTTCACATCCCTACCACGCATACTCTATGTTGCTCACAGGATGTTATGTAGTAGTATATCTACTGTATAACCTGAAATTACTGATATAACGAGGAATGAGGAGGTAAACGAATTGCTTAATGTATTTAGCGGCGAAACAAAGAATTAGAACAGAAGATTCGTGGAGAGAATTTCCTGAGGTCGCCCGTAAAGTTGTCAAAGAATACACACCAAGCAAATTGAGAAGTATACAGTGCATAAGTGGTATAACACGGATATTATGAAGTCATTAAAGAAGGGACAAAGGGTATGCCACGCTAGCATAAAGAATGCAAGAGAGGGCCTATCGGTAGAGGAAAAAAGGGTTAGTTCAAAACTACATCTACATCTACATAATACCCTGCAAGCCACCACAAGGTTGTGTGGCAGGGGGTGATTTCTCACCAAACATGCACTACATATCATGCATAAAAAAGGAATAGTATTAATATAGTAGTCAGAACTACACTATTTAAAAAAGATAGAAATTGCAAAGCAAACATGCAAAAACATTTTGTTAGTAGGGTTAGCTTTAAGTACCCATACTCATGCAGCTACCAATGCTATTCATTGCTACTCTCCGATATGACATATTTACCGTTATTCGTATCTCTAATTGTTCGAGGGAAAAAGGACATTTTGAATCGGTCGGTTCGGCAATCTTTTTCTCTAATTTTATGATTATGGTCCAGTCTGCCATAGTAAGTTGAGGTTCGTAAAATATTTTTAACATCATCACTGAAAATATTGCCCTGGAATTTGTTTAAGAGATTAAGTCTAAATTTCAACCTGCGATCTGACAAATATTCCCATTTCAATCCATTTGATAGACTGGTTACGCTAATATAATTATCGTATCGTCCCTTTACAAATCTTGCCGATCTTCGCTGCACACGTTCAAGTTCATTACTTAGACCGATTTCGTAGGGATCCCATACACTGGCAGCATATTCCAAATGAGGTCTAACAAGGGAAAAGTAGCTGATTTCTCGTACATGATCGTCAAATTTACCCAATACTCTTTTGATGAAACCCAGTTTACGATTAGCTTGACCCATTATTTCACGTATATGCTTACCTCAGGAAAGATCATGTGTCAGTCTTATTCCAAGATATTTAATGGATTCCACGTTTTTTAATTCATTATTACTTATTTTGTAAGTGCTAGGAGGAGAACTATTCTTTTTTCAAAAATTCATTACTACACATTTTTAAAAATTTAATGCTAACTGCCATGTATCACACCAATTTTCGATTGCTTGTAGGTCATCATTTAAATATTGCTTATCGTTTGGGCTTAGAATTTCCCTGTACACAACTGCGTCATCGGCAAATAGACGAAGCTTACTTTTTACCACCTTACTGATATCATTAACGTACAGAAGGAACAGGAGTGGACCTATCACACTACCTTGTGGGACACCCGAAGTGACTTCAATTTTCGGTGAGGTAACACCGTCCAAAACAACCCTTTGAACCCGATCATGTAGAAAATCACTTATCCATGATATAATTTTACTGTCTAGCCCATAAGATTTTAATTTCGATATTAGTTTGCTATGAGACACCTTGTCAAAAGCTTTTTTGAAATCTAGAAAAACAGCATCCACTGGAATATTATTTTCGCCAGAAACTAAACTATCGTGGGAAAAGAGAGCAAGTTGAGTTTCACATGATCTGCTCTTCCGGAAGTCATGCTGAAAGTTGGACAACAAATTCTGGCTATCTAGGTGCCCCATGACTGAACTGACAATTATATGTTCTAGGACCTTGCATGAAATGGATGTGAGAGATATTGGTCTATAGTTGGATGGCTGCTCCCTATCACCACTTTTAAAAATGGGTGTTACATCGGCTACTTTCCAGTCCATCGGTACGACGAGTCCAGCATGGCTTCCGAAAGAGCAGATCGTGTGAAACTCAACTTGCTCTCTTTTCCCACGATATTTTAGTTCCTGGCGAAAATAATATTCCAGTGGATGCTATATTTCTCGACTTCAAGAAGGCTTTTGACAAGGTTTCTCATAGCAAACTAATTTTGAAATTAAAATCTTATGGGTTAGACAGTAACATTATATCATGGATTAATGATTTTCTGCATGATCGGGTTCAAAGGGTTGTTTTGGACGGTGTTTCCTCACCGGCAATTAAAGTCACTTCGGGTGTCCCACAAGGTAGTGTGATAGGTCCACTCCTATTCCTTTTGTACATTAATGATATCCAAAAGGTGGTAAAAAGTAAGCTTCGTCTATTTGCCGAAGACGCAGTAGTGTACAGGGAAATTCTATGCCCAAATGATAAAGAATATTTAAATATTGACCTACAAGCAATTGAAACTTGGTGTGATACATGGCAGTTAGAATTAAACTTTAAAAAATGTCTTGTAATGAATTTTTGGAATAACAATAGCTCTCCTCCTAGCACTTACAAAATAAGTAATAATGAAATAACAAACGTGGAATCCATTAAATATCTTGGAATAAGACTGACACATGATCTTTCCTGGGGTAAACACATTCGTGAAATAATGGGTCAAGCGAATCGCAAACTGGGTTTCATTAAAAGTGTATTGGGTAAATGTGACGATCATGTACGAGAAGTCAGCTACTTTTCCCTTGTAAGACCTCATTTGGAATATGCTGCCAGTGTATGGGATCCCTACGAAATCGGTCTAAATAACGAACTTGAACGTGTGCAGCGAAGATCGGCAAGATTTGCAAAGGGACGGTATGATAACCTTATTAGCGTAACCAGTCTATTAAATGAATTAAATTGGGAATCCTTGTCAGATCGCAGGTTGAAATTAAGACTTAACCTCTTAAACAAATTCCAAGACCATATTTTTAGTGATGATGTTAAAAATATTTTGCGGACCCCAACTTACTATGGTAGACTGGACCATAATCAGAAAATTAGAGAAATAGATTGCCGAACTGACAGATTCAAAATGTCCTTTTTCCCTCGAACAATTAGATATACGAATAACGGTAAATATATCCAGTACGAGTGTAGCAATGAATAGCATTGGTAGCTGCATGTTGGTATGAGTACTTAAAGCTAACCCTACTAACAAAATGTTTTTGCATGTTTGCTTTGCAAATTCTATCTTTTTTAAATAGTGTAGTTCTGACTACTATATTAATACTATTCCTTTTTTATGCATGATATGTACTGCATGTTTGGTGAGAAATCACCCCCTGCCACACACCTTTATGGTGGCTTGCAGGGTATTATGTAGATGTAGATAGATGTAGATGTTCAGTGAGGGATTTATTAAATACTATTTGAAGGTAGGGAGAAATTTCGGAAGCTAATTCTCTGTACACGCGGGAGGGAATTTGATCAGTAGTCAGTTCAATCATGGGGCATTTGGATAGTTAGAGATTGCTCATAAACAGCCAACGTGGATTCCGGAAAGGTAGATCTTGCGAGACACAATTAGCTTTATTCGTACATGATATTTTAGTCTACGGCGAAAACAGTACTGAAGTTGATGCGATATTTTTAGACTTTAAAAAGGCATTCGATAAAGTTCCTTATGATATATTAATCTTGAAATTAGAGAGTTTTGGTATAAATAAAGACGTTGTATGTTGGGTAAAAGAATTCTTAAGTGGGCGAGAACAGAGGGTTGTCATAGATGGTATCATGTCGGACACAATCCAAGAGACTTCGGGAGTTCCCCAGGGTAGCGTAGTAGGTCCGCTTTTATTTCTTTTATTCATAAACGATTTGAGTACCGCAGTTAGTAGTAAGCTTAGACTTTTTGCAGACGATGCGGTAGTGTATAGGGGTATATCAAAAGAAGAAGACAGGAAATCGCTTAGCAAGGATTTAGATGCAATTCAAGAGCGGTGCGACAAATTGCAGTTACAACCTAACCTAAAAATGTGTGTAGCTATCAATTTTTGGAAAGGAATAATTAGATAGAGCGATCCTATGAAATTAATTACACGAAGATCGAAAGCGTTGAAACCATAACATATGTAGGTGTAACAATCACTAAAGATTTATCGTGGGGAAGACACGTAAGGGAAATATGCGGCCGTGCGAAGAGAAAGCTAGGATTTATAAAAAGAGTAAACAATGATGAGAAGACAAAAGGGCGATGTTACTTTTCAATAGTTAGGCCCCACCTTGAATATGCAGCCAGTGTATGGGATCCGAAAGAATTAGGTTTGATCAGAGAACTAGACAGTGTGCAGCGTAGAGCAGCTAGGTTCGTTAAAAAGTGTTACGATAGGTTGAGTAGCGTTTCAGAATTAATACAAGAATTAGGGTGGGAATCATTATCAGACCGTAGGTTTAAGTACAGGTTAATTCTATTAGAGAAATTTCAATCGGATAGCTTTAATGAAGTTGTTAGGCACATATTAAAAACTCCAGCATATTATCCTAGATTCGACCAAATAAACAAGATTAGAGAGATAGATTGTCATACTGATAGATTCAAAATGCCATTTTCCCCCGTACTATTAGAGAACACAATAGGCAGCATAGCAAAGGGATAGGTATGGGAAATATTGTAGAGTAGTTGTAGTGCACGATGCATGTTTTAATCCCTTAATTACTATAGATACTAACAATCTAGTTGCATGAGACCTTATAGTTGCTTGTTTGCATGACGGTAGTACATGCTTGGTGATCTTTATCCCCTGCCACACCCTCGCGGTGACTTACAGAGTATCGTGTAGATATAGATGTAGATGAAAATGTTAGGCATACATCAAAAACACCAGCGTGATTAGATTAAACCAGATAAATAAGGTAAGAGAGATAGATTGTCGCACCGATGGATTCAAAATGTCATTTTTCCCCGAACTGTAAGAGAGCACAATAAGCAGCATAGCAAAGGAATAGGTAGGGGAAATATTTTAGACTAGTCTGTAGTGCAAGATGCATGTATTAACAACCAATCCCTTATTACTATGTAGACCTGCTGCCTGCCATTCAGGCCCTTCTCATAAGCATTTCGTATGCAGAGAGAAGGAAATTGCTATTTTATAAATAGAGAAATGAGTGTCAATCTGATTATTTTTGTACTTTTTTCTACACCATATTTTCATTATATGTTGTCTCCCAATCTCAAACATCATGTTTTTTGCATTTTTTCTACACTACAAACTGCTTAAAATCCAAAACTACTACCAAATCATACAGACAGAGAATTCACACTCAACGCACCAAACATCACTCTTTTAGCTGAAAACTTGATAGAGAGCAAAACGAAACGGATACTGAATACCTGACTGACACGTGTATCGTCTGATGAGACTTGTTTTGTTTGTTTGAGAGAGATGTTGGTGGGTTGCTGGGGGAGTGAAGCGGGGGATTGTTGTTTTGTTGATTGGTTGTTGATTTTGTGCGGAGAAGGAAGAATAAAGGAGTCTGAAAAGTAGCGTCTTCTTTATGGAAATGAGTTGTCTCCCGTAGTATTTGTCCGACGTTACACACGCTACAAAATTAATATAGTATATAGATACTAACAATATAGTTACCTGAGACCCTATAGTATTATGCTTCTTTAAAGTGCATGCTTGGTGATCATCACCCTCTGCCAAACACCTTCTCGGTGCTTTGCAGGGTATCTCCCTCTATCAACGCTCTTAGCTGTTTAAAACCGCCGCGTTTAACCTCCAGAATATGCAACGTTGCCAAGTGTAAACGACATATTTCTGAAGGATGCACGAAGAACGCTAATTTTTATCGTAGAACGTCGATCAAAAGACGACCGTAATTCTCTTAGAACGTGTGATACAATGGCGGTAATAAATTGTTGCTCATTTAAATAGTTAATAACCTTCAACATCGTATTGGACGCGGTCAGTTTCGTCCGCGCGGCCCCTTGCCGCGAGAGTCCGGTCGCTAATGAGGGTCGAAGCCGAGCGAGGGACGGATTAGGACGATCGCGAGCAGAGACCCTCGCTAATGACCGTCTACCTGCTCTGCCCCCCAGAAAACTAACATTAACCCTCTCTATTCAGCCTCAACCGTGACTAGACACTGTCCCTCTAAAAGGTGTTTTTCAGATTAGACCACATTTGAAAAGCGTTTAACTGACCTTGCGTTTATTCCAGGTGGCTGTCTACTATGCAACGCTCAATGATACTTCCCGCTAGCTCATCACGTTTCTTCCATGTGGCATTCCTGTTCTCTGCAGTGGAAACGGTTCCTTATGTTGCCTTTTGCTCATCAGTGAACAGTGTTAGCCCCTTCTCCACACACTCCAACAAGTCTTCTACGTCGCGTGCGACTTCCGCTCAAAATTTCCAAGAGTCGTAATTGGTCCCGTCACACAATGGCATTTTCGTACCTTCTGATTCCATCACACCAGGTGATAATTTCCACTATGTAACTTACAACTGCCCTGGGCCCACAACCTGTTAAATTACTTCAGACAACCTCGATACTTTCCTCTCAATTCATGACTGTTCATCTGATAGCCAAACGCTTAATATCCAGAGAAAATAATAATCAGACGATACTAGATGCACACAGGTATGAGAAATTGCTCACTATTCAACAGGTTGTATCTACAAAATATGCATCGATGGCATAGGTAGGTACATCTTCATAAAATCAATTTCAAAATTTTAATGGTTCTCCTGCCAAATTTTGGTCAAAATCAGGTTCCCTAATGATCATTTCTGGCGATTTTCTGGTCGAATCAACATCGAATGACCCATACGTATACCACATGTTTATCTAGGCTATACTGCACAGGGTGTGATGTGTGGGGAATCATCTCTGATGTTCCGTTAGTTGACCATAGTCATCCATGCAGTTTTTGCCACACTTTGATAAGCAGAGCAAGAAATGAACATACCTTGTGACTGTTGAATTAACCAGTGAGAGGGAGCCCTTGGCTGCATTTGTTGATTTACTTGCGTACATATAAACGTAGAGTAAGATATAACTTTAGTCATTCGCTTTTATAGAATACAGAAATTTGTCACCAAGTGACTGACAGTCGTCACACATGGACAAATTTGACGTATTCGTGCAACTCCAGCCACAATTGGCAATTGAGTTGGCTGTTGGCAGACCAATGTGCTTCTCTCAGACATCTCCTATCTCTGATCACCTGCAGAATAGCTCCATTGATTCCATTGGGGTGCGTGTGCGTGATTTCGGTGACTGTTCGTGCCGCTCTGCCCAAGGCCTGGGAGCCATAGAGCTTACTGGAGGGGGCATAAGCTCTCAGCCGTGAAGCCAGGCGTAACGGTATTCTTGCGCATTTAGCCATATTTTGCAGCCCAGCTTCGTGGATTTGCCATAAGCCTACGTGTGAAGAAAATATGAAGTTTTTCCGAAACCAGTGGCTACAGAGGTCATATAAAGGTACGTAAATACTTAATAGTGTGTGTCTTTTTCTGAAAATTATTATCTATATCCGAAAACATACCGTCAGGCAGATATATGCTATGTTAACTTTGCATTCGTAGATGGTTTGCTGCTCGGCTTACGGGTGCAGTAATCGTACAGATAGAAGAATAATTGGTCTTACCTTCCACCGGTAAGTTAAAAAACTGCATGAAATATTCATACCAATGCAATATTGCATGAAATGGACGCTACACCTGATAAATATTGAATTTGTTGCCTACGACGTTGCGCGTGTTTCGGGTGCATTATAAAGTGAATAGTTGATAATATTTTATTAGTAACCGCGGTAATTATGTTATTTTATCATAGTAAGTAGCATGTTCAGCTAATTTGTTACGCTAGTATAATATTACGTGTAGGAAATAATGCGACTGAAATGTTTCCCCTACCACTCACCTTTATGATGGCTTGCAGGGTATTATGCAAATGTTATGGTGAACCAACCATGATGTTCCACAATTTCACAGTAATAATCCTAAAGATATAGCAGTTATGATGAGTTCTAAATGTGGAATAGTATTTATTTCAATTAGAGGGAAAAAACTTAGGAAAGTGTGGCCTTCACGTGCCTTTATGCTTAGGTATCATCGGTACTCTATGCTTAAAACGGAGAGAAAGGAAGTATGACAACAAGGGATTTGTTATTATAAGTTTGTGAAACACGTTTTTGGTACAGAAATATTTGCAGGGAAGTGTGTTCATTTAGTAATGCATAATTTCAACGTTAGCTGGTCAATTAACCGTTACCGACCCTTGTAATTTGTTATGAATTAGGCGAGAATAGCGTGAGTTATTGCTCATTACTTCTCGCTTTACGCTTATTAATATCCCGTGTAGTAAGTTATCAGTGAAGTGAATTAGTCATTTTTAATTCCAAACGATCGTCTTCCATATGATGCTGAAATTAGATTTTCTTTAGATTTTATGATGTTGTGTTGTTTATGTTGTTGAGAGTCACAAACGGGTCATTATTTCATTGGTTTTCCTAGAATATCTACTTGAAGGGAAAGAAAGTGGTTCATTGTGGTAATAATTTGTCATATCTTGATGTGTTTCCCTAACCTATTACAACATTTTTTGCATTGATATATTTCCAAATATAATGCATATCTATTATGAAATATGTTGTTTTTTTCTGTACAAGTCCTGTTATTTGTCACTAAACCTTTCCTTTTTCAGGATATCCTTGCAAGTTTGTTGGTCCTTTTATTAAGCTATTTCTGGAAACCATATGCCATTTACTTTCCTGTGATCTAGAATAAGGAATGGCAATTACTGACTTGAATAGTTGTGAATTGCAATCGCTTTATGCTGCTTGGAGATCGGTTTTGCATTTTTGACCTCAGTAAATGCATTGTATACAAAAATATACGTATATGTTTACATTTGATGTTGATCGGCCAAAGAAGTTGAATTGGTTGAATCTTGTACTTGAAGAATCTCAAAATGGAATTGTATCGTGAATTAATGTTTTTGTAATTTGCCTACTTAATAAATGTTTATGCTTGATTTTTTTTTCATTGACCAACAAAACATTTCGCCCTTTTAGTAAAGTTATATTTAGAAGCACGGATTTTGTCGAGTTCACTCGAGCACACACGTGCAATACGTGAGGTAGCACGGCTCTTTTCCAGGGGATTTGATAGTGAAAACGGAATAATATAAGTAGAAAATATAGTCTTAAGGTAATTCGGTATTATGCTATTGAAAGAATTATTTTATCCTGGGATTTGGTCTGAATATATATCGTACAGTAACAGTTCTTGGCGAGTTTAATGGTGACTAATTACGTTCGTAGAAGAAACGATGGTTGCATAGCAATCTCTCCAATCCATCTTTAATTTCAGGAATAGGATTCAGAAAGTTCAAATTAACGCAATTTTCGAACTGACAGCTGTTATTTTGCGAATAATATTGCGTCAATTATGTTTGACAAAACACCTCATAGTCCGTTGAAAATCCTGTTTCTGCGGGACACAACGGCTCTAATCCAATACAAATTAAATCATTTGGGCATGTATTACTATTTCATTTCATCACACCTGATGCGAAAAATCCCCAAAGGCATTATTTTTAGAGTAAAGAGCAAAAATTGGTCGTTGCCCCGTAAGAATCTGTGTAATAGCTGGGCTTCAAAATATGGCTAAATGCGCAATTATGCCCCGCCCCCTTGGCTTCACTCCCCTCCATTACGGAGCATAGGAAGCGCCCCCTCCAGTAAGCTCTATGCTGGGAGCCCTGTCCTCGGAAGAAGAGAGCGACGGGCGAAATGCGCATGGCACCCCCGTTGCCATAGGAACCCATCCCCCGGAACTGCTCCCGTGCCGGCCCCAAAGGGTCACGGCACTCAGTGGCACGCAGCTTGGCGAACACTTGTCCAACATGAAAGCCATGGTTCCTGTGCGAATTGCTGTAGTACTCCTTGACAAATCTGCAAAAAATACGGGATTATTTAAACCCCTTTCACACATTGGTGGTCCGACAAACATGTCATCAAGATAGGCATAGTGATGAAAATAGTTCTGAATGGAAGTATTCATGCTACATCCACTCTCATCCTTTCAAATTGACAATTTACTTCTGCATATGAAGCGTGTTTTTTATAATGTCCAATCAACAATTTAATTTCACAAGAGAGTCAATTACCCAGTGGTGTATCCATAATTAGTATCTTAAGTCCATATTTAGAATAAAATATCGTAAGCAACCAGAGAATGTTCACAGATTAATTGATAAAAAAAGAGAAATAAATTATAATTCAACTGGAAATGTTGCATGAGGGACTTGCAGGGAGCAGCTCACTGCTGCCAATTCTTCATGCTTATTCGATTTACTCATATGCTACAACACTAGAAGGACTGAGGAACGTCATTTGATCCTTTTTCCAAATCTGCTCCATCTGAATTCCGCTCCATGTGAAATATTTCCAATTTACTTGAAACTTTTTTACTTGGTTTCCTTTTCATCTGAAATTTGATGGAATGACAAATATAACTCCAACATTTTTGGGCTATTTTATACTAGAGGTTACACTTTGAAGCATAGCTGGGGTTATTTGACCCACAAATTTTTATCCTTCTGCATTTTCGTCCTAAAAACCCTTAGGCCGTAGATGTTTTTAAGGAGGCTGTATTCCTTGGTGGCATGGTAGCCCAGTGGGTATTTTGATTGGCTATGGACCAGAGGCTTCAAATCCTGGTTAAGCCTTTGGACACCCATATCAAAACCCAAGTTGAGTGATTTTTTTCTGCACCAGATCTTTCTGGGAAACCACAGGCAACACAGCGAAAGTAAACGCCCCGCTTAATACCATCTGAATCGCTAATCACCATGCCAATGGCCTCTTTCTGTAGGTACTTTACTTATTTGGCGAATCTCATACCTACCACAAAAATCATGTGTGCTCCCATGGATGTAGCTCTTCTGCCAGGCCCTGCCAAGTGACTGGGACACAATAGTTTTCACCATTTATGACCACGTCCTACACCACATTCCAAAAGGAATATTCACGAGGTGTCAACGTGGAATATGTTCCGCTTGTTGGTGAGTGACACCCTACATTAGACAGCACCGCAAACAGTGCTGGTGAAAGTACTGAGAAAAAGTAACTGGGCTCAAATACAGTTAATTCGTAAAAAAAAAGTAATCAATTACGAGTAAAAATGACTGAATTTAAAAAGTAATCAGTAAAATTACAATTACTTCTTGTAAGATATTCCACTCTAGAGACCACCTGGCAACTGTCGAATAGTGCAGTAAAATTAGTGCAGCATGTGGAATAATTGTAATAGAAATGAAGAATAGAATAATGGAGTAATAGAAATTGCTAAAGTTGCAATTTCACTTGCAATACGTACAATTATAACTGCTGTAAAAACACAAGGGGTGTCGTATTTTGTGTCCATCATAATTAGGCTACAACATAAGGGTGGCTGAACCTAAACAAGCCAATTATGGTACTCAGGGATTCGAAGTTATATGTAGGCCTGGGTAAATCAGGGAATAAGTAAATACGATGAAGTAAATTATGCAACTTTAATATGCACAAAATAAGAAATACATGACAAATAGAAAATAATTATTGATTTTAAATAAACCTAAAAACTATGAAATGATATTCTTAATCTAACACATCCTTGTTTACCTTACAGTATAGTTGCATATAAAAATTTTCATCGCTGAGTCTTGATCTCTTTGGTGATAGCTCCTCCTTGTACACACTGAAAAGTCATTCAACTGGACCACTTGATGGAATACCTGTGTTATAATTCACGAATAGAGACTTGAGAGAAGGAAATTTCAATAGCAATGACAAATCGGTATTAATGCAAAACAAATAGGAAAGTGTCTCCTCCATGGCTGGAGACGCCTAATTCTCCTGTGAGAGAAGATTGAAAAATAACGCTTCCTCATCACTGCCCGCCTCTGCACTCAAATTCTCAACGGAAGCTTCACCAGTTACTGGTAGGCTGGAGTTGCAAACAACTTCCTTAAATACAGCTACTGCTTCGTACTTCGCATTCCCAACAAACCATGAAAACTTAAGGTATAACGCCTGCCGCAATCATAAGTTTTTTTTCTTCCAGTGTACTTTTGAACCTCTTTTCTACACCTTCCATTAATGCCTTGGCTAAGGGTCTGCAAAAGCTCAGGCTAGTGCCATTAGCTTTCTTTAAAAGCTCTCGCTGTAGGCACCTGACAGTTGGCAGTAAATACCCAAGGTACATGTTCTTCTCCGCCTGCTGGATGTTCAGGGCCACAGCTACTGGTTTCATCACCTGTAATGAGATTATCGTAATGTTCAGGTATGAGTCCACAAAACACCACAGACTGGTTATTTTTCTGGTCTCATGAAGAAATTGAACTTGGATTAAATTTTATTGATTCTAAAAGGATTAATACACACATATTTACCCATGTATTTCTAACTACCATAGATATTTTTGTTTTAAAATATATCAGGTCTGATTCTAAGTAATGATTTAAAGTAAAAAGTCATTTAACATGACTATTTCCTCTCCCCAATGTATTCATTCAAAAATAACAGCTCTGCTGGTCGAAAGCATTGCAGACCAATCAAATCCATCAGTCTATCCAGTGCATCGACTCCGCAGCTTTCGATAGCAGAGAGCAGACACTTGACACATTCGAAAGTGCTGTTCCACCTTGTTGCACTGGGTGTCACAAGTAACCTTTTGAACTTTTCCCTTATCTGATCAGCTGCAATGGTGCTTTTCTGCTTGTTCCACAGAGCCTGGCAGTGGGAAAACGAACATATTGCTACTTTCTTGAAGGTGGCATCACTTTCTGCAGTTTGGCTCTCCAGTAACATGCACAAGCGAGAAAAATATTTTCAAATGTGAAAATGATGAAAAGTTTAGAAGCACGTTACACAGGCATATTCATGAGAGTTTGTCTCCTTAACCAGAAGACACAGGTGAATAAGATTTACCTTCAATGCCACGAGATTGAGTGTGTTCACTGCACACCGCTGATGAGGAGGCAAGTTGTACTGGAGCTCTTCCCCTTCATCTAGGATGGTATCTACATCAACAAAGACTAGCTCTTCATCTGACTCTGATTCATTTCTTACTTCGTTCAATTCCACCCCAAAAGTCCTGAAGATATTATTAATACGCTCAGTATTATATATAAATGTAAGCATTATACATCAATTGCATAAGAACATTCTTATGCAACCGTCCTCATGAGAAAGCTTAGACTAAGTTGCTGCCGTTGTCTGTGACGCAGAGCGTCACTTTATTGTGGATGTCACATTCCTGGTGTACTTTCTCAATGGTGGCAGCTAAGACATTGTATGTATGATGTCCCTCCAGCCTCTGTACTGCCAACATAGCTCTCTTCCTCTCCAAATTCTCTGTAAAAATCCAGTGAACAGTGACACCGAAATACGATCTATGGAAGTGTGTCCAGCAGTCTGCAGTGGTGGCAACAGAACTAACCTCAGCCAGCTCCTTCACCAGTTTTCTCTTCATAACCTCTCTCGTAACCGTACAGCAACAATTCTCCTGCAGATAACTACCTTAGTGGGAGCCAATTCCTTGACCAGATTGACGAATGACTCTTCTACTACAACCGAAAATGGCTGGATAGAGTAACATACAAAATGTAGCACGAGCCGGTCAAGAGTACATTGTGTAACAGGAGTCGCCACACCAAACGAAAGAGTTGCCTGCTTTTTCTTTCCTTCCTCACTGCCATCACAGTGAACATTCCGCTTCCGTGTCTGACTCTCTGAAGCCGCTCCATTTCAAAGACTTTCGCTGGATGGATTCCCTAAAATAAAGCATTGTCTCTTTATAGAATTGAGCATATTATAATTGAATATTATATAGGAGGTATTTTAGCCGTAAGATTTCGGCTAGAAATTTACTAGGGAAGTAGGTTTCTGCTTTCGGTGCCTAACGCTCCGGTGCCGCTCCCACTACACTTACTGCCATGTTTTATAACTCATATTGAAGCTCAAAGATTCTCCTTCCCCAGCATATGTTTCAATGACTGCTATCTACTGAAAAATGCACACAATATAACGCGGAAATCACTGATACTATACCCATTTCTGCGATTTCGCACTTTCTTTCGCTTCCTCGACCTTATTTCATGTCTAACATGTGCCCTTTCCCTTTTAAATCACCAATTCACGTAAGGCATATTGTTTTTCTCGGAAATACGCGGTCTACTTTTACACCGGCTTCAACTTTTACCCTTATAATCATCAATTTACGTGAGGAATATTTTTTTCTCGGATATACGCGATCTACTTTCACTCACCATTTTTCCGCCATTTTCCTCGTTCGCCGGTTCCTCGGAAAACCGGCACTCTAGACGTTGTGCCAAACTTTTCACTCTAACAAGAACCGCGGTTTATGCACTTATATTTTCCTACACTACTTATATATCTTGTGGCAAGCACGTAGCCAGAAATTTGGTTCGGGGGGGGGGGGTTTAGTCTAATGCTTCAAGACACTTAATAACTGAATTTTCCCCCAGTCGCCGCACATATAAACATTTCGGGGGGATGGCTGAAGCCCCGTACGGCAAGCCCCTGGCTACGTACCTGTCTTGTGGGTGAAAACAACTGTCAGCAAAAGGCACCGAAAGCAGAAATTTACCGATAACTTTTTCCCCAGTATCCTGCCATGCCTCATCTTCACTAATAGTTCTTCTTCTTCTTCTTTTTTCCAAGCAAATTAATTCCAATTAAATAAATTCTCCGGGGGTCTATAAAATACCCTGTGAATGTGGCGAGGTCTATGTGGGAGAGACAGGTCGAACGATTTCCACTCGACTGAAGGAACATCGAAGACATTTTCGACTTGGACAGCCGGAGAAATCAGCGGTAGTTGAACATAGCCTCAATCTAGACCATCGCATTAAATGGGACGATACGAGGGTTATCTGGCGCTCGGACAAATTTTGGGATCGCTTGACAAAGGAAGCGATAGAAATAAGAATGGAGAAGAGGAACGTAAACCGGGATTTTGGCTATACCATCAGCAGCTCATGGATTAGAATCCTTAAAAGAATACAAGTTGACAGAGCGAGGCCAACGGTCAACGGCCAAAGTTCAACGGTCCTCCAGCTCAACAATCGGGGCTCGACCAATTCCCCACCACCAGCGTCCGTATAAAACCAACGGACGGTTTAGTTTGCCCTGAGGATGGGTGACGAGTCGCTACCCGAAACGTCGGCAGCATTACATTCACTCGCCCGGTGTAGAGCCCGAGAAGAGTTCATCAATGCAATTCGCCGGGAAAGCGTGAAATCTTACTTCACCTTCCTTCAGGTGTTTTATTGCTCCTTCCTAACGGAACGTGAAATAAGAAAACCCATTTCTTCTTATTTACCGGAGAATGGACCATGCCGAGGGTCATCTCTTCTGTAATGGCGTTTGAGACACAATTCCGAATGCTTACTAGATTTCTGCCTCGTTAGCAGAGTTCTCAAAATTGATTAATTTTAATTGCATTATCTTTGTATGTACTGAAAACCATCCACAGTAGGCTGTGGATGGTTTTCAGTACATAGCATAAGCCCTCAGCATCTTATGGAAGTGCCATCTGCCTAAGTGTGTCTTAGTAATGGGACAGCTGTGAACCCTGGAGTGGACATCTGCAGCGTTTGGAGGAAAGGAACCTAAAATTCATTATGAGGCGTCATTAGAGTTTTAGGGAACCATAAACTTCCCCAGGACTCAAGGGTGCATTTTAGTTGAGACGGAAACGAAAAGTGCATCCTTATGTGGGATTCTCCCAAGATAGCCCTGAGTGGAGAAACTCCTCTCCTTTTCCCCTCCCTCGCTGCAGATGCTTCGCTTCCCCCTCGCGGGGAAATCGTTTATAAACCCCTGAATTCATAGACTCGGGGGAGAGACCATCGCTCGCTTGCCGAAGGCTATGGTCCTTTGGACATTGTACCAGAACCAAATAAAGTCTCTTCCCTCTAGTATCGCTTGGGTTTTTACTCTTTAGTGCCTAATACCCCTAGAGAGCCCCAGACTTAGCCACTCGGGTCGCTTTCTCAGTTTCTGTTTGTGTGCACCGAGCACTCGGGACACGACAAACTGCTGCGGGTAGTTCACCGCGAGATTTGGTCACAGAGATTAGTTTGTGGCTTTGTTTGTGTAACATTTTAGTTGTTAACCTTAAATGATTATTGAACTATTATTACTCATGTACATAGGATTGGATAGTTTGATGTAATCGTAGGCAATTTATTAATGTACACGCCAGGAGTTTGTGTGTAACCAAGTAATTTGTTGACACTCCGGCTTCATGTTAGCCTGAATCACACAATCATTTTTTACGTCTATGTATTTACACCTTTCATTAATGTTGTTAATGCTCTCATTTATCATAGAAGTTCTTTATTCAGTATTGCTTACAGGTTACACGCAGTCAGTGTAAGTGGAAACATGACAAAATGGTGAAAATATACAACAAGCAGAAGGACTGGGACAACAGAAGTGGCAATAATCCGTACTCCACATGCTTTAATGAGTTTACCAGACGATATAATTGATCTAATTGCTGATTCCAAAGGCCATATCAAAGAAAAAATTGCTTGGAGGTTGAAAATGATAGTCGTGAATCAGGAATGAGACAATCAAGTGAAATTAAAGGAACTACAGATATTGCTGGCCCTTCCATTCCCTCAAGCTCTCGATGTGAAGAGAATCTGCCGTGCATGTCTAGAGAAGGTGGAAAATTGCATTCTGGAGCATCTCGTGTGAACGTGCGTAAATCTCATGGCACTGGCTCCAAGGTTCCTCAAGTCAATCTTGAGCTTTCACAGCAATTTTCAAGGAACTTAGAGTCAGTGTCTGAGTTGTCAAGTAAGAGAAATCCCTTGTTAGAGGCGTCAATTAAAATCAAGCGGCAGTATGTCGATTTATTTTTTAAAAATTAAAGAACTGAAAGCAATGAGAGAAATTAGGAGACGGGACTATGATGAATTGAAAATGAGGGAAACAAATAGAAAGCCTGCAGAGATAATGGAAGTGGAAAGGGAGAGAAATTTGATCGAGAAGCAATGAAATAGTTTGCTCGACAAAATTTTATTGGAAAGAGAAAAATAAATTGCAGTATTCCCCCAAATTTATTTACACTTCTTGTAATTTCTGTTATGCTGATATGGTACCATGCTGATACCTTTTTAATAACCAATTATTATACTCATGTAACCAGTGGATATTTATAAAACATTATCACTAAAGGGTAACAATTACCCTCTAGGATCTATGTTCAATTTGTTTCAATGAGATTTTAGCGTCTCAGCACGAAATGAAACGCTATTTTCTCCTTGCAAATAGCTGTTTTTATCTCCTCTTACAAGACTGTCTCTATTTACCTCTCATAAACAGCTCATTATGGTAACCAACATGGGTATTGTTTCCCGGTTGGTATGTAGATGAATAAAATAATAAGTAATAATAATTGATAATAAATAATAATAATATAATTAATTACTACATAATGAATGAATGAATGGCTTATTTATGATTGTTAAGAGTAAGATGATGAGTATGATTATTTGCCAACGTGGCTGTTGTGGCGGAGTATCGCCACACTATTAAAAGGAAATTGCCACCATGGTTTAAGCCCTGCTCTATGCACTAATGCTATTCATTGATTGATCAATGATACCTTCTAATTGTTATCTACATTTATTCAGAACGTTTCAATGACCAGTTAAGTGTCCACGATTTTAATTGCCAAAATGCTCTCTGAAAATTTGTTCACGCTTTGATGCTTGAACAACGTTACAAGTATATTCGAGGAGGTGATCATCTGGATTGTTGATTTTCCAATCTGGCTCATATACATCTTGGCCATCGTCCCCATCACCTATGCAAAGGTTATGTAATATACAGCAGGTAATAATGAGGTCCACGGCAAGGGGGAAAACAAATAGGTGTATTTCATGCAAAAGGCTGCGGAATCTGCCTTTCAAGATCCCAAAGGCCTGTTCAATGACAACTCTGGTTGAGGAAATCATTTGATTGAACTGTCTTTGATTTTGACTTAAATTTCCACTATCCCTTAAGGATGAACCATCCACACATTACTAACACCTTGATATCCTCCATCACCGATAATGAACGTATTATCAGGAAATATTTCATGTGGGCGTTGTTGTGCAGCCCGAAAAAAATTACTCGACCTTAAAACACGAGTATCATGGAAAGAACCTGGGTCTCTGCAATAAACCATGGTAAATCTCCTCTTACAGCCGTTGTACACGGTACAATTTCTTGTACAAGAACTTGTACAATGCGCAACTTGTATTGTGTACGAGGGGTTCGTACAATTTCTTGTACAAGAAATTAGATCATGCTCTATATTATTGGATGAAACCGTCCAAGATCCACTCCGTAGCTTCTGCGCATGACATGTGACGGTAGTGATGCGTTCGTTTAGTATTCATAAGGTTGGTGTTCTGTTTGCGATCACTTTTATTCCTGTAAGCGTGGCAAAACTTCCATTTTTGTTGTACATATCGTGATATTCTTTGTTGCTTCCATATTATGATATTCTTTGTTGCTTCCATATTGTGATATTCGTCTGTCGCGTCGGAAGTGTTCTATTTCTCAAAAGATGAGTTGGACACACTGGGAAACATTAAACCTCAATGAAATTAAGATGGTGTTATTGAACCAAAAATAAATATATGCATTAATCAAAAACATAATGTTTGGACGATAAATGATAGGTTTTATGAGATGATGAAAGAGTGCAAGTAACCAATCGTAAATTTTCATTTTATTAATGCTAGGATTAATGGTAGCAAATCAATTTTAACCCAGTAACTATGGCAGTATTTTCAAAATACTATCGTCATCGGATATCGCGATTCAGCTGTTGGACAGAAAACCAAATCTGCGCATGTTATTGGCGCACAAATTGCATGAAAATCTTTGATCGTGTACGGCCGTGAACCAACTTCTTGTACAATATCTTGGTCCAATCTCGCCATTCAATTTATGGTACAAGATCTTGTACAAGAAATTGTACCATGTACAATGGCCTTTAGAATCAGCAATAGGGTAGTTTCCTTCATCAAAGAAAACAGACTTCATTAATTGCGATTTGTGCCCTGCCATAAATGTATTTAATTTACGCAAAAAGTTTGTTTTGAGAAATCCCAGTTTACTAGAGAATTAAATGTTAATTTTAAGGCCATTTGAAAAAGCTCTGAAATGGCGGGGTGCGCTGCCTTCTTGCTGACGTAACAGGCAGGTAGTTTACGTTGCGAGGCATAGGAAAATTCGTCTCCTAAACTTACCGTTGTATTTCAGGGCCCCTCAGCTCTAGTGAATGTGTATTAGTGAAAACTATCAACGCTCGAAAAGACTTCTCTGTTAAACATATTATTAATAGTCGTTTTATAAGCTCTTGCTTGTTGTGTCTTCTGCTACGACGAAGCATGGCGTGAAGGTCGCGCGGCGATAGGCGCACTACAGGGTGTGCTTGTAGAAGGAATACTAACTGTTTTAAATGAATCAATTGCATAAATAATATTAAATAAATAAAAGTTAATTTTATAAATTAAAGGAATAAATACACCTCCGATATTAGTTAATAAGCTTTAACGGAGTGCAGCGTCTACTTGGAAGCGTCCGCAGCACTACCTGGTGGCAGGTAGAGGAAATAGTTTGACGTCACACGTAGGATTAACCGGCATGCAATAGTTTGCCGTCGCATTTTCACGCCATTGATTTTTTTCACTTTTTAATTAATGAGGAAAAATGCTTAACGTCATTTAAAAATCGAACGGCTTAAAACACGTACTCCAGAGGTTATAAACTTTAGATCAAGACAATAAAAAAATAATAGGAAACTATCCTATTGTTGTCAAGTTGATTGAAAAATATTCTTATCTACAATAGAATTTATTGGCATTAGGTAATTGAGGTTTGATGATCCGTATCCCATCTATAGCACCGATACATTTATTAATTCCTCTGGCAGCAGCAAATCCAATAGAAGTTTTCATTACCTCTTCACCTTCAGGCCAGTTAGGTATCATCTCATTGGGTATTTAGCCAATCCACCACACGACGTATTATAAGGAAGACAGTAAATTCTGCCGTATTAAATGTTTCCCCTATGACTCTTAGAGGCTCCTCATTACCTACATATTGGAGGAACATTAGGAAGCTGACCTCTGAGGACGTCTTACGCCTACCGAAGTTATGGGCTGGAATGTAGCCACTGTTTTCTAAAAGATCTGAAAGAGAAGTTGTATTAATTCTCATGGCATCATAAAAATTGACTGTTTACCCATTAAAATCATTATGGAATTCACCAATTAATCTATATGCAAGTCTTCTAGACAAGCGGAATGTCCGCCTGAACTCCTCATTACTTCTCAAACGCACAGTCTGCAAATAATTCAGTACATTTGACCTCCGCCTTCCACGCACGAGGAATCCCACACAGCACACAGAAAATTTATGCCGTATAAAATATGCATAAATGGATTGGTATAAATAGTAAACAATATTCCGTCAATTATTAGCATTAATTTGAATAATATGCGCGCACTGCAAATCGATGTCTTGCAAACAAGATCGACTTGGACCATCTCGAAAATCAAAATGGCAGTCCTGTTGATAAGCCGGTAACGTGAGAAAAAACTAGCTCCTCCAATATTTACGTGTTCTGGCAATTTGTGATCGTAGAAGCTTAATTTTAATTCTAATGGACAGTTAAGTTACGGTGAGTACCTAAATGATTGTTATGACCAGTGATTGCGTTGATTATTTACGAATTCGTCATTGTTTACATCAGCCTTCCATGTTGATTTTTTTAATTGCTGCCAATTGACTCTATTTAATATGTTTCAGGCACATACAGTCTTTAACAAATTGGGACATTAGGAATGATCCAGCGATAATTCAGATCATCATTCAACTATTTGATAAACGTGAAAAGTTTTGCGTGTGTTAAGGCCGCTTTACACGATACAATTTTTTGCACAATTTCTTGTATAGACTGAACGAAATTGTGTGTTTGTCTGAATGGAATTAGAACACGTTGTATTTCCTGTTCAGTCATTCAGACAATCGCACAAGTTTTCGTACAATTTGCCGCTTTACACGGTACAATTTCCTCATGCAAGAGTTTGTACAAGAAATTGTACGAAAAATTGTATCGTGTAAAGGGGCCTTTATGACAGTGCAGTGACTTTCGGTGATATTTGAACGAACCAACTGTTGGAAAAATATAGTTTCAATTTTTAGAAGATCGTTGTTTTTTTAAAAGACAGCAGGTTTTTGTGTACCCAGATAAAACATTTGGTAGATGTGAGCTTAAGTGTATCGAACTTCAAACACTTGTCCCGCCAAAACGGTGTTCACATGCAATGTAGTTTGATATTGGTGATTGTCGCACTGGCTGTTCTTGAGGTCATGCCTTATGTATTGGAATATTATGTGTTACAATGTCTAGTGAATGCAATGATTGAAAATGGAAATAGTGTCAATAAATGTAATTAATTTTATTAAGAAACAGACGTTTTCGTTTGCAATCGTCTTAACTCGTATAAATGTGTTATTGAAATTGTGACTTCTCTATGTGACATCAAGAAACGGCAGACGTGCACGAATTTTGCACGGTATAAGTCTGTGTATAGTTAACGTGTGCCAAATCATGCCGTATCAAATTACGTGATCAGCCTTATCCGATCCGAGATCGTACCAGTTCAACTTTTTCAGTGCCTATTCTGCAAAGAAGTATGTCCTTAGTTTTCTGTAAATTGTTTGACATGGATCCATGGTCTAACTAGATATATAATGGACCTAATAAAATGTGCAATAGATTAAATAATATGCGATTACAGTACTATGCACGTGATATATAATATTAAATAATATGCACAAAATATTGAAGTATTATGAAACGTACTATTTCAGTCACCGTCTAGATTCAGCATATTATGCACATAAAAGTGGTCGCTATGCGGACATTAGCCCATCTATATAGACAGTTCATGTAAATTTTATGCACACATTATACCACTGCCATGGTATATTTGGTGCATAATATTTGAACATAATGTGCGTATTATTCCCTTTGTGCTGTGTGGGATATAATGGAAACAAAATGCCATCCTCTGCTTGTCCATCAACATCTATGTTCATCTGATATTCATTTTCATTGATACTCAATTGGTATTCAGTCACTGCTGGATGAGTAGCTATCACTGCTGCTGCTGTCACTGCTACTCATCACTAATGGCAATGGTTGCATTAATTCAATGAGAATGGCATTTTCCTCAGCATTCATCTGGGAATAAATGTTTAGCATACTACTATGACTTCATTATAAGTTAAAAAATGATGCCCATACGTTTGTTACTATCAACATAATGATGTGCATCGAACTATTCATAAAATAGTTGAACCATAATGGACAACTGTTTAATTAGAGATAATAAGGCTACGTAAAAAACAAACAAAACAATTCAATGCAGCCAGGATCTCCATACATTGAGCAAGCTTATGAAATTTTATGATATCAAATACCGACGCCAAGTTTTATTCTTACTAAATTCAATAATGCAGTAGGTATGATTTACATTAGCAATACTTTTTATAGACACATGAAAGGTATTCTACGGCATTTATCAATTACAATTCTACAAATACTGTTATGCCATTCCACTAACATGCGTAATAAATTAATAAGATCAATCACAGTACCTTTTACCAAGCAAAATTGGTAAATTGTATGGCTGAGTCGAACTCTACGGTACGATTCCCTTCGTTGCTACTTTCATATTTACCCTCCAATTCCCTGAACTGACTGTGCATGCGCTGAAAGCTGGTGCCAGCTGTGTTTCATTTCATTTGCATTCTAGCGATCGACGGCTCCTGCGTTCGATAATCGGCTATTGCCGTGCCTAAACCAAGGGGTCGACAATCATGCGATATATCGTATAGATTACTTTAATCGATTGTGGATGGGAAAACTTTTCCACCGCTAGGCCCGCGAGAGGCGCTGCGGAGGACGATTTCTGAGATTCTGGCTCCTGATTGGCCGATTGGTTGAGATCAGCCATGTTAAGGAGTCTGTAAAAATTGCTGTTGTGTTGAGTTCACCGATATGCTAAATTAAAGCATAATTGAGTGTTTACCGAGATAATTTTCTGTATTTGAGTGTGTTTTAAAGTGGAAGCAACATGGCTACCTCATAAACTTGTGCCACTCTAGTGAAAGAGTGCAAGTGATGTTCGTATTATTTGCTTCGGTTATCGAAGGTGACAGGTTTGTTTACTTTAAAGTTGGCCGATAACTACAATGTCGTAGATGTTTCGTAAAATATATACAAAGGCTTTATGCATTATTACCGGAAACATCTTCTTTCACGGAACAATGTCCCAGATATGTTGGAAGGTAAGTGTATTAATGTAATTTTATGATCTCGGCCGTGCATCATACCGTTGAAGCGTTATTGTTTTGAAATGAATGGTTGGTATAAGTTCACAATATGCTCTAACGATTTTCCTTTGTATTTCACGGATTCTCTCGACGTTCTACCCAGAGGAACTTTTGATCTCTGTGCAGTGATAACAGTCGACGATGGGAATGATTATTCTGAGGTGACTGCACTGCCAAGCACAATATCTTACGTATGTAATTTAGTGAAATTTCACATGTGGCATTAAAAAACTAATCTGTGAATATTGTGTCGTCGACAGGATAAGTGGTATTTCTTACTCATTTCTTTTGATAATAATCATTAGCATTTAGCAGAAAATAGGAGTCGTTACCTTAACAAATTACACAGAAAACTAGTTCTGAGGAAACGTTTTCATATCGCATCATAACAAAGTACATGATGATGATTATTCATTGAAAAATGGGTCGTGTGTGAGTGTGGATAAATTTGTGATGTGTAAATGTTAAAATAATTTGTTAGTCATTGTCATACCGTGATAAGGTAGTGGCATAATTTCGTGATAACTAACACTATGTGGTTTTGCGGCTTAATGTTTTCGTAGAATTAATTCCATGCTTTTGAGAGGTATACACCGGTATTTCGCGATTTTTGGCACATTTTAGCTACTTATTTGTTTTGAATAATTATCTATTTTTGCTTAATTCGTATTTTTGCTAATTAATAACATCGAGCTTGGTGTGGAATCGACCGATTCATAGTCAAGTTTAATACCTAATTAGAGAGTTCCTAGTGCGTGGTTTTCTCATTTTTGTTTAGATGTTTTTAAGTGAATTCATCCTCTGTCTCAATTATTCTTTGCTGGTACAAGTTTATCCCATTGCCATGAAAAATCATGGCCGATTTTTACTTTCTTCTGACAAAAGTAATTATTTATGCCTCTAGAAAATATGCATTTGGTGTTCTCATGTGGCCCAATAAAATGATCATATGATGCATAAGAGAGACAACCGAAATGGAGATTAGAATCGATTTTAGGATTATATTATGAACTTGTGGAATTTTTTGTGTATTTAGCTTATAAGTGACATAATTTGTGGTGTGTGCTGCGTAGTGATATATTAGGGAACTCTATTAAAAGAGAACCCTCAGTTGTTAATATATGTGGATGGAATGACAGTACCAGGTTGCTGGTTCACATTCTGTTTTTTTTTATATGATGGATTTTCAATCACATCCCTGTGGAACAGATGTTGTGTGGACTTCTGTTTGTCTATTTTGTATGTTTATACCTAGCTGGATTGGGTAGCCGTCTCAGGGCAATTTTTATAACTCTCACAAATGTAGCCCACAAGGATCGTCATAATAGGTTATCCCTCTGACCACGCCTAGGTGGTTGTCCTCAGGAAGGGAGGATCAGGTTGTGTGAGGGCATGTAATAGAAGGAAGATAGAACATATCCATGTTATATTTATTTTCTTTATACATTTCAAGAAGGCTTTTGCCAACTTTTGAATGGCTTAAATCAGCTGAAACTAAATAGAATGCAGTGGATTTGTTATGGTTTTTTGTTTACTGTTTCATCCTTTGATGTATTTTCAGGTTGACCTGAATCATTCCAGGCATAGATACTACAGTCTTGGTACTACAGCAGGTTTAGGAATTTCATGTATAATTATTTACAAGTTTCTCTCCTCCATGCATCAGAGGATTATGCATCAATATTACATACTTTTTGCGAAATGCTAGTCATCCAAATTTAATTTGAGTTGTGTGTGAAATATGCCATGTTATGTAATTAGTGATTTCTGTTAAACCATACGAATTCCATATCCTATCATTGTCTGTTGTTTGACCAAATAAGAATGTTTATTTGCACCAATCTACTTTTACTAAATGTCGGTATTCTACTTTGAATGATTTGTTTTGTATTGTGATTTTGTTTTGAGGTTAATAAATATTTTTTCGTCAAATGCTGGCTTTTATCATTACAGTATTCCTGGTTATCACCTTCCAGCTGACCTCGACTAGTTCCTTCGGTCCTATCAAAAGTTAGCCCATTTCTTTACACTATGGGGATTCATCAGTAATATCTTAAAGGGGATAAAAATCGTTGTTTTCCGTAAGATTCTATTCAAATCAGCAAAATAGTTTGGAAATTGTAATGTTAAACGAGAGCAAATCGAAATAGTGACTTAATTACGATTCAAACCTAGCGGCGACCGTTTCGCGATTTTCTCGCTTCTCACGATTCTCTCGCGGTTCTCGGGACCCGTAGCCTCCTGACACGAAGCCACCAGGTGGCGCTAGTTTCCAGAAACCTATACGCATTGGCCTTATGGCAGTGTCATCCCCTTGCCTAAACGAAAATGGGTACAAACGTCGTCGATGCGCGTGAAAGTACATTAAAATAAAACAACGCATATACAGATATCGGAAATGGCTGAGCAAACGGCCTAATGTATTATATGCAAAATTGTAATTATTTCCTAACCGTCTATTAAATGACAGGTTTTGAAAAATCGCAAACAGGCTGCGGCTATGCTGATTTCCTACCTATTAGCAATACATGAATCCACTACAGTACTGTTAATCCACTACCTACACTTTAACCAAGAAATCAAAAGTAACTTAACGTAGTTGTAACACTGGCCCGCAAATTCTTCAATTCAATTTCTGAATTTCATTTGTAAATCGTATGCATCCAGAAAAGGCAAACAGCACACCCTGGGACGAAGTTCCCTTCATTCTCACCTTCCCGCCAAGTCGTGGACATCCAAGTTCCCCTTCTCAATCAGGGATTCAGCAATGCAGTTAGTCATGGCAGTATCATCCGTATACTGCAGAAGTTGGGCTGCAAACAACCAAACGCCATTAATGAATGACATAAACTTCGTGTATACGCCAAGGATTGCATTCGGTCCTCGATGGTTTCGGACCTTGGTGGTTTGAAGATTCCAATGTGTCAAAAAAATTCTGAAGCTCTTTAGTAGATGGTCCAGCAAATGTGGGACCAACAAATTCGTAGGGATAACCTAAGCAATTTCCTAGCAAAGATCCCATGAAGCAGCCTCTAAATTTGCTGGCAATAATTACATCATCCACAAGAACCATACTGGGCCGGCTATGAATTGTCAACAGACCCGATCGGGGGAGATCGTGAAAAAATTTGCAACACTTCACGTGGTATCCGTTGGTGGAAATAGAAAGGACAATCAACCTTTGGATTGACATTAACCGATTGCGCCAGACTTATGCATTAATAGGCTTCAGGACAATTTTCACCACAATTACTCTTCTTTAAACACCTCAAAAGGCACCAGGACCATTAAATACCGTGCTAATGACCAGCCGTGGGCGTGGCAATTTTTGACTTCGTTCTGCGCCAGAGACACGAACACTGATAAGAACGTTCATAAGATAAGGACGTTGGTATCCTATTCTAATCGTGTTGCCACTGGTAGCGCCAAAAATAGAAGTTCCATCCTTAGCCACGGGCGACGCTGCAGTGTATTGTGAGGCAGAGTCCTCTGGATGGCATTCTCATCACTACTCCCTCAGCATGTCACTTCATAGTTATTATTTGGCATATCAGAGGACTCTGTGTTGAGGCAGACGTTTATGGTCCTTACTACGAGAATTATCACGATTTATTTTCTACACCTGCACGGAATCATGACGAATGATACAGCAAATAATTATTTTAAGCATTAGATAATAGTTTTATGTACTTTAGGTAAAGATCCATGGACGTGAGAACCTTCCAAGACGTCGCGAAAGAGCAATTTAATGTAACAATTATTCCGCGACAAGTCTAATACAGTGTTTCTGTTGTTTGTGACAGTGGTATTTTGATATGGCCCCTGTACAAAGCCATTTGTGGAATATTTTGTATATCCCTGTACCGTTCTGATCAGAGAGAGACGGAAGGCTAAATCTTTCTTCAAGTTAACAAGCCCCGTCGAACTGGGTGGTGGTCTATTCAGCCGTACTGTTAACAACTGGGAGGACCTCTAAGGTGAGCTCACGGCTAGTGTAGCATGCTCGAAAATACCGAGGTCAATTCCCCCCCCCCCCTGCCACACACCTTCATGGTGGCTAGCAAGGTATTATGCAGATGTACTTAGTAACCCCGTAAGATTCCTCGCATAGTACGCTTCCCCCTTCATCCCCTTCCTTTCCGTTCCGGCCTCCTATCCTTACGAAAAACACGAGGTCAGCTACAGCATTGCCAAGTCTAAACTTAGTTTTCCGTGTTATTTTACTAAATCCTTAGTTTTTATCGTAGAAGAACGATCAAAAATGCCTGTAATCATGTTGCAATCACGATCACGAAAAAATTGATATATAGTTTATAACAATTATAGTTTTAAAGCTTAAATTTAACTGCAATCGGTCAAGCTACCTAAGTGACCTCCCGCGGTGTTGTGAGCCTTGGTGAGGGTCTCGAATCACTCGCGAAGGCTCGGAGTCGAGCAAGAACCCGTATTAAGAAAGTGAACCGTTGGTAGTCCCCTCCCGAGTGCCTTTAACCGCATTTAACCTTACAGTTAAAGGTACTCGGGAGGCCCACAATACCGCGGGAGGTCTCTTAGCTTGACCGATTGCAGTTCAATTTAAACTATGTAAACTATAATTGAAATAAAAAATACATCAATTTTTTCGTACTCGTGATTGCAACACGTTTACAGGCTTTTTTGATAGTTCTTCTACGATAAAAGTTTTAGAGGATTTAGTTTAGTAAAAAGGATTTAGTAAAATAACACGGAAATCATAGTTTACACTTGGCAACGCTGTAGCCGAACACGTGTTTTTCGTAAGGAACGGTGACCGGAATGGAAAGGAGGGGAATGAAGGGGAAAGCGTACTATACGAGGAATCTTAAGGGTAACTAAGTACATACATATACATAATACCTTGCTAGTCACCATAAAGTTTTGTGGCAGGAGGGGAATTGACCTCGGTATTTTCGAGCATGCTACACTAGCTGTGAGCTCACCATCTGTTACCATTTCAGAGGTCCTCCTAATTTTTAACAGTACATCGGAACAGCTGAATAGACTACCATCCAGTTCGACGGGGCTTTTGTGATTTCTTTCGTACATTTTAAATCTTGGCGGCTTAGCATCGATGCATCCCCCTGCGGTACTAGGAGCGGTAGACATTGACAAGGAGAGTTTGTGTAATTCAGATCAGGAAATTAGATGAAAAATTTCCCGTGCAACTAGAAGCAAAATAAAGGAATACGACGTTTTTCCCCATTACCCCGGATTCGCGAGAAAAAAAAACGTAGAAAGTCACGCTGGTAGCCTACATTCGCCGGGATCAGGCGGACACCAAGAGCTAGTGCAGTAGTAGTAAAGGAAGTTCGATCCCTATCTCAGTTTAATATTTTCTTTCAGTTATTGCATCGAAAATTTTATCTTTCAATTTAAAACCCTTACATCTGAATACTTACTTTTTTATACTTTTATTGTTTAAATTAGATTTACGAATGTATCATTCAAAAATTAGGGATGGTTGGGTTATTTGCAAAGACCTATGGATCTTTCATTTCATTCGCAACTGAAACCATATCCGAATACTATAATATCGTATCCGGATTGGAAACTTTTAAATTTTGCGGCTTAGTGATCGATGCGCCCGGCAAATGGAATATTTAGGTATTCGTTCACGTTCGCCTTCCTGCGCTCCGCAGGTTTCAAATCCGAAACAAGGGATTCGTGTTAGCACATGCCAAGATGGTGTCATCAACACCCTCGTGTACCGTTACCTCATTTTTGGGGCAAATGTAACGGACACCAGATGCAGAGCGTGCCGAAGGCAGCCGGAGACTTTAGGTCATCTACTCTCCGGCTGATAGCTTTTATGCGAAGAACGCATATATAAACCGGCACAACTCGGCTCTGAGGGTGTTGCATCATCACCTAAGAGACCATTACGACATAGATGTGAATCCGGTGCTGCCTTACGTAAGTGTAAGATCTGGTGGAATTATTCCTTCTTCACCACGAGGTGACCAAGCCTGACATGTTCGTGATCGAGTTTTGGGCACCGGCCGAAACGAACATGGCAGCGAAGGAGAGAGAAAAAAGGATGAAATATCAAGTTATGCTGTGCGAACTGCGGCAAATGTACGCGGGCTACTCTGTGAAACTGGTAGTCGCGTGTGTGCTTGGTGGAGTCAAGAGCTCACTGGTTGAGAATCTCAAGTGCATCCCGGCATGCAGGGCGCGAGCGGATGCACTTGCAAGTGCAATGCACAAGGCTGTCCTTCTCGGGTCCCTCCGCCTGCTTCGTGCGTCTATGACCCTACCACGTCCGCCACCGTCGGATAGGTGGCTACCCTTAGGCGCGACCCCTCTGGCGTCTCCGGCAATTATGACGGCAACGAAACCTGATGCTAGCCGGAGACTCAGAGGTGGAAGTTATGTGACAGTAACTAAATAATAATAATAATTAAAAAAAGATGTCAAAGAGAAGTAAGAATCATGAAAGTACTAGTAATGCCACCTGACGTTACTTTGCTGAACTATGTGCACTTCAGTGCTGAAATTACATATAAACCCTTGCTGTTTCCTGTCGTCATTCTGGGATTGCTAGTGTTCTCTAGTAGTGAAACGTCACTGCCGAATGACACCTCTCAAACATACGTGATCTTTTCACTCATGAGAGTGAAAAGATCTAGTATTCACGCGCCATGAGCTGCATCACCAAGTTTAACAACACGGAATCGTAAGCTGTAGCAGGCAGTCCACCCATGGCAACTACTCGGGGTTAACCAAGCAAATGGACTGCACACATTCCCTTCTATGTGAGCAGCTGATGAGTGATTTCCATTCTTCTGCCTACGTGAAAGACTCGGCAAGGTGCTGGGGAGGGGAACTAGTACACCCGGGGACGAATTTGTATATTTAGATGCTTGGGTGTGGTGGTTAACTCCAGAGCACCACCCATTGTTCTAAATGCAGCCCTTCCATCATATTGCCAACACATTTGCAGAAGTAGTTATTCCAACATCCAAGAAGAAAATAACATCTATGGAAAAAAAATTCTCTTTATCTTTAATGCCACTACATTGCCCAATAAACAGTTCAGTGTTATAAAGTTCAATGCTTTGAATTAATGAATTAAAAGCTAATGCGACAGCATGAGAAAATAAACTATACATTACAGTCGAACAGTTATTACTGACCACCATGTTTATTTCATGCTCAGCAAGAGATTCTGGTACTTGACCTTCCTTGGATCATTTGAATTATTGCCACACAGCAAAAAGTAAGTGCCACAATTCAACCTTGCATAGCTGACCCAAAACACAACAATTACATTCACTTCAGTTGGTTTTGATCAGGAGACAGTTTGAGTAAACATAAAATATCAAATTTGTTAATTTCACATTTCGAGATGATGAAATATTCCACAAACAGTAGTAACAGGTGAAAAATTAAGAGCCTAAAAGCATACGAGAGTACTTTATAAAACTTGAGTAATGAGATGATGCAGACAAAGTTTTTTTCCTGAATAAATCTCCAAACCATTGAACCAGAAAACACACATTTCACACAAGATATCACTAATTCCGTACTATAATCAGCTTCTTCTGGCAAGTAATGCCACACAAACCTCGTGGAATTGATGCATGCTGTGGCTGAAGAGGATTTTCACACTCTTTTGAAGGTCTGAATGACCTATAAACAATCAAGATGCAGGAGCACTGCTGTTCCTTCCAACTTTCAACGACGTTGTTTAAATGGACGTCCAACATGACCTTATCAAATGTTAAACCTCATTTAGGCGATAGAATTCCTCACCACAGGCTTTTAAACAGGGCAAAAAGGAAAGCACAAAAATAACAGGTGCAATTAGTAATGACTTCTCCTCAAGTTTTGGTAATTTTTACTGTCCATCACTGTGAATTAGTCATCAGAGAAAGAAGCGATCTAACCAGTCTTCAAAGTCATCGGAATCATCTGAGTTGGATGAGGTGTCGAAGGTATCACCGTCATCTTCCAAGAAAGGTATTTCACTAGCCCAGTCTTCAATGAATTCCCACAAGAACATGTACTGAAAAAGAGCCAAAGTCCAGAATTATACTTGGAAAAACCAAAACCCCTTTTTCGTTTTCTCCTTGAAATGCCCAAAGCAACTGTACTTCTCTGGAGGAGCTGAGTTATTTATTCTCACACTGTCATTGAATCCACACTGATAACTAATAGAATTAACAATATTGGACAGCATTATGATTAATCAAGGCCAACCCAAGAAAGTTTTGACACACTAACCATAGAAACACTAAGTAAGTGAAATTTGTGGTTTTAGGCGTTACTGGAATTTGCTTTCATGAATATGAATGATAGAATAAACTTTTTATTTCCAAGATTATGATGATGACGTTAATCGTTGAAACCATGGTCGTAGTAGTGTGAGATAAATAATTGAGGAAATACGAAGTTTATTTTATAATGCATTGTGCATTAAGCAAAGTGAATTACAGTCCCAGTACAGGATGGACATTGTGTCTCTTATGATCAAGAGCTAACATCAGATGGCACTATTAAACCATTGCAGAGAGAAAAACCTATGACTACCATCAGTCCCACTGCACAATTAGGACAAAGGTACAAATATTATTGGTACAAACTTAAGTACAGTTCATTACAAGAGTGTTTCCGCAAGTGTCAGCTAATAGTGCATGCATCTCCAAAGACATAAGTTTAGGTTGTGCTGAAGACTCGGATCAGTTCACACTGTAAACCAACAGGGGAAACGCCACAGGTTGGCAGTACCTGCGGTGCGGACAACAATAGGGGTTATCGGTTAAATGCTGGGGGGTTGGCAGTACACTTGACCAAAGAATAGATTAGGAAAACCGAATGTAAGAATGGGCAATAGAGAAGTGAAAAGAGCGTGAGTAGTAACGAGGACACGAACAGGGGAATAGTCAGGAGGACGCGACACGGAACGGTAGTGAAAAGGACGCGAGGAGGATCAGAAGTGAAGGTGAACGAGACGTACGCGTCGGGAGAATAGGCCCGGGAACCCTTGAGAAGGACCCATCAGTGCTGATCCTACGGCAGGCGCCCGAGAAAAGGACTCCAGCAGAGTAAGGAGCGGGATCGAGGAGGTGTCGTCGGCGATAATATCACACAGGAAGGCGCACTCCAGCCCAGTGTCACGGAGGGAGGACGAGATGTGTTAGCCACGATAAGTGGGAATTAATTGGAACATTCTCAATATTTATTTAAAGAAACTAAGCCCACTGCCTAATAACGTCCAATTATCTCTTTTAAACTATTGGCTATAATAAGTATACGTATGAACTTTGTAAATTGGGCCCAATCTCTCAATTTAAAGGAATCAAATATAATATATTTTATGCGTGATAATATAAATAGTGTTTTGTTTAAATTGTCCTTAACTGACCATTGAATGGAGTGTATTGATGTATGTAATATATGTAATTAAGAGTGTGTGTGGGAGGTAAAGCACAACTAAGCTAGTCGGGCGAAGGACAAGGAAAGGTAACCGGAACCAAAAGGAATACAGGGTTACAACACAGATACAAGATCATGGAGTCCGCCAGCCATCCATATGGTACATAATCCACTCTTCAACCTCTCCTCCCAGCAATGATCTCTAAAAGCCTCAGCACTCCACCAAATTACACCATAATACCAATGAACCCTTTCTATTAGGAACAATCAACAAATTCTTTAAAAAAATACCTTACTTATTTCAAAATGCAATTATTTACCATATTTACTTGTGTAAGCCGGGCACCTTTTTCCCCGAAACACCGGGGAAAAAATGGGAGTGCACGGCTTACATGAATCCTCCAGATTTTCGTGTAAGCAGCGCACCATTTTTCATCATATTCCTGTTGTTCTTTTCTCCTAAGTTTCACAGTTTGTGAACATATTGATGTTAATAGTTAAGTATGGTCTAGTAGTAAATCGCACATTACATACATAAAGAATTCTGAATTTTCGAAATTCTGAAATTAATCAGTAATAAAAATCCACGTTTAACAAAGTCTGAGCTACTTCAAGTACTTCAAGAAATGCTAGATCAGAAACACTACTTGACAAAGTTTTTTATCGGGTATAGGTCGACGTAGGACAACACACTGTAGCACTGATATGTATTTAAATCTACATTGTATCCTGTAAGCTGCCGCAAGGGGGGTGGCATCTTTAAGTCTTTTCAAAATCGTGAGCGGAGTTTATTTTGGTATCACCTTCTGTACAACATTTTTGCGCAATAGATAGCTCTTTTTGGGTACACATTAAAGCTACATTGCAAAGACACAACAAATAGAATTTGTTACACAGTGGCAAGAGTCGTATTCTCAGAGATTATACCTTCTTATTATCCGTGCTATCTGCTCCGTGCGTGAGAGTAGTAAACAAGTTTCAATCGATCATTTAGCATTTTAAAATAATTTGCAATTATCACCCTAAAAATGAATTATGATGTGAAATTGCGATCATTTCCTGTGAGTACATAACTGTGTATTGTAAGCGATGCCAAAAAAATAGGAAATCGAGCTGCAGGAGGGAAATATGTTGAATCTGAATCTAATAGTGACGAAAACTAAAAATGAGAGTTGTTATGATATGAATATTCATTAGTGATTTATGATTCTATTTCCGCAAATATATTTTTATTTAGTTTTATAAGAAATATAATTGTTATTACATTGAGCTTAGTTTTTTCCATGCGTTCCCAAGATTTTCCAGTGTTGTTAAATCGTCCCAGTCCACAGCTACTGCACAGACGGCAGACAAGACCACCACTATCAGGTACAGATGGCATTCTGCCTTTATTTTTTGATATGCCGACAGATTTCCGTAATAATAGAGTAATCACAGGTTAAAATTGTATATTTTTCTGCAATTATTTCAGTTGGATGTTATTTTGAACAGATGCCATTTTTATAGCTGGATGATGTGATCATATGTAACTGTCATTACTGTGAGATGCTACGAGAAAAAGATGCACAGTAAAAGAGGCATGCATCGATGCACGACGTGATGACAATCATGACGATATTAACACGTAATTGAATCAACTAATGAGAAAGACGTACACGTAATTTAGGCACAGCATTTCTATCAAAGAACGTGAATTCATGTATGACAAAATGATGCAGACTCAAGGGCAAAAATAATTATTTTTTTGATAGAAATAATTTTTCTCCTCTTGAGCCTGCCTGAAAATAGGGGTGCGCGGGATACACGAAGGAGAGGCTTACACGAGTAAATATGGTAGTCACTAATCAAAATGTATTTTAAGGTGTGTATTATATGAACAGTGAATGAATTTCTAACACGTTTCATGCACAACGCAATCGAAGGTCCCATCCCTACCCCTCCCTGTCAACGGCAACAGTTGGCAACCCCCCTTTGGCATTCACGGACAGAACATTTCGAGACATCCCAGCCTGCAGTCGTTCTTCAGCACATAGCCACTGCAGGAAACAGCCAACTTAAAGGCCAGCATGGATGTCAACTTAATCCAACATGGATCGAATCCAAATAGGGTGGTTGAGGAGGATGTTTAGGTGTGTTTAATGGCCCTCCAGGCACAAAGGAATATATCTCACATACCATTTGTTTCAATCTTTATAAACTATAAACCAGAGACGGGAAGAATAGCAGATTTCTCCACTTCAATATCTGAATAACATGAATTGAAATTATTATATTAAATGTTATTCCGCTAGTTTATTCGCTGCCTGAAGAATAAAAAACTACAGCTAAATTTTAAAAAATTCTGGTTTTAAAATGGGAAATATCCATAAACACGCTAGCCACGACAGAGTGACAATGGCTGTTATGATGGCATTGTAAACGGCTAATTACAAGCACAGAATAATGATGTATGCATATAATTACAGATATACTCACTTGATGTAATTCAACTTCTGCATCTATATTCCGTCGTCTTTCCCAAATGGGTGGCCCCACATCAGCCTTTGTACCGTCTGGGTATGCATGCAAGTAAAAACACTGGTTGCCAAAGGGGCAAGTTCTTCGTCCTTTTAGGAAGTACTTACAATCTTTGGAGCTAAAACAGACAAATATAATAATAAAGGTGACAGATGATTCACAAGGAAACAGATACATTGATATGCAGTTTAAACACTTCAATTACATGCCCACGTAACAACACCAACACTGCAGAAGAAATAAAGATAACTGCAGAACATGCATCAACAATAATTTACATACACAGACATAGAGACATATGTACGTATACTGCAGAAACTGTCCCCCTTGCGACCCTCCAAAGTATGACCAAATTCTTTTTAAAAAAATCATAGATTTAAAATGTCAGATTACTATTACACCATGTCTTCAAAATTGCATTGCAAACTATGCACTGTTGCACACTAAGGCATCAGCAACACTGTATTTTATATCACAGGTCCCATTATGACCAATGTCTATTGAAAACCTCCATTCGAAACTACCGTAAAAAGCTATCAAAATTTCACTTTGAGCTATTCCTGTGGGTGAGCACAAGTTTGGAGCAACGTCGAAAAGAGAACCATGCCTTGTCCCAAGCCCGAGTTGTCATCTGCTTTTGTAGCTTCCATTTGGCTCCCTCAATGCCTTTTGACCCTTCTTCGTCCACATTCACTCTAGCATTCCCCTTTTTACTAGGGTTGGGGCATGGATTTGAAGATTCGGTCGAATCCTATCGAATCCATGGATTCCAGATTCAATCTAATCCAAGGTTAAAAGATTCGATCAAATCAATGGATTAAAGATTTGAATACCAGTCGTGTGGATTCTATGTACCAGAGGCAGAGAACTATACTAAGTCCTAGACTTACGCAGATCTGGAGTTGCGTGGATGTTCAATTGGGCCAGTGACATGCTTGTGTTTCTCTGCATTTCGGCTGCTGTGATAGATTCAACCGCATGATGACCAGTGACTCATTGCCAAGCACTCAAGAGTTGATGCCAAACTACAGGTGTTCGGAATGCCAACTCTAGTTTAAGACATAACATATTTCGATAGGTGATATTTGATCATCGTGATGGTGAATAAGTCTGATGTGATCAGGCTTCAATGTCTTTTTTCGGCGTAGTTTGACCTTCCCGCGTAAGTCGATGTGTAATTAATTATCTACTCCACAGAAGATGCCTGTTGTCCATTACAGCAACGAAGAAGTTTTGGATAATTATACTTATTTTAGATTTAAATATCCAGTGAAAGAAAGATTGGATTTGTGTTACTCTCGGCTTTGTCATATTATGTTAACTTCTAGCTTAACTTAGTTTTGCCACTGTGAAAGCGACACCGCTAATGGTTCAAAAATGAATAGGTAAGTTGTGGTGTTTCGAGTTAGGTGGATTTCTACTCCTTTTTGTGCAGTAATGGACAACAGGCATCATCTATGGAGTAGATAATTAACTACTCTAAAGTCAACTTACATGGGGAGGTCCCAACTACACCGAAAAAAGACGTTGATGCCCAATCACATCAGACTTATTCACCATCATGATGATTAAATATCACCTATCGAAATATGTTATGTCTTAAACTAGAGTTGGCGTTCTGAACACCCATTGATTGGCATCAACTGTTGCGTGCTTGGCAATGAGTCGTGGGTTGTCACATGGTTGAATCTGTTGTGGCAACAGAAACAAGGAAAAACGCAAAATTAAATGGTAAATTACGATTTACCTCAGACTGCCACTTACAGGAATGGAACATTTACGTATGATGCTCTACAATCCAACGGATTAATTAAGTGATCCTCAAGGAGTGAAAAACAAATATTCCTTATATACAGCTTTGGGACTGCTGCTTTGGGACCACCATCCAATTCGCTGGCGGTCTTGTCCACGTAAAGTGACAACCCAAAGAGATCGTCTTTCCGCCTCATCTCGACCCTCCTCGCCCTCCTACACACTTCCATCTCTTTCACTCACACCACCGGAGGAGGGGAGGGACCCTCACACCTGGCTTCTAAGGCCGAAGACGGAACCAAAGCCTTTCGTCGGTTGAGATTTCAGATTCGTATTGTATCCAGTCCCCTTAATCCAAAGCACATACATTGCTTTCATTTTTTCCTGCAGCAATTTCTAGAACAAAAATAAAATTTTCCATACTTCTGTTTGCTCTTAAATTTCAAAAATTATGCTTCATTCTTTTTTGCTGCTAAATACAAGTGATAAATTTTCCTTTATGATACATGAAATGGTACTGTAAATAAATATGCATTTAAAGCACCATTACAGATTCGATAGCTTAGCAATCGGGATTGGAATAAAAACAAACTGCAATCAACTCATCCTTACCAATTACGATACTTTTAGGTCTATGCACATTTAAGAGTTTAGAATTTGGCAGACCACACAGTGATACAAAATACTGCAAATTTGGCAACAGTGGCTCGCCCTCGCTGAAAAGGACAGCTTCCCTCTCTCCCATTTCATGATCTTCCACTGAACACACAACAACTACACCAAAGCAGGGAGCTTTGCTTTCCTCCACAAACTAACTACTTATTAATTTACTTGCTACCATTAAATGAACATGCATCTGTGCGAGTTGCATCGCATTACCTTAGAGCAGCTTTGTAGTCCAAGATAAGCTTCTCTTTGTCCTCTCGGTTTTCAACCCAATAAGAACTTGGGCAGACAAAATCTGAATATGCACGGCACTCAGGACAACCTCTGAAATACAAAGAGAAAATGCAGGCAATTTTGAGCTATAACAAAGTGAATGTGTATTGCTACATATTCAATAGAGCAAGCATATCCATGAAACAGAATGGAAACCTACAGAATCAGAATCGCCACTTCAATATTTCTGTGGCAGGCAGACCCTCTAGTGGACATCTGAAGAACTAAGGATGCCACCTTCCTGGCCGGTTACATTAGATTTATCTCACGCACAGAATAAATGTAACAATAACAGCCTTTTCAACCAATCACGGAAATACTCCTGAGGATCTTTCATCCTCAGTTCAGGAAACACTCTTGAGATTAATCATAACAATTAGAAATGAAATCCTTAATATAATAAAAGGGATGGCGAATCCTCGATGATTAAATCATCTTAAGGAGAACCTAAGAGAAATCGGTGAATGAAAAATTTAGCACAATAGAAATGATTAATGATGTCAGGCAGGAAATTAGGAACACAATTAAAGCTGGATTCATCGAAACAGGCAAGTTTCCCACCATTAAACAGCCCTATGCCCAAAGCTTCAAGGGAAAGGAGAGCCAGCAAGGGACAGGACAGCAAGACAACAGTGCAGAAAATTTTCCCCGCATTAATATACGCAGGAGAGAACTCTAAAATTGAGAGAAGTGACGAAACTAAACCTATACTGATTGATGACGTAAAACCAAGGAAAATTGGGCTTAAAAGTTACCTGGGTCTCAAAAATGGAAATTAAGGGGTATGTATAGAGTCATATTCCACTGAGATTGAGAAACTGTTGAACAACTGTGGAGTATTTAAAGAGAAAACCAGTAAAAGTGCAAATAAGGAGAAAGCCAAGAATGGTGGTGGGTGGTGTCAAGGCTTAAGTTCTCTCTTATACTAGATGTAGAGCTGTCATAAGCATCAAGGAACTAATATGACTTATTATACAATGTAGAACTTAAAACAATATACAAAATTTGGTACAAAAGAAATAACAACAACCAATATGGTCATCGAGATAGACCCCGACACGAGGAAGATAATAAAAACCAAAGGAGGAAGAATACACAAAGATACGATAGCCATGAAGATAGCGACTACATTAGAATACTTAGTTGTTTCAAGTGCCAAGACTTTGGAAACATAGCTAGGGACTGTCAACATAAGGACAGCAGTGCTCACTGTTCTGAAAAACACAAGAGTTGCCGAATGCCCGAACAAACACTTGAACCTAACCAGCATAAACTGTAAAAGAACCAGAGGAGAATCAAGAACACAGAGCCAACGATCCAGCATGTCTGGCCAAAGAAAATAATTGAAATGCTTAAGAAAAGCATCAACTGCGGAAAGAAGACCACCAGTAAAAATTGGTCAGATAGACTTACAAAGAGCAAACACTTCATTAGCTGGAACACGACTGATGATGGAAAAAGGGGCAATAGATATTACCCTATTCCAAGAACCATATTGCGTCAAACCTGGACCTACAGGAACATGGAAGATACCAAGACTTGGGCTGCAAGCACTAACCATTCCATCAAATAACAATGAAAAAATGTATGCTTCAATCTTTGTACAAAATGGTAGTCTCGATATACTACAAGTAACTTCATAAACAAATATTTTGCCATTGCAGAGATTAAAAGTGGGAAAACATCTATTATCATGGTAAGCGCATATGTCCCATCAAGCAACGACAGAGGGATTCATTGACCACCTGCGACGGATAGTTAAGTCATTCCCACAACAGAAAATAATACAGTGGAAGCTCCGTATAACGAGTGCTCTCAATGGCTGGGAAATCACTTGCTATAGCGAGCGCTCATTATATCTGAAGGTGATGTATTAAGCCTCTCAGTCCCCACAGTTGTTCTTACTTTCCGTTTTTATTTCGTTACAATGCTATTAGAAACAGGTAGAAGGGCCATTTTCATACACAATTGCATAATTATCAATTATTTGCGAATTGAATCAATAATTTATGCTTTGCTGAAGTATTCGAGTGTTAACCTCCATTGGTTAGAAAAGTTGCTGTAATGATTCGCAGAAAACAGCATTTTTCCGCGGTCGAAAATATTTCTTGCATAATTACCTCTTCCAAGCCATTCCTAAAATTCACATCTCTCAAAAATTAGTTGCAGCAAGTATTTATTTACACAAGCAAATGCCTCCATCAGTTGCGATGCACATCGTGTGTCATACTAGTGCTGCCGTCTGGAGGATATAGAGCGAACAGAGGTAACTACCTTGAAATACTTTTGCCGAGAATTATCGATGCATTCACTCAAAATTGTATGCATATGTGAAGTCAGGAATCATAAAATAAAAACTTAAGATAAATTTTAATTATTCGCATAACATCAAGTCATGGCCCTGGCAATATTTACGAAAACATTGAAAAATATGCACAAATTAACAAATGTACCAGAAGACATAAGTTCTGCTGACAAGAAAAATTATGGAAACCAGGATGAATCGTAAAATTTTAAGGATATAAATAATTCTTTGGCAACTTCATCGGGATGATAAAAAGCATCACAAAACAAGCATTGGACCTTTAGTATCACACATACTCACGCTTCACATTAACAGCACAGTACTTCCAATTTCTGTTCTCGCCTGAAAACTCATTCAAGCATCGTCTGCTTCAGTCTACTGGCAGTTCTCGAAAGCACAGACCCTTCCACTTCACTAAATCTGCTAAAGTTGTCGACGGATGCATCAATGGCGCTAACAGGCAGTCATTCAAAACGAAACTTTATTCTTACCTTTCACATATAGACATAAATCTCTAATTCGCATTGTCATATCTATATCACCATCCCCTTCCCACTTTGTTCTTGTGCAATCTTCATTGCAATGTCTTTGATTGTTAGTTTTTTTTTGTTATTTTGTGATATGAATATGCATAATAGTTTTTGTATTATCATTGTATTGATATGTTTTCAAATATGTTTGTACTCATTATTTATGTTTTATACTATGTTGTTTGTTTAAGCTCACCACAACTGTAATTGTAATATTGGTGCTCTTAGGGGTATTGTACCTAGAGCTAATAAATATTTATTATTATTATTAATTTTTCAAAGAGCCTGCTGTGCTTTAGCTCTAGTCGGTATGGGCACTTTCTTCTTCCGAAAGAGAACTAATTTCGTCGTCACCTTCATTTCTCACCGAGTTAATCAACTCCTCGTCAGTCAACTACTCCCGCACTGGAAGACATAAAAACAGGCGGGCAGAACTCCACCCCTTACCCACACCACTGCTCTCCGCTCTCGTGTGAGTGAATAGATGCTTTTCCGCTTGTCCACCTTCCGCCCATTCCGCTCCTATGCCTCCATTTGAACTTGGATTAACAAAAGAACAACTGAAAAGTACGAGCGTGCGTGCAAGGTACACCACGGCCGGCCGTATATTGTCAGTGTGTGGACTTGATTGGACTTTAAATAATGTAGAGATGCAACAAATATTGTATTCTTACTTGTAGCTGACGAATAGTGCCACTAAAGATAAATACCATGCATTAATTTGTACTTTGCAGTGCATTGCCCTCAAGAAATATCACTCGTAATACCGAGCGTATGCCGTGGCAGCAGCTTCTTGGCCTCGCTACATCCATTTCTTTCACATGTTAATGATGGGACTTTCGATGGTACATAGCCAAACACTCGTTATTGTGAGATTCTCGTTATATGCCATACTCACTATAACTGACTTCTACTGTAATTTGCGTATCTCAATGAAATTCTATCAGGAACTTGGTTTGTGTGCAGCCTTGCTCCCAGGAATTATGATTTCAAATAATCAAGAGAATATTCCATGTACAATTATTGCTGTCAATGACTATTGATTACTGTTAAATCAGCTCATTATCACTTTGGTCACTGAAATGGGGAAGATATTTTCCTTGAGCACTTAGTATGACTCTCCTGCCAAAAGCAACGAATCACACTTGCTAAGTGATATAGGTTCATCCGTCATCACTTTTGAAATGGGGTTCTTGTTGTCACGACTCTCGCTGCTTGGTATCTCAAATGTAATAGGTCCCAATGCCCTCTTGTGTGTATGTGCTGCACGTAAGACACTCCTGTGTATCCTAAGCATTTCTGGTCCAGGCATGTGGTCTGCTCTTTTAGTTGCCTCGTAAAAAGAGATGCAATGCCCTGCTCAAAGTGGAATATTGCTGTTCAGGAAATATTCTTCTTTACAGATGGCTATACTGACGTTTTCATCTCTGTCGTTTCTTTGTTTGATCGAGTTCTTCATTCCACCCTTGACCCTTGGTTGTTCAACTGTTACCATGGAATTCCGACTTTCATAGTCTTCTTAATCCCACTGCAAATGTTTTCTGCTCTTTTTTAATTTTTTTAGCATTCAGTGTCCGGATGTTCTCCTTTCATCTACATCTACACGATACCTTGCAAGCCACTGCGAGGGTGAGTGGCAGGGCAGCTGCTCCTTTTCTTGTATTCAGAGTTTCAAATAAGGGGAAAATGTACCAGATGGAAGTCACCAGGTCACAAATAACACAAAGATGGGCATCGCGCACTTGTATCACGCGATCATTCAAGGAACCACGCAATCAAAATTAGAACATGTTCCCATTTTGATCATATGATCATGCGAATGAATTTCATGCAAGGAGTTTTCCATACTACACAATGCATGAACTTCATGCGCATAATATCATTCACCGCATAAAACAGCCTTTAAGCACCATAAGATATTCATTCCCGGAGAAATGTCAGTTACACTGATGATGACTGGAACTTGAACTTCACAGCCATTGTATTATATTTTTCACATACTAATATGTAGCATTCCATTTTATACGTGGAAAAAACACAAAAGCTGCACAAAGTGATGGAATAAATAGAAATGCAATGCATCAAAAATCCAAAGAAACCACATTAAGGATAGAACACAGATCTCAATACGTGTTCCATTGATTTCACTTCTAAAGAGGTTAATCGAATCGCAATTTACATATCCACTTCATTACCTTATGATTTCGCTGTTGAAATGCTTTGCTTGCCTCCACTTCCTGATGCACGTCAGGCAGAAGCAATGATTGCAGTTCAGCAACACACCAAACTTCTTTTCCCTGGGGGCCTTTTCCATAATGACCTCATAGCAAATTCCACAAGTTTTGTCCTTTGACCTTTGGATTGCTTCGGATATTTCCGTATCCTTCTCAAGCTTCTTTACACTCTCCTGTAAAGGCAAATACGTATTGTTACTATAATAATGACAATAAACGAATGAAGGTCAAACTGTGAATCTTAGCACTCGTGGATTTGGAGAAGGCTATCAAATATGTGCATTACAATACAAAGCTTAGCAAGACATAGGGTGCCTCTGGTTTTCAAATGTGATTTCTTTATGAATCATTGATTTACATGCTGAAGTGCACAAGTACTGAAGTTTGTATTTGGATGGGAATGAAAGTTAACTGACTATACTGTTTTTTTGGGAGTGAAGAGACAAGCTCTGGGAAAAATTTGACAGGAAACAAATCTTTAAAATTCCCAAGTGTTGTAGTATGTGATTTTTTGCATTTCGAAGGTGACATTTATGATATGTAGATGCATTCCAGAGCTCATTTGTGATGAGATGATGCCAGCTCCTCCCTGTGTTTTACTCTTAGTAGTACTGGGTTCACACAGGTCATGCTTTCAGTCTGAATAAAGCTATCATAAGATCAATACGAAGGACCATCCAGGGATTTTCTTGTTTTCTCAGTTTCAGTTAGTTGTGTTCCTTGAAAGTAATTTTGATCCTAATTACCTTGCAGTGCTCATATTAGTATAAAGAATTCAATTATGTGGCAGTTGTAATTGGGTATTTTGGCTTTTTAGATTGATTCGAATAGTTTCCTTTGCTGTATGATACATGAGTTTGTTGTAGCAGACAAGATATAAATGCATATATCAGTGCATAGTTAAAATGTGAAATGTAAATAGACAAGGTAAAATATCTTTTGTCATGCTATAAAAAAATAAGACAGTTTGGAAATGTATATGGCTATCTCTTCACACTATTGGTTAAAAATATGCAAGTGCTTACAAAATCTGGTTAATTGACAATTTTTTACATCCATTTGTTCCTGGCCAATTTTTTGCCAGTTTTTGACATAAGAATGGCATTTAAAGAATCTGCCATCCATTACATTGTTTTGTACATGTTAATAACATCGTTTTCGAACCTTAATAAGTACAATTCAATCCCACATAACTGTTATGACAATCATCAAAACTGCCTTTTTCCGGTAACATAAGAAACACTAATATCAAGGGGAAAATCTGTGTAAAATCCAATAACTGCAATTACATTTTCCTGCAATTTACAATTATTTTGTAACAAGATTTTTGAATTTGGATTCGCGACATTCGCTGATGACATAGCTCTCATAGCAGAGACAGAGAAGGAGCTGAATAAGATGCTAACAACCATGGAAAGGACAATGGCCAGACATCAGCTGAAGATCAACAAGAAGAAAACTAAGATATTGGTGTGCAGCAAAAGAGAAGAGGCCAAAACCAACGTTAAACTAGGAAAACAGAAACTGGAAGAGGTGAAAGAGATCTGTTACCTGGGAAGCAGAGTAACCAAAGATGGGCGAAGCAAGAAAGAAATAGTGAGTAGAATACCCCAGGCAAAGAGGGCATTCTATCAAAAGAAGAATCTACTTACAGCTGGAATTACAAGCTTGGAAGTAAGGAAGCAATTCATCAAAATGTATATCTGGAGCATGTTCCTTTACGGCAGTGAGGCATGGACGATGACAGCAGTGGAGAAGAAAAGGGTGGAAGCATTCGAAATATGGTGCTATCGAAGAATGATGAAGATAAAATGGATCGACCGAGTGACAAATGAAGAAGTCCTAAGAAGAGTGGGAGAAAAGAGAAGTCTGCTGAAAACTATAAAAAGAAGATGGGACAACCTAATCGGCCATATCTTAAGACACGATGGCCTGATGAAGACAATCGTCGAGGGAAAAGTGAACGGGAAGATTGGAAAAGGCAGGCCTCGTGTGAGTTACATAGAACAGGTCGTAAAGGACCTGAAAGAGAGGAACTACATTGGTATGAAGAGGTTGGCCGATAGAAGAATCAAGTGGAGGGCTGCGTCAAACCAATCCTAGGATTGTTGACCCTTGATGATGATGATACCATCCAATTTCCTATTGTTCCAACATACGTAGAACCCCATATTTACATTAGGTCCTTTTCTGTTTTCCCACTATTTGCATCACACTGTGATAGATTTTTTGTACCACTCTACTTAAAACACATTTTCACCTCATTTCATGCATACGCACTTCAAAATGATGAGAGAGAACAGTTATGTGCTCCATTTTATCAAAGAATTCGAATGTAGTGGGGCAGTACACATCACCACTAGTGACTGAAAGATGAAATACTTACACTCATAATCTCTTTGCAGGGAAAATATTCATGGGATTCGTGCCATGAAATGAATACAATTAGGACACAATTTTTAAAATTGAGGAACATCTGCATAAGTATATTTAAAGAATACCAAAGTTGACATTATAGAGAATGAAAATAACTTTTTACCCAGACATGAAGAATTGATAAGAATACAAAAACTAAACCCATGGCTGACAGCTGGGATCATTAGTGCTGCCTCAATTAAACATTTTTATGATGACAGGTTACTACAAAGCCACAACAAGCAAAAAAAATTATTTTGTAACAAGATTTTTGAATTTGGATAACTGCTTACAATAGCTGACCAGTGAGGTTATCTCAGGTTCTCATGTGTTGTTAGAGTTATCCTCAATTACTTCGTAATGTAAATTTCATCCTACTTGGCAATGGGAAGTCAAAGTGAAATAGAATACTTGCAATTTAGGCTTAAATAAAAAGTGTGGAACATGTTGGTTCTCATGATGCAACTCGCATTAATATGGCGAAACATCAAAGATTACCAGTGTCTCCTACAGATACCATTAACACATTCTGTTGCGTATTGTCTCATTTTGTTCTTCACTTTTCTGTCGTCTGCTTGCGAGTACAACTGTATGCCGTTGGAGGCACTGTCGGGATTCTGTCTGCTCTCTTGCCTGCTCGCATGCTCTTGCTCTCTCTCTCTACCAGTCAGCCCTTGGAAGCAGTCGACTTTCGCACCCCAGACCATGACTCTCTTCAATTAGAAGTGCTCTCTCTGCCCGCCGCTTCCGTCCGATTTGCTTGAGCTTCACCACGCCTCGCCGACGGAGTCGACCGGTTCACCACGCCTGCATCTCCTACCAGCCTACCAACTCGAGCTACTATCCAGGACGCAGCCACCGAATTTGTGATTTGTTATATTCTCAGTTAAAATGTACCTTAATTAAATGTGGGATTAGTGACCAAGTCTTACAGTCCACTTGATACTTTCATTTACCCCACACATTCACTGCGGGGCTGCCCTACTACTCACATTGGGGTGTGAACCACCGGTTGGTCACACCCAGCCTTTTGCATGGGCGGTGTGACCCACCAGTGGGTCACAGTCCTGAGCTTCTGGCCGCTGCCGAGGATAGTGTTTGAAGCGGCAACACTCAGCCTTTTCCTGAGATTAGAGGAAGGTTACATGCATTTGCGTGACCCACCATTGGGTCACGCCGCAGTGAACGTGTTAAGAAAATCATGATGTGATTCTGAAACATGCTAACTAGTGCAGACATTGTCATAAATTAGAAAATTTCAAGAATTCTTAGTATCAAGGAATACTGAATGAGTTGTTTTGAAAGTTGTAGACCCTCACATATCAATATGAATGGCATCAACATAAGAGAAAAAAGCACTGCACATTACCATAAGTTTGGAAATCAAGGATTTGACAAATTCCAATGGTTGGTTAAAAATTAATCAGGACCGCAATATAGTTCAATAAATAATTAATGAGATTTCTTTATTTCAGTGTTATTCAGTGTTTCTTCTTTTATCTTCAATGAGTGAGTAGGAGGGAAAACTGAAATTCCTCCTTTTCCTGCCCTTGGCATTTTCCCACTTTTGACACTTTTTTTCTAGTAGTCCCTAGGAAAGTGTTAATAAGGGGTTTTGCTGTTTTATGGCACCAGGAATCATAGTGAGAGTCATGAGTTTATTCATTGCAATTGTCATTGGATGACAAGTTAAAGAGCTTCAGGAGTCTTGTATTTCATCTGGTGCCTATCTGAATGGTGATTAATGAAGGACCATAATTCCGGTATTTTTCCAGGCCAAAGTTTCCAGTTTAAAATATCTTGGGGTCCAAAACTGAAGCTTTCCATTTTACTTCACAATGATCAGTTTTCATTATACGATATAGCATCATCTGACATTATAGAATTTATGCATATTTGTTAATAATAGAACAGGAAAAGACAAAAAATAAACTTGAAAGGGCCTTGGCCCCAAGAGCCACTCGGTGAGCCATTAGGTGGTTCAAAAATGCTGCTTGAAGTCCATTAACTTTTGAAGCCATAATAAAAACCTAAAATTCAGAAGTGGGGACCTGATATGCCCTGGGTCCCAAAATCTTTGCTTCTATGTGGAATCACATCAGGTGAACTGAAGGATTTTTTAAATCCTGCTATACCAAAATACATATACATAATACAATAAAACACAAAGTACTGATGCTATCAACTATCTGTGGCTGTGATGGTGGTGGTGAGGAATGCAGAAATGTTGCATGCTAATAATTTTTAAGTTGCTTTCATCTGGTATGAAAGGGGACCTCATCATCATCATTGGTCAACAATCCTAGGATTGGTTTGATGCAGCTTTCCACTCGATTCTTCTATCGGACAACCTTTTCATTGTGACGTAATTCTTCTCTTTTACATCCTTCACAACCTGTTCCATGTACCTCATATGAGGCCTGCCTTTTCCAATCTTTCCGTTCACTTTTCCCTCGACGATAGTCTTCATCAGGCCATCATGTCTTAAGATATGGCTGATTAAGTTTTCCCTTCTTCTTTTTAGAGTTGTCAGCAGACTTCTCTTTTCTCCCTCTCTTCTTAGCACTTCCTCGTTACTTACTCGGTCGATCCATTTAATCTTCATCATTCTTCTGTTGCACCACATTTCAAATGCTTCCCCCCTTTTCTCCGCTGCTGTCATGTCCATTCCTCACTGCCGTAAAGAAACATGCTCCAGATGTATGTTCTGATGAACTGTTTCCTTACTTCTATGCTTGTATTTCCTGCTGTAAGTAGATTCTTCTTTTGAAAGAATGCTCTAAAGGGGACCTAGATGGATAGATTGAGTTTTTCAGTGGAGTACTTCACAAAGAAGGCCCTGAGGCATAATTTATTGGTCCACTGTGCCAACCACCCTTCCGTTGGATCACCCATGGAGGGCAATTGCCTAACTGAAGGCCAACAGGTCCCATTCTTTAGGGGCTCGCCCTAACCTCCTCCCTGGGCTCCATGAATGGTTTGCCCAACAATCTATTCCAAGTCCTCATCACAGTCAGACACTCGCACAGTACGTGGTATCATCCTCTCCTTTGCACCACCCGAGCATCCGGGTGAATCAGGAGGTGACCTAAAAACACTTATGTTGTATGCAAATTAATGTTATATGTGAAGATGTTAATTCTGGAGATGTAAACTAATGCATAACCACGTATTCTTGCAAAAGTCCATTTTAAAGTACTTGAGTATCAAGTGCACAACATAAGCTTTCACGCCTTTCACATGCCTGCCACAACTATGGCAAGCCTGCTGGAGCTGGAAGAGAAAAGGTGCCTTAAGACGCCCTTTAACAAAATGTATGTCTGCCTATATGTATCGGGGGGAAAATTTCCCTGCAAAAAAAGGGAATGGATTTTGGCTCAAACACCAATTGTCAATTTAAAAAGGAATGGCTCAAAACTAAATTTTAATATGGTAGCTGCATATACAGAATTACGCACACCAATCATTTAAAAAGTAACTAAAAATGAAATTGAACAATGAATTACAGCTGTGCAATGGACCTTGCACGATGAGGTTATTTCAATTCAACGTTTCACACAAGCAGACCATTGTACAGAGACGTGGAAATAATTTAGCTAAAAATCACATTTCAATCAACTTAACAAATTTTTGATGGGTTGGGAGGCAGATTGGAATATTGAAAAAAAGTCACAAGAAATAAAACTCTTCCAGCACTGCCCTGCTGGCCTGTTGCACCTTAAATGGATGGATACTACAGAGCCACCTGGGAGCTGTTCTCGCAACTTGCTGTAAGGGAAGGCATGACACCAATGGAAATGGGTGACACAAAACTTTATCTTCTTCTTCTTCCTCAAATCCCCTTATATGCTGTTAGGCGTCAGGGTCCTTCAGCCACTTGCTAAATTCCCTCCTGTTCTGAGCGAGTCGCTTCACTTCATTTATACTCTTCCCATGCCAGTCTCTCCACATAATCTTCCCACTCTAGCCTTGGTCGTACTCTTCCTTGCCTTCCTTCATGCTCTTGCCTCCTCTCTTGGCTTCCTTTCCTCCTTCATCCTAACCACGTGCCCATACCATCCTAGAGTTTTTCTTTCCATCACTTCAATGATGGGAGTCTTGCTGGAATTGGGCTCTGATTGTAGTGTTTCTTACTCAATCTCTTCTAGTGCGTCCTTCTGCAGGTCTGAGGTGTTGCATCTCACAGCTTTGTATTCTACTCCTGTGTTTATCTAGTAGGGTTAGGCTCTCCATTCCATACAGCAATTCTGGCTGGAAAATAGTTTAGTACACCCTCATCTTTGCCTTCTCCGATATTTCTCTCTTGCCTACAATTGATCTGCTAAGCTGATAGTATACCTGATTTGCTTCACGGATTCTGTGACTCACTTCTGAGTCTGGTCTTCCATCACAAGCAATTTGTGTCCCCAGGTATTCAAACTTGTCAACCTGTTCTAATTCTTGCTCTTCCCAGGTTATGTTCAGCCTTTCTTGTGCCTCATTTTTTGACACGGCCATAACCTTGCTTTTCCCCACATTCATTTTCATTCCATGGTCTCTGATGACATTTACCCATTCTTCCACTGCTATTTGTAATTCTCTCTTGTTCTTAGCAATCAATACAATGTCATCTGCACAAAATTTTCTACTCACACTAATCTGCTCCTTCCCCTTATTTTCATCCAATGGGTCACGGCAGACCAAACTACCCACATTCGCCACAGCATGCGTTCTTGGACCTGGAAATAGAGAAAAAAGTCAGTCATACGCCAACCTCGGATGAAAGAAAACAGGGGGCAAATTAATGTAATCAGGCTCTACTTGGTGAAACATCACGTTTAACAGAAAAACAAACAGTAAATTTCTTGAGTTTATGAAAACTACCAGTTTTTTGTGTACAGTAGAAGGGGGGACAAAATTTTAAACACCAAATGCAGACAAACACTAAATGAGGACCTACCATTTGTGTGCAATGAGTAGGGCCATTTCCCATGAATAAAAAGTATAATCTTAAAGCCACTAAAAGGTGTAACAAACAATAATTAAAATCATGATCATTTCAATGTGCTCTTTGCTAAATAGGTTGGGAAACAACTATAATATTTCCCTTTCTGGGAAACAACTATAAAAATTATTACAAACATATATGATTAACAAAGAAGTCACCAACTCTCTTTTCTCTAACATTTCTCACTGTTATGGCCATTGAAATTTGAACGTCAAAATTATATTAAAGAATCTAATAATGGTAATTCACTGCGATATAACAATGAAAGCCTATCAAAGTAGTACAGTTTGCCTGGATGTGCTTTGGAAGAGAGAAAATTGAACACCAATTCAATCATGGAAGTCTTCCGGGATGGAATGCTTTGGGCAGTAGAGCAAGGTACTCTGGAACTTTTCCAGGAGTATACCACTTAAGAGGTTTATTCCATTGCCAAGACACATGCATATTAAAATGCATACCAAAAAGAAGGATTAAAAACACAATGCAATTCCTATCCATTGCAAATTACGTGCCCTTTAACCCAAACATATTATGCATACCAAACTTGCCCAATGTTACTGAGGAATGCACCTAAGTGCAGGTCTTTAAGGTGTCAGCAGCTCAGTGTTTAGAAACTGAGGTATTCCAAAACAATAAATATTTTCCCCCTTGGGTTCTAAAAATTGTAGGAACTGTGGGACAAGTCCAAACTGATTTTGAGCGCCAGCATACAATATACAATCAACCACCTCAATCTTGGGCACTCGATAGGAGAAATAGAGTCACAGGGTTGAAGGGCCCGACATTTAAGCCGAGTCGTTACTAGGAGGAGGAAGGGAGGAAATATAAAAGCGATACAGCTGGTTTGGCGGCAAACATGCACTTAAATTCAGAAAAGAATTTTAAACTTCTGTGAAGTAATTATATATATGTACTTCTAAAGCATAAGTAAACACAAAATGCCAAAGAATAACTTACTCTCCGCTGATTCCAATTCTGCCGAGGGGGGAAAAATCTTAAATTCCGGTGAGTTTACCCAATCTCCTGATGGACAACTGCAGAAGAAAGAGAGCAACATCAATACTGAGGGAGACGTCATTAAAAATTAAATATTAATACATGAACTTCACGAAATTAATGGTCCAGAATACCATGACCACTTTAACCTTTAAGAGCCAGATGCCCAAAAGTCCACCTTCACCACAGCCGGATTTAATGCTGGCTCTTTAATTTTTTCTTGTTCTTGATACGAAAAACGTCAATATCTCAACAACTACTGAAGATAAATTGTTGAAATAAAAGGGATTTTATAGCCAAATGTTCATTGTAAACATACTTATAATTTTGTAGCTGACATCAAACTACAAAGGATTTTTAAAATTATTTTTTTGAGAACTAAGTTGAAATAAATAATTATTAATCCATTTATGTGAATGCAATAATCGATTGATAACATGTGCCATCTTGGCTTTCCCAAGTCGGAAATACATTTTGTTTGATGATTTCTTAGTCTTTGAAAACTAAACACATGTAAAATGACTTAACAACTTGAGAGAATTAGGTATGTTTCAATCTTATTGATATCTATTTCAGAAAGCGAGCTCTGCGCAACAGGACTTTCGGCCCAGAGATAAAAACTGCTCGAGGTTACCAAGTTGTAAGCTCCCGTACCACGCACTAAGCACAACACCAGAGATAATTTCTCTAGTATGTACAGGAAAAATATCCTTGCCTACGATACATGCTTGAATAAAAGTTAAGAAGTTGCTGTATTCACCAAAATAAAATCAGCGATACGTGGGATATCATTTGTCTCCACATTTCTCCGCTTCTCCCCGAAAGAAACAACTTGCACTTAAAATCATCCTCAACTCTGTCTCCAACATTTTGCACGAGGAGGAACGACGTTTCACACAGTTCTTAAACTGACACTTACCTGCATTCTTAAAAATGATACTTTTTTCCACTATTGTCGAGTACTAATGACTCATGCACATCGATAGGCAAACCGCTTGCAGTACACAATTCCTCGCTGGACCAAACTCTGACTGGGGAACAAGCACATGGCTTTCTCTTCGAGGCATGCTCTGGGCAGTTATGCACACTTTTACCACAAGAAATAAACATAAGTCAATATAAAATAAACTACTTAGATTTCATAACTGAATTCATATTAATGACCACAAAAGCAAGAGCTTGCCCATTTTCACGGGGTGCGGGACGAAAAATAACACAGTCTGACAATTTCATCAATAACAAAAATACTGACAAACTTAATAATATGAAACTTTGTATGACTATCAACAAAGCCCATATCTACAAAAGAAATGAAAATTTGGATATCTCAATCCATATAGTAAACTGTATCTGAGGTAACTTTGTGGAACTGCTTCATATTGAAATAAAAATGCGTAACTTAGTTGTCCCACACATATGTTTTATGTCGATCCTCGACGAAACCTGGGTCGTTCATTAAAACATATATTTGGTACAACTAAGTTACACTTTTTTATTTCAATCTCAATCCATGTTGTTGTTACGATGACCCAAATTTGATGCATCCATCCGGTACCTAAAAAAAATGCACTAAAAATCCATTCTTAACACTTTCGAGTCTATGCCGGTATGCCAAGTTACTTCTCCATGCAGTATCTGTTACGTTCATCCTTTTCTTTCTGTCGTATACAATGTTTTCATATGGGATTATCTTTCATTCTCGACTAATACGTTTCTTTGTATCATATAGTAACTTCAGAGTTTCCGAATCTCACTATGACAACTATGTCTGACTTTTATCAGCCGCAGTATTCTACTGCTCCCTCCCGTATTTTACTGGATCCTTTACGTGGTGCGGGTCGTCTCTTTTTCATGCCTTTATTACTTGTGTTGCTTTCTTCCATAGCTTTTTTGTGTCACATATTATTATTCTCTATGGAACGCACTATCGATATAGTGTTTCTTTTAGTCGTGTACCTACTTCAGAATTTCGATCCTTCCTACTACATTTTGTCCAATTTTTAGTAGAGATACTATGTATACAACTCACTCGACCCACAACCAACCATACAATCGGAGATTTTCCAGCTGTTATTTCTTTACGTAGACTCTAATTGTAAAATTAAATTAGGCGAAAGGAAATGATTGGAAAACATTTATATTACAGAATTAAATCGAGGAATCATTACGTTAACTTTACAGTGTATTTTTGAGTGACGCATTTGTAAATCTAGTTGAAGTGATAGAAGAACAAAAAAGTCAGTATCCAGACACAAAGGTTGGAAATGAAGGATAATGAAGTTTTTTATTCAATGGTTGAAAGAATAATTTTAAACAGCGTAAGAATCGAACTTCATTACCTGCAGTCCGCAACTCCACTCGTTATTGTTATTACCATTATCTCATTAATTTGCCTTTAACTTAATTTTGCCTACTGTGTTTTTTATGTTGCGTAGGGTAGCCATAACTTCTGTATTGGATCTCAAATGTATGTACTATTGTTAACCGTTTGTTCACATTGGTATGAAGTCTTTATTAATAATATTAAAAAAAAAACCCTTCCTTTAAGACTCCTTTTTCCTAACATTAAACACAGCTTTCACCTTTTTAAAACGATTTTATTTACCGTATTTGTCATTTTTAAACACCGCTCTTGATGATTTTTATTTACCATTTTTCGGTGTCCCTAACAATTAGATTCGATGTATGTATTGGATGAAGATACATACCAATTACTTTTTTATATACGCAACACGCACCGCCATTCAAAATCAACTCATCCTGGTCAGAGAGTGACGTGCAACTTTTTCTGCCAACATGTGAAGAAAGCAGTGGAGTTTTGGCTGAAATGGACAGCACCAAGGATGAATGGGACTGCATCTTATTATTCTTCATCACGGACGCCATCAAGGCAATAAAAACGGAAATAAACCGGTACGCACTACTCCAGTGACACTCTAAGATGAAAACAGAAACTCAAACCAGACGTAATAGTTGGCTGAAACCAGAAAGAGACCATAGTTGATCATGCATCATTACATGAGTTACTATCCGTTTCATAGAAAATAAACCAAAAGTTGGAATAAGATATTTTTCATGTATTTATGATGATGGTCGTAAATTCATTCATAGTTTACAAAAGGAGTGGCACTGAAACCACCTTAGTGCAGCTGGATAGGTGGATTGCCAATTTATCGAAGAAGTTTGCCGAAAAATGAGATATGGAAATTGAATCTTCATCCTCTTCATCCACTTCCCCAAGAAATCACTTATCAGGGTGACATTTCCCTAAAAGATTCCTCAACATTGAACAAAACCAACGACGCCTGTGTGAAAATTCTGCTCAGAGATGGAAAGCTATGACCGGCAAGAAGAAATGGAAAGAAACACGTTGGTTTTGCGAAAACTGCGATGTAGAACTGTGTGGGCAGGATTGTCTTCCACAGTATCACATAAAAGGCAATTACATAAAACAATCAATATCTGAATTATAATGGATACAGTTCTATGAAGGAGATGTATTTTATGGATGATGACATGTTGATATGGAACAGAAATCTATTTCAATGCTTATCGAAGAAAATTATCCCGTTGTGCAGTGCGGGTTGCATTGTCATAGTTGTAAAATTTAGTACATACAGTAGAAGCCCAATATAGTGAGTATGGCTTATTGCGAGAATCGCATTATAGCGAGTGATTGTCTTTGTACCGCCAAAAGGCCTATGTTTTAAATGTAAAATAAAGTGGATATAGTGAGGCCAAAAAGTTCCTTCCACGGTACACGCTCGGTATTACGACAGATATCTCTCGAGGGCGATGCACCGCCTAGCAAAAATAAACTACTGTGTTTTGTATTATCTGCTAATTAAACTAAACACTGGTTTGGT